>OX465561.1:12309200-14809200 GCA_950022955.1 Xestia ashworthii
AGTGTTCCATATTCATGTTATGAAGGGCAAGCCATTGCCATTTTTTGGGCAAATATCCAAGGCCCCAATCCGTTTAAAGACTTAATAACACTTGCTCATTGGCAGGAACATTTATGTCCAGTAACTTCTTCGCTTATATGTATTTATGATAAAGCCCCGATTAGCAGTTTTGATAACTTACACTTTTATTTAAGCTACTAGCTGACCCGCGCAACTTCGTCTGCGAGTGAGGGTTAGAGAAAGTGTGAGTCAACCTTCAAAAATGGACATATGCTATCGCGGACTTTTTTTATTCCTTCGTACGTGCAACGGAAGCCAAGAAAAAGGAATAAATCTTTGTTTTTGGGAATTTTTTCATTGATGCTCCGCTCCTATTGGTGATGTTAGCCTTCCTTGATGAACGGGCTGTCCAACACTAAAATATGTTTTTAACTCGAACCACCATTTCCTGAAATTAGCGCGTTCAACCAAACAAACAAACTCTTCAGCTTTATAATATTTGTGTAGATTCAAGTAGGTAACAATTTAATTTCTCGGAAATCTTTGCATTAATCGCTCATACTTATGGTTTTCCAAATAAGGGCTTCCCTCGAAAGCTGGCCCATGCTGGCTCACTGCAGGCGGCTGCACACATAGGTGTAAAATTTTTCAATTTTTTTACTCTACGTCCCATGAGGCCGTGTCTTAATAGTGCATAACCTCTAAAGCTTTGAAACCTTCAAATATAATACGGTGACTTTCGAGACATTCCAATTTTAGAGTATTAGCACCAAGGTTTTATGTGAGTTCAACCTTTTTGAATAAAATCGAATTGAGTTTTCAAACATGTGTCAAAATAAAATCTAGTTTAAATCAAAAGCTTTGAGTATTTATATCAACTTCGAAGCAAATCAGCGCCATGGCCAAAATAATTGTTTACCCTTTTTTAACCCCGTTAGGGGTTCATTTCAATAAAATACGAAACACGTCTTCCATCAATTCTGTTAAAAGGTTTATGCAAAATTTCAAGTAGATTGGACCAAGGAATCACGTTGTCTCTTAAATACTTTGCCCCCCTTTTTTACAGCCTTATGGGTTCAATCTTGGAAAATTCATCTATACCGGATGCCTACATCATATAAAGAACACACCTTGCTAGTTTCAGGTCTCTGCGATCAGCGGTATAAGCTGTGCGTTGATTCATGAGTCACTAAAGCTAAATCGTCAGTCATTAAATCGCTATTTTGTTCGTATTCAATATTCACCTCAAAAATCAAATTTCAAGGAAACTGAGAAATTATATTTACTTGTATTAGATTTGAAGTATATGTAGCAACTTTTAAAGGTTTACACTTCATCGGATTTTATTCTATAGGTATATGAAGTTAATTAATTTTAAACACAAAACCCTCTTTTTTACGTCTCTGGGTGATTTTTTTTAAAAATGCTGAAACAGGTATTTATTTATTTTTAATAATAAGTATTTACTCTGAGTTTCATGATTCTAGAACAATCAAAAATTTTTTTTTCATACAAACTTTACCCCCCCTTTTCACCCCCTTTATCCAAAATTTTCCATAATTTCTATAGCCTAAATGTTATTCTGAGTTTATTTAAATAGATTAGTGAAGTTTTCATCAAAATCCGTCCTGCAGTTTTTACGTGATGCGCGTTCAAACAAACAAACAAACAAACAAACAAACAAACAAACAAACAAAAATTTTAAAAATGGTTTTAATTTGTTCAGTTACTTATTTTAAGTCACCCTGGTCGATTTTTTTTTTGAAATCTTCAATGTACAGATTTTTTGGTCTCAACGATTTTATTATATGTATAGATAGAAGTATACTTCGTAAATATTGTTTGTATTTTTTGGCTTGTGGTGAGAAATAAACACTTTTTATTATTTTATTATTATTACTTCACCTAGATAATACAAAATAGAGGCGTATATTTGCGTACCTGCGGTTATCGTATTTACATAGGTACGAGTATATATGACTAGAGCCTATGTGCTAATAGTAAAATCGGTAGAAACGAAGGTCTTTACAGACATGGAGTAGAATTTTGATGCATCTATTGGGTTTTACCGGCCGTTGCGAGTGTACTGAACCAGGATCAATAGTTGTAGCCCTCGATTGTAGATATATTATGTATATCTAATTGAATCATTGAAGCTATTTCAACATTGCGAAGGCTAAGTAGACATGGTTTTAAATGTGGTTTAAAATGAAAACCTGCATTTGCTGCAACATATCCATCGGGGTACCTAATAGTTACAACACTAATACTTAATTATATAATGTTTCAAGTCAGTGAAAAAAGTGATATTGTCGTAGGCTATGAAAATAGCTCTATAATGACTAGTTACATGACTGTTCTATTATATCAAATCGTTAATTGCAAGACTGCTTTCTCGAATTATCGATTTCAGGCAATCAATATCCACATTGCGTTCAGGTACAAAATATACAGTCTACCTACTTATTGCAAGTTTTCAGAATCGCATTACACAATCCGCAATGGCTTTCGTAAATCAACTTCATTTTTCATGTCCGATTTCATTAAATTACCAGCTGTTACCGAAGATTTTTTATGATTAGGCATGTAAAACACGCACTGGCGTTTTGGTTAAGTAAAAAGTAGGTAAACATTACATAAGTTAGTTAATGATGCAGACAGCAGTACATACCGTCCATTGGAAGTAAGATGACGTGTCCACGAAGGGCCAGCGCGCTCCGTACCACGCGTCGCCGGCTTTCGACACCGTCACCTCATCGGAGTCAGTGCCGGGAGCCGCGTAGTCCGGTTTCAATGGTGGCAAAGAAAACACTTCATCTACTTCAAGTGACTCCTTAAATTCATCATCGTCATCCACCGATAGCATTGTGTCCTTCAAATCTCTTAGTTTAGAATTCTCACTGGTAGTCGCGAACTCTGTCGTCACTGGAGTTCTAGTAGTTGTAGCTTTAGTAGTAATCAAAACGTCATCGAATCCTTTTGTAGCGAATACAGATTTCTCTGAAGGAACTTGTGTTCGTGAGTAGTATCTTAATACGCTGCGTAGCGTGATTGGTTCCGGAGTGACTGTCGCTCGGATTATAATGTCTTTCTCCCATTTGGCTGATGCATCGTTATTGTTACTGGATGCAGTCCCAATAAGAGGAATAACGTTATCGTCTGTTGGAATAGGCGGAATAACTGTGGAGGACGTTGAGCTCTTCCACGATCGTAACGCTGGCATTGTCCACGGAGGCGTAGTCGCTCGGTCGCCAGTAACAGTTGATGGAACAGGGGACGAGGTTGTTGAGGGCGATGTCGAAAGAGTACTTGTCTCAAATCTCTGGCCCGATAACACGACTTCGGGGAACATCTTCAGCTCTTTTTTCCTAGACTTCACCATCTCACGTGCAGCAGACGCCATCGGTGCAGGGGTGATAATTTCTTGCTGGCCTTGCTGATTCCTTGCATCAATAATATAAAGGGGAACGAGAGTTAGAACGAGCGTTGCTGCCATACTGGAAATTATCCATAAAGCATATTTCAAATCTGATTTCCTTCGAGTCCGTCGCACATGGATTGAGGGGCTGTAGTCTCGCCCCTTGCCCTTCAGGCCGCTGTTGCTCAACACTTCCTCGGTCTGCGGAAGGATGGTGTACTGGAGACTGTTCTCGCCGTGTCGCACTGTCTTGTACATTTTGCTGTTGCTCCTACTTAGTTATCACAAAAGGAAACACTACGTTAACGTTTTCTATTCACACTAAATCTTATCACATGCTCGTATTTTCACAGTGCTGAGATGTATCCGCGGTGCTCGCGTGTCTCAGTGTTGCTCGTCATCAACGTGAAGAGTCGGTGCGAGACATCGCGGCCACTCGCGCTTTGTGCAGCGTCGTAGGGTCGGCGCTGGCAGACGCAGCGCGCACGCGCCACAACATTGAGCGGCTGCGCGCTCCCCTATCCGCGGCGGCTCGACGGCCCCGAGCTTTTGAGGTTATATGACTTAGAAGCCGGCTTCTATTTTACATCACGCCGCACGACAATAACAATAACATTACAAACTCTTTAAGTAGGTATCTACCTCGCCTCATTAGCGAAGATGAGCTCCAACGACATTTTAACACAGCGTCTGAATGAGGTAGCTTCTTTTGTGTGCCTCGAATTGCTGCTGTTGAATGAAACGGAAAATTTATTTCGGGTCCACTTCGCTAATGTAATCGAAAGCCAATACCTACAGCCTGCCGAGTAAATTTAGCGTGGCTAAGTTAAACTTGATTTGCACCACACATTTATGTTGCTGTTCCAGATTGAATGCTACCACGGTGTTTTTCTCGGAGGATTCTTGTAGAAAATTGGGTGCGACTCCGAATTGCAGACCTCTGATGAAAATTATGAGTCACGATGAACTTTTTTCCAATAACAAGGTGCATGATTCAGTTTCGGGCAACTTCCATCCATTTACTTTTTTGCATGCATTGATCAAAAGCAATGACGTATCATTTATCATGTGAATACAGCGGGTTCGGCATCGGCTCACTACCTGCTGCTGCTGCATTGTGTGTCTTCTGATCATTCGGTTGATAAAGCTGATAGTTACAGCAGTTGTAACAGTACCTAATGTGTATGTTATTCTCCCAAATCAAAAAAATATAATCGTCCAGATTATTATACAGATCTAAATCCTATCTTCACCACAAAGGTAATTGATTATAATCATGGTACCTTTAATAGCAGCAGCATTAGCATAAAACAAAATCCCAAAAAAAAGATGAGAGAATCGATCTGTATCTAGAAGGTTTATTCAGTCAATAAGAATACACAAGAAAGTAAAACAAGCGCTAATCCGCTTTGTCCTTCAAAAGCAAGCTATCATTTCGCGTCTAAAAGATTATAGCAAACCGGCTACCAACCGTCTCTAATTAAAGCTTAGAAAAAAGTGTACAACGAGTATATTAACATGTTTTTGCGGCCGGTCAAACAGCGAACACACCATACGAATACTAATTCACTTGACCTTCAACAGAATCACGTTTCCTTTCGAAATTGGTTCGTGAATGCTATATTTTTAGAATAAAAGTAAAAAGAGAACGGCCAAAGAGAATAAAAGGGTTGGTCGGACGAATCGTCCCGGCTTTTTTTGTTGGTCCACCATCTTTTTCTACTTAGAATTTCGTAAGCGTTAAGTTAGATAAAGGTACCCGTTTATTCTGTGTGTTTATAACGACACAATGGTGTCCCTATTATTATTTCTTGAGTGTTTTTCAAAATGGCTGTATCGTTGGCGGTTGGCGTAAGCTGTTAGCGGCTGGATCGATTTGAATTGCTTAATTCTATCACCGTCGTCGTTTGTACTGTGCTTTATTATTTGAAGTTATTTCCTCATTTCTGATTATTCTTTCAATCGCGGTTTGTGCTCAGGAATTCCACATTTGCAACTTCGTCTGCTTCACATAAAAGAGATAATGAATGACCTTTGTTTAATTGATTTCGTTTTTTATTACCGATTTCTGAAGCTAAAGATTTTTTTTTTGGGAAGTCGGTTTTATTATTTGCAAAAGGTTTTTTTATTTTCACTTTTTAGTGGTTCATATGTGCTTACCCTTTCACAGCGTACCGGCGTGATTTTTTGTTATGAACTGGTGTAAACAATAGGCAGACTTGAGATTTCAGCAATCCCAGTACATTTGCTATCATTTATTGAGGAGTTCCGTTGCCTATCTCTGAAGTTCTTCATCACATCTGTACCAAATTGAAACGGGATCACTCCGAAAAAGTACTCTTCCTAAAACTATCTCAAACTATCTAAAATTTGAAGAGTTCCATCTATTTTTCCAGGATCCCATCATCAGTATCCTGACTTGATGATTATGGGACCACCTAGAAAGTATACTTACCCTTTAAAACAATAAAAAAAAAAAAATTGGTCCAGCCATCTTGAGTAATCGGGGAACATTGAATTGAAAACCTCCTCCTTTTTGAAGTCGTTTAATAACGACGTTATGGTAGGTGATTCAAATATCCTGGTAGCCTATAAAAGATTTGGCCGAGTATCGTAAATTTGCTCCTAAGAATTTAAGAGTTCCGTTACTTTGTCATGGATCCCATAATCAGAACCTCACCAAACATTCATCAAACTACCCTCGAAGTACAACAAAAAAAAACAATACATGTCACGGTAACTATAACCCCACCCCTATTTTTCCATTTATTGGGGAAAAGCCTATGCTTATCCCCAATAAATGGAACTTAACACACCTAACTGTCGAAATCTGGGAGTATTGTACACATCTGTGTACCCCCCCTCAGAGCATACAGGTGTGATGTTCTGTCTTGTATAAACAATAAACATCCAAGCGATTGCAGCAATCACTGCAGGTTTTCCGTCTAATTTTGAAGAGTTCCATTTATATCTCTGAAGATCACCATCAGATCGAGAATCATCAAAATCGGTTCACGCAGTCGAAAGTTCTGAGGTAACAAACACAAAAGGAATAAATATTTTAATGTATGCTCCGCTCGTATTGGTTGTAGCGTGATGTTATATAGCACCTTCCTCGATAAATGGACTATCCAACACAAAAAGATTTTTTCAATTTGAATCAGTAGTTCCTGAGATAGTATCAGTATAACTATAGATACTCAATAGACGAGGTTCACATGACATTTTCCCAAATGTGAATTTGTCATTCAACATTCAGCTTTACAATTTAGAACTCAGTTTATGCAAAAATTGTGCGCAGTTTACAGACAGCAGATATATTTTCAAGCTGTTTGTACACAGTCAATAAGCAGATTCTTTGATTCCGATATCGAAATACTTATTAAACTATAAGGTTTATCTTTCGTAGGGCTTTTCCTATCAGTGACAATATTGACTTTGGTCATTTACATACCGTATCTTTTCCCGCTAGCGACATTATTTATTTTGTTATAGATTGGCATAAATTTGACTAACGTAAGTTTATATTTCGTAGCCATTTAAATTCGACTTTGCCCAATATCATTATCAGCTGCTGCCTTGCAAACCTACTTTCAGTAACGCTCAGGTGTTACAAATGCCTTGACGACGATGAGGCGGCAGAGCATGTCTGTTTGCATAAAAAGATAGAAATAAGTAAACTTCATGATGTGTTTACTTACTTAAATTGTGATAAAGTTACAACCGTAATGATGTAAGCCTTCATGTATTGCTGAAAGTTGTGTAACAATATTTGTTGGCATCGTTCTAACCACGTGTGTTGATGTCCCATTTAATTCGTGTGTGTTCTCATTTAAATTGTGGCAACTGGCACACTCTACTTAAGAAGTCTTTTACGCACACTCGATTCATAAAGATCGGGATGTGTTCTAGTACAGTACATTCATCGTCGTTTTTTTCCGCCTGTCTTATATTGTTTCTAATACAGTTTCACGTGGTACTGCAGGGGATGTATCAATAAACGTGGTGTGCAGTACGACGCTGCGTGCTGGACTCTAGCACGGCTTGCATTAGGGCGTCGTTTGCTCTAGTACAATGACATCGACCAAGCAGCTATTTTCGTAAGCCGCTGGAAGCCGGCCAGCGCAGCGGGGCATCGCGTAAATAAACGTACATGACAAACGCATGCTGCGCTCTCTTCGGGAAGATTTCGACAAATTTAGTAATGCTCCGTAGGAAGCTATCCACACAAAATATGGCTCGACACCGAGCAACACACCCAGTGACGAGACGGCCGAACACTTGCATTCAAAATATAAACTTCCGTATTATTATATCAACAATTAATGAAATAATTGGGTATAAATTCTAGTTTTAAATAATTCGTATATTAAATGCAGAAAATGTTAATGGTATTCGTGAATAATAACTGGTTTCATTCGCGAATATGTTACAGGTAATAAATCTTACATTAATTAGAATACGTTTCAAGATAATTTACTAAGTACTTCGTTTAGAAGTAATAGGTAATGTAGTTATTTTAAGCAACCTCCACAACCTTGAGGGTTCAAAGCACATCCTGTCAGCGAGTTTTACGAGGTTTGCCTAAATAAACATTTTCACGAACACGTGTTTGGTCGCTAATGCTGGCGGCCGCGGCGCGGGGGCGGCCAGTGCAGCAAACCAACCTCCTTTGTCGTAAAACTCTATTTATTGCCACACCAATATTGTTCTTTCATCCACTCACAAAACAATTTCGAAGGGAGAAACTATAAGTTACTTTACTACCTGCTGCGTTGTAAACGGCACCAAGGGTTTTTATAATACTTTTTTTTTAGCCAGGGCTTTCTAAATATTGTTTCGTCTTTCGATCCCGAGCCTTGAGATAAGTCCTCTTTCGCTTATCTTATCCCCAAGAGGCTGACTAAGATAATATTTTAGGCTCAATCTTGCATAAAAACGCTTTTCATTTGGGATAAGGCGGTTGAATTGATAATTATCTCGACAGTGCCTTAAATTTTAATTACGAAAGGGTTTCTGAGTGTTTTGTGTCTTATATAAGTTGTGGACTTGTGGGGTTGTGTTAATCTTTTGTTTAGGCTGACGTGTTTAGGTGTCAGTAATGTTTGTCAGCGTGACGGCGTGATGGCGGGTGCATCGGCCGCTCCTGACCCTGGCTGGCCCAATGCCACGATATATTCGCTGAACAGCGGCCCGGTGGCAGCTCGCCAACACCCGGACCCTTCCGCATCGTTAGCAAATCATCATTCTGCGCAAACTGTGGAGACGGCTATTTTCAGGAACCGTTTAGTGATTCCACAAAATGCTGATTCATACACCTTTATTGCTTGTTACCTTTATATTTTGTTTACTATTGTCACTGGATGTCAGACTTACATAAAAGTCCTTCTTTTTGTGTTCTTTAGTTAAAGATGAAGAAGTGCTCTACTTAATAAAGTCTATTTAGATCACACAGAAAAAAAGAGTTACCACATGGGCAGGTCCACTAGGCAAAAGAAGCAGAGCTAGACCCGTAACAAGTTGGGAAGATGAGCTCAAAAAAACAGCCGGCCCAAACTGGATACGAGTAGCCCAATCTAGAGAGGACTGGCTATCTTTGGAGGAGGCCTTCACCTACAGAGGGGTTCTTGCAGACTAAATATAATTTACAGTATAATAGTAACGTAGGATTAATTTATGTAATAATTTAAAATAACAACTAGTTTTAAGAACAACTTTATTTAACTTACTTAAACTTAATTACTAAAAAAAAAAACTATTATACTAGCTATTAAGATTGAACTAAACTTTTCTTTTTGTAATATGCATGAAATAAAAGGCTTTTTTATTTTATTTTATTTATTTATAGATCACACACCGCAATATGGTTCCCATAAAATATAATTATAATTTAGGTCGATAGCGAGGCGTGGCGTGGCGTGGGTATTACTCTAAAATTGACTCTCATTTGAACAAAAGTAGCGAATGTTCAAAGTTCTGCGATGGGTTCCACTATAAGTGTCAACACCTAGCCAGTTGGTGGGTAGTTATTCTAGCAGTGGATCAAATGGCCGGTATTGGCAGCCAGGAGTGTTGGCATTGGCATAGGTTCAGGACGTTGAACCCGCCGCATGTGATGTATGGGCGGATCCACACGTGAGTCTGAAAGTGCAAGTGCATTGTCCGATCTTGGCTGCGTCTAGCCTCTGGTGGATTGGATACAGCTAGATATTACTTGTTATTGAAACGAGCTTGCAAAACAAACGATTTTTTGACAGAAATTGTATCGAATTATTTTTCAACCGACTTCCAAAAAGAGGAGGTTCTCAATTCGTCTGTATTTTTTTTTTTTTTTTTTTTTGTGTTTGTTACCTCAGAACTTTCGACTGGGTGAACCGATTTTGATGGTTCTTTTTTTATTTGAAAGCTGGTGCTTCCCGTTTGGTCCCATTTTAATTTGCTGAAGATCTGATGCTGACCTTCGGAGATATACAATGGAACTGCAATCGCTTGGTTGTTTATTGTTTATACAACATCATGTCGTAACATCACGCCTGTATGCTCTGAGGGAGTATGCAGAAGAGTACAATACACCCAGATTTCGACAGTTAGACGTGTAAAGTTCCATTTAATGGGATCCCGGAGAAATAGAGGTAACTCCTTAAATTTATAAGCACACCAGAAGCGGTTTGGGTAGTTTTAGGAAGAGTACTTTCTCGGAGTGATCTGATGAAGATCATCGATAAAGATCTGGTGACTTCGGAAGATATGCAACGGAACTCCTTAATAAATGATAGCAAATGTACTGGGATCGCTGAAATCTCACGTCTGTCTATTGTTTACAGTTCATAACAAAAAATCACACCGATACGCTGTGAAAGGGTAAGCACATGTGAACCACTAAAAAGTGAAAAATAAAAACTTTTTTGCAAAAAATATAACCGACTTCACACAAAAAAGTGAAAAATAACTTTAGCTTCAGAAGTCGGTGACAAAAATAAAAAAATCAATCAAACAAAGGTCACCGACTTCTGAAGCTAAAGTTATTTTTCACTTTTTTGTGTGAAGTCGGTTATATTTTTTGCAAAAAAGTTTTTTTCATTACTCATACTCGGAAAGTAGGTCTGAAGTTGCCTGAAAGTAATACTTTTCAGCCCTAGGGAGAATCACTTTCAACTGACAGCTGTCACATTACAAAATAAAAAATCTAGTTCTATTTTCACATTTCTATTGAACCATGTTCCAACTTCTATAAGGCCTGTAAATTACAGCGCGATGTAAAATTGAAATAACATAAAATTTAGTATTAATTAAGGATATAATTATTTTAAATAACTTAGTTATAATTTAGTTACAAATATTTCTTTAAAATAACAAAAATTTGGGCAAAATATTTACTATTTTTTCAGTGACTATAGTGAAAATAAAGGCTGAATAGCCGGCCACAGAAAAAAAAACAAAATAGGCGGGAAAGCGGCAGTCCGATCTTCATTTTTTTTTCGAGTGGTTTCGTGTTTTTGTTTTTATTTTCCTTGTACTCGTAATGAAAAGCACAGTGTTTACCTCGGGTTAAAGACTTCTTTAGTCCCTCGAGCTATTAGCGCCCGCGCTACGCTTGGGCGCCAAACCCCGTCTCGGGACTAAATAAGTTACTTTCACCCCTTGGATAACAATGTACTATTATTAAGTAGATATAGTACCTACCTAAGTGGCTTTCTCATAAAATAAACATATTTTAATGCATTTCCAATTTAAAATAATGCTATAATAATATAAGTAGGCATTTTGGTACGCACCTTGTGTAGGTACCTACTTACGTTATAGGTACTACTTATACATTTTTTTTAAATAATATTTGATGGCCTGCAACTCCTGTAAGAACATACATTGTATATTTATGTAATTATCATTATTATTTAATAAAAATGTTAAATTAAAATTTATCCATAGTTTGGGCGCAGTACCTATTCTTTAAAATATACAAATAAACATGTAGATTTTTACGTAGGCCGTGTATTCGCCTGACTAACGTGGCGATTTAAAAACATTATTGACATATTTTTTAGTTTATAAATACATAAGTACACTATAAATAATTTAATGGAAAATACTCATAGGTACTACAAATGATTACAATAGCTTCAAGGGGCTCCGTCAACTCACAAGGTAAAGTCAAGTCCGTGTTCGTTTAAAAATTTCCACAATATTTTTGGATACCGGCCAGTGCGACTGATCATCTGAAATACCCTGCCTTGAACTTGACGGGATGGCAGGGGACGTGTATGACGTCATTGGCGACCTGTCAGGTGAAACGGGAACATTTCTGTCTGATTAGCAAATGTGAGGTAATTGACAGTAAGAAATATTATGTAATAAGTTATATTGCGTCTTGTCCTGAGTGAGTGAATATAGCGTAAATGTTCAGTTTTGGGTTGACGAAGCGAAAATAAAGTATTATGATGAAGGCGTTTGGTTATCTTCAGCCAATTCAATTTTAACTTTAGGTATGTACTTACATAGTTTATTCAGGAATGTGCCTAATGTATATGTCACCGTAAAATTGTCAAATACGTTATATTGTAATATCTCTAGCGATATTGTAAAATCTCGAAATATTGTCAAATGAACATACTGCTTACAATAAAACGCATTATTTTTCGTGAAATGCATGCGATGATAGTCAACTCACGTGGTGTGGAGGGAAGGAGGGGTCCCTCTTGCCCAATGGTACCACTCTCATGAAAAGATACTGTACCATTCCTGAGAAATACTGATTAATATAACCTAACCTTAAATTACTTTACATTCTCCTAAAAAGCGTAGTCGACGGAGCCCCTACGGCCCCTATTTTCGAGTGCAGGGTTTAAAGGAACCTAACTAACCTAACGGGGGGGGTGCCCCAAGTTCTGATTATGGGGGCAGAGATACTTCCGTATGTTCAGTTGACAATAATTCGAGAGTTTACAATATCGCTATAGAGAAGCACGTTATATTGTAATATAACGTGTTTGACAATTTTACGGCGACATATACCTACAAATGTAGCGATTTAATAAAACACCATAAGTCATAATAATCTTGTTAATGCCCCGGGCCGGTATACAGGCTGGAATGGGACATCGACACACAAACGGTCACCTCGTGTTCAGTAAAAATAGTACTTATAGAATATTTTCATAAGTAATATAAAAAGATCTGTTGTTTCCTACAAAAATGCAAAACCAAAAATCTACACTGTCGAAATGTATGGAATAGCTGTTTATTTAGAATTACCGATGATGCATCTAACGTTCGGAATGATCTACCGAATTAATGAGATGTGACCGTTTGTGCGTCGATTTCCCTTCCACCCTGTGTATAGAGTACTTGTAGTGCTTAGTTCATTATCTAAATGTGCAAGTGTTCGGTCATTACGAGGTCGGATAGATCGTGTTAACTAAACGTTTTTATTATTATAAACCTCTATAGTCGTCACGTAATATGCATGGTGTAAGATAAAGCTGCGGTCCATATGTGCGCCTGCGACGTTCCCACGCCTCGCTCCCCCACGCCCCCTGCCTCCCGCACCATGTGTTGTCGACCATTGTAATGTGAACCATACCCTTATAATTTAAATTTGAGCGTCTTGTTATTGTTTGTGATGATGGAGGTCACCTTACTCTGGTGATTGTTTACCTCCCGGGTTCGTAGCATGTTCACGCCTAGGGTTTCAGGACTGACGGTTCTCGCTAATTGATCGACGGGCAATTGATTAATGAAATATGAAAGTGACTGCGTAATGCATTCTGCTTAGTAGGTACGCCAGACTTCGCTGATTTTGAAGCCGACATTATGGTTATTAAATTTAAAAAAAAAAATGCGGAAGGCGTATGATCTGTAAGTACAGTACCATCCCATCACCATATGCCAGTATTTTCACACGCCGTTCAAAGATTGGCCATAATGTAGACCAGAAATACAAAAACTACGTGATTGTGTTTTGCCAATAAATCTCTAAAGCAAAAGCTTGCTTACTTGTTTGTGAGCCCAAAAAAGTGAGCCATTCTGTCTCAACATAATATGCACTCTTAAAACCGTAGGCGTAGTTAGGAGGTAGGTAACCCTAATTTATTTTCAAAAGTTTTGTAAAAAAAATGTAGAAGAAACAAGTGACGTGCAGTTGATAGATTAGTTTTACGTACGGACAGAGTAATAATAAGATGATAATGGATTGTGTTAGTGACATCATAAGAGCAGACATACTCACGTACTGCCCGTCGTAACGAGACTTCGTCCCTAAGGGGGCTTATGTTCTAGCCAGATGGGACTTTAATGCCAGTATAAACTTACACTAGGCAATGTCTGAAAGAATGCCTAAAATAATGTTTTACAGGAATTTGAAGCTTCGTTCACTGAGTTCAGTGCCGAAAATCCAACAGTGTGCATTTATTTGAGCGTTAATTTAGGTGTCGCTTACTTTAGTGGTAGCAAAGACTGCAAGTGTTCTTACAACAACGGTTTACAATCTAAGATTATCAACCTTTGTGTGTGTGGAGGGCTTCTCAGAAATAACGTTTCTGAGTCCGTGGAGCCACATAGAATGTTTGTTATTAACATAATTTATTTTGTTTGCTGTGGGTTTGGCGAATTGTTGTCTTGTTATTGTGTATGCTTTAACATGTTGGTGTTTGTTCAGTGTTTTGTCTGCTTAAACTGTATCTTTGTTCAGAATTTGATTAGGTGTCAAAATTATTAGGTTTCACAACCAGTACGGTCTACTTAAATTCTAACTAAAGGTTAACATTTTAATCTGCATTCGTTAACTTGACTTCAAACTAAAGTTAATTCGGGGATTCGGGGAAACATCTTTGAAATATAAGGAAAGTCATCCAAAATATAGCTCGCTTAGTTTGAAACTGGGAAATCTACCAAAGTATAATATCACCGGGTTAGAGGCAAAACCAAGTACTATTCGTGATTTTTTGCAGTTTTTCACTTTAATGTAAAAAAAAATGGTAAAAGTGTGAAAAACTGCAATAAAATCAGATTGTTGGTTTTGCCTCTAACTCGGCGATTACATACTAAACTTGATTACTTATAAATATTCAGTACTCGATAAAGAACAAAAACTTTTACCAAGGCAATTGAAGCATGCATCCTCCTCACCCCTAGAATCTAGATTTACAATTTCGCAGATGTCTGGGCGACTTGAAAATCTCAACTTATTTATATGGCTTCATACAGATAGGTATCGCCGCACCTGCTGCAATATGATACATGGCAGATCTTATCATGAACTCTTGCAGTTACTAGAAAACTGTCATGCCATCTAGTTAGCAATGTGTTCAGTGTCATAATTATTAACTTTTATCTTGTGTTAAAGGATGTTTCTTCGTAGGTTTGAAAATTATTGTTATTTCTTCATAACGATCCACTATGAATAGGAATAACATGCTGTTTGCAACAAACAGCATATCTCGAAAATATTTCATGTCCATGTTGATAAATTCTTTACTTTTTCAATTGTTTATAGGTAGCGTAGCGAGCAAGCGATTCTCTCGCATCGTATATTGTTGTAGTCGAGACTCGAGACCACACGGGTCGAATAGAAATGTGATTATGTCCAACACTGTTTCAGTAAACACTAATCTTGAACAGTTCAACACAACTCAATCGTGTGGATTCCCGACTCGCTCCTGGCTGTTTTTTCTTCAGTAGTAGCTCGAAAAACTCGCTAACTTTGACTGCTCGTTACGGGAGTACTTATATTAACTTTAAAAGCTTTTACTAATAACCGATAACTGTTGCTTTAATAACTTCTCTAAGAAGGTCGCCACTCCATTGGCAGTATGTCTAAATTAGCCTCTACTATCTCTGTTCTCTTCAATTAATCATGCTTTACAAAGAAAATAATTATCTATAAATTATTTTCAATTCAAGTCCCATTCAGCTTAATTAAAAGTGATTACTAACATCTAATTACAACATACTGTAACCACGTGTTACATTAAGTGGGTGTTTGATTAAACCATCGTCGTACAGGGCTTGGCCACTCCACTTGAAAGTGTTTCGTAACGAGCAAAAAATCAAAGCTAAACAAAGCATGATTTGTATTAGTGTGTGGTGTGTGTGTCGTCTGCATGTGCATTGGAGTGTGTCACCTGACCTAACCCAACCCTGCACTTGTAAGTTCGACTCCCGCCGACATGCTAGTGATGTCATATATTAACTACGAAACAGATTTATCGATTCAATGTCTCTTTACCTTTCATAACGCATTCAATGACTGTTCATGGCGCCATTTGAATGTTGCCGGTGTAATTATGCCATAATCAATTATCATTGTTATTAAATTTGGCATCATGTTTGTTTACAACATTGTTGATGCTCCTCATTTACCTACCCAATACAATCTGAAGGATGACAGAAAGTAGGTACCAATTAAAATACAAGTTATTTTAATTCACTGCATGTACACATCACATGTGTTGGAATCTGCAATGATAATGGACTTGTTTATGGGTAATGTAATACTTGCATGACACATACTTACACGCCGGAATTGTCGATATCATGATTCGTAAACGAGGTCTAGCCCATCACTAAATTGTTTTGTGTTCAGCGTGAGTGGGGTTGACGGGTGCTACAAAAAACACAAGCTTTGCTATGGTGACAACGAAAAATTTTCTACGACGACCCTTCATACGGACGAGTTTTGAAGAATTTTGTTATTGAATTTCTCACTCTTAAGCACCCCGGTTGGAGGACTACTAATAGGTCGTAAATATAACCGCTCGGTTCATAATAAATTTACACTTGACAACGTAAATTGCTTTTGCCATAATGTTTTTGTGATATCTTTTTGAATAACGTTGCTACATCCTGTCCCGTCAATTCAGGTAGTTCTGATTTGGTAATTATATTGTTAACGTTTTAATTAAACACTCTCTGAGTCTCCGAGAATAAAGATACGATTCTTGTAACAGAAACTAGATGAGAAGTTAGGTAATACGTGGTATGTTCCGTGAGAACATTGTGAACAGCGTCAGGTGTCTTAGTGAATATTTTAACACCCGACACGCTGGGTTCTCGCCAAAACTGTCTACTTACCTGTTAAAAGATACATATTTTGTTATCTTCGTATAACTTTTCGTTGGTAACGATGTAAAAATATTGGTTAAGAAAGTAAGTATTACATAAAAGTTATGCGTGCAGAGGCTACGTAATAAGTAACTTGACTTTTTATTCTATTGGCTGTTCTGTTATTGGCTGCGTTGTCCCGGCTTGATTGCCAGTTGCCAGGCTCTCGCATGTGGAAAATGCGATATTGGACATATTTACTAGCTACGCATTTATTCTTGATTTTCCTGATCGGCAGCAACGAATTATGTCCTTAAGCAGTGAATACATAAAGCTGCTTGCTCTGAAAATAAATTAATTTTTACTGATGTTTAGATCTATTTGTAAACTAGCTGACCCGCGCAACTTCGTCTGCGTCACATAAGAGAGGGTTACAGAGAGTGGGTCGTAAAGCACCTCTAATACAATTTTCAAAGAGCACATCATATACATCCTTCCGCATAATGAAAATGCGCGCCCGGTACATGATCATTATTTTGCTGCGGAGTTATTTAAAACGGTGTATCTCCTAAGGTATGCATTGAAATCAATTTACGTGCAATACGAAACGCGTCCATCAATTCTGTTAATATTGTTGATAGCAAAATTTGAAGTAGATTGGACCAAGGAATCACATTTTCCCATACAAACTTTGCCCCCCACCTTTTCGCCCCCTTAGGGGTATAATTTCAGAAAATCCTTGATCATTATTTTGCTGCGGAGTTATTTAAAACGGTGTATCTCCTAAGATATGCATTGAAATCAATTTACGTGCAATACGAAACGCGTCCATCAATTCTGTTAATATTGTTGATAGCAAAATTTGAAGTAGATTGGACCAAGGAATCACATTTTCCCATACAAACTTTGCCCCCCACCTTTTCACCCCCTTAGGGGTATAATTTCAGAAAATCCTTTGTTATCGTATTATAGGCATACGATAAGAAATGATTTTCTGAAATTATTATACAAAAAATACATCCTCCAAGCTTCAGGTTTCTACAATCTGCGGTAAAGGCTGTGCGTTAATCCATCACAGTCTATCAGGACAAAGCATTTTTATAATTTGTAGATAGTAGGATTTGAACTCGTTTGTATTTGTAACTTTTCGGGCTTTATGTCTGATGTACATTCGTATAGTCTACATTTTCTTCGTAGTATTATTTTATTTGTCAATACAGGGTGGAAACGATTAACCGGGCAGAAAGGGGAGCTTCCTTAACCGTTGAGTATTAGAAACAGGATCGATTGGCATCAAAAAATGTTTTTTAAATCTGTGAATGGGGATCAAAATTTCACGAAAAATTACGGATTGTTTCCTAAGACCATTTTCATGTAGCTACAACGGTTAAGGTTTATCATTATTGGCATCAAAAAAATTGTTTTATGTAAAATGGCAATTTTCTTGCTAACTGCACTTTATTTTTTAATTAAATCTGTGAATATTATGGATTATTTCTAAGACCTTTTTCGTGTAGCTGCAGTTCCCCTTACTGCCCCGTTTACCGTTTCCACCCTGTATTACTAACTACTTATACCGAGGAAAGCCGATTTTCTTGAGTTCCGCTATTTTGGGCGTATTCACTTCAAAAATCAAATTTCAAGAAAATTGAGAAATTATATTTACCTGTATTAGATTTGAAGTATTTACAGCAACTTTTAAAGGTTTATACTTCATTGGATTTTGTTCTATAGGTGTATGAAGTTTATTAATTTTAAACACAAAACCCTCTTTTTTACGTCTCTGGATGAAAATTTAAAAAAATGCTGAAACAAGTTTTTCTTTATTTTTAATAATAAGTATTTACTCCGAGTTTCATGATTCTAGACCAATCTAAAAAAACAAAATCATACAAACTTTACCCCCCCTTTCACCCCCTTTTTCCAAAATTTTCCATAATTTCTATATTCATCCAGCAGTTTTTACGTGATGCGCGTTTAAACAAACAAACAAAAATTTTAAAAATGGTTTTAAATGTTCAGTTACTTATTTTAAGTCACCCTGGGCGATTTTTTTTTTAATCTTCAATGTACAGATTTTTTGGTCTCAACGATTTTATTATATGTATAGACTAGCTGACCCGCGCAACTTCGTCTGCGTCACATATGAGAAAGAGAGGGTTACAGAGAGTGGGTAGTAAGAACCTATAATACAATTTTGAAAAAGCACATCACACACATCCTTCCGCATAATGAAAATGCGCGCCCGGTTCATGATCATTATTTTGCTGCGGACTTATTTAAAACGGTGTATATCATTGAGATCAATTTACGTACCCAAGGCCAATTTTGTTCAAAATCAAATACTTGTGATTAACAACTTATTTATTTGGATAAGAATAAATTACCATGTTTACGAAAACAGCTTTAAGAGCTTCTATTGACAGCTTTACATCTTCATACTTAGACACTCGATGACAGTCATACTCCAGCTAGGTCTGCAGTTCTCATCAAGGTGCATGAAATGAGCCGCAACACGATATAGCTGCTGTAAACTGTTGCGGACCTCTTACAACTGCTTACCATTTCAAATTTCGAACTCTACGTCCCTACGCTATGACACCGTGTCTTAAAGTGCACAGCCACTTTAAAGCTTAGACACCTTCAAATGCGGTATTAATATTTTACGGTGACTTTCGAGACATTCCAATTTTTAAAGAGTATATTTGCAATTTTGCTCCAAATTTTTATGTGAGTTCAACCTTTTTGGAATAAAATCGGATTGGGTTTTGAAACATGTATCAAAATAACATGTAGTTTATATCAGAATCTCTAAGGAGTATTTATATCAAATTCGAAACAAATCACCGCCAAAATAACTTTCTACCCCTTTTTAACCCCGTTAGGGGATGAATTTCAATGCAATACGAAACGCGTCCATCAATTCTGTTAATATTGTTGATTGCAAAATTTGAAGGACCAAGGAATCACATTTTTCCATACAAACCTTGCCCCCCCCCCCTTTTCACCCCCTTAGGGATATAATTTAAGACAATCCTTTCTTATCGTATGCCTACGTCATACAAAAATACACCCTTCAAGTTTCAGGTTTCTGCAATCTGCGGTTTAGGCTGTGCGTTGATCCATCAGACAGTCCTTCAGGACAAAGCATTTTTTATTTGTAGATAGTAGGATTTGTACTCGTTTGTAATGAATTTGTAACTTTACTGTCTACATTTTCTTCCTAACATTATTTTATTTGTAATATATTATACAGGATGGAAACGATTAACGGGACAGTAAGGGGAGCTACCTTAACCGTTGAGTATTAGAAACAGGACCGATTGGCATAAAAAAAATGTTTTGTGTAAAATAGCCATTTTCTGGCTAACTATTTCCCCTATACTGCCCCGCTGAAAGTATTTTTTTTTGCAATTTCTGACTTTTTGAGTACTCTAACCTGGGTTGGTCTGGAAGAACTTTTTGATTAGTGTCGGAAAGAAGATCGATTGGCATCAAAAAAATTGTTTTATGCAAATTTCAATTTTCTTGCTAACTGTACTTAATTAGGGTTCCGTAGCCAAATGGCAAAAAACGGAACCCTTATAGTTTCGCCATGTCTGTCTGTCTGTCTGTCTGTCTGTCTGTCTGTCTGTCCGCGGATAATCTCAGTGACCGTTAGCACCAGAAAGCTGAAATTTGGTACCAATATGTATATCAATCATGCCGACAAAGTGCAAAAATAAAAATTTAAAAAAACATTTTTATTAGGGTACCTCCCCCAGACGTAAAGTGGGGAGCGATTTTTTTTTTAATTTTGACCCTGACGTGTGATATATTGTTGGATAGGTATTTAAAAATGAATAGGGGTTTTCTAAAATCATTTTTTGATAATATTAATATTTTAGGAAATAATCGCTCCGAAAGTCAAAAACAATGTGTCCCCCCCCCCTCTAACTTTTGAACCATAAGTTTAAAAAATATGAAAAAAATCACAGAAGTAGACCTTTATATGAACTTTCTAGGAAAATTATTTTCAACTTGATGAGTTGAATAGTTTTTGAGTTAAATAGCACTTTTTCAAAAAAACGCAAATGATAACTTTGTTTTTCATACAAATACTATGAAAAACAAAGTTATTTTTGCTGACGAAAAATGTTGGTATTTTTAATGGTCTGGGAAGCTACGGAACCCTACAGTGAGCGTGGCCCGACACGCTCTTGGCCGGTTTTTTTTTAATTAAATCTGTGAACGGGGATCAAGATTTCGTGAAAAAATTACGGATTGTTTCATAAGACCATTTTTGTGTAGCTGCAGCTCACCTTACTGCCCGTTTACTGTTTCCACCCTGTATTACCAACTACTTATACCGAGGAAAGCCGATTTTCTTGAGTTCCACTATTTTGGGCGCATTCACTTCAAAAATCAAATTTCAAGAAAATTGAGAAATTACATTTACCTGTATTAGATTTGAAGTATTTACAGTAACTTTTAAAGGTCTCCACTTCATTGGATTTTATTCTATAGGTGTATGAAGTTAATTAATTTTAAACACAAAACCTTCTTTTTTACGTCTCTGGGTAAAATTAAAAAAAATGCTGAAACAGGTATTTCTTTATTTTTAATAATAAGTATTTACTCTGAGTTTCATGAATCTAGAACAATCTAAAAAAAATTTTTCATACAAACTTTACCCCCCCTTCTCACCCCCTTTTTAAAAAAAAAAAACATAATTTCTATAGCCTAAATGTTATTCTGCGTTTATTTAAATAGATTAGTGAAGTTTTCATCAAAATCCGTCCAGCAGTTTTTACGTGATGCGCGTTCAAACAAACAAATAAACAAACTAAAATTTTAAAAATGGTTTTAATATGTTCAGTTACTTATTTTAAGTCACCCTGGTCGGTTTTTTTTTTAAATCTTCAATGTACAGATTTTTTGGTCTCAACGATTTTATTATTATATGTATAGTTAGATGTAGATAGCATGCATGCATAAGTTCTAGGCTTCAAAGCAGTTTATCACAATTAACAAGGATAAAGGATATTATATCCGAATTCCAAGACCCAGATCAGTTAACAGGTAAAATAATTTTGAAAAGCGACTAAATAAAGTTTATTTATCGAATTTGCTCACGTAAACACAAGCGGATCTCTTTGATTACATTCGTACGTGGCTTGGTTCTCTGTCGAAACGAAATGAGCCATGTAAACCGACGGAAAAGTATTTGGCAAGAATATTTCATCACGAGGAAATTGTGCCGACCGGCCGACAATTTCACATACACGTGATATGAACTGGTTTGAGCTTAAACGAGGATTAACGGGTATATATAAATGTGTAAACGCCCGGTTTTCACAATATCATAGCAATGTAAGTGTCAACTAAGTTAACTTATTACGGAGATAAGAAAAGCTTGAATAGGATGTGGGGAAAAACGGTGAAGGAGCTTGCCAGATTTTCGCGCAGCGTTTCGCCAAAACTGACTCTCTATTAAGATTTATCTATAAAGGTTTTCCCTATGAAGATTTTTCTCAATGAATTCCTACCTGTACATGGATATTAGGTAGACTGTGTTTAAGACAAGATCCCAAACA
The DNA here is from genome assembly GCA_950022955.1 of Xestia ashworthii. Lineage (NCBI taxonomy): Eukaryota > Metazoa > Arthropoda > Insecta > Lepidoptera > Noctuidae > Xestia > Xestia ashworthii. The sequence continues at coordinate 12,331,233 of OX465561.1, forward strand.
AACGTCAGCGAATCCAATTGAAAAACCCAACAAAGTGAATCTTTAGTCCTACCTGGGAATCTAAAAGAAATGTAATATTGTTGTTTGTTATTGAACTTACGAAAAAACCCAAAGCTCTCGCACGATTTAATTGTCGAAGGTATTATCAATTACATCCATATCCTGCTGATGACACCCGCATGACGCTATCCACAGGATCCCCACCTCATTTATTTCCTTATGATATGAATAAATGAATAACATTACTTTTGATAAATGAATAAAATTAACGCTAATTGAAATAACTAGGTAATAATAAACACGGTTAAAATCATATTGCTTAGATATTTTATAATACACGTGTAATGAAGCAATTATTGAATCTATAATTAAAGACTGGTTCGTGTAGGTGTGGTTCCTGGCACAGAATAGACCATACCGTCACTTTCCGAATGTGTTGTAAAGGCGATAAAGAGAGATAAGTCCAGAGGATGGACATAATTAGTTTAAATTGGCTGTCTCGACAGATTTCTGCCAGACACGACAGATTTCTGCCAGACACTGCGTCACAACATAGTGTAAGCTCTACACTTTAAACTTTATGTAGCGTATTTTTTACGTTGTATTTTAAAACAACGACATTTAAAAATGGGATTTATTACTTGTTTTGAATCGTAGGTACCGTCTTTTCCCACTTATTCATAAAGTAATCGGTGCATTAGGAGCTACATTTTCCATTAGCTAGATTATATTGTCTGTCACTAAGGGCTTGGTCAAACAATGAAATAATCTGGGTTCCCTAGCTATTGTTGCCATTGCACTAATGCCCAAGTACCTATCTTTACTAACCTACCTCACATTTGATTTTCGTAGATTCGTGGTGTGGAGATGAACCAATCTGTTTTGTCTTGTGCCTTTTTCTTGTTATTGTCGAGTTATTTTTTTTAATATCAACGAGTCGAATTCTAGAACGAATATCATTATTTCTGTTTGTTTCTTTTTTAGTGTTATAATTTGTATCATCTTTTCCTTTCGTCTTTTTACCATCACTCATACCTTCGCAATCCCCCCTGTCGCGTTACTGACGCAACAGTCAATTTCGTTCTATTTGCTTAGCATACATTTAGTGTAACATTTAAGTTTTACAAAATGTATAAAAGTGTATGTAAATATTGTGCTGCAATGTTTAAGAAACGCGAAGGTTACTTAAAGTTCCAACTTATGTCGCCATTAGTGCGCTTTGTCCACTTCGCAGTTTGATTTTATCTAATGGATGTTGTAATATCTGTTATGTGCTGTCTTAACTAGGACTGGGGTCATCGCCGACTGCGTTACGAATATTGTCTTTGTTTTTTAGTAGAAGTTATGCCTCACCTTTGTCACGTTTCGGAGAAGTAAAGTCGATTGGTTCAGCCTTGCATCCAAAACGAGGTTTCGTACAAAAACTTCTCAAATGTGCTCTGACACACGTCCGTATGGTTGTGCTTAATTTTTTGTTCAAATGCAAGAAATATTAAGATGTGTAAAAGATTTTTTTGGTCCTCACAGTCATGACCGTAAGAGGCCTTCAACATTTTTTCGCTTCCTATATTTTAAGTTTTTGCAAGATGAGCACGATATTAAGTAGTGCTAAGAACTAGAAAAACCTTTTCTTTTGATGCAATACTTGTATTCACTAATCTTTTTGTAGATATTTAGGCGGATATGCATATTACTAATACTTACGTTAATAAACAATATAGCACTTTTACTTAAAAATTCTCTGTTTCATATCTAATACGGCTTCATAGAACGACAGATATTCTGATCCATTATATTTAAATGTGCTCCACTTGCATTTACTTAATTAAACTGTAATGTTTTGCTCCTATTAGCAGCAATTGCGAACACAGCGTAGTACAATAAATCAAAATATTATAAATCATTTTCATTTCAGTGCTAAAGCTTCAGTGTTTACATTCGCCACACAAGGAGAAGCTTTGTTTGCTTGTTTTATAGAGCTTTATATAAAACAGCTCACCCGTTTGACATGAAACTTTACTATCGGATCATTAATATTGTCATAGAGTTATATAACATCGGCGTCGAAGTTCGTATTTTATGATAGCAGCTCTTTATAACGATGCAGTTAAAGCCTGTATGTAAATAAGTTCTGATGACGTACTATGATTTCCAAGAGGTGTACAATGCACTTTTATAGTATGCCAGCCGCGTGAAGCACACCACAAGAGTGTTGACCTCTGCTCGATACCTAACTATCGATACATGTGTCCCTACATACTATACGTTGCGTTGCGACAACTTTACTGCTCGTTATTTTACATGAGGACAAATTAAATACATCGGTTAATGTTTTCCTTTAAGTTGTGGACAAAACCTGTTTTTAATTTATATTATGGGCGATTTACTGTTCAGTATTAAATCTCACTGATGATTGTAATAATTTACAATATTCATTTCAGGAAAATAGGATTCGTTTTTCTTTACAATTATTTGTATGTACACCATAAGGTGTGGGGGGAATGCTCTTACGCGGCCGTACTCATATAAATAGTTTCATAATTCACTTATTTATGCTATGATGATGTTCACGAATGAAGAAGAATGCTTCTTCATTCATGTAGATAACTATTCACTCCTGAAAAACCAAAACCATAATTATTTACTCTTCCATAACACCGATAATGATACTAACAACTGCTACAGTGGTACATCCCTATCGCCAACCGCAAGTTATAAGGCTGGTCACGCACTTCCCTAAACGCGTCCCGTCGCATTGTCCTCCAGACGTTACAGCATAATATATTATATGTATTATGTATGTAGGTATATCTAGTGTTTTTAAAAAGCTATTCAAAAACAACCATTAAAATGTTACTCGCATAACCAAGGGGGTACCTACCTACCTATATACTTACGTATGTTTTTTTAATAGGGATGGGCCGTGTTTTTGTCTTTTTTTGTACATATCTTATGGTTGAAAGCCGAAATGCGGTTGCATCTAGTTTAAGCCGGACTGAACTGGTAAATGTATTTCGGCTTTCAGTGCTTTATCTAGTAATTCAACTTGTTTATATTTAATTACAGTGTTATGATGGTATTCAGCTGATTCATGTGCATTAATATAGATTGTATTCGTATATAAGCGCCAATAACAGGTTGTTTTGCTTGTCCATTGCTAAAAGCATTAAGTAGCCGTATCCGGGACTTCGGCCACTTGGGTGGGATATATATATATTTACTGCACAATGTCTATTTCTCAGATGTGTAGGTATTCTCTTAAATTTAATTTTAAATGTTTTATAGTAGAATAATTTAATCCTTTGTGCGTATTTTTTGCAATAAATAGCAATCTTATGCTTATTATGATATGATTATCATAAGTTATAAAACCGTGTCATAATGAATGAACATGTTAAGTGCTGCAAAAACTGCCATTAAAATGTAATTCAAACTTGTAATTAATTATAGAAAAAAAGTAAAAAACCAACCTCTTTTTGCAAATCTACATAAAACGATAAATTTTTTATACCTTATATTAGAAAAAATGTGTCTGTTCAGAATTAGACTTACGAGTACATCTTCATACTATATCGTAACGTCATAAATTATTTATATTTAATTCCCAAAAAATACAATATTGATAAATGCACTGTATTGGTTTTCAATTCATTATTATGGATTGTGATGTTCAGTTGTCATGACTGATAATATATCAGAATCTGTTCAGTGAATTTTGATTTGAAGTGTTCAAAGAAACCCCGCAATGATTGATTCTTCTTCTATTAACAGTTCAAGGTCCGACATTTAAAGAATAATATACTAATAAGCGTCATGTGCGTTTGTATCATGCCAAATAAATATAATATTTTTATCTTTTACCTACCTACGCACAATAAAGCGTTTTATTACTGGTAATAAATGATATTAAATTATCTTAAAAAACTGGTATTATAAATAAAACATAGAACTAGAAATAATATAATAAAGTTTACTACTTTTTAATGTGTTTATGTTCCAACCTCCTGGGTAGGTTTTAGTAATTACATTTTCGCAAAGTACCGATGCTGGGCAGTGGGAATTAACTTCTACAACGGTTATCGTTACATTAGTAAGTAATAAATAGATTAAAATATAGTAAATAACTTACTGAAAAACATTTGAATTAGCAATTAAACGTGTTTTGGTCCTGGTATATTGCTGTGACTCTGAGTTTACTGAATAAGGAAACCGAGATATTCAAGATTTACATTTTACTCCTTACATTATATCTGTTTTACATAAGATAAGTGTATTTTAAAAGCAATATTTTAAAGGAATCGCTAACAAACAAATAACAGTTCAACTGATGTGCTACTTTAATGAAATGTTATTAAAACACTGTTTGAAACAGCTTTCGCGATTGCAATGAAATTCAGTATAAGTAAGTTTATGTTATTAAAAGCTTAAAAACTCGGAAAAAGAATCATAGTTTTCCTGCAAATCTTTAACTTTAGGATGAGAGACTTAATTAGTGATTATTTAATCAAGAAATTAGACGACATTAATATAGGAAATGGTAACGCGATACAAACAGTGAGGAAGGCGATGCGACCTCGCATGTATCCGTATATATAGGAAGCTCACCATTTAGTTCCTGTATTTTATTGTTCTTTGTCATGTGCATAATGCGAACGAAATTAAGATGACGACAAACGTATTTAAAAATATAGTGTAAACAGTAACATTATATTTATATTTACAGAGAGCCAAAAATGTGCAAAGTTGTGTTTATTAATGGCAGCATGTGCGATATTGTTCTTGTCTTGCATGTAAATGCTAAGTTCTATTTTCGTCGCGTCAAGTCATTGATTGAATTGCTATGTCGATCCGGTCACTAAGGTTAGAGGCATGTGTCTAACGCTGTACATGGAATATTTACAAATTATAAACGTTGTTTTACCAAAATAACACGGCCTTTGTTTACATAAATATATACCTACTTACTAAACCAGGATTGTTAATAAAACTTATAAAAATGTATAATGCATCATGAAAATGAACGAGCGATTAAGCTCTCTGCTTCATAGATTATAATAATTATTTATTGGTAATGTTCAAATGCACAAAACTCGTTTAAGCATAAAAGCATATCTATGTTTTATACACAGAAGCCTTAGGCGGTATTCAAAGCAAGGAGGGCCTAAAAACTGGTCCCACGACTCGCGGCACTCTTTGATAACTCCCAGAGAATGTGTGCTCGCTCGAAAAGCGCCAGCTCCATTTACTTAATCAGTTTTGCAGCGGATTTTTTAACGACCTAACACTTTACATCTCACATGTTGTGGTGTGGTATCCCTAAATGGTAATAAAATGACTAACATGACAAGCATCTAGATCAGTTTACTTGTCTAGTCTTTATTGATCTCTTTGAGAAAATGAGCAGCATTTCGTGTCCATATGTGGCAGTAGTTAGCTATAACCGTATAACAAATTATATTCTATTAGAGGTATTTTGTCGGAGTCGTTATCAGATCAGCCGAAATAGCTGAGACGTGCCAAATTTTCGCAAGAAACAAAGAGTCGGCTGTTTCGAGTTCCCTACGCTGAAGTTAATTGGTGCCGCGGCCGAGAAAAACCGAGAACTTTGTACATTTTTATACAAAGCTCCTATAGACCGGCCCGACTCTACATTAAGCGTGAACTTGCCGAAAACATCGAGAACAGAAACTTTATTATGATTTGAACATGGGTTATGTTGTGTTAAATGTCGCTTGAAGTATTTTAATGAATTGTTGTTCAAGATTATTTGCCAACCTAGATCTGACCGCTCTGCCAAGGAAACACAAATAAGTAATAACCGCGCGCACAAGTTGTTTCTAAGAACTCGATTAATATTCAGTTTCTTTCCGCTATAGAACTAGTAAGTGATATAAGATTTTAGTGATTGTAATAGTAATGTATTAGCGTTACATTCTTCCTTCCTCGTTCTACAAGATACACAATTGCCTTTGCCATACGGCTTGAACTCATGCATGCGACACAAAGGGGCCTTGTTCGTGAACCACCGAAGGCCGCCCAGCTCTGCGACAACGAGTTTCCTACATGCACTAGCAATGTACTCGCACTTACATTTTAAGAAGTTCATGGCTACTTTTATTTTTAAATGAGATAAACTCGGAGCAGGAAGGTCAAGGACTTTATTTTTGGCGGATGCGGCGTGCTCTTGTTGCCAACGACCTGCTCCCAAAGCTTTCAGTTGTTTATCTATCTCCGAGCGATGTAGCTGTGATGGTATTAATGGATTTTATACTACATAGTAAACATCGTATCTAAAAGAACGTCGTCAATGAAACTTTGTAAACATCTTTAAATCTGTTACATATCTGAGCTGCTCTACGCCAGAATCTAGATTATTTAGAGCATAGGCTTCATGGCACAGATCAGTAATGATCTCTTTGCTCATAGCCTGTAGGTATCATGCCTGCTCAAATGCTCATAGTCTAGCATTGAAACCAGTTTTCATTGAAGTCCCATTCGTGTCCAAATAATTAACGTGAGTAATTGGCCGTCGTTGTGTGTACATATAAAGTATCCTATGCCGTGCTTATCTTCGGCATTTTCCTATGGCAGTCTCTTAGTATGTAGGTATGGCAGTTTTTTAAGATCGCATAAGGTATTCACCGTAGCGAACGAATTAGCATTTCGTTCGCGATTCGCCGGCGCGGGCGGCGGGCGAGCCGACTGTCCTTGGAATAAGGATGTGGCAAATGGGTGTCTTATCTGACTGTTTGGACTGTCAAGAGGCTTGAAATATAAATACATGTCGTCGGCAGCTTCAGTTATTTATAATAATGTGTTATTTTGCATGTAGTTAGCGTCACCCGGCCCTGTTCCTGTTCATTGTTATATAAGCACACGTTAGATTATTCAGTTCGTGGTTATTGATTAGATGGAGGACGTGAGATGAGTGAACTTCAAAGCTGTTTATACGCTCATTTCTATGCGTCCCTAATACTGAGTACCGATAACTTTTAAAAATCCTAAATCATCGCTGCCCAGCTGTATGAATCAATGAATTCCAATTCTGTTTGCGCTGTGGAACACGCAAATTGTAACTTAGTTGCAAGCAGGTACACATCGATTCGCAGTTCAGCGTAGATAAACACGTTTGAATGCAAATCAGTAATGTTACTATTTCCAGTTAAATACTGCGGCAATTTATTCGTCAATTTACTATGAAGCGTTGGTTGTTAAGCTAGCGGCTGTGATGGCTGACGTGGGTAATGTTAGCGAAGTATTAAACAACGCCTAAGGTTTCCCCTCGTGAGATTCTCGAATGCAGCTTGTGTTGAAAAATATGAGTGTGCTACGACTGTATTCTAGATGTTCACCTCTCAGAGATGCATACGACGCTGACTAAAATGTAGGAAGAAGTCAGGTTGGTTATTACTCATTGTCTATTTTAAGCATACAACTTCCAAGTGAATGTTACAGTACATTCACGGATTTACTGTTTAATTGAGCTTTTGTTTCCTCGACACTGCGAGGCTACTCAAAAGCTTGTGACACATACTCGTAACACAGACTTGATTATTTCATCGCCAACGTTTCTTGCAGTTAATAATCATAAACTTATTTTAGTAGTCCATGAATACTAAACCAGCGTTGATTTCTGTTTATGATGGTATGAAATTAAAGTAATGCAGTGAAATTACAAGAATCTTAAGATTAGTAATAAGATTACAATACAAACCTTAAGGGACATTCGATCCTCTCATTTAGAGGATTAATACCAATATTCATGAATCGATTTTACAAAATACGAATTTGATATCTGAGAGTTCAACGCACTGATCAAGTCTTGCGCCGTAATTGCGCCTTGGGAAGCAATTTACCAGAAATATCAGATAAATATTTGTGGCCGTCACAGACGCGTTCGACTTCTGCGAACAAAAATATGACGTGTTCTGGCAACTCCACTAATAAGGCACGGCAGGCAAGTGAGTGTTGCTAGTTTTTACGTCACTCGGGCGCTAATGCATTCTAGTGCCGCAGTTGTGTTGACATTTGTTCAAAATAAAACAACAAGAGTGGGCTCGGCGCTGCCTGCCTCCCGCCCGTCTGCCCATAATGTTTAGTTAACGTTTTGTTGATATATGTTTAACGAACAAGATTATATTTAATAACACAGGAGTAACAAAATAAAAACTAGCGACCTATGTATTTGTATTGTTTGAGTGCGTTAGGATTTTTTTTCAGAATATGGTTACCTACATGATTAGAAAACATATAACATGACGCAATAAAGCATTTAGTTCACTGTAGATATCAAATAACTGCCGTGATATCAGTCATGCGGAAGTAACCACTAGCTCTACTAATTTACAGTTTCATAAAAAAGAAACTGAAAATGATGGCAATTATGGAGCAATGAATCTCTCAGGAAGGCTGTCTTGTATGGATCAGAATGTTAGGCCACAAAAGAGATGAATGAAAGTAAATTGCATAGGGCTGAGGCTAAGATGGCAATGATAAGGTGTAATGTTACGCACATGGATCAAGTAAAAATAAGTAGATTCATACGAAGCACATTAGAAGAACCCTGAAACCTGAAAGTGACGCTGGTGGTTGAATGTGTGGTAGTCGGTGGTCGTGGTATGTGCATGTGATAAGGAGAAATGAGCAATACGTCGCGACGAAAGCTTTGAACATGAATGTGGATGTCTATACAGGCTATAAGAGACAAAAGAAACGATAGGTGTACTAGTTGAAGGATGATATAGAGAAGCTGCTAGAGAAGAGGAGTCTGAGAAGATGACGAGTAATAGAAAGTAAGTGATGAGTGATGTTGATGATTATCGTACCTCCTGCAAGTCCTGCAACATACCGTAGAGTTTTATTTCAAGTATGCAAATCAATAGCAGGCAAATATTTGTCATAATATGATATGATATACCTATATGCTAGTCAATGAAACCAAAGCGCTTTACAGAGACTGGAAGTTGAAGATTTATGGATTTTCAATCAATTTGTACTTATATGAGGAGAGATTTACAAGCAGTTAATTTCATGATGCCAATGGCAACATAGCCATCATGACGAGGAATGTTTATAGAAATTGTTATGACATAAATCTAACAAAACCCTTAACCCAATGTTGTATTTATAACATCTACCAGCAATAGGCCTTGCGAATTCCGGTCAGGGGGCATATTGCACAAGATTGAAATCGTTTCGAAATGTATCAAAGCCAAGATCTTTCTCAATTTATCTTATTTACCCATAAAAGGTATGGAAATTCGACGTATTTTACACTTTATGGCGTTGTAAATTGATACTAATTTTAATATCAACGTATTTCCACATAAAGTCGGTGAATAAATATGCAACAAACCGGTTTGCATATAAAGGGGAATTGATTTTAACTTGTTTTGATTTTGGACACGTTGAGATTTTTACCTTCAGCACGTCATTTGATTGCATTCGATGAACATTACGTCATCGTACACATATGCAGTTTTTAATGACGTTGTATGACGTGTTATGTAAATGAAATCGTATGACGCTGTAAAAAGTGATTGTTAAACATATTGCAAGATGCATACGAGTGATTGTTACTTTGTATAACAAAGTAACCTTCGTATATATTGTATGAAAATTAGAGCCTTTTTACAGTTTCACATAATATTCTCCAACATTCTTGTTAAACGCAGTGCCATACCGGTGGTCGTCATGGCAGCGTCGTAAGAAAATGAGCTAATAAACGATTTATAGATATGTAAGGCGGAACATCGACCGGCCTCGCTGGGAGTGCCGTGATGCCGTCTCAGGAAGCCCGCCACTTCCGACCGGAAGTCGGTGCAGACGGAAGACCTGCGTCACTTCCGATCGGCCTCAGTATGGCGCCTTACATGTAGGACCACTGGGATCACATCACTATATTGCTCTTAGAATTTTCCGCATTCAGTTGCGAAAAGTTTTCTAAAGATTTATCTTAAGATATGGATCTAGATTTCTAGAAGCACATATCACTATGTATGTATTTAGTGTGGTCATATAAGTAGAACTTCTGGGAATAAATAAAGTTTGCGATTAGAACACAATTTATAGTCCGGTCTTACACCGTTAACTTTTCTGGTGAGGCAAGTGAAATACAAGGCGGGCTAGGCGTTTCAAGGAAAAATACCTTGGGATGCAAATAGTTTGGTAACTAACTTGCTGTTATTAGGTGTCCACTCGAGAACCTGCGCTTTTATAATCTGCATTGATTCGCATGCAAGCTGACCGTTTTGGTAACATCAGCGCCTACTGCCGCTTTTGTTCGAAGTTGACTTACCACAGAAACTACCAATGCTTCAATGGATGCGGTTTTTGTCGGGTCTGGTACGTCTGGTGTTGGTGAAGTGGTAGTGGTGTTAAGTGACGCGGTAGAGACGGCGGGCGTTGCGTGGGCCCACAGAACGAGTGCGACCGGTCCCCAGGTGTCAGCTCCGAAGCACAGGGCTGTACTTAGGAAAGGTCTTTTTTTATCAAGAACATGTATTTCATTTCTGTAGTCTTTAAGGAACAAAATGGCTTCTGAGGGCCTAGATAAACGGCAATCGGTTTCATGGCGCTTCTATCAATTATAGAATTGTGTGAGCTTTATGAAAGTTGATGTCAACACAACAAATTTTGACTTTTTCATCATAGTTGACAGGCCCTAGAGGGCCACTGTTGTCTCGAGTCACTCGTACTTTGCATCTACACCGTAGTTACTTTTTGTTGAGCAAAGTTTCCAAGTGTTATTTATTGTAAGTACCTACATGTTGCCGTGTTAGTATAAGTTAAGTAATGTTGCCTTTTGAAAACAGTCCACGTGGTAACATTTGATAACATTGTTAGAGAATGTTACCTCGACATAGGTAGGTAGGTAGGTAGGTAGGTAGGTAGGTAGGTAGGTGTGGATGCACCAGATAAATGCAGATACAGAAATGGTAACCAAATGTATACGAGTAAAGTAAGGGTCAGTTCACACCGAGACGCAACGCGACGCGACGTTGCGCGCACTTTTTAATAGACCGAGTCGAAATATAACTTTATTTACTCTACTTAATATAAATGCCAGATAAGATAAACTTCTAAATAAAATCAATCCTTGTGATACGAATGTAGATATTCTGCAACTTATTAGTGTAATTTATTTCATGTTATATTCTTGATTGCGTGAAACCTGATACTTTAGAATTCAAAAAAAAAGTAAATCCAAATCGAAGATTCTAAGATTATTTTAAAGATTATGTTGAAAATAGTTTGGAATCGTCATGCGTCCCATAGAGTTTATTTTATATAGTCTTTGTGTTTGTTACTAGGTAAGAACTTGTAACTTATAATTTGAAAATATTTAACTGTAATGTCAATGATCTTATTTAAGCCAACTGCGTGTTGACTCTGTTGTTTAGCTCCCTTTAGTGCACTAATTTACAACAGGTTATGGGCCCAGTCCATAGCCTCGTTGATACTAAATTTTAGGGACAATTATAAATATTGAGAATAAAAAAATGACGGCGCAAAATACGGCGCAAATTTCCAAGTTGTCGGGGCAAGAAAACTACTACTACGCTACATGGTCTTTTTCTATGCAAATGCTCCTTATCGACAATGATCTGTGGGATTGTGTTCAAGATACGTTCAGTGCGACCTCAAATGAGTTGGTGAAGCATGATGCTAGAGCAAGAGCCAAGATCTGCCTGATGCTTTCGGAAGGTACGAGTATTTACCCCCTTGTGACAGAAGCAAAGACGGCACGAGAGACTTGACTGGCACTAAAAAATGCCTATGCGGATGCTGGACTAATGCGGAGGCTTTCGTTGCTGCGAAAAATGTTTCGCATCAAGCTGGAATTATACCCAAGTATGGAAGCCTACGTCACCGAAGTTCGACCGATTCAGCAGCAGCTGCGAAGCATTGGTGACTTGACGATGAATTTGTCGGAATAATAATGCTGGCGGGATTGACGGACAACTATAATCCGTTAGTAATGGCCATAGAGTATTCCCGCTCGACAATTACCTCAGAACTGGTCATATCAGCACTTCTGAAGGAGGGTCAACGTCAAGAGTCGAATGAGGCCCCAAAGGATGATCGGCGCTAGCATCTAGCGTTGGTGGTAGTGGAGGAAGAGACCACACCAGAGAGATTGTTTGTCACTTCTGCAAACGGAAGGGCCATTTCAAGTGGCAGTGCAAGCAGTTCAAGGCCAAGCAGCCGGATAAGAAGAAATCAAATGCAAATTCGGCCATGGTGACCAGTGTGAACGCGAACTCAGACTTTTTGACCTTGTTGTCATCTGTAGGTGGCAGTGATAACTGGGTGTTGGATTCAGGAGCCACATGCCACATGACACCGCACCGGTGAAATCCCTCTTGAGCCCCACGAAATCTTGCTCCAAAACGATAACTTGCGCGAATAGCGAGAAAATTGTTTCGACTTTGCAAGGTTCGCCTGCGACATGGGGAACGTGACACTGTAGTGAAGATGAATGATATTCTTCACATTCCTGAACTAACACCAATTTAATGTCTGTAGGAAAGTTTGCAGATGCAGGCAATATTACTGTTTTTGATAAAACCAAATGTAGTGTTAACAATAATGTAAAAATAGATGGTAAGGCATTGTTTACCGCACCGCGCCAAAACGGACTGTATGTTTTAGGTTCCGGTTGTAATCAGGCGACAGCTCTTTTAGGGGAAGACAGTCAGGACAAGTTTTAATTATGGCACCGGAGATTGGGCCATTTGTCTCCCGCGCAAATGCACATTTTAAAAAGAATTGTCAAGGGCTTAGATTACGGCAAAAAGGGTGATGGAGCCCCTTGTATTCCTTGCAGTCAAAGAAAAAAGTTTCCTAAGCGGAAGAAGTCTTTTAGAGCCTGCGGCATGCTGGACATAGCGACGTAGCTGGTCCAATAGATGTGGAGACTTGGGGAGGAAACAGATATCTCCCCCTGTTCATTGACGACTACAGCCGAAAGGTTTTTGGTTACGTCATGAAGAAAAAGACTGAGGTGTTAGAGAAGTTCAAGGAGTTCAAGCGTCTGGTAGAGAACCAAACCGAAAGGAAAATTAAACGGTTTAGAAGTGATAACGGTACTGAGTATATCAATAAGGAGTTCCAGGCTTATTTGGTCAAATGTCGAATTACTCACCAGACGAGTGTTGCTCATACTCCTCAACAGAATGGAGTTGCGGAAAGAACGATCCGCACCATTACTGAAAAGGCGTGATGCATGCTCCATGACAGTAACCTAAGTAAACGGTACTGGGGAGAAGCGGTGGGGACTGCGATCTATTTGAAAAATCGCTCACCCACATTGGCAATCGCCGGGAAAGTTCCTGAAGAAGTTTGGACAAATCATGAGGTGGATCTTACTAATTTAAAAGTTTTTGGATCCACAGCTCAGGTTTTGGTGAAAGATAATAGGCGAAGAAAATTCGACTCCAAGACCGGTGAGCTTGTCTTCGTTGGGTACAGTGAAGTACAAAAGGGGTATAGATTTGTCGACCCGGTCAATCCGCGCCTCATAATAGTTGCTCGTGACGCCGTGTTTGACGAGCGGTCAAAAGTAATCAAGGAGATTAAACCCCCTGAGCGCAGTGCACAGGTTTCGAGGGAGAAACCGAGGCGAGAATATGTAGAGGTACCAATTTTTTGTGAGCTAGATACTACTCAAGGCACTTCTAGCCAGAGTAACATGGTTATGTCACCAAGTTCATCGCCCACTATAACTGCAGAAGAGTTTCACGACCTTTTCGAAGAACCGTCAACAGAGCCGGTTCAAGCTGTAGAGGAGCCTGAGGAACGGCGTTATCCTCTAAGAAATAGAGTCAGAAGAATAGATGAGGACATGGTTTACAATTTCCATGCAATGAATGCTACTGACCCGATTTCGGTTACGGATGCTATGGAGCGTTCTGATAAAGACCTGTGGAAGAAAGCTATGAAGGAGGGATACGATTCACTTATGGAGAATCAGACTTGGGAGCTCGTCGATCGTCCCAGAGACGCTAATGTCGTCACAAACAAATGGATTTTTAAGTTGAAAATCAGGGCAGATGGAAAGGTTCAACGGCATAAGGCTCGCCTTGTTGCCAAAGGTTACTCTCAAAAGTTTGGAGAAGATTATACCGAGACCTTTGCTCCTGTAGTCAAGCTATTTTCCATTAGGCTTCTGCTGGGATTATCAGCAGAATTGGATTTAAATGTACACCATATTGACGTCACCACAGCATTTTTGAATGGTGATTTAGATGAGGATCTGTATATGGAGCAACCTGAATCTTTCATAAAGAAGGGAAATGAAAAGAAAGTATGCAAGCTGAAGAGAGCCATCTATGGCCTCAAACAAGCTGCACGTTGCTGGAATGTCAAAATACATGATCAAATCATTAAAAGTGGTTTTACAAGATCGAAGTATGATCCGTGCATTTACATCAAAAGGGGGAAAGATAATACCCTGATTGTAATAGCACTTTATGTAGACGACTTCTATATTTTTGGAAGTTCAGTGGAGGACATAGAAAGAGTCAAAAAGACAATCGCCAAAGCGTTCAAAATTAAAGATTTAGGTGAGGCCAAGGATTGTCTAGGAATCCATATCACACGATCCAATGGGCAGATAACCCTATCACAGTCAAGCTTCGCCAAAACGATTCTAGAAGAATATGGAATGCAAGACTGCAAGCCTGTAGCTACTCCAATGGAATTGAATCTACGACTTGCAAAAGGGTAAAGGCCTGAGGATTTTTCTTTCCAAGAAATAATAGGTTCGCTCATGTATTTATCCTGTAGCACAAGGCCTGATTTGACATTTGCGGTCAGCTATTTGAGCCAGTTTAATACATGCTGGGATGAACAGCACATGACTGCGCTCAAGCGGGTGCTCAGGCACTTAAAGGGCACAAAAAACTGGCAAACCCCTGGTTGCGTACTCGGACGCCGATTGGGGAGCCAACGCCGATGGGCACTCATTTACTGGTTATGCCCTTGTTTTCGGTGGAGGTGCTGTGTCCTGGCAAGCTCGCAAACAGCGATGCGTAGCCTTAAGCACAGCTGAGGCTGCATATATAGCCATTTGCGAAACCTCAAAAGAAATAGTCTGCATTAAAGGCTTATTAGAAGAGCTAGCTGGATTCAACGACTGCGATACAGTGTTCAGCGACAGTCAGAGTGCAAAGTAAATTAGTGCACTCTTCTGCGATTGGTAGAAGGTCAATAATGTCGGCACATCAATATACGCCATTTTATTGTGAGACGAACCAGATGCCAGCTGACTGTCTCACTAAAAGCCTGGCTCGCATTAAGCTAAAGTATTGCATGGAGCGCATGGGGATTCAGTGGGGGTGTTGAAAATAGTTTGGAATCGTCATGCGTCTCATAGAGTTTATTTTATATAGTCTTTGTGTTTGTTACTAGGTAACAACTTGTTTATAATTTGAGTGTGTCAATTTAAGAAAAATATTTAACTGTAATGTCTTAAGATAAGTTATGGAATCAGGCGTTACTTTACGGTATTCCATGGCATTAAATGCTATGAAAAATATTTAGTTTTAATACCGCTAGACAAAAATATCCAGGTCTGAAAGCAGGACACAAATCCCACCGTCATGCATATGCACATGCACATATGGGCCCACCCTCCCGCCCTCATGCATATGCACACATACAAAACAAGTGAGAAATAATTAGCATGCCATGCAACCAAACCTTTACTCGACACGTGTTTCGCCCCTCCACGGGGCATCCTCGGGAGTTGTTGACTCGTCGAGCGTTCCAACTCGAATGAGCTAGTCGCACCGCTGTCGGCCCTTTATATACCGTTTCGATGACGCTTTTATAACGGTCGATACAACGTCACAAAGACATCTGTGTCGAACTACCTGCAATCATACTTAGAAGTGGTGATGGAATTAAATTTGTTTGGTCATTCAACAGTGTATATGCATTGTTATTGTTATGTTTTGATATTTCTAGCTGTTCCAATTAAATGCTATGAAAAATATTTAGTTTTAATACCGCTAGACAAAAATATCCAGGTCTGAAAGCAGGACACAAATCCCACCGTCATGCATATGCACATGCACATATGGGCCCACCCTCCCGCCCTCATTCATATGCACACATACAAAACAAGTGAGAAATAATTAGCATGCCATGCAACCAAACCTTTACTCGACACGTGTTTCGCCCCTCCACGGGGCATCCTCAGGAGTTGTTGACTCGTCGAGCGTTCCAACTCGAATGAGCTAGTCGTCGTGAGACTTCGCTGTACCCCCGCAGGGGGGCACGGCAGGCGGGTTTTGGGCTTCGCCCTTAGTCCCGCGGGATCAGTTGCGCCCGTAAACATACGGGCGCCGTCGTTAGGTTGGCCGATATAGGCCGCAGCCAGTGGCGAGCGCGCTTGCGCCGCTCGCCTGTGGGTTAGTGTCGCATAGTGTGTGTAGAGGGCGCCACGGTGTTAACCGTATCTTCACGCCGCCTCGGCGGTCTGTCACCGCCAGGTGGAACTCCCGGTGCCCCGGGAGAAGCCTAGCGGGTGATGACCAGCCAGAGGTGGCTAGGGCTGCCCCCTACCGGAAGAGGGGCCCCCGCCCACAACGTTATCGAAGCTAGCCGATGCGCTCCGGGCTAAGGGGCCATGTATGTATGTGTGGACGGTATTGTATTATAGTAACACCGCCCATGTTTGCGAATAGATAGCGCGCCCGCGCCGCTATGTATCGCGTGTGTTTATTCGTGTGTGGAGTCGTGCGGGTATGAGGTGGGGGGTGGACGTCGTGCCTATATTAACTTAGAACACGACGTTTCACCAGGTGTGAGTAGTGGGTGTGGAGTCTTATTGTAGAGTGTGTCGCAAGCTATTAATAAAGCCGAGAAAGGCGAGAAAGGCCCCAGGCGCGGATGGAATAACCAACACAGCGCTGCGCCACCCGCCGTACAGAACAGTAGCGGCACTGGCGCGCCTGTTCACTGGAATCCTACGCACCGGGGTTTTCCCGGCTGCGTGGAAGGAGGGGCGCGTCACAATGCTGCCCAAGCCGCACAAGGATGTCCTGAAGCCGGCGAGCTACCGGCCCATCACGCTCCTGTCCTGCATCTCCAAGGTGTTTGAACAACTCCTGCTGCGACACCTGCATCAACATATTAAGCCACGCCCCGAACAGTTTGGGTTTCGCTCGGAACATTCAACGACGCTCCAGCTGTCGAGGGTACTGCACCTGCTCACGGCAGCAGTGAATAAGAAAGAGCGCGCGGTTGCAGTATTCCTCGACATGGAAAAAGCGTTCGACAAAGTATGGCACGCCGGTCTGCTATACAAGTTGTCGAAGACAGACGCGCCTCGTCGCTTAGTACAAGTGGTTTCCTCCTTTCTCACGGACAGGACCTTCAGGGTGGTGGTCGACGGCGCGCTATCCAGCGCGCGTCCCATCGCGGCCGGAGTGCCTCAAGGAAGCTGCGTCTCTCCGTGGTGCTACTCATGTTACACCGACGACATCCCCAGCACACAAGACACCACGCTCGCGCTGTACGCCGACGACGCCGCGTACATATCAACATCGCTGAACGTGCAGCACGCGGCCATCAAAATGCAGCGCGTGCTAGATCTTCTGCCGGAATGGCTGTCTAAATGGAGGTTGTCGGTGAACGTGGGTAAAACCCAAGCACTGACCGTAGGAGGCCTCAAAAGGCCACCACCCTTGAAACTACAGGACACGGAAATCGAGTGGTCGTCGCAGGCCAAGTACCTCGGCGTCACGCTCGACAGCAACCTGACCATGGTGCCGCACGTCCGCACAATCATCGCAAAGAGCAGGAGCGCCCGCTTCCTGCTCCTCCCAGTGCTCCGGTCCCGCCTCCCGCTGCGTGCCAAGCTGGGCGTGTACAAAACGTACCTTCGTCCACTGCTCACGTACGCCGCGCCAGCTTGGTACGCCCTCACGAGCGAACACACCAAGGAACTCCTACAAAGACAGCAAAACATCAGCCTTAGAAAAGTCACCGCTGCTCCGCGCTTCGTGAGGAACGCAGTGATACAGCGGGACCTGGACATCGAAAGCCTAGAAGGCTTCTGCGGCCGCCTCGCGTCCAATATGTTCGCGCGCGCCGACGCCTCTGCCTGGCCCCACTTAAAGGAAATAGCGCCATGGCACACACGGCCACCCGACGCGGGGCGCCCGCCACGGCGCCTACCGCGCGATCTCGTGGCGGACGTGCGTGACGACACCACACTACCGGACTGAGCTAGTCGCACCGCTGTCGGCCCTTTATATACCGTTTCGATGACGCTTTTATAACGGTCGATACAACGTCACAAAGACATCTGTGTCGAACTACCTGCAATCATACTTAGAAGTGGTGATGGAATTAAATTTGTTTGGTCATTCAACAGTGTATATGCATTGTTATTGTTACGGTATATAAAGGGCCGACAGCGGTGCGACTAGCTCATTCGAGTTGGAACGCTCGACGAGTCAACAACTCCTGAGGATGCCCCGTGGAGGGGCGAAACACGTGTCGAGTAAAGGTTTGGTTGCATGGCATGCTAATTATTTCTCACTTGTTTTGTATGTGTGCATATGCATGAGGGCGGGAGGGTGGGCCCATATGTGCATGTGCATATGCATGACGGTGGGATTTGTGTCCTGCTTTCAGACCTGGATATTTTTGTCTAGCGGTATTAAAACTAAATATTTTTCATAGCATTTAATGTAATGTCTTACTTTAATACAATGATCTTATTTAAGCCAACTGCGTGTTAACTCTGTTGTTTAGCTCCTTTTAGTACACTAATTTACAACAGATTATTATCCAAGTAATTTTAGATGTCTGAGATTGTATCCAAATCAAAAGCAAGAAAAATGCCAGTTCCCGGCTGTTAGAAACATTTATTTAATGACAAGGTAAAAAACCTCCATATCTCTCGTAGTACCTAATATTTAAAACGGATCAGGAAGTATTCAACTCACACTACAAGTGGCACCGCAGCTTAAGCTTCTAAAGTCAGCAAGCTAGGCAGCAACAAATACAACTTATAGTTAACTTAAACAAAACTTATTTCAATTTGCGTGCCCAAGTCCGCTCCTGTGCGACTAACAATCTAGGGAGTCGCTAAGTCGAGAAGCCAATACGGTTGTTTGCGTAAACATTCACTGCATCAGCTGAGTTACTTAGTGCTTAACTCTAACTTGGTACATTTACAACATTCATGCCTGTAGGCCTGACATTGTAAGACAAGTAATATAGATGTTTGCCGCTTGTCGACATATATTTTTGGAATTATATCTTAGGAATGCAAATTATAGAGGTCTTCGCGCTTATAGTCTATAATACGTTGGTTAAGATTGTAAATATCTTCTTTTTTCATAATCCTCGGCCGGTCAACAAGACCTTTTTCTAGAACGATAGTTAAGTCTTGGAATACCATAAGTTTTTATAACATGTAAGTATTGTGTATTTGTGTCGTTCTGCTGACTGCAGAGTGCATTTTGTACTGACTGCCCACAAATTTAATAAACTATTGTTTATCGGACGAGCCTCTGACATAAATAAAGGTCATCGTATTTTCTTACATTTCTGTTTGTCTAACCCTACCTTAACACATACAAACATCCCACCTCGCGTCAAAATAAAAAAATCTCCAAAGTGCGAATTCTGGGAACCCAACCCGCGACCCTGAACGTAGGATGAAAGGAGACGCTCCGCAGCATTGGTATTCTGGACAGCTAAGATTATGAAACGAGTAGCAATGACAAATGGTGTCTTTGTATGAGGTTCTTTTTCTACACTGCCAGCACAGCTCCAGCAGGCCTAAAATGGCCGCTTTAGAAGAATCATAATTTGGATCATCTTAAAAAATTTAAATTGGTAAAATGGACCTTATTTTCATAACCATTAAGTTCATTTTAAGAATATAAAGTTTTACGTGATTCAAATTATGATTCTGCTAAAGTGGCCTTTTTAGACCCCCTGCAGTGCAATGTTAGCCAGCCAGTAGCTAATCTTTTTTTTTCTTTCTTCTTCCGCAATGAATTAACGCGGTTGACAGTTTCATGCCCGTTTACACATTTTTTAACTGTCACCACGTTTCAGCCAATCGTTGTCACAACTATTTCTGCAGCCAATGTCATCTTCCTTGAAAGTTTGCCACACGAGTTCTTTCTTTGAAACAAGCTTACGTCACACCTGAACATTTTCATGAAGTTTTTCCTCTTCGTTCACAAAATAAGTTTGACATGTTCTCTTTGCAAAAAACCTGTTAAATATATTAGCTTAGTTCCTCGTTGACGTAGGTGATATGACGTTCTTAGATTATATACACAAATAAATTGGATGAAACATCTGTAAACGATAAACATTTTCGTCCTAGTGAGGGAATTGAACCCGCGACCCTGACTGCAATGCGTGGCCATTAGCTTTTGTGTATGTCGTCATACAGAAATTAAATGGCTTTACTTCCATTATGAAAAAAAAAAAAAAATCTTACTCAGCACAATGCTCTTTATCTTCAGAGTTTTTAATATGTATTGCAAACATCCCAAGTTATCGATTTGGGCTGCAAGTTAAAACGTTTGGTATATTACCGTGGTTTGGTCAAAGATGCTGTTGTTGTTACCAAACGTTACCAACCCAAACAGGTTATCTCTGTGAGCAATCTGGTGGAATCTTAGCTCTATTGCAGGCGTAAACTGTTAAGTAATCCGAAAGTCTGCGTAACACGTGAATCCAGACCAAAGATTATTTCAGTACTAAACTGGATCGTAATTCCATTAATTGTTTATTCCACAGATACTGCAATTAGTCACAAAGTAATTATTCAAACGCAATTACTAAAACATGCAAAAAAATACACATATTGCTACCCAAAAATAACCTCCACGTATATTTTGGTCAAACATCTTTAGGTGTGAGTACATAAAAGTATTATATTCGCTCTCTAAACACGAGGCATTGGCAGATACCTTCTAATTATTCATCGTGAATCAACAATAGTGGGTTGACTGTATAAGTATACAATTACATTGTCAACCAGAGACGGTATATTTTGATGTTTAATTTACCACAAACGTGGGTGAGTAGAGACTACAAGGTCCAATGTAATTGTTTGTTGTGCTGGAAATTTATAATTAATTTAAATTAATGGAGAATAGGGTGTGTCAGGTGTTTGGCATTAGTCTACTTCTTCTTAGTAGTGCCTAGTCTTCTAGAGCGATTCTCTATTTACCTCACTCTGCTGTGTTTTATTTCAGTTTGATCACATTATTTTTTTTAACATTATTTATCATCATCATCAATTTAGCCGAAAGACGTCCACTGCCGGACATAGGCCACTCCCAAGTCCACCAAGGCCACCCACATTGACCGGTCCCGTGCGACTCACATCCGGCGGACTCCTGCGATCTTCTCCAGGTCATCGGTCAACCAAGTGGAAGTCTTCCAACGTAACGTCTTCCGATTCGCGATCGCCACCCCAGAACTTTTCGGCCCCATCGGCCATCCGTTCTGCGAGCAATGTGCCCTGCCCACTGCCACATAAGTTTGGCAATTCTTCGGGCTACGTCGGTAAACTTGATTTTCTTGCGAATGTCTTCATTTCTGATTCGAACACGAATGGAAACTTCGAGCACAGCCCTCTCCATTTCCCTTTGGATGACTTTAAGCCTTCTGATAAAGCCCATTGTGAGCGACCACGTTTCGTTCCCGTTCGTAATCACATATGGCAACACACACTGGTCATAGACTTTCGTCTTGAGACACTACGGTAAGTTGGACGAAAGGATACCGCGCAACTTCCCGGACGCTGCACAGCGTGTCGGATCCGACGATTGACCTCTTTCTCGAAGTTAGTCCTACCTATACCTGGACCGTTGGTCCCAGGTACACATACTCGTCAACAACTTCGAGTGTAGTGTCTCCGGTCACCGTTTTCCCACTCCACCTTGCATTTTCACACTATCTTCACTCACAGTAATGGTTTTTGACAATTCATCGTATAACCAGTTGCCTATGGGTGTGTATTATTGATGACCCTAATTTGTTATCTAAGTGGCATAACCGCTAATAGCTATCTACTATCAACACTGCATAGTAGTAGCTTAATCTGTTCCGTTATTGATAACACTCTGTGAATCGACATATCATATTATTATTATATTATAGCTAGCCTGTATTGTCCCACTGCTGGGCAAAGGCCTCCCTCCATTCCTTCCAACGATCACGATTCTGTGCTCTTTCTTTCCAATTCTCAAGGAAGACATCTAGTTCGTTTGCCGCGGACTCGTGTCACTGTTTCAGGGCACCATTCCTGAGCCTTACGGGCCCACAGTTCATTCATAATATTATACTAGTAATATTCTCTGGTTTGTGAAGAATCTAGTATGTGTACAAAAAAACTTATACCGAACTACAGATAGTAAAAGTTGACCAGGATGTAACACTATTAATTGTCGAAACATCAGAGGTGGTAAACGTGGCTTATCGCATTTTTAAATGGTCTATCTATTATGTTCTGAGACGTTACGATCTATTCTTCAAGTATTTTTTTCGGATCGCATGCTTGCGGTTTGAATAATCAACGCGTGGGCGTTATAACTGGTTATTAAATAAAATAAAAAATATGTAGTTAGGTTTGTTAGGTATTGCTTTTTATCACACACCGAAATTGTGAATACGATTAATTAAGTATTCATTCAATGGTAAAGCTGGTTTATTACGTGTGATGATCAGATGTTGTTAATATACATACATATCTATACATATAATAAAAGAGTAAAAAAGCTGTGTCTGTATATTGAATATATTTAAAAAATAATAATTGAAGGGGGTTTAGAAACAGTAATAGAGCACGAATCCAAAAAAAAAAGTTTGTCTGTTTGTTTGTACACGCTAATCTTCGGAAGTACTGGACGGATTTGAATGATTTTTTTTTGTTGTATAGATATTATATCTGGGCAACATATAGGCTATAATTTATCTGGGAAACCTGAACACCTGATGTAGAACCGCAACAGACCAGCTAAACTATAAGAGATACAAAAATGACACCATAGCAAAAATTGTTCCACGTGATGAGCATTTTCTGCTGAGAGAATAAATTTGAAGATCTGGGGCACCTGTCGTGGGACTCCAATAGCACAGCTACACAATAACACTTAAAGGAATGACGTCTTAGCAAAAGTTGTTCAATTTGATAAGCACTCTCTGTTGATTTATAAAAATCGAAGATCTGGGACACCTGTTGTGGAACTCCAAGAGTCCAGCTACACCATAACACATATAGGAATGACGTCTTAGCAAAAGTTGTTCAATTTGATGAGCACTCTCTGTTGATTTATAAAAATCGAAGATCACCTGTTGGTTTAACTCCAAGAGCCCAGCTACACCATAACACTTAAGGAATGATGACGTCTTAGCAAAAGCTGTTCGGTCTGATGGGCATTTTCTGTTGACTTATAAAAAAAACGAAGATCAGAAACATCTGCTGTGAAAATTATTGCAAAGCTATCACTAATTTCACTGTATAATTATAAAATTACAAAAACTGGGAGTACCTCCACGCGGTTAAGGCGGTAACAGTTTAGGACTGATTTTCGATGACGATGGTATATCATTGAAAATTTGACTCTACTGGCCAAAACATTTCATTTATCTTCGTGACTCGGTAGCCTACCCGGTAACGCAGGGCAATTAGATTTTAATTGATCAGGTATCTTCACAACAAAACTATAACCATGCCTAGAAAGAGGTCAAACCTTTCCCAATGTTCCAAAGGAGCTAAAAGATTGAGGATCATAAGATCCCAAGAATCTACCGAAGAGCGTCAGGAGAGACTTGATGCTGTTCGAGAACATCAGGCTGCAACTTGCTCCGTGGAAACCTCTTCCGATCGCGAAGCACGCCTGCGTTCTCAGCGTATTTAGGTACGCATCTACATCCAGGTCTCTAGAGACCAGTGAAGAATAGATACGCTTGGTACTCAAGCGCCGATCGTATGATGCGATATCCATGCGTAGATCGACTTCTAGATCTCTAGAGACAAGTGGGGAACGTGATGCGCGACTGACCGCTGATCGTGAACGTTACGCATTGTCTCGCGAGTCGGAAATGTTCACGGATAGAGAATTACGCTTGAGTTCTCATCGTATCTACGCATCTGCTTCTAGGTCTCTAGGGACAAGTGGGGAACGTGATGCGCGACTGACCGCTGATCGTGAGCGATATGCATTATCTCGCGAATCGGAAACGTTTACCGATACAGAATCACGCTTGAGTTCTCAGCGTATTCGCACATCTACTAACAGGTCTTTTGAAGCGAGTGATGAACGTGATGCGCGACTAACTGCTGCTCGAGATCATCATTCATACATTGCCCCAAACACGCACACAACAAAATATTCATAATCAGTTAGAATGTGAGAGAGAAAGAATTGCTGGAGTACGGCATGAAGAGACAGAAGAAGAGCGCGAACATTTCGACATTCTCTGAACAGAATATCGATAACATCTGAAGAATCGGATGTCTCAAGATATAGCCGTAGGGCATGACGACCTTCCTTGGTTTGATAAGAAACGGAGTTCATTACCTAACGTATACTCCTATGATTGAATACGTCACATATTCCGCCATCGGAGGTATGGTTAAAAATTTTACTTTTTGTGAAGCTGTTAAATAGCAAAAACAAACAAACGGTATGTGTTACTCACGTGGGAAAGATCCGTTATTTTGCCGTCCCCGGGCTCTTAGAATTTGACGTTTCATATCATCGATTTTGACTAACCCGGTGTCGCTGGCAAAAGCAACAGGATCCGCGTACGAAGTCGCGGGCAGAAGCTAGTCTAGAAAAAGGAGGTAAGTGTTAACATGCTCAACGTGGTATATAAGGTATATTATGTTATGTTCTGCTTATAATCGTATTCTCACAATCGTTTTGAATATGTTGCACGTCCAATGCGTGTTTGTAATACGTGAAAACAAGTGCAACTGACATAAATCACCAATATAAGTACCTGAATGTTGTAGCGTTGTTCTGCGGCTTGGTTCGGGAGTTTTAGTTTTCCGAGCACGTTTGCAACCACGATATATCAGCAAGAGCTATAGCCATAGTTTTGTAAGCCGATACGACATGTTCTACACGGCGTTACCACGGTGATGTAATCTCTACTTGCTGTAATAGGGACAATGTCAAGGTCCCATAAATTTCACTTGTCTACGACATTGATAATAAACAAGTAGCTACCTAACTAACGACTCCAAAATATCTAAGTTAGCAAAAAAAAATGATACAAGGTATTTGCTACAATTGCTACAAAGTCATTAGTGCGACTAATATATGTATATTTAGCGTTGTGCTATTTTTAACATTTACGTATGAATTTTTCCGTTAGCAAACATCTTAACTTTTCCTCAAATGGAAGATTCGATAACGTGACCGGCCATGTTATTTGTATCTAGAAAATACGCCATGATAACTTGTAATTTACGTTGTTAAAAATTAATAACACAATAACATTATGAGCTTTTAATCAATACCACGTTACCAATACAAAAACACCCGCCCGCACCCTAGGAAATATAAAGTTTCAATAA
The DNA here is from genome assembly GCA_950022955.1 of Xestia ashworthii. Lineage (NCBI taxonomy): Eukaryota > Metazoa > Arthropoda > Insecta > Lepidoptera > Noctuidae > Xestia > Xestia ashworthii. The sequence continues at coordinate 12,356,815 of OX465561.1, forward strand.
GGTTAGAGTACCAGTAAACGAGCACCTAAAGAAAATAATTTGATTATATTCTTTTATCAAACGTCAAGGACTCAACACTTAATATACCAATACACCACTTATTTACTATAACTAGGAAATGAAATATGTATTGCAAAATACAATTGGTTACGTGAATATATCACAGAGGACATTGACAGGCCAATTGTATGGTAGAAAAAATAGAAGCAAGAAAGGACACGGTTGTCAATGACAGTAATACCTGACGTAATGCTGGGGAATAGTTATCGATGGAAAATTGTTGCCAATTTGAAAACTTGTTACGAACTAATGTGTTTTTCCACTTCCTAATACGTACAAAACGTAGCACATCAATGACCTAAGAATGTACATACTGTATGCTATTGTTTTTAAAAATAAGTCTTTAAAAAGGTAGTCAGACGCCTAAAAGTCTGACAACTAGTGTTACTAGAAGTCGTTCCCTGCAAAATATTGGTATTCAGCTTCATCTGGCTAGATTGGAAGACGATCTCGAAATAGTTTCAAGCAGACTAGTAAGTAGAGTACATGATACTAAGAACATCGACAAGACAATCAATATTAATTAAGGTAATTTATATGTACAATATTATTTTGCCACATTATTATCGGTAAATGCATTTACCGCAACGCTGATCAGATATGGTCTTTACAATAGTAAGCTCAATTATGTGATCTATTAAGTACCTAGAAACCAGCCTAGACTCCACTCAGGGAGCAAATACTGGCATTATTAAGTACTAGCTGACCCACGCAACTTCGTCTGCGTCACATAAGAGAGAAAAACGAAAGGAAAAGCCCCGTTTTTGCAACATTTTTCATTCCTGCTCCGCTCCTAATAGCCGTAGCGTGATGTTATATAGCCTAAAGCCTTCCTCGATAAATGGACTATCCAACACAAAAAGAATGTTTCAATTTGAACCAGTAGTTCCTGAGATTAGCGCGTTCAACCAAACAAACAAACTCTTCTGCTTTAAGTTTTAGATATGATTGTATGTAATATATTGTGTAGCTTGTAAATTAATTTTGAGGAAATGTCAAACTCTACATAAACAAAATTGGATGCTAAAGTAGAGTAACATTTTCTCAACTTAATTTTCGGGTCAGCTACAGACTATTGGATTAACCTCTTCATAAGAAATCAAAATTTTTACCAAAACACAAAAGAAACATTTATATTGATGTGAACAAAAAATTGGATTATTAGTTAAAAATTAATTTTAGATAAAAAATTCAATCGAACCAAAATCTACAACTTTCGGAATAGGCTAACCCAGAAATTGTTACAAAACTCTCGGGAGCTTTACAAGTTACACTTTATTAAATAAATCCCTGTTTATTAATACAACTTGTATTAAGAGTCCCAGAATATCCCTTGTCAATGATGCTGAAATAACAGACAATTTAAATGTATTGCTGAAACCATTTAATCTCAAAGGAATTTTGAAGGTACCTACACTAATATTTTAGGCTGAAAGGAGAGTTCAAAGTGAATCAATAGAGCCTGTAGAGTATTACCTAGCCGAGGGAAGCTGAGTGCTCTACTCTACTTAATACTTAGTTGCACTCGCTACAAGCAGTCTCGGAACCTCAAATATTAATATCGTTTTGCCATCTGCTACCAGCGATAGTAGTTGTACGTTGTAAGTACTTGAGCGTCTAAGTGCTCTTGTCTTACTACTTTTCTCAATGTTACTTCAACGAAACAGATTTTACAGTTTAGTATCATGTTCAAAAGTTTAAGTAATAAACTAAAACTACCACGGAGTTGGTTATTTAAGTCACCATGCTTCGTTAAATTTAAAACTAATTAATAATACATGTACACTAAAACCTTGAAATCTTGTTATTACGCGTGGAATTTTTTGTAATTAATGTTTAGTTCAAAACATGTGTTACTTACAAGTAGTTTTGAATGTTATTTCTTTAGCTGTTTACTTTTAACATTTGGTTCTCGTTAAGTTCAGCCATTGAGATGTTTATTATAGGTGCGTTTTGCACTTTTTGCACGACATCATTGTTTGGGCGAGGCAGACTGGCGGGCGTTACGGACAACGAACCAGTTTGGTGGGGAACCAGACGCCAAACCTGTACGTATGGTTCGCAGTAAACTCCACGAAACATCTCTAAGTTGGCTGCGTTTCAACAAAACATGATACAACTTCAGTTACATATAAACCAATGGACTATAATACATTAAAGTTATTGAAATTGGTTTCCATGGGTCACATGGACATATAAACAATATTTAACTGGACATTACCTACAAGCTGTTAACACGGTGTACTTGTCACATAAATACGTCTGTGTACTGTGTAAATGTTTTAATATAAATAGCTGAGAAACACGAACATAAAGCATGTTTACGAACACAACGGGATAGTTTTAAAACACTTCAATGATGAATTATGTTTCAGACAAGTGTTAATTTTAAATTTCATTAGCGTGGGCTGAGTTATATATCAATCACAATCACGTTTTTTAGTAAACGGTGAAAGCAGAGGTTTGTACTACCGTCTGTCTCGCAAGGTGGGTTAATACCGCTTGAGACATGAATAGCAATCACTTCACGCAATAGTGCACAAGTGACGGCTTGCAGCTCATTGCATACTAGCACCATTAAGTAACCTGTTCCCTTACATGCACTCTTACAAGGCTCGGAGGAAGATAGCCTGATATGATATGGGTGGTAATTAGCTATTCTAGAAATAATAAAGGGTGAATTTTACAATGAGAGATTAATCATGGTCGATTCTCCCATTTTTTGAACTACGCAACGCAATATTACTACGGTCTGGAAATTATTTACATACCGTATTTGAATTGAATACCTGCTTAGTGTTGTGCTTAGTTAGTAATGGGCTTTAAATGTAAACATTAAGTCTAGACTCTAGCGCCTCACGATATATCTAATCACCTAAACTTCGTGAAACTGTCTGGGCTCATTTTACAAAATTCAATTATTTTTTAATGAATTCTTTATCTAAATCGGTTCATCCGTTTAGGAGTTACGAGGCAAACAAGAATCGGTGATACATGCACACATCACATACATACAAGTCAAGCACAACCCCTCCTTTTGGGCTTCGTTGCAGTCGGGCAAGATGAATAAATAGGGGGAACATATCATCATCTCACCTCGATATATTAAAAGGAGGAGCTCGTGGCTGAATAAAAACAGCCGCTCGGGTCGATCTTTAGGTTTAGCCCTGCTTAATTGCCTAGGTTGGTCTGTGTATGGGTTCCCACTCATTACAAACCGAGTTTCCTCCATGCCTCGGAAAGCACGTTAAGCCGTTGGTCCCGGCTGTCATTTGAAGATCTTTGACAGTCGTTAGGTGGTCAGTGGCCCAAAAAGACTGACAACCAGTCGTACCAAGGGGTATCGTATTACCCGGTACTAACTGGGTTGTGGAGGTCTGATAGCCAGTCGCTCCATGTAAAATACTGGTATTCAGCTGCATCAGGGAAGACTGGAAGCCGACCCCAACATATGTAGTTAGGAAAAGCTAAGCAGATGATGGACCTCAATATATTTGAACACACAGAAAAAAAAAACACGAAACATATGGTAGTGCATGGTATGTATTTTATTTAAATGTAATATTTGTACTAAATTTACTTTTCACCACAAACTAGAAATACATGGAAAACTCAGGAAAATAAGTAGTCACGACGTAGGTATAACACACATATCCCCTCAGAATTGTGATTGTATTCTATTTATGTAAGTTAGTAAAGTAGAGCGAGTGTTATTTAAAAATAATTGTTATTTCTTATATATATGTCACCGTAAAATTGTCAAACACGTTAGATTGAAAACTCTCGAATATTGGTATATTGTAATCTATCGAAGTAAAACCGTAATATTGTGAAATGCATGCGACGGAAGTATCTCCGCCCCCATAATCGGGACTTGGGGCACCCCCACGTAAGGTTAGTTAGGTTCCTTTAAACCCTGCAGACAGAAATAACTCGCCCCGCTACGGGGCTTCGTCGACTACGCTTTTTAGAAGAATATACAGTATTTTGAAGTTAGGTTATATTATTCGGTATTTCTCAGGAATGGCACATTATCTTTTCATGAGAGTGGTACCATGGGGCAAGGGGGACCCCTCCTGCCCTCCCCCTCCTCCACACCGGGCGAGTTGACTTTCATCGTTTTCATACATTTCACAATATCACGGTTTCACTTCGTTAGATTATAATCTACCGAAAAATCATGCGTCATATTGTAAGTAGTTCAGCGTTTGCCAGTATTTCGAGAGTTTACAATCTGTCTAGTTATATTACAATGTAACGGTTTTAACAATGTGACGCTGACATATACATACAAATGTGTATATCATCGGACTAAAAGTTTATGCACTGATAAAAACCGGTCCCAACACTATTTGCAACACATCGGAAACCTTCATCTTGATCACAACATTCATCTTCTTCTAATGTCCCGTCACACTAGAAAAAAGAATACCAGTCAGAAATAAGCGTATCATTACAGTATTTTGAAATGTTACAAAAATCTTCCTTCTTTGAAGGTCATTCCTTCTATTTACTTACTAGAGATGCACGCCAATACTTTGTTTAACTTTATAGGATAACATTAAACAAGAATTCGGTATGTAAAGTATTTTTCAGGTATTTTTTTTACATTTTTATTTCGTAAAACATTTAATTTTAAGCAACTAATTTTAAGCTTTTTTTTTCCAAGTTACAGTTTCTTTTTTATTATTTTTTAAAGTATTATTCGTGATGACGTCATTTCATAGCCTGAATAGCTTTAAGTCTTTGCCACGTTTTCAGTACATACAAAAAACACTAAATAACTTCAAAGTTGACATTGATGACAGTTGACGCTTGACAGATACGTGTTTTTATTTTGTTGTGAAATGTGAATGCTGTGATCGTGACTGTGATGTGAACTTTTTGTTTGAGTTTCTTTTCCTACGATTTTTAGCAAATTTTAATTTCTATCCATTATCCGTGCTGCGTATCCGTGCAATGAATCTGTCATCGACAACTAGTGCTAAATGCTTCGTACCGTCATGTAAAAACACTACAACAAATAGCCGACACAAATTGTTTGTAAATGTGAAAGAAACGCTAAAAAAGAAGTGGTGCAAGGAAGTAAATATGGAATACAAGCCTGGGCGTCGTCTTTTTTGTTGCGAAGATCATTTGAACGCGAAATTATCAGCGCGCGATGCATTCAAATAAATAACACAGTAACTAGCATTGACAGTTTTGATTTGACACTGACGGTATGACAAACAAAAGTATTTTTTTTTTAATTTATCTTGAAAAGCACGAAGGAAGTAGTCTATTCAGGCTACGTTATGACGTAATTTAGAGGTCAAATGAAAGTCAAATGATTACAAGTATTATTGTGAAAATAAACACAATCTTGTGTAGAAAGCTAAAAATAGAAAAATAAGGCATAAGACCCTAAAATCTCCAAATGGTTTTGGAATCAGCGTAGGTTAATTTTTACTTTACATACCGAATTGAACAAGTGTCAGGGTGAGATTCTTACGGTGCGTTCGTGTTCCACGCGGGCCTCAAAGAGATGTCAGCATAAAGGAAGGGGCCCGCAAAAGCCGAAGACTGCCGGGACTGCGGGACTGTTTGAACGAGTTACCGCGGCCCCGGAACGTAAAGGGCGAGAAAGGAACATGAATGGTTTTTAGTCAGTAAAAGTCTGACATTCCCTCCCGCTCAGCCACCCCGCCCAGAGTGGGAGGGGTGACTTGATGATTTAAAATCCGAAAAAAAAAAGGGTGAGAGTCTTTGTAAGTGACTCGTATAGGTATCGATTTATTGAAAACCTCTAAGTTTTTAATAATACTTACTGTTTTATAGTTGGCTATGCATTTTTCTCCATAAACAACGCAAGCCATCAATGCTGTGAGAACAAATATCAGTAGCATATGTTTCAATTTCATCATTTTTGATACGAATTGTTTCTACCTGTAACAAAATATGGAAAGACAAAGTTGTAATTGGTAAAATTCAACATCACTATTACAATGGTAACACCATTATTATTTTGAACTAGCTGATTCCCACGTACAAATTATATACTAAAACCTTCCTCGAAAACCAGTCTATCCTTTGGTGAACAACATGTAAATCGGTGCAGTAGTTGAGTTTATCGCGAACAGAAAGACAGACAGTCGCGGCGGAGGACTTTGTTTTATAATACGTAGTGACAACACTAGAAGTCCAGTTGAAAAACAGTGATTGATAATTTTGCTGCTGAAGAAAGAAGTATGTACATATATAGATGTATAATAATGTACATGTTACCGTGAAATTGTAAAACCCGTTATATTGTAATCTATCTAGCGAGATTGTAAACTCTCGAAAGATTGTCAACTGAACATACTGCTTACAATTTAACGCATTATTTTTCGTTAGATTGTAATCTATCGTAGTGAAACCGTAAAATTGTGAAAAGTGTGCGACGGAACTCACCTCGCACGCTGTGGAGGTGGAGGAGGGAGGGGAAGTCCCCCTCGCCCCTTGGTACCACTCCCATGAAAAGGTAATGCACCATTTCTGAGAAAACCGCTTAATGTAACCTAACCTCAAAACACTTTATATTCGACTAAAAAGCGTAGTCGACGGAGCCCCGCTACGCGGGGCTCCTATTTCTGTCCTCAGGGTTTAAAAGAACCTATCTAACCTAACGTCGGGGTGCCCCGAATCCCGACTATGAGGGCAGAGATACTTCCGTCGCATGCATTTCACAATATTACGGTTTCACTTCATTATATTACAATCTACCGAAATAAAATGCGTCAAATTGTAAGCAGTATGTTCGTTTGACAATCTTTTGAGCGTTTACAATATCGCTAGATAGATTGCAATCTAACGTTTTACAATTTTATGGTGACATACATATATTATATAAAATTGTGTAACATATTATGTTAAAACCTATCCGATCCGTGAGGGTCTTATTAGGTATCGACTTATCGAGATTATATTCTAAAAATAAAATAATTTTTGGACACCAATTACATTAAAAACCCTGATAAAAATAAAATATTACATACGTGTACACAGGGGCGCAGACGGCGATACTATTGTAGTCTTTGGCGATACTCAGGTCGATTTTCGGATCGTGACGTCTTAAACAAACATGAAACAATCGACGATCGAATATGTTAATGCCGAAGATGGTGTTGTCACTTTATAAAAGTTTTTCAGGTTTGGGGAAATGGTAAATTTAAGAACATCTACCTTGCATGTCATAAATATTTTACGTTTCGTATTTTAAACCCCCGACGCAAAAACGACGTTATAAGTTTGACGTGCCTTTTTTTTCCGGATGGGAAATCATCAAATAACTTCTCCCTCTCTGGGCGGAGCGGGAGGGAGTGTCAGACTTTTACTGACTAAAACCCATCCATGTTCCTTCCTCGCCCTTTATGTTCCGGGGCCACGGTATCTCTTTCGAACAGTCCCGCAACCCCGGCAGGCTTCGGACCTTGCGGGCCCCTTCACTTTGCTGACATCTCTTAAAGGCGCGCGTGGAACACGAACGCGACGTCGACACGGCCTGTCGTCACTAGACGAACGGACGGCTAGCTATATCCCATAGCTAACCGTCCACAGGCCCGCGTCTACGGTGGCCGGTAGCCACCACGTGGCCCCCGACGCCCGGTGCGTCTCCCGCAGTGGCTGGGGCGGAGAGGCTCTCTCCCTCTCGCGTTCCGCCACCTCCTTCACTATCATAACTGCTTCGCAGAATGAGGTGACGGCTTCCCATTCCGTCTCGCTCCGGACCATGGATTGAACCAGGGCCGGACGCGAGAGGTCGCCGCCGCCGATCGCCGCTACCAGGACACGGCGGTGATCCGCCCACGAAGGGCAGACCTCCACCGTGTGCTCCACCGTGTCCTCCGGTCGATCCTCGCAGTGGAAACTTCCGGGCGTTTCCTCCCGCCCGATTCGATGCAGGAACCTCCCGAAACATCCGTGTCCGGTGAGGACCTGCGTCAGGCGGAAGGTGAGGACGCCGTGGCGCCTCTCAAGTCTCAAGCCACTCGTCAAAGAGGGGACTTACCGCCACTATCGTGGCATGCCCTAAGTTTGACGTGCCTGTGTGTGTGTCTGTCTGTGGCATCGTAGCTCCCTAACGGATCAACCGATTTTGATTTTGAACTAATAGTAAAAATCTTCAAGGTATGACAAGAATAAAAAAGGTGCGTATTGCTCAGCAGTTTTGAACAAAAGTTATAAAGGTTTAAAGAAGTTGTTTTTGTCACTACGTCTCAATTACTTTATCTACACTTGCGTGCAAAAAACTCGGCCCACCCATTTATTTTCTGTTTGCGAGACGATGTTTCACCCGCATAGTTCCCGTTCCCGTGGGAGTACGGGGATAAAATATATCCTATGTTACTCGTGGATAATGTAGCTTTCGAATGGTGAAAGAATTTTTAAAAACGGTCCAGTAGTTTTTAAGCCTATTCATTACAACCAACCAAACAAACAAACAAAGTTTTCCTCTTTATAATATTAGTGTAGATAATGTAATTATTTTATAGAATGCGAAAGTACAGTATGTATCCCTTAGAGAGGGAGAGCGATTTGCGCAAGCCTGCATTGAGAAAAAAGTAGCGTTTGGAGGAGTTTGGCGCGATATCTTGGATGAAAAAACTTGAGTTCGTAACCGGGCCTTGTCTTAGCACTTTGGCTGCCCACCACTACATTCAGGAGGTGCTGGAACAGCATGTTATGCCACTCGCTGGTTTTGTAGGCGGAGGATCTATGCTTATGCAGGATAATGCTCGACCACATATTGCCGCATCGGTTCGCCAGTATCTGCACGAGTTCGAAATTCCTGTTTTGGAGTGGCCAGCTAGGGGCCCTGACTTTATTCCCATAGAACAAATATGGGATGAGCTTAAAAGAAGTGTCAGAGCTAGGACTCATCCTGCAGGAACTCAAAGAGGCTATCCAATAGGTTTAGGACGGTATCCTTCAGGAATTCGTCGTCAAATAAATAAGGTCGATGATCAACAGTGAAAGCTACAAAAAAAGCTATATAAAATAATAATAATAATGTAAAATTAGGTCAAGGGATGGCAATGCGACTAATGCGAGCTAATGATACCGGTTTATTTGTTGTGTTGTGTTGTGTTGCATGAAATCTTTTTATTCTTCTTTAATCGTCGATTAAAAATTTGTCCTTTTGAAACCGTTTTTTGTTTTGGGCCTGATAAGTTATAAAACAATTTTAAGCTACAATTTCTAATAAGGTTAATGATACCTTACCTTTTCATCTAAGACACGGTATTTACAGTTATTTTTTATTATCTGAATATTAAGAATTAGCTTGTTGCAAATGGAATAGCACGGGGTAGGTCAGTTTTTTGCACGCAAGTGTATATTCTAGTGTAAATTATGTATATATATCCATCCCATAGTAAGTATACTGGTTAAAAACACTTAAGCCACACTGGGAGACAACTATTCTTCAAAATGAGACAATATATTCGTTTGCAACAATAAAATCACTGGGGAAAAGCAGGTATGTAATCTATTTGCTTTACACAAAGTGATTTAAGTCTGGCACAAAACAAAACACATTCAAATTATAACAACATACAGTTACGTCAGTATTAGGGTTACCAGCGTAATAAAAATCTATACCCATATTTTAACTTCGTTCAGAAACCCGTAGTAAAGTTAGACCGACAGTATACTCAATTATGTACTTTGGAAACTAAACTACTTAATAATTTAATAATAAATAATGATAAATTATAATAATAATTACTGACAGGACTATTGTCGCCAATAAGCCTGACATAGTGGTGATGGACCGATCAGCGCGCCGCGTAATGATAATCGATGTTACTATCCCTCATGACGAGAATCTCGTGAAAGCTGAGAAAGAGAAACAAATTAAGTATCTCGACTTGGCACACGAGGTTCGCGACATGTGGAATATGAACTCGGTTATCATTGTGCCGATTGTCGTGACGGCCAATGGCCTGATAGCCAAGAGCCTCGACGAACATCTGTCGAAGCTCTCTTTAGGCGGTTGGATCAAGGGCCTGATTCAGAAGGCAGTACTCCTCAATACGGCTCGCATTGTGAGGAGGTTCCTGTCTCTGCAACCCTAACCACCGGTGACTTGGACCCTGCTCCCGACACCGGCGGATCTCTATTTTTTATATTTTTATATGTTTTTATATGTTTTCGACGAAATATTTAAAAATGTATTAAGTAAGATATTTAATGAATAAAGGAGATAATAATAATAATAATATTCCACAACTATCACACAACGCCATCTAGTCCCAAGCTAAGCAGAGCTTGTGTTATGGGTACTAGACAACTGATAAACATACTTATATATTTCTAAATACATACATATTATAGATAAATTACACCCAGATACAGAACAAATGATCGTGCTCATCACACAAACCTTTGGCCTGGGTGGGAATCGAACCCACGACCTCCGGCATAGCAGTCAGGGTCACTAACCACTAGACCAACAGGCCTGTCAAAATTACATTTTAAGTAACGGCAAGATACGAATATTTTACATTTGCGGCCCGGTATGAGTTTATTTTCCCGTGTTCTGTTCTTAGTTAATATTGGATGGCAACGTTTAGGGGTACTTATGTAAATCTGACGTTTCGAGTCAAATCAAAACTAAATATACTTTTACGACGACGAAAAATTTTATGACGTCGAAACAAAACGACGACACCTGATGATGATGTCCTCTGTGATATCGTCACTGAGGACATCATCATCAGGTGTCGTCGTTTTGTTTCGACGTCGTAAAATTTTTGACAGGCCAATTGTATAAAAGTAGTAATTAGTACCGAAAATACCGAATTTACCGGGAAATCCCGGTTCCAAGTCAAGTACCGAAAATCCAGTCCCAGTTCTTGAGAACAGAACCGGTACTGCATCCCCTAATCAATACCCTTGAGGAGGAAAGAGGAGTGTTGACTGAAACGTAAGACCCATCCATGTTCTAAAGTATTATTTTTATTTAGCTTTTTGACTGATTAAAACAAACTAAACAAACACACACAAAAACAAACTAAACCAAATAAACTTACTTAAAATTTAAGAAAATAAAATAAATTAAAAAAAAAAACTAAGGAATCCCTACAAAAAGCTTTGAATAGAAAAAAAATAACCATGAAATTATGACCCTTTGTGTCAGTTATTAATAATTTTTATTTAATTTAATGTTACTTGTATTTGGTTATGCCATTGCTAAACCTACCTAAGTACCCCTTTCGGAACGGACAGGGTTTTTTTTTAGGATCTATAATATTATTATAAAGCTGAAGAGTTTGTTTGTTTGTTTGAACGCGCTAATCTCAGGAACTACTGATTTAAATTTTAAAAATATTTTTGTTTGGATAGTCCATTTATCGAGGAAGGTTATAGGCCATATAAAATCAAGCTACGACCAATAGGAGCGGAGCATAAATTAAAATTGTTGCAAAGACGGGGAATATTTATTCCTTTTGTGAGCTTTTTCTCTTTTATGTGACGCAGACGAAGTTGCGTGGGTCAGCTAGTATTGTATAAGTATGGTTTACTTGGGTCAAGTGCTACCATTGACCAAGAAGTGCGATTTAATGACACACTTACATTACAGTGTTGCATAATATGATGAACATAGATCGGAATAGGTAGAGCTTTTTTATGTACTTGCCATAGGTTAAATAATATGGATATTCCTCAAGTCCCGGGATTTGGTTTTTATGTAGGTAGTAAAATCATAAAAACACTATTCTCGCATTCGGGACTAATGAAAGATTATACATACATTTCATTTCTGACGGGTAAATATAAGAAGGACGGGATTAAGGATAGTATAATAAACAGATAAACTTCATTCATTAATAGCCTGCCTTGATTCGTCAATATTCCTGCTATCAATTTTTAATTCTTTATAATTTTATTCATTTTTAATTTATTTCATTTAAGTCCAACTTTAATTAGTATAATGATAATTTCATTTTTTTTTATATTTTCACTCATTGTAATGTTACAAAATACTGTAAAACAAATTACATTAATTTGTTATTCTATTGCTGTTGTTATTATGAAATTTGTATATTTGTATTTTTTTAAATTGTGTCTGTTGTATGGGCTTGTCTTGCTTGAAATAAATGAATTTTAAGTATTTTATTTTATTTATTAAACAACAAAAATGTTTTTTACGTAACAATTTCTTATTCAAGAATCAAAAATCATTGAAATATTTTTATTCTGAAGTTGTAGGTACAAAAACATATTACCAAATAAATTATTACATTGTGGAATGCAATAAAGTATTGAGTATGAGTATGAGTATGAGTATGAGTATGAGTATGAGTATGAGTATGAGTATGAGTATTTGTTGCTCAGAAAATCAAAACATTATCAAATAGAACAATTTGTATTTACAATAAAATCTTAATCAAAATAATCAATACGCTTCAACAATAATTCACTTATTTAAGCAAATAATATAATAATAAAATCCCGTAGTATCAGTCGGAATCCCGTGGAATATCCATACTAACATCAATGTTTGCGGTCAATGAACCTAAATAGCTCCACCTATTCCGATCACTGAATTGATAAAGTATCAATGAAATATTTAATCGCATTAGTAATTGGCACAACTCACTTGTTTAGGAAGGTAGCTTGATGATTTCTTCTGCAAACTGATAACTAATTGAAACGGTTCAAGAATTTATATCATCTAAATATATATTGACCCTGAACCCTCTAACTCATATGTCAAATAAACTTGATAACGTTATTAAATTGCAAAAGAATAAAATTGATAAAGTACCTATATACCTAATATGTTCACACCATGTGTTCCCAAAAGTCAAATTATAATATAAGCAAACCCAATGTAAAGCAAATCATTATTGTCTCAGGATCAGCCGGGCAGTAATGTTGTACTAAGTACTGCATTTAAGTTTGATTATGTGTTTATTGTGTGGAATAATAAGAAGCAATAATTATATTTAATTAAGTAAATAAGAAAAACAAATTAATTACAACAATGAAAAACAATTATTGTTAAGTAACAGTCAAGTCCAAAACTATTGAATAATTGACTCGCCAAAGCGACTCGCGAAGTTTAGTAGAAAGAGATTTATGTTCGTTTATAAAAAGTACCACTTGGTATCGATTTTTGTGTCTGTGTTTATATCGTCTGATCCTGTTCACACACGACACCATGCCATCGAATACGCAAGTTATATTATTTTGTGTATAGAATGAATATTGATTTCCTTAATTTTACCTTAAGTTTTTAGTGTTGCAAGTTTCTGCGAGAATTTCTTTCCCCATGTAATTGAACCCTGAATGAACCCTTGAACGATTTTTTTCCATAAAAAGGAAAAATACCTTAACCAACACTGACGACCCCCGAAGTAAAATGATAAAGTAGAGTATGCCCTTCGGGGATCAAAAGTGTCTTCGTCTCAGGCAAACTTTAATCCCTCACTGCTCTCAGGATTCTAGTCTTAACTCCGTCGCTTCGTTAAGGAGACCTAAAACGGTCCGTTTAGCAGAATCAAAGTAGGATAATAATATGAATAACTGTAAAAAATCATCAACTCAATCAGCGGGCCTAAAATGGCCGCTTTAACAGAATCATAACATGAATCACGTTAAAAATTTAACATTCTTATTCAATCAATATCATTTTATTTCAATCCAACTATGACCATAACATACATTTCATATACATAACACACACATAATACACTTAATGTTATTTGCATTTGATTCAAAATTTAATAGAAATATAACACAACAATAATAATTATAAAAAATTAAATCTCAATCGCAACAAGTATCAAATATAATAATAATCAATTAAATAATGTCAATTATAACTAAAAAAATCAAAATTGTAATGTGAATGACTAAAATAAGTAAAATTTTTATTTTACTTATTTACCTTTATATTGAACAATCATAAAAATTAAAATTTCAATCTTGACATACTTATTCATTTACAAAAAAAAAACAAAACAATTGCTATAAGTTGCTAAATTAGTGAATTGTCACTACAGCATACAACAGTGGTTAAAGTAGTGACAGTCAAATCTCTGAGCCAACATCCTCAAGATGGTGTTGGAGCTGGCGCAGACCCTGCGCACCAAGGACGTGCACCGTTCACCGTCATAACCACAAAGACGATTTTAAGAATTTTAAATTTTTGAAGCGGCCATTATAGACCCCCTGTATTCCATTTTAATTCTGAAACAATTTAAGTTATGACGATAAAGAGTTTGAAACACTGTCCTCGGAGTTCCCTCTTACATTTCCCAACGTTTTCCAACGCTTTCGATTTTGTTGATTAAGTTCAACGATCCGTGAAACGCAATCCGAAATTCTATTCCGGATTCAAGTGGATATTCATTTCTACAGGCCTACAGCTGTTTCCATTATAATTGTATGACCGAAAGGATTGCAATTGAGAAGCGAAACTGAATTATCATTTCCATTTCAATATAGGGGTATTTGTATATGATTTATAGTGGCGTGTGGTTACAGTTCTCTGCAGGAACGTCATATTACTATACACCGTATAATATGCACCGTGCATTATGCAACTCGCCTGTACCGATGGTCGTTAAATCCTACGCTTTATGAACTGTTGCGATCGCCTGCCATGACCGATTTATAGCCATAGCTCGGTTCATAGGTGATTGATCCGCCACACAATGTTAGATAATTTTATGCTCTATCTCCTTATCGATTACTTAAGGAAATAATTTTGTCGTGTTGTCTGTTAATGAAAGGATTCTAAAAGCCGTCACTATTGTGTTTATGACGTGAATTGAGTAAATTCTGATTGATAAGAGTGAATGAAACTTTGTTGACGTAATAGTAGGAAAACTAATTATTCTACTTCAGTCAATCAATATTTTATCACGACGGGCTGCGGGAATAGTTATTCCCAATAGATTAAAACTAGTGACGTATACGTAGTTACGTTATTCTTTAGCACATAGTTTTTCTCCTACCGATATATTTACGACTATATTTAGCAACTGGTACATCCGCCTACTTCGGTGCTAATATTAATATACAAATAAGACTCGTCTATAAAAAAAACCGGCCAAATTATGCGAGTTAGGGTTACGTGTGTATTTCGTTATTAAACTACGTATTTCACTCAATGCCAATGTGCCATGGAACTTAGTATTTAGGTGTAAAACTATTGAATCATATTCGTAACACCATACTGCGCTCTAAATCGCAAATCGTTGACTTGGCCCAAAACGCTGCCCAACTTAAATTCGACTAGGCAGGATATGTCTGCCGCATGCCCAACAAACTAATAGTGCCCTGAAACGGTGACACGGGGTCGCGGCAGACCACGAAGGAGATGGCGGGACGATCTGAATGTCTTCCTTGAGAATTGGAAAGAAATAGCACAGAATCGTGATCGTTGGAAAGAATGGAGGGAAGCCTTTGCCCTGCAGTGGGATAATACAGGCTAGCTATGAAAAAGATTGTGACAGACGGACAGACGGACAAGATAGTGATCAAAATGCAAATAGTCACAAGAAAAGTGTCGTTCATATAGAAGGAAAATCTTCACGTATTATGTCGGGGTAACTGAACTGTGCATTTTACCTCTTCATTTACTTAAACAATTAACACTTGCTCAGAAAGGCATCAGTTTCTTCACAATTGTCCAAATAATAGGCATATGAGTCACACTTTGTAACGCTCTTGCAATTAATCCACCACACAAAGAAAAGATTCAGATATCTGGGGGTCTAAAATGGCCGCTTCAGCAGAATCGTAAATGAATCACGTTAAAAAATTTAAATTCTTAAAATGGTCTTTGTAACTATTACCAAAAGTCCATTTTAAGAATTTAAATTTTTAACGTGATTCATTTACGATTCTGCTAAAGCGGCCATTTTAGACCCCCTGATTCATGAGCAGATTTCCCCAACTTGTCTTGAATGTAGGTAGGTAATGTTCCATTTTATGACATAACTTGATTATTACAATTTAATAACGTAGATAGGTAGAATAGCAGCTATTCACACCACACACTGCGGCACTATTTCATATCGAGAAAACAATACACGATACAAAGAAAATCGATCTGTATGTCTGCCGTGTGAACTCCGCCTTACAGACGATTACGAAAGTGACTGAGCATTTAAAATGTTATGCGATTGTTATAACACACACAATCAAGTATTTTAAAATTGTATGTTAAGGTTCATTAAGTATAGGTATTTATTTTAACACCAGGGTACACTTAACCTCGTGCGATCTTGCTGGGGTATAGAACTCGTACATACCCAGCCGATAGTTATGATTATTTCCTCACATTGTTCCATGTAAGGAAAATTATAAGTGGATATAGTTTTTCTCAGATAATTACGATACGTTATTTAACTTGACCCGGATATTCGATCAGACTACTGACTTCATAAAGCATCTAGTTATGCTAAAAAACAATGAGGAAGCAGCAAAAAGATTTTTTATAGAGATCCACGTCACTTAAAGTTTTTTTGTTCTGAAATTGTAATATTATAATTCAAGTTATTATTATACGAGTCCTGCCTACCAAATGATTAATTAAAGTTGCCAAATTAGTCGGTTTTATATTACGATTACTGGTTTTGACAGTTGTAAGCGGTTTCTGAGGAATCTGTGATGATTCAAGGATGCGAAATCACAGTTCTCCGGATTTCCTCGTTATTTGTGTTACATTTTAAGAAAGAAATATATTTTTTTAATATAACAATGGGTATTGGATAAGACGTCAGTAAGTGGCAAACCCCAACTAGTTTCCTTAAGTAATTACCTCATACAAAGATATAGTCAAGTGCTAAACTAATTACTGACTTTATATTGCAGTAGACTTTACAACGCTAAAATACACAGACAGACAGATATATGAACTGAACTATCTACAATGATTCTGAACTATTATATATTATTAATAGTTCAGAATCATATCTCTCAATCATAGATATATTATATTATTCGCCAACTATCCGTATTGTTATTAAGCTGCCAAATGAATGTGCAAATAGTGGACTTACCTAATCGTTCTATTTGTTAAACTAGTTCAGAATCATTGTCCTCCATTTCATCTTCAATTCCCTATGACGGTTTCCCTCGCCTCGTTAGGGTTAGGTAGCTCCAGCCCCATTTAGGTAAACTCTATAAGTTAGGTTGTTTATTAATAATAAATTCTCTTATCTGTGTGCCTAATTCCAAAAAAACTAAGAATTCAGTTGGAAATAGGTAAGAAAAATAAATAAATAGATGTCGGTGAAGTTTCGCTAAATAATTAATAATAAGACTGGCCATCTCACCTGAATCTCACCTAAAAATATTCCAAAGAAACAGGTTCAAAATCAGTCTATTTTGTTATTATGCATGGCATGACAATATTATACTCTAATTATTCAGAAAATAGAACTTTGACATTTGCATTCCGCTTAGTATAATTTTTGCTTATACTCATGGCTTACAAGGTCGTAGCACCGATTGATAAAAAAACCGGCCAAGCACGAGTCACAAAGGGTTCCGTAGAACACAACAACAATTTATTTCCATAATGCTAACTTGAAGTCAAGTGATATATTTATATATGTCACCGTAAAATTGTCAAACACGTTATATTGTAATCTCTCTAGCGATATTGTAAACTCTCGAAATATGGTCAAACGAACATACTGCTTACAATAAAACGCATTATTTTTCGTGAAATGCATGCGATGGTAGTCAACTCACGCGGTGTGGAGGGAAGGAGCCGCCCCTCTTTGCCTCATGAAAAGATAATGTACCATTCCTGAGAAATACCGATTAATGTAACCTAACCTTAAAACACTTTATATTCCCCTAAAAAGCGTAGTCGACGGAGCCCCGCTTCGCGGGGCCCCTATTTCCGAGTGCAGGGTTTAAAGGAACCTAACTAACCTAACGGGGGGGTGCCCCAAGTCCCGATTATGGGGGCAGAGACACTTCCGTATGTTCAGTTGACAATATTTCGAGAGTTTCCAATATCGCTAGAGAGAAACACGTTATATAGTAAGAAACACGTTATATAATAATATAGCTTACCCTCGCAACATCGTCTGCGTCTCATAAATTGAGATGTAAGCTATCCTATCTTTCAAGTTGGATCAAACTGCACACGGTGTACACATTTGATTAAAATCGGTTAAATAGTTTAGGAGTCCATCGCGGACAAACAACGTGACACGTAATTTATATATATTAAGATATGTATTTTTATTTAAGACTTTACAAACAAAGAGGAATGGTCACCAGACCCCAGAACCACCAGCCCCATAGAAAATTTACCCAGGCCCGACACTAAAGGAACGTATCTAATTTATTTTGTAATATTAAATGTAACAGAAACATATAAACACAATTTTGAATACCAGTGGCTAACTACTACATGTTGCCATTTAGTTTTGATCAGGAAAAAAAAATGTTAGCAATTACTAATACTGTTAGCCTGCGACATCCCACTGCTGGGCAAAGGCAAAGCAATTATATCTACTTATTTAAAATGACAATGCCATTTTCCTTAATTAAAGATTTCTTTTAAAACGACAATGCCAATTTAGTTATAAAAAAAAAAAAAACAAAAATAGACACACTCACGGCACCCACAGAGGCCACAAGATTTGACAGGATAGTCCGGTTAAACAGACTATACACCCTCCTAAGTTGACCTGCGAGATGCAACTCACAAAAAAAAAACTGTGTTGAGTTCGGCGCGTTTTTATTTACGAGATTCTATTTTACGATGATTTTTTGGCTTTCTTTTTACCGGACTATTATGGCTGACGATAATTGTGCTGCGTATGAACGTACACTACCTACGTCGTCGTCGGTACGTTCTCAGTGAAATTCTGCAACGAATCACCGATTTTTATCCTAACTCCAGTGTTAAACTAGAAGTTTAAAAATAGATAATCCAGCTCCATCACCAGGTTACCTAGATAATTACATACTTAATTATTGTATCGTTATTATTTTGTCCGGAGACAATCAATTATGTCTAACACAAAATACATTTTTTGCCTCCTGAACAAAAACTGAAGGCAATATTTTGGTGTTAGCCATTGATTTCGAATATAAAAAATTAGCTATATTTTGAAAAGCAAAAAAAAATGAGATATAATTATGTCGCGTTCGTGTCGAGCCTGGGTCACAAATTCCTTTCTTTTTTCTCATTACCAATTGACTTGAGAAAAAAGTATTTAAGACATCTCGATACCATTTTTCAAAAGCTATCGATAGACCCACACAGTTATGAAACATAGTTTTTAAGCCACCCCTATTTTTTTTTTTTAATTATCACATCATACTTTTGTAGCGGTGCAACGTCAGAGGTCAACAGTCTCAGAGGAAAATGGCTGTGACATATGAACGGTCAGACCGACAGATAGACGGACAGGACAAATCTATAAGGATTTTGTTTTTGGCAACGGAACCTTAAAAAACATTGTAGAAAAAGTCGCGAATAAACTGTACATGTTGATGCTTGCCCTTCATAACTTATTAGCTCCGGCGGCCGCATCTTATCTCTGAGCTTGTAACCTGTGTACTTCGAACCTGCAGGATGATAGGAATGGTGATTTGACCCAATGACAGAAATTTGAAACAAATCTTTTCCCGAAAATAGAGAAAATCAAACAAGGGTATTTCAGTCAAAGGTTGAGCCAAGTCCAAGTAGCTTCCTCATTTGCTCTAGTAACTAAAAGATAGCCAATCTATTAGCTAAGAGGTCATGACGACAAATAGTTATATAATTTCACTGAACGGTATGAAAGGTTCTTGAGCCACCGCCTTTCTGGTTCCTTTCTAGATTTTAATAAGGAGTTAAATAAAAGTCCATGTCTTTCTCCTATTGAAGTTGAGTTTTTTCACGGAAGTTACTTTTACGAGTTAATAATTGAGTTGTTGATAAAGGATTAACAACGTATTAGATGGGATTGAATCGATTACGCGATAAGAGATTGCTATTGTTACACAATAAAATTATCAGTCCATATATCATTAAGAGGTGATCATGTTGTCAAGTAGTTGTAATTGTACCATTGTTTCTTTTTAATTGGTAAGTAGTTATTTTATTGAAGTGTACGTGAAGTGCCAATGAAAACGGATCTGCTATATAGTTGAGAAATCTTAATGTTATTAATTTGAGCTTCGGCTTTACAAACGAACACTTGTGAGTGAAAATTCTGAGTCTGACGACTGCATAATTATTATGAATCGCCAATAAGAAGATAAATATAAGTCGAGGAAAATTTTTTTCAAGGTCAAAGTCGTTC
This sequence comes from Xestia ashworthii, assembly GCA_950022955.1. NCBI lineage: Eukaryota > Metazoa > Arthropoda > Insecta > Lepidoptera > Noctuidae > Xestia > Xestia ashworthii. Next base: position 12,377,172 of record OX465561.1, read on the forward strand.
CTAGACTTTCGTGAGCTTGGAGGGTTGTATTGATGATTTCGATGATCATTATTCTGTAACTACATACGTCTTACAGTCGCGAACGATATTGTCATCAACATACAACCGAGCACTGGCCTGCGAATTGCAAAAAAGGAAGAAAAGTTGAATTTCGCGGGCTATCCTGACGCTTCCCCCTTAAAGCCATCAATGTTTTCACTTGGCACTCGGAACTTTATCTTAAGATAAGCGTAGGTACAATTTTAAAGGTTACACAAAGATTAAACAAAAGAGTTGATATTATTGTATCTCACGGGTAGTATTCATCGGAACATAATGACCAGAGAAAAAATGATTGCCGATATAAATCTCATTGTAACGCCAATTTGCCACGTGGTGGAATCTGAAGGCGCCTGACTGTGGCGTTGGTAGGTACCTACCTACACTCACGTTACAATCAAAATCTAACCTTGAGCTGGCTTATAAACTTATAAACATGGCCCTTTGTTCTCAATAACCAATTTAAATGTTAAAATTGATCATCTACGCAATACGCGTATTGCTTATCCACTTTGTTTACTAACACATTCTGAATGCGAAATAACATTTTTTTCCTACATATCAATCGTTTACCATTGAAGGCATAAACGGCTTACCGGTTGTATGTCACCTGTCACATATTATAAAGATAACGAGTTGAATGGAATGCTTCTCCAGCGAGGAACGTTCAATTGAATGTGGTACTCAACAAAAGGCAGTAGTTTCATAGTCGTTGGATTCCGTTTTGCTTTCTATAAACACGCGCACTCGAAATTTATCAATTTATAATGTGTGAGAATCAGTACAGCAATGTTTGAATTTGCCTGTAGCCAGCAATTTCACGGAGCGCGGACCTACACATTCATGCTTGGAATGCAATTATATGCGGTCCAAGAGACAATAATGAAGCAAGTATCTCAGACCTCTGTTTGTGCCGTATTTATGTACTCGCGGCTTGCCAGCGGCAGTGGTTCCAAACATGCAATGTATTCCTACTTATCAACTCGTTCAAAATATTTGCACATAAAACAAATAAAAGAATTGCAATAACCCGAGGCACGTAAAAAGTGTTTATTTATAATTTAATTGCTGAATAACGCTCGCATTCTGAAACAAAGAGCGCATATTGGGACCACATCCAAAGCTATTTTAGCGTACGTTTGTTTTGGGCAAACATCCGGCACCCTACACCTTGTTTTATTAAGTGCACAACCACAATGTATAATGTGTTGAAACCTTTTGTTTAAAACTCTCGTACTGAGAGCTGCGCGGCTTTTAATTGGGGGTTACGAACATGCCAAGATACTTAAAATGCTTTAGTGTCTCTTTGCTAATAAATTGTCTCTCCGAGAAATTGCACTCCGAGTTCTGCTAACTGAACAAAGAAGATAGGATTATAATTGAAGATTAAACATGGTTGAGATCATCATTCAGCTGACTTTATCACCTCCTAACTATCCATATATTTGCTGAAAACTTTAGTCACGATATATCCTTCCTTGCCATCACACCATACCCATGAAAATCACTTCCGAACAGATTTTCGGTCGCTAAGCGCCACTGCGATTAAAGGAACTACTATGTACTGAGGAGGCGGGTGGTGATCTCACTAGGCGTCTCACATACATCATTTCAATTTTAAATTCTCCCTTCTCTTTCTTGAATATTGTTTTTTCTCCAAAGGTACCGTAAACCAATATGTACATAATAGTGAATAGAGTATACATATTTTGCAATTACAAAACAGTAACAATTATTGTTTGATTTTTCTGGTACAGTCTGATGAACAACATATATTTTTATGCATGAATGTGCCATCATTCTTATTTACTGAGCAAGGAGAGAAACTTCGAGTATTTCCAACATTAGACCCATATATTAGGATGATATGGATCCTCGTATTGCAATAACCTAATGGGTTCAAACGTTGCAGTAGCATACAAATAGAATTCCAAGTGGAACGTGAAATATTAGTACTTACTCCCCAAATGAAACAGTTGTCGAGTTTGCATTTCACAATAGTGCATCATAGTAGCAAGTTGTTGTTAACCCTACCAAACCTGTAGTTTGTGAAGACGGTCCACAAATGGGTCGGCAAGATGTACGGGATTAGCATTCAGCCGGGGCCCAGCCACCGCGACTCAGTCTATCTCACAATTATCTATTCTGAGAGCTACCCAATTAAACTTCAGTTCAAACTCGGAATTAAACGCAGGACTTGTCAAATACAGTTCGGAGTTTTGTTATTATTAGGCCAATGAGGCAACAAGTAATTAGTATGTACAGATTCAATTCAAACTTAATTTTGTCGAGCATGGTAAGGACTGACTCATTCCAGTCCTAAAATTTATATTCACAATATTAAATTAAAAGATAATCTTAAATTTTAAAACTGAATGAAAATTCCACTCGTTGTTATTTTCGTGTTACTACGAAACGTAATTAGTTTACATTTGAAACAACCGACAACTGCTTACGAATGAACCTGTGAGCTGCGCGGTCGCTGTTAGCGTGCTTTGTTCCTAGTTTATCAAATATTGGACAACATGACACCCGGTGTCAGCCTTGAATTTCATTGCGGTGCTGATAAACGGCCACTACACACAGCATTGTTTATGTTAATTTATTTTATTACAAGATTAACATATTCACCAGTTTATTTTGTTTAGCGTTAAATGCAATCGCAAAATAATGTATTTCTTTATTTGTTCGTTTTAACTCAGGTGCTAAAACTATAGTCAATATTGTGAAGTTCTTATGTCAATTTGCAGCATTCATTGTTCCGGGTGAATCCCTCAGTTATACGTTTACTAATTACGTAGCAAAGTCCCACTATTACTCTTTCTGAATTGATTTAGATTGCTCTATTGATGCCAATTGCCGCTTTATTAAAAAAAACTATGCAAATTTTGTTTAAAAACTCTTTTTCAAATGCTGTCATTGTTGCTCCAACTTTAACAAATTAGAGTAGGGTCCTCTCTTTCCTCAAACTTCAACGGTTGCCATATTTAACATTTCTTGGAGCTCTCTCTCTTCTTAACATTTGGCCACCCAGTGCTTACTGTAGGTCTCTTCCAAATCTCTCCACTGATGGCGATTTGTGTCATGGCTATCCAGTTTCCTCCAGCCACTTTATAGAGATCGTCTGTCTTCTAGGAACTGAACATAATTAAGTTAAATGTTTTAGCCTAGGAATAGTCCCTGGGACTCGCTTTCAAAGTGTTGGAATTAATTTAATGCCCTGATCGTGTTAGAACGGAAAGTACATGTAAGGTATATGTTTATGTAGAGGGGAAAAAACACACTAAGCCTGAATTAATTTGCACAGGTATACAGTACGTTGGGACCTATTAAGTTCGCCATTCCAAACCTAACACAAATACGAGTATGTGCAGATCTACACAAAGGAAAAAAGTTGGGCGCGGTTTTCATCAAATACAGTTTAATTAATGAGGCTACACGCAATCACAGCTCGACAAGGCCCAGTGTGTTGCTCTCACAGAATGTAAGTACACAACACATATGCCTACCACTATCTATGTAACACGACATTATAAATGCAGTTTATTAACCAATCATAATGTACTATTATACTTATGATTTATTGACTAGATTCTGCGTTTTGATTATATTATACAAATGGGAAATATTAATGCTATTGGAATATGTATTAGATTAAGATACCATTAATTAAATATGACAGTTTGTTTTCGAATATGTTCGAGGCTGCTAGTGACAGATGATCGGCAGATACATACTGGCATATAAATTAAATCGTTCTAAACATATATAATCCAAGTAAACTTGCATTCAACTTAACACCTGCCATGACAAAACTGTTTTATAAATAAGTAGGTGACACTGTAAAACGCGCTTACAATTAATTGTTAGGCGCTAACAAAAAATCTGTTCCATTCAAAGATTAGGAAACAAACCAGGCTTTAGCTCCGTTCACTTGGTGAAAATAATACAACGTCATTCAACCAATCAGTTTATTTAACTGAGGAACAATTCAAATATTCGAATTCCTCGATAAGTCAATAACAGCTCATCGAATTGACTAGAAGTTGATTCATAATTCCGAGCACGAGGCGATCTTAAATTTTAGAAGTATATAAAAAATCACCGGTAGGTGTGCATATAGCAAGCGATTTGAGTTTGAGCTGTGGTTTGATGTATGTGAATGTGTCGTGTTGTAACCGGGAGCCTAATTCTAGTGAGAGGTGGTTGCTCAAGCGAGTTGCTTGCCAACGAGGAAGTGATGGTGCGTTGCGTGGAGCAATTGACCTTGGACGTGTGCTCGCTGCTTGCTTACTAATGTTTGACTACTAGTTCGGTGTCGCTTGAATTTAACTTGGCTCCTGACTAATGCTGTGGATCGAATTACTTGCGGAATATAGATTGGATCGATAAGAATTTACCAGTACTTAATTGAAAGAAAACTGGCAGGTTCGAAGGATTCGTTCTTTGGCAAAACCAAACAAGGCTTTAATGAGGCTATGTTGGTGAAAAAAAAGCCATAGTTCAATTAATTTTATTATTACTAGGTCCTGTGTGCCGGAAGACATAATATGACACAGTTTCATGTTTCTGATGTTTTCTTTCATGCTCTCTGAAAGACTGACTGGTGAAATTCAGACGTACCCAACTCCGTATCATCAAAAACACAAAAAAGCATACTCTTCGACTCTTCGGTCCCCATGAGATAATTAGTCATCCAACCTTTTCTCTAGGGTGTCGTAAAATACATTAATACTTTTAAAGGATCATATCAGGTGAAAGATTTCAATTAGTTTGAAGAAAACAACAAAAAAACAACAAGCCACTATTTTTTACCACAAAATGGATCCCCTGATAAACGTCAGATCTCCATAACTTTTGGAGGAACGTGAACTTACAAAAGATTAAAAAGCGACGTTGCCAGCTTAGACAAGCTAGCATAAAAAAACAGACATGGATGAAATAACTTATCAGAACTTGAAAAGTAAGTTGAACCCGAAAATAAACATCATCGTGTGGATCTGGTATTACATTGTTATGTATATCTTTAATATGGTAAATATTGCTAGAATAATTCTGCAGTAATATCACAAGAAGCATTACTACTGATATTGCAATGGCATGGTATAATTGCAAGATTGCTTTGGGGGTGTTGAATGGTTTCGATCTGAAGTTTTTGAGTTCCAAGTTAGTATTGTGGAAGCGCATTGTATTGTGAAGTTGGAATACAGACTCTCAATTTCACGTTGTGTACTCTGCTTTAGGAAACGAATATTGTTTAAATTAATACAACTTTATACTATACAAAAAGAGTAGGTATACTCCAAGAAATATCTTTTGTCTCATTATTAGATGTTTTGACGACATGCAGGGTTTAGACCTAGAAAAAAGGGTTTAATAGTAATACATTACAAAGTAATACAAAAAGGGTTTATAGTAGATTTTAAGTTGTACATAATGCTACTGCATAATTAAGCTAACATAGAAAACAATAGTGCTCAGATAACATTTGTGAGTACAACGTAACAACTCAAAAATCCAAATTTTGCAACCAAAGCCATTATCTATGAAATTAATGTAACACGGCCGTTAGCCATTTAAAATTTAGAGCAGAAATTGCGTTATGTTTTGTTGAACGTTTTTCAACTGTCATTTGTTCACGTCGGAGTTGATTTTCATATTCAGATGGCGTTTGCTAACATTTCAGACTGTTTCTTTTATTTATCGTATTTTTTCATCAAGGGCGTTAACTACGCACTATTGTGAAATATATATTTGATGCTTCACGGAAGGATTCTGGCAAAGATTTATATTTTTGGACGTTTGACGCATTTTTATCAACACTCACGAATATGAAAAAAATATAAATAAAATTGAACTCTTCCGTCCTCTGTAGTGCCATGGAGAAGTAACTGTTCCTGAGTGCTGTCACAAGATGAAATTTTAATGTAACATCATATGTTTTGCCTTCTTCCTGAACTTTCTCCCTACTGTGAAACATAGAAACTCTTGTTTTCTGAAGCCAAGATAATATTAGTTTAAGTACTATGTTTATGTACATATGAATCATATGTACCTACAGGTGTATCATATGATAAGATACACCTATACATGTATGAATAGCAGAATTTGCCCTTCCTAGAGACATAAATTAAAATTCGGTTGCAAGCATAGACAGTGGTTACGGTTTCAGTTATATCCCTGTAAATAACCAGTGCTGTACATGGTGTTTCTGCAGGAACCTCACCGCCAATCAAAATTGTACCACAATCATACTGGTGATTATGTTGTTCTTCTTCCCAGATCGTGATCCATATACCGTTGCCTGGTTGATTCAGGATCACAGTGTGATGTTGTGAGAACGCAGCTGGAAACTGATAAATCTCACGACTAACCATGTAAAATGAAAATAAATCCTTTATTTCCATTCATTATTTATAAACTGGTTTACAATACATAAATAAGCCCCATAGGCCTTTACTTCAGACATTAATTAAACTTTAATAACACCTTTATAAGAGAAGATCACGCAGGTAATTAACTATAGGTATTATACCAACTTAGTACACACGGCGACACATCAAGCTATACAATTCCAGTATAACTTGGCCTCAGTTTGGATAGATTTCCTGTACAATGAGAGATCCGCATAATCTGTTTCTTTACAGCTTGATTGGTCGTCGAGCGTACGTATTTAATGTTTGATAGGAATCTGTACTATATTTATTATATGTATATGTACTCGTATAAATAACTTGACATTTATATTATTACTTTGTTTACAAATAAACATTATCCACCTGCATAAAATACTCAATTATGAATAAGCAGTAATTAAGTCTGTTGCGAAATAACTGAACAAACAGAGATTCATTTACGTATATGTATGTCACCGTAAAATTGTCAAACACGTTATATTACAATATAACGTGTTTCTCTCTAGCGATATTGTAAACTCTCGAATTATTGTCAACTGAACATACGGAAATATCTCTGCCCCCATAATCGGGACTTGGGGCACCCCCCCGTTAGGTTAGTTAGGTTCCTTTAAACCCTACGCCCTACGCTTTTTAGGTGAATATAAAGTGTTTTAGGGTTAGGTTATAATAATCGGTATTTCTCAGGAATGGTACAATATCTTTTCATGAGAGTTGTACCACTGGGCAAGAGGGACCCCTCCTTCCCTCCACACCGCGTGAATTGACTACCATCGCTTGCATTTCACGAATAATAATGCGTTTTATAATGTTGTAAGCAGTATGTTCGTTTGACAATATTTCGAGAGTTTACAATATCGCTAGAGAGATTACAATATAACGTGTTTGACAATTTTACGGTGACATATATAAACATAAATTAACATAATTTTATGATTTTAAAATTACCTAAAACAAAACCTATATCACAATGTTCTAAATCATAATTACCTCCCATCATATACAACAAAATGCAATGTAGAGGTGATTCAATTGCTGCGGTAGGACTGTTCGAAAGAGATACCGCGGCCCTGGAACATAAAGGGCGAGGAAGGAACATGGATGGTTTTTAGTCAATAAAAGTCTGACCCTCAATGAGATTCAATTGAAATTATCAGGCACTTATTTTTTATGAACAAGGTTTGAAATGAATTAACATTTAATTAAACACTTAAATATATTTAGCAGTAATTAATAGGTATTCGAAAACATAAAGATTCCTGTCAGATGTAAATCATGTGTTCAGTTTGACTCCCATCAAACTGGCCCACATCAATTTGAAAGATTGTAATTAGCACACAGGTATAGTGTTTTTTTATGGCATGGTAACATTTTTATGGGCGTTATATTGTAGGTCATTTTTTGCTCGATAAACGTGATCTTTATTTATAAATTTTGGAACAAAAAAGGAGCCAACGTAACAAGTAAAAAAAATAGCCTCAATTTTGTAGGGTCTTCGGAAAACACGTACCGTAGATGGGATTATGTAATCGTTTCAGTCAAGGCAAGAGTCATATTGCAACAGAATATTCTATCAGTTTATTTCGTAGTCTTGTTACATGGATAAGTTACGTATGAATAAAAATCAAATGTCGTGGAGCGCTATTGAGTCCGATGGTAACGTAATGACATTTGAAACCACTATCTCTGACCTGCGATGACTAAGCGCGAACAAAACTGGTATGACCGAGGATGATGCCAAAGGGAAGTCCGAAAGAGACAACAGCACCCAAGAAGGCAGAGTGCAAAAGAGACAAACACATACCTCATCCCTCCTCTTTTTAAGAGGGAAGTGAGGACGGTGCGGTTGCACCGAAAGTAAAAGTGAACGCTTTTCTGTCTTAGGATTTAATATTATGAAACTAACTACGTTTTCGGTTGTATTTGTAAAGGTTTCCAATGTCTTACTTCATTTGATAATATAAATATGATATTGTGCACGATTATGCAAGTTTATAGAACAAATCAAACATCGTATCTATTGATGTTTTTGCAATTACTGTAAAAGCTTTTTGTGGTAATGTAGCGTATTGTGTGTTGAATAGAATTACCACATTCAGAATGGTCGTCTAGATTAAACAAAGTTTCGGAAACAATGTGGTCGCCAAAGATTTGTTTTGCAGAAAGTTCGTAGTCTCTTTTCCTATTTATCGAAAGAGCTACCCACTAACTAAAGCAACAAATACTTCTGGAACTGCTACTAGTAAATGCAGTGTAATATACATATAGTACTATACTACAAAAAGTTTCTTGCGGTCTTTCCCTAAAGATTTTGTTGCTCAGACGGTAGATGGGCCGCGTAAAACCGGTAACTTGCCACGTCAGGGATGAAAAAACTGATCGTGCAGCCGATAATGAATGCACGACGGAAAGTTCCAACTCGAGCAGACCCCGTGCATAAAAACATTCGAATAAAGAAGAAAAACTCACTGACGTGACCGAAAATGAAGCTGGTAGCCAAAAAGCAGTCAATTGTGACAAGGCGTAATAAATTGAAGACGATTCCAGAATACCAAACGATAAATACTGCAAGCCATGATTAATTTAAACAATCCTAATACTTCCTCTATTGATCCTACAGTAATAGACTACAAGGATAAAATGTCACCCTTTATAATAAATGGAGGACTCAGTTTCATTGAAATCAAGATCATCCTAGTTTATGAACCAGTATAAGCTGTCAGCATCCCAGGCTCTCTTAACGATCCCAACTCATATAACTTTGAAATAAGTGTCCCTGTCCATGGTCAGTAATTTCTCTATTCCGCTAGAAAATCCTGTTCCCCGCATGGATATAAGTGGAAAAATACTGTTTTGCGTAACATCTCATTAGGTAATACACGATTATGTAAAGTAAACAGCCTGTAATGTAGCATCTTGTGCATCATGCTGTATAACTTGTGTCCATTATCCGAGAACCAGTCCCTGCTAAGCGTTCGGTTTACGAATACATTAAAACTGCTCATACGCACATACGGCATTTCGTTTCTCGAAGTTCCGCCAACTAGCTGATCTCTGGTTCTTTGATTCTTTCTGCGTTATAAATTGCATCGATCTGTTTGCTAATTTCATAGCCGTCGTTCTCTTCGAAGCTATAAAATATCGTGGGGAATTGCATCGATGTTTTGGATCGTAACTTCACAAAAAATAGCTGGAGGGATTGGAGGATGACGTCAGCCGGTAACCGGTTCCACGTTGTATAACGAGCGGCACTGATACAACCAGACAGGAGCGCACAACTCACTCCCACTTTTGTAACTCCTGTTAACTCAGAGTTATGTTTCCCTGGCAGCCAATAAAAGGAAATAAGTGCCAATGCTGCTTTATGTTCCATTTCCAACTTTTACTTTCTATTTGTTATTTGTAACGTAGTTAGATTCTCAGCTACTGTGAGCTTAACTGTTGTGAAACAATTCCGTTTAAATGCGTTTATCAGATTGATGATGCATTTTGACAAAGTTCTCCAAAGTCAAATAGGCTTTAAATTGTAAATACGAGTGAACATTCATCCAAATCTTGCATATCAGCAGTCGTATGTTTGTCATTTGGGCTCAGTCAACCCACCGCCGTTCAGTTCACTCTTATCAGTAGATAGCCTCGACCTCTTCCCCTGCTTCTCACTGACATTATCGCTGACAACTGCAATTAAAATAACGCAAAACAGTCCATATTTCTATGAGTGTAAAGATTTTATTAACAGCAAATAAGGTTTGGGAATGTTGTACCCCTATCCTGTGTAGGTATATAACGATATCGACAGTACATATGCAGTGCCACGGAGTGATAAAATAAGTCATGGACATGATTTATTAGTATGACTAAACCGCGGAGACCACCAGTGCAGTGCCGGGTGAGCCGGGTCAGATAAGTCAGGGCTAGCAGTAAGATATCGTAATTATAAGAATGCTTGTACAATTACACTCGTTTACTTAGTTATGGATACATCAGTCCTGGCTCCCGCAAAGTGTACTGGCTAATTAGGCCACATTTCCTTCATGCGACTGTTATCAAGACAACAAAATGATATTATTCTTAATGGGTGAGTTCGTTTTGTTATCAATATCATAAATACGTATTGAAATTTTTTTTTCGCAGTAGCCGGAAGATTAGTAAGTACCAATCTCAACCCCTCGTCAATATTTTAGTTCACAGGGTTGGTTTTGTACACAACACACCCGCATTGCACTCCAAACATATACAGCGCTGCGCGTGGTAGTTATATTAAGACGATTAACGGATCATAGCTAAGTTATATTTATATTACAACCAGTTCGGGCAGCTTGTCACATTTCTCGAGGCATAGACAAGTAGCAATCATGTTCAAAGCTTTTCGTTTTTCCTTAACCACTTTCAATAGGATTAAAAGAAACTTTTCGATTGTTTTAGTAAATTTTTCCATTTTCGATTACCATCATAGTTCTCGCTGATAGTATGTCACCTTTTCTAGGCCCTCCAGACAGTCATCAGATGACTGGTTTTGAAGTTGATGGTTACCAAACCCCTTTTCCCGAACTCCAACATTCTGAGTTTGTGACGGTCCCTCCGTCATATATTATTGAGACCGACTTATTATTCAGAACTGCCGGGATAATTAAGGAACCTCATTTCCGCAGTGCCTCACTGCCTGTAAACAATTGAGGCATTCTGTAAAGGGTTGAAAATCATCATCACGTTGTCCCACAATGTTTTGGCAATCTGTAGAGATTAATGGACATCCCGAACCGGGTTTCACTCACAGTAAAATCAGTTTTTCCCGGGTTTCGCATGCCCTAGTAAAGAAGTCAAATAAGTTTTGATTACAACCTATGCAAGCTAAATAAACCTCGGGCGGTAAACCCCATAACATCTTTCTGAAACACAAAACATAAGGAGTCTCTTATTTCGTTTCACACTCAGTTGCAAATAAAAGTGCACATTAGTTGAAATTATAGAAGTTGATCGTATTGTTAGCTTTTTTACTTGTAAACTCTTTGATTTGTCGGCAGTTATTATACACTCAGCTAACGTGAGACGCTTTCTTGATCAAAACAACTAGGTAATATTTCTAGTTAAGTGTCCTATAACTTTTCTAGTTGCTACTTATTTATGTTTTCCACTCCTCCATATACCTTTTTTTTTTTTTTTATTGGGACAAGCCCGCCACACACGCCCAAACCACTGTAACTCCTGAAAGCCAGAATCAACAGTGGCGACCACCAGAATACGCCGAGACAATGAAGCTCGACGAAGTCCCAGAGAATGAATTTAACTGTCTTGGATCCCGCAACGAAATTAATCAGAAAGTATAGCGGAGGAGTAGGAAAAAAACTGTAATTTCCACTTCCCTCCATATCAGCAGGAGATAGAACGAAACAAGGCCAATAGGCACAAAGGGACGTTTACAACTGGGATAGGCCGAGTTGCCTAGCACCACGGATAAATATTAACGTTAATGGGTCCTAAGTTGAGAGCTGTTAAATTTGATTCCAATAATAGGCATGGCAAAAACACTTGAACGCACGGAAATTTGCTCTAGTTTCTACAAGGTCCGTATAGTAAATAACTCCGGATGTAACCTGTACACTATCCAACATAATATTGCGTTCATTTTGCCAAAGACTACACTCCCACAAAATGTGATGTGCAGATTGTTCATATTCGCAGTCAGATGTTGAACATTGACAAAAAGGCGAGTCAACAAGTTTGAAGGAAAATAATTTACTCTTGAAGTTGCCATGACCCGTGAGAAATTGGGCAACGCAGTGATCAACCTCCAGCCATGTCCTGTCCAGCCGCTCACGAACGGATGGAAAGAACTGGTGGAGGTGTCTGCCCTTGATGGAATTGTCCCACCTACATTGCCATTCAGATAAAACTTCCTCCCAGACGTCGGTCTGTGGTTTGAATAATCTAGAAATCCTAGCACGATCACGTATGGTTAAAAAGTCTGCGTCCGTGGTCTCACGCGCGTTATAGTACATTGCAGCCCGACGCTGCACCTCAAGATCGACTGGAAGTACACCCGCAAGCACCGGTAAAGCTTCGGTACTAACAGTCCTATACGCTTTGCATAAGAATATCAACGCCAGACGCTGGCTTTGAAGCAATTTACGTCGCACCGCTCCTATGGTGGCCCTATCGGCCTAAACAGGTGCCCCGTAGCACATACAACCCAAGTAAGTAGCCACATAGATGGTCTTTAAAGTTAAAAATGACACCATATACCTTACTTTACTTAAAGCTTTTTTTTCGAACGAAGATCGCTTGAAACATCTCTGTAAGTATCTGAGTTTCTGATATTCATTAGTTTTTTCCCAATGCCTGAATAAAGGGTAGTTTATTATTTTTAACCGGAAAAGGGAGGTCATAACCATATGCAAGGTTTTAACCATAACCTAATAAATCATGCAAATGTCTCTTACTTCTTCAAATATTTCGCAGAACATCTCATTTAACGTCTTCAAATAGTGATTTAATTTAGATGAACAATGGAAAGCACAAAATTCTCACGCTTGTACAGTCATCCTATTTATTTTAATACAACTCTATTGTCTTTGATATTTTACTTTTAAATCTTTTCGCAGACTCGAGCGGATTATAAAAATCTGAGTGCCTAATCTTGAAGTAAACTTAGAAATCCCCTGTGAATAAGTTATTCCTAGCTGTGGGATTGGAGAAAACGAAGCAAAGTTATGCTATAGCATAACTTTGCTTCGTTTTCTCCAAAAGGATAAGCAGAGCACCTAAAACACTGAAGTTTCGCTAGTTACATATATATTTTACATACATTTATAATACATCACCGTCACGCTTGTAATCCCCAAAGGATTAAGTATAGGAGTACCCTAATAGTACACCCTAATTCCAGTTATGTTTACGTCACATGTAATCGAGAGCAAGCCTATTTATTGCCATCAACCGGGCACAAATCTAGACTCCGTGACTGAGAAATTCCTGATGGAAGAACCCAATAGCACCCAAAACCCAATAACCATACCTGGAGATCGAACTCAGGATTCAGTCAAGTCGTCTCTTAGGGTTGAGCCAACCAAACACAAATCAAAACCCCGTGATGCTAGAATTCCTAATATAAAGCTTGTTAGGAAGCTAATATTCCCGAATAAGCAATATTTTTGCCTCCTCTATTTGTGAATAAAGTGTCAATATTCATATTCCATGTAGTACGAGGAACTTATCATACTCGTATCACTAGCCTGCCAACACAAACAGACAGCCGGCTTCAATGTGTAGTAAATACCGCGAGCCCGTCAAGGACTGATTTGGGAATAAAACATGTATAAAAAACCTATATTCATAATATTACTTAGATAGCTCTAAAGTTAGTCACCTACTTTTGGATTGATAAGTCTAAATCTTTAGAGGTTCGTGATCAATACGGCTCATCTCAGCTTTTAAATTGATTGATTGATTTTTCCCAGAAACAAGTTCTATACATCCCTGAAGCCGAGGTCAATAAATTTTTCGTCACCAAAGAAAGAAGAAAAAATACAGAATTGAATCGTCTGATGACGCTACAAGATTCTTTGGCAGATTTAATATAAATATTATTACAAGTATTTTTAAAAACTGAAAGAAGAAAATATTTACCTACTTAACGTACACGTGAATTATCATTTCGGGCCAAAACGCAACGCATAAATTTATTTTATGTTTTCGCTAAGTAAAATAAATATAATTTCTCAAAATCGACCCTGTATTTCAATAATTCACGGAGTCGAGTCTTACAAAGGCAATTTTTCAAGTTTAATTCACAGAATCTTTTGTTTGTATGAATCTCAGATTCTGAAATCGGCGACTTTGTAATGGCATTACTAATGGATTGTGTTTGAAATTTTCTTCCAGGAGAATGCATAGGATAGGATACCACCATACTCAATATTTTGAGTACCCTCACTCGTTAACATCATAGAAGGTTTTTTATTGAATGAAGTAAAGAAGACATTGTTCCCAACAACGATTAAAATAATATTAATATGATGACTAAGTTGGGCATTTTTATTTTGTCTCCAAAGTGTTGACTTGTTGTGTTGAATTTGTTATGCTTATGCATAAGAATTTGTGTGTTTCATGTCGTCGACAGGAAACTATATAAAAGCTTGAAGCGAGATTATTTTCGCTCAAAGTTGCGAGCTAAATATGCTACGAGTGTGTTCGCGGTGTTCTCAGAAACTGCGGTGGTCGGCGCTCCGGCCGCGGCCCTTTGTTTTTGAACGTGACTTGCGTTTTAGATGCACGCAAATTAACTAAAAATAGACTATTTCCACTCTCACACATGTATTATAAACTTACAACTCGCGAAAACAACGCTCACGATCTTTTAAAACACACTTGGCATTAAAAAACAAACATTCATTATCTTAAGTACCCGAAAGCATGCCCTGCAATGTCAAGGTTTACATACTGCTTATGTTGTAAATAAAGCATATGTTGTTCGATGTTAACAAAGGTAACATAAAAGGTTAAACATGATAATTTGTAACTTGCATGACAGTTGTATATGTATACGAGTATGTATTGTTTTTTAAATTAAGCATTATTTCATATGACGTTGTATTTTGTGTAAAATTAAACAAGATTGTTAACGTTCAAGTTATTTTAAATGAAAATGAATGGGTAAACGTTTGTTTGAAATTAAACTGTGGATGCATTTCAGTGGAGCGACACCCTCTGGTTTTAAATAGCCCTCGTGAAGGGGAATCGGAGCTAGATTGGCGCACCGCTAATAACACTTATGCGGGTACTTGATGCCCTACCTCCCCACATGGAAGCCGATTTTATAGTGACCGTTGGCGGTCGCTCATTCAACAATTACCATATTGATTTCGCTCAGATAAGCGACGAGCTCGCGTTATAAATCTATATATATAAAATGGTAAACTGACTGACTGACTGACTGACTGACTGACTGACTGACTGGGTGATATATCAACGCACAGCCCAAACCGCTGGGTCTACAGATTCCAAATTTGGCATGAAGGTTCCTTATGTGGTCTAGGGGTGCACTAAGAAAGGATTTTTCAAAATTCACCCTCTAAGGGGGTGAAACGGGCCCCCAAAGTTTGTATGGGAAAACAAAATTAGTTAGACTATTTCATTCAAAACTTCACAAGAGTACTCCTATTGATAAATGAGAAGAAACGGGTTTCAGTTTTTTTCAAAATTCAACCCCTAAGAGGGGTAAATGGGGTGACAAAGTCTGAAAATCAACGCACAGCCCAAACCATTGGGTCCACAAATTCGAAATTTGGCAAGTAGGTTCCTTATGTGGTCTAGGGGTGCACTAAGAAAGGATTTTTCAAAATTCACCCTCTAAGGGGGTGAAACGGGCCCCCAAAGTTTGTATGGGAAAACAAAATTAGTTAGACTATTTCATTCAAAACTTCACAAGAGTACTCCTATTGATAAATGAGAAGAAACGGGTTTCAGTTTTTTTCAAAATTCAACCCCTAAGAGGGGTAAATGGGGTGACAAAGTCTGAAAATCAACGCACAGCCCAAACCATTGGGTCCACAAATTCGAAATTTGGCAAGTAGGTTCCTTATGTGGTCTAGGGGTGCACTAAGAAAGGATTTTTCAAAAATCACACTCTAAGGGGGTGATTCGGGCCCCCAAAGTTTGTATGGGGAAACAAGATTAGTTAGACTATTTCATAAGAAACTTCACAAGAGTACTCCTATTGATAAATCAGTAGAAATGGGTTTCAGGTTTTTTCAAAATTCAACCCCTAAGAGGGGTTAATGGGGTGACAAAGTCTAAAAATCAACGCACAGCCCCAACCGCTGAGTCTACAGATTCCACATTTGGCAAGTAAGTTTCTTATGTAGTCTAGGGGTGCACTAAGAAAGGATTTTTCAAAATTCACCCTCTAATGAGGTGAAACGGGTCCCCAAAGTTTGGATGGGGAAAACAGATTAGTTAGACTATTTTATTCGAAACTTCACAAGAGTACTCCTATTGATAAATCCAAGATAGCGCCGAGGAAAAGTATTTTTTTTTTCATCTCGGGTGTCGTTTACATGGTTTTCGAGGTCGCTGATTACAAAAATGAGATCGAAATGAAAATCGAAATGGCGTTGAAGTAAAGTTTTCGTCATGTGTGTCGTTTTCATGGTTTTTGGGGTCACCGATATCGAAACTGAGGTCAAAATAAAAATCCAAAAACGCACCTATGATTTTTTTTTCCTTTTTCCTTCATGGGTGTCGTTTTTATGGTTTTCACTGAACACAAATCTAAGTTTTCTTTAAATTTTGTTTGTTTTCGTAGCTAAGTATCGTTATGTAATTTACCGGCCATAGTAATTCCATCCTAGACAATAATTTAAGAATTTACACAATACTTCTGCAAACCTCTGTTCTGCTTTGAAACCAACTAATTTATGAGCAACCCAGATATGTATATCTTTAAAATACTGCTCGATCTTGAATTTTACTTACTCTTTGTTTTGCGCAATGAAATTCCCTCATTAGGGTTCCGTAGTCAACTAGGAACCCTTATAGTTTCGCCATGTCTGTCTGTCTATCCGTCCTCGCTTAATCTCTGTGACCGTTAGCACTAGAAAGCTGAAATTTGGTACCAATATGTTGTGTATCAATCACGCCGACAAAGTGGTAAAATAAAAATTGGAAAAAAATGTTTTATTAGGGTAGCCCCCCTATATGTAAAGTGGGAAGTGATTTTTTTTTTATTCCAACCCTAACGTGTGATATATTGTTGGAAAGGTATTTAAAAATGAATAGGGGTTTACTGAAGTCTTTTTTTTTGCATAATGTCAATAATTTCGCAAATAATCGCTCCAAAAGTAAAAAACAATGTGTCCCCCCCCTCTAACTTTTGAACCATAAGTTTAGAAAATATGAAAAAAATCTGAAAAGTAGAACTTTATAAGGACTTTCTAGGAAAATTATTTTGAACTTGGATGGAAACAAGTTTTTGTACAAAAAAGACAAAAAGTTGTACAAAATAATCTCTGGACTAAGTTCGTAGTATAATCGTATATGAAGGCATTTTTTTTAACTTCGTTAAAATATTTTATTATCCTGAACGTATCTTTTTTCAAACAAAAAAATAATTATTAAAATCGGATTGGATTGAACACTTATTGTGACAGACGGGAAACTACGGAACCCTACACTGAGTGTGGCCCGACACGCTCTTGGCCGGTTTTTTTGAATTAAAATTACCCCAAATTCAACGCGAGCAAAGCCGCAAACAAAGCTATCTAATACATAAAAATATCGTGTCACATTGTTTGTTATCGAAGTCCTCCGAAACGACTTCACCGATTTTTTTTTGTGTATTTTTGGTAGGTCAGAGAACAAGTTGAAGGCTACTTTTATACCTCTAGGTGACAAGGGTGGTTTACGCGGACGAAGTCGCGGGCAACAGCTAGTTATAACATAAAATTACTTTTAATTGCTCCACTATGTAGTCACCACAATGTATTTTATTCCGGCTCCTTGTTAGTTTGAAAAGTTAATGGTTCAAGCCTAACCCAACGACCCGTCACAAATCTTTCCCATTACTTTTTTCACAAGTTATCAAGATTCTATCAGGTTAACAGATTTATGGCTACTTGCAACAATTTATATTTGTTTCAGGAAAGATAATGATCGATGGATGAACGGCTGATTGGCTTTCAGGAGTTTCAGGCTTCCTACGTATTAGCAGGAAAGATAAGGAGCTCTACTTTTTCAAATTAGTTCGATATATGTATTTGTATCCGATTTTTTCCCATGACATTTGGTCCACATAAACGATCCTTAACGAAATGTTTCACTGGTGCTTTCCCCGTGATTAGATGGGGTATGCCACCCTAAACTGTGGAACTGTATTTAATCTGACGGGTAGAATTATGCGGGTTCGCTACGAGGCGCGAGTGGACCAACAATGAACTTTTTATTAAGTAAGCTTCTTTATTTACAATCGATTTAAGACTTTAATGCAATGCCGATAAAGTTTTATTTCAGTGTCACGTTGTATTAATTTTAGCAATCTGCTATTAATGGAGAAATCAAAACAGGGAAGATTGATGTCATGGGAACTTAACGTGGGATTCTGAGAGCTTTTTGTTACAACTTACTTAATTACATCTAAAATAAATCACAAAAAATATAACTCTTGGACTTCGGAACATGTTGAAAAACATTCAAAAAGAAAATTATTTACATGTTGCGTTTTAAGTACAGAGGTTATCGAACGCAGTAAAGTGATAATGACAATCTGATTAATTTTTTACCTTAAATAAAATTGTTTTTATCTGCAAAAACTAAAAGCCGGTCGGAAAACCCACGATACATAATGTATTCTCATCACGTTCCTGACTCTCCTCTGTAAGACACATTGTGTGTCTTATTGGCGAAGGCATTGAAGATGTGATTACAAAAGAATGCAGCTCCTACAATTAAAAGAGCTATTCCCATGTTCAGTGAGTGCCGACTTCAAAACGGTTTTTGTTCGAATATATTATCAGTACGATATGTGGACGTGCATTAAAGCAATTACAAATTACGGAAGCAATCTAATATGAAATGTAAGTTATTACGTCGATCGAGTATCGACTCGACACGTATCCTACGTACGTTCTCGTGTAATCTTACGAAGGTTGTAACAATCGTAATTTACGTCATTACCGTTCGTCATATAATTACGCCGAATACTGTTATTCGGAAAGCACGATTCGTATCATTCATGAAATTTGTTCTGTGACTTGCAGGGTGGGAGTTATTGGATAGTTTGAGGCAGTTGAGTAAATATTGAAGTGTTGCGATTAGACAATGGTTTCCTCACAGCTTATTATATCTATTAGGGGTGCGACACGTGACTAATCGCTGGGGTCATCATGCAACGGTCGCGGTTCACCCTTAACTGGGGGAAAAAGGTTAACGTATTCACTTATCTATGCGCTTACGCAGTTAACGAACAGGGTTGATCGCTCGTAACGCTCACTAGCTCCACCACTCATGGCAAACAGTTTTTTTATATCCTTGGTATATGAATGTCAATACATATACTTATATTAACTGTATAGAGAGACCATTCATAACATTAGCGCAATATCAAAGGAAACGTCTGTTATTGTAATGGGAAAGAAACTAGACAAAGGTTGTGTACTTTCTTGTAGTCTTGTTAGCAGCATGTTAGAGAATGGACAAATGGGAAATATATTACATAGTTCAGCTTTAAATAAATTATAGCGTATATTTGTTAGGTACCTTAAATTATCTGGACTGCATGTTATTAATTTATCTCGAACACTTCAATTCTTATAGAAATCACAAGAAACCATATAAGTCACTAATCCGGTTTGCAAATATCAACCGGTGTAGTCTTTGCAAAACATACCAACTTTAGTATGCTAATAGCGCTATTTGTGTTCACAAGCGAGCCTTGATCTTTGGCACCTTCCCTCGACCTGTCGGCGGCACCCCTTCCCATCAACATAAAGCGCCACCGCTTACACAAACAGCTCATCACTAAGTTTATGCGTGTTTCAAGTGTCGATTTGAACTTTTTATTATGTTCAAATTTGCGTGTTATGTGGGACACGCGCGCTACACGCGACCCGCATGGGACTTCTCCGAGGGTGCTTTTTGTAACCATCATGATTCGCAAATGAATAATGTCGGCTACACTTTTGTTGCGCCGTAAAACGAATGACGAATGACGATAAAGTTATGTGCCTTCGCGGTTACGTTATGGGAATACTTTATTTTATCCATCAACTCCTCCGCCCAAGTCATAAACTGTAACGTACCATAAGTATCACTTTTAAGGTTGTCTTCTGACTTGAAATTACACTTTATTGAAACCTTGAAGTTAAAAACGATATGAATAATGTGATGTGTTCCTTCACACGCATATACATTGGTTTAAAATTAACCTGAGACAGTACCTACAACATAATAAAAGGGCACTTGCCATGAATCACAAGTCAACGAACAGATAAAACGTGTCGTCTCTGTTTGTGTTGTAATTACGTAGCGAGATTACATTGTCTTAACTTGTTAACAGATATGAATTCGATAAATACTCATTGGTTTTTATCGTGCAACGACCCCGTCCAGACCACTGGCAGCCGATCAATCCCACAACTATCGATAACATACTGGACGAATGCATGAATTTGTGAGATGAAGCCCGCATTTAAATATCACTTTATATTCATAAGCTCTTTAACACAATACCTTCATTCGCTGTTATTGTTGTACCAGTGAACTGATAAATATTAATCCCGACCTCGTAAACACAGATCTCGCTATCCCACAGCCAATCCAGAGGAGGATGCTTTTTGCGCAGAATGGTGGAAAATTTTTGAATTTCAAAACTTGTACGAGTTGTTTCGAAATCATAACATCAGTCTTCTTCAGGTTTAATATTCTTGTTTAACTGTTCGAGAGTGAAATCACATCCAGAATTGGAATTTCTCAATTTTTCCAACAAAATGAGGACGCGCTAAATAAATTTCTCTAACCTCTGAATTCGCTCACATTCTGTGGCAATTATTGGGTTGGTTTCTTTGATTATCGTTGAACGTTAATATGAAGCTAACTCTGGTGTAATTAAGAGTGATTTGTGACATCAGATTTAATTTTAATCTCTCCTTAAATGGCCTTTAAAATATCAGAGGCAAATCGATTGTGTAGCTATAAAATAGTGTCGAAATTTGTATTGCGCAACGCAAAGGTTGAGGACGGTCGAGTGATGCTGATGAGTCGTCGTTCGTTTAAGATTAAGATTCATAGCGTGATCTCGTTTGGGAAGTGCAATTTAACTAATAATTTTTACGCTTAAGCGTCGCCGCCGTAATTAAGTATCTAGTTGGCGATTAGGGTCACGACTCACGACTTGATTGCCGAGCGAGCGGAGCCTCATTCAATTTTCTGCGGCTTTACTTTGATGTAATACTCTTTCCGCTGGGATGAATTTGTTTACGTTGTTTTCTAGTGAATTTATGGTAATTAGAAAAATAAGACCCTGCTTCATATCGCCCCTTTTCTAGAGGGTTAGAATATAGAATATAAGTATCAAAAGATTTGTAGGTAAACTAAATAGTAAAGATAAGAATTTGTTTTTAGTTTTGGTTATTCTAAAGATCCTCTTTGTTATCTAGGAGAAAGAATAACGAACTTTTCCTATCAGCAGACGATGGACGTATCATCCAGCACGACTCGTTAAAGTCGACCGACATGAGGGCATCAGGACAAAGGTCATTATTTTATTACTTACTAGACATAGATACAGTATATTTTTACTTTAATTATATCAGGCCGACTTGCTCTAAATTATACCTGATAGGACTGCGAAGTTATATTTCTTTTATAATCAATTACTCCTTCGTTATCGAGCTGAACTGGTTTCGATACTGGCTGAAACGTGACCAACGCATTAAAATGAAGGCTATACATCAGCTTTAAGTCATAGCTGGTCTGTTTCTGCTTCAAACGGAGGACACCAAACAGACATATCTTGTGATAGGTTGGTAACGAAAATGTTATGTTCAGATCCGATGAAAAAGGAAGGTGGAAGATAGGAACATTGATATTTACGGGTTGTAGATCGTAGGTTCGAAACCAGCCAGGCGCAATAAAAACAAATATACCAGCCTATTGGTGTCCCACTATTGGGCAAATGTCTCTTCTGAAACATAGAACGGATTGGCGATTTCAGACTTATATTGATTATAAGGGAGGATTTCCTCACGATGTCGGTGATGTCTAAGAAAAACTTTGCAATTCTTGAAAGCGCATTGCTTTGTGTATTTTATTTAATCACCAATGACCACCATTTGACGACGCGAATGGCGCAGCGGTAGTGAGGCTGCCTTACGTTCTTAGGGCGGGACCCTAAGAACGTAAGGCAGCCGGTTCGAATCCCGGTAGGAGCAAATGTTTGTGTGATGAGCATAGACATTTGTTTCCGAGTCATGGATGTTTATATGTATAATAAGTATGTATTTACAAAACAAAAAGTATATACGTAGTTTATCACCTGTCTGGTGACCACAACACAAGCCTTGCTTTGTGTGGCACTAGATGGCGCTGTGTGTAATGTCCAGCGATATTTATTTATTTTACTTACCAATGCTCTCAAAATGTGAAACGGTGAAGGAAAACATCGTGAGAAAACCGTCATCCCCTAGAAATAATCAAAGACATCATCTTCCAAACTGCGCTGGACCCGTTACAGTCCCTTAAAAGCCCATTCTCTCTTATAGACAGAATTGTAGTACCTAGTGGGAATATTATCAACTTATTCTTTGTTTTTCAAATCAGAATAAAATATTTTACGCAGTTCTCATGCAAGACTAGAGTCACAGTACATACCTACGAAGATTTGATTAAATCTAAGCACAAAGTCAAGATGTATTTAGCCGATGATTCACAAACTTCCTTACTTATAATCAGGCCATTATTCAACTTCGCATACCATGTAGCAGGGCAAACACTAGTTATTTGACTTCCTTGTTTCCAAGGAGGAAAGTTTCATTGAAAATGAAACAATTCCGAAGTATTCCGAACCGACAGTTCACTGATAAGACATGGATAGTCAGAAATAATTGAAATTTTTCCACGTGTGCTATTTTATTTCCCGACAATGAACACTGAACATATTCGACTCAACGTAATTAAATGGCTAACAAAAGATCAAGGCTATGCTCTAAAGATAAAACTTTTTGTTGATATTCGTGACCAAACTTGAATAATGGTAAAAAATCACCGTGTAATTGCAAATAGGCCCCAGAAAACGCAAACCGACATAGCATAGCGACATCAATGGCTGTAACTACGGAGTTACACGAAAGGGTAAGTGAACGAAATGCGCGGAATACCAAAACGTACCGGACCACCAGTAGAACGGGCCGTAGAAACGGAATGGGAAGTACATGTTGATGTAAATAACTTTCAGTTGAAATTGAAAGCTTATTCTCAGCTTTCAATTTGATACTTATTTCTAACGGAAATAAGGTTTGTCAAACAAAGAACTTAGTGAATTAAAGATTCTTAACAAGTCACTTTTGCTGAAGACAATAAAGAATCGAGGAAGTAGATTGTAGCTTCCTTTTGTGATTGTAGTATCAAATAATTAACTTCAAACTCTACCAAAAATAAAACTACTTTGTCTAAGCAAGTTTACTATAAAAACAAGACAATATACCTACTAGTGTAAAGACTGTAATGGCTCTTCTACATGTCTAAATAACAGCGTCATATCCACAAATGAGCTCCATATATACATTAGGCACCTAAACACGCCTATACACTGTTCATCATGATACGGAACACTAAGTACGGAATAAAATTACTGAACGAGTCAAGTCAAGGTCGAACCACATGCGGATATGGCGGCGTGCGGTGTTGCCAGCCCACGAATGTGTGTACTGACGACGAAGGAGTTTGATATACCGGCAAGAAATAGATAAGTAGGTTGTGTTTGCACCACGGAGGATGAATACGCTACGACTTACACTTTAAAACAAAAGAAGAACGATTACAAAAGTTGGAGTAGCACACATAGTTATAATATGAGTCTAAAAGAGGTTATTTAGCAGCCTACATACTTTTCTCTTTTGCGAACTGTACTCATAAGTAAGTAAAGCGGGTACTTCAAATGATCAGATCTCCGTACACTGTATGCCAAGGACGGAGTAATGATGAGATCTATGATCATTCATCATTTAAAATAATTATTTTAATTTTTCAGGTCATTATTATGAATGGAAATTAACTTAATTACTGGTATCTAAGTAATTACAATCTGAATAGCTACGTGTAATGTTAATGTATATAAATCTGTTTTGAATAAAACAGCACTTAACTTTAAGAAATAAAGTAGGTATATGAATGTAAACCTACCCGTTTGAGGTTATGCAAAAGAAAATGTTGAAATGTTACGTTTACTGAAATCTAGTTCATAGAGGATTTCCATATTTCACGTAGGTGTGTATTGGTCCATGTAACACCGGGCACAAAAGCTTGTCTGCGAGAATAACTATCCTTGTTTCACATTTCTGTGCTATGTGGCCATAAATTATGCGCCCGGCAATGGTATGAGAGGTAAGCGAAGTTAATTTGCATTTAAAACCAATTTTTACGTAATATAAAACTGTTATTTGTTATATTAGTCTAATTAAAAGAAGAATCATCATGCTTCTTAATAACTTATAATTAATGATTCTTGAATAAGAGGTTTTTAATGAAGTGTTAGTTAACTTAGCGAAAGGCATTTACTTTAGTGTGCCAAGTGGCGCTAAGTAATGGTGGCAGTAGCTGAAAGCAGTTACAATTTATGATAGCAATCGAGAGCTTTTCCGTAAAGCGATTACGTGCACGGAGTCTGTGCAGCGAGTTGCGTACACGCACAGCCACACTCATTACGAGTCAAACAAAAAAGCGCACGAATTCACACGATGTTACCAATAGTTATGAACTTATGAGTTATCGAACAAAGTTCCGCTTGATCAATTAGCGAAGTAAATTGCTCCAACACCTCACGCCACTTACACAAATACGAATACCTGCCTTTTTTGTGCGTCCACTAATTTGATTGTTGCAGACGCTCCGTCACGTCTAACGAGATAAATTGATGCGCAAGCCATGAACCAAATGAGTTCCTCAATGACAAACTTATGATGAATATCTATCCAACATAAAGCGTAAACGAGGTCCGTTTTATAATGAGCACTATGTACTCGATCTTTATTACACCGTTGAAAATCTCTTTACCCAAAAAGCTTGCTAAATTAGATAATAACGTAATTAGTACATATTAAACACCAACTTACATCATAATAATTATCGACCTGCATCTGTCTGTTAAATATAATATTTTTTATCATCGGTAATAATTAAATGCCGCGTTGCGTCATCATCGCTACATAACGAATTTGTTCGTTTGACTTTTCTGCACTAAAATCGTGGAGCCGCTGTGTAGTATAAACGTGTAATAGAACAACTTCCTATTGTGTGTATAAGTGTGTAAGTAAGGCAGTGGCGTAGTGTTGAGCTATTATCTAACAGTGAAAGTGTGTGTGTGTGCGGCGAGTGCTGACGTAACGCGCCGCTGCGCCCGCGCCGAACGCGCGCCCGCCACCGGCGCACTCGCTCCACTCTCACTGGCGACGATTGATGCTGATTTTCAAGTAAACAACTAGGAAGTTCCAGGTGAACTGGATATTTATTAATTCCTTATTAAGATTAAAGCTGGCTTTGTAAGGAAGTGCGTGAAGTAACTACATTTACTTACATTCGATGATGTTTAGATAAGCAAGCGCGTTGAAGTCTTTTGACTGACATGCTATGCTCGCGGCTCGTGGACTTATGTAACGTCTTTGTCCATTATTTACATAATACCCGAGCTCAACTGCTGTTTCGGATACATTTTATCATTTTTTACTTATAACGCTTGATGGTTATGGTAATACATTATTACATTTTCTCATGTGATGTTCGCCTTAAGAAGCTTTATTTTTTTGTTGTATTATATGCATGGTGGTGGTATATTACTTCGTTCATTAACAACATTAGGTAGTTTTGCAATTTAAATGAGAATACGCATAGGTATACATATAATGGCGTAGCAATAATGACTAGACGATACATATTTATTACAATACCTTATGCTTTTTGTACCTCAATTTGAGAGCAAAGATTTTTTGTGTTGTACTAGATCGTGTACCTTCCGTTAGGTATCTCTTGGTACTATGGTGCCCAAGGTCCCGTGTTTAGGGTAAACGATGACTGGTCAACTCCTGCGCACTGGAGTGGAGCTCGCCACGCACTGCCCAATTTGAGTCGCCACGCTTCGCCGCCCAACTATTTCAGTCTTAAACTTTTTGCTCAAACCCGACCCACTCTATATTTATAGAGCAGGATTAAATTCACAGCATCATATTTGAATAAATAATCGATACGAGTTCTTTCATTTAAAGATATTCAACTAAATTGGTAGACTGTGCAGTATTATTAATTATAATAGTCTTCCTTAATGTTGCCATTGAGACTATTTCTGTAACTACGTAGAAACTTATCTAATAATGGCATGTTATTATGTTTTACGATCTCTATTTCAATTTGCGTGCGGATACAGGCGCAATAATGTCGTCAATTCATCTCTATAACGTAAACATTCATCTTAGTCAGCGTCGTAACACGTTATGCATAACTGCGAGTGTTGGAGCGAGCGAGCAGTCAAACGTTCGATGACGTCACCGGCCATTTTACACGCTGTACCAACATTCTTCGACGTCGTCGGTAAAATGAGGTTAGGCGGATAACACACAAATCTGAACAAGTTTTGTAAATAGTTACAATCGGTTGTTGTAGCCTCTAGTTTTGTGTTGCCTCTAGTTTATCCACCAGGGAAATGTCATAGGAGCACGAGATGACCTCACTCCGTTGTTACATCTTGACATTTAGGATTTAGTTATCTACTATATACGTATTATGTGGACGTTTTGTTTGTTTTATATACCTGCTTTAAGACAAACATGACTCTAAAAGCACAATTTGACGCCATGACATGACACTCAGCCAGTTTTCATCAACTGTCTAATGAAACCTTAAGTAAAATGCGATTCATTCTCTGTGTATTAATATAATGTCTCAGGGTAGCCACATACATTTATCACATGCATGTAAAGTAAATATGTGCCGAGTGCTTGTAAAATCTCACACGTAGGTATTGTACCTATGTACAAAAGTAGACACATAAACCTTATTCACAATGTCCCTATATTTAGCAGTCACTAAGTAGAACATAACTTTATGGTAAAGCTAAGGTCAGGTAAAGATTACGCCACAGCCTCATTTGTTACAATTTCGTCAATCATAATAAGTGTGCCGGAAGGCCCGCAGTGGGAAAATCCTCCGAAGAAATAATAAGCTGAACAGTAATATCCAAAATTATGCAATATGTTGTCATGTGTTGTTGACGCAACGCTTGTTTTCGTGGGTCGTGCTAAGTGTGCCGCGACCATTTCGGTCAGCCGGTGGCCCACTGAGCCCCGCAGTGACATAACTGAGCTTCCGCACCGCGGCACCGCACGGCTCGCTCGTTCAGTGAAAGGTACGTTGTCTCACATAAACTACCAAGTTACCGAGCTAGTACGAGCTCCTCTGGCCCACCATTGAGCTGCACTAAGTAAAGAATCAACACTCAAGCACTAGTCACGCCAGTTTGACGACTCCCCAACAAACTTAAAGGAGCTTTTAAAAGGTTGCGTTCAAAGGATGGCCGATGAAGTAACACTTAATATTATAACATGGTTACGGTGATTAGGCATAATAAGATACACGGTGAGCCAATAAACTGTCTATAGAGTATCCGTTTGGCTAGCTATGCTGGATAAATAAATGGACACAAGTTTCCGTGGTGTAACGCTCGTGTTGCAACAGTGAGTGTAGTGGCGGACTATAGTCGTTCGAACTAGACACCTATCAGAGCAAATTGGCGGCTTGTAATTTGTTACAGCCCTAATATTGTCATTGGAAATCGTAATTAAGTACTAAACACGTTTATACTGGCAAAACTATTGGTTGTAATTGCAACCATACTAGTTAATCTAGTTACCTTGAAATCAAGTCTAAGCAATGTTGATCGCAACGTTTTGCTTCATGCTAAAGTTTTCGAATAAGTCTCAGTTAAATGGCTTTGGGTGTACCGAAATAATACCCAAAGCAATTTCCCGCATTTAAAGAAATTGTTAAGCGAACTTCACCAAAAAGAAAGCCTATAATTTGATAAGAAAATAACTTCCGTGAACTTAAGTTAGATTGGTGGTTTTAAAGTTTCAAACAGAATAAATGTACTTACTTAAAACATGCGTTTGCGTTTCAATATTTGGAAAGGCAAGATTTACGAACGTGAGTACAGCAAATATAAACAGATTAACATTCCATACTAACCATTATGTTTTTGTTTAATAACTCATGTTTGAGGTTTAGCGACCTTAACTTAGGGTTCGAATGGGATTAAATATTTAATATTTATATTTAGTCGTTTCATATAAGAGAACTTATTTCCAGCCAAGTAGGAAGAAATCCCAGATCATTTCGAATGCACCTTTCTGGAACCTCTTACTTTATTTTTTACTAGCGGACGTCACGCGGTTTTACCCGCGTAGTGCCCGTTCCCGTGGGAGTACGGGGATAAAATATAGCCTATGTTACTCAGGGTGAATGTAGCTTTCCAATGGTGAAAGAATTTTTGAAATCGGCACAGTAGTTTTTGAGTTTATTCATTACAAACATACACACAAAAATACAATTTTTTGCTTTTTATAATATTAGTGTAGAACTGTAGATAATTATATACCCAAAACGTTATGAAACTGCAACTTGGAAATAACTGCTAAGATGATAATGACACAAAAGTCGGGGCCGTACACAGCTCATGCAGGATATGAGGATACTGACCTCCTTTGATTACGTACTCGTACAATACAAGCAGTTTACGTAGATAGAATATAATTTATTAAGGTAAGTAATATTATGGTTTCCGAAACAGGTTAGACCTTCGATTTTCGAAATAGTCCAGGTACAAAGGACTTGGTAGAAGTACCGGGTGGAAGGTAAGATCATTGTCTTCATTGCTATCCTTGTTCTACCCGCCTCTGAGTTCAAACCTCGCTCTTGTGCCATGCTTGTTATTTGTACGGGCCTCATCATGGTCTTCCCTGCGATCGTCCACCCATCAAGAACAGGGTGAACTATGAAAATAGGAAGACATTACTAACGGATGTCAGCAAATAAGTTCACAGTTTACAACTAATGAACAAGAGATATAATAGGCTTGTGTCCTAAAAAAATCTTATTAGTCCGTCAGTTAGATTATTAAAAAAATATTTGACCCGTATTTTTTCTTTTGTTACATAAACCAAAATTGACGAACACGACGCTTTTAAAATTCGCAATACGTCACGCCGTGCTATAGTTTTTAGTGCGTTGTGACGTCACGAGCCCCCACTCCCGATTTTTGATGCGTTTTTATCTTTGTCAGTACTCAGTGATTTACAAAAACAAAAAAATACGTGTCCATTATTTTCCAATACTCTAACTGACGGACTAATTAGTTTTGCAATTTATTGATGGTGGAAACTAGCCTATTGTAGCGCAAGTTTCTACTTAGGAGCGGGCTGCGGGACTTAGCACTTCCGCGCTCATAATAATATCATAACTAGTTGTTACATTCACTCCATAAGTTACCAATGCCTCGGTAGTTTTCATCATTACTTTGAGCCTGAATCCACCAAATTCGTGTCTCTTCCTTGTGCCAAATATGTTTCCTTTCTACCTATCTCTCTTAACGTTATCACATAATAACTGATCATCGGAGTGCAGACTTGCCTCGATGTAAATGTTGGAATAGACAATGCAAGCATCATCCTCATAAACTAGACCAAACCACTAGTAAAAACTTCGAAAATCCGGTTGTTGCAACTAGCAGAAGATCGGTCATCGTAAGATTCCTGGTAGGAAACCTATGTGTAGCGGTGAACGCCTTTCTGCTTAAGGCGCTTAGACGAGCTAAATTAGCAACTCTATTTGTGGTGGTTCAAACTTCGTTTGAAATGCTGTTAGAATAAAGTTCTAATCAGCATGCACTACAAAGTGGTTGTTACGTCAGCCACTGCGGGCCAAATAGCGCGAAATGAGTGGTTTCGATCGATTTACAAAAAAACTATTGATTTTGAAAAACTATTGGATTAAAAAACTAAAACAGTATCATGCTAATATATTGCTTGTAGAATTATTTGCCAAAAAATCAGAATGATCGCATGCATATTAATATGTTTTTTATTGTTTGAAAGATATTTTTAGAGGTAAGTTCGTGATTTCTTTTTATCGAACCAAATTAATTGTATTATGTTTTCAAAACAGTATCATGCTAGCATATATCCTGAAGAATATCATATATTTTTCTGGTCTTGTTTATAGCAGTGAATCATATACTTTTAGTAATTATAAAACTCGCGTTTAGCTCGTGTAATCGCCTTAAAAGGATCATGAGCAGAGCAACTAGAGCAAGCCTAGGAGGCCTATTTCCCGCAGTAGACTCGATGGCTTCAGTTGAGTGCACTCAGCAAAAAGGATGAAGTCGCAGTAACGTGGACTTTGATGGACTCAACAGTAAACAGTGTATCACCGACGTCATTGCTATTATTATTCGTTGTACACACCCATGGATCAGATACTTCTGAGAAGATCTTAAGCTAGTAATACGTAAGTACGTCCGGCGCCTC
Source organism: Xestia ashworthii (assembly GCA_950022955.1). NCBI lineage: Eukaryota > Metazoa > Arthropoda > Insecta > Lepidoptera > Noctuidae > Xestia > Xestia ashworthii. The sequence continues at coordinate 12,407,905 of OX465561.1, forward strand.
AGGGCCCATCACCCTCGCTGCCGTTCTTGCTGACTTGCTAATCTTCTTACTACGCCATACTCCAACTATTGTCGTAAAGCTGGTATGTACCAACTATTGAATAAAGTTAATATTGGCTACTCTTTTTATATCTTTCGTGGTTTTATGAAAGTCATTCGAAAAACGAGTGCAAAAACCCCATGTTATTGACATGGCCAAAAGTGGATTCTGACATACCATATTAAACAATATGATCAGTTTTAGTTGGCGATATCATGAAATACTGCCAAATTTCATGAATTGTTTGATTTAAGTACTAATTGTTTTGGTATTACGTTTGCATGAACTACGCATGCTCCGCAGGCCCATTAAGATCTGGCCACGACATATCTATCGCTTCTCCATTCTACAGTATGCATCAGCGTCGACTTATTAGGCCAAAGCAGCTGATCGCAAACCCCGATGGCCAATTTTGCCTGTGTTTCCTGCAAATGGCATTGGGTTTACGCCACTGACGGAAATAGAACTATACCAATTCATTGTATCACACCCTGTAATGCTGCTAAATTACAAGCTTTGATTCATTTTGTTTGTTTTCCTGTCTTTTCTATTACTCATTACAACTAATTAACCATATTAATCACAATAAACGTAACTATTGTTCTGATTTATTTATTGTTGTGTAAAGATATAATAAAATCATAAAATATATTGTGTACAGCAATTATTTCCAGTAGTATGTTATTATTTCCAGTGTAAACCTGGTTTGTTTTTATGAATATATTATTGCGTAGGTACATACCTACATACTCAATAAAAATGATAAAATACCTAATACTGTTCCCAGTAATAAATGGTAAGTTAAACAATCTAACGTAATGGATACCATGTCACTACAAAATTGACAAATACAATAAGAAAATGTCATTGCTATTATTTTACTTGAAGCCAAATTGCAAGAACCATTTTATTTCCCCAATAACTAACAGCTTCTTGGAGACCCTGAAAATGAAAGCATATAACTTTTTCTCAACAGACGTTAGAAGATATTTCAAGTAACATTTCAGGGAATAGTTTCACGTCCAATTCAGAAAATTAAACAAGAAGAAATACTTGAAATTCTATGCGATCAAGTTGAGAAAGGTCAACAGTAAAACTTAAATAGCACACAGGATTTAAGTGACCTAGATATTGCGTAAAAGCCGCATACAATGTAACGTACTGAAGCCTTGTATAAAGTGGGACTACTAAAATAGCCGTACACAAATGTATCACCAAACATTATTGATCGTTTAATGGGACTAGATTGGAAACAATGAAACAAGAGTCGAGTAATCAGCTCCCATATGTCTGGCGCGGGATAAAATTTCTTCGGAGAACAGTTCAATCAACGTTGAAACGTACCGAGCTTCAGAACATGTCAAAGTCATTTCAACTTGTTATGATGAGTAACAACTAACAGACCATCTTTTTTTTTAGTTCTCGTTCATATAAAATTTACTGGTTTCAACTTGGATCCGGGTGCAGTTTATAAATAAATAACAGGTATATCTGCTACTTAGTGCGAGTATTAAAGTCAGCTCATGAGATGGGTCAGAACGATCATTTTATTAAACAACTTTTGATTGTTTTATAAGCAGTCATGTTCAAATTAATACAGGTTTAGATTCCAAAAGCCATAACGAGGATAAAACAGGCGAGTGAGGTAGATGTTATGACAAGTATGACGACCAAGCAGAGGAAGATCAAATTGTTTTCATAGTTAATTAAAATAATAATTTATGACCATTAATACAACATCCAATGTCACTAACAGTTCAAAAACCCTCAGACCTTCAACCGAGTATGCAAATATCGTATAATGTGTCATCATCAGTCAATATAAACAGACAACTAGTGTCATTACTTGTATTGGTCAACTTGAACGAATGACGCGAACGCGGACCGGACGGCTAGCTACTGAGCAAACTCAGCAATTGGCTCAACGAACCTCGCCTCGTTATCATACCTACAGATACTTACTTTACCATACAAACTCCATAAAATGTTGGCTATTATATAGAAAGTATACCCATACTAGTCGAATTTAGATTTTGTTAAGAAATTGAGGAAAACCTTTTAGTTGATGTTGAAACTTTCGTCCTATAAAATATTAAATTAAGGAAAATCGTTTGTAAGTTTATTATCATCTGTATCTACCACATCCTACGCAGCTGTATTTTGATTACGAGAAACCGTATTACTAAGTTCTCTTTGAAGTGAAACTCTACTTTTAAAGTTGCACCTCAGTGAAAGCTCGTAGGTTGCAGTTGCTGAATTTGTTTAGCTAAACTGCTAATAAACAGGAGGGTGGAATTTAAATCAGCTAAATAAATCTGGAAATAACATTGATAGATTGGAAAGTGATGATCAAAATCGTCGTTTGTAGAAGCCCTATATACCTAAATGAGGCAATTCAAATACACAGCCAGCTAATGAATGATACACACGGACAATAGCACAAGAAAAACCTGCCGTAGTGTCAGACAGTCAATATTACAATTGTGTGCCATGAGACCAAATGCAAAAACTATCGCGTTGGATGACAATTACCCTGCAACTGTTTGATTGGCAATTGAGTTGAAGAGATGCACTTATATGTAGTATCAGCTGTGGGGCTGCTGATGCCCGTCTCATGATCACCACGACACGACTCCATGCGATGCTATAGTACCAAGGCCAGAACGAGGCGCGTGATTGGTGGAGTGGCGGTTTTGGTCCAGCCGGCTCGGGGTCAATTGATGGCTAATTGTGGAGTCGACGACTGAGCTGGCCGCAGCGAGTCGATGCCCAACCATACAATTGTGTGTTGTTTATATTTTTCTATAAATAACATTCTCATTTGCAGCGGAGTGCTTTCTATTTCTGTTTTTATGTCGCTTTTTGTTTAGCAAGTCCTTGAGTTTCTTTGTGCTGGACCTAAACTACGAGCATTTAAATACCTAATAATCATTTTGCTGCAGACTGAGTGTCCTAGAATATCGAATCCATAGACAGATATCTATGATTGTTACGCCGATAAAGACTAATAGGTGGTTGTGCCAATTATGTGTACGTACTTTATACCAGCACATTGGTCTAAACAAAGATCGATATCGAAACCGTGGATTACAATTATCGGTGTAAAGTATCGGAATAATGTTGGTACTTTGGTAGGTTAGAGCGGCGGCGGCGGCGGTGCAGGCGGCGGGCGCTATCGGCCACGCGGGCTGGGGTCGTCGGCTTGTGATAAGCGCGTATCGGCCTCGCCTCTCCACTGCTCAACTGACACCATATATTTCAATTATTAACTTCAATGTTGTAGGTAGTAAGATGTTGAATCGAATGTACTTATTTAAAATTACAATGCGCTCGAGATTTATACTTTTTAGGGTTCCGTAGCCAAATGGCAAAAAACGGAACCCTTATAGTTTCGCCATGTCTGTCTGTCTGTCTGTCTGTCTGTCTGTCTGTCCGCGGATAATCTCAGTGACCGTTAGCACCAGAAAGCTGAAATTTGGTACCAATATGTATATCAATCATGCCGACAAAGTGCAAAAATAAAAATTTAAAAAAACATTTTTATTAGGGTACCTCCCCCAGACGTAAAGTGGGGAGCGATTTTTTTTTTAATTTTGACCCTGACGTGTGATATATTGTTGGATAGGTATTTAAAAATGAATAGGGGTTTTCTAAAATCATTTTTTGATAATATTAATATTTTAGGAAATAATCGCTCCGAAAGTCAAAAACAATGTGTCCCCCCCCCCTCTAACTTTTGAACCATAAGTTTAAAAAATATGAAAAAAATCACAGAAGTAGACCTTTATATGAACTTTCTAGGAAAATTATTTTCAACTTGATGAGTTGAATAGTTTTTGAGTTATATAGCACTTTTTCAAAAAAACGCAAATGATAACTTTGTTTTTCATACAAATACTATGAAAAACAAAGTTATTTTTGCTGACGAAAAATGTTGGTATTTTTAATGGTCTGGGAAGCTACGGAACCCTACAGTGAGCGTGGCCCGACACGCTCTTGGCCGGTTTTTAAATTAGCCTCCGCTGCCTCCAGTCATTGAGTAGGCACGTACGTGGTAGTTGGTAATGAATTGAAGCATCAGGCACCATATCATAATCATTTTGTATGAGCTATCTAACTTGTTTTAAAATAGTAAAACTTACATTCAAATCATATTATTTCGTTTTCTTTGCAGTAACCTGCCTGCCATTTGGTTGTGGGCATCATGTTTAGGTTATGTACTTATGTCATACATAACCGTTTGACCTTCGGCACGTGCCTATTTATAAGGAAACATTCCGTTGAATACTCTGGACATATAATATACCTAATGCATTACAAATATAACTGTTTAAACCATAAAGGTTTCAAAATCTATATTGACCACGAGGCTCGACCAGAGTCCGACCGTCGCGGCGTCGGACCACCAGGTCCGACCAGAAGTTTTCGTTTGATTTGAAAGTCTCTGGTCGGAGTGATAACCTTCTAAGCGTTCTAGGAACAATTCGACCACAATTTGTAATTTATTTACCAACACATGACATCGCGCCTACAGTATTCACCGTAAAGTTAAGCAGACGGTGTGTCTTCAATACTACACTTCGACTCCCATTGCATAGGGGCGAAGGCGAACCCATTGCCCTTGGTACGAATCAGGACTCCGGGCTGCAAATGCCGCTCAGAATTACAACAAAAACAGTTCAGGCATTGATTTCATATATCTACAACAGAAGAATCACTAGAACAAATATGCATGTTCACACTATGTATGGCTGATAAGTTGAAGGAACTTTTCAGACAGGCCCCAGATGTTTTACTTGTTATGCTGAAGAGATGCGTAATTTATTGGAACGAAGCAATACAAAATTAATTTAGAGTCGCTCATCCAAATGTCAGCCAGGCCGACCATTGCTTAACCGACTTGATACATGGGTAAACAACATGGTTGCAACAGAAGGTTTTAATTATCATTTTATTAACATGTTTTAAACAACGATGAATTTGAAACGTTTTCACGCCTTTGTAATCAAATCATGAAATAGCTTAATATAACTTTCTTTGGGACTTATCGTGTTGTCGTTGACGTGTCGCGTTTTGAATTATGAAAATCACATTTATTTGTCGTGGGTTAAGGTTAGGTTACCCTATTTTCGTACTATGTGTCCTTTAGGATTTCCTTTACTCTTTGCCAATATATTAAGGGAGTTGAATCGACACGGAAATATTTGATACCTATGTAATAAATTATAATATGGTAATATATTACAGAGCACTTCATGAATATGTATCAGTGGCCACATTTTAGCACATGTGAGCTGTTGAAACTTCCGCCACGACACAGAAACGAACAATGAATCAACCCGCTAACCTATAACTAGTTACAAAATGATAAATAACCATTAATATTGTTTTTTAATTTATTTGGTTAACCGTCCAATTCAAATTGGTAATTGTAACGTCAATGAAAAACTGCTCACGCGATGATCGTGATCTCACCATTTGACTGCGTAATTGTGCGGTTGCTGATGTTTCGACAGCCTCAAAATGGATCAATCAAGAACATGAAATAACAAACTGAATGTTATGAACGGAAATAAGAATAAGTATCAATAATATCCAAATATCACAGGCCAAACCGCAACCCACTTTAAGTTGATAAGCGCAATATTAATTAATGGTGTCGATGATAAACTCAATAGTAATAATATTGTTTATCTGTACGAAAGCGAAAACAATCCGTTTAATTTGGACGAGAGATAAACTTGTTTATAATAAGATGCTGCGGTCTATTTCCTGGAAACATGATAGTGATCTCATAACTGGCCGAAATAGACTTAATTGTGCACACTTTGCTGTACTTGCGATATGTAATTAGCGAAAAAAACGAATAATCAATTAAAATTAATAATATACAATATTGAAATGATATCGAGACAAACACGTCATATAGATCTATCATATCGGTTCTATGGCTTCCTCTTCTTATTATACAAAGTAATAATCTTAATGCCACATTATGTTAATTACATAAATTGACTCAGGATTGGATACAGACCGGCTCAATGCGAATAAGCAATACCAGTTTGGATTTATTTCAAACACGCACAAAGCCGGTCGATTGGAGTCAGTCGGACGTTTGTAAGTGGTATCGAAATGCCGAGCGATCTTATGTAATATCCCGCTAGTCGACTATTTCGTTGGCAAAAAAAAACAAAACTTAAATGGCTGCTCTCATTGTTTCCGTCCACATGGGCGCGATTTATGTGGCAGTTTAAATGGCCAGGTCCACTTCAGATTGTACCTAAAAACATAACTTGGCGAACGAATGCACGCTTTGTTCTCGTCCCAACTCTGCGGGCGTCAGTTTTTTTCCTAGACCCTTTTGTTCTTAAATTATGTTAGTTCGAATCTCTAACGAACAAACAAAAAACCTTCGATGATGAATCGCTGGCGATGTTTCTTTAATGATGCTTCCTCGGACGTGTTCGTGGATCTTAACCAACGTTTCTGGTGAACTCGACCATTACGTGGGATTGGTATGAAACGGTTCGCAATAACTTTACATTTTCATTTCTTTTAACGTCCAATTCGAGAGAATGGCAAAAGGTTTTACTGCTCACAGTGCTCACGTTTATAGGCCAGCATCCCTTGATCGTAAAGCAGCGCTCGCGCAGGCACGCCGCGGCGCGGTCGCGTGATCAAACCGGTTGCGGGGGTAACATTGTTCATTATTCAAATTAGTGCGTGCTGTTATAATTCGAGGCGAGCCGTTCCAACCGTGATTAGGTGCTCGGCTGCTCGGGGCGGGCTGGATCTGCACTTTGAAACACTGTCTTCAAAGTTTTATACCAGTTCTTCGAATTAACGTGGTAGCATTCCTTAAGAAATTTGCATTTTATTCGTAGTGATTGCCATTTTTGCTCAATATTAAATCGATAAATTAATTACTTTATTTATTCACGCGTTCACATTATCATAGCTCCTACGAAACTTGTTTGTCGACAGGTCGTAGTCACAAAAATAAAACAAAGAGACCCAGAACTTTCCGTAACGAGCGATAACTTACGATAAACGTTGCAATGATCGCGTCATACGAGGACCAATACTTCCTAGTTGTAAACTGTCAGTAGAAGGGGTATTATAATAAATGGCATGTGTATATCGTCGGCGACACCACGTCGCTTGTGAGGTGGAACCGGTCCAGAACTTCCTCGTGAGCGATCAGCGTTATTGGAACTATTAGCGAGACGGCCAGCCAACGCGTTCATGTCTGTTTGTCGCTAAAGGATCTTTACTTTCGATGCAATTGATTTAAGATAATAATTATGTAGTTATTACATTTCTCAGAATCTCCTAATAATGGACGTGTTAACACTGAACATGTTTCCTCTTATTTGATGCGCCGTCAGACTATGTGACTCTGTGATGATGAGGACTGTAAAAAGTTTACAGTTTACTTGTTTTGTAATTCAAAAGGGTTTTTTGTGTTCTCCGTCGTAAATTTTCGCTATAGGTACTTTTTTGCACGTGGGTAATGCACAATATGGTTTCATTTCGTAATCCTTCCGTTGTACTTCTGTTGCTGTTGGATAATAATATGCTTGCATTGCATAATACTACACAATCTAAATGTCGGGCTCAGAATAAAGATATTCTTCAGGCAGTATTTACTTTCGACTTGACGATTTAATAAAAATACAGGCGGTTCTTCATAGTTGGTAAGTAATCCCTTTCTAAGAGCCAAGTTTACTTACATCTTTCATTTAATAAAAAACAGCTGAGTATCAAACAAAATGTAAATGAATTTTCTTCAACGAAAACTTTTGGCACTTTACAAAGTATAGATATATCCTGCAGAATGATCTTCTAGATACATGTTCACATGTTCAGATAGACTAAGACTTTCTATTTAAAGTGTTTTTCTTTTTCTCATTAATGTTAAATTTCCCCTTGCTAGCTAGGCTAGCTGACGGGAAAGCGGAAGCAAGAGAGGAAATTGCCGAGAGTTATTGTGTAAGTAGGAAGGAACATTGTTGAGCCCACTGTGCACCCCTGAGGAACTCCGCTATTGCTCTTTTGATATTTTCCGTAAGCTTATTTGTTCTATGGTTAATCATTAAATTACATTGTTGATTGTGTTGGAGGACTTAAACTATACATATAATCAATAGAAGCGGATTATTCTAGTTACTGAGTTAAATGCACTTCTACCGCCAACCTGAGATGAATAGTTAACAAATCTTACCGTAGTGTAAGATATATTGCGTCAGTCTAGTTTCTTACCTAGAAGCGCCTATAATAGTGTACCTGTACCTGAACATTATGATGGAAAAACACAATATAGGTGTCTGTCATGTTCTTATTACCAGCTTCCTTATATTTTTCATATATTTACTTACCTGTTATTAGGTGACTCAAATAGAACGTGCATGAGCACATGCTCGTTATTCTGAATGAAAAGCGTAATTTTCTACACTTTTACAGTTTCCCTCGGTGTCTACCGGCCAATTTGTGTTATGCAACTAATATTTCTGCCGGTTTGCCGGTTGTTTGAATGCGAAACAATACTAAGTGTCACCTACAACCATACCGTACTTATAGAACCATTGCGAAAGCAAAATTAGTGTTAGTAAGGTCCTGTTGATTACAGAGCTTTGCTTTGTTGACAAAGAATTGTCACAGTGCACAGTGCGATCATAGCAAAGGGAATTCAATGGCAAAAAAGTGTAAAATGTTTATATTTAATTTATGAAGTGATTACGAAGCGCGTCATAATTGACGATCATTAAACTCTCGTTAATTCTAGAATGATCATTCGTTTAACTGTAGAGAGCTATTAACATGATAATGAGCTGTTACTGGAGATAACTTAGAATTTTCCTTAGTTTGTATCAAAGTCTCTAGCTAGGAAAATAAAAGGTAGATCTTGCAACAGATACGGAAAATAATTAGACTTTATAATCTTATCGTTGGTAAGTATATACGAGAAATACCTAGGAGATCAACAAAGCTGTTATGTAAATGTACATCACGACAACACAGACGATAGGAATACAAGAAATATTATAAAATGGAATGAAACTGTGAGTGGGAAAAAAGCATATACTTAGTAACATATGGTGATAATATTGAGGAGCAATTCATTTGTGCGTCAATTCCACTAGCCTGTTCTGGTAACAATTACGCCAAGTAGACGTGAGCCGATAACGGCATGCGATAGTAATTTATTACAAAATCCAATTAGTACTTATACATACATACATTTGAAACTGTTCAACCATCGAACGTAAGCTAATTATATCCTTGCCGATAGTGTTTCATTAAAAATAGGTTAACGAGTCCTTAATCAACTGTTTACGTTTGTGGAGGAAAACCGCGTTCTGTGAATAATGTTTGCCCACAAAACGTTGTTCCTGACCACACGGCAAATTATTTTTCTGTAGGTGTACCTGGTTGCAATAATAGGCTTGTTTCCACCATCAATAAATTGCAAATCTATTTAGTCCGTCAGTTAGAGTATTAGAAAATAATGGACACGTATTTTTTGTTTTTGTAAATCAACGAATATTGACAAAGATAAAACGCATCAAAACTCGGGAGTAGGGGCTCGTGACGTCAGTACTCACTAAGAATGATACCGAACAGTGACGTATTGGGAATTTTATAAGCGTAAAAGTATAAGTGACAAAAGAAAAAATACGGGTCAAATATTTTTTGTTAATCTAAGTGACGGACTAATTAGATTTTTTCAGTTAACAAGCCTATTCGATGAAATACTAAGGTTCGAATTATGTTTTACGAAACTAATCAACTAGGTAATAGATCTACAAATAGAGCCTGCAACAGTATTTTATTATGATGATGTTCCATCAGCTTCTTTTATTGCGTTGTCTTGTACAAGTTCTTGTGATGGGAAAGTCTTCAAAAGGCATAATAGTTATGAAAGTCACCCCCTAATTTAATTTGATCGTATTTGTACCTAATAGAGGAAGACAGTAATAGTGTATAGGCACGTCTAGAGAGGATTTCAAAAACTATTATTTGTTTTTTTCCAATCAGAAGTTAAACTCTCTTGTCGAGAATTTTGAAATAAAGAAAGATTCAAGGCAATCCCTAACAGCTATTTAACATACTTTTTTTTTTTATATTAGCATTACTTACGATTCGTTTCCTATCACGGTAACTTGTTTTGTTCTCGTAAAAGGAAAAACAAGATAATGTGCGTGCACAGCGAACCAGAAATATGTATGGTTTTTTTTTTTTCGTGTAATGTCGTACCTACTATATGTGTTCGTTAAGCGTGTGTGTTCAAAACGGGTAATCGGCAATGGCTCAGTATTGTTTTATTGGAATCTTCATTATAATTTGCCAGGTGTGCTGCAGCCCTTCTCAGTCAGCCCGGCCAATCGGGCAAACCGCTCTGACTAGATTAATTATATTGGTGATTCTATAAGAAAATACTTTATTTAATAAAGTTTCTTATTACGTTCCAGCATAAAAAGTATCATGGCATTATATTAACATAAACAAGCAGTCTGTAAAAGATTACGTTTTAAAACAACGCAATACACGATAATGATGCTTTTGGTGGAGTTTACTTGACATAATACACAAAGAATAACTTTCAGCCTCAGGCAAACAAGATAAACCTATTATTTTCTTGGAACACTCGATATAGGGTCAATAACGACTTGTAACACAATAAAATTAAAGTAACCAGTGTCTGACACAAGAAAGGCCTGGGATAATCTGCGAATTTTTCCTGCAAATCTTAGGTTTGTATTTTGTAGTTCCAGTTCCGGCAATCCAGTGAATCATAGGATTAAATGATGCGCGAAGAATACATTATGAAATATTGTTGGATAACTAGCGATTGCTTTACTTGGAGGTTTTTTTTTTAATGTTATGAATTTACTAATGGTTATTTCAGACCAAGAAAAATTACCACTCATAACGATGTGATTGAAACAACCTTTTTATGAAGAGCGTTTCTGAATGCGTTCCTAATTCGCGATTTGTAGATGTTCTAAACTTGAATAGGTAGGCAAAAGAAGGACGCATTCTTCTGAATTTCCAGGGAAACCAACGGTTAGCCGTGGCTTGCTGTTCTGTTTACAAGTGAGGGTGTATGATTCTATAAATAACTTATTATTAGTTCTATCCAAATATTGTTTTGACTGGCTTTAATCTGTGAACACGTCGTATTATATTATTGTTGTTGAGTTCAGCCTTATCAAACAGCAAATGTTGACTAAGCTGATCTGTGACGAAACGATTACGATTGCTCGCATGGGACTAATTGCATGGATCACGTAAAGTCCATGTTTTTTCGCACACACTCGACGCGTCGTGCGTGCAGCCGATTCACGATTTCATACACAAATATAGTACAAACTTGAGGCCATGTTGTAATACAGTAATCATTACACAATGATACCTACTTAATAATGATGTGAGAGGTAACGCAGTCAAATTAACCAGACATGTTTTTTACATATTAAGTTTCCGAATAAGAAATAAAGGATACTCAGGTTTAGATGAAAAAACGTGACAATGCAATAACGTAATATACTCTTTTTCTCGTAATACGGAAGCTCTTATAACACGGCTTTTTTTTTCTTTTGGTACGTCAAGTGGATTTAATTTAAGTAACCTACTTATACTTTTGAATTATCTACGTAATAAAATGTGTGTTGTTATGTCCACGTACGTTCGTAATAACAGAATATGTAGTTCAGCGTGCTACTCCTGAAGATATACGCAGTAAAGTGTTGCAGATAATATGGTTACACGATTACACCGTATCTCACCAATGTTATAAGACAGTACGGACACGGAACATAGAATGTTACATAACTTACTTATGAGGAAGTAAGTCATAATTTTAGCAAGCCCTAGGTAAGGAACACTGTTTATTCGGCTACGTGGTACAGCAGGAAACAGAGAAACATGCTTCCTGATCTACCAAATACGTACACAAGCACCTATTGAAAGTATTGGCCTCAGTTGGCCTTTCATCTTTTTTATTATTAATCCATTATGAATGTGGACAAGCAACGAGAACCCGGCAGTAATCAGGAGGTCACCAGCGTCGTCTCGAGGTAATCGTTTAGCTGCCCTTTATAAACTGCCGATACACACCATACAGGGAGTGGCATAGGGCTGGTCACTTTGATCAAAAAAGGAAGGCCAGGTTGAACACCCTTTGACTTTTAGAACCTCCTCTTGTAAGTACATCGACGCCTTCATCTCAAATGTACCCAATTTGGAACTCATACATATGTCCAACAAATCGCACGTCGCATTGCCAGGGAAGGGTCATAATTTTATCATTCATGTTTAACTGGCTCTTGCAATTCTATAATTTATTTATAACTTTCTGCACGTTTTACAGATATACGTTGCATATTTTTTGGTTTATTTCTCGACATTTTCGTTTATAAATAAACCTTGTAGCATACGAGTATTTCCGGTCAACGGACTACAAAGCAAAAACAAAAGTTTGGAAACCTGTAAAGGAACGGTAGTAAGGGGCAATAATCGCGAAATGCCACAACAGACTTAGCTACCTTTGTTTTCTCGGTGCTAATGAATGATTGCAGTGATATCATACACATTAATAGTGCAAGGAAGTCTGTTCACCAGAGCACGCACCGCCCCACGTGTCGTGCAATAATAACCTTATCATTGCACCTCCGTCAGAGGTGAATTAATGTATTCTATAGAATGATCTAACATTAAATGTTGCACACTCACCTGTTGCTCTTGACGCACGTTGTCAGCCGTTTCTCTTCATTTGGAGATGGATGTCCCGGGAAAGATGTGAAGATGACCATAAGTTTTTCACATATAAGTTTTGTTCCTTCATGTACTCGACTCCAACTTCGTAGAAATAAATATAAAAAATACGATTCCTGATATCTTCTCAGAACGCACATTGTACGCAAGACCCTGATTAGATCTAGTAAACGAGTGTGTTCATGAACCGTTGCCGGAAAACATCAGCCATTCAGAACATAAACATGGCGATGTGTTCCGGCAATATATAGTCAGAACTCTGCCCAAATCTGGCAAGCAGCTTCACTGCTTAGATATTCATCAAATGGGCTATATTCGTCCTTTTAATTTTTTGACATAAAAATGGTCAAAATGTTTGTAGATGTTCAAGACAACATGGCCGACCGTTGAGAATAAATCGGGTACGTTCCATCTCGTAACTTTCCCATTTCGACACCTAGAAAAAAGACGTGCAAAACAAGAGAAAAAGTGTCCCAACTCGTTACTATTTAATCTTCATACATTGAATCCAATTTCGGCAACCGTACAGGAGATGCCCAAAAGTGGTACCAAAAAGTCTCATGCCTCAAGATTCAAATTTTATAGTAATTATTTTCATAATTGTTTACGACATTACGCGTCAGGGATTTGTGTTTTGAACGGGGAATTTAATTTAAAATAAAAAAATTGAACATTGTTTTACTCCGTTTCTTTTTTATTATAAATACTCGTAATGTTGGCTTTAAAAACATTTAACGAATTATTCGTATTACATTTGCTTTGTTTTTGTTGAATAACATTAACAATTTAGTAAAAGCGGCACCCGCAAATCCAATGTATCAAAAGGCTCATTTTCTACTTGTATGGTTTCGATAGTAATCTTCGATATTATAAAATTACTCTGAAACTCCGGTTTGTTTACAAAAATAACTTTTTTAGGAGTTAATATGATAAGTGTAGACCCTTAAAAACAAAGTTACATTTTGACGCAGCATGGTACGGGATTCCATATATCCATGAGCATCCTCCTTTTAAGTGGTTTTTGTACAGTAGGTACAGTTAGCTCCCAAAGTTACAAGAAAACCTCTTGTTGATATTGCAATTTTGGTAGACAATTAAATAAAAATCGGGTGTTATCCTTTTATCGCTGCACCACATTTTATAAATCCTACAAGATAACAATAATACGTAGGTATTATAGAAATATTACCACTCTCCCAATGAGAACAACCAATTACACAGCTGTTGTCAATAAACAAGATTAATTTATTCTAAAACATAATTGATCATTGCGCACACGCAGAATGCAAATGATTGTTTACGAATGTGTTAAAGTTGATTGCGCTATTTGTTATGTTAGGTTCATTACATTATGCATATAAGTATGTAAAACAATAATTACTATCGGGTATCGCTCTGAATTGCACACTGCAATGCTTTCGATGATAAGAACGTCGCGCCCGCATATTGTTTCACACAATGTTGAAAACATTACACAGTCTGTTACTACGAGCATGTAATGTTAGGGTGAACTCAATTGCACACGAATTAGACAATAGGTGCTTAGTTCAAATGGCATGATAAGACTATATTTTCTTTAGTTTTCATCGAATTTCACTTAATATGTGTAATGATGAGATGTACGGGTGCTACAAGATAACTAAAAGAACCCATTTAATTTTACTTACGTTTTCTATATAACCATAGAACTCAGAGACTCTAAACCAGTCTTTCCCAACCTATGGTCCGCGGACCACCGGTGGTGATGGTCCGCAGGAGCCTCGAAGAAAAGTTAAAATGTTATTCTTACTTTATGCCCGACTGCCAAGGACGATTTATGTTTTTAACTTCTACAGAAGATGCAAGCTCAACACAACCTAATTGAACAACCTAATCAAATCAAAGGCGAGGTGCTAAAATTTTTTGAGAGTCTGCTGACTCAAGTACCTATTCCTTTTTCCGTGTAAATGAATGCAACATTTTTTGAGCTCACTTTGATCGCTTTTGTATTCTTCACTATCTTAATTAAAAAATTGGAAGGTTTTCATCCCATTTTCCATTTTTTGCGTTGTGTGAGGTAAGGATTTACACCCTTAGCTATACATATAATCCTGTCGGTGTTCACGTTTATCTAGGACCTTATGGCCCTTGCTAACAATAAAGACACCAAAGTGGTCCCTGACCAAGAAATGTTGGGAACCACTGCTCTAAACCAATGTTTGGGTACGTTTTATGCAACGCAACTTCCATTCAATCTCTGTTCTAACAGATTAGAATGTATGCTAAGAAAATAAGACCATAAACTTTTGTTCAATACGTAATTGGAAATTACACAAATAATAAAGTGAATTTACATCACTTTTCAAAAGCAATACTGGAGTGCATGAGCAATACAGATATATGGATATGATTTTAATTGCAAGCCGTCGTCATCGAGTTGAATTGCAGACACGTTGTAAGATTTATCAATTATAGTGCCTTGACGTCACTACGTAACTATGTCTGTTTAACACTTAATTCTATAATTAACTTACTGTTTGAAAAATAAAAAAATAACAAATTGTACAATGGAACCTTAGTTAACCATTTGATTAGCTTGCCATTTCTTTGGTAATGGGGCAATTCGATACAATATTTTTCTATTTTATTCTAAGAAACTACGATTGATTAGATTCAGTTACGACCACATATCATCTTCATCGTATTGTCGGCTGTGAGTGTAAACCACCTAAGACTTCCCGTTGGTTTCGCAAGAGGAAATAAAGATATCCGGAGGAAGGGCAGCAGCTTCCACTTTCGTTACTAACACCATTATGTGATTGCTATCTGCATGCCAAGCGTGGTGTTTATTGGCGAAGCCTGTCGTGAATTGTGCATTGCTTTCGAAGCGTGCAGCAGATCCTGGGCCATAGAGTAAAGAAAATCGCTGGATCTACTAACGTTCGTAGCGTTTTTTCTAGTTCTACCAATGTTCGTAGCCATTTTCTATTTCTACCAGTGTTTGTAGCCATTTTCTATTTATACCAGTGTTCGTAGCCATTTTCTATTTCTACCAGTGTTCGTAGCTATTTTGTATTTCTACCAGTGCAGTGTTCGTAGCCGTTTTCAATTTTTACCAGTGTTCGTAGCCATTTTTCTATTTCTACCAGTGTTCGTAGCCATTTTCTATTTCTACCAGTGTTCGTAGCCATTTTCTATATCCGTCAGTGTTCGTAGCCATTGTCTATTTCTACCAGTGTTCGTTACCATTTTTCTATTTCGTAGCACTTCGTTGTAATTTCGTAGCACTTCGTTGTAATTTCGTAACTGGCTGTTATTAAGGTTCAGTTATATTTTGTAGACGAATTCAATAGACTGTTCCTAAACAAAATTACTCGCAGAACCATGTAATTTACGTTTGATTTTTACAAAAGACAGGTGAAAACTCTCGGTATGCAGCGTGGACTATCATTTCAATAAAATAAAGTCATATAATAGCAATAACTTGAGTCGTAAATAATAATGGTGGTGTATGTAGGATATCAGGTAAACATGAATGACAATGTCACATTTGTTCTTTATCGCAACCAACACATAGATGTCGTAATTATCGGTAAGTGTCAACTGGCAAATGAATATGTTCAAGTCATTGATAATTTTAAGTACATTTTATATGGGTAGGTACACGATAATTACCTACTAAAATGGAATAGGTAAGCAGTAGTATAATAAAGAGTGAGGTCTTTCTCAAGGCAATATCAATTTCGAGTCTTAATTTCAGTATTAAATCAATCAAGAGGGAATTTCAAATGCACTTGAATAGCAAAACGAATTTATAGAGGATTAATTATACGTTATTGATACATTACTGTAATTACGCTACCTACTTTATGGCCGCACATTTTGGCTTTAAAAACTTGGAATATACTTTAATTTACTTACCATTCCATTCAATAAATACTAAACAAAATAATTCCTAGTAAAAGCCTCAAAGTACTGATCATCAAATGAAGTTACATTGTGCCAACGAGATGCATCTGCAAATTCTGCAATGAGCAATAACCGAGCAATAAATATACCGATTCCGCGGGCTATGCATCTGAAGCCACAAGCAAAAGCTACTATGATTTAGATATCTTTATTTTCTTTATACAGACAAGCTTTTCTTTCTTTTTGTATTGCTGTAAATATTTATTAACACCTTTACTTCAGAATAAACACCAGGTTCTGTGTCCTCATTGAAATCCTTATTGGCCCTTAGGTCTTAGAACCAAACAAAAAAATATCTAAGGTTCTTTCTTTTTGGAAAAAAACCTTTACAAGCCTATTGTTTCAAAATTAGTTCCTTTATTTATGTTAAATTATTACTAAAGTTGCTTTTGGGTCAAAGGAAATTGTATTGTTAAATACGGGACTGTTTTACAAGTAGGTAACATTCTGTAAGTTTTATTATAAGCCTCAGAGGAAGTAATTGTTTGAATATTCAGGGTCGTCCCTAAGCGTTTGGGTACCTGATACATTCCTTTGTTTTATTGAGCCGAAATAAATGTTTTACGGGAAGGTTTAGAACTTTTTTTTCCTTTAAACACATACTGTTAACTATTATTTATTTATGGAAACTAAGGCTCTGGTATACATACAAATTAGAGACTATTAGGTGGATAGTAAACCTAATCGCTAAAAACATTCAGTGTTGCAGGCACTAAATTCAAGACGTATTTTACTCGTCTAAAGATAAACAAGTTTCGAAAATAAAATTAGTTCAGTGTGTGAGTGGACTGAGATTATCATTTTAATTGCGAAGCGTTACGTATGAAATGAATACAAAAATATAACTCGACCTATCAAACAATTACGTATGTATATTAATGGGTCTCTAAATTATATGCTGTCCGTTCAAATCTTAATTTTGAACACAAATAAGGAGATTGTGTCATTGATAATTTTAATTCCAAGGTCCAATATGAAATAATAACGGAGTGCTGATTCACTAATATTGGGTATAGCTTTGTCAACAGTAGTATCGCCTAGTGTTTGCACACAATGTATTGTATTACTGAGCGCCATAAGTTTAGGAGTAAGCACTACGTGACCGACACATGACACTGACCCATAACGTAAAGACGGTCGCACCACAAACATGTGGCGACGCGACGCTGCTGGGTTCCGTGAATAAATTAGCTTGAATATTTTGACTGTGCAGGTCAGCAAGTCAGTTTTTCGAAGTAATCGCCTCTAAGCACCTACGACTCTTCTAAAGGCGTTGGTACAGCACAGCACTAGTCCCAAGTCCCAATCTACTTGTGAAGTTGTGACCGACAGTACCTACCTAAAATAATCTCAGGGTAATGTCAAGAAAACGGACACCAAAAACTAACAAACAATTGAGATTATCGCTTTCGTAATTCAAGAAACAAGGCGTGATTAATATTTCATATTGTTATAAAATATTAATTTATTTTGTAATATAAATATTCCTGTGAAATAGAATAAAGATGATGTGAATTTATGTAACTGCATTATTAATGAAACATTCAGTTCTCTGCAGTATTGTCAAGGCCCATGTCTAATAAGTAGACGATAACAAAAGCTGAAATGATGATTTGTTTTTGCGAAACATTGTGAAACCTGTTAGTATATTATACACATATTATCACAAACACAAAATTATAGAGTAAGCCAATTTGCGCAATGTAAGCACAATAGTACGATGACGTAAGGTTGCAGAAGTTGAGCTTGTACTTGCGAAGATAACATAATATAGCAATTTAAAATTAATGAGAGAATTGTTCAGTAAAGAAGGAAGAAAATAAGTCCATACTGGTGGGATTACTAATAACCAAGAGACCCCTAAATACATCGCTCCAGTAGGTATATATACTTCAGCTCGCCTTTCAAAATATTTCCCATGAGAGAATGGCAGCCTTCAGCCAGCAATATAATACCTATTTGAAGAAATATTATACTTATTTCATTATTTCCCTTACGTCTTAACTTATAATCCGACCTACTTTTATGAGTCAACAATTTCTTTTTATAAGTAACAAAAACTTAAATAAAGTTTTAATATACTCGAGAGGAACAAATGCATTAATTAAAATACTTACAGGAAGTTAGATTGCGGGTCACGTTAATAATGTAAGCAGATTAAATATAAAGCTAGTTAGGTGCGTTGTTATTTTGTCAGCATATATTTCCTGTGATAAGCTCCAGTTGCTTTATTAACTTGGTTATAATATAATTAGTGTAACGGTTTCCTTTCTCGCCACTTTTATTAGTTCTGTAGGAATTGTTAAATTTGAACAACCAGAAGGATTCACCACGTGGTCTCCTGTTATACTGAAGAACAGACATCCCCTACCATTGTAGTGGGGGTCATAATAGCTGATTACATCAGCAGGACAATGGGCAGTAGCACCCACCTTTTTACTGATAGCATCGTAATGCGAAAGCCTGTTACCTACATTTTAGCAGTGGCTTGAGAACCTTGTTGTTTAGGATCTTCGCTTTAGGATGTTAGGTTCGCAATGTAAATAAGTAATATATTGTACCTGAGAGACAATAAGCAAATAAACTTGGAAAAACTTTAGTAAGTACTTATGGTGAACGTAAAGGTGGTCGAGAGAGGCCTGGGGCCTCCAGGGGAAATATCCCTATACGATTGTCTGACCAAGAAAAGCAACAATTAAACACCAAGAACTTCGTCGACGCATTACAACCGTCCAAGAATTATCACCGAAGCGAGAACACATCTCGGCGTTCATCAGTGAGTGAGCTGACCTGAACTGACAGATTGTAGAAAAAGGTAAACAAAGAACAAGACTAGGTTTACTATGACGTAGTAGATTTACATAGTCCAATGGGCTCCTAGAACACCACCTGCCTAGTGGCTTCTAAGTTAAAAGTAAACAAACAAACAAGTGTGTCCACAATCTTCACACCTCGTACAAAGCGATACGCATGTCGGTATTGTATTGAGTTTGTACGAGGTGTCCGCACAATTGCGTGCTAGAATAGTTTTACTCTCTCAACAATGTAAGGACTCAGGGCACTCAGGGCTTGATTCCGATTCCTTAAGCTTGGTGCAACATAGCGCATAACACTAAAACCGTCAAACGGGTTTGTAACCAACGAATGCTATAATAAAAAGTGGTTCCAGAGACGCGGACGCGGGCCGATAAGGGGTTGGCTATGTTGTTGAGACTAAGCGATCTTGCATTTTGTTCTGAAGATTTTGCACGGTGAGATATCCTAGGACCCAATAACCTAGATAGGTAAAGATAAGACCTTTGATGATATAGGGTTTTCTTACCTACAAAAGCCTCCTCTAAGTTTCTCCACCTCGACCCAGTACGCAAGTTAATAATTATTAACTGTAATAAGATGATATTCATCATTGACAGAAGAGGCCAAAGGAAGACGTAAATACTTACTGGAATTTAGTTTTCTATAGAAAGACGCTCCTAAGTCCAAAAGCTAAGATTTTTACCAAACGAATTTTTTTCAGATGAATTCATGATCAATCTGTCACATTATACGCCATCTTCCTGTCGCAGTCCACAGCTGGCCATGGACATCTTCCAAGTTTCGCTACAACACCCACGTCGGATATTTTAGCATTCTCCGCTTATGTCTATGGTGGCTACTTGACTGGGTGACTGGCAGACATCTCGATTGGTGGAACCAGCTCTCAAATCGCAAGTTTTTGTGCAGGGCTTCAACCACTCATATTTACTAGGTATCCACTCAGACTTCCTCGCTAAAAAGCGAAAATTAACTTAAATTAAAATCATTAAGTAAGTAAATTGATCAATATAGGTAGATAAGCGGCTACTAAATAAATACGTGCAAAAAGAACTGAAAATAAAACTTTTCATAATAAGCCCATTACATTACTGCTGCCTGTACTGTACAGACCAAAGACTATAAAACTCTATGGTACAGACATAGCTCACCAAACGATTATAGATCCTGAATAATTGGCACGCCTATCCTGAACCTGAACCAAAATGCCCCCCCCATACCTACCTATTCAGGAGTTGAATATTGTGTAATTGTAGTTTATGTAGCTAAGCACGTTATGCTGCATCAAATACCTGCCTACCTTATGATAAATACCTACTCAATATTGGAGGTAGTAATCAAATAAAACAGAAATAAGTACTTACTAAGGGTATCTATGCGCGCACTGCGAAAATAAATCATTTCTTTTTTTAGTACTTTATTTAGCACTTTAAAAGTCGCAACGATTTATTTTCGTAGTGAGCGCATACCCTAAGAACTAGTAGGTATCATTCACGGAATTCTATTCCTAGTAGGTACCTATCATCATTGAAAAATAACTTAAATAACCTGTCTAAAAATCTATGTAGGTATATACCTACCTATGCTAGGGTTGCCAACTTCTAATAGAAGAAATAGAGTAGGTACATCTGATTTCAAAGGAGGTAAATAAAGAGTACCTACGGACTAACGAAAAAGAGTACTTATCATTTATTTGTATATTTTTGAAAATAATATTTCTGAATATAAACTGTTCATCTGTTTAGTCTTCGTAAATTAAGTTTTCCTTCTATAATAATTATTCTAAATGATTAAACAAACATTTTGTAAAAAAAGAGTATTTAAGCGTACCTACTCCATTAGAGTTACCTATAGATTATAGAGTACGCCTACATGATATAGATTACAATACTCTATTTTAGAGTACGGTTGGCAACCCTATACCTACCACACAAAGTACAGAAACGTTCAATAATTAAATTGACTATAAAAACAAAGTCGATTTTATTGAACTTTCCGATTTGTTTTAGGTATTTCCTTAGTTTTTCTTTTACATTCATCTTACATTTAAATAATAATAGGTATTCAATTATTCTAAATTAGAAGACAAAGATTTACTGACAGTGTTTTTATTTGACTTATGGCGGGCGGTGCGGGCAGAAATGGCATGGCGGGCGGGTGGAACTTCGTGGTCGCGGACTGGCTGGCTGACGGAGCCACAACAAAACACACAGCCGAATATTGCCGAACTCACCCGAACAAAAACGAATCTCGCTCCAAAACGTGATCGTGTTGTTTGATTTGAAAACAAAATCCACCCGCCCGCTGCCGGCGTTTCACGGGCGAAGGCGAAAACAACAAGAACTCAACTCAGTGCGCGAGCAAGCGTGATACGGAATGTACGTGTGGTGCGTCTTGCGCGGACGTTAACTCTGCGATTTATTTTTTATCTTACGATTTATACGGCCAGAATTAAAAAGTTTTGGAGTATACAGTCGATAAACTAAAAAGAGTTTTTATAATAAAAGTTGACTTCGTGACAGTTCGCGCAGAATTTTGACCAATATCTGTGAATTTCCGTATAGACGCGAAAAAAGTGAAGGAGACATTTCGAAACAAAGGACTGTTTTGTACATTTTCGCAACGATTGCGAAATTGTGTTCAAAAATACTGATCTGGCTCAATCGTGGAGGGCATCATAAAAAAAACACTGCCCCTGGCCAACTAGTTCGGACACAATCTGTGGTCACCGAACGAAAAAACAAAAACGCAGCGATTTTACTAGATTATTAGAAGGACTATATTTATAAAGGTTTTCATAAAATTCTCGTTAAAAGTATCGTGAACTTCTCATCGGCTAACCTAAAAAATTACAGTGAGTTCGTCGACCTTACAAATTCGTGCTTCAGTGGATCAGTCAGTTTGCAGATTTTTGATAAGAGAAATAGCTAAAACCTGGATTAAGTGTCGAGTTGGTTTTGCATGATGTCTACTGCCATAATGCATCAGTCTGCGCTGTACGACTTTGGTGATCTGTTCTTGAAGGTATGTTTGATTTATTTATTTGCAAGACTATCTTTTATGCAAAGATACGGTCAGTGGGTCGTCTTAGGGGCGTATTTGTGTGCATAACTGATTACAGTATTTGTGTATTTCTATCAATATTTTTTTCAATTGAATGTAGGTGTGCCTTCGTTGGCTGCCTAATTGCATACCCTAGGTTCAGAATGACTAGCCATGTACAAACTAAACCATACAATTTTTCATCAATAAAACAAGGGAGCCGTCTGTTTACAAAAATATACCTAGTTATTCATACAAACCGTAGTTAATTCTCTATAAAATTAAAAATGTCTTAAAGCAACTACCTACGCTTGTTCAAATCAATTTGATGCTTCGATCTGTCAAAATTCATAACTATCAGATTGTGACAGAAAACAAAATGCCTAGACAGAGGTATTAAAACTACTTACATTAATAAAATTTTAGGTGTCAAATATAAAAAAAAAACAAGACTGTGAATATTGCAATGACTACATGAGTAGGTACCTTTTTAGGCAAAAATGCAAGAAAACTTACCCACCTACATAATGCTGTAGGTATTCAAAAATACCTACCTACTTCAGAAAACGTGGTCTATGAACTTCAGATCTATTTCAAAGAATGGCCTTATTTTATTTTGGTAGAAAACGTAAGTAAAAATACCCACCTACTTTTAATTTTACATACAAAGTAGCTAGGTATTCCACACAGCAATAAATCAGATAACGTGTTATCTATCTACTAGGTACAAACGTAAAATACCTAGTAACCAAGTTGCCTCAAAACAACAATAACATATTTTTTTTTTCTCAAAGCAAAGGCTATCGTTTAGTAGTGTGGACTTGTGGAGTCTGTGGCTGTGTAGCATGTCAATGTTGTTATTGTATGTTACCATTTAATGTCATCATCGTTAATTGATTAAATATATTATTATTAAAACTATACAAATAGGTATTTATTTTTTGGTACGTAACCTAGTTTCACAAAATTCCATTACCTATTAGAAAACGATGCAACTGCGTAAGTCGAAACTTGGGTACCTAACTTAAGTTTTTCTTGGAACTTTAAATTCTACTAGTTGGACGACAAATACCAATTAGGTACATAAACGGCCTGTATGGGTTACAAAACTCATAAATTATAATATGTGACTGGGATAATGGGGATAATTGGCACAACGTTTTTTCGGCGAACTCCACAATTACGTAGGTACCTAGGTACCTACTCACGTTTAAGCTTTGTAAATGGTGTACCTATTGCAATAACTTTTCGATAAAAAACTATATTTTTCAATTAGTTTCTGGCGTAGTGATTACAAGAGCGGTTATTTTCCGCCTAAGTCAATGTTCTCGCCACCATAATTACAAGATACGGAAAATAAGTAAAACCAGTTGCTGTGACTTGCGTGCACCCGCATGATGTAGCTACTAAAGTTGCAAGACGGGGGCTTATTCTCGAAACCGATAAAATGAACATGACCAACCGTACATAAGTAAGTAGGTACAAGTTATTATTTTTTTTCGATTCGATGACAATGTACCTAATCAAGTCATTCTAGAATTCTGTATTCGGTTTGAAATAGATCTGAGTTGTTAGGTATTCAAAACCGAATAAATAAAATTAAATGGTAAAAATTTAGTGAAGTGACCGCTTCAGAAGGGAGGTGTGGGGGAGGGGGGGCGGGTCCCCCCATGCCCCCTGGTACCACTCCCATGAAAAGAAAATGCACCATTCCTGAGAAAAAACGATAAATGTCACCTAGCCTCAAAACACTTAAAAAGTCGCTTAAATGGCGTACGTTTCGTTTTGCAGACTTTTCACGTCATTCTACACCATAGACACACATTTGGAACAGAATTGTCTGTCAGTCGTCTATTTTAACGTTCCGTTTTCGCTATAGAACTGATTTGAGGTTAGAAACATTTTACACTAATTGCACGGAAAATATGCATAATCTTGTATAAGAGTGGCCTAGTCATAACCCATTCCCTACCAGCTTTAACCCCTTTTAGCCCTCTCCGCGGCGGTCCTGTAACTAAAGCCAACCCAATTAAATAAATACCTAGGTAGGTACCCTGATAGTGCCCTGGTAAAACGATAATTGTCGGCTGGTGTCTACCTATTATTCCGGCCATTGAAAATAAGTAAATATTAATTGAAAATAAGTAAATAACTTAGGTATGTATAGAATAAGCCCTCAAAGTTGCGGTAGTCGAGCTAAGAATCTACACAACTCGGCTCGTAGGTAGGTACTCGTACCTAGGTAGTAGGTAGGTAGGCAGTTTCCGTAAGAAAGTAAAAGTAACTAATATAAGGTTACGTTTGATTACCGCACAGGCACCGGTAGTCATTAGTTTAACTTGCTGTTTGTATAATCTACACAATAATACGGGGTCGTATTGCTTGGTATTTTGTCATAAATATCATAAAATGTAAACCTAAATAATTATGAAAATCAGCAGCTTGATATTTACAAAGTTACCTTTTACATTATGACGTTTACTACATTCAGTAAAAATAAATTAAATGTGTCAATTTGTCTAATTCATTGAATAGAGATTTTCCAATATCAAAAAGTTGGCGTGAGACTTTCTGCATAACCTATTTATTTCGATCGTAATTCGACCGTGAGTTTTCAATTTAAATGCCAATTTCATACAAATCTCTTAAACCTACCTAATCAAAAAGTACGGAAATAAAAGTAGGCAGCTACGTACCTACCTAGAACCTATGTGTCTACAACATAATAATAATCGATAGTCGCAAGAACCCCAAATCCTACCTGTCATTGATTAATCAAGATTCAAATAAAGCTTATTTTCATTTGGTCATATTTCTGTTGGAAGGATTTTATAATAATAGTCATGCCTATCTGGTATGTTCAAATAAATGCTTGATCCTTTTCAAATCTCGGCAGGGGTGAGTTACAGACGAAGCTAAGTGGTATGGCATGGTCGTCAATTCCATGAAACGTAACTAAAGCTATCTGGATAGGGATCAAAATCGACTAACGAAGCCAGTTTTGGAAGCTATTCGTAATGATGAAGAAAAACCGGTCCTATTGGTTACTCGGTATGGTTATAAATGGTTTGGCCCTCTTATACTACCTGCTCGAAGTTTTTGTGGTCTTTTACTTTGCGTAAAAGACACTTGTTGCTTGAGGATATTCTGTTTTGTGTTGGGTTGTATGGTCGTAGTATATAGGCTACGTGAAAAAGAAAAGGGTAAGTTGTATATTATATGCTTTGAACAAGTGATTGCTGAATCTGTTCTCATTATTTTTGTAGCAAATTGATGGGGTTACGTAGGTACTCTAAAAAAAAAACTATGGCCTGTATTAGTTGAATGTGTAGCGTAAATAGCTTTCCAAGAATATAACGAACGTTACACACTTCGTTATTATCTTAAATTGCAGTTCAAGTTGTTATTAAACCCTTAAAAAAACACTAAATATAAAATTAAATGCCAATTTGGAGGATAAAACACCGTTGTTAAATTAAATTTTGTAATACAACCATTTGCTTGCAATTTTACACATTAAAGTCTAAATAAAGTATAGAATTGCAGTGGGAATTTCGAAAGGTGCATCGTGTAGCATTTTTTTACGTGCTTGTAAGTTCAATTCCAAAAAAATCTTTTTAAACCGTTGAATACACCTACAACGTTCTACCTGCCATCTATTTACAAATACAACCGCTGCTTTCATTTTTTTGTCCCACTCTGAGATCCAGATAAAGGGCTTTTTGTTCCGTGTCTCGTCTTTGTCCCAAAACTGTTGGTGGGAAGGCCCTGATAATATTTTATATTCTGAGATTTCGTCTGCAAATTCTGCAACTGGCATTTAACACAAATAGGTATTTTATTATTATGATGTAACGTAATGGATTTCTGTGTTATTTTCCTTAGTCGTTCGTTACTAGTTTGTTAGAGAACTAGATTCCATATCTAATTTTATTTCCATGTTTATTCAAAGTGATTTGGAATAAACCCTGACGTTTTTGGGTTCTTTCGTAGTTGGGAAAAGGCTGAGCAGATGATGATGATGTGTTTTTGGGTTCTTTTTTGTAACCTAGGACATGTTTTGGGATCATGTGTTTTTGTCTTTTACTAGACTGGATTTCACTGGACGAGTAGGTAATTAATACCTATTCGGGCATTACCTAGCTACTTAAATCATGACATTGTTATTTTCTACTTTTCAATACTGACCGCCTGGGTTGCTCTCATCTTAGTCTGAAATAATTAAATCCGTGGAATTTCATCTACACATCCTAATCCAGTCTTTACCCGATAGTCAAAAGTATCAAAAGCAATATCGTAATGCTGATGCTGAGTTTGACACAGCCTCCTGGCAGCACTTCTTTGAACTTCCGTCATTATGATGTTGGCTCATGTGTAGCAGGTCTTTGACATTTTTATAAAAACGATAATTAGGGTAAATACGCTAAATGTCGGCCCCCTTACGGATTTTCTAAACTGCATCGCTCAGTCTCCATCAGTTTGCAACAAAAGGATAGCTTGTGATGCGGTTTTAGACAGGTTGATAAATCAATTTTATGTTTATAAGCAAAAGGTTGGTTTTACTACTAAAAGAAAAAAGTAATAAGGTTTAAATGCGTCCAGGTCGAAAAAACCCTAAAGTCGGCCGTTCACGGCCCAT
Organism: Xestia ashworthii; assembly: GCA_950022955.1. Lineage (NCBI taxonomy): Eukaryota > Metazoa > Arthropoda > Insecta > Lepidoptera > Noctuidae > Xestia > Xestia ashworthii. Next base: position 12,435,164 of record OX465561.1, read on the forward strand.
GGTCGGTCGTATTTTTCCCAAATGTCGGCCGGGTACAGGGTGTTTCAAATTAAGACATTTAAAAATATTATTAATATGATTTATTTTGCAGGAGTATAATATCACAATAAGTTTGAATTTGCATGTATTTAATTATAAATTAAATTAAACAATATAAATTAATACCAATATTAACCAATTACAGTTTCATAACCAACGCTATATATTTTATAAGCACATAGAGCATTGTGACAAATAGATAGGTAGCAATAGCAAGTTCCAAAAGAGCAATAATTTATAGGTATTTGTATCCCAAACCATATTTAGCTATCATAGAAATGTTTCCAAATTGTCAACTCGTACATCCAAACTATTTGATTCTTTTTTTTTAATTTTTATACATACTAATAAATTATAATAATAGGTACGTAATATTCAATTTTGAGAAAATAAATAAATAAGTAAAAAATTACTACCCAGTCTACCCACACAATCAATGAAAACATACAAAAGTAATCAGCCTGTATAGTGGTGCTCGAATTCGAGACTGGCCGACATTACGATCTTTAATATTTCTAAAGTCGGCCCCTGTTTTGTGTACCTTATTTCTCGAGATTCAACTAATATCACCCCGGCCGGTATTTGGCGACTAAACGTAAAATAGATTTATTTACCGTAATGCTTTGTAAATTCTCCTATTAAGCCAATGGAACAGGTAGAATTTGAATTTTTAAAACAGACTGCTTTTACTTTAAAGCCGGCCCCGGCCGAGAATACGATTTTAAGTCGAAACTGGTATTCTAATGGCGGCCCCCTATTTTTCCCATAAAACAATACGCAAAACATTGAAAAAACTATCTCAAAATATAGTAAAAATAACTATTTAGTGATAACAAAGCTAAAAATAAAAATAATAAACGTCTTAACGTTGTAATATCAATCCCCGGATCGTGGGTATTCTCAGGAAGTAAGCTATTTTAACTAAGAACTTGACGCTTCAACGGCGCCATCGCTACTGATGCTGAGTGTGCGAAGAGCGAGTGACATAAACGGATAGTAACGCTTTTTACCTATAGAGTATGAACTAAGGTTGCAATTCAAGTGGTAATTGCCACTTAATTACCGTTTGAATAAACGCAAGCTGAAAATGTGCAGACGGCCGAAGATTGGGGGGTGGCCGATGTTTGGCGTATTTACCCTACAATGTTGTGGCAAAAATTCAAACGCTGGTACCTACCTAGTGTTAACTTTTTCGCTAGCAGTTAGTTGGTCAGTAAGGCGTGTAATCACGTGGGGCGGCGGAGCGTGTTCGTGCCACGCTTGCACGCAACTTGCCGATATTGTTCGTAAAATCGCAAGTATCGCAATTCATCACCTATTTATTACCCTTATTTACTTTTTTGCATCTTTTTCTGAACGCCTCATTGCGAATCGCAGTACAGCGTAGAATAGAACGGTCTACATGCGCTGGAGCATGCTCGCAACGCAACTCGTGAATTCATATAAGTAGGTGGGTACCTATGTATAATCTATTATGATGTTCATTATTACTTATAAACCTACGGCATAAGTAGTAAGTAGTTACTGTAAATAAGTAGGTACCTACGTTCGGTGTTCAGGCTACATTTATTTCTAATACAACATAATATTCTGAGTTGCGAACTTGCAATCAAAGTAAGTAGGTACCTACCTGCCTACTTAATTATAATTGTTTCCAAAATAAACAAAATCTCCATTGGTAGTTATGGAGTGGAGGTCGTCATGCGACGCGATTAGCTCTCCACGTGTGCTGATAAAGTTTGATTGTATGGCAGCCTGCTGCATAACCAAAATGTTGTCAGACGTAGGGTAAACCTACCGGTTATCGGCCGTTTAAGCGGCTTGTCGACTTCAGAGGCGATTTCTATTATTATGCTGCACTCCAAGACTATTCAGTTTTTTTTCATTTCATCCTACAATAGTCTAGTTTCATAAAACCTAACGGTTACAGACGTATCCAATAAAAAATCCATAATCCAAAACCCGAAACCCATAATTAAAAAAAAAATATTAACAACTCAAAATTAGCAAATATACCGGCTATCGGCCTTTTGACTCGGCTATCGTTCACCGGTGTACTGGTTATCGGCCACCTAATTCACGGTAGAAAAACGACTCATATTCTCATAGCTCATAGGGTTTAAAATAGTGTGACAGTAAAAAAAAATAATTTCACAAAAGCACATATTTTTACTCTCTAATACGACTTACGAATACAATTAAGTAACAGATTAAAATCTCGACTCAAACAAACCGCTACTTTTGGCTTGTTCATCAATAAAAATCACTTAGACAATCATATAACGGCCGGAGATAGGTTTTATTTTTACTGGTTATCGGCCGCTAAACGTAAGGTTCGGAAACAGGTTTTGTTTTTACTAGTTATCGGCCGCTGAACGTTTGGTATTTTTGAAGGCCATATCTTTGAAATTATGTGGTATACTGGTGGCCGGAATCTAGTTCTAAATTCCCAAAATTCTAGCTGTTCACAAATATTATGGAATCTATGTTGGTAATTTTGGTAAATATAAGATTTCCGCAATAAAGGCAAAGAGAAATGACGTGAATAAACCGGTTTTGCGACTACCCGGTCGGAAAGTAGTTTTTGATATTAATCGTTGACGTATTATCCGACCATCAAAAATATCACAAATTATGAAGAGTTTGGGCACTTGAATATTGAAATTAAACATGCTACATACACACAAACCAAATCAATCACCAATAAACCAACAGTAACATTAAAAAACTTTCCTTTGAAAATCAAGACACATGGTATTTTTTTCCCTAAAGTTGACCCGCTCACACACACTAAATTTTGAAATGGCTATTGAGGACTCAGTTCGCAAATTAAGAGGACATGTCGTTGAATTATGAACCATGAAGTTGGTCAGAATCAAATGACGCGATATTAGACAGGAGAAGTCTATTAAACTGTCTATTATGCAAAATAAAGTGCGAAGTGGCCGAAAAGGGGTAGTGGCCGGTAAACCGGTATGTTTACCCTACCTAATAGGTACTCCAACTTACCAAATTGCTAGGACTAGAACTCTTAAAGGTTTCTGTCGTGCGACTTGGAATGGTTCTTCTAACATTTACCTACTTAGGTACGCAAAAATCTAAAGATTTCAGTCAAATGTTTGGTCATGGCTTACTAGACAATTTCTGTATAATTCTATGCAAATGCAAGTAAATACAAGCTTTCCACGCTTTTCGCAATCTAAACTCGAAAGGTTTCTCAAACAGCCGGTTTTAACCTCAAAGTCGACACCTCCGCCGTCGTTTCCCAACACCTAGACGTTGCAGAAATCTTGGAGTGCAACGCAAACAATAAGTGTCGATCGTGGGAGTTCAGTAGTGCTAGCGCAGCATTCGTTTGTACAATAAGTAACTTTAGAGCATTTCCTTGCATGCTCTATTGGCGAAATGCGATGCCGCCTCGCCTTGCCGCGCGCCGCGTGGGACATAGGTATTGTGACCGCATGCAATGGCTGGTTTGTTATCCTACCTTTAGATTCTGTATTCATTCATGGTATTATTTTATGATCGTCTAATGTCGTAAATAAAACATAAAATAAAAGCAATTAAACATTTTAGGAATCCAGGATTGATGGTCAATTCAGATGGCCAACTACCTACCTATTTTAGTTAAAATAAAAGAATTCAATTAAAAGCCTGCCATCTTTAGTTGAATGATAGTTGCATGTGTTAAGCCGTGTCGTGATAATTGGGTAGCCTGTGCCAGGACAAGAGTATAAGACGCGATCTGCGTAGGCCAGGTCCAACGGCCGCACTCGTAACTGCCAGTGTACTATTTTTAGCCCGGCTCCTTTCTCTGCGGCTGGGGCCCGGACGTGAGTCAACCCTTTGTTCCCCCGAAGCGCAACGGCCTCAAGTGAGGACGCCTTGCCCATTTACTTCACCACACATCCCTCTGATGTGGACAGCACAGCACATGTCAAGGTGTCACTTTCCAAACAAGTGTCAATATTGTTTAGAGTTTTCATATGTAGCTTGCCTTGAACGTTTCGTTGCTCAATGTGGAGATGCCATTATATTCAGATGCTCATATAAACACTAGACTCTAATTTTACGTAAAGATTAGAGGTTTCACACTACAACCTGTCATTGAAGTTGCGACAATCGCCTCGCTACCGCTACCCACATAGTTTGAATCAAAATGGAATATTTATGAAACTTTGAAGCTCTTGGTTATAAGATGTGGCCACTAAGCAATAAACTAAATAATGTCGCAGTTTGACAAATCACATTCACATTGCATTTTGTAATGACGAAGGCTTTCCAGTAACTTCAGGTATCAGCTGTTTGTAATTTCAACGTAGGTAAATTGAAATCAGTATCTCAATCCGTTTCTGTGCGCAACTTCATGTAACCATAATCTTGAGAATAGCATTATACCTAAGTCCCCTTCGTAACCAATTGTTTAGACAAGGAAAAGTGAATGCTGTATACTTCACACGACATCTATTCAATTTGTTAGACACTTCTGACAATACAGTCATGATATTTGTATTTTGAAAGAATAATAAACACGGAAACAGTCTATCAATTTAAAATTACTTATGTAATAAATAATGCTAGTTGTCGTGTGTTCGTACAAATTTAAAACGTAACATAAATTAAGTATGGTAAACTGGGCACATCATTAGTGTTTCCAAGTGGGACGCATTTTGAAATAGACATTTTGTAACAAAGTCACTGCATAGAGCAAGGTGAACATATAAATAAAGAGGTCGCACACACAATTAACATCAAAACGATTAACTTTTGACCATTAAGAACTAGTTATGCGTACAATGCTGATGTATCTGTTGCTAGCACGATTGTCTAGACTCCATAACTTTACGTAAGATCTGTCAGACATAGAAATAAGTTGTTTTATCGACATAAAGTTATTATTTTCCGTTTTGTCTGCTAGAGCTGGAATCTGCCGTAGTGAGTCTTTACAATGTCGTCAAGAGGATTGCTGTGCAAATAGTCTCGTTAGATTCGCGACGCGTCGCTAATTGTTTCGGCAGAGCAAATGCGAGAGTTCATTGCCGGCCAAACGACATTGTCGTATGGCCTGCCCACGGCCGTTGCTGTGTATTTCCAAACAAGTCTTTGATGATGAGTTTTATTTAATATGTCTTTAGTTAATAAAATATTTTACAATTAAACAAACTGTAATGCCTGATAGTACTTTTGAATCCAGCAAACCTTGTCAGGAAATTGTTGGTTAAAATCAATTTCGAGGAAGATTATTAAAATTTCGTCATATTCCAAAATCGTTGAAACTATCAAAGACTGTTAAATACACGTTATAAGTTGGCACTCGTTTGAAATAGGACGCTTTGAATAACACATAGGACTTCAGGAGAGGTATTCTGGACTTCAAACTAAAGGAACGCATTAAAATTAAATACGTGCAGCTGCAACTCCTAAAATTGCTTCTGATTCCTGAACCTTGACCGACATTCGGACTGCGCCGGTTTTGTGGGTCAAGGTAGAGAGGTAACCAAAGTAGAAAGTGAAGAATCACTTTTACTATAGCAAGCTGAAACGTACAAACCGGTTTGCAATGTTATTGTGTAACTATAATATCTGTAATTTGAATTATGTTACTTAATTTTGACTATTCAAATCATTACAAGCGGTTTTTACATTTCTGCCTACGGAGCTACATTATACTTTGATAAGTGTTGTAATGGTAACGTAGTTATTAGTTACTGGCTTTACTTTTCTTTGAAATAGATAAGTACTGCAACATGGCATGATGTCTGATTAGCTTGCTGATTAGTTAATGATAAGTAAACACTGAATATTGCGCCCAAAATATTTAACAAACGGTACTTGTTATATTAATTAAAATTTATAAGAGTCCTTGTCAGATTCTTTGAAATAACACCTTATATTTATTTCTGTTACCTTTTCGGTGGTATATTAACATAGGTTAAAATTATTTAGTTGACCTTACCTTGATTTTTCTTGCGACCTCTGTTGATCAAACACAGTTGCATCAAAATTATTTTTTATGTAGTCGATGTCAAGTAATACGATATGCCTCATTTTAATGTTGGTATAATATTTTCAAATATACTCACATAATTCTGAGATTTTATATATGTATTTCAAATGTTATAATATTCCCAGACAGACAAAGAGAGACGTAAGCATCGGGTGAGTAAGCAAATAACTAGTTACTGTGTTTATGTAGATAGATAATGCATTATCTAAGGTCTTATACTGGGTGCAATGAGACAAAGGGGTACTGTACTGTATCTTATCACGGCGCTGATAAACGACTGGAAACATTATTAGTGTTGTGTGAGAAAACAACGTGGTTATTTAAAGTATTCCAAAATAAAAACATCTAAGTACTTAAGTAATTAGGTTTCCTTTTACTTCGCGACGTTACTTAAATGTCGAATTGAAGGGACTCCGTATTTTATCAAAACCTTTACCTAGCTAGTAGCTACCTAAACTAACTAACTTGAGGCACAGGGTGTTGCATTATTTTGTTGGCCTACTTTACAAAGAACTGACAATCTAATATTCTACAGGAGCTAGTCATAATTCGAGTTCATTATCAACTAGCATGTAGGTATCCCGAATAGATTTCCTGAAATCGTGCAATTATTTCATAGAAACAAACGTTCAGTCTATACAATAAACTGTGCGAGGTATTGTAGTTCGAAGCTAAGAAGACATGTGTTTCATCTCGCCAACTAATATCGAAGGTTTGACTGCACTTTTGGCACACATTCGCCTGGCGTTGCGTCACTGCGCGCGCGCAGAATCGAGCACACCGCGTAACACTTTTACCATTACTGCCGCGGCAACCTCTCGCTTACCTACTTGTGCTCGACTCGATCCACCGCTTTACATAATTGCTCGTAAAGAACACATCAACTTATGCAATAGCAAAACATTTTGATATTCTGGTTAAGTTTAAGAGGGTCAGTTTTCTAGGTCGAAGAACTAGGTTTTGCACAATTATTTAACTAACAAAGTTTATGCCGTTGCATTCTACTGCTGAAATTCAGTTATAACATTGGTTGCATTGCATGTAATTGTTAAATAAGCGTATCCGTTATTCCGTATCGACGGATTATTTTTTCATTGTGCTGCTCTTATTTATAAAAAGTAGGCAAACTCGCTTCAAATTCAATACCTTGTGCTCTTGTGTGAAAACCATGACAATCTTACCCTACGTCTGTACGGACTATAGGTACTTACGAGTACTTGTTAGATTCATATCAACTTTTAGAACGACTCCTAGAAATATTATAAAAGATATGCTCAAAAGTGGTACCAAAAAGTCTCACGCATCAAGAAAATTGTATAGTAATTATTTCCATATTGTTTTACGACATTACGCGTCTGGGAATTTATTTTTAAACAGGGAATTTAATTTAAAGTAAGTATAGAAGTATGAATATTGTTTTACTCCCTTTACATAACGTTTACACAACCGGTCATAGAGATGTAGAATGTTATAAAAACTATTTTGATAAATCGACTAACCTGTCATTCCAACCGTTTTTTTTAATTATAAATAATTGTTACGTTTGCTTTAAAAACATTTAAGGTATTACATTTGTTTTGTTTTTGTTGAATAACATTAACAATTAAGTAAAACGGTACACCAAATTGATTTGATATTACTAATTGACACAAAAAAATATAGTTGAGATAAATTAATAATTGTATTGTGAAGTAGGTACCTATTTGTTTGTATTTTGTGAACTTACTTCTGTTTATTCTGCAAATATGTCAAGTCATAGGGTCAACCGAATAACGCCGTCAGTCACCTGGCAAAACCAATGTATCAGAAGGCTCATTTTCTACTTGTATAATTTTGAGGTAATCTTGGATGTTATTAAGATTTTTTTACAAAAATAACTTTTGTAGGAGTTATTATGATAAGTGTAGACCCTTAAAAACAAAGTTTGATTTTGATGCAGCATGGTACGGGATTCCAAATATCCATAAGCATTCTCCTTTGTAATAATAAACTAAAGCATTGTAATGAGATGCTGTGCTCAATTCGAACGAGTCGAGGTGTGCTCGTTACTTGGTAAACAAACAAAAAAGTGCAAGTTGCCGTAAAGCCGCCATTGCGTCACAAGTGTCGAGCGGAGCGGGGACAGCGAGGATGTAATATGGCACAATACTGCAGTGCTGGCTGTGAGCCCACTGGAGCTACATTCTCTCGGCCGAAACGATCTTAACTTTCTTTTCTTGTTTCGTAATAATACGGCCGAGCGGAGAGGAGCAGTCTCGGCCCAGCGCCGCGCCAGTCTGTCGCTGGAACATCAGCATTGGCGCCGGTGCCACCAACGTCCACTGCTTGTCCACAAGCCGCTTGCAGTGCATTAACTTTTTCATTTCGATGGCTACTATCAAGTATTTTGTTATTTCACGGTAGGAAAGAAACTTCTTTCAAAATTAGGGACCAAATCGTGCCTTTCAAGCGGAACTAAGTTAATTGGTCACCGTGTCATTTCATGGTCGCCCAACCCATAGATGTCAGTCAGCATCTTGATCAGGCGGCGTTGTCCTATACAAGTATACAGTCAGTAGTTAAATACTCTTTTGATATTTGGATTCGTGATCACGATCAGTGAAGCAGCACCCCTAATTGTCATACAATGCGCATGTTTCGCGCGATTGCAGTTTGCATAAGCGTGTTGCAGAAACGCGGAGTTAGGTACCGTGATGTGATTATAATCCACGCGTGCCGCTATATCTTATGCACTCGCCTGGCAGGAAGTGAACTTTCGAACTCTTTCACTTTTAATGGTATCATAATCCCCGACCTACTCCAACGTTACTTCACGCCGCGTCTATCTTAATTGTTAATAAATATTCAATTTTAAGTACGGTACTTAATTAGCAGAGTACTTACATTGTAAGTGGATAATAGTTTCCTGACGTGAAAATTTATTTTTCATTGTAAATCTTTTCAGAACGAAAATTCGAAGAAAAACTGTATAAACCTCACCATCCTTGATCCTTTTTGAATGGATTAAAGAGCTCGCCAGCTTTTCAACATATATGCAAAATGTAAATTTGTTCTTTTGGCAATTAGGTACATCCGAGTAGGATATGTGAAACACCTCACTCCCTATGTACTCGTATTGTACGAGTATTTACTCGTATTAACATTTAAAACATTCGCTACGCAACCGGGTTGCTATCGGACGACCTTACGAGGTACGCGCTGGATGCGTCACCCGACCCGATATATTATTGTATTGTAAGCTAACTATATGTGTCCGGGTTCCACTAACCTTACTTACTAAGTGTTTAGTCATTGCAAAGACTGAATTTTAACAACTCCAGTATAATCAGTCGAACTTTGATCTGATCAAATCAAGTAGCTCCGCGCACCTGGCCTTATTTCTTAATATATTTATTCAATTCGTTATGGAACTACAAAGTGATTGTTGTATTGGTCGTACAATTTGCGGACGCAATAAATAGTATTTGTATCCGCTACAGATAAGTGTATGATTGTTTGCTGGTATGGAGTGAATGATACGATATTGTGGCAATAGTATTTTATCGCAAAGGGGAAGCTGCATATAGCTATAGCTGAATATCCTCCGAAGCGTATAATACGTGTCGTACACACACGTTGCGTTGTATCAAACGGCTGCAATCCTCATTACTTTGGGCATCACGTCACTTATAATTGCTGTGTAACATTTCGCAACACTCGCAGACCCGCCATGCCACCCGCAGACTGCAGACTTAGATTGTTTGCCTTGTGAAAACAACGATCGATAAAACACCATGATACAAACATTGGATGTGGCGTTGTTTATTTTTCACAAAATTCTTAAGTTTAACCTTCGGTTAAAGCTTGGCCCAAAATCACACATCCGTTGTTACTTGTAAATATTATCTAACATGGCGAGCAAACGCGATTTTAAGTTTACTTTCGGGTGAATAGAGGGCGAATTAAAGACGGTTGAGGACCGCGTCCATATTTTGTACCCATTGGCGTTGCTCGTGTTTATATCGGCAATCACGTAGCTAAGCTTAGCGATAGTGCTTGCCCGTTTATAGATAGTGTGTCAATAATGAAAGGAAAGTGGCGCGCCCGCCGTCGTCGGTAGGTCAGTGTCGGTCCACTCGCTTTACGTAACCCATGTCATACTGCACTGCACATCCATCGTACCCATTTCAGACTTTATGATTCGTCCCAGTTTATTGCTAACTTCACGGCGCTGTTCATAATATCGGAATACATCAGCTAGTCGAAGTAGGTGGTGTTATCGATTGCATAAATGTTATCGGCCAACCGATTGCAGCAATTTCAAGCCAACCAGTATTTAATATTCAAATGATTGTAGGTACTGCCGTTGTTGTTACTTTACTATAGTCGACTATGTTATCTCTTAATTAAGAAGTCACCTCAGTTTGCAGTAAGTAGGTAAATTCATTCATTTATTTATAAATACATAGTCTCAAATACAATGCAACTGAAAAGTTATCAAACGGGACCGTTTCATTTTCTAACTTTCTAACGTTACAACACTTACAACAAAATAGAGATAAGTACTTACAAGTTTTTAATTCATGCGTCTAAGATGAAAGAAATGTGTAAATCCACACCGGCTTAGCCACAAAATTTTCATAATATTATACAAGTTAGGATCTCGTAAGCTGAAGTAACTTCAGTGCTTGCATAATGTAGGGAATCTCAAACGTTTGATTGCAACATGCAGTGGGTTCATAGGTCAGTTTTCTCTTGTAGCGGAAGCGAATATAAAATGTGTTGGCACAGTGGATGCGTGGGTCTCCGGTCTTGTCATCTCCAGGCGTTGAACTTCGCAAGGTCTCTCTGCCGCAGCACTTCCTGCTTCGTGATCGAAACCTCTGTTTAGGCGGAGTCTACACTATAATCTTGACGCCTTAAAATTACTATACCAAATGAAATCATTTGAGGTTACATCTTTTTGTTCGTGTTTTCTTGACATTAATGAAACATGAATTACCTACCTAGTTCGTACAAAAAAGTTAGATTGCGGGCGTTATTTCCTGAGTTTTTGTTGTTTCCTATACCTAATTACATTAAGGGCTTATGCACTGTTTCCTGCATTGATATTATTTACCAAACAGGCTGTTTTAAAGCGGTTACCAAATTATATCATTTCTGTCTCTAACGGAAAATAGATTCAGTATTATCTCTACCACCTGTATAGACACAGCTTAATACATCTTCAAGTTACAATAGGTACGCATGACTTAATCCGCGTTTCGATAGATGATATAAAAAGCTCCACAAAACCTAATTACGTAATGTGGTTACTATCCGAGCTTATAGAGATACTAGAGATGCTTCGTCCGATACGAGCTGAGGCTAGCGTGCCGTAACATTTCTAAGCTCAAGATTATTCAATTGTGGCCAGTCATGCATGACTATCAATCATATACCGGCCAACAATTGATTGTTATTCAACAACTACATATATTCATTTAGCTTTCAACCTATTAATAATTAGACTAGGAACCATGCAAAGGTGAAATTTCCCGAATTTCAAATGAGTGTTGTCATTGTTCAGGTCTCATTAATTTACTTTTCCTTGGCACACATTTTGTTTGTTCTAAAATAAAGAAATAGTTGCTTAACTTTGCATTAATAACCCTGTTGAATAATCTAGAATGGTTGCGAATCATAAAATTAAGTCTAGAAAACTAGACATTCAAACTGCAGACGATGTTTTTGTGTTATTTTAGTAAGAAATGTTTTATTCATTGAACTTAAGTTAAATAGTGCAGTGAGCGTGATATTTTAAATAACAGGTTCGGAACAGGTGGAACTTGCCCTAACTGCATTCTATGCAACAATACTGTGCATTATCAAATCGGTGCGTCCGCGCACCGTTGCTCCCTGGCCGGCGGGACGTACCTGCGTGCTCAAGGGCCCATGAAATACACTACCACTACCTACCTCACAACACTACCCCGCCCCCAAAAATCATCTACCTGCCATTTTGACAGTACTAGGACAAGAGGACAGCAATTATAAGCTCATTCCAAAAAACCTGCGATTTCTTTCAAATAATTACCTAACACGACGTGTACAAAATCCCTCTAGTAACTAGCGGACACACAGTAATATGCAAATAACACGTGTAATTTCAAAAACCAGTAGATTCATGCAAAAACTCGCATCCAACACAAACGATCTGATCGTAAGCATTTTTAATGATTGTGTAACCCATACGAAGCTGCAAAGCCCGCCAAGTGGATAGTCAGAGGCATCACCGTGACAAATGGGGTGGTCTATGCCATGACGTGGAAAGCCATGCTTCGATGAGCGGCACCCGTGGAAAACGACTGCGATAACGAATACGAACAAGTTTCACGTAATTGTGACTGACTTTCCATGACCACGAAATATTTAAAACCATTTTCCCGATGCAGACCATGTACAAATGTAGGCTTGCTTTTAAAAATAATCGTATTGTGACGCACATTGATAACTTATCCAAAACTAGTACAGGCAGTTCAGAAGTTATCTGCGTTGACCCGGCGACGACGGCCCATATCTCTGCTCCGAGAGCTTACTTTATGACAGTTTGTTCAACTTGTGTTACGTTTCATCACAATGTTTTTTGTTTACTGTTTGTTATGGCTAAGTTTACCACCAGTCCAATTCGTTTTACCAAGAGTACTCTTTGTTTTGCTTTGAATGTAGTGCTGTGATGATACCAATAAAAATGCAGTTGTTAACATATATCGCTGAAACAAATTGCTGCTGGGCAAACATCTATCATCACCACACCAGGGATCCATTATTTATCGTTATAATAAATAACAATAAATTGCAGTAAATTATTGCCGTGTCAATAGTAAATTAGTGATATTCACGTTAAATAGTGAGTGCACGCAATGTGAACGCAACTCGAGGCCAACGGCGTGGCTTGCGCGGGCGGAGGCGGCGCAGACGCAGCGATGCACCGCGCTGACCCGCATGCGCCTCCAACGAAAGTGAAACTAGATGTAATCGCCCCGCTTGTTCTCTATTTTTGTTTGTAATAGAACCGCTCGCTATTACTACTTACTTGCCTGCTCAGTAGGTACCCAGCTAACAAAACTTCTTCTTAACAGCTATCTGTTAAGAGCCGGCAGTACGCCATTGACCTTGGTCATGTGGGCGTGGCTAAGTCAAAGTCTCCCGCGCGCGCCTCTTACCCCTAACAATATTTACGTGCAACGCGAACTATAATTATTGCATCGAAGCGCCCGGCGCCCGGCCCCCCCCGCCGCCGCCGCCCGCCTACCTATCGCTTCCAGTTGCTGTAACTAATACAGAGATGTAAAACATTTTGAATGTCCAAGCCCGAAAGCAAGGGAAAATATAATTATGTATACTTTATATTTTTTTTGTATTAACATTAATTTTAGTTTTTCTGTAAATGAATGAGCTTTAGTATTATGTATTTAATTTCTATATTCGTATATTGTATGATTAATATCTATGAACCTATTACGCGTTTTAGGTTTAACTATGATGAAGATACTTTTACATGTTACCTTTTTATATCTTGATTTACTCGATAAAATTTGCTACTTACTTTAAAATCTGAGACATTATGAACATGGAAGGACCGGTCAAATTCTAACAAAAATGTATTTGATGTTGCTGTTGTGTTACCATGACAACAAAATTATACCATTGTCAGACTACCAAAACTGTTAGTTGAAAAAAATGTATTAATTATAATTAAATTGGTAAAACTTATTGCAGCAGAATTAAAGGAAAATAAAATATCACGGAACATAATATGCCTGCCAGCCCGGCTAGCATGGGCAGGGGATAAAAATTTTATCCACGGGTTATTTCCACTGACAAGGGACAAAATTCAAACAAAAGTGGAAATAACCGGTGGATAAAATTTTTATCCCCTGCCCATGCTAGCCGGGCAGGGTCGTGGGACTGCCTTATCACCGATTATGTTTTGATTATGCTAAACCCGATACACTTGTCTAGTATTTTTGTGTAAGGAATCTATGTATAGATGCCAGCAGGTCAACCTACCCGAATCTGTCAAATTTTATCAATCGAACATTAACCTTCCAATATTGTGATAACTTATAAAAAAAAACCTATTAAAAAAAAAAAACAAATTCAGTTACTGATTCTGAACAAACTATATTCAGGTTTCGCATATAGGTACTAAAAATAATGTTGTAGATTTCTACACAAACATTATAAAAATAAAATTGACAAAATGTTTAACATCCATGTTCGTTACTTTCATACCTACTTTTTGTTGACATATTTTTACGTTTATAAATACCGAAATATATCAACCGTAAATGATTTATAAATTAATAGTGCCCTTCAAAACATTTTTGTGTGACAATGGCGGATTGGCGGTGGCTAGCGGCTTTTACAAAGGCAGACAATACGAATAGAAAAATAAAACGTTTCTCAAGTCGAAATAGAGTTCATTTTTAGTTGCGAGGTACTCTTTGCTATAAAAATATTGGACCTAAACTGTGACCTAAATAAGACCTTATTTTATAAAGTTAACCGTGTAATTCGATTGTGCATCGGATTCTCAGAATAATTTTAGCAAACTGCGTACCTACTTACATAATTTAGAAAAAAAAAATAGTTTTGATGTTTATGGTTTAGTAATAAAGACCGAATTCGCTAGTTTATGTTACTTATAGAGTCTATACCGTATACGGTCTACTATTTTTGTGTATACCTACCTACTTTAAAAGTGATTGCAATTCTTGTATGTTATCTATCAACTAAGTTTTTAAAGACAGTGCATTTTTTTTTTCTAACAAGTATTGATAAACGTAAATCGGTAACTGGAATCCCAACCCTACGCATCGTGGTACATCCTTAGTGGAGCGAGCAGAGACAAGTCAGGGTGACGTATGTCAGCCCGGTGTGATTTGACATGACCGGCAAATTCAAGTTACAAGGTGATAATTTACAACGTTATACCTAATTACACTCTAAAATAATCTAATATTTACACACACTATATTTATATAAAGTGTGTGTAAATATAACCAAAAAAAATGTAGTTGGATAAGCTACCGACAATTTTTGTTTTGCGGAGAAAAGTGTCACAGGTCCGTTCAGCACCGCGGTTCGTCCCGCACTAAATACTGGGCGCCGGAGGGGTGGCTTCGCGATTAGCGAGTAGCGATTACGTAAAAAAATTCATACAAAAAAAATAAGAAAGTTATTGGCAAAAATAAGAAGAAGGTCCCATCTGCAGTACTAAATATAATATTTTGGTGGCAATTAAAAGATCCTGTGATTGATAATTTAGGAGAAAAATGGTAGTAAGTTATAAAACAGAGGCCACTTTGCGTATTTATTTATGATATTTAAAATATTTTTTTATTTTTTTTGAAAAGAAGAGGACATGCTTTATATTGTGTAGATTCATATATATTATTTTGAAAAAAAAATCTTGTGAGGGTTACGGAAAAAAAAGGTTCTAACGGATCCTAAATGAAGCCCAATTCACGTATATCTACGCCTTAATCTACGCGCTTTGAACCACTGCCTACCAATATACCGATCAAGTAGGCTCATTGTACATTTACTCTCCTCCACGATTCACTGTACAGACAACTTGAACGTTATAGGTACTTACTTTTTTTAGTTATCCAAGTTAACATGAGCAACATACGACTAAAACCATTGATAAACTGCTTTCCATAATTCATAGACGGCTAGCTGCAACCGCCGCCGCCGCCATCTTGAATTAAACGCCATAAATAATTTAATTACATTGCATACCGTATGATTTAAAACCTATAAGTATCGAGCCATTTATATACTTTACATACTTTACTTTTGTTTTCCTTGAGTGACGGAAACCCTGATGAGTCAGGATCGTTTCCCATAGCGAATTATGACTATGAAGACATCATAATGAATTTGCGCTGAAAAAAGACTAAAGTGAGTTTGGAGCGGATGTTGCACATCTGTTGTTGGAGACATAATAACAAGTAATTAGCAAAGGAAGACGTCCAGTGAAGGCGGCCATGTTCGCACAATGTGTCCCGCACGTTGGACCGCTTCCGTCGCCCCCCGCCACATCTTGCCCTTCAGACACCAACACCAAGACCCCTAAACGAACTGAATTATTATTAGGCGCTCATTTCATCAATTGATGAACACCACTCAAAACACGACGGTCTATTAAGACGGGCCGGAACGAAAAAAAAACTAATTGTAACCGAAATACATTATGCATTAATTAACATTTATAAACGGACGCCCCCAAATACTCTTAAAATTGATGTTAAGATATTCTCACATAACAATAAAAACAGAAGGTATTGCTTTACATTTATATGTATACGTTAACATAAAAGTGGTATTAATAATTAAAGCCATTTTAAACGTGTGGAGTGGTGGAGCGGTGTTGATGAGCCCATTCGCCTGCTCCTCCTGCGAAGGTCACCCGCTCACACACCTACTTACCTTACCACGACGCGGGCGACCGTTGATTGTGTTCAACTTATATTATTTCTGTTGCTGATTGCGATATTGTAACAAAATTAGCGTTTTAATTTTTTTAATATAAATATCTAACCATTCACAAAATGTCAGATTCAAGTTCTTCGCGTTTAAAATAATAAAACATCATAAACATGCTCTTGTTTTTATACAGATTGTTGTTAATCAACTTTATCTGTACCTACAGTGTGTGTTTACTCATTAACTATTATGACTCGACTGTGTATGTGGTTCTACGTACTGAAAAATCTCGAATAGTGTTCATTATTGTATGCTAGAAGCAACCGTTTTTATTTTACTTACTTATATCATTGAACGAAGCCAAAAAAGTAATGTGGCCATAATTTAAGTGTTTTTTATTTTTATTGGCGACATAATATTATCCTCTTCGGCAGCACATTATAATTTAAATGTTATGCCAATAAGTCCGCGACGAAGTGGGCGTATCGGCTGCGTGGCAAATGTGGCTAATCCACTATTTCAGTGAATTGTGAAAATATTGCTTAACGACGGCGATTGGTGGCGCGGCACGTAGTTACCTGCCTACCGCTAACATTTGCCGAAACTAACTTGCAACGCAACGCCACCATTGCGTCGTAAGACAACCTTCGATTTCTCCCATTTTAAAACAACATAGCGTTTGTTCGACAAAACCAATTTCGATGACCTGCAGGTCCTGTCAAATTTTACGTAAACCACCGTTTACACTATATATATCACCGTAAAATTGTCAAACACGTTAGATTGTAAAATAACTAGACAGATTGTAAACTCTCGAAATATTGTCAAACGAACATACTGCTTACAATAAAACGCATTATTTTTCGTGAAATGCATGCGATGGTAGTCAACTCACGCGGTGTGGAGGGAAGGAGGGGTCCCCCTTGCCCAATGGTACCACTCTCATGAAAAGATAATGTACCATTCCTGAGAAATACCGATTAATATAACCTAACCCTATAACACTTTATATTCCCCAAGCGTAGTCGACGGAGCCCCGCTTCGCGGGGCCCCTATTTCTGAGTGCAGGGTTTAAAGGAACCTAACCAACAAAACGGGGGGGGGGGGTGCCCTAAGTCCCGATTATGGGGACAGAGATACTTTCGTATGTTCAGTTGACAATATTTCGAGAGTTTACAATATCGCTAGAGAGATTACAATCTAACGTGTTTGACAATTTTACGGTGACAAATATATTACGGTATTGGGCAATTTCACACTTGCCTAGATGTGGCTGACTGTGGTCAAACATAAGAGGCGGTTATTTTAGTGGTGTTATTCAGCCGTTCAGGTACTCAGTGGCCCAAAAGGTCTGACAACCAGTCTTACCAAGTGGTATCGTATTACCCAGTACTAACTGGGTTCAAGTGGAGGTCAGATAGTCAGTCGCTCCATGTAAAATACTGCTATTCAGCTGCAACCGACCCCAACATTGAGGCAGATGATGATTAAATGAAAATGTTATTAGTATTCAAATTGCTCTAGTGTGACTTGCCTTGGTCGCGTCGCGTCGCTATCAAATGCATTCAAATCAGCGCTCTATCATTCCTCTCGGACCTCGCACACGAGCTCTTGTGCACAGATTAGATTGACTCTTGAGATCTTGTCTGGAATGATACTGTGCTAAAATATCTTTGATAACATCGTTATACCTACCTGTGCCAAAGAAGATGCCTCCAGTCAGCCAAGAGTCATTCATTTGATTACTATGAATAATTTAATGCTAAAGTTTTTGCAATTTAAGTGAACGGCAAGAATTTTAAACCAAGTTGTGCAGTAAGTTATCTTATTATAAACAACCTTTTCACAATGAGTTATTTTAAAACCTGTTTGCAACTCCACAATAAGATAATTAGATTCAATCAAACTCAATTATGGTGAAATAGGTTAAGTGGTGATATCTAAGCAAAATAAGTGGCTATCGAAACCAAACTTGTACTTCACGGAGATGCATATGGTTTTGAGCATAAGCAAATTGCAAATGGAAATCCTTAGTATAAGTAAGCTAGGTATACCTTCCAAATCTTGGCTTAGATTGATGTTTACATGATATGCATAATGTTACGAAACCGTGTGGGTCATAATAATTATGGAAAGAGAATGTCTCGTCACAGTTGGAGACCAAGGCTTCGTTTACTAACAAAGCTGCTGAAGATACCGCAGCTAATGTAATCTGAATTGTCCCCGCATTGTCCGTGTATAGAAAACGTAGTAATTTTGGGTGATTATGTCAGTTGTTCCAAAGAATGCGTCGGCGTAACAGAGCTTGTGGAACATGTATTGTTTTGTGGAGTTATACGTAACGCACGTGGGCTCTTGATCTGCAGCGGAGAAAGTGGCACAGCCGGCGGCAAGGCCGTCTCGTCTCGTCCGGACCCGACCTTCCAACATGCATTTCCGGGGCCAGAACATTTAAATTGATCACTATCACTTATCATTCTGATTTGAACCTTTCGTTCATATACTAGCACTGTTGTTGAACATTCATAGGCAATTCGAAGGTCTTCCATCGACAAGCCCTTATCCGCTTAATAGCTTTGCGTAAACGGCATCGTTTCACAAGTCTTTAATTACAAATGAAATCGAATAACCAAGAACGGGACGATTAAACACCACGTAATAATTATTATACTCTTCTTTCTAACCGCTCGCGCTTTCGATCTCTTCATGGCATGTGGCAATTAGCGGATACTTTCCTAATAAATGTTTTATTTAAACAGCAAATACGGAATAAGTTTAAAATCCAATAAAAAAACAATTCGCTGCTGTGTGCAGTCTTCATCAAAAAGACTCAGCTCCTTGTCTAACCTTTACGTCTTCCCGACCCACTGCCAAGGTCCGCTTTGGTTGAGAGCAGGTTGCACTGGTCGTGCACTCATTAACATCTAAACGTCATAAGGCTCTGACCTCCATACCCAGAAACCCTTACAGTGTGACAACTTTGCTGTCTACCTAAAACGCCGTACAAATTCTACTTTTGGAGCATGTTGATGATGAAAGGAGACTCTGAATGAAGACCCTCAAGTCTCGAAAACCAATAATTAGTTGCTATGGGTGTTCTAAAGAGTATTAAACAGGTCGAGGGAATCTAACATAACGATGATTAAATCAGTTGCTAAACAGAGGTCGCGTGACAGTCTCTACATGTGATTGCAACATCAGCAGTCGCCGTCGCGTGCATCACGCTGTAGTAACCGTACCGTAGATCCGCGTAACCCAATGTCTCAGTAACATTGTTTTTGACGCATCGGAAGCTTCATGTTTATCTCCTACGTAATTATATCCTCTCAACTCGGCAGCAAAAACTGTTCGATTCACATAGACCAGTACTTACCAAGTAGCGCCTCACTAGGCTCTTCGTTATCTTCGGAGACACAAAATGTTACTACCCACTGTGAGCGCTAACTGCATTCGTCCTACTTTTAAATGTATCGAGTTCGTGACTGTAAGCTTTGTTAAAAGTAATTAACTTTTCAAACATCAGTAATTATTCACAAACATTGACGATGAATGATGAGCATAGGCATATAGGTAGACAGTAGACACATAGTTTAAAAGCGTAGTGTTGTGCCGATTCTATATTATATTGATCAGTGTCCGGATCTTAATGTGGAGTGGAGAATCAACACGCAAGCCACGGACTTGCCAAACGAGTTATGTCATAAATAATTAATTAATATTTGGCCGGCGAACTCTTTGTAGCTTCAAGGTCGCGGCAACTGATCTTTAATATTAGTGAATTGGCTTTCAAGTTTTTTGTAGATTCATTCTTATTTGAATACCGATTTGTGTCAAATGCTTGAAGTTTAATTTCAAACTTAATTCTTAGGCCTCTAGTGTGGGACGCAACTTGTGTCGATACTCTTGCGCCTTCCCATCTTCCTAGCTCATCGTGCTGTGCAGGGGCTGCCGCTGCGGCTGCTGAGAACCTCAAGCGGCGTAAATATAGTAACCTTATTGGTAACTATATTTTCGAGCCGTTTGGGGTTGAAACTCTTGGCCCGTGGGGTCCGAGTGCTCACAGCCTTTTTAAAGAAATTTCTAAACGCTTAATTGACACTTCCCGTGACCCTAGGGCTGGCTTTTACCTTGGCCAAAGGCTTAGCGTTGCCATACAGCGCGGTAACGCCGCCAGTCTCCTGGGGACTTCACCAGTTGACAGCGTTGAGGAGGAGTTTTTTGACGCCATTTTTTAAGTTTATAGTTTAGGTTAGTTTAGTTTATTTTAATTTATAATTATATATGTTTTAAGTTTTTAATAAATTTATTCTTCATTATAATTAAGTCAGTCAGTTTAGAGTCTCCTTTTGTTATAATTATAGGAAGTCAGTTTAGAGTCTCCTTTTGTTATAATTATAGGAAGTCAGTATAAAGAGTCTCCTTTTGTTATAATTATAGGATAAGTTATTATTTTATTCCGAAATGAAATTAGATTTGTTTTATTGTGTATAATATTGTTTAATCGTAATGTTATTTTTCTATGCGGTCTTTGTTTCTCAAGTGGATACATAATGTTATCTTTAAGATGCCCACTGGCTAATGTTAAGTTAGGTACCTATTAGGGTTAAGGTTGCACCATGAGCAATGAATGGTTGATGATGACCCATCACTCATTTATAATTTTGCTGTCACTTCACCTGCACCTGTACGAATAACCTAAATTATAGAATTCATATTAATCAAGTTCAATAATTAGGTACAATTTAAATTCGTTATTATTATTGATAAAAGCTAACAAATGCCAGCAATGTATAATGCCAGCATCAACAAATTTATAATCCTGTTGCTCTAGTAATAATTCGTTATGAATATGTAAACTTGGCATATTTTAATCGAACTTCGGTTGCTACAAGGCAAACCCGTCAACGATAATCTCGTAATAAATTAGATAATGTTCAATAATTGTGAACACAGTCTTATGTGCAACTGACTTATTATTAGTCTATTATTTATCGCTCGTGAATTGATCACTTAAAGTAGATAATAGTTAAGCAAGTTCATATCGGAATATGGATCGATAAATTAGTCATAGTAAATTCGATAAATAAAACCAATGAATTACACTGCGTTGATATTGCATTATTCAAGTACTGCGCATATTATATTATGAGTAATACGACATACAAAACCACTTTGTTAAAATTTTCACCGAATAAAATGCTAGCTCGAATATGTACCTATAGGTAATGTAAACTCGGCCTTCATTTGCACAAAAGACGTTAAATTTAAATACATAAGTGATTTCTGCCACAGCGGCCTTGTTAGTGAGTTCATTGTCTTACTTCACCTAATCTCACGTCTTATTAACACTGAATGCGCGAAGCAACAACTTATTAAGTATAAAACCAATGGATTAATTATGTCATTTAAATAAAAAGTTAGACAAGACTTTCGTAGTTTCTCATTAAAACTAACCTAATTTTACTTCAGGATGCAAAACGATGATATCATAAAAGTTCCCCACAAAGGTTATTTATTTAGTTCATCATCCATTCAAATGGTTGAATAAATATTGTTCTACATTTCTTATATTTGAACAAGATTAAGAACACAAACCGGGTAAAATAAAACACTTAATTACGGCATAATAATTATAACTGGGTCTGTCTGTACAGTAATTTTCCATGTGCAATGCAGAACTATTTTTATTTAGTACCAATGTAAACAGTAGCGCGATACGCCTGCTGAATTAATGTCCCCAATTCAATTGAAGTGTTTCATTAGCACAAGTGGCCCCGATTGCTTCGTTGATCGAGCCCGCTGCCCGACGATCGTCGCAAAACTCAGGCGCCATGAATACTTGCTGCTAACAGAAACAGACACGTGATGATCAATTCATGTGTGCTTGTAATAAGGAAGTGGGATAAAGTTAGCCTAAAACGAATTATGACAAGAGATAATAAGTCATCATTTAAAATAATTCACGTTTTAAAGTCTATTTATTAGTCACTCTTGGCTTGGAACTTGGATTTGGTGATTCACGTATAGTTTTAGCCACGTATCGAATCTTCAATATAAGTTATTAAATGTTATATCTTAAAGGCTTTTTTAAATTTTTGAACGTCTAACACATTAACTACGTAAGTAATGTAACTCTATCCTTCTACTCGAAGAACGCTTCGTCAAATCCATGTCGACGCGATTATGCCTCTCAGCAGTCTCAGCCAATATGGCGACGACGCAGACGCGCAAAGCAAAAGTCGAACATAAAACGACACATAAAATTACTAAAAAAAATGCGTACATTATAAAGAACTAACATAAAGACATCCGGAAGCAAACAAACAATTCCACAGCTTTGCCGAATTGTTCTCTTAGCTATGTACAAAAATCTTGCTAACAACAGCCCATTCGGTCAATAAGATTGCTAAGTTCGTGATCCGCACAAGACCTTCGCGCGCTGCCGGGTTCAATTAGAGATCACCCAGTTGCGTTAGAAACGAAGTCTCCCATTACCGGCTAGGGTCGTGACACCGCACGTCTAAACGCGGTGGCGTAATATCAGTATTGTTGTCAGTAATTTTCACGTGCAACTAACTTGAAGTTAATTGTGTGGAATGAACACAAGTAGTTCTTATTTGTACGTAACTAGGAGCGGAAAATGTGGGCATTATCGCATTGTATCGCTACGCGTGAAGGACAAACGCAAATTAATGCTATGTGTACTATCGAAATCTCATTGTTCAATGAACATTGGATCGAAACAAGAAATAAATTCACAGGGTCTTTTATACCACACCACATTTATCGAGTATTTTGTTAGGACCACAATTATATCACTTCTACGGCCTTTGTTTATATTCAACCAACGAGAACCAGTTAAACCATATTCAGGTCGTTAACAACATACCAATAAGTCAGCAACCTGATACATAAACAGACTAATATCGATACTGAACCGTAATAGTTTCATAACTGATTTATTAGATGCTTGCATAACACTTCGGATAGTTAATAACCATGAAGTGTAGTCAGTCAGTTGCAATAAAAACATCATAAAACGCCAGTAAAGCAGTAATTGCTGTATTACTCTCGCAATTATTTTCAATTATAAGCAGACCATCGCTTTGGCGAACGTCGAGAAGTGTATTCTGTCTAATATAATCAGTTCAGTTAAATCGGGCCGTCTGTATAAGTTTTCCGGACGACTAGTATAGCGGGCTACGTTTTACTTTCTTATAGGAAGTGCTATCGCTTTCAACGGAGACCGGTTAACAGTATCTACTCGCTGGATATATTGGGGTTCTATTACTATACTAGCTTGTAAACAAATATTGTTACCTGCTTACAGCAGTTTTATTACATACATTTTGAAACAAACGTCGATTTTTGCAACTTCGCCGTTTGGTATTTCCTAAGCCTAGCCTGTAGTTCAACAATTAAAAGGCGACGTAATATTCACATTTACATAAACGTAAATACTTAAGCTTACACCAATCCGATAGTAAAGCAATCGTAGCTGATTTCGCTTTAGTCATTAAGAAACTTTAAGCATTCTAACTAAATGTGACTTTAGCAATAATCGAGTCCAACATTCCTATTGTGAAGTCAATTCGTTTTACTGTGTTTTAGTATTAACTTTCTTCAATTACTTATTTCTGTTTTCTTTTTTCACAGGTGAGTCCAGATTACGAGTTGGATGAAATGACAATTATTGTAAGTTACCATTTTCTTTTGTTTTGCGCGGAACTCAAATCGTTTTTCAGTTGGATTTTACGAGGAATCAAAAGAGTAACTGCTACAATTATTCCCTAAAAAAAAACCAAAAGCTGTACTCAACTACCCATCCGCCACTTTTTTTTTTTAGCGTGGTGATGGCAATCTAAATTGTGTCGGTCCAGAACTGAGGCTAGGGCTAGGTAACGCTGTAGTGAACAAACAACAGGACACCAACCAAGTAGGAAGGAACCGAGAAGGAAATCCAGAAGTAAACAGTTTCATAACCAAACGCATCGCAACACACAACAGTTCAACCACAGTATAAATACTGTGGTTCAACTCTCACAAATCCCGCTGACAAGCGTTTGTAGAGCTATGATTAATCTTGACAATGTAGTTAGAATTAATGTTCGAAATTATTGCCTAACCTAACCCGTTAGCAAGGCATTGGCGTGACACTGTTCTAGCAGTTTAATTCGTTACTTATCAACCGACTTCTAAAAAGAGGAGGTTCTCAATTCGTCTGTATTATTATTATTTTTTTTTTTTTTGTGTTTGTTTTGTAAATGCTGCTGCCAAGAAAACATTATTTAAATCGCGTTCTTCTATACAAACAAACTCTACAATTTGTAAATCAAGACAAAATATTAGGCTGTAGACACTTGCATTTGAAGTCTCACAGCTTTCGAACTATTTCGAAGTCCATTCCAAATAATAGACTGGTCTCGCCCACAACCATACTTGTCGAAACTTTACAGTGACTCAAAAAGGGCCAAAGATGCATTAGTCACAGAAAATGTTTATCTATGATAATTATTACCTCTGCGTGAGTCATACATGTCGAACAATTTGCGGGGAAAGTATAACCCGGTAGTGACGCAACAATAAAAATTACACGGACAAAGGAATTGTTTGCAACTAGACCCGCGGCTGACGTAAGGGCCAACAGCTTGTCACTAATGACCGCTATACAATGATCCGTTGTCATGACGCTTCAGCTCGCCACGTTACACGCCATAAATAGTAAACATAATGCAAACTACATTCTGCAGTATTCTGTACGTCTTCAACAACTGCAACGATCATCACGAACAAATTGTTTACCTGTCCAGTTTTGCAAATCAACCCCGAGACGGCGTTGTCTTGTTGCATCTATAAATAAGGAGGTGCTAAAAGCGGCCCGACCGGGGGACGTGCTTCCTCCGCTTTGAGCGGCCGGGGGGTAAACATACTCGAGTTGAACGAAGCCCTTTGTTGACATTTGCTTTACGGCCGCTTCACCTCGAGTCGCGAGCTTTATGGCGCGCGCGCAATAAACACGGCACCCGTAGCGACGCCAGCGCCTGCGACGACGAGGTGAACGTCTGTATGCATGCGGCACGCAGGCCCACCCGCCATCACCATAACAACACAAACCACGTCTCGCTCACTACTACGAGTCTACGACATTACACCAACATTATGAAACCAATGTCTTCAAAGCCTTAAATCGAGCTACCATTTTCGTTAGCCGTGGCATGTGTTTTCGGTAGGGTTTTAGAAAATTCTTCGGTTTATTTAATACGTACTGATTACCCGTTCCACCCAATCATACATTGTAAACAGGCTAGTAAACTCATTCACCCCAAACAGTTATTTTAAAAGTGCAACCCTTATCCGACGACGCGACGATTTTGTAGTTTCTATGGGTTAGCCGTACCTACAATTAGCTGCCAAAATAATAAGGTTAACGCATGAAACATTTAACAATAATTTTGTGTCGTTATAAAACATATGACATCCGGGTATTTATCGCGAATTTACCTTTAATTTTATCCCGACGTTTCGACCGGATTGCACCAGCCGTGGTCGCGGGGAGACTGAAGTATTGGAGGTACCGCGACAGCAAAGTGAAGGTGTTTTTTCAACTACCCTCACTCATCTTCATAAATGTTAATTAGGGCCGGTTCACACTAGGACAGCACACTACACTAACAGTGTCCGTATATTGAGGCGATTTCACTTGACGAGTACACTTAGTGATCACTGGATTCCACGCTGAAGAGAGTTTGAAGCCGTCTTCGCGATTGAAATTAGGGTACTTCTTGATCTCAATCGCTTCCCGAACCATTCTCTTATAATAGTGCTTCTCATGGGCAAGGATTTTTGGGTTGTGTAACTCCATCCAGTGGTTGGGTCCTGAGTCTATCACATGCTCCGCTATAGCAGACTTGTTTGTTTGTCGATTTTTGACCGCTGCTATGTGTTCTTTGACCCGGAGAGCTGGAACATGTTCAGGAGGTTCTAAAACGAAACGGGTACAGGACGAATGGATGGCATCCAGATGGCAGACGCAAGCAGAAGAATAAACACATTGAGGTAACCAGACAGCCAGCGTTCTTGCCTTATGTGAAGGGGGTAACGGACAAAATTGGGAACCTCTTCAAGAAGCTTTCAATAAAGTCTGTTTATGCTCCACTAAACAAAGTGGCGAAGCGTCTGCGTACACCAAAGGATGTAGTACCATTCCAGGTTCCTGGTGTTTATAAGATCGATTGCAGCTGCGGGCGTTCCTACATAGGCCAAACGAAGCGAACAGTCGCTGAAAGGGTCAAAGAACACATAGCAGCGGTCAAAAATCGACAAACAAACAAGTCTGCTATAGCGGAGCATGTGATAGACTCAGGACCCAACCACTGGATGGAGTTACACAACCCAAAAATCCTTGCCCATGAGAAGCACTATTATAAGAGAATGGTTCGGGAAGCGATTGAGATCAAGAAGTACCCTAATTTCAATCGCGAAGACGGCTTCAAACTCTCTTCAGCGTGGAATCCAGTGATCACTAAGTGTACTCGTCAAGTGAAATCGCCTCAATATACGGACACTGTTAGTGTAGTGTGCTGTCCTAGTGTGAACCGGCCCTAATTAACATTTATGAAGATGAGTGAGGGTAGTTGAAAAAACACCTTCACTTTGCTGTCGCGGTACCTCCAATACTTCAGTCTCCCCGCGACCACGGCTGGTGCAATCCGGTCGAAACGTCGGGATAAAATTAAAGGTAAATTCGCGATAAATACCCGGATGTCATATGTTTTATAATGTGTTCTGATCGTGAAAGTTTAAAAAAGACAATTTTGTGTCGTTTATGAGTCTCCATTTCACGTGGATTTAAAGATTAAAAGCCTTTTTAAAATCTTCAGTCCAAACTTACCAGAACCTTTCTTATATCCACGTATTGTAATTTAACATTGAGCTTACCAAGAAAATAATTCAAACAGGCGATTTTAAAAATTCTCGAAACTTGTCTCCGGTACTACGTGATTTCCTTTTCGCTATGTTAATGATTACCTACTTACTTCTTCAAATACATTTCCATTGTTTCGTCTAATATAATAAACCAGCAGACAATCGTTTGGTAGGTGTTCGTAATATAAATAAAGACGAGCGGTTGACATGTGATGGCATTTATTTTATACCTTAGCCGGTGTGTTCTCGCATTGCAATCACGGCGTGGTGCCCATCTGCATGCGTGCGGTACGCCCGGCGTCCGGTCTTACTCATCTAACAGTCGCTAACTATGTGAACTGCGTGGATACGTTTACCATATTCATATGCTGATCACGGAACGATAAATAAGGATATTATTGTTACCGAATCATGCCTATTATTATTTCATCATCTTATTTTGGCAAATTTGCATCAGGTACGTTATTTTGCTTCGTTACCTCCTAGCGAGTACCCTAACGGGCCTAATTATTTACATACTATCATAATTAATAAGTGTATTAATTTAATAACGTTCGCTATGATAATAAATAATCAGGCGACACAGTTATCAGACTGTTTCGAATCATATGGAAACCGTTTTAACGGATGTCTGGACTATGTGGGAGAGCATTGAATCGCGTTGTTATTTGTTGCGCTTGCGTAAAGCGTGCCTAGTAGACAAGCCAGTCTAATTGTGGTAAAATGCGCCACTTATATAACCATAACCATAAGTGTTAGATACTAGTGAGTAGTCACTACTCAGTGACACCGCGTGAATCACATCCATTGTTCAAGATTTCGCGTGAGCGCTCACTAAGCGGTCATTTCTATATTTCAATGCTTTGAGGGAAATCTCTATCATGTCCATTACTTTAAACAACAGGAAAATGAATTAGGGGACAATGTTCTCAGAGACTTGTATAAGCAAACTGAAATAAACAAGTTAATGTGCAGCCGGGGGGCTACAACATCAGACACTGAAAGGTTAATGACTACTCTGGTCATTATTGGGAGATTGTTGTTAGGTCTCTGTCAGAGGGGACCGCAACATCTCGGCTGTGATCGTTTTCGCGCAATCATTCAATAAACGTGATGGGATCAATCGTCAAGACCCTCGCTTGACTTCTCGAAGAAATGAACCACTTCTAATAGTTGATACTACGACGCACAACGGTTGTTTGTAGTTTGAACTCAACGTTTTAAATTAATTTTTACCGTGGATACAGTACTTTGGTTTAGTTGATAGCTACTGTGTACTGTTGTTAGGCTGTTTAGATGAGAGCAGTGTGACTGTCCGAGAGTTTTAAATCGTTAAAAGTTCATTTAAATATAGAACGCATTTGATTAGAACCAATTAACGTTCAATTAAGCAGTTCTCTTGTTTGAGTTCTATAGTCGTATCAATTGTCGCGAGGCACTCTGTCTTAATTATTCGAATTCATGCTCGTTACGTTACTTACGACGGTTTCGACGACCTAGCAAAATTACCACAAAGAAACTCTTCACTGAAACTCAATAGATGATTGTAACGATTGCAATAAAGGTCAGGTTAGGTTATTGTGAATGTTAAACAGGTTAAGGTTTCATGCCGTTTGGAGACCAGGGGGTCTAAAAAGGCCACTTTAGCAGAATCATAATTTGAATCACGTTAAAATTTAAAATTCTTAAAATGGACTTTATGTTCGTGGTCATAAGGTCCATTTTACCAATTTTTTTTTTTTAAGATGATTCAAATTATGATTCTTCTAAAGCGGCCATTTTAGGCCCGCAGGGCGGGAGCGTAGTAGTTAATTCGTTCAAAAGTTAACCCGTTGATTCGGTAACCCTTATGATGAAAAATCTTATTAAACCGTTTAACCCTTCCAAGGGGAAACCCAAAAAGGTGAAAAAGGTTTTACAAACCTGTTGTCGAGGTATGATCGGGTTGAAGGTAAAATTGTTACAAAAGCCCTTTGCATCATCCTTTATACGGCTAACTGAAATGGTCCCTGTTAGTAACAGCGACAAGCATTTGATAGTTTCTCTTCACAATAGTAAGTCATTTGAATTGTTAAGTTTGAAGTTTTTGAATAGATTCTGCTGGAAATAAGTAACCTAAATTCGCGTTCTTTGTTGTACGGTGCCGTTGCCCTCAGAGGTTATCTGGAAAGAGAATATATTTAGCGAGACCTCGAGTTCGGAAAGCATCGACAGTAAAGTAGAGGTGTAAATTTTCAGTGATTGCCAACGTAAATACGCGAGCACATGCGTAGTGATGCTCCGAGTTCGATAACCTTACTGACTAAACAATTTTTCAATTTTCATTAATCATCTCGAAGAAAATTGTTCTCAGCAGAATTCTCTGTTCATTGTTTACAATTATTACTGTTTGGGGTAGTTTTAAATTTACTTAAATTCTCTGGCAACACCTTTACGTTGTAAAAATTGCCAAAAAGTTACAACAGTTTTATTTTTATTAGTCAGAAAGTCGTTGCCCTCTGTACGTTCTGGTATTAACATCTGAATATTTGCCACTAATGTTTACTCTTTCAATATTTTACGGCTATAAATTGGAATGCTTATGTCATTCTTTAGCTACAACAAAATGATTTTTAGATTTAATCTTGCTTTCGTCTGGAGCCATCGACGTTTCGACTTCCTTGTATTTTAATTTTCCGCCTAAATGGTGTATGTAATTGGTACTTAAACCTAAAGTTAAAATAGTCTCGCCATAGAACATTATGCAACCTGCTGCTAGCATAATAACGAGAAGCACAAATACATTGGCTCGAGCGGGCGCGGGCGGCGTGTTTGTCACGTTGACAACATCGCGTGCTAACCAAAACAGTACACAAGACATCGCAGCTCATGAGGCGCGACCTGTGCTCGCCGGATCTTTGGAAACGTTCATTACACCATCCTTTACCCAAAATTATATTTACCAAACAAACACCCGTTACAGTGTTATGGATCAGTTTGTTGGCCTGAAAGTGTAAACTGTTGACGTAGAGCCAATGTCTAAACATGTGTTATTATAATATGCGAGGTGCAGTCGTGGACTACGCGCTGCCGGCTGATTACCCTCAGCTTCGAACGCAACGACCGCGGCCATTTGAAATCGACAGTGATTACAATTTTCCCTGGAGCTCGGTTGCGCGAGCGCAACGTCCGATGGAAAGCAGCGTTTAACCAATGTTCCGCTCTGATAACTCTCTAATTACGCTTCGACCGTTTTCCGTCGACACTTGGCCGCCACCAACTTAACCCCTGGCTTTTCACTGCAACATTTCACCCGCGATTGTACTGACACGCTCATTTGTTTGCTTCACTTTCGCCTTTGACGTTACTGTACGGTCATATTGTTTCATTAAGCAGAAATATATTGTAGACAATAAATTCCTTACAAAATAGCTTGCTTCGCGACATTTTTGGAGTAGGACAAAGATAACTTTCTACTGTTATTTATTATTGTCTGTCAGTTTTCCAACGTTTATCTTTTGGTAATGTGAACAAGGCAGAGACAATCTCTCATGAAGGGCAAATAGCTACTGCGCAGACGCAGCCATAAGAGTAGTCGGTTATTGCCCACATAGCGAACAATAGGTGCTCATACACCACTAAAAGCATTCGTGTGTAATTGTTTACCTACCGTTTGCTGTTAACCGCAAGACTTAACGTCTAGTATAGACTTTGTCCGGCATGAGCCATTAATACGAGGCCTTATCGACTAAAATCTTGTAGTACTATTTACTAAGTAGTTTACTTTAGGATTATGGAAAATATAATTTACATGTGGATAGGGATGATCTATTCGCATCATGGAAACAAAGAGCGCAGTATCATATAATAATTTGTCTGTGTATTCCAAAACACAAGTCTCGACCTGAGACGCATAAGGTCGAATATCGAGATCAGACCAAAATAACTTTAATAGTCAGCCGAAACCAGTATCTCGCGCTCTTTCTAAGCATATAACAATCATAATTTTATCTCTTTTTGTTCTGATGTTATACAAATGCATAAGGTCGAATCTGTGTAATTTTTTAATTTATATCGTGGAATAAGGCTTGATAGCAAGTACAGTATTTATGCTTAAAATATGGGTTTAATTAGAAGGTCGAACATTGACTTCAGTTTTTATGCTTGTAAATTATTTTACGCGTAAGGAAGGGACTATTTTGTCATTCGACTTTATGCTAGAAAGATTGTTGGTAAAAATAATACGTATTGTGAGATAAAACTTTATGCCTCCTGAAATTAAATAATCAGATGTCGGACCTTGAGATATAGTGTTATGCCTCGAAAGTTTTATTTGTTTGGTTAGGGTCTACAAACATAATTCGCCCTTATGCCTTTAAGAAGTGCTATTTTATCGTTGTACAGAAATGCCTATGTGAAGAAGAAGCACTATTCCATTGACTTCGTGACCGCACACCGACGCGATACAATGATATCGGACCTTATCGCCGGACACTCGAGCCGTTTTTCGGCGCCACGGTGGCTTGACCTATCAGAGCACAGCACCGGGCTTGTGCCACGTGCTTTATGTTTACAAGTTATTTCCTGAAGTTGATTAAAATTAATAATATTTTATTTATTTCAGACCGTCCGTTGCCTAACTGGAAATCTCCAGGGCTGGAGGGACTGCACAACTTCTGGCTAAAATGGTTCACAAGGTCACACGCTCGCCTGGCGACCCTATTCCATTAAAGTCAGGGTCGCCGCCAGAGTTCGTGACAACGGGTATAACTAACCTGCTCTATAAGTCGGGTAGTATCGGACAGTCGATAAAATTCTAAAATACATTTTGAGAACTAAAATTAGCAAACACATATAGATGACATTTCTGTCATGTCCGTTTCTCAAAATGGATGTAGAAACGGGCCCCGTGGTTCTAGGGACCGACCTACTGATTGATATAGCCATTAGTCAACAGGTTCGCTGTTCCCGAAAGGATCTGTCGACCCGTTAGATAGACTATAAGAAGGCCTATGACTCGGTGCCACATAAAATGGCTCAAGAGGGTGCTAGAGTTGTATAAAGTTGATGCAACTCTGCGCACCTTCACGTCGTCGTGTATGGGGCAATGGAATCCTCCATTGCCCCATACACGACGACATGAAGGTCCTTCGCTATCCAGGCTGTCGTCAAGTCTTGAATACTCTTAGCACACTGCTGGAGGATTCAGTCTAGGTTTCGCTTGCAGAAAGATGGTTGGGTTATATCTCAGCTCCTTTACATGGATGACTTGAAACTCTTTGCCCGTAACGATTTGCAACTGATGGAGCTACTGAAGGTAACTGAAAATTTCAGTAGCGCTAACACGATGGGATTTGGTGTGGACAAATGTGCGGTCATGCATGTTAAGCAAGAGGAAATTGTGGAATATGTGAAAACCCAGCTCTCAGATTTCATAAATCTTAGATCCCTCTCAGCAACAGAAACCTATAAATATTTGGGTACGTCTGAAGCGCTGGGCATCAATGTTGCTGACAACCGCAATCGCAACCGTTGAATGAGCGCTTCTCTGGCCGCCTGAAAAAAGTATATCATAGTCTTTTATCAAGTGGAAATAAGTTGCGTGCCTTCAACGGTTGGGTCATGTATTTGATGTACTCTTTCGGCATACTCAAATGGACTCAAACAGAACTAGACGCCTTTAATACGAATGTCCGTAAATTGTTGATGGCATATCGAATGCATCACCCACGTTCTTCGGTTATGAGACTGTATATCCCGCGGAAGTGGGTCGAGGCTTAAACGCTAAGACTCCAAAATCACGAGTTATGCAGCCTCAAGGAATATTTCCTAGAAACCGATGTGGAGATGCATCGAAATGTGGTTGCAATGGACAAGGGCTCTCGCAAGGGGTCACTCTCCTTGGCTAAAGAGAACTGACGCAAACCTCCAGTTCTTGCCACTAACGACCGCAGAGTAAGGAACTTCACGGACGGTTTTTCTGGGCCCTGCATGGACCCGATGTAGGTAGACTTATCAGCGTCCGTAGCCCGGCTCCGTTCCGGGGACCTATACGGAGAAACAAGAGGGTTTTGTGTGTGCAATAATGGATGAAGTTATGATGACGAATTAGTACCGGAGATTTATTTATTGTGAAGGACGGCATGGTTGATATTATGTCGGGCATGCCACCGTCCAGGCGAATCAATCCGTTACATTGTCTCGTCTAACTAATGGCGACTATTTGCATAGACACTATCTTGTAGCTAGGATTATCGATCAGCAACTTACCTCTAAAATACAACCTTGTGGAATCGGAAGTGCCCTACAATAGGTACGTGCCCAACCCAGTTCTCGATAGTGGCAGTGCCACATGGTACCGGGATTAATCCATCATCACTGACAGAACTATTGTAGCCAATAGGTCTGTTATAGTGGTGGTGGATTGATCAGACCGGCGCGCAATGATTGTTGACATAACGGTGCCGCATGATGAGAACCTTGTGAAATCCGAGAAAGATAAACAAATCAAGAATGACTGGGCTCGCGAGGTTGTTGACAAGTGGGAAGTAGACTCAGCAATCATTGTGCCAATAATCGTATCAGCCTATATACGGTCTAATTACCAAGAGCCTCGACCAATACCCGAGGAGGGTCTCGTTAGGCAGCTGGATCAAGGGCTTGATTCAGAAAGCGGTACTTCTGGACACGGCTCCTATTGTTAGGTACTTAATAATAATTAATTTAAATGCCTCATAAATAGATATGTAACAAGATCGGACGTAACTTAATTTCTATTTTTGGTGAAACATAATGTTACATGTTTTAAAAAAGCTTACAATACGCATTGAATTTACCAAAGAATTGCAGGCATAAAGTTGGATCAGTAAAAAGAATTAAAAGGATTTGTTGTTTAATAACTCTGTACAAGCATAAGGTTGGATGTCACCAAAAAAGTGGTTTTTGATTAATAAATGTTATTATTTTACTGTGAATGGTTTTATTACTGTACTCATACAAGGGCACACGATTTATCTAAAATATAAACCTATTTTTGTTAGCCTATTCGATATTAAACAAAAGTTTTGACTCGATTTTATCAACATCTTTCTTTTGGCTCTCCTCGAAACTTGTCAAATTCTACATCAGACCTAATGCGTCTCAGGTCGAGAAGTGTTTGCGTGTTTACGATCCCCGGACGAGGCGGAGGCGAATAGAATATACAATGACGTGTCATTCACATCGATTGAGGCCGCATAAAAGATGCGGTGTATCTTCATACATTATGTATAGAGCCCGTGGTCCGCGTCCAGCTCCTATCCGACCCGACCTTCATGCTGCTGAGGTCCCGCCAAAGATTCGCTTAATACTTCTACCACTGAGCGACAACCCCTTTACCATTCTTCTACATACTAGCCAGCTGTTACTTGCTCAGTCAACCCTAAAGTGCAGCATTCGATCAGCCGATCAAATATTAGGCGTCGAATAGATGAGTACAGGAGTACGGTTATCTAACACGACACGCACCGACCGTTGCCCCTCGTGCAGAGAAGTGTCGTCAAATAGCTCGGCGACAATTATTCGTCATAGTGGCGAGGCGACAGGCGATGCCTGAACAATAGTGCACAATCACCGAGATTGTGGACGCCGCGCCCGTGTCAACTGCCTCTCGCGTGAACAACCAGCATTGTTATGGTGATGCTCTGTAGCTTCAGGTTCGACGCTCGGGGAAAACAAAAGATGCGCCACACATTTGCATAGACTCTAAACGTTCCTCTTCTAGAAAGGGAATATTGATGGGAATTGGGAAGTTTACCGAAATAAATAATTCATGCCAGGGTTTCGGACGACCGCTGTTAAAAGCTTAACATTGAAATTCGACTCACCCTCGGGCCTCAAAAACTCCATTCTGAAGTTCGGTTAATTGGTAGCATTAACCATTTCAACATGTAGACCATTAGTAAAAACGAGATGAATCCGAGCAGGTAGACGACGAAACCAGCTCTCGGGGTAGTTTTTTTTTTGTTAACTTAAGCAGGTACCTACCGGCCGACCCTTCTAGACAGATTGTGTACAATTTTTTTCGTCTACACAAATAAATCTACGATCGTGTAAAATTTCGTTTTATTTTTGTACCTTTTGGCACAGTCTTTTTTTGTGTACTTGTGTCCCTAAGCCATATATGTATTATAGCCGCTATGTTATTTTTACATATGGATAGCGTTAAAACGCAAGCAGCTTCACTGAAGCATTTTTAGCTCCTGACAAGTGTAACGAGAAAATTTTATTAACCATTCATTTTGTCATTTTTCAGAACCAATCTCGGCCAGTGCAGACCATGAACGCCACACTCAGTGCAACCCTTGGGCCGGTGGGAGCCGGCGCAGTCACAGGCACCGTGAACTGGGAGCAGCACCCGGTGCTGGCCCGCGCCGCGTCTGTGCCCGCACACCGCGCGCTCGCCGGCCTCCTGGACCGCCTGGGCCACCGCCGGCTCGAGCGCACCACCAGCGAGCCCGCGCCGCCGCCGCCAGCCACCAGCAGATACAAGACCGAACTCTGCAGACCCTTCGAGGAAGCCGGCGTCTGCAAATACGGCGACAAGTGTCAATTTGCGCACGGGATGCGCGAGCTGCGTAACTTGCAACGCCACCCTAAGTACAAGACGGAACTGTGCCGCACGTTCCACTCGGTGGGATTCTGCCCGTACGGGCCGCGCTGCCACTTCGTGCACAACGCGGAGGAAGCACGGCGCCGCGAGTCGACGTCCCCCGGTGGGTCGCTGGCGTCGCTGTCGTCAGGAGGCTCGATGGCGTCCTACATGAGCGACGGGTCGCGCTCGCCGCGCTCGCCACACTCGCCGCACTCTCCGCTGGCGCCGCAGTCTCCGCAGTCTCCGATGGCGCCGCACTCGCCGCCCGCTATGTCTCCTCCCGCGCACGCCACCGCGTTCGCGTTCCGCCGCGCGCAATCTCCCGAGCCTGAAGAAGAGCGTCTCCCTGTGTTCAACCGTCTGTCGTCTGCGTTCGGGGACCTCGTGATCGCCTAGAGCCCTGCGACCGCCTAGTCCTAAGTTAACTTATACCGAACATAGCTTAAGGATCGTCCGTCACCTTAGTGCCTACTCGACGTCTTCCAGCCAGCGCCCGAGCGGCGTCCGCTCGTCGCGCCTCGCGCACACGCACACCCGCTCAACGAATGATCTCCAGTTTGTCGATGCTATTTTGCTACTTCGCCTTGTAATTTATAAAGTTAACGAAACGAAGTGTTTTCTGGCGTCTCGAATGTTTGCGGTGTGAAGTATAATGGTTTCGTACCTACATGTTTTTAGTTATCGGCACGCACTTGTAAATGGCACCTTATAATATTAGATATTTATTGTGTAGCTCGCGGAAGTCTTCCCGATGATCCTCCGCCGAGCGGTGGTCTCTGTAAAGTTAGCATAGAACATTTTATTTATTTCGTACTGCCTATCCGCGCTCGGTACTGTACCGCGAGAAGGCGCTCGTGATCTATTTTTAAGGGTTTAAGATAATAATTTATTATTTATTTTGAGTCTCTTTAACTGTAATAATTATTTTACTTTGTAGCTAGCAGCTGCGATGCCGCACCGCATACGGACGAGGCCCGCGTCGACGGGACGTGGCTCGTTACCATACACAAACTTGACTGATTCTGTACCTGAACACAGATAATACTATTTTAATACAAGTCACCGATATACACGCTACGGACAGAATCAGTCAGTCTACAACTCGGGAGCTCGATGGGCTTGTGTAACAAAGTATTCCAGTTTAATTAATCTCGAATATTATAGTCGACCTCGGCAGACAAAAACCGAAAGTGCTCATTTGTGGCTGCGTGTCGTACGATAATCTCCGGCTAGCCGACACCGCTAGCGATCTCCTCCGCGGCCCATCTGAGAACTATCGAACGCTCCTCCGCGCTCGACTAGTCTGCCAAGGACTTTTTTTTTTCATTTTACCTCGTGCGAGGAGGACGAGATGCGGCCCGAAACCGGTTCCAAGTTTTTGGTGATTATTTTTGTAGTGGTCGCGCCGAGTCCCTGTCTCGGCGCTCGCGTCCGCCTCGCAAAAACCGCCGGGAGCGAGCCTCCCGAGCGCAGGCCCGCCGAACTCCCGAGCTCTCGTACAGAAACCTGTATAAAGATATGACACAACAATATATGAAACATGTTACAATTGCAGCCGGCGAGCGGTCGCCGCGCGGGGCGCGGGCGTGCGTCTCGCTCGCTCGTGCTCCGCCAAAGTGTGCCTTTTACTTTATAAACGAGATAAATCGATTTATTTAATTTTTAGTTGATCGAGATAGATTATTGTTTATTTATTGTCTCCTTTTGAATATAATATTCAAATTGGCACAGTTTAACTTTAGTCCTACTTTGACAGAGCTAAGTGATTAGTTTCCAAGTAGCATAGTTTTCTTTTGAATTTAAAGTGTGATATTTTATAATATTTATATAAAACAAAGTTTAAACTTTTAATTAAGGGACCAATGTAAGTGATTAGGAGAAATTCTGATAGAACCATCGTATGCTATCGAATCTTACCAAGAGACTGTATCCTCGCGCCACATATTGATGATATTTTTGTTACATGTCAGATCTACGAGTTCTTTTATCATAATATATTACAATAAAACGACATTTGACCGATACTGGTTTTGTGTTTGATTTTATTATTCAGCTTTATAGAACCGAGATGGTATTTTATTTTGTTTTACTATTTTTAGTTTCAGTTTTTCTCCCTTTCTTAGCGAGTCCACATGCATGGTGACCACAAGATAATAATTTTGTACCTAATGTTAAGGAAATTTTAGTTTTAAGCGTTCATAAAGATCACGATTATTATTTATTATCAGTTCATTACAAATTATAAACCATTAAAAACTGATTTATTTAATTTCTTTTTGTATTTAAACCGACATTTAAGTTGTACGATTTCTTGTAACTTAATGTTAGTAATATATCATGAGTCATATAATATAACTGGTTAGTTTAGTACCTACGACACTTGTAATTAAGTATTTAATTTTTTTAATTTAATTCCAATAAGTTAATCTTCCAAAAAATGACTACTACGTATTCTATTTTCTTATGGACAAACAAATTAAGTATAAAGCTTAATTATGACATTTTTCTTGTAAGTTTCCTTATTTCCATCTGCATTTTTATTGAATTATAGTCAAAATAATGTTTAATTTTGTTTTTTATTTTTTGTTTTCCTTTGTTTTATCCCATACATTTTATTTATTCATCCAGCATAAATTATTTGTTGTGAACACACACACACATGACAAAAACATAGTCTAGAAAGGGGGAGACTGATGAAATGGCTACTATGATGAGGTCATAAATAAGCACTAACCCCAAATAAAGTAGGAGAATGGCGATAATGACATACATTGAAGATATAACATAACATAGCATACCTAAAAATTATTAAACTAGCCACTTCAAAATCAGAAGACTAGAATAATATAGTTTGTAATATGAATGAAATCAAAGAGAAAGATTTCAATTATGATCAACGATGATGACGCCGTTTACATTTCCCATCACATACTAATTAACAAAATACCGATCTGCCCTCGTACCTACCTAAGCCAAAAACAAGCCTTTTTGTTTTTGCGTCTAGGTACTTGAAAGATCTCTGATCAGATGGTTCCGTTAAAGTAAATATCATTAATATTGAAAATAATACAACAAGAAAAATCATCATAACTCATTTATTTCAAAAAAGGGAAATCAATTTTCACATACTTATTGGTCATCATCATCTCAGCCGAAAGACGCCCACTGCTGGACATAGGCCTCCCCCAAGTGTCGCCAATGTGCCCTGCCCACTGCCACTTAAGTTGAGCAATTCTTCGTGCTACGTCGGTGACCTTGGTTCTCTTGCGGATGTCGTCATTTCTGATTCGATCACGCAAGGAAACTCCGAGCATAGCCCTCTCCCAAATTGCCCTTTGGGTGACTTTAAGCCTTTTGATAAGGCCCATTGTCAGCGACCACGTTTCGGTCCCGTATGTAATCACTGGCAACACACACTGGTCATAGACTTTCGTCTTGAGACACTGCGGTAAGTTGGACGAGAAGATACCGCGCAGTTTCCCGAACGCTGCCCAGCCGAGTCGGATTCGACGATTGACCTCTTTCTCGAAATTAGACCTACCTAACTCGACCGTTTGTCCTAGGTATACATAATCGTCTACAATTTCTAGTGTAGAGTCTCCGATCTTGATAGGAATGGGTGTGACATGGGCATTCAACATGACCTTCGTCTTGTCCATGTTCATTTTTAGACCCACTCTTTCGGAAGCTCTACTGAGGTCTTCGAGCATTGTACTGAGGTCCTCCATGGTCTCAGCCATGACCACAATATCGTTGGCAAACCGAAGGTGAGTGATGTACTCGCCATTGACGTTGATGCCTACCCCTCTCCAGTCCAGAACCTTGAAGACATCCTCCAGTGCAGCGGTGAACAGTTTCGGAGATATGACGTCCCTGTCTTACACCTCGCTGCAGAAGGATAGGTTCCGAGGCTTGGTTCTGAAGTCGGACTGACATGGTGGCGTTTTTGTAAAAACACTTCAACACCTCGATGTACCGATAGTCAATTTGGCACCGTTGGAGAAACTGCAGTACAGCCCAGGTTTCGATCGAATCAAAGGCTTTTCCGTAGTCCACTAACGCAAAGCAGAGAGGCAAGTTATACTCTTCGGTCTTCTGTATAACCTGTCGAAGCGTATGTATGTGGTCCACGGTGCCTTTTCGGAAACCGGCTTGTTCGGGTGGCTGGAAATCGTCAAACCTGCGCGCGAGACCATTCGTGATGACTCTTGAAAACAACTTATAGACATGGCTTAGAAGTGAGATGGGCCTGTAATTCTTCAACCGGGCATTGTCACCCTTCTTGAAGAAGAGTACCACCACACCCCTGCACCATGCCTGTGGTGGCGTTTTCCCCTCTAGTATGACGGAATTAAACAGCTTCTAAAGGGCTTTAAGTACCGGTTTTCCACCCGCCTTCAGGAGTTCGGCCGTAATTCCGTCATCACCCGGTGCCTTGTTGTTTTTGAGCTGTTTCAGAGACATCCTAATCTCGTACAGGCTGACGTCCAGGATGTCTTCGGTATCGTGTCGGGTTAGTCTAGCTCTTGGGTCGTTCCCTAGGTCGACAATGGGTTTGCTGGTTGACGTGTACAACTGTCCATAGAAGCTTGATCTCCCTCAGTAGCTCCGGTTTGGCGGATAAGATCCTGCCATCGTCGGTCTTCAGTTTCGTGAGCTGGCTCTCCCAAATAGCCAGATCTCTTGAAAATACTTTGGAGCCTTTGTTCCGCTCGATCGCGTCTTTAATACGCTCGGTATTAAAGCGGCGGAGGTCGCTCCTTAAGGATTTAGAGATCCGTCTATTGAGCTTAGGTATTTCGACGCCTCATCTGAAGACTGCAGGATCATCTCACGCCGCTCCTTCCTATAGGTACCTCCTACTTATAGGTATTTCCTAGTTTTCTTATCATATGTTGCGTGATCTCTTTCAGGCTTACGGGGGCAGGAATGGTCACTTGGGATTTTTGCCGGTTGAATCACCAATTGATTTAATCAATGAATGGTTTCTAAAATATGGGAAAACCCATATTAACAAATTTGACAGACACTGAAATTGCTCATGAATAAACATTAGCACAATGAATGGCGTAATTTTTATATGAAGTAGATAAACACTTGAAAAAAACACAGCTGCTGGTATATGTAGGTATAGACTTTGGGCAGATGTCTGGGTATGTAATTGTTATTATCTAACGGACGCCAGTTCAGGAGGTAAATTTCCTTTTAGGAAAAATAATACGTCCACGGGAGATGTTTAGGGCTCGTGGATCAAAAACCGAATTTTGACTATTACAACTTCTTCTGCTGAAAGTGGTGTACCTACTCAGCAGTAGGTCACTGTCAACTTAATTTGAAGAAGCCTAATTACATAGAGAAACCCTAAATTTGGGTTGGAGCATCAACCCTTACTATATATAAAGTGTCAAACCTGAACAGGTTCGGGTTCATCATCTCAAAACAGAAATAAAAACAGTTAAACCCTTATCCCGCAAACAGGCTAATGAACCCCTCCTTAAATTACTCTCATTCCCTAAACGGGTTGGTAAATCCTTCAAATACTATTTCCCTTGAAAGGCTTTCCATAGTTTAGCGGTTAACCTTCCAAAAAGTTACCAGAATAATAAGGCTCGTACAGAATTGGTTTTCAGCACATCATTTTTAGAGTATCATTCTAGGCTAAGAGGAAAAAATGTTGGTACCATTCCACAGCGAAATTACAAAATGCCATTTATTTGTGTTACCTGTTTATTCAGTGAATAACTAAAGCGAATATTTGTACCAAGTCTGCCGGTACGCAGTAAATAATACCTGCATTGTACTGACAGACAACAGTTGCGATAAAATAAAGGAAATGTCGAACAAAAAAAATGGTAAGACGCAATACCTACTATTGTTCAGGTCAGCAATGGATAATTGGATTAGTTGGACTGCGCAGTAATTAAGGGTAGATAATCATTAAAATTGTAGGTGATTGATACGAGTATTTATGCTTATCAAATGCAGTGAAATGCTCTCTACCTTAATATACAAAAAACATCACGTGGCCATGTTATGTTTTTTGTCACAAATAATAAGGGCTAAATTCAAAACCTAATGCTAAAACGTGCCATAGGTATAATATAATAATCCATACCTATGTCATATGTCCAATGGATCTCAGACTTGATCTTTGACAAACATTCAGAAGTCCAAATTCAAGGTTTGCCAACTTGCAATGGAGCGCAGTATCCTAGGCGTCAAACTTATCGACCATGTACGCAACACCATACTGCGCTCCAATAAAAAGCCGGAAAGCTAAAGTGGGAGTGGGCTGGCCATCCATATCTGCCGTATGCTGTGGGCCAAAATAACCACGATGTCGAGACCTCGCCTCGACGCGGTAGACCTCGCAGGAGTCGCAGGAGATGGCGGGATGAGCTAGACAAGACCAACGAACAGTGGTCCACATTGGCCCTGGATTGAAGAATATGGAAGTCATGGGGAGACCACTGCTAGGCCTTTGCCCAGCAGTAGGATGACATAGGCTAACAGTAACAGGTACAATAATACATCCTGATTATGTGTACATACGTACATAAACATCATCATTATCATTAAACCTAGTACGAAAGAACCTTTACATGTAGAACGATATTTTTTGCGTAAAGTTACTTAGTATGATGTACAGAATGCTTGGTTGACGACTTTGTGAAAAAAGGTCTGTTTGTGCAGTACCATAGAGTATATATTCGTCTTTGTGCCGTACCATGTATTTGCCGTAGAACTGACT
This sequence comes from Xestia ashworthii, assembly GCA_950022955.1. Lineage (NCBI taxonomy): Eukaryota > Metazoa > Arthropoda > Insecta > Lepidoptera > Noctuidae > Xestia > Xestia ashworthii. The sequence goes on from OX465561.1 coordinate 12,477,953, forward strand.
GACGACTGTTCCGAACGTAATAACTAATAAATACTTATAACTTAATGGAATTTGTGTGTCGGTACATTTTAGGATCAAAAGCTAGGCTCCAGGGGTGGCTGGGTAGCAGGTGGTCAGTTGTCTGTAGTGGTCTGCTACAGGCTGATCTGATAGTACCTACATAACAAGCACTTATCCAAAGTTTTGGTTCGGGGGGGGGACCAACCTTGAAACAACCATGTGGACTGTAAACAATCGCTGTACCTACCTAATCACTGTACTATAGGGGGAGGGATAAACCCATAGAGTATATAACCACTAGAGAGCATATAGGCCGATTTCTTCTAAGAACACAACTCACTACCGCGGGCCGGGGGACGAGGAAGAATGCGCGGCTGCAATTGGTCAGTTCAAGGTCAAGTGGCGTAGGTATGTCTGGTTAGGGATTGCACGACTTGACTAAGGGAAAATAGTCGATATCGATAAAATGGATCTTAAAATTAAAAAAAAATACTCATTAAAAATCACATAACAAAATTCAATCAAAATCAGTCAATAACAAAAAGAAAAACAACAATTGTTTCTTATTGATTTTTAAAATGAATGAAATATGTTTTTCGAATTACAGTTGTAGGGTCTTGATTGATCTCAGTCAAAAATGATAAATTAGCGTCTACATAATTATTTATGAATTATGCATCTTCCTCATAAAATACAATGATGTGTTGATTCTATTTCATATTGATTATAATTAATATCCCGAAATAAATTATACCCAATTAGAGTTTGAAATAACGATCTTATAAAATAGTCTGAATTATATTTCTTATTTCTTAAAGTAATATAAAAATTGTATGATGTTTAATTTTATTTTTATCGATATCAACTTCAGCCATTAAAAAGGTAACGGCTCTGATTTTTACGATAAAAGTACAAAGGGAGAGAAAGGGATAAAAGAATTAGAATTTCCTAGTGAAAGAAAGGGACTTTTCCAAAAGACATAAACGCGGGTCACTGTTTCGTGTGTTCTTTCACACTCTACCATTTTAAATAGACCCCTGCGGTTGCTCTTAATCTGATTAAATTAAAAAATAATTTCGTAGTGTTTACTTACTGATGAAAAGGTATGCCTATCCTTTTTGTAACTAGATGTCTTGGAATATTTCCCAAACCAGTTTACCGCGCATTTTGGCATTTTATGCGTTTTAAATTGTATAAATAAATCTCAACAATTTATAATTATTTAGCGTGCATATGGGTCTAACAATTGGTCACAACTAAAATGGTTACTAGTACCGTCGCCTACTTATAGGTGCAAAATTACTAATAGTTTTCGTGCGTCGGGGCACTGTATGCGCAGTCAAGTGGTTTTATAGTCTTTGGATAAACCCCAACTATCCCCCCCTCTGACGTGCCTGGTAATGAACTTAAGAACTTACCATGAAAATACATTACAGCGTACAATTTTGAAGAGTAGTCCTCTTCAAAATTTTAAGCTGTAGGTAATATGTATTTCTCATTAAGAATCGTCATTTTAAATGACAATGATCTACGTCAGTAATGCCAGCATCTGAAACTCGTGGTCGTGGTGCAACGTGGCGCGAATGTTTGACGATTGAGGCAGGTCCAGCTGTGGACCTCAATGGGCAGAGTTGATTGTGGTAGTGTAATAGTAAGTTACCAATACTTAGGTACTAACCATGCATCGTGTACTAAGTATGCAATGGCAAGGTACGAATTTAATTTAAGTTTTAATATCTACGTTATAAAACGAGTCATGCGCAACTTACAAGAACAGAGGTTCATTTCGTAGTAAGTAGTAAATTGATCCTTGTTTGAAACGAAGCCAGGCATCGAGTTCCTCCGGCTGAGTCGGCGACTCTTGTAACCCAACACGAAGATAAGGCCTGGCCTTGACAAAACAGTATATAGGTAGTAACGACAGCCTATAGTAATTTCACGATTTATCAAAAACTACTTTGAACCGACTGTTTAAAGTTTATATTCGTGCAGAATCATTTCAACCAACGCAACGATGAAGTTGTTAGTAATGTACCTATAACGGATGTTATAATCTGGTGCCCGACGAACAAAATAATGAACGAGCTTGTGCAGGGGTCATAAGATCAGCCTCTTAATTAGGTAGCTAGCTCAATAATAAAGCTAATGCTAAAATTACGGAGCAACAGTGACTCATTGTTGCCAAAAACTATAATACTTAGTTAAGAAATAAAAATACCACGTGGTGTTGAATTATTAGAATTCATTATTAAATAAAAAAAGAGCTGAGGGAGTTTGCATCAGCTCTCCTCTCCATATTTTTTGCGTAAAGTTACTTAGTATGATGTACAGAATGCTTGGTTGACGACTTTGTGAAAAAAGGTCTGTTTGTGCAGTACCATAGAGTATATATTCGTCTTTGTGCCGTACCATGTATTTGCCGTAGAACTGACTGACGACTGTTCCGAACGTAATAACTAATAAATACTTATAACTTAATGGAATTTGTGTGTCGGTACATTTTAGGATCAAAAGCTAGGCTCCAGGGGTGGCTGGGTAGCAGGTGGTCAGTTGTCTGTAGTGGTCTGCTACAGGCTGATCTGATAGTACCTACATAACAAGCACTTATCCAAAGTTTTGGTTCGGGGGGGGGACCAACCTTGAAACAACCATGTGGACTGTAAACAATCGCTGTACCTACCTAATCACTGTACTATAGGGGGAGGGATAAACCCATAGAGTATATAACCACTAGAGAGCATATAGGCCGATTTCTTCTAAGAACACAACTCACTACCGCGGGCCGGGGGACGAGGAAGAATGCGCGGCTGCAATTGGTCAGTTCAAGGTCAAGTGGCGTAGGTATGTCTGGTTAGGGATTGCACGACTTGACTAAGGGAAAATAGTCGATATCGATAAAATGGATCTTAAAATTAAAAAAAAATACTCATTAAAAATCACATAACAAAATTCAATCAAAATCAGTCAATAACAAAAAGAAAAACAACAATTGTTTCTTATTGATTTTTAAAATGAATGAAATATGTTTTTCGAATTACAGTTGTAGGGTCTTGATTGATCTCAGTCAAAAATGATAAATTAGCGTCTACATAATTATTTATGAATTATGCATCTTCCTCATAAAATACAATGATGTGTTGATTCTATTTCATATTGATTATAATTAATATCCCGAAATAAATTATACCCAATTAGAGTTTGAAATAACGATCTTATAAAATAGTCTGAATTATATTTCTTATTTCTTAAAGTAATATAAAAATTGTATGATGTTTAATTTTATTTTTATCGATATCAACTTCAGCCATTAAAAAGGTAACGGCTCTGATTTTTACGATAAAAGTACAAAGGGAGAGAAAGGGATAAAAGAATTAGAATTTCCTAGTGAAAGAAAGGGACTTTTCCAAAAGACATAAACGCGGGTCACTGTTTCGTGTGTTCTTTCACACTCTACCATTTTAAATAGACCCCTGCGGTTGCTCTTAATCTGATTAAATTAAAAAATAATTTCGTAGTGTTTACTTACTGATGAAAAGGTATGCCTATCCTTTTTGTAACTAGATGTCTTGGAATATTTCCCAAACCAGTTTACCGCGCATTTTGGCATTTTATGCGTTTTAAATTGTATAAATAAATCTCAACAATTTATAATTATTTAGCGTGCATATGGGTCTAACAATTGGTCACAACTAAAATGGTTACTAGTACCGTCGCCTACTTATAGGTGCAAAATTACTAATAGTTTTCGTGCGTCGGGGCACTGTATGCGCAGTCAAGTGGTTTTATAGTCTTTGGATAAACCCCAACTATCCCCCCCTCTGACGTGCCTGGTAATGAACTTAAGAACTTACCATGAAAATACATTACAGCGTACAATTTTGAAGAGTAGTCCTCTTCAAAATTTTAAGCTGTAGGTAATATGTATTTCTCATTAAGAATCGTCATTTTAAATGACAATGATCTACGTCAGTAATGCCAGCATCTGAAACTCGTGGTCGTGGTGCAACGTGGCGCGAATGTTTGACGATTGAGGCAGGTCCAGCTGTGGACCTCAATGGGCAGAGTTGATTGTGGTAGTGTAATAGTAAGTTACCAATACTTAGGTACTAACCATGCATCGTGTACTAAGTATGCAATGGCAAGGTACGAATTTAATTTAAGTTTTAATATCTACGTTATAAAACGAGTCATGCGCAACTTACAAGAACAGAGGTTCATTTCGTAGTAAGTAGTAAATTGATCCTTGTTTGAAACGAAGCCAGGCATCGAGTTCCTCCGGCTGAGTCGGCGACTCTTGTAACCCAACACGAAGATAAGGCCTGGCCTTGACAAAACAGTATATAGGTAGTAACGACAGCCTATAGTAATTTCACGATTTATCAAAAACTACTTTGAACCGACTGTTTAAAGTTTATATTCGTGCAGAATCATTTCAACCAACGCAACGATGAAGTTGTTAGTAATGTACCTATAACGGATGTTATAATCTGGTGCCCGACGAACAAAATAATGAACGAGCTTGTGCAGGGGTCATAAGATCAGCCTCTTAATTAGGTAGCTAGCTCAATAATAAAGCTAATGCTAAAATTACGGAGCAACAGTGACTCATTGTTGCCAAAAACTATAATACTTAGTTAAGAAATAAAAATACCACGTGGTGTTGAATTATTAGAATTCATTATTAAATAAAAAAAGAGCTGAGGGAGTTTGCATCAGCTCTCCAGGGTATGCTGAATCAGGAAACAAAGCAGCGTATGGCCAGCATACATCCAACAACATACTTGGTTTGTTTAGTTCCGCAACTGCAATCTAAAACCTGCAACAATGCTACACGTGGCTTTGGGATCATGGTTCCCTATTGTCAACACTCAATGACGTTTGCAGTTCCATATGGCCCAAAACAAAACCACCGAGCAAGATTTTCCTTTGGAATGTCGGATAGGCCTATGTTGTCAGTTCCAACTTCCAAAACCTGGTGCATAAGACAAATTCAAGCCTTCGTATATCAACCAACATTATCAAGTCTAAGAAAGTACCTAAATACTTAACTCAATGTTGGTTCAGCGATAATAATAATTACCTACTGCTGGATGCGTGAGGGCGACCATTATCTAATATTTGTACAGAACACTGATTAGATAACGGAGGAGATGTATAAATAGGTACGAGCGGGGAGTCACTAAACTGATTAAATTGATGGCAATTTGAGAAGGCATTACTATGTTGAAAATGATATAAATAAACAAAACAGTTTAACCAAGGAACTTTTAGCCATTACTGAATTAATGGAGTACCATTTAAGATATTCTTCCTGATTTGCATCTTGTGAACGATACGATTTTAATAAATTATGCAGTTGTAATAATGAGTTATTACTTTTAATGAGTCGCTCGGCTCGGAAGCTTCATCTTCCGCAATATTTTCATTACAGAATTAACTGGAAGTCATATTATGCATAATTGAGTGAACCTCTTGCGAAGTAGGTAATAAATAATATGCGTAATTATAAAAGGCTAAAGAAAAATAAAGCATAAACTGAAAGAGTGCTGCGACGTAACCGCATCCACACTTAATGCATGCGGACGGATATAACTGAAAGTTATTTATATTGACATAAAACAGATAGAGGTGAGGTGAAACTGAATGACGGACGCCTTAAGTCCGCTTCCTGCCCTGTTAATGCGGCGAAATATTTGGAAAGTCACGTTTTCAAGGGTAGCTGTAAAAAAGGAAATCACAAAATTTGCATTCCGTAGCGTCAAGCGGCAAGTCTGGCCGTTCCGTGTTTATTTATGGGATTAACAGAAGGGCAAACGGACGTGATAAGAGATTTTGAGGGTACTCTTGTATCCACAAATACATGCTTCGGGTAGTATGAAGGTAACTGATAAACTAAGTAAATTGAACAGGACACTTGAGAGGTATGTTTAAACCTCGATAAAAATATCTGTCAAACCGATTGCTTTACAAAATTGGACGGAAATATAGTGTATGCCCACAGTTATGCACTACTTCTGCTCACAGGTCAATTCTATCGTAAAATATACAATTTCAACAATCATAAATGCTCATTAAATAAAAAAAAATACGATGTTGTCTCAATGTTACACAACGCCACCGTTTTCTCTCGAATTAAAGATCTGTTTGCTTCGACAATGAAGTGAAATTTTTAAACGATTTTAATCTTTGATTCTACAGTTAAATTAGCGTAGAGTTTTGTTCATTATGGTGACGGTGAACAAATTGTGGCAGCCCTAGGAGCGTTGCGGCGCATATTCTATTACAATAAGCCTAGCTTAGAGAATGCTGTATCAACGGTTAGGCACGGCGACAAGTGACCCGCTACCGGGTGAACGCAATATAAATTTTACTGCTCGATGCCTGTACTACCATGTACACAAGCTATATCTTCATTTAAAAATCTAATCTACAATCTTTTCAGCATAATCTCAACGGATGTGAGTGGTCCAGTATCATTAAGATCTCAATGAAATTTTTAGATCAAGGAAAATTATCACAAAAATTGATAATTGGTTTGAGAAATAAAAGTTGCTTCTATAAAGACCATGGCGTCATTCGGCAAAAATCAAAACAATTTGTATGGTAATTATTTCATTAAGTAATTGTTATTTAAATTCTCGATAATCTGAGATATGTGCAAATTCATTTCCATGCTAGCGTCGAGCCTGGGAATGATACGGAAAGGGTCATGTGTGATCTTAAATTGTCTAATGATAGGAAGGTATTGGTTAGCTACCAAAGTTGGGTGCCGAAGATAACTCCACAGACAAATTATTTTACTGGAGTACTGTTGTACTCCAGTAAAATTGTGTATTTTTCTGTACTGAAAGGGAACCTTTCAGTAGTGATAAGCTGTCAATCCCAACACATCATCACACTTAACGAAAAATGTAAAAAACGAATACCCCAAATAAAAGTTAAAATTTTTGTCAATTGAGTAGGTATTTTGTGGGCAAGTATACTCGAGCAATACGGTTGGCAGGAATCGAGACAAAGGCTCGTAAAGATAAGCGACGTATCGCTCGCTTTACGTAACCCAGGCACTCACCTCGGGCGCACTCACATGCACTCTCACGCACTCACATGCTCTAAGCCTGCACAAGGTCCATGCACTTTTCTGTTTGGTCTTAATTACCCGTTATTAACCATTGTTTGGGGTGTTGATGTTGAGTTCAAACCTTAACAATCAGAAGTAACCCAGATTTCGACATGCTTATTTCCCAGGGATCAAGAACTCGGAAATCTACTCAATTGAACAGTCTTCTGAAAGCAGTATTTTTCCAAGGTAATTGCAATGAATATTCAAAAATCATGAACATACACTATGTATAGTAAAGCATCATTATCTGTTTTGCCTTTTTCTAACTATACATCGTCCAGTCTAACCGGAAGCAGTTGAATACCAGTATTGTCCATGGATCGACGATCTCGCCTATCTGACTCCACAACCACAACCCAGTTGGTACTGGGTAATACGATATCCCTTAGTAAGACTAGTCCTGAGACTTTCGGGGGCACTGACTACCCTACCTGTAACTTTTGTCAAAGATCTACCTACATATAATAGACTGGGACCAAAAGCTACCAGCTTTCTGAGGTACGGTGGAATCTAGGTCTGTAATGGATGGTCTGGTCATCTATCTAAGGACCAACCTAGGCAAGCGCTTAGTAACATGAAGATCGACTCGATCGGCTGTTATTATTATTTAGCCACGAGCTCATAAATACCTCGAAGAAAAATACAGCTCTGTCTAGATTGACTGTCAGTATTAGCCAGGGTGGATTTCCGTGCTTGACTTTCAGGCTGCTGGAGGCGGCTAGACATCAGCATTAGACACGTGGTCAAAAATAACAGTCTATTTTATTTTAAATCACAAATCAGCACAAAAGTGTGTCACATATACAATATTTATATTCCATTTGTGCATGCAAAAGGTACAAATAAAATTCTGAAATACCGTTAATGAATTCTAAAATGTGCCAACGCCTGTGTATCCCCGTTAGCGGTACTCATTAAAGATTTATAAGGCAGAAATCCTGGTATCAAGTAATATCTAATAATAGAAATTGCCCACAGGTTTTTGACGACACAGTACTTTGATAATATCAAACAATTTACCATTATTTAGATGAAAAAATTAAAGTTTCGGACAACGAAGTAAGTTTAACACTCTGGCTCTCAGATCTTTCGAGATGCTGATGTAATAACCGGGTGAGGCAGTACATTTAATAAAAGGTCAAATTCGCATTGATCGCCAAAGAAGAATATTAAACCATTGCTAACTTGAGTATAAATCAAGCGTAGTGTGTGGGCCGCGCGTTATTAGCGATAACCCGCGATTTTACAACAGTACGCATGATGTCACCAGTTTCCCCCAACTGTCGTATTTAACATTTGGCTGCAATTATCGTATTGACATCATAAGATGTTAGGTTTATGGAGATCCCAAACAAGCTGATGTAATAAAACCCCCTGTATGTTAAGAAGGGACTTCCATGCAGCACTGCAAGTCTACAACCAATTATAATCGACATTATGAATGCAGAATTGCAGAATAGCAAAGGAAGCGTTGCTTGATACTGTTTTCTAGTTTAATTGCATGAAATATTTTAACATCAGGAACGATGGACGGACTGTGTGAAATACGATGTAACTGGAAAGGGGTCCAACCCCAACTCGTCTACGCAATAGACAACTTCTGTGGTTGACCACAAAAATGACGAGTAATAGAGAAGAATGCAAGAAGAAGACATGCTGCGGCGATCGACAAATTAGGAGGAGAATGATGACTTTCAATATGGAAAACATTTCTTGCACGAAATTGTGTCTTAATAGATATGCTCTTAGCCATAGTCTGCATTGCAGTTTTAGCATATGTCGCAGTGCAGTTCATAGCACTAGTTCTGCTGAGTCAGTAGTAACCAAATTTGACATTTGCATAATATTACTATATGCATAGGAAAATGCCTACATACAGTTTGTTTACACTCAAATAATCGCTGTCCCTATCCATTAATGTCGCTTTAATATATTGCTAGCGAACGATAAACACGATAAAAAAGCGTTTAAAGTACGATACTAAGTAACCGATAAAGATATTTATATTCACTGATAAAGAGGTCGACTTGCCGGAATTCAACAGAATTGGTGAAAATCTTGAGTTATCTGTAGACTCGGTTCCATAATCTTTATTAAAATTGTACACAATGATGCGTCAGTAGTTGTTATTTCAGCTATATTTGATACATTACTGAAACTGACAGGAAAAATTCATCATGAACCCATGTTTACCTATGCTATAAACATAATGCGTTACTATGCAAGTACTTTATAGTGTACTCGTAGCACCCCAGAAGCCAAAAAGTCAAGCTCACGTATTATTGTAACCAAGCCTGAAAACCCAGCATCAAACCAAAACTGTTCTGAAACAACCAATAAAAGTACACAATAACATATCCGGGTGTTCTAAACTTTTAACAGGTGCATTCAAAGTGTACTTATCGGGTGGTTAATAGCTTAGCGTTCGTAATCGTCGCCAAGTTAGATCACTGCAGTTAAGCAACACTTATAGCCACTAGCCACTAGGTGGTTGCATGATCATTTACGTGGCTCGCGATAAGTGGGGAACGCATTATACGTGTGCTCGGGCCGATGTTAACATAACGACTATTACGAGTGAATGCTTGATTAAGTGCGTTGGCGCGAAAAAACAACGAGGCTTGATAACCGCTCTAACCGCCTGGTTTAGTTGAGTGGTAATGAGTATGGAGGAACTGAATTTTATGTTACGATACAGGCTCTAAATCATGTTTCGGTTGAGTTTCAGGACAGTTTATAGCTTATTTGTGGTGATACACACATAAATTTACGTCTTTTTTTCCAGAAACTACAGACCGCCCCTGTCAATGCTTCGTCATCGTTCCTACATCGTGCCCACCAACCACCGGCTGCGAGTACCTACTGCGAAACTAACTTTTCGGAAGATCATTTGGATTTTTCTTCTGCAAGAATCTACGGCCTGAAATTGACAGTGATAAATAGAATGCATGAATTTATCCATTTGTATCAGCCGTCAAAGCGGAGACCTTGGACTTTGGAGGCTCAATACAAAAGTTGAATGAACTAAAATAGAAGATACAGACAGAAAATTAAATAATTTAAGTAAATGCATGTTGGCAACTTAGTAACACAGTCATCTGGGTACATGAGTAGAACTATGTAAGCGAAGCGCTAAGTGGCTTTGATATTTTCAAGTAAAAACCGTGAAAAGCAAACAAAGACAAGATGTAAAACTGTGATTTTGTCGAAGTGATTGAATAGAATACTTTTTTTACCTTTAACTACTTTGGCAACGTTCTGGTCAGAAGGCGTGTTAAGAATTTTATGACATCTTAGTAGTAAAACTCTCGAAGATATTTTTCTTATAGCTGTCGCAATTGCAGTAAAAACTCTACCTCTCGGCTTTTAGTAACCAACATTTTAAAAAGGTGTGAATTTGAATACCATTCTCTTGTTTAATCCATAAAATAAACTAATTTACAAAAAAAATATCACACTAAAGACACAGATAATCCGTACTTAAGACCATAGAGCCCAAATAAGAGAGACATTAGAAATCGTTTGTTACTAATTCTCGGGCCTACGTAGGGTCTACGTGTGGTCTACGTAGACGTAGCATTTTGCTACGACTGCTACGACATTTTTTTCTATACAGGAATACCATTTTTTCGACCAATTAGTGATTGTCGTGATTGTGAAAGTGAGTTCTGCTGGTCCAATAATTAGTTAGTACTATAAAATATTAAAGTCCAAAATATCAAAATCAAAATCATCAAAACCAAAATATTTTATTTCACATAGGCCTAGATGGGCACTTATAAAACGTCGAAAAAGGTGCAGTGTTCGCGTTGGTCGATTCCATGGAGAAGAACCGGCAAGAAACTCCATGGTTACTCTTTTCAAATCATTTGGTAATACAATATTATTATGTTTCATTACAGCATTGGTACTAAAGTATGGGGGGACAGCGAGTGGAAACACGGTTTTCTAAAATAAAAAAATCGGATCATGTTACATTTTACTGCCTCGTTGGTTTACTAACTATAATTATCTGTTTTTTTTAATTGCTTTTACCATTTTGATTTTTTTTTTTAATTTTTTGACCATGTTGACATTTTTTTTTCTTTTTTATTGTATGCTGTTCCAATGACATGCCACTTATTTTAAAATATAATTCTATTGTAAACCAATTATTTTCATGCCCATGTGACGGTAAAATGAGGAGCTCTATTATAGAAGAACACCTATGTCATGTACCTATTACCCATGTTTGCAAAGAATAAATGATTTGATTACTGAATGAGGTCCTGGGTTCGATTCCCAGATCGGATAAAGTGTTATTGAGTATATCCATCAGGATTTTTTTAGTAGCAACCACGGAATCTGGATTTATGCTCGGTTAATGGTTATAGGCTCTTCCCCTATTTCATGGGACTCAACCTCCAGCGGATCATATTCTAGGCCTCCATAGGTAGGAAACTTAGGATGTACCTTATTTTATGTTTCATATTTACGTAAAAATAAGGTTTAAGTTAGCTTGGTACGAGGAGTACCGTTTTGGGTACACCAAGAATAACTAGCAAAATGTGGGTGTACTATAAGCCACCATCAATGTGGGTGTCCCTACATCGATGATTACAAGCGTGATGTTACTTATGTTATGTCACTTTCACCAACCCGGATCGGGTGCCCACCTCGTGGTGGATTTAAAGGCTTGCGTTTTTAAGTTTCGTGACATATTCATAGGAGCATGTATATGTAACGAAACATAAAAACTACTGGATTGATTTGAAAACTTCTTTCAGCAATCGATAGCTACATTATCAGCGAGTAACATATATTTTATCCTCGTACTCCCACGGAAACGGGAATTATGCGGGTGAAACCGCGTGACGTCGGCTAGTAATGTATAAACGATCAAGCTTAGTATGATCCACCATCATTACCGAAATGCTGTTAATTTGAAAATTGTTTGTTAATTTTTTTGCAAGGGTAACGAAAACATTCTTTTTTGCGTTAACCAAACCACAAGATTATTCACAAGCTATAACAGGTGTTTCAACGAGTATCGAATGTTCGTCAAATGCTATTATTTCGCACTTCATATTTCAAAAGAGCGACGGTCAGCAAAAAAATACGACCGTTACTGATATTTTCCTGCAATGTTGTGCTTCTGGGATTATTGGAAATATAAGTTCCAGTATTGCATTGGAATTAGATCTCGCTGAAGATGGTGACCAGTGTGTGTTGTCAGTGATTACATACGGGACCGAAACGTGGTCGCTCACAATAGGCCTTATCAAAAGGCTTAAAGTCACCCAAAGGGCAATGGAGAGGGCTATGCTCGGAGTTTCCTTGCGTGATCAAATCAGAAATGAAGACATCCGCAAGAGAACGGAGAACGCAGAACGGATGGCCGATGGGGCAGAAAAGTTCTGGTGTGGCGACCGCGAACCGGAAGACGATGCGTTGGAAGACCTCCCACTAGGTGGACCGATGACCTGGTGAAGGTCATCGGAATCAGTTGAATGCGAGTTGCACGGGACCGGTCAATGTGGCGACACTTGGGGGAGGCCTATGTCCAGCAGTCTTTCGGCTGAAATGATGATGATGATGATGATGAAGATGGGAGGCGAGCTGGACAAAACCCGCAACTAGTCAACCAGTGGCCCACATTAGCCCTAGATCGAAACAAGTGGAAATTATAGGTAGAAGCCTTTGCCCAGCAGTGAGATGATGTTATCAGTAACAGTAACAGTAATTGCCTTGGGTCTACACCCAAAATCTTTTTCCAAGTGGATTAGCACCGTTGTTCCAGCACAAGTGCACATACAGGCTTATGTGCATCTATCTAAATTAAAGTCTAACAGTTTTTTTCAGTGTTTTTTTTTATAATAGGCACTTACGTCATTTTGCAGTAGTCATCATCTTTTATCTTTATTGTGAGGTAAGTGCGTAACCTGGTGTCACAGTTTTATGCCGCCCGTGGGCCTCTGACTTAACTAAGTCAAGGATATTAGTAGGATATCTTGGCGGCATGGCTTACCATGTATTTTAAATGCTAAAGTTCGTGAGAATGGATGTATGTATGTTTGTTACTCTTTTACGCAAAAACTGCTGAACTGATTTTGATGAAATTTTGCACACAAATAGTTTACAACCTAGATTAAAACGTAGGATACTTTTTATCCCGGTAGTAAGATCCCGTGGGACAATTATCAACCTTCACGCGGGTGAAGCGGCTGGCAGAAGCTAGTATCGTATTTCCGATGGTCACTAAGCTATCACTGCTGTAGTGTAGTAGTGGTTATATAAAAACCGCTTTGATAGACTAGTGATATTAGAATATTAACATAAGACCCTCAAAGTTTTCCAAGGAAATGTTTGATCTATTAACATTCAATTATTATCATCGTACAATTAAATACATAAAATCTCCAATTTCGGCCTCAAATTGGGTCATGTTTATAAATAATCCTGTGTGGTGTCAGATAACGACGTTTATCTTTAAATACCTACTAATAATATGTTATTGTGAATTATGTACCGTATTGTTTCCCTTGTAATATCGCTGTGAATAAAGGTTTCAAACGCTTTATCGCTGTTTATAACTCTGAATATTGTATTCGTAAAATTGAACCACATATAGCTATGTTATCGAAAAGCAAAAAAACTTATACGAAAATTGTTTATTTGAAAATAACAAAGGAGACCGTAATTCGATGAGTTAGATAATGAGTTTATATGACTGCGCATACTAGAAAATGAAAATACCAAATACATTACTAAAACTAATAGTTTCTTGAACTAGCGAATGTTAATCAAGCTAAGTAGCATTTTACTAATTTGCAGTCCGTCATTAAGACAAAACTCGCGGTAAGTAACAAGGCAGGCGTATTATTTTCTGTAATTCATTTTATCACCACTGCTCTCAAAACGGTGAAGATAAACATCGTGAGGAAACCGGCATTTTTTAGAGCCAAACATGTGACATCTACCAACCGGCACTGGACCCGCGTGGTGGATTGTAGCTCTCTCTCATCGAGAGGAGGCCTGCGAAGTAAGGACTCCAGCAGTTGCATAAAATGTTTGTACTGGAGTTTTGTTGAGTGGATCGGAAAAGGAAACAGTCAGTTCTTGTAAGGAGATGTATTCTCACCAATACAAACAAATTCACCATCAATAGATAAGGTCGGAACACGCGGCGTTCCGGTGTCCTACCGTGGCTTGTGAGGAAAGTAAAAGAGACCTGAAATTAATCATGACGGCCAAAGCGGATACGCTAGTGTTGTTCGTACTATTACTATTTTAGTGTGAGATTCCAACAGTTTGTAACACAATTCGTTTAATTTCAATATTTTTTCTTCTATCTGTACACAAATTATTGAAGCTTTGAGCACAAATTGTCCCTGGAGTTATGTATGGCAAATTGATCACAGCTGCTGTTGCATGGAATGAAAATTAACATTAAGGGGCCGGCGGAGGATGCGTATTTCATACAAACGTAATACCAAAATTATTTGTAAATCAAACATATTCTTAAGGTAGTCTGTATTTATTTCGATTGAATTACAGAATATCTAGGTTCCCAAATATGTTTTTTGAGAGAATAGTGATGCAAAGACGAGATATGAAGAATTTAAATTTTCTATAGAAAACTTATTTTTCTTATAACTCTTGTTAAAATCAGTGTCTAATCAAAATATATATTTGGGAACCTAGATATTCTGTAATTCAATCGAAATAAATACACACTACCTTAGGAATATGTTTAATTTACAAATTATTTTGGTATTACGTTTGTATGAAATACGCATGCTCCGCAGGCGTCTTAAACGTTCACTTTATTATTTTCCTGTTTACCGCGGTCGCCACAATAAACGTATGAAGAACATCATAATTGGCAGGTTATCACGATTTGTGTAGCTTAATGCATCACACGATATTGCGTATTTGTTTGTAACCTTTTATAGGTACAACAACAGCCGTTTAATGTTCGTTTGTTCATCTGTACGTGTTATCACTGTAATTATTTATCTTTATGAGGCATCGTGTAACGAAATTAAATTCATGTTGTAATTTATATGCGATCTGAAAATGTTATTATTATTAATCGGGACACGCAACCGGTCCGGGTCCGTAATCGTTCTGTCTCCTTTATTCCAACAAATATAAGAAATGGTACAATAATCAACTTGAAATAAACTATTTAATGAAATATTAAATACGAGTATTGTCGATATGTTATGCTTTAAAGGGAATTAAAAGTCATTACGCATCATTAATGGTAATTAAATCCCTCAGGTACGGCTATATCTGTCTTTCGACAAGCTCAAAGGAAAGTAGAACCAATAAACAATGCATTTATTACCTACTGCGTATTAAATGGTGTGTTTTTTCCTTCTTACTGACCGGCAAGAGGTTGGTTCATTACTAAAAATAAAAATTTAATGGATTGAACCAGTTCTGTGTCGACCGCAGCTCGCAATCGTCGGTCGGCGCGACCAGTCTGTGTGGCTACCTCTTACTCATCCTTCAGCTTGACTCAGCTTACTATTGTTCATTACTTACCGTCCTACTACTTGTGACCACTCTGTAGTACGGTGACAATGACCTTTGTATACTTAATGCCTTACTTTTTATTCTCGACGTCAACTTCTCAAGTTATTAGTCATAAAGGACCCCTTCAATTACGACGTATTTTCATTCATAATTGTTGTAGTAAATGTGTGGCCGTTGGCCCTAGTAGCTATCTGCGGTACCAGTTCATATCCTGTGCCACACATGACTCCACTGGCCTTGCGGCAAAACAATAAATTTCTTTTCATTAATTTAATTTCCTCATAGCGTTTCTTTCGACAGTTTCGACGTCGTGAGAAATTGTAATTGTGTAAGTAGTGACTAGTAAGTACACAAACGCATTAAAAATTTGCACGGAGTTCAAAGAAATAATTGGCTATCGTATTTTTCTCTGATAGCCTAGGAATCCTAGGCCATCTTTGTTTGCTAATTACAATTAATCGTAATATTTGAATGTTTATATTATTAAAATGACTTTTGCATCAAGTACATGATCGTCAGCTTGTATTTTTAACCGACTTCCGAAAAGGAGGAGGTTCTCTATTCGACTGTATGTATTTTTTTTTTTTTTTTTTTTTTTTATGTATGTTCACCGATTACTCGAAGACGCCGGAACCGATTTGAAAAATTCTTTTTTTGTTTGAAAGGGTATACTTCCAAGTTGGTCCCATAGCCACCAAGTCGGGATCTGATGATGGAATCTTGGCGAAATCGAGGGAACTCTTCAAATTTTATAGGATAACGTACAGCGATTTTGGTATTTTCTGCAACAAATGAAGCACTTGCGTTTGATAAGAACTATTCTACCATCAGATCGGATGATGAAGCCAAGAGTCACGGAACTCCATAATGAGACAATGTATCCTAGTCGTGTTTGGGCTTGTTGTAATTGTAACGGTATGCAGTTTCCATGTGTACCAAGCACATGTGAACCACTAAAAAGTGACAAAAAAATTAAATCAATCAAACAAAGGTCACCGACTTCAGAAGCTAAAGTTATTTTTAACTTTTTGTTTTTTTTTTGAAGTCGGTTTTATTTTTTGCAAAAAAAGTTTTTTATAATAATTAACCAACTACGGTAGATACCTAAATAAACGTAGTAGGTAACTGAAAATACAGGTATTTATTTACTTTCATAGCATAACAAAAGAAAATTTCATAGGTTAGGTAAATACTTAGTTAAAATGACCCTGAAGATAACTTTTGCTGATTATTTACGAGGTTCTTTTATCGGTAAAATGGCTTTCAGATTTTTGCGGTTAGTTTAACATAATCAAGACACTGAAGTGTAGGAAATGCATGTACAATTTTCAGTAAGAGAATCGTTAGCTTATTCACAATAGTCACAATGTGGTTGGTTTTAATCTGAAAGTATTATTAAGCACATACTTAATCCTTACAAAATCTGTTTCTCATTTACCAAAGTACTCATTCATTCACTTTCCAGGATTATAACAGATTATTGAATAATTTAGTAACGTACTATGTACATTGTACATTTGTACATAAGCATGGTCGGATTGGATCATCTAGCGACGGGTACTACACGAAAATACGTTGCCTGCTGACCACGTAGACATTGACTACCGACTTAGCAACCACCGCTTGTATAAAACTATTAAAATTCATAATACATCATATTTTATATTAAAACATTGTGACAATCGCAGAACAGTGTTATTCGATACTTGGAAGTACTGAATGTATTTTTTATTGTTGACCGTTAATTTATGTTTGTTGTATCGCATTTTAAGTATTTTTCCATAGGGGTACAGTAGAATTCTAAGTGCTGACGATATGTGTATTGTCAGTATTGCTGTTAATAATCATAACAATACTTTGGTATAAAGTTACTGACCCATTGTCTATGCTTTCTGTGCTTATTATTAAGTCAACATAATTTCTTCGCTAGTTGATTTGATTGGTACTGATCAAAGTCTACCTACCAGGTCTTGTTTTATTTTTTCTTGGTGTAGAAAAAGCTGTATGAAAAGTTCGAGGAGTCATCGGTGTAAAAAATAGTGCGTGGGGTCTCTCCGCGCGGAAGAAGTGAAACTTTGTAATGAGAAAATGAAAATAGGAAGGGGTATGGGGGAGGGGCATGGGAGCATGAGGGGCATGGGAGGTCTCCATGGTAGCGTTAAACGTTTAACCTTGTTGGAAGTCGCATTAGAAGTTTCACTTATTGTTATTATTGAATAACATACGTTTTAAATATAAAATGTTACTGAACATTGTCAAATCTGCCGCATGTCAGAGTAGCAATTGGCAAAAATTACCACTCAGTAGAAACCAAATAGCAAGAAACGAAAACGCGGCAGGCCCAAAAGGAGATGGCGGGATGAACTAGACTCTTTCGCAAAGGACTGGCCTACAATTATACTAGATATAGATGTCGAAGGAGGGAAGGGAGGCCTTTACCTGCATTGGAACAAAATAGGTCTAAGATAATAATGCCTTTAACTCAACATTGCAGTCTACCTCAGCTATTTAGGCAATGTTGTGCATAACATATTTGGGTAATCCAATTAACATATGAAAACGGTTCTATAAAATGTTACCAGCGGTTAATAATTTAAAAGTATTAATTAATTTATGGCATTTGAATCTTAAATGTATGTTTCTGCAAAAAACCTGAATCGTTCTAAACGAGGATTTAAACGTAGCTACATAAGGAAAGGTCAATAAATGTTACTTGACTCATCCGTTATTAATGTTATTATATATTGCATTTTTTGCGTCATTCACACGCTCCGAGATAATTACTTTGCTATAGTTACACAAAAACATATTGGATCGTGAATCAGTTTGACGTCACGTCAATACAAGAACACATGATGTTCGTATAAAAAATGGTCATAAAAATGAATTTAATAACTCAGTCATTCAATTTAATGTCCAAGAGCAGAGAAAATGTTACTCACTTTTGTCTGCTCGATTTTGAATTAGGTACGGAAGAAAGAACATATTCTACATAATTAAGTATACATATGTTGTTTTTCAATGCTTATCCCAGCACACATTACCGGTAAAAAAATAAATCACGACTTTTGTCAAGGTTTTGAACAGGCTTAGCAAATCCATGTAGTTGCATGAATTTTTTTGACATCTCTATTGGAACAACGCCGCCGATTATCATCCGTAGTGTTTTTTCAATTCAATTTCACAAAATGTTAAGAGCGCGCCGTATCCCAAAATTGGGCAACGTCGCAAATAGCTGTCAAATATTTACACGTTTTAATTAATTTGGTAATCTTACTGTACGAAAATAAGAAATATGGCTCTGTATAAGTGCAATAAAAAATTGAATATGAATTGCAATTAAAACCCTAAATTTGATGTTGTAAACGTTTCAGGTGTAAGAAAGGCATTTGGCAAGTACCCAAATACTTTTTGTTACATCTAAAACTATATACTCGGTATTACGATATTAATTATTGCATTTCCTAATCAATTTTTTAGTCCACTACATAGCCATATTTCTTATTTTCACACAGTAAAATTGCCAAATTAATGAAAACATGTAAATATTTGACAGCTATTTGCGACGTTGCCAACTTTTGGGATACGCGCTCTTAAAGAGCCAAAAGAATCATGTAGCACTGTTCATCTCATCTTCCACAAGCTGTCATGACCCATAGAGCACGATATTCAATAGGTATTCCTTCTAGTCTATGATCTATGATCGATGACTTCCTACTAAGACACTGAGACCTTTTTCATAAAGCTGTTCATGCGAACAATTCGGATGGACTGAGGGCGCAGAAATAAGGAGTTGCTCAATGTAAAAACTGAGTCATCTATAAGCTGTATTGTTGCGAAATTCTGTTGAAATTGCAAACCAGTTGATAGGGCTGGAAATAACTTTAACCATAGATAACAAGGTAAACATATAAATGAATTATTCATGTTTGGGTGACGACGCCTAAACTGCGGTTAAAGTAAATTCCTGTAACTATTAGGAATTTAATCCTACTAGTTACAGGCATTTATGACAGATACCTAATTTTCTGTCTACGTGTGTCAGATACCTAATATGCTGTCAAAATGTGTTATTGACAACGATCACACTCCCTGTAATGTACAGCTCAGCATTTCCATGGTTAGGAATCGTAAATGTTGCTCCCAATGTCTCAAAAATATGTATTCCCAAGATTTAGTTACAATGAGTATGAGATTAACTGAACGGAACTGAAAAGAGCACCAAAAAGCTGCCAGTTTGATTTTGAAGAACCATGAAATAAGCAATCAGACAATCAATCCCCTTTAAAAAAAACGTTTCTACGAAGTCAGTGAAGACCCCTTAATTACAAAAGGAACTTAAAGTATACTTAAACCAGAGCGTTAACTCGTTACAAAAGTCACATTATCGTCGCCCTGCAGCCGGCTTTCTTCAATAGCACTAACCCACATAGCAAGTTATCAGATATATTTCGCTAAAAATAATGAACAGCTATCACTTGTGGTTGCAATAATCTATTTGTGACATATTTTCAAAGGCCCACTGCAAGACAGGAAGCTAGATCTATGGTCTGAGACACAAACCTGTGCTACGACGGAAAAACTTAATCATCCCGAACGACTAACGACACATCTGCCGAAAACTACTAAACGGAAATAGGTACCGCAATGTTCTCTATGAAAATTACTCTATGTTATTTCGGCTTGACGTGTCAAATGGTCATAGTTTACTTACTATATATGTATAATAAGTATTTATTTACAAACAAAAAGTATCTATGTAGTACATATATCTACTTTCAGATGTCCACGACACAAGCCTCGTTGCTTAGTGTGTCACTAGATGGCGCTGTGTGTAATGTCCAGCGGTATTTATTTATTAGTAATGTAACAAAAAGCAAGATGTCACGTCATTTTGACAGCTGTGTTGCTACATGATTTTGTATACTATAGACCCTAGGGTGTCTAGACGGGTTAAGATTTCGAGTTTCAATTTGCTTGACCCGGTTGTTAGAAATTGAAAGTAGACAATTTGTCGTTTGTTGCAAAGGTTGATTAAAGCATATTGCGCAATAAAAATATTGCGCAAGCATGTAAGTAAAGCAGGTCCTCCTCATAAGAGACCCGGAAATTACATCTATCTCTACTTAATTTCATGTTCATGTTTTTCGTGGCAATTAATTATGAGTGAAAACTTATACCTTTTTTGGGTAAATATCTACAAAAAAGATAGAAGTTTTCACTCAGAGTTAATTAGTGTACATTAACATGCTATGTTAAAGTTTCAGTGTTCAAAAATGCACTGAAAACGTGCAAATACGGAACAATGAAAGGAAACATTATTTTCTACATTAATCAACATCATCAATGAATCAACAATCGAAAGATCCGCAAAGGAAAATTTGTTGTGTGCTTTTATTGATAATGATGATAATATTTATAGCCGATAGCAGTAATCTCGATATAAGTGTACTCGAATCGTCTCGATACCTACTTCCTTCCATTAACATGGTTATTGGGGACTTACAGTCTGAAGATACGACAGAATCTAGGCTTCAGACTTTATGTATAAGAAGTGACTCAATATTGTGATATTGATTATTATTTCTGGTGACTCTATTAAAAGGAGGAGCGCGCGGCTAAATATCAGCAGCTCAGGGTCGATCTTAAGGTTAAGCCGTGCTTGCCTAGGTTGGTCTGTGGATGAGTGACCACCTTTACATACCGAGTTTGCACCGTGCCTCGGAAAGCACGTTAGGCTGTTGGTCCCGGCTGTGATTTGTCCATCTTTGACAGTCGTTACAGGTAGTCAGTGGACAACCATACTTACCAAGTGGTATTCTATTACCCAGTATTAACTGGGTTGTGGAGGTCAGATAGGAAGTCGCTCCATGTAAAATACTAATATTCAGCTGCATCTGGTCAGACTGGAAGTCGACCTCAACATACGAGGTCGACTTCCAGTCTAATCGGATGCAGCCAACGAAAAGGCTAAGCAGATGATGATGACTTCAATAAAACGTCTTAAAATGTGTTTCTCGCTTTCCGCGTGTTCCCTGCGCACACGCAACTCAGATATCAACAAGTAAACACGCAATCATCATTAATTACGATAATATCGCGTAATGATAGTCGAATTGCAACATTGATCACTATTTACTTACACAATATTATGAAATTAAAACAATTTATCTGCAATTTCAATGATAGTTTATCCGTTGCGTTATGTAGTCATAAGGCATAAATTGTTAGATAAAACAGACTGCCTTGTGACGAGACATCTAAGTGAACATCAAGTGTGGTCAAAGTAACCAACTCCTAATATTTATTAACAAAGAGTTATAAGGTTGGTTTGTTTAGTCATAATTAGGTACCGATAAGATAGTAAGTAAACGACTTTTTCCGATGATTTATCCAATACAAGATTACTGTCCAACCAGTCATGATAATGGTGACTTTATCGTTCTGTAAATAAGAAGAGGTCAATAACGATGAGTTTCAAGATTTTTTTAGCAATTCTGCTTCTAGAAACTTCAATTTAAACTCTCAAGGTTACCCGTCTACTAAAATGAGCAATCTGTTGTGTTATGGTAATTTCATCAGCAAGTCATTTATGATTCACTGTAGTGCGAACGGGTGAGGAACAGAGGAATGAGGAAAGATTTATGTTGTGAAAGAAATGAATATACATGACATACTCGTACGTGGATTCCTGTAGAACAAACGACACTAAATGTCAGGATGACATAATAAAATGTGTATGTGTTTGTTAGAGGCAAACATCGCAACATTAGGAAATGGTATGCAGTGAATAAATAGAAGGAGCACCTGTGTCACTTCATTTCTTCGAGTCAATACAAACACGTAGACCCTTTTATTGAACGAAATAGTCAATTGTAGTCTGATGGTGGTGTGTGGTGATGTGGACCTCTGTGACTTGTTGCTGAGGTTTTGATTTAATAACAAAGATAAATTAAACAAAGTTAAACGTTACCCAGACATTATTTACGACCCTGTTCGTAGAGATAGATCATTTTAGAGCCAGACCTTATGTTCTAAGCTTACAACTCGATTTGTATAGTCTTTAATTCTCGTCGGACGGGTCCCACCAAATCTAAATTTAACTAAACGGCGCCAGTTTACCGGTTTTCGATATCAGAAGGTGCCAAAAAAAGCAGGTACTATAGGTATATTTCCAAAATGGACTGGGAGTGCCCGCTGCATTGTATTGAAAATGGTAAAAAAGTATCAAATTCCAGTCTAACACTCAGGGTAACACTACCGCTGTATCGGCCCCCGAGTAACAACCCCTGATGAGGAAAAAAATCACAAGATCTTCTCACAATCTCAAATATTCTTCATGATGATAAAAGATAACACGAAAATATAACTTATCACGGTCCAGAAAGCTCCAATTGTCAGGATGCTATTTTCTTTGCAAAAGTTATTTGTTTGACATTAATTATTTTCTCCTCTCCCCCAAAAAAAGTTGATACTAGGCCCTATTATGACTAGCAATGCCACTGGTGCTATTATGTTTTGTTCGCCTTCTAAATGCAGTAGTCATATACGTAGGTAGGTACTGGTACGAGTGCCAGCCAGGTATCGAATTGAGGACAATACGGATATTTACTCAAGTGCTCGACATTTGTTGTACCACTCATGTATTAACTTATACCTAACGAATTATACCTATTCCATACCAACGTAAGTACCGTGGTAAACAACGCGTTGTTTTTTTATTTAAACAACAAAATAGGTTATTATCGGTCAACATTTTTGTGCTTCCGTCATCGCCTTTGTAATCTTTGTCATTAAAATTATTGCATGCCTAATTAACGAATTTCTTTTGTTGATAAGAGGTCGAGTGAGGCCAATTTTTCTTTGATCATTTTTGCCTATCTTGTGCGTTTTTAATTGTGATGCTTAGCTGTCTGATGTTTTTTATAGCTTATCTTACACGCGCACTGATCTAACAAGAGGAACTGATTTTCGTCATCATCAGCCTCAGCCAGTTCCCACTGCTGGGACACAGGCCACCTCTCTATGAGAGGGAATGGGCTATAATGTACGGATTGGTAGATGACACATGTCTTGGAATGTTTTGGTTCTAGGACATGCCGGATTCCTCACGATGTTTTCCTTCACCGTTTTGAGAGCAGTGGTGATCAAATTAATTACACAAATTAAAGCGCCTGTCTGGGTTCGAACCCACGACTTACTGTTCGTAAGTCGGGGCCGCCCCATTGTGCGTTATTTGGCAGGAACTGTGTTAAAACTGCTTCGTAAACCAATTTTGGCGAATTGTCGAAGAAAATTCAACTGAAAGAAAATATACTTCATGAATATTACTAATCTGACATGATATAGTAATAATTATCTACCTTGTCCATTGTTTGTTTAAATTGATAACTTCGAAAAATATACATCCATATCTAATGATAGGTACTTTATCATTTTGTTAATTGATTTTGATTACCTATCTCTGGTTTCTAGAATGAAAATCAGTAGGTACTCGTAAGACGGATACTTTGAACCCTTTCTTTATAGGTTGCTGAACTTAGTTTTCAGCTTGTCTGTCATAGAATTTTAATATTTAATGTATGTAATACCTAATATACCGTAATATCTAGATTATAATGTAAAGATGCTTTAAGTATGTATATTACTGTAAGTACCTAACTCTTTAAAATGTAATTATTTTCGTGACGTATAATTTAAGTATTTATATACTTAAATGTCCATTATTTATAATATCCATTAATCGCATAGTAAGTACCTACCTATTGAGTTCGCTCAATCTAAATAAGTTCGCTCTGAAAACTACCATGTGTTTTGCTGTTATTGTAGCCATGTAGGTAGGTGATTTTAATGTCGCTCAGTGCCATTGTATTGTGCGTGCGCGTTCGATAAACTTTGTTTATAGCTAAATGAGCGATACGCCCGTGCGTTGACCTAGCTCTCAAATAGAGAACGGACTGCGTTTAGATTGTGCGTCGATATGCGTTTGCGCACCAATTACGAGATCGCTTCGCGGGATAACTACTGTATGTTGTGACGTTTACATTTTATGTTAATTTAAAACTACGGAAGCGCGGGTATAATGCGATTGGTAGGCGAGAGATTCCGCACTACCTACATCTGTATTTTTTACACTTCCCTGAGCTCAAAAATTGCTTGGTTCAACCCCTGCAGTATACCTATAGTTATTTCCGCTGAAAAGTATAGCCTATAGAGCAGGAAAACACATGATTTGCATGGAACACGGTGCACTGTTGAATCATTGTCGGTTCTCGGAAAACTCCACGACTGACTAGATCGTGTTTAAATAATACATTTTGTTTTAACAATTACGTTGTATTCCTTGGTATTATGAGTTTAATATTAACACATTGGAGGTCCTAGATTTTCCAAGAAGTGATATTTATATATAGGTTGATCCTTGAAATAGATTATTATTGCAGTGGACATTAAAGTTAAAGACGAATCATTTTTGTCTAGGAATTTAATCTAGTCGTGTAAAGGTGGTACTATCTACCCAATACTTATCTAACTTACCAAACAATCTATGAAACATTTCAAAGGTTATTGACTGTGGACCTATCCTAATAATTGGCTTTTCAGCAGTGGGAAAAAAAATCCTCGATAGAAATAGGTACCTACTATCTACTGCCAAATGTGGTAGGCCTGTAACTACCTAAATGGCTTGCTACTCTTGTAATATCATAATTGGCACGTGGAACAATTATCTAGATTCTAGAACATCTTAAGCTTGGACAATCTCAAAGCAAATAAACCTAATCTTTGTTCTTTTATTCATTAAATTCTCAAGCATGCTCTCTAATTTAAACAGCATATTAGTCATAACATCACGACTGTAATCCCGAAGGGGTGGGTACAGGTACCTTATAGTACACGTTCAATTCACCAGTTAGGTGTGTAATGCAATGGGTACTAATTAATGTTTATTAATTGGCTTACATGAAAAGTAAGACATATTCGGTACGAGGTAGCAGGGGCAAGGGAGGACCGGAGGAGTGATCCTAGATCACAAATCACTGCATACACTTATAATAACATTACATGCTTTGACTATCGGGTCATTTACCCCTTTTTTTTCGGATGGGAAATCATCAAATGACTTCTCCCACTCTGGGCGGAGCGGGAGGGAGTGTCAGACTTTTACTGACTAAAACCCATCCATGTCCCTTCCTCGCCCTTTATGTTCCGGGGCCGCGGCATCTCTTTCGAACAGGCCCGCAACCCCGGCAGGCTTCGGCCCTTGCGGGCCCCTCCCCTTATGCTGACATCTCTTTGAGGAGCGCGTGGAACACGAACGCGCCGTCGACACGGCCTGTCGTCATTAGACGGATGGACGGCTAGCTAGCCCATAGCTAACCGTCCACAGGCCCGCGTCTACGGTGGCCGGTAGCCACCACGTGGCCCCCGACGCCCCGTGCGTCTCCCGCGGCGGCTGGGAAGAGAGGCTCTCTCCCTCTCACGTTCCGCCAGTTCCTTCGTTAGCTCATGGTAGCGAAGGAGGTGGCGGAACGTGAGAGGGAGAGAGCCTCTATGCTTCGCAGAAGGAGGTGACGGCTTCCCAATCCGTCTCGCTCTGGACCATGGATTGAACCAGGGCCGGACGCGAGGGTCATTTACCCCTAAAAGAGCTTATTACCATCAAACGGGCACAAATCCAGACTTCACCGCTAGTACTGAGAAACTCAAAATGGAAAAACCCATTATTGACCTGGGAATCGATCCCAGGACCTCATGCTCAGTAGTTGCACTTGCGACCTCTAGACGGACGAGGCAATCAGCATATTATTATCAAACAAATACCTACCACCAATTAACACTCGATATCATTTGAATATCAATACGGAGTTAATTTCATTTTAAATTCCTAAAACTTGTTGGAACAATGAACATGAGCAAATTGTCAGTTGTGCAAACAGTGAACGAGCAAGCTTCACAGAAATTTCGCGAACAATTTGATTCACGAAAGAACGTTATAATTACATTGAAAATGCAACAATGATAGTTGAGAAGCGGATACGTATGTTTATTATGTATTTAAAACAATGTTATCACAAGTCTGACAAGCACGGTATCAGTCAAGTCTCAAGTACCTAGTAATGAGATGATACCGCGTTATCTACAAAACTCGCGCATTTTGTAAGTCTCATACCAAAATCTTAACAATATTATGATCTAGCTTTTGCCCGCCACTTCGTTCATCACTTTCATTTTTGTTATTGGGCTTTTCATCAGGAATTTCTCAGTAGTAAAAACCCCTAGCAACAGATAAAGATAAAAATCGAAAAGTCTACACCACAAATAAACGCCAACAGATTTTAAATATTACAACAGACTTCTATAAGAAATTATACACCGATACAAAAGAAACCACGGACAGGATTCGACAATTGATAAACTTGATACCAACCAAGATCCAGTACCATATACAGGGTGTAAACCACCTCATCACAAAGCCGTTAACCAAGCATTCTTTACAACAAACTAAGTAACTTGACGCAAAAATTATTGCTGTAATCATGTTTTGTGGTAGAACTCAATGTAAGGCACTTAAAACATTGTGCTGATGGATGGATTTAATAGTACGAGGGTCATGGAGGTGTTGAAAGTCAAAATCTTACAAAAAAAACTTGTATTTAAAAAAAACTTGTCAAAAAGTTGTAACTTTGACCCCCCATATCTCCGTAACTAGAAGGTTCCCAGGTATGGTGTAGAACAAAAAAATGATCACAGTGATGGGGAGAACAAGTGCCTTTCGGCTTCGTGAAGAGGTGTTTTACACCCTTTATAATGCAAAATGAAGTAAGAAAAGCTATTGAAAAACAAATGCAGGGAAGCACCTTTTTTTTTTTTTAGGATGGGAAATCATCAAATGACTTCTCCCACTCTGGGCGGAGCGGGAGGGAGTGTCAGGCTCTTACTGACTAAAACCCATCCATGTTCCTTCCTAGGGAAGTACCTGGCGATGATAAAATAACTAACGATCTTCTCAAAAATACCATAAACCAGATAATAGAACCGTTTACGAACATATGCAACGAAATCTTGGAAACAGAGCAAATTCCAAATCACCACTATAACACTTCTGCACAAAAAGGGAGACAGAGAAAACATGAACAACTATAGACCCATTACTCTAATGTCAATTAAGTACAAAGTATTCATAAAAATAATATTGGAAAGATTGACTAAAGGACTAGATTGTAACCAGCCAAAAGAACAAGCCGTATCGCTTAGATTATTCGACAATCGATCACATATAATTCAAAAATGCAACGAATACGACCGCCCATTCTATTTGGCGTTCGTGGACTATAACAAGGCGTTTGACTCTTTAAAGCATAGCTACATTTGGAAGTCACTACAGAACCCGGGAAGTAGAAAACAAAATAGTAACATAATACGACAAATATATGCCTACAGCACAGCAAAAGTACAGCTCGAAAGAATTGGAGATCATTTAAAAATTCAGAGAGAAGTCAGACAAGGAGACCCGTTGTCACCAAAAATATTTAATGCCGTCCTGGAAAACGTCTTTAGACAATTTAACTGGGTTGAATTTGGCATAAATATAAACGGGGAAAACCTACACCACCTTAGATTTGCAGACGATCTCATTCTTTTTGCAGAGGACCCTACCGCACTTAAAACCATGTTTCAACAGCTAGCATCGGAAATCAAAAAAGCAGGGCTATCAATGAATACGAGCAAGACCAAATTGATGTCAAATATGGCAAAAGTCAAGATAGAAGTGGATGAAGAAGAGATGGAATACGTAGACGGTTACATATATCTGGGACAGATTATAGCCGTAAGAGATCTGTCCTCTAAAGAAATTAACCAAAGAGTAAATAATACTTGGCAAAGATACTGGTCTCTTAAATAAATAATGAAAAATAAAACTGTATCCGTTTCAGAAAAAAGGAAGCTATATACAACACCTGCATTCTTCCATGTCTTACGTACGGCTGCCAGACCTGATCATTATCACGAAAAGTCGAACACAAGCTGTGTGTATGTCAAAGAGGAATGGAGAGGAGCATGTGGAACCTAAGACTACAAGACAAATGAAAGGCTACGAAAATAAGGAACATCACTAAAGTGGCAGACGTTAGAGTAAAAACCAGGACACTCAAATGGAAATGGACAGGTCATATATGATGAGAGCCAAGACGGAAAAATGGACCAAAAAAGTCACAGAATGGAAAAAGACGTAGAGGAAGACAGATGAAAACGAGGGAGGATGATCTGCCAAAGGGCTGACGAAGAACTGCTCTGGACAGAAATAATTGGAGGGAAATAGAGGAGGCCTACCTACAGCCTGACCTGGTAGCTGATTAGTTTGAAGTTAATGTAGTATTACTTGTTTATGTTTAAGATCAGAGTAAAATAAAGGCTATTTTAATTTTAACATAATAGGGTGGTAATATTTATGTACACCCCTGCCTTACCCTTTCTTTGGTGAGTGCAGAAATGATGTGATGATATAATATCTACCTTATAAGTTCACCCGTATCCGTATCTTTGGCAATACTTTATTATATTTCCTAAGAAGTATCTTAGTGGGGACCTGGTGTCCTAAAATACAGGCCTCGGCTTAGGTTAGACGCTATTTTTCCAAAAACAAATATTCTAGTTTTTCCTGTATATACGTTACAGCATAAGTACTGATGATATTTATTTGTGGAAGAGAAATTAAACAAAATTATAAACATAAACAAATCCCAAGTTAAAAAGTAGTTTATGTCTTTCTCCAAGTTTCAGGCTACCTATCTGTCTTCCATATCAATTGGTTTAGTGATATAAGTTGGTTTAGTAGCGATTTAAGCGTGAAAAGGTAATAAGGATACATACTTGTTTTCGCATTTAAAATTTATATTAGAAGCATAACAGATTACTTTGGATTACAGATCGTCGATTACTAAGATCTTGGTAGATATGTAATGTTTATAACATTGTTTTTGTAAGTACTTTTGTTTTTATCTTTTATGTAGACAAAGACTTTCATTTAAACCTAATATTACTATCGTTGGAGATATGCTAATATTTGGTCACAAACAATAATATTGCAAGCTTATGGATTTGACTATTTAGTTGCATCTAGGGTAGGGTACCTACGTGCACTCCTGCAAACCTTGATACGGATTTGTAGAGATATCGCAGCCAAATCTTAGAACACGCCGTATTACATAATGGCGCGCCGGATTGTAAAACGTCGCCGTTATGTAATGCAGCGTGGTCACGTTCAGCCGGATTACAATTCGGCTGAAATAAAGTACGCCGCATTGAATGAGCTCTTTGCGTTCGTCAAAACGGCGTAATCGTGCCGCCCAAATACAAACGGGCGCATCGTCGATACGCCATTTTGAAAGCGAGCGAAGCGAGTTCGGTACTTAGGGCATCCGACGTGAGGTTATGTTAGGTTACTTAAAACCCTACAGACAGAAATAGGAGCCCCGCTTAGCGGGGCCACGTCTTCTACGCCTTATTTTCGGAATTTTCATTATTTTATTCGGTCGTTTTACAATACGGCTAAACGTTGGACGCCGCTTTGTCGAACATATCGCCACTACAATCCGGCTAAACGAGACTGAATTGAACGGCTGAATTGGCTATGACAGAGACATGACTTTGGCGCCCCTGTCCAACTTAACAACCTATTAATTATTGTTTTGTTGGTCCCGGCTGTCATTTGTCTATCTTTGCCAGTCGTTACAGGTAGTCAGTGGCCTAAAAAGTATGACAACCAGTGTTACCTAGTGCGGGTATCGTGTTACCCAGTATAAACTGGGATGTGAAGGTCATGGCAGATTATAGGCAGTCGCTCCATGTAAACTACTGGTATTTAGCTGTATCTGGTCAGATTGGAAGCCGACCCCAACATAGTTGGGAAAAGGCTAGGCTGATGAGGTGGTATTTACTGAAAAAAGATAAATGTCTGGCTTCTAGGCATTTCGAATGCTAACACTACGTGACCCCACCTAGAGTGAAATAATTATGGAATTGCAAATTTATGCAAAATAATCTGTTGTTATGACACCCTATTAAACATATTAACAACATTAATAACGAAACAAACTACCTTGGCAGCGCAAAAGGTCATTCATCTTTAGATACTTCGCACCTCGGTACCTTCCTACCTTACTTTTTATCAAGAATGAATCTCAATTTTCTAATCGTACAAAGTTGAACAAATAGATTATCTATTTAAGCTGATAGTGCGATTAAAGTAATAGTACCTATTGTAGTACATAACAGGTCGAGTGGTCGCTAGTGCGATTGCTGAGCATGAGGTCCAGGGTTCGATTCCCGGGTGAGGCAGTGGTACTTCCTACAGGGTTTTCCATTAGAAATTTTGCTATAGCATGACTATTAGGTACACTTGCGGCCACCGGCTTATTTGATGTTATGTTATGTAATAAATAACAGCTTGTAATTATTCTACTACTCACAAGACAAAGGTCTCATTAAATCTCACACTGAAAAGGTACAAAACGTTTGACTAGCTTACTGTCTTATTACTAAGTAGATAGTTACTCGTATTACTTATTACCTAATGGTGATTGTTCACAACAAATCATGATAAAAGTTAAAGTGCTCTTTCGGCTGTAACCTTGTGCTTTAAAAAATCATTATCATCTGTCGTCGCGAAATTTCCCAAATACGTTGGGTCCGGCTTCCAGTCTTAACCGTAACGGATGCAGCGGAATACATGGAATGACTGACTATCTGACTTCCACAAGCCAGTTAGTACTGCTTAGTTGTGCAATAAGAAACTAGCTTTTGCCCGCGGGCTAGCTCGCGACAATTTCGAATTTGACAACCAATCAATTCGAATTGTACTCTGCTTGCAATAATAATCACTTTACTTCAGAAATTCATGACAGGAGAACGAAAGTTTTGATGAATACGCATTGAACGTGAACGTGACCGTAATCATCGTCTCATTTTTCCCCGAAAACCGTAGCATAGTAGTACGCAGTAAACAAGGAAACATAATCTCAGACATGACGTTATCCTTAAAAATAAAGCATAACATCAAAACAAGCTGTTGATTCAAACATTCGATGTTATCTCCATACACCTAAATAGGTAGGTACATAAGTACCGTGAAATATTTGCATGATAATCGTGATCAATCGAGTCTGCAGTTGGCATGAATTGAAAATAACTCCTACAGGCCAGACGGAAGAGGTTATCTCCTTGACCTTACTTCATCCCGAGGCTCCTTAACAATGTTGTCGGGAAATTCATTATTCTAATGAGGTAATAATTTGTGTGGTAGACGTGAAGATTACAAATTTCAAGTAGGTATTGGCTGTGGTCTGTCTATTAACGATGTATGGGCTCTATGAGCCCATTGTGTGGTTTTTGCCAACATTCTTCCAATAAAATAATTAGGTTCCGCGTGAATTTTACCTTATACTGCGTTTTTCAAACATACGAGTATCTTTCCCATAACTTTAAATGATTCATGTAAAAACGGGTTCACATAATTTTACATCACTATCCTATCAGCCAAAACCAAAATATAGTCTTCTGGTTCCATCTTCTGCTGTCATTGTTTTCTGCATCAGCGTCGTCAGTTCGTCACGTTGACAGTCCTGTGGTTCTCGTGGCCTTTCCCAGGTCACCGGCACCGGTCCACCTTTTGGAAGGCCTTCCACTGCTCCTCAACATCCAAAAGCAAAGGGATTAATACCTCATCCAAGTAGGTTCGTAATAAGCAAATATAAAAATCGTTCGCTAATGACATTATTTTATATTAATAGTCGATTATTAATTACAGTCAAGTATGACAACTACGTAGAAGTTGTGTTAACGTGATATTTCACAAACATTGTCACATTTATTGTGTATTGTTTATAGCAATTAGTTGTTGCGCAATATAAGCGCATAAATGGATTCCCTTATCGGGAGATGTGTATACCAGCCACATATATTTAGGTACAATGAGTCCATGTAAGTAAACCTATAGTACCTACTGAAACTTAATGAAACATGATTTAATTAAAAACACGCCATTGAAATTTTGTATGGATTTCCCAGCCGCATTTACACCGTTTCCCATAACTCTTTATATGCTTTCAACGTTTGTAGAAGATAGGTACCAGTCTAACCTTTCCTCAAGCTATTATTGCTAGTGCAGTACCAACATTATTTTTCCTTCAATCCTTTTATGTCTTACGTACTTAACTCCCGCTCTCCCTCGTCTTACCTACTCCCTCCCGCTCCGCCCAGAGTGAGAGGAGTCATTTGATGATTTCCCACCCGAAAAAAAAAAACTTAAGGGGGAAGCGTCAGGGTAGCCCGCGAAATTCAAATTTTCTTACGTTTTTTGCAACTTGCAGGCTAGTGGCAGGTTGTATGAAGTTGAAAATATCGTTCGCGACTGTAAGACGTATGTAGTTACAGAATTATGATCATCGAAATCGTCAATACAATCATCCAAGCTCACATAAGTATAGGAACGACTTTGACCTTGCAAAAATAGTCCATCGACTTACATGAACTTTGAGGGTGGTCCTTTTGATGGTTATAATTCTGTAACTACATACATTTAACAGTCGCGAACGATCTTTTCAACTTCATACAACCTGCTACTGGCCTGCAAATAGCAAAAAATGTAAGAAAATTTGAATTTCGCGGGCTATCCTGACGCTTCCCCCTTTAGTTTTTTTTTTCGGGTGGGAAATCATCAAATGAATCCTCCCACTCTGGACGGAACGGGAGGGAGTGTCAGACTTCTACTGACTAAAAGCCATCCATGTTCCTTCTTCACCCTTTACGTTCCGGGGCCGCGGTATCTCTTTACACTTAAATAGGTAGTACTTTGGTAATTAAAGGTTTAACACAACGTATAACAAACGGTCAACTACAGATGCGAGCGTGGAATTACTCAAGAGCATATTCGAGGCCTGTGACTCCTGGGTGGAAGCGCAGGATGCTCTTGGTGTCTTCTGCGACTTGTCCAAGGCCTTCGATTGCGTGCAGCATGAAACGCTTATCAGGAAACTATACCATTATGGTATGAGGGACAAGGCTCTAGACCTTCTTACTTCTTATTTAAATAACAGAACTCAGAGGGTTGATGTTAATGGCAAGAGATCTCCAGGATCTGCGGTCACTATTGGCGTCCCACAGGGCTCAATTCTAGGTCCATTCTTATTTTTAATATACATAAATGACTTACCTTATCACGTAAGGGATAATCACAAGATTGTATTGTTCGCGGATGACACATCTCTCATTTTTAAAATTAAACGTCAATCTGTAAACTTTGACGAAGTGAACAATGCACTATCTAAGATTGTCCATTGGTTCAATGTAAATAATCTACTCCTGAATGGAAAAAAACCAAGTTGATTAAATTCTCAACTCCTAATGTGAGACAGTTACGTACAAATGTTCAACTTAATGGAATAGAGCTGCAACCTGTTGAGTCAGCAGTTTTTCTTGGATTAACTATCGATTCAAAATTACAGTGGGGCCCACATATTGAAACATTGTCAAAAAAACTTAGTTCGGCCGCCTACGCTGTCAAGAATATTAAACAAGTTACTGATGTTGATACGGCCAGAATTGTTTATTTCAGTTATTTTCATAGCGTCATGTCGTTTGGGATTCTTCTCTGGGTGCCTGTGCGGACATCGACGCTATCTTTGTTCTACAGAAAAGGGCTATTAGGGCCATTTACAATCTAGGTCCTAGGGATTCCCTCCGAGAGAAATTCAAAGAGATGAATATTCTGACCGTAGCCTCTCAATACATTTTTGAAAATTTGTTGTATGTTCATAAAAATATATCAAATTTTAAGAAAATGTCCGATATTCATAGCTTGAATACTAGGAATAAGCACAACCTCGCTGTACATCGCACTAGCCTCCACATAATAGGCAACTCATTCATGGGCCAATGTATACGCTTTTACAATAAACTTCCCATTGGCATTAGAAATTTATCAATCAATAGTATAATCAATCAATTTAAAATTTGCATTAAAACCAAACTATGTAAGAAAGGGTCCTATTAAATAATTGATTATTTAGATGACAAAAAGGCTTGGGATTGAACTGCTCGCTCTGCTAAGCTTTGTGTAATTCCTATACAATATTGACATCTGATATATCCTTTTGTATATTTCCTTTTTTTAATTAATTCTTTTACAATTTTTGACCACGTCTTCCACTCGGATCAACTGAACGAATCAACCAGTTGATCATGACATGTAAATTTGACATTATAATTATTATCCTATTTTGTATGTTCAAATTATTATTTAATTCATTGTTAAACATGAAACATATTGAACATGCTTTAAAACAGACTTTGATCCCTGAGTTTGTTTCGCCATTTCTTCTCAGGGTAGTCAGATACGAAATGTCGACCCCATCTAGCTTAAGTTTAAAATGTGATGACGTGTAAAAGTGATACCTACATCCTATTTACTGAATAAACAATTTCATTTCATTTCATTTCACACGTGGTTGGAGAGACTATCGAGTCTGACCCCTGCGGCGGCGGGGGAATACCGGTAATCCAAGATAAGACGTTACATAACATTTTCCGTGTTTTTATTCCAAGTTATCTTCATCATTTCGAAGTATACTGTGGGGTAATACCAGCATTTGCCATTTCACACGTAGTGAGACTATAATCACCAGTGCTAATACCACTGATTCCTCTGGCTATTTGACTTTTGCTGACGGTAGGTTCCGCATTCGAGCCATAGGTACATCTTTTCTTCCAAGAGACCCAAAGATTAGTAGTATACTAACTAGCGTCCCATCAGGAACTTGGCTGCAGTGAGACTCCCAACGTAAACCCATAGATAGAGTTGCAGGTTAACCATATTGCTTAGCTCGTAAACATTTTAATATGCCTTGCGTCTAAATTGATTTACACCCGTGAAATAATAAAGTGAGATAAAATAGTTTATGTTCAGCTGAAGTAGCGAAGCCAATGCGGCGCAACAGCATTGCCGATTGTTAGATTTACACACGCACCAAGTTCCTACGTAGTATAACCTATTTTGCTGGAAACATGCTAATCAAATGCGATATATCTACATGTTTCCTAACATATGGGATCTTCTACGGAAGATTTCGTTTCTTTGTTTAAACTATCATTATACAGATTAATCCATTTGTCAGTCAACGCCAACCGTAGATAGTTCAAAAGAAGGGTAACCGCAAAGTTTATTTGATTCGTAGTTTTACTTAGCTTTGATTTTCTGAAATGAGGTATTGTTTTATTGATTTAAAAATAGGTGTTCTTGTTTATGGAAAGTATGGTTTCTTCTAGTTTCTTCCTACTCAAATGGTAATAGCCAAATGTTTGAAGCGCTCATTTTCTTTATGATTTACACGGACGTTGCTCTTTGTTTTAGTTTAAAATATTTTTTGCTTTGTCTCGCAACTATTTGAAAATGAATCATACATAACTCGTTACGCAGTTCCATAAGTTTCTAATGAGTTTTTATGTCGCATCTGTGTAACGTTGGCTAGTTTATCACGGCCATATAAGCGACGAATGGAAACTGCTTTGCGATATTAAATTTTCATCCGCATTTTCAATCAGCCATTTCACTTACATGCAGCACATGTGTGTGTAGACTCATTCGCTCCGGTGAGTCGTTGTGTGCATGACCGATAGGCCGGTCGTTGACCTTCTTATCAGGCTACCTACGTGCGCCTCCGCGTTGCATTGAATGATCTTTTCCAGTGGAACACCTAGGCAGCGAAACCTTTACATAATTATGTTACTTATGTGCCTAGATTGACGTATGTTCTTCCTACGTGCCTACGTAAACGTAGCCGTTGGATGAATGAATATTGACACGTGTTATCAGTCAATTTCGATTTAAGAGTTGAATTGATTTGAAGTAAACTTCTGCTGCTAGACGTATTACTTTTGCTAGACTAAAGAATCAAATCTCGTGCTTATGGTGGATTTCCCTACATTTCAATGTATTTATAGTATTGTTTTTTGTAGGAAATGTAAGTATATGGGGGAGGCCCAGCAGTGGGATAATAAAGGCTAAGGGAAAAAAGGAGCCCTGAGGATTTTACAGCAACATATTTAACATGAAACTTTAGGTAGTAGCAAGCCGTAGCCGAGTAGGTAAGGTGTGATGAGAGAACGCTAAAACTATACTATGAAAACGAGTGATAAGTTTACAGTTAGCAGTAAGTAGGTAGTAAGTTTATAAGTTAACAGGCAAAACTTCTCGAAGATATGCCTTTTACTAAATCTGGAGAATCTGACGATCTTGTCTGCTAACTTGACCAAATGTAGTAGGTAGGTGGTACGAGTAGGTACCTTAATTTTCCTTCCCATTCAATTATTACATTGAAGTAATTTATTTACCTGAGTTCAACATCCGTAACAATAGTTTTTGCGAGAAGGAATTGCGCAGGAGAATTGGCATGGCTAAAAGCGCCATGTCTCAGCTTGAAAAATCTGGAGAGATCGCAACATTTCCGTAAAACCAAAACCAAACTGGTGCGGACCCTGGTCTGCTGAAAGCGCTGAAAGCCGCTGACCGAAAACGGGTTGACACTTTTGAGATGTGGTGCTGGAGAAAGATGCTGCGTATCCTGGACAGCATATCGGACGAACGTCTCCATACCTACTGGGAGAGCTCAAAATCTTCTCACGGCTGTCTTCCGCGTCCTGCGCAGAGTCTTGGAATACTTCGGTCACATTGCGAGGAAAGACGATGGCAACCTTGAAAAACTAATCGTGACCGGTAAGGTGGATAGGAAAAGACCTCGTGGTCGTGGACGCAGCCCAATTTGATGGACTGACCAGATCCGCACCGCCCTTGGCTCCACAGTCCACACAGAAACAGATGGAGAAAGATCATCCGTGAGAACGTGATACCGAAGGGAGGTTCGAGCTCGACCCTCAGCATTGAGGAATAAGACGCGAGGAGGAGGAATTTTCTCAAAAATAAAATGGTTGGAAGAGATAATAAAACCTTCAGAATCTGTAATGATGGCAAACAATAATTGAATATTTTTTTTATTTCATAAAAATCTTTCGGTTAATGAGATCTAAGCCACTTGGTAATCTTGGTAGGTACTATAAATATGTACTTACCTACCTACGGATCGATACCGAATTACGGTTTGATATTATGATACCTACCAACTGTCATACGAATTGATGTAGAAAACAGTGTTTAATACATAAATACCTCGTACAGAAGAGTTACTATGTCTCTGTTTGATCAAGTGTTGGCTTATCAACACAGTGGTCCGCTGTGCTCCAGCCGGCTATCAACGGGGTCTTTGTGGCCACCCTGGCAACCCCACCGGATGCATAACGTGCTTCTGAAATAACGACAATATTGTACAGGCGGCCGGCATATATAAATTACGACATTGGTTCATTAGTACCAAAGTTAATTTCCAAAGTTAAATTACAGTTTTTGCACTATTTAAACATTCGGTTATTTGTACACTTTAGATATTGAATATTTTTTTTGAAGTCTCAGAATCAGAATTTGTTACTAGCAGCGCCCTCTGTTAATGAACCGTATAATTAATTCACGTGCTCATCGGCAGTGTTGCTAGCAATGTTATAACCAGTTCCAATGTGTTATTCCATACATAACTGTATATTTATCAAATATTAACAATTTTATTTTGAAAGTTTTTAATTTGATTTTGTTTGAAGTGTTACTTTCAAAAACAAACAAAAATATAAGCCATTACTGGTAAGACTAGTGTCACTAATAGTGTCATTAATGTCAGATGCAATTGTGGTATATTACGTTGCATTTTACGCGAAAAGTTTTATTGCCATTCATGACGCGTTCAGTTATATTTGTTTTTAAATTCCTGGTGAATCATAAACTGCTTTCAAATGTAAATAAGAACAGGATTTTTAATGATAAACGCGACATGTTTGTTGACGAAACTTTTTTCAATGATTAATCTAAATTGATGAGGGATAAATATTAGAAGCAAACAAAAACGGAGCGTTTCTGTCAAATTATTTTACCGAAAATCAAAACAAATCAACTTGCGGTGCATGACGACAAATGAAATTCAAGTTTATCAATTCAAGGCCAGATAGATGTATTTTAATCAGTTGGCTTTGCCCCCTTCACGCTTAAGGGCCGCTCACAGATCTGGCTGGTTATCTTTAGCACGATAAAATAATAAAAAAGACACTATCTGCAATGCTGAAGTTATTGAAAACTGAAGTAAGTTTATTTTTTGTTTTATTCGTAGATGTTGATTATTAATTCAACATGTGTATTATATTATACTCCGCACGTAGTGCGCAGTCACGTTATCGGCTTATAAATATTTAAACAAGAACTGCTCTGACCAGTATAATAAATTATGGGAAAGGAATTACAGTACCTACCAGTATTCATAACTAAAAAATAAAAGTGTTTAGCACTATGCACATAATATTGCACTGTGGACATGGCAATTTCATTTGGGTGTCAGGATAAAGACGCTATGTTACATTTAAAATTGAACACTTGTTTTTCCATCTTGTTAATTTTTTTGGATAGTCAATATTTTTTGGTATCTAAATCTATATCTGTTTATACATAAATATGATACAAGAATAGTTTCAGTATGTCATACTAGATTATTCTTTTCCCTTTTGCTGACAGTAAGTAGCTGTTTTATAGACAAACAAAGGGGGTTTATACATTCACATAATTTGGTATTTAAACTGGCTACATTATTTATAACTGATACC
Source organism: Xestia ashworthii (assembly GCA_950022955.1). NCBI lineage: Eukaryota > Metazoa > Arthropoda > Insecta > Lepidoptera > Noctuidae > Xestia > Xestia ashworthii. The sequence goes on from OX465561.1 coordinate 12,517,344, forward strand.
GAGGGGCTGTTGCGCAGTTGAATGTTGATGTTCTAGTTTCAACATGTCTTTCAATTATTCACTTTTGAGAATTTCATTGAGTTTACGCAACATTGATGTGTAAGTATGTCAAGAAGATGAGCAGGAGTATATTTTTGGTGTAAACAACAACGTACCTACTACAAAAATGCTGTGGTAATTTAGAGGACAATAAGTTATGAATTTGGAGAGTAAAATAAATCCTCCAATAGGAAGTCCGTCAAAGGTCTTTTTTTCCTTTCTGGGTCCATACCACTCTGTTCATGACGAGCAGTAATAAACTTTTATTATTTATATAAATGTCCTCGAAACCCCCCATTTCGACTCCCAGCCCTCTCGATTATTACGGCAATGCATGTGACTTAATTTAGCTTATTGATTGAAAGCTGCATTACAGAAGCATATCAATGCATGCACAATCAAGAATCATTTATTCTCTCAGTTCATTCTAACACATATATTTCTTCATTCAGTCTCAGCTGGTTCTACGTAGAAGCTACAGCAGTGCTGCCCCCACCACAAAACTCTTCATTGATGGAAAATATGTGGAATCAAAGACTACCAACTGGATTGATCTTACAAACCCAGCCACCAATGAAGTTATTGGCAGGTAAACTATAGACTTATAGCTGATTCCCAGTTAATTATCCAGCATGTAATATTTCTGTGAATCTCGTTCCATTTTTCATAATATCTACTGGATAATGTATCTCCAGTCACTGAAACAGGGTTATAATGGCTAAAATAAAATTTTTACCTATCCCATGAAAACAAGAAACTTTTTTCAGCTTTTGTTGAGCATTAACATTTGTTTTATGTGGTTTACTACAATATGGTCAGTCACATTATGAGAAGAACAGTTTGATGTTTTCTGTAGCAATGCTATCAGTGTATTGTACATTCTGATGTAATTAAATATCTTATGACAGGAAATCAATGTTAATTGTGTCAACTTTAACATCTATTGACTTTTCTGATATATTCAGTTCACTCAAATATATTCTTCAATTCTATAATTAACATTAAAAGAAGCAATTTAGTTTGCATTTGCATTAGTCACCACAGTTTAATTAATTCCTGAAAGAAAGTTTGAATTTACTAACATTCAGAATGTTTAATTATCTTACATCATTGCATTATTTACCTATTTTCGTTAATTGTGACATAGAGACACACCTCAATCAAAGTTTGCCCACTAATTTGTTATCAGGAGCGCCAAATCTGGCCTTATGTGCGACTTGATTACTGATAACACAGTTTTTTTTATTGCTATCTTGTGTGATTTGCCTCCATGAGTTATAAACGTATTTAATTGTCTTATCTTAGGTAGTTATGTAACAGTAAACATTATAAAATTACTTCTTTTTTGGTCAACATGCTGGTGAAGATCATGCTAAAAACAAGATCAAGTTACTTTGGTTTTGTTTTTAATGTGGTTTTGTAGTAATTAGGCCTTATTAATAAACGACTACCTCGTTGGTCTAGTGGGTCTCAATCGTGACTGCTTAGCGCTTATCGTGTTCTTATCAATGTTCTGAAGAGTCAGTACATTGTTTTTGAGGCGGGGACCAAGTACCATCTTGACGTGCCTCCCATACGGATAAGCGGTGTTCCTCTTGAGCGAGTGTAACAATTTAAGCACTTGGGTCACTTGGTCACCACTGACCTTAGAGACAATGCTGACATTGAGAGGGAACGGAGGGCTCTGTCCGTACGCAAGAATATGATAGCCCGCAGGTTTGCTTGTTGTACTGCGGACGTAAAGGTAACGCTCTTTAGAGCATTCTGTACCACGGTACCACCTTAATAATAAATTCGCCTTAGTAATTATTCGCTAGCGTCGTATGGAGCCCTTCGTGTTCAATTCAATAACTCGTTCTGGAAACTGATGGGGTTGCCGTGGCGTTGCAGTGCGTCCGGTATGTTTGCGGCGTCGCGTGTAGATTGTTTTTACGCAATAATGCGGAAGCGCGCAGCATCAATGGTGGCTTGCGTCATGGCAAGCCCTAGCAGGGTTCTGAAAATGATTGCTGGCAGCTTGGACTGTCCTTTAGTTACATATGTCACCGTATCGTGTTGTTTTCTAACATTTAGTTTTTAAGAAATATGTTACTAACCCTATATGAGCCTCCGCTCGAATTAAAGTATTTGAATTTGAATTTAGCATGAGGTCTTGGGCTCGATTCCCGGCTTGGGCAAATTGTTATTGAGTTTTTCCATTACAAAGTCTGAATTTGTGTGCGGGACCTAAAGATAACTGGCGAAACACGTCTGCCTAACCCTTCAGCGATTGCAGACTTGATGTTATGTTACGTAATAAACGAACCTTATAATTTTGTACATGTCACTTCTTTTTGTTGTTTTCTTATAATTTAATAACATATTCACTCCTCTTGCTCGAAAAGACCGTCATAATAGCGTACCAGAGGGGCCGTAAAATTGCTCATTATAGCCCTAGGGAAAATAAGCTTTTTTTTTTAAATTTCGTCGTCAGTGTTCGAAAACGCAAAGTCTTTACTCATAATTCATAAAGAATTGACTTACTACTGTTCCATAAAAAAAAAATAGTACATTGTGATACAAGGGGCTAAAATGACCCATTATAGACGAGGTAGTTTTACTACCGAGCTTTAGCGAGGTAGTAAATAGGAACCGAGTTATAATGGGATTTTAGCGCCGTGTGTTACACCGTACTTTTCACTACGATTGCGAGAAAATAAAATAACCATATTTAATATCATAGTTTATTTTATTAAAAATGAAATGTACAATTTGTACTGTTGTTCTAATGAGATGTTTTTTCCCGGCAACATAAGCTCAGTTCTCTGTGAAGACGAATATAATATTGTGTCGTCTGTGAGGTAAACTTATGAGATAAAAAGAAATTCAAATAAATAATACAGAAAAAATCTTAAAATTTCGCGCCAATGCCTTTTTTTATTTCTTCTGTAGCTGGAATGCAACGCACACATCCTGCCAAAGAGTTCGGCGTTCGGCGCGTTTGGTTCCATTTTTAAAATAAAATGTTTTTTTTTTTAAGGAACAGTAAGTCAAATCTTTACGAATTATGAGTAAAGACTTTGCGTTTTCGAACACCGACTACGAAATTTAAAAAAAGAAAGCTTATTTTCCCAAGGGCTATAATGAGCAATTTTACGGCCCCTCTGGTACGCTATTATGACGGCCTTTTCGAGCAAGAAGAGTGAAAAAAACATTTTATTTTTAAAATTGAACCAAACGCGCCGAACGCCGAACTCTTTGGCAGGATGTGTGCGTTGCATTCCAGCTACAGAAGAAATATAAAAAGGCATTGGCGCGAAATTTTAAGATATTTTCTGTATTATTTATTTGAATTCCTTTTTATCTCCTACGTTTACCCCATAGACGACACAATATTATATTCGTCTTCACAGAGAACTGAAATTATGTTGCCGGGAAAAAACATCTCATTAGAACAACAGTACAAATTGTACATTTCATTTTTAATAAAATAAACTATCATATTAAATATGGTTATTTTATTTTCTCGCAACCGTAGTGAAAAGTACGGTGTAACACACGGCGCTAAAATCCCATTATAACTCGGTTCCTATTTACTACCTCGCTAAAGCTCGGTAGTAAAACTACCTCGTCTATAATGGGTCATTTTAGCCCCTTGTATCACAATGTACTATTAATAATAACTGGTGGCTGGCACTGGCACTTTTACTATTACCTTAATGATCTTGAAGCCACTGAGAAAACAACTTCTTGACAGCAGTATTTATGAAATAACAACATATGAAAGGATGCAGTGTTTGTGCATATTCTTCTTAATTTGTGATAAGTTAAAGACAGGAGGGCAAATGTCAAATGATAAAAACTTCATATTTATTTACTATCAAGGGAGGATGATGATGATGCCCAATGTCTAAGTATTACTGTTAATTTCCAGGGTACCAGAAGCCACTCAAGACGAACTGAACTCAGCGTTGGAATCAGCCAAGAACGCATACAAATCATGGAGCCAGAGCACAATTATGACCAGACAACAGCTGATGTTCAGGTTAGTACTAACTACACTAAAAATTACCCTTTTCACATGTTCCGGTTGTCGGTTAGCCAGGGCCTACTCTTTGGTGAATAGCCGATAATGTAAAAGCTTTCATATTTAGTCACACATAAAGTTCATATCCGACAGCCTAACATAAGTACTTGTTTCATTTTTCTTCTCTTCGAGTCGGTGGTATCAAGTCTACACTTTTCACATGTCTTGGCTGCTAGATACTCGTAGCCAAGGCCTCTCTTTCGTGATTAGGCGATAATATAAAAGCTTTCATATTTGGTCACACATAAAGTTCATGTTTTTTCACTTCAAGTCGATAGCCTTCGATCTAGCCTACACTTTTTTTTTCAACCATTGGCCACCTAATGTTGAATGTAGGTCTTCCGAATCTCCACTTTCGGGATTGTGTCATGGCTATCCAGTTTTTTTCCGGGCACTTGCTCAATAATTAGCAAAATAAGTAAAAGTTATCATTAAAAAAACCATATCTGTTAAATTAACAGGTTCGCCCGTCTGTTGAGAGAGAACCAGAGCAAGATTGCCGCCTTAATCACCGAAGAGCAAGGCAAGACCCTCGCTGATGCTGAGGGCGATGTTCTTAGAGGCATTCGTGAGTATCATGAACTCTGACTCTTAGCCTAAGTAATAGGTGGCCGATCTGGAAAGAGTCTCCCCAGTTTGGCCACATTTACATCTCAGAAAGTACGCAACTAGCTAAGTATTCTTCCATATTTTGTCGCCAAGTCACAGATTTAATCGGGTCTTAGTTTAGAAGATATAGTGAGTTCAACAAGTAAGGTATAGTCCAAGAGGTAGATCGAATGAACTCATCGATCTAGCTCTTGGACTATCAGTCAGACTCGTACCTACCACAATTCACAGTGGCGTTTTCACTTCTCATGCTCTAAAAGTACGCCAATCTTCGTAGGGCTACCTACGAAGCGGGATTAAAGTGACCATTTATTCCCTAGGGAGTAAAAAGTAATTTAAAAATGGGACGATCTTTTACTCTGAAACATGGTAACAAAAGAGTAACTTATCAAAGGTTTTATTTAAATTTCGAATTGGCTTGCAAATAGAAAGCGGCTTATTGAAAAAAAAAAACAATTGAACTCTTCAACGCGAGAAAAATTATTGTTGTTTGTGTGCGTCGTTGATTTTGAAAAATATGTGCAATGCCTCTGTTGCTAGCCGCTGAAGTAATGTAGGTACTAATTATCTGTGGAGTGTATCCACACTCCACAGATAATTAGTACCTACATTACTCTCAAAATTTTCGCGAAAATGTTTGTGTTGTGTTTTAAATTGTTAATCTGTGACTGACCTGATAGAAGAAAAAACTGACCGCTCAGTTCAGAATTTTTGTCGAGTGTAAATTTGTTCGGTTTTAAATGACTATTTTTCTCGCACTCAAAGTGAAAAGTATAGTTTGCAGCTCGAGACTAAATTTAATATACCCTCGCAAGCTCGGGAGTCAAACCACCTCGGGTATATAAATGGCTTCGTTTAGTCCCTCGTTATAAAATATACTATTTATGATGTTTCAACATTACGATAAAGACGATTACTGTACCATGCCTAAACATCCACTTTTTCTATATCTTCAGAGTCAGTAGAGAACAGCTGCAGCATCACAACTCTTCAGCTGGGCGACTGCATCCAAAACATCGCTAAGGACATGGACACACACAGCTACAAAGTACCCTTGGGCGTTGTTGGAGGTGAGTAACATCTTAACATCATCATTATCAGCCTATTAATGTTCCCACTGCTGGGACACAGGCCTTCTCTCTATGAGAGGGAATGGGCTATAATCCACCACGCGGGCCCAGTACGGATTGGTAGAAGTTACATGTCTTCGATTTTTTTGGTTCTAGGACATGCCGGTTTCCTCATGATGTTTCTCTTCACCTAACTAATATTGTAAATCTAGAAGTACTGACGACTTAACGGCTGACCAAAAATTGATGAAATTTAGACAAAATAGAATAGAATAGAATACTCTTTATTATGTACACCATAAAAAATAGAAATACAAAAATTTTAAACATTTTACAAGGGGTGACACAATGGGCGGTCTTATCGCTAAAAGCGATCTTTTAAAGACAACCTTCGGATGGATTTAAAGGGGAAGGAGAGACAATACTGCAGGTAGCCTGTGGTGTACCATCTACATAATTATATACAATAAATAAATACATACATATACACACATAAGACATATTACACTTATGTATTATAAAACATATACAGTCGTGGTCAACTAATTAGGGACATGCAAGATTGTATACTCAAGTGCATATACATCACATGTATATATCATCATCATCATCATTTCAGCCGAAAGACGTCCACTGCTGGACATAGGCCATATGTATATAATAATATATATAAAATACATACTTCTTAAATTATCTTTTAATTATCATGAAACAAGTGCCTATAGATTTTTAGCTCACAGGTAGACCATGACCTAGGTTACAAATATCTCGGAAGTAGTTCCGAGTAGAGATCATCGCTAATTATTTTGCGAGAAAGCTAGTCAGAAACAAAAATAAATAAATACGCTAGTGGGACAGAATTGAAACCCAAAAGAAAAGCGCAAATGTATTTTTTCAAACTACATATTTAGATTGTAAATGCATTAAGAAGATAAAAGTGATTTTAAATTCACGTAATAATCATAATGTCATTAATATAGATATCATAGTAGTTGCTGATAGAGCTGCTATGAAAAACAAACTATTAAATATCACAAACAAGATAGCATAACATGCGATTAATAAATAAGTATTTTATTACTATTAAATAGAATTATGGTATTTATTTGACTTCGACTACACGTCACAGTTATTATCTTATTTGTATAAAACGTTTGCAAATAATATGTACTTATCAAATATCTGTGGTTATAGTAATAGTAAGTATTCTGAAAAGGGAAGATTGGATTTTTTGCTTGTTTGTTACTATTTAACTAAAGAACTGCTTAACCAATTTTAAAAATTTTTGCGCCATTAGAAAGCTGCATCTTTACCGAGTAACATAGGCTATAAATTATATTAATGTCATACAAATTAGCTGAGCTATTATAATTTTCGTGGACAAAGTCGCGGGCAAAGTGTCAGTTACGTATAATCGTAAAACAATAGGTACACTGGTACAGGCTTTTATTCTTATCTTGCTTTTCATACACAAAATGTACTTTAACATTAGGCGCCATTTCCTACGTATTTTCATCTCTATCCTACTTTTGATTTTATCTGAGGTCCCACTATAATCACCCACTAGGTATGGAATGGATCCCAAAAAACTAAAGCCATCATGTTTAACTGCCCGAGTCCTTGAGTGTGGGGTTTTTTAACGAAAAGAGCTGCGAAAGAGCTTAAATTATATTCTTCTTGTATTCTTCTGTATAAATCTGGAATGAAAGATATTTATCAGCGACTAGACAAAACATTGAAGTCATCTCTCGCTAGTTTTCAGTAAAGAACTCCATCGGTAGGTGAATGAAAGTAACAAAACCTTTCTCCGTTCAAAAGTTTATTGAGGGCCTAAAATGGCCACTTTAGCACAATAATATTAATTATGTTAAAATTCGTAAAATGGTCACAAAGCGGCAATTTTAGGCCTTCAGGGCCCTGTTTAATATACGTTCTAAAAAATCCAACTCTTAAAATGGACTTTATGGTCATAACCAAAAAGTCCATTTTAAGAATTTTCTATTGTTAACGAGATTCATATTATGATTCTGCTAAAGAGGCCATTTTAGACCCCCTGGTTCTTTTTGGTCGTGGCCATAGTCGCAACTCGCAATGAACGCCGCCATCTTATTTTTTTCATACAATTTCACAACAGCACCCTCGTGACTACGTCATTCGAACATCTAAGTATCCTTTCAATACTGTATCCGTAAATTATGGTGTTCTTTATCAGGCGTGGCTGCCTTCAACTTCCCGGTGATGATTCCCCTTTGGATGTTCCCGCCGGCGCTGGCGACCGGCAACACGTGCATCATCAAGCCTTCGGAGCAGGATCCTGGCGCGACCCTCATGATGATGGAGCTCCTCAACGAGGCTGGAGCTCCACCAGGCGTTGTTAACGTAAGTTATCTGCCTAGACTTTTCCCAACTATGTTGGGGTCGGCTTCCAGTCTAACCGGATGCAGCTTGATACCAGTATTTTACATGGAGCCGATAGTCTATCTGACCTCCACAAACCAGTTAGTACTGGGCAGTAGCGAAGGGTAAATTTTTGTAACAGGTAAGCCGGTTCGGTGCATATTTTTAATAACGTTTGAAAAAACCATACATCAAACCATTTTTAGTTTTAGTCATTTTTGGGCAATCACGTCGTAACTGAATTACCTACATTGTTTTACTTTTGGCAATAGAAGACTCCTGTACAGTGGGTGTTCCGAAGAGAAGCTGGTAGGTTTCGAGTTTTATGAACCCCTCGCCACTGGTACTGGGTAATACTGCAGCCCTTGGTAACACTTTTGATTATTTGTGCCACGGACTACCTGTAAAGTCTGTCAAAGATCTACAAGTGACAGCCGGGACCGACGGTTTATCGCGCTTTCCGAGTCACGGAGGATAATCGGTAGGTGATGCGTGGTCACCCATCCACAGACCGAAGATCCCCAGCACGAATATCACGCATAATCGTATTAATATCATAAAATAAACATGATAACTAACAAAGATGATGTATTTCCAGGTAATCCACGGCACCCACGACCCGGTAAACTTCATCTGCGACCACCCTGACATCAAGGCGGTCTCGTTCGTCGGCGGCGACGCGGCCGGCAAGCACATCTATACCAGGGCTTCCGCTGCAGGTATGTTGACATGACTCATATACTCGTAATCTATAAAAGATTCCCACTGACACAGGCCATCTCTCTAGTCAGAGGGAGTGGGTCGCAATTCAAAACGCGGTACCAGTGCGTGTTGGTAGATATCACAACATGTCTTTAAATTATAGTCACAGAACAGCTCCCACCGATTTTATAAAATTGGAAGCGTGAAAAGAATAAATTAACTCTTTCCCTTTTTTAAAGTAACTGAAATCGGAGTTCTGTTTTTTTTTGCAAAACTAAAGGCAAATAAATTAGTTGAAGCTTTGTTGAAGATTATTTTCGCGTTATGGATGCAAATGCAATGACAAATTAAATAAATGAAAGATTCAAAATCTTCACCTCAAAGCACACACAGGTCAATAAATGAATCTCTGCATAGTTTCAAGAATTAAAAAAGAAACATTGATCAAACCACTATCGTGTGGATGATCACTTTCGGGAGAGCATTGTGCAAGGCGTGCTTACGCATTTTCGCGCCCGGGCATATAAGTGGAGTAACTTTGTTATTGCATTCGAAGAGTAATTTACAACCAAGCCGTAGGCGAGGTGTATTGAAAAACAGACTTTTACTTACTAAAACCCATCCATGTTCCTTCCTCACCCTTTATGTTCCGGGGCCGCGGTATCTTTTTCGAACAGGCCCGCAACCCCGGCAATTATTTTGTGCCCTATCACTATGTTTTTCTATTTAACCCAAAACTTGACTGGTAGAGAATGCCTAGTAGCATTAAATCTGCCTATGTACCACTATTGTACCAACATGAAGTTTAAATAATTGAATAAATCACGACCAATTCTTACATTGTTACAGGCAAGCGAGTCCAAAGCAACATGGGTGCTAAAAACCATGGAGTTATAATGCCAGATGCCAACAAGGAACACACACTCAACCAGCTCGCGGGCGCCGCCTTCGGTGCCGCCGGGCAGAGGTGCATGGCGCTCAGTACTGCCGTGTTTGTGGGTCAGTACACGCTAGACAGCATACCATCATCATCTACCTAGCCTTTTCCCAACTATGTTGGGGTCGGTTTCCGGTATAACCAGATGCAGCTGAATACCAATACTTTACATGGAGCGACTGCCTATCTGACCTCCACAACCCAGTTAGTACTGGGTAAAATACGATACCCCTTGGTAAGACTGGTTGTCAGACTTTTTGGGCCACTGACTATCTGTAACGACTGTCATCAAAGACCTACAAATGACAGCCGGGACCAACAGCTTAACGTGCTTTCCGAGGCACGGAGGAAACTCGGTATATAATGGGTAGTTACCCATCCACACACCAACCTAGGCAAGCACGGCTTAACCTAAAGATCGACCCGAACGGCTGTTAGTAGACAGCATACCATCACACCTATAATCTACGTAGGGTTAGGTAGTGGGTTATCTATAGTGCACCCATATTTCACCATGTATATTAAAGTCCTATATCATAGGAGCAACCTTATTGCCTTCAACCGGCACAAATCCAGGGTCCGTGGCTGCTACTGAAAAATTCCTGATAAAAAAACACAATGACACTTAGTCTGACCCGGGATTCGAACCCAGGACCTCAATTTCGGCAGTAGCGTTAGCAACCACTAGATGAGAGAGCTGATGTATGATTGTTTCGTTTTGGAATGCGATTCCGTGCTAAAGTCCGGTCGCGGAGCAGAAGGAATTTCGTACAATGACCTGTTATAACCTGTCTCTGTCACTCCCACGTAAATATAATGAGTATCGCTTGCACAGATGCAATGGCCGCCGTCCTCAGGGATTGTAAACCTTTTGAGGTTTAAGATCATTTATTTTCATAAGAATAACACTATTCACTTACGTGAGAATATTACTAGACACTTAAAAAGAACAAACAGGTGGGGTATTACAAAAAATCAGACGTCGATTTTATAAATATTTTGCAGGTAAACCGCACTTAATAGAAAAATGTTTGTGACCACTGTCAGTAGGTAAAGAGGTCATTGTACGAAATTCTTCCTGCTCCGTGACCGGACCTTAGATAGATATGGTTCAATTCTTACTATGATCATAATAATGTACAATTCAATAGTCACGACATTCAAACAAGATGTAAACAAAAAACTGTTTGCGAAGCCGTCAACCGAGCATTCTAAACATCAAACTAAGTAACTCTACTACTCTACAATAATTATTGCTGGAAAACGATTTTGTTTTGGGGTGATAAATCACGGTTCACGGTAGAAATGCAGCATGTAATGCAATCGAAACACTGTGCTGCATCGAAAGCTGATGGATCATTTGAATAGTACAGGGGTTATGGCGGTATTTAAAGTAATGTTATAACCAGGGAGCGGAATCTCACATCAAAACAATTGAATGTATTAGAGATTGGTCATTGCCTTTCATCGACTATACATACTATCGGTAGCTGAGTTTTGCATTTTTGCTTTATTATAACACTAGCTTTTCGTTTGCGGCATTTTTCGACGAAGTTGAAATGGAGCAACAGCTGTTGATGATAAAGTATACGTTGCCCCTATGTGTACGGCAATAGAAGACATCACCGAACTGACGACGTACTGTGAAACTATCACAAAAAACTGAAGAATTTGAAAAAGAAGTGGGCGTGTCCATTTCTAAGGAATATTATGGTGACAACGGCAGCACAACGACAACTGAATGAATAATAAAATAACTTTTTTTTATGGTTTTATGAAACTTCGTCGAAAGATCGTGTTATCCACACGGGCGAGGCCGCAAACGGAAAGCTAGTGTTCTAATAAAGCAAAATTTCAAAACTCAGCTATCGATAGAATTTATAGTCGATGAAAAGCAATGACCAATCTCTAATTACATTCAATTGTTTTGCTATTAGATTCCGCTCCCTGGTATAACATTAAAAAATTGGAACTTCAGCACACCGATGTTAGTTCTACAATAAAAAAAATGATCACAATGACGGGGAGAACAAGTTCCTCTAGGCGTAGTCAAGGGTCTTTTTACACCCGCTGTTGGTTATCTACACTAATATTAAAAAGAGGAAAAATTTGTATTTTTGTGTGAGTATGTTTGTATGAATAAACTCAAAAACTACTGTGCCGTTGTCAAAAATTCTTTCACCTTTGGAAAGCTACATTCACCCTGTGTAACATAGGCTATATTTCATCCCCGTACTCCTACGGAACTACGCGGGTGAAACCGCGTGACGTCTGCTAGTCAATAATAAAACACATTTGAAAGATTTGAATACTAAAAAATATGAAAAATAAATATGGTTTCAATATTGTAGTTTTGGAGTCATTAAGCTCTTGTGATGTTACTGAATAGAACATTCGTTGTGATAGGTGAGGCTAAGGACTGGATCCCCGAGCTGGTGGCGCGTGCGCAGGCGCTGAAAGTGAACGCGGGTCACGTGCCCGCTACCGACGTGGGACCTGTCATCTCCGTCAAGGCCAAGCAGAGGATCGAAAGACTTGTCGAATCAGGTATTTCTTTTTCATGCTACTAATAAAAAAAATCTTTAAAGTTTTAGATGTATTCCAACACAACTTCCATTACAACTGTTATATAGTACGTCTTTCACACATTGAGCAGTAATTTTTACTGAGAAAGATAGGCACCACCAAATAATTTATTTAACACTTCTAACTCAAAGTACAGAGGCGGACTTAATGCCAAACAAATGCCAATGCTTAAGTATGAGGATGTTTGTAAAAAACTTATTTACAAAATAAACATGTTTTTTTTGTGACTATTCTCATCGTTAATGAAGAAGAAATCCCAAATTAATGAACTATCAAAACTTTGTCCAGTCCGGTCCACAGTACCGTTTTCAACGTTAGTATGCGGACTAAGAACTTTCATAACTTTTGTTTTAATAATAAAAAATAGTAGTTATAATGTAGATACCTAGTAGGTATAACTTTCTGGTTAATATAGATTGAAAATGTTCTTCGCATTATTTATAACAATAACTAATCACACCAATATTCCTACAGGCGTAAAGGAAGGAGCTAAGTTAGTACTCGACGGTCGCGGCGTCAAAGTCCCAGGCTTCGAAAAGGGCAACTTTGTCGGCCCGACCATCCTAACTGACGTCAAAATCAACATGGAATGCTACAAGGAAGAAATCTTCGGGCCGGTACTAGTATGCCTCTTCGTCGACACCCTAGACCAAGCTATCCAAATGATTAACGCGAACCCATACGGCAATGGAACAGCTATCTTCACAACCAATGGAGCTACAGCTAGAAAGTTCGCGAACGAAATTGATGTTGGCCAAGTCGGTGTTAATGTTCCCATCCCTGTCCCTCTGTCTATGTTCTCTTTCACTGGTTCTCGAGGCAGTTTCCTTGGTACCAACCATTTCTGTGGCAAACAAGGGATTGACTTCTTCACTGAACTGAAAACTGTTGTGTCTTTCTGGAGACAAAGTGATGTATCCCACGCTAAGGCTGCTGTATCCATGCCTACACAACAGTAAATAGCATAGTATATAAATTATATAATATACTTATTTATTTTTATACGTGTTCAAGAATGTTTTAGCATTTATTTTTTTACTACCTAAATACTTTTATATCATGCCATGTAATTTAAGTCTTCCATATTATACCTAAGGATATTGTTCATTTTATATTTTTATAAAATTCATATTAAATATTACTTGTTAAAAATACTATGTATTTATTTATTAACTACCTATACACATACACACAAAACATAAAAAGACACGAAGCCAGAATCAAAAGAAAATTAAACAATAAAGCGACATCATGCAGAACACCTGCAATAGTAAAAAGTTTGCAAACTTCAAATTAACCGCGTAATCGCACCTGCGCGTACGCATCTGATGTAATATGGACCAATCGTCAGTGAGATCATCTCATTGGCCAATTCAATTTGCTGCTTATCATCTCAATAACGGCCCTTACGTGTTTGTAAATAAAGTCTACAGTACATCTTCTAACCAGCACCACCCTTGTACCAGCATTCCTTTGTCAATGCAACGGTTTGACGTTAAATTGTAGCACTATGAAATCATTCGGTTTTGCGCGTAATAATCGAAAGGGTATCATTGTGAATGTTGTGTAAATAAATCGATTGTTTGAAACATTACCGGTAGTGATGCGATCGTGTTGTATGACGTCATAAACACAGTCGCATTGGGAACTTCCTACATCTCTTGTTACTTCAATGGCGGTACTCGTGCTTCATACACGCGTCGCGATGTGTTGTTATATCGTATTTTTGGTGTTTTCCATATTTGTGACTGTTTGTACGGGCTTGACTCCGCAATGTAGGAATGAAAGAGGAGAACCAGTTGATTGGTTAGTATTTTTAACGTTTACTATAGAAATATTCAAACTTAATTTATTTTCTATCGCGGTTCTTTGTTTACATTGACATTGTGGTTTTGTTTTTCCTGTTTGAATTGATAATATTAGTGGTTCTCAAGCTCTTATTGGGTACCTAAATAAAGTTATAAGCAATTTATGTTGCAGCTAGTAATGGTATGGGCAAAGTTATTTAAATAGATGGAGGATCCGAAGGATTCGAAATTTTTTATTAATTGGCAATTTCACGTTAGATGCTTTTGTTTGGATTTTGTTTGGATTGGCCATTCAAATTCATTTTCACTCATGACAATTGATCAGGCTTTCAAAAGCAACGGGGTAGTACATCATCGGCCTATTAATGTTCCCACTGCTGGGACAGGCCTCCTCTCTATGAGAGGGAAGACGGGGTAGTACAGTCAAGAAGAAATGTGTGTCTTTGTTTAATTAATGTTAAGTATTTGGTACGGTAAATAGCATTTCGGCGACCTAATTCTAAAATGGTGTAAGTCATAATTATCCATGATTCGAAAAAAATACCTTAGTAACCTTGCACTTTGCAAGATACAACTGTAAAAGAATTGAGTATGAGACTCCTTAACAATAAGAAACCTATGAACACTTAAAGCTAATTTACACAAATCTTGCTTGCCACTTACCCTTGATGAGGGGGGTTGCCAGCAGGTAACTCCCAAAGGGTAAGTCTCACACCTTTTTATTCCGTAAAGTTCTTAGGAAACTTGTCTTTCACTTAATGTTCTGCGATTAAAAAATTAAAGCAAATTAAATAACGTTAATAACGCGTTTTATTACTTAACATTTATAATTTTATCAGAAGTAAAACTTTAGGCATAGTGATTATGAAACTAGGTCACTATTGCAAAAAAAAATCGTTCGTTGGAAAAAAAAATTAACATGTGCTCTAGTAGAATTAGGTTGGCGATATTATATGATACTGTATGTACCGGGTTCAACAGCAGTATAGGTACAAATATGAACAATGATTCAAATATTTCCGAGTATGACTGTATTGTCACACAATAATGTTTTAGATACCTATTTACTTTGTCTTACCATCACAATAGAAAACACAAGTAAACATTTTTTTCTAGACAAACATGTAGGCATGTTTATAAACACTTTTCTAATCGGAAGTGTAAAACAATAGACCGTCACTCGTACAATGTTTCTGTGAAACTTCATGATGGTACTAAATAGTTCTTATTGAAACATGAGGATGCTGTCGTATATCTTTTTAACGCAAACCTCGCCGACCCTGCTCCGGCCGTTAAAGGATCAATGTTTGCGTAGATCAGAGCATGTTTGGGGATAAACCATCCAACATACAAAATGAATGCAACCAGTAAAGGAGGAGGAGGAGGGAAAGGAGGAGTAAAGTAAAGTACCCTGTACTTTACTTTACTCCCTCCACACTGTCGAGATGATACCTTAGTACGTTTGACGCACCCTGAGCATCCCACTGGCTGATTTTAGCATAGCCTGAGATTTTCTCGCCCTTGTTGCATATCCAAAAGCGCGAGTTGGGATGAGGGATGTACCTTTTCCCGTCCCTGGTTGGCCCTAACGCTGTTATGTGCGAAAAGGCCTTTATGGGATGATCCCATCTTTAACCGGGTGACACAAAATGGTTACCTAAAATGTTTTTACAGGTTTTACGTGTACAAGTTGCCAAGGGAGAAGAATCATTTGAATCCTTTGGTTCGTCGTGGGGTGGCGTATATGCATTTGACGCCGTCGAAATTGAGAGGAGGTTGGATCATGTCTGAAATGGCCATCAGCGACCCACGGTCTATGGTGGGGAAGACGTTATCGCCGCTTTATCAGGTAAGATAGCCATTAATAACTGAATCCTTCACGTTCTTCATCCTTTCTTTTCTTGCGGGTACTTTGTTCTTCTTCTTTTATGAGTTCTTACGTGGTGACCTAGGAATAGGTACTCGTATTAATTGTTACTTTTACCATTTGCATTAGAAGTGTTAGCATCTGCCAAAATAGATACAAAAAAGTGCTCAATTTATTTGAAGTAAATCGCCAAAATTGAAGTAAGTACCCTAACTGTGTCGGACCTATGCAGGGTGGATTTTTGTGACGCTGTAGTTACAGTACAATACCTTACAGTAAGTAGTAACCTCAATAGGCTACTTTCCACCATCAATAAATTGCAAATCTATTCAGTCCGTCAGTGAGAGTATTGGAAAATAATGGACATGTTTTTGTATCAATGAATATTGACAAAGATAAAACGCATCAAAACTCGGGAGTGGGGGGTCGTGACGTCAGTACTCACTAAAAATGATACCAAACAGTGACGTATTGAGGACTAAGTGCGGAAACCTAAACCCCCATGATAGATAGATAGATAGTGACGTATTGAGAATTTTAAAAGCGTCGTATCTTCGTCAATTTTGGTTTATGTAACAAAAGAAAAAATACGGGTCAAATATTTTTTGATAATCTAAGTGACGGACTAATTAGATTTTTTCAGTTAACAAGCCTATTGCTTCAAAAAGTTTATTTTAATCCTTGTACGAAACTCATCCATCATACAAATAAAACTTATGAGTTGATTGACGCAATTCAACCGGACTGTGCCATTTTTCTAAGATCAGTAAATGCAGTTTGCGATTAATTAAAAAAATAAGGATGGGTGGGATGATAAAGGTAGGTAGTTGCCCGCCCTTTAACTGCCCTGCGTCAAAGAACCACCATGTAAATCACCATTAGTTGGACATATTGTTGATAAACCATGTACTTCCTTCCAGGATAGAAATATAATTTCACTGCTCTATAATGATCAACCACCGGCATCAGAAAATCAACCTGACATCCTACAATCGGTCGCTGATATGTACTCCAAAAGCAAAAGAGGTACGGTCATACTTTTTCGTATCTGTAATTTTGCAGAAGCTACTATATCCAAAGTGCACCAAAATCATGGAACTCGCGTCATCGTCACCGATCGCTTTCATAGAACGGTTAGTCAAAATCAGCCATCTTCAATTAAGATAAAGTTTATTTTGGATTACTTAGTTTTCACATCTATTGGCAGTCCCCAAAAAGTGCCCCGCATGTTTTGTTGAAGGCCACTTACTACTAAATGGCATTTTTTTGTTAATAAAATCTGACAGTCTCTCCCTTTTTAAAGATACAAGGGATAATTTTTTAACTGAAATAACCAGTTTTAACCCCTCTAATATCTTTGTCAGGTCAAACGAAGCAACAAGGAATAAAGAAGTTCAAGAAGTTCAAACTGGGCGACAAGTACTATGACGACTACGACCTGGCTGAAATGTGCAAGATGCACTCCAAGTTCATGAAGACAAGAGTTGAGAGTGGGCACACCAAGGGGGTTATACTAGGGGACAAGTTCACCTCGCTGTGGTTGGTGCATTCTGTGCCGCGGTTCCCGCCAGTTCCCGATTGTGAGTATTGCTCCATTTCAAATACTAGTATTCAGTTGCATGTTGGTATTGGTGTCGATTCAGTTGTGATTCAGTTTGTGCACAGCAGAATCGTCACCATTGTCTTCCAGTATAAATTCGACGACGATTCCAACATGGTTCGTAAAACGCTGGCCAGAAAATGAGGATTCAATCAATTAGAAGACAGAAGAGTATCCATATTGGCTTAAGAGCTCCATATCAAAAGCAAAATCAAGTCATTTTTTAGAATTAGCTATCAGAATGTTTTGAACGTTAAAGTTAACTAAACGAGACAGACCTTCAAAACGCTGTCTGTTTCAATGACCAATTAATAAATGAACTGGTTGATAATGATATTGAATTTTAGTCCATAATTTTCTTTTTTTTCGGTAGTCAACGGCCTCAACATGAGCGCCTACGACTATCCCGCCAGCGGTATGAAGTACGGCCAATCCTTCCTCTGCGTCTCCGTTCAAACATCTACCCTGAACCAGATCGCAACCCAGCTGAAGTACAACGAGCCCCTACTGGTCTGGTCGCATATACCTCAAGAGTTTGAAAACGAACTGCCGAACTTAGTCGATGTTGTTCGAAACAAGACGATCGACGCCTCGCCTTGGTAAGTTTAGATTCGGATGTTTATGTTTCATTCATTCGATTTGGCTGTTCCCATGATTTGTATTTACAAATGCACAGTAGGCACCACAATAGTACTTCCCGGGCCTATTTGATGAATTAGTGTTCAAAATATTATTGTTCTGTTGCGAATACGAGGTGATATTTGTACTGTATAGTTAGTTCCCTTTCTTTCACGCTTAGCACGTATTCCTGTACCTTATTCTGACACCCGGCCCCCCACGTAGAAAGTTTTCGACGGTTATTACAAAGAATAACAGTTTATTCCTATAAAAATGCAATCTACACGGTCAAAATAAACAGCTGTTTTTTTTAATGGTTCGTGATTGGTTCAAGTAGGTACTAACAACAAAGAATTTAAGCAACGATACGTATGCCTATAGAAAAATAAATTTTATATGAACTTGACTTTGGCCGTATTGTAAGGTAAAAACAAAAGAAAATAGCTATGTGGTATAGCTATTTTCTTGTTAGAATATCTCAGGAATGCACGAAGTTAGTGTTTGTTATTTTGATTACCTACTGGATAAAAACAGCTGACATCACAACAGTTTGTGTAATCTTTTTGTGAGAAGGGTTACTTGAACGTGACATAGGCTGAGTTTGGCTGAGGCATATGTTGAGGTGTAAGACCACATTTCGCTGATAGGTACCTAATGTTTAAGTCTAGGATGCAAACCTTTTGCCATCCACCGGTTTCAAATCCGGGTTACTACTGACAAATCGATGGCAAAACCCAATATAACTCATCCCGACCGGGGAATCTAATCGAAGACCTTATTTAGTTAGTTGTGACTACATGACAAAATGTTTAAGATTTTATTTAAAAATAATGTACTTTTAAATTTAACAAAAACATCTTCAAATTGTAGGCAATATCATCTAAACCGTTACGTAATTCAATATATTGATTGCAATATTTAATTACTGCGTAATAATGCGCTCATGGTACATATTATAAACAAAGGTTTACTCATTGACTCATTGAAGGTCATTACAAGGATTAATTATCACCACAAATCATAACCGAAAACACCGTATTATGAATAACTACGATTCGATGTTTCCGTTTGTCTGATTGTTTATAAAATACTTGGTACATAATAGTAAATGATAACAGTAAAGTGAATAATGCAAAGTTTTTAGCTATTTTGTAATATCCGATAGGATTTTTTTGGAATTCGGTGTAGCAGGCAGGATTATTTCCATTATTTTACAAATTACACTTCCAGCACATCACTATTCTTCAGTGCCTTGCAATTTAAGTTTCTATGCAACTGAGTCAGCTGTAATAATTAAATCAGTTGAACTGACTTAACTATTACTAACTAGCTGACCCACGCAACTTCGTCTGCGTCACTTATGAGAGAAAAGCTCGCAAAGGGAATAAATTTTCAACATTTTTCATTTATGCTTCGCTCCTATTGGTCGTAGCGTGATGTTATATAATCTAAAGCCTCCTTATAGATATAATTCACTAGCTTCTGCCAGCGACTTCTTCCTGGAGTTTCTTGTTCTATAAAAAATATCCTAATAGCGGTGTTTCTTTTTTTATAACGTTTAAGGAGTTTCGGAGATTTTGATCTCATCCAAACTGAAGCTGTTTATGATATTAGTATAGATTATTATAGCTATTGTTAAGTGATATTAATACATCATTTGCGGAATAACTTTACCGGTTTATGATTCGCATAATATGTTTTTCAATCGTGAAGAATATTAGTCAGTCTTCGGGTCGTCATTAGGAGGTGACACGTTATATGGGTTAAACTATAGCCTCAATCAATAATATCGGTAGACTTGTAACCTGACCCTTACAGAATCAGAGATCATAACAGAATCCTAATGAGGATATGTAGACTATAGCGAGAAACTAGGACATACTGACTAATAGTTTATTAAAGTATTCATTCAATCTTAATTGTCTGGGAGTCCTGGGGCACCCCGTAGGTTACGAGCTATCCTTTCCACAAAGAGTGAACGGCCGGTAATACCACCATACCTACCACCCTGGCCCAATGCGAGTTAGTGAAACTCGGATACCTATCTGCTTATTTATTTCTTAATATCTTTGGTTCTTGCTAGGACATGCCATGTTGCTCCCTCAAAATAACTTACCATTGCCGCTTATATGTTTCAGGTACCACATAGAGAGCTTTGAGACGCTGGTAGGACGAAAGTTCCTGTCGTTTGCAAAAAGTGCGATGTTCAATGATGACCTGTACAGTGGGTTAGTGGCAGAGGTTTTGCAGTCGGATCTTCTAGTCGAGTCTTGGACTAATGGACCTGGGACATTGGACTCGGAGTGCACCCGGAACTTCCAGTGAGTGTTCTTCTGAGTTCGAAATAGGTATAATTAAACGAGATGTAAACAGATACTGCACGAAGCCGTCAACCAAGCATTCTGTACATCAAACTGAGTAACTCTGCGCAAGTATTATTGCTGGGAAACGTTTTTTTTTTGGGTGAAAAATTACGGCTTACACCAGAACTCAATGTAACACACTCAAAACGTTGTGATGGTGGATGCTTAGAATAGTATGGAGGTATTTAAAGTGATAATATTAAGAATTTGTATTTAACAAAATGTCTTCGTAATTAGAGGGTTCCCAGATATGGTCCAGGACAAAACAATGAAGTACTTTTCGGTTTCGCCAGGGTGTTTTACACCCATTATAGTTACTTTGGCCCTTGTCAAACGGAAAGTGCCTTTTATAATATTAGCTTATTCTTACTGGGGTAACTATATTTACTATTTAACTAAATAGACTGAGATTTGCTTACATTTGCAAAAGTCATAATAATTCTGAACAATGTGGAATAACAAATATCAACAAAAGAACATTCCCGTGTCCGTTGAACATTTGTTTGTCAATCTAAACGGAAATTTAAAACAAAAATTGTCTTTGTCAAGTAAAAAAATAAAAAATCTTAAAATGGTTTATTAATAATAGTTTCCAATCGGTAGGTGTATGGGTAGGTTTTTGTGGAATTGCAAAAAGGAGAAGAAATATACACATACATATATACAAAATAATATACATTCTCTGTTATTATTGATTTATTTTATAAAAGTGGCTCCATTATCAGTTTTGTGCCAAAAGTCAATACTTTTTCCAAATTCTCTTGTTGTCAATTAGGAAATATAGCATAACATCACGCCTGTATTCTCCAAAGAGTTAGGCAGAGGCTACTGAAGACGAGGTCCTGGGTACGATTCCCAGGCCGGGCAAAAGATTATTAGGTTTTTCGTCAGGACTTTATCAGTAGCATCCATGGAGTCTAAATTTCTGCTCGGTTGATGGCAATAAGCTCGTTTCCTATTTCATGGGACTACTGGTGAAATGTAGAAAATCAGAAAAGTAGGAAATCTAGAAACTATTAAATTGACCTAGACCTTGACATGTCTTTGATATGAATCATTTTGTACCCTTATGTTTCAGAGTACGAAACATCGAGCGTCTCAAGTTCCCGATAGCTAAGATGTCGTTTACGTCCCACAACGATCACTCGAAGTGGGCCGTGGCGGTGGCGCATAAGATGCACAACAGTCAGGATACGAAGGTAGCTGACTACTGGGTATGCGTCGGAGATATCAATAGAGCGGTAAGTTCAAACCTTGCTTCATCATCTTTTACGGCCGGACTCCACCTAAGTGGAGACGAGAACAGTGGACAGAAAAGGAGTTGTGTTCTAAGCCACCACTAGAATGTCGTTATTTATACTTCTCGTCTCCGCTTAGCTTTAGTGAAAACGGTTAAGCAGAGCCAAATGCAGACGTGATTTCTTATTTACACATCTCTCCTCTCCAGTTTGCACATCTCCGCACATCTTCGGTGGATACATCCTAGCTTTTACGCATCTCCACTCCTCTCCACTGAGCACATCTCCGCACATCTTCAGTGGATACATCCTAGCTTTTACGCATCTTCACTCCTCTCCACTTAGCACATCTCCGCACATCTTCGGTGGATGCATCCTAGCTTTTACGCATCTCCACTCCTCTCCACTTAGCACATCTCCGCACATCTTCAGTGGATACATCCTAGCTTTTACGCATGTCCACTACTCTCCACTTAGCACATCTCCGCACATCTTTGGTGGATACTTCCTAGCTTTTACGCATCTCCACTCCTCTCCACTTAGCACATCTCCGCACATCTTCGGTGGATACATCCTAGCTTTTACGCATCTCCACTCCTCTCCACTTAGCACATCTCCGCACATCTTCGGTGGATACATCCTAGCTTTTACGCATCTCCACTCCTCTCCACTTAGCACATCTCCGCACATCTTCGGTGGATACATCCTAGCTTTTACGCATCTCCACTACTCTCCACTTAGCACATCTCCGCACATCTTCGGTGGATACATCCTAGCTTTTACGCATCTCCACTCCTCTCCACTTAGCACATCTCCGCACATCTTCGGTGGATACATCCTAGCTTTTACGCATGTCCACTACTCTCCACTTAGCACATCTCCGCACATCTTCAGTGGATACATCCTAGATTTTACGCATCTCCACTCCTCTCCACTTAGCACATCTCCGCACATCTTCGGTGGATACATCCTAGCTTTTACGCATCTCCACTCCTCTCCACTTAGCACATCTCCGCACATCTTCGGTGGATACATCCTAGCTTTTACGCATCTCCACTCCTCTCCACTTAGCACATCTCCGCACATCTTCAGTGGATACATCCTAGCTTTTACGTATGTCTACTCCTCTCCACTTAGCACATCTCCGCACATCTTCGGTGGATACATCCTAGCTTTTACGCATCTCCACTCCTCTCCACTTAGCACATCTCCGCACATCTTCGGTGGATACATCCAAGCTTTTACGCATCTCCACTCCTCTCCACTTAGCAAATCTCCACACATCTTCGGTGGATACATCCTAGCTTTTACGCATCTCCACTCCTCTCCACTTAGCACATCTCCGCACATCTTCGGTGGATACATCCAAGCTTTTACGCATGTCCACTCCTCTCCACTTAGCACATCTCCGCACATCTTCGGTGGATACATCCTAGCTTTTACGCATCTCCACTCCTCTCCACTTAGCACATCTCCGCACATCTTCGGTGGATACATCCAAGCTTTTACGCATCTCCACTCCTCTCCACTTAGCAAATCTCCACACATCTTCGGTGGATACATCCTAGCTTTTACGCATCTCCACTCCTCTCCACTTAGCACATCTCCGCACATCTTCGGTGGATACATCCTAGCTTTTACGCATCTCCACTCCTCTCCACTTAGCACATCTCCGAACAGCTTCGGTAAATACACCCTAGCTTTTACGCATCTCCTCTCCTCTCCAGTTTGCACATCTCCGAACAGCTTCGGTAGATACACCATAGCTTTTACGCATCTCGTCTCCTCTCCTCTCCACTTTGCTCATCTCCTATGTCGCTTATCGCTTATCTCACTGCACATGTGTAACGCGCAGTCACCAATTCATATTTGGGGGTCCTAACAAAGAGTAGCTTAGCTTATATTTTTTGTCGGCGTCCTTGCTGTCGTCATCATCATCATATCACCCCGGAATCACCCACTGCTGGATATAAGCCTCCCCTTTTTTCTGCCACACTTCCTGGTCCTGTGCGTCCTTTATCCAGGTGTTTCCCGCGACTTTGACGATGTCGTCGACCCAGCGAGCTTGAGGAAGTCCCTTGTTTCTATGGTCTAGCCTTAAAAAACAAAAAGTCACCGGAGACCCATATACCATTGCTTTAAATGCGTTTAGAGTTGCCAGGTCCCGCTACAGAGCATCGACTGAAAAATCTAAGGGTAATTTACTGCGAAAAATTGTAGAAAAATTAGATAAAGAAGGACCGTGGTCTCCTTTGTATCACGAGTTCAAAGCTAATCGATCGGTCGACCTAGCGTTTATCCAAAACATTAAAGTAAATAATAAACACACCACCGGTATTGAGGAAACGACCGAAGTTCTATTAAATACTCTGATACCTGATGATTCGCCGGTTAATGACAATGACTACCATCAACAGATCAGAGCGTGGGCTGCTGTGCCACCTGAATCACCAGCGTCAGATCTTCCATCCATTGACGAATTCATTAATGTTGTCAGGAAACTGCCTCTTAAAAAATCAGCAGGTGAAGATAAAATATCTAATCGGATGATAATAGAAGCGTGTAAAACAGCGGGCGACGCCATTCTATCTGTTTTCAACCGATGTATTGCGGAAGGCGTTTTTCCTCGCGTATGGCGACGTGGCTTTATACGAATAATTCCAAAAAGTGGTGATAAGCCACCGGACGACCCTAAGTCGTACAGGCCCTTAACCCTGCTACCAAATTTGGGAAAACTCCTGGAGCGCCTTATCGTTCCGCGTTTGCTACCGGACGGACCAAAGTTTCATAATAACCAATTCGGATTCACCGTGGGTAAATCTACTGTTGACGCGGCACTTTCTGTTAGAAAAATTGTTAATAACTCTGAACACAAGTACGTGGTTGGAATCTTTTTAGATATTTCCGGGGCTTTTGATAACGCTTGGTGGCCGATGCTACTACTTAAAATGAAAAATCGTGGCTGCTACAAAAACATATATAATCTTGTTCATTCATTCTTTTTAAATGGTACCGCGCAACTAAAACTCGGACATCATTCTATGTCAAAGTCCCTTACCATGGGATGTCCACAGGGCTCGGTAATCTCTCCGTATGTATGGAATATAGGTTTTGATGATTTCCTCGCGATCCCACTTCCACCGGGCTGTTCATTAACCGGTTACGCGGACGACGGCCTGCTGCTCATTCAGTCAAATACCCGGGCTGGACTCGAGAATTTAGCTGACACTTGCTGTCAGCGACGCCCTCATGTTCTGTACAAGTAGATACATAGATTAGTTAGTAAGTAGTAATAATATAATTATAAGTATAGCCTATGTAAGTATAGGTGTACGGGCCGATGGACCCCCACCTAAGACGCCGGCAGTTCAGTCCGTGCGAGCACCGCAAGCGGGTGCGCTTGTACATTGTAACCCTGTTTGTTAATTTTATCCGTGTCTTTTTCAAAAATATAAGTTTCTTAAGCTACTTAATCGTTTAACTTCGCCGATTACCACCCACAACATCTACAAAGTGGTCCTTCGAGCCGGATCAAAAACAGTTAGTGTTTGTCACGCCACCAGTGAAAAGCAAAATGGTGGGCACGCGAAGTATGGTGCGCCGCGAACTCGCGCAACGTAAACTTTTCGAAGAACAAAAGGGAGCTCAAGAAATAGACACTGAAGAATGTCAGTCTTCAACCAGTGCAGCAGCCAAAAATACGGAGTTCAAAACACCTGCGGCAGGGCCGAGCGTCAAAACAGAACACACGTTGCCAAGGTCGAAAGGTCAATCCGACACATCATCGGTTAAAGTTCGAAAGGCGCAGTTGCTTTTGGATGCTGCAAAGCAAAAGGCACAGATACAACTGGAGCTCATAGACAAACAGCTAGAAGCGGACTTAGCTGAACTAGAGGAAGAAGAAAAATACAGTCCACACGAAGAACGCACTCACGACGTGGAGCAATGGCTGGAACGGAGTCACCACGAATTAATGCAATCGGCCCCCGATCATGGCAACCCCTTGGGCAAGTTGCATCCACCTGAGACAGAACCAGCCGCGCCTGCTAATGCCGTCATCTTTAAGGCACCAGCAGCACCACCAGGGCTAACTACGTCACATCAAAAGCCACCACCTTCAGTGCCACATCTGCCGATGGAGTCGCACCCACACACTGTGCCCGTACTGCCACCAACGGCGGAGGCGACCAGTATGCAAGCGACTATTCAGATACTAGCTGGCGCGCTGAAAGACCTGGCTTCTACGAGTGCACCGAATACCAACCTTTTAACTCGATTAAGCACGCCGAAGGATCTTCCAGACTTTTCGGGAGACCCACTGGAATTTCTGCAGTTCAAACAAGCCTATAATGAGTCAACTGAGCTTTGTAAATTTTCTCCTGAAGAAAACCTGTGGAGGTTGAGAAAGTGTCTCCGAGGAGCTGCCAAAGATGCCGTCGCAGCCTTACTTATTTCTGCGAGTCCACCGTGCAAAATCATGTCAACTTTGGAGTTATGTTTTGGCAATGCTGATCTAATAATATCCAAAATAGTACAGGATATTAAGAAATTGCCCTCAATGTCACAAAACTATCATAGTGAAATCGTGCCATTTTCAGTGAAAGTGCAAAACCTAATACAAGCAGTGCGAGCAGTTGGACGCGAAGAGTACTTACAAGGTATGAGCATTGTTTCAATTATATTGTCCAAGCTGCCTACAACACTGTTATCAAGATGGTCTGATTATAGTTTCCCACTCATTACTGAAGGACAGAAATCCCGTATGGTCATTTTATCTGATTTCTTGCACGATGAGGCCGTAAAAATATCAGTTACATCAAATATCTATTTTACGAGTCCTCGCACTGACCAAAATAAAAACAATCAGCAGAAAAACAAAGATAGTTCCGGTAATCGATCTCAAACTATATTATTGCAAACAGATAATGATACCGATAACTGCAAGTTCTGCCGTACCTCGAAACATAAATTAACTGAATGTAAACAATTCAAGAAGGCGTTACGTAAAACCAGATGGGAATTCGTAAAACGTAACGGGATTTGTTATAAATGCCTACTGTCGCGCCACGCACGAGACACGTGCTCAGCACCGCCTTGCGATAAGAATGGCTGTGGCGAGGGGCATCACAATCTACTTCACTACGTCGGTAACAAGCCGAAAAATGACGCTGAAAGCAGCCAGGTTCCAGAGCCGAGGTCAACGCCTGTGCCGACGCTGACGTCGGCGACGTCGTCGCCGACGTCCTCCGCCGATAGTACACAAACAGTGACGCATATAAACGCGAGTGAAAACAAAGTGTTACTTAAAGTCGTACCTATACGTATACATAGTGCTAACGGTGTGTTCAGTGCAAACGCGCTCCTTGATGACGGATCGACCGTCTCGCTTATCAGTGCGGGGCTAGCGAAGCGTGCGGGGCTTCGTGGCCGCTCAGAGACGATGCGAATTCGCGGAGCCTGGTCTGACGACGAACTGGTGTGTAAAACGACCATTGCGAATGTTAAATTATCGGGTATGGACAATAAGATGTATAATATAGAACTTCGGTGTGTAGACAAATTAGACTTACCTTTGCAACAACTTTCTGTGATTGATTATAGTTATTATAAAAACCTGTTTGGAATAAATGATAAGATATGTAAACATGATGTTAAACCCGAAATTTTAATAGGTCAAGATAACTGTCACTTATTGTTACCTCTCAAAGTTATAGTAGGGAAATTGTATGAGCCGTCCGCTACATTGACTCCCCTAGGTTGGTGCATGCATGGTATGTTGCGAAGGCAGCACGCTGGGCACGCGCAGGTCGACGCCGGCACCGTCGAGGCGCACGCCACTCTGTTGTTGAGCTCAGCAGCTAGCACCGCCGCGGGCAGGGACGAGCGCAGGCTACGGGACCTCCACGAGGAGGTGAGGCAGTCATTCGCTGTAGACGCCTTGGGAGTGTCAGGTAAGCCGAGACAAAATATTAACGAAACTCGTGCCGTCGAGCTGCTGGAAAAGTCTGTCGAACTCGTCAACGGTCGCTGGCATGTGTGTTTGCCTTGGAAGAATGAGGCCTGCACTATGCCCGACACCTATCCTAATGCTCTGAAAAGGTTAAAGGGAATAGAAAGGAAGATGGCACGTGACGATGGTTTCGCCGAAAGATACCGAGAGCGTATAAATCATTTGTTACATAATGATTACGCTCACAAGATGGAAAAGCCACTGCCGGCACCCAGGACGTGGTATCTACCCCACTTCGGGGTAGATAACCCTAACAAAAAGTCACTTAGGCTAGTGTTCGATTCTGCCGCTCCAGTTGGTGATAAATGTCTAAATGACTATTTACTCACAGGGCCGGACTTGTTGTCATCTCTGTTTGGTATAATGCTGCGCTTTAGGGAATATTCAATTGCAGTAACCGGTGACATCAAGGATATGTTCCTTAGAGTTAAAATTCAGCCTGAAGATCAACACGCGTTTAGATTTCTTTGGCGGAACAGGCCTGACGACCCAGTTGATATTTACATTATGACGTCACTTATTTTCGGTGCTAACTGTTCTCCCTTCGTAGCTCAGTTTGTTAAAAATATAAATGCGCGTAGATACGAGTCTAAATTACCAGCTGCTGTTAACGCGATATACAAATCGCACTATATGGACGACTATATTGATAGCCTGCCGGATGACACGGCGGCGATAGAAATGGTTAAAAATATAACTGAAATACATAGCAGTGGTGGTTTCCAAATCCGTAACTGGACAAGCAATAGCATTGCTGTTTTAGATAGTGTTCCGAAGGATACCTTAGGTTCTGCCAGCGTAAGGTTCAAATTTGAACAGGAGTACCATGGCGAGCGCACCTTGGGACTCATCTGGTATCCTGGAGAAGATGAATTAGGTTTCGACGTGTCTCTGAAACGAATACCTGAAAATATTATTTTAAATAAGGATAGGCCTACTAAAAGAATCATGCTTCGAATAGTTATGTCGATTTTTGATGTATTAGGATTCTTAGCACCATTCACCATTCAGGGCAAAATTATGTTGCAAGATACTTGGCGCTTAAACATAGGCTGGGATGAAGTAGTACCCGATAGTATCTACAATAAATGGTGCAAATGGATTGAGTTATTAAAGGAAATAAAACAAATACGTATACCTAGGTGCTATAACAAAACTATTTTGTTACAAGGTGGGAACGAGACGGAAATAAAACCGGTCGCCGAGATTGCCATGATAAGGCCATCTCCTCCCGCCGCCGCACCCGCGACCCCCGCGCTGGAGCTATCTGCTACGAGTAGCTGCTACGAGACGTGTAGACCGCCTACGACAACCGCTACGTCTGCTACGCCGGCAAGTAATAATTATACACGCTTACAGCTGCATTTATTTTGTGATGCATCTGTTCAAGCCATGTGTTGTGTGGCGTATTGGCGATGGATAGTCAATGGGATTGTTTACGTCGCATTTATAGCAAGTAAATGTCGTGTTGTACCCGTTAAACCCATGACTGTACCTCGAGCCGAGCTACAGGCGGCGCTGTTGGCTGCACGATTGGCTGATACCGTTCTGAAGGAACACAGATTAGAGCCCGAGCAACGATATTTTTGGTGTGACTCCACAACCGTTTTACAGTGGATTAGAAATAACACACGTAGGTATAAAACGTTCGAAGCGAACCGATTGGGAGAAATTGACGACCTCACGCGTATTTCCGAATGGAGATATGTACCTACTAAATTAAATGTAGCGGATCTTGGTACTCGTGATGAATTTAACCACACAATGTTTCACAGTGAGTGGTTCACAGGGCCTGATTTTTTATACAAAGTTGAGTCCTTATGGCCTGCTGACGTCGTAAGCCCCGACATCGACAGAGACGAAGGGAGTTTAGAGTGTGTGGCTCTGATGCATGAGCCTACATGTAACTTACCTGTTCCTGAGCCGCAGCGGTTTTCCTCCTGGCTTCGCTTGCAGCGAGCCACGGCCGTCATTCTGAAATTTATTGACAGATGCAAGAGACTTACGGGTGAGGTTGACTGCGATGCGATGGCTCGAGCTGAGATCCTGTTACTAAAGAAGGTGCAGGTGGAATCGTTCTCCGCCGAAATATCTGCAATCAAAAATGGTAAACACTTATCACGAGATAGTAAGTTACTTACCTTGTCACCGTATCTAGATGAAACTGGTTTACTCCGCCTCGGTGGCCGCATCGATGCCGCGACAGATGTGGACCTAGAAACGAAGAGACCAATCATATTAGATGGAAAGCATGACATAACGCGTCTTCTTGTCCTGTTCTTTCACATTAAGGCAGCACACGGGAACCAGGAAATGGTCGTCAATAACCTGAAACAGAAATTTTGGATTATTAGAATAAGGCCAACAGTTAAAAGTGTGGTTTCAAAATGCATGCTTTGTCGCATAAGGAAATGTAAGCCGCAAGTACCCAGAATGGGTGACTTACCTCACGCTCGAGTAGCACATCACCAACAACCATTTTCATTTTGTGGTTTGGACTTGTTTGGTCCAATGGAAGTGACTGTGGGCAGAGGAAGGCAGAAGAGGTATGGCGTTTTGTTCACCTGCCTCACTATACGAGCAGTTCATATCGAGCTTGTTCCATCACTCACGTCAGATTCTTTAATAATGGCGCTGCGACGCATGGCAGCACGGCGAGGATGGCCCTGCCATCTATATTCTGATAATGGCACTAACCTAAGAGCAAGCGATAAGGAACTGAAGCAATCAGAGCAGGCACTTAATATAGATGCTCTCAAGGCCGCCGGCGTGAACAACGCCATGCAGTGGCATTTTATACCCCCTTCCAGCCCTCACTGGGGTGGGGCCTGGGAGAGGTTGATTCGAAGCGTGAAGACTTCACTTCGAGTAATAATGAAGGAACGCGCTCCCCGCGAAGAAGTATTACTTACCCTGATGGCGGAAGTGGAGAACATGGTGAATAGTCGTCCGTTGACACACGTCTCCGTGGATCCTGAAAGCTTAGAATCTTTGACTCCTAACCATTTTCTTTTAGGTAGCTCATCCAGCACACCAATCATTGGGACTTTCAATGATTCCGACATGTTTCTACGCAAACAATGGAGAAAGTCACAAGCGTTAGCGGATATGTTTTGGCGTAGATGGGTGAAAGAGGTTCTCCCTGAGTTACTGCCTCGAAGAAAATGGAACGAGGAGGTGAAACCTTTGCAGGTAGGTGACGTAGTGCTAGTGGCTGATCCTAACAGTCCTCGTAGTACCTGGCCGAAGGGTGTTATTCAGAAGATATGCCCAGGTAAGGATGGACGAATCAGACTGGTCGAGGTGAAGACTAAGACTGGTGTCTGGAAGCGACCTGCAGCCCGCGTCGCGCGAATTTCACTTGTTGAGGAGTGCTGAGCCAGCACTAGGGGGGGGAATGTCAGCGACGCCCTCATGTTCTGTACAAGTAGATACATAGATTAGTTAGTAAGTAGTAATAATATAATTATAAGTATAGCCTATGTAAGTATAGGTGTACGGGCCGATGGACCCCCACCTAAGACGCCGGCAGTTCAGTCCGTGCGAGCACCGCAAGCGGGTGCGCTTGTACATTGTAACCCTGTTTGTTAATTTTATCCGTGTCTTTTTCAAAAATATAAGTTTCTTAAGCTACTTAATCGTTTAACTTCGCCGATTACCACCCACAACATCTACACTTGCCTACGATTAATATCTCAGTGGGGCGATCGAAACCGTCTGACCTTTGCACCGCATAAAACATTTCAACTAATTTTAAAAGGTGATCTTAAATCGTGGCCGAGCATTAAATTTAATAACGTTCCCGTGAAAAGAAAGCAGTCCGTATGCTACCTTGGACTGGTCTTAGAGAGGAATTTTTCATTCGTAGACCATATAAAAAATGTCGGTGAAAAAGCTAAAAAGAACTTTTATGCCTTAACGAGGATATCCAAATCTACGTGGGGATTGTCATTTTTAACTTTAAAGACCATCTACGTGGCTACTTACTTGGGTTGTATGTGCTACGGGGCACCTGTTTGGGCCGATAGGGCCACCATAGGAGCGGTGCGACGTAAATTGCTTCAAAGCCAGCGTTTGGCGTTGATATTCTTATGCAAAGCGTACAGGACGGTTAGTACCGAAGCTCTTCCGGTGCTTGCGGGTGTACTTCCAGTCGATCTGGAGGTGCAGCGGCGGGCTGCAATGTACTATAACGCGCGTGAGACCACGGACGCAGACTTTTTAACCGTACGTGATCGTGCTAGGATTTCTAGATTATTCAAACCACAGACCGACGTCTGGGAGGAACTTTTATCTGAATGGCAATGTAGGTGGGACAATTCCATCAAGGGCAGGCACCTCCACCAGTTCTTTCCATCCGTTCGTGAGCGGCTGGACAGGACATGGCTGGAGGTTGATCACTGTGTTGCCCAATTTCTCACGGGCCATGGCAACTTTAAGAGTAAATTATTTTCCTTCAAGCTTGTTGACTCGCCTTTTTGTCAATGTTCAACATCTGACTGCGAATATGAACAATCTGCTCATCACATTTTGTGGGAGTGTAGTCTTTGGCAAAATGAACGCAATATTATGTTGGATAGTGTACAGGTTACATCCGGAGTTATTTACTATACGGACCTTGTGGAAACTAGAGCAAATTTCCGTGCGTTCAAGCGTTTTTGCCATACCTATTATTGGAATCAAATATAACAGCTCTCAACTAGGACCCATTAACGTTAATATTTATCCGTGGTGCTTGGCAACTGGGCCTATCCCAGTTGTAAACGTCCCTTTGTGCCTATTGGCCTTGTTTCGTTCTGTCTCCTGCTGATATGGAGGGAAGTGGAAATTACAGTTCTTTCCTACTCCTCCGCTATACTTTCTGATTAATTTCGTTGCGGGATCCAAGACAGTTAAATTCATTCTCTGGGACTTCGTCGAGCTTCATTGTCTCGGCGCTTTTCTGGTGGTCGCCACTGTTGATTCTGGCTTTCAGGAGTTACAGTGGTTTGGGCGTGTGTGGCGGGCTTGTCCCAAAAAAAAAAAAGGTCTAGCCTTAGCCCACCAGCCCACCACTCGGTCAAAGTTTTACGGCCGGCTCCATCGTCATAGCATTTCAGTTTCGATATTTAGGGCCTGTTTCACCACCTATGATTAAGTTCCCATTAACATACTTGGCAGATAATGTCATACAATTTCTGTTCCATTTTTGAACTTATTCGGTAAGCAGTAGCTATTCGGATATTGTGAAACAGGACCTTAGTGATAGGCATGACCAAATTGGCCTTGCATCCCGGTGAGCTAAACTATTAATTAGAATTCTAAAATATTATGTTCGTTTGGTTTCAGTTACCCCAGGAGTCACGTGGTGGCGGGACAGTGTGCACTTCAGGTCCAATCCTATGGGGTAATTTCGCTCATCTCATAGAATCTGTACAAACTTGTAACTAAAACTCGCACAGTCCAGTCCAGTTCAGTCCTGTTGGGGGTGTTGGGGTCACCGTTTCATAATAGCTATCATTGTTACCAATTATGTCTGAAATTTGCCATAAAACCAAAGTAACATTATTGTTGTCTAATAAACTGTCTTCAAAATCTCAATTTAAAAAAATACAACTATAGCATACAACTGTTTTTTTTTAAATTAAAGATATAAAATAGCCATAAAAGCTCCATCATGAAGTTATAAAACCTAATATTGTAATAGGTAGGTCAGAAAGGGCTAGGAACATTTTTGTATGAAGCCTGGCCGGCCTAACCCGCCATTTTGTTTTTCCAAAGTTGCGGCCACGCAGGGTATCAATCACAGCACAACTTTGATAGCTTATATCTCGGAATTTGCCATTAAATTCAAACCCCTTTTGTGAGCATTCGTAAGTAATTAGTAAATCTATTTATTATAGAATTTAATGGGTTTAATCTCATGTGTAAATAGTAAGATTGCTGTGTAATAGTCATGTATTTGTTTTGGAGAACCACTGGCGTATTTTAAGATTAGGCGAATCACGTCAATATGACTTTTCGCCTCATGTTATCAAAAGTAAACTTAAAATAAAAAAAAATAGTATCTCGAACAAATTAGATTGGGTTTCGATTTTTATATAGATAAAGAAGTTTTTACCATAATGCAGATATTGAAGTTATTTTATCGACTAATTCATAAAAGATTAGAAACGAGGGAACTTAGGATGCAAGAGAGAGCGAGCGGAGCGAGCTTGAAATCTGAGCACCCCGCCTCTATTAAGTTAGTTTTTCTGTTTATCATTAATGTACTTACTATAAGCTAATTTAATTATAACTATACCATGTGTAATAAGAGAAAATGCCAATAAACTATAGTTTTAGTACAAAAGGTGTGTGTTATGATCTGTGATCATGGGGGATGATTGTGTTGCGTTTTAGTGTTTTAAGATTTTTTTGAAAATATGGATTGTGAACAGTGAAATGCAAAATACCAACACACAAGCACTTGTCAATATTTTAAAGCGATTTCCTGTAAAGTTATAAAGAACATATTGTACAAAAATCAAAGTTGCAGGCGTTATTTCATTAGAAATTTTCTTTTGGTAGACTTATGAAATTCTTGTGGCTGTACCTATTTTAAGATAAAATAAAATAAAAGTAGTGTGTTGGAATAATGGAAAATTATGATTAATTTACTAAAGCTACGTTCTAAAAATTTATAAAACGCAAAGATTGTTTTAGTCGCCACCGGTTATCAAACTCTTACAGTTTCTTTTTGTATTTATTTTTTTGTTTTTGTGACGTTCAAATGTTACTAAAATACTTATTAGGTTTTACGATTTCTTAAAAATAATGTAAAGTAATGTATCTAGGCTACTTTTGCAATAAAGTGAAATACTTATAAGATCGTTGCCTTTTGATTTTATCACTGATTTGGTAACAATGTAGGTATTATAAAACCTACATAACACTTCAAATGTGAATTCATTTTTACGATTCGAGAATTCAATCGAAAATATATCGATAAAAAATTAAGTGACTAAGTACTACCCAGGTTTCAGTAGTTGTGATTTTGAAGTGAAATGATGTCGTATATTTTTTTATTATGTCTCTTTATACTGCAGTGCTTTTATTGTTTACAACTTGCCGAAGGATGGCAATATTTGAATTTACAATGCAAGGATAACAACCATGAGCCTGTGGATTGGTAGCAAAATTTATAATTTATTTGGTAGCTATAGTCCCCGCCACGAGAACCTATAAATTTTGTAAACACACATTCGGGTTCGCAACCTTTGGATCAAATTCTAAATGACAGCGTCAGCTTGATCTTACTTCACAATGGCGGCTCAAATGTTTACGTTCCATGATGTCAGATCACAGTCAGATGCGTTCCAGTACCACAAAACATTAGACGACAGCGCTTTATATTGCCAAAATATAACCCGACGAAGTGAAATTGCTCATTAGTTTCGTATTACACGTATGTTAATTTGAATTGATTGAATTTGGGAGTATTTCTTGTTGATTGAATTCTCGCTACCTACGTATCTTGGTAGAAATTCTTTGTTTACAAAAATGATAGCTTCTCATAGCGTGGACTATAGCTTCTGTAAACTAACAGACCATGTACACAACACCACACTGCGCTCCAAAACAAAAAATTCTGACGTTGCTCAAATAGCAGCTAACTTGAAGTGGGACTGGATTGGCCACGTCTGCCGCATGTCTAATGAGCTGTGGGCCAAAATAACCACTTTCTGGAGCCCTGATACAGCTGGCAGACTTCGCAGAAGATGGCGGGACGAGCTGGATAAAACCAATGACCAGTGGCCCACATTAGCCCTAGATCAAAAAAACTGGAAATCATGCGGACAGGCCCAGCAGTGGGATGATGCAGGCTAGCAGTAACAGTGATAGTTTCTGTGCGCGGCTTCGCCCGCGTGCTGCCCGGATAAAAACACTGACAACTCTGGACAAGACGAATCTACAGGGTGTGAACCACCTCATCACGAAGCCGTCAACCAAGCACTCTATGCATCAAACTAAGTAACTTTACGCAAAAATTAAAGCTGGGAAACAACATTTTTTTTTGGGGTGAAAAATCATGTTTTGTGGTAGATTTTGATGGTTTGAATAGTACGGGGGTTGTAGAAGAGTTTTAAGTAAAAATCTTACATTAAAAACTTGTATTTAAAAAGAAACTTGTCGGAAAGTTGTAACTTTGACCTCCCATATCTCCGTAACTAGAAGGTTCCCAGGTATGGGGTAGAACAAAAAAATTACCGCAATGACAGGGAGAACAAGTCCCTTTCGGCTTCGTTAAGAGGTGTTTGACACCCTTTATAAAGGTTTCGTATTTTGCCCTCTGGCTACGAAATCTAAGAATGGAGTTTAGCATGATTACAAAGCTCATTTTCCATTTTCATTGTCTACGAAGGTGGTACATATACAAGCCTCCGAGCAACAGCGGCCCTTATATGGAGACCGGTTATAACTACTCATACATGACGCCGGATAACGTAGGACGATGGACGCCCTCTCCTGAACCTATCACTGGCAACTCTATGCTCCGATACACGTTGACTCCTGTCCTTCATGTCAGTATTTTTCAAGTAAATTTACCTTATAGTTTACCCGTTATTACTAGGCTGAGCATCCAAGCTGAAGAAGACAGTAAGGAAAATAAGTAATATACGGCTCAGGTTCCGCGTTCGTCATGACCATCATTTGCCTAGCCTTTTCCTAACTATGTTTGGGTCGGCTTCCGGCCTAATCCGCTGCAGCTGAATACCAGTATTTTACATGGAGCGACTGCCTATCGGTAATACGATACCCCTTGGTAAGACTGGTTGTCAGACTTTTAGGGCCACTGACTACCTGTAACGACTGTCAAAGATGGACTTACGACAGCCGGGACCAACAGCTTAACGTGCTTTCCGAGGTACGGAGAAAACTCGGTATATAAGGGTGGTCACCCATCTACAGACCAATCTAGGCAAATACGGCTTAACATAAAGATCGACCCGAGTGGCTGTTATTACTTAGCCACGAGCTCCTCCAGGTTGGCTAATATCTACTTCGTCTCATGCATAGCCACAAAAAACACGGTCACTACCAAGTTGGCCGGTGCAAAAGCAATCTTCATAGATGAGAAGTTTATGAGTTTTTAGACTGACATGGTCACTAACACAAACATTAGAATTAAGAACGGGATATTTACCATGTTTATTGTTTGTTTTGAGTTTCCGATATTTCGGCACTGTAATAAGAAAGAGGGTAGACCGTTTCGTCTGCTCATAAACATCCACCCGCAATAACTTCAGTTCATCCGTGACCATGGCGCTTGTAACAGTGCCGAAATATCGGAAACTCAAAACAAACAATAAACATGGTAAATATCCCGTTCTTAATTCTAATGTTTGAGAAGTTTATGGCTTAACGCTCAGATCTCAAGTGCGTATGCGGCGTTACAACACCCAGCTCCACGTCCAAAACGCGTACTGCGACTATTTGATGACTTTATGCCTGAACGATGTTCTCGTAGCAAAATTTCGGGTCAAACATATTTGGGCTTTTTGCCATTGAAACATTTTTCTCGCTCAATGAGAATGACGCAAAGCCGCAATTTTCTACCAAGAAAAATATTCTTGCCATAGCCCTTGCTAAAACAACCAAAGATGCAATTCCCCTAAAGTGGTGGAAGAACTGAAAGATACTAAGTACATTAAGTTGCTTACAGGAAGAATACGCTGATTACACTGCGGTAGTGGATTACGGAGCAAAATCGCCCTTTGGGGACTTCATGGGCTCGGCCTCACAAGGCCTTATGATTGCCAATTCTATGGGCGGCTTGTGGATTGGACACTCCGTCCCTGGATTTCTAGGTAGGTATAACCAGTTTATACGTTTTAATTTTTTTTAAACCTTATTACACTGCAGTGATAACGTTCCCTTTGCTGGGACACAGCGTGTTCTCTCCAATCTACCACGCGGGCCAAATGCGGGTTAATGGATCGGGTGGCCCCTTGTCTTCGATTTTTTGGTTTCAGAGCAACTTCTCTCACTCAAAGTAAGTACAAAGTCAAGTACCTAAGCAACCTGCTTGGGTTTGAACCCGCAACCTACAGCTCGTTAGACGGGGCCTATACCACTGGCCCACCACGCTCGATTTGACAATATATTAATTACTAGCTGACCCGTGCAACTTCGTCTGCGTCACATAAGAGAAAGAGAGGGTTTCAGAGAGTGGGTCGTAAGCACCTATAATACAATTTTCAAAGAGCACATCATACACATCCTTCCGCATAATTGAAAATGCGCGCCCGGTACATGATCATTATTTTGCTGCGGAGTTATTTAAAACGGTGTATCTCCTAAGATATGCATTGAAATCAATTTACGTGCAATACGAAACGCGTCCATCAATTCAGTTAATATTGTTGATAGCAAAATTTGAAGTACTTAGATTGGACCAAGGAATCACATTTTCCCATAAAAATTTTGCCCCCCACCTCTTCACCCCCTTAGGGGTATAATTTCAGAAAATCCTTTCTTATCGTATTATAGGCATACGATAAGAGATGATTTTCTGAAATTATTATACAAAAAATACACCCTCCAAGCTTCAGGTTTCTACAATCTGCGGTAAAGGTTGTGCGTTGATCCATCACAGTCCTTCAGGACAAAGCATTTTTATTATTTGTAGATAGTAGGATTTGAACTCGTTTGTATTTGTAACTTTTCGGGCTTTATGTCTGATGTACATTCGTATAGTTTACATTTTCTTCGGAGTATTATTTTATTTGTAAATACAGGGTGGAAACGATTAACCGGGCAGAAAGGGGAGCTTCCTTAACAGTTGAGTATTAGAAACAGGATCGATTGGCATCAAAAAATATTTGTGTAAAATAGCAATTTTCTTGCTAACTGTACTTTTTTTTAATCTGTGAATGGGGATCAAAATTTCACGAAAAATTACGGATTACGTTTCCTAAGACCATTTTCATGTAGCTGCAACGGTTAAGGTTTATCATTTTGGCATCAAAAAAATTGTTTTATATAAAATGGCAATTTTCTTGCTAACTGCACTTTATTTTTAATTAAATCTGTGAATGAGAATCAACATTTAGCGAAAAAATTATGGATTGTTTCTAAGACCTTTTTCGTGTAGCTGCAGTTCCCCTTACTGCCCCGTTTACCGTTTCCACCCTGTATTACCAAGTACTTATACCGAGGAAAGCCGATTTTCTTGAGTTCCGCTATTTTCGGCGTATTCACTTCAAAAATCAAATTTCAAGAAAATTGAGAAATTATATTTACCTGTATTAGATTTGAAGTATTTACAGCAACTTTTAAAGGTTTATACTTCATTGAATTTTGTTCTATAGGTGTATGAAGTTTATTAATTTTAAACACAAAACCCTCTTTTTTACGTCTCTGGATGAAATTTTTAAAAAATGCTGAAACAGGTATTTCTTTATTTTTAATAATAAGTATTTACTCTGAGTTTCATGATTATAGAACAATCTAAAAATTTTTTTTCATACAAACTTTAACCCCCCTTTTCACCCCCTTTTTCCAAAATTTTCCATAATTTCTATAGCCTAAATGTTATTCAGAGTTTATTTAAATAGATTAGTGAAGTTTTCATCAAAATCCGTCCAGCAGTTTTTACGTGATGCGCGTTCAAACAAACAAACAAACAAACAAACAAACAAACAAACAAACAAACAAACAAACAAACAAAAATTTTAAAAATGGTTTTAATATGTTCAGTTACTTATTTTAAGTCACCCTGGCCGATTTTTTTTTTTCAATCTTCAATGTACAGATTTTTTGGTCTCAACGATTTTATTAATGTATAGATAGATAGATAGATTTGTTTTTATACTTTTACGTATCTCGGCTTTATTGCCGGATTTATAGAGCAGTACCAACGGGCCGAAGCCAAGTACTACCCCGAGATAGTGGTGATGTGATTTGATGATGATATGATAGAATTTTGCGATAATGAGTATCTATGTGTCTGTGTGTGAACTGTGAGGTTGTGTATTTGTGGTGATGACTACAGACTCGTAGCTAATGTAGCTATGTTTGATGAAAATCGGTATAAGATAGCCGCTACCAGATAATGGCGAATTACATTTTTTTTCTTCAAAATTCCTTCAATATGGGTATCAAAGGAAAGGTCTTGACTAGTACAATCATGTAACTACACTATATTGAAAGGGAATAAGGAATATTGGTGCCGATTCTGTTGTGCACAAACTAAACTTAATTTAGGCTATTACTATCTTTTTCTCACCAATAAAACGAGAAAGAGACGGACGTAATTTAGAGCTGTCAAATTTAATTCGAACTAATATTTCCATACTAAAAGGGTGCACGTAAAAACATGTCGATTAATAACACGGTGAAGCGCAAGGCATAAACTAGTTTGACATTTCTAACTTAATGCATAGCTATAGCCGTCCTTTTCTCGCCCTGCCTTTTAGTAAAAGATAGCAATAGTATAAATTAAGTTTAGTTTGTGCACAACAGAATCGACACCACTAACTAACGAAATTAGATGAGGAAAGTGGAGTGATGACTGCTACCTAGGACCTAACGATTAACTTATTATTTTCTATTTAACTTTTAGTACATTATGTGTCGGGGTTTTTTTTTTAATTTTAATGTAATTTTACATGTTTTACTTCAATAGTTTAATTTTTCTTCATTTAGAAAGTGAAGAAATGTTTCCAACGAAAGAGCTGAGGAAAGGCCATATGTTAATGTGCCTGACTTTGGACTTGCCCACAATGAACGCATTAGCTTCCGCTATCAAACAAACGGAGCCGTATATTAAGAGAATTTTCATACCACAGAAACAATTCAAACACTTTTCCAACTGGGACATTTTTTTGTCCCCTCTTCCGAAGATATCGAGTCCCGCAGTGTAAGTTACCATTGTATTATTAACATTGGGATAATACCTATTGTTTCTCAACTCTTAATGTTCTAACTTACATATTATGAGCGACACAATAGTTACCCAGTGAGGTCCGAAATCAGTTTGGTACAGTTAGACTACTGCTTTACCTGACCCCTCTGGGCCTGAGGGTGACATTTTCAAATTCATTTGTAGCTATCTAAGTTTATCTTCAAATTATACAGTCTTGCAGTGGCACTGTTTAACAGCTCTACGTAATAGAGCGTGTCCCAGGAAGGTGTGCTCATATGTCAGGGTAATTTTCGCCATTTCGATGGTAGTCCCATGAAGAAAGTGGTACATTTTGATGGACTGAATCACATCCTGAAATATGACCACACATATTTTCTGGCACATGCGGTACCTATATTTATAGCTACATGGATATCACTATTTACTCAGACCTTCAATGCCAATCTAAGAAAGTTCTATTTGCAGAAGGAAAACCAAAATAATGAACTTTCTGACAAGAGGCAAACGTTTGAACGGATTTATATTAGCCAGAAGTCCCGGGGATACGCGCTGTCTGTACAAGAGCTTTGCCAAAACCAGACAAATCGTCTTGGACATATACGGTCACAGGGAAAATTTGAATGTTCACTGTGAAAAACAATACAGGTATAACTCTTATTCTAATTTTACACCTAACCTTTTGAACGCCAGAGAGCGTAAACGGTAGCGCATACCCTCCACGTCAAGCCACAATGTCACATACCATTTTGTCACATATTTGTGTCATTTGGCGTACACCACAGAGCTCGTGGCTAAATAATACCAGCCGCTCGGGTCGATCTTTAGGTGAAGCCGTGCTTGCCTAGGTTGGTATGTGGATGGGTGACCACCCTTACATACCGAGTTTCCTCCGTGCCTCGGAAAGCACGTTAAGCTGTTGGTCCCGGCTGACATTTGTCCATCTTTGACAGTCGTTTGACAGGTAGTCAGTGGCAGAAAAGTCTGACACCAGTCTTACCAAGTGGTATCGTATTACCCAGTGTTAACTGGGTTGTGGAGGTCATGATAGGCAGTCGCTCCATGTAAAGTACTGGTATTCAGCTGCATCTGGTTAGACTGGAAGCCAACCCCAACATAGTTGGGAGAAGGTTATGCAGAAAATGGCGTACACCCGCTGGCTTGTCACGTATATGTGACAATGGCGGTCAAAAGGTTAAACCATGCTTGTGTGGATTATAAAACAGTTATGGCCGATGATAATATAAAATACCTATCGTACTTAAGCTTAAGTATTAAGTTTTAAAATAACGTGGAATGCAAAAGGAATATTTGTTTTCAGTATACGAAACATCGATTCGATCTCCTTAAAGTATCACGATAATGTTTACTATATAAGAAATGCATCAGACAGGATGAGCTTCGCCGTAAGCACAACAGCGGTTTGGCAGAGACAAGGCTCAGGCAATACTCAAACTTGGACGTGTACTGGCAACACAGAAAACCAACCCATCCCTTTTATGGGAGGGTTAGTTGCGTGCGTCACTCATGCTAATGTTTGGCATGCTTTTGATAATTTAAAAATAAAGGAACCAGATTGTAACAACTGAAGATACTTAAAATGGTTTATGTTTATGTCTTGCCCTGCCCGTGTAGCATGACCATCTTTTTAGTCCGGGAGGTACCGTTGCATTTTAAGTAGTGTTTTTACGCAGATCGGTTGCCATCTTGTTCAATAGTTCTCGAATTACTGATAAAGTGACGCACCCGCAGTGGGTTTAGAATTGGGAGGAAGTGGTGAAAAAAACAAAAAAAATAAGTCATAGTACAACGGCTGAAACTTGTTTCATAAACAGTTTACATCATACTTAATTTAAAAAAAGTCGTCAGCTGCATGGTGGAGGGGATTATGTCTCAGCCACTCGCATGATCTTGTAAAACGAAACGCCTGATGAAAAACAGCTCAGTATGATGTAAACTGTATAAGAAAAAAATTCAGCCGGCGTACCACAACTTCTGTAACCTCTCAATCCTACACCCACCTAGGGAATTCAAATCCGTTCAGTTTCAAAATCCGGATTTTAAGGAACGGATTTTTGGTCTAATCCGGATTATCCGGATTTTACGGATTTTTCATGAAAATAAACAAATTTGCCCATATTCGTTTATTATACGATGTTTCTTATTTTTGTGTGAATGGGTTAAAATATAAACACAGGAAAATTAAATCATATGATTTTTTAAACTTTTGTCATTTGAAATAATTCAAATTCAATACCTTGGTTGGTTTCGTTCTATAGCCATTATGTTCTTTGTAAATTCATATTTTACATTCTTTTAATTCTTAAAAAAAAAAAAAATTGTGTCCGCCGGTGTCGGGAGCAGGGTTCAAGGTACCACCAGTGGTTACCGGGGATCCAGAGATAGGAACCTCCTCACCATACGGGCCATATCGAGGAGTACTGCCTCCCGAAAAAGGCCCTTGATCCAACCACCTAAAGAAAGCCTCGACAGACATTCGTCGTTTGGGCCTATCCCAGTTGTAAAGGTCCCATTGTGCCTATTGGCCTTGCTTCGTTCTGTCTCCTGCTGATATGGAGGGAAGTGGAAATTACGGTTTTTTCCTATACTTGCTGATTAATTTCGTTGCAGGATCCAAGGCAGTTAAATTCATTCTCTGGGACTTCGTCGAGCTTCATTGTCTCGGCGCTTTTGTGGTGGTCGCCACTGTTGATTGTGGCTTTCAGGAGTTACTGTGGTTTGGGAATTGTGTGGCGTGGAAATATTATTTATTATTTTATAACGCCATGCTGATCGGTCTATCCGCTATGTCCGGCTTATTGGCGACAGTAGTCCTGTCAATAATAAATTAATAATAGGTGATCCTAGTACAACGTGACATGGTTTTTCTAGAGAACTGGGTCGGGCACATACTTGTAGTATGGTACCTCAGATTCCACATGTTGATATTTCAAGGCAATTTGTGGTTGAAAAATCCAATAAGGCATCTAAAGTGTTATCGTTTAACCTGCTACGAATTTGATTACACTCAATACCTGCTGCGGAAAAAGCTCGCTCTGAATCGACGTTGAATGCACTGAATACCTATGCTTGTAAGCGGCCTCCAAATG
Organism: Xestia ashworthii; assembly: GCA_950022955.1. Taxonomy (NCBI): domain Eukaryota; kingdom Metazoa; phylum Arthropoda; class Insecta; order Lepidoptera; family Noctuidae; genus Xestia; species Xestia ashworthii. The sequence goes on from OX465561.1 coordinate 12,561,250, forward strand.
AAATATCAGTTTCAGGCTTTCGGCTTATGAGAAAATTTTCGAATATTCGCGCGAAAATGTAGGCCACGAATAACAATTTCTTATTATTCAGAAAATCCGGATTCGATTTTCAAATCCGGATTTGAAAGTCGAGTAAAAATGTGGCGAAGTCCGGATTTTTCGGATCACGAATAGTCCGGATTGCATTCCCTACCCACCGTTACGTAAGCAGCCGAACGCCGGCAGCCGCAGCCGCAGCTGCTGGTGCGTACCGTATTGGCATCGAAGCTGATTTTGTGATCAATTTCGATGCCAATATCAACCGGCTTACTATAACTTTTTATTTGCAACGGTAGTACCTCCCGGACTATTTATTCATCTGTAATTTTGTCGATTTAATGACAGATGAACAAAAGATTTGTCGTTTCTATCTTCGAAGAAACCCGTTTCTATGGTGGGTGTGCAACGTGACCAGATTTTGGCTTCTTCTATTTTTAAGGTTTTTAAGGCGGTCGGATATAGCCATACATATACCATCCAACCATATACCATCGTCGGGGAATACGAGTAGTAAGCCCTAGGAGGCTTTTGTGGGACTTCTTTAAAAATTGGATTCTGAAAAAGGCGATAGTGTCTATTTTTAACCTTTTGACCGCCACAGCATAAACGCTCGCGCGTGCCCTCCACGCCAAGCCACAATTTCATCTACTATTTTGTCACATATTCGTGACGTTTGGCGTACAGGGCACGCGCTTGCTTGTCACGTATATGTGACAATGGCGTCCAAAAGGTTAAGCTAAGTCCGAGGTTAGCCTGCCTAGCTGTTACTGTTTTTCCTGAAGCAAGATCTTGGAGACAATATCAAAAGCTTTGTTAAGAAACTGTGAAAATAAACAAGTTACATTTATAGACAAAATGTTTATTATACAACACAAACATTATTTACATTATGGTTCATATCGCTTTTACACGCAAGTGACGATATAAAACAAACAACTCAGAAAATCGTACAAACACTGCAGAAATTATATGAAACCATTAATTATTATTATGAACTGGTTTTACTGGATCTATGATATTATAGCGTTTATTATACAGTTTCCACACTCTTGAAACAAAGAGTTTCATAATTGGCACCACGTGAGCTTGAAAATACTTATGTACAATTCCCACAAATAAAAAAATCTTTATAAAATAAGAATGCTCCGCTAAGCAAAGATTTCCAGTCACCGTGTAAGGTAAGGCACTATTCCAAGTAAACATGGAATTTAAGGTACTCTTAGAAATATCGTTTTATATATTTAAGCACTTCAAAAGCGCTTTACTTCCGTCCTCCCGAGTCTTCGATGTATTATTATTATCTGGGATTAACGGGTCGATTACAACTAACGATTATATAATTAGGTACAGATACATGAGTATAAATTGCAAAATCAGCCCGAATGGCAATTATAATAAAATATAAAATTAAAAACTGACTCGATTAAAGCATATCTAAGAAATAACAATAAAATGATTAGAAGTTAGTTTTTCGATGTGATAAAGTTTTGAACCCTTCACCTTTAATATTGGTGATCGTGTGTAATAAATCAGACAAGAAATATTCATTCAACATCAATAATAATAATTGATTAAATCCTTAACAAAACAACGTAAGCTTAACTACGACTTTATTAAAGTGACCCACACAAACTTTACAAAAATATACGTACATTCATCGAACTCTATAACTAGTTAAGCAAACGTACACACATTCTGTGCGGATATTATTATCAGAATATAACTTGGTTGTGACATGCGGCCTGTGTTGGCAGTGTACAAATTGAGAAGCACGGTTTCCCTTCAGTGCGCTACTCTCAACGAGGGCATCCTGGTGAACCAGGAGTCTTGTTTGACCTTCAGATAGTAGGTGTCTTTTGGTGAAGGTATTGTGAGGGCGTCTTCTAGGACCTTTAGCGCGCTGGTCGGCAGGATCTTCGCGCTGTACTCGGCGGCTTCTCCTGGCATTGTGACCGCACAGCTGGCGGTACCGGCGCTCACCTCCGAGCTTGGCGTTTCGGGACGACTGAAAAATAAGAAAGGTTTGATGGTGAGAAAGGAATTAATTGCGTGAATCTAAGGAAAAACCAATTACTTATCTGGTTGATATTCTTTTAAACGTTTCTCTCAACTTAATATCGTATTTCTTGATATTTTTTAGGTCAGTTCTCGAACAATACTATGCTTTTTAGAGCTAAGGAGGATCAGTAAGGTAAAAAATAATGCCATTGGCATGCCATCAGGGCGAAAGTTACGCGAACGACAATTTACCTGGCTGGCTGACTAGGCGGCTGCAGCAGCGCCGGCGGCGAGTAGATCTCTTGCGCCGCTAGATCAGGCGCGTGCAGCAACACTACGTGCAACCGACGCGCACGCAGACTCGTGCGCAGTGCACGCGCGGCGCCCCACACTCCCCAGCGGGCGGCTGCTGCGCCCGCGCTGTTCTCGCCTGTTTCACCTGTTTCGACGCGGGATAGGCTCTCGCAGGCTGTGTCTGATGTTAATCCTGGAATAGGAGATTTATTCTGTTTAAAGAGCATTTGCATTCAGTGGTACGAGTTATTTATGGTTTCTAATTACATGTAGACTTTGAGTGGGCTAGTTTCCACCAACAATAAATTGCAAAACTAATTAGTCCGTCAGTTAGAGTATTGGAAAATAATGGACACGTATTTTTGGTTTTTGTAAATCACTGAGTACAAAGATAGAACGCATCAAAACTCGGGAGTGGGGGCTCGTGACGTCACAACGCACTAAAAACTATAGCACGGCGTGACGTATTGCGAATTTTAAAAGCGTCGTATCTTCGTCAATTTTGGTTTATGTAACAAAAGAAAAAATATGGGTCAAACACTTTTTTATAATCTAACTAACGGAGTAATTAGATTTTTTTAGGACACAAGCCTAATGCAGTGTTGAGCATTATGGTGTTTGTTACATAAAGGTATTCCGACCCCGGCTGCTTTTGCATATAGCTGCCATTGTATTTGCCTATGCCTGTCATTGCCATTGCCTGCAGGCACCGTTTTATAGCACTGCTATCAGGTATCAGCCCATTATGTAGGTAGCATAATCAACCTATAATGTTCCCACTGCTGCTACACAGGACTTCTTTCTGCAAGAGGGTAACTAATCCAGGCCTTGGGCAGGTTGGTCACACGTGTTCGAATTTTAAGTTCTAGGACATCCCGGTTTCCTCACGATGTTTTGTTTCAATGTTTTGGTAACGATCTGATGATCAACAACAACATGGTGTTTACCAATGTAAAACAGCCTGCCAGCGTGTGGATGATCGGCAGCTGCGGCTGCTAACAGAGGCGAGAAGGTCCTGGCTACCCGTAGGGCTCCGAGCACGTTGCCTCTAAGCGCCGCCTCCCAGCACGAAGCTCCACCGCGGCCGCTACTGCCGGCTGTGTTGATCACCGCCCAGATACCTGGAAACAAGAGAATATTATGTTAGGTGTAAAGTTGTTTGTAATACAAAGCGGTTGTGCAGTCAGCTTAATGGTTTATAGTGGCTGCCAGTAAAAATCGCAATAGCGGTCATTGCCCTTTTCCTAATATCTCTTCGTACGAACCAAAACAAATGAAGCATGTAACCATCGTTTCTCTTTAGAAAAAATGTTGAAGATCACGATAGATGACGATTCACGACTTGAACAGGCTTATTTTTGGAATTCAAAATTAAAAACTAGGTGTGAGTCAATGACCGCTGCTGCGATCTTCACTGGCAGCAACTATACCTAGATCATTATTTGAAGCAGGTTATGAATTCGTACAATCAAACGACCATGATAATGTAACTTTGATAGCACCCTTATTTCAACTGTTGGTACTTGGTACCACACCACTTTACTACACCTTAGTTGCATGCTTAAGAGGCCGGTGATGGAGCATGCGTTTTTCATATAATCGTAATACCAAAATAATATAAAAATCAAACATATTCTTAAGGTTAGATTGTAATCTCTCTAGCAATATTGTAAACTCTCGAAATATTGTCAACTGAACATACGGAAGTATTTCTGCCCCCATAATCGGGACTTGGGGCACCCTCCCGTTAGGTTAGTTAGGTTCCTTTAAATCCTGCACTCGGAAATAGACATCGACTACGCTTTTTAGGGGAATATAAGCAGTATGTTCCTTTGACAATATTTCGAGAGTTTACAATGTCTCTAGTTATTTTACAATCTAACGTGTTTGACAATTTTGCGGTAACATATATATTTCGATTGTATTATAGAATATCTATGTTCCCAAATAAATATTTTGAAAGGACAATGATATAGGTAAAGACGAGATATGAGAAATTTAAAAATTTCTATAGAAAATGTATGTTTCACATAGCTCTTATTTAAATCAGTGTACATTCAAAATATGTGTTTGGGAACCTATATATTCTGTAATCCAATCAAAATAAATACACACTACCTTAAGCATATGTTTGTTTCACGAATTATTTTGGTATTACGTTTTTATGAAATTCGCATGCTCCGCAGGCCTCTTAACTCAGGTAGATGAGAATTGAGTAACTCTGTCTATCTGTTACTTTACAAGCCCTAACGGATTTGATACCAAATTATTCCTAATGGATGTAAATATTTATAGGTAGCTATGGGACAGCTGAATATTTTTTCGTGATGACGATGTCCGTCGGTCCCATCCCATGGAGAGAGTTGTCCAGTTTGATGGCCTATGACCAATGCTGTTGTTACTTAAAATTAGTTAAGTATTTATGTTTTTGCTGTAAGTATTTATAAACCAATCAGTTTAAGCATAAGTGTTTGATCCGTATAGTCACTCATTAAAGCTTAATTTTGTTTCCCATGTTTGTTTAAAACAATGCTAATTGAAACGATCTGAGTACCTAATTCAAAAGACGTTGGCAACATCCTGAGGAAACCTGTGGTCATAATCATAATAGATAACAATAACAGATTATCACCTTTGTAGATATAAACTTCCGTTTCAACACTTTCAGGTCGGACAGTGCGTTATTGGTTGGTGACCTACATAAATTGTTTATTTCGTAATAACTAATGAGTGTATAAAGCCAAAAATCCAGTAATTAGTTTACATTAAAAAAATATTTAGTAGTAGGTATTGTAAGTTATTCATATATGTATATCAAATTACAAGCGATAAGAAGTTCGATGTGAAAATTTGCTAACAGCGCCATCTATATTTTGAAGCGTAAATACGTTGTCCGTCGACGCGTATCGTGTTGAGGATCAAGTTACATCGTTTGTCGGCGGGAAATGTGAGTAGCTATTGTAAAGATAGATGGCGCTAAAATATCCTTTGTATTGTAACATGATATCTGTAACTTTTTCTAGTAATGAATGGTTTATTTTTAAAACTTACAGCGATTCTAAATCAATTTAATGTTAGTTTATCAATAAGGATTTAAATTGATTTTACGAAACTGTTATTTCGCCAACATATTCCAAGCACTGCTGGTGTAGTGGTATCATGCAAGATTCCCATTCTTGCGACCCGGGTTCGATTCCCGGGCAGTGCACTTATCTTTTGCTTTTTGGAATTGAGTATGGTGATGTTACAAGTTTCTTTTTGATTTTTGTCGTTTTTTTTTTCACTAAGGAAATGGAAATTTCTTTATACATAATGTAAAAATTCAATCAATCCGAGGAGCTTGTGGCTATACAATAACAGTCGCTCTGAGCGATCTTTAGGTTAAGCCGTGCTTGTCTAGGTTGGTTTGTGGATGGGTGACCACCCATTACATACCGAGTTTCCTCCGTGTCTCGGAAAGCATGCTAAGGAGCTGGTCCCGGCTGTCATTTATAGATTTCAGACCGTTGTTATGTTACAGTAGGCAGTGGCCCAAAAAGTCTGATAACCAGTCTTATCAAGAGGTAGGTATTGTATCACCCAGTACTAACTGGGTTGTGGAGGTCAGACAGGAGACGCTCCATGTAAAATACTGGTATACAGCTGCACCCGGTTACTGAAAGCCGCTCTAATGATGGTCATGTGAAAAAATCGAGTAAATGACATTCTGTTCAACTGAAAATAAATAAAAAGTACATTGTATCGTTTTAATTATTTGAAATTTATGGTAATTAAAACATAGCGGTATGTTTTAAACGCGTTTTATGCCTACTATGGCGGCTTTTTGCATAACATATACGTATATCGTGCAATACTTACTGCAAAGTATTTTGCATAGAAAAAGATAAGTGGGTGATTTAATTCACTTTTGCTTGGCCAACATCATAAAAATAAACTTAGTAGGTTGTAAAGTTTGCACACAAATTTTAGCACATTAGCTGTTACCCGCGACTTCGTCTGCTGTATTATGTCCTTGGCAAGTCTATTTATCTATTTTCATCACAATCAGCTCAGTGGTTTAGGCGTGTAACAGACAGACGGATAAGTAGAACTGAAGTCTGGATTACAAATTGAACTTGTCGAATACACTCAGTTACTCTGCCAGCCCTGATCCTGCTTAAATGACGTTCCAAGAGAAGAAAATGACTGCTTTGCCTGTCTGAAAGGGTAGGATACACTTGATAGAGACAGATCTTACATAATCTGATCGACCAGGATCCGGCGCATTAATTTAAACAGCTAACATCACATAGCGGTAGCATGAAAATCTGCAACAAGGAAGACGTATACATCGGAAAACCTCTACTACTCAGTTTTATTAAAATACGACCTTCTCATGAACAATCGTGGTTTTCTGGTCATTCACATACTATTATGAAAGGGGGTATATTATTGTGGTACCATTTGGGAAAGCTAATGAGACAACAATCGGTCGGTTCTGTAATCTGCACGACAATTGTCATACATTTATTTTGAGCAACCGGCCTCAAAAAACAAGAAAACTTTCAAGAAATTTTCAGAAGACGACCTTTATGGCGCCTATTTTCCAAAGGCATGTACGTGTTTTGATAAATTGTTTTTGCAGGGTAGGTACATTCCTTCATATGCTATCAGGAAAGTATCAGTTGAATATCCTAAATAGCGTAGATTTCTCACAATGAGCACATTATGGTGTAAAGGTAAGGTATGGAAAATTTTTAGGAAAACTTTAGAAGTTCGATTTCTCAAAAACCACCCAGTTGGACCCCAAGTTATCGGGCCAAAATTGTTGCAAATAAGGTCTAGTATCCTCCATTTCAAGTCTGCACGCAATTACCAATGACCCTGTATGTATAACGTGTATCCATACAAAGTTTTATCTGAGCCAAAATCTTCTATAGCGTCAAGATTCCGAGATTTTAGCAAAGTTGTGCAAGGAAGCGATTACAATGCCATATTTTCGGAAACTTGACACTTTAGAACATTTCATCTCAGACAAAACTTGCTTGTGTTGATGCCAGCTTTTGAATGATTCTTTGTAAAAAAAAAAAAAATGGCGAAAATTAATCCGGCCAACAATTCAAACCCCACTTGGTCTATACAATTACCGATACTAAAGGATAACTAAATAATCTCATTTAGTATTTATTCATATCCACATACCATGTTCTCCGGCTGGCAAATGCTGGGCAGTAGCCCTGGCAGCTTCTTCCAGCAGATCTTCTCTAGCCACATCTAGTTCGAGGGTGACGAGCCTGGGCTTCGGCTGGTCTTCAGGAGTAGAGGCGATGTGGGCCTGAAGCCAGGAGTCCGCAAGACGGGCGCCCAGGCCTCCTGACCTGCAGCCGGCGATGACCCGCCACCCTTTACTGCTTAGGTATGTTGCGATCTGTAGATGAAGATCAAAATTAGGAGAAAATGCAAATGGATTGCTCAAACTAATATAAGGAGCAAGAATGATGATGTGTATCGGATCCACGAATAAAGAGACGTGCATTTAGAGCATACTGGCGCCTATCTTCCACTTAAATAGGCAGAAAGTATGGAACATTCTGTTCAATAATTTGATATTTCCTGACAAAACAAGGCTGTAAACTTAGTAACAAGTTACGGTTCTCAGTTAAAAGGAAGTACACGTTTCGTCCCGGTGTTGCAAGAGATGGTATTAAATCAGCACTGCGTGCAGTGGCATCTGGCTAGGTGGGTGCTAACTGCAAGTAATAACATTTTATGGTAGACACAAATCTGCGTGCCAACTAGAACTGCTTAGTTTCACGGTATCCTCCCACATGTTGTTTGCCTGGAGGGTCTGCCTTAGCAAAGGAAGTTTCATTTGAAATCTCTACCTTTCCTCTATTAATTTCATCATCATCTGGTTGGACGATATAGTATTTTTGTAGTTTTCATTTGACTTTTAAAGCTTTTCTTCTCTGTGTGAGAAGAGACCTTTGCCCAGCTGTGGCGCTGTAATAGGCTGCTGGTATTATAATTATAAGCCCGGAATACTGGAACGTGATTGTGCAATTCCGGCTCCAAATCATGGCAACAAAAACCGCCTCATCATAGGGACTTCTACGAGTTCGAAAGAAGCCTAGTCTTCTTCAGATAGTCCATCTGTGAGTATAATTATTTACTCACGAAAGAAAAATCTCGGAACACCTACCAGTAATATTTCCAAACTTACTTGTAATCCAAGAGCCGTATCAACAGATGTAACCAGCACGGTCTTGGCGCTATCGGCAGGCAGAACCTCGGCCACCCTGACCTTCCTCAACAGGTATAGCAGCAGCGCACCGACGATGGAGCATAGTGCCGCGAACTGGAGCCCGAGAGACAACCACGTGAGCGCGTCCATTGCTAGCTCAGTGCGCGACCATTATTCTTTGATCTATAACAACAACAGATGGATTTGGATGAGTTTCCTATTAGCTAGTTATATTCTTACCAACTATTGTTGCTAGCGCCCATAGTGAGCAGTTATACTATACTAAATATGCAGTAGGTAAGAGTACTAAAAAGCACTTTGGCGTATTTTGTTATAGTTTACGGAACTCCCGTCATACAAAAGACGGAGGGCAGAAAAATATCATTAATATGTATGCCTCTCCTAATTCTCCTATTGCCCTTCTCTCATTTTTCTTATTTATATCTGCAAACATTTTGTCTAATTAGAAGAGTCTTATTTTCTGAAGATTTGTAGGTAGTACCACCTACCTGTTGTACTTAGGATATTACTTCATCTATTTGTTAGAATCTTTTGTCGAGTAATCTCGGAGTGTTTAAATCGTCTTCAGTATCTTAATTTTCGTTGCGTCATCCTATTGTTCTCATAATTGCTTATATTTAATTACAGCATCTAGGTAGGCGTTGTTGCTAGTCCATTAATTTTATTTTGTTGGTTATTTTTCATCTACACTACAGATTTGTGTAGGTATCACGAAAAAAAACTTGTTGAAGGTTCATCACATTTGCCCAGATAGAACTTCTAAAATTACTTGGCCAACACTAGTCATGGATCATTACAAAAATTTGCGTTACCGAACCGTGCAGTAAGTTATTGAATTAAGGAATCTGGGTTACGACTAATTGATTAAAGCGAAGAATTAGATTCCATCACAATAAGTACCTTTGTACTTCAACCACGCAACGAAGAATCGGAAATATTTGACCTGGTTACAAGATGCGTGGGAGAATGCGTTATTTTACGATTCTGGGGAATTCTGTATAACCGTTCACAATGTCAGTGTCAAGAACATGAGATTAGGTTAAGTTATTGTCTTATGTAAAGGTTACAGTGGCAAAGTTGAACTTGATGTAAGTATTATGTTTTATTAGGAACATTTTCATAATAACATTCAGTTTTATTTTTGAAATCATCGATAATTATTGAAGTGTCTACTTTCGGTTTTCCTTTTCCCGTTCAGTCGTTGCGTTAGTCATATTTAGCAATAGCCATTTGAAAACTTTAGGTCGTCAAGTTTTGTTGAACGTCTTCAGCATAATTTTAAGCAAACTTGTCTTCAATCTTTAAAAAAAACTCATTCTGTTTCTTTTGAAGACAAGATTGCTCAAAATGACACAGAATGAGTTTTTCTTTCAAAGATAGAAGTCGGAATGCTTGACTAACATATTTAATAGTTTTTTAAATACAATTTTACTAGTGTACACACTACACAGTCTATTTTAATACGCTACCGTACGCTTACCGTTCAAAGTCTTTCTTCTTCTTCGTCTGTCCAGTGTCCACTAACAAACTAAACCGAGTGAGTATTAGGTAGTTTGTTGACAGCTAGCGCGAAATGTGGCTGACGAGCGTTTCATAAACACAGGACACAATGGCCGCCACCATATTTGTTATTGTCTGTCGCTCAGACAATGTATTTCCCATCGTTTGGTGCCATGTCAATAGCATTCCTTTCCATTTTATCAATGGATACTCCACGGAGTTATTGCTAATATTATTGTTTGGAAAAGCTAAGATGGTAGGTATAAAGTTTAAAAAAATTGGTACAAATTAAACTAGCTAGTGAAACTATGCAGGCCTTTTTTAGCCGAAAGTATTTTGTTTTTTTTTGGGGTCAACGGCCTCGGGTAGTGTACGACCGACGACCAATAAACTTATACATAACCAGTTTAAACGTACCTCTCATTGTATAAATTAGCTAGACAAGGCGAGGCCATGTTATACTGGATATGTATAGCTTGATTTATCTCTGTCCGTACCAGTTATTTCGCTGGCAAATTTAATTATATCTTGAAAACTGAAAAAAAACGAATCTTATGGGATGGGGGTTTCATTCTTGTAAGAATTAATTGGCTAAAACGAAGGCGTTCTGCCCTTTGCGGTGCCTATAGCACGGTCGGTATCGAACACTAGCCGGATGTTAATGTAATTATATGAAAACAAATCCTTGACTCGCAACTTACAACGAAATAGAGATTTTTTTTTCAACTAAACCCATCACAATATGGACAGTTTCCATCATTGTTTCTACGTCATAAGTTCTTTCTTGGAACAATGCCAAGTTACTACACAAATAAACTTAACACCATTTGCATTAAAATACCAATAATACATAGAATAGCCGAGTACGGCAGCGTTGTCGAAGCTTCTCCGTTTTTCTGTGGAGTTTCAAGTCGATTCTTCTCCAAAAAGGCACTTTTAATATAATCGTTCGTTGTCTTAAGTTTACAGTTTTTATTTTATTGATATCTATAATAATATGATTTCAAACCATTAAAACACCTCATAAACTTGTTTATTAAAATAGCAAGCAACGTAACTCGTAAGTAATGACTGGAGAGATCAAAACCACTATTTTATCGATGCTCAATCGAATGAAATAATCGATATCAATGCGCCGGCTATTACTATCGAACAGCTGTGCGGTTTCTCTTGTAATAGGCCCCTATTATTAGAAGAAAGTCCTTTTCTACTCGACGTCTGTTCCGCATGAGAGCTGGCGAATAAAAACATTACGACTTGGTTACCGGGTGCTGTAGTAGTTATTTACCTAAGTGGTGGTCATTTATGTGTCGTTATTCGTCTGTTTAGAATGATTGGTATGTGTCGTGGTCTGGCCACGACGATAAACGCCAGTGGTTCAAAGACGAAATGCAGTTTTAAACCTCTTTAATTTGGATATGTTCAATCCTAAATCGTCTTCTTTTTTAGAGATAGCTACAAGGCTTTTTGCTTTAAGTTTGAACCTTATTAATCAGTACCGAATCATATCTCATATGCATGGAAGAGTGATATCCTTTTTCGTCGCCCAGAACCGTCATATGGCAGAGCGAGAAACAATGCAGGAGTGCTATTGCCCACGGCAGCATCGTTCATGCGTTCGGTACCGCGTTGACATTTCAGGTGTTACGTGACTTCAGAAGCACTTCAGCTAAACTCTTAGAAACATTTTTTTTCCTTTCTTTCTTCTGCAATACGGAACTAAGTAGCATTGATAACATAATCAACGAGATAAAATTCCTGCAAAAACCCGGCAAATCGGTGGCATGAGACTAATAGTTAATTAGAGACGATGTTTATCATTACGCGACATGATCCAAGTGCGCAGACGCACAAAAACGTGGGAGATGCATTGTGTTCTTCTTTTTGTTTTGTATCATAAACGCCAGATCAAGGTTATAAATGTCGTAAGTGATTGATACGTTAATGTCGTTTAGCACTTTTTTGATGTAAGGTTGTCATTGAGATGTTATCACGATTTGTTGAACAAATAAGTTAGTCAATTTAAAACTTGTTGGTGTTGCTTGATGTGTTTGATCTTAACATTGATACAAGGATCTTTTGGCGCACGAAACACGATAACTGCGCTGAGCGCCCTGTTAGTGATGATTTGTGTAAATGATTTTGGTCACGCGTTAAGTTCTTCTTGATATTTTCTACATAAGAAAAGTAAAAATTCCGCATCACTTCAGTAACATTTTGAAAAACTCTGAAACAGATAGGATAGGTACAGCAAAAGTTTTATTTACTTATACCGATCTAAATCTGTCGAGTGCTATGAAGTTAATTCCAGTGCACTAACCGTTGCTTCTGTTCTAAAGCGTAATAAACCTCGATCTTCATGCAATTGCGTGAATTAAGCGGTACTGCACGCGCGGAGTTGCATTCGCTCTCGTAGTCGAAATAAGACAAGTTTGACTGGTAAGTTAAGATGATTTTTGGTTGACTGCGGCTTTTATATTGATATTATAATGTCAATAGGATTAGGTCCACTAGTCAAAAGGAAAATCAACTTGAGACATTCTTGAAAATCATTGCGGGATGTCCTTAATGCGGTTAGGTCATTCATAATAGGTTGACCTACAATGCCTCCCTTAGGAACTCCCGCCGCGATATGGAAATTATTTTATTCAAAAACATTTCTACGTGAACCTGGCTTTGTATGTGCACATTCAATCCAATACTTTGTTGTTGCAAATAGAAAACTGTGGCCTATCTCTATAAAATTATCTATAAAATTATCTATTAAGTTGCTGAATTATAAAGAATGGCATTACACTATCAGCTAAAGTTGCGCTTTATCAACACACTACGCCTAGAAAATCTAAGATAAGAACTACATGCTTTCGCGGCTATCGTTCAAAGACATAAGTAAGACTTATTATACAAAACAGCAGCTAAGACATCGATGAATAATATTTTACAAGCCTACATAACCGGCTTCTGACTATAAAGCGCTTCAAGCAAGATCTCGAAATGGATGCTGCTAAAATTAGCATATCCTGTGAGTCTGTCGCGAGATATTCATCCCGTCTGTGTTGTTCGTTTTGCAATAAAATACGAGTACCAGTACCATTTATATGTGTTCTCGGAACTGGTATAGGACGACTGGATTACATTTAGACTCTTATTGGAATTGCTGTAATGCTTACGTGTGTTCTCTCGTAAAGTCTTATGGCGCTTGATGAATTATTACTGCTAAGAGGTTTCAATGTCAAAGCAAATTTAGGTACTTGGAGTAGGTACCTTAGTAGAAATGTGTACTTCGTAAACGTTGGATTTTTGTAGCCCTAAAGATCAAAGATGATGATGTATTGAACTTACATTATTATCTATAGTTATTTCAACATTCTTCAATAGTTTGTGACAGTGTAATTCAATAGAAATATTCTATCTCGTATATCTCAATTTCTAGTGTCTGACTTCGGTTTCCTCTCAGTATTTCCTGTGTGTACATCTGAGTGATTCATTATTTGTCATGGATGAGTTATTACTTTGAATGAGTTGATGTCATGTGAGAAGTCATGTCATCACATCACGTCTAAAGTGAAGTGTTAAGTTAGTCTCCACGAATGGTAATAGTTTAATGTATGTCTGACACATCCTTGGCAGTTGTCTCACTGTGATAGCTTGTCGACTCTTACAACTGTAGTTGCAGTTCGTGTTACGATGGTACGATGGAGATCTAACAAATTATATTACAACTAATATACCCTACAAATAAGGGATACAGATTTAGGGACGGTTTAGGGAAAGGATGAAACCAAGGTAATATATTGGTGTCGGGGATGATATGAATGATACGGAAGTGAATTATAAGAAAATGAAAAATACATTTGTTACGCCGTTTTCAAAGTAACTTGCGACAAAGGCCGACAGAAGATGAATGATTTAGGGACACTTAATTCATCAGATGATTCGTAAATCTTCTGTTTATAAGCATCAACCTTAGATCACAATGTTAATCTTATTATTCACAGGCAAGAAGACCAGACAGCTTCTCAAAGACCAATAGATTCAATGAGACAATGCTTCTTTGTGTTGATTATTTGAATGAAGTATTGTATTTTATTAGTTTAATTTTGTGATCGAATGTTTATTAATTAAGAGTACCTATTGTGTAGTTATAATAATATTATAAATTACTGCATGGGAGAGCACGAGGATGGGACGGCTGTATACCTAATTATAATTTGACAATAGAAATAAGTCTATACTATACTTACATTCGAGTGGCAAAAATTTGGGGTCCGACGGTGGATATCTAACAATCAAGTTGATGATACCGTTAACGATTTTTAACGTTTGTTTAGAAATAGAATAAAATTAAATAAAGTTAGTCAAAAACCATACTCCCTTTTTTTACGGATGGGAAATCATCAAATAACTTCTCCCACTCTGGGCGGAGCGGGAGGGAGTGTCAGACTTTTACTGACTAAATCCCATCCATGTTCCTTCCTCGCCCTGTATGTTCCGAGGCCGCGGTATCTCTTTCGAACAGTCCCACAACCCCGGAAAACAAACCACACCCCTTGAATAAACAACATAGGCAGAGAAATAGGTCATCGAAGTCATTCCAATTAAGCTAGATTTAAATAATTCTGCCAATCTATAACCGTTGGTAGACGATAAAAATGATAGCTAAGTACAGTCAATTAGTTAATACACGTCCGTGCGATATGTAATGCGCGCTGCCCAAGCGTTGCGGACCGTTTCGTAGCAGACACGTTACCGTTGCCTAACACTCGATGTGGTTCAAGTTGTGAGTTAAAGCGCTTGGTTATAAGATTTGGAAGAAGTGCCAATTGGTCTTCTTCATGAACGTGCAGTATCTTCCTTCTCGATGAATGGACCAATCCATTGGAATCGAGAATGAGCAATGAATAAGTATTTATTTAAAAAACGAGAGAAACGAAAAACAAAATGGCAGATTTTGAAAAGGTTCGATGGAAAAAAGAAAAAACACTATAAAAGTAAGTGACCAAGCATGGCCACTGGTGATGTATTACGATATTTTCGTGGTTAATTTTGTCACACATAGATGTCTTGACGTACGACATTTTAATAATAAACGTATAATCTCAGAAATCCGTGAGATATACTCACAACAACCTATCAACGAACTGTGACAATGTGATTTGAAGACAAAGTATCTCAGTCTTCAAATTCCTTGTCAATCTTTTTAACCATCAATATAAGGTATGCACACGAAAGTAGCCAATTACTAATCCCAAATGTGACTTACAATCCTTATAGCGCCATAATTTATTTCTTTTGCTACCATATAATTAAACAAATAAATCATTCGCTACGTCTAATAACTTACTCCACACATCGTCACCCGTATAAGCACCCTTGACAGTTATTAATATTCAAGCGGCGTGATTCCATCGCCCACACGTTAGAGTGTGATACCCTATTATCGCAGTGATAGTGTCTCGATTTCACAACCGATTCGATTGTTCTGCTACCTCCAGACGTTTCTTTTTCGAATTCTTGGTATATTGCGATAATGTACTCTGTTCATTTTGTGAAAGGGTTGCGTGGCACAAAATCATTTTGTATAATGGATTTTTTTGCGCTTGATCTTCTCGGGACTAAATCCGTCCTCTTTTTGATTCAATACATTTTCTCTAATTAAACACCACACTCCCGTTAATGTGATTAAAGCTTGCAAGAACCACGGATACTGTAATGTTTTACTAGTTAATTATGAGTAGATGAGTGCTAATAATCAACCGACTACTGAGCTGTTCCACCTCGCAAAAGAAAAGTCTAGGGAAATAATCATAACATCAGAAACCTAAAAATCTCGACAAATGAAAAACATTTTATACCGTTGAAAAGTTTGGATTGGGAAAGGGGGCTACGTGTGGGTCTCAGACAAAGACCTGTGAGCGAGTACCTAAGACTTAAATTTAAATCGACATTGAGAAAAGATTGAGCGTTATTCTTAATGTAAAGCTGAATTATTTTACAATGGGAAGTATTCCGAGTCCCCTTAAGCCTTCCAGTTTCACGAGCTTTGATGGCTAACTTTCAATAATTGGAGACCAGAAAAAGAAGAAACAACCGAATTTCGAATAATCAACTTTCGACGTTTGTTTTGCCGAAAAAGTGTAGGAAGCATTTGGCAAGTGTCATACAACCAACCGTTTCGAACAACTCCTGAAGTAACTCCTAACTATATAGTCTTGAAATTCTTGCTTATTTTAATGCATGACAAGATTAGGCACGTATGTTCGCTAGATATTACAATATTTGCATAACTGTACGCGAAAATATGCTTTAAATATGTTTTTGACACACCCAGGTTCTTGTTTGCTTAATATTTTCAAGGCAGACAGTATATAAAAGCTGTCTTTCCGGAAAACGTGTTCTATTAATAATCACATAGGTACATAGTTTAGCTAATGTAAAATGTAAATCTAAATGTCTAAGGACTTGTGGTATCTATGAGGTCGTTATGTTGCGAATTTATTTTACAAGTTCGAACGCATTTATGCGTAAGATATATTCGTTTATTGCATGCATTTATAAATTAGTTAGGAAATTGTTTATTTAAATGAATGTCTCTTGAATTCTTGATTCATATGTAAGTAATTTGTCGTTTTCGTTAACAAGTAGGAAAAGCGGGAAATTGTCAATACGATAGGAAATTTTTTTATATTTTGTCAGATATTGTAGAAGTAGAATAGAAGAATAGAGCAGGAGGTTATAGCAGTAATTGTATTCTGATACATCAGTACTGCTATTAAGAACACAATCTACTTATAATACGTACTTATTGTTTTAAACGTCAATGTGAGTTTTGTTTATTTTAATTTTATTCTTCAGGATTTAAATCCGATTTGTATGGAGTTTCGTCCCAATAAGTTTTAAACACAATAACAACATGGGACCATAATGCAGTGATTACCCTCAGCTAATATCACATTTAAACCTTAAGTCATTAGTCACATAACAAGTAAACATACACGCAATGCCTCACGTCCTAAGTGATAACTTAACAGGTCAACTTACCTAATACGTCAAACATAATGCGTTTTTTAAGTCGCATGCGTAACTGACAACTTTGCGATTATTTAGTTTCACTTTCGGCCACAAAACACACAAAAACGTTGAAAGAGTCCGAGCGCATCCAAATATAGGCGTGGTGTAACTAACGGGCCTAAAATGCTGCTGTTTATTTATTTATTTTGGGTTTGTTTTTTTTTTGTTTGGGGATGTTAAATGTATCGGCTCTGGCTTTTGTCACTTTTGAAGTGTTCAGCCATCTTGTTTTCATTTTCTAATGAATCGTGTTCTCAGCAGCAGTGCAAGTACGTAAAATTCGATAAGACTCGTGTTGATAAATTTGTCAGTTATTCTCGATAAAATGAGGTTTTATCGAGTCAAAAACTCATTTTATCGAGAATAACTGTCAAATTTATCTAATCGAGTCCTATCGAATCCTACGTACTTGCACTGCAGTTTAGTTACAAAATTGAAGTTAAACTAATTTGGTGGAACTTCTGTTTGAAGACTTCCTGGAGTTAGAGTACCTAACTGCCTATTATCTGGGGGTCAAATAACAAATATTATGAATCACGTTAATTTTTTTTTCAATGATCACAGTCACAATTATGTTATAAATTTACTTTGGGGTCATTCTACGGTTCTTACGTAATTCACATTATTATCATGTACCTGTAAGTATCCATCATAGATATGGCAATAAACGATTTGAGATTTGCTATAGTGCCTATTTTAGGCTCCCTGAACACAGCCTAGTTACTGGGGTTAAATTACTGTTTTATGGAACTTGATCACATAAACTAATTTGAGGTGTCATAAAATAAACGTTTTCCGCTTTCACGCTGTCACATCCGTGCTCCAATAATCCAGCTTAATTGCTTCTTGTAAGCTCTATATCATGTTATCAATAAATGCCACTCTAGTACAGTGAAATTGGTCTAATGGATTCGCTTCACCGTATAATAAGAACGTGTAATTGACAGCAAATGATACAGTGCTGGTAATAATACTTGTAACTTATGTGCAGTGGACACGACAATATTTATAGGACATGCGTTGTTTTTCTTTAGGTTAAGGCCTTGCTCAAACCAGGGCCCAAAAAAGAGAAAATTCCTATAAGTGATACCTTGATGATGGAAAAGTTAGAACTGTAATGGATGGCATATAAACTAACGAAAAAGCTGTCGTTGTCGTAGATATGATAAACACGAAAATAAAATCAATTGCCACTTTGTATTATGCCCATTTAGAGCAACACTCTCCTACTTATTTATCGCATTTTATAAGTAACACTGCGACTTCGCTTTTTTCGCGATAATACGAGTATGTTCATCATTGTTTCTAAGAGAAAAATGAGATAAATGAGAGGGTTTTACCTACACGTATTTTAGTGCAGGACACTTTCAAAGTCACTTTAAAGAAAGGTTTGATTCAGGGGTTGTAGTTAAAAATTTTCAGCAATTTTGTTTCATGCAAAAAGAAGCACCAATTTAGCCGACCGCCAGATTAACCGCGTGTGCAATTATTCAATTACCTAATGTGTGAACAAACACATACGCTTACTGACCGTGACTGTGTGTAAACTTCAAAATAATTGCCTCTACCGCTACCCTGACCAATTACCTGAATTAAATGTAAATACGCTTAGTAAAAGTGAAATTAACGCGAAAGTATGAAAATCTTTGTATAAGTAGCTGTTACTTAATTTACACTTGAATTAATATGGTAAGTAGTTAGCAAATAGTTTAAGTAAGAGCTCTAGATAAGTCTGTTAAAGAAAGTATTCGAGCATATATAAAATGTGGACTAGACACAAATAAAATGCATGAGTAGACTAATAATATGCATAGGTAATAAATAAGTATTGAAAGTTTCAAGATCATTGATAAAATAAACATAAATGAAATTAGAAAACAGACTTCTTCATTTAGAAAACGCCGACTACTTTATCATCATCAGCTTAACCTTTTCCCAATTATATTGGGGTCGGCTTCCAGTCTAACCGGATGCAGCTGAATACCAGTATTTTACATGGAGCGACTGCCTATCTGACCTCCACAACCCAGTTAGTACCGGGTAATACGATACCCCTTAAAACGCCGGCTACTTATAACATTCAATTTAATAAATTTTTAATTTAAGACCTTGGTCCGAATGTTAGTACATCCTCAGTTTCTGCAATAAATTGCACAGTTAATAGAAAATATGTTGATGTATATCGCACAATTTATTACAATTACAAACAATTTCAAAAATCCATTGTTTTCGTAATCATGTGCTGAGATACCTATCATCTCAACGTTGTCCAGCGCGTATTGTATAAATTACTTTTTAATTATACAGTTAGATGAAGTTTGGATACGTAGGAATTTAAGAGATAGTAGCGATGAAAAATGGTTTAAGAATGACTGTCGATTTATTAATCATCTATGTACAGATTTATTTTTCAAGGGATCGTTCTACCGGGATAAGACTATCCTATGCGTTAATCTCGGTTTTAAACTACCTTCCTGCAAATCTCATCAAAATCCGTTCAGTATTTTTTGCGTGAAAGAGTAAAAAAGCATTCATCCATCCTCACAAACTTTCGGATTATAATATGTCGTTTAGTGATTTGCCGCCATCATCGGGAAGTCCACCCGGACCAGCTACTTTATTTTTATTATATGTTAAAAAAACATTCTTTATTACTAACACTAGTATGTAAACTCGCAATATTACTAACAAATATGGATGTACTCGTAATCTTAGGATGAATCTGAAATAAATTATTATTACTATTATATGTACTTACTAGTTTTTTTATAAACCAAAGCCTGAGTTATTCTGCAAAAAGGTTGCATCAATCTTGACTCGGTTCCAGATCGTTTAGTTCATCATTATCTATCTCAAAGATTCCTATGTTAATTTATGTTAATAGAGCCTAGTGCGTAATCCTGCAAAACAAATCAGTTACCTTAGCATTACGTAAGTTAATCAGCATGAAATCATCGTAACTCATGCTGTATCTACTTGAGTTAAAGCGGGTCTATCCAGCGAACAGAACAGGTTTCTCAATAGTTTCTACGTGGACCGAGATGAAATTTCTTTTCGCTGTCGTATGGCAGTCCACCTAACGTAACAATGCACGTGATTTAATAAGATGTATTGTTGATATAGTAGGTCCATAGAGTATATATTATTATGGTGGGTTCACAGACTCATTGGTCTGCCGCGTACGCAGTCCTTTAGCATCAGTTCCTGCGAAAGTGTTTTTGTTTTTCCACTATATATGTACATCTGAGTAACATTATACCTTATATACCACTTGTTCTTCCCATCACTGCAATCATTTTTTTATTCTACTCCATACCTGGGAACTTTCTTGTTACGGAGATATTGGGGAACAAAGTTCCAACTATTTGACAAGTTTAAAAAAAAAATACAAGCTCTTAATGAAAGATTTTTACTTTAAACATCTCCACGACCCCCGTATTATTGTATCCATCCATCAGCACAATGTTTTGAGTGCGTTCCAGTTTTACCAAAAAACATGATTTTTCAACCCAATAAAAAAGTCGTTTCCCTGCAATATGTGTTGCGTAAAGTTACTGTGCTCGGTTTCGTGATGAGGTTGTTTACACCCTGTATTAATATTAACATAGAAGAGCACAGTTTATCAATGTTCTTTCACTATGAATATCTCAGTAACAACCCGGCGTCGCGGGATCGGTTCCCGGTTGATGGCAATTGGTTTGACCTCTATAACACGGTACTTAACAGAACTGGGTGTAAGTATTATATAAGGTACACCTCCGCCCAAGCTTTCAGAAAATGCTGTGTTATTAAGTATGTGTTCATAAAATCTTTGTCTATTCTCTTCCGTCCATTCAGTAAGGTCAATAGGTGTGTCCGCCAGGCGCGTCGCATCAGTGAAAGTCGAAAGTAAAGGACCCGCGACTCTTCTGCGGGACAATGTGCGACTTGTTGCGTTTCTTTTAGATAGTGTTGGTAAATGTAGTGGTGTGTATGGAATTATTGATGGGAAAATGGAAAATGGAGTATAAAAGGAAATTAGAATGTATGAGGTGTGTGCAATATCCCGCGATTAGGTTGTTTTGTTAGAGATCATTTCCTTTGGTTCAATGTTAACTGGACATGAGATTACCTATGTCTCTAGTATTCTTATACTTCATTGCACACAGAATTAAAATATATACTCACAAATTGTAATACATACCTATATAGTTTATGTACAACGGCGAGCTTAACCCAGAATTGCTAGGACTTAGATATTTTGTTATAATTATCTTTTGATATAAGATAAATTACTTTATTTCTGCTGCTTATTTATTTGATTTAGCTAATAGGTAAGCAGCACTTGTGGATTTTCGGGAATTGTGCGAGTACAGCCAAAATCAATAAAGACTTTGATTTCAGAATGTTATCAAAACTGTAATTTTTATTTTGTTTATGTATGAATTAAGGTTGCCTAATTTTTTTTAAACAAAACATGAAAATCGTATTACAGAACCTGTTTTATTTACAAACCAAATATCGTATGAGACAGTAAAGTCAACAGAACTTGATCAAGTCATTCGATATATTATTTATAGTGTGACGTAACGTTCTGCTTTCTCCGAACTCCTAAGATGGGATTGATGACACACCGACACACGTTTCGTTAGAAAGCTGTACGAAAATGCACAATACACGTTAACCAATAGTATTGGAGAACCAGAAGATTGTTTTTATGTTTTTAATCATTTTAATTTTTTTAGAAATACAGTCGCTCCATGTAAAATACTGGTATTCAGGTGCATCTGGTTAGACTGGAAGCCGACCCCCACATAGTTGACGTTGTCTTTCTACATCGTTCTCACATATATGTATAATCTCAACAATGTAACAAAATTTTTGATTGAAAAGAGTGTCCATGGAGTTTCTTGCCCGTTCTTCTACATAGCTTTCTGTTTTTCTCGTTTTATTGACATTCAAAAGTGCCGTAATGGTCTAATTGAAATAAATTAATTGAGTTTGAGTTGGGAAAAGGCTAGGCAGATGATGATTCATTTTAAAGAGCCAGGCTGCCTCGTCAGACTAGTTGTTGGAATTGCGACTGCTGTACATGAGGTCATAGGTTCGATTACCGGGCCGGACAAATTGTTACTGGGTTTTGTCATAAGGAATTTCTTAGTAGCTGCCACGGAGTCTACCTTTGTGCCCAGTTGATAGCATTACGCTCGTCCCATATTACATCATTATCATCTGCCTAACCTTTATCCAACTATGTTGGGGTCGGCTTCCAGTCTAACTAGATGCAGCTGAATACCAATATTTTACAAGGAGCGACTGCCTATCTGACCTCCACAACCCAGTTATTCTATACCACTTGGTTAGACTGGTTGTCAGACTTCATATGGGATTTAAACGGATACACTTCTGTCCAACCCTTTAGGGTTTACAGGCATGATGTTTTGTTATATTTACAGACCCCTTTAAAGTAAATAAGGAATAGTAAAATAAACTTAATTAAGTTTCACGATGAATCTAAATAACCACTTGCCTCATATATTTCATTTATTGCATCCTATGAGATCCAAATTGATTCAATACAAACATTAATAAGTTATTTCACCACCAGCTTATAATAATATCACAATGAGTTGGCATATCGCCATGCTCCTTTTTGTTTGCTATCAAAATAAATTCAATTCGTATCTGAAAAAGCGGCCAAGTGCGAGTCGGACTCGCCCATGAAGGGTTCCGTAACAACAAGTAACATAGGCAGTTCAGGCAAAAGGCAAAAGTTCTTATTTATTTATTTATTATTTATTTATTAAAACTTTATGCACAAGTAAAAACTGTACAAAGGCGGACTTAATGCCTTGGGCATTTTCTACCAGTCTACCTTAGGGTGATGCAGAGACAATACACAGTAGGTGCAATAACAGAAAACAAATAGGTACGAAAATATTATAACTAAAATAAAATATAAGAATAGATACATAAATACATACATAAAACATAAATACATATATATATATATATAAAAGTAATGAGAGGTAAACCAATAAAAAAAACTACAACAACTTAGTTCTGAGACGAATCTGCCAACGTCTTGTGTATGTGTTCTCGAGCTTTCACTTTAAATGTGAACCGATTGGATACCGTCCTGATGTTCTGAGGGAGCGCATTCCAAAGGAAAACCGCCTGGACAAAGAAAGAAGATTTTATAAAACCAGAGCGGTGAGAAGGACAACGAAGAAGACGATTATTCTCGGACCGAAGATTCTTGCTGTGTGCAGAGCATAAATATTGACAAAGAGAAGTTAGATAAGAAGGAGAAGTAGGTTTGTGAAGAAGAGAAAACAGGGTTGTCAAAGCCCTCAACGCTCTGCGCTGCCGGATAGGTAACCACTTTAAAAGTGTTCGGTGTGCTGATATATGATCATACTTCCGGAGATTGAAAACGAATCGAATGCAGCTATTAAGAAGTCGGTCAAGTTTGTTGAGGAGATCTGCATTCAGGTCATAGTAGCACACATCACCATAGTCAATTATGGGGAAGATTAGGGACTGTACAAGCATTGCCTTGATGTGTGATGGAAGAATATTTTTCAGCCGGTAAAGCGACCGCAACGTCCCAATGACTTTCCTGCTCACAATCGCGACCTGCTTACGCCAGTCAAGGCAAGTGTCAACATGCAAACCCAGATCCTTGACCTCAGAGCTAAAGGGAATCACTGTGCCATCAAATGTAACCGGTGGCACCGTTAGACCATTCAGCTTCCTCAGGCAATGGGGGCTCCCTATGATGATAGCCTGACACTTAGCTGGGTTAACGGCCACCCCGAAACGATCAGACCAATTTTTGACAACTCGTAAATCCCGATTCAGCTCCTCGACCGCACCGGATAAGCTGTCAACACCTGCCCGACAATAAAGCTGCAAGTCATCAGCGTAAAGATGATACGCACACTGAAGTTCGGTAGTTATGAGATCTATAAAGTTAGAGAACAGAAGTGGAGATAAAATACCGCCTTGAGGGACGCCAGTTTCAAGATCACACCAGCTAGACTTAGAGTCACCAGCAAGAACTGATTGCTGACGCCCCCGAAGATAAGAAGAAAACCATTCCAGAACCTCGGGAGAGACCATGAGATAGGAGAGGATGGATAGAAGGACGTCGTGACTGACGGTATTGAAAGCATTTGAGAAGTCAATCAACACTAAGACCGTAACCTTAGTGTCTTCCATTCCTCGCCTTATATCGTCAGTCACTTTAAGGAGGGCAGAAACGGTACTGTGCCCGGGCCTGAACCCGGATTGGAATGGACTGATGAGGGAGTTTTTGTGAATGAAGTTTGAGAATTGTTTATGAACACAGGCCTCGAGTACTTTTGATAAAAAGGGAAGGATGGAAATAGGACGGAAGTGACTGAGAAGAGTGGGATTAGAGACTTTAGGAAGTGGTCGAACATGGGCTTTCCGCCACAGGGCTGGGAAAACACCGGAGAAAAGGGAGAAGTTAACTATATGGGAAATTGCAGGAAGAAGTTGATCAACAACAGTCACGATCATGTGTCGACTGATGTTGTCACAACCAACGGCTTTGGATTTAATAGATAGGATAATCTTTTTGATCTCTTCCGGGTCAACTGGGGTGAAGGCAAAGGGAGTAATATTAGGACGCGTCAGACCGGCAAGGTAGTGAAGGGTTTGACATTTGGTTGGACTATCAAAGGTGGGAACAGTGGAGAAATGACGATTCAGATCGTCCAAGCCAAATGTGTTAGGAAGGTCTGAATGCCGCGATTTGCCGATACCTAGAGTTCCAAGGAATTTCCAGATATCAGCAGGAGATGCAGAAGTGATGTTATTAAGAATATGGTGGCGTTTAGCGTTGCGTATCATCTGATTACAACGATTGCGAGCAGTTTTGAAGAGAGTCCAGTTATCATCCGACCGATCCTTTTTAAACTTACGGAACGCGCGATCCCTACGTCGCATCGCCATCCGAATCCCTCTATTCATCCAAGGCGCCGGTTGGCGCTTTAGCTTGACTCTCCTGATAGGAGCGTGAGTGTCATACAGCTTAGTTACAGCAGTGTTAAAAAACGTTACCTTATCGTCAACTGTAGTGGCTTCCTCCAGGGGTGTCCAGTCAATGTTAGAAGCGTCTTGAGAAAGCTTCTCAATATTCATCCGCGCAAAGGCACGCCTGTACTGGAACGTGGGTTTAGGTTTAGGAGGGTTGAGGGCATAAGACAGGAAAATAAGGTCGTGATGGGAAAAACCAGGAGCGTCAAGTTGACCATGAGAGGAGACTAGGGAAGGATTTGAGGTGAGGATCAGGTCGAGCCAAGTATCATCACCGGAAGTGTTGTGATGAGTTGGTTGGAGAGGCAACACATGCAGACTAGCTGACTCGACCAGATGGAGAAGTTTGCGGGATCGATGGGACTTGTGGGCAAGGAGATTGGTGTTGAAATCCCCCATGACTATGTGATGTGCATACTCCGAACCTAAAGATTCTAGAACCGATTCAAATTCGATGAAGTAATCAAGCGAGGGAGGACAGTATACCACACCAAGAACGGTTTTCGCCCCTTTGACAGAAACCTCTAGAAAAATAAACTCAGCTGAAGAATTAGAGGAAGAAGTAGAGAGAACTTAATAAGGAAGATCAGCACGAAGATAAATAGCTACACCACCCCCTCTCTTACCGACTCGATCCTTCCGCAAAAGAACGAATCCTGGGAGAGAGTAAGTAGTGGATAGAAGTTCAGGTTTAAGCCAAGTTTCAGAAATCAGGACGGCATGGACGTTGTTGTTCGAGAAAGTTTCATATAACTCATTGTAGTGGCTCGGAATGCTTTGAGCATTTATATGACAGACGTTAAACAGCCGGCCAAGACTTTGGCTGAATCTTTGACGTAAAAGCTCGTTTAGGTTTTCCGTAAAAGAACAAAAGCTGTCATCGCGAGAAGAGGCAGTAGATTCATTGGCAGAGAAAAAAGATTCGTTATCAGATGTCATCATGGATACAATATCTAAAACACATAAAAATACTTAAAAATATATATAAATACGAGTATACTAAAAAAGAGACCTACACGAAATACTGGTAGGACGTTTGCATCTCTGCACCACCCGCCAGCTAACATAATCACTACACACTAAAGAAACAAAATGAAGAGACGTTACATTTACTATTACAAAAAAAAGTTGTACTTTCGCTAATTTATTCCGAATCAGGCATTCAAAGACATTAATTCTTTAATTTTTCGTGAACGTATCCAAACGTACATAACGTCACGAATGAGTATGACGTTTACTGAAATGAATGACATTTGACAAGTTGACAACAACAACACAACGATCAAAACTTTAAACATGCAAAGCAAACAAAAAGTAAAAAATATGAAGGCCTGTTGAGGGTAAAAATCCAAAGTTTGCGTTACTTTGACCAATAAAAGTTTAGAGACGTACAAACATGCAAAAATACGAGACAAAAGTAACAAAAAAGGTTGTAAATAACAAACAATGGAAGATAGCAAATTTAGAGGTAAGAATATCCTAATTACTTAATGGATGTCCAATGCGTGAATTCTATACTTTGTAATAATTGAGGAACGATACCATAATTAAAGCGTCTTGTTTTTCAGGCTATCTCCCAGACGTTTGAGCACGGGGATACTTCACCAGCAGCGGGCTCAGCTCTTCAAATGATGTCACCTTATGTTTGCTCCCATCGGGGGCTTTAATAACGATGACACCGTCCTGAGTCCAACACGACCGCATCGTGAAGTGAAGCCGCGCCTTCCCAAAGATGGATTGCCGGGTCTTTGTCAAAAACTCCTTGACAGAGATGGATGACCCCTTCAGTCCTGTCTTCGCTCTCCAGACCGCAGATCTGTCGTCGAAACTCGAGAACTTGACTAGGATGGGCCTATGGTGATCCTTTTTGGGTACGCCAAGTCTGTGGCAGACCTTTATGGAGGATGCAGTGATAGCTTTAAGGGATAGCTTCTTGTTTATCACCTCCAGGATCACTGTGCTGCTTACTTCCCCTTCAACCTCTGCTATACCTTGGAAAATGAGTGCCTTCCGCCGGTGCCTGGTCTCCAACCCGTCGACCTGTCTAGCACACTCGCTGATCTGTTTTCTGAGGAGCCTCAGCATGTTGAACATCAGCTCCCTGAAGGCGCGAAACTCCTCCGCCACCCTCGCCACAGTGTCCTTGGCAGGTTGTGCGCACTGTATCTGCGCCTCCAACTCACTCATCTTCCGGATAAAGCTATCCTCGAGGGTCTTCTGTGCTGACATTATGTCGTCAAATTGAGACATTGTAATAGTAAATGTCCACTTGTGTTTGGTGACAGTGAAAATAGTGATATGAAGTGATGAGCTGGCAGGTGGTGTATTAATTATTGTTTGAGTCACATGAATGTGCTGCAAACGTAAGTACCAGCTAAGTATAGGCTATGCACTGATAAAATATAAAAAACTTGTAGAAATATTGCAAATTAATATTTTAAATATTAAATCAATGCTGGAGCTACGTCTGTCTTTTTTTACACCTACCCACGATCCACAAGTTCTTGTCGTAAATGAAAGGTAAATTGCGGTTTACGATTTATGACGTATTAAAAAAAACTACTTACTAGATCTCGTTCAAACCAATTTTCGGGGGTAGTTTACATGGTAATGTACATCACATATTTTTTTTAGTTTTATCCTTCTCTTATTTTAGAAGTTACAGGGGGGGGGGGGGGTGTCACACATTTTACCACTTTGTAAGTGTCTCTCGCGCAAACTTTTCAGTTTAGAAAAAAATGATAGTAGAAACCTCAATATCATTTTTGAAGACCTATCCAGAGATACCCCACACGTATGGCTTTGACGAAAAAAAAAAAATGAGTTTCAGTTCTATGTATGGGGAACCCCCTAAATTTGTTGTTTTTTTTTTCTATTTCTGTGTAAAAATCTTAATGCGGTTTACAGAATACATCTACTTACCAAGTTTCAACAGCATAGTTCTTATAGTTTCGGAAATAAGTGGCTGTGACATACGGACGGACAGACAGACAGATAGATATGACGAATTTATAAGGGTTCCGTTTTTTGCCGTTTGCCAACGGAACCCTAATAAAAAAAACCAGCATAATCAGTCTATGCCTGCTCGAGGCGAACCATGGCAGCCTGTTTACACTGGCTTCAATAAACCGTATTTTTTTCGCAAAGAGAGAGAGACCTGCCAGACCCTCTAGAAACGGTATTTTTTCGCAAAGACAGATTTGCCAGACCCTTTCAGCTCTTTCTGCTTTTAAGCGAAGTGGTTAAAATCTTTACTTAATTGATGGATCACGCCTGTAATATGTAATGTAAGGTTGGGCAGAAGTGTACCTAACAGTACAACCTCGTTTCGCCAATTATGTTTAAGTCCCATGTAATACGGGGCGAGCCTATTGCCATCAACCGGGCACAAATCCAGACACAGTGGCTGCTAGTGAGAAATCTACATATACTAATATTATAAAGCAGAAGAGTTTGTTTGTTTGGTTGAACGCGCTAATCTCAGGAACTACTAGTTCAAATTAAAAAAAATATTTTTGTGTTGGATAGTCCATTCATCGAGAAAGGCTTTAGGCTATATTACATCACGCTACGACCATTAAGAGCGGAGCAGGAATGAAAAATGTTGCAAAAATGGGGATTTTTTTTTCCTTTCGTTTTTTTCTCATAAGTGACGCAGACGAAGTTGCGTGTGTCAGTTAGTCAGTCCCGGGAACCGAACTTAGGTCCTCATGTTCACCAGTTGCAATTGCGATCACTAAGAACAACGAGGTAGTTGCGTGTGTGTGTGTGTGTGGCATGATCGATGTTATTATAAAAAAAAGTTATTGTTTTAAAACTAGAGTCGACATTTTCCCCGGACGGAAAAAATCTTTACCGGATCAGTGAAAATAAAAACGGATGACTCAATCAACGACACTGAAGAATCGGACAGCTGTCATGTGAACGGGCTGTAACTAAATGCCTGTATCCGTCCTTTCTCGAAGAGAGTGAGTTCAGTGACCTCCTAGAGGTAATCGTCCTCCGGAGTGTAGGTGGGGCTAGGAAGAATCGGAGGAAATGGACCATGTACTGAGTATATAATAAATACATTTCATAAAGTACAATGAACGGATACGGAGTTTGGAACAAGTAGTAACAAGGTTATAGTTTCTTATTATTATACACTAGGATATGACCGCAGCTTCGCCTGCGTGAAGGTTGATAATTGTCCCACGGGATCGTACTACCGGGATGAAAAGTAACCTATGTGGTAATCCAGGTTATTAAGTATCTGTGTGCCAAAATTCACCTTAATTCAGCGTGAAAGAGGAAAGAAATATCCATACAATAAAACCTCACATACTTTCGCATTTAAAAGATTAGTAAGATTTTGAAATTAGTTAAGTATTTGTCTCGGAATATTCTGTTTGGTTGGTCTGTGGATGGGTGACCACCCTTACATACCGAATTTCCTCTGTGCCTCGGAATGTTGGTCCCGTCATTTGTCCATTTAAGGTCCATGTTCACCGAAAAGATAACAGTCTGATTATCGAAAAACAGCTGTCACTGTGACATGTTCCCATACAAAAATGTGTTTTAAAGAGCTGTTTTTAGATAACCAGACCGTCACCTTTTTGGTGAACATGGGCCTTAGACAGTCGTAGTCGTAACCGGTAGTCAGTGGCCCCAAAAGTCTGACAACCAGTCTTACCAAGTGGTATCGTATTACCCAAAATTAACTGGGTTGTGGAGGTCAGATAGGCAGTCGCTCCATGTAAAATACAGATATTCAGGTGCATCTGGTTAGACTGGAAGCCGACCCCAACATAGTTGGGAAAAGGCTAGGCAGATGATGGTGATGATTCTGTTTACATTTCAATCATCATTTACCCTGTATGAACCTAATAACCTTTACCCCACCTATCTTTTATTTAATCATAATTTATATAAGCGAAAACTTATGTGCCAGGTGCTATTTATTTACCCTTAATTACATTGCAAATATTTATACACTACTTACGTTTGACCCCCGTTAGACATTTAGGAGAGTGCCGTTAATTTGATCAATACTGCCAAGTACCTATTGACTTCTACTTTAATGTTTATTTTTTATTTGAAGTCAAATACACATAAATCCGTTTATTGCAGCAATAATTTTTATGTATGCACCTGAGATTCGAATACTGGTGTCATATTTACTGAATTACTCAACACGTTGGCAGTTTGAACTTTTCAGAATTCTTTTTGTTTAATTATGAACTTGTGTAAACTAGTATACAAAATAACAAATTCTGTTATTACACTTTTATACTTTATGGTTCCTAAACATGTAGCTACTCTACTAAAGTATAAAAACATCAAAGATTCGATGTACTATGTAGGTACAGTAGTAATAAAATTTTAAAAACGTGTGCTTTGAAGTACCATCGCTTTAATTTAAGAAGTTTTATGGCTATTTAGATTATTTTGAGATCAATGGAACCGTAAGGAGAGAATTAAAAAAATAAAAATACCAAAGAAAATGGGAGGATTATATTTCTTTATGTGCTTTGAGGTAACCCAAAGTATAGGCAGAGTCTAAAGATGCAAACAGACTCAATGGGCCAATGCATGTGTAATTATTGCTTGGGCATAATTATTTTAGACTAGCACTTCGCCCGCAAAAACTGCTAATTTTCATTATTTGCTTTCTAATGTTGTTTTTTTTTTTTAATCGGTCTAGTAGTATAGAGTTAAATCGTAACAAACACGCAGATAAACAATCGAATCAATCCTCTTTATAATATTAGGATAGATAGATGTATATTAGCACTTCTAAGACACAATAAGTCAAACTCGTGTAGACCACAAATACATACTAAGCATATATATGCATACTAAGTAGAAACTTCATATATATGAATGAACCGAACCTTCTGTTGGGTTACAACTGTGGTACCCATCAGCAGCGAAGCGGTAACTGAATAGAATTAGGACCACGTGTCGCTGATGAACACATCAAACAAATGACATAACACACATAGCAGAGAAGTAGCGTTATAATCTATTTCCGATGCTCTATTCTGAAATGCTCTCATTTTTTATGCGTAAATGAAAATTCGGTTTCCTTTTTGACTTCAACTAAGGAATGAAAATCGTTTATATCTAATTGATTTTTGTAGATTTGGTAATAGATACTTCTAGTTGTCTATTATGTTATTTCAGGAAGAAACTGAAACGAATCTATTCGCAAGGATCTTTTTGTTGTTGATAGATTGAATTGTCGTTTCAATAACCTGAATAGCATAATACCTATCATGACACGTATCTTATTTAGTCTTTTAATGAGAGATGCCTAATCCTTATGGGAAAACCCTGATATGAGAAAGTTTTCTCATGATTTTTCTCACATAAAATTAAAGGTTAATAAATCTACTGTAATTAATGAACTACCACTTAACCCACCAGAGCGTGCAGGTAGTTCTAGTACATACACCCCACAGTCCCCACACGTTCAACTTGAAAAAGAAAACCGGCGCTTACGTCGCTTATCGTCTTTAAACAGCGCGTAATGGAAGGTTGTGTGCCCACACACGGTAATGGCGTCTACGCTGACCGCTCAGTTACCACTAACTACAACTACATGATTGTGTTAATAACTACTAACAGTATAGTTGGCCTCGCAACTGCTTTGCCACCTTTTTACAAAAGCTCTCAGTAAATTAAACTACACTGCGGTTGAAACTATCTGACGCATTAGCAGAAAAATATTTTAGGACCAAAACAAAGTGAAATTCCCTCAGCGATGACGAAGTTGAAAAGTCAAAAAGCTTCGGATCGGAATACGAGTAAGCTATTGAAAACTTGGTGTTCATTTTGTTGTACCCCGTCGAAATGAAATGCGCCGTGGTGGGAAAACAATAACGCGGCCGACTATAAAACTTCGATTCCTTGTTTTTAACAAACTGCATAAATGTGCTTTTTAGTATTATGAGATCGAGAAGGTGGGTCATTTTTGGCAATGGTAAGTGGCGTGAAAATTGTATTATGGTCCAGTCTTGTTGGTATGGTAATTGGTACACATTGCATTAAGGAAGCGACTTATGTACATGCGCTGTTTTAATTATAAAGTATATGTGTATTGCTAACCAGCTGGGAGAAGAGGGGAACAGTCATACCGACCAATGGGCGAATGACCTTGTCTTGATTATAGGACTTGATATTCCTTGTTTATTCATATAATTCTTCGCCTCTTCCACCAGCTGGCATTAACAACTGAGGCTAGAAATTCCACACGCAGACCCATACCTGAAACTTTCTTGGGAATTGCATCGAGTTGTTTATCTATAATTTTGGTATCATTGAAATAAAAAGAGGACATATTTTTTCATGATTGTAACAGCTCTTATTTGATCAGTCTCACTATCGTGCCTTGTAATTACCGAAGGTAGGATTGACCTGGTGAAGGTTGCGGGAATCCGTTGGATGCGAGTCGCACGAGACCGGTCACTGTGGCGACACTTGGGGGAGGCCTATGTCCAGCAGTGGACGTCTTTCGGCTGATATGATGATGAATTACCGAAGGTAGATGATGATTACCGAAGCGCGTACATTCTTTTTTGTAACTCACAGGTATTTGTCTCAGGTAGGTTGTGTAGGTACGTGCTTTAGCAGGTTGACAAAAAAAGAAAACTCAAAGTATGTTGGTAAATAAGATGTCAGTGTCAATAAATAAATTCTTGGCATGTGGATGCCTCGTTAGACAGTATCTTTCTTAACAGCAGCAAATCATGAAGATTTCTACATTTCAGCTCCATGTTATAAATTTTCCGCTAGCCTGTAGTCTAGCGTGCTAACTGCCCGTTACTCCGGTTACTATACCTACAGTTTAAACCAACAATCATCAGACACGGGACATTCTTGTACAACTTGTTAATCTGCTGATGCCTCGAAAGCGTGAAGCGTGATTTCAAGATATAATACAATATACCGAGCAACTTATGTTATGTTTTATAGACATTTTAACTAACAATCAAGCGTTGTGGTTTTTACATATTTTTTTATTAAATCTGTATAAAATGTAGAAGTGTTGTATAGTCAATGTTGTAGATCTTTGACAGTCGTTACAGGTAGTCAGTGGCCCGAAATTCTGACAACCAGTCTTACCCAGTACTAACTGGGTTGTGGTGGTCAGATAGGCAGTTGCTCCATGTGCAATTCTGATATTCAGTCCGCATCCGGTTAGACTGGAAGCCGACCCCAACATAGTTGGGAAAAAAGCAAATACATGATGATTCATCAAGTATAGTTTCTGCCTGGTTAACAATTCAGAATTAAAGTGTGTCGATGGTTATTAATTAGGTACCTAGTTACAGTGTACTACATTATGTCAGTCT
Source organism: Xestia ashworthii (assembly GCA_950022955.1). Taxonomy (NCBI): domain Eukaryota; kingdom Metazoa; phylum Arthropoda; class Insecta; order Lepidoptera; family Noctuidae; genus Xestia; species Xestia ashworthii. The sequence goes on from OX465561.1 coordinate 12,594,778, forward strand.
AATCTATATTGGGTTATTCTCAAGGGCGGGCGATGTAAGAAAATTGCGTCAAAATCGTCCGATAGATTATATCAGGATTACTATCAGTCCTAGGAGACTTCATGCCGTCATCGTCTTTAATGGTGTTTGGTCCTTAGAGTATTACGTGTACATTATGTATACAGTACTTAAGTATAGGATGTTTATTTATTCGCAGTGCACATCAAACAGGTTTCATAAGTCATAAGGTTCAATTGTACAAGGTCTGAGGAATCTTCGATGTTTGCAATCAAATTGACATTTAAAACATTGGTATTTGCCCGCCAGCGTGAATGCTTAGTTTAAGACATGCCTATAATGTGAGAATGATTGGACAACTTTGGTTACAAGAGAGATTTACTTATACGGTTGTAAAAGTTTTCTTCAACTTTATAGGCTCTTACGTTATGTTGTAGATGCGTAACTTTCTCGTCATGTTTATTTATTTTTCTTTCGCTGGCGTGTCGACAACCGATTGATTTGTTTGCACCCAATAGTGGTCTTATTTGAATTAAGAACAGGCCCTATGTTTTATGTTGAAAAAGTATTCAAAGAATAAAAAAATTTATTCATGTCCAGTCTTATGAATTCTAGCGTTTGACAGAGTCCGCCTCTGCTGGTTTCTTTCATATTTTGCTGGCTTCCTTATCAATATTACCTCACACAATCTTTAATTTCCCATTGAATATTTCCCGTTAAATTTTAAACAAGTCGACATCCACATATAATTCGCGTGCGGCGCACGAGTGACGGATCGTGTCGTGGTACAACACTTAGTGCGGTTGTTAGCGGTCGCTCCGAGTCTCGCGTACCACTCCCACACATTCCGATGAACGACACACATACTAAACGTGATGGTAATGTACCAGACGAGAATCGAGAATGTCCTACACTGAACTGTGGGTGGCTTTTCATTCAGGAACGTTTCATATGGGAAGTGAAATGTAAGTAATTTAAATGTCCAGAATGGAATATACATATTAAACATATAGCTTTCATTCGGGGAATAGCCGCTCGGCTATGCTCGGTTTGTGCCGATCCGACTCCAACATGATTCAGCGATGGTTGATGCCGGACAAAGTTTGGCATCGGCCAAATCCAAATAACAGCCGAATAGGTGTATAACTCGGGCAGATTATTCAAAAATAAAATGGGTGAAAGGTTGGTCGAATGTGACCCGAAGTGTATTAGCAAAACAATGGTTGTTTCCGAATTTTCCATGTGTATAGCCAAACAATGGTTGTTTGCTAATTTTCTTCCTCTTTGTCTCTTTCTTCCTGTACCAAGAACGCTTAATTTTAAACGCTTAGAAACAAAGCTAGTAATACTATTCTCAACCACTAGGTACTATTATCACCAACTATTCCTTCCTATGGTGATACTATTTCTATTCTTCATATTTCCACTACCTAGAATCAACCTTACATCTCAGCAGCACATTGCCAACAAATCAGTGGAGCGATAAAGTGATAATTAGTATGAAGTGTTGCCTTCGACTATATGAGGCCCTTAGACGTAAAGTCTCGGATGTAGGTTAAATATGTAGGTGCGGCGTCTCACTAGCCGATAATTATGTACTTGAACTCTATATGGAAGAAGTCGGTTAAAAATATGTAGTTAGCGATAAAACGGGTTGGGTTTATTTGAAGTTTGACTAAATAGAAAAAGAGGTTTGACGTTTGAAAGCGGCCTGCAAAAATCATGTATTCATTGAGAATGTAAGATTTTGGTAGGATCTCTGAAAAATGTTATGACAACAGATAGTTCATTTGAACCCTTCGAGAAAATTCCAAAAAAAACGATTCATTTGTAATCGTTTTAGGTTTTTTTTATGCAAAATCAATGTTTGGTAATGCATAGCTCCCATAAAATCTAAACTAACGAGAAAATTATTAATGAATTTAGAGGTCAGTTGTATGGGCAACTTTGACGTAATCAATATTTATGTTACCCGTTAAAACTACATAATTCATTACGAAATCAATAGCTATGCAGAATGGAATCCTTTGCCATTTGCATAAAGAACATAATATACCTGTTGCTTTGATCATAGGTCACATCGATATTTCAAAAGAAACCAGTTACAAAATAAAATATAAAAAAATGTAAAAAGTGAAGACAAAAAAGTATAATTTTATGTCTATCACGTTGTAGAAAGATGTGACTTTGAGTTTGAAAATTAATGACGTCATAACATAGGACATTTTGCCGTTAAAATAATAATGTTAATCTCTCACCGTTATCAATATTATTGCTGACTTAGGCAAGATAAATACAAGCTGGTTGTGTGGTCTTGTCTATGAATTTGACCTCAACACAAGTGGGTGGGCAGTATCTAATGACATGCATGACACGATACGGTACAATGATTGATCTGTCATTAAGTCATCACTATTGCCAGTATTGCTATCCTTTGCTAAATAGAAAATGTCTAATAACAACATTATACCACGCCTGTAATAGCCAAGGGGTAAGGCAGAGATGTACTAAATTGTTCACCCACATTCCGCCAGTTATGTTGTAAGTTCCATGATGAAATAGGGGTCGTCGAGCCGGGCACCAATTAAGGCTTCGTGACTGCTACTGAAAAATGCCCCACATAATAACCCAATAACACTGTGCCCAACCTAGGAAACGAACCCAGGACCTGATTTTTATAACGCAGGTAGCCTTTGATTCCGCCGAGGGAGACGCTCCGGGCGTCGGGGGGCACGTGGTGGCTACCGGCCACCGTAGACGTGGGCCTGTGGACGGTTAGCTATGGGCTAGCTAGCCGTCCATCCGTCTAATGACGACAGGCCGTGTCGACGGCGCGTTCGTGTTCCACGCGGGCCTCAAAGAGATGTCAGCTTAAAGTAGCCTGCCGGGACTGTTCGAAAGAGATACCGTGGCCCCGGAATGTAAAGGGCGAAGAAGGAACATGGATGGTTTTTAGTCAGTAAAAATCTGACACTCGCTCCCGCTCCACCCAGAGTGGGAGAGGGGGTCATTTGATGATTTCCCATCCGAAAAAAAGTTAGCCTTTAACTGCACATAACTTCATTTGACTTTGCTTGCAGCTTTGTTCATCTAAACTCTGTTCCTTTTTTTCATATTTAGCTGGAGGATAGCATGATAGCCCACTAGGATATACATCTAATACATAATGATAAATTGTATACCAAACCAATGTAGGTTGAGTAGCTACCGGTGACCTAATTCGACTCAGCCTGCGTAAAGTGATTAATTGAATAATAGAAGGAGCAAATTGACAAATTGCCGTAGATTGCAGCATACCTATCTGTGTATGTCGCTGAAGCACCTACCTGCGTTTTACTATAACTTACTGAAACTATAAGTGGTTAATAGGAGGATCAAGTTTTACTGATACGTGCTGAGACCACTGTTGTAAATATAAGCATAGGAACGATTATCTTCCAAGATTGACACTAATGTTTATTAATGTATTTGACTTTTCTTATTTGCATATTTTGGGGGACAGGCTCCTTATTTATTACCTGCTTACCTAATTTATTGGTTACATCAACGAGCAAGGCATCTACACTAATAAATATTAAAAGGGAAAAGATTTGTATTTTTGTAAGTTTATTACGAATAAACTCAAAAACTAATGGCCCAATATCAAAAATTCTTTCACTATCAGAACATAATTATTACTCTACTATATCGATTTACTTGTGTCAGGTGTTACATGTTTTATAACAGTCATGTCACGCTTCAAAAATGATGTTTAAATAATAATTCAATTGTCTATTAAATAGCAGTCTTCATTCTTCCCACGGTGAAGATATTCTGTTATTACAATACGAGCGGAATACTTTATTGAATCTAAAGCAAAAATAGCGACAAACGGAGATGAGAAAACATGACAAAGTCTTCGAGATATTCCATAACATATAATAAGCAGGTATTGCGAAGAAAATAACAACGGAACGACTTGTAGAGATACCGTTGGGTTCGTATGACCTTTTGGTTGTAAAGGTTATGGTATAAAATGAGTAACCTCGATATGTTCGAAGATTGTGAAGTCTGTTATATCACAAGATTTGATGGTATTGAATTGAATATTTATTTTGAAACATATAACATCACGCCTGAAACACCCCGAAGTCCAGCAGAGGCATAGATGTGTACAGGGGGTGATGCACCCTGTCAGTTTGCGGAAGGCCTTCCCTTATACTCTGAAGTCACCTACACTTCGCCAGTAATGTTTGAGTCCGTTGGAACAGGGGGCGATCCAATTGTCGTTGCCGGGCAAAATACCAGGATACGATACCTAAAAATTCCCCAAATTTAGGGGAAGAAATACCCAGTTATTTCTTCACAGAACGGAAAAGAAAAACAATAGAATATAGACCCACGACTACCGAATCATGATTATCTTGAGAAGTGCAACGGACATGAAAAGGTGCGAGAATTATAACATCTTTAATATCATATCATCTGTAACACGACCAAGGTGCCCATAATACGGCCTATTGTAGGTGTAAGTCGGTGTAAGTGTTATCAATGATGAGTGATTCTATCAGCATAGCAATGAAACACCTCGTGGGACAATGTTACGTTCAATTATAAATATGGAACCAAGGTCGTATGCGCTTGTGCTGCCATCGCCTTGCTTCACATAACCATAAACACTTGTGTGTACGTGCGCAGGAGCACAAGTTCCCTGAATATGAGACATACATACATATCAAACATTACCTACACATGTGGTTTCTGAAGGGTTAAACAGAGGTGTACCAGCAGTACACCCATATTTTGCCAGTTATGTTTAAGTTCCATGAAATAGTGGACGAGCCTATACCATCAACCTGGCACAAATCCAAATTCCGTGGCTGCTACCAAGAAATTCCCGATGAAAAACCCATTAACACTTTGTCCGACCCTGGATTCGAATCCAGAGGCCCTACTCCCTAACGCTTCGTCCATTCGGATTTATCCGTCTCTTCCTTCTCTTCTCTTCCTCTCGATCCGAATATACGGACGAAGCGTTAGAGAGTAGGGCCTCAGGACCTTATGCTCAGCAGTTGCGCTGGCGGCCACTAGACCAGCGGGAGTGAATGTGGGTCATTCTCCAAAAAGGATTATCATAGCAGTGTCTTCGAACAGTTATAGCATAAAAATCATGTCTGTTGTTCCGTTTACGATTGCATTACCATCATCATCCTTATACTAAATATTTCCACTGTTATACATATATGAACCTACGTAAACCGATTAATATTTACCCGACCGGCAAAGCCAAAAGAAAGGGTTATTCCTATAAGTACGTTTTATACCAGTGCTCTTCAATAGTTTTATTAATATATCCTGTATCTGCTGCGAGTAAACTAAGTGTACCTAAGGCTCTTTAGTAAACTCATCCCACACAGGTGCATCACGCGGGATAAGTCCACCTAATGAATTTTTCTTTAATTCCAACCAACCAACATAACACTCCTCTCCTAAAATTCGTTTTACTGATCTTTCGATTCCCTCTCGCCTTACATAGAAATACTTCCAGTATTATATTCTTAGCCACCACTACGATTGAATCTAGCGAATAGAACTTCGCTATGATCGAATACAATACATTCTTTTTTGGCCGTCGATTGTTTCGTTGCATTGACTTTTTGTGCATGTTATTAGGTGTTGTAAAGTTTGTCAATTTGTTGGCACTTGTGAGACCGTATACGTATATTTGATTGGACTGTCTATCAGGTAGCGAGTTTTTGTTACGTATTTCTTAATTTTGAAGACCAGTTACCTACTTTACTGACTCGAAAGAACATAAATACTTCATCAGGCTATACGCAATCTACGCAACACTAGGTAGGCAACGGTAGGTACTAATGCAAAAATAGATTGGATGGAGTTGGTATGTCTAGTAGGCTCAACATGTAAAGAAAAGTAATTAAGTACTATGTGGTAACTTGTTAAAGATAATCTAGAAGAATAATAAAGTTGATCTAGCCTGTTTGCCAAGTGATTACAAATGCAACGCATGTCCTGTTCCGGTTCCGCTTGGTCTTCTGCACACTCTGCATGTGAACGAAGCGTGACATTATCTAAGAATTATACTTTTGTGTTAGCTTGGTTACTGCGATACTTACGTACATACTTCAAAGTAACGATTAGAACATTAGTAGCTGCATTTGTAAAACTGTGCTATGATAACTTGACCCTACCAGGAACCTCTTACTAGTTTAATTCTTATTGGATTCAAAATAGTGTTTTAAAAATTCACAAAATGAAATAAGTGAGTATTGCAAAGCAAATGCAGGTCTACATACAAAATTTTACCTATAAACAAAAATTAAATAGTGTTACAAACAGGGAAACAATCTCTTCGTAAATTTCTTTACCCAATGAGTGTTGCTGAACAGTATTTTGTTGTCAACATCGTTACGGAGTCGTCACGCGACGCTTGTTCCACGTCACCATTCAATTTGCTAGGAAATTGTTACTGACATCGTGTAGTAAAGACAAAAAGAAGGTTCACTGCTTACTGGAGCATCAGCCACCTAATACGTGGACAGTTCTTTCAAGAACTTAAAACAAATTTACTTAATTGAAATTCCAAAAATTCTGCCTATGTGCATTGTCATCATTTCTTGCATCCTCCGGGTATACTAATATCTAGAGAAGAAGAGTTAAAATATGTAGTTGTATGTTACTTAGAAGCTGTTACAGCCGATCGGGCCGGTCTATAAGATAAACTGCGCTCGCCTAGTCTGGTCTTAGTATGGGTGACCACCCATTACATACCGAGTTTTCTTCGTGTTTTGGATAGTACGTCAAGCCATTTGTCCCGGCAGTCATTCGTAGATCTTTGACAGCCGTTAGAGGTAGGCAGTGGCTAAAAACGTAGTATTACCCAGTACTAACTGGGTTGTGGGGATTAAATAGGCAGTCCCTTCATGAAAGTCAGGTGCTTACTCATTTTTAGAGTCCGCTGTCCATATCTCGAAGGATTTACATCAATAGCCTTCATGATCTCTCATGGACACCGTTATTGTTCCAAGTTGTGTTTCTGAACCTCCTCATTGTTTAGTATCGTGCCTTATTGCCAACCGTTGCTTCCTGTTATACGGTATACCACTTATTATTAAGAAAATTTCTGTTGCCAACTTATTATGCGGCTTATGGAGATTTATGGTTTTGTAAATTGTTAGTGGATGTTTGTGGCGCTGTTGGTTTACACAATGGCCCATTTAAAACAGTTATCGTTTATTTGATTCGTAACTTTAGGCCCGATCTTCATTAATTCTTTATTTCTTTCAAATTCTTTATTTTCTTCAACTATACTTTCCATCCGAAAAAAAACTATCTTCAGAAATAACAAGGCCACCACGAAAACAACTAAAATCAGTACAAACAAACCAACAAATCCGACCAAAACGTAAGAGTAACTTAGCAACCAAAACCAGTTGTTCGGCAACGGCCATAAAACAAACGTACGGGACATTCACAGACACACACTCGTAAATCATGATCACATTCCAGCAACCAGTAAGCAACCAGTGCTACGACACGTCGCAGAACCTTCGGTTAATTGCTACGAGCAGTAGGTAGCAAGTACGAGCAACTGACAACAGACAACTAATGTTACGAGTGGAACATGTTTTCATGTAATTATGTTGATGGAATAATTGGTGCTGTTTTTTTGAATTGTCAGCGAAAACTTCAATTGACTACGCAGTGGGGTATCTACACAAAAAATCAAAAAGTACTTAAGGTTATTGAAATAAAACTTGCTTAAAATTTTCCTCGTTACACTCCTAAAGTTAGATATTATAAATTAGAGAGAATGCCTTCAAGAATCATCTTATTACTCATCTTTTTATGAAGTTTTGTCTTGATGGTAGATAAAAATATTGGTTTCCGCAAAAAAAGAACATAGCTACACTGTAAGTAAACCTTGTTTTTTTAGAACTCTCAAATGTCGGCTTTAGAAAGTGGGTTATTGTAATCTTTATACACAAAGCTTTAGTAACACATCATTCCTTCATGGTATTACAAATCACCCATGTTTGTTCACTCACTTCTTAAGGCTTTGTCCGAAATAGTGTTAATATCTGTTTAGACTTCGTTAAATTCATCAACGACTTAAGATTCATTGAGGACAGCATCACTAAATGTGGATTCTATGGTCTGAATTGAAAATTCTTCCTCAACATTATGATTGGATAATCTATCATCACCACCTGTCTGTACAAAAGCGCACTTGTTCTAATTCTTCATTCCAATTTGAGTTACTTTCACCACCAAATTTTCTTTACAGCAATCTTTTTGTCAACGTTAAACAAGATCTATCCGACGAAACTTTCTTATTCAGTTGACATAAGGTTCAAAACCGTTTCTTCAATGTTATTGGCATCAGCAAAGACTCAGGCTCGATTGAAGTGGGTCAATTGTCATTGACAGACGCGCAGTGTTTACAAACAAACAAATTATTAACGCAACTCCATTGCACTCGAACCCGCATATTTCTTCAGTAACTACAAACTTTTATGTAAAACACACTTCCGTAGTGAAGGAAACTGGAAAACGAATCGAGCCAATTTGCCAATAAAACTGTAAGACAAGCAAGATTTTTTGATAAAATGCTGTTATGCATTCGTATGATAACATTGCGTAATTCTTTCTCCATTAGCACATAAAGTAAAGGCAAAACAAATAAAAAGCGAACGAACATTAAATGCTAAGATGCACTTAACATCAACGCAGCATCTGAAGATCTAAATAAACCCTCATTGCAGTGAAGAAATGCAAATTCTCGAGATAAAATTACCATTGCAAAATCTAGAAAGCAGTTTATATTGACGTGTCGTATATAGCAGTGGAAACTCGTCGAATCACATTACTATTCAATGTGCTTCGAGGCCGACTTCATGCCATCGTATCAAGAAGGTCGTTACTTATCAATTCATAAGTGCAAGGGGAAACTGATTTGATGGACACGCCTTTTATTGAACACCTACCTTTATTTACATCAGTGCAGTGTCATGAAATGTTTTGATTTGATTTATTTGGATATTGTGCAGTTCTTATCAATCTCTCTACTAGTATTATAAAGAGGTATTTGTTTTTAAGTTTTTATGTAGCGAGTAATCTCCGAAAAAATGATCCAATTCTTAAAAATCTTTCATTTTCTTTGTAACTATAAATGACTTATTGCCTTTATATGATATTTATATCATGCAGAATTATTATCAGAGTTATCATATTTTTACGGACGAAGTCGCAGGCGTAATGTTAGGGACTTATCTTTAGATACACTTTCGAATTACCTTCCTGATTAGACGTGAGAAGATTTGTGTTTTTTTTTTATGGTATACTCAGATAAAAATATATTCAAATCTGTAGCCGTTAAGAGAGTTTTGTTGAAACAATCTGCGGTTAGAAATAATTTTATCCAGTTAAGAAATATTATAATATGCATCAGAATAACTGTGGCCTCTTCGAAAAGTATTTCTCAGAATGTAAAACTGGTAAAGTTTAAACCAGCTCACTAAAACTATGATCAATCCACCACCTGCACCGACGATAAATTGAAACAAAAAAAGCAGGTCAATCATGCAATTTCAAAAGTAAATCGTACCCATCGGCATCGCTCTGTAATAATACGAACAACCCCGAATTTGTAACATAATAATCCGCTCAGCTGGGTTACCACAACCTCTAAATGCGATTCAATTCAGGTCCTAAACTGAGTCGCAAGCTGTCAGTTCCATAGAAAAACTGTCAGAAAATGACAGCTCAAACCTAAATTGAATCGCATTTGGACGTTGTGGTAACCCTACAGTACTCAAACTAGTAATTTATCACAAAAACATGTTGATTTTCCTTTCATTACGAAACAGTGTTACGGTGTATTTCATATGTTCTGTATTCTGTGTTACGTAAATAGCTCATCACACGAGCAATTAGATTCAAATCGCATCCGTTAAGCACTTCATTAAAATACCTACTAATAGAAATAATCCATTTCACAGATACGCACGAAATTAGACCTTAACAACGAGGGAAATAGCTCGAATGATTAATTAGGAAACGGTGGTTTAGAAAACTCCGCTAAATTAATGGCGTTGAATGTTTGGTTTATGAGTCTACAAGTTATTGTTTCCTTTGAAAGTGAATATTGGGGTAATATAAATACGAGAGCTGGGGAGAAAATTATTAATGGCGGTATAAATGTTAAGGTCAGTGGTTCACTGGTAATGTACTGAAAAGTGAAAAGAGATTTTGTTTTTGACTTCTTTTTTATGCAAACAGTTGCAAACAGAATAAGATTTACTCAAAATATAGCAGCCTTCGTTTTTTTACGCGTGGAAATCTTCAATGGATGTCCTCCGCTGTGGAGGGTTCAGTCAGACTTCTACTGCTTCAAACCACACGGTGTTCCTCTTCGTTACTTCTGGCTGGGGTGCGGTGACACAATTATAATCTCCACATTCACCCCAGCAGTGCACTAAATGCACCCTAACTTATGTGATGATGGTGAATATTGAATATGTGATGATGAACATTAGCAGCAAAGAAAATTGGCAATCAGTCCCACGGTGATTAAATGACACGTTTTAATCTTCTTAACAAATTCTTCATTTTTATGCGTATAGCTATTTTGTTCCTTAAAGAGTCAACTTTACAACTGGCATTGTATAGACTGTTAGAAGTAACTTGCTAAAAACCAACCCAACTGAAGCAAAAACCACGGGATCAATTCATTACAAACAAACAGTACGATCATTATTTCGTGCGTGAAGTGCCAGAAGGCTTGGCATTGTTTCCCATATAGGCCTATCTACACAGATATTACCAAATGTTGGCAGCGAGATAATTGAAGCAAATAATACAGCTTTGGTTTTGTTCGGTTTCGCAACTCGAGAACTAAACACGCGAAACTATGGGATACATAGTTGCGGTTGTGCGTGCAAACGACTGTTTGACTGTTAGCTTTGGAGAAGTTGTGTGAACAAATGAACATTTTGCTGTTAGAGTTACTGCTTCTAGATTGAATCTACATTTGGAAATCAGGAGAAGAACTAGAAATTTTTACGTTGGATTTGGTTTTGAAGTGAAAACTTCTTTAAGTGCGTTGAACACTTTTTGATTGAACAAAAATCATGAAACTCGCTTGACCGTCACCTAACGCTTTGTAGCACTCGTAGCCGATCTGCTAGGGAGTAGCCGTAGCCGATCTGCTAGGGAGTAGCCGTAGCCGATCTGCTAGGGAGTAGCCGTAGCGGATCGACTAAGTACGTGTTTTTACCAGACGTCCAAACGTCGTCCAGACGTAGCCAGTCCCCAAAAACTGCCCCCTTTTTTTTCTAGCCTTCTCTGTCCCAGTCCTGGGCAAAAGCCTCCCTGCACTCTTTTCATTTCTTGGATTTGATTTGTACACTTCTGCCTCACCATTCACAATTGCGGGCATGAAGTTGTTATTACGTAACATCATATAAAATAAACAACAAATGACGAAGAAAGAAGATGTACAAAAAGTAAGAGTTCACGGCTAACAATACAAAAGAGCACTTTAAGAGGCCTGCGAAGCATGCCTAGTTCATACAAAAGTAATACTAAAATAATTTGTAAATCAAACATATTCTTATGATGTTATGGATTTATTTCGATTGGATTATAGAATATCTAGGTTCCCAAATATATATTTTGAATGGATACTGATTTAATCAAGAGTTATGGGAAAAATAAGTTTTCTATATAAATTTTAAATTCCTCATATCTCGTTTTTACATCATTGTCCTTTCAAAATATATATTTGGGAACATAGATATTCTGTAACCCAATCTAAATAAATACACACTACCTTAAGAATATGTTTGATTTACAAATTATTTTGGTATTACGTTTGTATGAACGACGCATGCTCCGCCGGCCCCTTAAGAATAAAAACCTATTCAAATAAGGAAGGTGATCAATTACGAGAAAATTCGCCTCGATGAGAACCAGTTACTTGACGTTAACAGTATAATGTATAAGATTGTCTACAAATCATGCGCATGACCTTCGAGCGTAACTACTCAGTCAAGGCCAGGGTTCATACCTGATGAGATCACGCAGACTTGGGTTAGGTATCTCGTTAATCGATTATGGTGTCTGCAAATCTATTCGATTTTTTTATCGATATTTCTGAACGGGTCGTTGAAAGAGGTGCGGACAATCGATCACGGTGATTGACGACAGTCAACAAAAACATTTTGCTGCATCAATTGATTTTAGATGGAAGACTCAATCTTGAAGTTATTTTAAATGAAATGCAGAGATTTTTACTTATCAAGCTGTAATATTTGAACCGAACACTGCATCGTTACAAGTACATGTCAGAGAGAAAAAATAGACAAGCAAACAAAAGAACCAAACATGCAAACATAGATAAATGTAGAACATTGTACACCTTATTTAACAAATCTGCCTGTAGAAAAAGATTAAAGGATTATCTATCAGGCTTGTGTTGATAGATCTATTTGACGGTGTATGCACGGCGACACATCAAGGTATACGTAATCCCTAACATACTAACCTCGCTTTGTATGAGCTTCCCGTACAATGAGATATATGCTGATATCTCAAGTATACGATTACCAGTATACACTGGTATAATGGTACTACATAGCTTGATTGGTCGTCTTACATACCTAATTGACAAGTTAATATCTTAATTGCCATTAGAACAGGTTACACAAAGACGTGAGACCCAGTGACTGTTTTCATTTAGGTTACAATTGAGCAAGTTTTATGTGGCAAAAGTGACAAAATTATATTACTTAAATTGACATTAAACATGTAATTACAAGTGAAAACGGCGAAGAATGTATTAAATATTTAAATATGATGACGTCGCCGTAAACTCATAGAGACATAAAGAACTTGCAAATACTTACTACCAATTGCACATGACTGTTATTTTATACCAGAAGTTACTTAATCCAAAACAGGTAGGTATACAATTATGGGCAGGTAAATGGTGCACTTATAGACATTATACTTAATAATTGTACTAAGTATATGAATTGGTTTTCGTCATGACAATCTGGACAATTTCCAGCTTATGATATAGAATGCAATAATGTTGATTGGTGTGGTTTCACAAACCTGAATGACCTGTCTCCCGCATGTCATAGATATTATACCTGAAATATGATTACAGAACCGTATAAATAGTTTATTATGTGATTTGCAGTATCCAACAGAAATAAATCTGAATAAGCTGACCAGTCAGAAGGTAATACTGAATTTTATCAGAATTTTGATTTAATATTTTTTCTTTCGTAACAATACATAATTTAAGAACTGGGTGCGGCTATATGGACTTAAAACGTGTTAATCTTGAATTAAAATGTTGTTATCAACAGTAAAAAAATAAAATAGGTACTCCGAAGTGTTCTTTAATATGCAAGTTGACATATTATACCATGTCTATATAGGAATGTGAATTCTTAATTTATTTCATGGTTGAATTTTACCTACTAGAAATCTGCTGAAAATCTACTGACTGCTGTTGCTCTCGAAGTGTACTTTTAAAACTTTGTCAGACCTAGTCTTCATAAGATATATTCAGAAGGAAACTATCAGTGAATTATTCGATATCCGCATTAGAAGTCAGAACCCGCTGGGAAGCTATAAATCGGACATAAATTATGATTACGTTCATAACCGATTAAGTAAGCAATATTCAATGCAACCTCGGAAAGGGAAAGAGGAAGCCTCTGACTTAACGAATATAAATAACTTCGTAAGTACATAGTTATTTATTCAATGCTTCGCTTCGAAGAACGCGGAGTAGTCAATAAATGTCCATTAACGAATAAATGATTATTCTATTCTATTCTATTCTATTCTATTCTAAATGCAGAGTACACAAGAAAATTTAACGAAACTGATTTATATAGGTTTTCCAGAGAACCTCACGAAGCCATATTTTTGTTGTATGTACGAATTGTACTTACGTGAATTGCTCATTTCTAGTTTTGCTTTCTTTCGTATTAAACTCGATGTAACCTATAGGTAAATGATTCCGAATAAAATCTAATGTCAGCATTGGAATACGGCCACGGATACGGTGAGCTACTTTACTGCAGAAGTGTTTCGTTGTCACTTTATTGCTCCATTCTTATACTATTCTGTGGTAGCACATAGTATATTCATCGTGGTCACGTAATAAAAGTCGCCACTAGATTTTGTTTATTGCATCAAGGATTTTTTGTACTTTATGAAAAAGCTGTGGCTTTGCGGACGTGATCATAAATATAACATAAAGGGTTTTTTGAGCATTTAGCCTTTACTAACGGCGAAGTTATTCTGTAATCTGGGAATATTAAATGCAAACCAATTTAGTTTTAATCATTAAACTCTTATGAAATAAGGCAACAGAGTTGAACTTTGGGTCTCAATATGACTCAGCAAGACTAAGCAAAACTTAAGTAACAAAGACGGGTTGTACCTAAAAAGTGATTAATCACTGAAGAATTTAGCCGGCTCACTCTAGACGCCCAAACCTCTACCATCTACGATCCATCTTACGTAACTATACATAAGTAGTGTTAACTGTCACGTAGTGTGAAACGTACTATCACTTCGCTACCAAACCAAATTATTATTATTATGTCATCTTCTGTGGTGCTCGGTAAAAAGTAATAGACAATTTTGTTGTGTAAACGCACTTGCCAGTAATTGAATTGAACTGTAATTTTTCGTTTTTCTTGTTGCATTTTTTTACTGATGTGTTTTCAGTTTTTAATGAAACGATCTACAGTCTCCCGCAGAGATATTCAAACACTTTAGAAGGAGATTAGCCGGATAATATTTTAGTTGTCCATTCTTTCTTCTCCAGACGAAACTACTCTTGCGAATGGGCTACCTATACAATCATATTTCCATTGATTGAAAGTTTAACCTCCAAAATTGGTTTTAATAGCTTATTGAAATAAATGGTTATACTTTGACCTTGACTTGGAACCAAACAATGATTAGATGCTTTTGCGCCACCTATTTTGTATGTAATAATAATATTATATAATAATATCAATGGAAAAATGCTAAGCAGACGATGATGATGAATTGAAAAGGTAAAAGGCGGAGCTTACAGCAGGGTGGTGCGTGCAGTAATAAATGGGTTGTGGAGGTCAGATAAGTAATCGCTCCATGTAAAATACTGGAATTCAGCTGCATCCAATTAGACTAAAGAAAGAAAGAAAGAAAGAAAAAATGTTTATTTGACGTCAGTACATAAAGCACACACACAACAATATTAAAAAAGTTACAAGAAAATAGAGAAAATACATAGTATGTACTGTGTGCCTCACGGCTGCGCCAAAAATGTCTATTTCAGCATTCATGCCAGACAGGTGATGCTGTCTGACGCTGGTCTTCCAATGAACCTTGAGGGGTTTAGTGACATACAGAAAACAGTTTCAAACATATTAAATAAATAAATGGTTAAACAATAAATAGATAGCGAGTAAATTAATGATATGTGTACCTATGTATGAGTAAAATCTACTATGTGAGCAATACGTATTGCATTAGAAAATACTACTGATAACAATAAATAAATACACAGATAAGCCGAGACAGAATAAATATTTTAACATGAAAATAAAATATAAGTAGCTACGGTTTTCTTAGTATCAAACAACTACCACAACCCGACTACAAACCGACACCCCAACATTCTTGGGAAAAGGCTTGGCAGGTGATGACTCCTAATTCTTTTGGAGTCGCTCTTTAAAGTTTTCAATTTCATTATTACAAACGAACAATCGTAGATGGCTGTCTTTCCGAATGGTATCGGAAACATAGCCAACGTCTTTGTTTGGTAGCCATGCGTAATGCGAGCCTTATTTAGTAAGTAACAGTTTATAATATGGTCAACGGAAACCATTCAAACACTGTGTAGGGAATAAGCTTTTCTATCAGTGATATAATAATAGATAGAGCTATAGGATTTGTAATTATTATTTATATTGTACTTGGCATAGTAACTAAGCTGTGCCAGCAACTGTCTGAAGTCGCAAGTTGTAACATGGTTACGCTGTAAAACATGTGGTGAAAAAAGCCTAGTCATGCTTCGATTGCCTTCCCTTTAAGGCTATATTCTATCAGTGATATGAAAACGATAATAAAAAGTCAGAAAATTATAGCTATGTTTTTCAGTTGTCATAATTTTAAGAGGCAGAAAACTAATTTTGCTTCGCACACGCGAGCAAAATTAGTTTTCTGTCTCTACATAAAGTCACTAACACCTTTAGGGCAACATTCTATCAGCGATAATTATTGATGATTGAAAAGTCAAAAATGAATGACAAAGTTTCCTTGTGTCCATCCTGTTAAAGGTGGTTTTAGAATATGAAAACCTTTGAAAGCGACTTTGATTGCCTTCTGTTATATGCAAAATACTCGTATACTATAAAGTTTAACACTGAATTTACATTCACAAGATGAATGCCAAAAATAATTACAACAAATTCTAACATTGAACAATTCCCATTCAATGTTTAGTATACTAAAACTTTAATTAAACAACAACAATTAATATAGTTGCAAGGTTAGAATTGCCTTGACAGTAAAAACGCGAACGATATCGAATTCGTAAGGAAATTGACGTGACGTGACACGCTAAACAGCACGTTCGTGTTCTATTCGATAAGTAATAACACTATTCTTATACATTTCCTTGCAAATTTCCGCAAGATTGCAATTCTAAATGGTTTTAAACGGTGGCAAAAGTTTACATTGAAAAGTTGATAGATTGGACGGCCTTTTTTGTTTTGCGTTAGTGAACGCGAGGCTTAACACTGAATTTATTCAACGGTTGGGGTATTTGAAAAGTGAACAGTGTTATGTATGTTTGTTATTATTTAATGTTTCATTGGTACTACTAACATTTTTGCCAGGGCAGGAGAGAATACTGTAGTAGTGAAGCTGTAACTCAAAAAGAAAAGTAGTGTTTTGATGCGGCATGCTTATTTTAAAAGAACAAACATCTTTTTTGTGGGTTTTATGTAGGTATATGTGATAATGGCAATAAGTAGAATTGTAAGCGTCAGTTCACACCAAGACGCGACGCGACGCAACGCGGCGCGACGGTCCTAGAAGAAGCCAGTGATGTCGCGCTGCGCCGCGAGGCGTCTCGAGGCGCAATGCTGAATGGTGCAACGTATTCTGAATTCTCACAATGAAACGTGTGTCCTTTCGTGTAGTACTTAAATAAAGCTATATTTTAATCGCTCTATTAAAATTTGCGCGCAGCGCCGCCGCCGTGGCGCGTCTCCGTGTGAACTGACCCTAAGGTTTTAAATTTGAACTTGGTCTGAATAAAATTTTGTAATTAAATCTGTTCTGACGCTAGCACGAATGCTGACGTTTTTCGTAACGTAAATACGTATTTTTTTTTATCACCAATTCAATTTTCTAGCAAGCACAATCAGTATCATCCATAGATATGAATAAATCCTTAAATTTTGAATATACAGGGTGTAAACCACCTTATCACAAAGCCGTTAACCAAGCATTTTGTACATCAAAATAAGTAACTTTACGCAAAATTTATTGCTGGGAAACAACTTTTTTTTTGAGGTTATAAATCATGTTTTGTGGTATAACTCAATGTAACGCACTTAAAACATTGTGCTGATGGATGCATTGAATAGTACGGAGGTCGTGGAAGTGTTAAAAGTTAAAATCTTACAAAAAAAACTTGTATTTAAAAAAAAAACTTGTCAAAAAGTTGTAACTTTGACCCCCCATATCTCCGTAACTAGAAGGTTCCCAGGTATGGTGTAGAACAAAAAAATGATCGCAATGATGGGAAGAACAAGTGCCTTTCGGCTTCGTGAAGAGGTGTTTTACACCCTATTATAATAAACCGTAAACACTAACGGAAGACGTTAATGAATGATAAGGATCGAGGCTTTTACTGCTAAGTAACGTCGGCTTTCATATAACCGACTGATTATCAATAGATCGTTATACACGCCATGACGTAATGCACTTGTCTAATAGTGAATGAAACTGATCGATTATAAGATAATGATATAAGTACCGTAGACATGTACTTATGTAAAAAAGTGCCCACGGACCCCAGGCTATACTGAATCTTTTATGTAATTTTTCCAAATATTGGACTATATTTTACATACACATATGACAGTTGGGATTATAGTAATGCCGATAAACTCGCAATAATATGTGTTGGTTTGTTCTTGGTTTATCTATACTTTCTAAGTTACCAACCCGTCTTGAGTGATCAATGCCTCGTACCTAATCGCCAACCCGTCTTGAGTGATCCTGATCAATGCCTCGTACCTTCTCTGTCGAGAAGAGGCCTTTGCCCAGCAGTGGGACGTAATAGTATGTTCTTGGTAAAACAAATCTAAAAAAATATTTTGATTTCACTATCACTACATTATTATAAAACAAAGTCTCCCGCCGCGTATGTCTGTCCCACAGAACATACTGTTTTTTATGTTCTGTGCTATGTATGCTTAGATCTTTAACGCAACGGATTTTGATGCGGGTTTTTCAATAGATAGAGAGATTCAAGAGGAAGGTTTTAGTGTATAATTTGTACGCGGGTGATGCCGCGGGCATCAGCTAGTAAATAATAAACAATAAAAAAGTAAAATCTTGTGTTACTGATGTCGGATGATGCCTGAACCAAAGTTGTCTAAAGATAAAACATGGAACACATAGATTAAGTTACCCATATTCATTACCTTTTAAAACAATGAAGCTGTGAATAATTATCAGTAATTAATTGTTGTAATGTTAGATATTCCTAAAGATCACGAACACTGTATTCTATTTCCCAAGAACAGCACATAAGTGTGTGGTTACATTAGAAAAAGCGACAGCGATTCGCAAAAGCTTACTATATGACTACGCAATATACTCTTTTGGTTGGTGCCATATTACCAATTCGATCCAAAAGCAATTGAGTATCAGGAACCATTCTCGTGTCGTATGACCAAATGATTTATTCTCAAATCCATTCAATTTACCTTTCAGAGGATCTAGCTCGCGTGGGGTGCTAGGATGCTCACTAGCAATGACACATACCAACACCTAAAATAATAAATAAAACACATAACATCACTCCTTGTAATCCCAGAAGAGTAAGGCAGAGGTGTACCTGAGGTGCAATTCGCCAGATGTACGAGTAGGTAATAAGGGGTGTGGCTATTGTCATCAACCGGCACAAATCCACACTCCGTGGCTACTTAGTAACGAAATTCCTGAAACACAAAACCTAAAAAAACTGCCCGACCCGGGAATTCAACCCAGAACCTAATGCTCAGCAGGCACACTTGCGACCCAAGACCAACGAGGCAGTCATCAACATACTATACAGGGTGTAAACAACCTCATCACGAAGCCGATAACCAAACGGCAAACGGCTTCGTTAAGAGGTCTTTTACACCCTGTATAGCCTTTTGTGTCTTTACTGTCTTAATCACCTACGCTTTGCTTACCCAATGTGTTTCTAACATAAACAACCTTGCCAGGTAGATATGTGACGGCAATTCTTCAAGTTTCCCATCTCTAAGATATACCAAGACTCAGATACAGTTAATGATACCATTGCGTGCCGCGATTTTCAAATAAAGTTTTGCTCCAGAACTCTCGTGATTGGACGGTACCGTGTTATTAAGATAACTCAAGATTGTAGGTAATTGGTGGCTACGGGACAGTGATCGAAACGAAGTCACGTTTCATCTGGTCACTGAACTTACTGACTATAGAGGACTATTAAAAAGAAACATAGAGTAGGAATGGATTGTAATAAATAGTACCTACACTATGATGTCATAGTACGACAATAACAACTAGAGAGAGATCGAATGCTTTTGGTAAAGCAACATTTGATACAAACAAGCCAAGCACGTATTCAAACTTTGGTTCGGGGGGGAAAAACATTGAAGCAACCATGTGAACTGTGTAAAAATCGCTCTTATCACTGTACTATAATTTACTTACTTCGCAGCGGTTATGATCCCGTTTATTAAAAGTCAGATTTCGGGAGGGGATAAATCCCAACTATCCCCCCCCCCCCCTGGATACGTGCCTGGATACAAAGCTCATTTACAAGACTTTCATCATTATCATTCTTTTGACCTTATCCCAATTTATTTAGGGGTTAGCGCAGCATGTCTTCTTCTTCCAGACTACCCTATTACTCGTCATCTCATCTTTAACTTTCTTTCTAGCAATAAATAATTCTTCACACAGTCCATTCTTCATTCCTCTTCACCACATGCCCATACCACAATAACTGATTACCGCACTACTTTTCAGTCACGTTTACAAGACTATTACATTCATATTCACTGTAGAAACATTTCTGTTCAACCCTTCAGGCATGACATTGTGTATTTGTTTTCAATATTCAGGGTTCAAATCAGTACGCTGTCTTATCTATTAGCGCTACATCTAACCGACACTACATTTTTTTAATATTTTAAAAGATATTGTAAATATTCAAACTAGTTTTAAAAAAGTTTTCGGAACGCCATCAAATTCGTGTGTGGTATACGAAACTTAACAATTTCGTAACTAACGCTTACAATACAAAATACTGTAGGTAAGTCAACATTCTAAGAATCAAATAAATACATATTCTCTGAAGTAGCTGTTTCAAGTAAGTGCCTTTCCACACATACCTACAGGTTTCCTTACACACGTCTCCGAGGCGGTTCATTACCCTAATGTCGAGAGAAACCGCGTGTGTACAAAACGTGTACATTTTGTAACCGTTTAGACTCCGCACGTGAGTGGGAAGGGAAGGCTATAAAAGACAGAAAGTAAAATTTTCAAGTGTAAATTAAAAGCTTTTATATTGTGTGTCAACAGAGATTGTATTTTATGGGTACTTCTGGGTAGGTCTGCACCTACAGAAGCAGAAGTTTGTATAGCACAAAGTGTTTTCAATACAGGTAAGGGATGTATTACCAGAGACAACACTATGAAGCTGAACTTTTTACATGCTAGAGAACAGACCATCACTGTACGTGCAAACATTTGATTATTATAACAAAGACACATTGTAAAAAAAACAATGACCTGTTTACCTAAATAGCATTACTCTCCTGGGAGTAGTAGGTAGGTACTACGTACTAGTAAGCTGTAACAATTCGTGCGCGAACGCATGCGATCACGTAGACCGCAATAACCTCACGTTCGACACCCACTCGCAAATAGTACGAGTAGACCTTTCCGCTTTCTTGGGTACACTCGTCGCTTTTTAAATGAACTGTTAAGTTATAGGAAAGTCGCCATGTTTCGCAGTTTTTTTTGTTTCGTGGGTTATTGACAGCTTCTGAGATTCTGAGTATTGACTGACAGGAATTAGTCGTGGCCTGCACTCGAGTTTTTAATAAAAAATAGAATTTAAATAGAATTGAATCAGTATTGAAAGGAAATAAAATAGAATTTAATCAGCATTAAAAGGGCATTGAACATGATATTGCGTCATTACAACATCAATGCGCAAAAACAACTAAAACAAAGTCCAAATTGGCGAAAATGATGAGACATTTACCCACATTTTGTTTCATAATAAATACACATAATGGGCATACTATGAGGAACACCTCTTCCTTAGGGCACCCCGAATTGTCCTTCGGGGTTTACGGCGTAATGTTATAATGTTATATTGGATAATGTACTTGATACTAACAACTTGTGTCTGCGGAGTTTCTCTGGCTAGTTTAATTTCATATTGTTTACCAGCTCTATGTGTTGTAGGGACCTTTATGGCAAATATTATTGTTTAAACTGGAAATATTATAGATATATCTAATCATAGCCAGGAAGGCGATGCCGCGATGTTGCGCTTACTGGTTGTGGTAAACTAGACAGACCGGGAAAGGAGTGAATGTGAGTGTGTGTGTCTATAGTTCCTCTCACTCCTTAAAAGATGGAGGTCGATAGTCCTTACTTATACTTCTGTTTAGATCTAGTGGCTATAGTTAAATCCACATCTCACAAAGCGCCTGTATTTGGGTATAAACCGAAAGCAGTTTATTTAGTGTTCTTGTTCAAAGATTTAGTGCTTGGCATTATGGCATGTTTTAGTTTTTGGGAACAGGAAAAGAATGTGTCACTTTGTGGGTTAAAAACTGCAACTTTTCCTTAAGATTGGGTTCCGTTATAATAAGAAGATTTTGTTATTCCACTGGTTCACCTTTTTTGTTACTTTTTACAAGACCCATTGAAGTAAAAATTGGTGCTTGTTAATCCAAACCAAGATTTAAGATAAGCTTGTTTTTAATCAAATCAACACATTAATAGACCATGGTAGACTGGTAGAAAATGCCCAAGGCATTAAGTCCACCTTTTACAGTTTTTATTTGTCCATGTACAATATGTACACACAGTTTTAATAAATAAATAATAGCAGAAACATGCTTCAATGGGTGCGAACAGGCAGAAATGGGCTACCATAAAAAAAAAATTAGCTCGAGCAAAAACACAAAAGGCAGGATAAAAACACAAGTACTCCCGTAAACACATCAAAACACATAATCCAGGCGTGGTTGCTTATAAAAAGATAATCTGGCCTTGGTCGTTATCGCGCGAATGATCTCTTTCGCACGGTGCGTCCGCGACGCCTTCTTAGTTCATTCACATTTTCAAGAACGCTTTACTTGAACTTTTGACCTACGAGACGCTAACTTGAAATCATTTAGTTTAGTGCGCATTGTTAAATTTTTACCCAGAGCTATTAAATAATTTGTTAGTGAATTAAGTTGTATAATTTTGGTAAAAAAGCAGAAGCCATATTTTAGGAAGAGGCTGCAATAATAAATGTGGGGTCATTAGGTAAATAAGACTCGGTGTTACTAAATTGGGTATTTGTTGAAAGATTGTTAGAATATAATGAACAACTTCCTCTTATTAGCATAGTTGAAGCTTTATCTTTTGAGTTAGAATGTTTTAATGAGGTAATGCAACCTCGGAAGGTGCCGAAGTTTCTATTTGTAAATATTTAATTAAAACCAACCGTTATCGACAGTCAACTCAATATTAAACGTGAAAATACAGTTTTTTTACAATCAAACTTTTTAAGTGTTCAATTGTAAAAAATGACAAATGTCCAATAAAAATGACAAGGATAAAAACAACAGTAATTCTAAAACTGACCATACTGCTAACTTTAACAACGAAACACCTAATACCAATATTACACCGACTAAAATCATAGAAACAGTTGAGTCACACTCGACCACCAATACCGCAGCCCCAGTAAATACTACCACTAAAGGATAAGACCCATTAGAGACCGCTTACATCGTGAAATCGAAGTGTCTCCTTCGCTAAGTACTGAGCACCAACTTAGCGACTGCGACAGTACGACTTACGTGTGCTTATTGTTAAGCGATGCACGACAAATCGCCGGACAGCACCATTGGACACGCGGTTTACCGGATCGGCGCAAGTTAGGAGCGGAACGGTTTTGCAACTGCTGATATTGATAGAAATGTTATGGTTGGTTTGGAATACGTGCTCGGGATGGATATTACGTTTTTAGCTTAGGATTTTGTTATAATAACTTTGGTAGCAACACTAGCTACTTCTACAAAGAAGACCAAAAGGATGAAGGCTGGAGGGGGGGAACTCACTGGATCTTAAGGCGCTACCCCAGGCAAAAGCCGTTTTTTGTGCAGTTTTTTGGAGCCAACTCCTCTTTATCCAAAAGAAATACCAAGTAATAAAAATACATTAAATTTCTACATATTCTTAGACTGCAAAGTGGTAGTTTTATTTTTTATTTTAAGTCTCATAATGTGTAATAAATCCCCTCACAATGAAACCACAAAAATGAGAAAAAAATATTTATAACATGCTTCTTCTCGTAAAGTTAACATTATTTTGATTTGCTTCTTATACTAATGGATAGACAATTTAATAATGAACATAATGCTAGTTTTTTTTTTTTCAAAAGACGGAAATTTGATTTTATAAAGAATAAAAATCACTAATTTCGCACTATTCGACCCGCAGTGACTGACGTAAAAACCACTTTGTAGTGCAAGCTGATTAGAACTTTATTCTAATAGTATTTCAAACGAAGTTTGAATCACCACAAATAGAGTTGCTAATTTTGCCTGGGGTAGCGCCTTAAAAGCACATGACTGGACGATGTGGTACGCTGGTCGGTGTTTTGGGTGATACGATGATAATGAACTCGGGTAGGTAGTTCCCATTTCAAGATAATGTATACCTGAATGAGCTCCAATGTAACTAATGATGAAGATCCTCATGTGCGGAAGCGACAAAAGAAAAACGCTAAAATAACAACCATATTTTGCTGAAATTCGGTCCAAATTACGTAAAAAAAGGAAATACGATTCGTTTTGCATTCCTCGTATTTTTTTGTCAGACACGAAATTCTATAGCATTAAAGATTCATTATAAACCGATTAAAGACACAAAAACAATGTAATGGATATCTTAGAACTAAAAAGCAGCCAGAGGCCTTTCGGTAGGATTAAAGGTGAAACGATCGAAACATAAATTTTCTCATGAAGGCTTGACAAACAAGCGCCTGAGGATATTATCAAAGTAAGTCATTATTATTGAAACATGATATTTAGTTGTAGCGATTATTAATGCTATGAAGTAAGAATAACAGGTTTGATATGCATGGACACACGTTTGACTGAAGGCCCCTCGCAAGGTACCTATACGTTAGAATAATATTTTGTATGGTAGATTCTAAATTTGATTATAATAATATCAACAGTCATGTGCTTTGACTGAAGTGAAAAGTGAAGATGTCAGATATTTTAGTAAGGGAAAGCCAGATTAAATTGATAAAACATTAAGCAATGGAAGAAACCTCTCTTGTATCAGTGGGGAGCCCGCCTGATGGGTTTATGAAATGATGTTGATGATGAAACTTTTTTCCGGTCTCATTTATTTCTAAAAATTCCTCTCCTTTTTTCTCTTGTCATCCGTGTTAGGGGAGAAAGGAAGGAAGAAACGTATTGCGCCCACCCCAAAGTATGAATGGACAAGGGCATGAATAATGCCCTGCCGGGGCTGTGGGACTGTTCGAAAGAGATACCGTTGCCCTGGAAGACAAAGGGCTATGAAGGAACATGGATGGGTTTTAGTCAGTAAATGTCTGACACTCCCTTTCGCTCCACCCAGAGCGGGAGGGGTCATTTGATGATGTCACATCCGAAAAAAAGGGCATGATAATGATACTGACACATATTTCGAAATCTGTGTTCCCAATACTGTATCAACTCCTCACCTAACTCAATTTCCTCTAGTAGAGCATACTAATAGATAGATACCGCTATCGTCAATAACTTGTTACTTTTAACACTTCCTGGCACTAATGCCTTAACGGTGTCAAAGTGACAAGACAAGTGAACGCCCAGTTAGTTTCCATAGCATAATGAAGCGAAAACGACTCAAAGAACATGATTGTCCATTGAAAGCCAAGCCACGTTACAACTGTGGAGTCGGTTACACTTAATTCATTCAGAACTGCATTGATAATGCAGATCGTCTATTGCAAGTGGCTGAGGTTTTAGATTAGGTGTTACATAAGGTCTAAATATGCTACGAGATTACGTGTCTGTTATTTCTAAGTACTGCTAAGAACTTGACTTGTTAGTACATTTTTGCCGTCACATTTGGTGCAAAGGGTATTGTCCAAAACGGTTTAGTTGTATCAAAACATAACAATTTACCAAGTGGTTCGTATAGGTGTTACCAAGCACTACTAAAGGGTTGTAATCGTCGAGTGCTAAACAATACCACAAGTTAGACACAGAAGAGATTAAGTTATCATTCGGTATTCAATAAGGTTAGCACCTAGTGCTACTTAAGAAACCTCTCAATGCAGTTAGATTTCGTATTCCATACGTTTCTTACGTGGTAGCACTATTACTGCAAATCTTGTACAGGTGCCAAGTGATTTAGCACTTCTTGGAAGAAAGTGGTGACGTGTGAGGTGGTCAGCTACATTAAAGCGAGCAATTGAATTTTCAACACTCAGCTGGACGCAGAAAGTAGAAAATTCAACAGCTCGGTTTTATTTAGGCATACATTTGGTGACGTTTAGTATCGGCTAAAACGGGCATAAGTCTTATTGTAAACGTTGGAATAGTAGGCCGTTTGTTTTTCAATTCGGAATGAAAACAAGTTTGAAAGCGATCTAATTTCTCGTACCTACTGAATGTTTTTATCCAAATCAAAATAAGAATAAATAAAAGTATGTAAGATCTGTCAATCCGACATCATCTGTCAGTCTTTCAATTTGACTAGAAAACAAGAAAGATTGGATATAAATCGGGTACTATCTACGGATAATAAATTGTTCCGTGACATTCCACGTAACTGGCCTATTTTCAGCGAATAGCTGGAAGAATGACATTCATCCGTTAAATTCTAGGAAATCCTATTGCATAATGTGCTAGATATTTTGGTGCGGGCTAGTTTATGATCACAAGAGTAAACGGCTGATAACTTGTATCCAGCTATGTTCAAATATTAACATCTTCCTACCATTGACCCATACTTATGTTACTTAGGGTTGGCGCAACACGTTTTTTTCGACTCGCAATCATTTACGCCTATTTCTTTCAAATCCGCTCACAATCCATCCATTGTTTCCTTGGTCTTACTCTCCCTCTCAAAGTTTTCATGAATATACATATTATGTATGTAGCTATATGTTCAGAAAAAAGTTGAAATTCCTGTTTTAATACCACGGCCCACTTTTCCTAGTTCATCGAGCTCTAAAAATGAAGTGCTTCTGTTAGCCTGATTAATTGACTGAAACTGATTGGCTGTAATCGCTCAGACAGCCACAACATAATTTGGGTTAGATATACAATTATCGACACGATAAAACGTTAGTTTAAAGAACAGTAAATATTTAAAAAAATAGCTTTAACAGCTTAAAGTAATTTTTAGTACTCATATGGTACTAAAAATTACTTCTTTATTTGCAGGTTTATTGAAACTATTGAATACAGGATGTGGATTTTTTTTTCAAAATCGAGCGATTTGTATTAGTTTTCGAATCCATCCAAAGTGAGTTTGTTTTTAAATAATTTAAAAATTATTGTAATGTAAATAAATTGGATTTTGTTCGAGTCCATTACATAATACTTATAGCTATTTGGTTTTTACAAACCGAATTAGATGTAAAAGCGTTGTATCAATATTATTATATCTACGTTTATTATTGTATCTCAAAATGTAAACCTACTTTATTTTTCCAAATACACGGTTCTAAAACTAGGTCTGGGTTGAATTGAAAATATTTTAAACGCATTGCTTCATTGGATGTATCAGAATTATAAACAAATAAACGTGTGCTTGGTATATCACTGACTGACACTTATAAACAGCTATTTTAGGTAACTTTGAACTACAGTATCTATTTAAGAACAACATCAATAAAAAAAAAAACTGAAAGTCGGGCAAAATGACCCGATCAATTTATAATTTTAGTATCTAACATTTTAATTTTAATTTCTCTTGCTTAAAATTATAATTTCTCCACATTTCTCTAACTCAAGATGCATAGTAATAATGTTATGATGAGGTCAGAAGTTGGCTGCTCATATTTTCAAGTTCATTAAAACAGGTCATTGACTTGTTTTTAAAAGATCTGACTCACTGTCATTGTTCTCGTGAATATTGATCTAAGCCTAGCTGGAGCGGATCGGAAAATAACAGAAGCAACATACCTAAGAATTATTCAATTTAAGCAGCATTAATCTTAGCAGTGATTCAATGATTAAACTTAATTTAACATCTTCCAAAATTTTAGAAGTATTTTCTAATAAAAACCTATACCATACATTCTAGTAAGTTACTTAAAAATAACTATTATTTTCTTATGATTAAGGTATATTTTCTACTATAAATTATTTGAATAACTCACAAGTATCTTCTGATTCTATGTGTGACCATCTTATCGGATCTCAGATCTCACAACTTCCCGTGTCACTCTTTTATACTCGCATGTCTCGCATAACGATAAAAGAATCAGAATAATCCGTTAGTTCCTGTCTATCCGTCGTTTACTTGATACTTGGAGCATTAACTACTTAATTCTATATGGAAGTAAAGTCGGTAGGTGTCCCCTGCCCTGCCGGTCACGGCCCTGGAACACAAAGGGCTGAGAGGCTGGCACACAATGAAGGAACATGGAACGCCCAGAGCATTTGATTTCCCATCAGAAAAAAAAGTAAGGCAGTCATTGAGGACTGCGGATAGAAGTGAAAATGACGAAGGTAGAGTCAGACTACCGGAGAGGTAGACTCCCACGAAGAGGAGTCCAGCCTCCCAGCCCAACCGAGAGATTTTGCTTATAATACGAAATAAATGGCTTAGACACAGAAGTAACATAAAGTAAGGCTTATTGTTCAAATCAGTCCACGTGTAGAGGGAGCAGTGCTGAATGTCTGCATTCAGCACTGCTCCCTCTACACGTGGGCTGATTGGGTCGTACCAGGTCGTGGGCCAGTACCACTTTAAGATTTATCAAGATGGATTAGGATTGCGGCTAAACCCAATGATGATGAAACGCACTTCTCTAATATTAGGAGCTCAGCTCCGAATGTTCTACATGACATCATAGTTTCAGCCACATGGGAAGTTAATGAACGCTAAATGTAACGCAACAGTTGTAATGCTAATACAAAAAGCTTTGTATCATACAAACATTCGAAACTGTGACACGAATTCAATGTGGTAAGAAAACATAGTAGTTTGAATTCTATTGTTGAAAGAACAGCGGTGATAATTGGTTGAAACAAGCTGATAAGGTATTGTCAGTATGCTACTCAAATTCTACGCCAACAGTGTAGTAGTGGTGAAACAAAAGCAAGCGGTTGGGTCGGAATAGGCCACCCATAGGCCATCGAATAGTTTCGGCCCGGTCGGGTAAAAAGAGCTTTACTGTAGAAAAACCTTAACGGGTCCGATGATCCTCAATAGCATCTGGTAGCCAATGTTCAATTTATTAGATATCATTATAGAGTGACAAGCTCTAGCGAAAGTCAAAATGGCTTCAGACACACGACACTCTTTGCACCTGAATACCCTCGAACGTGCCGCAAAGCCTAAAAAGCCGAAACAGCTTTCTGAAGTATGTTCCCTCACTGGCGAGCGGTCTACGAAAAGACTAATGCTGTGCCTAGTGGATCCTTACCTAACCCATTCATCCGACCAGCTTAAAAATTCCCCACCGGGACATGAGTTGCCATGGCCGACCTGGAAGTCTTTAAAAAGACACCACGGTTGGTCGCAGCAAGGAAAACAGGAACTGTTGGACGCTGTTGAAGGCGCCAATCTAGTGTCTCAGTTCTAGGTCAACACAATTAAGATTGCTATCGACAAGCTAAGAAGATCATCATCGGCCTATTAAGGTTCCCACTGCTGGGACAGACCTCCTCTCTATGAGAGGGAATGGGCCATATAATCCACCATGCGGGCCAAGTGCGGATTGGTAAAAAGATAGTAGAGTTTAAAAAAAAAAACTAGCTAATAATCCAAAACCACACTCGATTTTCATTGAAAGATTATAACTTTCGCTTCCGGTTTCGCAAACATTCCTAGACAGAAATTGAAAAAACAAAACCTCTTCCATTCGTGCAACCAGCTTTATGTATTAACACGTCAAAGTAAACGATATTCATGCTATGAACGGTAGAATGGAAAATCTTCCAGTTTTCATGATATACCG
Source organism: Xestia ashworthii (assembly GCA_950022955.1). Classification (NCBI taxonomy): domain Eukaryota; kingdom Metazoa; phylum Arthropoda; class Insecta; order Lepidoptera; family Noctuidae; genus Xestia; species Xestia ashworthii. Next base: position 12,624,518 of record OX465561.1, read on the forward strand.
CTTGTGTTCACGAGGCGGCGTTCCGCATAACTTAATTGGAAACTCCTAGCATACCGAACTTGGCTTCGCAGTATCGCAGTACTTCGAACAAATAATTGACAAAGTAATTAGTCCGGCGGATGTTTATGCACTTACAACGAAATGTTTTAATTTCATTCATTTTCACAGTCTCTGCTTTCGTCGGTTTTTAATTGAATGAAATGTTTTGGTATGATGGATGGCGTGTAGCGTGATGTGAATGTATTTTTAGTGGGAAATGCCTGAAAATGTTAGGTTTTCCTTTCAATATAAAGGGTGTAAAACACCTCTTCACGAAGCCGAAAGGCACTTGTTCTACTGATCATTACGATATTTTTTTTGTTCTACACCATACCTGGGAACCTTCTAGTTACGGAGATATGGGTGGTCAAAGTTACAACTTTTTGACAAGTTTTTCTTAAATACAAGTAAAAAAAAGTTGTTTCCCAGCAATATTTTTTGCGTAAAGTTACTTAGTTTGATGTACAGAATGCTTGGTTAACGGCTTTGTGATGAGGTGGTTTACACCCTGTATACTTTAGAATGGTAAGCGTAAATCATAGTTTACCCTTTTTTTTATGATAACTATATATATAGACGACCAATTTCTGCGAGGAATAACAATTGTAACTTGGAGATAGGATCTTTTCCATAAAAATGTGAGTTCCAGAACACTATTAGTTCGTAACAACATACAATTTTAATCAAAACAGTGGGAGAAAACACTTTTAGTTGTCAAGTGTTTACATGCTCGTCACTGTACATATTTTTATTACTAACTAGCTGACCCACGCAACTTCGTCTGCGTCACATCAGAGGGAAAAAGCTATCTACTACTACCTACCTACTACTACCTACCTACTAATACCTACCTACTACTACCTACTACTACCTACCTATTACTACCTACCTACCTACTACTACCTACCTACCTACTACTACATATTTTCATAAGAACCTTCTCCTGACAAACACAACAAAAAAAGAATTAGTGAAATCGGTCCAGGCGTTGCTGAGTTTATGCGCTTACCAACACATTTTGCGATTCATTTTTATATTATAGATTTAGATCTATTTGTAGTTTTCGTAAATAATGTAATACATAGTAATGAATACAATAAACAAGGTAATTTAATCAGATTCAATTTAAATAACCATGTTATCTTAAATCAGTACAAGCTTAGTTCAGATAAGAATATTAAACAATTACCTCGCGATCGAGCCGAGTCGGCTAAAAAGTCACGAACAACAAAAGCAACGGGCAGCTATTATATGGGAACGGTAACTTTAACGACTCGTTTATTAAAATGTGGGACAGTAGATTAGTTGGCACTCATTATGCCTACGTCAGTACTCTGAGAAGACTTGTTTACGTTTCTGTGAAGTCATCTGCGTTGGCTTGAAGTACAGTTATAATAAGGTAGGTGTGTTTGTTGGATAAGCAAATAAAATTAATATTCCAGTCGGTACGTTAGTTAGTGTAATCTTGGGAACTGTAGAAAACTAAGAGGCATCGATATGGGGCTGCGAGACTGTTCGAAAGAGATACCGCGGCTCTGGAACACAGGTCTATGATGGTTTTAGTAAGTACAAGTCTGACAGTGTCTTCGGCTCCGCCCATGGCAGAGCGTGAGGGGTCATTTAATGATTTCCTATCACAAAAAAGGGGGCATCGATATTGTTTTCTCGAAAAATCATATGGCATGTTTTGTTATGGACAGTTTTTGGAAATACAATAATGCATCTCAATCTGTGAATTATGAATTAATTTACACGGGTATCATCGTGTACAAAAGCGATTGTAAGAAGAATGTAATTAAACGAGCAATTATAACATGCAAGTCTGTCATTCTCGTTACCAAATCAATTAATGTTATAAATTATTACAAATTAATTTGAATGCTGACATACCAAACGCAAAGATCATGCAGATTTTCATCTTTTTTTTGACACTGAAGGTTTTCTTTGAATAATGTTTTTATTGGTTTAGTACAAACGAGTTTATTTACTTTTTTTATCAGTGTTAAGAACTTTTGTTAAGAAGGTCAAACTAACTAAAATACATTGTTAATTGAACCATTTATTTATATGTAAATACCGATTACGTCAATTAAACCTTTCTAACCAAATATCACTTTTACACAAACGCGCCCGGAGCGATGTTGCGTAAAATCGCCAAATCATGCTTGAAAACGCCATTATAAGCAAATTGATGTAACAAAATTTACTGCTGAAATTAATTTTGCTGGCAGGCAGGCATTCATGAGATAAAGTTTATTAATTGAATACAATCCCAAAGGGTTAGGTAAGAAAAAATAAATAAATGAAAACCATAAGAAACTAGAGAAAGACAATATTGCTATATTATTTCTATTTAATCTGAAGCCTTTAGGGGTTTTGCTTCTGACTGTCCGACAACCAAACTGTTACTTATTCCCAAACCCAATGTTTAATAAAAACAAGAAGAAGTTTACTAATATACAAAACCAAACGATGTTATTTATAATATATTCTAGTCAATAATAAGAAGACGGTTATTTACATTACACGACCATTTTTTTGTAATAATGGTAGAGAATTCAATTAAAATACTCTGCTGTGTCTTGGATTATAATCTTGATACTTGCTTGAAGGTCCTAAAGTTATTTAAAAAGCATCAGCATTTCATTAAGCTCAGTTAATTTAAATGACACTGGTGTTTATCCTAAATTTTCCTTTTATTTTATAAAACAACAAAATCAATATCGGAAGTTCCATGTTTGTCCAGAAGCATCGACATCAATGTATCGGCCGAGACATTGTCTTCACTAGAAATTCAATTTACTCAGGTGGGATGTCTAAGATATAAAAGATAAAGAAAACATTCTCAAGGACGAATTTAAATCATCTTTATTCAATGTTTTGTAGGAATTTCCCATTGTGTTTTGAGACTAAAATTTTTCATGCATATCATCTTCTTAATGTCTTTAAACCAACAACACATTTTGATACTATCATATACTGTAATAATTATTACCTAACACATTGTGTACTAAAGTCTATTATCAAGGAGACAATGTGAAGCTGTGTCGACAGTTTCATTACGGCAGCGTTTAATTTAGGAGCATTCAAATTGTCTCGTGGATCTACAGAGATAGTAAGCTACGTTTTAGAATTCTGTTTCGGATTTAGGGCCAAATTGTGATTAGTGTTTCCAATTAGAAACAGTTGATTATGCCACACGATTGGAATTGTAATACTCGTAGATAAACGGTGGACCTCCATCAATTAATAGTTTGACTTACTGTTCGTAATATTTGGTGCTACCGATTTCAAAGTATGATAAATATTAATTAAGGATGAAGCTTTATTATTGGTGTGGTTATTAGAGGCTGAAATAAGACGTTCGATAAATAAACGAGAGATAATTCACAAAGTCTCGACTCGACTCACCAAAGACACAGCGGTCATAATTAAGTAAGTATACTCAATTGTGACCGCTGCAGACCCCTGAAGTAGCTCTTCACTTTGATGCTGGTGCTATTATATTCTTATATACATACCATATTATTATACAAATACATATGTACGAGAGTCTATTGTATGATGATCACGGGATGTAAGAAAACAACGGATGTTTGATATAGTGGGCGGCATGATACCAACGACTAAGAAAATTCATGTACTGTTTGTGACGGCAGAATTAAAAAAAGATTTTTATAATATTGTTGTTGGAAGCAATTATGGCAGTTGATAAAGTTGAGAGATTATGAGCAACAAAGAGACGAGGTCTTTGATCTCTTCCCAAAAATATAATATCACTATGAAGAATGATCTTGAATAGAATCAGAATCAATTATATGCCAAGCAATTGAAAACCTATAATTTGCCCTACTACTTACTTTTCTTGACCTCTTCAAAATTATTAACGCTTCGGTTTCCGCTCTATTAATAGGTCAAAGAGCTTTGTAACGTTAATAGGATACTAAAGACATTGACGTTTTAATCACTTAATCTGCGCTTTTTGCACCAGATACTTAAAGCCCTACAACTGTCGACGTTCCAGCAAAACGTATTCATCTCTCCAATACCGGAGCTGGATTGGTTCTGCTTATATGAGCCGATCTACAATTTCTTATTAATTCAGTTTTTTATCAAATAAGTTGGCATATAAACAAACCTACATTCTAAATGTGAAACATTACTCAAATTAGTGTTATTTGTACACAAAATGTACGTTTAAATTGTAGATAGAATAAAAATATCTGTCATAACAAAGCCGTCTCCTTTTTAACCGTTTAAAAAAGGGAAGTTTTGGATGTATGTAAGACTGATTTGAGTCAGCTAAGGACACATTTTATTGATCACCGTTAATTGATTTAACTCATTACAATTCTTCAGAAAATGGAAGTAAGTAATTCAAACGTGGGTTGGTACTCTTTCGCCGAACCAAGCTCAGTGCCCATTCTATCTGCCACAAAACCGAATGGAAACAGTAATAGTAAAATTAGATTGTTTCACATGTCATTTGAGTTTTCGCACTTGTGCATGGAAACCGCATCTAGGCCGTTTGGCATCCGGAGTCTCCGCGTGAAATCGACTCCGCAAACATATTCGATTCCGATGCAAATCGAGCCACAGTATGCGAGTGAAAATGTCTAGACACGTTTGAATAAATCTTTACGAGCGAAATCATCTGCTATAAATACTTATCTATAAAAACGAGATGATAGGTGTTGATTGAAAGGCTTGAGTTAAAGTAAATTGAATCTGCGGAAAAAGTGTTGAGGCGGTTTTATCAGATTGCTAAATATATTTTGTTTTTCTTTCAATAAGCTGTAAGATAAATATTTTCTAAACTATGAAATCATGGAACTGTAAGTGCCAGTTATTGGAAGCAACCGCGACCATTATGCTCCTGAAAACAATTTTCTTAAAAAAATTGTGCCATCTTTATTTTCAGATTAAGATGTAGTGAGGGCTAAGACTCGGTATTTGGGAGCAATAGCTTTTTAATATTATGCCTAATTATTTTCCTCATGAATTTGATGTTCGATGGAGAATAAAAGTCGTAATGCTGCTACATAAAATAATACTACCCAATATCCACGTACGTACTTAACAAAATGTTGAATTTCATGGATCGCGAAGTAATTTAAGTCTTAATTTTATTCTGATAACGTAATTGCTACATTATTTAACAGATTGCTTTGAAAGTAGAATGGTTAAATAACAGCTTTTTACAGGTCTCATTTAAGTACTGGACAGTTGCAGAAATGGTGAAAACGCGTTGCAGTTATGTTTAACTTTTTTTTGTAACTTATGCAAGGCTGTTGAATAGTAGCACAAACCTGAATGTTTAGCATAAATAACGTTTAAATTAATTTCAGTTTCTACATTGATGGACGGGAGTAAATTGCGGATGCGTGCGAACTAAATATCCTCGAACAACATTACCTACAATCTGTTTGGAAATCTGAAACACCGGTTATTAAACTTAACGCTGTAATTGAACGCAATTAACGCATAAAATGAGGGATCGCTACTTACACAATATACAATCCAATATCGGAGTATCGATACACTAATCGGTATCCGATTCGGGTGTCCGGTGTATAGGCCGATTTAAATCCAATTAGTCAAATTCAAAGCACAGCACTGGCCACTATTTTTAAAATCCGATAAAGTTAAAAACTTCGGTATGTCAGATTTGAATTTAGAATTCCACCGTATTTCGAGAGCGCGCGTGCGCGTTTGATCAACGCGAGGGCGTCCACACAACCGTGAGTCTACTTTCGAACTGAGTCTGTTCGCTACTGCGGGTTTGCCGGTTGAGACTACGGCTACGGCTGTTGCCTGCCGAGGAATGCCGCACTGCAAGTCGGCTATTTTTCTACACATGGTTGACATGGTAGATAAAACCTAACGCAAAATAAAATACTGATTTGCCTCCAGCCATAACATATAATATCTACCTACAATAGCCTCAAAGAACACGACGCGGCGACCTTATTAATGACTTGAGGCAAGTTTATGAACGCATAAATTATGCGTTCATAAATGGATGGTTGAATTGTAAAGCCGTGACTGAGGCTTGATTACTTAGACCTCCTTGGGGCCTATTCTTTTGGAGCTACCGTTATTTGGGAGTCATTAATAACGCAAAATCTTAAAGGCAATTTGTAATAATTAGGTTTATAGATTTACGCGTGTGTGGGTGAAGGTAATGTTTTCCTACGGCAAATTAATCGATAGTTGATTGATTAATTCATGAAGGCTTAATTGATTCAAACATTTTCAGCATCATAAAATATTATTTTACAATTATGTACCTAATTTGCTACGTATTTAAATCCAATACGCATAACACACAACGTGTTCCTAACAAAAATGCTTTAATAAATATCTACTTACTCATTTTAAACTAGACCATCCTTCCAAAATGGCTCAAAAATAAACCACACCAATGCAAGAATAAGCTCACCATGACTTTCAGATAAAATTGTAACGTGGTGCAAAATGCGGCCAGCGTGTAGTGCATCTCTAAATAAGGGAGGGATAGCGGGATTTTTTCCTGTTTTATACAGGACTGGCAAGCTCCGGTATGCGGTAGTGCGGTAGTGTCCGGCCACTTGCGATAAGTAGGTGCACCTAGTCGCTCCTTCGCTGCAAGGGCCATTTAGAAATTAAGTGCCTTTTCTGATTAGAAGTCTAGCATTTTGACACTTCAAACTGTTTTTAACAGGGCTTTAAATGTAGGAATTTGTTCCGAGCAACGTGATTTTAAAACAAGTTAAACGCACGTGTTCGCCATTCTGGAAATGTCAAACTATTATGCCAATAGTTTGACATTGCCAGAATGGACGACATCTGTGCTAATTTACCATCATAAAAAAATAATGTACCAAGGATGGTAATATTTTTGACTTTTGATTTGTGAACCAGTTTGATGGAATGTTGCATTGGCAGGTAACATTGCCAAGTGGCCTTGTAAGGGTAAACGAACTGTAATAAAAATATTACAGGATATAAGGACTTCGCGCCACGATGACTTTCTACGGCGTAGCCGCGTAGGCCGAGCTATGAGTTTTTTATTAATCCTTACAATAAAATATAATAAACTCATTCTATATTTTAATTTAAAAAGAAAACATATAGTTTGTTTATATTTAAACAGGGTTTTAACGCATTTTAACACGTTAAACGCCGTGGGGGACAACATATGGGCCTCAATTATTTAGTAAAAGGAGCCAGGTCAAAAATGCCCGATTGTTAAATTTTACGTTTATGTTTTTATTGCTTTAGGGGCTAGAAAATGTGCCAAATCTCATGAAATAAATCGAAGAAAAGTAATTAGTGACTTTATTTTACCAAAATACTACTGTCACTCAACAGTGGCCCCCCATGGCCCACGCGGAAATAAATCGCATTGTTCGTTGGCGGGGGCCGCGGGGGTCGGGGTGTCGGTCATCCCCGCTCATGTCCTGCACGAACAAACAAGACGAAAAAACAAGACGAAAAAAGTTGTAACTTTTTGTGAAACCTGCCCTAACAAACCATTTAATTTTCTTTGTTTTGATTGTTTCCATAAAATTCATTAAATAATAGGTGTAAGTAACGTTGATATTGATCTCAATAAGTCTGATTTAATTTTATTTCAATTAAAAACTGTAATAAATAATTATTATGTTTCTGATTTACAAACATGTAGTTTAATTCATCAAACTATCCCCGAAAAATTAAACCATAACAGCTATGTAGTACCACTTTAACCAGATTTTAACTACTTCAGTAAAAAGTAACAGTATACAGTATTTTACAACACATTTTAAATAGTAATTTTATGGAAAAATAGAAAAAAAAATAGAAAATAACACTTTATCATACATACTTTTTCCTTTAGAACTTTCAAACAAGTCGTGTCCCGAAATGATTTGTCATATTTTTCTAAGTCATATTTTTTACTAAAAACCAAATACAATCTATTTGTCTGCAGGGCCGTGGAGGTCACGTCAAATACATATTAGCTTCATATCTGTGCCCGACGGCCCAATAGAGACGCTTAAAATTGCCTCTGACTCGCGGTCATATGTTGTCCCCCGCGGCCCCAACGGAACTATTGTATGTCGACCATACGGTGTCCCCCACGGCCCAAACAGAAAGACTGAAAAATTAAAGCGGCGTTCAACGTGTTAAAATGCTGCCAGATTATAGTGACAACTTTTTTTAGGATTATGATAGGAACTAAAATGTCGTGTTTTATCTATTCATAAAACTGTCGGCAGTCCCAACTTTTGTGTACTAAATAGAAAATTGGAAAAACCACGAATTAACACGTTGAACGCCGCTTTAATTTTTCAGTCTTTCTGTTTGGGCCGTGGGGGACACCGTATGGTCGACATACAATAGTTCCGTTGGGGCCGCGGGGGACAACATATGACCGCGAGTCAGAGGCGATTTTAAGCGTCTCTATTGGGCCGTCGGGCACAGATATGAAGCTAATATGTATTTGACGTGACCCCCACGGCCCTGCAGACAAATAGATTGTATTTGGTTTTTAGTAAAAAATATGACTTAGAAAAATATGACAAATCATTTAGGGACACGACTTGTTTGAAAGTTCTAAAGGAAAAAGTGTGTATGATAATGTGTTATTTTCTATTTTTCCATAAAATTACTATTTAAAATGTGCTGTAAAATACTGTATACTGTTACTATTTATGAAAATGAAAATGAAATGTTTTTAAAATCTGGATAAAGTGGTACTACATAGCTGTTAGGGTTTAATTTTTCGGGGATAGTTTGATGAATTAAAGTACATGTTTGTAAATCAGAAATATAATAATTATTTATTATAGTTTTTAAATGAAACAAAATTAAATCAGACTTATTGAGATCAATATCAACGTTACTACACTGAATAATGAATTTTATGGAAACAATCAAAACAAAGAAATGGTTTGTTAGGGCAGGTTTCACAAAAAGTTACATCTTTTTTCGTCTTGTTTTTTCGTCTTGTTTGTTCGTGCAGGACATGAGCGGGGATGACCGACACCCCGACCCCCGCGGCCTCCGCCAACGAACAACGCGATTTATTTCCGCGTGGGCCATGGGGGGCCACTGTTGAGTGACAGTAGTGTTTTGGTAAAATAAAGTCACTAATTACTTTTCTTCGATTTATTTCATGTGATTTGGCACATTTTCTAGCCCCTAAAGCAATAAAAACATAAACGTAAAATTTAACAATCGGGCATTTTTGACCTGGCTCCTTTTACTAAATAAGTGAGGCCCATATGTTGTCCCCCACGGCGTTTAACGTGTTAAGGAAACCACAGCTTGAAAATACTTTTACTAGTAGTTATCTAACGTCATTTTGATGCGTGTGCTGACGTAACTGAATCCTTCCAACCAAATTAGTGTTTCTATTGAAAAGTTCCTCTTTTTTTTAAGGCTTATGTAATTGTATTTGTTCGGCCAGTATTTAATGCCCAGTGTATTTTGTTATGTAACTACGTAATGCAGCTATTATTTGTGCAAGTGAAACACCTAACATTCTCCAAGGTGAAAGACCTCTTATTATCATTAGACGGACACACGGATTTGATACAATGTAACTATAAAATGTTGTATGTAAATGGTGGAACGTATTTTATTTTCATTTTGTTTAAGGGGAAAACGCCAGGGTATCTCGCGAAATTCAAATCTTCTTACCTCTTTCTGCAATTTCATTCAATGGGATTAAATGAACTTAGAGAAGGTTGTATTGATGATTTTAATGATTATGACTCTGTAAAGCCATATTGGTTGCGGTCGCGAATCATATTTTAATCAACATAACAACTTGACACTGACCTAAAAATTGCCAAAAAACGTAAGAAAATTGGCGTCTGGCGCTTCCACCTTAAAGCTTCAAAAACGCACCCTCTATTGTGAAGATTGCACAAAACAACGGGCTTACATTATTAACATTAAAACCTACAGCAAGAATGTGATTGATCCATTGAGACATGTTTTAACAAACCACTGTGATTCGTCATGTTGTTTTTTTCATCCAATTCGATTTTTAAAATAATATCATTGAGAGATCCTCAGAAAAATAATAATAAAGAAACTGCCGACTTTCATACCCGCTAAGCCAAACTTTCAAGAAAGTTTTTTCAGGTATTAACAGTAGGTTAAACGATGGTGCGTTTTCCAAATCCATCAGCACATTATTGTTGACTACGTAGCAGTAAAATTTTTTTTCATTACTCTTATTCGGAAAGTAGGTCTGAAGTTGCCTGAGGAGCGGGTTGAAAGTTATATTTTTCAGACCTAGGGAGAATCGCTTTCAACTAATAGCTGTCAAATTAAAAAAAAAAACCTTGTTCCAACTTTCTATACAGCCACTCAATTACAGCGCGATGTAAAATTGAAATAACATATTATTAGTTATTTAAAGAATAGTATTTTTTAAATAACTTCAAAATTTAGTTCTAACTATTTCTTTAAAATAACATAGATTTGGGCAAAATATTTACCATTTTTCAATGCTGGAAACGAAAAATAGGTAATGGCTGAATAGCTGAAAGGCGGAAAAGCGGCAATCAGATCTTGATTTGTTTTTTCGATTGATTCTTGTTATTTTTCCTTGTATTCGTAATGAAAAACACAGTGTTTACCTCGGGTTAAAGACTTATTTAGTCCCTCGAACTACTTATTGACAAACCCGTCTTGGGACTAAATAAGTTACTTTCACTCCTACGGTAACAATGTACTATATGGCTGACCGATTAACCGGTTAACACGTGAAATTACGAAATCAATGAAAAATAATGATTCCGTGTCAGTGCAGTGATCGGTAATCGCATTTGAACAATTCCAAAGGTCGGTCGGCTTCCATAATCATTCAATCAAGTTATTCGGCATTATAATTATTATTAGCCGTTAGGTAATTTTAATTAACCGTTATTGATACTTTATTAACCGCGGTAGTTACGTACATTAATTACGTTGTGTTACCGGTATTCTATAACTAATTATACCTGATTTTAATCGTTCAATAAACATTTCATGCTAGTAAATATTTTCGTTGATTGGCAGTAGCCGCGAAATTGTCGCAAATATTTCAAGTGAAAAGCCGTAAGAACAGTTTTCACTGAAGATTTTTTTAATTCGAAGAATTAAATAACAATACCGATTAAAGAGATATACTCACACTACGATTTACAATAAGAACGAAATACATTTTTTTTTAAAGGGACATGAAATGCATCATAAAAAATTACAAAAAAAACAATAAACATACAACGCAGAAATATAATTTCAGCAAATATTTAATTATTAATTATAATGGCTTTTAAACACAGCCATCCACAAAAAGGTTATGTAAAAGTTAAAAAATATAGCTTTATTACGTAAACAAAAACAGTACGGTTTGTTTTTAAAATCCAATTCAATAAAGCCACTTGTTTCCCCCCAAGCGGGTTCATTAAAACTGCCCCATATATTTTAACAAAAGGTACGTGAGGTGAATGCAAAAACACACTTTGTAAACACTGGCCGTTTTTTACGAACAAAAGCATTGCAAACGGACGCGTAATAAAAAAAATAGATACAGAGCAAACCAATCAGAGGTATGAATATTAACCGGGTGCCTGCGGACGACGGAATTTATTGATAAAACATTCAATTCACTCGCTAAATTTGATGTTATACCATGATATATGTTTCAGCCACTTTCTGCATCGATGTTTAGCACTTTCGACGTTCGCTTGCTGAAAATTGGTTTACTCAAACGGTTGTGAATATTGCCTTTCAACAGTTTGGCGTTTCAAAGTTTTAATGTTTATGCTGTTACTAATGCTGTACAAGAATTTTTATATAGTAGAGAATTTATTTAGGGCCTACGCCGACGAGATGCTTTTGTCTGCCGGATAGAAATAACAGTTCCTGTTCATTGGTAGTTGTTTTGTTTTGTCACCTATTGATTATTGCACTTTTTTTTAATCGCTGGACTTTTACACACAGCGCCATCTAGTGCCACACTAAGCAAGGCTTGTGTCGTGGTCACCAGACAGTTGATATACTACATATATACTTTTTGTTTGTAAATACATACTTATTATACATATAAACATCCATGACTCGGAAACAAATGTCCACGCTCATCACACAAACATTTGCTCCTACAGGGATTCGAACCCTGGACCCTAAGAACGTAAGGCAGCCTCACTACTGCTGCGCCATTCGGGTCGTCATTGTTCGCAGACTTGTCCCTCGTCTGCGTAGGCCCTTAGAGAACGGTTGAATAAAATACTAGCAATAGATCTGAAAAGTGATCATCTGAGGCACAATCCACACATTCATCACTGGCATGGCCTTTCACCATATGTTAAGGTCGTCTTTTACATCAGATGCATCTGTACCTTACATGGAGCGACAATCCTAACCAAAGTTTGAAGACACGCGACATCCATAAACTGAACTTACCCTCATTATACAGAGACGGGGCTTGTATCCCAGCAGTGTGAACATTCTTGGCGGATGATGACTTGCCTATCCGTCACGAACAAAATTGTGTAAACAAACAAATTATGTAAAAAATAAATATTATTAGTCGCTTGGGTCGATCTTTGGGTTAAGCCGTGCTTACCTAGGTTGGTAGTTGTAGGTCTTTCTGTGGATGGGTGACCACTCTTACATACCGAGTTTCCTCCGTGCCTCGGAAAGCACGTTAACCTGTTGGTCCCGGCTGTCATTTGTAGATCTTTGACAGCCGTACAGCTAGTCAATGGCCCAAAAAGTCTGACAAACAGTCTTACCAAGTGGTATCGTATTACCCAGTCTAACTGGGTTGTGGAGGTCAGATAGGCAGTCGCTTCATGTGAAATACTGGTATTCAGCTGCATCCGGTTAGACTGGAAGCCGACCCCAACATTATGTAGTTGGGAAAAGGCTAGGCAAATGATACATGAAACAAATTACGTACATTTTTTTTTCTGTGGTTGCTGTAGACGCGTAGGTATTTGACAAACTTTATTGTTATTATGATTTACTCTTGTTGCACACAAGGTGACAGGTTTCATGAATGGATTACCTTTTATGTAAGTGAAACATTCAACCTAAACACTCAACTAAAAATTAAACTCTTATTTTTCACAACGAAGGTTTTATTTTACAAAATATTAATTAATAATATAAATTGCTAATTAGCTCCATACTGAAGAGTTGTGATATAATAAAAGCGGAAGTTGAGTGAATTATGTATGTACTTGATTTATACTAAAGTGAAGTGCACGCAAGGTACTGGTTGCATGAAGGAAAGAATAAACAACTTTTTGAATATTTGTTTTTTTATTTTATCTATGGACTTAGTTGTTTTGTTACCCTATTATTTGTGAATGAGTGAACATTGTATCTAGGCTTTGTAGATTCCCAGATGCTGTTTAACTTTTGTTATGTTAAATATGGATTTTGTTTTACATTTTTTGTATAGCAAGCAACGACCTATTGTCGGGCCTACGCTGTCCCCCCACACTAAAGTACTAATGCTGTAACATAATAATATTGTAATACCAAATGCCTCCCTCCAAAAGCAGATCCAACTTCCCGGTCTTCTCAGGGTATCCGCAAGGGATCTTGATGTTCCCAGGGTCTCTTTGCCAATCTTGGAAACACCGGTGCACTCAAGGAGCAGATGCGCCACCGTTTCCTCCGCCTTTCCATGCACACTTTGAACAGGGGCCATCTACTGAACCAAAAGGATCTTAAAAGTACACTCAATTCGTATTCAAAATTAAAGGGGCTCTCCCACTGCGATGATACCGAACCCTTTATGCTTGAACCCGACTCGCACTTGGCTGGTTTTTTCAACTTTTTGTTCAACATAAAAACAAAAGCCTTTATGAAATAAAATTACGTCATTTAAACTTCAAAATAAACAAAAGCTTTCAACGTTGCCTTTGCGTCCACTGATGAATTCCAGCAAAAAAATAAAAAAAAGATATTCGTCGAATTCCATCACCGTAAAGTGAAAACAGAAACAAATAATACAGGAAAATTCACGAGAATTTATTTCGAGCTCGCTGAGAGGTGTCGTAAAATAAAAACTGTCTATAGTACACACGGCGGCACATCAAGTTAAATACGTCCAGTATAACCTAACCTCGCTTTGTATGAGTTTTCTGTACGATGACAAATCAGCTTAATTTGTTTTACATAGCTTGTGTGGTCTTCGAGCGTACCACATATAGGGGAGTTACGACCTTTCACATGTAAACCTTTATGTCGTTACGTAAAACTGGTTATTTGCTTGAATAACTATGGGCTTTGGAACTTATTGGTTTTACTTTCATGTTGCTTGTTTTATGTTTAGACCACCCAGCTTTCAACTTAGGTGGGTAAGAGTTACTTACAGTTAAATTTTATGTTTTTACTATGTGATGCATTTTGGGAGCCGCTCTGCAGATGTAAAAGTTTATACATAGGTAGGTATATCATGATAAGATAGATAAATAATTTATTTAATGCACACAAAATACATAGCACAACACACAGAAGTACAATTAAATGATACAGTTTACTTTTAAAAACCGGCCAAGAGCGTGTCGGGCCACGCTCACTGTAGGGTTCCGTAGCTTCCCAGACCATTAAAAATACCAACATTTTTCGTCAGCAAAAATAACTTTGTTTTTCATAGTATTTGTATGAAAAACAAAGTTATCATTTGCGTTTTTTTGAAAAAGTGCTATATAACTCAAAAACTATTCAACTCATCAAGTTGAAAATAATTTTCCTAGAAAGTTCATATAAAGGTCTACTTTTGTGATTTTTTTCATATTTTTTAAACTTATGGTTCAAAAGTTAGAGGGGGGGGGGACACATTGTTTTTGACTTTCGGAGCGATTATTTCCTAAAATATTAATATTATCAAAAAATGATTTTAGAAAACCCCTATTCATTTTTAAATACCTATCCAACAATATATCACACGTCAGGGTCAAAATTAAAAAAAAAATCGCTCCCCACTTTACGTCTGGGGGAGGTACCCTAATAAAAATGTTTTTTTAAATTTTTATTTTTGCACTTTGTCGGCATGATTGATATACATATTGGTACCAAATTTCAGCTTTCTGGTGCTAACGGTCACTGAGATTATCCGCGGACAGACAGACAGACAGACATGGCGAAACTATAAGGGTTCCGTTTTTTGCCATTTGGCTACGGAACCCTAAAAATCATATTATGCGCGAACAAACATAAAAAAACTCCTTTTTAGAAGTCGGTTAAAAAATAAACTCAAGTGATTTTTATAGGAATTTTCCGTGGAACATAAAGGTAATCATGTTGTCAAGTGTGAAACCTCCCGCGGTAAAAATATATGTCAGTCATTGATGATCTGACACGGGCCTGAGTGGCTGACAACCTGGGTTACGGCGGCGCGGCGCGGCAACGTCCGTCACATTCAATTATCTTTCATTTTCATAGGGTGTATTTAAATCGCGTAATTATGAGATAATCCTAAAATACCACTTAATGTTAGGATTGAATATACTCTTCTCTTTTTTAGAAGTTCGAGGCTAAATTACACTGAGCTAAAGTGGTCTATGAACCAATAGCGAAAAAAATGTACTTAGTAAAAACAGGAATAATCTAAAATAATATTTTTCTCAAAACTGCCGGGGTCAGATTTTGATGCCCTTCGCACGTACCTAAGTGTAGTTGAGGTATCCCCCCGTAAATACCACAACAGTGTCGCTATTGGTTCATAGACCATTTCCCATACAAATGTGCCCAGTCTCTTATGGGCAAGCCGCGTTTGCTTAAGATGGTCCATGGATGAATGACCACTTATTACATACCGAGTTTCCTTCGTGCCTCGGAAAGCACGTTTAATCCATTGGTCCCGGTTACAATTTGCAGATCTTTGACAATCGTTACAGGTAGTCAGCGGCCCGAAATTCTCAACCAGTCTTACCAAGGAGTATCGTTTTACTAGTACTGAGTGGGTTGTGGTGGTAGGCAGTCGCTCCATGAAAAATGCTGGTAAGCCGACCCCAACATACTTGAGAAAAGGCTAAACATATGATACTCTTCTTTTCAAAAAGTTGAGCACAATTTGAGTAAAAAAACACAATCTGAAACATCTGAACAGAACTATTCACTGTAACCAACTAAGTAATAAAGCAATATTTCATAAGAAAAAATAATTGCACATAATAATACGAATGTTATCTCGGCCACGGCTAATAATACGAACAACCTGTTCCATTCAATGTCACAAAATGATTACGTGTGTAAACGTAATTAACTGGGTCAAAAAACCGTATGTTACTCACAGGTAACGAGCTTTGCTTCAATTTACTAAAACTACTACACCTACAGTCAATCATATGGGTCGACAAGAAGATAAGATACAGTAATTTAGAGTTTTTTTGTCATTGAGATATACATATAAAATATGTAAATATACGATTTTGCAAGACAGAAAATGTTTGAGTATACATTATCGAGCCAAAAAACATACATGTTTAGGTAAGTCTCATGGAGTAGAGGGCGAGCCTTTAGCCATCAACTGGGCACAAATCTAGATTACTACTTAGTGATTGCTACTTAGAAATTTCTGATGAAAAAACCCAATAACAGTTTGCCGGACCTGGGAATCGAACCCAGGAGCTCATGCTCAACTAACCCGCTAACAATCCTTCTGCTTCTTCCTCTAAAAACCCTATAGAATCTTTTATAAAAGCACTACACTAAATCAGGGTCCTTAATATAAAAATAATAACATAATCGTTTTGAACTTGATATTTAAGTACCTGTAACATATAAGAATAATAATAATATAATGACCAGCGGCTTCCTGTAAGGAAATGGCTAAAACTATAACGCTTACGCACAGCGGTACTATTTCAGACTGTTATCTTAGAGGCTGTAAAGTATATCGTGCGTGTACTTGATAATACGTTGCGCAGGCGCAGGAATTAGTACCGCAACAAAGTTGATACATGCAAGACTAGGCTGTATTGCGTTAATCATCATCTTCATCATAAGAATTCACAAGTGGAGATGAAGTAATATGTGGATGTTGTTTAGAACTTAACAGTAGTTATACAATGTAATGAAGTTAGGGCATTAAATGTCGAAGGAGATGGCGGAACGCGAAAGGGACAGAACAGAACCTCTCGTCCCAGACGCTGCGGGAGACGCACCGGACCTCCCGGTCACCATAGGCGCGGGCCTGTGGATAGTGAGCTTATGGGCTAGCTCGCCAGCCGTCCGTCTTATGACGACAAGTTTAGTCGTGTCGACGGAGCGTTCGTGTTCCTCAAAGAGATGACAGCAGAAAGCAAGGGCCGAAGCCTGTCGGGGTTGCGGAACTGTTCGAAAGAGATACCGCGGCCCCGGAACATAAAGGGCGAGGAAGGAACATGGATGGGTTTTAGTCAGTAAAAGTCTGACACTCCCTCCCGCTCCGCCCAGAGCGGGACGAGTCATTTGATGATTTCCCATCCGAAAAAAAGGGCATTAAATGTATAGTTTTTGAGAATACTTAATTTGCTTCGGGTGGTAGCCAGATATAAACGTTTATGGATTGAGAGGGAGAGGATGACCAAGGAAACGATGGATGGATTGTGAAGAAATATGTGAAAGAAAAAAGAGTAAATGATAGCGTGACGGAAAATGAGAAAAACAAGGAGAAAAAAAAGGAATGGAAGAAAAAAAAAAGTATTGCGACGACCCCAAGTAAAATGGACAAGGGCAGCTAGATGATGATGACTAACCAAAGAGATAAAAAGGAAGAAGATGTAAATTATATCTGAAATACGTAAATTGTTTTGAGTATAAAAGTTATGTATAAAAATAAGGAGATACCAACCTAGAAAACTGTGATTAAAACTGTATATGAAACTGCTGTTTAATTTTTGTATCTGTGCGCAGCAATTTTGGCGGCAGTGACTTGTGTTTCTCAATACATAATTATAATATACAAGTTCAACCTTTTCATTTTTAATCATAGCAGGTTTTGCTTGCACTTTTAATCAAGCGTGGGGCAATGGTTTTCTGAAAAAGGTGAATACAAGGACAAACTAACATGACTGAAACTCAATCAGTCAAATAAGTGGTTGGTTCTTGCAAAGTCAGCTGTACGGTTCAAACTTCGTCTGAAATACTGTAGGAATAAAGTTCTAACCAGCTTGCACCACAAAGTGGTTGTTACGGTGGTTACTGTCACTGCGGGCTGAATAGTGCGAAATTAGTGGTTTTGATCGATTTACAAAAAAGGTCTTTGAATTGGACTAAAAACTAAAACACTATGATACTAATATGTTGCTTGTCTTTTTTATTTGCCAAAAATCAGAATGATCGCATGTATTTTCAACCGACTTCTAAAAAGAGGAGGTTCTCAATTCGTCAGTATTTTTTTTTTTTTTTTTTGTGTTTGTTACCTCAGAACTTTCGACTGGGTGAACCGATTTTGATGATTCTTTTTTTATTTGAAAGCTGGTGCTTCCCGTTGGGTCCAATTTTAATTTGTTGAAGATCTGATGCTGATCTTCGGAGATATACAATGGAACTCTTCAAAAATAGACGGCAAATCTGCAGTGATTGCTGCATCCGCTTGTAGGTTCATTGTTTATACTACATCATGACGTAACATCAGGCCTGTATGCTCTGAGGGGGTACGCAGATGTGTACAATATACTCAGATTTCGACAATGTTTGTTACGTCAGAACTTTCGACTGGGTGAACCAATTTTGATGATTCTTCTTTTATTTGAAAGCTGGTGCTTTCCGTGTGGGTCCATATCAATTTCGGAGATATAAATGGAACTCTTCAAAAATACACGGCAAAGCTGCAGTAATTGCTGCAATCGCTTGGTTGTTTATTGTTTATACAACATCATGACGTAACATTACATCTGTATGCTCTGAGGGAGTACGCAGAAGTATACAATACACCCAGATTTCGACAGTTAGACGTGTAAAGTTCCATTCAATGGGATCCCGGAGGAAAAGAGGTAACTCCTTAACTTTGTAGGCACACCAGAAGCGGTTTAGGTAGTTTTAGGCAGAGTACAATCTCGGAGTGATCCCATTTCGATTTGATAAAGATCTGGTGACTTGGGAAGATAGGCAACTGAACTCCTTAATAAAATATGATAGCAAATGTACTGGGATCGCTTCAAGACTCACGTGTCTGTCTATTGTTTACACCATTTCATAACAATACCAAACAAACAAAAAATCATACCGATATGCTGTGAAAGGGTAAGCACCTGTGAACCACTAAAAAGTGAAAAATAAAAACTTTTTTGCAAAAAATATAACCGACTTCACACAAAAAAGTGAAAAATAACTTTAGCTTCAGAAGTCGGTGACAAAAAAACTAAATCAATCAAACAAAGGTCACCGACTTCTGAAGCTAAAGTTATTTTTCACTTTTTTGTGTGAAGTCGGTTATATTTTTTGCAAAAAAGTTTTTTAGTATGGTTTTTACTCGTTGAAAGAATTTTTTAGAAATAAGTTCGTGATTTGTTTTTATCGAGGAAAATTAATTGTAATACATCTTTTCAAAACACCACCATACTAGCATATATCCTGAAGAATATCATATATTTTTATTGTTTTGTTTATTGCAATGAATCATATACTTTCAGGCAATATAAAACTCGCGTTTAGCTCCGCGCCTTAATACCTAGGAACCTTCTATAATTACGGAGATATTGGGGGCCACGGCCCCCGTACTGTTCAATCCATCCACCAGCACGATGTTTTGAATGCGGTACATTGAGTTTTACAATAAAACGTGATTTGTCACCCCAAGAAAAAGTCGATTCCCAGTTATAATTTTTTCGCAATGTTACTTACTTATACTGCTTGGTTGACGGTTTCGTTAAGAGTCTGTTTACATGCCTGCCTGTATTTGTTTTACCACCACCGCTTTCGTCAAATCTCGTGTTCATTGCCGCCGGTTTTGATAGACTGGTCAAATCACTTTAGACGGCATTATTTTGAAAACATATTAAACGCATTTTAATTTAGAATGTTGAACACTAGGTTATTTATTGATCTTAAAAATCTTTGTAACTGTAGAATATTCATGGTAATGCTACTAAAAATTAAGAACAATAGTGACAATTCACTAGGTAGTAATTTGTTCTTTTATCGTTAATGCAACCAATAAGGTGCTTGACAAAAACACGACCGGGTTATTGACTCATATAAATTAGTGCCTCCTATAATTGACATTGACTCATTCGACATCAGTTGTTAATTAATCATATTGTCTCAACAGATATGCAATCAAAACGATTTATTAGCTTTGCATAATATGTCCTGACGTGTCTAAATCAATTATATTTGCACATAAGGAGTTAGTAAAACAAACGATCATGATAATCAGTAATCGCGTTTATTACGTATCATGACGTGTGCATGTATTAGAAGCATTTATATGCTTTTATACAAAGAAAATAGAAACATGTAATAATACAATAATTTGCTTTAACACGAATGTTTTATAAGGGGAGGTTTATGTAATTGGTTTTTGATGAACGCAATGTGCTGATTATGCAAATATTTCATGAAGTCTAACTTCATTATATAAAATCACGCTTGTATGTATTACCCTGAAGGGTCAGGCAGAAGTGTACTAACGAACACCCACATTTCGCCAGTTACAATAGGGTCGAACCTATAACTGTCAACCAGGCACAATTCCAAACTCCGTGCCTACCTGGGAATTGAGCCAAGCACCTCAAGCCCAGCGAAGACCCACGAGACTACGTTTGTTAACTATCAATGAAATCGGACTTATAATATTACGAGCCCTATATTTTCGGAGAAGTATTGCGCATCTGTGGCATAATAAATTTTCGCTGCATTGTGTAATAAACTGACGAAATAACTTTTATTTACGATGGCAACAATCTGACCCGTATGAAGCTCATGGCAGCAGTTCGCAATAAAACTCCACACATAAAAATGCGGTAGTCACAAAAAATCTGGACCGTATGACGTCATGTTGAGTGAACCAGCGCGATATCGATAATGTGTCAACCGATTAGGTCCAATATGGCACGATTTTGTCATCGAATTTGTAGCTTGGTGGCTTTTATTAAAGCATTTATGATCTACGTGTTACGTAGCATAGAAAGCCGTAATATATTATATACTTTGTAAAGAGAGGTAATTAATATTATAAATTATGATAAATAAATAATTTAGTTACGGCGGCCATCCATAACCGTGGAAAAGAGAAATTTCACTTTTCCCTAATATGTAAATAAACTATGATGAAGTATAGAGTGTCTCATGACATGAAGAATGTCGTAATGTAAGTAAGTATACGATTCGTATTTAAATAGCAACCAATAAACGCTTTTAAAAGTAAAAAGTTAAATAAAAAAACCTTTCACGACAACCAATCACTCATCAAAATCGAATTTCAAATCAACACGCAAAAAAATCTGTAAACAGACTTGGTGCACGATTCGCAAAAAAACCGATTAATCACAATTCAAAAACACGATAGCTGGGAGATTAGCTAGATCCAGTGAATGATATGAAATATGGCAGGCAATATTCCGATGTAGCTACCGTTATTCGGTGGCTGGGGCAAGCATGCAAATTGCCCAACGATAATGTGCCCAATGAAGCATGAATCATGATGTGTGGGGCAAGTTATGAGAGTTTGGAGGGTCGGGCTTGGGTAAATGTTTGTTGGTATGAAAACTGGCGTTGTTTTTGCATCTATTAAGGTGTGTTTATTATTAGTGTGAAATTAGAATGTAATTTTACTTTTAAATAAGACAATCAACTGTTTAATAATTTATTTTTTTACAAAAGTTTGGTACAAGAAAATAACAATGAAATATAGCGAGTATGAAAATAGCGATCTATCCAAAATCCAAAAGCCCAAGAGGTCGCTCCGCTTGTGCTTCGCCGTTATATAGCCTCTGATGCCCCCACTGCAGGAACCTCAGCAATATGAACTGCCTTCATTGATGTCAGTTTCTTTGCGGTTGTCCGCAGATGGCGCTTCAGATGCAATGTTGCCAACATTAGTAGTCTGGAACTGCAGCTACATTTCATTTTCATCTTTGTTTCGACAGTTCAAAAGTGCTTGTAACTGGCCTACTTGAAATAAATGCTTTGATTTTGATCATGCGAAATTTTTATTAATTGTTATCACTTATTAATTATTATTACTTTCGATTTGACTTTTGCGCTGAACACACTGTGGGATTTTCACTAAACAGTGGTATCACTACCTAATAATACTATCTTCGACATCATTGGAAACAGCAGATATAAAATTTAAATGTAACGCTAAAATAATGTGTAATGTCTTGCGGCGTAGACATAACTTGAAATTTGCACAATTCTTAATCTGAAACTTCATGTCATCGGATTAATCATGCATTTATATCTTTTATCTATATATATATCAGCTACTGTTACGTAATGGTTTTGTTTCAGAAAATGTTATAATTTACTAATTGCATACATTTTTTTTGCTTTACTGCGAACCTATTTGTACTCCTATCTACTTTCATTTGAATGAATATTTAGTTGAAGGTTTTCTTCGAGGTTTAAATTCCATTTCAAAAACAACACGCCCCCGCTGCCGCTTAAGCCTTGTACATTCACACAGTATCAACAACAACAAACTGTAGCCTTGCGCGGGCGCACCGGCTTTCCAAACTAATGTTCCATACAAAACACTTTTTTACACGACGCTTCAACACTAGCGAAAGGCGATTCTTTTACATTTTTATTTACTTATGTATCGAACAAATGGCCACGAGTGCTGGAACAAATTAAAGACTTGTCAATTTTTCACTTTTCGGACGACAATTTTTTCATGTGTTTAAGAAAGAAAGGAAAATATTTATTTGACGTCAGTTACATACACACAATAATATAAAAAAGATGCAAAATAATGAATAAAACATAGTAGGTATGTGCTGTGTGTTTAAGCAATATTTTAATATTTAGTGGCTAATGTTATGTGATCCGGTTAATATTGGAAGCCGACCCAAACATGGTTGGGAAAAAGCTAGGACACTGTTGATGAGACATTCAGTTTAATAATGTGGATAATCGCATTAACAAATATCCAATCCATTTGATCAACCCATAAGCATACATCTTAGCCGTTATAACAGAAGGCACATTACGACGTATGGATTTATTGGATTACTGAAGCATACGGTTTCGAGATGCCAATAGTGCATAACTAATAGCTTACAATAACATAACAGCATATAAAATAGAGCATAACCAAAGCGTACATTGACAGAGACGAGTTACCTCAGAAATTCTCAGAATATTGATAGACTAACAGATCTACTCGGATATCACTTTTTAACCGGCTTCAAAACAGGTGGAGTTTATATGTATTTTCATCGACAATAACAACAAGTATACAACAAAAGTCATGTGGAAAGGCCTTTGCCCAGTAGTGGGATGATGCAGTCTAAATATAGAAAAGAAGAAAGGAACAGAAAATAGTCCAAAGGTGGTGCTTATTTGGAGGGGTTTCCATCGGCATCGAGTCGACGTTGAAGTACCTAGGACTCGTCCTCGACAGCCGGTGGAACTTCGTGGAGCACTTCCGACGTTTGGCCCCCAGGCTGGAACGGACCGGGGCTGCCTTCAGGCGGCTCCTGCCCAACCTTGGAGGGTCAAACGCCTCCTGCCACAGGCTCTATGCGGGGGTCGTGCGGTCCATGGCCCTTTTCGGGGCCCCAGTGTGGGCGCGTTCCTTGAGGCGGCGAGCCGCCCATTACCTGAAGCGCCCCAGAAAGTGGTGGCCGTAAAAATGGTCCGTGGATCTCCCGCGGGGCGGCGGGCCTGCTTGCCGGATTGCCGCCATGGGATCTGGAGGCGATAGTCCTCGCGCGCCTACACGAATGGCGCGCGAGCGGACAGACCTCCGGCGCGATCTCATGGCGACATGGAGAGAGCGACTGTCGCAACCCCGTGCAGGGCACGCCACGATAGTGGCGGTAAGTCCCCTCTTTGAGGAGTGGCTTGAGAGGCGCCACGGCGCCCTCACCTTCCGCCTGACGCAGGTCCTCACCGGACACGGACACGGATGTTTCGGGAGGTACCTGCACCGAATCGGGCGGGAGGAAACGCCCGGGTGTTTCCACTGTGAGGATCGAACGGAGGACACGGTGGAGCACACGGTGGAAGTCTGCCCTGCGTGGGCGGAGCACCGCCGTGTCCTCGTAGCGGCGATCGGCGGCGGCGACCTCTCGCGTCCGGCCCTGGTTCAATCCATGGTCCGGAGCGAGACGGAATGGGAAGCCGTCACCTCCTTCTGCGAAGCAGTCATGCTAGCAAAGGAGGTGGCGGAACGCCAGAGGGAGAGAGCCTCTCTTCCCAGCCGCCGCGGGAGACGCACCGGGCGTCGGGGGCCACGTGGTGGCTACCGGCCACCGTAGATGCGGGCCTGTGGACGGTTAGCTATGGGCTAGCTAGCCGTCCGTCCGTCTAATGACGACAGGCCGTGTCGACGGCACGTTCGTGTTCCACGCGCGCCTCAAAGAGATGTCAGCATAAGGGGAGGGGCCCGCAAGGGCTGAAGCTTGCCGGGGTTGCGGGCCTATTCGAAAGAGATACCACGGCCCCGGAACATAAAGGGCGAAGGAACATGGATGGGTTTTAGTCAGTAACAGTCTGACACTCCCTCCCGCTCCGCCCAGAGTGGGAGAAGTCATTTGATGATTTCCCATCCTAAAAAAAAAAAGGTGGTGCTTATTTTTAATGAAATCTGTTCCAGCATACCTGCAAAAGGAGATACTAAAAAAAGAGATGTAAATAAACATCGTGTGTAAAAGAAGGAGAGAAAATGGAATACATAAAACATAAAACAGATTAAAATTATTAATTATTGTTTAATCTAATTTGAATTATTGATAATTTAGATTTTTTTAACGGTACTTAACTTACGAGAAACCTAAGACGAACATGCTAAGTATAAACGCAACTTAAATTCGTGAATTTTTTAGTAAAAATACTCGATTCACACACATGACAGTGTGTCAGTTTTAAGACCTTTTTCATTTCCATGGGTGATACTAATGGTTCTTGTCGTAATAGAAATAATCAAAATGTTTTCTAATTTACCTTTACGTTTATAAATAACGTTGCGTGTGTTTTGGCTAGAGGTCCGAATTTAACATCGTAAGTTTTAAGACGAAGGACCGATGAATCTCGGAGCTAAGAACTGTTAGTGGAAACTGTAAGTTTGGAAAAGAAGTAAGAGCTAGCTCGAGCTAATTGCAATTAGCTCGAGCTAGCTCTTACTGGAGTCGTAACTTCATGAAGTTACGACTCCAGTTGAGACAGAATGACTGTGAAAACTGTTTATCAAGGACTGGAAGATTCCTTTTATGAGCTTTGACTCACAGTTGTACTAACTGTGAAAGCCTTTCTGCCTAATGAATGACTAATGTCGGTAGAGTATTTACTCTTAAGTCTGTTTATTTATTTAGATTTTGGACTATTTCCGTTGACATCAAGCTTTGTTACTATGGGTTTATCATTTGCAGTTCATTGCGCATCTGCTGAAATATGTTTATGATTTATGTGATTAAACAGTTGACAGCTATTTTAGCCTAACCTGGTTTCATTTCAGTTTTTAGGCCGCCCATTGGCCTCTGCTTGGCTTTACATGCCCATCGAGACATATCTCTCATACATGCTGGTTTCCTCACAATGTTTTTTTTAACCGAAGCAAGTGATAATTGTACAATACGCACAAGAATCCGTTTTTATCAAAAGTTTTTTGTCTTGGGTTTGAACTAGAGACTTAGCCTTAGAAACAGACTTAGCAGTCACACCACACACCATCATTTATTAAATATAGTCATGTATAGAGTAGCATCTCTTTTTATTTCCAGCTCAACTCCATCGACAGTGCTAAATGCACTGTAACAGCCGATTCATTTGACACAAATGTTAACGACGCATGCACAACCAAAAGGCATTACAATTTCACACAGCATGAAATATGCGATTTCTAAACATCACAAACATAAAATTCGTTCCTAATTATGATATTAGAGAAGGCGCAACTGTAGCGAATCGTGCGCCCGTTCGGAACCAATCAGGTAATAGTCAAACGTTGCAGTGTGCGGTGTCATAGTAAAAGTACGAATATTTTTTACTAGGTGGTAGTGTTGACATGAAATTAAGAAGTTACATTGTAAGTGTAATGAATTTTTTGAATAGCGCTTCTGGGACACAAGCCTCTTCGATATGAGAAGGGAAAGGAATGGGCTGTACGTCGCTGCGCAGGCCAAGTGCGGGGGTGGTAGATGTCAAATTCCTTCGGATTATCACGATGTACGCCTTCACGTTTTTGAGATGATGAAATAAATTACACAAAGTAATCCGCCTGCCTGCGTTCAAAGCCACGACGTGCAACTCGTAAGTCGGGGCAGTTACTGCCGAGTACCGATCCACCACTGCTCCTCATTTGTATCTACTTTTGAAATTGAGTGTTTACTTACTGTATAGTTACTGTCTTCTTTTTCCATACTTCTCTATAACTCGCCATCTTAGCAGTGACCTTCTTTCTAGCCACAACATCCTTCACACAGTCCATCTATCGTTCCTTTGGTCTTCCTCTGTTCTTACTACATCTCATCTACATCTCTAGTATCTACTCGATATGACAAGGTTCCAGTTCGCATTGATTTGCGACTCTGGGGATATCATGTTGTGGTTTATTTTAACGTTGCCAGCTGATGTAATTACAGAAATGAATAGCGATTGTGCATTCATACGATATTCATGAGTTCGATGAAATGGGGTGGTCTACGTAATGTGACAAATAAAATCTCATTTATATTACAAACACTGAGTACAAATCCGTGTATGTTCCTCCGTTATCTGTATGCATATACGATGAGGTGCTGAGGCTGTCACATGCATTATTGTCATTTATTTATTTTCGACTTACAGTAGTAGGTCGTTATTGTGCTTAAATAGGGTGAAAGGTTTGTTGATAATAAACAAATAACTTTGCTTTGGTTGTCGAAGTTTAAATTAAGTTTGCGAGGAAAGTATTACAATGAATTAAGAATGTGTATGAATGAAAGGAATTACCTAAGAAATAATGATAGATTGTGTCAAAGATGAAATTACTTCTGACATACAAAAATGACACAGTGTTACTTCTAACAGGGAACTCTGGAAAAAAATACGTAAAAGTTTTTGCAACCTCCGTGGATAAGTCCTTTATTGGTAAATAAAGACTCGATCAACGATTCCGTCGAGAATATATTTTTATTCCCTTACAAGATCGAGAAGAAATGCCGTTATCAAAGGAAGTTCAAAGTAAAGCACAAGCTCAATGCGACCGTATATAGGACCTGCATACTCGGCTGCTTGGATTAAGTGCCGTTTGTCGTCTGAACAGTATGTGGAGTGAGACAAATAAGTAGTGAACTATACGCATTACGGTGAAAACAAGACATTTTGAAAGCATGACTAGCAGGATGTTTAATGCCTAAACACAAAGTGAACTTCACATCGTGTCGGGGCTCATACTTTGTACAAGTAAAAGTGAGAACATAAAGAATGTGGTTCAATTTTGGGACGGAGGTATCCTTAAAACAAGTCATCATTAGATGGATTTATAACAATTTATATTTTTAGTAGGCTCCTTAATCGTATCAATAAACTTCTGAGCATAGGTCTCTTAAAGTGCCTACGTCAGGAAAGAGTTGAAGTCTAAAACACAGGTATTTTTTTATTTGCAGTATCTTCCACCTTTCGTATTGTAAGCAATGCGTCGAGCCTAATTTGAGAAATTGTTCTTCTGGATTTAATTTTCATACATAATAATATTATAAAACCAAAAAAAAAAAACATGAAATTGAACACAATATTCCTAATACCAAAACAGTACACAACTCAACAATATCTTAATCAATGCGTACTTTATTATGCATAGTGACCCTTCAAATACCAGCGCACAGTGTGTTAAACCCGCTAACTTTTAGTCATAGTCCGCAAAAGGCCTGCACAGTGGAACGACCTCATCGTCCTTAATGACTAAACTCACAATCACTTCTATATTAGCACTGGCTTATTGCCAATGAGACTTTTGTGGCTATGCAAAACTATTTTGGCAATTTAGAGAAAGTTTCGACTATAATCCCATTAAAAGTTACATTTTGGTTGCAGAGAGCACAAGTTTAAGTTTGGTTAAGGAATGTATGGAAATAGAAATTTACGGAAATGGTCATTCCATTTCCATGAATTTCTATTCTATATTAATATTAAAATTATAGCACAAAGATAGACTGACAGAGAAGCGTTAGACCCTTGCAATAGTTGGATGGTAAGCAATCTGAAGAACAAAGCTCAATAAAGTTTGCATGTGAAGTCCACAAAAAGCATAGAACAATCGCAAATTAAAAGTACAGTCATCATTATCCTCGCCTTATCCAAATTTATTTGTGGTCGGCGCAGCCTAATATGTCCTTTTCTTCCATAATTCTCTATTATACTCGTCATCTCGGCAGTCACCTGGTTTCTAGACAAAAATACAGCTTCAGTCCCAGAAATAAAAGAGAACATCAATTTATTTCAATTCAACAACCCTCATGCTGTTTACAAAAACATCAAATCAAAAACCAGCACATTATTCAGTACCACATCTCTGAACCGCACGGCGCGCCAAACAAAACCAGGGCCCTATTTCTTTTTTACCGCTGACAGCTAATTTAACGTCAATATCGTGGTTTAAGGAAGCCAACGACGAGGCTTTTATCACTGGAGGAGCATAAAACACGTCGTGAGCGTAACGCCGAGCATGTGGGTCGACCGCAATCGATGCTATAACAACTTACATCCATTGATTTAATATTCCATCTTCGTAAGAATAAGGCAACCAACCACAAATATCCGGCCTGAGTTTCTATTATAGGTACCTACCTAACAATTGAATTGGCGGCTCATTTTTTTTATAATTTACTTCAAACAAACTTCTCAAAAGAAACTGTTACCCAAATTGCCCGAAAACTCCAAATGCCATATTTTTATAACTTTCCTGATTACCCTAATTTGATAAAATTCCGATAGAAATAATGCTCGCATTACACCGCTCGGATTACATAAAACCCTTCGGAGCAACAAAACGCGTGCCATAATGTTCCAACCTGATACATAAACATGAATATTGATAATATAACGCGATTGTATATTATTTTGACCTTGTCAGCGCTATCTAGCGGATCAGCGCGATACCACAAACTCGTACACGTAACTGATATGCACCGGTGTTTTAATATTTCGCAAATGCAGCTGAAATAGAGATTTTCATGCAATTTATTTCATAGAAAACAGAACTATATCTGTTTTCTTTGCAATCTTTTACCACTTCCCAATCTTTGTTTTGTCTAAACAGGGAGTAAATAATAAATTTAGAACACTGTGTGGTACGGCAGCGCACCATTTTGTTCCGATACCTGCCGCTAGATGCTATACTGTGCGCCGAAGTAGTGAGATTCAATATGGCGGCGCCATTCGCCTCTGGAACAGGGCGGGGAGAACAGTCGCCGAATCGACAGTACAATATCTACGCGTATTTTTGTCGAAACCGTCGGCTTCGTGACTCGAACGCGGGTGATATTGCAAAATAATCCAGTGTTTCTGTGTTGATTTATGCTGTTTGTGTTATCATATGTGTATTATGGTGGTTTTGTGGTGAAAAACGTGAAAGGACTTTAGGGTAACAATGTCTAGCAGTTGACATGTTTATCTGTGTCGTGTGTGAAGATTTTCCCTTCGCGTGAGGAGGTGGTGTGTGCGAGTGTGCGCGCGGGCGACCCTGTGTGCGTGCCACGGCCGTGGATACGCGAGGATCCAATGATGGATTGCATTTCCATGGATGTATAGGTAAAAATCACCCGCAAATTTTTGTTCACGTATACTTGCGCTTTGTCCCACTATGCAGGGTACAATGAACCAATTCGTTATTGGTCGCTTGCTTTGTTCAAAATCTTAATCTTTTTTGCATCTTAGTTAAGTAGTTTTGTTTATGGTCGTATCCTTGTATCGATGGGGATAAAGTTGGATTACAGTGCGATTATACATTTCTATGAGCTTTCCGGTTTTTAGTTTCCTTATCTGAATGAATGAGGTTGGCTGGACCTTGAGTAACACTCGTTCTGACGAAATGTTTTCCTCCATGGTTCATTGTGTAACGAGCAGTTTAGATTTAAGATCCTGATAGACTGATACAAAATTGATAATAACTCAATGAAGATAAAAAAAAACTAAATTAAAACTGACGTCTTATACCTAAGTTCTAATTGGTTTCCGATTGAATTTACAAAACTCGCCATTTTACGAAGAATATAAAATCACACACATATCACAGATACTATGAGCTTTATGTTAAAAGCGATTCACACTCACGCACAAAGTCTTGCTTGTATACCATTGAATTTTAATTCATTACATTCATGCAGAGTCGCGCGAGAATATGGTTCCCCTCGCTCTGTTCGCTGCCTCTGGTTATCAGCTTACAAAATGTCTGATGCTGTCTTACTCTGACGAACAGCTAATACGTATAGTTCCGTCTCTTTTCGGCGCATATTGCGCGTTTTTCTTCTTTTGCCGCGTCATATGCCAGTGTCGAAGCATAAGCGTAGTTTGGATTGTTTCAAAAGTGTATTCGATGAACGAATGCATTTCGTATGAGAACGGTTTGATTCGGCCGTAATTGTAAGGCTGCCGGTTTGACCCTAATTGATTTGAGTTCCTTTGTTTAGGAGGTCGGGTAGGTTATTAATAAGAGGGTACCTACGTTAAGGGTAACCGCGCAGCCAGAGTGCGCAGTTAGACGTTGGGAACCCGGCCGCGCCGCACGTGGTTTCGTGTGGACAATTTGCCGCGAATCTTTTGTCCTGTTCAGTGCTTAATGCCGTGGAAAATAGGATTTTATCATTCATGGACCACCTGGTAATAACTTCCTTTGAACCCTGTTTGAGTCAAATTACCGAGAATTTCGTTTGTAACGTATATTTTCGCCGTGATCCTTTAATTTTGCTCTCGATGAATGAGAATTTAAATCAGGGCCTTTTACGGTGTGTGAAAAAAAAAACTATTTGTTTTTGCATAAATCTATAATTTGTACCCTATGTAAATCTTTATACAGTATCGTATAATTAAGTAAGATAATATTTCCAGTGAAGTGAGGGTGAGTGCGCCAGTGCGAATGTAGACTACGTTATTCATGGGTGCAAAGCGAAATGCCGAATTATGCAAATAATAACAATAATACCCGCTTAAGTTTTATTACGTCTTTAAGTAATGTCCCTTCTATACGTATGTTAGTACGAGCTCTTTATGAATTCACTAAGGAAATTGAATAAAAATACAAGAAGAATTTATTGAAGAGAGATATAAACTAATATGGAATCCAAAG
This sequence comes from Xestia ashworthii, assembly GCA_950022955.1. Lineage (NCBI taxonomy): Eukaryota > Metazoa > Arthropoda > Insecta > Lepidoptera > Noctuidae > Xestia > Xestia ashworthii. The sequence continues at coordinate 12,655,959 of OX465561.1, forward strand.
AAGGTCCTTTTAGAAGTTCAGAGAACGGATGAAAATAGGAAAAGATTCAAAACCAGAACCAAATAAAATTGGCAAACTTTACTTTTACAAATAACACAAACTCCAGAAATAAAACCCCACCAAATTTGAATCCGCAAACTGAATTCAAAGTTAAGTATTCTTAATTTTCATAGAGATCAACGTGTTTGACCTTTTGGAGAGCGCTAAACAAACAGGATTCCTTCGCAAATACTTTGAAAGGATGGGATTTATTTACTCTTGGATATTTGAACAGATACTGTCAGTAATAAATCTCAAATATAAACACCTTTACGTTTCCTTTCAAGAAAGACAAAGGTTTTCACTCTGTCGGCATTCATCTTCTGCTCATATTACTTTTCTTCGTCTATTTGCATGTTGTAAATATCTATCTAGTGATCTGTGGGCTAGTGTAGAATCTTTAAATCAATTGAACGTATATATGTGAAATCAGATATTCAATTTATATTCACGCTGTATTCGAGATCCTCTTGAAATCGTCTAGAATTTCCAATCTCTTACTTTTATTGAAATATTTTTCTCTTGACTCTCAAAGGGTTTACTCAACATTTTAAAATATTAGCAGCACATTTCATAGAAGGAGCTTAAGTCTCAAGTTCTCAACTACATAGCTTTTAAAGGCTCTTCAACGTTTCAATTGGGTTGTTTCCCAAGAAATGTTTCTTCTCACTAATCTTCTTAATGTTGCGAACATTCTGTTGTGTTCACGGTATTTGTAAAACTTAAGGGGCCGGCGGAGCATGCGTTTTTCATACAAACGTAATACCAAAATAATATGAAAATCAAACATATTCTTAAGGTAGTGTGTATGTATTTCGATTGTTTTATAGAATATCTATGTTCCCAAATAAATATTTTGAAAGGACAATGATATAAAGACGAGATATTATGAGGAATTTAAAATTTCTATAGAACCGATCAAAATAAATACACACTACCGTAAGACTATGTTTGCTTTACAAATTATTTTCGTATTACTTTTGTATGAAATTCGCATGCTCCGCAGGCCTCTTAAGTAACGTTCTTCTTAGTTATTTCGCTACTGAGAAGATCTTTGAGCTACGAGGTATTCTGAACAAAGTCCGTATAATCGTAGAAACAAAGAAAATTAAATAATAAATCCCTGAAAAGAATCCAGTTTCAATAAAGTGCTAAGTCTAATTTTTTATCGAATTCTGTTAAATAAAATTCACCAATTAGTAAATTGCAATTCTCCGAAATTGTTATTGAAAACTTTACCAGTGAACTGATTTCTGGTGCTTGAGTAACCATTTCATGCATAAATGGAGAAATATTTTCCGTACTTAATTTTTTATCCTGAAATGGTGAAGTGGACTGGGTTTTGGTTGTTTCAAAAGCTTCGTTAAAATTACAGTTATTTTCCTACCTACATATTCCGATCATTTGCAATATTTTTTCATCTCTTCATTGATGAAAACAGTTTTTAAGCAGATTGACAACTTTTTATAAACTAGCTTTTCCCAGAAATTATCTCACGGGAATGTTTTAAGAATATGCCTTTGACACAACCTCTGACACTGATATCACTCATTCGTGAAAGAATTATCGGAATCGGATCAGTAGTTCCGAAGGTTATCCAGTACATCCAAACTTGCAAACATACAAACTTTACCACTTTATATTATTGTAAATCAGTAACTAACAGTAGCTTTATTGGGCTCTTATCTAACATCGTTAATGTAATGATGTTTACATGTAATGAATGATTTGCGTAGGTAATCCATCATATAGGGAAGTCACGTCTCCGTAACGGCCCGTCGATTAGGTACTGAAGAAAGTACTTTTCCCTCCATCTCCAACTTATTCGAAAGTGGCAACACTGTTGTTTAAAGTACTTGACTGCCTATTAAGTTAATCTGTCAATTTAGACGTGCTTGTATATTGTACTTTTGCTCAGATGAAGCAAAGTGTTTGACAGATATGTTGGTAGGTATTTCTTTGTGTTCGAAGTTCACAGGCCTGAATAAAGACTTTTCTTTCGGAGTCAGTAGTTAGACACTGCTGACTGTTAAGTCTGTTACTTAAATCCTGAATATTTATCAAATAATATACATATTATCCTCAAATATTTTGAATGAAATTGTTCAGAAATTACAGTGAAGCAAACCATCCCTGAATTTGTGTCCGAAATAATCGCTAACAAATAACTCGAATATCAAAATTAAACTCGATATGCTGCAATCAAAATGCCGATACAGACCGTTCCTCTTTCAACAGTAAAAAGCAATTTACATCAGCAGCCACTTTGAGCTGAGATAAAATCAATGTTATAAGTTCTTTCCAGGTATGATATACCTATTATAAGCAAAATGCTGGGAAAAACCAAGTAAACTTATTGAAGACAGAAAATCGTAGTTAAGACGCCTGCGGAGCATGCGTATTTCATACAAACGTAATACCAAAATAATTTGTAAATGAAACATATTCCTAAGGTAGTGTGTATTTATTTCGATTGAATTACAAAATATCTAGGTTCCCAAATATATATTTTGATTAGACACTGATTTTAACAAGAGTTATAAGAAAAATAAGTTTTCTATAGAAACTTTAAATTCCCCATATCTCGTCTTTGTATCATTGCCCTGTCAAAAAATACATTTGGGAACATAGATATTCTGTAATCCAATCGAAATAAATACACACTACCTTAAGAATATGTTTGATTTTCATATTATTTTGGTATTACGTTTGTATGAAAAACGCGTGCTCCGCCGGGCCCTTAAGATCTGATCGAGGTGATGCTTTGCTACCATCGTGAACTTTATAATAATACAACAGAAAAAGTTATTTTTCGAGGTAGCTGTAACATTTCCACTGGGCATTGGGCTTAAAATCCACTACGCGGGCCTAGTGTTGAGTGATTGATCCCGCATGTCTTTCATTTTTGGGAGCAGCAGTGCTGTAAACATAATACAAGTCCCTGGGTTCAAACCCTCAACCTGTGGCAAGTAAGTCAGGGCATTTATCGCTGGACCATCACTGCTAACTTCGATAACACCAATAAAACTAGTTCTAGGCCCTAAATTTGCACTAGAATCGCATTTGTTTAAAACTATTATCTAAACTGAAATGTTTCTAAACGAAAATATTGCAATAAACACCGAAATACCATTAAATGCTGTATCGGAATTCTTTTGTAATAATTGTTTCACCATTTTTGACGGCCAATTGATATTTTGTTTCGGATGATTGACTCAATCGCTTTTGTGTTCGTTTTATTAATCAGCCTTGTATCATATCGCATCAAATCGTAGCTCTTTATTGGTTTGATTCATCTTAATACTTTTTATTCAATTTTGGCCTTTTTATTAGAGCAATAGATTTAATATTCATAAGGTCGTTGCGATTTGAAGGTGTGAAGAACTTCTCACAAAAAGGTTGTCGATCTTTGCTATGTTTATTATGACACTTCTCGGTTTCTATGAAAAAACTAAACATCACGCCTATAATCCCCAAAGGAATGACAGACGTCATGTTTTGCAGTGTTGGTTTATTATGAAAATGCAGCATAATCGGCCCTGTATCGAAGAATTTGGAAGTCATGGGGAGAGTCCTTTTGCCAGCTGTTCCCACAGCTAACCGTAACAAAATAAGTAAAGACATAAGAAGGATGAAGCAAAATAGTGCACGTATCGAAGCACGTGGAGTTCTGTAAGTTCTACCTACCTATCCTATAAAAGAAAGGTGTGAAATCCTTCATTGCCGTAAGTAATTAAAACACGATAAAGTTAGAATCTAATAATACTGGTCGTTGATTGTATTTGCACTTTTGCAGTTGCTGCATTCATTTATAATTGCAAAGTGCTTTTACCAATCAATCGCACTAATCGAACTTTAAAAGCTTTTACATACAGAGCTTTCCATTACAATCTAGCTTTCATTACTGTGTCTTTACTTTACTTTAAACCATATTTAGTATATGAGTGAGAGTAACCAGAATGAAATATTTTCTTTTTTAAGCTCCGTAGCTTTCGCTGCAAAGCTCCTAGTTCACTGAGCAAACTTAATTAAATAGACTTTCAGAAAATTGAGAAAACGTTGGCTCAGTTAATTTAAAAACGATGTACTTGCGATAATAGGTCGTACAACGGCTACAGGCAAATTAATTATTCATATTACCTAGAACATGTAAGCGCTCTCTCGTAATATTTTAAACAATTCTGGCATAACAAGCAACAAATGTTATTGATATAATAATACAAATAACAACATTTACAAAATTTAGTTCTTTAGTGTAAGTAAATGATTAAATTAAGTATAATTAACCGTTCATTAAGAGTTAAGACTTAATTAGATATTGTAAACAAGGACACAGCCTTGCTAAACAAGAGATTACTTCCTCTTCATACAAAAAACTGTTTTTTTATGCATACGTCAGGGCGGCTAAAATGTAAATTATGATAACATTTTGGTATTACGCCCGTAGGTGTTATACTGTTAAATTAAATTAACTTATTAGTTTAAATTGCACAGCTCTATGGAATAGTGCTCACTTTTTCATATTTTGAAATCCTCGAGGCCCTTTATTAAAATAAATCAAAGATACTCTTGGATAATCAATACCTAATCATAACCTATACAACTCGTATAAAAAACACTCTGCCATAGCTTTGTTTTCACTGTGATACTATATTTTTTACAGAATATCGATGGGGTACGTCAAACTTCTGTTTGAAATGACACTATTTTTCCCGCAAAAGAGTGAAATACGCACTGAAAGCACGTAATAATTTTCGAGATAAGACCGACTAAACGAGTAGACACAGTAACAAACTTTTTAATATGAAGTGCTTTTACAATAATAATAATAATAAAATAGTTTATTGGTATAACAAGTGTAGGTATTAACAAAAATTTTTTGTGATTGGATCCTCCTTTTAGGCAGTATGTTTATAAATCATTTATTTTGTTTGAAAAATAGCCAGTTCCTTCACGTTTATGGGCATTTAACCGAGGGTCATAGTTTAAACATGGGCTTAGCCATAAAATTTCAATGTATCCTTTGTCCTTTTTTACGACCCTCTAGCACTGGAGTTTTTTTTTTAAGTCAGGTCTAAGATATTACCCGCGTAATATATTTTATGACTCAAATGGGGATGAGTGTTTTTCTAGATAGGCTTTCTCGTAAACTTTCCGCAATCATCTACAAATTGGTACGTAAAGATGCAACATTTTCACTAAGAATTGTCAAAGTAGCAGAAACGCTTCCTCTGGGACACCTTCTGCCATGGCCCACCTGGAAGACCCTAAACAGTTTGCGAAGTCAGGTGGGCCGCTGCACAAACAACCTGGTCCGGTGGGGGTATTCCGATGAAGCCATGTGTGACTGCGGTGCCTCAACGCAAACTATGGCTCACCATCTGTCTGGCACGTATGCAAGGGGGGGGGATAGTTGGGAAATATCCCCCCCCCCCCCATATAACGGAAAAGAAAATACATAGAAAAACCAATCAGCCGAACCAGAAAGCAAAAATTTTAGAGCTCGCTTCGCTCGCTCGTGCTCCTATTTTCTTTCTGAGTGTCCCTAACAAAATTAACTTAGCAGATGGCAGGCAAAATGGCATATTTCTTGAATAAAGGACAAAAGAAAACCTATCAAATTCGAGGTGGATGCAAACATTTTCAAGCTCGCTGCGCTCGCTTTTAAATCCTATTTTTTTTACTTTGATGGGCTTTTCTGGATAGATCGGTCAATTTAAGTTACACCTTGAATCTAAAATAATTAACCGATTCGGAGTGCACCAAATTTCGAGCTGTTTTCATGGAATTGAAGGTGCACCTCCCTGGGAAAAATTGTGCCAGCGCCCATTCCCAGTTCCCATGATTGTTTCAATGTTTGTTCCAACACACATTTTACCACTTTGGAAGTGTCTCTCGCGCATACTATTCAGTTTAGAAAAAAAAATATTAGAAACCTCAATATCATCTTTGAAGACCTATCTATAAATACCCCAAACGTATGGGTTCGAGGAAAAAAAAATGGGTTTCAGTTCTAAGTATGGGGAACCCCCAAAATTTATTGTTTTTATTTCTATTTTTGTGTGAAAATCTTAATACGGTTCACAGAATACATCTACTTACCAAATTTCAACAGCATAGTTCTTATAGTTTCGGAAAAAAAGTGGCTTGTGACATACGGACGGACTGACAGACAGACATGACGTCCATTTTTTGCCATTTGGCTACGGAACCCTTAAAAGGGGAAATCATCGACACGATAAACAAGAAGACTAAGAATTCAAGTGGAATATATACAACTGTAATACTGATAAAATCAAGCCCTAAAAGAATCAAAAATCATGGTTTCGTCAGACTTTTGGATCGTAGTTCGCTTTTTTGCTACAATATGTACACACGCGCGGGAACAGAAGTTTGATTTTCAGCTAATCTCACCCAGCCAAGTTAATACAATATATTCTTCATTCATATACCAAGCAAAACCATTTCATCGTCATCATCTTTTCAGCCAAAAGACGTCCACTGCTGGACATAGGCCAAGTGTTCACATTGACCGGTCTCGTGCGACTTGCATCCACCGAATCCCCGCAACCTTCACCTTCAAATCAATTTACTAAATCCCAAATAAATGCAAGTTAACGTTATTTCCCAAATTAAGTACTAAATGATGAATATTAATGGCAAACGTTAATTAAAACAGCTACGGTCAATTAATGTATTACTATGTAAATTCATACATCGTGGATGGTGCAAGCTAGACAAAACTGTATCTCTATATTTTTGTAGTTTCCGTTACGAAACGTGGATTGTCGATATTTATTTAGTTATTGCATGTGCATTCAAATTCTCGCTTTGCTCACAAATATCCGTGGTTTACCCAATACGTCGAAATGAAGAGCTCGTTCCACAAATCCCGAATATTTTTGTAGCTTTAAATATTCGTGGTTATGCAAACCGCTTTGAAATATGTGGTCCTCAATAATCAATTCCTGTAGGTACTTCCAGGAATGCTATTGACAGGGTCACTGATGATCTTATTACATCTTTTGAGTGGCCTATAAACCCCGCGGGAAATGCCAGAGGTCGGTTCATGGAAAAGATCAGAGCTAATATAAATTCTTATTTCCGCATATAAATCTTACCTGTTATCGGCATTTTGTAAGAAATAAATCTATAACAGAAGAGTTATTATGAGCATGAAGAAATACTACATTTATAATCTCGCTAACATAATATTAGGGATAAGAATATTAACTAATTTTAAGATTTGACTGCTTATAAAGGTACCTTAATGTATCTCGTGTGAAGTTACAGATAATAAATCGGATCCGGATGATGAAAAAGATGATATTAAGAAAGTCATTTGGGGAAGTTTAAACCTGACAAGGAGAAACAAAATTATTTTGAAGACGGAAGTTAGCAAAGAGTGTATTTAATTTAGCTAGACGTGGTAGAATTCCACATAATAATGTTAAAATCCACACTGAACATATTAATGGAGAAACATTTCGGCTTGGCACAGTGTACGAGCGAGCAAACTTTTTAGCTTTTTGTTCGCGCGTCGGTGCTGTTACAGAAACGGCAATTTCATTGTTGTTCAAATCTTTTTGGCTTTTAAAAGTTATTCTAGTGACCTATTGTCGGATTGGTTAGATTAAGAGCTCTTTCGAACTCGACATTAATATAATAAACACTAGTTCGTTATCACAATCTGCCTAGCCTTTTCCCAAAACTGTGTTAGGGTCGGCTCCAGTTTTATCGGTTTCAACTGAACACCAGTATTTTACATGGAGCGACTGCCTAGAGCGATTGCCTATCTAACCTCCAAAAGTGAAATAGTACTGCGTAGGACCCTTTTTTAGGACTGTAACTAGTTCAAAAATCTCAATACCCATTCAGATGTAGTGAACTCTAACTAAACGACCTACTGTCTAAAGATAATGTCATTATTTGCTATTCAAGTGAATTAGAAGTAATAAAGATTTCCATGGAATGGGTCCTTTAATCTGCTCGGGAGCACTAAATCTCCTTTATCCTTTGACATATAGGGGTCTGTCGCAACGCTGATTACTACAATTATTTAGAGCCATTCTCTATGAAGATCGACATGACATTGCCAACCTACGTGATGAGATTACACAAATTGTTTATCCAAAGTGTACGTAATAACTTCATGTAGACGCTAAACCGATGCCAGTGGCCCAACGTAATAATTTTAATCCATTTCAGCCAGACGAAGAATTTCTGTTTATTACGAACAATACGGTAAGTAATGTTTCAACTGTACTCGCGTTAAATACAGAACAAAATGAAACTGCGAGAAGCGATAAACTTGGGAGAATTAAAAATGTACAATCAGTTACAGTCGGTGGTTTGTGTACTACACTGATATTATAAGAGGTTGTCCAAATTCACTGAGATCCACTGCAATGCGGCTGCATAATAAGGTCAACACACACCAGGCACCAGCCTAGGTACGTACCAAATGAATTTAAACCGACATGGCTTCTTACATAAACGACAAACAAGATTTAAGGCGAACATAAAATTGGTGCATTGAGAAAATAACTGAGCGATCCAATTTACTCGGATCAGTCCATCTGGCTGTTCCGATTCTGGCAAATTTTTAATTCAACAAAGTTTATGGACTGGATTCCAGAATTCTACTTACGAATCCTTATTCAAGATTATTCGAACAAAATAAACGGATTTGAATAGATCTGTTCGTTGCAAACTGAAAATTTGTTAAAACGATTGAGAGACAACCACAATTAGGGTTCGGAATAACTTTTTAATTTAACACTTTCTTGCTTGGAATTCTAATTAAATGAGATTAAAGCGATCGCTTATGTAATTAATATTCATAGTGAACTCTCTCTAGGACTTATTTTCCACAATTTCAACTCCAGTAATGCGAGTTGAAAAGTGTTATTTTAAAACTCGCTTAAATCTGAGGTTACCCGTGTCTCCCTCGGGCTTTCATTTATACGAAGCGAGCAAATAATCATGGCTCGTGTTTCTTTCATTTGAAGGATTAACTCTTAATATGCTGAATGATATTTTAATAAACTTGACGAACATTTTGCTGTAAAAATGAAACGGATCTGTTTTGCCAACTGGTTTTTAACATATCCGCAATATCTTTTAAAGTTTGACTTTAAAAGAATTTTGGTAAACATAGCTCATAAAAGCGTGAATAATTTCGCATTACATCACATTATTTATAAAGTAATTAAATTCGTTTACACGCTGATGTTTAATTAATTGGAAATGAAGCTCACTGATGATCCGCTTTGATTGAAATTAACTGTGATTAAAGTTATTTTTTAATCAGTTATGAAGGCATCAAGTGGGTAACTTGTCAGTTAAATTAACATACTTGTTAAGGCGATGACTACAGGGCGTGTACCGTCTCACAATATTGCGGTTATCATGACAACTAATGTTATAGAGCTGTGGCATCTGTTTGCTCTGTCTACAACTCGACAGCGCAGATAACTTTGTCTTACTTAACTTAATAACATTTAACTGTAAACATTTGCGTTTGCTTTTACTTAACTTCCCAATCATTTCCAAGTCTTTATTTACGTAACTTAAGTCACAAAATCCTGTATTATAAAGTGCTGAGGTACGTTTTCATTAGGAACGGAAGGGTCCGTCAGTATCTGGAACCTAAAATCGGATTTCCATGAGGTTTTCGGTCGTTTATTAGGGAAGGTTCGGTACTTAAGCTTTACTTTATATATTTAGGGGTGACGAGCTTCAAACAGGTCTGAGGAAATGGAGTAACCCTTATTTTAAACGTTTAATATCCCCTAATTCTTTAAATTGTACTCTTATTATGTTAGCCACCTTTGTATAATAATTTAATTAGTAGTAATTAAGTACCTATTATTAACAAAGTTACCATAAATATTAATATTATTAGTGGGTATTACAATGACACTAGATTGTTGTTTGGATTGTTGTTTAAATTAACTTATTAGTTTATAGTACCTACCTACTGTGTATTCGTAAAACAGATTATATTATAATCATTACATTTATTTTATTATTCAGGATGATTTATTCAAATGATTCATAGCCAATTATTTGCTTTCACATCGTGATTTAAAAAAGAAACAAAATATTTTTGTCATAACATGACTTGTACAAGAATGTAATGCGTTACAATTATTGATAAGTATTTCGTACTTATCACGTGTTTGCAGGCAAAATATTTCTTCTCAAAAATTGTTTTCCTGTGTTTTATATTAATTTATTTAACAAGGTTTTCCCTCATTCTAATTCTAAGTATGTATACCGAAAAACTGTTGTAGCTAAAGTTAAATGTTGATGCACGTGTTTGCTTCATAGTGCAAAATTACCTTGATCAACATGAAGTCATCTAGAAATCACACACAGACACTTTTTCACTCCTAAGTGAGACAATCAAATGAAGTTTAAAGAATACCCACAATCATACCATCTCAAGGACAAACAATACTAGGCAAATAAATAATAATATGACAAATCGAGGATTAGATTGAGACTGTCAATGTCATGACCATGAGTGACAGTGACAGCTCAAAACTGCCAAGCCGAACTAATCCTGAAACTGGAAGAGTCATTATGCGCTGCATCTACCTACGTAACGTATATCGACATCTCCTTCCAACCGTGCAACGTTGTTTATTTCGCGGCACGCCGTGTTTGCCAACACTTAATAATCAGCCACTTCCAGCTGTCTTCCGACTTTCCGACTATCACTGTGTGCCTAGTACTTACAACTTTATATTTCACTGTAAATATTCCCGCGATGTACAAGGAAACATTTAACTAATCACTTCCTTTTATTGACTAGGTAATTTATTCGTTTTTGTAAATGTAATATTAATAAGTATTGTAATTACATTATACAATAATTGTTCTGTTATTAATTTGCATGCTGGTGATGTCTGTCTGATGATTAATTAAACAGATAATTTGTTGCTTTATATTTATCAATGTAATGCTGTTAATAGATTTTTCGTTTCAGTATAGAAACTAGTGAGGCTAAAAACCAAAAATACTTACTTAATAATTTAAAAAAAACGAATGTTGTATTGCAATCAAATACTTAAAAAAAACATTTTTTATGGAACTGTACATACAGTTATGGTAAAAACTTAAAACATAGTTTAGTAAACCTAAGAAATACTATTGCTTGCAACGTTTATGGACTAGTAAGAAATGGAATATTATCTACAAACATATCTTACAATATCTCAATACGTACAACACTCCAAGTTTAGAAAATAGACAATGCGCGCACGTGCTCGAAACAAAAGGCAATAAGGAATAGGGTTGGCAAACATTTCATAATTAATTTATAAATAAATCTTCATTATATTCTAACCAATCTGCCGAGAAGTCTCTAATTAACGAGTTACCAACTTTATGATAAAGTTATTGCTATTTATTTATTACGTTAAGGCTCTACAAAGTATAAACCTTTCACAATATTAGCTTTTGCATGTGACTTAGCCTACGTAGAGATTGAAAATCATCCCAAGGATACCCTTAGGACAATTTGTTACCTATAAGTTTCGTACTCGTAGTTCCGGAATGGAAGAGCCATGACGTGTCCTTAACCCATCCCTGCCCCATGCCATGGTTTCATCTGTATGCTTAAATTGAAGATACGTAAAACGCACACCCGGGGCTGCGGGACTGTTCGAAAGGTATACCGTGGTCCCGGAACATAAAGGGCGAGGAAGGAACATGGATGGGTTTTAGTCAGTAAAAGTCTGACACTTCCTCCCGCTCCGCCCAGAGTGGGAACCGGTATTTGATGGTATCCCAACCGAAAAAAAAGGAACACCGACAGAGTACGAGTATAGATATAACAATATAACGATGTGATTGTTCACAATATTTTCGTTCTTCGACACCAAGAGCAAAATAAATAAAAGTCCGCAACTAGATTTTATAGAACACAAAGACCCGGTCTGGTACCTCCAGCTACATTCACCTTTTATTCCGATTTGGCCGAAACGTCGGAGAATAAAAGGTATAGTGCCTTAAAATTGCAAACGCGAAATAGACTCCAGTCCCAGCGTTCTATTAATGTGTACGTTTCGGAAAAGTTTGATGACTATGTTTTATCCATATTTATAGAATGGATAAAATATTTAAACAGGGATGAGGAAGTAACACCAATAATAATGCTATTCTGGCATTTGTTTAGGTGTGACAGTATTTATGGAGAATTGTATTTTAAAGAAAAGCAAATGACAGCCGTACACATTCCCAGTAAGAAAAATAAACTAAAAGAGTTAACTGACTATTAACATACATTAATGCCAAAGCTTGATGTAACAATACACACATGTAAATATTTATTTTAATGCTAGTTGAAATACGTAATAACAATAAGTTCACCAGGGATGCAAAATACCGGAGTAAAGTACTTGACAACCCTGTATTTTGCGGGGCGAATCTTGTTATTTATGTCCACTGACCACTATTGAGTGCTGTTCCCGTCTCTTTATGCTAATAGCTTGCACTGCAATAGCTACACACAATGTAATTATTTATTTCCATGTGAGCTTGGGAGATAATAGCAATTTCACTTGGGATGCCAAATGTCAAACTGTAGTATACGCCAGCGTTAGGCCCGGTTTCCACCAAAGCGGAGAGGAGCGGAGCGGAGAGGAGAGGAGGACAAATCGACCAATCATCTCTCACGTTTTATGACCGCAATGTTTTGGCGTTTTGTACGAGAATAGTATAACATGAGGCAACCCTGTAATGTGTACGTGGCGTAAATTTATGTTCACTGACCACTACATATTGAGTGTTCTCTTTATGCTAATAGTTGACATTACAACGACACTTGTAATTATTTATTTTTATGTAACCAAACGCTGCATGAAACCACAGTACTAATATTAGAGAGAATGTAATCTTTGTTTACGTGGTTGTGTCGCTTTTGTAGAAAGATGTAAAAGAAATAAGCGCACGCGATGTGTGCAGCTTCCTATTGTCTCGCGTTAGCGGGTATATGTAGGTACTACAGGCTTCTTGAATACAAAGGTATGGAATAGACACCTCTTAACTTTTTATGGGAGCCTGGTAACTTGTCGTATGTTGCGAAAATTCTTACGATCTTCATCACAGTTTCTGTTTGATCTGTCTCTGGATTATAGGCATAGTTTTGTATTCAATAAGATAACTTGCACCCTTCGAAGGCAACTAGAATTTATGGCACTGTTCTAAAGTCTTTACTACATTTATGATTGAAACCCACCATTGAACCAGTTCATTGATTATTTTTCTGGGTTCCAATCCAACATACACATAACATTACTTAAATCAGTTTTTATAGCAATTGTCTCAAACCATACAATTCCATTCCCTTCTCATTGAGAGGAGGCCGTGTCCCAGCAATGGGAACATTGTAGGCTGACGATGAGATGATGATGAAACAATGCAGAAATCATTTAAGTAAGTTCGGAAATAATTCTGTGTGCTCGTGTGAAACATAAAATGCCAACCAAGAATTTAAAATATTGTCAAAACGTTAAACATTTTCTTTATAATCTTATCTCAAATCAAAAGTTCCCAAATTTTCGCACTTCATTTGCTTCCATTTTGCTTAAAGTTAACGTCTTTTAGATAAAATCTTTTTGAAGTAAACCTTACATTAAAATCATATTCAAGACTTTAACACTTTTAAGCTCTTAGATGTCGGGCTTCGTACAACGATTACTTTAAAATGTAGCACTTTGGAAATTATATTCATTTTATAAATTCTGTACTGCATTCAGGACATTTTACAATATTGATAGATGTGCATATCCATGATATTTTCCATTCTATGAAAAGAAAAATTCTAAACAAATGTAAGAGAGACCGACAATACAACACTGACAATACAACAATATTGTAATAAAATCTCTTCTCTACAAACCAGTTAAAACTAAAAAAAGGCCTAAAATGACTGTAAATTGCCGTAACTCGTAACACAGCCTGTTAACTAATATCCATTTACAGCTTGGCATGTTTGGCGACACTACGAGTACATTCATCTCCTAGTTCGCACGCAGAATACCCAACAAATATTAATTTAGTAACCCATGCATGTTGGAAATGAAATACGGCCGACATAGATCATTCTGTACGAGACCAACAACGTTTTACACCACAAACCGTGTCGGGTTGGCGACCCGCTCGAAGCAATAAAACAATCCACTTCTCCAAATGACAAAGAACTTTGGAAGATAAGCGACGAACGAAACACTTTTATTTCGTTCCCCCAAATACTTGAAGTGTTGGTAAATGTACTGGCACGTTTGTAGTTTAAGAAGTGTTATCGTTCAGGCGCGGGTTCGAGTCACGCGACGGCCATTTCACTCGCAGTACTTGTACACCTCCCTACAGAGCATCCACGATGTCTGGGAAACCCGTAATGGCACCCACGACATTTATTGTAACTAGCTCAAATGTTGAAATCGGAGCTTTTCGCTGTAGTTGGATATAAAACAAGTACTTTTGTTGTCAGCGGAATAATCGAATTCATGAATTTCATGAGTTGTCACGTATTGAACCCTTTCTATAAGCTTCAATGGTCGATTATCTTATGCTTCTATTCATCTGCGCAGATTATAGGTTGATTGAAAGCATCACTTTACTAACAATGCTTGGTGGAACCATTCTCAAACGGCAGTTTAATGAACTTGAGCCTCGTGCCTTTAATATTCCGATCCCCATTCCGTTGGTAGTTATACCGATAGTGGTTTCACCGCACAAATAGTTTGGTTAGCAAGTCAGCGGGCGTTACGCGTCTATCACAGCTACAAGTTGAATCGTCCAGCAGAAATCCAACTATTTCCTTTCAAATATAATCTGCGGGGGTCGAGTTGATCGATTTGGGCCGTCGGTATCAGACAGATAGTCGGAATGTCCCTCGATCTATTTGTTTTCTATTTGTTTGTTGTGTAATCCGGCTGGCAAATTTGCCGAGTCAGGGATTGATGTATGCGAAGTTAAAACTTTATTGTCAAGTTCGGTTTTGGATTCGGTTCCAAACGGAGTATTAGAAAAGTTCAGAGCGCTTACTGAGTACATCCACGCGCCAAACAATAAAGCAAGTCTGCTATTTTATTGTTTTGATACTTTAACTTTCTATTTGATATTGGCTGGTGCACTCGGTACGTGTACTGCGTACTTATAATGTGTGTAAGGAGACACTGTTTAAAGAAGTGTTCAAATCCTAATGGTTTTATTAGGGTTCCGTAGCCAAATGGCAAAAAACGGAACCCTTATAGTTTCGCCATGTCTGTCTGTCTGTCTGTCTGTCCGCGGATAATCTCAGTGACCGTTAGCACCAGAAAGCTGAAATTTGGTACCAATATGTATATCAATCATGCCGACAAAGTGCAAAAATAAAAATTTAAAAAAACATTTTTATTAGGGTACCTCCCCCAGACGTAAAGTGGGGAGCGATTTTTTTTTTAATTTTGACCCTGACGTGTGATATATTGTTGGATAGGTATTTAAAAATGAATAGGGGTTTTCTAAAATCATTTTTTGATAATATTAATATTTTAGGAAATAATCGCTCCGAAAGTCAAAAACAATGTGTCCCCCCCCCCTCTAACTTTTGAACCATAAGTTTAAAAAATATGAAAAAAATCACAGAAGTAGACCTTTATATGAACTTTCTAGGAAAATTATTTTCAACTTGATGAGTTGAACAGTTTTTGAGTTATATAGCACTTTTTCAAAAAAAACGCAAATGATAACTTTGTTTTTCATACAAATACTATGAAAAACAAAGTTATTTTTGCTGACGAAAAATGTTGGTAGTTTTAATGGTCTGGGAAGCTACGGAACCCTACAGTGAGCGTGGCCCGACACGCTCTTGGCCGGTTTTTCTTCAGTTTATTTTTGAAGTCGTCTGAGTCTGAGAAAAAACATTTATCTTTAAAAAAATCCCTCCGGCAAGCCGCAGGAGGAGGTAGATTTCGAAGAAGGTGCTGGAGCGTCCGACAATTGAAAATTTGTATAAAGAGTTGTACTTATGTGTACAATCTACAAAAAAAATGTGATTTCAAAATCGTTGTCCTGTAATGGAAAGTTCACCCTTTTTAAATTCTCTCATAAGAGTTTAGCATGGAAACGCCCTCAAAAGTTTAGTTATAATTTTTTATTTCGAAAACTATAAGTTTTATCGCTAAACTTTGAAGGTAACAATTGTAAAGTAAACAATAGGCTTTCAAAAAAAAAAATTTGCGACGGTCAAAATGTTTACTGTTTCGGAGATATGATTTTTTTTCGCAAAAAATTTGGAATTTTCAACCCCCTCCCCAATTTAGGGGTTGCATCAAAAAAGTTTTAATTTAAAGATGTCCGTATTCGTACTCAGAGTGATAAAAATGAGAAACGGTTCAAAAATTTTCCATAGGAAAAAAGTTATGGCCAAAAAACTGATTTTAGAAAAACCGCCCCCCCGCCGCCCCCCATGGACGAATTCCGTCCTTTCACGAACTTAGCCTAAGTTTTGACGGTTTCGATTTTTTGGCCAAGTTTGAAAGCAATCGGTTCATAATTGCGACCTGTAGAGTGTGGCTAAATTTTGCTTGTCACCCATATACATACGTATTCATATATATCCCCGGTAGGTGAGAGACCAATAGGTAGATTTTTTTTTTTCAAAAAAAGGAAATCTACCTAAAAACATTTATCTTTAGAAATGTTTTTCTTCTTTTTCAGTTCGGTTTTGACCACAACAGTCGATAAAATACGTTAACGGCCATTTTCAATGACTTACTAACAGGTAACGGAAGTTCGCTATCTCTGTCTGTTTGACATTTAGCTTAGAATCAAAATGTCTCAGAAAAGCTTTCTTGAATTTTTCTATGAATCAAGTGAAGGTAGGTGACGTTTTCTATGAATCAAATGACGCGGATAGGATATTTCAAGCTAACTTTGTTTACAGAAACACCGATAGCTACGGACGTATGGCATATTAACCAACAGTAATACGTTAGTAAGTTATAACTTAAAAACGGCCGTTAATCTTTTTAATTACTTAAACCTTTTACGGCCTCTCGATTAATAATATGTAGAATCAGCTCTTTTAATTGAAAGCTAGTCCTACTCTACTTATGTATGTCATTCAAGTAACTATTGAAGCAAGTGAGTTAGTATTTTAACTTATGCTACTAAGCTCACATGGCTTTTGATTTAAGAATTTGTGTGTAAATCTTCAAGATTTATGCGCATTTAATTACCCTAATTGGCTTTATCCGTTGAATGCGTATCTCCGTAGTTTCAGATCGTAGAACCTAACTTGGTGCACAGAGATACTTAGTTTAATTAAATCTTACCAAGGAAGACTAGACTTGCTAGAGCTTCACCTTTATATTTACATTATTAGTTTTAAACCTAACATTTAAACTTAAGGCGATTACACGAGCTAAACGCGAGTTTTATAATTACTAAAAGTATATGATTCACTGCTATAAACAAGACCAGAAAAATACATGATATTCTTCAGGATATATGCTAGCATGATACTGTTTTGAAAACATAATACAATTAATTTGGCTCGATAAAAATAAATCACGAACGTACCTCTAAAAATATCTTTCAAACAATAGAAAACGTACTAATATGCATGCGATCATTCTGATTTTTTGGCAAATAATTCTACAAGCAATATATTAGCATGATACTGTTTTAGTTTTTTAATCCAATCAATAGTTTTTTTGTAAATCGATCGAAACCACTCATTTCGCGCTATTTGGCCCGCAGTGGCTGACGTAACAACCACTTTGTAGTGCAAGCTGATTAGAACTTTATTCTAACAGCATTTCAAACGAAGTTTGAACCACCACAAATAGAGTTGCTAATTTAGCTCGTCTAAGCGCCTTAACAATTGTGCCTGAGATAAATCGTCGTTTTAAACCCGTAAAAGTACCTATACATTGTACTCAAAAATATTGAAGGATTAAAATATGAAGAGTACTGCATATAAAATTCACGCGGTCCCTTGCATAATGAGAAGTTAACTGGAAAACTTAATAGAACCCTCGACACGTTTTATTCATGACCGTAAAGCCTTTTAACTTTAATTCACAAGGTGCCTCGGTTCGGAAATTTATGAGGTGTCATTGGAAAAGTTAAGTCGTTGATCAAACTTGTGCCGCCTTGTTTCAAGATTATCTCACTTGATATTAATCAGTAACCGCTTAATTTGCGTAAGTAAATACAGAGTGTATTGTTGGACGAACAAACAAGGTAACTACCTACACAACTTAGATAATGACAAATGGACCCTTTCTGTGTACACGACAAAGATTGTCTCTTGTTTCGAAACTGTTTTCAAACAACCAAACGTTGAAACGGTGCTTAAAAGCTTTCGGAAGATCTATAGAAAAAGATTGGCAATTAACACGACTATTTTGAGTGTTTAAGCAAACGTTAAGTTACAGAAGAAACAGTAAGCTAAGTTTACAAACGCACCGACTGAAATAAGCTCCGTTTAAGTTTTATGATAATTACAGTGCAAGTAAGTGGAGACTTGGAGGGGCAACAATGTCGTTCAGAACACATTTCAAGTTTGACAGAAGCGCGCCAAGTTCATAAGTCAATTATTTATAGGTATCTCACATCGATGCGTAACTGAGTTTCCAAGTCAATTTCCAATAAGTTCAGAGAGAACTAGTGGAAACTAATCTCCTAAAGCTAGTGTAGTAAACCGCCGGCAAATCTCTCGTTTGTCACTTCGGGACCGCTGGCTGGACTCGTTACTCCGAGTAAATTTATCGCCACTTTATACAGCGCTGAGTCAGTTCCAGTCAATTCATGCGCTCTGTTGAGATCGATTAGCTGACGACGGCCACGTTTTATTGTTTAGAAAACGGTACAAGCGTCCAATGGCACATACATCGTTAATATCATTCTCTCCCGCCACGTTGAAATGTCAAGCGAGCGTAATAAATGCCTCAATAACTCAACACGGTGACAGATCGCTCGGGCTATCATTAAGGCATAAGTAAATTATTTCGTTCGTTAAACAGTCGACAAATAGGCGAGTTTCCTCGCCGGCGGTTCCCGGCGAGTGTCCCGCGAGTCCCAATCAAAAGTCTGCGACAGTACTTAGGGACTTTACATTACGAATGAGAGTGTTACGCCGCGAATTGCGTCTGTGGAGCGGAGATTCTAACTTGTTATTAATTAACTGTCACCGTGACGCCGCGCTGTGGAGGGAAACTGTCTACGTGGGAACACAACCACATGACGAAAGCGATGTTTTTACAATGAATATGCCGAGCGATTCATCGCAAATTGAGTGGATAATATTTACATCGAAATTTTTCATGAGAACGGAGATATTTTCGGAATGTATACAGAAAACGAAAGTTTATTATCGGGTTTGTATTTCTTGTGGGATAAACTTAGATACTTAACCGCGTTTCAATCATCGTAATAAATACTTGGCACGCGCTGCGTCTGTAGACCAGGGACATAAATCAAGAAATAAAAACGTTAATGACTCTCACATTCGCATATACTGGCTGGTGTATAAACATTAAGCACAGTTGGATACTTTATAGTACATTATTATGCGTGTGTGTCCCTCAATGTCCTAAAAGTTTTTTCATTTGTTTTTTCGTTGAGCTCGCCTGCACTTTTGATAATTGCTGTGTTTTATGGCTACTTCACCGGCCACATAAAACGTTCATTCGTACTGCTGTGACGACATGAGAGGGTAAAATGCCAACAAAAAACAAAGACACATGATGACTGTTTGGGATGAGTCTGCGTTCTCGTTATCACAGTTTTTTGTTTGGCTTTTTTTACTAAATGAAATTTTAAACATTGGTTTTAAAATAACCACAAGCAAAGCTTAATAAGGAACCAGATGAACATGTGAAACATTACCAGAATAATTCTCGGTTATGGTATTGTAATTATTCATGATATCGGGTATTTACACGTCTCTTTGTGTCTTTGGCGCCCATACCTTATTACAACTAATTATAACTATGTACCTACATATGTATAAGTGATAAGTAGCTCAAATTCCTACTAATATTATACATGCAAAAGTTTGTGAGTATGGATGGATGAATGTTTGTTCCTCTTTCACGCAAAACTACTAAACGCATTTGGTTGAAATTTGGCACAAAGATAGTTTATAATCTGGATTAACATATAGGATACTTTTTTTATTCTGGTAGTACAATCTCGTGGGACATTACCGAACTTCGCGCGGGCGAAGCCGTGTGCATAAGCTACTGTAAAATAATTGTTTTACATATTATTAAAACGCAATTTCGTGAAAGCTAAATTCGTAGGTCTTATTTACCAGCGAATCTGTTTATATTTTAAACGAGAAACTACGTTGCAACAGCAAAACATGTTTCACACATACAAACATAATTTATACGAATACTACAAATTGTCGGTGTATATCATAATTAAATGTCAGTTAAGTAAAGTAATATTTCGATTGGTATCTACAAATATGTACATCAGAATTTAATAGGAAACAATTATAATTGACATTTGAGCATCAATTTATCAATTTAATTGATAGTGTTATAGACTGGTGTCTTAAGTTTCTCTTTTTACAAGCTTTAGATACCTACTTGGGAAAAACATACGACCTGAAATTCGATGTCGAATAATAGGTGCATTAAGGAAATTAAATTATTGCTACATTAGTAGCGCTGAATGATACCAGTCTTACCCTATGGTCAGACTAGTATCGTATTACCCAGTACTAACTGGGTTGATGATATCAGACAGGCAGCTCCATCTAAAATACTAGTATTCAACTGCATTCGGTTAAAATGGAAGGATAGTTTGTAAGTAAATAGGAATATAGGTTTATTTATCCGATCCAACAAATATCGTTAATAATTAGCATTTATTTAAAATGCTACTTAAAAATTACTTTCAAAACCCATTTACATCCATCAATCAGACAAGACCGAATCCCAAACCAAAAAAGATTAAAAATACTAAACTGATGTCGTAATCACAGATACAGCATTCTATTTATAACCCAAGATTAATCCGGTGTTGATACGTCTCTTTCGTGACCAAGACCGATCCGTCTGTTATCATTTAAGGTCAACGCACAGCTGTACGTACTGCACGGAATCAGGGAAGGGACGGAGCCTCTTCCTGTGAAACTCAATATTGCACCCCGACGGCATCGCCTCGTTTGGGGATCAGCTCATCATCATCATCATTATTTCGGCTACTACCTAACCTATGGGCCTCCCCTTTCTACTGCCATTCTTTGTTTTTTGTGAGTATCCACTATCCATTTGTTTCCCACCATTTTGACGATGTCCTGCCCAACACCACTTTAGGCTTATCGCACTTTCCCCGATGCCATAGACTTTCGTCCGACGGATTTCGGTGTTACGCACCGCAACTGCTGTCGGGGATCAGCTAGTAAACCACATTCATCGAACTTGGCGGGGCGTTACCCCGCTTGCAGTGAGCTGACTACCCGCGTACGGCAAGCGGTCACCTGGCTTACATCGGGTCGTCACCGACACCTTTATCCAGCCGTAAGAAAGGTAACGCCTAGGCGCAAACGGTGTCAGTACCAGCTTTTACGTTGGGTGGACGCCTGATTGACGACGAGCCGATGTGCCAAAGTGATGCTGGTCCCGTGAAGTACTTATAGAGTATAAGTGTACGTTGACCTTAACTCGAGATATTTTTAGTGTTGCCATGCGGTGTTCCCGGGACATCCACGCGTCTCTAGTCCCGATACAACACAACACGTGTAGACACCGCCCTATTTGAGACATGTGTTGATACCCACCTTATTCGTGGATCAAAATAATCTCCTGTCTGAGCTAATGAAAGGTTTTTATGTTCTCGTTAGTTAGTGGCGTCTGACAGTTTAAGGTTTTGTTTTGATAGTGTCATAGTCAGTGTTAATGATTTTGGGTTGGATAGAATGAATATATTGTCTACTTAGACTGAATTAACAAAGTAATTTACGATTTGAGCAGGGATCTCGAGGTTTAAGCTTATAATTTATTGTTACTGGCCTCTGCCCACACAGGTTCGTATGAGTGGCATCCGGAAATTATCCTAAATGAACGTACTTACTACTATCGCGATAAAAAGTCCGACCCCGTTTAAAAAATCAAAATCAAAAAACTTTATTTCACATACTCGTAAGCCTAGATGGACACTTATAAAACATCAAAAAGGTGCACGGTTCGGGTTGGTCGTTTCCATAAAGGAGAGCCGGCCAGAAACTCCATGCATGGTTCCTCCACACATGGTCCTCCAAAGTTTAGTTACTCCTAGTTGTATGAATTTAAGTCTAATGATTTACTATGATATGACTGAGTAACATTTTGTAACCACAGGCTGATTTTGGACGCATGTAGTTCTCACTCTGTAATATCAAGTAACTACACGATAACCAATCCGTCAGCACTTACCTCCCTTCGGCCTTTATCTCCCTAGAACTGTCAGCTAATATTTATTATGCAATATTACTCACTATCTATCTGGATATTAACTCGAGATAGCAGCATTCATCGCAATAAATTAATAGACAATCTACGGATTACAATCGGAGGGTAATTCGTCATCTTAATCTGTATACCTGTAACCTAGCACTATTTGTGATATATGTATACCATTGAATGATTACAGTGTTAACATGGACATGACAATGACGATGTAAATAGACAGCTACGAGCACTTTGACATAGTTGACAAAGCATCCGCGAACATAGATACGACGGTGTTTAGTGATCACCCTTTGAAGTATAGTAATTGTCCTATCTACTGTAATGACTGTAATGCAAAACCAAAACAAGAAAATCGGGTGCCTTCTCTTTTAGTGGCAGTTTAGCTTACAGTAGGCATTCATCAAACAAACGCTTTCTTAAGCAGCGCAGGCGCTTCCACGCTAAGTCTACGCGGCGTAGGCGCTGCTACGCCAAGCCTACGTGGTGTAGGCGCTGCTACGTCATACCTACGCGGCGTAGGCGCTGCTACGCTAAACCAACGCGGTGTAGGCGCTGCTACGCCAAGCCTACGTGGCGTAGGCGCTGCTACGCCACTTCTACGAGACAGTTGCTGAACGTTTATGCGGCGTCAACGCCTACTTTGAAGATGGCCAGTGCGAAGAAACTTGTGTTGCATCGTTACTAATCAATTAAGAAGTTACTTAATAATATTTTTATTAATATTAATTATATCGCTGGATATTACACACAGCGCCATCTAGTGCCACACTAAGCAAGGCTTGTGTCGTATTTTTTATCCATACGCAAAATACTCGCTTTGACGTGGAGTTGCGGACACCATCCCGTTGTACTCGTACAATACAATACAATAATTTTGAAAAGAGTATCTCTCAAACCTTTGCCAATAAATAGCCAAGTCATATCGTTCATAATCATAACTGCTAAAAGTAAACAACAAATCCATACATACAAAGCCACGGGAGGTCTCTATTTCGCAATAAACCCACAACTTTGTGTGTAACATAATTGTAATACACAGTGATTATGATTTAAACGTGTTATTATCCCATTAGATGTCTATGAGACTTTGAAATGTGATTTATGAAAGAGCGGAGCTTTCTCAGCGCACGCATTCATCCGAGGCTGAAGTATCCATTATGCAATGTTCTAACCATTATTTTTACATTTAACCTTTAAGTCAAAGAATTGTGGAATATGTATTCAAAGTTATTTGGCAATAATTTTGAGTCTAGTGTGCAACGTTTTTAGATTGTATAGGACTTGAGTGCTGGAAACACATTACTTTGTGAATGTTATTAGTTGACGTTTATTTAAACTCTGGTTAAACCGTAAGAATCTTCTTTAAGTTTATGCATGTCGGTAACTTAGATAGAAAATATTCAGAAAAATGAAAGCTCAAAAAGTTATAACCTTCTTACAACCACTTAAAAAACAACTGGTAAACGAAACAAATGGCATGAATGAACAAAAACAAGACAAAAATAGGAGACACGTGACCGCCTGACAGGTCCGCAGAGTAACACAATAAAATACGACACTACATGCATAACATGTAGGCATGTATGTAATGTACGTAACAACCTTGTAAACGTCCTCCTTTACATTTGAGAAGGTCACCGCTTGTTTTACACTTACATCACTTCTGAAAGGTATTCTTTAGCTAAATATTTATGCATCATTGATTCTGTGACGTCACAAACAAAAGATTGCACAACAACGCGCTACATTGTCTCGCCAGAGATGCTAACGTATAACTACGCAGTTCATGTCACTGGGAGCCGCTTTAAATTGTAATGAAGTACTGTATTCTGAAATACTCCAAGTTTTCTTTGACGTCAGCATTGCAACACAACAAATACATAGTATGTATAACATTTTTACGACACGGTAACTGGCAAAGTACCTAAAACTTGCAGGAGTAACAATATTTTAAACAGTTGTGTCGATAAAATTCTCGCGTATTAATTTCAACTATCTAATAAACTTGGTTGGATTTAAAAGCTTTTAAAAACAAACGGACGTAGCTCAGTTTACTTATTAGTTTTCCTGTTAAATCTTCCACCGATCCTTGCTTGTATAGGAGGGTTATTCGCCTCGAATAAAGTCAAAAGTTCAAGATGCTTCCGAGAGTTACTTCTAAGACTTTTTACCTTATTTAAAAAAGTGGTCCGATCTTAATAATCGTGATCTTGTTAAGCTCCTATCTAAAACGTTTTGATCTGTTTGACGTTAATGCAAAGATAAAAGAAAGAATAAAAAAGATTGGTGTAATTGATATTGTTTTTGCCTGTTGGTGAGTTAGTTACAGCGAAGTGATTGAGGTATATATTTTTCATTTTGTTTCATTGATTGATGAGGTCAACATTTATAGTCATCACTTGCTTCAATTGTTATTTTTAAAGTTACTTTTGGAATTATTTCAACAATTTTGTTTACCGTAAACTATTTGATCTTTCGTTAAGTTTAAAGATAAATCAATATTTTTGTTAAGACAGTGACCAAAACAAACGGCCATAAACTGGTTAATATTTCGATAAAATCAATCTCCAAGCTAATTGTATAGATATCTCCGTGAATAGTCGCCATATTGATTCAGTGAGGTCAGATTCCTAATGGCGACCTCCTGATCGTTGGTCCACACCCAATTTGTCGGCCATTACCGTCCTTCCACGAGGACTTATAAAGCTATACTTCTTACTAAAGAAGATTTATAGTGAGCAAGTTTAATCGCAACTTGTGATCAAAGACTTTGCTTTATTTTTATTCTTTGTAAGTAAACAATCCTACCGCAGATTTATTATTATTTAGAAACTTGTTTTATTAAGAGAAAGTTTGTGTAATTAAATGTGGATATTGCTCTGTAATTTTGTTTTTTGGCCGTAGTTTCGCTTGCGTGAGTTACTATTATGTTTTCGAGGCGAAAAGTATTTGTTATTACACACCACAAAACCAGCTGCTAAATAAAATCTATGCTTATATCTTAAATTCAAAACTTTTGCATTAGTTAATTATATGTTACTAGCCGATGCCCGCGGCTTCGCCCTCGTAAATTATATACAAAAACCTTCCTCTTGAATCACACTATCTATTAAACCTGCATCAAAATCCGTTGCGTATGTTTTAAAGATCTAAGCATACATAGGGACAGACAGACGTGGCGGGAGACTTTGTTTTATAATATGTAGGGATAGTGATAGTGATATAATTATATTAAATATATTCATTAAAACATCAAAACAGCCTAACTTTTGCATTGTTTAAACTCGCAAATTATTACTAAAATATAGCTGGGATGTTATTAATATTGTGGAAATTAGTTTGGTAGCTTAAACATGGTAAACCGAATTATTTGCCCATTTATAATGTAAGCGTGAATTAAATGAAATTGCATTTAGATTTAACATAATATTGCGTGAAATAAACTATGAATTTTCCTTTTAAACGTATCGTGGTTAAATTGATCGCGTGGTAAGGTTTAACGGAGTGTTAAAAAGGTTAACTGGGCGGTTACACTTGTGATCACGACAAATGAATGATACGCACTTATCACGGATTGCGGACACTGTTATATAAATCTAGTTTTTTATTTGCTAATGGCCCTGCGCCTGATCTCTCCGGTCATGTCGGATCGCTGTCCTTTTAGGCAAGAGACAGTGCATCATAGAGTGCAGTCTTGTCTGCGGAATAATTTTGTGCACCATAATATCTCTTGTGTCGATAGCTAATTCTCGCCGAGATAGTCTACCAAAATGGATTGGATTACGAGGACTGCAACAGTTTATACGGAACAAGAATAAAATAGCTTAAAAGGAATCCTTGCTTAGATAAGGCCTTTTGGCCACGTACAGTTCCAATTTAGTTTAATGTATCTGTCTTATTTTAAATTTATTTTTTTCTGATATAGGTAACTAACTTTTTATATAATTTTGTCGTATAGTTAATTTAATCTTTTTTTTTATGTGCGAGACGGATAAATATTTTTTCTTTCTTTCTTTCTCTGCTGCTGGGTATCGCTAAATAGTCTTGTAGCCACGGCTACGCTATGCTACAGTTTTGGCTACGCAGAAATCATTATATTACTGTAGCAAAATTTTGCACTAAACTAAGGCAAAAACTATCTCACTAAAGCACAGAAGCTTCACCAAAATCACTTCATTTCAACTTACTAAAGCTTCTCGTTTCAATAATCACCCTACCGTAACCCGGCTCCATCAAAGCTCATACGAGGCAAAGTTAAAGCAAGTTAGGGTTGTCCCCATAACATATAGCTTATGTAGGGTTAGCTCCTCAGGCTTGTATGTAGCTTAGACGCTTAGTTCGTGCGTAGATCATCGTTGTGGTTGGCATCGCACTAGCTGGTAAATTATATGGTGGCTTGTCACGGAGTGCATGCTGTGTTTAAGATTGAGATAATGTACTATGGTGTTAGTGATGGCAGATGTTTGTAGATTGTTGTCGATAGCTAACACGGTTGTCTTCATTTGATACGTTTTCTTGTCTCGTGTCTGCACGCTGTTATGTCTTGATAAAAGATTCACTTTACCCAAGGTTAGAGATAAAGTGCGCGCGTATTATCCAGTATCCCCCATTCATGGAGGGTTATTTAATGCACCCCATTTTTTTGTGGGTATAAATCTTGATACCGTTTACTGTGATTTTATCCTAGCCTTTGGTACTTATTATTTAACCGTACGTCGCTTATCTTATTGACCGAGATTTAACCGATAAATTATCAGGTAGCGTATTTTCATGTTAGAATAAGTAATATTAATGTAGGTTAAAATGCAGTCAGTAAATTCAATATTTTCATATTATTCAACTGAAACAAAAAACTTTGTTTCTAATTAAAACCTCAACACCAACCAAGAAACAAGAAGAATACTTCTGGGTAACTCAATCCAACATCAGTAGCTTCCATCAAAAGTATTGTGCGTGCGCGTTTGCAACACGATAGTTTGACAAACTGCTGTAAAAGACCAGTCGCATCACCCCCGACTTCCCCTTCCAACTTTGAATTTGTTTTCAACTAAGTCAACTTTGATCGTTCGCAGGATTACGATATACAAAGGGGAAGTTTCCCGTTCCTTTGTGGTGGAGGAGATAAGAAAAACCGCTACTATGATACCGAGACTTCGGTTAGAAGTGCTGTTTATCAAGTTTTAAATTATGAAAAACTTAGTTATCCAGAGTGTAGATGTCGTGAAGAAAGTTTGGTTCACTAAGTGGAATCTGTGCTGTGCCCGTTTGAGACTTGCTTGGAGTTTCTGTATTTTAATTTATGATGGAATTATCAATAGGTGTCTGTTAATATGTATATAATTAACATGCCATTATTTCGGGGCACTTGCGCTATTAAACCCAGGCTATTGGTAGTAAAACCAGCCTTTGGGTCTCGGAAAGCGTCAACTAGGCATATGGAGATTTCTGTAACCCTAACCCTACGGTTACCTACGGCCCCAGAGTTTCAACCCTAAACGCTTGGGAAATAATTAATACCATTTTTTTCGTTAAATTTATCAACGGAAGTTGATTTTAATATTATTTACCGCAGAGTTGGTATAACGCTACTTACATGCGATTTTAATAGTCTCGTTAGAATGTAATTTAAAAGTAAATTAATAAATTTATAGGTCGAAAGGAAACAGTATATTTTACAGCACATTAAGTTAATACTCGTATAAGTAAGATAAACACCAATAACAATTAAAATATTTATTAATAAACGAATTTCGTTTTACATTTTGTGTTCGTTCCCAAACCAGGGCAAGTTTGGGGACGAGATGTCCGCGATACGCGGAGACAATTCAAATTAAGATGCCCCTTAATAAGGTAACTTACCTGGTGCCGGTGGGCTGAAGGGGATGACGCGTCCTTGATCAAGCCGGCTACAAGAGTGTATGTAATGTGTGTGTGTAAATGTACAGTGGTGCGTGGTCGAGTGACTTGCCAGATCCGACTATGTTTCAACAGACGCTGCCCCGGCAGCGTGTAACAGGTCGGGATGAAGCACAATAAAGTTCAACGGCACCAGAACAACCCTTTTCACAATGATAAATTCAATTCTCACTGTTAATGTTTCAGAGCACGCGGGGCATGTTAACCTCAAACTCGGCGCGGATAATTAAACAAGTTCAAATAAGCCCGGTTTGTCACACAACTGGGGCGTTAAGTTCGATTCACAATGAATTATTACCAAATCGTGCAAAACAAAGGAGATTAACTTCGATTTTAAATATTTCAATCAACAACCAAATTCTAGCGTGCCTTCACGGCCCGCTCCAACAAAGACAAGACAATGACAACTAGATGACAGGTCACGTCAAACCAAAGTGACGGCCGCCATGACAGTCAGCGCGTTCCATAGTCCGCGCGGGACGAAACATCTACCCCCCCCGGACGGGCCTACCCGTCCGCTAATCAATTGGCAGTCTCAAAATACCCCCCCAATGGGGGCGGGCTGGTGAGTCAAACAACCAAGTGACTCCTCGGCGAGCCAATTTGTTACCAATGTCAACCTGGCTCTCATTAAGGAAGGCGTATACTTCCTTCAAATAGTTACTTGTACCCTTGTAGTTGGTACCGCAATCAAACTGATCAAAGAAGGTAACCCTAGGCGAGACAAATCTATCCAAGGTCGCTACAAAGGCCTCTGTCGAGAGGGAGGTTAACAGTTCCAAGTGCACTGCCTTCATTGACAGACAGACACATACACAAGTAAGCCTTGACAATTTTAGAATGGCCAACAGCGCATTGCAACCGGCATGCGAGTTCCCAATGTGACGATCGGTCACCAACAAATCAAATCAAATGGCCCTCTTTGGGCAATAAGGGGGGTGACGAGTCCCATAGGAAGGCTAGAGTGCCTCAACCGTCCTCCAACAAGCAAAAGACCCGCATTATCCAAGAAGGGGCTCAACTTACTCACAGCTCCCGAGCTTAACCCTGCCAGACTTCAAGATCTCGATCTCCTTTTCAAAGTGCCCAGCCTGCACAGAGCGGACCCAATGAGGAGTGACTCCTGTTGCTCTTGAGGAGAGAGAATCGGTGATAGGCGCTTGTCCCCTGGATTCCTAGAATTGTGACCAAGACGCCTGATCCACGAGGTAACGTTCAACAATTGTCGAGGGAGCTGTATCTGTTCAACAAACAAATCAAACGGAGGGTCCTTTGTCCCAACAGCGAGCACCTCAAGCCCGGGCAAAAGGACCGACATCAAGACTGGCGTTCGAGGCCAACCATCCTCGAAACTTGCCTGAAAGGTCATTCACCTTCAGGCCCACTTAACCCGCTAACCAAGACGACAAAAGGCAACTCTGGACGCCGTGTCCAAAATAGCACGGACCACAACAGAGTCACCCAGGGGGCCTGTAGCGGGGCAGACGCCAATTTTCTAACAATGCCTGGGCGGCGACTGATCGCCGCATCCAGGCTGCCGTCGTTCACGACGAGGGTAGCACTCAAATGCTTCGTCCGCGCGGTGTCCCGGGCCGCTCGCCATCGCTGGAAGGGCATATCCCACCGGATGCCTGAATGGCGGAGGGCGCGACTCCAACCGGGGGCGTTCCGCCAGCGGAGGTGAAAGGTAGCGGTGCTGATCTGGCCATTGTTGCCCAGCAGCCGCCGTACAATTGTTCATACGAGGGGAGGCCAAATGGCGCGCACGCGGCTCCCGTTTACCATTACGAGGGGAGACCAACTGGCGCGCGCGCGGCTCCCGTTCAACTTGCGCGGGGGGTGGAGTGCAGCCATCAAAATTGCGGGCCTCTACCCGGTTCTCGACCGGCGTACCAGAGGCCCGGTGCTCGTCTCCGTGGTACCCCCCCCTGCGCGAACCCTCATCAGAAGCTGATCTGCCAGAGCGGTTCGCGTTGGCGCACAAAATCTCAAGATGAGCCCCTTCACAAATTCCACACGGGCGGGGCTTGGGGCAGTCCCGGTGAAAGTGAGCCCCCAAACAAGAGAAGCATAGGCGGCGTGCGTTGGCAATTCGGCGGCGGGCACTAACGTGCAACTCCAAAAAAGCCGTGCAACTTGCCATGCTATGCCCCGTGGCCTTACAAAAAACGCAATCAGGACTATTCTGGGTGCCCGCAAAACGGGGGGCGGGGCGACTATCAACCGGCCCCTTAGCCCTAGTCCGTCCCTGGTCTCTTGGCCGAGAAGGTGGTGGGCGCGACCCCATTGCGCCACAAGTGTTGTCCAAAAGGCGACACTCATCCTCCAAAAATTTGATGAGGTCGTCAAAGGGGGGAAGGTGGGTGGCACTGTCCCCACCATACCTCTGCTCGAAGCGGGACCTCAAGTCCGCGGGGAGCAACTGCAGTACAATGTGCACCAACAAGTAGGACCAATGGTCCACCGGCAACTCCAAACGTCGCAAAGCGTTGGTTGCTGAAACCAACGGGTTCAGCAGATTAGTGCGCAACGCCGACGTGTTCTCAATGGCCGGTAACCCCAAAATCTGGCCGATGTGAACATCAGCCAAGCAGCGCTTATTCTGATACCGTCGGGATAGGAGTTCCATAGCGGTAGGGTAGGCGGAGTCCGTCACAGGCAAGTGCTGCACCAAGGCTCGGGCCTCACCATCCAGGACCGACAATAGGTAGGCCAACTTTTGGGCGGGTCCGAGGTCCGAGCGGGAGTCAACCAGACTCTCAAATTGGTTTAGGAAACTCAGCCAGTGGTCCAAGCGACCATCAAAGTGTGGAAGTTCCAACGTGGGAAGCCTACTCAATAGACCGGGGCCTGAAACAACCGAGGTCTCCGGCTTGACCTGGTCAGGCGCTCGGCTCCTCAAAATCTCCCGGGCTCGCTGACTGACTGCGTCCCCCAACTCCAAAATCTGGTCGTAGTCGGCAACGACCTTATCGCGAGCTGCCTGGCCCAATACATCCAAGTCCAAGTCACCAACAAACTCGTTGAACCGGGTGAACAACTTATCCACATCACCAAGTCTTACATTCAACTGTTCGGACCGAGCAAGTGTGATCTCTTCAAAATCCAAGCGCTCAACCGTGGCCGCAGCTGAGGTGAACCATCTTCGCTGTGAGACCAAACCAGCGGCCGCCTCCTTTACAGCCTTCAGTGAGGCCATTGCAAACCAAATTCAACAACAACACTGTATATCAAAAAAAAACAATCAAAGTATCAAATCAATAAACTGTTCAACAAATAACCCAACAAAAAAAACTTAAGATGAATTTATTTTCAGTTCAAATCCAACCCTGTATTACTTTCAAGTACTGCTCTGCCTTGCCAAAGATTACTATTGACAGATTATAAACAATTTGATGTACAATATTGGGTTGCTTTCAACTAGTCAACACAATACATCCAAAATCAAATAAATTCCAAAATTATTCAATGAATGTTACAACAATAATAACCTAACAATTCCAAATGAGTTGCATACTACCTAGTAGTTCCAACCAAGCAAACAATTACCAAAGATCAACTATGTGACACATGCAGATCACAATTAACAACAAAATAATTTCAAGTGAAAATTAAAACTAAGGTTGAATTTGTTTCAAGTCTTAGTATGGACCTGTTCTCAATTCAAAGGTAAGTTCAGCTTACCACTTCTGACCTGTGGCAGATACCACAATTACAACAACAAAACAACAATTGGGTAATTAAATCAATTTGGAACCAATGAGCCGATATCACTAGTCAGCAATTATTCCAAATAAACAATCATAATGCACAATAGACAACCCAGGTAGTTTGTGTACTTACATACAACACAATAAAATCAACAATCAACAATATTAAACTATCACTGCACACATAATTATAATATCTAATACACTGAACAACAATATTCTTATATTTCCAGTACGACAACCTAGATGTGCAAATGTGTAAATTAATTGTATTGACAATTAATTTTAATTAAATGTGAGAGCCCGGCTGACAACGGCAACAAATCAGTTCAATGTTCTAGACTTCCAATTGACCAGGCACTAAGCAAGTTGATGTTATATTGAATAACCACGCTCTGCTACCAAAATGTTCGTTCCCAAACCAGGGCAAGTTTGGGGACGAGATGTCCGCGATACGCGGAGACAATTCAAATTAAGATGCCCCTTAATAAGGTAACTTACCTGGTGCCGGTGGGCTGAAGGGGATGACGCGTCCTTGATCAAGCCGGCTACAAGAGTGTATGTAATGTGTGTGTGTAAATGTACAGTGGTGCGTGGTCGAGTGACTTGCCAGATCCGACTATGTTTCAACAGACGCTGCCCCGGCAGCGTGTAACAGGTCGGGATGAAGCACAATAAAGTTCAACGGCACCAGAACAACCCTTTTCACAATGATAAATTCAATTCTCACTGTTAATGTTTCAGAGCACGCGGGGCATGTTAACCTCAAACTCGGCGCGGATAATTAAACAAGTTCAAATAAGCCCGGTTTGTCACACAACTGGGGCGTTAAGTTCGATTCACAATGAATTATTACCAAATCGTGCAAAACAAAGGAGATTAACTTCGATTTTAAATATTTCAATCAACAACCAAATTCTAGCGTGCCTTCACGGCCCGCTCCAACAAAGACAAGACAATGACAACTAGATGACAGGTCACGTCAAACCAAAGTGACGGCCGCCATGACAGTCAGCGCGTTCCATAGTCCGCGCGGGACGAAACATTTTGCTACAGTATTTTTTCGGCTTCTATTTATGTAATAAACAATTTAAACATCAGCCAGCTACACTTGACATATTCACAATGCGAAAAATCACACCATACAATTCGAAAACATTTACTTTGTGGCAAAAAATAGCCTCTCCATAGCTTTTTGTGTCCACAAAGACGTTTCTGACACATTTTCCTTAAACATCACTAACGACACATATTTTTTTGTAATTTGCACAATAAATTGCCAAATGTTCGTAGGTGGTCGGGACCACATAATTCAAACTAGTACCCGCCATTTTGATTAATGTATCCGGCAATATGATACCTGTGACTCCCTACAAGGAAACTATTGGCTCCACATAAGGTGACGACATCCGTATCCTCGCTGTTTAGCCAATTATACATAATTAATGGGTTATTTCAGTAACTGGGTGCAAATTACTATTATCACTGGTGTTATGGAGCTAGTTTTCAACTGCATCATTATTTATCTTCTCTACCATGGTAATTAAGAAAGTGTGAAAGAGAGAATTTGTCTTTTCTATTAATCGAGATTTAGAAAAGAAATTACGAGACTGATAATGTCTCTGTAAAATCTAAACGGCCTACAATTTCACAGTTTTTTTGTATAATAGTAAACAACGACCTATTATCCTTATGTCGGGCCTACGCTGCCGCTGTCCCCCCTTACTTAAGTACTAATGCTGTAACATAATATTGACATACCAAATGGTTTAAAAAGAGTAACCATGGAGTTTCTTACCGGTTCTTCTCCATGGAAGCGACCAACCCGAACCGTGCATCTTTTTTGACGTTTTATAAGTGCCCATCAAGGCCTATGTGAAATAAAACAATTTGACTTTGAGTCCTAAAATTAAACTTACCCTGTCACTCACGGCATTAACTTCCGTGATTATCAATTATTCTGAGGTTCCGATATTTCGACCATGTTGGAAGCGCCATCATCGCGGGATGACTGGAGAGCCCTCTTTCTTAGTCTTTCTTTGTCGTAGTCTGGAAATTTGTATGACCTTATGGTTCAAATTCAACTGACTAATGGCTTTTTTATGAGAAATATTACAAAAATTATGATACAAAGTATGATAAAAAACTTTTTTACAAAAAATAAAACCGACTTCAGAGAAAGCAAAAACGTGAAAAATAACTTATATAATAAAGTTTTTATTTTCACTTTTTAGTGGTTAACATGTGCTTACCCATTCACAGCGTACCGGCGTGATTTTCGGTTATGAACTGGTGTAAACAATAGACAGATATGAGATTTCAGCAATCGCAGTACATTTACTATCATTTATTGAGGAGTTCTGTTGCCTATCTCCGAAGTTCTTCATCAGATCTTCATCAAAGTGAAATGGGATCATTTCGACAAAATACACTTCCTAAAACTACCCAAATCGCTTCTAGTATGCCTATAAAATGTGAAGAGTTCTCTCTATTTCTCCAGGATTCCATCATCAGATCCTGATTTGATGATTATGGGACAACTTGAGAAGTCCAAAGGACCCTTTCAAACAATAAAAAAAAAAACAAAATAGGTCCAGCCATCGTCGAGTAATCGGGGAACATTGAATTGAGAACCTCCTTATTTTTTAAGTCGGTTAATAACGACGTTATTGTAGGTGACTCAAATATCCGGATAGCCTTTAAAAGATTCGTCCGAGTGTCGTTAATTTGCTCTTAAGAATTTAAGAGTTCCGTTCCTTTGTCATGGATCCTATCATCAGAAGTAATCAGAACCTAACCAAATTCTCATCCAAGGGTACATTGATGAGAATTTGGTTAGGTTCTGTTAAGTACATCCTTTCCAATAAAAAAAAAAAACAATACATGTCACGGTAATAGGGCTTATCCCCAATAAATGGAACTTAACACACCTATCTGTCGAAATCTGGGTGTATTATACACTACTGACTACCCCCTCAAAGCATACAGGCGTGATGTTACGTCGTGATATTGTATAAACAATAAACAACCAACCGTTTGCAGCAATCACTGCAGCTTTGCCGTGTATTTTTGAAGAGTTCCATTTATATTTCCGAAGATCAGCATTAGATCTTCAGCAAATTAAAATGGGACCACACGAGAAGCACCAGCTTTCAAATAAAAAAAATATCCATCAAAATCGGTTCACCCAGTCGAAAGTTCTGAGGTAACAAACACTGTCGAAATCTGGGTGTATTGTACACATCTGCGTACCCCCTCAGAGCATACAGGCGTGATGTTACGTCATGATGTATGAACAATAAACCTACAAGCGATAACAGCAATCACTGCAGATTTGCCGTCTATTTTTGAAGAGTTCCATTGTATATCTCCGAAGATCAGCATCAGATCTTCAGCAAATTAAAATGGGACCACACGGAAAGCACCAGCTTTCAAACAAAAAAAATCCCTCCGGCAAGCCGCAGGAGGAGGTAGATTTCGGAGGTGCTGGAGCGTCCGACTATTGAAAATTTGTATAAAGAGTTGTACTTATGTGTGCAATCTACAAAATAAAAATATGATTTCAAAATCGTTGTCCTGTAATGGAAAGTTTACCCTTTTTACATCCTCTCATAAGAGTTTAGCATGGAAACGCCCTCAATTTTAGTTATTATTTTTTATTTCGAAAACTATAAGTTGTATCGCTAAACTTCAAGGGTAAGATTTGTAGAGTAAACAATATTCTTTGAAAAAAAAAATATTTGCGACGTTGAGAATTTACTGTTTCGGAGATATGATTTTTTTTCGCAAAAATTTTGGAAATTTCAACCCCCTCCCCAATTTAGGGATTGCATCAAAAAAGTTTTAATTTAATGTTGTTCGTATACTTACTCAAAATAATAAAAATGAAAAACGGTTCAAAAATTTTCCATAGGAAAAAAGTTATGGCCAAAAAACTGATTTTAGAAAAACCGCCCCCACGCCGCCCCCCATGGACGAATTCCGCCCATTCACGAACTTAGCCTAAGTTTTGACCTTTTCGATTTTTAGGGCCAAGTTTGAAAGCAATCGGTTCATAATTGCGACCTGTAGAGTGTGGCTAAATTTTGCTTGTCACCCATATACATACGTATACATATATATCCCCGTAGGTGAGAGACCAATAGGTAGATTTTTTTTTTTTAAAAAGGAAATCTACCTAAAAGAACCATCAAAATCGGTTCATCCAGTCGAAAGTTATGAGGTAACAAACACAAAAAAAAAACCCTCTTTTTTCCTCTTTTTGGAAGTCGGTTGAAAATAAGTGTTTAAACAATGTTCCAATATTTATGAAATACGTGGCCAGTTTAAAAAACAAAAGTATCTGAATCATCGAATGAAATTGTATCGGTTTTAATGAATGGAATGTGTAATTCTAATTATGAATAGGTCTGTCGTAAATCTCGTGTCGATATGAAAGCGAGATTGTTACATTTTTCTTTTAAAATAGCTGGGTTTCCCGATAAGGTTTTCATAGTAGGAAAAAAAACAGTAAGCGTATTATGCATACATATATTTTAATTGAATAAAATAAATAATTATACATATATTTTTGGTAATTGTTCATTGAGTATTAATTGAATGAACGTACTTTTAAGTTGTAGAACTTTATTCGTAACTAATAGGTTTTTTTTAACAAACCACTGTTATTCATTAGTAAAACGTTAAAAAAACCGGTCAAGTGTGTGTCTAGCCACGCGCAGTGTAGGGTTCCGGAGAAGCTCGTTAACACTACTCGTATATGAACGATTATTTTGTTATGTTAACTTATGTTAAATATATTATGGTAATTTGGTTTTTGATTTATTCTAAGGATTTTGTATTTGGTACAAAATTATCCAAGACCCTAATTCAACGACTACCTACTGCTAAATTAATAAATTCATCTTAACCGCTATAATTTTCCTTTAAAGTTCATGATATGCAGTATTATCATGATTTTTTCCAGATTTTTCAAGCCAGCTGTTTAGCTTTTAGAAGAGGGGGACGCCCTACTTGACCAAAATTTTGCACTTTAAAGTTTAATATTTCGTAAATGGAGCATTCAAACGAAAAATATCACTAGCAATTCCTAAGTCGTTTTAAAAGACCTCTTAAACGATACCTTAAAGAGGGTAGAGAAGACGAAAAAAACATTTTTACATTTTATTTTACCATTTTGTTGGCGTAATAAATATATGTATACAGCCTTACAAAATTACAGCTTTCTGTGCTTACGATCTCTTAGCAACACCTCGGACGGACGGACGGGCAGATGGACATGACGAAAGTTTATGGGTTCTTTATCAGGACTACGGAACCCTAAAAATAGGAGTGGCTGAGGGAAAAACACACGTGTCGTTTATTTACACTTGGTTAAACATTCCTTAGTAGAATACCTTCCAACTATTTTTAAACGCAAGCGGCTAGATGGTTAAATCACAGGAAACTTTCCGAGAAAAATGCTTTAAAACCTGGAAAACTTAAGTTTCTATCGCGTGCAGATTTTTCTTTTTTAAAACTGAAGTTAAGGGGACTACAGGAGCAAAATTAGCAACTTTATTTGTGGTGGTTCAAACTTCGTTTCAAAAGCTGTTAGAATAAAGTTCTAATCAGCTTGCAATACAAAGTGGTTTTTACGTCAGTCACTGCGGGCCGAATAGTGCGTGCGAAATTAGTGGTTCCGATCGATTTACAAAAAATCTATTGATTAGACTAAAAAAATAAAACGCTGTTATGCTAATATGTTGCTTGGAGAATTATTTGCGAAAAAATCTTATGATCGCATGTATTTTAGTATGGTTTTTACTCGTTAAAAGAAATTTTTAGAGATAGGTTCGTGATTTTTTTATCGAGAAAAATTAATTGTATTATGTTCTCAAAACGCTGTCATACTAGCATAATATGCTACCAGAAAAATATAATGTTCTTCAGGATATAATATCCTTTTTTTTTTTTTTGTTCAGTGAATCATATACTTTCAGGCATTATAAAACTTGCGTTTAGCTCCTGTAGTCGCCTTAATCTTTTAATCTACAACCTTGTTAACTAAACCTATGTCAAACCAAATCATCAAATCATATTTCTTTCTGGAAATTGGTTTTAAAAACACTATTACACGTCACATCATGTTTTGTTATAAAACAAGACGGTACCAGTGACTGACTATCATAACGATTAGTAATTAATTCCTTAATTATGTAGTTGGAAAATCATTAATTAAGTTCTCAAAAAGCCCCTAATTCAATAACCCATTAAACTACCAAAACATTTAATCAAACAAATGTTCCGTTAAACATTAATTCCGTAACCACAAGTTGTCGGATGCCCGGATGGCCACCGATATTAGTAGAAACTAATAGTGTTTTATTAGGAGTGGGAGGGATGCCCCATACCCCAAGGTTGCCCCAGGGATGCCTCGCTTAACATCTGTTATGCGATCGTTATAAGCCGACTATCGCCCGTTCATTGTTTTGTTTGTTATACCGATGTAATTATTGGTTGCTGTATTTCAATTTGTCGATCCCTTTTTTTTGTATAGAACGTAGAGACCAGGGATTATAAAACATTAAGTTCTCTTGTGGACGGATAAAAAAGAACTACATGGATTAATGGTCAGAAGAATATACCTACCTGACAAAAACAAGAGAATCGTTAAATGATGCTTACGTACATCCCGCATAGTGAAGATTTTCTCTGTCTTCTTCATTCTCCAAGTGAAAATCTCCTGAAGAATCGAGAAATTCGTTTGAAAATAAATAGTAATAGTATAATTTACATACTATTTTTATGTAGTAAGTACCTATATTCTCAGCAAATAAAGATCTGTTCTATTCTATTCTATAATTATGATGATAAAGGTACGTATTAGGCGAAAACGCAGTCTTCACAAACCAACTCGTTCTCAATTTTCCAATGGAATTACTCAGTAAGCTGATGTGAGTTAGGTAGTACATTGTAATTGGTTTTAACAAGTTCAATTTTATAACTACACTTGTTAAAAATCAACTACCTACTAACGAGCGTGTTCGAAATTTGTTCGTAGGTGTTCAAACGAACAAGCTTCCTCGTTTCATTCTGAGTTGAACAGATCTCGATATTTCCCCCTTCTTATTGCACGGTTTTTCCCCAAGAATAAAGTTTCCCAAGTTTACTCAGTTGGACTCAAAACAAACGCAAAGCAACTGCAATATCCATAAGAAAATCCCAAATTCAGCAACGCAACGCAATTTTACTTAATTTTCCAACAAAAACGGGTATGTAAGCTAAAACTATTCGTACACATATTGTGGGTATAACACGGGCCAATATTGTTGAACGGCGGTACTCGAGTAATTAACTGTATAGCTATGGAGAACACGCCGCCCCCACTACGTAACTTACGACCGCGACTTTGATACGTCAAATAGATAACGATTTGACGTTTATCACTTATCTTCATTGGGGTAACCTTATTTGAAGTGACGTGTTGTTTGTGCTGTGTAAGTGTCGGTTTTTTTAGTTTTAATTATTGAATGATTAAGGACTTTACAATTTAATATTGACGTCTAACAATGTGGTTGTAAAAGTTATTGTTTTATTAGAGAGGTACCAGAAACAAACAACAGGCTGGTAATTAAAAAGTGTTACAAATTCATAGTTTGAATACATTATACTTTATTAACAAGCACATAAAACAAATGAACACGTAAAAACAATCGACAATAAGCAACTGCAATTGCAACGCCACGTCATAAGTAGATACGTAATACCGCTGCCGGGCAGCCAGTCAATTCGTTGCTATACAAAGATAACTACAGCGAAATAGGTTAGTAGGTGAATCTCTTCTCTTTGTTTCAGTACATGTAAACTAGCGAACCAGTGACGTTATTGTACAGGTGCAAATACGCGTGTGTGATACAAGGCACGATAGGATTAACTGGACTATGAGAAATGCAAATCCACGGCGGTTAGCAGTCGATGTTGTCGATGTATATGGATGCAATGAACTGCGCTTGGTGAGTGAGATGTGTGCCGGTGCTGTGGTGTGAATGTTCGATAGATTTACATTGATTACGTTTGGATAAATGTTTAACTATTGATCTGGGGTAAACTGAGAGGTTAGATAATGTTATTGTTGTTACTTATATATAATCTAGTCAAGGCTGTTCCAAAAATTACGCAATATTGGAATTGAATAAACACAGATTTTATTTTAAATTATAATGAAATTTATTGAATCATAAACTACGCAGAATAGGGTTTATGTAAGGAAAAGCACATCGGGCAAAATGTGCAGACATACTATTCCGTTTTCCATGACGATTTTGCATAAAAGTGGCTGATTTTCGTCGATTCAGGGTTGAATCCCCTCCTTCAATGTTCAGTGTGGGCCGGTTGGCATAGACCTTTTGAGTTCTAATAACCCCATGCAAAGAAATCTAGTGGTGTTAAATAACATGATCTACGGGCCATTTCTGATCACCGAAACTACAGAAAACACGACCGAGAAATTTCTAACGCGCAGTAGTTGCATTATTTAACAGTAGTTGGTTTATTTTGTTCTCTTGTATTGTTCCATTTTTGTTAAGGGGCTACCTCACGCCAACGACCTTGAGTGAGTGGGAGAAGTTTAGCAATAGCGTATACCCGTGCGTGAGAGTGGTCAGCAATACACTGCCGTCCGTCGCCCCGAGGAGTCCCGCACCAAGATTATTAGAAAAAAACAACCCACCTTGATTTATCAAACACAATACGGATAAAAGCCGTATACTAATATAAAGGGCATTAAATTGTCTTTGAGATGATTTATGTTTCATGCAAATACGCCCGATAGTTTTTGCGTGATGATCGTTTTTTTGCCGCGTTAGACATTACTTCACAAATTAAATACACTTAGTTATAAAAATATTTCTTCACATTTTCACATATCAAATTATGAAAGAAATGGTCTAGTATAACATATATTTTTTTCAAAGAAATTAGACTAGCAGTTAAGACGTGGTGATCAATTTAAAATCACTAAAAGTCATGTGTCTGCGCCTTAACACAAAAGTGACAGGTGTCAATGTTAAACTGTTTTTAAAAGCTTTATTGTTTTGCTGGCCAAGCCTTTACCCCATTGGCAAATTTAAATCTTGCGAAGCAAAGACTTTTTTCCCTCTATTCTTTATAATAATATAAAACTAATAATTACATAAAACAGTCAAATACCAAAAAAAATTACAGAAGAACAGATAAAACATAAAAGATCCTTTAGGGGATGAAGGAGCCATAAGAAAAAGAAAGAGGATTATAAAAAAAAGGTTTTGTGAAATACTGGTTAAGCTTTTGTTAACCGAGTCGTTGACAACAACTAGGTACCCGTTACTGGTGTATATAAACGAAATAATTTATTTTATGGTATCTAATTCCAATCTTTCGGTAACTAGTGACTACAATATTGATATAGTCATTACTTCAATTATGTAAACATCAGTGATATTCAAACTATTATAAAGTCATTACGTATCGACGACGGAGGCAGCCGTAAATTACATACAATTATGACTTCTATTTCATTGCCTGACTTAAATGCTATGCTTTGCAATTTCAAAGGAATAAGGCCAGACGTCGGTTACTATTACAAGATTCCGATATCGGAATTTAATGTAGATAAATGTTTTTAGAATACTTTACCGTTTTAAAGTTGATTGAACACAAACAAGTTGTCATTTTATTCTTACAGAATTTTGATTCGTTCAAGAAATATCTAAGTTGTGTATACGAATTTGGATTAACATTTAAGCTATCCACTATCTCGCCAAAATAAATAGTCCAAAAAGCAGTAGACGATCGCTTGTCGACCTTCTCAAGCTCGCATTCATTGACCGTTGACGTTTAGAAAAATCGATGGTAACTCTTCATACATGTAAATGTAAATGTTATATTTCTTTTATACGTTTGTTGAATATTTTACTTATAAGTAATGTAGATGCGTGTTGGCCATAAACAAACAATGAATGAATGGAATTATTGATCAATACATGTCGTAACAAACTGGATAGCGTGTTCGGATACCGGACGGGTGGTATGCAAAGTTTTGGAATGTTTCCGAGCTACAAGCTACAGTTGTCGATTTGAAGCGCCTAATAAATTCAACTATGTAACTGTATATCATTCACTAGAAGGTTGAATTAGAAAAGGATGCACGGATGGGAGAAAATAAGATCTATAAGGGTCAAATTAAATTACCTAGCTAGCGAAACTCTGTAGATGTTTTGGATACCTAAACATCAAAACATTTTTGAAGTGAAAACTTCTTAACAGGTGTTGAGCACTTTTGGGTGAACAAAAAAACATGGAACTCGCGTGATCGTTTCGTAACACTGGTAGCCGATCCGCTACATCGCAGATCACTTAGGTGTGCGCGGGACACAACCCGAAGCAGATATAGATTACTTAGTTTTCACTTCTACGAGTATCAGCAATCCCCCCAAAAACCCCTCAGGTTACTTGAAATATCAGCTTTTGTTTGGTTATAGTATGAAATTATACAATAGAATCGTTTTAATTATAGCCTATGACACTCGGGTCATACTAAATATAACTTCAGATTAGTGAAAGAATTTTCGGAATCGGATCAGTAGTTTCGAAGTTACCCCCTACACACAAACTTACAGTAAAGTTTGTCAGCTTGTGAGTAGGGGACACACAAACTTACAAACTTTTATGTAATATAATATTAGTACGTATAAAGAAACAGTTCTTTTGTTTCACTAGCTTATTAATTTTACCCTGGATGCTACTGCTAGCCAAGTCAACAGATAGACATGCAGATTTTGGAATGACGTACGATATCCTTTCTCTCTTTCCTTTTATCTTTCTTCCCATTCTCTCTTCTGTTCGTTTTCACTCTCGTTAGTAAGCCCAAATTCCTCAAAACAATACATGATTACACAAATACCTTCATAAAAACTTAAACCAAATCTCCTATCCATAAAGAATCGATTTCACATGGTGCAAGAACCAGTATACGTGTATTCCAAGTTATTAAGCATAAAGGTCGTGATTGTGCGTAAGTAGTAACAGCCTAACAGGTTTGTAGGCCGGAGCGAATCGACATGCTCCTAGTAACCCGCTTACTTCAAGAGCTTCTTTTTGTCTTAGACCACTTGTGTGGGATGGGAATTATAGTCTATACAAGCTGGGTTTTAAGTACTTAGTTTTATTAAAGACACTGATTTGTTTACAATAAGAAAGAAAATGCGTGTTTATCCGAAAACCCTTCAAAGTCGCCAAACGCAAGCCCATCTAGTATTAAAAAAGTGATATTAATATCACTTTTTTAATAAATGATGATGTGATATTAAATATGCAATTTTTTCTGTTGGCCTGTACGGTCCCACTGCTGGGAAAGGCCTCTCCCAATTCCTTCCATGTGCTCTTTTCCTGTG
Source organism: Xestia ashworthii (assembly GCA_950022955.1). Taxonomy (NCBI): domain Eukaryota; kingdom Metazoa; phylum Arthropoda; class Insecta; order Lepidoptera; family Noctuidae; genus Xestia; species Xestia ashworthii. The sequence continues at coordinate 12,699,504 of OX465561.1, forward strand.
CTTCCTCGGACCAATCCTAAAATATGCTATACACTTAATGTACTTTTACCAAACAGGTTCAGATGACGCGCCCTTTGCAATGTAACAGAAACTAGCAGAGCTCATTTTCCAGTTAACAATAATAAAAAATATTTAATTGGCATAATAATAAATAATAATAAATAAAAATAAAAAAATAAAAAATAAAAAAGCCTTTTATTTCCAGTTAACAAAATTATTAAATCTACCTTACAAAACAAGAGAAAAAGAAAATCTAAAAATTACACTAATATCTATGTTATCTAAATTATTATCTAAATATAATTCTAATTAATACTATTCTAGGATATGTTTTAGTAGGTAGGAACTAGTACTAATTATTATTTTTACTGGAACCCCCCTCAGGTAAAGGCCTCCTCCAAAGCTTTCCATTTCTCCCGGTCCTGGGCTATTTTTTGCCATTGTGGACCGGCTAGTTTTTTGATATCATCCTCCCATCTAGTAATTGGTCTTCCCCTGTAGCGCTTGCCCGATGGGCCTTTCCATAGCGTAACTGTTTTTGTCCATCTTTGATCTTTGAGACGCGCTATGTGTCCGGCCCATTTCCACTTTAATTTTTGGCTGTAGCTGAGTGCATCTATTGCTTTGGTTTTAGATCTTATTTTGGTGTGCCTTATTCTCTGTACTCTCTTGATATTTAGCATGCTACGTTCCATTCCTCGCTGGCATGTCATTATTTTATTCTTTATTTTGTTGGTAAACTTCCATGTTTGGCATGCGTACGTCAGACAAGGAATGAGACACGAGTCCATGATTGTTTTCTTCAATTTGATAGGCATTTCACTTTTAAATATCTCCTTGTAGCTCCAGTACTTATTCCAGGTGTGCTTGACTCTTCTCTCTACTTCTAGTTCATTTCTATCTCTGTTAAATCCAATTTTTTTCCCCAAATATATGTATTGATCCACATACTCTAATAAGTCATTTTCGATTTGTATTTTTGTTTTTTTGAAATTTGTCATGAGTTTGGTCTTTGTGATGTTCATTTCCAAACCCACTTTTTTGCTTGCTTTATGTAGAGTGTCTAACATGTATTGTAGTTGTAGGCTCGATTCTGACAGTAATACCAAATCATCCGCAAATCGTAAGTGGTTTAGGTAATTACCCTGTATATATAAGCCACAATCTTTCCAGTCTAGTTTTCGTATGACAGATTCTAATACCGCGATAAAAATTTTTGGTGATATGGGGTCTCCCTGTCTAACCCCTCTCCCAACTGGGAAGCTTGGGCCTGTGGTTTCCAGTTTGACTCTACTTGAACTATTGCTATAAAGGTGCTTGAGTATGTTTATGTACTTATTTTCTACATTTTGAGCCTTTAAACTGACCCATATACTTTCATGTGAGATTGTGTCAAAAGCTTTTTGATAATCAATGAATATGATATACAGCGGCCTCTGTTGTTCTTGATATTTTTCAATTATCAGTTCTAATGTGTGAATGTGGTCTATAGTAGAATAATTCTTTCTAAATCCCGCTTGTTCAATGGGCTGGTTGATCTCCAATGTTGTGCTAATTCTTTGATTGATTATTGTAGAGAAAAGTTTGTAAGTACCTGGTAAAAGGCTTATCGGCCGGTAGTTGCTGATGTCTCTTGGGTCTCCTTTCTTATATAGCAAGATAATACTAGATTCGGACCATTGAGACGGTGTGGCACCAGTTTCAAATATCAAATTAAATAGTTTTGTTAGCGGCGCAGCTAGTATGAAGCAGGCGGTTTTTAAAGCGTTGTTAGTGATGTTATCTGATCCTGGGCTCTTGTCTAGTTTTAGTCTTTTTATTACTTCTATAACTTCTATACAATCTATTGGTTCTATGTGGGATTGTGACGTTTCAGTATCGATGTAGTTTTTTCCGTTATGGTCTATATCTCTGGCCGAATCTGGCGTACTATAAAGTTTTTTGTAAAAGTTTGTAGCGATGTTAATTATGTCTTTTCGGTTATAAGCAGTATCTGTATCTCCTGACTCTTTCAAGCTTTCAATCCATGTTTTATTTGTCCGTAATTCCTTGTATCCCTTTTTCAAACTTCCACTTTGTTCTATATGTCTTTGAAGGATATCAGTTCTATGGTTTTTATAATCCTTTTTAATATATTTGCTTGTCAGTTTGTACAGTGCTTTGATTTCGTTTTTCATTGCTCGTGTTTTGTTTTTGGTCCTTTGTAGCTCTTGTCTTCGTTTTAAAAGTCTTTCTGTATTTTCTGTGAGTACACTATGCGCTTTTGTTGAATGTAAACTTCGTGCGGCTTGTAAGCTGTCTATTATACAAGTTATAATTTTGTCATAATAGTCTTGTACTTCTACAATTGGCTCGGTGTGGAGGAGTGATATTCTAGTGTTTAAGTTATCCTTATATATTTGTATTTCTTCTTCGCTTTTAAGCGTACTGTTTTGCTTATTTACAAACATGGTTCGCGTTTTCACTGGTTTAGTGAGTGATATTTTGGCCCTGAGTGGCCTGTGATCCGATGCAAAGTTTATACTTAGTGTTTCTATATCTTGAAATGATTGAGGATGATTAGACAGTATGAAATCTATTTCGTTTTTATATTGACCATTTGGAGACTGCCATGTCCATTTTCTTCTCTGTTTTTTCTTGTAGAAAGTGTTGATGATAGCTAGTTTATTTTCCATGGCAAAGTCAATAAGTCTTTGGCCTCGTGCGTTTCTTGTTCCATACCCATACCGTTTCATTACTAAGTATTCATCTTTTTGTGGATTACCAATTTTTGCATTGAAATCACCCATCAGAATAAAATCTTCGTATGCTTTATCTATTGCCTCATAGATGGTATCATAGAATATATTTATTTCTTCTTCGTCTGCTGCTTCTGTTGGAGCGTATACTTGTATGATGGAGAATTGCTTTCCTGGTATTTTGAGATTTAGCAGAGCGACGCGTTCAGAGATACCGAAATAACTTTCTACATATTGTTTCAGATATTTTTTTACGATAAAACCGACTCCATGTTTGCCCTGTGTTTGTCCTGTACTGCAAAGAATAAATTCTTTGTATTCTTCTATATTATTCCCGAGGCGCCGAACTTCTGATATGCCTATTACGTCGTATTTTATACGTGTTAATGCTTTTTCCAGTTCTATTATTCGCTCGTATGATAGCAAGGTTCTAACATTGTAGGTTATTATATAAAATTCGTTATTTTTTTCTTTTGATTTTTTTGCGTGATCTTTTGGTGATATCTTTGGAGGGTTGTGGTCATATTCTTCCACGGTGACCAGCCGGCTTGGAAGATGCTCTTTTTTTTGCTTACTTTCAGTGTAGTTTTGCGTGTGAGAGGGGGTCTTTAATTGTTATATGTTATTACTTTTATTGTCTTCATTTCTCGATAAGTTAGTCGGGTGTTTTGTATTTGTATGGAAGAAGTTTAATATGCCAGGTTTTATTGGTCCCTCTGATAGACTGGATGACCTTCGTATGGGCGTCTCCGTTTTATTTTTCTTATTGGTCTGCGTTTTGTGTTCATCGCTAGGGTTTTTGCTTGTGGTATTGTTTTCAGGGGAGCTTGAAAGCATTCTTTTATTATGACTTGATGTATCTGACTTCTTATTCATAATTACTATTTTATCATATTTAATTCTAACTGAGTTTCCTTTCTCCTTTTCTATTCGCACTTGTTCTTGTAGCTCCTTTCTTTTATTTAAGACATACTCCGGATAGTCTTCTTTTATGTAATATGGGGTGTCTTCAAGTACTTTCTTCTGTTTAAATATTGTTATTTTTGTACCAAGTGTTGAAACAGTAATAATTATTGGTCTTGGCCTATCCCCTTTTTTACCGATTCGTTTTGCCTCCTGTATGTCTCTGTGGTCTATATTTGCGGTAAAGTATTCATTTATGAAATTTATGATAATCTTTACCAAGTCGAAGTAAGATGATTCAGTTTCCTTTAGACCAAATAGAACTATATTTCTTTGTCTAGCTTGTTTTTCGAGGAAGTATAATCTTTTTTCTTGATTATCCAATTTACCCTTGAGGTTTTCATATTTTTCCTCCAAAATCTTGAATTTCTCGTCTAGTATGTTATTTATATTTTGTGTTACTCGTTCTGTAACATTTTCCCCGCTTTTTTGGATGGTTATTTTTTGTTCGTCTAGTTCTTTTTGAATTAGTTGGAGTGCTCTTAGTACTTCTTCCATGTTGAGATAGGGTTATTGTTTGTTTATGCTACTAGTAGCGTACTCTAGTGTCGCGCTTCCGTACTATTATCAAACTATTGACTCGGTTCGATCTGCTAGTCGCTTTCGTTCCTTGTAGTAGTACTCTCAGATTTCAAAAGATGGCGCTGTTTACGTGTTTGGGATGTCGACTTTGCTGATTCATCTGATAGATTAGGTTATGATTTTTATATTTTTCGTATTTAGTCGACGTTATTTGTTTAAACAACACTCCACTCAACATACACGAGTCCAAACACTCACTATTGGTTTCTGTTTATAGAAGGGCACTTTTTATCGCCCAGTAACACTTTATTAAACTTCGATCGTATTTCACTGGTTATTGTTTATTGTACTCGTTTTACAACACTGTCCACAATATATGTTGAAACTCTTATGTTTCTGTATAACTTTTCTTCTTTTTAGTAGGTTATATGCACTCAAACTATTTTAAATTATAAAATATTACGGAGACGATGAGAACGGTAACACGGTGGCGCCCTCAATTGGCATAATAAATCAACATAAATCCTTGTCCAGAAAAAAGCTTTTGAACTCTAAAAACATCAGCCCGTAAACTGTACTTAATCAAAAGCTGGCCTTTTCGCCAAAAATATTCCAACTTGCATGTGTACCAACTTTGATCGTTTAAGATACAATGCCAGCGGTTTCCGGACCCAAAAACGAAACCTTCATCCCTTTCACGAAACATCCTTATACATACATAAATGTAAAAGATACTCGTACCATCCATATCCCAGCGACCCTTTTTGTTAGCTCAAATTGTAGATTTAAATTCCTCTACACAAATTCGCTTTACAATCCGTTATCCGACTTGATACTTATTAAGCACAGTATTCGTAAAACAACCACACGGTAAACACACACAAACGAGAGATTAGCTTTTCATTATCATAACATTTGTGGAAACATTATTTCAGTAAGTGCTACTGAAAACATGGAAAGCCAATGAATACTTTGGTTATTACACTATGTTCAAATATCCCAGTACTCGTAACTACAATTAGGTAAATAAATATGTGGATATATTGTATTAATTGCGTAATTTTGGTAATTAATCATCGCATTTAGGGTGAACTATAAGTATGTTTAATGTTACTCGGTACAAGTCCTCATTTCCGTTATTGTATAGTGAAAGCAAAAAGCTTAAAATATCACTTCCGGGATATTTTCCATGTTGTGAACAGTGATAGCTTAAAACAGTGTATAGTGAAATCAGTTTTATATTATTTAATTTAAATTTTTGAGCGCAAAAGATGGTTGCGCTTAGAAATAGGTGCGCTCTGAGGAATAATACCTCATTTGCTTGTTCATATTTCCCTTTAAACAAGGGAAATAATACGATTCAAAGAATCGACAAAAGTCTCGTTACTCAAGAACCAAATAAGAATCTTGAAGAAAGAAAACCAAGAAATATACATGAGGTTCTGATTTATTCAAAGGAACTCGAAACTTAGAAACCTTACTTGAACATTCAGCTAACTTTATTTATCAGTTTACACGTGGATTCAGCCAGTTCTACCCACTCTTATATCATCACTGAGTGGCGTTTTACAGTATCCAGGCGTTCGGAGATGGGCCATCTATTTTTAGCCGAGATTTAAAGGAACTGACAAAGTCATATAAAATTGATCGACTGGGTCTTCCTTCACCGATAAAACTCTTTGTAACTGGAATGTTTTTATTGGTCATGGTTCATATTATAATTTGTATTCATATATTTTCTTTTTCTTTTTTAAAAATCGTTACCTTATAACTCTCGGAATTGTAAAAACTCTTGTATCGTGGTTGCGTTAACAAACTCACATACATAAATAGACAGACCCGGACACAACAACTTGTAGGTCATACAAATATTTGTTCCTTGTAATCAAACTCGCTACAACAATCGTTTAAAAACTGCGCCAACCGTGCCATCTTCCTGATAGTAGTGGCTAGTGATTGCATAGTGGTCGGCAGAAGCACTTACGCATAAGTTCAATTAATAGGTCGAGCAAATTATTATTGGGTTTTTTCATTAAGAATTTCTGTGTATTAGCTTGGGTTTGGATTTTTGCCCGTTTGATGGAAATAAGCCCATACTCTTTTACATAAGACTTAAGCCATCAGTGTCGAAATGCGGTTTTTTATATGCGGCATTCCCTGAAGGGTTCGGACCCTTCAGGGAATGCAGGTGCGATGTAAGCACGAAAATCACAAACTAATTTACAAAACAACCTAGCCTACATAATGCTCATTAACTTTCTATATTATCTATCCATACTTACGTCCACCACTATTCCCTCAAGAATGGCGGCAAACAATCGGCCAGCTCGACAGCTCGAGTGTCATAAAATAGTCATTCACTCAATTACCGGCTAGTAGTTCGCTAGTAGTTCAGTACAGATTAATGGAATAACTAACCATTCGTCATTATGTTAGCAGCTGGTTGTTTTATTTATATTCGCATCTTTAATGATGTTGTAAAACAATAGAAGCGGTATAGTATTGTAATAGCATACATCATGTATTCATGTATGTAAGGTGCAGCCGTCTATTATAGACTTTATGTTGATTGCTGTTGTATGGCTAAGCATTGCCATACAACGTGGCAATTCCGTCAGTCTCTTGGGCACATTACCGGTTGACAGAGTTAATTTATTGAGAAGTTTTTTATGCTCTGTTTTAGGTTGTTGTAGGTTTAGGTTATTTTATTGTTGTTCTTTTTTAAATTTATGTAATATGTTTTTACAGAAATAAAAAAGTACTTTTCAAAACAGAGATGAAAAAAAATCTCTAATTTGGCTGAAAACAAAATCGAAGCAAACAATAGACACAAAAACAATCGTTACATGAACGATAACAATAAAATACTATAATAATAAGTCGTATTATGAGTCATGTTTCAAGCGAGCTAGTCGTCGCATGCGCAATAGTAGCATACAGTCAAATTATAAACTCATTCACAAGTAACATGGGGTCGTGTTTGAGTTTACGTGGAGTTTTATTTATTTATTTATTTCAAGTTGCGGACACCAACCCGTTATACAATTATACACAAAACAACGACAACTTATTGAATTCCAAAATAAAATTTATAAATAGTTTACATATGTCTAAGTTAATGATAAATAGTTTAATACAACTCCCGCCACAAATTCTCGGCGCTCAGCTGAGCGTCAAAATTCTTAAAGAATTCATTTCAGTGTTAGCGTGTGAAGACATGTGACATCTACCAACCTACACTGGGCCAGAGGGTGGTTAATTATTGCTAATTCCCCCTCTAAGAGAGGAGCCCTTTTTTTCGTATGGGAAATCATCAAATGACTTCTCCCACTCTGCGCGGAGCGGGAGGGGGTGTCAGACTTTTACTGACAAAAACCCATCCATGTTCCTTCCTCGCCCTTTACGTTCCGGGGCCGCGGTATAGCTTTCGAACAGTCCCGCAGCTCCGGCAGGCTTCGGCCCTTGCGGGCCCCTCTCTTTATGCTGACATCTCTTTGAGGCGCTCGTGGAACACGAACGCGCCGTCGACACGGCCTGTCGTCGTTAGACGGACGGACGGCTAGCTAGCTGCTAGCTCATAGCTAACCGTCCACAGGCCCGCCTCTACGGTGGCCGGTAGCCACCACGTGGCCCCCGACGCCCGGTGCGTCTCCCGCGGCAGCTGGGGCAAGAGGCTCTCTCCCTCTCGCGTTCCGCCAACTCCTTCGCTAGCATGACTGCTTCGCAGAAGGAGGTGACTGGTTCCCATTCCGTCTCGCTCCGGACCATGGATTGTACCAGGGCCGGACGCGAGAGGTCGCTGCAGCCGATCGCCGCTACGAGGACACGGCGTTGCTCCGCCCACGCGGGGCAGACCTCCACTGTGTTCTCCACCGTGTCCTCCGTCGTGGAAACACCCAGGCGTTTCTTCCCGCCCGATTCGATGCAGGAACCTCCCGAAACATCCGTGTCCGGTGAGGACCTGTGTCATACGGAAGGTGAGGACGCCGTGGCGCCTCTCAAGCCACTCCTCAAAGAGGGGACTTATCGCCACTAACGTGGCGTGCCCTGCACGGGGTTGCGACAGTCGCTCTCTCCATGTCGCCATGCATGAGATCACGCCGGAGGTCTGTCCGCTGAGCGGCGAGTTTCCCCCCGGCGCGGCGGCGTAGTGTCTCCGCGCAAGAGACGCCCTGTGTGCACTTTTAGCCTGATTATGCAGATACGGGCATTATACTTACTGTCGACCCCTAGTTGTCGACTTATAGTATTAAAATTAAGTAACAAAAACTTATCGTGGTCTTATTATGAAATAGCAGTCTCGAGTCGGGTTCTAGACGGAACCCGTTTTCCTATCTTGATCAATAAACGTCAAATAATAGTGCCTCCAAAACTCGTAGGACAGCTTGTTTTCTCGTCAAAAAAAGCAAGGAAAATTAACAAGTAAAAGTGTTTGTAATTTAACAGTTTGGTCCAAAGATTCAGGAGGGAGGGATATAATGGTATTTTCTCAGATAGTTACTATGTTGATTGTAGGTTAGCGTTTCATGGAGGCGATAGTCCTCGCGCGCCTACACGAATGGCGCGCGGAGGTACTACGCGCCGGGGGGAAACTCCGCTGCCGCGGCAAATTGCCGCTCAGCGGACTGACCTCCGGCGCGATCTCATGGCGAAATGGAGAGAGCGACTGTCGCAACCCCGTGCAGGGCACGCCACGATAGTGGCGGTAAGTCCCCTCTTTGAGGAGTGGCTAGAGAGGCGCCACGGCGTCCTCACCTTCCGCCTGACGCAGGTCCTCACCGGACACGGATGTTTCGGGAGGTACCTGCACCGAATCGGGCGGGAGGAAACGCCCGGGTGTCTCCACTGCGAGGATCGACCGGAGGACACGGTGGAGCACACGGTGGAGGTCTGCCCTGCGTGGGCGGAGCACCGCCGTGTCCTCGTAGCGGCGATCGGCGGCGGCGACCTCTCGCGTCCGGCCCTGGTTCAATCCATGGTCCGGAGCGAGACGGAATGGGAAGCCGTCACCTCCTTCTGCGAAGCAGTCATGCTAGCGAAGGAGGTGGCGGAACGAGAGAGGGAGAGAGCCTCTCTTCCCGGCCGCCGCGGGAGACGCACCGGGCGTCGGGGGCCACGTGGTGGCTACCGGCCACCGTAGATGCGGGCCTGTGGACGGTTAGCTATGGGCTAGCTAGCCGTCCGTCCGTCTAGTGACGACAGGCCGTGTCGACGGCGCGTTCGTGTTCCACACGCGCAAGGGCCGAAGCCTGCCGGGGTTGCGGGACTGTTCGAAAGAGATACCGCGGCCCCGGAACATAAAGGGCGAGGAAGGAACATGGATGGGTTTTAGTCAGTAAGAGTCTGACACTCCCTCCCGCTCCGCCCAGAGTGGGAGAAGTCATTTGATGATTTCCCATCCTAAAATAAAAAAAGAAAAAGGTTAGCGTTTCAGCTTTAAAACTATGTCAACAAACGAAATCAGGTTATCGGACGGATAGCAAGAGAGAGAGAGAGAGGCAAGATCATCCTAAAATAAAAGAGGGTCTGATTTCAAGTGTGCTTAAACCGAGAGGACTGTGGACTAGCTACGGATACCGTATTTTGACAGGTATTTCAGCACGTTATCAACGTCCGGTCCAAAGTCCAATCCGGTTGGTTTGACCTTTATTAAGGAAGGCTCATGTTTTAAACTAAACGTCTTCATAACTGATACTAGCTAGAACGACGAACGACACGATAAACTAGACCAACGTAACGTAAATAGAAAAACATACACCGATTTTTGAATCGGTAATACTTTCATCCTTTCACATCTCTATCATCCTAGGTATTAATAAATTCTTAATTCTTTTTAAAACGTTTTGTGAAACAAGTATTTTTTAATTTGAAATCAACCGCGCGTTCCTTCTAGGGTCTCCGACGTTGGTTTGACTTTTATAAAGGCACATGTTTTAAACTAAATGTCTTAACACATTCACTGTCCACGAAAAGACACAATAGTTAAACAATCGCTCTGAACCATATGTGGCTCATGGGACTGGAAATGGGTTAAGCACTGGTCAAAATAAATTCCGAGTTAACTAGAAGGCCGTATAAGGCAACGTATGAATGTTTTTTTTTCAGTTCCAAGTTCACTACAAGGATTCCTGACACTGTAATGATAATTTTGCAAAAACCAGCTCAACCGGCTTTTAATTCGATATCGACGTAGCGACAGCGAGGAACTTCGGTATGACGTAACGAGAGGCACCTAATTAGGCACCCACTTCGCAATGCAGTTTAATGACCTCTCAATCCTACGTAAAAATACTTTGGTAGGTACCTACTTATTTAGGTATATGTCAGTGTATGTGTCATTGTTTTAAATACGTTTATTTAAAACACTCAGGAGTTAAATAGTTAACGAACTACAGCAAAAAGCCATGCCAAAAAATAATTAAATGTCAGAAAACAGAATACAAAAATTGTGAATGAATTGTTTTAAAATATGAGTTTTAAATGCCGTATAGTTTATTTGGAGTTACAAAGTTAGGGTGTCTAAATAGCTTAGATTTTTCACCGGAATGGGCATTTAATAATTTTATTTTCTTCGTGTTGAAATTTGTCGTGATAAACACACAGTAGGTGGGACAGGGGCGGGCCTTCGTAGGCGGTATTTATATTTTATAGTAAAGAAGACTGTCCCAGTTATCCACATACGCACTTCCGTTATTTTTACAGTATTTTCTTAGAATAACATATGTACATAATATGTCATTCAACAGCATCAATATAGGTGTAAAAACCTCTTAACGAAGCCGAAAAGCACTTGTTCTCCCCGTCATTCAGGCAATACTCGTACCTCAAAGAAAGGATAGCTTATCATTGCTCTTCTCAGTTCAAACGACCTCGATCTTTAGTTCTGTGTGATTCGCTTTGCTTGGATTATTTATTATTTCACCAAGATGGGCAGTATCTGTAAGGTTTAATTTCCCGTAAATCGATATCTTTCATACCTACACCGTTTCTAAGCGCTCTATTATTTATCGGTTAAGGTCTTGTCGTGATCTATTAGCGATAATTGGCTGAATGGAGTTCTAATAAGCCTTTAGTGATCCTTAAAGATAAAAGTTTGGTCATTTTCGAAGTAAGAGTACCGTATCCAGATTAATAGGTACTCGTAGTACTCGAGAATCCTTACTGATAAATACATTTTTCATCTTTCAGTCGTAAATCTAAAGCTTCAGTATCAAAATGTTTTACCTCAAAAATCCCGACCTCGATAAAAAGCGGAGATGTTAAAACAATTTGCTAACTAAACATTCGTAAGACAGAAACATTTCACAATAAAATAAACAGCCATTCACGAGCAAGCACGAGCTTTTATAAGCAAAAAATTGACGTTCATTCACAAACAACATCCGGCATCATCATTTTATTAGCTATTCTTTTTTATTCAGCGTGCTCTGGCGTGCTCTCCCATTGTTTTCGAGCGTAAATTTGACAATCTTCCATAAAACGAAGTATAAAAGTGGTAAAGAGCTTGCCGGTCCCGGATCTGACGTGAAATGACGAGCCAAGTTGTCTGGTTGACATGAAACGTGGCGTGACGACGTGTAATCCTTATGGACTTGACAACGTAATTGTTCCGCCATTTTGACATTGTGCCAGCTCGACAGACGATTTACAACGGCAAATTTAAATGAGTGCGTCAACATGTGTTCGGGTGTTGGCAGACAGGGGAAAGTTTTGACGTGTTCGAGTACTCCGAGTACTTAGCGTACTGTTGTTTGATGTCCATATACTCAAGAGAACATCGAGTCGTTCTCAAGTCGTGCGAAATCAAGATAAGTCCCGCGCGAAGTAGAAATTAAGATTCAGGTGGGAGATAGGCTAATTTGTACAACGTTAATATAAAACTATACAGTTTGCTTAAATGCCTTAATTATTACCTCGATGTTATGAGAATTTGTTGGTGCGGCTGTCTGCTCGGTAATTAATGTGGCTTTGTTCAGTTCATAATTTATTTTTTTAAGAAGTTACCTATTAGCTACAGATCTTAACACCCAAACTTACTCAGGCATGCTAGTTTATTTTATTTACTTATTTGTATATACTTATTTTCTTTATTTATTTAAGTATAAATAATAACTATAACATTGTATTAAGTATACTTCGTTGAATAATTAAGTTATGCAAAATAAATACCTAAGTACGTTTACAAAATAAGGGAAAAATATTTCATGCGAGCAAATAAAAGTGATAGGAAAAGAGATAACTTAATATTTTAATAATAAAAGCTCCTGAAAAATTCTTCCCGTATTAATTACGGTATTTTCATATTTTGCTCGACAACAGGCAACACGGCGCCGCCCGCCGCCGCCGCCAGCCGATAATAATTACTTCCAGCATTTTTTAATTCTGAGAAAATTATCGCTTTTCTTTCACGAAATATTGTACCTCATAAATGGTTTTATTTTAGAGAAAAATGTTTAATACTTAAGTACTTGAGATACTCGTAATTCGAGACTTAATAAATCGCCCATTTTGGCAATGGGTGATAGTAATTTGTATCCCACATACTTATCTGGCATATCAAACTAACCGCCATCTTCACCACCTCTGCCTGAACTCGGAATTAAATATTATTAATTATCTAAATAATATTTATTATGTTTTTAGTTAAAAAAAAATTACATGTAAGTAAAAGTGACACACCTGTGATTCCCGAGGGGTTAGGTAGAGGTACCCACATTTCGCCAGTTTTGTTTAAGATCCATCTAATAGGACTAATCGTAATAATAATGCCATTAATCGAGCAAACATTATAAAAATGAAAGTAAGTTAACCTAGTGGCAATTAAAGTCGACGAAATCTCTGTTCAAAAGTTCGTTTTGACAGCCGTCGAATCCATAGTAAGTTTACACCGCTATCAGAAATTGAACTTTATTACTATTACGCTAACAAATGTCAGAACAGGCCTTTTATTTTTTGAATATTATAAGTATCAAGATTTTAAACCCCGGTAACACATTCACATTAGTTCCTTGGCTTTCAGCAGCGCATACGCAAAACGGATCTCGTAGGTAACCCAGTGCTAAATGCGCGTCAGACGGTAGGCGGGGCAAGGGGCGTTACAAGGCGGTAGCAACTAAAGAAGTATTGAATTATGGAATGTTTATTTTTAGATCTTGAAGGAAAAATGAGGACTCGAAGGGTCTTTTAAAGAATATAAAAGAATCGCGAAAGGTCGGATAATATTTCTGCAATATCTCTGATATACCTGACATAGGTACCTACTTTCAGAGTAATATCTACTTTGATCATCAGCTGGCCTACGTAATTTCAACAAAATAAGAGACCAACTTATGCTAGTTATGCTACCCTAACCTGCAGCCTACCTTAGTACCTACCTAACCTACCACTTTCACAAAGTTCGTTTGAACAAACAGAATGAATACGAATCAAAGTATTTTTACACCAAATCGGCTTTTCCTGTCAGCCGTAAATTAATGGCACTTATCTGAATTTCAGAGGTAAACTCTGTAAATAAATAATACGTACGAAACCCGAGCAGAGGATACCCCGCCTTTTAACCAAACACATTTGTTTTCTTCCAAAGTTTTATTTGATAACCAATTCGGCAAGCGAGGCGAATAAGATAAACTTTAGTAATAAACTTCTTGTCTTCTTTTAGCTATATCTTTGCTTGAGAAGAAAAGTTTTCTTCAAAGAGATATGCAAACATAAGTATGACTTGTAATTTAAATTGTTTAAGAAAAGTTTACGTAATTTTCTCAGAGGCAAAAGCTTTGGGGTCAGTATTCAAAATACGGTAGCGAATAATTTGGAAACTGTTGAATATTGTTATAGGTGATTTCATGTTAATTATCATTAATTACCCCATCGCGGGTTTCAAGTAATTTAAAAATGTTAACAAACATATATTTAAATACCCTGCCTGCCTGTCGAATATCCGAAATCTACCGTTGATTTTGCTTTAAATACAAACGGATACAATTGTTTCAGTGAAAAAAAAAAACAGATTAATCGTCTTTTTCATTGAAACAATTGGATCCGTTTTTTACCCGTATATATATCAAATCACTGCCAGTATTTATGGTCTAAAGCGTATCTACAACGAATAAACTAGCGTGCCTGAGTAAAGTCTGTTTATAATCACAACAACCGAAGCTTACTCTTAAGAGTATTAACTCCCAAACGACACGCAGCACTATTTCCTTCCTCTGTCATCGTAAAAACGTTATTTTCTAGTAAAAGTCTAGCAATAAGCCATAATACTTCAGCACTACCAACGAATAAATAAAGGGGCTCTGAAAAAAATACACATCCATATAATGCCGTGCCGTCATGAATAAATCGCGAGAGAACGGCGGCAAAATCGCCATTCGAACTGACTGCGGATATATTGGCTGAGCAGAACCGAATTGGCGTAAAAGTGATTCTGTTTCGGCGAACCTAACAAGTGATTTCATTTTCGTAGACCTTTACAATAGACGGAAATCGAAATTTTCCCGACACCGGCTGTGAGCCTTAATCTTGAATCGCTTTAACAAATCATAGGGACCCATGAAACGTGCGGTTTTTTTTCACGAAGGGTTTTCCTTATTATTCATTAATTTGGTTTGCCGCAGGTTTTCTACAGGAAAATGTTCTGTTTTCCTTCTCGAGTGCCGATGTGTAGGTCTTATCGCTCACTGCAATGAGTTATGTCGGTAGCAATGCACTTATTACATGTCAATATTCAATTGCAAGACCATTTCTTTAAGGAAAGTGTACTTTACATAACAAACAACAATGAATATGACAGATTTAAGATTGCATTTAAAGAGACCGTTTTCTACCGATCGATAAGCTCTCCGAAAGCTTTCCCGCGCGTAAGCCTAAGCGAAGGGGACGCTAATTGACTCAAGTGTGATAAATTACATTCTTCAAACAGCAGATTAGTTTTAAAGGACTAGTATTACTAAATAATAGGATTGACAAAGTTCGATTTGTCATCATTTAAGGCAGATTATTTAAGATTCATCCGCCTAGCTGAACTGATTTATTAAAACCAAAGCCTGTATTAGTTTTTTTGTGTTTATTAGGGTTAATTTTTAGTTGTATCTGTCATTTCAAGCTGCTGAAGTCCAGATATGATCTGAGACGTTCTTAGTTTGTAAGTTTTTTATGAACAAAAAGTTTTGTTCTTAAGCTAATGTACTTACCCTACAACTTACCCTGTAAAGGAATGGTTTTGTCAAGATTCTATTTACTTATATTTATCAACTGTCCAATCTAAACGACTCTGCAATCTAGACAGGTTAATAGAGAAGCCACTTAATTTATTGTTAAGTATCGGTACGTATTCATTACAAAGGATTGGTTTATTTGTCCAAGAAAATTGGATATTTGGCTTTGATAATTTTAGGGGGTTCAGTGGTATCGTATACCCAGTAATGACTGGCTTGTGGAGGTCAGATAGGCAGTCGTTCCATGTAAAATACTGGTATTCAGCTGTATTCGGTTAGACTGGAAGCCGATCCCAACATAGTTGGAAAAAGGCTAAGCAGATGATTGAATTTTAGGGGTTCAGAGTTCCACCGTAGACGCGGGCCTGTGGACGGTTGGCTATGGGCTAGCTAGCCGTCCGTCCGTCCAACGACGACAGGCCGTGTCGACGGCGCGTTGGTGTTCCACGCGCGCCTCATAGAGTTGTCAGCATAGAGAGAGGGGCCCGCAAGGGCCGAAGCCTACCGGGGTTGCGGGACTGTTCGAAAGAGATACCGCAGCCCCGGAACGTAAAGGGCGAGGAAGGAACATGGATGGGTTTTAGTCAGTAAAAGTCTGACACTCCCTCCCGCTCCGCCCAGAGTGGGAGAAGTCATTTGATGATTTCCCATCATAAATAAAAAAAAAAAAAAAAAAAAGGGGTTCAGAGTTCAGAACTTACTTTTAAAGTAAAAATGTCACTAGCGTCGCGGTGACGGTTTTTCTTTGTAAAAAACTAAAAATCATTTACAAACAGGGTTGAAGGGACTATAACTTATTTGATAACCGATGAAAAATTTCAACGTTGCTGTGTAGAGTCTTGTACTGAATTCGTTGTTATGTGTGAAACATTCCAACGGAATATGTTTTAGTACCTGTTTCTCTCTTTTCCTAGTTGAAATGTTTTATCCCATCAGAAAATATCTCTTTAAGAGAATGATTTACTTGGTAACAGTTTGCGCTTCTGTAATCCCACCGTGTATTGTGCACCAATTGGTAAGTGACGCGTACCGTGTTACAACTGGCCTTCAAAGCCCGTAATTTGCAATTACATACGCTCCTTTGAATAGGGCCCCCTTTACCGATCTCCCCAAACATTATGAATGGAACTGCGCTCCAAAATATACCGCCATTCGATCCCATGATTTAGTTTTAAAGAGATACTTTTATAAATGAAAAAAAAAACGTGCTCCGAAACCGTATGAAAACATGTATCAGAGTTAAATTGAAAGACATAAGTAGAGCGAGAGCGTGATGTTTGACAATATGACCGCATTATTTGCGACCCTCTTTCGTTGGACAGTAGATCAAAATCAGCTCGACCAGCGCACTCAGTAAAGGGTTATTCATTTTTAAATAAAAGCTCGTCTACACTCTCTCGAACACGTGGAGGCGATTCCTGCACAGCAACATAATTTAACTCACCTTTAGTATAAACTTGCGAAGTTCGTGATTGTCGCGTCTGTCACATTCAGATTTTGTATTTGAGTAACGTTTGATTGATGCGAGGTTTTATCACCGTTTAAACTAGGTCAGGTTCGTACATAATACGTCTGGCATTCCTCAAATATGCATTTTCACGAGGCTTGTTACTGTTTCTTCAGCACAGTTGACTGAAAAATTACCCCAATAGACAAACAATGCCATTTTATAAACCAAAATGTAGTTTTGATTTAAAACTACCGTTTCACCCTCTAGCAAATGTAACACTTAAAAAATATATCATTTTAATCTGATAAAAGAATACTATCGCGGTTTAGACTCGACTCGTTTGAAGTGATCGCGGGCTAGATGGAGCAGGAACTGACGTCATCAGCTATACTTCGGGGGACGCACGTCACACGAGCAGTCGGCTGTTTGTCGTGTACTCGTGACGTATGTTTGATGACAAATGCGGAAAGGATGGGGGAAATGGGGTTCTGGAATTAAATGTTAAGGGGTTGATGTTTTATTTCACAGTAGAATAATTTGTGTTCGGTGGAGACGAAGGGGTTAGAAACTTTTAATTGTGAAAATGTAAGTTTGTATGCTTGGAGTCGCTTGGGATTGCATATTGCATCCGGAACGAGGTGACTCAACAGAAAACCGGAGTCGTCGACATAGCCCACAGACTTAGCAAGGTGATGTGGCAATGGGCTGGCCATATTAGCAGTAAAACCGCTGACCGTTAGTTAGGCGTGTTTTTGAGTGAAGACCGCGAATCAGCAAGCACAACGATTTCCATCAACCAGCGAATCCCACAAACTTTTAACGTATTATACTAGTTTGATTGATAGATAGGGAAATCAGATTGCAAGTAAGTACACGCAAGTTTTCTTAACTTGGATGAAAAAACGGCGTAGGGGAGGCACCAGACCACAAAACTTTGATTTAAAGTATCACCTATGATAACTGCACGAACCATGTTTCATAGGCAGATCGCAAACAAGCGTAGGAAAAAAACTGTAAACCACAAATAAAGAAAATCTTACCTTTAAAAACTACGCCAACCATGTTCCCTAGGCAGATCGTAAGTAGATTAGAACTGCACACAACTGTTTAAACTTGAATGAAAGAAATGCGTAGGATCACTACAAAGAAAAAACCTTAAAAAATACCATAGATTTTAAACTCACGCTCATTGGCTGTAGAAAATGCATTATTTACACGTTGAATAGCAATAACTTTTCCTATGAGTTATGCATGCTAATCATCACGATAATGGTAAGGTGTGCTGCAATAATTTCTATTGCTTGCCATATCAATTACGGTTTAATCACTAAGTTGACGTTCCAAGTGAACGTCACGTGACTCAATGACATGCGATTGTGTAGTAACTTAGTGATTTAAACGCTAAGCATAATGTTAATTAATGTTATTAAGTTTATTGAGCTTTGATTTGCGTCGTCGTTATTATCTTAAAGATCCATTTGTTATTACGTGTATAGGTAGTTACATACAGAAACTTTTAAATGTTCTTTTTCTGTACTGATAACTGTTTTATGATTTCACGAACAAAGTATTTCGTAAACCACACTTATTACGAAATAGGTCTTATCTTAAAGTAGATTTCAGGAGCAAATCTATTGAATTGGGTTATTGTGTTTACACATTTGTGCCTGAGACTGTACGTTTACGAAGAAAACATGCGTATACTCTTAATCTTGGTTATTTTATTAGAGATAACACTTTTTTTTCCTGTATGCATCTCCTGACACCTTTGGAGGTTTTTTTGGGAAAAGCCCGCTACACAATTCCCCAAACTCTTGAAAGCCAGAATAAACAGTGAGCGACCACTAGAAATGCGCCGAGACAATGAAGCACGGTTAAGTCCCAGAGAAACACTCTGTTTTGGATCCCGCAACGAAATTAATCAGAAAAGAGCAGCGGAAGTCTAAGGAATACATACTCTTTGGAGGTTGCCGCATGCTTTACCAAGCCTATCATGTGGATCCTTAATAAATCAAGACCTTAAACCAGGTCATTAAACTTAAAGAAACGCTGCTCCGTCCACGCTTCTGAAGTTTAAACATAATGACAAAGTCATTACCGAGAACTATGCAGAACAACCGCCCCATAACCGTACTTTACATCAACTACTACTACTTTACCTTCACTCTCATCCCCATAACAAACCTAACACAGCTACATGGCAACATAACCCTACCCCCATACCTTGGAGAATAAAAATAACACTCTAAGGCTAACCTAACCACTCCAAACAAACATTAAACCATATTCAAATTGAGCCAAACGACACAGCATCATACGCGCTCCTAACTCGACGGCACATAAAAGCCGACAGTATACACCTTAATTAAAATTTCCTACCAACTAATTGTTTATTAAGTTAATCGGATAATGTCGGGTAACAGGCGTTTTGCCGGATAATTGCCTGCCGTGGGTTCCGTAGTTATTCTCCGCTCAAATTGTATCACGTAGAACTGTGCACTTGGATAAGCCGTTAAAAATCATTGGCGGGAGTTTGATTTTGTTCGGTGTATATGTGATTGAAAATAATATCTAGCGCTAGTTGTGTTTTTGCTCTTCGTGTTTCTAAATATTGTTCGGGTACCTATCATACTAATACTCGTACATGGTATTAGGTACCTACTATTTATATCAGCGACCTTTATACTGTTCAGAAGCTTTTGTATATCCTTATCGATCCCAGCCTAATACATGTTCCTCATTTTTGAAGTGAAAACTTCTTTAGGCCCGTTGAGCACTTTTTGAGTGAACAAAATCATGAAACTCGCGTGAACGTCACCTAACGCTTCGTAGCACTCGGCGCAGCCGTAGTGAATCGTCTACGAGTTTTCACTTCTAACAGCAGTCCACAAAGACTGCCCCGCATGTTGTTTTTACTGTCATAAATAGCTAGAATATATTTTATTGAGCAACAAAATTGAAACGCAACTGTTATAAAATATTGATAATTCTGTGGTAACAATGGTGGTCTCAAGAGGCCTTTAAAAATGAAGGAATGTTTCCTTTGAGTAAAATTTGCTATTTCAGTATTTCGAGTACATTCCCTCCAGGTGGCATTGAAAAATTCCACCCTGTTTAGATAAATACTAGTTGCACCCGACATGCGTTGCGATAACCTTTTCCAGAAGCCTTCACGGCGCATGTAGAACAACTGACACTGAGTTTAGGACTTTGGAGTCTATAGGTACGAACGAACAGACATTGATTATTATACATGGTAGGAAAAACAAGATAGGTGATAAATATAATTAGTTTAAATGACAAACTAATTTGTCAAACGGATAAAAGCACAACAACAAGAACCAGTTACAAATTTTGATATAATTAACATTTTCAGGAAACACGTTGAATTTCAAAACAACATACTTACTGTTACGTCCATTTGACAGCCTCTAGGAATTGCAAATGGGTCGCTAAACCAATATAGGGCTGTCGGCACCCAGCTTTAGCAATTCTAACTAAAGCTTTCTGACGGCTCGCTGAAAGCCTGAAAATAATAGCTATCAATTTTTTGTTGGCATCAATCATCCCAAAAACAAATGAGTGGCAGCATAAAGCCTGATTGATATCACAACACTCTGTGACCTAATATTTTTGTTTTGACACTTATTACAACTAGGTAGTGCTAGGTATTTAATTACGCAAGTCATCATCTGACTAGCCTTTTCCCAGTTATGTTGAGGTCGGCTTCCAGTCTAACCAGATGCAACTGAATACCAGTATTTTACATGGAGCGACTGCCTATCTGACCTCCACAACTCAGTTAGTACTGGGTAATATAGTAATAGTAATAATTACGCAATTACGCATATTAATGTGGGGATGGTTTTTATTAAAGACTAGCTTCTGCCCGCGACTTCGTTCGCGTGAAGTTTTGATATCGCAACGCATCGCCTGCTCAACGGAAGCTTTTTTCCCGCTTGCAACATTTCTTATCGCTGCTCCGCTCATTTTGGTCATAGCGTGATGTTATATAGCCTACAGCCTTCCTCGATAAATGGACTATCCAACGCAAAAATATTTTTTCAATTCAAGCCGGTAGTTCCTGAGATTAGCGTGTTCAACCAACCAAACAAACAAACAAGCTCTTCTACATTATAATATTAGTATAGATCTCTTATCTTGTTTGTACAAATCTACACTTAATATTATAAAGCTGAAGAGTTTGTTTGTTGTTCGGTTGAACGCGCTAACCGAAGAAGCAAGCAGAAAGAACTTAAATTTAAAAAATCTCTTTGTGTTGGATAGTCCATTTATCGAGGAAGGTTATAGCTATACAAGATCACGCTACGATCAATAGGAGCGGAGCATTAATGAAAAATGTTGCAAAAAAACGGTGTTAATTACTTTTGTGAGCTTTTTATCTCTTAAATGACGCACACGAAGTTGCGTGGGTCAGCTAGTAAATGAATAAAACCGTTAGAAGTCTACAAGACAAATCGTTGAACCGTTACTTATATTATAGGAACAAAAATTTCATGAATAAATAGTAGATAACCAAAGTGTTTCCGAGTTTTCCCACACTTTAAACCCATTTCATTCATTGGAATAATAATGTCAATCAACACAATTAATGTTCCTTTTAAAATCGTAACTGATCAAACAAAACATTTACCGGTAGGTACAATCAAGATTCAATTTATGAATTTTACGAACATTTATTCAAAATACGCCTTTAATACCTACTTATACATATTATGCCATCTTAATTTCAAATTACAAAACCAGTTCTTAATAACATTTCAAACGGCCACCTTTAAGCTTTTTAATGTGCAAAGTGACAAATTAAATGTTTATCTTATTTACTTAATACATTTTAGAACCAAATCGCTTAATTAAAAGATGTAATTTTAGACCACTCGCGATTGCGAAACCGCATGAATACTGTTCAATTCATGTCCATAATGTGAATGTGGATTGAGAGAGTCCTCCCTGAGGAGATGTATTCACATCAAGTGGGCCCTCCACGCCTCCTTAGCCCAACAAAAGGGAGAAAAATTGTCAAGAGACACGAGCTGGGAGTTCAAAGTGAAAATGAATGGCGGACGTATAATAAACCGTGATATAAAGACTCTTCGTGCGTGCGCTTGCGACTGACACGGTCGGTGTAATTTTGACACTTGATTTCTTTATTCAGAACTCGTAAATCTCTCCCTGTCGGGACCCCGCTGCTTCATGATTAAAATTCACAAATAAAAGTGCAAGTAACACTCAGCTTTATTACCTTTCACATATCATTAAAATTCCAAATAATTATCTCATTAAAAGAGCTCACGGCGTGTCGCGTCGATACTACATTATTACACCATTGCGCACCGTAAAATAATTACAATTACAATTTGTAACATAATTACAAAGGTAAACATGTGTAAATTACAGCAATTACAATAGCCCAGTAATTGGTGTAATTGAATATTTGTTGGTAGTTCTGTAATGTGTTGTAATATTAGGTAATAGCAGGGTCTGCTTAATGACTACAGGTTACAATGTAACAATTGTTATTTAATTGGAGGAAGGAAATTACAATGGTAACTTGGAAATAAAACTCGAAAAGGGTCAGATAAAAGGACTTCACGATGTCTGCTTTTCAAAATTGTTTTTTATTTCTTTGTAATTAAAAAATAATCATAATGGAATACATTTTGTTAACGGATCGTTCGTTTCAATTCTTATTAGAAATTGAAGCATACACATTGGAAAACTCCGCACCTGCTTGTTTGCCATGTGTTTAATAATAATTTATTTATGAAATAATTACTTAACCCTTAATCGTAGTTGCATATTAGTTAAGGAAACATTAAAGCGTAAAGGCGAATAGAGAAGTTTCCTTTTTATGTTTCCTATTTGAAATAAGACTTAAAAAAGTTATGAAAAAATCATAAAAATATATCTAGTAATGAAATAGTTTGAAACTTTGAAGTTGTGCTTGCATTACGTTATTAATTTTATTCTTGATGTCTGACTGACGAAACAAACCCAACAGAAGGTAGATAAGTAAGTAATTACTTGGAAAGGTAAACTCCTTTTATTTCTGCACTAACCTTAGCCGGATTTAAAGAAAAACGTCCAGAAATGTGGATATCCCAATTTTTTATTTTATTTGTTGACTTGGACTTCAATAATCTATTTCTCTGTCACTTGTTGACGGATTTAAAACCAACACATATATTCAAGTTTTTCTCTATTTTTTTTTTCATTTAGTTAAAAATAGTGTTATGAACATCACGAAACTTCTCTATTACGCCATTAAAAGTGATCGCAATCAACTCGTCTAAACTGCGTTCAAGATTTGACAGTATCTATGTTGACAGCAGCTTTTGATGAGCTGATCGCGTTCAATTTCAATGATTTTTGAATGATGATGAATTGAGATTCATACCGTATACCAAAATGACATTAGAGCTACAAAACAGCATTAACTTTAAAGATCAATTAAAACTAACATAAATAAAAAATACAATCTCTCCCTCCATTTCATTATTCCCTATATTCTCCATTCAACATTCACATTAAAAACAAAAAGGCTAATCCGATAAACTAATGGCTGATGCTCCAAGGTAACCCGCGAAGTTCAATATTTTCTTACGTTTTTTGCAATTTGCGGGGCAGTGCTAAGTTGTATGTTGATAAACATATCGGTCGCGGCTGTAAGACGTATGTAGTTACAGAATTATAATCATCAAAATTATCAATGCAACCCTCCAAGTTCATAAAAGTCGAGGAACGAATTATCCACGGTCAAAGTCGTTCCTCGACTACGTCTTACAGCTGCGACTGATATGTTTATCAACATACAATAAATTTCATGTTGATAAACTGATGCACTGCCTTGCAAATTGCAAAAAACGTGAGAAAAATTGAACTTCGCGGGCCACCGACGCAGATTTAATGAAAATAAACTCGTTGACAACGAAACGATTGAAAACATCGCAGTGCTTTGTTCATTTCTCTTTTAATCCGCAAACAAAAGCTTTGAGGTGGTTCTGAAGGCGCAATTAACGTTCGCTCTAAGATCGGTAGTCATTTGCACTAATTAAATAACTGCCAGTTT
This sequence comes from Xestia ashworthii, assembly GCA_950022955.1. Lineage (NCBI taxonomy): Eukaryota > Metazoa > Arthropoda > Insecta > Lepidoptera > Noctuidae > Xestia > Xestia ashworthii. The sequence goes on from OX465561.1 coordinate 12,723,483, forward strand.
CTGTAACCACTTACTGAGCGGTCCGCTCTGTATTAAATAGTGTGGCTCATTTCCTTAGCGATTTACTTATTGAAAATCAGTTCCGACAGCATTGTGCAGTTTTAAAATACTTATTGATTTGTTAAATAAACTGTAGGAGAATTCTCCTTTAAGGAATGCTTTCATTAGTTATTACAAAAAAAAAAACGATCTTTAGGTAATCCAAGCAGTAGGTCTTTTGACCGTATAGTTATCTCGGAAATAATTAAAATACGCTTAGATATTTATAATACTTAACCGTAAAATGGGCGGTCTTATCGCACAAGGTGATAATTTATGGGTATTTTATTGCTTTATCTGTGTCCAATTAGTTTGATTTGTTATTTATTACATTAACTATACAATAGCCGTTTCTATTTTTATTCTACCTTTTTGAAGTAGATAATATTTTCCTAGACAACCATAGTACGTAAATGTATACCTACCTATTTGTTATGCGTTGACATGTTTATTTTATTTTATATTTTTTTAAGCACTTGATGTCTGTATCTCAAATAAATGTTTTTTCTTTCTTCTACATTTCTACACTAGTATTATAACGAGGATTTATTTTTTATTGGAACGAAGTTCCTTTTTGCGCGTTGTGAAAGGGGGCTAGACGGAAAAAATTCTTACGAAAAGTTGTCACGACACTTTTTTTCTTTTTAAAAATAAATGAAGGTTGCAATGCGTTTGTTTCATTTCTATTTCGCATTGAACAGTGTGGTGTCGCGACGATTATTTTATTACAATTCCTTCACTAGTTAATCGAAAGAACTTCGTTCCATCCGGGTGTCCCTTGACATCTCTCAAGTTTTTTTTGTGTGTGTGTATGTTTTTAATGAATAAACTCAAAAACTACTGTGCCAATTTCAAAAATTCTTTCACCATTGTAAAGCTACATTCACCCTGAGTAATATAGGCTACATTTTATCCCCGTACTCCCACGGGAACGGGAACAACGCAGGTGAAACCGCGCGACGTCCGCTAGTTCTTTCATATAGAGAGACCAATTTCATCGCTGACTGTTCCTAAATATTCTAACTAGATTCTTAGTTGGAATGGGGCAAAAAAAGATGAAGTACCAACGAGAAAGGAACGAGGAAGAACCAACGCATTATAAAAGACATACCGCATAATCGCAGAAAAATGTTTTATTTTATAATGTTCTCACTACTGGGGTGCAGGCTTTTTCTCTGTAACGGAATGTAGGACAAAATCAAGCTTAATTTACAATTAATTATCTGGGTACATTTCAATAATTGAGCTATCTTAACCATCCTTCCAATAGCCAATACGTCAATACAGCAACTAAGGGCGCGTTCCCACTATGTCGTGACGACAGATGATCGTGTCGTTTACAGCGTGGTGGCTTAATTGTGTATTTAAATGGGGGTGTTACTAATGTCGTCCTATATGCGAATATAGGACAACATGATTAACTATCTTCCACGACTTGCCAACTAAAAACAACGATAAATGACTAATCGAAAAATTGACGAGAAACTGTCGTCACTAGGTATGTCACGACAGATTATCTTGTCATATACAGGGTGTAAACCTCCGCCTCACCACAAAGCCGTTAACCAAGCATTCTGTACATCAAACTAGGTAACTTTACCTACGATAAAAATATTGCTGGGAAACAACTTTTTTTTTTTTTGAGGTTCTAAAATCATGTTTTGTGGTAGAACTCAATGTAACGCACTTGAAACATTGTGCTGATGGATAGATTGAATAGTACAGGGGTCGTGGAAGTGTTAAAAGTTAAAATCTTACAAAAAAAACTTGTATTTACAAAAAAAACTTGTCATAAAGTTGTAACTTTGACCCCCATATCTCCGTAACTAGAAGGTTCCCAGGTATGGTGTAAAACAAAAAAAACCGGCCAAGAGCGTGTCGGGCCACGCTCACTGTAGGGTTCCGTAGCTTCCCAGACCATTAAAAATACCAACATTTTTCGTCAGCAAAAATAACTTTGTTTTTCATAGTATTTGTATGAAAAACAAAGTTATCATTTGCGTTTTTTTGAAAAAGTGCTATATAACTCAAAAACTATTCAACTCATCAAGTTGAAAATAATTTTCCTAGAAAGTTCATATAAAGGTCTACTTCTGTGATTTTTTTCATATTTTTTAAACTTATGGTTCAAAAGTTAGAGGGGGGGGGGACACATTGTTTTTGACTTTCGGAGCGATTATTTCCTAAAATATTAATATTATCAAAAAATGATTTTAGAAAACCCCTATTCATTTTTAAATACCTATCCAACAATCAATCACACGTCAGGGTCAAAATTAAAAAAAAAATCGCTCCCCACTTTACGTCTGGGGGAGGTACCCTAATAAAAATGTTTTTTTAAATTTTTATTTTTGCACTTTGTCGGCATGATTGATATACATATTGGTACCAAATTTCAGCTTTCTGGTGCTAACGGTCACTGAGATTATCCGCGGACAGACAGACAGACAGACAGACAGACAGACAGACAGACATGGCGAAACTATAAGGGTTCCGTTTTTTGCCATTTGGCTACGGAACCCTAAAAATGATCGCAATGATGGGGAGAACAAGTGCCTTTCGGCTTCGTGAAGAGGTGTTTTACACCCTTTATAGAGGTCGTAACTGTCTGTCGTCCACAACTTTTGACAACAAAATCAACGATAAATTAATCGTCAACACGTAGTGGGAACGCGTTCTAAGGCAAATCTAATCCATCCCAGTCACTAACAAGTTAGTTGAGTTAACCATATTAGGCAGTTGACGTCAGAAACGTCGCGTGGCGGCCATTACTGCAGAGTAAACACGTAAGCCGGTCACTGTCAGCACTTGCCCGGGTGTATCAGCCCGACCGTAATTGACAGGGATGTGGCAACAGGCACCAGATAATGCAATTAAATTGATCCGGGTTATGCAAGTTATTGGATTGGTTTATGATGTTAATATTTTATGTTATACTTTTGCCAGCAAATGTGAAAATTAAATCATATCTAAGCAGAATAGACTAGGTATATTTTCTGTTTTTTTTTTCAAATTATAGGTAGTAGGTATCTATGTATACCTTACTGCTACATCCGACCTTAAAAATTAAAATAATTGTTTACGTTTAAACCATCATCATCATCATCATCGTCATCATCATCATCATCATCATCATCTTTGTCCTGCCCTTATTCCAATTTATTTGGGGTCGGCGCGGCCCGTCTTCATCCATTGATTCTTCTCTATTACTCCTCATCTCAGTCACCTCCTTTCTAGCTATATCAACCTTCAAAAAGTCCATCCATCGTTAGAAATAATTGAGGTAAATAACAAACACTTAACTCGACCTACATGTCGAAACTTAAACCTTCCCATTACTACTGTTCCTGCAACACTCAGAAGTAACTCTATGAAAAACACAAAGTCTATTAAAACCTATCCTACTTCGATACGGGAAACAGGTCTATTCCTCATTACTGATGAACAAGCTATTCAATACCCGGTAACTGTCAACACTCGCCTATCAGCCTTTAGGAACTGTAATTGACGGGCAAGTGGCGTAAAAGTGAATCTGAGGCTTCTCGAATGTAAGGACGCTGGCTCGCGAACCAGATCGATAGTCCCCCCTCTCGCGCGCGTATTACGTCCCCCTTCGGCTGGAAACAACCATGCTTTCACGAAATCACTGGGCTTTGAAAAATGTTCAACTTATTCGCAAAGGGGATCACAACAATCTGTTTGAAATAGTTTATTTGTATGGTGCCGAATCCTTCGTGAAACACTAGAGCTTTGTATTGGTATTCGATCGTGTATTTGAATTTGATCTGGTTGGTTAGGCTGTTTGAGATTCTAATTTAAGTTTTACACTAACCGAAGTATATTTGCTGCATAAATCCTTCATTTTATAGAGTATTCCAGTAGCCAATTAGGAATCAAAACCAATTCCTAGAGTAGCAATAAATACTAAGTCAAAGTTGTCGAACGGGTTGACGTAGAATACCTACCGCCATTAATACTGGCATTCAGAATACAGATTGAGTAAAGTGGCTTACTCGGAACTGAGATGCCAGCAATATACTAGAGGAGAAGGAAATTAACACTCTCGCCAAAGGCAAAGAAAGAAAAGGCTTTAAAGAAAAATACGATATTGTGTCTTTCTATGCTCATAAAGAAAGAATGGAGTCTAGCCAGGACAATGTGGAAAAGGGGATCGTTTTAATTATTAAACGTATCACTTTGAATAAACACTTGGCAGAATGTTAGTTGTAGACTATTTAAGAAGATTAAAGAATCTTTTAAGCCAAGCGATGAGCCACAGTGGCATATTGACCTCCCTTAAATATACAGGAGTGTTAGATTCAACAAAAACTAATGAAAAATAGCGGTAATCGTAAATATGGGACTGTAAATATTTTAAAAGCGAAGAAGACATTTTCCAACTGAAATCGTGTATAAAAGTAGAACATGTAGACATCGAAGAGGACGCTGCAGAATTGAGCTCTAATGACCATTGCAAGCGATAACTTACCACCTGTGACAACTATTCTCCATTAAAGTCTTAAAACTCCCATAAGTCATAGATGAAGTTTCCAGTCTAGAGTTAGACTCATTTGTCATAGTCGGGTCTATGTCAGACTTGTGAAAAGTATCTTTATGATGTTTGAAAACCAGTACCATCAATCCTGCTTAACCTACTCTTGTCTAGGTCGCGATTTTTGTATTTAATCATTCCATTTGTCTTCTGAAATCAACCGCACCTGATCCTAAATGTAGGATAAAATTTATTGAGCCCAAAGATATCTCCTTGAGGCAGGCCTTGCCTAAAATAATAGATTGGTCCCTTTATTAGTATGCGTACGACCATTTCTTTGTTCTTGATTTATGGTACATTACTGCTTTGATAGGGGCTCACTTCCATCTGACTTCCGCAAGTCCCAGGGAAGATATAGCGACGTATTCAACCTATAATTTACCACTTGGCCACCCAAGGAGTGCACTTTGGCAAATAACAAATTTTGTTGAGCTTCCGTTAATTTTGCAAAGTAATGATAGCTTGCTGGCCACGCATGGTATGGCTTTTGAAGTTGAGCAGCGACAAACAACCTATTTCCTTCTTATATAGTATTATGGGATGTAATATTGTATAATTTTTATTCTTGAGTTCAGTAACCACGTTGAGGAGGTAAAATATTTCTGATTAGCTTATGCCACGGCTTCGCCTGCATTGAGTTTGATCATTGTCCCACGGGGTCATACTACTGGTATAAAAACTATCTAATGTGTTAAAAAATATCTGTGTGCTAAATTTCATCCAAATCCGTTCAGTAGTTTTGGCGTAAAACGTGCGCATTTATTGTATTATGGTGATAGTAAAAGCTACATCGGTGCATAGTTTACGTATTCACCCATCCTATATTAACGAAACTATACCAATTTTAACAAACCGTACTTAAACAACTGAAGAAACTTATCCAAACCACTTTCCGGTATCGTTTTCACGTATTGTCAGTCCATTGACAAACAAACACTTGGCGGGAGTACTCTTAGTTTCTTGGAGATAAAAATAAAATAGAGCACTTGGAACAGTAACAAGTGCTGCCCCGATTGTGGCGCCCCCTATTAGGTTAACTTGACAAAAGACTCGACGCTTAATTATGAGACAAGCTGCACTTTCAATTATATTTCGAGGAAGTTCTGCTTTAATTTTATTCTCTTTTGTTGGCTTATAATCCTAAATAGGGTCAGCCCATTCTATTCTTCTTTTCCACTTGACTGTTTTTCAACATCTGCGTAAACATTGCTTGTTACTGCTTTGTGTTTGTAAACCGGTGGGTTGATATTATTATTATAACGTTTGCACTGTTATTTTGACTCGTTTAATGTCTTAAATTATTCATATGCAACATAGCTGTTGTTTAAAGACACTTTCCGTACAAAGTCAGCATTAATTGTTTTCAGTGATTGAGTGATTGACGGGATACGGGTTCCGTACCGTATAGTACCAGCCCTCTTAAGGCGACTACAGGAGCTAAACGCGAGTTTTATAATGCCTGAAAGTATATGATTCACTGCAATTAACAAAACAAGAAAAATAAATGATATTCTTCAGGATATATGCTAGTATGATAGTGTTAATCGGATTAATCGTATTATGTGAAAACATAATACGATTAATATCACTCGATAAAACAAAAACACGAACTTAACTCTAAAAAAATTTTTAACGAGTATAAACCATACTAAAATACATGCGATCTGAGTTTTTCGCAAGTAATTCTAAATATAAGCAACATATTAGAGCATCCAAGTGTTTTATTTTTTTAGTCCAATCGATTTTTTGTAAAACGATCGAAACCACTAATTTCGCACTATTTCGGCCCGCAGTGACTGACATAACAACCACTTTGTATTGCAAGCTGATTAGAACTTTACAGTATTTCAAACGAAGTTTACCACCACAAATAGAGTTGCTATTTTAGCTCCTGTGTCCATACGCAAAATACGAGGACGTGGAGTTGCGGACACCAGCCCGTTGTACAATACAATAGCTCCTGTAGTCCCTTAACATCCCCTAACATTTGTTGTTATAACTACAGCGGAAGCTAAGTAATACGGAAACCTAAAATGTATTTCTTTGTAGTCACTATCACCATCCATTTATCCAAAAGGGAAAAGAAACGACCGTTTTATGTACTGAACCCTGTATCGAAACCAGAAAAGTAATCACATGATAAAAAGCGCTCAATGAATCCCCTGTTACCGCTTGGAAACAAGCATGCGGTGTATTTGCTCTCGTTTTCCCACTGTCAAAGGTCACGCAAGCCTCCAGAGAAGCTGGTTGTATAATAAGATTGATCTCGTGTTACTAAGGCGTTGTTTAGTACCTACAGTTGCCATTATACATTAGACCTTTTATATAAGAGCTTAAAGTAATAACTGGTTCGGTGTTATTAGGTAGAAAGGAATTTGAAGAAGGGATGTTAATTGTTTTTAATAGTTTAATGTATAAGCCTTTAATTTAAAGGGATTTTGAGTAAAACCGTTTACACATTAAACACAAACGGCATGCTAAAGTTACCGTCGAATTTAACAAATATTACAGTTCTACCTATAGCAGATAAAATTATTGATATAATTATGCCGGAGCCATTTAAAAGGCATCCAATGACAGGCGATGATGTTAAAAATGATAATATCTACCTTACTAAATAATTTTTTTACTAATACGGACAAAAATATGTTAGACCAGAGAAATACTGCATTTAAGTGATTCAATGTTAAAGAAAAACAGAACTTCTTACTATCAGCGGTTTTGTTGAAAGCAGCTTTAAGCTTGCAAACTAAATAACAACCATAATGTACAATATCCCTTTGGAAAAGTGGAAAATGAGACTACAATGGAGCAAGTCCTTATGCGAAGAGACTTATTTTTTTCTTTATTGCAAACAACAATTCTTATTATGACGGCTTAGGTTACAAGAAATGTTATTAAAGCATTCGTGTTTCTTTATACTTTATTATGTTGAATACCGATTTGTTGTCAAGAAAATTCATTTTCTTCCTTGATCTCATGTTATTGAAAGGGTGTTGATTTTGTTACTGAAAATATCGGAAGGTGTAGTTACAGTTTTCTAATAAAATAAGAACATTAACATCACGCCTGTAATACCAGAAGGGTTAGGCAGACGTGTGCCTAATAGTATGAAATAGGGGGAGCTTATTGCCATCAACCGAAATAATAGTTTGTCCGACCCAGGAATCGAATGCTCAGCAGTCGCCATTACGATCGCTAGACAAACCAGGCAGTCAAATTAAATATTAATACAGTCATTTAATGTGAGAGGTTAACTAAGGACGTAGGGGATCGGGTCCGGTCTTATAAGTAAACTAAGGTAGACTTTTATCGAAAATTCCAAACAGAAAATATTATCTTCTAACGTTAACGTCATCCACTTAGAAACTCAAGTTACTATCTCACGCCATTCATCAAAGTTTATAAAACGGAGCAAAGTTCGTATTAATAAAGTAGCCAGCTCATATTCAAGCGAAATATTTAATAAAACATTACAAAACTAGTGCCACAAAATATTCACAGACACAGCCAGTGAAGGCCGCTTAAAAAGTTTTATTGAAATAGTACGGCCATGCTGACGCTTTCGCTCAAAATGTTTGACCTCAATGACCATCAGTCTTTTTACGACTGTGTTTGAGCTCAAGCAATGCGTAGATTATCTTTAAAATTCCTCCTTGAAGGAGTAAGTTTTATTTTATCTATGTTATAAGTATTAAAATAAATTAAAATATGTGACTATGCTGAGCGCACGGTAATTCACTAAGCTCACGTTCCTTAGGTCTAAGTAAGGGTAATTTATTATATATAATATTATATTTTTGTCTAAATAATAACATGTTGCCGATATTAGCATTTTCATTACACTATTAATTACATTACAATATTCACACTTACACCTTGAGCGTTCCATTTTATTCGAATTTTATTATAACACAAGAAACAACATAATCTATCTTTTATTTATCTGTTGGCTTTTGGCGGTTATCTTATCTTTTTTTGTATTCAGTAATGACGGCACGTGCTCACAGGTATAAAAATCGGTTGGTTTTGGTCCCTTTTCAACAAAGAAAAAAAACCCCTAACCTGGTGTGGATTCGGGTTTATTTATGTGCAAGCGCATGCTATCAAGGCAGATGTTTGCTTTAGCCCAATTTATATTTTATTTACCTTAGCACGTGTTTATCGAAACACGTTTTTTTTTATTTGTGTAGAAGTTATTTTATTTTAAAGTTAGGTAGGTATTAATTTTGATTTAAAAAAAAACTTACATGAAATAATTAATATTATTTTTGATTTTACTTCATTGTTTTACTTAAGAACATTTGAATTTTTACAGTTTCGGTTCCCTTCATATACCTGCATTGGTTAAAAAAAATTACGCTAATTTGGAATTTTCTAGATCAAGCTCCGGGACAAATTACAAAAGCTTGCGCAACTATATTTTCATACCTCACTATTACCTAGAAACCGTTACTCGAAGAAAACCCAAGCGTAACAATAACGGCCATCTGTCGTGGGGCAAATCATACAACAAAAGGTTTTTTGCTCGATTAAAGACGGCTGCAAGATTTGATAGTTAAAAACGGGTTGCAGCTGGCTTGCTGTTAATTATATGTATACTTATTTTATCAGTGTCCCATGTCGTGTTTAAAAATTTCATTAAAATAATTGTCTCTTTCTATTTGTTTCAGAATGTGATCACCGGAATCACTTCTTCGATGTCGACAAAATTCATATGATTATAGCAGACAATGCGGTCACAGGCTTCAAAACCCTTACCTAAGAAAGGTGATTTGAGTAAAACATCATTTAAAAACTCAACTACCAGCAAACAAACTGCAAAAAAATCTGTGTCGCCTAAAAAGGTTAAAAATTTAGTAAATAAATCGTTGATAAAAAATCCCAAGAAAACTTCTTCCAAAGATGACTCTTCCAGTTCCAAAAGTGATGATAATTCCGGAACTTCTGAAAAACATGAAACATCGACTGAATCAAATAAACCTTCACCATGTAAAGCTTCTACGTCTCGAGCTGATTCACCTACAAAAAAGCTCAAGAAAGATCCCAAAGAAAAGAAGGACTCTAAAACTACAGCAGAAAATGTAAAAAAAACACCTCCGAAAAAAGCAGCCAAGGCGGTCAAAAAACCTAGACCTGCTAAGGCCAATGTAAAAAAATGCGCAAAAGGCAAAAAAGATATAAAGTACAAAATTAATAAAGATGTTACAAAGAAAACGGCACCGAAATTTTCAAAAGCTAAGACGGTTATCAAGAAAAGTAATGCTGCTAACAATGACAAAAAGAAAGTGACAGCCCAAACAAAATTGGAAACATCGGAAAAGGATAAAAAGATTGATGAAAGTAATGATTGCACCGATGATTCAGTGAACAACAAGTCAAATACGCCTAGTGAAAGTAATGATGACAGCGGTAAAACTGAAGAAAAAAATGATAAGGTTGATCCTAAAAATATTTCTGATTCTGCAGTTTGTAAAACGCCTCCTAAAACTTCCTCGGCTAATCAGCCAGATGCTCCAAAAACTGAAACCGAAAGACCTCCGAAATTCTTCACATCTACTAGATCCCCGCGTATGGTAGACATAGACGTGAAATGTTGTAAAAATTCAAAAGGCAACCTCAGTGTATCGGAAAGATTTGTATCAATGAAGGTGGAAAACAAAGTGGAAGACAATTCTAAAGACAAAAGTTCTTCAAATTCTTCATTAGTATCTCAAGGACCAGAGATTGATGTTTACACATTCACAGAAAAGGTGGACTCTCCGAAAAGCATACTCTCCGACTTTCGTAGTCCTGTTAACAAGAATGTTGGCAGAGTTCGACCTATCGCTAGGGTGAAAGGAACTGTTATAGACAAGAAAACTGAATCGGAAAAGAAAAAGTATTCGCCTCATCGGCCTATCGAAGAAGTTGTAAAACAGCTAAAGAATAAACGATCGGAAGAGTTAAATGCTAATCAAAATCAAAGTGTTTGCACTGCAACTAGTATAGAAACAAATCTGGCTGACAATGAGGCGGAAACCGAAGAAAAACCTAAACCTATTGTTAGCAAATCTTATAAAATGGTAGCTCGAAAATCCAGTATTACTGGAAAACCTTTTAGTCCCATCAAATTTCTTGAGCAAGAAAATGTGACAGTTAAAAATGAGAAAACCGAAAAACCTGTCAAGCCAAATCCGGCTGCAAAGAAAACTCTGGCAAAAACTAAAAAGCCAGCAAAGAAAAGCAGCCTGTCAGATGAAGATATCGATAATTCTAAGTTTGCTCTGAATACTAAGGCTTTCCAGTACTCGTCATCTGAAGACAGCGAGTCGAACGACGACAATGACACCAAAGAGTCTTCCGAATCCGATAACCCAAAAAACAAGAAAGCAAAAAACAAAAGGTTTAAGAAAAATAGAATCACTGATGGTGCGAAGAAACCTCCGTCTAAAGAATTAAAAGAATTATCAAAAGATTCTCTGATTGATCTCAAAGAAAGTTCTGCTTTGTTAGGTAATGAAAAACCCAGTAAGAGACGGCTAAAACTATTGTCAATGTGGTCCGGACCTAAAAAACATCGAATGGCGTCTCTAAACGCAATAGCTAAAGTTCACTGTCTGTATGAAAATGAAAGTAAAACGCATATGGAATTGGGTCTTATGAAAACAATAGATAGACAAGTTTTACCAAGTACATCTAAGACTGTGTCACCTAAAAAGAAAGATACCAAGCCCAAGGAAATCGAGAAACAAGATAGTACTTCAGAATCTGAATACGAAGCCAAAAAGGAAAAGAAAGATGACAGCTCCGAAAGTTCAGACGATAACCCTCGTCAAAGATCTTTACGAGGAGTAAGAAGTACGGGCAAGTATTGGGATCCGAAATCCTGTACCTCTTCCAGTGAAGATAGTGAACAAGATACCAAGAAAGTCACAAGTCCAGAAAAAAAGAAAGCTTCACCTAAAGCATCTACGAATAAGTCAGATTCTGACAAACCTCCAGCTAAGATGAAAAAGACAGCCGGTGTACCCGTGAAGAAAAAACGTAACAGAAACGAAGTAGTAATGGACCTCAAAGACATGGTCGTACAAAAACGTATGGCAAGTCTTAACGCCACAGCAATTCTAGCTGCTAGTTACGAAAAACGTTCGCCCAAGTCTAGTAACAAAGATGATACTACATCAGACTCATGTAGCGATGAATCTTATTCCCAGAAGTCAAAAAACGGGGTAAGTTCCGGCGTTAAGTCGGAATCAAAAAACGATTATGAAGCTCCATCCGAAAGTGATGAATCCGCTGTGTCTGATAGGAAGCAAAAAGTGGAGGTTATAGTTAACCAAGACACTGATGTGACCATAACTGGGGTGTATTCTACACATCATCATGAGGGGTTTTGCACGGTGTCCGGGATGCAGTATCGCATTTCATCGACCAGTCATACGCAGACCACAGCTACAGCCAACTGCGAAAAGGTAAGGCCATTAATCAGTTATCAATAAAATCTCAAATCCTAAATCGATTCCGAATATATCTCTCAGACTTGTTCATGTTAATCATGACGATAAACGAACCCTTGCCATCGCAGAAGTTAGTACATCGAGTACCGTATTACCCATCCGTAATAAAGACTATACACCCGCTGGCGCTTCGGTTCTCATTAATACGCGGTAATGAAGTAAGTTCTATGTAAACACGCCTCGGGACCTCATCTACACATTATCCTTCATCGCTTTGCTTTACGAAGGTCTACATAGAAAAATAAGCTTTTAGTATTATACGTGAACGGCCTTTTTCGTTTGCATTCTTGTTATCAATTGAGGCGTGAACGATTTACCCGTAAAGGAGTAACCATCGTGTTACCCTTGACGTAGATTATATCGTCTGACGCGTTAAATCTTATTAATGTTATGTTAAACTCTCAGAAGCGCCTGGGATCCTAAATAGATATGCATAATACAAGCTTGTTGATCTGCGTACGATACCTCACTCCCGACGGTATTTTCACTTTAGCCCTTTTTTGCGCCGAGGCGTAATGTAATCCTATCTTAGCCGGTGTCGGCGCTCTCCCCCTATCACTCTTTGTGTTTCATTGTTACTTAACTTGATCCAATATTACGTGTATAAAGTAGACAACTAAATCGATGTAATTAGTTGAGCTACCGTATTGAGTGCTAATAGTCATGACGTATTCACAGGAGGGATGCTCTCGTGAGGATGGGGCCCGCTACACGCCGCTTTCTGCCCTGTCATCCATGCAACCGCCCGCCGAACACAATCACCCACATCCAGGTATATACATTTTGAATGAGGTGCTACATCACTATTCATATTCGTGCCGATTGCACAACCTTGGATTGGCTACTCTTAAGTTATTTTGTTTCACTGAAAACCACCAATAACTGGCCATTCTTATTTCAAATCATGTTTATCGCCATTTATACAGTAGAAAGTACCTTCCTGTCTTTTAAAATTCTAAAGTAAAACCAACGTTTACCTATCGCAAGTTCTCAACTTGTGATTTATTTTCTCAAATATATATTGTCGCGGTATCGCTGAAGATTTCGAGGTCTCAGATAAATTGGTAGGCGATATGCGCATCGCTAGCGATATTTTAATTTAGATCGTCGGGTTTTTTCATCGATCTACTCGTCGATACCGGTGCGCGGTGGCGGTAGATTGCAAAGTAATAAGCACATAAAGACAGGTACCTAATATAAATAATAACACGTATCAAGTTAGTTGGTAGCCCATCAATGGCGATAATATCAACGGAACCCGTTTGCACGATATATTTTATTAATTATTCTTCAATTTATTCAGTAATACATTATAGGTACGCTCGTGTAAATCTTCACCGGGATTTATTATGTTACTAGCTGACCCGCGCAACTTCGTCTGCGTCACATAAGAGAAAGAGAGGGTTACAGAGATTGGGTCATAAGCACCTATAATACAATTTTCAAAGAGCACATCATACACATCCTTGCGCATAATGAAAATGCGCGCCCGGTACATGATCATTATTTTGCTGCGGATTTATTTAAAACGGTGTATCTCCTAAGATATGCATTGAAATCAATTTACGTGCAATACGAAACGCGTCCATCAATTCTGTTAATATTGTTGATAGCAAAATTTGAAGTAGATTGGACCAAGGAATCACAGTTTCCCATACAAACTTTGCCCCCCCACCTTTTCACCCCCTTAGGGGTATAATTTCAGAAAATCCTTTCTCGTATTATAGGCATACGATAAGAAATGATTTTCTGAAATTATTATACAAAAAATACACCCTCCAAGCTTCAGGTTTCTACAATCTGCGGTAAAGGCTGTGTGTTGATCCATCACAGTCCTTCAGGACAAAGCATTTTTATTATTTGTAGATAGTAGGATTTGTTTGAACTCGTTTTTATTTGTAACTCTTCGGGTTTTATGTCTGATGTACATTCGTATAGTCTACATTTTCTTCGTAGTATTATTTTATTTGTAAATACAGGGTGGAAACGATTAACCGGGCAGAAAGGGGAGCTTCCTTAACCGTTGAGTATTAGAAACAGGATCGATTGGCATCAAAAATGTTTTGTGTAAAATAGCAATTTTCTTGCTAACTGTACTTTTTTTTAATCTGTGAAGGGGGATCAAAATTTCACGAAAAATTACGGATGGTTTCCTAAGACCATTTTCATGTAGCTGCAACGGTAAAGGTTTATCATTATTGGCATCAAAAAAATTGTTTTATGTAAAATGGCAATTTTCTTGCTAACTGCACTTTATTTTTTAATTAAATCTGTGAATGGGGATCAACATTTATCGAAAAAAATATGGATTGTTTCTAAGACCTTTTTCGTGTAGCTGCAGTTCCCCTTACTGCCCCGTTTACCGTTTCCACCGAGTACTACGAACTACTTACACCGAGGAAAGCCGATTTTCTTGAGTTCCGCTATTTTGGGCGTATTCACTTCAAAAATCAAATTTCAAGACATTGAGAAATTATATTAACCTGTATTAGATTTGAAGTATTTACAGCAACTTTTAAAGGTTTATACTTCATTGGATTTTGTTCTATAGGTGTATAAAGTTTATTAATTTTAAATACAAAACCCTTCTTTTTACGTCACTGGATGAAATTTTTTTAAAATGCTGAGACAGGTATTTCTTTATTTTTAATAATAAGTATTTACTCTGAGTTTCATGATTCTAGATCAATCTAAAAAAAATTTTTCATACAAACTTTACCCCCCCTTTTCACCCCCTTTTTCCAAAATTTTCCATAATTTCTATAGCCTAAATGTTATTCTGAGTTTATTTAAATAGATTACTGAAGTTTTCATCAAAATCCGTCCAGCAGTTTTTACGTGATGCGCGTTCAAACAAACAAACAAACAAACAAATAAACAAACAAACAAACAAACAAAAATTTTAAAAATGGTTTTAATATGTTCAGTTACTTATTTTAAGTCACCCTGGGCGATTTTTTTTTTTTAATCTTCAATGTACAGATTTTTTGGTCTCAACGATTTTATTATATGTATAGATGGTAATCATTTTTAGAACAAAGTGATATTTTAGAGGGTTTTTCCTTAATTGAAGTTAGAGCTGTTCCGGAACTGAACTCTTTTCTAAAAATATTCGAATTTTATCACGAGTGAGTTCATTATTTTATGTACATTATCCTGGTTGAGTTAATCAATATAATTTAAGGAAAGTGAAATATTAAACTCAACATAACTGTTGCAACACAATTTAATACCGTTAATAACAGGGTCGATTGTAATAAGTCGACCGGCTCGTTGGTCTAGTGATTGCAACCGTGACTGCTGAGCACGAGATCCTGGGTTCTATTCCCAGATCAGACAAATTGCTATGGGCTATTCCATCAGGAATTTCTCAGTATCAGCCGTGAAATTTAGATTTGTGCCCGGTTAAAGGCAATAGGCTCATAAATATTACATAAAAAAGAAAAAAAAAACATTTAATTCAGGTCATTGACCCATATTAGACAAAAAACAATAATATGCAAAACGTTTGCCAGCTGATTGATTAATTAATAAATGAAGTTAATTCAATGACAAAAATAATTAAAATATCAGAAATAAGGAACTGAAATAAGGAAATAACATAGGACTTGAACATAACTGATGAAATGTGGTGTAGGTACTATTAGGTACCTCTGCCTTACTCTTCGGGGATTACAAGCGTGATGTTATGTATAAACAGCGATAAGAATCAAACCCGTTTTTATAACGATTGTTGCGTCAACACTATAAAAATTCAAATCAATTATTCTTCACACATTTCAGTGAACATAATCCCAATTAAGGGCGTATTAATTAGAATTCTTACGATCCACAACGTAAAATGTTCCTATACGACTCCAAGACTCCAATTTTAAAAGTAAGGGAGCAAGTTTTCCTACTATTAACGCCCTCGTTAAACTTATAAGCCCGGAGGCGTTTACCTTGATCACCCCATTTTAATTGGTACTTTATGTTGAGCGATTATTAAAAGTTATATTTGTAAGTAAAATATCTGTTTAAAGAAAATCTTCTATTTGATTACTCTTCTATTTGGTTACTCGTACTTCTTTCCGAGAATTTAGTCAATTCAATTCTCCAGATTAAAATCTGCATTCAGTGAATGCCGTCAATGGTGAATTATAAATCAGTTTCTGCTTCTACTAAATTCCACCGAATATTTTTAAAGTCTTGCTTGACACACTTTATTCAAGCTTAATAATAAAAAATAAAAAGAATTCAAACACTGTTTTAAGCTAGCACGGTTCATAACTAAACTTAAAATGTCACTTACGGGATATCCTTTTCAATAAACTGTACCTTTTCGCCGTATCCAAAATATCAATACAGATTTTCCCATCGCGCACCTATCCATCAAACTTTGATGAAAGCTCCATACATGAATCCACATACATCATAGTTGCGTAAAAACGTCAAGCGAAAAACACCCTTTACATTATTAATAACTTCAGGCTTTAACACGACTTCCGCGTTCCAACTCGTTTTTTAAAAATGGAAAACTGTAAAACCCCGTTTGATTGTTTTCGAGTAACCGAACCTGAAAAAAGTTCTTCACGAATTTTTTTTTTGTAGCTTTGAGGGCTTTCATTTCGATTTTATGGATACATTTTCCTGTACCTGATAATAGAGATTGTTTATCTATTAGTTAAAATATTGTACCTGGAGTGGAGCAAGTAAATTGGAAATGGACGACATTATGTTGCATGAGCGTGCGATGTAGACGTAACGTTTGTTTATTCATTTCTGATTAACTTAAAGTTTTATTTAGTTTTGGATTCTAGCTCAATGTGGCAGTGAGGAATATAAAATTTCCTTTCTTTATTTACAAGCTTAGATCAAACCGGAAAACGAGGGTTAACTTACTGTAAATAAAACCGGTATCAAAAATCCAAGAAATAACTCAACGTTTACTGTGTGTAAACAGATCAAATAATAACGTAAAGGAATACAGAGATTTCTGTAAACCAACTAATAAATATATTCGTATTCTCTTATACGAGGAAAACATTTTGACGGAAAATTGTAGTACGATGATGGAATTCGGCCGTTTCTCTGAACAATATAAATATAAATTTAACAACATTGTAAATACTCAAAAGAGTGGCGTTATGCAAATATGCAACCACCAATTAAATGAATAATACGAGTATGTTTACTACAAATTAAATACATGAGTTTACGTTTTATTTCTTGTTGAAATCATAACTCATTTTTAAATTCAGTTAAACTTTTCATATACACGTTTTTCCCGACACGTATTAGCTAAGCTTTAAGCTGTGTTAACACGAGCATTGAGCCGTGCAGTCATGACATTCAATCTAACCACATATTGGCCACCAACGCCAACAAACACGTCCATTGCCTCATTGGTTGGCAGATTGATTAAACACTTCAAACCACGCTAACGATGTACGTAATTCTTTAAAGGTTGGCTGTTAGTGATGTTTGGTCTATGTGTGGGGGCTTAGTTTTAAATTTCAAGTCTACAACGGCTCATTGCTCTTGTTCACACTCTAAAGTGAGGGGGCTTTGGAATAGTAATGACATCACTTAACTTGTACATGCATGTTATATATTTCCATCATTATAACGTTGTTGCGGCACTCCCAAAAATACAACGGCTCCACCTACGACACAAATGAAGAATTAACATCAAAATTCAAAACCGCGCAAAGTTAAAGTTATCCGCGACTTAGGACTACCGACAACAACTGTCGGGCAGTTACCCATCGGACACAACACCCGTCTGGTTGGAAGATCCTCCCTTTTCTATGAGCGGTGAAGAACTTTACACCCTGTTCATCATATCCCTAAACGTAATAAAGACCATGTTTTTGATATTTTGTCGAAGACTCTCTCGTTGCAGTTGTTACTACCTACATGGCTCAGTGAGCTTTCCTAATATTTCTCAGCAGATGATAAACAAGACAACCTTGACGATTGCTTAGAGCCTGCTCAAACAGTTGCCTTGATTTTACTATTATGATAGTTGTGAACACTGTATCATAAATGTTACAAAAAATACAGGTCAGCCGATCGTCGGCGGAGACTCTTTAGCGTGTATGTAAATGCATCATATTATCCAGATTTTAATCTGGTAGCTCTTACCTGCGGCTCCGCACACTTTGACAAAGTTGTCTAGTCTTTCTTTTTGTTGTTACTCATCCCTTTTGCACTCTAGTGTGATAATTCATATCCCCATACTTTATGGGCGATGTCGGGTAATGTTTCAACATTAACATAAAAATACACACACAAAATGATCAGACGATGCTCAAAGCTCTTGGGAAAGGTGTTTTATTTAACACTTCAGATTGGAAGTTACTTATCGGATTTTGGTCTTCTTTATTTCTTCTAGTAGTTACATTTGAAATTGATATAACAGAACAGCGATCAAATTCTTTTTTCTCTTTGAAAAGTTCTTCTCCCAAAGGCTAATTGCTCAGCAACGGTAACGTTGCCCATCATTTCTACTTTTTACAGACGACATTCCCAAAGTAAATAATATATTTCAATTGGTTAGTCAAACAATCCGTATTTGGATGAATTAGACGAACAACGGCATCCATTAGTACGTCTGACCTATAACAAATTAACTGGAAACGTAACCCTGAATGTAGAAAAGTTGTCTGACTGAAGTACTGAACCCAGACTATCCCAGACTGTCACAAACACAAAGTGACAGCTACCTTTTAACGACCCTTTTTACGTTATTTATTAATCCATAACATTCACCATAAGTATCAGGAGATACAACGTGATGTATAGACACATTTATGTTATACTTTTACGATATCAAAGTCCGTAGATCATCACAAACAGGTTTATTATGAACTTTATACTCCTTAACTCCTTTCACACTTTATGATCTTGTAAAACGAAATATTGTTACAATCAGTCTTATTTCGGGTTCTAAATTCGTTCATTCCTACTACTAGCCTTATTTCAATTTATTTGGGGTTGGGGCAGCCCGTCTTTATTAACCCAGACACCTCACACCTCTATTAACCGTCATCTCTAAATTCACTTCCTTCCTTGGCATAATATTTTTCACGCAATCCCATCCATTGGGCTTCCTCTTTTTTATTGCCTTACTAAAATATTTGATCTGAAAAAGATCAGGATTCCAGTGTATCTATCATCGAGACCGGTTGCCTCATATCGCACGTTAATAGGTCAATGTTTTTCGACGAGCGCCGACCTCGGCCTCGCCGCACCGCGCGTCGCAGGCGCAGCCGATGTGTCGCGTTTCACACACGTCGGACGTTTTTTGTTCGTTTCGCTTCGTTCATTGGTTGCCACCGTGTTCACGTTTTGGTTATTAATTTTTATATCGTGTCGGCTTGTTACTTGTTATGTTCTCTTTATTGTTTTTTTTTTATAGTTTGAATGAATTGATTGTAACCTTGTTTTGCTTCAACAGTATAAGTTTTCAAAGCGAATTAATATGATACGTTCTCAAATAAGTAATTAACCATTCAGTGTCACGTTCACTGTTTCTTGTCCTTGCTATTTCATAAAAATACATTAGCAATTAATTTTAAGCTTTGTAGGCGTAGACATTATAAAACCTTTCATCACGATCACTTACAATCAAAATTGCAATCACTCTAATTGATACATTCAGAATCTAAATTGCACCATTAAAAAGATAAGATACTTCAAAGATAGCTTCAACAACAGTTGGCCGTAATTACCTTTGGAATAACGAAGACGAAAAAACGTTTGTTCTGTAATTCTGTTGAAGGGATTCTAAACATTTTATAAACAGAGTGTAAGTTAAGTACGGACTGGAGTAGGTATAACGACTAGTTTGGCGTGGCGCCAAGCCTGCAGATGTCGAAGCAGAATCTTGGCCTCCGCGGGCTCTTCCCGGAGAATATTATAACACCTATTAACATAATCTCTTATGTTTTAGTCTCATTTTCCAACTAATGTCCTTTGTGATCCCCAGACATGTCTGCTTCTGTTTGTAGTTTGAGTATTTTCTTTAGGTTTCTTGTTTTGATGAGTTAATTAAGGATTACGAGGAATAAATGTTTGGACTTTGGACTGCAAATAGCTGTTTCGTTTTTGTTCGTTTAAAAAGATTATTTTGAAGAGGTTTTGAGGTTGTTATGGAATTTGACGTCATTTTTAAAGGTCCAGTTGTAATGTTTTGTTCATTTTTTCTAAGGAACTGACTTTTCCCGTGTGAGAGTATGCTAACTTTAAATATCTCCTATCGTATCTAACGGAACCCTTTACATCATCTTTATAGATAACTATTTTCTTTTTGTGTTAGAATAAAACTCCGTTTATAACACAAAATTCAATACAATATCAGCAACCAACTCTGTTGAATCCAATAAATCTTCCGTCCATTCGAAATAGGTCCAACATTTACAAATATTGACCTGACATAGGTCGTGTTTGTCAGCGCAAAATAAACTTTTAATCCCTTTAGTTGGGACTGTGCTCAAACATTAAAACCGCTGCGAGCACAACTCGCCCGTAGTTGACACTCCGTGTTAGACAAACAAAAATACTTTAATCACAGGATAATGATACTGAAACTAACGACTAATTAATTTGGACACTAATGTACTTAACTGAATGGTTTTAAATGCCATAATTAGTGAGATAACCTATTTTGAACCATAGAAATTTTATGAATCCGCTTGGGATATTGATCGGGGCAAGAATATTTTTTGAAAATTCGTATTTTCTTGATTTTAATCTATGGTATGAAACTTGTATGGAAGTTCTTCAGTTCTGCCGATCGAATCTTATTTGGTATACGGCTTGTATATTAGCCGTAGAACCAATGACGGTTAAGGTAGACGTTCTTGAGTGGAGA
This sequence comes from Xestia ashworthii, assembly GCA_950022955.1. NCBI lineage: Eukaryota > Metazoa > Arthropoda > Insecta > Lepidoptera > Noctuidae > Xestia > Xestia ashworthii. The sequence goes on from OX465561.1 coordinate 12,744,430, forward strand.
CCGTGAATCGGCAAACGTAAGGTCTTTGCAGGCTGGATGGTAGCAACTAGATTGAGTGAGAGTTAGAAAGTTAGATGCCTATGTCTTGCTGTGGACTGCTGTAGGCTGATGATGATACTTCATGATACGGATTGTGTAACAATAATAGCATTTCCCTAATCATGCAGATTCTTGTTCACTTTTTTTTTGACAACAGACGGTAAAGTAAAGTCAGGCCATGTTACAAGATCCAAATACCAACAAAGAATAAGACATTTTTAACAATAGCAAAGGCTCTCTTTATGATACGGTTGCACTAGGAAAACCCAAGAGAGAAACAAAGGAAATTACAAAGCTATATAAGCAAGCAAGAATATGTTTAATGGCATGTAAACACGTAAACAGAAACCAACATTGTTTGTATGTATCTTTTACGCTTATTCCGCTAAAGGAACGAGTTTTAGTGGAATTATCCTTACATTATTACGTACTTTAATGTATGTAAGTAATACTTTAAGCCTGGGGATCGCTATAAAAGGTATTTTATGAAGTTGGGTTTTAATTATGTCTGGAATACGTTGCTGTGGACTAATTACATGGAATCCAGTAATTGATTCCTACCTTAAATATTACAATGTTGATATTTTTATTGATCATCATAATCTGTTGACCCTTTTCCCAACTATGTTGTGGTCGGCTGCCAGTCAGCTGAGCAGTTCTTTTTTAATAGATACAAGTCTTCCATTAGGATAACTGATCGTTTTGGTTAAATAATGATAGCCCATTTTAATTATACACGGTGTTCCTGAGGATATACATTAATTTTGAATAATACTTCTATAGCTCTTTTTAAACATATATCGTACAAAGGAAGTAGTAGTTTAAATGGCATAGTTTTTAAGTTATTGGTAATTTAAGTTTAACCAATTTAATTATGTTGTGCTGTGAGAAAGAGTCTTTATTTGTGAGATTTTGCCACTTTGTGCAACCAAAACTATCAAACTGAATTTAGAAGACTGAAACTGAATTTTGTTTTTTTTTATTTTTTGAAGTTAGAGGCATTTTGTGTTGTGTTGTGATAAAATGAGTTTGTAATCTAAGATGAACACGATATGTTTTTACTTATTGCCACTAAAAGTGAAAAAAATGGTAAAAAATAAAAAATGGAAAAAAAAATGGAAAAAAAAATAGTAAAAAATGGTCAATTTAATGGTCTGAATAACATGCCGAAGTTAATGTATAACCTCAGGAACACGGTGTATATTATCAGTCGGTTATCGGGTTTGAATTTGTAATTTTAGGAGGATTTGTTCTTTGATACCCTTTATTTACAGGTGTATCTTTAATATTTATATCCTACAAGCAAATGATATAATGTTCGTTCTTTTTTTGTCCCGTTTCCCCTAGTGGGGGCTGAAGGGAGACACAATTCCTCTCCACCTCGATCCGTTGCAGGCTGCGCGCCTAACCCCACGCCAGGTAAGATCTTGTGTCTAAGCTTCCCATTTAGAGGTGATGGCCGATTAGCCGCTTATGCTGTAAAAAGGAAAGGCTTTCATTACTGTTCTTTAGTTTCGCAAAAATGGGCTTTCTGACCTTCTGGAACGAATTCTATCCACTCTGCTTTGATGCAGTTAGGTACTTCTCATGATTTTAATAATCTCTAACAGCTTACTGAACTTTTTTATTCTGAGGGTGCTCTTCGTGTTTCAAATCTTGTACATAAAAATAACCTTTACTAACTTCTTCAAATGTACCCCAAGTCATTGTTTAGGCGAAATTCTTCACTACCGCTTTCCGTCTCATGCTACACATGTCTTACTTAACTGTTGGTGTTATCTTCATAATTACTACAAACTCAAATTTTCTGGACTATTAAATTTCTTGGACTATGGTATGCATTAAATTCCACTTCTTGCCGTAAAATTATCCTCTACTTTAAATTCAACTTCTCTCAAAATTCAAACCAAAGTCACAACTAACCTAACTTACCCTAAAGACTAATTTCTAATATTACAAACAGACCTCACAAGCCGAACACTATTCACGCCAAAAGGGTTGGAACTATGTGTAGTACATCCAATTTATGTAATACCTAATGTAATATAATGTCACATGTAATTGAGGGCAACCCGGGTATAAATCAGAGTAAGCTAAGCTTATCTATACTTTAACATTGTATTACAAAGAGGTTAAGTTTGTATGTAAGATGTTACCTCTGAAACTACTCACTCGATTTATAAAAGTATTTGACTGATTGAAAGCTTCACTATTCTCGCTGTATTTATCATGCGGGTGAAATTGTGAGTAAATAAAATAATGTACCTTTTTGTGTCCCGTTTCCCCCAGTGGGGGCTGAGTGCAGTCACAAATCCTCTCCACCGCATACAATCACAGGCTGCACATCTAACCTCATTCCAGGTAATACCTAGATTTTTTCATATATCTGCCCTGTATCGGTGCCTCTAATATTTATATTAGCTAACTATTTATAATGTGGCTGTGAATAACATTTAGCGTTAAGAAATCTATTGTTGTCTCTTCAATTTCCTCATCAAAATGAAAGTACTGTATGACCTATGCCTCTTCTTTATGCTCCAATTATTCTAGCTGAAGCTGATGGCAGACAAAATTCTTTTACAAAGAGTCCTATAGATCACTACGGCAGCGCTTCTCATATTTAATCTAGTACGTAAATAAAATATGGCTATAAATAACCCGTAGCTCTAAGAAACTTTCTGTGTACTCATCAATTTCCCTGCCAATCAGAAACTGAACAAATAATGAACGTGTATTTTCTTTTTACTCCATTTCCCCTAGTCGGGGCAGATGGCAGACTCAATTCCACTTCAGCACATTCTGTGTCAGGCTTCGAGCCTAATCTGCCTAACCTCATTCCAGGTAAGATTGTGCCTATAAGCTTCCATTATTACGGCTGATGGTTTGGGTTTTGTTAGATTTAAAAGCATAAAAGATCAGAACATTACAACACTTCTATATGCTATATGTCTGCTAGCCGTTATTCTAAGGGGCGGTTTAATAACTCATTTTTCTAACAGAGTTGCGAAAAACATTGAATATTTTTTATCGTTTAATAAACTTGCAATATACATACTTAAATAAACGGCTTATTCAGAAAACGCCTGTCCTTATTCCTTCTTTAATAGCATAATTTGTGACAACACCATAAACAAAAGATAAAAAGTCTTCATTTTATACTCATGGGTACTTTGGGCTGCACAACAAGGGCTGTTAAGCGATTTCTGACAGGTAATATGCAATATATTACTTTATCGCGTCTATTAAAGCATCTCAAGTCGCATAAACAGTTTCTTTTGAGTGTAATGAGTTATTTCGCGAGTAATTGAGTTAAGTTCTTGCGTTCTCAAGTTATGAGTTGTACCTATTTGTAAGTCGTAGTCCGTGGCACGGCGCCAGCCCCCCCTATCTTGCAGATATTAAATAGCGGCCACTTATCTACGCGCGCGGTCACCGCACGGACTCCAAATCAGCACTATCTCAACTGTTTGATATTCAATTTAATTTAATTCAGAGATAATTCCAAATTGAATAGCGCTTTCGTAAGTGAAATTTTGCAGCGATTGAACACACGTAACTTTGTATGTTAACAGATTTAGGTGCAAATTGACGTCAGCACTAGAAATTAGCACCCTGTCTTTGGTAAAGTAAGGCCTCGATTGAGGGGGTATTCCTCAGAGCGCACCTATTTCTAAGCGCAACCATCTAAGCGCAACTAAATCATTCCTCAGAGCGCAACCATGATTACAAATAGAGAAGGGTTCATTCATTATATCGATAGATAGTTTTAAAGAATCATTCCCTCTGCTAGCCCATCAAAATGTACTAGGCTAGCAGAAGTTCAAGGAGTAGTTATTTTATATATTTTTTATATTCCGGATATCTAAGTAGGTAGGTACTTACCTCAGAGCAAACATGTGATTGAAATACCATCTTCAACTCCTGATAGCCTAGTACTTCTGTACATTAGCAACCAAAAGTTGCTTGAACACTTAGTTCCAGTAAACATCTGTTTGCCTGGAAGTCCGTTTTAATATATAAACAGTTAGGACAGTTGATTTAAAACTGTCTATCGATATAATGAATGAATTCATCATACCCCTCTCTATTTTTTTATCATGTATGGTTGCGCTCTGAGGAATGATTTAGTTGCGCTTAGATGGTTGCGCTCAAAAATAGGTGCGCTCTGAGGAATACCTCCGATTGAGACTCAAACAAAAAGTCTACTCATTCAAAAAGTTTTAGTTATAAAAAGATCCACGTACAAACTATACAGTGAGTAAATCCGACAATATAAAACAATTGAAAGTCACACTGCGAAGTTGAGTCGGATAGAGAAAAGTTCGCTCAGATTGAGGTTTAAATTACAGGCCAAGTTGAATTTATTTAATTTTCATCTCGGGATAATTCGAATTTGAGAGCAGAGCATTTAATTTTCATAGCTTAGCGAAATCCCATTTCGGTGAAACCCGATTAGTGTCTAAGCGGCCGTGGCCTATTTGTTATCTTGCTGAGAAAAACCCATTTGAACATTTCTCGGGACAGGCGAACAACAAAATAGCGAAGGACGAGGGGAGCAACGGAGTTGTGTGAGTTAATCATGAAAGCCGAACGCTAATCGCTTCGCATTCGCCGCTCCGGATTCACTTTTTTGTGTTGTTTGCCGTTCGGGATAAATGTATGACAACTCCGAGATATGTTTGAAGTGTATTTATCTGTGTTTTCTTTGTTTAACTCCGAGCTCCTTGTGTTGGCTTCGTGTTTGTAAAAGAATATTATATTATTCAAAAAAGAAGTTCATAATTTATAGGAACGAAGCAAATGTGTTCCGTATCTAAATAAAATTCAAACTTGATTCTAGACTTCTAAGAATCTTTATTGTTTTATTCTTCTGAATGTTTACGAAAATTTATAGCTCTATTCAAAGAGCATAAGTCTGGGATGGGATTCCTGAAATTCATGAGTAGCAGGAGTGGATAAAGTGGGTCAGACGAGTAAATTGAAATACCATTACTTTGTGACCACGCTGTATATACAAGAATTAGTTAAGCTCTTCGTTCATAGGTACACTGTAACCTGACTGTTCGCTTAATTCTAATTAAACTAACCAATGAGTGGTGGACATATTTGATAACTTAGGCCCGCTTGCACCAGAAATCAATAAAACATTTAGCGCTAAACTAAGTTTATGTAAAAGAAGTTCCACACGTGTCGATCAAGATTAAACTTCACATGCGGCCTTGGATGATTGACTATCTATAAACCGAGATCCAAGCCCCGAAAATCAAGTTTAACCATGTGCCAGCCGTAAATAGCGTTTGCCTGAAAGTCTGACCACCAGCGTTTTACCCGTTACTAGATTGTCTGGGCTGGTCTATGGTGCAATTGGGCCATAGTTTTTAAGACCACACGATTTTACTACACAAGTTCTTACAATATAAGTTACCTACATTAGCAGTTTAGTTGTGATCATAACGAGTAATACTAAGGCTCAATTTACAACGCCGCGGAATTAAATAGAAGCGACTTTTTGGAACTAAACTACAAACCGACAGTAACTAGAGGAATGCGCGAGGATTCCGCGGAAGACGCGCGACCTTTTGTTGACTCGTATTTAGTTTGTATCTTATACGATTGACACAAAGCTATGCTATGTACTATTTCGTTCGCTTCCATTCCGTTTCTCGGCGGTGTAAATTGAGCCTAAAACTCGTGTATTTTGTGCGCAGTGCCAGAGCTGGGAGGACTGGCGCGTCGCCCTGGCTGCTCCAGCGCGTTCTCCGCGCCGTCTACAGCTTCTCATCATGAACAAGGTCAGTAATGAACGTAAATAGTACAAAAACTAATACATTATAATGCATATGAATTATTTTATTCTCTTATTTGGCGGTGACCCGAGTGCCGAGCCAAAACATCAACAAAAAAGAGGTTTCTGTACAAAAAAAGGTGAAATCTTAAGTTGACGAAATGGGATTCAATGTATGAAGATTAAAATAGTTACGAATTGGGAGACTTTTTCAATTGTTTTGTACGTCTTTTGTTTAGTTGTCGAAATGGGTAAGTTACGAGATGGGACGTAGCCGAATTTAGAATCGAAGGACGTGGGATTCCCAGGTGAGGCAAAGTGTTATTAGGTTTTTCAATAAGAAATTCCTCGGTAGCAGTAAGTCTAGGTTTGTACATAGTTCATGGCAATAGGGTCGCCCTCTATTACATGGGACTTAAGCCGATTAGACGAGCTAAATTAGCAACTCTATTTGTGGTGGTTCAAAATTCGTTTGAAATGCTGTTAGAATAAAGTTCTAATCAGCTTGCACTACAAAGTGGTTGTTACGTCAGTCACTGCGGGCCAAATAGCGCGAAATGAGTGGTTTCGATCGATTTACAAAAAAACTATTAATTGGATTGAAAAACTAAAACACTATCATGCTAATATATTGCTTGTAGAATTATTTGACAAAAAATCAGAATAATCGCATGCATATTAGTATGTTTTTTTTTTTGTTTGAAAGATATTTTTAGAGATAAGTTCGTGTTTTATCGAGATAAATTAATTTTATTATGTTTTCAAAACACTATCATGCTAGCATATATCCTGAAGAATATCGTATATTTTTCTGGTCTTGTTTATAGCAGTGAATGATATACTTTTAGTAATTATAAAACTCGCGTTTAGCTCATGTAATCGCCTTAACCAAAACCGGTGATGTGTGGGTGTACTATTAGGTACACCACTGTCTCACCCTACGGCATACGGGGATTACGGGTTTGATATCACGTCATATGTATGCTGAATACGTGCGTCCTATATCGTAACAATAAAACATCATCATCTGCCTAGCCTTTTCCCAACTATGTTGGGGTCGGCTTCCAGTCTAACCGGATGCAGCTGAATACCAGTATTTTACATGGAGCGACTGCCTATCTGACCTCCACAACCCAGTTAATACTGGGAATATAAGACTGGTGTCAGACTTTTTGGGCCACTGACTACCTGTAACAACTGTCAAAGATGGACTTACGACAGCCGGGACCAACTCAGCTTAACGTGCTTTCCGAGGCACGGAGGAAACTCGGTATGTAAGGGTGGTCACCCATCCACAGACCAACCTAGGCAAGCACGGCTTAACCTAAAGATCGACCCGAGCGGCTGTTATTATTTAGCCATGAGCTCATCGACCGTACTGTAACAATAAAACATACCTGTATAAAAAAAAAACTTGAGAGGTGTCAAGGGACACCCGGATGGAACGAAGTTCTTTCGATTAACTAGTGAAGGAATTGTAATAAAATTTTATTTTTATTAAGTTATAATAATATTTTTTTATTATTAACAAATGTAATGTTCACTCAACAAAAATAATCGTCGCGACACCACACTGTTCAATGCGAAATAGAAATGAAACAAACGCATTGCAACCTTCATTTATTTTTAAAAAGTGTCGTGACAACTTTTTCGTAAGAATTTTTTCCGTCTAGCCCCCTTTCACAACGCGCGATAAGGAACTTCGTTCCAAAACCTAAGATAATGCATACATATTTTAAAACATTCAGTTCTACGTTGAAGCAGTAACAAATTCCATAGATTGTCTCACGTACTTTAGACTGAAAGCAAATAAATTTTATAAACAATTACGACACCGCATGTAAAATATGGTCATAAGTCTAATAGTTGAGTGGTAAACGATCAATAAATTACCGGTACGACAAATTTTAATGATCTACGGCTAAGGCTATCCATTTCATATTTGTCTACGAGGCTAATTTATAGACTGCTCAGTGAGAAGGTACATTTTTCATGTTAGAGGAAAATTGCTTAATCTTCTGTTCTAATGGAGCTATTATTTTTACTATTGGAAGGGAGGCGGGTTGGCTGAAAATGTTGATGATAGATTGGCTTTTAGGCTACGTGACGCGGGTTGCAACTCGCACGGGAAAATCTTTGTAATAGGCTTGCGTCCTAAAAAAATCTAATTAGTCCGTCAGTTAGATTATAAAAAAATATTTTACCTGTATGTTTTCTTATGTTACATAAACAAAAATTGACGAAGATACGACGCTTTTAAAATTCGCAATACGTCACGCCGTGCTATAGTTTTTAGTGCGTTGTGACGTCACGAGCCCCCACTCCCGAGTTTTGATGCGTTTTATCTTTGTCAGTACTCAGTGATTTACAAAAACAAAAAATACGTGTCCATTATTTTCCAATATTCTAACTGACGGACTAATTAGTTTTGCAATTTATTGATGGTGGAAACTAGCCTATTCTAGGTTTTGCAGAGAGTTAATTTCATATGTCTTCTATTTTTAAAATTATTATGAGATACCTACTGTAATAAAACCACTTTTGTACTATTATAACACTTTTCTAATATCAAATAGACACATATAAAAGTTACAGTCTCGGCAACACAATCAGTATAATTTCCTATTACAATTTGTGCAAACTATAATATTCCACCTATTAGTCGGGACGTCTTACTAGGTCGACTGCCGTTTTTGAACTGTCTTAACGGTCCCTAAGCGAGTGGCTCGTTTCTGATTTTTCCCGCCATACCGTTTGAATAACGACATGGCGGTTCGCTGTGTTGCCAATCGAAAATAAACAATATTCCAGTACAAGAAATCTTTCCCGCCATACCGTTTGAATAACGATATGGCGGTAGCTGTGTTGCCAATCGAAATAAATAATATTCCAGTACAAGAAATCATGACATTCGGCCATCCGACAACGTGCTACTCCCGGAGCACAACCTCACTTGAGCCCGTTCAATCAGTTCAAAATTCAAATCAAGACATAATTATTTTATTTATACAAGAACCAGGGCTACACAGAATAAAATATCTTTAACATTATTTAGAGGCTGTTTTTCTCAAACTAAAGTACCTAAATCATGACATTCGAAATCCTTTTGTAAGCAAGTACCTATTTAATTATAATAATTACAAGAATAAAAAAAAATATTAACAAATTAAATTATATAATTGTCAAATACAACTATAAACACTGTTAGAAAATACTTAACTACTAGCTTCTTCACCTGAACTAATATCCACATTGTCATCAAGCTCAAGAGCCTTGAGATGTATCCAGGGTCTAATTCTATCTGTAGATACAACACTTTCATAACTAGTATTCCTTTTTCTATTAAAACCAGGTACATCGCTTATCCTATATCTATCGTTACCCATTACTTCTACAATTTTATAAGGGCCTATAAACTTTGACAGAAGCTTTGTACTTTTACCGTCATTATTATAATTGGTCCGGGTTAGCTTAACTAAGTCGCCAACCTGATACGTAGGGGCAGAAGTACGACCAAGGTCATGTTTTCGCTTTTGTTCCTCTTGACTTTTCTTAATAGATACGCTAATATTCTCGCGTAATGACAACAAATCTTCGTTTTGCGACTGCGGTGGAACATTAAACTTATTTGATAAACTATCGCGCATTTTCAACCCGAACAAAGCCTCTGTTGCAGTTTTTTGGGTGGTCGCATTAACAGTATTGTTAATACCCCACTGAACTTTGCCTAGACACTTATCCCAGTCGCGTTCATTTTTATTTAAATTTTGAGCAGATAGTGAATTTAAAATAGTTTGATTAAACCTTTCGGCTTGCCCATTTGCTCTGGGACAAGCGACTGCATTAAGTACATGTTTTATACCAAGGCCACTGCAGAAAGATTCGAAAGCTGTTGATGTGAACGAAGTGCCACGGTCGGAAATGATTCTAGCCGGTGTACCAAAGTCAGTGAAAATACTCTCTAAGATTTTAATTGTACTCTTTGTTTTCGTATCTTTCACTGCTCTGACGAATACGTACTTGGTGAACCCATCTACAATCGTAAGTATGTAAGAGTTGCCGTTTCTGCTTCTTACGAACGGTCCTAAATGATCGATATGAATTGTGTGAAATGGTACACTAAAATTTTCTATTGGAAAAAGTAGACCCTGCTTCTTTTTAGTCGCACTATCCTTACTATAAGCACATTCAATGCAGGAACCTACATATTTCTTAACATATCGTCGTAATTTTGCGAACCAAAATTGACTCTTTATTCTTTCCAACGTTTTTGCATAGCCTAAGTGCCCGATGTCATCGTGGTTAGCTCTACAAACTTGCCAGCGAGCACTTCGTGGAACTACAAGACATAAACGGTCATCAACTTTGCGATAGAGTGCGTTATTTTTGACAGTATATTTTTGTCTTATATCTTCCAACTCAGGGTCAGCTTCTGGTTTAAGAACTTTTATAATTCGAGACGTTTCGGGGTCACCCATTTGTAGAGTTAAGAGCCAATTACCCGATTCAATATTAAGAACACTAACAGACCCAACGTCTCCTTCCGCGTTAAGACGAGTGTTTCTGCTTAAGGCGTCTACATGCGCCATATTAACGCCCGGGCGGTATTCAATTTCAAAGTTAAATTCGATTATTTGCAACCACCACCTGGCTATCCGTGGAACGAGATCTCTCTTTGTCAATGTTGTCCTAAGTGCCGCGCAATCAGTAAATACCTTAAACGGGACTCCTAATAAGTACACCCTGAATTTCTTTAGCGAACAGACAACGGCCAAAGTCTCCAACTCGTAGGAATGGAAATGTTTTTCATCCACCGTGGTCTGTCTACTAAAATAAGCGACCGGTTTTAGAACGCGAGGTGATGCTTGCCATTGCATCAAGATTCCCCCAATGCCTAGGGCGCTGGCATCCGTATGTAATTCGGTTTCTAACTGCGGATCATATAATGCTAAAACTTGTCTGGTTAAAAGGCTTTCCTTTAAGGAATTGAACGCAGTTTGTTGATCACTGCCCCAATGCCATGCGACATTTTTCTTAAGCAAGTTGGTCAGTGGTTGCGCTATCTCACCGTATCCTTTTATAAACTTACGGAAATATCCCGTTAGTCCCAAAAATTGACGGACTTCGTGAATGTTACTGGGGCAAGGGAATTCTTTCACAGCCATAACTTTTGCTTCCCCGGGTTTTACTCCCTGTGCCGAAATTTCATAACCTAAATAGCTGATCGTCATATCGAAAAACCGGCACTTCGTTAATTTTAATGTAAGTCCGAATTCACGGAGTAATTTTAAAATTTCTTCCAAGCGCTCAAACCCTTGTTCTATTGTTACAGATGGAATAAGTAAATCATCTAAATAAGCAAGTGCATAATCAAATCGTCTATTCCCAAGTATCTTATTAATCATGCGCTGGAAAACAGCGGGGGCATTGGCTAATCCAAATGGCATTCTCTTAAATTCATAATGGCCGTCAGGAGTTATGAAGCCAGTAAGATGCCGACTCTCGCGAGACATAGGGATCTGGTAATACCCAGATGCAAGATCTAATGTCGTAAAGAACTGATTGCCGCTTAAATTAATTAACTGATCTTCAATAAGCGGAAGGGGAAACCTGTCCTTAATGGTTTTGTTATTTAGGGCTCTAAAATCTACACAAAGTCTTTGCTCACCCGATTTCTTACGGACCATTAATATCGGGCTTGCGTAATCTGAACTTGATTCTTGTATAATATCGGTATCTAATAATTCATCAACAATTTCTCGCACCTGCAATCGTTCTGAAAACGATAACCTATACGGCCTGTAAACAACAGGTCTATTATCCGTAAGGTTTATTTTCATTTCAAAATCTTTAACGCAACCTACTTCTTTCATATTAGTGGCAAAACAGTCGCGATACTTTCGTAATAATGTGTACAATCTATTCTTGTCGCTACTTATTAGATCCTCACCGACTTGAATATTCGTTCTATCTAATGGTTCTAAAGAGAGAGTAGAATTTTCTGAAATACGATTAACCCTACAGTTCTTCGCCTCAGTTACTGGTAACGATCGCGCAATTAATGTTTCGGATTTAAATAAAAGAGGTGTTCGTGACAAGTTAGCTATGGCTATTTCTCCAGTGCCATTTGAGATGCCATAAGTACCTTGTAACAAACGAAATTCCCTACCAGGTTCTAATGAGTTATAACCTTCGACAAAGACGTCACCGGAAAAAGAAGCATCCGCTACTGTGATGGGTATCATACTAGTATTTTCAACCGTCATGGGCTTTAAGGTGTACATTTTGACAATGATTTCAGTTGGGAAGAGATTTTCTTCTGGAGTTCTGTAAAATACTAATTGATGGCGGTCCTTTAAGACTAATGAAAGGTAGTTCTGTGAAGTTTTGTCCTATCAAGAGACTGCTTGTCATGAACTCGTCACTGACTACCAAAACGTCTAACTGGGTCTCAATGTCATCAAGTTTCAAGCTTACTCTTGACTTACACAAAGGTGAAATACATGAATTGCCAAATCCTCTAATTACTGGAACACTGCCAGAATCTTGCGTCAGCTGCAGTTCTAATGCAAGACTCGCACGAAGCAAGCTGCATTCACTCCCGAAGTCTATGTAAGCTACAAAGGGCTGACCGTTTACTAAGACGGTTTTGAAAAACTTATCATTGGATGCTGTGATTGAAGTTGACGTTTTAGAGGTATCGACAGGTTTAGGGCTTATTTGATCATTAAACGCGACGATTTTTAATGTATTTTTCTCTACGGTACTCCGAGTATCATCGATTTTGGTTCTGGGGACGTAATTTTCAGCAACAGGCCGCAATTTACAATTTTCATTGTCATGACCTATTCTGTTACATTTCTTACATTTAATTACAGGTTTTGGACACTTGTGATAAGGGTGACCTTTGTTACGACAATTAAAGCAGACTATAGAACCATCGTTGTTCGCAGAATTGTTAGTTACAGCACTAGAATTTGATCTCTGCCTGTTCCGGTCTCTGTTCGAAAAGTACGTAATACGTTGAGCACAAAGAAAGTTAAGCAAGTCCTCAGGTTCCTCGCAGTTAAGTGCCTGCGCACCACTCCTCACTGACCTATCAGTAATTCCGTGTATAACACAATCAACAGCTCTCTTCCCCTTTATTTCACATCGGTTTAACAGATTTAACTTATCATAAAAATACTCTCGTAAACTTTCATCGCCACGAGTGGTACGAGCCAGCATTTCTTCTAAAAGTCTACCATAATTCTCTTCACTAGGAAAAGCCCTTTTTAATTTGACTTGCCACTCGTTCCATGAAAATACGACCGTAGGAAGAGACTCAAACCATTTCTTCGCTAGTCCAACAAGTTTTTGGAGGGAGAAGTGAATGGTTTGCTTCTGATCCCAGCTGTAAATTTGTGAACATTCATTAACCTTCCGTATCCAGGCCTCAATACTTTGTGACCTATTGGCCGGGTCAAATTCAGGTATCACATTATAAAGTTGACTATTTTGTAAGGAATTGGTACTCTTACTTGGTTCAGCCTTCCAGGAAGTCAGGATGTTCAGGACGTCCTCTGTGGTCAACCCTTTCGGGTGTTTTCGAGACCGACGTCGAGTCCTTTCTTCAGGTGTAGACGATGAGGATGTGGATGATGATGACGATCGTCTTCGTTTCTCTCTGCGTCTACTACGCCTACGAGGAGGAGTATGCGATTCATCAACTGGCTCTGCATCACTCATGGTAGCTGAAAGGTTCCATATCATCCGGTTACATTCTATTCAAATTATCGTGATCATTTGACTAGAGATATCTAATATGTGTATGAACGTGTGCGTGTGTATGTGTGATGGTTTTTAAGCGTGTGTGTCTAGGGCAAATGTTATTGTTGTAATTGTTAAGTGTTTATAAATTATTGAACCAGGATTCACACGACACATGGCAAGGAATCAAATACATATTATCTTCAATCGTGGCAATAGCCTCCAAAATCATGTGGCAATAGCCTCCAAAATCATGTGGCAATAGCCTCTAAAATCATGTGGCAATAGCCTCCAAAATCATGTGGCAATAGCCTCCAAAATCATGTGGCAATAGCCTCCAAAATCATGTGGCAATAGCCTCCAAAATCATGTGGCAATAGCCTCCAAAATCAAGTGGCAATAGCCTCCAAAATCATGTGGCAATAGCCTCCAAAATCATGTGGCAATAGCCTCCAAAATCAAGTGGCAATAGCCTCCAAATTCAAGTGGCAATAGCCTCCAAACTCAAGTGGCAAAAAGCCTCCAAAATCTCAAGTGGCAAAAAGCCTCCAAAATCAAATGGCAATAGCCTCCAAAATCAAATGGCAAAAGCCTCCAGAATCAAGTGGCAATAGCCTCCAGAATCAAGTGGCAATAGCCTCCAGAATCAAGTAGCAATAGCCTCTAAAATCAAGTGGCAACAGCCTTCAAAATCAAGTGGCAGTAGCCTCCAATATCAAGTGGCAGTAGCCTCCAATATCATATGGCAATTGCCTCTTTAAAAACTAGCAGGGCTTGCTTATTTTTATAACTTCAATGGATGTTACTGCAGGACACTCATGCTTTGTCTTTTACCAAAAAAAAATCAACACTACACTGTAACCCCAGCCAAACACTGTTGAAGAGTAGCCTCAGCCAAGTATTTAATGGGATTACAATGATTGCATTTTTGAAATATAACGACACTTTAAGTGCACCATACCTCGGCCCAAATACTAGCGAAGAGTAGCCTCGCTCAAGTATCACAGCCGAAACATAGCGCACCTCTTTGTTTGAAATTACATGTAATATTGTATTAAAATTACCAGCTTATAGACTCACTATACTTTAGCAAAAATACTGACGAAGAGTAGCCTCGCCCATGTATTCAAGACAAAAGCACAATGCATCCTTTTGCACTGGTAACGTTTAAGAATTACAACGGATTACAAAGCATGAAAATCATTTTAACCTCAAAAATATTACTAACATATTACTCCACTATATAAGCGCACTATAAATCAACAGAAATACTGACGAAGGGTAGCCTCGCCCACGTATTTAAGCCGAAAGTATACTGCACTCTTAGGACTCGATAACACTATCAGGGAGTACCCTGATCAAGTCTTATCGGACCCAATGTCGAACAAGATGCCAAAACTCAAATAATAGGAAATAACAAATTACCACACAAGCTCTGCCAGTTATATTAAATATAATGTAGCGAGTACATACCTTTTAATAAGTCTTAGCGAAGGTGGGCGCGTACTTTTGAACGTGTCACTTCTGATATGTAATAAAACCACTTTTGTACTATTATAACACTTTTCTAATATCAAATAGACACATATAAAAGTTACAGTCTCGGCAACACAATCAGTATAATTTCCTATTACAATTTGTGCAAACTATAATATTCCACCTATTAGTCGGGACGTCTTACTAGGTCGACTGCCGTTTTTGAACTGTCTTAACGGTCCCTAAGCGAGTGGCTCGTTTCTGATTTTTCCCGCCATACCGTTTGAATAACGACATGGCGGTTCGCTGTGTTGCCAATCGAAAATAAACAATATTCCAGTACAAGAAATCTTTCCCGCCATACCGTTTGAATAACGATATGGCGGTAGCTGTGTTGCCAATCGAAATAAATAATATTCCAGTACAAGAAATCATGACACTACCGACAATACAGAAAAACAAAATGCGGGGTAGTCTTTGGGTTAATAGAAGTGAAAACTAATAAATCTGTATCTGCTACGGGTTGTACCCCGCGCACGCCTAAGTGGTGCTACGCCGTAGCGGATCGGCTACGAGTGCTACGAATCGTTAGGTGACGGTCACACGAGTTCCATGATTTTTGTTCACTCAAAAAGTGCTCAATACGCCCAAAGAAATTTTCACTTCTAAAAACAAAATTGAGAGCTTATCAACTGATACTATGGTGTCAGATGACAAAACCAGACGTCAGAGTCAGTTGAACCTGTATGATTTCCATAGTCTAATCGTACAGGTTCAACTCACTCTATCGTTTTAGATACCTTGTAAAATTCGGGTCCTCATCATCATCATCTGCCTGGCCTTTTCCCAATAGATAGGTTAATTCCGTGCCACGAAGGGGTATATAATAAATATGGCCGCCCATCCACGGGCCAGCCTCTAGGATGCAACGTTGCCTAAAATTGACTATCAACCGGCGTGGCTGTTATTGTTTAGCCGAGAGCCCACAATAAAAGTAAAAATAAACTGTAAAACTAGTGTTTCCCTGCGGCCTACGTTCGCGTGAAATTATGAAGTTGAAAAGAACATTAGGGACTTCCCTTTTTTAATCGGATTTAGTTAACATTACGAGGGTTTTAATCTGTTTTGCACAGAACCCTAACTATTTTTCTAAAATAAAAGTAGCTTTAGTTAGACCTTATAACATCAGTTATCTACCAGTAAAATCGATCCCGCAGTTTCAAAGATTAACCGGAACAAACAAACAGATAGACAAAAATTTAAGAAAATGTTTTTGTGACAAGTGCCGTATATTACATTTTCATACGCATTCAGTAAAAAGCTATATTGTGTTATTACAAACAGACGCTTCAATTTTATTTATTTGTTAGTATATAAAAATAATAATACAGTGAGACCTAAAAAAAAACAGTTCCAGGCTTAATAATAATAACAATGAAGTTTAACGACACCATTTCCATGAAAATATCGTCGGAACTTCCAAGTGGTGCACTTCTGCAGCACTTTTAATGATGTGCAATAATAGAAAGGCAGTCGTAACTCGTAACAGATATTTATTGCGAGCCAATTACGTACAATACTGATGAATAATAAACCAGCTTGTGTAGTTGAGAATAAAGAAATAAAGCTATTCTAGAGACTCCGTGTTTTTAAATGTGAAGTTAAACGTATACAGAGTGTAAATAGACTCTTCAAGAAGACAAGAAGCCGTCAATCAATCATTTTGAAAATACTTTTTTTTTGGGGGCGAAATGTCACGTTTTACGGTGAAACTTCAATGTGAAAAAGTAGAAAAACTTTGACCACCAAAATCTCCGTAACTAATAGGTATGGACCAAAACAGAAAAAGAAAACGCAATTACGGGGAGAACAGGTGCCTTTCGGTTTCGTTATGTGTTTATTTACAACCTTTGTTAATAACGCATCTTTACTACACATAGTACCTACCTACCTAATTATATATGACTAGCTTCTGCCCGCGACTTCGTACGCGGATCCTGATGTTGCTTATGCCAGCGACAACGGGGTCGTCAAAATCGAAGATCTGAAACGTCTGATGTCGAATTCTAAGAACCCGGGGAAGGGAAAAGCGGATCTTTCCCATCTGAGCAACACATACCGTTTGTTTCTTTTCGCCATTTAACAGCTTACAAAAAGTACAATTTTGAACCATAATAAATGTGGCGTATTCAATCATAGGAGTATATACGTAAATGTACTCCGTTCCTTATCAACCCAAGGAAGGTCGCCATGCCCTACGGCTATATCTTAAGACACATCCGATTCTTCAGATGATATCGACATTCTGTTCATACAATGTCGAATTCGATCAGAATTCAAACGTTCGTTGCGCTCTTCTTCTGTCTCTTCATGCCGTACTTGAGTAATTCTTTCTCTCTCACTTTCTAACTGATAATGAATATTTTGTTGTGTGCGTGTTCGGGGCAATGTACGAGTATGATAATCTCGAGCAGCAGTTAGTCGCGCATCACGTTCATCACTCGTTTCAAAAGACCTGTTAGTAGATGTGCGAATACACTGAGAACTCAAGCGTGATTCTGTATCGGTAAACGTTTCCGATTCGCGAGACAATGCATGTCGCTCACAATCAGCGGACAGTCGCGCATCACGTTCCCCACTTGTCTCTAGAGATCTACAAGTCGATGCGTAGATACGCTTGGTACTCAAGTGCAATTCTCTATCCGTGAACGTCTCTGACTCGCGAGACAATGCATGACGTTCACGATCGGCCAGTCGCGCATCTATTCTTCACTGGTCTCTAGAGATCTGGATGTAGATGCGTAAATACGCTAAGAACGCAGGCGTGCTTCGCGATCCGAAGAGGTTTCCACGGAGCAAGCAGCCTGGTGTTCTCGAACAGCATCAAGTCTCTCCTGACGCTCTTCGGTAGATTCTTGGGATCTTATGATCCTCAATCTTGTAGCTCCTTTGGAACATTGGGAAAGATTTGACCTCTTTCTAGGCATGGTTATAGTTTTGTTGTGAAGATATCTAATCAATTAAAATCTAATTGACTGCTCCCCTGTACCGTTACCGTTGTACGTACGTTACCGGGTAGGCTATCGAGTCACGAAGATAAATGGAAAAAGAAATTCAACACTCAAATAACATAAACCCGAAGACATATTTATTCGATAAAATAAAATAATAAATGGGAGTTTTGGCCAGTCGAGTCAAATTTTTATTGATATACAATCGTCATCGAAAATCAGTCCTAAAATGTTAGCGCCTTCACCGCGTGGAGGTACTCCCAGCTTATGTTATTTTATACAGTGAAATTAGTGATAGCTTTGCAATAATTTTCACATCAGATGTTTCTGACCTTCGATTTTTTCTAAGTCAACAGGAAATGCCCATCAGACCGAACAACTTTTGCTAAGACGTCATTCCTATATGTGTTATGGTGTAGCTGGGCTATTGGAGTTCCACATCAGGTGTCCCAGATCTTCGATTTTTATAAGTCAACAGAGAGTGCTTATCAGATTGAACAACTTCATTCCTATATGTGTTATGGTGTACTTAGCTGGGCTCTTGGAGTTCCACATCAGGTGTTCCCGATCTTTAAATTTATTCTCTCAGCAGAAAATTCTCATCACGTGGAACAATTTTTGCTATGGTGTCATATTTGTATCTCTCATAGTTTAGCTGGTCTGTTGCGGTTCTGCATCAGGTGTTCAAGTTTCCAACATAAATTATAGCCTATAGCTGACCAACGCAACTTCGTCTGCGTCACATAAGAGAGAGAAACGAAAGGCAAAAAAAAACCCGTTTTTGCAACATTTTTCATTCCTGCTCTGCTCCTAATTGTTGTAGCGTGATGTTATATAGCCTAAAGCCTTCCTCGATAAATGTACTATCCAACACAAAAAGAATTTTTCAATTTGAACCAGAAGTTCCTGAGATTAGCGCGTTCAACCAAAAAAACACACAAACAAACTCTTCTGCTTTATAATATTATATTATATATTATATTATAGTATAGATATACGGATATTTGCAGACGCCTTTATTTTCTTAAATGAGCACTTTATTTTTCAAGAGCAAAACAATTACACTCAACTCAACAACTGGTTTATGTGTCCTGAACTAACTTCAGGAGGATTAACAAAAAACATTTTAAACTCATTAATTCTCTCTCGATAGACACCGCACAGCTTTAATCGTTGAGGACCTAGAAACATAAATCCGAACAAAGTTTTCTTTTATAACTTGAAAAATAATAAATTAATTATAATCTCAACTCCTAATCCTTTCCGAACGCGTATTTATCAAAAACAAAAACAGTAAACTGAAAAACAAAACACGAGTATCCAAACATTCGCATTCGCAACTCAAAACAAAAGCGGGCTAATGACGTCAACACAAACAGAGCAAACGTTCTCGCTGTAAGTCAAACAAAATGAAATAATCCCGCAAGTAAGTAAGCATCCCGGCAACTATTCGCCTAATTAAATGCCTACCCACCATTAGAATGCACGCAAGTGACGTCACAAGGTAAAGTAGCCAACTTGTACAGCCAACCAAATAGGTTTACAGGAAAAAACTGAATGTTTCCACTACCCTGCACAATTCAAAATGAGTGATGAGTTGGTAACTGACGAAATATAATTGATTACTAAGCCTAGTACTCAAGTATTTTTCATCACCAAGAGATACAACGGCTTTTCGGGTCCAAGACTCAAGAAAAAGCGTGAGCTTCCTAAAACATTTAATGTTTTAAGGAAGCTCTTGCTTCATGTTTTCATAAAATTAAAAGTAATTACATAAGGGGTTGTTTTAAATACGAGTAACTTGGACCTATTTTGACTAAATTAGTCAATTCAACTCAACTCCACTGCTAGATTTCTGCCTGACGCATTCAGTCTCAGTCAGCATGTTTATTTATTTATTTCAATTTTAGGAAAACTTACAGCTTAACAGACAGCGAGTGATAGCTTAAACAAAATATGGCCAATTACAAGTTTCCACATGTAGTAAAAATGTTCGTAAGTTTTTATTTAACTTGCTTTTTTAGTATGTATTAGTCAAATATTGCAACTGAATTTCAAACCAGTTCCCCCTAACCGATAGGGCTAAAACTTTGCAAACACCTTTGGTTTTGGTGACATTACATTTTAATGATAAGCATGACTTGATCCTTCGACGGGATTGGCTGTTCACGAGAGAACTACTTAACGGTTAATAGCAAAGACACGAAACTTTGTTAATGCGCGCAATGTTGATACATAAATCTTTTTTCTTCTTTTTAATGAAAGCGTGTTTTTTTATTAGTTTTTATTTATTTAGTCGTCGTTCTATTTAGCTGGATGTACGGACGATACGCGTTCTCCACTCTCAAAACATTGTTTAATAGTAGTTGCAAGTTAGCTTATTGAACAGATATCTCTTTGTTTGTCGGTACTAGTATAGTAGCGCCAACCTACAGTAACTTAACCGGGTAATTCTTTCAGTACGGATACTCGGTCGAGTAATTAATTCTTTTGCAATTCTGTTTGAATAAATTAAGTAGTCAACTTCACTGTTATAGTCGACTTTTTAACAGTATTCTATATGGTGTATTATTTGATAGTTCTTCCATTTAATAGTTATACAACTCATTACTACTAGTTACTAGTGGTTATTACTAGTTTTGTACTTCGGCATTATGAAGCATATGATTATCTTTGTAATTAAATCATAAGTTATCTAATAGAATTGGGAATCCAACTGGGAAATTGGCTTTCTTTTTATTGGGAACTTCTCTTTTTTTTACATAGGCAGGCAATAAATAGCTAGTTGAATTAATAACCAATTAATGACCACTGTTTTCCGATATTTTTACAATAAAAGAATAAAATGCAACGCTAAATGCTTTGTATTTTATTCTTTGCTCTTCATCTGTATGCATTAATCAACTAAACCATTACGGCATTTAAATCGTGATTGAGAAACATCAAACTCATTTACTACAAAAAACTTAATGAGTTTCAAAACCCTAATCCCTTTGTGTAATTAATTTGATACGTAACGATTACAAATATTTGGAGCGGGTCTCAATTACACGGAAATTCTTACATCGCTAAGCTTTTAAGATCTTCATCAGTCAACATTACGCTAATTATTTGTTTAAATTACAAAATTGAGTTATTATTATACTCATTTATTTTGTTTGATGTCATCTTTTGTCATTAAGTAATGGTTGATTCTACTAAATTAAGAGTTAAGCTTGACGTTGTTTAGTATTTGAGTAGAAGATAATTTAGGTATTTAAGTACCAACAACTTAGTTTTGTTTTACAGTTTGGTTCTCACTTTACTCGTCAATTAAGTAACGAAGCAAAGATAAACCTTATTTACTTTAATATTGCTATCTTTGTGTTTCATTATTGTTAAATTTGATAGTCTCCTCGACAAGAAAGCGTTGAATCTCCTCTAAATGTTGTATCATCTATCTCTAAACAAACAGAAAACTACATCTCCATACAGCAGTATATCGCCGCAGTGTGTCCCAGACATATATCATCAAATCTATCCATTACCCGAGCGAAAAGCAAAACAAACAGACACAGAGTTCAAAGGCCCGACGCGGAGTCTTTTAGATTTCGTTCATACACTTTTAAGAGATACAAGCAATATCCATCAAGCAAATAAAATAATAACAGACGTGAGGAGCGAGGCCGGCGCACACTGCACGAAATCCCCGCTTAGTTTAGTCCCACTACCATCCTGAGCTCCTATTTGCAATAAACACGTCCCGTGTGGTCCCACAACTAGGAACAAGTTTCACAGACTTGTTTGCACTTGGAAATGTTAAAACTGGGACTGTAGTTCGTAAACGGCTTGAATTTCTTTGGTCTCTCGTGAACTCTGAATTAGCTACGGTCGAGATCTTTAAGAAATGGGTTTTTCTAGTTAAAACTACATGAGCAAGTAAAACAAGTGCTGAAGAAATTGGACTGGATGGATTTTTTTGCAGGATTTTAAGTCTTCTCGGTATATCCATGGGACTGCATTTTGCTTTTCTTGCGTCTCTACGATTTTCTCAAGTATTCTATGTATGCCAGGTTCACGATAATCGATTGCAAATATTTATCTAGAACGTCTTATTTATTTAACTTCAGGTTTTCCTTATTAAACATAAATATTTGAATCGTAAGTCGTGACCGATTGTACCCATCATAATAGGGGAACATTTCCTGCAGTAAGCATTACCCGGGGATGTTAACAATCCAATCCAAATATTTAACTAGAGCTATAAAAAGCAGCGCTGAAAATTCACCCGTCGTCTAAGCAATGATTTCAGCAGTTAAACAACCGAAAAACTCGAATATGCATGGCGGTGTTTTGTCTAAAAATAAAATGAAGTGAGAACGAGACTCGAATAAAAATGTCTTGGCGTCCAGGAGAGGCTTATTATGAAGGCAATATTCTGTTACGCGGCCGGAATTTATATTGAACCGCTAAACATCAGCCCGTCGTACTCTGTGTCACGTAAATTAGTCCCGTCGTAAACTACTTAACATTCTTTTATCGACTAATTATATCAACAAAATAAACAACGATTTAATTAATGCCGAAAATGGTTAACGTTACGCCTTAATTTCTTGGGGAAAATGCTCCGTAAAACTCATCCAGTCTATTGATATTAACAATTTATTGTATCAATAATTCTCAGAAACGTGAAAATACCAGAGGGTTTATGATAAGCCGGTATTAGGCGCGCATTATGTTGGGTAAAGGATTTTTATTTATTTTTTTGCATAATCGTGAGGTTTTAGAAGATTTTTCTCTGCTCCGCGCTGTAATCTTGTAAAGATACATCTGTGGAGCAATTTAAAAACGTAAAGGTGAGCGAGGCGAGGAAATGTGAAATGTGTGGAATTGCGTTTCCCGCTCGTTTGACGGCGTCGGAGCAAATGGTGAAAAGTCAATTCATTTTCAAGAGCACTTTAGTGCAAACATTGTCAGTTTCCCCAGTGTTATTTTTCACTAAAAATGTTATTTGTAATCGGATAACACGCTTTATACCGTTTCCGCGCCATTGCGAGGCGTTCGCTGCCCGCGGCTTTCCACGCTCGAGCATAAATATTTGATGTGAAGCAGGCGCAAACCACAATTTTACTATATCACATGCCGCACGTTTGTTGCTCTATTTCAACCGACGATTACTTGTTTACAAACGTTATTACGTCGCATGAATGACGCGCGATAATTAATGTGTGAATAAATGGTACGATTGGAAATGATGAAATGTGGTTCGTGATAAGTGGTCCAATATAGCTGTGTAATGAGGCCGCAATGGGCTATTATCGTTATCCTATATACATTGGGGCGGAGGCCTCCCCTGCCGCCCTGCCGAGCAGAGGATACAGTGACCCTTGACCTAGTCCGGAAGGGTAGCCCCTCTCCCCCGGAGTTTTCTCCCGATACCCCAACTACAGTTTCATAATCAAAATTTCGTGGTATTCTGTTTACAGAGGGGTGCATGCAATTTAATCGAATATTCGTTATTAGTTCGAGTATAAAGCTTACAAAGGTTTAACTGAACGATACTCAGAATTCCGACAGAATTTAAACTGTGGTCTATGATAAACGGGTTGTATTTTCAGACCTCAGTAGTTGATCATCTCATAGCTTCAGAATTATGCTGGTTGATAAATGCAATCAGTTTACTGACAGCAAAATACACAGCACGACACAGACAGCAGACAGCATAATGGACACAAATCAATATTTTTGAATGTTTAGCGATAAAATTACAAAAGATCACTAATAATTTATGACTTAAATATTCCCACAGACCAAAACAAAGTGATTTCTACCGTCAAATAAGACCGTAATCATTATTTCCACCAAAAATCCCACACAAAATAAGTAGTTGATCACAAAAAACTATAACTGACGAGAGCAAAAACATTGTAACCACATTGTGTGGCGAAAAAATCCCTAAGCAAAAATTACATCACGCAATTTATTACACACATCATGCCCAGTATATTTTGACAGGCGGCAAATTAGGAAACTAAATTATATCTAGTGAATTTTCCACGTTATTGCTTTGGGGCTTGACAAGCAGCGCCACTGCAAAGGCTGAGGTTAAATTGGGCGATTTATACACATAAGATACTAATCAAAATCAGATTACACACTACAGATAACAATGATGACGTAAGCGTTACACTTGTGATATAAAGAGGCAGAGGTTTGATGTTAGACAGCCACGGCACAGATTGTCAATGAAGGGATTAAGTCCCATGGGGAGAGGGAGAACCAATCGCTTTTGCTCTTTGAAATCCAATACCAAGAGTCTGATCGTTTCGATTCAACAAAATGAAGTCGTTATTTTTCTATTAACTGAATTTTGAACGAAGAACATTAATGTCGCCATGTTTTGTATCTGGCCAATGAAGTGACTTCTAAATTCAAAGTGACACAAGTTCGAAAGCCAACGGTAGAACCCGTCAGCCTCAACTTTGAGACAAATTATTAAGGAAACGACGCTCTGGAATATACCATAACACGTCGGCCTTATTCAACTCTTCATCGTGAAGGATTATTGGACGGAATTATGGTTCGGGAATACTCGGGCCGTCTCGTGATTACCTCGGAGATAATAGATAAGCTTTGTTTTGTTCTTAACACGATAATACCGTTATTTGGAGTGTTACCGGATCTGTTAGTACAGATGTAGCTGTTGGTCGGATGGAACGGATTGGACGGCTAACAAGATGGTATGCGTATGACTTCCTTTTTGTTTATTACAAAAAGCTTTTTGTGTTTCTTGTTTTTTTTTTGCGTGGTATGCTAAAGAGCAGTTTGATGTTCGTCCTTACTTGGAGTGCAGACTATGTTAGGATTACTTGCCTATAACTAATCAGTAGACGCTATTTATTAACACAAATATTATTCGCTCATGTTTACCCATAATGCCTTAACGCTATCTGCATATGCTAGCTTTGTAAACTAGGTAGAATGTCCTAAAATCAGTTGGTAAACAATTTCATAACCATGGTGACATCTGTCTAAATTTACATTTATAAGCAAAGCGGGAGGGAATACAGGGTGTAAACAGACTCATCACGAAGCTGTCAACCAAGCATTCTGCACTTATATCTAATATTTATTTTCATTTCATTTATTTATTCACAAACAATTTACATTGTGTTTGAAATACTTAACACAGATAATAATATAGAAAAAAGAAAAATATTATTCAAGCAACACAATTAAAAAGAACAACATAAATATTATCTCACATCAAATCCAAATTGATTTCATGATCAAGGAAAAAAAAAAATACATTATTCAAGCAACACAGTTAAAAATTAACAACACAAATATTATCTCACAACAAATCCAAAATTAAAATCATGATCAAGAAAAAATAACAATAATAATAAAGTACAGTAAAATTATTCAATGTCAACCCAAATAATATATCAAAAAATTCGCGCTCAGGTGGCGCCACCCGTCACGTAAACATTGAGCTCTGTACATATTTCTTCAAAATAATGTTTATCTGTGTAATTAATTCTCAATAACTTTAACAAGTGTAATATTAAGTGAGAACCGACTGTGCAAGTGTTATCTGAGCCAAAAATACATAGACAACAAAGATATCGTAACTCTAAAGAATAAAGTAACTCTACGCAAAAAATATTACTCGGAAGCTTTTTTTGGGTGTAAAAACACGTTTTACGGTAGGACTCATTGAAAAGCATTCAACACATTGTGCTGGTGGATTCGTTGAATATTATGGAGATCGTGGAGTTATTTGAAGTAAACTTCTAATAAAAAACTTGTATTTTTGTGAATGATTGGAACTTTGACGCCTAATATCTACAGAACTAGAAGGGTCCGAGTCGTTCGGTTCCTTTGGCTTCGTTAATACTTTTATACCCATTATATTTAGTGCTTAACACTATATTCCGACTAACGTGTCAGTACTCAAAGAACTCAATATTAAACAAAGACTGTCGTCGCTTGTGCAATTACGAATCCTCAGATTCTTAGGACACGTTACCCGCAACAATGATTCCATGGAGCGTTTGGTAATCCAGGGTAGAGTCGAAGGAACGAGACCACGTGGTCGATCACCAACCCGTTGGACAGACTCCATTAAAACTGTCACCAAGATCCCTCTGGCAGAATGCACTCGCCATGCGGACCGGTGGAAAAGGATCGCGAAGGCAGCGGCCGCAGCTGTGAGCGACCCCTCATGACCACGACCATCTCTGTCAGGAGTGAATGACTTAGAAGGAGACTATATTCCGATGCTCCAAGTTACATGCAAGCCATAACTTATTCCCCTCGGTTGGCCCACTTAAATTAACATTATAACCAGTGACCGTTACGCACACATCATTTGCTATGCAGACGCAGTAATCCCTCAAGCCGATATCAATATGCGGAATGGGATACATATCCAATTACAATCGTCATTAGTCGATTGACCGGTAATTCTATGGACAGAGACCACTATCCCATAATTAGTTCCTGGTAAACTGATCATTATATTATCACTGGAGATACTAATAATACAGGTAGGTACTCAGCTGTCTGTGTTATTGGATCTCCAAAGAGATGATTCAATTACTATCTCCTGTGAACCTCTGTACGCCTAGTACCCGGTGGTATAATAATCAGATATTTTAGATACTCGTAACTATGTAAATGCCATTCGCAGGAATTTTCTACCAAAAGCATAATTATTATACCAATAACCAAATAGAACATACAGGGTATTTAAAACCACTTTATCACAAAGCCGTTAACCAAGCATTCTGTACATCAAACTAAGTAACTTTATTAATTATACATTATACACATTATTTTACATTATTTTTTTAATTATTGCTGGGAAACAACTTTTTTTTTTGAGGTTGTAAATCATGTTTTGTGGTAGAACTCAAAGTAACGCACTTAAAACATTGTGCTGGTGGATGGATCGAATAGTACGGGGGTCGTGGAGGTGTTAAAAGTCAGAATCTTGCAAAAAAAACATGTATTTAAAAAAAGTTGTAACGTTGACCCCCCATATCTCCGTAACTAGAAGGTTCCCAGGTATGGTGTAGAACAAAAAAATGATCGCAATGAAGGGGAGAACAAGTGCCTTTAAGCTTCGTGAAGAGGTGTTTTACATCCTTTAGGTGTACTTATCTAAGACGTCAAATATAATATGCTCATGTTACATCATCTTGTTGATTATTGGATTACCGGTAACAAACACGGCACCTACATGGAAATAGGATCAATATTATTGGCCCATAATTTGACTACTGATTTCAATTAAGTTAATTCATATTCGTTGAAGCTGAATTTAAGGATTGGAAATCTTTCAGTCACTGAGAATTATCTCAAACGAGTTGAATTAACTCAAACGAGTTTGTAGCCGCATCTTTTGAGAATTCTACATTTTTTGTGCATATATGTACATATTTTCGTACTTACCCTTTTTTATGAGACATGCTTCCAAAAAACACAACACCAAACTACATAGAAAAAAAAGAAACAAAGAAAAAGCTCCACGAGAAAAGAGTATTGTCAAAAAATGGTGCAGAAAATAATTGAGTTTTATTATTTAAAGCAGAAGCCTGTGCAAGTACAAATTAGGCACAAAGACAGGCATCCGAGTTACGTCAACAAAATATCTCGGACACAGGCCACGGAGACTGACACAGATGCACGATAATTTTTACTAGAAGCGAAATCTGCCCGTTCCGCCATTCAGTTTGAAGCAACAAATGAAATCTGTGAAGTTTGTTGTTTATGAACTCCGCCGATAGTTAGATAACTTAAAAAAGTGGTTGATTCAAAGTGGTTGATTCGACCAAGCACAGAAATTGTACATAATACCAAATTAACAGTACGAATTAATACGAACTGCTGAAACGTTTTATTAAAATCGCTTCTCCTGTGCTGTGCTCAAACTGATAAATTTAATAAACAATTTATTATTGCCTTTTTTATAAGAAATGGTTAGGTAATTACCATTTATATAAATATCCTTTAACATAAGTATTTACTATTTGCTATCACGCTTAAGAGTCAACTTAAATCCCTCGTAAACTATATACGAGCATTGCTCTAGGCTGCTACTTGCTAAATAATATTTTTACGGTTATCAAAGAGAAAACAGTACAGTATTTTTCACCGCAGCTCATCTAGAATCTCTAATCCATTGTATTCGCTCTTTTCTTAGTTAATTGGGCTTCATTATTTATTTTTCCTGGCTTGTTTTCGTCGTCTCTTCACTGTAAACGACAAAATGAAATGTTTTTTTTGGACTCTTATTTCATTGTTAGTGGGTATTATCACTCTGCACCTCGTGTAATGTGTTTCAGTAAAAAAGCGCTTTGTCTTCGTTTCTATATTCTAAATTAGTCTAGATATAAAATAAAGGTTGCTTTTACTCGAGTTTTACTACGCAGAAGAAATTACTTAAAAACACGCTTTGTTGAACTAGACTAGACTAAATTCCATAAGTTCTTTCCTTCATAAAAGACATACTTATTCTCAACAAGCTCAAACTTTTACCGTTCTACTTACAAAAGTATAAAAATATAAAGTCGAAATAACTCGGAATGTTCGCTGGGAAAATTCTTAGAAAAATAAAACTAAGAACATTTTATTGGATGTAAAAATTTTAAACATAAAACTGTAATTAACCGGTTGGCCGACCAACAAATAAACTGAAACTTGGAAAGGCAACGTAGACTTTATTAATTATTTTCAGCAAACGTGGAAAATTTGCGACGGAAATGTGAGTAGCCATGAATACGGTATGCTTGGGTACAATCTCTGAGTATCTGTATGCAGCAAATGAAAACTATCTTTGTAACTATGTTTCAAAAGGTTTCTTTTGTAAGGGAGCTGGAGTGCCAGTTAAGTCCTTGTGTAATTTAAAAGTACCCTCGAGCTTTGCGAATGTATTCAATGGTTGTAATAATTATGTAGTAATGATGAGCATTCCACCTCGTTATCATCGATGACTACTTATTAAAGCAGGATATTGAATGAAATAAAAACTTCTTATCTTATTAAATTGAAGCCAGTGCTATCAGATATTTATCTGTCTAATTACACGCAATTACACACATACGCGGCGCGGTAGGCAGGCCTGCATGATCGAAGCATCGAAGTATTGATTGGTCAGTTGGTCTGTTGCAGCTCTTATTATAAAGGTTGTTTGTCTTTTAAAATAAAATCATCAGAATTGCGTTTATACTGTAGTATAATGTGCTGTAATATAAGTAATATAAAAGAGTGTCCATGGAGATTCTTTCCTGTTCTTCTCCATACACATCTACGCTTTGAAATGGGCAACTACAGTACTTTCACAGTTATTTTGCCTTGGGACTGGGACTATAGCTTCATTTTGGTGATGTCATTGTTTCGACGACTCAAAAGTGCCTGTAACCGGCCTACTTGAAAGAAATGCTTTGATTTTGAGTGCAACCCATAAAACACTATTTATTAATCACCACTTTATCAACTTCTCATAATTAATCAACATGAATGTTATTTTCACAGAAGCATTTGTTTTTACTGAAAGTCAATTTAAAACCCAACACTTTATGCAACACTTTATTTATACCTACGCAATATCAAACAAATCAATGCAGAATGCAGATTTTTTAACAAAAATAAACATTGGTTAGTAAAACCTAACGATCAGTTTTCAAACAGAAAAACTTAAATATTTATTGAACGTGTTGTTCACGTTGAAATTAAATACTTTGAAACGTTTTGATTCAACCTGAAATTCAATGGAAAACATCGCCCGTTTCAATACCATTTCATTTTGGACACTTTGTTAAAAACAGTAAACGTGACTGCAACAATATTTTTAGAAGAATAAAATAAAATTTCGTTCTGGCAATCCAATTTAATTTGAGATGCATTCATAGCCGTTTATTTTACATTTAATATATTTACTGCCTCGTTGGCAAGCGTGATTGCTGAGTAGGAAGGTCCTGGGCTCAATTCAGGAATTTCTCGGTAGCAGCCATGGAGTCCGGATCTGTGTCCGGTAGATGGCAATAGGGTCGCCCCCTATTAAGCACATTAGCGAAAATTACAGCCAAAAAGGCCTGTACTACAGCCAAAGGCTCTTTTGTAGCTGTACAAACGGATCAGACGATTCCCGAGACTGCACTAGAGGTGATCTCTACACTGTTAAACAGTACAGCTGACTAATAGCTGCAAAATGGAGAAAATAACATCAAAACTCTTTTTATTAGAATTTAAAAGGACCATTGTCCAGCCTTGGCTACAAATAACGCTACCAGCTGGTTAAGAAGATCAAAGCTTGTAAACGGCTGCTTAACGCGATAAACGCACACCTCTTTTAAGCTCTGAGCTGTACTAACGAATCAAATTTCGCCATTGGCTGGTTTATGGTGTACATCTATTCTATTATAATGCTACCTCAATGAGCTTAATAGTAGCTGGTTAAAAGAATATTAAGACTGCATGAGCTGTAAATTAGTGTAGCTTTACTCCACTTTAATTCCAAAGCCTCCAGAAAGCCTCTAGAATTATAACCAGCTAGTAGCATTATTCGTAGCCAAACCTGGACAATGGTTCTTTCAAATTCTACCAAAAAGCATTTTGTTGTTTTTTCTCCATTTTATAGCCATCAGTCAGCTGTACTGTTTAACAGTGTAGAGATCACCCTCATGCAGTCTCAAAAATCATCTTAACCGTCAGTACAGCTAAGCTAAGGTACTCCTAAGCTAATTGAGTACGAAATTCTCAAAGGGTTTTCTATCAAGATTAGAGATTCCTAAGTCGCTGTTGTATACACTCACTTTACTCCTTTAACCAGTCGTCAGAATAAGTGTAAACCATTGTACAGCTAGCGTACAGTTTCCAGATGATTAATAGACTTAAATATGGCCATTAAACAGACAAGAGTGAGTCAAGGGTGTTTAGTGAGAATTGCTGGATGAAAAAATAACGCCATTTTACGTAATATAAAGAAGCAGATTACAATTATGAAAAAACTACTAATATTTGTTAAATTTTCATGATATTTCAGAATTATTAAGGTAAAAACACGTTATTTCATTGTTCTAAATAGATATGAATGCTCATTAAACAGAATAAAATAATAAAAATCTATGAATAATTTTTACATCGTATTTATTTTGTATAATATTTTAGTAAAACTATAGTATTTCGGAGGCGCGTGTATTATTTGATAAAATCACCTATATATATTAACAGTAAAGTAACACCCGATGTACAATTTACCCATAGGGCTCATTTCTGGAGACGCGGCGCGTTGGGCGGCGCGTCGGGCGGCGCGGGCCGCTTCAAATTCAAACATATGTCAATGTATGAGAGCGTTTACGGAGAAGCGTTTTTACGCGCGTTTGCTCGAGATGCAGCGTCGGACGCCGCGTCGGACGCGGCGGTGCACGCGGCGTCCCCCGCGGCGTGCGACGCGGCGTTATGTCATGGAGACTTCTGTCAGTTTTTGGAGGATGATGTTATGCCCAATGGACTAAGTAAATTAGTTTTGAAAGATAACAGTATGAAGTAAAATATGTTTGTGTTTCCTTTTGCTACATTAAAAAAATGCTCTTCTACTTTGACAGATTTAAATTAGATAAAAACATAATATGGTTTTCGCTTGGAATTGCTAGAAAAAATAAATCCAACCGTATTGCTTGAGGCAGTCGTAGTTCATATAGCATTATTTGTATATTGCATAGCTATAAATCACGAATTTATTAAAAAAATGAAAAAACATAATTCCTTCAAAATTTAGTCGCAGATTTGTTTTATACATAGTCGTATGAGCCATGTTTTGTAATTATATATTTTTGGAACAAAATTTCTTAACGCGTGTTACAGATAGTGCGATTTAGTAGAAATCGTCACGTTATGAAATGCTGTATGCGGCCTGCTGTATACTACCACGTAAAACACCTGAACGAGGGTCCGTCCCTATAATGGCAAAGAATATAATACAACACTTGAAACTGTTAACATTGACATGAAACATATATATTTGCTGTAAGCTCATATCGAGTAAAATACCATCTTGCCTAGGTAACGAAACCGCTATGGTTTCGTTAAATGCGTTTTACGTACTTCTAATCCGACTACAATACCATCTATCGAGCGAGGGGTTTAACTTTCAAATCATTTTTGATTTAACTCTTAATGTTTCTCTATCCAACGTTTTTGTCATCTTTCTCTGCTTCTGTCATAGGTTTTCACAAATAATTTGGAAGTGAAAACTTCTTTAGCGACGTTGTGCACTTTTTGGAATGGGTAAAAAATGTTAAATCGCGTCTGGACACGTGACCTGATCGAAAATTCGTAAGACGGAGATTCATAATGTAGGTAGATGTGGTGTTCACTCGTACACTAGTTAGGGTTTAGAGTAAAACCTAAGTGGTGTCTTTGTTCAGGGTTGTACAATAAAACACTGTTTCCAATATTCCTGGGTTAGGCGTGCTGTCGCTAAGGCTGCTCGGACTAGACTCACTGAACGCGGTGCATCGCCACGCGCTCCCTCCAACATGCATCCCCCACCACAAAATGCATAACTCATTTATTAAACACTACAGTAATTAATATAAATTGTCATATTTGTGTACGATAGCGCAATAAATGAATATTTTACTTAACCACATAAATTATAGTACTTTTATACTGGTAATTAAAGCAATTCGTGCGAAATTATTCCCTAACCAGTCTAAATTATAAAAAATGCACCCCACTCCCGCAGTGCAACCTTTTTTTTTAAATTGACTATCATAATTATAACCTCATAACAGGGTTGTACAGACACGTGGAAATTTTGAGAAAACGCATTTGTTATTTGTGTTAGATCATACGTGAATATTGTTTAGTTTTGAAATACGAATTACGTTCGATATTAAAGAAAAAACGGTTGACCGCACAATATTTCGTTGTTGTTATGCATCTACATCACACGCAAAAGAAATAAATATATATAATCAAAAATATTCAAATCTTTCATTGCTCTTTTTCACATAAATCGTCTACTTTGACAATTCTTGCTGCCCGTCAAATGTCACATTGCCAGCGCCAATGATGCCATTGTTACTATGCGTTGCTTAGCCAATTAGAGACGAGCGTTCACAACCTACCCAATCATAACTTCGTGATGATAATAGAGAACAAACTAGCTGTTTAGAGAAAACAAACGTTGTGGGGCCGTCTATCAAAAAGATTTTGTTTGAAGTTACTAAAAAAAGCGGCCAAGTGCGAGTCGGACTTGCCCATGAAGGATTCCGTAGCAGCAAGTAACATAACCCTTTTTTTATTTTTATATTTGAGTTGATTGAATGAAAGGTAAATTGCGGTTTACGATTTATGACGTATTAAAAAAAAACTACTTACTAGATCTCGTTCAAACCAATTTTCGGTGGAAGTTTACATGGTAATGCACATCATTTATTTTTTTTTAGTTTTATCATTCTCTTATTTTAGAAGTTACAGGGACACACACACACACACCCTGTTTGGAAGTGTCTCGCGGGCAAAATATTCAGTTTAAAAAAAAATTATACTACATATATTATCTCAATATCATTTTTGAAGATATACCCATAGATACCCCACACGTATGGGTTTGATGAAAAAAAAAAATGTATAGTTACAGTTCTAAGTATCAGGAACCCCCAAAATTTATTGTTTTTTTTCTAGTTTTTGTGTGAAAATCTTAATGCGGTTCACAGAATACCTCTACTTTCCAAGTTTCAACAGCATAGTTCTTGTAGTTTTGGAAAATAGTGGCTGTGACATACGGACGGAAAGACACAGAGACAGACATGACTAATCCATAAGGGTTCCGTTTTTTGCCATTTGGCTACGGAACCCTAAAAAGCTCTCGAGTTGGCATTGGGACCAAAGACTACTTGATGCTCTGTGCTGTATTTTTTTTTACAGACAATTGACAATACTGAGACTTCCACAACATCAAAAGAGTTTGCATAGATGATGTGGATAATTCCAACTTGATTTTATCGAATCAGAGATCGATTATTAAAATAAATCGACATGCTTCTCGTGCGGATGTGCAGCACGTATTCCTTCCCTCCTACTGCAACGACGCGTGTGCCGCAGCGTTGTCGACTGCAGGCAACACTCACACGCTACAAGATCCGTGCGGTAAACAGCGCGGCGTAATAGAGGAAGAGCCGTGACGATCAGCCCATCGCTATTTTATAAAACCGAAAATTTTGTCTGTGTATGTCCCTAATTTTGATCAAGGTTCCTATGAAACTTATCAGGTAGCAGTTGTATAAAATTGCTCGCGAAACGTGATTATTTTAGACAAAAAATGAGTACCTGTCTGGAATTCAAACCTGAGACCCTAGGTTTATAAAGAGGCCACTAAACCGTTGGGCTACTTCGCCCCAGTGATAATTGGTCTAAAATAGTCGTTCTATTCTTATCTAATGCTTGTTATGACCGAGTAAGATAGGATGAAATAAAGAAATAAAGAAAACATATTTATTTGGCATAATTATGCCATAAGTGCACACAACAAGAACAGAAAAAAATAAAAACTTAATTACACAATTAAAAAACTTAAAACTACACAGACAAAAAATGGAAAGAAATAATTATTGTTCGTCTCACGGCTGCGCCAAATAGGCCTAGTTTAGTTAAGCACTCGTAGATGTAGCGCGCTTCTATTTGCAGAGCCCGGCAGATCGAGCGAGATCCGCTGTTATCATGCCTCGACGCACTCGCGCTCCCCCCGGCCAGCTCGTCCCGTAGGTCGCGACGCGCGAGTCTCACGACGAGGAAGCGGGGGCGCCAGCCTCCTTGCTCCATGCTTGGGGCTCACGAAATCGCGCGCTTTAATTTTGACGCCAATCTTAGCGGCCACCAACATGGCAGTGTAGGTGGTGTTTTCTCCACTTATCTCTGGAATATTAGTTCTAAGGATATCATTTGCGAGCAAGTCCTGGTCTGGGTCGTTTATGTCACTCAACTGATTTGTAAGATCCACATTCGACGATTGCGACATTTCGGGTTGAGCCAGTTTGGTCTCCATAATAACTATCCAACTCCAAGTTACTCATTCTATTGTTCTAGCTTCAGAAGTTCAGACAAACACCATAGGTTGAGCACAGCAACGGAGTACAGGACCGCACATACCGACGCACAGCCACAAGTTGGTTTTCCGTTCCCCGAATAATTATCTTCTATAAACTGTGGGTTTCGGGTACTTGTGTATTGATGGGGTTCACTTATAGTTATTTACTGTTTTTTTTTTAATATTTAAACAGCACATGAACACTAGATAACAATGTTATTCGTAAGTTGCACTGGCAGAAGTATTTATTCACTAAACTTAGGCGAATTAGACTGTTATTTTTATATAATCGCGAGAAGAAAAACACAAAGAGCTTATGTCTGTTTGACATCCGTGACGTGACATGGTGACACAACGCCGCGTGCACCGCCGCGTCGGACGCGGCGTGCGACGCCGCGGGCAACGCGTCGCAGCACGCCCCGCGTCTCCCTATACAATATTGTACTGAGGCCGCTGCACGCGCCGCCTCTCCGTAAACGGAAAAAACGCTCGACGCGCCGCGTGACGCGCCGCGCAACGCGCCGCCGGACGCGCCGCGTCTCCAGAAATGAGCCCATAGAGGTACAAAATCAACGTGAATAAAACACTTAACTTAAATGAGACATTTATCATATGTCATGCACAGAAAAAGTAAAGAGACTTTGACGTACGTAACATTGCATGAACTTGTCAAAGTTTTTTGTTGCTATATTTCTTTTTAGATTTAACAATAGCCGTTAGTAAGCCATAAACCATCTCCTGACTGTCTAAGAGAATTAATGGAGCTGGACAGTGGCTAGGAAGATAGCTCTTCCAGCCATTGTACAGCCGCTGTCCAGCTCATCCAGTGCTCTAAAGAGCTGCTAACGAGCTACTGTATTGCTCAGGGCTGGTTAATTTGGGGCCAAATTCAGAATTACAAGGGCTGCGTAGCAGGCTATCCAGCCCTTGTACAGCATAAATAACAGCCTCGAGTGTTCAAAAATTCTGGTGTCCAGTCTTTAACCAGCTATTTGTGCTAGTTGGGTTGGGACTATAACATAGCTGACGGTGTTAACTATGGGTGTGATTCTTTGAGAATTACGGGTTCGTATACACAGTGCAGTGTTCCGTAGTTGGGACATATAGACAAAGAGTATCTAAGTACCGTGATAAGTGAGAAACAGATTCATTGATAAAAACAGCTGTTGGAAATTTAAACCCATTCAAGACATCAATACAGTGACATTTCTAGTAGCCATAAAACCATTTCAATAGAATCAGTAGGTGTGTAATTCAAATTATATATTAAAACCTTTCTAGAGAACCACTCTATTCATTGGTGAAAGCAGCATGAAAATCGGTGCAGTAGTTTTTAGGGTTCCGTAGCCAAATGGCAAAAAACGGAACCCTTATAGTTTCGCCATGTCTGTCTGTCTGTCTGTCTGTCTGTCTGTCTGTCTGTCCGCGGATAATCTCAGTGACCATTAGCACCAGAAAGCTGAAATTTGGTGCCAATATGTATATCAATCATGCCGACAAAGTGCAAAAATAAAAATTTAAAAAAACATTTTTATTAGGGTACCTCCCCCAGACGTAAAGTGGGGAGCGATTTTTTTTTTAATTTTGACCCTGACGTGTGATATATTGTTGGATAGGTATTTAAAAATGAATAGGGTTTTTCTAAAATCATTTTTTGATAATATTAATATTTTAGGAAATAATCGCTCCGAAAGTCAAAAACAATGTGTCCCCCCCCCCCTCTAACTTTTGAACCATAAGTTTAAAAAATATGAAAAAAATCACAGAAGTAGACCTTTATATGAACTTTCTAGGAAAATTATTTTCAACTTGATGAGTTGAATAGTTTTTGAGTTATACAGCACTTTTTCAAAAAAACGCAAATAAAAAATAAAAAAATAAAATAAAATACATTTATTTCGAGCAACATTAACTCATATGTGGGAGTGCACACAAATACAAACAACACACCAAAGATAATAACACATAAAATAAAAATAAAACAGAATAAAAAAGGCAACATCTAGCCGGCCCTGCTGACGGCAACATGCCTATCACAGCAGTGCCGTATGTATGGGCAATTCATCCGGTCCGCGATCATCTCTAGAACAGCATTGGGGCTGCCCCGCACCCTACGCACCAGCGACGCGCCCCGCTTGCGCATGGTCGCGTAAAAGCAATCAGTGCGCGCCTCAGCGAACATACCTGAGGCGCTGCAGTAGCGAGGCAGCCCCAATACTGCCCTGAGCGCGTTGTTGAACTGGACGCGGAGGGCCCCGAATGATGCACGCGTGTACCTCTCCCACAGGCTACACGTGTAGAGGGACGTACAGTACGCCTTGAAGAGCGTTATCTTTACCTCCCTCGAACAGCGCGCAAACCTACGTGCTAGCATGTTCGCCCTCACCGACAAGGCCCTCCGTTCCCGCTCCATGTCAGCATTGTCCCTGAGGTCGGTCGTAACTACATGCCCTAGGTACTTAAATTGATCCACCCTTTCGAGTGGAACACCGTTTAGAAAAACGGGTGGACAATTTTGCAAACGTTTGGTACCGGCCTCAAAGACCATGCATTGACTTTTAGTCACATTGTACTTCAAACCATGACCAAGGGCATACTCCTCACAGGTCCGCACCAACTTTCTGAGGCCACAGACCGACGCGCTCAGTAGCACCATGTCGTCTGCGTAACTGAGATTGTTGACACAGATTCCACCGACGTGGCAGCCGACATGCCGGTCACTGAGCGCGACGATCAAGGCATTCATGTACAGGTTAAAGAGGGAGGGGGAAGTCAACCCCCCCTGCCTCACCCCGCACTGCAGCTGATAGGGCTCCGACATTGCACCCGCCCACCCAACGCTGTTGACCTGATGACTGTACCAGTATTTAAAAACGTTAATAAGTTCACGAGGTAAGTTTATTCCCTCGAGCTTATCCCACAGAATGTCATATGACACCAGGTCAAAAGCCCTGGACAGGTCGAGGAAGCAGGCGTGCACAGGAGTCTTTCGATCTGTGTAATATCTGACGGTATGCTTAAGACACAGTATTGCACTCTCAGTTGACAGTCGAGGTCGAAACCCAAACTGATTATCGTGCAGATCTAAGAACTTGTTTAACTGTGTATTAAGCAAACCGTCAAAAACTTTTGCAATGATCGTTGCAAGAGAAATCGGCCTGTAGTTGCTTTTATCGGCAACATCTCCCGTTTTATTTTTGACTACCGGGACTACTACGGTTTTCATAAACTCAGGTGGTAGGTATGAATGGCTCACGCATAGTGTGTAAAACATTGCTAATACCCTATTTACATGTGGGCCAGCGTGAACTAGGTGCTCGATGCTGAGGCCATCGTGGCCAGGGGACTTGCCCTTAGATATAGCTTTTATAGCCTGAGCCACATCTTTGGCAACGAAGCAAGACCCCCCGTCCCCATCTGGCATCGCAACATCGAGCACCGTCTCCGCCGGTCCCCGTGGGGATAATACACGGAAATGGTCCCTGAAAATATCAGCAACATCCTTAGGGTCACTAACACCCCCGACACTCACCGGTAGTCCAGGTCGAACGTTTACTTTGTTGGTGCCCTTCCAAAAACTACGGAAATGCCCTCTCTTATGTTTGTCAGCAAGGGCATCCATTTTGATTTGGTCCTGGTGGTTTTGACACCATTTAAGTCTGGACTTGAATATTTTGCGACTTTCATACATTTCGTCATATACAAACCCAGACCTTGGCTTGGAAATGATAACTTTGTTTTTCATACAAATACTATGAAAAACAAAGTTATTTTTGCTGACGAAAAATGTTGGTATTTTTAATGGTCTGGGAAGCTACGGAACCCTACAGTGAGCGTGGCCCGACACGCTCTTGGCCGGTTTTGAGTTAACGCTAACAGACAGACAGACGCGGCGGAGGACTTTGTTTTATTTTATAATATTTTTTATGTTATTTGCAAGTAGGTATATATGTCACCGTCTCTCTAACGATATTGTAAACTCTCGAAATATTGTCAAACGAACACACTGCTTACAATAAAACGCATTATTTTTCGTTAAATGCATGCGATGGTAGTCAACTCACGCGGTGTGGAGGTAAGGAGGGGTCCCCCTTGCCCATTGGTACCACTCTCATGAAAAGATAATGTACCATTCCTGAGAAATACCGATTAATATAACCTAACCTTAAAACACTTTATATTCCCCTAAAAAGCGTACGCTTTCCGGGTGCAGGGTTTAAAGGAACCTAACTAACCTAACGGGGGGGTGCCCCAAGTCCCGATTATGGCGGCAGAGATACTTCCGTATGTTCAGTTGACAATATTTCGAGAGTTTACAATATCACTAGAGAGATTACAATAGGTATTACGTGTTTGACAATTTTACGGTGACATACTTATACAAATATTATATTGAACGATCGAATGGACTCTAAAGGTGAACGCACACTTTGCCGCGCCGATAGAACCGAGGCGAATCACACGGGACCGGTCAATGTGGCGACACTTGGGGGAGGTCTATGTCCAGCAGCGGGCGTCTTTCGGCTGAAATGATGGCGATGAAAACGTTATCTATTCGTCCGATTCGACGCGGATAAGTGTGCAAGGTTTCATAGGATTCTAAAATTCGATTCTTCGGCTCTAATAAGTGTGCATTCACCTTAAAGAAAATAACATGACAACGTAGTACCGTTATTTTTAGGTATCGTGAAACTGAATCTTGTTACCATAAATTGGCAGCTATGTCTGGAAAGGAATTGATTTCGTAGCTGTAGTAGTAAAAATATATAATGACAAGAATGCGCTATGAAAATACTAACTAATTTATGCTTATGTTTACTCTATTTTGTCTCAGAACAGATTTTGCATTTCTCGCATTTACGAACATAGTTGGTTCCGAGAACTTGTCCCGATGCGATTTTGTTTTGTTATCCTATCCATTGAGGATTTAGATTATCATAAAAAAGGCTACTATTACCATTTGCTCTGAAAATGATGGACGCAGAGAGGGGTTATATTATTGCAGAAAGATGAGTAGCATTGGATATCAAACGTTTATAAAATTTTTGCAAACAGAAACGAAGATGTCAGAACAGAAGCGAACAAGAGTCTCCCGAGACCAGAGACAATAATTGGAAGTTGTCTATCACTCGTTACCATAGAAGTAACATATGCTGCGTAAAACCTCATTTCATCATAATACAACGTTCTTCCAAACAATATATTTACTATGTTTGATTTTTTTGCTAAGAAATAACATAACTGTTTGAACTATCTTCTTTTCAAAACGTTCTGTAAATACCGCTCTTAATTTTTTCAATCTGTTTTATTCAAATAAACTGAACTGACACTTGTTGGTCTAGTGGACGCCATCGCGACTGCTGAGCATGACGTCCGAGGTTCGTTTCTCGGATCAGACAAATAGTTGTCTCTCCCCCTAGTCCCTCAGTAATTTCTCAGTAGTAGCCATGAAGTTTGGATTTGTGCCCGATTGATGGCAATAGGCTCACCCCCTATTACATAGGACTTGAACATAACTGTCATTGTCAACTGAACATACTGCTTACAATATAACGCATTATTTTTCGGTAGATTGTAATCTATCGAAGTGAAACCGTAATATTGTGAAATGCATGCGACGTAAGTATCAGCTCTGCCCCCATAATCGGGACTTGGGGCATCCACCACGTTAGGTTAATAAGGTTCCTTTAAACCCTGCAGACCGAAATAGGGGCCCCGCGTAGCGGGGCTCCGTCGACCACGCATTTTAGGGAAATATTAAGTGTTTTGAAGTTAGGGTATATTAATAGGTATTTCTCAGGAATGGTACATTATCTTTTCATGAGAGTGGTACCTTGGGGCAAGGGGGACCCTTCGTTCCCTCCCCCTCCTCCACACCGCGCGAGTTGACTTCCATCGCAAACATTTCACAATATTACGGTTTCACTTAGATAGATTACAATCTACCGAAAAATAATGCGTTATATTGTAAGCAATATGTTCAATTGCCCATACTTCGAGAATTTACAATCTCTCTAGTTATATTACAATCTAACGTGTTTGACAACTTTACGGTGACATGACCACTCGCAGTTGCAACTCGCTAAAGTTGCTTGACTGCTTAACCGGACTATCCTGTGGTTGCCAAAAATTGTGTTTATGTTTAGCTCAAATATTCCTTTTTATATAGTAGTTTTATTCCGTCATCATTAATGAATCATCTAATTACATATTCTTGACATCAAACATAACATTATTAACATCTCAGGGCATAATATCTATGTAAATACTCACCGAGCAAATATTTGTTTCTTTATAAATATATCCTTTATGAGGTAGGCAAAGATCTTTACGATAGTTAGAAAGAAAACAGTAAAGGCGATAACGAGTTCGGTGTAAATCTCTAATACGGAGTGCGTAGGAGTGCCATTAAGAGGAAATCGGTTTATTCAAGTGATTCATAGAACGGACGATAAGCAACTAATGCGCTCTTACTTTGTCGGTGCTATATTTTCTATACTTACAACCGCTTTGTGAAGTTGTGGATTTGAATGGTGAAAACTTTAAGAAGTGCAAGACAAAACAGAGATTATCTATACTAATATTATAAAGTTTAAAACTCCTCGAGCGATTTAAAAAGTCTTTCGCCATTAGTAAGCCAAAGTCTTCACTGAGTAACATACTTAGGCTATATTTTATCCCCGCACTCCCACAGGAACTCGAATTGCGTGGGTGAAACCGCGTGACATCATCTAGTAGTAAATAAAGTGGTCCAACCAATAACCAAGTTGTGCCTATTAATGAACACATTGATAGTGTTGCTGTTAACATTTTCTTTATTTGTCGATATACTTTTTAGTCACTTAGATTTTCGTCTTATGCTGAATCTCTATATCAAAAATTAAGTCTGTTTTTAGGATTTACTGGGCCTAAATAAAAAAATATTTCATCATCGGTAATTCGGGATTGCCTGATGTTTTAGTCTTTACCATCATTCTTTAGCCAAAGATCTACAATTGACAGTCGGGATAAACGGTTTAACATGCTTTCCGAGGTACGGATGAAATACGGAATACTATTATAGACGAATACTATTATTATTTTCGAATATATTTTATATTTATATGTAATGGGTGGTCAGCCATCCACGGATCAACCCAGGCAGAGATCGACCCCAGCGGCTGTTATTATTTGGACCCCAGCGGCTGTTATTATTTGGACCCCAGCGGCTGTTATTATTTGGACCCCAGCGGCTGTTATTATTTGGACCCCAGCGGCTGTTATTATTTGGACCCCAGTGGCTGTTATTATTTAGCTACCAGCTCCTCCCTACTCCCTTCTGGCTACATAACATAATTGTTATAAGAAATGTTTTGTTTTTTTTTGGTAAAACATTTTGTACTAGATTTAACATGATTTATCCCAAAAGTATTATCCATACGTATAGCTACATGGGATTAGTTCTGTTTACCGCATAAATCGTTGAACTATAATGTAACCGTGAGATGCCTAACAGCTGGCTAAATTAATCAATGTTACACCAAGCAAGTTTACTAAATGTATTCTGTTTGATATTGTTCGTGTTTAACTTATTCAATTAGTTTGCATATGGTTCACAGCTAAGTAGATAAACCCATTAATTCCGTGATTGTAGGACAGGAGAGTAAGAAGACTTCTTTAATTGTCCGCCGCAGTTTCGTCTCGCTTATCTTCTAAAATATGGAGACAGATGAAACCCTTTTATCTATAGACCCCTTTGCCTTCGAAGTATATCGAAAATATAAGGCACAACCGAAAGCTACTATTGATATTCGTATATGTTATTAAAGTAACTTCATAATGGTTATTGGTTTGATACATATTATGTGATATAAACACTTTCCGTATTGATCACGTTGTAAGTAAAAGATTAAATTAAGAAGAAAAAAACCGGCCAAGAGCGTGTCGGGCCACGCTCACTGTAGGGTTCCGTAGCTTCCCAGACCATTAAAAATACCAACATTTTTCGTCAGCAAAAATAACTTTGTTTTTCATAGTATTTGTATGAAAAACAAAGTTATCATTTACGTTTTTTTGAAAAAGTGCTATATAACTCAAAAACTATTCAACTCATCAAGTTGAAAATAATTTTCCTAGAAAGTTCATATAAAGGTCTACTTCTGTGATTTTTTTCATATTTTTTAAACTTATGGTTCAAAAGTTAGAGGGGGGGGGGACACATTAAATACCTATCCAACAATATATCACACGTCAGGGTCAAAATTAAAAAAAAAATCGCTCCCCACTTTACGTCTGGGGGAGGTACCCTAATAAAAATGTTTTTTTAAATTTTTATTTTTGCACTTTGTCGGCATGATTGATATACATATTGGTACCAAATTTCAGCTTTCTGGTGCTAACGGTCACTGAGATTATCCGCGGACAGACAGACAGACAGACATGGCGAAACTATAAGGGTTCCGTTTTTTGCCATTTGGCTACGGAACCCTAAAAAGAAGAATAAAGATCAATCGTTAGGTTAAACCCTCTCCACACACACACAAATGCTAATTCATCAATCGTCTTCCATTAAGAATTTAGCCTTCTGTATGGTTTTTTGTTATAAATTTAAATTGTTGTTTAGTTTATCCTAAGAACTTATATATCTGGAATCCCGAAAATTCATATTTCCAAGAACCAACGTCTTAAATTCAGAAAAACAATCGCGTAGTGACTAAACGATGTCACGATTCAGTGCTATATCACCGAAATGATCTAATATCTCCGCTCCTTCAACAGCAGTTCCCCTAAAAAAGGATCAATATTTCAATAATAATACCCTTTACCGTGGCGAGGCTATCCAATAAACCAACATTGGGTACACGTGGCCAATTTACTTTTATGAATAAATCGCAAGCAACGGCTGGTAACCGACAATTTGCGCGGCGACTCGTTCCGACTTTATTATTTCACCACTTCATATTTCGGGGTGTTTATTAATGATTTTGTAATTGGTGGGCTGTCGCTCGCACTCGTATTTACGTGGCCCATTACATGAGATCGCCAAAAATGTGTACCAACACACCGCCAGTGCAGCACAATGGCAAATTTTCATTTTGTGGCGGACGTTGGCGGCTTTCAGTCCGCTGTGATTGTTTAATATGGATTACACTGCGGCGTATTGTTTTCATATTTTGATACGTGTCAAAAAACCACAGGGTAGGCATTGGTATTGCGGACCTTTGAGTTTTCAGGAGAATTCAATGTGACCTAGTGTTTTGATTTAATACTGATTGCGCTGGCGGCATGCCGTTCTCAGTTCATAATGACCGGGTTAAATTACGTACTCCACAATGCGATGGGAATGTCAGATTGAATGCCCCGCATTGCTACAGAGTTCATTTAAAATAATTAGTAGCAAATCGGAGCGGACAAGGATCTCGCCTTAAATTGACGTAGGTTTAATAGAAAGGGCGACTAACAGTAAACTAATTACATAACTGGCCCGCGCCTTGTCCATACCAATATAATTCTCAGTGGATCTTAAATCTTTCTCTTAGATCTTAATTT
The DNA here is from genome assembly GCA_950022955.1 of Xestia ashworthii. NCBI lineage: Eukaryota > Metazoa > Arthropoda > Insecta > Lepidoptera > Noctuidae > Xestia > Xestia ashworthii. The sequence goes on from OX465561.1 coordinate 12,789,098, forward strand.
CCCGCCCAGAGTGGGCGAAGTTATTTGACGATGCCCACACGAAAAAAAAGTTGGTCTTAAACTAGCTCATACCCGCGTCTTCGCCCGCGTGGAATTCGGTTATTGCCCCATGGGATTGTACTACGGGGATTAAAATAAAATCATATCCTATCTAGGCTATATAAACTACCATTTTTTTTTTGTTTCGGATGGGAAATCATCAAATAACTTCTCCCACTCTGGGCGGAGCGGGAGGGAGTGTCAGACTTTTACTGACTAAAACCTATCCATGTTCCTTCCTCACCCTTTACGTTCCGGGGCCACGGTATCTCTTTCGAACAGTCCCGCAACCCCGGCAGTATATAAACTACCTGAGTGCCAAGTTTCATTCGAATCTGATTAGGAGTTTTTGCGTTACAGAATAACTATTAAACATCCATGCTTACAAACTTTTGCGTTTATATTAAGAGACCTGCGGAGCATGCGTAGTTCATACAAACGTAATACCAAAATAATTTGTAAATCAAACATATTCCTAAGGTAGTGTGTATTTATTTCGATTAGATTACAGAATATCTAGGTTCCCAAAAAAATATTTTGATTGAATACTGATTTTAACAAGAGTTATGAGAAAAATAAGTTTTGTATCGAAATTTTAAATTCCTCATATCTCGTCTTTTTATCATTGTTGTTTCAAAATATATATTTGGAAACATAGATATTCTGTAATCCAATCGAAATAAATACACACCACCTTAAGAATATGTTCCATTTACAAATTATTTTGGTATTACGTTTGTATGAAATACGCATGCTCCGCCGGCCCCTTAATGCAAAAATATGTACTAAAACATTTCGTTAATACGGATATGTAGAGTGAATTGCGATAATGTTCCTGGCAATATGCCAAAAAGAAGGAAAATTAATATCTACATATAGACTTTCGGCTAAAGTACGACGGTATTACGAACACATTAATATCAACAACAATCTGATTAATATCTTTAAATGACACCAATAAATATATGAATAAATCTTGGGTTTTAACAAATAAGTTTAATCATTGATATCGGTAATAAAATGCCGTTCACACTCGACATGTATCATTTACAAAATCCTGAATAATGGTCTAAGTTTCCGTCACAGGGCCGTCCTAAACAAACATTGCCGAAATTCGGGTCATACTTTCTGCTTTATGGAGTTTCAGGGACGATACAACCTTTTGTCCTACGTATACAATTTAGTTGGTTCTAAGAAATGTTTTCTTTATGTACTGATTTTTATTCGTCTCGATAGCACATAAGTGTTTATCTACTGTTGAGTACTTTGTTTACTTAAACCATTTCTAGTGTTTCGAACTTGATATTTTAATTTTATCAAAACATTAGGATGCTCCGAAAAGCTGAAAGTCGAAATTTGACCAGATATTTATGTTTTTGTTCAGAAATTATAGTAAATTATAAATTGCCTATATTTTTATAAAATAGTACACCGACATTTCGCAAATTATGTTTAAGTCTCATTGGTATAATAGGGGGCGAGCCTAACGTAATGCCAATCCTGGTCCATCAGATCATGTAAGATCTGCCCGGCTAGCATGGGCAGGGGATAAAAATTTTATCCACCGGTTATTTCCACTTTTGTTTGAATTTTGTCCCTTGTCAGTGGAAATAACCGGTGGATAAAATTTTATCCCCTGCCCATGCTAGCCGGGCTGTCTCCATCATCGGAAAACCTGTACCACCCAGTTTTATTAGAATACTACCTTCTCATGAACAATCGTTATTTTCTGGTCATTCACTTATTGAAAGAGGTTATTGTGGTACCATTTGAGAAAGTTAATGAGACAACAATGTTGGTTCTGTAATTTGCACGCCAAGTGTCATACATTTATTTTGAGAAACCAGCCTCGAAAAACAAGAAAACATTCGAGAAAGTTTGTTGAAAGAAGAAAACCTATATGGCGCCTAGGCTATTTTCCAATGGTAGATGTACTGTTTTGATAAATTGGTTTTCGGAGGATACATTCGTTCATGAGGTATCAGAAAAGTATCAGTTTAATATCCTGAATGGCGTAGATTTCTCACAATCGGCCCTTTATGGTGTAAAGGTGAAACATTTCAAGGAAAACTTCGATTACAACTTTTTCAACTTTTTAAATCGTTATACATATCTCAAAAACGGTGGCTCTTAGGAAAAAAAGTATTCGGATAATTTTTGCGCTAATTTTATGATAAAACTTACCGTTTTGCTGAAAATCGCGAAAAGCCCGTTTTTGTGACCTTTGACGACCGTCTACGGTGGACGCGCCGGGCGTCTCCCGCGGCGGCTAGGGCGAGAGGCTCTCTCCCTCTCGCGTTCCGCCACCTCCTTCGCTAGCATGACTGCTTCGCAGAAGGAGGTGACGGCTTCCCATTCCGTCTCGCTCCGGACCATGGATTGAACCAGGGCCGGACGCGAGAGATCGCCACCGCCGATCGCCGCTACGAGGACACGGCGGTGCTCCGCCCACGCAGGGCAGACCTCCACCGTGTTCTCCACGGTGTCCTCCGGTCGATCCTCGCAGTGGAAACACCCGGGCGTTTCCTACCGCCCGATTGCACCGCAGGTACCTCCCGAAACATCCGTGTCCGGTGAGGACCTGCGTCAGGCGGAAGGTGAGGACGCCGTGGCGCCTCTCCAGCCACTCCTCAAAGAGGGTACTTATAGCACTATCGTGGCGTGCCCTAATTTATGTAACCTCACCCCTATTTTTTTGTCTAATTTGACCGGACTATAATAAAATTTTGCCCGACCTGGGAATCGACCTCATGCTATGCAGTCAGAAAAGCACAAAAATAAACAATCGAACAACACTATTTCATACGCAGCAAACATCTTTGTGTCCATACACCGTTTATCGTTATCCAATAAAAAAGATTTACACAACGTTCATAGATAGCATCGGAAACAAAAATAGATTGAAAACTACAGGCATTTTTCAATTAAGCGTTTTGCGTCGAAACGGCACGGTCCGTTCTACCGTTCTGTATCGGAAATAAAACCAAATATTCCCGTAACCGGCGGTGTCCGTGGCTCTATCCGATGGTTAAAGCGATGCTCTTTATTATACCACCATTTATTTTATGGAAATTCTCACTTACAGTTCGTTAACTCCGATTTGTAAAAGGGCTATATAATAGAATATTTTATTTTTGTTTCAGGTAAGCTGCGTTTTGAAATTGATCATTTGATCGTGCTGTCAACGCAAGGTAAGTTTTCTTTTAGCAAGTAGCAAACAAGTTGGGTGTTCGTGCCTAACAATCAGATAAAACATACTTTATATTCCTCCAAAACATTTCCCGCTCATGTCTTCAGCCATAAATACACCGTAACCCATGTTTACTTATTGATATTTATCTGTTCTCGTATCACAGATGTGTACTCCTCCTAATCACCACTTAACCGTCGCTTAAACAGCACAATGGGCCAGCTCGTCCGAACCGGGCCTTAAATAAGGACCCGGCGATTTTATCACACGTTCACGCAAATTATCTCCGTGGCCGTCGGCCTGAATGGCTCGTAAAACATCCACTACACTTATATTAGGGTAATATCAGTGATCTCGGTCATGCTGAACGACCTTCAAGATTCAAGACATCATCTAAAGGGGATTGTGAAAAACTGCCCCCGCTTATCCTTCTTAATATAGATGTTATCGTTGAAATCGCATCCGCTTAGCGTGTGTGCGACGTCTAACAGACCTTTATGTTTCACTTGGTTGCTGTTTATTTACGGCTCAGATACTCGGCTTTTAACTTACACATCTTCCGCTATTGATTTCTGCTTTTATTTAACTAGTTGTCTTCTTCTTAGCGTCTAAAATTCAGCTGTGTGAACTCCGCTCGCTGATGCAGTCATAAGGTTGTCATTTGCGATGTTGTCTGGGCTTGCAGCTCAAGAGGTGGGCCATTGTCTGTGGAGACTTGCCGCAATACACTTGAGATCAGATTCGTCCATGAACCCCAATTCATAGAGATTTTCTTTGCTACGGTCGGTTTTGGTTTGGAGTCTATTTAAAGATTTCCAAGTCATGCCCAGGTGGAAACCTTTCAGTCGGCTCGATGAAGCTGTAAGGAGGAGGTGGGGTCTTAAGCACCATGGGATCTGGAGGTGATAGTCCTCAGGTGTTCGACGAATGGACGGCGCGCGGAGGCTCTATACCGGTGGGAAACTGTCACTCCCTTCCGTTCCGCCCAGAGCAGGAAGGGTCATTTGATGATTTCCCATCCGAAAAAAAGGGGTCTTTAGAAACTTGTGGTTTAAATTGCCCTTCTGATTTTGATTTTGGATTGACGAAAAGGCAAGTTGACATTTAGGCCCTTCCAGTCAGTGATAATAATAAGTTTAACGACTTAATTATAAAACAAAACCGTGTAAAACAGTATCCAACAAAGCAATAAAAACGAAAAAATCTGGTTTTCCAAGTGGCGAATTTATGATTGCTATTATCCGTCCGAAATTCCCATGCGGCCGACAACGACTCAACTTCGTCTTAACCTATGTTTGTTTTATTAATCCCAATTACTAAGTTGAGCAATAAATTGTGGCCATAGCGAAGAACATTTTAACTTGGAAACTAGTTAATAATGGAGCAGAGTTAGTCAAGAAATCGACTCAGGGGACACGGGACCATCCTCGACCTAATCATCTGCCTAGCCTTTTACCTACTATGTTGCGGTCAGCTTCCAATCTAACCGGATGCAGCTGATCAGTAATTTACACGGAGCAACTGCCCGCATCTACGAGTAGCTTACCTCTTGGTAAGGGTGTTCGTCACTCTTTCAGCCCTCTGTAACAACTGACAAAGACCTACAAATTCCAGCCAGGACCAACGTCTTGATGTGCAGGCATAGAGAAGTCTCGATACACAATGGATCAACCATCCACTGATCAACCTCGGCAACCGTAACTTAACCTTCGATCAAACCGTGCCTGTGTTATTATTTAGCCACGAGCTTTTCCATCCTTGACCTAATATGCTACTTAAACAGGCTTCTCTTATACGAAGTAATTTAATAAGTAATAGGCTTCCTCTAGGAATTTATAATGGAACCCGCGTGTGGGGAAAGCAGAAAACTGGAGCAAGTAAGTCAATTTATTTTCCATCTTGACTTTTTCCTTTTCTTTATAAACAAAGAGCTCGTTACTTGATTTTTATTTTATGTAGTAATGACTAATATCGAACACAATATGAGGTAAAAACTTGATGTAAACCTATAATGAATATCAATCGATTTTATTTCTATTATCAGAACAAAGAAAATGGATTTAAAATTCTTGCGGCAAGTGAACTCTATTTATTATTAAAATAGTTGTATACCAAACCAATTACCGACAATTTCCAGGTGCAAAGTAATATGCATTAGGTATAATTTAAATGAGCGACCCTTTAATTTGTTTCAATGAAGATAATAAAACAAAGTAATACTTGCACCAGCTGCATATTAGTGCCACCTGGTGGTTATAATAGAAGTTAAGTCCAAATAACCGTCCTCCTTCCAAAACCCAATTGATTGTGGTCGGCGCAACATGTCGCCCTTTACTTTTCTCTGCCGTCATCTCAATATTCACCCACTTTCCGACTACTTAATATAACATCTTCTACTCAATATATCTTTCCCCCTTATCTTCTAAAACCTGACGCCCAAAATCATTCAATTTGAAAGAAAATCTCGACCTTACTAAACCTTCAAGGGCGCCGAACGTAGTAATACGAAGACCTGCAATATCGTTTTAGCGATTACTGGAAGCGACTATGTTTTCACGGAAGTTGTCGCTGTAACTAAAGCTTTAAACAACGACTATTTGAACCCCCCAAGTACTGGATTTTGATCTGATTTCGGTACCTTCAGCTTCAACGGTCAAGAATTCGGAATACATATTATGTCTGAAACATTTTGAAGTTTTGAACTATTAAACTGTCCATCGAGTTTCAAACTGAACTTGACGGATGTATGTCATAAGCTTAGCTCAGAGTTCAGACTTCGGTATTGGTAGACTTTACTAAGCTTACTCCAAACCAATTTTTTTAGGAAAGCCTGGTTTACTCTGTGAACTTTGATCGCTGTGCAGTCTATCGTAAGCTCGTTCGTATTCTAAGTACAAGAACTATATAGTAGGTAGTTCATGTTTTCCGATCCTAAAGACAAAGAGAAAAATAAAGGAAAATGTTTATGTTCCCTGCACGTGAACTCAGTCTTACGTAACGGTTCCCCAATTTCGATCTCCTCATGAATAAGTGCGCTCTCTTACAATAATATTTTCTCCGGCACACAAATTAGCTTCACCGCGCAGACTACATTAACTTCAATGAAAGCTTTTGACTAGACTACATCAGTATCTTCTGGTTTATTCGATAACTACCATTTAATTCGACCATTAAAAACGATCCGTTAAGGCTTCTAAAGCGGCAAAAATCAAATGGTCATGTCTCGCGCCTCTCCGTGACGCTCATATTTGCGGAAGTCGTTTCTAGAAATCGCTTCCCGCGTTCGTGTTCGCGCATGCGTGAGTCGCGTCCCATCCCTTTCTGGCGAATTGCGCGCCAGTCTGTACATCGCGCTGTGCCGAGTCGCCACGCGGCTTGAGCTCGACACCAAAACAAATCCTTCAGCCGGCACGATGATCGCTGACTTGCCGCCGTTGCAGGCGACGGAACGTCCTTACAAACGCATGGACGTCTCTCTGTCGCAGTGTCGGGCCGTGCAACATGCGAATGGTACAGCACTATTTGTTTTCCTCGTATGCAAAGCTATCGAGTACGGCGTAGTAAGCGTACGGTGCACATTCTCAGTATAGGTTGGATACTACGCGTTACTTTGAGTGCTTTTACGGAAAAAGGTGGATACGCAATGTGCTTTGACAGAGCTCAAGCGACCGCCAATTTCCTGAAAGTTGTCTTCGTATGTTTGATATGAAAATTGGGGTTATTACGCATCAGCGGGCCTGATCCGTAACTCGTGGGTGGTGGATAAGGATAGATGGTATCGTAGATGTCGTTAGAGGCCGGAAGAGGTCGTGCGGGTGCGATGGCGCACCGCCCCCGCGACTTGTTGCTTTCCCTGCTCGTTGTTTACAATGTGGTTTCCCTATTTTGGTGTCGATTTACGACGAGAGAAATAACAAGTAGACACGTATGAATGAGTCGCAACAGATTACGCAAATAACATGATTATGTGTCTGTTATGTAAACCACAAAACAAAGTCTGTGGAGTATCTCGCAAGTGACGGAAAGTAATTGTTTGCTCCGCGCTAATTGATATGAAGCCGAGTTGTTTTCACTCATTTTGTTTTCTTTGCGCCACACGTTAAGCAGATAAGTAGACGCTTTTGTGGAAGTTATTGCGAAGTTTTATGTTGCTTAAGAAGTTTAAAGCTTAAGTAGATTTGTTTGCTGTTTTCTTCTTCGTGTTTTATTAATGATGAGTCACGAAACTTGTTATTTAAACATCAGATTGTATCACGTAGGCAGAGTTTATTTAAACAACACGAATAAAGAAGGCAATTAATAAATAAATCTCTAATATAAAATACATTCAAAGAAATACATTTCAAACCGCAGAAGCTATTTGCAATTGAATTAAGTGGATTATAAAACCAGCAACATCTATAATTTGATTGAGGTCGCTCGATAAAAAGATAAGCGGTAACTGGATGCGATGCATTTTCTTAGAGGTGGAGTCTATCGGTCTACTAGAGACTAAAGTGACACTAATGATAGTTCTCTGACGGCTAATCGAACGAATGAATGAAGCTTGTACTGTCGTACACCTGCCATTTTCTCCACACTTCGTGCGATAATTACAGACGTTCGGTCATGGAGTCGTGAACACTTAGCCCCATTACGGGGACAAATGACATGTGATGGAGGGGTACAATTACTATCATATATAATTGACTTTACCGCTCCTTTAACAATAATATTAATTAATTAATGCAATCTATAATATGTAGAATCCAAATATGAAATGAAAAGTGGTGAAAACGCTGAGGCATCGATCATTATCTGTCTGTCAGTTCATTCGTTCGATGTTCAATGAAGTAATCTAAGATGTGTGGGAGGAAGCAAAGGTCAGGGTTGCGGCGTATGTGTGTATGAAGCGAATGTTATTAGTTTTGGTAGATAGGAAATGAAGCAGTAGTAAATACACGTCTTCTAGCTCAGTGTTCGATGATTAACGAGCTGTAACTACAGACTACTAGATGGTCTCTAAATATAAAAAACTAAAACCTAAACAAAGTAAATTTAACATGACGTCAAGCGTTTTTAATTTATAATCCACAGCTCCTCACTTTATAAAACTAATTAAACTAAAAAACATAAACAATAACAACAAAGATGAGCCAAGCCGACCCCAACCACCTTGACCGACAAATCTGTTTAGTATGAAGGTTAAAACGCTTAAATGGGGAGTCTTAACTCAGGCAAGGGAGACAAAACTCGGTGTTTATAGAGAAGAAAGTATGGAAAATGTATTAAGAACCTCACCCAAAGAGCAATGAACGGAAGCCTCTTAAACATGTTTGAACTATAAGGAGAAGGTGTTTGAAGTCGATAAAGACAGAAACTTTTTACTCAATGCCTCAATGTCCCACATTATTACAGTGTCCTATTTTACTCTAATGTCCTACAGTGCGGAGACCGAAATACGCAACTTCATACATGTAGTGTTGAAGGACATGGCCTTAATCGCCATCGATTACTATCAGCGTTACAAAGCGTCCACCTTGGTTGTCTGCAGTCCAGTCTAACGCTTCAAAAACCTTTATTGTGGCTAGAATTTGTGAGTTTACTATCTTTTTTGTCCGTTCTTTAATAATTTGATCCAATGTTGTTAATATTAACTGTCATATTTAATATTATTTCCAACCTTCCTTCTTTGACTGATCGTCGTCTTTCAAACTATAACCATTCTTTATTTTGTCTGTTTTTAAATCGAATGCAGTAAACCCTTCTACTACAGCTTTAGGTGTCTCTAATTTATATTCCTGTAGTCTAATATGTATTTTTATCTTCTTTACTGATCCATCCTTATGTGCCTTTGATCTCTGTAAATTAACCCACATTCAATTACAAAGTTCTAAATCAAATACAAAATGTAATATCGAGAAATAAAGTCGAAATTGTTTTATAATGTGTTTGATACGGCGATATTAAGTCGCTTCAGGACAGAGAGGTCAGACAGGACACGGGTGCGACCTCTAGACCGAAAGCTTTCCTACAGAACTGCGCAGTACCTGAAACTGCTGAAAACGTACAGTTTATGTATGTGCCTTCATTATGTGGAACTTTAGATTGACTTTTAAATTACATGTGATTAAATTAATTCGTTTTCTTCTTCGTGTTTTATTCATGTTTACTCGCAAAACTTGTTGTTAAAACAAGAGATTGTATCATGTAGGTAGTTTTTTTTTTTTCAAACCACAAATAAATCCCCCAACAAAAAAATATTCTAAGAAATACATTTCGAACCGCTGATTTACTTAAAATCTTGTCGTTTATATTTAAGTTAATTTAGGGCGCTTTCAATTTAGACGTTTCGTGTCGCGCCGCTGCAACAAAGCGCGTAAGTACGGCAACAGTGCGGCGGCGGCGCGGCGTCGATATCGCTGCAGTACCGGCGCCGCACGGTTGCCGCGCCGCGCGCTTTGAATGAAAACAAACTCGCGAACGTCCGTACGCAGTACGACAAACGCACTGGGCCTCGATTCTGCTATTACAATAGTGTCAGAGTATTCGATCATTGATTTCATAATGATCAAGTTATGTCAAATTTTGACAAGTTTGTTAAGTCTACTATCATAATGGCGCCATTATGACTTCTCAATGAACAACCTCTGACACTCCATTGAAAGAAATGTCATAGAATATTAATCTCGTACATGAAATCTGGCATGAATAAATGTTCGCATTTAGTAGTAGATTTCGAAAACCATTTGTACTAAGGGTTTTATAATAATGACAATACGACAATGCCATTAAAACACAATTTTATTACGAGACCATTGACCGACCATTGTGAATTTAGCAGATTACGATCTTTAAGCAAAATGACAATGGGATGAGAATGGAATCGTGTTGGAGTGACGAATTTATTAAAATAGCAGAATTAGGCCCCTGCTTCGGCGCCGCAGCGGCGCGACACGAAACGTCTAAATTGGAAGCGCCCTTAGGTATACATTTGACGAAATGACGATCAGAAAATTGACATCATGTTTCCAAGAAGACGTTAGTATAAAATCAATAGTCGATGTTAAAAATATTATTTTTCCTTTCTAATAATTCTTTTGAAAACGATTTCGAACTTTTTTCTTAAAGTCTGAGAATCTAGACCGCAAATAACTTCTAAATAACCTTGCGGGGAAGCTCGATATTACGCTTTATTCCCTGATTTTAAGCTCCAATTTTTACATAATGCTGAACTTCACTTTTTTACCGAAAGATCTTGAAATCTCGACATTCCTATCCATCTACCCACCTAATTATTTTCTACTTAGACTTATCTTTTTTCTTGAGGGCCTTTGATGTTTTTGTTAGACTACCTACCTCCGTATTTATTAGGCATTACGTGATTATTAATTTCTGTGTATGGTATTCTAAAAAGCTAATAGACTTAATTTAAATAATATGAAAATGATATCGTATAAAAAACACAATATACCTTTTTCAGAAAAAGACTTCAAACAGTTTTCTAAAATTAAATTAATGATATACTTTTCGAATAACTAAGATTCTCTCAGAATCCTTATAGTTTTGATCTCTCAGTCTGAAATGTAATCACAATTTCTAATAATTCGGCCATATTAATTTGTCTAGCTCTTCCTACATTCAATTTCTTAGAAAAGACTCTTTGGGTTTCCAAGGACTGATGGAACTTGTGGGATAATTAAATATTGATAGAGGGGTAAAAAGATGAGTTGTGGAGAGTCCTATTAAAGTTACACTGAAAGGATATTTTTTGCGTCGGAGACATTAAAAAATCAACTTCTTTCGTTAATGGAATCAATACTATACCTACTTACCTTGATTTTTGATTGAGAATCAAGCTTAAAGAATGCTCCCCGCAAACAAGTTTCACGATCATTCCATCGCCGATAAAACGTGTAAATGGCTTCCTTAAAATGACCCGCAATAAAATAACGAATATGAACACTGTTTTAAGCTTTCACGGTTTAAAACTAAACTTAAAACTACACATACAACCGGCCGGCCGCCCGGTCTGTTACTATCGGGAGCTCAAAAGTAATGATAATCACGGAAGATATCCCGTAAATGACATTTTATATTTTAACCAACATGGAGTAAGTACCTATGAGTGAGTTAATAAACATGATTCACGGTAGAACTTTATAATCAAATACACGTTTAAACTTTTTGTATGGTAAATTAAACATGCCGTCTGTAGTGACCCAATTTGCTGAACGTCGTAAAATATCTTACTGGCACGGCCACACTACGCTTGCTTCGTCGCTTTGGCCATATTTCCCGAGTTCCCGACCCCGCGAATGGGATTTTTATAGCCTGTACCTACATCTTTACCTAATACATTTTTAAAGTACAAAGTGGGTAAGACTAGCGCTTTATTGTAGGTTGTTCGGCTGTTAAAATTGTTGAAGTTTGAAATTTTTTACTCAGGTTTTTCGTTGAACTAATTTCAGTTTTGTTGGACTTTTTGCACGTTCAAGCGCTTGGTTATTTGTTGTTACCGTCTTTTCAGTTGCGGTTAGCTTATGTGTAATATTCCACACACAGAACCTTTCCTGAACGCTTATTCTAGGAGATGGACCAACATTACTAAACAATGTTTTAAGAAAAAAAGAGATATTCAAAACTCGGTAGAGGGGCTCGTGATGTCAGAGCTAGCTAAAAATTGTACCTAGGCGTGACGTATTGAGAATTTTAAAACCGTCCCATCTTCGTCAATTTTGGTTTACGTAACAAAAGAAAAAATACGGGTCAAACATTGTTTGATGATCTTCCTGACGGACTAATTAGATTTTTTTTGTCGTCTAACTTATTATACAGGGAGTTTGGTGCGTCGTGTACCAAATGGAGCGGGCCGAAAAAAGGGGGCATTTGTTGTCCCTTCAGCTCCAATAACTCAAACTCAACCCCACGGATTTTTAATAAAAGATCAGTTCCTAATAGTTTAATTCCTGATAGTTACTTATCTCCTTTCCTGAAATCTCATTCACATAGTACATAATTATATCCGATTATTATATAATAAAATGTTACCTAATAGCACACGAAAAAAACGTACCATGCAATGCAATACCAAATAAAGTGAATTGAAATAAATGACATGACGCATATCATCCCAATATGGCGGGCACACATGTGCAGAACGGAAGTGTTGCAACCGTCGCGTCGCGCGCGCACCTTTTGTTCTCTTGTATTTATAGATATATCTACGTTTTATCGATAACGATTGTATTATTACTTGTAGATGTCGTCGCGTGAAGCTTATCACTTGTTAATCTGTCGTACTGTCGGCTTTTATGCTTCATCTGTTTCCATTATGATATCAAAATGGAATCGTTTTTTTATTGGTTGTCCAACAATTTGACATGTGTTAAATGTCGAATATGTTGGAATATTAGCGTAAAGTATAAGGCATGAAATTGCCATAAACATAATTGAATAAATGAACATGTCAGTAAATAAACTTAATCAAAAGGCAGATAATTAAGTCCAAAAATAATAAAATACAACGTTTCGATGTTTCGGAATTACCAACACCACCAGGCTAGAATGATAAAAAATTCAAAATAACATCACAAAAATAAATACTTTATCATTTTAACTCAAACCAACCATAACTACCTTATTACCAACAATGTTCCCAAAAATACCCATACGGGTAAGTTACTATGTAAGTAACAACAATATGGCTGCCTTGTCAGAATTTCACATTTCCCGCCAACTCCCACGTATTCCCCAGTAGAAAGGTCAAAGGTCAGTCAGAGTGGAGCTGTGGAGCAACACCCACACAAAGGTCATGTTAAACTAAGGTTTTATTTATATCTCGTTTGGTGATAAGGGTATATTGACCTGTGACATACTACGGAATCGAGTGTAAATGACCATTTGTTTTGTTTGTGTTATTCTGAATTTGAAATATGAATAGACAAATAAAGAAACCCTAAAATAAAATTGTTTTTTAACAATAAAAATAAATACCCACATTTCGCCAGTTATGTTTGGATCCTATATGAGTCTAAATTCGGGCCTGGTTGCCTGAATTCAGACTCCGGGCTAAGAAATCCCTGATAGAAAAATCCAAAATCCCTAAGACCCGAAAATCGAAGCCAGGGACTCATACTGTGACTCATAAATATAACTGTGTATTAACTGCATACTTATAAAAATAAGTACCTAACTTTAACCATCCAAAATAACACAGTAATTGCCAAAAAATCCAATACGTAAATCTGCCAAGCATTCAATAATAGATTCTTCATTTAACAAAACAAAACAAAAGACTGCTGAATATTTTAGTAACCTAATCAGATTGCCAGACGTAAAGCCTTGATTAGTTATCTGTGAACAAATGTATTATTCAAACATAGAACAACTTTTTGTTTGATTAAAAAAACATTAAGATGACAAGATGTCGACAAAAAATAAGATAGAGTCGTCACTGAGATTTATTTATTGTTTTACTGTCGTGGAGCTGTGACTGATTGCTACTCGAATGTTATTATGTATTTAGATCTTTTCATACATAATTGGTCATTGGTCATCATTGGTAATCGAAAAATCTCGTTCCAAATTTGTTTCTAAAGTACGCTATCTTATTTGCATAGTTGATATACATATTTATATAGAAAAACTTTTCCTAGGAAGACAAATCTTCAATATTCGAGATTCCGTGCAAACTTACGTTTTCAATCAAAGCTCTTCGATTCAACCTCTGCACTAGATTTATAGAAAAAAGCTTTCACTAGCACTAACTGTGACCAAAATCGCTATTATCGCTCAATGCTTTCATTACATCACAGAGCTGCTAAAGACTTGTACTTGAGTTCATTCTTAATGTCATTCCGTGATTTTACATCTCTTTTTATTAACAATTTTATGACTAAAGCGGAGTTTTTCACACGATTTCTCATGTAACTCGAGATTCACGACTTTTATTATAATTTATTCCATATCTTATAAACAAAACCTGTTTAATGAAAATGCTACCTTATCATTCTTGTATCTAGATTGGTATTATACTGCTTCCTTATATCGAAAATTCGGATCACCGAATAATATCGACTTTACAACGTTCAATTAGCATAATATTAAAATGTATGAAATTCCTGTTGTAGAAATTTTTAAACATCGCTTTTGATTGCTTGTTATGTAATTATGTACCTATGTCACTTATATTGTTGTGTTTGTTTAATCAATCAGTGCTGAATATGTCTGACCCTAGTGTTTTAAATAAAGGGTACATACACCCTTTATTATAATAACACCTCTTGACGAATCCGAACCACTTGTTCTCCCCGTCGCCGCGTCGTTGCGATCATTTTTTTTTGATCTCACCATACTTGGTAACCTTCTAGTTACGGAGATATTGGGGGTCAAAGCTCCAACTTTTTGACAAGTTTTTTTTTTTTAATACAAGTTTTTATTGCAAGATTCTTACTTTAAACACCTCTATTAACCCCGTACTATTCAATCCTATCCATCAGCACAATGTTTTAAGTGCGTTACATTGAGTTCTGCCAGCAATCATGATTTTTCACCCCAAAAAAAAAGTCGTTTCCCAGCAATAATTTTTGCGTAAAGTTACTTAGTTTGGTGTACAGAATGCTTGGTTGACGAGTTCATGATGAGGTGGGTTACACCCTGAGTTATGAAATTATTTGAAAATAAAACCATCACATCAATTTCACTTCTTCATAACGTAAGCTTTCGAAAACTGAATTGGAAATTATAACTGTTTAACACTAAACTCTAACACACAATAGCATGTACTTACTTACTTATTGATACCACGCGTTTCCTTCATCACCGTGCTAATATTGTTATATTAATTGTATTTGTGTTTCTTTCATGGAAAATACCAGATGATGCGCCGAAACATGGTAAAAACTCGTGTTTAGGGTTAATGCCAACCAAGTCAGTTAAAAAATTGACATGCCATGTTCCCGATCATGTATAGACAAAAACGCCGAAACGTCCAAATGAACTTTCACCCCTATTTGACACCTTTAGTGGACGAACTTTTAAAAATCCCTTCCTTATAGCTTGCCCTCGTTTAATAAGGAACTCTTGTGCCAAATACCACAAACTTCTATTTTAGCATTGGCCCTCTATGTAACGCGTATATGGATGTTTTTTATTGCACAACGACTTTATAAAATTAACTCTTGTGCCCTTCATGTTTCTAGGCCCAGGAACCTAAGCCGTGCTTAGTCTGCCAGCTAATGGTAGGTAAATACTACAACTGCAGAGCTTTACCGGTGCCGATATAACTACAAAATAAGCTCAACTTGATTAAATTATACCGAACAAACAATGTTTTCATCAAAATACCAATTATAATTACTTTGCAACTTGCCAAAGCAACAATTTCTAAGAATGTCGGTGATAGCTAGTTCAAAGTATCTCAAAATACCTGGAAACAGAAGCAACAACAGTTTCTGTTCCGCGAATCTGTTATTGGTATTTCTCAGTATTCACTAACAAATCAGATGCTGTTACGCAAAGGCCCATTTACACTATTGAAGTTTCTCGTCTCAACGAGGCGTTTATCGAAAGAAGATACAAAGTTTTCTCGTGTAATTTCGTAAGCAGCTTTGTTAAATTAGGGTTTTTGCCCCTTCCTCTTGAAACACTCTATCTATTAAAAAAACCCGCATCAAAATCCGTTGCGTAGTTTTAAAGATCTAAGCATACATAGGGACAGACAGAAGCGGCGGGGGACTATAATATGTAGTGATTTTTAGTGATGGAAATCATATTTGGACCTTCACAATTTTTTCAGTTAAGTGGAAAAGATGATACTCGTATCCGCCAAGACTGGTTACCGTCAGTGTGGATAAACATTGTACCCTTTTATCGCATTCTCCATAACTTCGCAAGATTTCCGGTAAGGTGCTGGTAGAGAACGCCTTGTCGCATTAAGTCCGCCTATGGGTAGGTGGCTATTCTCATTCCTGTCGAAAATTCTCTTTAAGGTCTACGATACGGAGGGGAGGGGCCCGCAAGGGCCGAAGCCTGCCGGGGTTGCGGGCCTGTTCGAAAGAGATACCGCGGCCCCGGAAAATAAAGGGCGAGGAAGGAAGATGGATGGGTTTTAGTCAGTAAAAGTCTGACACTCCCTCCCGCTCCGCCCAGAGTGGGAGAAGTTATTTGATGATTTCCCATCCTAAAAAAAAAGGTCTATGATTGTCTGAGGTTGTTGGCATAGCCGCGACTTCAAGTAGCACCAAAGGAAGAAGTCTGGTATAGTTACATCGGGTGATCTAGCTGGCCAAAACAAATCGCCAAAATGGGAGATCACGCGACCTGAAAACGCTTTCTTCACAATTATTCCACGCTCTTGCAGAGTTTAGGGCTCCATTGCTTATCTGTTTGTATTATGCAGCTCTCTAGTTCACAAATGTGAAATGTGATTGAGGTACGACGCCATGTGCAAAAATACAACATCTTCCGATAAGGTGATTAATATTGCGCCACCCTGTATTTCTATTTCTAATTAAAACTTCGTTTCATAACCATTTTCAGAACCTTACATTAGTACTTTCATAGCAATCCTATATTTTTCCACTCTATTTCTTTAATACTATTTTCGGAATAGTCGTAACTCGCACACAGTACGTCAGAATCCGCTTAATGCAGCGGCCCACTCACTGAAAATGTCAGTCAGCCTTAACACCCACGTATCTATTGCAATGTCGGTGTTATTTCAGTACTGAAAGGATATTATTACGTAGTAGTTATTTTTGTTAGGGGATGAAAGGCTTGGTAGTAATTACATGGTAATGAAAGGTTCGGCATGGTGGATTGATATAGAAGTCATGGAAATAGTGACGTATTTAATTTGTTTACAATGATCCTACCTTCTTATGCATAAAAGAGTAGATATACCTAGATGTCTATGCATAGGGCTACCTGATTTCGCCTGTTATGTATTTAATATGTTAACTATAGATGAATATTATACCAATTATAGGAATCACTAGTATAATATTCATATAAAATTCGTATAAAGTACTCAGTTAGAAAATCTACCAACCAGTCTCTCACAAACTTCATGTTTTGTGAAGAATTCAATGAATGTGAATTTGGGTAATAGGAGCAAGCTTATGGCTTCTGAAAACTCAACCCAGGACTTATTCTAGAGCATAATGATATGTCTCTAAAGTAAAATGTAGCAGGAAGACTTACCTACATTCCAAAATACTTCCGCATTTTCCAAGACTGCTTTAATTTACCTTGACTTAACCCACAAAAACATTTAAATCAAGAGACAAAATCTGCACAGTGTCGCTAACTAAATTAACAAACAGGTTGAGAAGTATAAAAATTAATCTAGCTGCAGGTTGCGGTGGGCGGGCGGTGTGACGTCACGATGACGCCGCCCGCCCACTACGTAATACATGGTAATATCGCTCACGCCGTAAAAGTTCTTGAGCACTTCGGTGTAACAGATGATTCGAGGCGAGAAAGAAATTAGCAATTGTAGTATCATGGACAACTTGTTTTGTTCTAGGTAGTATCCAGAGGAAGATTAATACTAGCTCGAAATTATAAAAAAAAAATTACTTCTTTTTTTTTAAATGGAATTTTGTTACAAGGGTTAATTTAAAGGGTTTTATTTATTTTGCACGGAACCCTAATTATTTTAACTGTAAAACTTACTGCTTATAACATCAGCTGCCATCCAGTAAAAGTCCCGTCAAAATCGGTCCAGCCGATAGAAAACTCTTATTTTAATATAACAAGACAGACACATTTGGTTTACTGTCCAATCTCTTGTTTAGAGTGGCAATCATTCAAGAAATTACAAGCCTTGTTCTCTGATCAGAGACTACTCGTCAGATAGGGTCCAATTTTGTACAGCTAGCTCAGAACGTTCACTTATTCAAACGACTTGGCTGAACCAATAAAATTGATAGCAGTCAAAATATCAAAACAATCGAGTCCAAAACGCCTATAGGTCGTCATGTCCATAAATTAGGACTTCAGACAACTACGGGAAGTAGTTCGCGTCTATTTATAGTACAGACCGCGTAGCAGACACAGAATTAGTCTGTCTGTCCGTCTGAATTCCTGTGGAAGAGCGTGCACTTATTTCAGACTGCGAATCGGAAGTCGGCAGTGTAAAAACAAACGCAACGAAGAATGCAATGCTATGCATTATGATCACGTCATAAATTTCATTCATTATGCGCATGGGCAGCATGTGCCAACACTTGAGCGAATTAACATAAAATAGTGCGAAATTCGATTGCAGTGCGCGTTCGCTATTGACGATGCCGAAGATCATTTGTGTGTTTATTGAAGACCACCTTGAGTTGTGATCTTTAAACTACTTTTTTTGAGGAACTTATTTTTTCTAGTCCTACTTAGAGACACTTGAGAGCCTAGACAAGTAGCAATTGCTTTAATAGCTTTTCGTTTTCGCCTTTCTAAAATTTTCGGTAGTTATAAGCGAAGCCCATAAATTCTGGAAAAATACAACATCGCTGTCACTGATAGAATTTATTTTTGTCTAACCCCTTTAATAATTTTTTTTTAACTAACAAACGCAGGTTTAAAATACACCGATAGTCATCTGAAAATCTTCTTTAAACTAACTGCCTCGCTGGTCTAGTGGTCGCCAGCGTGACTGCTGAGCATGCGGTCCTGGGTCCGTTTCCCGGGTCGGACAAAGTGTTACTAGGTTTTTCCATTAATAATTACTCAGTAACAGTCACGGAGTCTGGGTTGGTGCACGGCTAACGGCAATAGGCTCGCCCCTATTGTATTGTATTGTACAACAGGCTGGTGTCTGCAACTCCACGTCAAAGCGCGTATTTTGCGTATTGGCTATAATCCACAACGCGGGTCCAGTGCGGTATGGTAGATGTCACATGTCTTTGAATTTTTGGTTCTAGGACATGCCGGTTTGGTTTCCTCACGATGTTTTCCTTCACCGTTTTTGAGAGCAGTGGTGATGAAATAAATTACACAAAGTAATGCGCCTGCCTGGGTTCGAACCCACGACTTACTATTCGTAAGTCGGGGCCGCCACCACTGGGCCACTGCTGCTTGCATCGGATTTAAAACATTACACTGGCGTAACGTGGCGTGTGTGAACTTTTAGATACAGCTCTGCCTATGACGCCAGTAATCCTCGAAGTGTGCTTTGATGATATCCACCTTTCCCTTTTTCTCACGCTTCCTTTAAATTAACGACATCAATAGTTGGTAAAAAGCGGAGCCTCAGAATTTATCGTATAGGTGAACGAATACCTTAACAACGTGGCCGCTATACGAAACCGACATTAATAGCTTGATACTCAGTTTACACGCGGCACGCTCATTTTGTCGATGGACACGTTAATTTGGTTCCATATCATTCAATTTAATGGAAATTGAATTAAATTTTCGCCACCGTGTACTGTGACGTGTAGTTTTTAATCTCGTAAACTCGAAGCGTCTCTTTTTTGTTTAATTACTTTACAATCAATTTTTACCTCCCATATTATTATTTGTATTAGTATAGAAAAATATAACGCGAGCTTTAATCCCGAGGTTTGTGCGGTCTTCAGATCGGTCTTTGTGAAGTCTCAAGAGCTACTCGTATAATGTCAATAAAGTTATGTATTTAAACGAAGTTCTTCCTCGACCTAAGTGTTCAAATACGCTATAATGTACCAAGACATCAAACTATTTGCACTATTGAAGAGAAATCTTTCGGTTATGTATACCAGCATACAGGAATTAATGTTTAGGGCTTCGTCTATCTGCACAGCGACATGCATTTTTGAGAAACAGAGCAGGATTGCACGGTGGGTAGCAGGTATACCCTCGACAATGTCTCAAAAATGCGATTACGTATTAATAGATGAGGCGCAACTCTTATTCTTTTTTTTTTGAAGTGAAATCTTCTTTAGGCGCGTTGGGTACTTTTTGAGTGAACAATAATCATGGAACTCGCGTGACCGTCACCTAACACTTCGTAGCACTCGTAGCCGAGCCGCTACGAGTTTTTCACTTCTATCAGCAGTCCCAAAGACACTGCATGTTTTTTTTGCGTTCTTGCACAACACGCGTACATTCTTTGCGTTGTTTGCCAACCGTCAAACATGCACAACTCAGAAATGACAGATTCTTCAAAAACGTATAATAAACTGAGAATTGTGGAATGACGCCAAAAAATAACGGAAACAGCCATGTATAATACATACCCATTCCATTTGAATTATTGTAAGGAAACGTTGCTACGTGAGCATACTCCTCTAATACAAATCACCATCTTTATATCGTAAAAAGGAATAAATATTGCAGTATGAGTAATACGGACGGTTTCCTTATTAACCAGGCGTGTGGTCTCGCTAAAGAAAGGTCTGACCTTTCAATGTTCAAAGGTCTATCTGAAAGATTGGATGTATCTAACAATTGCCAGAAATAGAAATAGAAATGTAACTACCGTAAAAGCATAATCATATCTTACCTAGTATAATACAGGGTGTAAACCACCTCATCACTAAGCCGTTAAGCAAGCATTCTGTACATCAAACTAAGTAACTTTACGCAAAAATTAGTGCTGGGACCTGGGACACAACTTTTTATTGGGGTGTGTTTTGTTGTAAAACTCAATGTAACGCACTTAAAACATTGTGCTGGTGGATGAATTGAATAGTACGGGAGTCGTAGAGGTGGTTCAAGTACTTAACAATATTACTGTAAAAACTTGTATTTAAAAAAAACTTGTCAAAAGTTGTAACTTTGACCCCCAATATCTCCGTAACTGGAAGGTTCCCAGGTATGGTGTAGAACAAAAAAAATATCGCAATGATGGGGAGAACAAGTGCCTTTCGGCTTCGTTAAGAGGTGTTTTACACCCTTTATTATTTTAATAACATAGACGCGAAGGCTTCCCCAATTAACCGCAGCGGCAAAACCAATTGCGTTGACAGACCGCATTGAACAGATTATACAAGGTGTAAAAGGACTTTCATAAAGCCGTCAGCCAAACATTATGTACATCAACATAAATAACTCTGGGTAAAACTAATTACTAGGAAACTTTTTTTTGGAGTGAAAATTCATTGTTGCTGATGGATGAATTAAATAGTACAGGGGTCACGGGGGTATTTAAAGTAAAGTAGCAACATTATAAATTTGTACTTTAAACTGCGAAACCCTAATATTCCAAGTAAAGTAGCAACATTATAAACTTGTACTTTAAACTGCAAAACCCTAATATTCCAAGTAAAGTAGCAACATTATAAACTTGTACTTTAAACTGCGAAACCCTAATATTCCAAGTAAAGTAGCAACATTATAAACTTGTACTTTAAACTGCGAAACCCTAATATTCCAAGTAAAGTAGCAACATTATAAACTTGTACTTTAAACTGCGAAACCCTAATATTCCAAGTAAAGTAGCAACATTATAAACTTGTACTTTAAACTGCGAAACCCTAATATTCCAAGTAAAGTAGCAACATTATAAACTTGTACTTTAAACTGCGAAACCCTAATATTCCAAGTAAAGTAGCAACATTATAAACTTGTACTTTAAACTGCGAAACCCTAATATTCCAAGTAAAGTAGCAACATTATAAACTTGTACTTTAAACTGCGAAACCCTAATATTCCAAGTAAAGTAGCAACATTATAAACTTGTACTTTAAACTGCGAAACCCTAATATTCCAAGTAAAGTAGCAACATTATAAACTTGTACTTTAAACTGCGAAACCCTAATATTCCAAGTAAAGTAGCAACATTATAAACTTGTACTTTAAACTGCGAAACCCTAATATTCCAAGTAAAGTAGCAACATTATAAACTTGTACTTTAAACTGCGAAACCCTAATATTCCAAGTAAAGTAGCAACATTATAAACTTGTACTTTAAACTGCGAAACCCTAATATTCCAAGTAAAGTAGCAACATTATAAACTTGTACTTTAAACTGCGAAACCCTAATATTCCAAGTAAAGTAGCAACATTATAAACTTGTACTTTAAACTGCGAAACCCTAAAAAACGAGTGAAGAAAGTTGGAATTCAATCTCTTCATAACTAGAAGGTTCTCAGGTATGGTTTAGCTACACAAGTGCGTTTCGGTATCGTTAAGGCTATTTTTAGACACATTATTGTTTCTATGTAACTTAATGAAAACTGCAAATGGCAGCAATGGATTTGTCGCTGCGATTTCCAGATTATTCGAAATTATACGTTTACCATTTTCACTTGTTTTCAACTTGATGTGAATGTAAACAAAAGTAAGTACATACTACCCACTTCCCACATTTGACAAGTTTACTTAACCTTGATTTTGATGCTTGTTTACAATGGGCTCTTTTTAACCTAACCTTGCCGAAAACTGCCCGATAAAGTTTACTTTATGTAATGCGTTGTTCGGGCAGGTTTCTATTATGGACATTTTTTTTAAATAAAACTACAATATTTATAAACAAGATACTTCTGTAGTCACCAACAGATCTACCTGTGCGAATTTGACTCGCGCATGAAAGATTCCGTACCATCGTAATAATTTTTTTTTTTTTTTTTTTATAGTGGCAACAGATACACATAATCTGTGAAAATTGTAACTGTCTCCCTAACGGATCATAATATACAGGGTGGAATTGTTCAATGCCACTTGGGAGAGAAAATACTCGAAATACTGGAGATAGCAAATTATACTCAAAGGAAACATTCCTTTATTTTTTAAAAGAAACAAATCTGCGTGGTATTGTAAAAATCCACCTTGTATAGCTCTTTGACAGACGTCTGTCTGTCCGGACCGACGGATAGCGGAAGCTTAATAATACCGTTGGCTATCCTTCGGAAACCCAATTTTAAAATAAACTACACTATAGCAACATCATAAAAAATACGTAATCAAAATACTCTCCATCAAGATATCACTATAGTTTATGACGTAAACGACACGGAGAGTATCATAGTAACATTATTAGCGGGTATCGCTGTCCGGGGCGCCCGTACTCCCGAACCGTACATACATAATTCATACATTTCATGCGCTCAAACCCCGGAGTTATGCCGAATTATACACCTTTATCGAATAATATTTGTTCTTGCGATCATAGGTATTTCTTTATTGTATATTGAGATGTAACCGTAGATTTTCTTAACATAAATGCTGGTGTCTTATCGTTTATTGATCAACGGGCGCTTTGTCGAAACTTTCGATATTACTAACTTTTTATTCAAGACCACAGCACGTGTCTGTTTACGATTATCGTTACAAGCAGTTAGTAGATCGATAATGATAACGATTAAGATAATGAGGTAATCGATATAGAATATTGATTTGAATAAGATATTCAATCGTTGATTAAATCATTCAGTGGTTGACCTCGTCCGGATTTTATCACCATGTCAAATCTTATCAGCATTTATGTCAAGCCTATATTGGAAGTGGACTAGTAAATTATGACTTGGTTCTCAGATTGCGCCTCGCGTATAAAGGGTTCCGGTTACGTACCATCGAATTAGGGGATTCTTTAGGTGCATTGAGCACTTTTTGGGTAAACAAAAATCATGGAACTCGCGTGACCGTCACCTAACGCTTCGTGGCACACGTAGCCGATCTGCTACGGCGTAGCACCACTTAGGCGAGCGCGGGGCACAACCCGTAGCAGATATAGATTACTTAGCTTTCACTTCTATCGACGGTCCCCGAAACTGCCCCGCATTTTTTTTTTTATATTCTGTGAAAATTTCAACTATCATTACGGACCATGACATATGTCCCGCTGACAGATAGACAGACGGACGGACAGCGGAGGTTTAGTTATAAGGCTTTAGTTGGTTACACTTCAGGTACGGAACCCTCTTAAATTGCAAATAGATAAGTGAATATAAATCATCATCTGCCTAGCCTTTTCCCAACTATGTTGGGGTCGGCTTCCAGTCTAACCGGATGCAGCTGAATACCAGTATTTTACATGGAGTGACTGCCTATCTGACCTCCACAACCCAGTTAATACTAGGAAATACGATACCACTTGGTAAGACTGGTGTCAGACTTTTTGGGCCACTGACTACCTGTAGGTAACGACTGTCAAAGATGGACAAATGACAGCCGGGACCAACAGCTTAACGTGGTTTCCGAGGCACGGAGAAAACTCGGTATTAAGGGTGGTCACCCATCCACAGACCAACCTAGGCAAGCATGGCTTAACCTGAAGATCGACCCGAACGGCTGCATATTATTTAGCCACGAGCTCAGTATAAGTGAATATAAATAATTAATTAAAATAAATCTGACACTGTCTGCTTCTGCCTAACCTGGTGTCAGAGTTCTTAAGCTGCCCATCCATGAGCCTCTGACTTGTCGAGGAATATCTCTCAGGCATGCTGGTTACCCCACGACGTTTTCCTTCACCGAAGCTGGTGATAATTATACAATACGCACATGAATCCGACAAATCAGAGGTCCTCAGTCCGTCGGTCACACCACTATCACTGTCTACTAGAACGCTCCTAACTCTCATTCAAAACATAATAATTAATTCGAAAAACGATTATAATTTAATTACAACTAAAGGTTGAATACTTGTATTGTACTTTTATTAAACTAAGGTAGGTTTATCGTTTGTTATATTTAAATTGGCTTTAGGTTTGTATGTATTCTATTTTCCCATTTTTTACACACTATGTCTACATCTCATTTTATTAACCGACTTCCAAAAAGGAGGAGGTTCTCTATTCGACTGTATGTATTTTTTTTTTTTATGTATGTTACCCGATTACTCGAAGACGCCTAAACCGATTTGAAAAATTCTTTTTTTGTTTGAAAGGGTATACTTCCAAGTTGGTCCCATAGTCGCCAAGTCGGGATCTGATGATGGAATCTTGGCGAAATCGAGGGAACTCTTCAAATTTTATAGGATAACGTACAGCAATTTTTATATTTTCTACAACAAGTGAAGCATTTGCGTTTGATAAGAACCATTCTACCATCAGATCTGATGATGAAGCCAAGAGTCACGGAACTCCATAATGAGACAATGTATCCTAGTCGTGTTTGGGCTTGTTGTAATTGTAACGGTATGCACTTTCCATGTGAACCACTAAAAAGTGAAAAATAAAAACTTTTTTGCAAAAAATAAAACCGACTTCAAAAAGAAAAAGTGAAAAATAACTTTAGCTTCTGAAGTCGGTGACAAAAAAATTAAATCAATCATACAAACGTCACCGACTTCAGAAGCTAAAGTTATTTTTCACTTTTTCTTTTTGAAGTCGGTTTTATTTTTTCTACTCTCCTTTCGCAGGTATGCTGGAAGAGATTTCTTTAGAAATAGGCATAACCTTTGTACCTATTTTCTATTCCTTACTTCTTTTCTGTAAGTAGTGTGTACATAAATAGTTAAATAAATAAAGGTCGGTGTAGTACATAAACATAATGGATGATCAACCAATCACCACCGCCGGACGAATAACGTAGCCTTTACGCTTATTGCTTTATTTTCTTCTGTAGTAAGTCACAACTAGCCCGCAAAATAAACAACGAACATAGGTGTTAGGTACCTATTTTCTTTTATTCTTAGATCATAATGTCACCAGCACCACCCATGCTTGTCCATCTGTCACTCTTTGTGAAATGTTTTCATAAATGATTGTTACAAAGTTATATGTTAATAAAAAATATAATATTTTATTCTTATGTAAACTTACTTGACATAAATTATGAAATTAGCGCACCAAGTTTTCTTTTGTGTAAGTTTCCAAGGACCTACTCAGAAAGCCAAGAAATATCTCAGCTGTTATTGCCATAAATACACGAGAAAATTGCGTCACGCAATGACGCAACGCATTCGGAATTAAATTCAACGCTGCAAATAACTGAAATTATAATCGAATTGGTATAAAGTAACTAAACGGTATCATCCAATTTTTAACAGGAATTTATCCTCGCAGTTTATACTCGTACCGTGAAAAAGATTTTAAAACGCAGTTGAACGTGTGCCAGAATTTCCTAACTTTTATATGACAACAATATTAGTTTCTAGGTCGCGAATGGCAATTAATCATAAACTTTAGCTGTCTAATATTTGTTCAAATTGGCTTAATTCCTCGACCCTGTTTATACTTATTTAATTTGCGAGCGACAGTATAACTCACGTCGGAGTTATCTGTGTCCCCATCTACGAGACATTCTACGAACTATAAAGCAGACAGAAGATTAGTGTCAACCAAACATACGAAACGAACGATTATCGCCCACAACGACTCCATCGCAGTACTTTTCATAGGGAACCGTAAATAAATCAACAGATTTTATCGAACGTAGTGCAGATCATTGTTCCGCACAGCCAGAAGCTTTCTAGGTCAATCTGGGTGGTAATTTATTTGGAGAGAGCAAGCGTGAACTCGATACTGCGAAATACGGACGACACTCTGCGCGGCCCATTACGCCACCAACCCGACTATGTAGAAAATCGCTTTTTATACACCGACAATCCTGTAAACGTTCTGTTTCCTGTTTTTGCCATTTCATATTGTTTGGATGAGGGTGGTTTTGCGTTTTAGGGAATTTGTCGTTGCTACTGAATTACATTTAGTACGTGTACAATTGCGTATGTAAATATAAACGATTTGTAGGGTAAAACGTCTAATTTATTTACGTATTCCCTTTTTGCGCCATGTTTTTCTAAATAATTTACTTAGGTAAATCATAAACTCTCGGTTGAGAGGGCAGAGAAACCTTGCACTCTCTCATAAAATACGCACTTTTGCTCGGAATGGCTATATTCGTACCTCAGGCCTTTCAGCTTTTGCTGTAAAGTAAAACAAAGCCTTGCCGACGGTCTTCCGTCGCGCCTATAAAGTTTTTTATAAAAACAATCTAAATATAAACCACGACTGAAACCACATCTCATTATTCAAAGAAATACTAACGTCAAACGAGGGTAATGGTTTTATAAAAGGAAAAAGAAACGACATTTCGTAGATAATTGAGAATTGCCGAAATACAAACGTATCGTGTCATTATCCTCATGCCATATTAACCCCACATGTCCACACTGCCGAACAACACCCTCCACCATATAAGACGAGGGTCTAGCTTGTTGTAAGGACAACAATTAATGAGCTTGTCGCAATTCCGTCACTTCGTGGCAGTGAGATCACTGCATTATGGATTCTTGTATCTATTAGCTGTACATTATTTAAGCAAACAAGATTATCCCAAATTAATATACCCTATCAAAAGCACCTCTTAACTTGTATAACTCAATTTCCTGCAACCCGTCCAACTAACAGTAACTTACTATGTAAGTACGACGTTACTTGAAACTAAATAAGTTTATTCAAGTAAGTACAACATAGTACGTCAACTTAGTACTTTAGAAGGCTGAATGGGGTGCCTGGCGGTGCCTTAGACTACAGATAACAGTCATCTTTGTGCCTCAATTATACCAGTCTGGCGTATCAGGGTTGAGACTTGCCAGATGCTGCTAGGAAAATTATTTTGTTCTTTTACGCATGTTCTTGTTTTTAGTATTGTTACTACTTGTGTAGATATTATTTTCGTTCAAAGAAAATTATTTTTTGTTTAGGATTGTGTTAGAAAAATAGAGAGAGAAATGTCGTTTTTAGGGTTCCGTAGCCAAATGGCAAAAAAAAACTTGAGAGGTGTCAAGGGACACCCGGATGGAACGAAGTTCTTTCGATTAACTAGTGAAGGAATTGTAATAAAATTTTATTTTTTTTAAGTTATAATAATATTTTTTTTATTATTAACAAATATAATGTTCACTCAACAAAAATAATCGTCGCGACACCACACTGCTGTTCAATGCAAAATAGAAATTAAACAAACGCATTGCAACCTTCATTTATTTTTAAGTGTCGTGACAACTTTTTCGTAAGATTTTTTTCCGTCTAGCCCCCTTTCACAACGCGCGATAAGGAACTTCGTTCCAAAAACTGAACCCTTATGGATTCGTCATTTCTGTCTGTCTGTCCGTCCGTATGTCACAGCCACTTTTTTTCCGAAACTATATTAAATAATATTTTTCATGCTGCCTTTAGCACGGTCTTTTCTTTTTCTTCACAAGTTATGTGTTACAAAATTATGTTTCAAAGTCGTGCGTAAATATAATTTATGAAAACCAGTTATTATCCAAAATTCAAAAACTGGTGGAAGCACTCAACTAACTTTAAAGCTTTTTTATTTTGCCGTTTTCATCGACACGAAATGTCTTCTTCATCCTTGAAACTTTTAAAAACTACTACAACACTTATTAACACTACAAGATCGCCAACACTTAAACACAAAATCGCAAAGACAATCCACTCTTAAACTTCAGCTCGAAACTGAAAAGAGAAGCACAAGAGTAAGTTATCCGCCTTTTCACAGGAAACGTCGTTTAGAATCAACTGGGGAGAATGTTGTTCACAGCTCAGAAACGTAAAGTAACATAACTGGCGTCTGACAAGCCACTATTTGTGTAAACTGTACTAACTGGGTGACATTAGTGGTGTATATTGTGTCAACTGCGCGCGGGAAATCTTCTCACCTGTCTGTTGGTAGTGGAATTTAGATTAGAACATTATCCTTTCTACGGAGGTATTTTCTACTGTTTGCTCCTGGTGTTTTATTCTGGAAGACCTACGGTTGTCTATAAAAGGAAACCTCGGCTACATGTTTAGCTAGACAAATAATGTAAGTATTTAGACCAATTAGTCTCCAAATAAGTTTTAAACTGACATGGTCACTAACACTACCATTAACACTAAAAACAGGAAATTCGGGGAACTAAAAACTAACAGTAAACATGGTAACTATCCTGTTTTTTGCGATAATAAGTATCGTAGTCAATACCACAAAGTGAACACAATCTCGGCAATGCACCACACTGCGACAATAAAACACTTCAAACAAAATAAAACTCAACACGAAATGACAACGCACAGAAAACACAAAGGGATTCCCAGGAATTTCCAATAATATATTTTAGAGCGAAATAAACTTGGTTAAAACAGATTCCTGAACTGTGAACTCTGAATTCCGATCAATCAGAGACAGTCAAAACATTTATTGAACCTATATTTGCCAACAGCAGGGCTTTAAAAACCACAAACAGGGCGTGAGAACAAACTAACAGTTGTTGTTCTGGTAACCGACAGCATCGCACAACCCTAGCGACAATTGGAGACACAAAAATGAACCTTATGCCTTGATTGTAAGGTTGGCTTGGTGTAGGGTAGTGACGTATGTTCCCCGACCGTTGTCTCGTCACGTCTCAATTAATAGCAAATGAATATGGTTTACGCTTATTGCAGTGATGCTTCCTATGATCTTTGTGCTCCTGGTACACAGTTCACGAGTATATCGTTACGAGGAAAATTGGTTACATCCGTGCACGGGGTGATATTGTGCTCCTTTGTTTGTAAATAATACTGTGAGGTCACCCAATAAACGGAAGAGATAATGTAATACAATTTGAGCTTAAATAAATAAACTGTTGCGCGTTTCCGGAAAATATGTTCGAATATTGTATGAAAACGTTCGATGATGTGATTATTTAACTCTAGCACGTCCATATTTACATGTAAAACATTCTATTTGACGAATAAATATATCAAACCAAACATCAAGTAGGTTTATTGGAGTAACTCATTGAATTTAGATGTTCGCTCTGAACCTTTAAAACATAATGAACACATTTACATTTTCTACATCATTACCCTACTTATTTATGTGTTTTAATCGAGGTTTTCGTTCGTCCACGGGTGTGTTACCATTCGCTCCACTACCTATGGAAATCTGTCACGACTTGGAACGATGAGAAAGCTCTATACACATCGTAATTATAAAGTGTCGTAACTCTATAAAAAGTTTATTGACGTCATCGTGTCTTGAATTTAAACATGGAAGGCTGGAAGACGTCAGTAGCTCGGTAATGACGTAACGGGCAATTCCCCTCATTCACTGGTACACTTTCCTTCCCAAAGCATATTTGGTACAAGCTTACTTACCAGAATAACCACAGAGTGGAAAGATCTCTAGCGTATAACTTTAAAGAGAAACTTCAACGAGAGTTTATCAGGAAAAGCTGGCTGTGAATTACCGTCGATTGAATTTCATAGTTAAGAAATAGTTGCTGGAGTTTTGATTAAATAATCTATTTTAAATAGCTGTAGCTGTAAATCATATAAACAAAAAATAGATGTGTAGATATGCGCTTAGTTTACACTTATCTCCTATTCGCTCTTCAATTTATCTCCACTATCCTTTCCCGAACAAATCACAGGCACTCGTAGGAATATAACCATGACCTTGATTATATTCTACATCAGTGAGACAAAACAGACAATTGACACAATCTGTTAGATATAAAAACAGACACGAGGCAAGGGTTTATCGTCCTTCATGAACCACTAATACATCGTACACACGTCTGGGTCTGTACAAACTAAAGCCTGATATAATCATACATTTTGGTTATTTTCGTGATTTTCATCAGCTACAAATAAATTGTAATAAGAAAAGAGCGAGGTATGGTTATTCCCAAGAAAAAATGTGTCAAACTGTAGAGTGCAATTCCGAAAATAGTAGACGAATTACTTTTGGAAGCTGGTATTACAGTTCAATACTAAAACCTAATTACTAACGATTAAACGCTACCGCCGATTAACTAACGCTAAATGTAACGCACTAGCTGTCGAAGTTTTACTTTAGTGATACAGATACCAACTTAGGTAAAGACTAAATAGACGAGCTATGGAGTTCGAAATCAACTTGTCTTTGGTCCTGAATCTTGACTTGGTTCTCAGTTAAAGCAAATATTCAAGAATAAATAGTAAAGTTATGTAGTGACTGACAAAAACTTAAACTAAAAAGGTAGTAACTAAAAAGGTAGTAACTATACATAGTTTAACCGTCAACTATATCATGTTTTTTATACCCTGTAAAAGCTCGCCAACTAAGCTCAGCCTCTATAGAAGTTATTTGTTATTTTTCCGCAATAAAAAGCAACATACTTCATCATCATCATTTCACCGAAAGACGTCAGTCCATTGCTAGACATAGGCCTCCCCCCAGTGTCGCTACATTTACAGGTCGCGTGGTACTCGCAATGTTCACCACGACATCATACAACAACATTCTTGTTGGTATCTGTACAAAATTGGCAAAAAGTGAGTACTTTATAGATACACTTCTGCAGAACCCTTCAGTTCGACTCGATTTTACGAGGCTGTATGGCCTACTATTACAAATATTTGACAATAAAAGCATATTGCGTTGTAAAAAAGAAATAAAACTAAATTCTTTGTTGAGGTGAGCCCACAAGGAGTGGCAACTAAGCAAGAATTTGAATCGAAATCAAAATTAAAGCATTTATTTCAAGTAGGCCAGAATACAGGCACTTTTGAACTGTCGAAACAAAGATGAAATTTAAATCTAGCTACAGTCCCAGTCACAAGACATAAAAACTGTGATAGTACTGTAGTTGCCCATGATACTCTAGCGTAGATCTCTATGGAGAAGAACGGGCAAGAAACTCCATGGACACTCTTTTAAATCATACCGTTGTTACAAAATCCTGGTTACATCATTAATGTTGAGATGATACATTATGTGAGAACAATGTAGCAAGATGTGCACGAAGCTCGAGAATTTGATTTAACTACCCTACACATATTTATCTAGTACCTATGTAATAGTCACACCAGTAAACATCAGAACAATCTATCTAGTCCACTGCATAATTCGAGTTAACTCTCGCTTCCTTACGTTTTGATGAGCACGGAGCCATCATGTGATTTGTAACCGATGCTAATCGCATTATTGGCCATTTGCATTCAGACGGCAACCGTGCTGTCAAAATATTTACGAGTGCTGGCATCTATCGTCGGGTCCGCTAAATTTACTGAACCAACGAGCGTAACAGTTTCACAAATTGTAATTGAGGAGAAATATCGATTTGGGATGCTTTTGTTTTTATTGGGTGCTTGTTAGTACTACGATGTAGATAAGATACGGTTTGACATAGGAATAGGGCCTTGTTTAAAAACCTGTTTTAATAGCGCAGCTTTTCACCGCGACGCCGGCGCCGACGAGACGGCGAAAAGCTCGTGGCATAACAATCGCAGCAATAAAACGTGCGTACCCAGAGCAATTAAATTGAATTTATGTATTTAGTAAGTTCTATACCTAATTGAAATAAAAAAACACGTCTTAAAAAGCGTCTTCACCTGCAAGAAAAGCCTGCATACCCATGCAGGCTTTTCTTGCAGGTGAAGACGCTTTAGAATTCTTAGTACACCCGTACTAAGAATTCTTTGCCCCAGGCAGCTGAATTTAAATCAATTTCTATTTCAACAAAATAAATATACATTTTGGTATTATGTACCATCACTTTCTATAAAAACTCTCTACTCTCGTTCAATTCTTTGCACAACCGTTTATATGTCTGTCTACACAAAGCTCAAACGGTCTCGTTTCAAATGATTGTCAGACTACTCACAATTGTCTGCAATATTCAAAACGTCTAAGTACTTTACGTCCTTTTACGGTGAAACGCATTTTTCTTCTTAACATTCAAACCCATTTGTTCAACATCAATCAAACGTATTTACTCATTCATAAAAAATGACAACACACGAACACAATAAATGGTCCCGATTGAAACGTTGTGATGTAGGGATCAGAGTATTCAAAAGAGATTAGCTACCGAGCGCACTGTATCCGAAACAAATATTTTAGATCTGATTGGCCACAGTGTGGGTGTGTACACAAATAATCGAATGTTCACCAAAACAATCCAATCGTAAACTGCTGCCACGAAATAAATTGAAAAAATACGAAGTTAACGTGTTGTGAAATATTGATATTAAGTTTGGTGGGAAAAGATTTAAAATTCGCACGAGTTCACGTATCGATTCTGTAGGTATTGTATAAGAACATTCAACTTCTTATTCAGGTTATTATCGTTTATTCTGCGAAAGAAAGCGTCTGTTTGTAACGTGCAAGTTGGAGTCAACTCAAGGAAAACTTATTGTAGAACGTGTAGGCAAAGAGCCAGCAACAAGTCAGTATTGTGATCTCTGAAGCTGCGAGCTTTCAGTGTAATACACCGTCCTCGTTTTGATACTAGTTTAAAGCTTAACCCCGATACTACTTTCGAATCACAACAACAAAATACTGGCTTAGCGGGACAACTGTTTTATTGTTGTGGCGTGTTGTCCGAAACAGACGATACTAAATCCAGACTAGCTATCCGATTTTATTGTACTTAGGTAACTTCACTTGAACTCAAACTTAGCGGTCTTATCTATCTTTCGAAATAAAGTAAAAATTCTAAGCAAATATTTATCAATGTTATCGAAAAAATCTCAATTCCATACACATTTCTATACATATTCGATTGGAAGCATCTTCAAAGAATTCACGCGAAGTTTGCCAAATCACTTTGATAAGTTTAGAGGCCCAAGTTGGCGAATCACATCCAACTTTCTTGGATTTCTGCCGAATTTCAGATGCTAACATAACTTTATTCGTTTCCTCATCGAGCTTAATAACCAACTTATTTAACTTGGACTCGTGTTTAATTTAAATAAAGAAAGAAGTGATATTTAAACGAGGTATTCAATTGATGTTGTTTAACAAAAAACAATTTATTTGAGACAAAACCTTTGTAAAATTATTTTATTTATTTAAATTATTTTTGTGACTGATATTTTAATGATTGCAACAATATTAAAATAATGTCGAGCAGTTATATGCCAAGAAGTGGTTTGGAAAAGGGTATGAATACGACCTATTCAGTGTCACGTTATAGGTCACACATTTATAAAAATAACGAGTCTTACTTTAGAATACCCGGTATCAGACAGTCGACAAAAAATAAAAAGATATCGACGAATGCGACACAAATTGCATTTCTTTTTATATCAAAAATAAAGTCGATCTATATCGTAGTTGCGGCTCCATCATTGACAAATTGGTCGACATTTCCGATAATGCATTGGTCACTTAAGTAACTATTTTTGTAACAGATGTCATTACGAAAAACATGTATTCTGGCTACAGTCATCATATTAATCATGTTTTTGAATATAGGTTTTTGATGGCTTATAATAAGGATATGGTTTTTATTTTTACCTATTGAGTAATGCCAGTGACGCGTTTACAAAAAAAAAACGAAAAGTAAGTAAAACAAACTAAGTGGTGTGCTGTTCTTAAGGTTATAAAGGGTGTAACAAACATCTTAACGAAGCCGTAAGACACTTGTTCTCCCTGTCATTGCGATAAAAAAAATTACACCATACCTGGGAACCTTCTAGTTACGGAGATATTGGGAGTCAAAGTTCCAAGTTTGTACTGTACTTAAGGGGCTACCTCACGCCAACGACCTTGAGCGAGTGGGAGAAGTTTAGCAATAGCGTATACCCGTGCGTGAGAGTGGTCAGCGATACACTTCCGCCCGTCGCCCCGAGGAGCCCCGCTTCAATGCGCACCAAGATTATTCGAAAAAACAACCCACCTTGATTTATCAAACACAATACGGATAATAGCCGTATACTAATATAAAGGGCATTAAATTGTCTTTGAGATGATCTAAGTTTCATGCAAATACGCCCGATAGTTTTTATTATGAAAAAAAATAAATTAGACTAGAAGTTAAGACGTGATGATCAATTTAAAATCACTAAAAGTCATGTATCTGCGCCTTAACATTTTTTCTTTAAACACCTCGACCTTCCTTCGTTCTCATGCTGTCTATTCGTCAATTTCATTCATACTACTATTCCCATTCATGCTCGTTCTCTCGTTCTATAACATAATGTGGATCACAAGATACTAGGCCCTCTCCAAAACGGCCACACATCATCCCTTCAAGCGATCCGTAACGGCGGGCTTCATCATTCCCTTTACGTGATCTTTCGATCACATTGTTATCAGATTCAACTATCGGACTATCGTCGAATGAATGAATGATTCCGTAAATCATTCATTCATGCCCTTACTTCGGTAACCTTTGTGGAAAATTTATTTATTTGAATAACCTTAAAGTCGCAGTTGAGATATTACCTATGTATTATTTTTATGTATTTTTAATGTGTCATTTAAAACCTTAAAACTGAAAACAAAGAACAAAATACAATCTTCTTTTTTTTTCAAATGAAAAGAACATCAGTAGGTATGATTTTAGAACCCATTCAAGTCAGATACTCAGACATACTTTACGGCCTTTATCATATTACAAAAAAGCTTTTACAGATGTCACTTTAATCGACAAAACTTTAGTCGATAATCAAAAAAAATCAAAATCAAAAAATCAAAAATCAAAATTGTTTATTTCTTCAACCAAATAACAACAATTAGTTTGTGATTGGAGCCTTCTTTTAAGCAAACAATGCCTGTATTAGAAGACTCCGCTCTTCCATAACAAAAGAAAGAAAATTATTTAAAACATATCATAGGTAAAGTAGTCAAAAATAAAAAATAATAAAACAACATGTGTGTGAGTGAGTGTGTGCGTGGGTATGTGTGTATGCGTGTGTAGGTATGTGTATGTTTGTGTGCCTGTGTGAGAGGTTATGCCGTGAGTTTCAAGAGCTCTTCCGTTTCCTCATAGGTGAGTGGTTTGATCCAGTTCAGTGTATTTTTTTTTTGCATTCATAATAATGGTTTTTATATATACATATTTCTTTATTTATTCTGTTATATAAACGAGCAGACCGTGTTTTAAATTGCATGGCGGCAACCAAAGTTTTTGTTTGGGGGACTTCTGCAACAGCATGCTTTCTCCTTTTTGTCAGTTTAGATGCATCGTAAGGTAGGGTCTTATGTTTCTTTAATATAGTTTGAACTATATATAGTTTTCTTACTGAGAGTAATTCGCTTAGGTTATAAAGACTTTCTGTGGGATATCTAATTTTCTTAAAGTACATAGTTTTTATGAGTGCACGTTGTGCACGCTCTACTTCTATGAATTTAGTTTTTGCAGATCCTCCCCAGTTAGGTATACAGTAAACTATGACAGACTGAGCCAAAGCGACGTATATCTCATTAAGGAGATTTCTGGAAGTGTTATTTCGACTTATTATATTTTTTGGCACAATATGTCTCAGTGTACTAAACAACCAACACAGTTTTCTAACCCTGCTAGCAACTTGTTCGATATGTGGATACCAGGATAATCTTTGGTCTATTACTACCCCCAAATATTTGATTTGCTTTACTTTATTTATTTTTGGGCATTTACAATTTTTATTATCGAGGTCTCCACAATCGTGTATTTTAATTTTAAAATCATCCGTCGGTTCAGTTCGTGCACTAATACTGAAACACACAAAATTAGTTTTACTTGTATTCAAGGTAAGTAAATTTCTCTTTAACCATTTGGCTATCCTAGCCATGCCTATTTCAGCTGTGTTCTCTACATCTTCCCAAGAGATACCAGAAAAGACAATAGCCGTATCATCGGCATAAGAGAAAATTTTGGCGTTTTTGATATTTAAATTACAGAGATCGTTGATGTAAATTAAAAATAAAGTTGGACCCAATACGCTTCCTTGCGGTACGCCGTAAGTTACATCCGCGTAGTCACTGGTATAGTTTCCAATCACAACGCTCTGCTTCCTGTTACATAGGTAGTTTTTTAGAAGAGAAAGCGGAGTTCCTCTTATTCCGTATTTTTCTAATTTACTCACCAGGGTTGGAACAGAGACGGTGTCAAATGCTTTTTTTAGATCTAAGAAGACAGTAACACATTTGCTGCCACTATCGATAGTATCTGCTACTAGTGATGTTAGGGCAGTTACTGCATCCTCGGTTGATAAACCTTTTCTGAACCCAAATTGTGTGGGCGACAGCAAGTCGTATTTACTTAGATAGTTAATGAGCCTATTATTTACCAGTTTTTCCAAAATTTTAGAAATTGCTGGTAAGACTGATATTGGTCTGTAGTTGTTGACATCGTCTCTGTTTCCTCCCTTGTGTACAGGTGTGATAATAGATTTCTTTAGTTCTTCTGGAAAGACGCCTTCATTAAAGCAAAGGTTAGTCAGATGAGTTAAGATTGGAACAGCTATCATTTTAATATATTTGAGAAATTTTGTAGTTACCTTATCCCAACCGGGAGCACTATCAATTTTTAAGCTCATTAGAATTCTATCCACCTCATCACAGTCAGTATCATGGAGCACAAAAGAATGAGATACGGAGGATTGATTTTCGATTACATGAAGGGGGTCAGAGTCCAAGTCAGGTTGAATTAGCTGGGCCAGTTGCTTACCAATGTTAACGAAAAAATCGTTGACATGATTAACTGACTCGGTAGGGGATGACATTAAGTTTAATAATTCTGTGTTTTCTGTCTTAGTTTTATAAGAATAGGTAACATTTTTTATATTTTTCCAGAGTAGTTTATTGTTTTTTACAGAGTTGGCTAATAATTCCTTTTGATATTTCCTTTTCAATCTTTTTATGAGGCTATTGCAATGATTTCGATATCTATTAAATGTAATTTTTAAAATTTCATTACTGGGATCCCTTCTAAGCGATTTTTGCAGTTTATTTCGATTGTTGATACATTTTAAAATACCTTGAGTTATCCATGGCTTAATTATTCGTTTTTTGTTAGGAATTGTTACAGTGGTAGTATTATTATTTATAGAGTCAGTAAGTTTCTGTATGAAGATATTAATAAGTTCAACCGGATCATTGCAAAATAGTAGTTCTGCTATTTTATTTTCCTGTAAATATTTCAGCGCACCTTCATAATTCAGATTAGTCTTAGTTTTTGGGGCAACTTGTTTAATTTTTATTTTAGATAGACATAAGAATGTTGTGTAGTGGTCAGTAATAGTAGTGTTTAGTACACCAATAAAAGCTGACTTCTTGTTATTATTAATCTTGAGCATAAAATGATCCAAGCAGTTCATTCCTCGCGTGGGAAGTGTATGGCCAGGTAGTATGCCATAAGTTGATAACATAGTTAGATAATTAACTCTATTATTACGCTCATGGGATTGTTCTGTATCTTTGGGTTTAATATTTATATTTATGTCACCCGCTATAATAATATTTTTCTGTGTACCTAGAGCATTAAGTTCTGTACTGAGTGATTCTGTAAAACTATCACTATTTGTATGCGATGGGGATCGGTAAATACACAGAATAATATTATTAAGTACGTCCAGTTGTAGGCAAGATGCCTGGACTAAGTTTATTTCCTTAACTTTGGGCATAAGAGAGTTTTTTATGTAGACAACTACCCCGTCATTTTGATTTAAATGCCGTGTTGTAATATAAGAAGTGTAGTTTGTGAGTTGCGGAATACATTTTTCATCACATAATCTACATTCAGTGAATATTATAATGTCAGTTTCGAATGAATAATTGGATATAGCTGCTATGAAATTGTCAAAATTACAATAAATGCTCCTTATATTTTGGGAAAATATTGTCAAGTCATTATTATTTATCATTATGTGTTTGGTAAGGTCAGACGGGTCACATTCAACAGATCGTGCAATTTTGATGTTGTCTATGTCAGCGAGTGTTTTTAAACTGTCACTCATAACAATGCATTATTAAGGTGAATAATGTAATTTCTAGATAACGGTAAAAATAACTTTGTATTAAATAGATATAAGTCACAGCAATAGTAGCATAAAGAAATACGCAGCTTGTACAATAATAATGTGTAACAATTAGGCCCCTTACGGCACTGTTGCTAGTACTGGATATATAATTTTGGTTAGTTATATTGTATGTTAAGTATAGTTTGTGATTAGAGATTGTGTGGAAGGGTTTTGTAGTATGAGTTTGTTTATATGTTTGTGTGAGTAAATGTGTGAGTGGGTTTACAAAACAGTAGCATGCAAAATAACTTAAAAGTTTAGGACAATTATGAAATAAATTAAATGTTCTAAAATAATCCGTAAATAAAAATACCAAATAACAGGTTTGCAGTTGACAGTTCACTTTGTGACGTGAGAGACATATCACTAGTCATTTTCCTTGCGTAAGTTGATGTATCTGGGCCTCAGATTTAATAATTATGGTCGGTGATTGTTCATCTTTTTTAAGATAAACTTTGCCATATGCAGTCCAGCAGAACTTGTATGCACCAGATTTGGATAGATCACGAGCAAGAAAATGTAGTCGGGATGCTTTTGGGGTCAAATGTTCAGCTATAAAGATGGGAGTATCCTCTTGAACTTTAAAGCCTAGGTGTTTAGCGCATAGTTTTGTTTTATGCTTTATATTGAAAGCCTTCCCCATTTTAAGAATCTCTGTTTTCAACAGAGTAGAACTGCTCTCCACAACTATTGGCATATTCTGGCTATCATTATTCTTTCCTCGTACTCTGTAGATATCCTTGACGTCGTATTTTCCGATTTTACAGTTTACACTATTAGAGAGACACATAACCATGTCTATGAGGTCTTCTTTCGATTCGTTGGCTTTTTTCGGTACATTTTTGATAACAAAATTTGTTTTACGACAGCCCATCTGAATATCCTCAATTTTATCCTCTAGAATGGTGATATACTGCTTATTTTCCTTCTCTTGGTTTTCTAGCAAATTTACCTTCTTTTTAAGTTCTTCAAATTGCCCAGACAGAAATGAAATGGAGCTGTCTATATTAATGTTGGACTGTTGAATTTCATTTAAGGTAACTTTAATCTCGTGCAATTCCTTTTCACGTTTTTCCGTGAAAAGTGACATCATTTTCCTCATCTCTTAATAATAATAATATAGTTTCTTTAATTTTTCAACTGAATGGCCAGTGTTGGCAGTGTTGTCCTAAATGATCTGTGCTCTTATCGATAACTTCAACACGACAACGTCACATGTACCAAAACAAACAACAAATTCTGCAACTAAAAAAAAAGAGGAATTTGTCACTCGTCACTCGATATCTTTCCGT
This sequence comes from Xestia ashworthii, assembly GCA_950022955.1. NCBI lineage: Eukaryota > Metazoa > Arthropoda > Insecta > Lepidoptera > Noctuidae > Xestia > Xestia ashworthii. Next base: position 12,829,207 of record OX465561.1, read on the forward strand.
GAATGATTGTAATCGATATTGAAATTGTCGGTTCACACGTAAACATTCCGTACGATCAGACGGCCGGCCTCCCGTTGTGTTTTGCTCCTGTCACAACTGGGTCAAGGCATAGCGTACTGGTGACAATAAAACTTTTTATTGCCGGTATGTAAGGGTCGCATTCATTCGACAGATTTCAATCATTTCTTCTTTAAATTCTTTCACTTGACATCCGCAGTTACTCGTAATTGTCGATGTAATTATTGGTAATTAAATTAAATTATTGAGGAAACTGTATGGAACGTAGTTTTGTTTATTTATTAAATCTTTACACACAAGTATAAACTGTACAAGGCAGATTTAATGCCTTGAGCATATTTTACCAGTTTAAGAGAGAATCCACAGTAGGTGCATCAACATCTGCCTAGCGTTTTCACAACTATGTTGGGGCCGGCTTCCAGTCTAACCGGATGCAGCTGAATACCAGTATTTTACATGGAGCGACTGCCTATCTGACCTCCACAACCCAGCTAATACTGGGTAATACGATATCACTTGGTAAGACTGGCTGTCAGACTTTTTGGTCCACTGACTACCTGTAACGACTGCCAAAGATGGACAAATGACAGCCGGGACCAGCAGCTTTACGTGCTTTCCCAGGCAAGAAAAAAACTCGGAAGGGTGTTTACCCATCCACAGACTCAGACCAACCTAGGCAAGCACGGCTTAACCTAAAGATCGGGCCGAGCGGCTGTTATTATTTAGCCACGAGCTCCTCAAAGTAGGTGCAATAACAGAAAATAACTAAAATATAAGAATAAATACATATACATATAAAACAAAATATACAGGGTGTAAGCAACCTCATCACGAAGCCGTCAGCCAAGCATTCTGTACATCAAACTAAGTAACTTTAAAACACTAAGTAACTTCAAAAGTTATTGCTGATAAAAGACTTTTCTTTTGGGGTCAAAAATCATGTTTTGTAGTAGAACTCAATGTACCGCACTCAAAACACTGTGCTTAAGGATGGATTACGGGGATCGTGCGTGGAGGTGTTTAAAATAAAAAATAAAAACTTCTAACAAAATTGTAAAAAAGTTGGAACTTTGAACCCCAATATCCCAGTAAGTAAGTTTCCAGGTGTGGTGTAAGTAGAACAAAAAAAAAGCGGCCAAATGCGAGTCGGACTCGCCCATGAACGGTTCCGTAACAGCAAGTAACATAATTTAAAAGTTCTTGTAGTTCGTTGTAAATGAAAGGTAAATGGCGGTTTACGATCTATGACGTATTAAAAAAACTACTTACTCGTTCAAACCAATTTTCGGTGGAAGTTTATATGGTAATGTACATCATATATTTGTTTAGTTTTATTATTCTCTTATTTTAGAAGTTACAGGACAGTTTTAGGACACAAATTTTACCACTTTGGAAGTGACTCTCGCACAAAATATTCAGTTTAGAAAAAAATGGTAGTAGAAACCTCAATATCATTTTTCAGTTCAGTATCCAGGATGAGTTTCAGTTCTAAGTATGGGGAACCCTCAAAGTTTATTGTTTTTTTTTCCTATTTTTGTGTGAAAATCATCAACAGCATAGTTCTTATAGTTTCTAATAAAAAAGTTAAAAGACAGACAGACAGACAGACATGATCATGGCTACGGAACCCTAATAATGGTCGCAATGACGGGGAGAGTGAGTGCCTTTCGGCTTTGTTAAGAGGGTCTTTTACACACTTTGAAAAGTTAAAATTGTCGCGATTTATTATTGATTCGGAGTCGAATATTATAAACCACTTGTAGACGTTACCTGATACATTCTCTTACAACAATTTACCGGTAATTAACCCAACTGTCTGCAGCTAAACAGTCTGATCCGAACCTCGTTAATTGGATAAATAAGAAAGTATTTTAAGACGTCACTTTCTCTAATAAAAATTTCTTTCCGCTCTTAATCTAAGCTCCGTTGAGCATAAATTCTGTCTCGCTTATCTCGTAACTTCTGTATCGATATAAAAACAAAACGTTTCAAATTCATAGAAACGTTGTTTTTTTCTGGAGATAAATATCGGATGTAGCGATAAATACTGTTTTCGGGGAATTTTCGACATCAGAAAGCTCTTTCTCTCGGCACATAATAAACGAACATCGCGTTATCAATGACACATTATACTATGTAAACATTTTAAGCTCCTCGTTATCCAACTTATCTAAACAAGATTGGATGTAAAGTATCGGGTATTTTTAAGATAACTATTTTGGTGATAATGACTGTGAAACTAATGTGTTGTTTCGGATAAGTATGTCATTAGGTCAATATTGGAACTGTGTATTATGTACAATTGAATAATAGCAAAAAACTAGGTCGAGTGAGTTTCGCATCATAATTGCAGCCGAACACCATAATTATTTCCAATGACAACTAAAGTAAAACAAACACATTCAGTACCCGAACATCCGACGCTCCACAATAATACAAATTAGTCGTTTCAATTCCATTCAATATTAATTTGTCAACAGAAGTTAATCAGCAAATTAAATTCCCATTTGACTAAATCAAAATTAATTTAACAGTACCTAAGTAATTGATATTCAAATAATTAATAAGCTTATATCAGAGCCACGTAAAGCGGGGTGCAGACCATGTAGTACCTACTTTTAATTAAGAATGCTCATAAAATGCCAATGAAAATTCCTGGGTCCGTCACGTCCAAGGTCCTGGTAAATAAGCAATTATCGGCTTAGTAAAGGTCTGATTTTCATACTTTTTCTGGGTACTCCGGGGCTTCTAATTGGGCAATAAATTATTCCCCAATGCCTTCGCATATCCCGCTAGGGTGGGTCCGGAGATTGGCGCTTAGGACACAGCTGCCGATGCCGCGCCGGTATTTCATTCGCGTGAGCATTTAAGATATTGAGGGTGAATTAAGTGTAATTTCTAATAGAGTATTTGTTTTTCAATTAATAGGTAAAGCGCAGATATTTTTTTAATCGGTTGGTATTGTACTTTTTTTTGTGTTTTCAACGTTGCCTACGCTTATTAATTAGCTCGTGGTTTAATAATAACAGCCACTCGTCGATCGTCGGTCGATCTTCAGGTTAAGCTGCGCTTGCCGTGTTGATCCTTGCCGTGTTGATCTACTACTACTTTTTGTTTTTTTTTTGTTGTTCGTGTGTTTTGTTTTTTAATGACATTTTACTATTATGTTTTTATCTCACATGATTTATTTATTATTTAACACGATTTATCTTTTAATGAAATGATTTATCTTTTTATCTCACATGATTTAATTATTATTTTTTATTATTTTACACGATTTTTTTTTTTTGACATGATTTATTCTTTCGTTAACTTGATTTATTCTATTGAAATTATTACTTTCAAATTTTATCTGTATTATTTACTTTTAAATTGTAAACATTATCCAATTTTCAAGTGTTTAATTTTATTTTTGAATTGTAAACGTTAAAATCCGTGTTGTGTTAGTTTTAAATGAGTTTTCGATACAATGTAAAAATTGTTTATGAAATGACTTCTAAATGATAAGTCCTCTCCACATATCTTATTTTTGCTGTGCCCGACAGGGTCCACGATTGTCTCTAAATATATGTATACCACCTAAGCCTACATTGTGGAATGCAATAAAGTATTGAGTATTGAGTATCCTTGGATGGGTGACCCATTACCTACCGAGTCTCCTCAGTGTCACCTTAAGCCGTGTTGGTCCTGGCTGTAATTTGTAGATCTTTGACAGTCGTTACAGGTACTCAGTGGCCCGAAAATCTGACAACCAGTCTTATCCAGAGGTATCAGAACTTCTGGCTAGCGGTTTCCCAACTTCCAACGGAGAAGTTTGCACATAATAATTGCTTTGATAACAGCACACAGAAATGCAGAAGCTCAGATGGCTTTATTATTATATAGGTAAACAAAAGTATGAATAAATTACATTTATCACTTTTGTGAATTAATATGTAGTTATTTAAAACAAGAGTTCTTCAGTAAACCGCAAAAATTATTGAGAAAATTCTACTTTATGAATGAATTGTGCGTTATTTTTCAGTCAGTTGTTGTCTAGAATAACTAGTAAGTACATATTTCCAATAAATTCCATTATTGCATAAAACAATGCATACCTAACGAGTGATTGACGCAAACAGCGGATTGCGGTGTATCGTGCGGTTTTCAGCACATTGCGGTTTGAAGTCTGAAAGATAACAACCCAAACAGGAAAATATTTAATGGCTTTTAAAACGTACAGTAAAATAAATATACGGTTATGGCATGTTCAAAATATTTGTGCCAAAATAAAAATGATCAATTATTAAAAGCATCAGAAAAAGGAAGTAAAGGTTAGTGGACTCTACTCAGGTATCACATTGTGGACACCACGGCTCTCGTCCCTTTTATCAACAGTGCAATTTTTGTATCATTGAACACCCTTTGATTTTCCCTTTTAACAGCTTATAGGTCGTAAACTTACCACAAATCACTAAATGCGTTTAGCACTAAACATATTCAACAAATCGTTTTATCTCTATCAAATTCAAACGGTTGTGAGGGACAGAAAGATGATTTAATTTCGCGATAAACGTAATATGCGACTTGGGGTGCAAACGGGCCTTAACAAACGATCTATTCAAAAGAAAACTAACCCCTTATAGCTATTATAAGACATCCCAAACAACGACAAAACATGAAATCTTTTGTTTACATGCGCGTTCAATTGTTTGTACAAAAGCTTCGTGAAAAAGCAAACATCAAGTGAGATGAGGCCGGGTTTACAGGCTCCTTTACTACGCCGATCGGTACGGACGGCCGCTTTTTAATTTACCTTCCTCTGTATAATTAAAACGTGCGGTAGCTTTTCTGCCCGTTTTCGAGAAGCAACAATAGATTTTTTTCTTCTCATAAAAATAAGACAAGTAATTCAAGCTGGAGTGCTTCAACTACAAATCAATGTAACGGTAATGAAATTGTGCTTTTTAATATCATTTTCTGTTGGTATTACTTTTAGTTTGTGTGGTGTTTCTGTTGCTGGGTTTGCGGTTCGGATTTTCGTCTTTCTTAACCTTTCTCTGAATGGCAAACTGATGGCAATTGAAAATGTCAAGCAAAAATTAATAATCGTTAGCTGTCAGTTGTCTCCTAGACAATCGTAGTTCTGCTACACATAGGCGTCTCCCAAATTACGTTCTTATCTTCTGTCTCCATTTAACTTAAAACAGAAAGAGACACACAATAGGCTATCAACCACCTCCAAACAGAACATCATCTATAACACCGTACTATTTACGTCCAACATGGTTTAAAGCAGGCGCCGCGAGTGCCATGTCGCTAATTGCAATTATGCTTGCCTGATAGAGATCTGAAGCGTACTTGTAATTCTAATACTGGCCATAGTGAGCATTTTAGTTTACGTATGTTATGTGGAAGTTGAGACAATGGAGGATTTAATTAATCTAGATTGTATTTACATGTTGTACAGGCTGTTGAAATGTTATACATAATGTTATCGGCCAAACCCGATTTTAGGCCAAACTAGTTGGACAGCTTAGGTTCGAAGGGGATGGTGGGGTCTCTCCGCCATTCCCTTCGTGTTACATTACTTTAAACCCTGCAAACCGCAATAGGAGGGAGCACGGCGAGGCTACGTTGACTACGCCATTAATCCGGTTTGGCCTAGAACAAACTTGTTTGGCCTGAAATCGACTTTGGCCGGTAACATAATGCATATAAAAAATATCAAACAGGTCAAAACTATCTACTCAACCTTCACCGCTTCCTAAATTCTTTTGTTTTGAAGAAGCCACATATAGTCCGACAAATCAAAAAGTAATCTACGAGTGCTCGAGTTTGACTCGTAGCCGCGTGATCGAAATCAAATCCACTTCAGTTCACGTGACCTTTCTCCAAGAATTCTTCAACAAAAGCCTTGCGATAGACAATGCTGACCCAAGTTTCTTTAGAATAATACACTTCTTAGGAACCCTCAATTACAGCGAAATTATTTTTCTGTTTTTCTTTTTAGGGTTCCGTAGACAACTAGAAACCCTTATAGTTTCGCCATGCCTGTCTGTCCGTCCGTCTTCTCTCCGTCCTCGCTTAATCTCTGTGACCGTTAGCACTAGAAAGCTGAAATTTGGTACCAATAATAATATGTGTATCAATCACGCCGACAAAGTGGTAAAATAAAAATTGGAAAAAAATGTTTTATAAGATTAGCCCCCCCCCCCCCCCCTATATGTAAAGTGGGAAGTGATTTTTTTTTTATTTCAACCCTAACGTGTGATATACTGTTGGAAAGGTATTTAAAAATGAATAGGGGTTTACTAAAATCACTTTTTGTTAATGTCAATAATTTCGGAAATAATCGCTCCAAAAGTAAAAAACAATGTGTGTGTCGGGTCTAACTTTTGAACCATAAGTTTAGAAAATATGAAAAAAGTCTGAAAAGTAAGAACTATATAAGGACTTTCTAGGAAAATCATTTTGAACTTGGATGGAAACAACAGTTTTTGTACAAAAAAGACAAAAAGTTGTACAAAATAATTTCTGGACAAGTTTGTAGTATAATCGTATATGCAAGCATTTTTTTTAACTTCGTTTACATATTTTATTATCCTGAACGTATCTTTTTTCAAACAAAAAAAAAATTATTAAAATCGAATTGGATTGAACACTTATTGTGACGGACGGGAAACTACGGAACCCTACACTGAGCGTGGTCCGACACGCTCTTGGCCGGTTTTTTTAGTAATAGCTTTCTTCATAAAAGTTAGAATATTATAAGGGTTTCGTTTTTCTCTTGCTGGTTCTTAGGTTTCAAAATATAAGCGGTAAGTATTACATAACATAACATTACGCCCGTAATCGAAGAAGGGTTCGGCAGACGTGTATCTAATAGTAAACCTACAATTTGCCAGTTTTGTACCTATTGCCATAAACCGGACACAGATTCAGACTCTTTGTCTGCTACTAAGAAAGTCCTGGTTGAAAAACCCAATAACACTTTGCCCGGGTTTGTCTCCACCGATCACAGTATCAGATCACGTTAGGCACAGCGAGTTGTATCCACTGATACCGTTATCCGTTTCCCTCGTTATCGTGTTACCCACTGATCACGATATCCGTGGCGACAGATCATGGAGTACCTACACAGACAAAAAATAAAATAAACGGGTTTTCGAAACTTTTTTTTATCTACTTTCCCAAACGAAAAGAAGTTATAGTACTTAAAAAAAACAATGATTGTGTTTCAAACAGTCATAATAATTATACCTCTATCTCTTTCGAACAGTCCCGCAACCCCGGCAGGCTTCGGCCCTTGCGGGCACCTCTCTCTCGTCTCTTTGAGGCGCGCGTGGAACACGAACGCGCCGTCGACACGGCCTGTCGTCACTAGACGGACGGACGGCTAGCTAGCCCATAGCTAACCGTCCACAGGCCCGCATCTACGGTGGCCGGTAGCCACCACGTGGCCCCCGACGCCCGGTGCGTCTCCCGCGGCGGCCGGGAAGAGAGGCTCTCTCCCTCTCTTGTTCCGCCACCTCCTTCGCCAGCATGACTGCTTCGCAGAAGGAGGTGACGGCTTCCCATTCCGTCTCGCTCCGGACCATGGATTGAACCAGGGCCGGACGCGAGAGGTCGCCGCCGCCGATCACCGCTACGAGGACACGGCGGTGCTCCGCCCACGCAGGGCAGACCTCCACCGTGTGCTCCACCGTGTCCTCCGGTCGATCCTCACAGTGGAAACACCCGGGCGTTTCCTCCCGCCCGATTCGGTGCAGGTACCTCCCGAAACATCCGTGTCCGGTGAGGACCTGCGTCAGGCGGAAGGTGAGGGCGCCGTGGCGCCTCTCAAGCCACTCCTCAAAGAGGGGACTTACCGCCACATAATTATACCTCTAGCTCTACAAAAATAAATAAAATTGAAGTATCAGTGTGTATAGTTTTATCAGTCTGTCTGTTTGTTCTAGCCTATCTCAGAAACGGCTGCAGTGTTATTTTGCCTTAGTTTCTTAGGGCACATGCCCGTTTTATTTTTTATCTTCGTAGGTTAGACCCTAATAACTCATTCTAAAAAATACCCGTTTTGATAATTCACTTCGTTTTGGAGATACAAATATTATTGTGAAAGGTCATTGACCTTCTTGAAAAAGTTAATTTCCTCTGCCATATAATCTCTTAACTTGTAACTTCTTGATTGTTTACTGTCTTACCATCTTTTAACTTTCTAAGAATTTGATGTTGTACTTTAGAGAAAAATATTGACATTGTTTGATGGTGTATTTCAGTCGCAAAATTCTTTAAAACCACAAAAACAAATTATACTGTACGTGAAAACCATTATAGATAAATCAATGAAAATTTTATTACATGTGATATAAGCCAAGCCAAGTGTTTTAAGCCTTAGTTCTAGTTTTCCAAAGTGCCGTTGCATAGGAATATTCGGATATTTTCGTACGGGATCGACCTATATTGGAATAGATTTTTGTGTAAGTCTCTTGTATTTCTCTGTGTATTTCTCTACAATTGATTACCCTCAGTAATCAATTGTAGAGAAATGCAACACAAAGCTCTTTTAAATGTGGACTCATTTACGCGAAACAACTTTCTAATTCTTTGAAACTAGAACTTATAAAGTTTGCAAAATGATCTACTAAACTATACCATATTTTACCTCTACAAGCACATAGGTAGGTACTCGTAACTGATATCGGTACACCGGCATCGCTAGAATCCATAAGTTATTTTATGAGATACCGATAACCTTTATCGTGCTCATCCTTCCAGTCAACACTTTCAATATAGCGAAAAATAACTTAGCAACATACTACTTGTCCACGTGGCTCTATATGCGGGAAAAAATTCTTTCAGTTTTCTGTCCATATCTGTCGTAGAATAATTTATTAGAAATAAGTTTTTAAGAAGGCATGTTGCACCCACCCCCAATGAAATGGGATAAGGGCATGGGAATGATGATGATGATTTTTAACCACCGACGCAAAAACGACGGGGTGTCATAAGTTTGACGTGTCTGTGTGTGTGTGTCTCTGTCTGTGGCATCGTAGCGCCCGCACGGATAAACCGATTTAGATTTTGCTGTTTTTTTGTTTGAAAGGTGAATTAGTCGGGAGTGTTCTTAGCTGTTTCATAAAAATTAGTCCAAGATGGCCGCCGCCGCAAAATGGCAATTCATTCATTCAACAACTCCCTCAATATGGGTATCAAATGAAAGGGCTTGACTAGTAGAATACTATGCACTATGATAAATTAAAAATACAAGATGTCCGCCACCACAAAATGGCGAATTAACGAATTATTTTCTATTTAAGTTTTAGTAGGTACATTATGTTGGGGGTTTTTTAAATTTTTAATTTAATTTTTCTTGTTAGTTCCAAGTTTCCATGAACCCAGATATTAAATAAAATTAAACAAAAAAGTCCTATGAAACATCTACGTGACTACGACGCATATTATTAATTGGTATTCTGCTTTAAAATAGTATTCAAGAACAAAATAGGCATACAAACTTTCGCATTCACAACAATACTACGCACTTGCAAAACAAAAAAAAACCGTTACAAAAAGCTCTACAAGCGTGTTTAAATTTTAAAACAATTACATGTCATTAACATGATGTTCTCTCTTCTCAATGACAACATGATCAACACTTTCACCTTTAGGCGTGTCCTTATTCCGGCCGACGGCGACGGGTTGACAGCTTGCGGTTCGGCCATTGTTCATCACAATAGTAGAATAACGAAACGCCATGTTTGTCCGCCTGACTTTCCCTTGCCGTAAGCCCACTATTAATTATCTAGTTCCACTTTGTGATGTGGCTTTGAGTGCTTTTTGAATTTGTGGGCTGGTTATTGAGTTAAATGTACGAGTATCTATCTAGAATTGATTCTGTTTAGTGTTCTGTAACTGGAGTTTATAGAAGATAGACTGCTAGAACGAATTTGTTAGTGGCTAATGAAAGTAGTAATTAATGAACAGTGTCTGGGAAGAACCGAGTTGGATTGTGTGCAACTGAAGAGATAAAACTTCATCATAAGTCTGCGCTTCACTGTTGGACAATCTGACAGTCCCATGTCCAACTCCCTCTCATCATGATCATCATCATTTCAGCCGAAAGACGTCCACTGCTGGACATAGGCCTCCCACAAGTGTCGCCGCATTGACCGGTTCCGTGCGATTCGCATCAAGCGGATTCCCGCAGCCTTCCAGGTCATCTGTCCACCTAGTGGGAGGCCTTTCAACGCAATGTCTTCCGGTTCAACTCCCTCTACTCGGATACAATATAAATCTATTCTTCTTTTCCACTCCCACTAGACTTTTACCCGCAAAAATGAAATAGTAAACCAATTATAAAGCATTCCAGACAAAATCTCAGAGAATTAGGCATCTCCTTAATAATTAACCACCTACTAGATATCAACATTCTTCATGGTGCACCTTTTACGGGACAGAAACATGTTCCAAAGAAAATTAATAAAGTTATGTTATCACTAATTTGTTGACAACCGTCCCCCTTTCATTGGGAGCTTGGGGGCGACGCGTTCCTGCTGCTCCTATCGCTACCCGAAATCTAAATTGGCGTGAAAAACGAATCGAAATTAACTTTACCTTACCATGATTTGTTTTTGTGATGACGGGGTCCGATGTGACATGAAATATTAATGGTAATAGCGGGAAAAGTTTGTTTTAGAAACACCCTGACACTATTTCTTGTTCTATGAAAATCCATGGAGATTCCTATGAATTTTCAACCTCAACCACTAACTTTCTTTTTCTGAACGTCAAGGACTATCCCTGAAGTTTTTCCTTGAACGTTCAACAAAGTAGGCTTTTAACACGTTAAATGTTGTTACTCCTATTTACACAAATGTTATCTCTAATTCCCCTGATAAACATAAGTATGTCGGCCTATTTAATTAGATGAAGGAAAAAGGCACTTTAAAAGTCCTTTAATTACATAATAGCACAAAACAAAACAACACAATACAAAGCGAGCATTCTCAAAATGAAACGAAACTTACCGACGATTAAATGTCTTAATTTAAAACAGGTTTTAAACAGTGTTAATTTTGTTTACCTGCACCAATTACCACTTCCCTATCGCTCGAAACAATAAATAAGTAGCGAGCCATTTACTGAGCGAAGCGGTGCCGTAAAGTACCGCTAATAAATACTACTTACATTCGTAGATCTGTTTAAACGTTTATTAGATTGGTTTTAGTATATCTTGCTTTAGGTTGTTGCGAATTAATTTCGGTGAAGATATTGTATCTTGGCTTTTCATTTTGCTCTATAGTGTGTCTAAGTTAAAGCAGTGAATTCATAAATGGTGAAAGAAATTAAACACAGATCTCAGTTAAAATCTAAAAAAACATAATGAATAAGTAAATCGTCGTGTACACTAATAGCACCCTCCAGGACTTAATGCGGCAAACGACAGAGCTGTCCAGATTGCTACGTTACTGGTCGAACAAAATCTGAGTTATCGAGAAGAAGTAGTAAATAATTTAACCTTACCCTGAAAAGAGAAGACTTTGCCGTGGCACTCCACTGCCTAGAAACAAATGAGGCCACATTTAAGTCCTATCTAACGCATAGATTTAACGCTTAGCCTCACCTTATCTACACTTGACTTAATTGTTCACTCCCAATTACAATTCGTATTTCTCACGTTCCTTTTAGGAATACAAATAGTCACAACTTTAGCATGGAGATATCAATCCACTTTATGGCCGTATGATGAAATTACAAGCAGAAATTGACAGCCATAATCATCTTCCTGTCCTAGCCCCATGTTCCTTGGGGTCAGCGCATCACGTTTTTTTTTTCTTCGATTCATGTTTTTTTTTTCAGTCATTAACTCCTTTATCTTTCACTAGCGGACGTCACGTGGTTTCACCCGCGTAGTTCCCGTTCCCGTGGGAGTACGGGGATAAAATGTAGCCTATCTTACTCAGGGTGAATGTAGCTTTCCAATGGTGAAAGAATTTTTGAAATCGGCACAGTAGTTTTTGAGTTTATTCATTACAAACATACACACACACTAAAATACAAATTTTTCCTCTTTACAATATTATTGTAGATATCATTCCGCACATAAATCCATCCATAGTTTATTTGGCCTTCTTCTCTCTCTCCATCCATCACCTCTTTTAATCACATGCGGTTCGTCCTTCCTCTTCATACAAAGATTGACAGCCATAGTAATTTAATTAACAACCCATAAAAGTCAAAACATATTGAAAAAGTAATTATAATCGTCAATTAATAAACCTCGAGTGTACTCGTATCAATGAATAACGGCCTTTCTGAAGCCCCAGCTGAGCGACTTTCTAATTTATATTTTTCTTGATTTCGGTTATCTTTTATTCAGCAATAATTGTCACGGTGGGAAAGGCCTCGATATTTATTGGCCAATTAAAATTCATATAAACATCTAATGGCTATTCATGCAGAACTTAAATAAATTCATTATTATGTTTAGACGAAAATAATGAGTATAAAAAACATTTGCATTGAGATCTATCTTTGTTTTATAAGTTACTGTAAGACTAGTTTCCGTCAAGCGATTGAGAAATGTTAAGTTTGTCGAACGATAAGCTCATCTTATTAGTTACTGTTAAATGCATAAATTTATAAAATACGTATTATAAGAGTAAGCATATAAATGCTTGATGTCAGGTCAATAGAAGAGACAAAGGACAAAGAACATAGCTCCAAACTCAAATCTACAATCATATCGCGTGTCAAAAATGTTATAACCTCCTTGAAATATAAAACTGAAATGACAATGTAGGTGAGCCTAAAATAGAGTATCAACCGTCAGATCATTAATTTTAGATGGATATAAATAGAAAATCGATAATCGTGCGCATTAGATGCTTGTGTCATATGTCATCGACTGCCAATGATTTCGATGTCACAGGTATTTAATTAACTTTTAAGCGCTTCATGTTAAATACTTGTATTCAGCTGCATCCGGATAGTCTTAAAGCCGTTTCCAATATAGTTGGGCAAAGGCTAGGTAGATGATGATGATTAAATTAATCAGTGCCACTACGGTAGGTACCTAGTTGAAACTTGTGTTACGTCGCTATTGAAAAATACATTATGTAAATGGGATCTATTGTAAAATGTCAAATATCCGAGATATTCCAATGATTTGTGATGTCATGACATAAAGCGAACACACCCACAAAATTAAAATGATTGAGTTTCATTTAATTTATATACTTAACACAAGATTGTTCGTTCGGATACCTAGATTAATAGCCGTCTCAATTTGTAGCCGATAAAAAGCCAATTGATTAAGTTAACACAAAAACGAGCGACAGTTAAAATAAATGTAAGTGTTTAATCAAAAGTATAAATTATACAACTTTACCTCTGTCAGTCTGTCACCTTAATGAGCTAAGAAAACAATAAATTAACAAACAGAAATAATTAAGTTATTTTAACACTTTATATACTGCATGCATTTAATTCAGTAACGTATTTGTTGTTAATGTCTAATCTAAAACTGAAAGAAAAACTCAAAACATTTTTTTTCATGTTGTTATTTGAATTTATGGAAACATGGCGTGTTGGAAATAATTCTCAACAAGAGAATCAATTGAGGAAAATTCACACCTATGTTGCATTTATTTACACGTTAAGTAACTAACGCTAATAGCAATTACAAGTAACAATATCCTTGAACAGTCATCAATCTACGGTTGTTTTCCAAACTTTGAGGTAGTTGAAAAACAAGAGCAAAATATTGTCATTGTATTGTCATTGCTTGCGGCGAAAGAACTGACAAAAATGGTTTCTATTCTGGTATTTTCAAACCGCTTGGTTTTCGATCTGTCATAACTACGATTTCTCTGCAATATTAGTTATTCTCATCTTGCTGCGCCCTAACCAGGTTATGTACTCACTAGTTTTAAGCTTAACGTGTAAAATTGGTTGTGTACATTGTTCGATATTGTTTGATGCACCTTACTATTTTCATCGTATTTTTTAGTCAGTGACATGTCCCATCCCTAATCCTTTCCCCGTACCTCACTTCACTTCGCTTTGCAACCTTACGTCCGATCGCAATGGCGCGCGCGCATTAGAAGAAAAAATCGATTTTAAATAATTTGTTGGCCAAATCTAACTCTAAACTAGTGATCTCGCTATTGTCGTAATATCGGTGAAGTGTAATTACTGTGGTGGACACTCAAGCAACCCTCAAGGACAATATTTTTTTGTAATTTGTGACCGCGTGCACGCGGAAGAAGATCAGCCATAAGAAACTCAAAAATAACGGTGAGAGCTGGACAATCGTAAGTGTTTGCAATCCTTCTAATGCCCTACCCTTTTCCTGTATAATCACTGATCGAAAATACGAAAATATCAGCTCCATTCAGCAGTCAGCTAGCCATTATCTCCGTATAATATTTTGAGGCCATCTTTAAAAAATAACTTCGCATTTTTAGTCATACAATACAGTCCATTTTTCAGGTGAATATTACTTAATTTATCAGACCTTTGTTTCCCCTTTCGCTTTTAAATCATCACCATATTTTTTGGTCCAATCGAACCGGATAATACTAGTTCTTAATTTAAAATTCGAATTTCGAACAATCCCGAAAAAATACGTAGGTACTCAATCAAATTTTAATATTCTGTTGAATTCTATTACTACAGTAGGTATTCAGTGTTGTGCTGGCTGAGCTTATTATTCGTAACTGATTATTACCTACATATTTTCGTGTTCAATATCGTACTATTACACACATTTATTAGAAAAATATATTTAGTCGGTGTTCTGAGTACACTTATTGGTCAACTACCTACTCATAATAATTTATCTACTTAGTTCGTTCATTGTTCGTAGTCGCAAGCGCGCGCCGATATAGGTACGTAGGTAGGTATTTAAACATAGCTGCTCTGTGGCTTCTGTGCCGCTACGAGTATTCGTATAGGTATTCGATAATTATCTATATCTTTCGTTTGCATATATATCTAATTGTGTCTTGAACGTCGTTTAATTTCATTTCGTTCGTTCATTCGTAATATAAGTAAGTACATTAGTGTTTACTCATACATAATATTATTCGTCCTGGTACATACCTATAAGTCGTTAAGGTTGTATTCAGGAGCTCTATTCGGGAGCATCTCGTTGTTCGTAATTGAGTAAGCCTACTTATTTGTGGTTTGCATACAAACGCCCATTCGTTGTTGTCGCATAGGTACCTACTTATCGTTGTCGTTTACTTTGGTTACGCTCGCATTGGAAATAGGTAAATTGTTTACTCATTTCATTAACTTATACGGCAAGACACAATTATAACGCATTTCTATACTTACGTCACCTTTTTAGTTTACACATTCGCATTTTTTTACTTATTGTTTAGAATCATGTCGAACGACGACAATAAAAATAAATTAGCCTTAATACAAGCTAAACGTAATGCACATTTCGAACGTATGCAGAATATATTCGAGTTATCAAAACAGGATATGAATGATGAAACTTGTAGGGAGTCATTTTTAAATAATGTCGCAAATCTTCAAAGTTTACGTAGTGAATTTCAAAGCGTATTAGACGCCTTCAATACGTGTTCTATTAAAGTGGATCCTAATGCTACTATAAGTTACCAATCTTGGATTTCTTTTGAGGAATTATACTGTCGGGTTCAACGTGTCGTTAATTTACTTAAAATAGAAAAATCTGAAACAAAAGAAACGCACAAAAATAATTTTCCAAAATTACCTCGTATCGATTTAGTTTCCTTTGATGGTGATATTCGTAATTGGTCGCTATTTTATAATCAGTTTAAGCGCGTAGTTCATGATAACACGCAACTGTCTGACTCGGAGCGCATTCATTTTCTTGTTAGTAAGCTGACTGGCAGCGCCGCGTCTTTGTGTGCAGGGATACCACCTACACCAGAGAATTATAAAATATTATGGAACTCGCTCGTGGATAAGTATGATGATCCGCGTTTTCTTGCCGCGTCATATTTAAATCAACTATTAGAATTTAAACCGATATCTGCTAAATCTACAACCGGTTTAGAGTCATTTATAAATACATTTGATACCGCAGTTAGGGCGCTCAAGCAGGTAGATTTGGGAAATCTTACGGACTTTATTTTGTTACATCTCGCATTGCAAAGGTTAGACTCCGAGACAGTTAAGTTATTCGAAATGAGCAATCGCAAGAAAGTCATGCCCTGTTATGATGATTTAATTGAATTCGTTAAAGAACAAGATAAAATAGTACGCTCTAGTCCTATTATTTCCAAGCCTCAACAAGAGGGCCAAACTAAAAACTTGTCTAATTCAAAACCGAAATCCACAAAAGCTTTTGTCGCTCAGAAAGCCGATAATTGTATTATGTGTAAGTCAGACAAACATGATAAACTATACTTTTGTTCTGATTTTACAAAGATGACCCCTCAGGAGAGATTTAATTTTGTGAAATCTAATTCGTTGTGCATTAATTGTTTAAATCACGGGCACAAGGTTTTATCGTGTCCTTCGAAAAGTGTTTGTCGTCATTGTAAGTCGAAACATCATTCAATCTTGCATTTTGGTTCATCTGGTTCGCAAAATAATGTATCTAATTTGCCCGCTGTCGCCTCCGCTCCCGCTACCTCTCAACAGGTTGACCGCACCTTAAACGTAAGCGGAGTGGAATCTGGTTCGCCATCGAATGACAATAGTACGTCTGTTTGTGGTGTTGCTCGTGACTTTTTCGATAACAGGTGTTTAACTACTTTGTTGAGTACCGCAAAAATAAAGGTTTTAGATAAACATAATCGTGTGCATTTCGTACGATGTTTAATTGATTCCGGATCGCAGAGTGATTATATCACAGCTTCGTGTTGTAAACGTCTATCGTTATTTGTTTCGAATAAAAATCGGTTTCTTGAAGTTCAAGGCATCGGTGGTGCATCTCAACGTATATTGGGCTTAACCAAGGTTCTGTTTACATCTCGTTTTGACGCTAGGACACAGTATAGCTCGCAGTCACTTGTAGTTGACAAAATTACGTCACAGCTACCAGACGCTTTTATTGATGTGAACGCACTTCATTACTTAGATAATTTACCGCTTGCCGATGATGAATATCATTCACCCGGACAAATTGACATGCTTTTGGGTGTCAATTCATATTGCAACATTTTGTTATTTAATAAAATTAGTCCTGGTAATAATTTGCCTACAGCAATCGAAACTAGTTTGGGATATATTTTAATGGGAAATGCACCCACCATAATTTCACCTCAGTCAACTCTTTCATTCTGCGCTTTTACACATGAGCAAATAAATGATTCGCTTCAGAGATTTTGGCAATTAGAAGAAGTGCCTTCTACAAGCTTTATAAGCCCTGAAGAACAGGTTTGCGAAGATATTTATACATCTACTACTACTCGAAATGTCGATGGAAGTTATACTGTTAATCTGCCTTTTAAGGAAAATGTCGATCAGCTTGGCAATTCTTTTATATCTGCAAAGCGTAGATATTTGTTTCTCGAACGTAAATTCGCGCGGTCTCCTGGATTACGTGAGGAGTACAATGCCGTTATCACGGAATATCTCAATAAAAAATATTTGTCGCTCGTCCCGCCCGAGAATTGTCTCGAGTCAGGATTTTATTTGCCTCACCATCCCGTTATACGTCAAGATAAATCAACGACTAAACTTCGTATCGTACTCGACGCTAGTGCTAAAACAGACTCCGGTTTGTCACTTAATGACGTTTTGCATACGGGCTGCAATTTGCAAAATGATATTTTTCAGATACTTTTAAAGGTCCGTGTATTTGAATTCGCTTTTTTCGCTGACGTTCGTCAAATGTACCTCTGCATCGAGGTCCATCCTTCGCATCGTTCTTATCAAAGAATCTTATATCGTTTCTCGGATGACGCTCCAATCGAAACTTATCAATTTAATCGCGTTACCTTCGGTCTTCGTTCTTCGCCGTTTTTAGCATTGCGCACTATGCGACAACTCGCTCATGACGAGCGTGATAGTTTTCCTCTCGCTTGCAGCGTGTTAGAAAGTGACATGTACATGGACGATCTAGCTTCCTCCGCTTCTAGCCTGAAGGAAGCGGTCGGAATGGCATCCGATCTAATCCAGCTTCTGAAACGTGGTGGTTTCGAGCTAGTGAAATGGACGAGTAATTCTCTTGACTTGCTCGGTACTATTCCTGATACTCACCGCCAATCGGAATCAGTCTCTTTCGACACGGACACATCATTCAAAATTCTCGGCCTTCAGTGGTTGCCATCTTCTGATTCGTTTAAATTCACTGTCACGCCACCTAATCCCGAAGGTACTAAACGTGCGATTTTGTCTGTCACAGCTCGCCTGTATGACATTCTTGGTCTTGTTGGTCCTGTTATTCTATATTCAAAATTGCTTATCAAGGAACTTTGGCTTCTCAAACTCGATTGGGATGACCAACCTCCAGAAGCTGTTCTCCGTTTGTGGAATCAGTTTATTTCGGAATTACCATTAATCTCTAGTCTTTCGTTTTCCCGCCATTTGGGCGTTGATTCGCATTCTCGGCTTTATCTCTTGGCGTTTTCCGATGCATCCGAAAAGGCATATGGATGCGTTGTCTACACCTATGTTTTGAATAATAATCAGAAACCCATTGTTCGGCTGTTATGTTCGAAATCTAAAGTCGCTCCTATTAAAACTGTAACACTTGCTCGGCTTGAACTTTGTGGAATTCTTTTAATGGCTAAATTACTAAGGGTAGCTTATGACACTATTCCGAAAAGGCATAAACATCCTATCGAGGATGTGTATGCCTTTTCGGATTCACAAGTTGCTCTGTGCTGGGTACATTCTTCTCCTCATCGGTTTAACACATTCGTAGCTAATAGAATAGCCCAGTGCCATACCTATTTCTCGTCACACTATTTTCGTTTCATCCCGGGTTCTCAAAACCCCGCGGATTGTCTGTCGCGTGGACTATTACCTTCACAATTAGCTCAACATGAACTTTGGTTCACTGGTCCGCCGTGGGCATCGCTTCCAATCGATGATTGGCCTGTTTCGGAATTTTCTCATACTTCTACTCCAATGCCTGAGGAGAAGTCAGCCGTATTCGCTTCGAAAAATAAACCTGAACATATCCTTGTAACGCTAAGTTTAAAGTTCTCTAACTGGGATAAATTTCTTAGATGTGTAGTTTATATGCTTCGGTTTATAAAAAAGCTCCCACGCAATAATTGCATAACCGCATCAGACTTAAACTTCGCAGAATTGACTATCGTGAAGGCTGTACAACACACGTATTTTTACGAAGATATAGACAAAATTAAAAATTCTAAATTATGTTCTCATGCGTTACGCAAACTTTCCCCCTTCTTAGATCAAGGGATATTGCGTGTAGGGGGTCGCCTCGCTAATTCGTCGTTGGATTACTCGCAAAAACATCCAATTCTTTTGCCTCGAAATGGACATATTATTGAACTTATTATTGACGCTTACCATGTCAAACACTTTCACACAGGTCCCAATTTGTTATTGTCGATACTTAGACAAAAGTTTTGGATTTTATCGGCTCGTCGCATCGTACGTATGCGTACTCATCGTTGTAATATTTGCTTTCGACTCAATCCAAAACCTACATTTCCAGTTATGTCTGATCTTCCAGAATGTCGTGTCGAGCAAAGCAAAGCCTTCTCACACACTGGTGTAGACTTTGCTGGGCCATTCAATGTAACTTTTTCTCGTAAGCGCGGTGTACGCAGCCAAAAGGCGTACCTGTGCCTTTTTATTTGCCTAGTTACCAAGGCAGTTCATCTAGAACTTGCTTCTTCGCTTAGTTCGGCATCATTTTTGGATGCTTTCAAAAGGTTTCTATCTCGTCGTGGTCCTTGTCAATGTATTTACAGCGACAACGGTACTAACTTTGTTGCATCTAAGGCTTATCTTAGCGAGCTAAATACATTTCTTCGTTCTGAGGAATACTTTAAGACCTTTACTCACGAGTTGACAAACAATCGTATAGCTTGGAAACTTAATCCACCCAGTGCGCCTCACTTTGGGGGCATTTGGGAGTCTAATATTAAATGCGTCAAATCGCATTTATTTAAGGTCATCGGGACTCAGATTTTGACTTATGAGGAATTGAACACAATCCTCATTCAAATTGAGGCTATTCTTAATAGTCGTCCTCTCTATCAGCTAAGTTCCGACCCTTCTGAACCTAGTGCTCTTACGCCCGCGCACTTTCTTTCGCTCGCACCACTTTCTTTATTACCTGCGGCTGACCTCAGCAATGAACGAGCTAATTTGCTTACTCGATTTTCGCTGCTAGACTCTCTTGTCCAGTCATTCTGGAATCGTTTCAAGTCTGAGTATCTCCACAATCTTCAATGTCGCGAGAAATGGAATACCTCAGCTAATCCAGTTTTGGTCGGCACAGTAGTGTTACTAAACATGGAGAATGCACCTCCTCTTCAGTGGCCTCTTGGTGTCGTCACTAAGTTGTTCCCTGGAAGGGATGGAGTAACTCGCGTTGTTGAAGTTAGGATCAAGAGCGGTGTACTTAAAAGACCGATCGTAAAGCTTTGTCCATTACCAAATCAATAATCGTTCAGCCAGCATACATAAAGTTTACCTAGTTTGTAGTAATAATTTGTATTAATTTTGCCTCATTAACTTTAGCTTTACTTTGTAGTTTAAACTCTTTGTTCTACCTCTATTGAAGGGGTTCCTTCAAGGCGGGGGGGATGTTCGATATTGTTTGATGCACCTTACTATTTTCATCGTATTTTTTAGTCAGTGACATGTCCCATCCCTAATCCTTTCCCCGTACCTCACTTCACTTCGCTTTGCAACCTTACGTCCGATCGCAATGGCGCGCGCGCATTAGAAGAAAAAATCGATTTTAAATAATTTGTTGGCCAAATCTAACTCTAAACTAGTGATCTCGCTATTGTCGTAATATCGGTGAAGTGTAATTACTGTGGTGGACACTCAAGCAACCCTCAAGGACAATATTTTTTTGTAATTTGTGACCGCGTGCACGCGGAAGAAGATCAGCCATAAGAAACTCAAAAATAACGGTGAGAGCTGGACAATCGTAAGTGTTTGCAATCCTTCTAATGCCCTACCCTTTTCCTGTATAATCACTGATCGAAAATACGAAAATATCAGCTCCATTCAGCAGTCAGCTAGCCATTATCTCCGTATAATATTTTGAGGCCATCTTTAAAAAATAACTTCGCATTTTTAGTCATACAATACAGTCCATTTTTCAGGTGAATATTACTTAATTTATCAGACCTTTGTTTCCCCTTTCGCTTTTAAATCATCACCATACATTGTGCATTAAATAAATAAATAAATACTTTAAACTCCAGAGGATCTGAAAAACTGGATGCAAAAAACACGTCTAACTAAATATGGCATAAAACACACAAAAACGTAGGCGACTCTATAATAGCTTTTAAGCTCCTTTAAAAGCACAAATGCAAAGTTAATTTAAATAATATACTGGCCAGTAAGCATTAGTGATGAAGCAGTATACTCGAATCGAAAATGCAACCGAGCAACTACGCCGGCAGAATACAGGATGTAGAGAAAAGCGGGCCGCATCTAGCAACCACTGGCTTTTCATTAAGCGGAAAGCCTTACTAAGCAGTTATCAACCACGGCCCGCAGGCGGCTTAACGCCCAACTTATTTGTTAAATATATTTTGAGATTAATTTATTATTGTGATTCTGTACGCTGTTGTTATTTGACTTTAAATGTGATAAACAACTTTGTTATAGCTATTTGCTGTTTCAACAAAATATCGCACAATATGTGTGCTTTATAACAATGAATAAGTGTCGAATGTTTAAAGGCTTATCCTTTGTTACTTCTTGTGTTTATTTTTCTAAAGTATTTAGGTCAGTCATAACTTCAAACCGACTGGTCTTATTTACAAAGTAAGAGTGCCGTGTTCGTTTCTAATGATCGCTAAGTGGGTCATAGTCCTCGTAAACGTGTCACACCAGCCTGGACATAGATAGGGTGGGTGATAGCACAGATTACTTTGTTACCTGTTTATTTTGTACTCATAGTTTATGGACAAGATAGAAGAGCTTATTCAAAGACCCATCTATTAACTTCAAAATAAAGAATGCTTGTTAACCTTTTCATTTATGAAACGGATACGGACAAAGTAGGTTCTTCTCTGCATAAAAAGACCGTGAATTAGGTACTCTGATTGACCAATTGGTGAAAAAAATAATTACTGCTTTTAGATCTGGAAATGGACTTAAAGCTCGCCAAATTATTTGCATGCATGATCCGGACTTACCGAAAAGCTTTGCTAAGTTCCAAAGTTCAATACTAAACAACTACCTTAGATCTAAGTTCAAGTGGTTGCAAGCAAGATTGCCAGCCAGCGGTCCGATTCCCAGGAAAACTGCTATTTGGATTTCCCATTAGGAAATTCTCAAGAGCAGCCCAAAGTTTGAGAGTGTGCTCTATAAAATGTCATTATGTTCACGCCGGTGTGGACTCTTGTTAAGGCGCTTAGACGAGCTAAATTAGCAACTCTATTTGTGGTGGTTCAATCTTCGTTTGAAATGCTGTTAGAATAAAGTTCTAATCAGCTTGCACTACAAAGTGGTTGTTACGTCAGCCACTGCGGGCCAAATAGCGCGAAATGAGTGGTTTTGATCGATTTACAAAAAAACTATTGATTGGATTAAAAAACTAAAACAGTATCATGCTAATATATTGCTTGTAGAATTATTTGCCAAAAAATCAAAATGATTGCATGCATATTAGTATGTTTTTTATTGTTTGAAAGAT
Source organism: Xestia ashworthii (assembly GCA_950022955.1). Taxonomy (NCBI): domain Eukaryota; kingdom Metazoa; phylum Arthropoda; class Insecta; order Lepidoptera; family Noctuidae; genus Xestia; species Xestia ashworthii. The sequence goes on from OX465561.1 coordinate 12,852,023, forward strand.
ATTTTTAGAGGTAAGTTCGTGATTTCTTTTTATCGAGCCAAATTAAATGTATTATGTTTTCAAAACAGTATCATGCTAGCATATATCCTGAAGAATATCACATATTTTTCTGGTCTTGTTTATAGCAGTGAATCATATACTTTTAGTAATTATAAAACTCGCGTTTAGCTCGTGTAATCGCCTTAAATGTATGTATTTGCACTTATAGTTTTACAATACTGAGCCCACGAGAGGTCTTATAATAGAAGGTCTCTTCTGAATTGAACCATTTTTACTTTCTAGAAGACGTGTTGTGTGAAAAATATTACCAATTTAAACTGCTTTCAAATTCGCATGATACATTTGAATCTAATTAATTTCCAGTCTGAACCATTTTTCTGCTGCGATCAGGTTTGGCATTGTATATGCTGCTACGTACATTATATACTACTGGAAAGGAAAGATTACTTACCACACACCCACATCTCTATTTTCGGAATACAGAATTGATTAGATGTGTGCCTTCCTCAAACTCACCGACGGTAACTACCGAGAAAACTTGACACGTCTCATTAATTACAACGCTATCCTATTACTCAAATAAATTAGAAGTCCAATCATTGCTTCCAGGTAACACTAATTATCATAATTTTAAGACATACTTATGAATATCACAAGCCACATACGCAGAAGACGAATAATATAAGTTTGTGTAATTCTTTTGTTCTTCGTTGTTCTTGTCTTTTGATTAAAACATCATCATCACGCACAGCCCAACTTCACTCACTGCTGGGTATAGGCCTCATTTTGCTTGTGCCAAGCTCCACGTTTTTGTGACAGCCTCATCCCGCAACGGTAACAATGCCATCTGCCCAAAGGAAATAAAAACATGGAATACTTTAATTCTAGAATAATGAATGAGTTTTTCTACAGTATAATAATCTCTTGATGGTTTAGAAGTCGTTTAGAAAAGGTCTACCAAAAGCGGAATCCAAACTCCAACAAAACACGTTTTGATTAAAACCACTCGATTTTTATCATGTTTCAAACCCCAATGCCAACTAGTTTTCTGAAACTTTAGAAATGAGCCCTAGTTTTAGAATAGAACATCTTTTGTTAGAGCATTCGTGGTATTTTCAATACCCGAGCTGCAAGAGCCAGTTATTGGATACGCGACGTTCTTTCGTCTCTATTAGGATTGCATTGTTATCTTTTGTCGCTATAACTACGAGCATAGATTGAAATAATACTCCGTACAGCCCATAGCTATGGAATGTAAAACTCCCGCTCCAAAATTTTGATGGGAAACCCAGTTCGGATTGCGCGAGAACAATTTTGAACTTACTAAGTTTGACATTTCAAACGCGTTCCAAATCACAGTATTAACCATATTTATTTTTCTATGGCACGAGCTGTTCTTTATTGTACGTTCAAACATAACATCACGCCGTAATGCCCAAGGATTAGGCACTTCGGGCCTATAACACCCATATTTTACATACGTACGTACGTAAATATGTAATGTTTTGATATACGTAAGCAAACTTCTGATTTGGTGTCAAGTTTTAAAGTTCGGAGAAGTTTGAGCTTTTCTCTCCAATATTTATTTTGAAAGTATTTTTAGGTCTAAGTAGGCAATCAGAATGTATTTAAAATGCTAATCCGTCGTTGTATACAATGAAGGCAGTGTTAGCTTTGTAAGTTTAGTTATGTATTTTTCTATTGTCATGCATAGCAGTAGTCGCCTCAACTACCCATATACATTTGAGGAACATCTCTAGAATGTTCCCAACGACAGTAGTCTATGTGTGTCCGTACAAATCTTCCAAATTGCTCGCTGGATTTTGTTAGAGCTTTCACCACTTCTTAGAGCTGTTTTCGAGCAATGTTTTGGTGTATTTTTACGACTTCTCCATACTAGTGTTTCATTAGCTTGTTATGTATGACTAAATACTTGTATGTAATGTTTGTGATTACTATCATCAAGAAATTAGTCAAGTCTAGCAAGTCATGGTGGCTCATCATGTTTTTTCTGGTAGATTCCATCTATTCTTTGATGGCAATATAAATTGACGACGAACACGAGATGTAGAGTGCTGAGGGAAATCACAAGACGTGAGGACTTATAAAAGCTCTCCTAAGTATGGTTTTCATGTCGGGCCTCTACTATTCCTCATCAATTTAAAGTTAAACAAATAAGACTTGAAGTAAAAATTCACAATAATAGAGTTGCAGCCAGTTCCAACAAATAGAACACAAATACCTACAACTGATTCAGACGATTCCGTGGTCTACGTGTCTCTGTACTCTCGTCTCACTGACGTCTACAGTATTTTTAGATTGTGTTGTTGTTACAGTATTTTCTTTTTTACATTCTGACTAAGCCTAATTATAAGCCTGCCGTGTTTTCCGAAATAAAAAAATGCACAATGAGTCAATAAACAGTGGACAAAAATTAACATACTATAGCGATTCGTAAAACCGCACAAAAATGTCGAACTGCAAAAGATCGTGAACAAAAAAATGGATATGATTGTGGCAGAACAGGAAAACATGACACAAAACGGCATTTAGTGAAACAGAATTATCAATAATGATAAAACGCCCAATAAGCTTTTAAACCTCAACAAAACCAAGCTACAGCACAGTAAACTCCAAATATACCTCAAGATAAATCCCAAAATCTGATGTTAGCGAAAGCCAAGTGCACACACACATAAGCAATGAGTAATACTGGTACTAACAGCAGTGAGTCGAGTCGTCTGCGCGATAGGGCACGCTCCCATCCACCGGCTCCTCCGCCCACTAGCCCGTCGCCACTCGCCTTTTTCACAGTTTGTGCAATTTTAGAGGTACAAATTTTTAAAATAATGCATGCACAGCGAGATTCTCTTCGTCTCTTTTGTTTTTGTGGAGTTCGCCGAACTGTTTGGTTGGTTTAAGGCTCATAACGGATGTGATAGTTGGTTTGTTATGCAGTTTTGGGATTATGACTTTTATCTATTTAGTTACGGTTAGTGGAGATGTTTTGTTTTCAGATTTTAGCTGCCGCAAAGGTGCAGTAAGAGATCAACCCATTAAGCCTCCGTGCAGCTGCATGTAGGTTTGAAATAACGCTACGGAAATTTAAAAAGCCGAAGCTGAACTGCAGTTTTTTCAAAACAGAAATTCTGCTGTAGGTACGCAGAAATAACCTAATCAACAGCATTGCAAAACCTTCAATTCAAAATTCACAAACACACTCAAGATAATATACAAAATTCAAAAAGAACATTGTACGAAGCTCTTTGAAATCTATTCAAAGGAGTTTATAGGTACATTCTCAAAAGTGGCGGTCATAAAGATTGTATGACGTCATATCCGGCCCTGGCACACAATTATCGCGTCTGTGGACTAGTTTCAAGGACCACATTAAAATTACTGCATTTGTTTGCGAGTATATCGCATGCAAATATTTTTTTCCGTTTTTGTTTTTAGTCTTTAACTAATGGGATGATTATTGTGTCCTTTCTTAATTGATTATTCTTCATCATAAGAGTTATATTGATTTCTCTTTGTTTTCCTTAGTTCGATTTTGATATTATCTTCCCAGTATGTTCTTGTACTAGAATGTTGAAATCGCTTTCCGTGTCTGTCTGTGTCACTGTGTTGTTAAACCACACAATGAATACGGTTGTCAAACTTGAAACCATCAGTTAGAGAAAATTTATTCCGGAAGGTACTCGTATAACTTATAATACAATACTTTATGAAATTTCAATGGTTTGTTTAATCGTAAAAATCGCCCAAAGCAGGACGGGCGCACAACCCAAAGAAATGTTAAAAGAACTCAGTAAATTAAGTCATTTCATATTCCATATGCGCTTCTACAGTCCCATTAAACGCATGCTGTATAATTATAATGGCACTTAGATTCAATCTCGCGTCAGTCTAGAATGCGCTTGATGACTCCAGATATAACGGCTTCGTAATGCCATAAGCTAAACTGATTCCACGATACACATCAAGAAATAACGGTATTACCATTCTTTTTCAAGATCTGATTGGAATAACTCTAAATCTTAAAAACCCTATCAAAATATTGTAATTTTATTTCCGAACGTATTTTTTTGACTTGTTTCTTATCAATACGTCTTCATCATTATCACCAGCCTGATATTTTACCAACTATTTTGCGGTTAGCTCTCCAATTAAACCGAATGCAGGTGAATGTTAGTATTTCACTTGAATTCTTAATTCTAAACTACATAGTAGTTTAGTAGTCTTAATGGCATGAGTTATTTCATTTACACCTTGTATAATGTGTTTTGTTTGAACAAAACTGTCATTGATATTGCTCTGCAACCGGCCCTGAAATCATGGTCAGTTTTAAGTACCAAGTTATAGTGAAGTTTTGCTTTAAACGTCATAACGTTACCTCCCGCGGGCTCCCTGTTGAACTGGGTCAAGGTAGGGTTGTACTTACATCGGTTTGTTGTTCATTGTTTAAACAATCTTCCTTTAATCTTGTCGAAGTGTTTTTTTATAGTTACTTTGTTCCTTAATAGCGGAGTAATTGAATTTATTTTTGAAGAACTTTGCAACAATTTGGATACTCGCGTAATTTAGGAGTTAAGCCTGTTATGAATGCATCATCACATTATCAATGTACGGCGATGAATAGCTCAGCATTATCTACTCGTAATCAACCATTATCCGGCTATACATATTAAATGCTGACGCATGCATGACTAATTTCTATTTACATTTGGATGTGTAATTCAAAAAATGTATCAAACAGAAGTGTGGGGCATAAAATTGTCGGACGATCCTATACTTTTCACAACCAGCTTTCATAACCATCATGAAAGCTATAACCAATAGGAACGATACAGCGAGGCAGGCAACAACAGATGACATCGTGAGAATAGCCTGCTAAAGGCAGAACCTATTCACGTCCATTGTCGCCCGTTGGCAAGCCCAAGATGAAATTGGCACACAACAGGCAAGGATTGCGAATAGCCACGAGGCGCAGACCTAGCTGAGGCTTAATTTGGGCTAATGAGATGGGTAAAAGCCATGACAAAGACATACATTATAACAAGCGACGAAGTAAGAACACTACGGCTATTCCGGTAAAGTAAAGACGGATTAACAACTACATATAAGTTGAGATTTATTTAATCGCGATATAAGAACTGCACCAGATGGGCAATGAGCATCACCTCATCTCATTTTACTAGCTGATCCCGATTCTATGATTACGTTGCAGTATGGTGTTTCATTAAAAGAATGTGGAATGGCTCAAATTGAGGACATGCTGATCAGGATTGTCTAAAATGGTCGCAAAGTGACAATTCATAATATTATATATCAATCATTTTAAGAATTTTAACAGGATTTTTAAAGGACTAATAAAATCTATCAACTTAGAATCAAGATGCACAGCTTGACCATCGCCCTAGGATATAAGACAACGCTTAGTTAAACGACTAAAATAGAAATAAATAGCCCTTCGATATTGAAATACCGTCATAATGCAACAATGGACATTTAGCGGTGTGAAGTGACTCACTGACCGCATTTATCCATGGACAAAGCTCGCGTTATGGTGCTAATTGATACCATACTTATGCCATAGTTTGTGATTGGTTCCAGTTAAAATGTACGGTGGATAAATAAACATAATACTTTGCTTTGTTGCCCGATGGGAAACGATCGCTGATATTGCTCGCTATATTTTGTTTACGTTGAATTTTCCTGACGATTATTTTCTATATTAGTCAGTGGATTTCTGTAGTCGTGATACTGAAATAGAAGAGAAATTTTGAAAGTTCGTTTTCAATTTTTTTGATAAATGAAAGCAAAAACTTGACCAACCTGAAAAATTAAGAGTTTAACTCGAACTCTTTTAAAACACTTTTTAACCGCCTTCAAAAAGGAGGAAGTTATCTGTTCGGCTGTATATTTTTTCAACGTACGAGTATGTTCATCGATTTCTCCGTAATTACTAGTCCGATTTACGTGATTCTTTTTTTTCTGATTTGGTAGAAGAAGCTTGCGCGGTGGTCGTATAGTAAATTTTATTCCTATTGTTTGGGTAATTGATGAATTATCTCCCATAATAAATATTTTGTCTTCTTTGTCTTTGTCGATGTGGATGGTATCATGGGATAATGATCTTCTCATAAGTTTTTGTATCAATAGAAAATGAATACTCGACCAGAATTCTCAATAATAAAAAAGGCAACAGTTTTTCCAAAAAAAAATGATCCGGAAGTAGGTGAGTAAAAAGCCATAGAAACAAACAAAAGTGTCCGACTTCCCGAAGGTTGTTGTATGCAAAAAAGTTTTTTTTTATTAATATGTAACGCTTGAAAAGAGACAGTCTCTGGTATAGACTAGACTCCAAGTTTAGTCAGTTCAACAATTCCATTGCAACTGTATTTTACTTTTGCAACCACAACTAGGTAAGTACCAATATTTATCGAACGATTGTTTTTTTCCTGTAAAACAACTAATGACTAATTCCCTCCATTCAAACACAAATTATTACTAGAATCAGTATTAATTTCAGTTTACACCACATTATGTGTGAATTTGTAACATTTCATCACGATTGCACAGCTTGTGTAGGCGTAATTATACTACGTCCGCTACGTCCAGTCAGACCTGAGCTACCTCGTACATAGATCATATCGGTACATACAGCTACAATAGATAACTTATTCATGTTAACACAAGTTTTATTATCCTTTATCATGATTAGTACGAGAGGGGAATCTTTAATCACTGGTCAGGTACCTACTCGACAAGTGGCAGTGACGACTTCATTCAATGCTCATAAATGTTTGTTGGAGAAAATCGTGCTGTTGATACTACTAAACTAGTTTGGTTAGTATTCATAGACAGAACTTAATTTAACCGAACTCTCTCTTTATATCGGGAGTTCAGAATATTGAATGATCACGGAAGATATCCCGTATAAGTGACACTATAAGTTTAGAATTTAGATATATACCGTGAAAGCTTGAAACATTGTATCTCTTTGACTTTTCCAAATCATGAAAGGTAGATAGGTACTGCTTTGGAGAGCAATGAAGACTATGTTTTTAAATGGGCGCAGAAACGAAATAATTTAGTCCCTATTCGAGTGCTACGCATGTGTCCCATAGAGTTTGCACATAAAGACTTTTAGCTAAGCCAGGAAACAGGCAGAATAACTGTCTACCAACGTAACCTAAAAACTTCTTGTATGAGTGCTTACTAAGCTTGAACATGACGGCGACCTTGCACCGCTCCGATAAGATAACCATACAAAAGCGCATGATAACCGCAATCATTTTCCCACACAAGCAACTACAGTTTCTCCTTTATAAAAAGATATCCTTTCACATGTTGCACCCTTTATATCCCTATTTATAACACAATACATTAATGTGGTTGCAATTTCGCATGAATCAGCCGACATGCGTCAGTTGGATATGGTATTTGTCACCGGCGGACTACTGACCGTAAACTCACGCTGACTCTACAAAGTGGATAAATTACTCTACATTTATATTCACAGTTTTAAAATAAACTCTGTACTTTTCTACCGATAAAATATTGCGCTTATATGAGTGCGCTACGTACATATTTTTTCGGGAAGCCCGCAAACTTGATCAGTCAACACTATCGCAGTTCTCGCTTTGAAGTCCGGACGCGTTTCAATTACATTCAGCGACGAGTTATTTTATTTGAGTAGACGTGTGTCGGGAACCTAGTAAAATGCATTAAATAAATACAAACAAAACATTGGACCAATTAAAGTTCACGTTTACAAGCGTGAAGTTCACATAGGCGCTGTTACGACGTGCTCTCGTAAACTGGTTCTGTATGGTGTATGGTGAGTGATTGATTTCCATTCGTTGTTCCGTGGCTTTGTTGTGTTTCAAATGATCCGGTGTTTTTATTAGCACTGCACGTCTTTGTTCGCGGTACGTGAGGCTTTTCAAAAAGGGGTGGATGAAAATGTAGCACCCACACTTTTCCCTTTTTTGTCTTCCCTTGAGCTCGTTGGGGGTGCCCTGCCGCGATTTAAATTGAACTGCACCTTTTGCGTGCAAAACGGTAATTAGTCTCATAGGTTACGGGAACCGGAGTTAGGGTTTTTGTTGAAATAAGCGTAACATAATAAATGTGAAGTATTATGAAAAAGGTTCTTACTTCGTAGTAAAGTTTCACTCAATAAAAATCATATTGCGCTTGCGATAACAATAAGAAATGCTCCGGGTTTTACATATTTAAGTTCCCCGACGATATCGTCTCGGGGAGTTCCATGAATGCTTTTATCCCGGAGCAAAGCAAATGGATTGCGCTTAGCTTAAACATACATACAATAAGTAGTTGTTCAGTGAGAACAGTGACCGTCGACTGTGGATATACAATGTTCATATTACACGGTGTTGGCGGGAGGCGCCGCCGGCCGGCGGACGGCGTGTTTGTGTTTGTCGGTATCGAAGGATCTAGTGTTGTCCCACCCGCCCGGCCGGCCTCCCGGGACAGGTAGCCGGGAACATGCCGCCGGGATTCCCGAGACGTCACCCGCAATCCCCAACTTCCTACAGTAAATATTTTTGAAGATGAATGGTTTAGTGGGCGCCCGACTCGTCCCATTCAATAATGAATGCCTTTTAGTGCTCTCGTCGTCGTTCATTGTTGTTTAGCCCTTTTGCTTGTTGGACAAATTTAAAGGTTGGTTCTCACATAATTAAAGGTGATTTATGCTTTTACGAGAGACCCTCTGCAGACGTGATTACGTCATAATGTTTCACAAATACTTCTAACACTATCCTCGCTGAATCATCCGCTGAGTCAGATTAGTGCATGCTTCCGAAGCTAATTCTGAGATTTTCTTTTGAGTATTACCATTGCACAAACATAAACTACGCACGAATGAGCAGGGTTGCCATTAATCAGTTCGTAGAACTTCTTAAAAATTGCTACGCGATAAGTACTCGGGTTTAAAAAATAAACAGACGTTGCTTTATCGCATTTCAATATAAATCAAGTTGGGAAATTGTAAGGAGATCGATTTGGAACTGGTCATTTATTAACATAATGTTACGAGTATCATTTTAAATTAAGTAAATCAAGGTCGAGAATGTTTCGTAATTAAATTGACCTATAAATGGTTTTATTAGGTGTTTTTCGATCAAAATAACATTATTTAAGTATATGATCTTGATAATATACTTACTTACATCATATTATTTCAATTAAGTGCCTGCCTATTTACAGCAATAAATAATAAACAAGCAAAATAAATAATCCATTACATAAACACAATTTCATTGCCGACCAATCTTCAATGTCGGTCTACGGAAAACTACAAAAATAGTGCGGTGACTCATTTGCTCCGTCCTACGCGTTACCGATACATACTGAGCACATAAAACATCCAAGCGGACATCGTATTGCCTGTTTGCCATTTTATGTTCTCGTTTCTATAAAAAACATACGTAATATGGATGAAATCTCTTACACTTTTACATAATCTTTGTGATGTAAAAACGTTTTATTTTTCTATATTTTTCCCGCGGTTTGCGCGCGTCACTATTTTTATAAGCGTGAGTTTCCACGATGTGTATGCAATATTTATTTATGAGGTTTTCTTGTTTTGCTTGCACTTGCTTACATAACATTTTCATTTCAATTGAATGATTGAATTTCCTAACACATGTCTGTTACATGAAATATAAATAAGCATGTGTAGGTATATTATTTTATTTTTTTTGTAACCTACATCGCTTCGATGATTTGAAAGGTTTTTGATATGACATGAAATAAGTAGTCTTATTCCAACCTTTGTTGTAGCCATTTTACGCCAGTAAGATTTAGGTAGGTAACAAAATTTCAGTTTACTTGGATTTCACCATGCATTTTCGGGTCAAAATGTCTCATTAAAAAAGCGGCCAAGTGCGAGTTGTGTCGCCCATGAAGGGTTCCGTAGCAGCAAGTAACAAAACATAAAAGTTACGATTTTACGACATAAGACGTATTAAAATAAACTACTTACTAGATGTCGTAAAAACCAATTTTTGGTGGAAGTTTACATGGTAATGTACCACCGACCAATGTAATCTCTTACCACCCTAAAGACCAGGCGCTCGGCCACTATAGAAGCGGTTATGCATGCGTCAGCCAATAGCATCGCAGCATCTATTTTTTGCCGAGAACCTTCGACAAAAACACAAACGAAGTTTCTTTGAATTAAAAATTACAAATTTCTCTTTCTTTGTTCTTTTCGTAAAAAGGGTGGTCAGACATCTGTGATCATTGTTAGAAATCACAGATGTGCCAGTTTTTTTTTCTCGTTTTGTTTTGTTTTGACTACTATTGGTTCTAACAAAAATGGGTGGTTCGCAGATGTGGTCATCGGTGCAAGCGGTTTTGGTTTAAGAATATAAAGAGACCCGACCGACCGGTGGCCGACTGTACCTACATCATATTTTTTTTTTAGTTTTATCATTCTCTTATTTTAGAAGTTACACACATTGTACCACTTTGGAAGTCTCTCGCGCAAACTATTCAGTTTAGGACAAAATGGTATTAGAAACCTCTATGTCATTTTTGAAGACCTATCCATAGATATGGGTCTCACACGTATGGGTTAGATTAAAAAAAAAAATTGAGTTTCAGTTCAAAGTATGGGGAACCCCAAAATTTATTGTTTTTTTTCTATTTTTGTGTGAAAATCTTAATGCGGTTTACAGAATACATCTACTTACCAAGTTTCAACCGCATAGTTCTTAAATATTCGGAATAAAGTGGCTGTGACATACGGACGGACAGACAGACAGACAAACAGACAGACATGACGAATCTATAAGGGTTCCGGTTTTTGCCATTTGGCAACGGAACCCTAAAAAGAAAACAAAAATAGGTACCTATTTTTTTTACTTATAACTTAAATTACTTTTGAACTAACATGAAACACTCACACTTATGTCGAAAGAAAAAATACCTTCATGAAAGTCAACCCTCTCGTCGAGGGCGACTCGGACACAACCCACGCAAGTCTATTTCTATTACAATTCCCTGTAAATTAAACTCAACCTTTTTGTTTCAGGTAAGACACGTTGAAAATCGTTTGAGCCGTTTCTTTTGACGCCAGTAAGTATATTATACGGTAGACGAATATCCCTTTCATTTATGTCAATAAAGGGAAAATCTTTCGGAGAGCTGCCGAAAACAATATTTTTTACGAATTTTTCCCGTATCTCGCGACTGTAATTTATAGACAAATCAGCGTTATCATAAGCGCGTTATTATCTGATAAATTCGCTGCTTCCGCTCCACGTGTTCCTTTTTTATCTAATGCTAATAGATGGGAAGTTATCTCCATTTATTATCAGGGATCTTTTGCACGTTTATTTTTTAGTTTAACTGCTTTTCTAATTAGGGATTTCCGTCCAGAATGGCCACCTTGTATGCCGACAGTGATTTTAATATTTTTAACAGAATATGGATGACGACAGACTAAAAAAATTATGATTCTGTTTAATCCGTCAGTTACATTATTAAAAAATACTGGATACCTACCAGTAGTGAAGGGTTAATTTTTGTGAGAGATAAGCCGGGGTACATATTTTTAATATGTTTATATTATTTGTGTAAATACCGACTATGACATTTTTCAAAGGGAATCCAGTAGGAATAGAGTTGTATGGAACCTTCGCCACTGATACCTGCGTGTTTTTTCTTTCAGCAAATTAATAAAAAATGACGAAGATAAAACGCATCAAAGATCATAAGTGAGGGCTTGTGACGTCAGTTTCCGGTAAAAAAGAAAACTGAAATGTGACGTTACACGAGTTTTCGACACACTGTATCGTCTTCAATTTTTGTTTACGTGAAAAAGAAAAATATGTGTCCAATATTTTTTGGCAAATCTATCTGACGGACTTTTTAGATTTTTTGTCGTCTACCCTAGTGGCCATTCAACACAGAAACACACACACACTGAATTTCCTCAGTAATATAAACAGTTATCGGTTACCCCACAAAGCGATAACCTCACTTCTTTTCCACAGAAAAATACATTGCATTTTAAACAATTTAATTTACAGTTCGAAATTTGCAGGAAAATCCAACATTTTTAAAGCCAAAACAACGTGTTATTGCGTTTAATATTATAATATCATTGTGGTAACATTAAATGTTATGAACATAAAATAATTCGCTCACATCATCATCCATCTGCACTCAATAAATAGAGGATTACCTTTACTCGATTTAAATTGCCGTTTACATCAATATCAATTCGTATATATCAATTTTCATAATCACTATCAATTAGTTTTGTGATAATATGGTTTGCAGATCATTTTTCACATAAGTACCTATAGTAGGTACCTACATGTAGAATATTAAATAAGCAAGCAAAACGACACATCGATAAATGGTATTTAATCCTGCCTGTATTCTCACAATTCTTTAACAATCAATGATAACAATAATCTTTATATTACCTAAAAGCCAACAAACGGTTTTCCCAAACGTAAGAAAATGTATGAAACGGAATCACGGATCGATAAAAAAATGTATTAACATCAGTAACGCGAGTGCTAACATCCGTTTGAACGCAAAAATGTTATCTTTTCCGAAGCTTTGAGGAGCATTCGGAAATCCGCTCCGGCTTTATAATGTCAGTGTGACGTTTAGCGGAACCCGCCCGTAGAAATATACATCACATATAGGGCTGCACCATCCATGATCAGTTTAACATCCGATTTTATACCAATTTCAAACAAAATAAGTCACATTCACAATTTATTCATATTTTTGTGCACCCGTTTATTTCTGTTTACACGATAAACAGCTATTTTGATAACACTTCACAATGTTTGTGTCGAAAATCCTCAACGTTTATTTCGGGTTTAAATCAGATTCCGAATAAAAATGTTTCTGAAAACTCGAAACATTGCTGTCAACAGTGTATCGCTCGTTTATAGCGACTCCTCATCTTTATAGTGACCCTTAAAACGAACGGCTCACAAACAAACCTCTTTTCGGGGTATAAAACAATTTTGTTTATAGTTATAGCAACCCTAGGAAAGTGAGTGAGCGCTCGACGGTTGGACCTCTTTGTGGTACAATCAGGAATAAAAACACATCCCTCTTTGTGTCCGGGCCCCGGACGGGACTATTGCCGGACGACGGCTACGGACGCGCCAATCCACTCCCCTACGCACTTGTATACTTTTATACATATTATTTGGGTTTGAACAGGAAACACTTGTCTTGTCATGTTTGTCACACAAAGGGAAGCCAGTTGGTCCCCTTTGAACTGACAATTATAGATATTTTATTTCATTCAAAAAAACTTCTGTTAATAAGAATTCAGAGAAAGCTTTTGGTTTTAATTTCCAAACTGTGTAAACTTTTAAACTGTTTCATAGAACAATCATACAACATTCAATTTGTTTCCGGGAAAACTGTGCCAGACACGGCACCTTGTTAGACTTATACTGGAATCGGTCCAGTGTTGGTGGATAACAATAGACCACTATGCGCCTTTGTCTATGTGTAACGTGCCTAACCTGTCCCATAGCGGAATGCAGATCTGATATCTGTATTCCGCTTTGGTTTTCCAGCTTAAAAAGGCTTTTTCAGCTTTGCTTAAGATTCATGCCTCACGGTAGCCCGTGAAATTCAAATCTTCTTACGTTTTTACAATAGGCTTGTGTCCTAAAAAAAACTAATTAGTCCGTCAGTTAGATTATAAAAAAATATTTGACCCGTATTTTTTCTTTTGTTACATAAACCAAAATTGACGAAGATACGACGCTTTCAAAATTCGCAATACGTCACGCCGTGCTATAGTTTTTAGTGCGTTGTGAAGTCACGAGCCCCCACTCCGAGTTTTGATGCGTTTTATCTTTGTCAGTACTCAGTGATTTACAGTAACAAAAAAAACGTGTCCATTATTTTCTAATACTCTAACAGACGGACTAATTAATTTTGCAATTTATTGATGGTGGAAACTAGCCTATTTGCAGGCCAGTGCTAGGTTGTGTGTTGATGAAAAGATGATTCGCGACTGTAAGACGTATGTAGTTACAGAATAATAATCATCAATACAACCCTCCAAGTTCATAAAAGTCTTTTTTTTTTAGGATGGGAAATCATCAAATAACTTCTCCCACTCTGGGCGGAGCGAGAGGGAGTGTCAGACTTTTACTGACTAAAACCCATCCATGTTCCTTCCTCGCCCTTTATGTTCCGGGGCCGCGGTATCTCTTTCGAACAGGCCCGCAACGCGGGCAGGCTTCGGCCCTTGCGGGCCCCTCCCTTTATGCTGACATCTCTTTGAGGCGCGCGTGGAACACGAACGCGCCGTCGACACGGCCTGTCGTCATTAGACGGACGGACGGACGGCTAGCTAGCCCATAGCTAACCGTCCACAGGCCCGCGTCTACGGTGGCCGGTAGCCACCACGTGGACCCCGACGCCCGGTGCGTCTCCCGCGGCGGCTGGGGCGAGAGGCTCTCTCCCTCTCGCGTTCCGCCACCTCCTTCGCTAGCATGACTGCTTCGCAGAAGGAGGTGTCAGCTTCCCATTCCGTCTCGCTCCCGACCATGGATTGAACCAGGGCCGGACGCGAGAGGTCGCCGCCGCCGATCGCCGCTACGAGGACACGGCGGTGCTCCGCCCACGCAGGGCAGACCTCCACCGTGTGCTCCACCGTGTCCTTCGATCGATCCTCGCAGTGAAAACACCCTGGCGTTTCCTCCTATCAGATTCGATGCAGGAACCTACCGAAACATCCGTGTCCGATGAGGACTTGCGATGGCGGAAGGTGAGGACGCCGTGGCGCCTCTCAAGCCACTCCTCAAAGAGGGGACTTACCGCCACTGTCGTGGCGTGCCCTGCACGGGGTTGCGACAGTCGCTCTCTCCGTGTCGCAAGTTCATAAAGGTCTAGGAATGACTTTGACTTTGAAAAAGTATGTAATCTTATTTTCATCAACATACAAACTAGCTCTGGCCTGCAAATTCCAAAAAAACGTAAGAAAATTTGAATTTCGCGGGCTACCCTGGAGCTTCCACCTTAAAGGCCCAGAACAAAATAGAGAGTTACCTACTTTATAAACAACCTACAAACAACCAACAAATAAATAGAGAAATTAAGTTCTCAAATACTTTTTATGTAAGAAACCTTTTTTACTAGCTTTACCACAAGTGTATACTTGCATAAAAAAAGTGAAGCCTCAAAAGTCTTACATTTTTTTTAAAAGGTATTGTTCATATTGCTAACAATAATTATGGTGTTAACTTAACTTTTACACTTACATAAGTACATTCAAACAATAAAATTCGTATAAAACAACAATATTCATCGTAAATTGGGTCTACTTATAATACTTAGTACTACGAGTAGCATTAACCTTTATGTGAAACTTAACGAATGAATTCTGTTAAAACCAGCTTCCTACAGGGGCTTCAGGTACAGTAATGCGCTTCTGAAACTTATTTCGTTACTGCAAACAGGTTTAACATGTTTGGTTTTGAAATTTTCGCAAACACGCGATAAACGCCCTTCAAAGTTTACACACAAGGACGGTGGGTTAGAAAATGCTTTGCTGTTTAGTGAAACTAAGCAAGTTTTGATTCAAATCGATTGAAATACTGATTAAACATTTTATTTATTTTTTTAAGTATTTTAGAATGAATGAGTGAATTTTACATCATTTGAATTCAACATTCATCTCTTACTGTGGTATGCTATATCAGCTACCTTAAAATAGAATTAAACTATTTGGGTATTGTACATTATGTGAACGTAGTTTCCAAATCCTACAGCTACGAGGTCATGACGTTTCGGTCGTAAAATCGGGCATGTGCGAATGTGCGATACTCTATAAACTACCAAAGCTCTTCATGTCACCACCTACCTACGTATGTTTCACGAGTACGTATTGTAAGTTCTATAAAAGCCATCAGAAACAAGACAATCATCATCCTACAACGAATTTCAAAAGCTGCAATTCAACATTTTAATCTTAAGTTTACACAATTATAGTTTCATCACGATATAAGAAGTTTAAAGTCAATGACTTATGCTAAAATAATAATTGGACACCCAGAGGTCGTTTACTTGGGTAATGTAATTAATTTGTGCAAAACAACAGCAGATCGAAACCAATTAAATTTGAAATTAACATGAATTTTTATTAACCTTATCTTGTCTATTATCCTCTTAATTTTGCTTAAATTAAATGATTTGTCGATCTATAAAACACCTTGAAAAAAAGTAATCTAATCACAATAAATAGTATAATAACAATAAATGCATGGAACTCGGCACTGACCTATACCACGTTCTCCAACCTGCACTTAAATTTGCCTATAACAAGCAAGTTTTATTTATGAGATTTTATTGATCCTCATTTGAACTACATTAATATTGTGTAGGTATGTAATCGATCTTTCGATTCGATCGAGACCTGGGCTGTACTGCAGTCTCTACAACACGGTGCCAAATCGACTACCGGTACATCGAGGTGTTGAAGTGTTTGTACAAAAACGCCACCATGTCAGTCCGACTTCAGGACCAAACCTCGGAACCTATCCTTCTACAGTGAAGTCTAAAACAGGGACACTTCATATCTCCGAAAATGTTCACCGCTGCACTGAAGGATGTCTTCAAGGTTCTGTACTGGAGAGGGCTAGGCACCAACGTCAATGGCGAGTACATCACTCATCTTCGGTTTGCCGACGATATAGTGGTCATGGCTGAGACCATGGAGGACCTCAGTACAATGCTCGATGATCTCAGTAGAGCTTCCGAAAGAGTGGGTCTAAAAATGAACATGGACATGACGAAGGTCACGTTGAATGCCCATGCCACACCCATTCCTATCAAGATCGGAGACTCTACACTGAAGTTGTAGACGATTATTGTGTACCTGGGACAAACGCTCCAATTAGCTCCAAGAAGTTAGACAACTTCGAGAAAGAGGTCAATCGTCGAATCATACTTGGCTGGGCAGCCTTCGGGAAGCTGCGCGGTATCCACTCGTCCAACTTACCGCAGTGCCTCAAGACGAAAGTCTATCAAAAGGCTTAAAGTCACTCAAAATGCAATGGAGAGGGCTATGCTCGGAGTTTCCTTGCTTGATCGAATCATAAATGAAAACATCCGCAGGAGAACCAAGGTCACCGACGTAGCCCGAAGAACTGCCAAACTTAAGTGGCGGTGGGCAGGGAACATTGCTCGCAGTACGGATGGCTGATGGGGCCATAAAGTTCTGGTGTGACGATTTTGTCGTTATCTCTGTCGAAACTGCCGGGCCTGGGCCGGCAGTCTCGACAGAGATAACGACAAAATCGCTAACTTTTGATCGCTGATTACTAGCGAATAAATTCAGTCGCAATAATTATGCTTGCAAGAAACGCATCTTGAATGTAGAGACTTTCATTACTCGCAAGCATAATTATTGCAATCGAGTGTATTCGTTAGTAATCAGCGATCAAAAGTTAGCGATTTGTCGTTATCTCTGTCGAGACTGCCAGCCCTGGCCCAGCAGTCTCGACAGAGATAACGACAAAATCGTTAACTTTCGCTTGCTAATTACTAACGAATAAATTCGGTTGCAATAATGATGCTTGCAAATAATGAAAGTCTCTACATCCTAGACGCGTTTCTAGTGAGCATAATTATTGCAACCGAATGTTTTCGTTAGTAATCAGCGATCGAAAGTTAGCGATTTTGTCGTTATCTCTGTCGAGACTGCCAGCCCTGGGCTGGCAGTCTCGACAGAGATAACGACAAAATCGTTAACTTTCGATCGCTGATTCCTAACGAACAAATTTGGTTGCAATAATTATGCTTACAAGAAACGCATCTAGGATGTAGAGACTTTCATTATTCGCAAGCATCGTTATTGCAACCGAATTTATTCGTCAGTAATGAGCAACCAAAAGTTAACGATTTTGTCGTTATCTCTGTCGAGACTGCCGGCCCTGAGGGCCTAAAATTGCCGCTTTAGCAGAACATAATACGAATCACCACAAAAAATGTAATTACCTAAAATGGACTGTATTGTTATGACTGTAAAGTCCACTTATAGAATTTAAAATTTTTAACGTGATTCATTTAATGTTCTGCTAAAGCGGCCATTTTAGACCCCCTGTTTCGGACCCTTTAAAAGCCGCCAATTCGGCATTCTGTACCTACCTCAAACTAAGTGACATTGCGCAACATTGGTTACATATGGATATGTCACCGTAAAATTGTCAAATACGTTATATTGTAATATCTCTAGCAATATTGTAAAGTCTCGAATTAGTGTCAAATGAACATACTGCTTACAATAAAACGCATTATTTTTCGTGAAATGCTTGCGATGGTAGTCAACTCACGCGGTGTGGAGAGAAGGAGGGGTCCCCCTTGCCCAGTGGTACCACTCTCATGAAAAGATAATGTACCATTCCTGAGAAATATCGATTAATATAACCTAACCTTAAAACACTTCATATTCCCCTAAAAAGCGTAGTCGACGGAGCCCCGCTTCGCGGGGCCCCTATTTCCGAGTGCAGGGTTTAAAGGAACCTAACTAACCTAACGGGGGGGTGCCCCAAGTCCCGTTTATGGGGGCAAGAGATACTTCCGTATGTTCAGTTGACAATAATTCGAGACTTTACAATATCGCTAGAGAGATACACGTTATATTGTAATATAACGTATTTGACAATCTTACGGTGACAGATACAAACCGTTTGTCGACCTCACGCAGTGCACTCCTAGGTTTCTGCCTCACGATATATTCCTCTTCTGTTTTAAAAGCAGTGTTGCTTCATAACTGGAAACACAGGTAAGTTCAGTAACTGAAATACAGAGAGAAATTGTTCGATGGCATGTAAAGCTAAGTCAGAAGCCTATGGGCGGCATCAGAACTCTGGCACCAGACTAGGCACTGAGAGTGGAGAGTTGGTAATGCATCAAATAACAAACCCACGACCGAAGACTCGGTGTCCGGGCCGTTTCCATGCTCCTTCTGCCTCTAATTACAAAGGTGCGCTCAAAATGACGCGCCCCGTAAATCGGACGGCGAAGTGTGAACTAACAAGGTAAACGGATCGCGAGCAGGGATCAACAGGCTCACGCAGATGGGACGTGTCGTAACGAGCTTTACTTATTAGTGCTAGTTTAAACTTGTTATATCGTTCTGTTATTTTCTGCTTGGGGATGTGAAATGTGTGTGAATGTTTTCTTTCCTAATGAATTGGAACTAACGTGGGTGTACTAATGGTAGTCTTCTATTTGTACTTTCAAGGATTACACCCTCCACCGTAGACGCGGGCCTGTGGGCGGTTGGCTATGGGCTAGCTAGCCGTCCGTCCGTCTAAAGACGACAGGCCGTGTCGACGGCGCGTTCGTGTTCCACGCGCGCCTCAAAGAGATGTCAGCATAAGAGAGGGGCCCGCAAGGGCCGAAGCCTGCCGGGGTTGCGGGCCTATTCGAAAGAGATACCGCGGCCCCGGAACATAAAGGGCGAGGAAGGAACATGGATGGGTTTTAGTCAGTAAAAGTCTGACACTCCCTCCCGCTCCGCCCAGAGTGGGAGAAGTCATTTGATGATTTTCTTATCTTTCGTCAGTCCCTCAATGTTAACGGACTACCTCTTATGAGCTTGATGGAGTGCCACACTTACCAGTATTTGCAGTTATTCAAAAACCTTGATCATCACTTTGGAATTTGTTCTCTGAATCGTTTGCATTTGCCGTGAAGCTTTTCGGGATGGAAACCGCTCTACTTTTTTCTATCCGAAACTTCCAGTACCTAATCACTAAAACTTCAAATAACACATAAAAATAATTGTGCTATAAAAATCGAGTCGTTTCTTAATCTCATGATTTCGCAGTCAGCGATGTCTTATCAGTCTCAATGTTCGTTATCAGTTGTTGTCTTATCTTTTATTTGAATCAGCTGTTTTAATAAATCTTCGACGGCAAAAATACGATAAATTATTTTCTCGAAAACTTGTTCTTTCTTCGGTTGAATTAATTCGACGATTCTATGTATAGAAATATGAATGGGCTTATTAATATTCGTATACTTTTAATTGAATACCTACCTACTCTGTTTAATTTCAAATACATAATTTGATGCGAAAGCTTGAGGGTTTTTAAATTTTAATTTTAATGATAGTCAAAAAATATCTACTAAGTTTTGTTATTTAAATACACAGCATAAAGCACATTAAACATATTAATTAACCCTTTAAGAACATTTATAAATGATTAATAAAAATTAATGTTAAGTACCGTTTTTTCAGCAAATATAGGTAAGTACTTAATTATAACTTCCTTCAATTACTTTTAACTTCGATTTAGACTGCGTACCCACGAGCATTTTCCGGGATCTTCCGAACCGAATAGCAATTCCCTTCGTTTAAACTCGTTTTATCCATGTTTCAGGCTAAGCAAATCTAGCGGGACAGTCCCGAAAACTTGAACCAGAGATAGTTAATGTTTCGGGATTCCCGAGAATGCACTAATAACTTCTTCGGAGCTTCTGTGAAATATTTACCTCAGTAAAACCGTAAAACGCTTACCTGTCTAGCAATACCTATGATCGAAAACAAACTCTAAAGGTTTTTGCAAAACGTTTTCCCGCTATTTAAAAAAATAGGTCCAATATATCATGTTATTCTAGTATTTACTTGTCTTGGTATCATAAATCAATAGATATCAAGATTTTAAAACCCAGCATTCCGGATTAATCAATCAACAACGTATCAACCTCCCCGTTCCATAACCACGAGACAACAAAAACAGTCAAACTAAACCAACAACAGATAATCTGTTGCTAACTATTCATAGACTAATACCTCGTGATACAGCCGACGATTTCGCAGTTAACGGTCCGTACTCTGACCGTTAAACTGGTTCCGTACTTACTACTACTATTTGTACCTGCCGAGATTCGAAACCCTTAGGGGAGACATTGAGCTTCCGTGTACAGTAGGCCACAGTACTATTATTATTTCGATATTCTTACCGAGTTACTTATTATTGATTCTTTCCTTCAGGAATTTCTCGGTAGCAGCTACGGAGTCTGGTTTTGGACCTGATTAATGGTAATAGGCTCGCCCTCTAATATATCACCATCTGCTTAGCCTTTTTCTAAGTTTATGGTTGGCTTCCATTCTATCCGGATGCAGCTGAATACCATTACTATGGAACTTAAGGCTGGTGCTCTGATGAAAATTTGAATTTCGCGGGCTACCCTGACGCTTTGACCGATGAGCCCTAAAACTTCGCCACTTCCACCGCGTCATCAGTGTCCAATGTAAAGGTCACTTCGGCTGCATGTTTTTACTGTTAGTTACACCTCTGCCTAACCCTTTGATGATTACAGACGTGATGTTAAGTGGTTATACTTCTTAACACTTAACGGTTTTTTTCAAGGTTTTTGCGGTTTACTAACCTTAATGATCGAACGTCGTAGTGATGTGCCCTTATTTATTTTATTATTGTAACCGTTGTCTATTGTTGTGTTGTTCCGTTGTTCTCGATTGTCTGTAATTAGATGGTTATCATATTTATTTAATATTTGGTATTTTTTGTAACCTTTCTCTTGTCAAAAAATGTGTAGACTATGGTAGTAAGACATCGACCCACATACTTAACTCAAAAATATGTTTTGAAAAGTTCTCCATATTCTGTCATTTGCCAAGCAAATTCTGATATTTGATAAAGTTTTTGATTCATGAATAATATTCAAAATCGAGCACTAAACAATTCTTTTAGGTCGGTCATAGTATATTCGCTAAACCAACTCTATACGAAACTCACATAAAATATCTCTATATTAGTAACTGTTTAAACATTTATTTTCTCAACATGTTAATAACATAATTATGTACTAGTTAGGTATAAAACATAAACTATACAAGCACAGGAATCCGTCCAAATTACTTACCTAAGCTATTTAACAATTAAATCTCGCTGCATAGTAATCACACACTTATTCGCATCAATTAAGATAGGAGCCAAACATGATTATCTACACTGCCGCTTACAGTCATTTATACGCTCATATTAATTAGTAAATTTAGCTGATAATGCTAATTATAACGGAGCTCCTGCTGTTCAATTAAACTTGACTTGTGTGGTACAAAAAAACGGTGCCAATGAGGTATTGGGAAGAAGTTTGTAAGTATAAATAGGCACGTGGATAAAGGCAGGAGAGTATTTGTAAACACGTAAATTCGTATAGATGTATGTGAAAAGTTTGAGAACGAAACATTAGTACCGCTCGAAAGTTTTTCTTAAAGGAAAAGCTTTAAAAGCTCTCAGCTTCAGAGGAATATTGACCTTTAAAACCTCATATAATAATACTCATGTATTTAGTATTTATAAAAGAATGAGCTATCGCATAATAGGTATGTAGGTATTTCCGTTTCCTTTCAAATTTCTTCGCTTCCTCTTGTACAAACTTTATCAAATAAAAATGAATGCCACATTTATCTTCTCTATACGCCACCATTACCTGTTCCCTTACAAAATTGTTTGCTAACACAGTAATATAAATATTTACATAAACATAAGTGAAATAAACAATTTCCATGTTGAATTAGCAATGAAAGAAAAACAAGATTTATCGCGTGCCTGTCTGCCTGTTACAGTCGTAAGTCAATTGAGAAGAACAAGTTACTTTACCATATATTGGCCCCAACCATTGGTCAAACCCTTCCTTAGCCCAACTATGGAGCCAACCATTTGGAACCAAGATATACGAGGCTCGTATACGTACTTATAACGAAACGTCACTCAATACTCGGACTTTACTTGGAACTGGATTCAACCAATCAAATGGCTAGAATCTAGTTTTAACCATTATTAACCAATCAAATGGCTAGAATCTAGTAACTTGAATATTGAGTACCGTTCTGTAATACTGGCGCAACCGCTTCCATCTGACTCTTGTTTTTTTATTCTTGCTAAAAACCCGGCTAGAGTTGGGAGTTGGCTCTGTTTGTCACAATAACAAATGTTTGTTGCCAATTTAATGGTGTCCAAAACTAGTAAGCGTAACTGGTCATACTTAGCGTTAAATTAATAAATGAATAATAAAATAAATACCTACTTTGGATAATTGTCCGACTTTTATTCCTGTTTATTGCAATTCTATGCCTCTGGGATTTTCCGTGAGTTTTATCCTTTTGATCTTTGGAATGACCTATCATTAAGGTTACTTTACTTTTACAACAATACTAGCTGTTGCCCGCGACTTCGTCCGCGTAAACCACCCTTGTCACATAGGGGTATAAAAGAAGCCTTCGACTTGTTCTCTGACATAGCAAGTATACACAAAAAAAATATATTAAATCGGTGAAGTCGTTTCGGAGGACTTCGATAACAAACAATGTGACACGAGATTTTGATGTATTAGATAGCTTTGTCTGCGGCTTTGCTCGCGTTGAATTCGGGGTAATTTTAATAAAAAAATGAAAGAATTTCATTGCGCTTAAAACAAAGAGTAAGTAAAATTCAAGATCCAGCAGACTTTTAAAGATATACATATCTGGGTTGCTCATAAATTAGTTGGTTTCAAAGCAGAACAGAGGAACTTTGCAGAAGTATTGTGTAAAATCTTAAATTATTGTCTAGGATGGAATTACTATGCCCGGTAAATTACATAACGATACGTAGCTACGAGGACAAACAAAAATTAAAGAAAATTTAGATTTGTGTTCAGTGAAAACCATGAAAACGACACCCATGAAGGAAAAACGAAAAAAAATCCTAGGTACCTTCTTGGATTTTCATTTTGACCTTATTTTTGTTATCAACGACTCCGAAAACCACACAAACGACACCCATGACGGAAATATTAAAAAAAACCCTAGACGGCATCTTGGATTTTCATTTTGACCTCATTTTCGATATCAGCGACCCCAAAAAACATGAAAATAACACACATGACGAAAAATTTACTTCAACGCTATTTCGATTTTCATTTCGATCTCATTTTTGTAATCAGCGACCTCGAAAACCATGTAAACGACACCCGAGATGGAAAAACAAATACTTTTCCTGGGCGCTATCTTGTATTTATCAATAGGAAAGGAGTACTCTTGTGAGGTTTCGAATGAAATAGTCTTACCAATCTTGTTTCCCCTTAGAAACATTTGAGGCCCGTTTCACCCCTTGGAGGGTAAATTTTGAAAAATTCTTTCTTAGTGCAACCCTAGACTACATAAGGAACGTACTTGCCAAATTTGGAATCTGTAGACCCAGCGGTTTGGGCTGTGCGTTGATTTTTAGACTTTGTCACCCCATTTACCACTCTTAGGGGTTGAATTTTGAAAAACCTGAAACCCGTTTCTACTCATTTATCAATAAGAGTACTCTTGTGAAGTTTCGAATGAAATAGTCTAACTTATCTTGTTTTCCCCATTCAAACTTTGGAGGCCCGTTTCACCCCTCTTAGGGGTTGAATTTTGAAAAAACCTGAAACCCGTTTCTACTCATTTATCAATAGGAGTACTTTTGTGAAGTTTCGAATGAAATAGTCTAACTTATCTTGATTCCCCATACAAATTTTGGAGGCCTGTTTCACCCCCTTAGAGGGTGAATTTTGAAAAAAAAATTCTTAGTGCACTCCTAGACCACATAAGGAACCTACTTGCCGAATTTGAAATCTGTAGACCCAGCGGTTTGGGCTGTGCGTTGATTTTTACACTTTGTCACCCCATTTACCCCTCTTAGGGGTTGAATTTTGAAAAAAACTGAAACCCGTTTCTTCTCATTTATCAATAGGAGTACTCTTGTGAAGTTTCGAATAAAATAGTCTAACTAATCTTGTTTCCCCATACAAACTTTGGGGGCCCGTTTCACCCCCTTAGAGGGTGAACTTTGAAAAATCCTTTCTTAGTGCACCCCTAGACTACATAAGGAACCTTCATGCCAAATTTGGAATCTGTAGACCCAGCGGTTTGGGCTGTGCGTTGATATATCACCCAGTCAGTCAGTCAGTCAGTCAGTCAGTTTACCATTTTATATATATAGATGAATAAATAGCATTTACAAAACTATCGTTAGACCGATTTGGTAAAAACATTATAATTATGTATGTGTAATGCGCTTTAAATGGTGCATGTTTAAGATAAATCAGCAAATTAGTTACTGTTTATCTTTTAAAGATTAGAAGAGATAAATAAATGCGTCGTTCATCGTGGGGGTTCCACTATTACCGATAGCTCAGACGTACATAACGATATTTATAATTCAGTAGTTCAGCAAATTGGTGCTAACGTACGAATAACATCGACCAGACGATTATAACTGTTCAAAAACAAACAGCAGTCTAATTCCGATCTCTTAAGAGGAAGCTGACCGTTATTCTTATTGATAACATTACACCGGAAGACTAGAGCATAATTTAATACTTGATCTTCGTCGGCCAAGCCTTGAATGTATCTCGGTACTTCCTCTTCCTTCAGTACGGAGCTAGTGTATACGTAACCGTAACATTCCAGCTCGATTTCATCCGCACTACGCTACGGTGACATACTCAGATAAAACTTGACCTTAACCGCTCTATAGTCTTGTTATCAGTCAGCGACAAATATTTAGTGATTGTGGGCAGGGCTGCCCGGCTGGCGCTATCTCGGAATATTGTGATACGGGATACAACATCGGTGTTGAAATTTGTTTTTTTTTTTACATTTATGTTTATTTTAACCTGCGATTTTTATTAAATATTTTGCAATACCAATTACGTGCACTGTTAAAT
The DNA here is from genome assembly GCA_950022955.1 of Xestia ashworthii. Taxonomy (NCBI): domain Eukaryota; kingdom Metazoa; phylum Arthropoda; class Insecta; order Lepidoptera; family Noctuidae; genus Xestia; species Xestia ashworthii. The sequence continues at coordinate 12,877,775 of OX465561.1, forward strand.
TCAAGTGTGTTTTTTGTAAACAGTTCCGAATAAATATAAAATACCCATTTTAAAACTCTTTTCCGCGTACTTCAGAAGAGTACACGTTCACCATAAATCGCTTTAACCACTTTTAAATTTTATTAACCTTACCCTTTTAAAACTGTTTGGATCATGTGGCTTTTAATTGTATGTATCTCTCTCAAGTCGGTGTTGTACAGCCCTAGATAAACTGTGCTAAGTAAAACCGGGCACCTTTCATGTCCAGTATCAGTATGAGTGACAATTTAATGATAACAATGATGTTACGCAGTTATGTGCGATAACCATTCGATTTTATACTTTAAAAACAAGCAATTTATAACAAGAATTGACGTCTATGAAGTCGTCCATTTAACTAATTAATCAGATGCCAAAATACCTACTGGATTTGCCTCTTTCACGGCACGTTACAATGACATTATCTCGATTCGTTCTCGATCGCTCGAGTGACGTCTGACAGACAATGTTCCGCAATTAGCAGCGGTTGCAATTATATAATGAGCTTGACAGACCCCAAGTGCTAAGCGATTGTGTCATAACAATGACAGTTTATTGACAAGGCCCACCATTTGTCCCGGGCACCCCGGACTCCGGACCCGTTTACACCCAAATAAAATTCAACAAGCTCTGCAACAAAACGCCTTATCAAAGAACAGGCGCTTTGCGGAAGACTGCCGTTATTATCTCGATGGAGAAACCACTCATTACTGTCATCTCGCTTACCCGCGGGACGGCGCAGTTCGACAGCAAAGGATAGCTGCATGTCGTCGTGATCAATGGATGCAAAAAGGTGTAGTGACGTCGACAGGATGCTCGGGCGCAGCTGGCTGGAACTTTTGTGTTTTTGTTCTTTTTCTTTTTCCACAGACAAAAAGAGGTTCGTTTCGCGCGGTTTAGCTTCGAACAGCCCGCGCCTGTTTCCGTAATGGGAACGGAAAATGTTAATGAAGCATACGCCTCAGTCGAATGCGTGTTAAATTATTGCTCCTCCATCGAGGACCTGTAATTTGTGGAAATTATCGTTTCGAATACAGACAATTAATAGGATAAATATCAATTTCACAGGTAAAATCGCATCAATATAGTCACGGATTTCACCGTGTTATTATAGGGATTATTGGAGTGAATCCCAGCAATTAGGTATTGGCAGGTAGACCCGGAGGCGATGGGATGACATGACACCCTCGCGTTTAAATTGTTTTATAAGGTTAGTCATGAAAGCAATTAAAATCAATCGGGCGAGCCCTCCCTCGTATTTCCTCGTGTCATTAACAGATGTTAGATAATGAAAACATTAACGATAGGGAATTTCATGCGTTTAATGCCGACGGCAACGAGTTCCTGACAAGCTGGGCGAAAAAAGACACGAGACGTTATAAAACGACCGAACGTTACTTAATAGGGACATTTAAAATTAAATTAATCGAGATCTATCTGATCATTGATCGAATATAAAAAAATGTTGTATGGAAAAACCGAGCAGTAGCAAAACGGGTTCAATTAATTTAAACATATCACACACATAGGCATTAATTAGATCGACCCTAATAGATAGACTCCATAGTGGTTAATATATTTTGTCCGGTGTCTATGCCAACAATAAGAAGTTTTGCAATTTCGTAACGAATCTGTCTTCAAAACTTATGACCAGGGGTCAAACATGGCCGCTTTATCAGGATAGTTATAATAGGATAATAATATTAATTACGTTTCAATTCGTAAAATGGTCACAAAGTGACAATACTATGACCATTTTAAGAATTTTAACGTGATTCTTATCATTATCCTATTATGATTCTGCCAAGTCGGCAATTTTAGACCCCCTGAGATTTAACAGTTTTATTTTGGAACTTAAAACTCATTCCGGTGTTTTATAGGGAGGTACTAAGTATGTCCACATGCTATTTACTTCCTTCAAGTTAAGGGCTAAGTCAAATAAACTCTACTTCTTCCGATCTCTGCTTCTGACTGTGTTCCCAATCAAACACAAATGTCTTTAACATTCAAATACCAAACATCATTCGCATTCTCATAAACCCGTTCATAAACTCTTTACCAAAGTACTCAGGGGGTATCGTAAAATGTTTTTTTCTGGTGTAAAAGTTAAGACGTCTAGTGATTGTATCTTTATGCCAAACGTATTGACCCAGATCCACAGTCGGTGGTGTGGTGGTGTCCCGCTATTCAACTTGCTTGAACTTTTAATATGATTGTATTCGTTAACATAATAGTGTCTGTATTCTGACTTCTACTGAGATATCGTATAGGTATGATTGCTTAAATATTTGTTTATCTTTGATGTGCTTTGGCATTGAATTGATCGTTTTTATTCAGTGAATGTTATTGAATTGTGGTTTGAAGCTTAGAGCGCCTTTATTCTTTGTTCTTACTAGATTGTTTATTTCATCCAATGGCTTATATTTTCAAAGTGAGCTTTTAACTTGCACTGTAAGAATATACGGAGCAAATTTATCACTTTCCTTATGTTTAAAAGGATTTCGATAGCATGGTCATTTGAGAATCTTGTCTAAAAATGGGATTTTGGGTTAAGGTAAAGTCCCTAAAGGCTCATGGTTATAATACAAAACTGCGATAAAAAATATCTTTCAAGTCAAAATTCTAAGCGAATTAATGCAAAAAAGTTAAAGAGCACGTGACTGTTAGATCATTGGTATTTCAAGTTATCGTTATCCATTATTTTGATAAAGGAAATCTGATATTTATAACTTCACACTGTCCATATTACCTACTCAGTCACATTTATTTACTAAAAATATAGTTCAGAAAAGTTGAAAGCTTCCCTGCAGTCAAAAGTCAAAGTTCCCTGTGGTCGGGTAAGATAGTAGCTACATATGTGACACTATTGCCCCTTGCCCTTTTGCTAGCATGTGGGGCTTTCGCAGAATAGATAAATAAATAAATCTTTATTGACAAATTATTTCTCAAACATCAGTGTAGCCCTGGCTCTTGTACTAGGAGTTCCTGTATCACAAGAGACAAGACTGTCGACAGACAATTACTAAAGGGAATAAATAGTCTGTCTTAAGACAGTCTTGTCTCTAGTGTGCGAAAGCCCATATTCCGAGCTCCATCAGCCAAAAGCTCTTCCCACCCTCTTCGGAAATATACCAACTCCCAACTCAATGGTGTCAATTCTGTTGTGCACAAAATACACTTAATTTAGGTTATTGCTATCTTTTACTAAAAGGCAGTGCGAGACAAAGGCGGCTATAGCTATGAACTAAGTTAGAGATGTCAAACTAGTTTATGCCTTGCGCTTCACCGTGTTTTTAGTCGACATGTTTTTTCGTGCATCCTTCATTTGTATGGAAATATTAGTTCCAATGAAATTTGACAGCTCTAAATTACGTCCGTCTCTTTCCGGTTTTATTAGAGAGAAAAAGACAGCAATAACTTAAATTAAGGCGCAGACACATGACTTTTAGTGATTTTAAATTGATCATCACGTCTTAACTTCTAGTCTAATTTATTTGAAAAAAATGCATGTTATACTAGACCATTTCTTTAATAATTAATTGATATGTGAAAATGTGAAGAAATATTTGTATAACTTAGTGTAATTAATTTGTAAAGTAATGTCTAACGCGGCAAAAAAAAACGATACGCAAAAGCTATCGGGCGTATTTGCATGAAACTTAGATCATCTCAAAGACAATTTAATGCCCTTTATATTAGTATACGGTTTTTATCCGTATTGTGTTTGATAAATCAAGGTGGGTTGTTTTTTCGAATAATCTTGGTGCGCTTCAATAGCGGGGCTCCTCGGGGCGACGGGCGGCATTGTACCGCTGACCACTCTCACGCACGGGTATACGCTATTGCTAAACTTCTCCCACTCGCTCAAGGTCGTTGGCGTTAGGTAGCCCCTTAAGTTAAGTTTGTGCACAACAGAATCGACACCATTATCATTTAAGTATTTAAAGCTTAGCATTAACTTCATAAAGTTAGCTAAATAAACGAAAATGAAAACAGTAGGTATTACTCTGCAATTCTCGAAAAATTAGCGAAAAGCTAAACAATTTTCTAGGAATAACAATAACTCACTGCGGGATTTATTTTACACCTACGCTACGGTTTGACTCGACTAATTGTGAAATGCAAGGTTAACTAATTAATTTTCCCTCTCAAATGTAGATTTTTTAGTTTTGAGTATGAATGTGGATGAGTGAAGACCAAAGAAACGATGGATGGACTGTGTTAAGAAGGATATGGCAAAAAAAGAAGTGTCTGATGAGATGACGAAAAATAGAGCAGTATGGAAGAAGAAGACATGCTGCGCCGACCACAAATAAATTGGGATAAGGGCAAGAGAATGATGATGATTTAGATTCTTTAAGGAATGCCTTGCATGACTTCCATTCGATGTTCTTTTAGGGTTCCATACCTGAAGGGTAACAAATGGGACCTTATTACTGAGCCTCCGCTATCAGTTCGTCATCTTGTTTGTCTGTCAGCGGTCTGTATCTCATGATCCGTAATAGGTAGAGATCAGTGGCGAGGGGTTCATTCAACTCGAAACCTACCGGCTTTCCTTCGGAACAACCATTGTACTGGAGTCTACTATTGCCAAAAGTAAAACAATGTTGGTAATTCAGTTCTAACGTGATTGCCCAAACATTACTAACACTACAAATGGTTCGATTTATAGATATTTCAAACATTATTAAAAATATGCACCAGACCGGCTTACCGGTTACAAAAATTTACCCTTCGCTACTGTTATATAATAATAATACAATACACATTCAATTCAGTTGAAAATTTCAACTATCTAGTTGAAGTTTTCACAGAATGTGTATTTATTTCTGTTGCCGACAACAGTAAAATTGCCGATAACAGCAAATAGTAAAAATAAATTAAAAGGGGGTCCCCACTACGATGGTACGGAACCATTCATGCGCGAGTCCGACCTGAACTTGGCCGGTTTTTATATTTCTGTGTCTGATAGATATTTTTTTAACCGACTTCCAAAAGAAGGAGGTTCTCAATTCGTCATTTTATGTATGTTCCCCGATTACTCGAAGATGGCTGGACCGATTTGGATTATTTTTATTTTGTTTGAAAGGGTATGCTTCACAGATGGTCCCATAATCATCAAGTCAAGACCTGATGATGGGGAAATAGAGAGAACTCTTCAAACTTTATAGGCACACATGAAGCGATTTGGATAGATTTCGGAAGAGTACTTTCTCGGAGTGGCCCCCCTTCAATTTGGTGAAGATCTGATGAAGAACTTCGGAGATTGCTAACGGAACTCCTCAATAGGTAAATAAAAGCTAATGGACTGGGTCTATTGTTTACACCAGTTCATGACATAACATCACGCCAGTATGCTGTAAAGGGGTAAGCGCATGTGAAACACTAAAAAGTGAAAAATAAAAACTTTTTTGCAAAAAAATAAATCCGACTTCTAAAAATACAAAAAATTGAAAAATAACTTTAACTTCAGAAGTCGGTGGCAGAAAAACCAAACCAATCAAACAAAGGTCACCGACTTCTGAAGCTAAAGTTATTTTTAATTTTTTTTGTATTTTTAGAAGTCGGTTTTATTTTTTTACATTTCCTTTAAAGTGCGTTTAAATACGCGCGCACGGAAAACTTTAGTGGGTTTTTCAATTTGGCAATGAAGGTCCCCAGGATAAAGGTGTCACAAAACTAATCTTTATTGTTTTTTTAACCTGCACATTATAAGCATTTGTTTTCCTGTACGACGGATAACTTTTTCCTTCATAACTTGTGTTTTTGGAAACTTTTTGCTGCAATTCTCCTGTTCACCCGTCATACCCTTTGTCATTAGAAGTATTGATTGAAGCTATTTACCTACCCCGTACATTCTCAGGACTGCAGTGCAAGTACGTAGGATTCGATAGGACTCGATTAGATAAATCTGACAGTTATTCTCGATAAAATTAGTTTTTTATGGAGTCAAAAACTCATTCTAATCGAGTCCTATCGAATCCTACGTACTTGCACTGCTGATGCACTAAGCTATCGGCTTGCAAGCCTGCTCCGACCTTGAGTTCACATCGTTATGCGCATAATAGGTATAATCAATTTATAAGCGTTATTTTCTGCGCAGTCTGTGTTAGTCTGTCTAGCCTGCAACATTGATCTCTGCAATAATTTTCTTTTATGAGATCCGTAAGTACCTAAAACTCTTTGGGTTTGGGACCCAATGGGACCCAAATTCTAAGACTCCGGTGTCTACCCGTCGTTTGAAACCTAAGGTAGACACTACAAAGTTGCAAAAAAAACTTAAAAAATAATAAGATATTCATTGCATAAGTACTTTGGAATGGACGGATAACTACTTAGCTTCTACTGTTCGACTCTACGGATCGACTCCTAGGGAATTCAGAAGTCGAATGTGGATCCGAAATTTTAATAAACAAAGGAAATGAATGTACGATGTAATAGATTTTAAGATTAAAGAAATATTATTGTCATTCAATAAAAGGTGCAGTACTTCTGTGTTAAGTGTTACTCGTAGGTCATAGAATCATTAATCACCATGCCTGAAGGTGACAACAGGTGACCAGAATGTATATGTCACACCGTAAAATTGTCAAACACGTTATATTACAATATAACGTGTTTCTCTCTAGCGATATTGTAAACTCTCGAATTATTGTCAACTGAACATACGGAAGTATCTCTGCCCCCATAATCGGGACTTGGGGCACCCCCCCGTTAGGTTAGTTAGGTTCCTTTAAACCCTGCACTCGGAAATAGGGGCCCCGCGAAGCGGGGCTCCGTCGACTACGTCGTCGACAGCAGTATGGTTTCACCAAAGGACGTTGTACGACTGACGCCGGTGTCACTTTATTAAAACATATTTTTACTGCGTGGGAAGAGGCACAAGATGCCATAGGAATCTTCTGTGACCTCTCGAAGGCATTTGATTGCGTAAATCACGAAACCCTGATTTTGAAGCTTGAGCATTACGGTTTAGGTAAACTTGCGCTCAGTTTAGTAAAATCATATCTGAATGATAGACAGCAGCATGTACAAGTAAAGGGTGTAAATTCGATGGGTTTAAAAGTAAAAATGGGTGTACCACAAGGTTCGATATTGGGTCCCTTCCTCTTTTTAGTATACATTAATGACCTACCCCATTTATTTAACAACCATCCGCAAATGGTGTTGTTTGCTGATGACACTTCTTTAATATTTAGGATAAACAGACGTGCGACAAATCTTGACGACGTAAATAGCGCCCTACTGCAGGTTCATAATTGGTTTACCGCTAATAATTTAGTACTAAATGGGAAAAAAACTAAGTGCATAAGATTTGCTTTACCAAATGTCAAAAGTAGTGATTGTGACATAGTATTGAATCAAGAGAAACTTGAATTTGTCAATAAAACGGTTTTCTTGGGAATTACGCTTGACCACGGGATACAATGGGGTCCTCATTTAACATCTCTTGCAGGCCGGCTGAGCTCAGCAGCGTATGCTGTTAGAAAAATCCGTCAATTTACTGATGTTGATACGGCGAGGATAGTCTATTTTAGTTATTTTCATAGTATTATGTCATACGGTATTTTACTATGGGGACGTGCTGCAGACATCGAGTCTATTTTTATTCTGCAGAAAAGAGCCATCAGAGCCATATATGAATTACGTAGACGCGATTCTCTAAGAGAACTGTTTAAGGAAATTAATATCATGACAGTACCTTGTCAATACATCTATGAAAACATCATGTACGTTAGGAAAAATCTGCATTTATTCAGTAAAAGAGGTGACAGACACCACTATAATACTAGAAATAGGGACCAACTAGTTCAGCCAGGTTTCAGGCTTGCTAAAGTAGATTCATCTTTCATGGGGTACTGTTTAAAATGTTACAATAAAATACCTCCCCACATTCTACAACTGAATGAGACGAAATTTAAATCTTGTGTAAAACGCACACTATGTAGGCAAGCATATTATAAACTGGGGGATTACATTGAGGATAAAAATGCTTGGCTAAATGCTGGTCCTGCTCCGCAACCATAGATGCAAACTTATTGGACAATTATTGTGGTAGCTGCAGAAGATTGTAAAAATATTCTTGCATTGTATAGATTCCATCTCTTAGTATTGTATAATTGCATAACACATGTGTGAGTACCATGTACCGTAAAGCTACCATTTGCATTTAGTTATGTTTCATTGACTTGAATATGCCTTGGTGGCTGAGAGAATGTCATGCTCGCTTAAATGTCTTGCTGATGGTGGCGGGTGGGTCGGGTCATTTAGTTCCCTTCAATATGGTTGAATTGAATGGCGCTGATTCATGCGTCATGTTCGTGAACGGGCGCTGTCAGTCGGGACTGGTCATCTCTTAGCTGCCGTGGATCATTTGAATTGCTTTATTTTTAATTGTTGATTTATTTATTTTTACTCTGGACGCTCTTATTGTGCACGTCTTTCTACATCGTTCTCACATATATGTATAATCTCAACATGAAAGATGTAACCAAGATTTTGTAACAACATTTTTGATTGAAAAGAGTGTCCATGGAGTTTCTTGCCCGTTCTTCTCCATAGAGATCTACGTTAGGGAATGGGCAACTACAGTACTTTCTCAAGTTATTATGCCTTGTGTCTGTGACTGTAGCTTCGCTTTATTTTTCGTTTTATCGACATTCAAAAGTGCCGTAATGGTCTAGTTGAAATAAATGATTTGAGTTTGAGTTTGAGTTTGAGTTTGACTACGCTTTTTATGGGAATATAAAGTGTTTTAAGGTTAGGTTATAATAATCGGTATTTCTCAGGAATGGTACAATATCTTTTCATGAGAGTTGTACCACTGGGCAAGGGGGACCCTCCTCCACACCGCGTAAGTTGACTACCATCGCATGCATATCACGAAAAATAATGCGTTTTGTTGTAAGCAGTATGTTCATTTGACAATATTTCGAGATTTTACAATACCGCTAGAGTATTACAATATCGTATTTGACAATTTTACGGTGACATATATAATTTTATTATGTAGGCAAACCTAACATAGCTTTTCCTTTTAAGTTTTCCATGAATCGCAACCGCAACCGATCAAACTCGGCATTCAGCGTTTTGTGGTTCAATTTTAATGAGAAACCATTCTAGAAGGTTTTTCGACGAAGACTATACACGAAAATATTCCTACTTGTTTGCCGTTAGACTGTTTTTAATATACCTACAGAGTGTGGCGTAAATAGTGGTCCACCGTTAAGGATTCGATATACCAGATAATTGACTATAATATATTTCAATTTTAACCACTTTTACCCAAGGGTTCCCATTTTTTTTTTTAAATTGTCTTTTTTCACGAAATTTCTACCTTTTGTCACATATTTGGTTGTAGTTTCAACAAAACCATTATTTTTCATTTTGTTTTCTGTTAATTACTCCTGAATACTAAAGCTATTGCAAAACAATATGATTTTTTATTTGAATTTACGGCTCTTGAAGAAAAATTTAGTTCATCTCTATTTTTACCCAAATTTTTAACATATCAACCAAATTCAAGATAGATTTCAATTAAAAAAAATGTACTACGTAAAAATGGTTAAAATTCTAATATGTTATAGTAAATTATCTGGGACTGTGTCGAATCCTTAACGGTGGACCACTATTTACGTCACACCCTGTATATTCTATAAACAATGTTACGACACCCACAATGCCATTTTATCCTTGAGACTTACTCCAAAAATACTTCAGTCCAAATCTTTAATAGACACCTTATATTGGCGAACAAGATCTCCTTATGTCAAAGTTTGAAGTGGGTAGGTGAAGATCAAACGTCAATCTATTGTTGGAATCTTGCTTGGCGCTCCACTCTATCTCCTTGTGTAGCCGTATTTTTTGTTATTCGCATACAATGTAACCTTATATTTCATTTAGCATAAACTATTTCATATTTACTTATGTTAAGTTCGTTGCGCACTTCGACGACATTAGATGATGATATTTAATAATTTTCTTATCGAACCAATCTCAAAACCATTTTCACTAATATGCCATTTATCACAATCATAAAGTTTGCATAGCAGTCTGAACACGGTTCTTATCTCTAGATTATTATTGCGCATATTTCTCTTTTGACATCATGACATTTTTCGTTCGAAGTAAAACTCACTTAACTTTTAATGTACTGTCTTTCTTATGTACAAGCTAAAAGCCTCCACAATGTCTTAAGTTTCAACGGGACCCATTTCTGAGATGTGATACCTATCGTTTTTATTTGAAACTTGCTATTAATTTTCAGCCACATTTTCAGGTTTAATTACAGATTTATTTAAGAAAATGGGGTTTAGAATGTGAACCCTCTAGATAATCGCCCTTCCGAGACGGAAAAGTAATTCGTTTAGGACAATTCCTGTCGAGCCCTAGGTGTTTTATCGATCTCAGTGGGTTTAGTTAACGCGAGTAGTAAAATGTAACGCAGTACCGCGTGACGTCAGTTCTATTTTCGCCCTGCGGAAAATCTAACAATTCCAGGAAAGATGTTTGATTTATTAGGACTGCTATTCATTAATCAGTTAAAAGGAATACCAGTGAATTGTGTCAGTAGATGTTTATGTCTATTATTGTAGAGTAGCCGGTCTGTAACGGGATAGCACCACATGATAAAGTGATTGTTGCAGTGTCGCAGTCGGTATTCGCTAGGTAGCTGTTCTACGTCAGTAGTCCACGTGCCTGGGGCACGTGCCTGGTCCACGTGGTCACTGGCGTGATGATATAGGTACAGACGGATATGTTGTGACTAACGTTCGGACCAACCGATGCACAACGTATACATAATAGTCAGTACCTATCTGTTCAGTGCACAGTGCTCCTAACTTATTGTAATTATTCAACTTATAGGTCTTCTTACACCAGAATCATTTATGTTCTGAAATACATAACGTTGCGGTTGGTTGGTCACTTTACAATAAACATAAATAAAAGTCCTGTAGGTAATTACTTACCTGCGGCAACCCTTTTTGCAACGCTTATGTATCTTCGGAAAAACTTACAAACAATTGAAAATTAAGTTATTTCTTAGACAGTAAATTCAGGGACGTGCTCTAATGACTTAATGTAATGAGCCTGGTCTGGTTAATAAACTTTATTGGTTTAATCATTCTAACACTATCATATCTCCATCAATATCTATAATTATCTAACCACACTGGCGACGCACACATTGACTACGCCGACAATGTTACATGTATAGTTATAGGCAAATAAGAAAAAAAATTCAATGTGTCAATCAACCTACCTATTAGTACACTATCGTTGATTAAGATTATTTTATCTATGGGCCTCAGTTGGCTGTAAATAAAATTATTATTATTAAAAAACCCTACCCTATTTACAATTAAATATTTAAAACTACTGAAGCTATAACTGTTGAAGTATCACGGTTTTCAATGCCTGTCTTGAAAGTGTGAAGATCTGCAAAGTTTATAAGAAAGTTCGAATGCTCGCACTGCTGAAACCAAGAAAATAATCTGATAACCCGCAGAACTATTGCACTAATTCTGTATTTTTTAAATGATTCCCGAGCAAGCTGACTTCAGACCAGGTAAGTCCTCATCATCTGCCGAGCATTTCCCAAAATTACTTCTAGGTTAATGAAATGCAGCTCATGCAGCTGAATATCAGGTGAGTCAGTTTTGTTTATTTTACAATTTGGGTCTTATTTGTGCTAAATTAACGATTTTAATTCAAGCTCTGGGCAACTCCTCTGTCTATTGCAAATACATTATATTGTGTAGAGCATGAAAGTAAAGCTGTAAAAATCGAAAGATCATGATAACTGGCGTCCCCCCTGTAGACTTGTCAACAGCGTATGATACTGTCAATGTCGAATTGTTGATAGACTGTTGACAAAACTATGAGACAAGATTTATTTACCAGGGTTTTATTTGTGATTTGGTTCTAGGCGAGATAAGTTATAAACAAAACCAAGTCCTTTTAAGTGCACACGATTTAAGATACGGAACCTCAGAAGAATTAGCTCCCTCAAGGAAGTGTTCTGTCGCCCATTCTCTTGAATATCTATACGTTGAACCTAATGTTGAAGACTAGCTTATTACTTGGCATTTTACTATCTTTCGACATCAATCATCCTTACAATCCATTTCTGATCATAGAACTCCCAGTTATCGCTACAATGAATCGCCATAAACTAAAATATTGTGTGTCTTATTGTCGTTCGTGTTTTGGGAGAATTGGTGGTTGTAATGCATTATTATTTGAAGACAGAAGATCGCTAGCGCTACCAAGTTACCAACCACATTGAGATGAACCCACATTAACATGAACCCTGTTTTTATTCCCCATATTTCAGGAATGTCCCAGTTGTCACCATGAGAAGTAATGATAATCCTCATTAACTTAGACGTTAAAATTGAAGTTTAATTTGAAACTTCATCTCATAACATGTTTACTTAGTCTATTTCGTCCTATGTTTATGAAACTTGAGACTAATTAGTTTGAAAAGAAAGATTAGATAATAGAAAAATACCCACATGTTATGACTTACGAGGGTATGAAGTTCTGTCTGAAGCGTATTATTTTACAAAACCAATTATATGGAAAATTATTATAATAAACAACTAGGTACAGGAATATCTTAGTAGCAGCTCGAACTAGACTTGTGGCCCATTAAATTATTACAGATACAGGTACATCTCTGACTTACACATCGGGGAATACGCGCGATGTTATCTTATGATTAATTAAGTACAATAAATCAAAAATTAAGTTTAACTTGGCATTTATAACAACAATAAATGTTTATCTTAGCTTATGGTTATTTATTCAAAGAGGCTTTGCCTACGAACAACAAGTCATGGATACTAGTGGGTAATATGTACTGGTACTACTAGTACGTAGATATATCTATGTTAAACGGGTATTCAATAATCTATTGGGCACTTGCATTATTCATCGAGTTATGTGCCATTTGTTTAACATAAGTCTGAAATTCAATAGAGTGCGCACACGCATGGGTTCCGGCGGGAAGCTCGCGCACGAGGCGAAAGCTTAGTGTATGCTCGAGTGTGAATTGCCTACATGAATGTTGTCGTATTGCATTGCATTTAATGTGCAAGCAGAAACGAGCTTACGGTCACACGGTTAGGCGCGCCTAATGAGAAAGTTTATCGAGCGTTTATTGCGTAGCAGCGGGAAGCTTCGCCGCGTCGCCCGAGGCAAGAGGCGCTCCCGCCGCCCGCAGGTGTGCCCGCGCCCCCCGCCCCGCGCACGCCCCTCGCCTCCCTTCACCCCGCCGCGCACGACACAGCTTTCTTTCGTCCGCGACCGCCGCCCGCCAGTCGACTGTCAACCACGGAAGCGAGCGGTCGCTTCGTACACGCTCAAATCGCAAAACGCCGCGCCAACTGTAAACACGACGCACTATCTGAGCAGTGCTTCCGTTCGCGACTTAACCTGAATTCAGCGAAACTTTTCACGTCTAGTGTCGTGTTGTGCCAAACCTGTGGATGTCTTGATACACTTATGGATCGTGAAACGTAACTGAACTTCCAATACATGTAAATGTCACAAGTGTCGCGTATGTAGCAGTGTGGTGTCGGCCGGCGAGTGCCGTTGATCAGATCGTGCAAAGAAATTGTGGGCATTGTGGTATTGTGCGAAACGGGTTCCGTCTGGTGGACGAGGTCGCAAAAGCTACCGAATCTACATACGGCTACTGGGTGTCGCAGGCCGGCTTTCATTGCGCCTATGAGCGCTATCGTGCCGGCATCATCAAATAAGCTGTTTGACGTAAATGGTCGCGGCACATGGTGTCACATTACAATGTTCACGGAATGTCAACAAGCGATAAAATATTTATATGGTCAGCAGAACACAGCTTTAGTGTTAACTCTATCTATCGCTAATGTAACACATTTCAATACCTTGTAAATGTTATCTCCGAACGTAAAATCATGCCGCAAACGTTTATCTAAGTAACGTAAAGCTTGGTACACTTATTGAAGAATAATCAACATTTTCAAGGTCTCCCTAATCTTATTACCAAAACAATCTCGTAGGTACCTATAACAAAATTGTTTACTAACCTAAGAACTCTAAATTCATTTGGATGTCAAGAAGACCGGGCGGTGTGGTTGAAACATCTAGTGAACACAAGAGGCACCTCTAAATTAATTCTAACAAGATCCTTGAATTCACCTGAAATTCCGAGCTGTGTCCAGAGTAAACCTCCGTGGAATCTGTGCTGTAAGCCGAGCTTGTCAATGCTATCAATTAATGCCATCGAGGTAGTGCCCTAGTTAGACAAAAGGCGGCAAACAAGCTATCACACTGGCATAGAGGGGCGATTTGGAACGCTGTTATTGGCTCTCCACTAAATACCAATACGGAATACGCTAGTATAATCAATTTGTTTAGGATTATGGAGATTAAGATACGACCATTTGCAGCAATAACTAAAAGCTCTATTTGGATAAAGGATATAAACACATTCTTGTTTTTTTTATCTAAACAATAAAATGAAAGTTTTGAAAACTATTACAGCAAGTTTACTAAACAAATCTTGGATATAGGTGGGTTCTTTTCTATTATTTATCTATTGGCTTCATAGAGCTAGCTTCACCCCATGGATTCACCCGCATGCAAGAGATTCCCCTAGGAACCGTGCATTTATCTGACAGAAAAAAACATCAGAAAAAGCATCCAATGCCAATCGCAAATAATGTAACATTTTGGAACAATGGATCAAGAATTACAGAGATAGCTTTCAACTTTCAATAATATTTCCTCTCTACTTCAATTCTACGAAATTCGAAACTACTGAATTCGTCAGTATCGGAAATTCTGTAATTATTTAAAGGTATAAATTACGGAATTGAGATCAAATTAAATAAATCGAAAATATTCTGTGAGGACTTGTAGATTACTGGCATGGAATTCCTTGAGGGATTCTAGACTAGAGGGCTAGAGGCTTTAAGGTTCCCATTAAGCTAAAATTTACGATCCTATGCTAGGCAATTCTAATTTGTACTTTGCCTGTAAATCGCTTCATAAAATCGAAATCTATAATCCTCGCAGTTCTCAAATTACTTGTGAAGACATATAGTGTATTTTAACCCATCTATCTATTAAAGCTATGGTAAAAAAGCACTTAAAGCTGAAGATGTCTTTAAACTCTTCTAATGCGTTTAAAGCAAGATAGTACACGTCAAATAACTAAGAAAGATTTCATTTTATCAAGTGTAATTGTATTAACAAGAATTTCTACCGCTTGTTCGCTTAATTTTAAGCAAATTGCTTTCTGGAAAGTTTGCCGACGCTTTGCCCCTGTATTTTCTTTTAACATCAGTTTAGTTCATAACCGAGTGGTAGGTCCATAATGTAATTCATTAGGGCTTTGTGTGTTTACTAGCGAAGTAGCAAATTTGCGGTCTGTTGCTGCAGGTTGCACTCAAACATCAACCTTTGTGGTCCTTAAACTTTACCTCACATAGCCATTCTCGACTCTCAAGTTAATCTTCTACTTAGCTAGCTTTAATAGTACAAACCACAGCCTGTTGAGTTTAATTTTCTCCGTTTAACTTAAATGACGTAATTCTAAAATAAATAAAAAGGAATCCATTACAATTTGCATAACTGGATTGAAGATCGTAAAACATTAAATAACTGACGCTGTCAGTGATATTGCCGGAAAACATTGATTGTTTTTATAAAACGCCGCTCGTGTTTACGTCAGGGATTTCATCGATTAGATGATGTGATAAGCGACTATTGTATTCGCTTTTACGAGACCAGGATAAATAGAGGTGAATGCAATAAAATTGAAATTGCTGTAATCAACAATTTCGTGATTTTTGGAACAGTATCCATCACTGTGATCTTGAAATGAATAGCTGTAACAATAGGCATGATTGCGTATGATTGTTTAAATTAGTGCCGCGGAGCGTGGTAGGCCCGAGTGAAAGGCTTACTTTCTCCAGCCCTCCGGCCCTCTTGTACGATGTGGCTCTATTGCAAAATTTCACACTCTCCTAACACCGATAGCTATCAATGGCTTTAGAAACCTTATCTCTTTGCGCTTTCCTTTACCTTTCAGTAAGGAGTTATTCTGCTTTAATTACCGCAGTCCTGGATCTACCATGGCATCTGGTTAATTATACCGTACCTTCTTTGTTTATCAATTGAAAGGATGGATGTGATTACTTACCGTTAAACCTAACACAGATGAGGTCTTTGTTTTAGGGGCCATTATTTCAAGTTGAAATATAGGTACCTATTCAGATACTGAATCAAAATCGTATAGTTCTCATGATTGGCACAAATTAGCCTAAGTGACACGGTCCGATGCTCGTCCGACATCGAGAGAGTTTTCATTGCTCCTTTCTACCTCACGTAGGTATGTGGGTCGTCACGAATCGCTTTGTTAGACTCCCATTTTGTTTCGATATAATTTCCCGACAATTACTGTGACCAGATTTTATGAGGCAAATCATTAGAACGCCTAAATATCATCCAAATTGCCTATAAATTATATTAAAGGAAACTTTTAATAACTTTATCGTCTTAGCTGCTTCATCTTTCAGCATCTCTGCTTGGAAGATAGGTATAAATAAATTCCAATTATTTAAACTGTCATAAATCATCATTAGTTCTAAACTCAATATCAGATCCAACTCCATTGTAATTCTTTTTCAGCCTTCAACGAGCTCTAATATTTATGGAGTCGATTGGGCAATAAGGAGGGCCGATATAATCGATCTGTTATTTCGCACGGCCCGACGTACGTGAACTTAAAGCTAACTTACGTTAGAGCTGTGCGCCTAAGTGGAGTTTACGCAAGACGCCTTATGCCTTATGTAAGCAGTTTGTGATGCTTGTGAAACCAACCAGTGTGCTTTCGTTACTCGGGTTACAGAGAACGGGCCATCGACAAATTGCTAATAATTATTAATGAGATCGTGGCGCTCTTTTGAAATGATCAATCAGGAACAACTACTGACGAACTGCCCAATAAATTATGACAAGGTTTTCCTTTTCCATTGTACACCCTGAAATTAAAATACCGGCAGTAAAAAGTAAAATCAAAGGCCGTACATAAAGGAAAGTGTCAGATTATTTATTATTCATTGTATTGAGTTTATCGCACTGTCACGATAGCGGTAATCGATACTGATAACTTCACTCGTGATAAGGCGACTCTCACTCGTTTCTTAAACTCAGTATCAGTCGAATAATGTCGAATTTATTATAATTGTGTTATGGGCACATGGTCACGAACTCAAATAATATATTCGGATAGCACAATGAATCATTTACATAGGCACTGGTAAAAATAAATTATTAACAGTACCGTCTGTAGGAGTTGGTAAATAACATAATATCATAACAGTATCTAGTACGAGTGGATGCAAGTATACAGCCGTAGTTGGCACAAATTGGGTTCTCGCCAACATTAGTTGCCAACTGCATCGAAGGGGCTGCCCTTTCGAGCGATTGATTTTATCAACAGAACATTTTTGACCTGAAACCTGATATTTATTGAAAGGCAAATAATTAATACCATCGAACATATTTCAATAGCACCGGAACGAAACAATAAAACTGCATTGAGAATTGGTGATGATGTCCCTGGGAAGAAGCCAAGGAACTCTGCCAAAAGAATTTAACTACAAGAGTTATTGGGAACCAAGTCCATGAAACTAGCAAGCCCACAAAATATAGAAGTGCAAACACGCGTGACACAGGTACACAGACAAACGCGCGTCAAGCAAAGCTCATGGTTTAAGCTGAGCTGTCAAGTGTGAGGCACTGTTGTAAGACCTTATTGAATGCTTGTCCTATTGGGCGACCGCCAGAAAACATTGCCAAAATATTTACAGCGTTGTCGCCATTTGCTAATGCTAGAACTTTGGATTGGAAGCTTCAGTTTATATTGAACTGATTATGAAGAATTACTTCAGTGCGATCAAAATCACGAGAAACAATTGATTCTGCGAATCGGATATGCTATAAAGTAGTCTGCACTTCTGCGGCTACTTATAATAAAATTGCGCATTCCGGTAGTTTTAATTTTTTGTGCAAATTTTATCATAATTTGATTTATCGTTACGGCCCATAATTGTTGCACTTAAGGACTTGATTAATTAGGGTGGATCTTGTTTATGTTATGGTCCTTAGGCACTGATGTGTGCTTCATATAATAATGTAGAATTGAGTGAGGTTGTAAGTCAGGTGGGGCAGGTAGAGCGGGGAGAGGGCGCGGGGGGCGACCTTCCGTCGACAACATCTGTCACGGCAGCTGCCTACCCCACGATCGCACGTGCGACTACACCTATTATTAAGTTTGTTTTTTTCTCGAAAACTTGGGAAGTGTTACGGAAGATTCTAGCACATGTAGCTTGATTCCCTTTTGTGATAAAATGGCTGTTATAGAAAGAAGGTATCGTATTTTCAGTGCGTGAATTGTTGCCAGATAAAGGATGATTACAATTAGGTAGGTATAATTTGAGGTAATCACGTATACAAAAAGTTATCAGCGCACATTATCCAGCTATATAATATTTACAGCAAACGATAAGTAATCCTCTGCACTTATGTATAACCGGCACGTGACTTGCATACGCAGAAAACTAACAAAACAGTAGGAAAAGATCGCGAGCACCGATTTTTAATATGTGTTTCCACTGGCGCACACGTGACGTGTTTGTTTACCGGCGGCGGACTCAAGGCCACGTGCATTATTGCGACGCTATTCCGTGCACGTACCTAAGCGAATAGCGATGGATAACGCGAAATAAAAAATACTCTGACAGCACTGAAAATCGCACAGCCCAAATCTACTCACAGTTCACATATTAATATTTATAACGCTTTAATACTGATTCTCAGAAATAGATCAAGATGCGATGAAAATATTTTGCTATAACGTGATACAATCACCACAAGTTGTGGTGTAAACAAACAATAATGAATCATCGATGGACGCGCACTACAGAATTCACAGGAATTGTGTTTCGGCGGAAAGCGGTTTCGTTGGCGGGATAATTTGATGGATGATGCAGATTACATCTTGTCGAGCAGATAATCTTAAAACTTGTGTCACATTCATTGACTTGACCGTAACAACTATTGACATTTTAAAACCATTTATCACCAAGTACCTATACCTATCGTTCTATTTTGAATTTGCATTGAGAACAGTTGGGTCAAGATGACGTCAAGGCTGTCTGAGAACAACGATCAATGCGTCGGACACATGAACGATGCCGTTTAAATTAGTTCGACAATAACGAGTCGTAACGTAGGTATCTATGTTGATTAGCTGTTGACTAGGATCAGGGATAAGGAACAATAGCGCATTGCTCACAACTGAAATCGTTCAACGGCATTGCACCTCTGACCCGGCAAAGCCGCAATGCAGCGCTCGCCTACACCACACCAAACTACGGTTTATGTTTGTTTACCATCACATGCATAATCGTCGCCATCTCCCAATAAACTTACTTCGCAAAATGTCGCCAGTACCTACCGCGTAATAACTCGTTTTAATTGCTTTTACTGCTAATAAATTCGGCATTATCAAGCCAAACATAATATTAAATCACAATTTAATTTAATACGCTGTTTAAAGTGTCATCTCAACTATTATGTAAGTGCAATACCTACCTATAAGACGCAAATAAAGCTAAGTATCGGTTTCCAAATTGCGGAACATATTGGTTTCAGTGTGGGAGATATGACATTTCAATGCCAAAGGTCACAGTTATGTATTTATTCAGTGGTAGCTGAAACACAACCGATAAATTGTACGAAGCTGACATCGAAATATGAATTTACAGGGTGCGATCGAATACATACAGTGTGAGTCTTTATAATGTGCACATACCGAAATGAGGGAATCTATGCTTAATTTTATCGATGGAAAAAATATTTGTAAAAATCTTTTTTTTTTTTGTTTTTTAGATTTTTTTTTTTAATTTGTCCGCTGCTAAAATTTGTTATAATTCAAGGTCCCTTCGGCTGGCCCTACCTCCCCGCACCCCGACCCGCGCACATTAACAACAAAATTCACGGAAAAGGCTGTCTACCTGCTAAACAATAGTGCGTAGCCGTGCGCTGCGCCTTTCTTTAACAGTTGATAAGAAATGTTGGGATTGAGTTAAAAACATGCAATTTTTACCGTTACGTGGCTAATACGATGAAGAATAAAGTAAAGCAATAAAAAAAGTAGGTAATGGGGGCATCTTATTGAGAAATTTTACTATTATTGTAAAAATTGATGAAGAAAAAACCGATTTTTGAAAAAAAAAAAGGTGTTTATTTTCAATTGAGGGTAGTTTTTTCCCACAATTTTCATTTTATGAGGACGTCTAATTACTTCCAATCACTATGCAGTTTGTTTCATCGCGATAGATAATTCAGTGTAAAAGTTACTCCTACTAATAATTTTTAAAAATTCCATATAAAATACCTATAAAAAAAAAAAAAACTGATTTTTTAAATATTTTTTCCGTCGATAAAATTAAGTATAGATTCGATAGTGCACATTATAAAGACTCACACTGTATACAGTCGCGGACATAATTTGTAGCACATGTCAAAAGTGTTAAATATACAACGATTAAGATGTTGGCGGATGTACGACAGGCGATTTGTATGTGTTGGTAAACTTCGTGTTCGAACTGATTTCGTTTCTAGTAAAAGCGAAGTTAGTCCAAACTCGAGTCACGCTTAAATAGTTATACCAGTCTATATTAGACTTATATCTATTGAACAGCGGAATTGAACACGGATTTTTGTTTTAATAGGACCGGATTACAGACGCCGAACTTGCTGCTGTGATATCTTCTGTGATGTGCGAGCCAGCCCACGGATATTTTTATATGTGATTTACTAGTGCCCAGTACAAACCGAGTACAAAAAAAACGGATAATAGAGTTATATTTATTAGTGTTATTGGAACAATGAAGGAAGAGTGTAAGTTGTGTAGTTTAAATGGATGGGGTGGTGCTGCACACGGGATGACGGACTTTTCGATATCGTCGCTGATGCGGCCGGCAGCGAGCCATGGTGGGCAGGACCCGCGGCATGACGCAGTGCTGCTGTCTGCCTACCTGTTCAAACTAGGTGACTATCAATTGTATACGCTTCACGATCTCTACGCCAACAGCGGTGAGTATCGTGCACCACACACTAGTTCGCACGTACCTATTAACACCTCCGACACTAACAAGTAAGTTGATATATCACCTCCCACTAACACCTCACCGTGCATTATATAACTAACGTTAATTGTGTAATTATCAATTATGTTAATTGTGGAAGTTTTCTTTTTTGTAGCCAATAAACAGATTGTATACCTATTTTAACGCAATCCGATCAGTGTTCATTCAACATTATAAATACCTGTTTGAAGCCACAACTTGAACAGAGAAAATACAGTTTACAACAAATTCATCGCATTTAAACGACCGTTGAAAAGATTAACGAGATGGAATTGGGATTCCCAAAGAGACATCCTTGGAACTCATTGTATTCCCCGAATGCAGACGCGCTGACAAATCTGTGGAACTTAAAAGGCCAGTTACGTCTTCAATTGTTCCACAAATATTTCTGCCTTTATTTTAAAACAACGAGCATTCTAGATATAGTTTGTGTATCTGATCAAAATAAGAATTAACGACACATCTGCGTTAGTGATTATGCTAATTCATTTTATCATTTCTATTAAATGGGCGTAATTAAAAACTTTTTCCGAAAAGTATCGGCATTTATCATTTTTATGGCCGAAAATTACTAACATAAGCTATTAATGTCACCATACTTCATTGAATTAATTATGTGATTACACTGATTACTCAGATTTGGATATCATCCACTCTATCATTGTAAAGTGATATAAATAATGTAACATTAAGTATGTGTGTATGTATTATGTTGTGTTTGCGCATAAGTAGGCAGCACAATTTACGTCAATGATGCTTTGTTCATAAGCCAACTATTGTCCGTCTGTGCGCTTTGTTAAAGATACTGCGCAATGATCATATCGCGGAAAAAACATGAAAAAAGACCATTTTTCAACGTACGGAACCAACACTTGAAAAAACATGACATTTTATGTAAGCCAGTGAGTCACTGGACAAATCGTGAACGCAAGCTTTATCATACACATTTTTTATCCGTGGCTATACACAGGAAGCGATATAAATACGGATTTTTATTATAAATTGTGAGAAAAATACGTTAGGAACGCGAATCAAACTGGCATGAATTGATTTAATTTATAATCCTATACTTAGGTACATCCTGACGGTTCCATATTTGCCATGTTTGGTGGCTAACATGTATTTATAATAATCACGAAGCAATAAACACTTTACATGGAAATCGTTATCCCTAACCATTAATTTGTTTTTACAAGTGCACATAATATTAACATCTCTGTGATAAAACTTAATAAGTATTGATCATTGACTTATCGTGTATTATCCCTTAACTTGGCAAAACAAAAAAGTTGTTTTAGAAAGATGCCGTTATTATATTGTGTTTGTGTTCTTATGCATTCAAAATTCGCATGAAAAAAAATAAAAATCTTGTCTGAAGGGTTTCCTGAAAACACAATGTAAAGAATATTTAGCAAAATAGATAATGCTGGGTATACTTACAAGTTAGCAAATCCAAGTCAGCAATACTTTATAAACAAGTTTTTTTTATTTAACCCCATTGTGCATGACTAATAATGGTGAAAGTAAGTGACAGTTCCTATTTAAAAAAAAAACATAGCTTAATAACGTTACATATTTAAGTCAAAATATTGTAATAAATAAGTTTTTTGCGTTTAGCCGTTTCAAGGCAATTGCAGTGAGCACATTGATCATATTCCTCGCCATGGCTCGACCTTTTTTTTCATTTTTCCTTCAGTTTCAGTAAATTACATTTAGTTCGAAATCACAATAACTTACCTATTGGAAAGGTCATTAAACTGTTATTGTTAATTGCTTACCATCGGATTTTGTTGAGTATACCTACCAATCGTGTTAACTGATTCGGCGTCGTTCAGGTGACAAACGGATTGCAAATAATTAAAAAAAAATAAACTACTTGCACAGCTCTCGCGCTCTCACGTCACCATTTTTGCTTGGTAATGTCAAGTAAAATATTGCAGTGTGCAAAATATTTTGAATACTAAACTAAATTAATATTGAAGTGTTTTTAGTCTTTTATACACAGAACCATAGAAGAAAATTTGACGTCTAGATTTTTTATTTGTAACGTTGAGTATACTCAACGCGACCAAACTAAGGGATATTCAACATAATATGACCATTTATTGTGTTGCAGATAAAGTATAATCAAATTGTCGGATACGAATTTTTATTAAAAACTTACACGGCACTCGACAAGTTTAAATATAACTATCGACAAGCTGGCGTTTAATATCCGGCATCGCCAACATTCATATCGAACCATTTTTAGGATAGCGTTTATAGCAAATCTAGACATTTAAACGTCTGATCATCTTTATTACTTATCGATAAATGTTGATTATATGATTTTTATGCGCCCATTCCAATAACTAATAATACCAGGGATTTACGCTTGTTACAATACAAGGCTATTAAATCGCACATACTGATAAAAGGTGTAAAAAACCTCTTAACGAAGCCGAAAGGCATTTGTTCTTCCCGTCGACACAGTGGGCTGAAATTGAACTTTCATAGACATTTTCATTAAATTTTTTGAGTGGCTGTTTTTTTTGCATGTGTGTGCTTCGGAAGACTAAGTACATGCTAACAAACATAAAATTTACGGAAAAAGATTGCAAACGGCCCACAAATAATTTTTTTTTGAAAATTTTGTATGGAGTTGACATTAACATCGGCGATACTCAGCTATTTCACGGTTGCGCCTTATTTCCTCGTAGGTGATTTAACTACAATTTATTTAGGATTTTTTGGTATACTATTTAACCCCCGCGCTGCTAAGATTTTTTTTTTAAATCCTTGATTTTTTTTTTTTGTTCTATGTTTCGATCTTATGTAAAGGTTAACATAATATGAAGTACCTAAGTCACGTCTAGATTATAATTTACTGTTCACTCTCTGTGAAAGTAGGCCTGTGCCCCTTAATAATAAATAAGTTAGTATTATTGATAGCATTACGAGGACGACATGTTCACGTCACGTTTGTATACTAAGTTCTTATTTAAAATAAAGTTTTAAATAAAGGCTGCTGGCGAATAGAAATAATCTAACCATAGAAATGCTAACAAAAACTATAAACTGTTTGAATATATCATGAAATAATACTATATCTTAAATATAAGATTTTATTATCTTAAAATGCAAACAAAAATATAAACTATTTGAATATGTCTTACAATAAAATTATATCTTGATTATAACATTTAATTATCAATGAAAAAAGTAAAAAAAAAGATCTAATGAAAATACTTATTACTATGTATTATTTTTAATTAAAAGATAATGAAAAAGAATGTTAAAAATATTATAAAAAGAATTAAATAATGTATAAAGCACTTAATTATCTACTCCGAGTCATCATCGCTACAGGTTGAATCTGACGATTCGGGATCCAAAATGATATCGCAGAACTCTATTTGATTATCTGGTTCTTGAACATTTAGTAAAGCCCATACTTCATCAAACAAGGCTTTTTTCTTCTTTGCATCCATAGTAGGCCTTGTCGCTGAAATAAGTGGATCTGAATAAAGGAGAAGGAAATTAAAAATGTCCTCGTTCGAACATACTCTGCTCTTTTTGCGGGAATGGTACTCTCTTAGTCTTCTGAAATCTTTATTGCGAGCCGATGCCTCCTCAGAAAGACTCCCAATAGGTACGATTGCGGTATGAGCTATAATCTCTGCTCCATGTATCAATATCTTGTGCACAGTAACAGGCATATTAAACCAACCATATATTGACACGAACTTCTCAGCAGTTTGCCATGTAATCTTCTTGAACCTTTCTACCTTTATATGTTCACCTGATCTTATGGTCTGTAAAATTACAGCGATCCTGCGGATAAGTTCTATATCCAGCACCGTTATTTCAGCAGTTTTATCGGGGAATTCAAAAAACCACCTGGCTGTGTTTCCGTCGTTGGTTGTTCCGTGACCTTGTTTTACCACATCAATAAGCAGATTTAGATCCTCTTTAAACCGGTTTTGAATCATCTTCTGTCGTTGCTTCATCAATTCTTGGTCAGCACCTCTAGCAGCGCTCTTCTTGAAATCTAATCTGTATGCAATATGCAAGAAGCACTGCATCATATTTATGCGCGCATGAAGTGGAGACTTTCACTTCTGTCAATTTATTCATCTCAGATAGCTTCGTTAAACAAAGATAGCATGTTGCTGAAGATTTCGCATCTGAAAGATATGTGCATATCTTACCATCAACCATAGTTAACATAAGCTTGTGGTCAATTGTATTGCTTTCGCAAACAGATGGTCTTTAGAGTTTCTATTTCGTTCTTTATTCTTTTTTCTTCTTCCTTTACTACTGCTTCACTTTCTTTAACAAACGTAAACTGCACTGGACGACAAAATGCTGCCAAGCAGGGTTTCAGATTCTCCCATACTATCGCTCCTATTCACAAGTCATTTTCAATGGTGCCAATGAAGTCATAAATATACTGGAGTCATCATGCGCGGAATCCATCTTTTGCTTATATCTGCTCTGGCTCGGTGCACCATCGAAACCCCACTTGCTGATCAACTGCAGTTGTTTGTTTTGAATGTTTTCAGGCAAAGTTTTTGAAATCCGTTTCGCTGTTAAATCTAAAATAGCTTGCAGTGTAATTCTGGCAGAAGAGTCTGTAACCGTTATATATTTTTTTGGTTCAGGTCAGGATAACTTTCACAGAGAGTGAACAGTAAATTATAATCTAGACATGACTTAGATACTTCATATTATGTTAACCTTTACATAAAATCGAAACATAGAACAAAAAAAAAACATTCAAGGATTAAAAAAAAAAAATCGTAGCAGTGCGGGGGTTAAATAGTATACCAAAAAATCCTAAATAAATTGTAGTTAAATCAACTACGAGGAAATAAGGCGCAACCGTGAAATAGCTGAGTTATCGCCGATTTTAATGTCAACTCCATACAAAATTTTCAAAAAAAAATTCTTTGTGTGCCGTTTGCAATCTTTTTCCGTAAATTTTATGTTTATAAGCATGTACTTAGTCTTCCGAAGCACATCCATGCAAAAAAACAGCCACTCGAAAAATTTAATGAAAATGTCTATGAAAGTTCAATTTCAGCCCACTGTGGCGTCACTGCGATCATTTTTTTGTTCTACACCATACCTTCAAGCCGTACCGTTCGACGCCGACGTTCCAAGTTTTTTTTAAATACAAGTTATTGTAAGATTTTACTTCAAACACCTCCACGACCCCCGAACATCTAGTGAGTTCTACCACAAAACATGTTCTTTCACTACGCAATATTTTTTGCAAAAAGTTACTTAGTTTGGTGTACAGTACGCTTGGTTGACGGCTTCGTGGTGAGGTAGTTTACACCCTGTATAGTATAAACTAGATACACTAGTGGACAAACTTGATATGAGGCATTAATCTATGTATCTTAAAACTAGTAATCTCTTCAACAAGGCATTTATCATGTTCGCGAACCCAACATTGGATCAAAGGTTTAACGAATAAATAGAGCTTTAATAAAAACAAAGAAACTCGGCTGACGTCACAGTTGATCCGATTTCCTTTGCTTTCCGCAGTCACGTTTTTATGAAAGCGGCGACTCGGAACTTGGAGTTGGTAAAGAACGTTCATTTGTTTTAATTACGAACTGTGAAATAATTTGTAAATGTGGACGATAAGCTTAAAGCACTAGCGAGCACTAGATGCATTTATCTAGTTTATTCCAATGTTATCGCAAATTATACGTCGCCGGCACGATGTGAACCGACCTCGCGCAGATCCGTGAGCGAATCCGGATCTATTCGAATATCTCTTGTCACTTCTAGATTTATTCGAGCCATGATACGATGCAGTGATCCAATGACAAACAATATTGTTGTCAGCGCACGTCACTTAGCATCATATAAAAGTGACGGGAGAATGCTAAGTAATGGGAGATTGGCCCACATATGCTTTCAAAGTAGCAAACTAGTTACATTATGTCTTGAGGAAAACGATGGATAAGGTTGGAAGTTGGAACTAAACTAGATATATAAGTAGAAAGACTGTTACGTATTTATAAAATTGATTTAGAATATCATGATGAATAAAGCCGATTATTGCCAAAAAATCCTTATAAGATCATGTTGCATTTTAATGCGCATGTAGTTATTGAAACTGACTACACTACATTTTTTGCAAATTCACACTGACTGTAAGGAAAATAATGCAAATTTTTTAACTTGACTCTGAACTAAGTGCCAGTAATAGCTGAAAACTGGAATATTATGTCCTAACTGAAAACAGGCTACAAAATATGCCACGAATACTCGACTTTATTAAATACGAAAACACGTTTAGCTGCGCCGGTGGCATCGCTCTAGAATAGCCTTGATTTTATACCTGAAACTTTTGTAGCGCGAACGCGTTTTATATGGTTTCAGTAACAAAAAGTTTGTATTAACACTGTTATGTTATGGCTATCAAGGATAAGTTTTTTTCATAATGTTTCGAAACATGTGTTCTAAGAATTAAATCAGATTGTTGTTGTAGGACTGCATAATTACTGGAAACCAACTGTTTATCACAATAGAAAAATCGAACAAATGAACTGATGCACATGTATCGTACCCTATCATAGAGTATCTAATAATAGACCTATTAGAGTAAAGTCCTGCTGCCTCTAAATAGCAATGAATCGTAATAGAATAATGACAAAGGCACGTGTAGTCTTTCCTCCAGAAGTTTCTAACATCCACATCACGTGTTCCCCTAAGTTCTAAGCCAAACATAATCAGACAAATCATCGATCTTTTCCCTCGTATTTAAACTGTCATCAGGCCATATTAAGTTCATGACAGAAACAAAGCATCCATTGTTAGAATCCTAAAGGCACTTTACTGATGTAATCGATAAGGCAGTTAAATTGGTCTCCAATGTTTACACTGAGCCATGGCCTGATGACGTCACGGGTAGTCCCCCAATGCGGTGACTCACAAAAATCTCACTGGCACCACATAATCTCTTCCCGTTTTTTTCTCTCTCTCATTCCTCATTTAACATCTAACGAGTGAGTGAGATAGCACGCGCGACATTATCGCTCTTATTGCTCCAGGAAACGGTCGGGGAATAATCAACTCATTGAATTAATTCACACGAATCTAGAATCATCCGGAAAGTGGATTGTCTCTCTTTGCATTTTATCCATTCATACGCTTTTTTAAATAAAGTTCTTTCACATTGTAATTTAATTTTTGTGTTCGGGACGTTTTGTGTTCAATGGTGAGTTTAATTTTTATGTAAGTACATACTTACGTAGGTACTTACTTGGTTATTTTACTTCACTGTTTTCTTGGTTGTTTTTACAAGAATGTTATTCACTGAGCAACTGTAAAATATGCATTTTATGTTCCTATATCCGCAGTAAACCTAGTCATAAAACCCTAAACACAAAGTAAAATCTAGTCCGTTTATCCAAAACAAAATATTCAATATCACACACCTCAATACGCTCCAAAACGTTTATCTTCTATAGATTTCGAGCATATTATGTAAAACATAAAACCTGTGTTCAGGAATTCAAATTTGTCATATCCGATATAAAAGTAGTCGGAAGATTCAATAAGTAGATCAATTCTACCGGAAAAAATAGTAACTGTATTCCGTGCATGGCGGGCTTTATTCCGCCACTCCAGCTTAGTGCCGCCTCTCGGCGCGCTCCAATACTGTTGGTTCACGAACATTCGAGTTTGTGGGAATAGAAATAACTAGACTCTTCACTACACATCGGGAATATTCTCTCTGGATTTTTGTACGTTACCTACATGTTTTCAGTGTGAGAAAATATTTTTGGTCTTTCTACTATTTACAAAGTCTAAAAAATATTTTAGGCGTAGTGGTTTGGGCACTGAATGCATTTAGAATAAGAAATGTACCAATAAGATTTTTGACTCCTTGTATGTAATTGTTTTCCCCTTTTGATAATAATAATTAATTTAATAACTTAATAATTTTTTTATTTTTTCCTTAAGTATTAATTTATTTAAAAAATATGTATCTTATAAATTATGTAAACCTACAAAATAAAAACATGTACTTAAATGTAAATTACATTATTAAACAGGTTTGTGCGTATTTAAAAAAAAACGTAAAAACTGCATACCTACACTTAACTTAATTAGATTTACATTTGACATAATTTAGGTAGGTGGCAATTAGTTCATAAAAACCAATAGTGAAAAAGCATGTTATTAAATTAACGCTTATTCAATACTAATAAACCCACATTAGTGCCGTTAACTACAAAACACATCCCCAACCAACT
Organism: Xestia ashworthii; assembly: GCA_950022955.1. Classification (NCBI taxonomy): domain Eukaryota; kingdom Metazoa; phylum Arthropoda; class Insecta; order Lepidoptera; family Noctuidae; genus Xestia; species Xestia ashworthii. The sequence goes on from OX465561.1 coordinate 12,907,263, forward strand.
AAAACTCAATTAAAACTTTTAAAACTGTTCTTACTAAAATAACTTGGAACACGCAAGAACATTCTGTCCCAACACTACAAGAATACAACCCTATGGAGCAGGCAATGGCGGCCGCGTGATGGGCTATAAAAAGTTAAGTAAAACAATAATCAGTCGAGCGGGGGCCCTTTAGCCCTTCGCCCTCTCATTCCAACCGTAAACATTTAAACACTCGCCATGCATAAGGCAAAAGCTTTTTATAATTTCAATAAAAAAGTACATGAATATTTAAAACATTCTTGCACTAATAAATATATTATCGCGCTATATTCAATTTATTTTTAAACCTTATTTTATGACAAACTCAATAAATGTAAAACGTAATTATGTCCGTAATAGGACATCATCTATTGGCGTCGTAAAACTGTATTGCTTTGGATAAAATAATCATCATTAAACGCAATATAATTAAGCTCTCCGCGAGTGTTTTTATTGAAAAATATTAATTAATTAGTGAAACGTATTTCTGTTGGCAGCGATCTGCGGCATTTATAAGGGCACGATAATGAATTATTTATTTACTGTATTGACTGCGGCGGCTTTTGCAATGCCACGCATTGAATTATAGATATCATAAAACATTACGGCCACTTGTAACTAATAGTACTTTGATGTTGAACGATATTTAATCATTTGTCTGTTTGTCGTGTTACGCATTGAGGTCTCGTAGGTGTGTCAGACAAAATTGAGCAACAACCAAACATGTTTATGACAAATTAGCTAAAGTTTAAACTGACAGATACGTATAATTAATGCTGTTATCGTTAAAATAATGTTAGGCAAAAGGTTTTTAAAAGTACGTCAATAACAAATGAAGTTGTTTACGAAGAAACAAAGATGGGCGTGAAAGAACGCGGTACTACTGCTACTAACAAAGTAATTTATATTAACAAGGGAAATGAAACACCTGGGAACGGTATAGCTGTAAGCATTTGTGTAATTCCCATGCAATACGATACAAACACAGAAAAAACCAATCAAACGTTAGTAATATTTAAAGAAGTAGATAATTGGCTAAATGAAAGGCTATCGTTCAGTAAGGCGTTGCTCTAATGGCAGGCGCAGCATATAGCCGGTCATTAGACATTACGTATGCATGCAGACGGTATTCTATTGAGAATCCATTAGAATCTTAATAACCTCGTGCAAATAGACGTGTCTAACACTTTATGTTGCTTGTAAAAAGTTATTATTTGCGTGACATTTTACATGAACGCAGTAGCCTCTTGCTTATCATTCTGATTGAACAGAATGCATGATTAAATTAAAGAAACTGACCATGCTTAATGTTCTCAGACAATGGAGCAGTCTTATTGTGTAACTCTGTATCGTTATATTCTCTCTTCTTTAATCAATCATCGATACTCGAAGGGCTTGATATTTTACACTTCAAATCTCCTTTTTTTGTTGCACTTAGAATATCTACAGCTCCATTACAATCCTTAGCTTCCAATTCAGATTGTATTTACAATTCTAGAGTATCACGAGAAACACTCTTGAAGGCAAACTAAGCTTAGCCTTAAACGTGTCTTTTGAAAACTCCTTCGCCGTAATGGACCTCTTTGCATGCAGTACCTCCACTCTCTTTACATTTATCGGCCCTTCTTTAAGAAAAATCTTAGAACCATAATACTGTTCGAAATTTTGAATGATATGAAAATGATATTCTTCCTGCGGTTAGAAAGCCCATGGATGAATACAATTTATGATGTGGGTATATAACGGGCATACAATGGAAATTCAGTTTCTATGCTGAAAGTTGTTAGACTATAGGCTCAGACGGACTTAAATCCTACAGATCACGTTGTAATTTCTGTCGTCATGTGAAATTGAATACGTGCTCCTAATTTTAATACCTGCATATGACTCAGATGTATAATTTAACTTTACTTTAGTCGGGTTTATGCAGTTGTTTAACAAGTCCGCATTTTGTTTCAGGTAAGCCGACCTGCTCCTGCAGCTTATGTGACAGAATGCCGCGTACCTCGAGTTACGGTGAGTTTCACAACAAACAACCTTGACCTTTCTCTCAACCACTTTGGACAGAGGTTGCAAATTACGGGCCAATTTGCATATTAAACGTGGCCGGCGCAGTAAGGGAATATTGGGAATATAATCGCATTAACCGTGTTTTCAGCCTTTGTCCAATTGAATCCTCGGTGCAGTAATCAAGTGGGTACGAGAGTGGGTCAGCGGGTCGTTCCGCCCGGCGCGCGCCCGCATCGTCCCGACTCTCGCCACCGCGCTCCCATGCTACATTATTCACAAATATAACTGACGATAAAAACGACCAATAAATATCTCACCCCTATGTTACGCACCACGTAAACACTAAACTCTTTTGTTTATCCCGAACGATACCACTATACGACGTCTCACTGCCAGCCCACAATACTAAAATGTAAATTCGAATTCGTTCAACGTTTGCAATTCATTTATTTCCCGTTTCCTTATTTGTATGTTCGTGAGATTATCATAGATCGACATGGAATATAAGACTCGGAATCTTTAACAACCAAGTGTTGTTTGTGGAGGTTCTCACTTCATTATGCGGTGACCTCTATTATTTCTGAGCTTTACTATTTGACAATCGCAGTCATAAATACAATTAAATCGATTGTATCCTTTCACATTTCAATGTGAACCATAGTCGATTGCGTTTCGTCGGCCTTCAGAATCAACGCGTATCATGTTTCCCCATACATAATCTTAATCATACAGTGCTCTGTATTTAACGTTATTTAATACCGGCCCAATAAACCCGCTCGCTAATTGCTCGGTTAAATGTTGACGGCAATTTAATTTCGTCGTTCGTTGCGGCTCTCGTCGGCGCAACCCTCTATTCGACGAGAGGAAGTACGCACCGGTTGCTTCCCTCGGTAAACTTAACTCCACGTCTTCGTGTTCGGTTCCATCGGGTGATTAATAAATAATATTAGTTGTTGGCCCGCATCGTATACATTAATAACTCTAAAAGGAGTGATCGGGGCGTATTGCGGCTGGCGTCGCCGGCCCGCCAAGCACTCCTACACCAATCTATTATTTCATTTCAACTACTATAATTATAGCGATTCTATTCGTGTCGCAAGTGGCACTTTCTCGATTGATTGTCGATATAATTAGCCGTAGGGAATCTCATCGGTATACTTTGACGAGGCAATCACAGGCCAGCGCGGCGTCGCCACCCACGGTACCTTTTTACGATTTAAATAAAATCGTGCTTACTCTTCTTTCGGAGCGTTTATCGTTCATCTGGCGATATAAAATATCTATTTTAGGTCGCGTTTAAATATTGATGGTAATAACAGGAGGCGTCACGTCTGTTATCGTCAATTAATCTAAACAAGAATGTAGTACCTCCTAAAACATCAACTAGTAAATGATGTCCATTTTATTATTGGAAACAATATAATTAGGTTAATTAGACGCTTCTTCTGAAACTCTAATATATTACGTGTCCGTATTTGCCGCACGGAAAGACGACGTGTGTTAAAAATATTTTAAAAATAGTGATTGGGGTTACTCGTCTATTTTTAAATGTTAACGAGACACTTTGTAATTACATGTTTCGTTTCTATTATTCATAGTAGGTAGTGTAATTACGTTACTGGTTAATGATAGACTTGGGAGTCGTGTGACATTGAGGATTACATTATAATCTCACGATACAATGTGGATGATTTTGTCAAAGAATGCTTTTAGGTGAATTGTGAACTAAATGAATTAATTTAATGACACCGGGGTTTCTTTGCTATTTAGCTGCTTAGTTATGTTTTACGATTGTTTTGTATACAATGCAATAAATCGTTTTACGATTATGTAAGTAAACATAGGTAGGTGTTTGGTATAGATCACTTGACTGTACTTAATAAAAAAACAGACAGCTTACAACAAGGTTTGACTCAGTAACTTCCTAGTTCCTCGTTTTCGTTAGATGTGATCTCATCGCCGTTATCTTCATTTATTTTATCAATATCCGTACTCGTTCAGATAATGTAAATAATGTACCTATGCGTTATGTAAATCGCGCTAATTTTTGCGAAGGCCGCGTCGAGACCTCGCAAAAAGCAGATTCGACCTCGCGTTTATCATTGTCGTGATATCTTGATATGCGCACTAACTGCCTTTTGATAGCCTTTACTTCTTTGGCTTCCTACTGCCCTGGTTAGACGCGCACAAGATATCAACTTATAGTAGCTTCAAGTACTCTAGCTTATTTATTGTTATTAACATGTGGAAAAAGCTGTACGCCAGTAAGTAATTTTTATTGATTTTTATTTTCAAAGGGGACGCTTTATTAGTTCATTCGTCTGGTGTCCGTTCATTCATTCACTTACTGTACCACCCGACCTTGAATGACTGATCAATTCTGTCACGCGAGTTGTCTAATCGCAAATCGGGAAGTGTCAAAAGTATTGTTAAATTGATTGCTGTTTTGCACTTTTGTTTTTTGTTTAACTTTCTATTTTGCGCGTGTTTTTCCTTGTTCACAATTAGAAGCAGTGTGCAGTGTGGTGATAAACTAATTTGTTCAGAATAATTAAAACCTATCCTGTTGTTGACCACTAGCTTATTATTATTTATAGCGAGCTCCATCTGCTTGTTTCATTGCCATATTAGTCCATATTAAGTACCTGACTGCCTACTGTAAAAACATATTTTATAAACCATAATAAGTACCAATATTACTTAATTAATAGATTTTTTGCAAACTATAACAATAATTTAATATATTTTTTTCTAAAATAATAAAAAGTAGGTTACGGGGTACCTACTTTTAATGAAAAAGTTTTTTTTTTACCTAAGTATGTTAATTATTATAATATTCGATAAGTTGAGGATAATCTACATACAATATATTGTATGTACCTCATTCATGGCACACGATCAGCGATAACACATCGTTATTCCACACAAAAACGTGTTTTTGAAACAACAAAAATAATTATGTTTATTATACCTATTTGCTTAATGATTTCCTTAAAAGTACTCTATGTATCGTAAGTTTAGAGTTCAAATAATGAGTTCAGTTAATTTATCACTGTTAGTATATACTTAATATAGACCAACTCTGTCCCACGATGTGCCACAATTGAAAAGTTCAATAAAAACAATCAACGAGAGTGGTCCAAGCGCCATTTTATTCAATTGCAGTCATATCTAAATTAGTCGCGAATTCACAATCAAAAACATCATCGTACGCAATTACATTAAAAACTAACCAGGTTGCTCATATTTACTTAATTTATTCATATCTTGTTTTAACATTAACCTCAATTAATAACAATTCTAGTGATCTTCATTTGGCTTCTATCGAGGTAAAGTTTCATAAAAACAACTTTTAGTTCCTTAAACTCATTCAAATGACTAAACCAAGAAACAAACATTAGAATTAAAAACGGGATATTTACCATGTTTATTGTTTGTTTTGAGTTTCCGATATTTAACCAAGAAAGTTTCTACACTTTTTGGTACTTCATTAATTCAAGATTTGGTTTCGAAATACGCAAGATCTGCGCACAGAGCATAACACAGAAAATGAAATTTAAAGAAACCAAATATTGTGTGATATTAAAGGAATTCTGAAAAATAAATAATTATGAAATCCATAATTATCGTCTTACCGATAATAAACGTTTAAGGCTTAAATAATAAAGCAAATGTTATGTTACTTCAAAAACTTAAATGAATGACCGCACGACCAATATATCGTTACGTGATAATTATTTTCAACCGTACACTATAAAATTATCATATTAAGTACCGTGTATGTTCAGACTATTAAATATTATTAATAATTCTTATGAATCAAAGGGCGGCAAGCAACGTGTTAACTGCCATACCTTGTGAATAGGGTTGTCGGTTGTCGTTTCCATGTTGTTCACCCACGGCCCAACGCCGCACTCAACCGAAACGGAATGTCCTAAGGGTTATTTGGGTTAAAGAGCAAATTTTTACGCAAAGTATGTAAGTAGGCGTTTATTTTCTTTTGCAGGGGATACTCGAGTTTCATTATACTTATTATGTCCTATTTTATTAGAAGAGGGGAGAGTTTATGAACTTAGTAAAAATAAATATAAAAATTACTCACCTACCTGCTGTCGGGTTTGTCTACAATTTACCTTTGTACCTAAATCACTCTAAATATAATCAAAATTACCTACCATTACCATATTTTTGTTAACCATTGCTAACTTTTAGGGAACGCCAATTAATTAGAGGTACTATGTCAAATTATTGCCAACCATATTGAGGAGTTCTCAAGAGTATTCAACGCGATGTTTTATAGCTGTTTGCTTGTTTTGTACTCGTAAATGCCACCGACACAAGGCTACGCGCAAAGTAAATTAACTTGCCAAATCTGAACTTGAACACGAAAATTATTTTACACCGACAATAAAATTACGATGTCGCATACATTACATTGTTTCCGCAATTACATTAAGATAATGCAGTAACACGTGAAACGCTCAAATATGATTTGTTACAACTAAAATTACTTTAACCTTTGTCTGACCTAAAATCCGCATAATTTTGTTTTTCCACTTAACTCAGGATGCGTTTCATGAATATAAAATGTTAAGTGGATCGCAAAAAGATTTTCAATTCACATTTAGAAGCTCTTATACTAGCTAGCTTGAAACATTTATGAGTAGATTCCAAGTATTCATCTAGAATGTAACTTTTACGACAACAATAAAGTTTTTCGTCGCGATCTATTCGTACCATAAATTCAAAAGGATAATTCTCGATAAAGTCTCTTCGAGCACATTTAACAGAATGGCAAATAAAACACGATACGAATGCAACTATCAATAACTGTGTGTCGTTTAAAATTCGTCGCTCGTCAGGGATTTGGCACTTGGGCGCGAGTTTCGAATTCATAATACTTTTTATAGCCAACATCTTGATTTGGTTGAAATTGATGTATCGTTGTTCTATCTGCTTTGGCATGTTTCTGGACGGGCATTCTGTCTATGTTGTTTTAAAAAAAAAGTCCTGGCTGTAAACTTTTCTTACCATCTACATAATAAAGCAACGGCAATTGAATTTACAACAGTTTTTTTACCTTCTTTAAAACAAAGCCTTGAGAATATTATAAATCTGCAAATTGTTGTTGTCCATTGTAATATTTTAAGTTTAACATATTCAAAACTAAAACCGAATAAATAAGAACACATTAATTTATTTTCGTGTAATAATGTAATTGTTTCGGGGAATTCACAGTCTCATACCTTCCTTCCTGTCCCTGTTAAAGGTGAAAAATATGATAAAATTGCAAAACAATTTTTTTAAACCAGTACCGAACATTCAATTTTCAAATTCTAACGTACATTAAGATGTAATCCGTGCACATTTCAGTGCGGCTCACTGTCGGCTCGGATTTAATTTAGACGCCCAGTTAATATTGGATGTTCTAGAAAACGTAAGGTTTGTTCCCAGTGTGTCGTGACGACAGATAATCGTGTCGTAGCTTGTGTATTTTATTAGAGGTGTTCACTTGGACGACGCGATTACTGTCGTCCACGACTTTTGCCAAATAAAAACTAACGATATACAGGGTGTAAATAGACTCAAAAACATCAACGAACGAAGCCATCAACCAAGCATAACACAACACATAAAACTAAGCTTTACGAAAAAAAAATATAGGCCATAGCTGGGGAAACGACTTTTTTTTGGGGTGAAAAATCACTTGATTTTTATGGTCTAGAATAAAAAAAAGTATCGCAAATACAGGAACAACAACAACCTTTTAATAATCGTCACGACACAATGGGAACGGGGCCTTACGATTCACAAATGTAAATATGCTTTGGCGGGTGAGTCACTGGATTGATAGATTTTATTGGTCCTAGTAAAAACTTGGTGAGGATGTTTGAAAAATAAATTTTATTACTACATTGTGGAGAGTAATATTGGGCACTGCTGATCCGATTCCGAAAATTCTTTCATAATTGGAAACTATCATTATACCTGAGTGTGATAGGCTATATTTTAAACGTCCCCGTGGAGTAATTTACGACCATATCGCGAGTGGCTGAAAGCTAATGGTTTTATAGTATCACAAGTGTAAATATTGACATTCATTCCGTTCCCTTAGCGTAGTGCAAACAGCTTCTTAGTATCTAAGTGGCAGTATCACACCGAGTTTCTTCTCAAAATCTGTTAACCCGCCGTTTCAATGGAAGCTGAAGCAAAGCCAAAGCTCCAAGAGTTCAGTACCGGGTGTTGCAATAACTACTAACAATTTATTTGCTCTAATAAATGTCGCCTTAGAATACCTACGAGTACCTTCCTAACCCATTTTCCGATGTAAACTCTGCTATGGAGCGCGGGAAAAGTAACGCGGAAATGTTTTTACGACCTCCTTTTTTAAATTCCGGATTAGTAAGGAAACTAACCTTAACTGACTTCTAAGATTGTGAGACTGCAACGAATGAGACTGGCAGGAAAAAAAGGATGAAGTTAACATAAATAAAATGATTGCTTTGTTCATTTTATCAGATGACGTGCGAAGGCGGGTTAGACATCTATAACGGCAATTTTAAACCACACATTACACTTTTAGAATTGTAGACGTATGTTTTATGATTAAACCTAACAGATAAACTACCCCTAAAAAAAAGAAAATCTACCCTACTAAAATCACAGCCAAGCTCGTAGCCCCGTAGACCCTGCTACGGCGTAGCACTCAATTTCTCGCCCGTTTTTAGCGACCAATCAAACTGACACCTCACTCGGTTCCAAAACGTCGAATCAAATTAGGAATTAGCCCAGAACCCAGGTTTATACTTTGGTACACATATAGAATGTTCTAGTATGGAAGTTTCAAGAGGAACACGGCGTTACTGGAACAGTGAGACTGTGAGACGGACAACTTTAAAAACATTAGATTCTATCTCATCTCAAACAGTTTCGGGTCGTGTTAGTCAGCACGATGCGATGTGCCAATGACTTTACATATTTTTTTATCTTTCATCTCATAGCCGACTTGTAAAGTTTCTAATTGCCGTAACCGTTGCAGAAGGTAGTAAGCGCCTTTTTTAAGTTCCGTATAATACTTAACAAAATTAAGTTATTATTCGTATTTGTTACAACCGAATTAAAGTTTTACGTTTTAATGTGCTTTTAGTGCGTTTAGGGTAATTAAAATAAAACTAAATATTTTTATTGAGGCACTCATTTTTTGGAATTAAGTACCTATCTACTTAGTTAATTAATAAGTACTTAATTTTATTTTGGGTGTGAGGTTTTAAATGTCGTATATTTTATTAATAAAACATAAAAGGCATTATGTGGTTATACCGAAACTTAACGATACCATGTATCTACTTTTTTATAAAACATCGATTCGATCAGTTGAACAAACTTTGAATTCCATAACTTCTTACCAGAATCATAAATCTTATATTTATGTTCGATAATCCCTACTAAAAATTATTTAAAAAAATACCAAAACATGTTCCCTTAATGGACAAACAAAAAATCAAGTTTCTTTACTATCGGATCGGCATCAAAGAAGTTTTTTTTTCTATGGTAAAGAGGATGTTCCGTTCGTAGTCAATGTTAATGATTAGTTCATGCAAATCACTTGTCACAGAGTAAAATCGCGAACTAAAACAATATTATAGTTTGCGATTTTACTCGATTTTAACACGGATTACATTATTACACTAGTTTTGAGCCGTGGCTTCGTTCAGGATATAGTAAAAAAAACACGAAAACACTCAGCTTCCCACTAGTGACGTAAATTTCTAAATCGGATCAGAAGATTCGAAAGTTACTCTCTATGTACAAACATACAAAGGTAGTCAGAGTAAACAGACATAAACTATGACAATATTTTAACACGGATTATGTATATCTAAACGACGAATTTTATAGTTTTTATCCTGATGTAAAACTGTTGTTCGGTACAAAGAAGACCGGCGCCGAGAAAGAAATAAATGTACATTTTTAAAAGTCCATTATTTTTTCACAATAAATGGTTGAGTGCTCGAAACGTGTTTTAAATAAGCAAATAAAATTGTAGGTAGATTTTTCGTATGTGAATATTTATGTCGTAGTTACTTTCCCGCACTAGTACGGAAAATATAAGGTAAAAAGCACATTTCTTCAAAGACACGGGATTGTGTAGACAAAACCGGTATAAGAGGATTTAGAGACCTTAACTTGCATTTATTCAATACAAAATGTTACCTACAGATATCAAACAATGCCTAATAAATTATGCATGTAGGTATACTGTAAATAAATCGAAGCTCCAAATTATTTAGCAATAGGTCAATAACGAGGTACTTTTTACACGTGATCGCAGAAGGTAATAATTAGGTATTCATTAAGATTCCGCCAGACACTGTTTACTCAAGTGTATATAAGTAATACCGACTGGCCTTGAAACGACCAATTTTATGTTCCATACAACACAAAGCCAACTTGCTAATTGAATACTTGATTTATATCGCGCAATATATTAAAAGTGTAGTAATTTAGGATGAAAGGCATATTTATATTATAACCACATTCGCTGTAAACATACAATTATGTACACGCTTTATTGGCGTGCGAAATTTTTCATGTACTGCAAAAAGCGTGGCAAAACGCAATCAATCGTTTTGTTACGGAAGGCGCTTAGTAACTTATGAAAATTGACATCTCTCAATGGAAGAATTTATACAAGCGTTTTCCCTAAAGAAATTGCGCGTTGTTGGCAATCAACTAAACCAATAATCGGGTTTAAACCCGCTTGGTTGCCCATTGCTAAAGATGACTTTAAGGCGCTTAGACGAGCTAAATTAGCAACTCTATTTGTGGTGGTTCAAACTTCGTTTGAAATGCTGTTAGAATAAAGTTCTAATCAGCTTGCACTACAAAGTGGTTGTTACGTCAGCCACTGCGGGCCAAATAGCGCGAAATGAGTGGTTTCGATCGATTTACAAAAATACTATTGATTGGATTAAAAAACTAAAACAGTATCATGCTAATATATTGCTTGTAGAATTATTTGCCAAAAAATCAGAATGATCGCATGCATATTAGTATGTTTTTTATTGTTTGAAAGATATTTTTAGAGGTAAGTTCGTGATTTCTTTTTATCGAGCCAAATTAATTGTATTATGTTTTCAAAACAGTATCATGCTAGCATATATCCTGAAGAATATCATATATTTTTCTGGTCTTGTTTATAGCAGTGAATTATATACTTTTAGTAATTATAAAACTCGCGTTTAGCTCGTGTAATCGCCTTAAACCAAGTAGATATAGGTAATGGGGTTTAAACAGATTTAGTGTTATTCACATTGTGTATTAAGGCAGTAGGTATCGCTCTCAATATGTACAGACTACAGGCGGCCTCTTTCGCTCTGATCACTCAAATGTCTGGTCGCAATTAGGGCTGCCATCCGTTCCATCGCGCGGACATCGTCCTAGTTTTTAGCACGACGAGGTGAACGTTCTGTGTATATACGAAAATATCCATCCATTCGGTAAATTCGCCCGATACTATAAACCGTATCGAAGTCTCAGCTAATAGTTTTAATGTAAACGGTATCGATAGGAACAGGAAAATGTTTACTGAAACCGCAGTGAAATAGCAGTTTTAGGTTCTTTATTATGTCGTTTGGTATAGTCGAATGGTTTAAATTATGTATTCTTTTAGTAAAGCCACACTTAAGTTGCGGTTATTCATGAACAATGGTCGAAGTACCTATCAATTTATATTCGTTGGTCTGAGTTGCTTATATTTTCAGTTTAAATAATTTATGTCGACAAATTGAAAAGATTTATTTATACGAACGTATAGACTATTCATGACAGATTTTTTTGCTATGTTAAAACCTAATATAGGACATAACGCATGTAGGAGTAGGCTTATAACAGCGGTCGGCAACCCACGGCCCGCGGGCCGCATGCGGTACAGTACCAATTTTCCAATAATATGAATTAACTGACAAAATATAGGTCGTATTTCCAATTCAAGTCTATCGCGACAACCACATTCACAAAGTGCTATGCGCTAGAAACATATTATATTTGAGACATCAGCCTGGCGACCCTAAGCATGGGATATAGAGCGGGTCGCCGGCGCCCCAGGGTGCTCACTGCGCACAGGCGCGACTAGCCGACTGCCCGCTGTTGACAAGCCCATTGTCAATACTCAGCCTACACTACCCAGCTCCATTCAGGACATCGACACACTTCCCTTTTTTGGGCGATTATATTTAGAACGGGGCGTAGACGACACGATTTATTCTAGATTTTATGGTAATGTTATACTCAGACGGTCTAGTCCTTTCTTTGTTCAGTCTTTGTCGTTGAAACATTTTCGCTTTTGATTCAAGTACCCATCTAGCTCATGAATATTGGATTTCAAATGATATTTTAACTTAACTGAATGCTAAATTGGCTCTATTTGAAATTCGATATATAATGCAGCGCTTTTTCTAAATTATAGGTTTGTTTTGATTTACTGAACCAAAGCTAAAATTCCCATGAGAAACCACTTGTTGGTGTAAAACGCAAATTTCAATGAAATATTGTATTGTACAACGGGCTAGTGTCCGCAACTCCACGTCAAAGCACGTAAGTTTATTTTGCGTCCACCACGCGGGCCCAATGCGGTTTGGTAGATGTCACATGTCTTCGAATTTTTGGTTCTAGGACATGCCGGTTTCCTCACGATGTTATCCTTCACCGTTTTTGAGAGCAGTGGTGATGAATTAAATTACACAAAGTAATGCGCCTGCCTGGGTTCGAACCCACGACTTACTGTTCGTAAGTCAGGGCCGCCACCACTGGGCCACCGCTGCTCTCAATGAAATATGCTCAATGCACGTTTGAATCATATTTATGAACAATGAAATACGTGTCACATTTGATGGTGTGTGAAGCATTAATCGCTTCTCTGATCATAATGTGAAAACTGAAAACCCCATAAGTGCCATTGAGATGTTTTATGAGAATACTTCAAATGGACGTTAATTTCTGTCAAAGCTCAATTGATGGCTGGAGATAGGCGGTTCAGTGCAGATGTCAAACGTTACTTAGCTGTAATAATGTCAGTGTCGTGTCGTTGTTCCGTACTACCCACGTCGAAGCCGATAAAAGCGTTCCGTGATCGTACTCGTCAGTTCTTGCTAATTGTCTGATTGGATCCGGATATTGTTATTGATTAAACATTACACTGGCTTTTAGTGTCTAACTAACATCGTTCGGGACTATCTCGCTTTTACATCGTTTGCAAATTGAATGAGTACGAGTATATATCCGAAAATAACGCCATCTGCATTCAAGGTTCTGGCTTTAATCCTTAATAGCATCCTAACAATAAAATAACACTTAGATTTTTAATCAACAACCCAATACCTTCAAAAGAAAATTATCTTATCATTAAAATGTTATGAATGTAATCTCACATTTAGTTTTTATCTGTGATAATTTTTGTATAACGAAATCCAAACTAAACCTTCACATACACTAGTTCGGATATATTTCGGATACAATTCTTTTGTTCGTCACTAAAGCGGACTAAGCGGTTGAACTTGATAGTGATGTAGGTGGCTGCAGTTATAAAACCATTAACTATGTACCGTGTTTACTGCACGATAATAACCACTCGATGAATCGGTTCGTGCATCGGAGGGGTCCAACCCTACCCGCTCAAGGTCGCAGGGGTGAGCACCGCGCGTATACAATTTGTTTTATTTATGTACACTACGCTTTACGACGCGCGCCTCTTATATTTGTAAGTTCGTACCTTTCTGAATAAATAAACGTCCTAGTGACATTGTTACAACACTATTGGTGTACTTTTTAGTAAATTGCCTTTCGATTGAATTTGCTTTTGTTAGGAATTATTGATTTTATAGCCTCATAAAACTTTCTGCTGAAATGTGTAATTTGTACCTATGCTTATGTCAAGTTATATGACTGGGCAAGTATAATGGGTAAGTGTAGTGTATACTCGTAGTATAGTGGGCTGCATAAAACCTTAAATTGAATTTAAACCGTGTTTTTTTTTAATAAGTAATAATAAAATAAATACTCTAAGTTTTTTTTCTACAACACACAAGTGTATAATATCTTGAAGTGATAAATGCAAATTAACACTTCGCCCGCCGCGCGCCGCCCGCAATGAAGTCAGCGTAGTGTCCAAGTTAATGCGCCTCTGGCTATAGTGTACCTAGTATGAGGCACTATGATGCAAAATCGAAATAGGTAGGTATGTACAATGTACATATATCTAACTCTAGAATAGGAACGTTGTGTTTCACCGAACGAATTTTATTAACGTTTTCCGCGAAACGCGATCATCGGAATTGTTTTTATTGCATCGTCGATTTGTAAATATGACATCTGGATGTGATATGAGCACGCGTGCAGGTTTATATCACTTATTTATTAGTTATTTATTCTTTGTTGTATTTATAACCTAAACAATAGACGTTGATGGAAACACCAGTTGTTTAGTTAGACGTCTGAAGCTGGTGTGGCAGTCGGATTGTTTTATTTTTGCAATACATTTACTTACGAATACAGATCTGATATTTACCTACATTGTTTACTGGTTGTAGGTGGATAAATGCAATAAGTAGATATCTAACTATACGTAGGTATGTTATAAATGCGAAAGATTAGGTCCTAAAGGATTATTGTTTGTAACTCTTTCACGCAGAAACTACTGAACTGATTTTGATGAGACTTTACATTAATGTTGCTTATTAATCAAAATAACACATAGATATTGATAAATATAATGTGTAAAAAAAAATGAATTTACGCAGGCAAAGCTACGGGACGGAATCTAGTCTAATAGGTATACGTCTTACTACTGCAATATTGTCCAATATTGGCAACTTATTAGGAACGACCTACCGAATATTTTATCTCTCCTTACGCTATCTATCGTACAATTCGGCTCTGAAATCGAAACCTGAAAGAGAAAGAAGCAAGTATCTAGTACGGTCGAACAAGCTATTTGGTTTACAGTTTAACGAACAAATTACATTGTAAAGTGTAAACCAAATAGCTTGTTCGACCGTACCTATTGTTTCACAATTTCCATTTGTTAAAATTCAATTAAGTATCTACCTAAGCATGTTTTCTTGAAAATATATTCCTTGTGCGACATAAAAGTGTGCTTAACTGCACATAAATTTGCATAAGAAGTAGACTAGGTGGAAAAGTCTCAACAAGCACAGTTTTTTAAACCACTGCGCTAATTATGTGACATTAATGTTCTGTCCAGTCGTCGCTTTTTTCATTGAATGGTTCTTAAACGTGTCTATAAATCTGGCGAAGACTCAACTAATGTATAATTTATACATTAGTTGTTATAGTACTGCCTACAGAGTTTATTTAACACAATCACAAAGACGACTCTTCAATCGGAAAGTACAGGAAAGACCTATTACAAACAGTGATGTGAGGGTAACGCACGCGAGAACGACAAAAAGTCGCGATAAAAAAACAACGAGCCGTGTAGTCGTGTCTAACCAATCTGAGGGCACTGACCTCGCGAATCCGCGTACCTACACACTTTTTTGCTATTCCACGTTTGGATACACAGCCGTGCGTCAACCGTGTAACTTTTTACAATGAACTCCATTATATTATGCGCTTTATTCTATAAATAGACATTCAATTTTCGTCTGATGACAAGACACGATTATTCAATTGGAACTTAGCAAACAACACGCTCATGTTAACGAGCCGGATGTGTGAAAATCCTAATTGTCATGTCGTAAAATGAAAAATGCGCCGCGAAAAAGTTTAGTGAGAAAAATATGTTACGGAATTATTTTATTTGTCTATCTACGTGTACTATGTATGTTATTTATGATGCATAAATTATTCGGATGTGTAATACTTACGTAAATAATTTGAATAAAATTTAGCGTTCTTCAAACTTCAGTCGTAGAAAAAATTAAACGGATTAATAACAAAACATGAACTGGCAACACTGTTATTGTAATGGGTGTTTTTCACTAAGTATTCATTATTCTGAATCATTATACGATTGCCACACAATTGGCTGCGGTCGTTCACATTGCGGCTTGACCCCAACGACTGAAATCCCATTGAAATAACCGTGATTGTACCAGGTATTGGGTACTTCCAATATTTTTGAGTGAGACAGTTTTTGATGACTGATTAGGTAATACAAAGCTCTATGACTCAGTTTGATAAGATAGCAGGGTTACTAACGTAACGTCTGTAACCTGCCAATATTATTGTATCGCATATAAATAATCTAAAATTGGAAATGCACAAAACCTTTTTAGATTTAAAAAAAAAAGTTTACAATGTAAAAAAGGTAGAAATTCATAAATGTACCAAAAAAATTGCAAGTTGTAAATAGTGGAACACATTTGATTATTTCTGTTCTAATTCTGAATTACACATGCAGGAATGAAAACAGGATACACACACGTAAGTGTTCCGCTTTTCTAGTTCAAAAAATAGGGTAAGACACCCATTTATTGGCACTTTAAGTGGCTATCTCTTGAAAACTATGAATAATTCTCATATAATATAAATATAAACTATGAAACAAGATTTAAACTCTTTTAATATCACTAGAAATCATTTTCCAATACACTTTATTTTAGATTAAGCAAAATGATTGAACATTTTTTTAAATTAAATGATGTTGAGTATAAAGACCAGTCTTTGGCACAGAAAATCCCTTTATTGGCAGTGGTCATAACCCATTATTGGCTCGTCTTGTATTTTACTTAAATTAGACATTCAGGAACAAAAAAAAAACTGGAATAATATAATATATTTCTATTAAGGAACAGGAACATAGATTAGGAACTTTTTTCTTATTAAATATTTAAAAAAACATCAACGAAACAAACATTTGTGAACTTTATAGCTACCTTACAGTATAATCATCCGAAATAGTTTTATTTATATAAGTACCTACTTATTAATCACCTAAATAAATCAACATTTTGAGATCGTTTAGTATGTAGGTACGACTAGGTATGTATCAATCATCATCATCTAATTCAGTCAACATTTTTTCTATTTCGTCCGTAGTGTATGTTTTATTATGACTATTTCCTTGCATTCTGTTTATATCAATTAACTCTCGATCATTTTCTTTATTTTCGACAATGTCTTCAGTATTAAATTTATAAAATTTCTCAGATAATAGTATTTTCGCTATTTCGTCTTTACGCTTCTTTTTGTTCTTGATTTGTTTCTTCGGCGCCGGTTGCTTCTCTTTTTCTAATTTTTTTCGTTCCCTTTCTTCTTTTCTTTTCATGATACCTTCTGCTTTCTCTATTTTAATTCTGATTTTATCACTTTCTTGTGCTTTCCATTTGTCTGAGGTTAGTACAAACGGGGTTTTTACAGAGTTCTTAACTCCTTTTCTTGTCGGTGTTTTAGGTAATATCAAAATTTCATTTAACTTCACGGGAGTAAGATTTTTTATGGCTATTGATGAAACTGTGAGAGTTGGATTACATTGATCTGAAATAATTTGTATTGACTGAGCTTTTGGTAAATCAACATTCTGGTCATCAGGAGTATTGTGTATTTGAACACTGTGGTTTACTAATTCAAAATGAGGTTCTTGTGATAAATCTTCAATTGTCACGTTCCCTTCATCTAAGCACTCTATGATTTCTTCAAAAACAATTTCTTCGGAGATAGATTGTAACTTAGAGTCTTCTGGTTCAACAATATTATTTGGACAATCGTTAATAAATATTTGCATATTTTCAATGTCTAAATTATTAAAGTCTTCAATATTTTTTATAACTTGAGGTTCAATATCCAGATTTTGTTGTTGATCAGAATAAATATTTGATGATGTACCAAAGAAATGCCAGACTTTTTTTATCAATTCAATGGACTCTTCTGATGTTAACTCCCCTTTTTCTATGCAATCAATGTTATTCTTTCCTAATATTTTAACAAAGTCTTCTTTTGAGAGTAATTTCTCTGTATCTCGAATGATGTCAGAAGAATTGGTTCTTTTAGTGTCTTTAGTTCCGAGGCATTTACTATAGTCTACTGCGTCTTCATTCCATGGACAAATCCCTGTTGCTCTAAACCCGTTGATAATAGTTAGCGGCTTTATGCTTTTTTCGATTGTGGTTTTAAGCAATGGCACAAATTGAATCTTAGTTAGTGCTTGAGATGGATTTGTTCTACGCCATTCTAAGACAGTTTTTTGCCATTCTGTTTTTAGAGGCTTAAATGCGGCAACATCGGCTGGTTGTAAAAGCCTAGTACAATTTGGGTATAGCGCAATTAGAACTATCTGCAAAGTCGAACATAGTTCACTCACGGCGTAAGTTAAATGAGACTTATGACCGTCTACAAAAAGTATGACCGGAAATTTTGTGCCTATTTTGACCAGATGGGGATGTAAGACGTTCTTAATATATTCATAAAAAATATCACTATTCATCCACCCATTCTCACTTAGACCCACGCCCCAATCTCCTGGAATTTTAGAAGTTATTTCTGCAGGTAATCTTTTATTTGGAAAAATTACCATTGGCGGAGTAAGATTCCCATCTGCACTAAAAGTAAACATCACAGTCAACGAAGTTTTTGCCTGGGCGTGATCAACTTCATAAACATTTTTTTCTCCTTTTGAACTCAAAACTAGACCTGTTTTTGGGCACAGCACAAAATTCGTTTCATCTCCATTTAACACTCGTGCTGGGTCAGAAAATATGTGAAGCAAATTATTTTCAACAAAGTAGTCATTGATTTGCCGAAACCATCCCCTAACATCATTTTCTGACACTGTCGAGCTGGCAGCTGTAACTGCTTCTGGTTTACGGAAAGCAAGGGTAGGATGTCTGGCTAAAAATAATTTGAACCATTTCTCACCATTTTTAAAAGTGGACGTCCGATTCGTTTTTTTTAGAAATTCCGAAACGCTTTTGATCAACTCCTCTTTTCTCTTTGGGAAACCTTTTTGGCTACTGACTTTGATCCAGGTGACTAAAGCCTCTTCTTCCTCGTTATTTAAAATTGTGGGTGGTCCTGGTTTACAGCCATGCTCTGGATTTTTTAACCGGAATTGTATGGTCGAACGCGGTACTTGGAAGGTTTTGGCAGCAAGTTTTTTACTCATGCCTTTAGCAATTTCTGCAAGCGCTTTTCGTAAATTTTCATCTGAATAGACCTTCCGCTTTACCTTATCAGTCTTTACTTTGTTCATGTTTTTTGTACGAGGCTTCATTTTGAAGATAACTGAAAATATTTTTTTTAATTGTTATTGGCACCCCAAATACAAATTATTGACACTGCTGCTAATAAATGGTTTTTTACACCATTGGCAGTGGGCCAACATTTGGAAGAATATGTTTTTAACTTGTGACATGCATTTATTGGAAATCTGAATCGAACGATAATAAATATAAAGTATATTTTGCTTTAAAAGGTATTTTTTCTTATTTACCTAATATTGGCACGTGTGCCAATAAAAAGGTTTTACTCATATTATGCGTACCAAATGTTGGCACCGCAAAAAAATAAACAAAATGAGTCTAAACGTTAAAAATCATGATTGAAAATGCTAGAAAAACATCGAAATAATCGAATTTAACAGTATCTGTAACCAACACTCAAAAGAATTCCAAAAATTATTGAGATTAGTGAACCTCTTACCTTAACAAAAGCACAAAGTTTTGTTAGTT
The DNA here is from genome assembly GCA_950022955.1 of Xestia ashworthii. NCBI lineage: Eukaryota > Metazoa > Arthropoda > Insecta > Lepidoptera > Noctuidae > Xestia > Xestia ashworthii. The sequence goes on from OX465561.1 coordinate 12,926,978, forward strand.
TTTTTTTTTCATGTTCGAGCACGACAAACAGGTGTTCACTGCGACGCCATTTTTAAAAAGGAACAACTTCTGTGTTGCCAGTATTATAGAACATTAAACCTACTATTTATTACGCAAAATAAAATCAGTGTTTGGACACTGGTAACCTTATTATTAATAAATAACTGCAACGTGCCAATAAATTGGTGGAGTGCCAACAATAGGTGGTCTTACCCTACGCCGAAATTAAAAGTTTTGCCACTAAAAACTTTCTAAAAGTAAAACTAATAAAACGCGACACACTAGTCATTTATATTAGAGAGACTGCCAAACACATTTCATATTTCTTATTAAAATATTTTATAACATAACTAAATAACAGTTATTTGACAAATAGTCGCCCAAACTCGTGCGATAAATATCGTTCATTGATATGTTTTCCTAACTGGTTTCGATAATTGTTTACAAGATTGATTCCTAGTGAGGGGCAATCACTCGATGACGTTGTTCTGTTGACTTTAGTACGAGGCTACGAGGTAATTGGTTTTTTCTAACGACTGCCCTCGCTCTATAGAAACGTTATTCCCACGGCCCGTCAACCGAAACTATCTAACGCCCGCAGCAATGATCCAAAATCCTTAATGGAAATATTTAGTTCTATTCTGTGTATCAAACAAAACGTTGAATAAACGGCCAATTAAGACGCTTAGTGCATAATATTCAATTATTTCTGGTGCTTATCAATTTTGAAGAATTTGGCAAATCACACCCGCATGGAGCATACAAAGGTGATAAATAATTGAAATGCGAAAAAAACTAGTTTTATTTAACCAAAAGCTTAGCCGGCCATTTACAGCACTGGATTTTTTTTACATAATACATCTACTGCACCGGAACGAAACGCTGGCGATACCTAGATTGTTTTCATTTCACGGTCGATCTGACTAGTGTGAATAAACTCCGCGGCACGGTTCTAAATTCAAATCATATCGAATGACCAATTCAAAATATTCGAATAGCGCTCGGCATTTTCTGTGGGCCAGTTTAAAATTTTATTGATATCGATTTGAGAGTAGTTATGGTCATCGACAGTGCTATTATTTATTTTAGGTTTAATAAGAAGGAATGTGGCTAAATAATAAAAGCCGCTCGGGCCGATCTCTAGGTTAGGGGATGGGTGACCACCCTTACATACCGAGTTTCTAGCCCCGGAAAGCACGTTAAGCTGTGGTCCCGGCTGTTTTTGGTCCATCTTTGGCAGTCGTTACAGGTAGTCAGTGGCCCAAAAAGTCTGACAACCAGTCTTACCAAGTGGTATCGTATTACCCAGTATTAACTGGGATGTGGAGGTCAGATAGGCAGTCGCTCCATGTAAAATACTGGTATTCAGCTGCATCCGGTTAGACTGGAAGCCGACCCCAACATAGTTGGGAAAGGCTAGGCAGATGATGATGATGAAGGAATGTGTCCGGTCGGCCACGGAAAGCTATTCCCAACGATAAGTTCCTTTGAAAACCTTTTATGAATACAACCGCTGCGAGTTTTTATGATTATGTGCCTATTAACAAGCAAACGTTGAATTACATCACTTCTCGCCATTTGAAAAGTTAAATAATAAACCATAAAAACAAATCGAGTTAAAAAGGAATATTTCGAAGCAAAAGTTTAAATTCTTAGATGATAGGTAGAAACCCACGCAACATTTCTAAAAGTTTCTTGTTTGTAATTACAAGAGCATCAAGCAGACTAGTCATCGCTTCTAAAATACAAGTTGCATAATTTGCGTCTATTACGTTTATTTAAAGTGTGCGTTCCACGCAAGCGTCAATTATACAATAGATCGTAGCATTTGCCACGGTGGCATCATCCATCAACCTCGGTGGTCCGCACATTACGCTACTGCGAGACCGTTACAAATTCGCGTTTGAAAAATTATGCCTCTATCCGAGATCCGAGCAGCCCGAGCTGAGTCGGGATCATTTTCTAAAACGCCGGTTGTGAGTACGCGATCATACTGCTACCGTTCGTTCGGTTAATCTTGTTCATTCAATCGCTCGTAGATTACATCGTACGTCTGGCTTATTAATCTGTCTGAAAGTTCGAATCAGGGGTTTGGAAGACTTTATTTACGATGCGGGGATTCTGTCGGATATTATTTCTTCCAGAAATAATTTTCTAGTACCCAATATCCTCCGATAACAGGGATTAATGTAAAAACTTATAAGTAAATAAGAAACCTTACTGTGTTTTGGGGGGAATTAAATCTCTTCACGCACTTATCTTTGACGTATCAGAACCAGTTACGTTCCAAATTGATATCAAGGAGCGTATAAGTGAAGTCCTGTGAAGTTTTAAACTATGCAGCTGTTTTGCATGCGTTTGGTGGTTCTTTGATCGTCGACTGTGAAATACTTCAGATGCTGTAGATAGTGTGCTGAACTGAACGTTAGAACTTTGTTAAACGTTTCAAGGATAAAGCAACAATTTGGGGAATCTTCGGGAAGTTAACGTAATGATTTAACGTGGGTATGAAATGAAGACTAGTGTTGCCCAAATGCAAGACCAAGACGAGACCTTAGCCAGTCTTGGTCTTGGTCTTGCGTCAATACACCTGGTCTTGGTCTTGGTCTTGGTATTGCGCTCTCAGTCTTGGTCTTGGTCTTGGTCTTGCAGCAAGAGTCTCGCAAGTCTTGCGAGACTCTACTACTTAGACTTAGACTAAACGGAAAACGGACGAAACGTCGGGCTTTTATTAAAGGCAAACTTAGGGATAAATACCCGTTTACATTTATTTCATAATGTAGACTAGACTACTTGCACATATCTATTAGCCTACTGCTATTTATATACGAGTACAATATCTTCAAGGTCAATTAATTTTATCCTCTTGTGCCAACCCTACCAAAATAGGTAACAATTTTGTGTGCCCCTGTCCATACACTGTGGCGGCGCATGCGGCGCTCAAACAGTGTCAAATGCTGTGTGATACACTTTTTGCAGTCTTTGATACACTGCGGCGTCTTTGTCGGTAAATGATCAAATACGTAAGTACATAATACACCGACCGACCAACGGTAAATTCGCGGAACTTCAAATTTTCCCAATCAATCATGAACCTTAATGCTTTAGCGATAAAGTTGAAAATCTGTTATAGAAATTTGGCAGATTGTAGTAGCTTGATGTGCTGGCATCTGTTCCATAACATTGGCTGGCCTAAAACCTGTTACTAGACCTACTCGACTCGCTGTTAGTTTTAAATCTTGCTGAATAGAAAAATAACATAAACTTTGAAACATAAGTACCTACATAATGTTTACCAACCTACAGACATTAGATCTGCACATTAGACTTATACAAGCATAATATAATACTATAGGTAGATATACCTACAAGGTATGAAATTGACTTTTCCAGAAAATTTTGTGAGGTAAATTATTATCACATGGGAACATATTTGTGAGACCTACCGCTACCTACTTAATAGTCGAAATATAATAATCAATACAATACCTTTTAGTGTTATGACGATACGGTTTTGATACTGGGGAACATCTATCACAATCGGAATTGAAACCAAATCTCTACTTATAACGCCCAAATCTCAGTTTGACTTAACTGCGAGACGCAAGAGTCTTGCAGGCTTAGTCTTGTCTTGCTCAAATCTTGCAGGGTTCAGTCTTGGTCTTGGTCTTGCTATAATACGTCGGTCTTGGTCTTGGTCTTGGTCTTGCAAAAATGCAAGAACAAGACCAAGACTGCAAGACCAAGACTGATTTTGGGCAACACTAATGAAGACATTAAATTCACGCGATACGTTGAAAATTTATCAAGCCAGGAACATATTCATACCGAATTAACTTGAAAATAAACAGAGGGACACCATAAGCTGAGGGCTTATTTGAAGATTTTTGTACGAGTATGTTGTGATTTTGTTAAAACAAGTCGGGGTTTTTGGCTTGTAAGCAAATACTGCAGAGTTAGTTAAAGAAACCAAGCACACTACAACCTACCAGCAGATGTCTTACGCGCATGAGTTTTTAATGTTTCTAATCAAGTTTAGCTGTTATTTAAATCGTTTTATAATGGTAGTAAATATATCTAAATACAGCGTAATCTTAACATGTCGGGTTACTTCTCGGGGTCTCGCAAAATTCAGTCATACATAACACCTAGCTCTATATACACGGCGGGCGTATTGTCAATTCGGCTATATAATTTAGGCAGAGGGGAACGCCTATGCAAACCGCCTCCTGTCAAGTCCTGTCTTCATGGCCTGGGGCTATAATAAACGAAAGCAATTAATAAACTGAATAAAATAGAGTTTTCCTTGGGAACCAATGCATTTTAGAGACAACTGTTTTATGGCTGTTGTTTTTATGTTCATGTTAGAAAGATGACGTAAGAGGCACTCAAGTTGCTTCAATCAATCCGAATATGTCTAGTGTACGTATAAGTAAAGCTTGCGGTTTGGCAATGTATGTTACTAACTACCTACTACGCGTGATTTTCTTATTCAAACCAGTTTTAGAAAAGGAAAATGCAAGAGTAAATACACTATGACTATAATAAATTCTAACTCTGTTTACAAGTTCGTTACAATATTCCGCAAATGAACCTACCAATCAAGCCATGACTGTACAAAGCTATTTTAAAACCAAGTGTACAATATTGTGTATTAAAAGTACCTCCAACGAAGAAGCAAAGCTCAGATTGGCTGGTTAAATATTAATGATAGAATCCGCTAGAGGTTAAATGGAGACTTAAAATAGTATTGTTGGTATTGTACAGTCCATGCCAGCACTGTGCAAACAAACATCCAGGGTCGGTAAAGTTTAGATTTTAACAGACTTCTCCAACTTAGGAAACATTTTATAAATAGCAACAAGGGAGTGGAAATGTACAATACTTGCCCGTTTATATACGAAACCTGTTGATGAAATTGTGCAAGAAAGCTCTCTTTTTATTGGTTTTATAATTTTAGCGTCCCACAATAGAGCTTTTTTGTTTCGAAAACATGAATTCACAAGCAGCTTCTGGATCATAGTTACACACCAAAATTAGAAAAATATTTCCCAATCTTTCTCCTTTTTGCCAACCCCTTATAGAACAATAAATTGTATCTAATTCAAGGTTCGTATTGCATTGCAGCTAGCTTAATCTCAAAATCGTCTGTCGTAATACGCACTAGCAGTTCTAGTATCTACTAGGTTGCTAATCGCTTGCAAGTGCGGGGGCCGGCGTCGTCGTCAGCCGCTTTTTGTGGTGCAGTGTGCGGCGGGTCTAATTGGCCGCTCTGTCGCTAATTGAACGGTTAGCCGGTACCGGTCCAAGCGGTGTTTGTTAAACGATTAAGCGGCTTATTAAATGTGATTTGCGGATTTGAGCTTTTTTTTCGTTAGGCCGTGGCCCGTGTGATAGATTTCCTTTGCTTGAACTGGGTTAAGTGGGATCATAGATCAGTTTAATAAGATAGTTTATTAACAGATAGTCTTGAACAATCTGTAAATTCTAATTGTACTCGTTCTGTGGTCTTATTCCATTTAGTTTGGGGTCCATTCACTTCGCTATTCTCCGCCAGTGTCTGTTTTCTTCTAGGTTGCCTAGACATAGAACGGTAGCAAATGGGCTTTCTTCAGGTCATTGCTGTTGATGATGGACATCCAAGTTAGGGCTACTAGCTATTTCTCCTTATTTATGTTGATTGCAATTGCCTTGCCTTTAAGCGTTGTCTATAAGCCGTTAAAAATAACCACCTCGGACGTATACAGGTATGTCAGCATCTGGGTTCTGACTAAATGCATGATTCATAATTGACAGATATTATTCATTTCTAGAATCAGTTTGTTCGAACCACAGACTATTAATCTGTAAGTATTCAAAATAACAACTCTCATTTCAAAAACAGCAGCATTGCAAGATTTCGCGCGCACTCCTGACTCCTGTAACATTACAATGAAACCGGTAGATAAATAAAATAAGTGCAAAAAGTTGTTTCAGAAATAGAGCCCCATATAGAATTGCAGCTGCCCTCATACCGGCTCAAGGCAAACCGCCTGCTCCTTTTAGGCCCCGTTTTGCTACGTATTTTTTTTCTTTTTACCAAAGAGACTAGAGCTTACAATGGCACGGATAAGTTTTAAATGCCTTCTTAGTGTAGGTATGGTCTGTAATGAAAGTCGGAATTTAATTGATGACAAAAACGGTGTGCTCTATCATTATTTATGAAGTAGCAAATTAATTGGATACATGTGTTTCTATTTTGTAAAGATTTACTAAGCATCTTTTGTTTTTTTTTTTTAATTCTGTCCATAAACATATGTTGTTTTATTTACTTACATATTGAATTGACGACAAGAAACTCGTATGTATTGGTTATTTTAATGTTTATTTGGATATTTATTAATCTGTAGTTAGGTATTTCCTTGACTTAATAAAAATCATATTTAACTTCAGAAAATGATTTCTCTGTAGTTCAGCAGTTGGTTCTACAGAATTAAGTTAAAAGAAGTTCACTTATTCGTATTTTCCTGTCTGGTTTATTCCTTTGGACGCACCTGCCCACGACTTTGATATCTTCGTCCTTTATCTGCCTCATTGTTTCCAGCATAAGGCCCTCTCTTTCTTAAACATCACATGTTTGTTTTTATCGCCATTATTACTGGTGTGATTGTGATCTGAATGAATTAATGAACACTCCAGTTGTTTTACGATATTGTATTTTTTTATGAACATAATATGTTAGTTATGAGGGTTATCTACGTATTAGTAGATTAGATAGTAAGGTTTTATTAAATTTATAACAAAAAAGTATGATTGATTAAAATTATTTATTAAATTTCAATGAAGGTGTTCTGAGCATGAGAATTTCTATATTTGGGCACTCGTGTAAAAAATAGATTGACCACTAGTTGTCCTATAAGTAACTGCGTTCAAAAAAATAATTTAAAATTATCAAACAGTATTAACAAACAGTGATCTTGTAAAGCATTAACTTAAAGCAGAGGCGGTACGATTGGAGTGGCGTACTCCAAGTTAGGGCCGCCTCCCCGCCTTCGTATCAACCGACCACGAAGTTGCAATAACGGTACGAGTGCACACTAGCGCTGCGCGGAATTTACCGGAACCATGTCGACAATTGACTGTGATTTGACTGATGTAATGTTTTGGATGATGTTACTGTTTCTTTTGTTGTTCTTAAACAGTATCTAATGATTAAAAATAAACAACTGAATTTAATTAAACCTAAATTGGGTTCATAAGTATGTACATACTTACTTAGTTAAACATCACTTAGTTATCACTCAAAATCGGTTAATTTTATCATTTGATTTATATTTAGTTAGAGCGCAGCGTCACAAACCAATATTTTTAAAGCATTAAAAATATATTTCAGTAAAACTTAGGTATTTGATTAGAGTGAGGGATTCTATACCTAATCAGTACTAAAATTATATGCTTATTCTTTGCACACAAAATAAATAACAAATACCTACTTACATATAAATTGCTATAATACGTAGCTTGTTCTACTGTGCATATGCTTCATTTAACTCTCTCAAAAATTGCCAATAAAACAGTTTTAAAGCTAAAATTATATATTTGCGTAATCGGAAGTGGTGGCGCACACTATCTACAAATGCGGTGTGAAGTCGTATACCTACCTACTGTTGGATGGTGTGCGCGGGACGTTAGAAGCTAACACGTCGCGTTGCTGACCACATCCGACAGATGTACGATGTGCGGCCGTGATAAACCTGTTTCAAGTTTTTCCTTTGTTTATATGATACATTAGTAGGTCGGAAAATAGAAGCGGGATCTTCGTGCCGATATCCAAAGCCGAACGACACCCGAATGATTGTCCTCGAGGACTGCGAATTCGGTTACCTATCCTATATCTGGGCTGGCAGTCTCGACAGAGATAACGACAAAATCGCTAACTTTCAATCGCTGATTACCAACGAATACATTCGGTTGCAATAATTATTCTCACGAGAAACGCGTCTAGGATGTAGAGACTTTCATTATTCGCAAGCATCATTATTGCAACCGAATTTATTCGTTAATAATTAGCAACCGAAAGTTAACGATTTTGTCGTTATCTCTGTCGAGACTGCCGGCCCTGGTAAATTATTGCAAAATATTGGTCAAAGGTTGGTCTTGATTTAAACATTTTGGTCTAGTTTAGACGTTAATCAATGCCCTTGCAGTAATCACGCTGGAAATAACTTAAAGTTTATCAAAATGTTTGGAAAACGAACAAAAAAATTGGTCATTGTAACACTGAAACTCTAAAATTACCGATATCTCTGGAAGAACCATATAAGAAGCACTCAGTGGACGGATGTACGTTAGGCCGAAAACCAGTTATCTAACTAACGCATCACCCACCGATACTTCGTTTGAACGATAACTAACTTAACTCGCTTACATTTTCACCTAAAATGTTTCGTAAATATGATTTTCGTTTTTGATCAAAATTTCGTTACGACCGTAAACTTGTTTATGCTCACGTTTTAAAACCCTTTTCAGTGCACTTGCAATTAAAACACATTTATTTATTACATACACATTACACATTTTTTTATTTATTTATAATCTTTCCTATGTGTTTTTCCTTCGGCCATAGAGATGTTTATTCATGTTCTTAATTCAACTTGCATACAACTCCAACGTATTAAACATGTCTATCTCGTTGTTCCAGGATACTATCAGCCGGCAGGACCGCTGATCAAAGAGACGAACGCAGAGACAGAGCGCGCGCTCGCCAGGTATCACCCACACTACCACGCGCCACATCCACCGGTAAGTAATACCATTAAATACATATCTAGCATTTACTAACCACACAGAGAAGAAATGAAGACCTGGGACCCAACAAAAATACTAAAAACTTGTATAAGCTTGTGTATTTTTTAAGTCAGTCCTACTACACAGGCAGGCATGAGGCACTTCATTTTATGAAATTACTAGCCTCTATCAGCGGCTTCGCCCGCGTAAAGTTTGATAATTGTCCCATAGGATCTTGCTACCGGGATAAAAAGGGAATTCGAAGCATATCAACACCAGCACTGGACCGATGCACTTGGTACTAGCCAGCGGAAACACTATATGCTTATTAAGCTAAGAAATCATACAACAAATCCTCCGATGAAACTGACCACGTATATAATTCAGTCCGTGACATAACAATGTCGATTGTCGAGCTTTTAATCCGAATGGCTTTGTGTAATGGCTTAGTAACACAGCAATCTGCTATCATCTATCTCTGTTGTGTGCTCGCACTTATAATTGAACATGGAGTATAGAACTTAAACAGAATCTCAGCTTCGCAAAATTTTACTTGAAGCTATTGTAAAGTAAAAAAAAATCGAACAGTTGGTACTACATGTACCAACTGTTCGATTTTTTTTACGGTACTTCGACCAATGAAGATCAATATCAAAATCTGATGCTCCTATGATTTAAAACCTTTTTCATTTTTTTCCCAGGTACTGCAACAATATGGACCGCCATATTACCCGGACCTATGCTATGGCCGCTACTACAGGCCCCCGGGATCTTACCACATGCCACCACCACAGCCGGATGCACAGGTACGAATAACCAAAAAATCCAAGTGTTAGTTGACACCAGAAATCGCTATTACTCGTTTTTTCTAAACTACTGAAACGGAATAATATTATCTAATTTCGTATCTTAATTGATGCTCATTTGTTTGCAGATGGTTGGCGTCGGTAGTGAGCCGTACCCACCACCACAGTATTATGGTACTCCGCCATGTTACCAACATTCACCTCAAAGGATACCATACGTAGGTGAGTTATAGCGTCTTTTCAAAGTATAGTTAATCAGGTGCAAATAAGTAGCTGTAACTGCATGCTGCTGTGTGCATGCTGTTTACTAGGCGCCTAAACGATCATGGCAGATGCTTCAATCTTTATACCCATTGTTACAGAATATCGCGGATGCCCGTGCCCATTAAACGCGTGTCCAAAAAACGTGCTTATTGGGCCCGCTACTGGTAAAGCCCCAACCGGTGGTGGCCCAGCAGACGTTCCCCCTGCCCTCGCGCCGCCCGGGGCCGCCTTCCGACCGAAGGTGCGGGCGTGCGCCATCGACGCTGCCACAGACTCACATGGCAGCGGCAAGGTACGGTATACTCTAGCTACTTACTTCATTCCTTCACACACATAAGAAATATTTAACAAATATACTAAATATGTCCAAATGATAAAATAGAACCGTCGTGATAAATGTTATAACTCCTTTGTAACAGGATCCGCCATTAGAGCTGGAACCACCAGCTGCAGCGGACGCTCCACATCCTTGTGCTATGCCCGCCATGGGCGGCGTCTCACCTAAACGTGAGATCTACGATGTCCGGGATAAGTTACGAATCGCCAGTGACATCCCCGGACCAGCCGACGCGTTAGGTCCGCCTTCGCCAGCGCGCGGCTCAGCCGGGGCGTGCGCGCCGCAGCCGCCCCCGGTGGCCCCGCGCCGTGCACGCCTGGGCAAGGCCATGGCGCGCCGCTCGCTCGCCGGCGACGACACCGCCACGCTGCTGGCCACACCGCAACCTCCGTTGCTAGCGAACCACAGTGATGCCGATGACGATGTGCTCGCTATTTCTCCTCCGACCTGTGCTCCGATTGACCTATCTTCGTCAGATGAGAGGTCTACTCCTCTAGTAGACGTCAAAAAGGAAAATGAAGGACCGACGTACAACGCAGCGAGAAAACCAGACGCACTGGCACTCAGAGAACATAACAGTACTACGGTTATGGATGCTAGCGTTGTCACTGATGCGGCTAAAGCGGTCAAGCGAAGATATTCGAAGCCAAAATTAGAGATCGATATGAAGGATACTCAACTTGAGGAAGCTTGCAAAACAAATGGAATAGGTGAACATGTCAAACTTGTCAAGCGGAGAAAGGTTTCGGGTGATCAGACCGATATTCAGAGAACAGAAACTATCACTAAGGAGCCAAAGAAAAAACTAGCCCAACCTAAAAGGACACCCAAATCCCCAACAGGGGAAAAGAAAAACACAAAACGGAAATCAGAGTGCGGCGCGATTGGACCCAAACCAAAAAAGATCCTTCTCGATAAACCTGCTGAAGAAGACGCCAGGCCAAAAATTGTCGCTACTGTGACCGATGAGCCGCTATCAACAAAACCTAAAAATAAAAGTGCTCTACTTCTCGACAATCTTATTAGAAAAAATAGCATCGACAGGCCTGACGCGAAAGGTTTAGATGCTGAGCTAAACCCTGCAGAACTATTTCTTTCCCCCACTGAAAATATCGCACAGAACTCAGCAAAGAAAACCTTGAATATTAATAATAATATCGTTGAAAGTGCAAACACCGCAAACGGAGTTCGTGCCAATACACTTGCTGCAGTGTCACAGCTGATAGGCAAGAAAATGGCTTGTAAAGTAGAGAAAGTTGATTCCAAAGTTACTAATGGAGTAAAATCAGTATTAAAAACACCCACCGTAAAATCTGGTCCCGAAGAAGACCGTAAACCCATAAGCAAGTCCGATGACGTTGATGACAAATTGAAGACATGTGCCAAGACAGAAACAGAAGTTATTTTACCTCAAATCGAAAGGGATGTTCCAGAATTAGTAAAAGACAATAAAAATTGCGCTAACGCTATTGCGTTGGATTTGGACATAACGGTACCCGCACAGATAACTGTAGACTCAAAGGAAAAAGAAGATTTTGAAATAGATGTTGAGGAAATGAGAATTGAAGTCGAGATTACGGAAAAGCTTGAAGATAACGAGGAGAAAAAGAAGCAAGAGGTTGAAAAAGAGAAACCAAAATCAGAGAAACTGGACAGGACGACAGTGAAGCGCTGCAAGCTTTCAAACGGAGAATTGAAGGCTAAGAATGTGGAGAAAGTGGTTAAATTGTTGGTTTCAAAGAGGCCAGCGATTAAGACGGACGAAGCAACGTTGGTGGTGGAGGAAGCGTGCGCGTCGCCCGTGCCGATGGGGCCGGCGTGCCGGCGCGCGCGGCGCCGAGGAGCCGGCTTCTCTCGCCGCGGCCGCCGCCCGGTCGCTCCCCCTGCACCGCCCGCGCTCGAGCTGCACGCGCCGCCGCGCTGGAGCAACGGCTGGAACTGGGACGGAGAACATTACCTATCCAAAGTCTACCTCAATGTAAGCATTACATTTATTACACATTGTCACATACATTGCTAAGTATGTTTCAAGATAAACTCTGAACCTACATTTCCTCCTTCAGAATGACTCTCGCCTGGACCGCACAGCTCGTTGCTGGTCACGCATGACGCATACGAGCGGCGACAGTGTGGCGCGCGGTGACTGCGTGTTACTACGGGCGTCGGTTGCGCGAGCGCAGCCTTACGTCGCCAGGGTCGCTAGTCTGTGGGAGAACCCTGATGATGGTGAGAACCGTGAGAACCAAACCATTTTCAAAAAGATGATAACTTCCTGACTCTAGCTGAATACTCATTGGCCTTCTATTTCGTCTTCAGGTGAAATGATGGTGTCTCTAGTATGGTACTACCGGCCGGAGCACACGGAACTCGGTCGGCAACCAGCCGACGCACCGGACGAAGTATTCGCGTCACGGCACCGCGACGCCAACTCCGTCGCCTGCATCGAGGACAAGTGCTACGTACTCACCTTCAACGAGTATTGCCGGTCAGTATCTAGTGTCGCGTCGACATACAACTCGCTTAGCTGTTTCGATGCCCAGCCAGCTAACAATAAAACTGTAGCAAGTACTTTCTAGGAGAAGACTTATGATGGTTGTAACGTTACAGGTACCGCAAACGGCTAAAAGCAGCTGAGGAAGGCATGTCGTCGATGCCGTCGATCGTGCCGCCGCTGGCGCCCAGCGAGGTGAACCCGCTGGTGGCGCCCAACGACTGGCGCCTACCACCCTCCGTGTCGCCCGAGCTCGTGCTCTTCTGCCGCAAGATCTACGATTTCCGGTCTAAGAAGATACAAGTACCGAACAAATGACCTCCACCTCGATATCAGCTTGATATCGCTCGTTAGATCTGTGCCGATCTGCGCACCGAGCATGAGGCGTCGACGCGTCGAGGATGCGTCACAGAAACTTTATAATGTATTTTATCTAAAGGAAGTGAACACCAAAGTTACGTTACGAAGATTTAAAAATAAGTGTCGACGGTACTTCATGAAGCTCGGTGTGGGACGGCAAGAGGACGCGGCTCCTCGAAAGACTTGAACATTTCTTATCTAGTAGTGTCTCATCGCAAACCTTTAAATTAGTACAAAAACGCGTTCCCGGGTGCAATCGTAGAATGTGTGACCTGTGGCCATTTTATGTGAAGGAAGATAAACTACGTAATCGTTGTGTTTAGTAATCGCCGATCGGTCAGTTTTGTTGCTTGTGTCGTGATTCGTCGTAGAAGTTTGTTTCGTATTTAGATTTACAGTGATTTGCGGTATTCAAATAATTTGGATGATTAATTATTTTTATCAAAGGATGCCTTTTATAACGTGTAAGTAGTTGTAAGAAAATCATGTTTGAAGAAGATGCATAATTATGTATAGCAATATATTTTTCTTTTTGCTTGAAATTAAGATGAGCGAATGTAATATTTATTCTCACTCTTGCATAGGTGATGAGAAATGCTGAGTACTGATTCGAAGGCTACTCTGTGTAGCTGATACGATTTTGTATGACATTTAAGATTTAATTGGCTACTCGGAAAATGAAAAGGCATTTATAATTATTACAATTATGTTTAATTATGTATGTACCTATTTGTTATATTGTTGCAGACATTATCTAGCTATATTGTCTGTGTATTGTTGTCAAGGTAGAGTCTATATTAAATTATTCTTTTATTTTTTAAGAGCACACAGTTGCGCGTGAGTAATGTTAGAATCGTCGCGATTGGATCTCTTCTATAAATTGTGTTCGCGGTTTGATACATCACAGACAACGGTGCCACGTAGCTCGCGATAAACGTATTGTTTCAAACCATACTGTTTAAGTTTCTAAAATATACGTGACTCTTGGAAAGAGTCAACCATTAAAATTAAGTAGTTATTGATACATCACAAATTTTGCAAGTTTTATAATTTTATGACATAGAACGTAATTTTAATCGGATATCGGGGTGAAGGTTGCCTCAGTTAGGTTCCGTATTGTGTACCCTGCCCCCTGCCTACGTAATATAACAAGCTATAAACCCGTATCCCCGTAGGCGCGTTCGTGTAGATTTTTAAAACTTTTAATATTATCTATTAAACGATAGAAAGAAAGTAAATAACGTTAACCCTGCCTTCGAAGGAATTGATTTTAAATTTGCATTTCGGCCTTTTAATATCCAAAGTAGCAAAATTGTTTTAATTAGGACCGGTCCAGAGTAGTTACAGGAAGACTGATTTTGCGAAAATTTAACATGTTGCCTATTTATTTTATTTATTTAGCAACATTACCCTCATAAAAATTCTAAAAGATTTTTTGTTTCATTTTATTTACATTTCAGGCAATATTTACAATTTACGGAAAATAACAAATGGGAACATTGTAACATATTTTAAATGTAATATTAGTGCATAGATGTAAACAAAAAAAAAACACTTTCGTGTTAAAGAGATATATTGTAAGAGTATAATAGTGAAATCTCTTTATCATTAGAAACATAATTTTAAGTAGTGCGATCGAAATAAAGAATATATATATTAAACGTTATATTTCCTGTGTGGAAAATTAAATGGGCATTTATACATTTCAATTTGATTACCTACCTATTTCGTCATTTCCTGCCTTCACTATTTCCTACAATGTATCTCTATATTGTGTTGACTATTATTTTTGTACATACTATAATTTGTTTAGTATTTGCTAATTATTTTGTTATCTATCCAGTGAGATTTGTAAGCACTAACTGTATTGATAATTCTGAACTAATGGAGGTAATATTCTCTGCGATTCTTGTGAAATGTGCATTCCGTTTAAAGATAGATATCTAACTAGAATATCTTTAGTCAGTCATGCGATGTGATCGTACCCATCAAAAAGGCATTACTTTACAGTATTTTTCATGTTTCTTTCCTAAAGTGGTTCCTACCCTTAATATTCCTAAAAAATAGTCGTACCTAGTATTCAATGAAATGCGTAAGCGCATCTTTAGTGAAAAGTAGTCCCTGGGGAAAATCTGTAACCAATTTACTGAGCACGAAATCCTTGCAAGGTTCAAAACTTCAAGTGCTTTATTTATTATTATTCCGTCACCACACTTTCGGTAAGATATTGATCGTTGTCTTCCAATCCAGGCTGTCGGAAGATTTATTCCGAAGTTGGACCTAGCATAATAAACCCTACTATGCTAGCATTTTGACAACACGTTAACCAGAGACGGGTTCCCTAATGAAATAAAGATCCCCAGGAAAGCACTCAATATCACGATTAAGAAAAGTGGTTTGGTGGTTGAAGGCCATATCACACTTCAACAATCTACACCAACTCTACTATTAAAGCTATTCTATTGTTAGCTTAGTATCGGTATCTTACAGTATACGTTAAAAACAATAGAAGTACAAGTAGTAAATCAGCGGAAGTAGGTACCTTAGAGTTTGCGCTGAAAACGCATTAACCACAGACCAACTACGACCCGCTGGAGCAGAGCTTGAAGAGGTGTGCGAAAGCCATTGTTTTGGACGACAGCTGACTATTCTGTTTTTCTCATAAGTAGGTACTGTACGCCACAATCTCACTGGTGTCTATTCCAAAGCTTATGTTTTCTATGTTCTTTTTTTCTATTTCATTGCTTGATGCCAAAAATTTAGCTGCAAAAATTCTATTATCAGTAATGATGTAATACCAGTCTCTTTCTATTTAGGTTAACGGATGACGGGGGAGTCGGCGCCTGACATTACAGCTTATAATATTATAGTCCATACCTAGTATCTAGGTCCCAATAAGAACTGTTTTAATAAAAACCCCTTAGTATGCTTACAACTGTATTTATCGTAGTCGATGTGTAGTAGATAGTTTTAGAGCACAAATACCTACAAATGGACGCTCTAACAAGTTTCCCATGTGCTGATTCGCCCGACATCAATACTCATTATTAATTAATCATAGAGTTAATGAGTAAATTCCATAATAATACTATAAGTGAGCTCTCCCTTGCTTGTAGGAGGATTGTTTTAAATGTTACCTGGACTATGCGTTTGCTAAGAGTCAATGATTTTAGCGTTAGCTATACTAATAAGGAAAAGAACCTTGTTTTATTATTTATTTTGTTTTTAATTAAAAATTATATAGGTATATTTTATTATTGTAACCCACACATGATCATGTTGGGTTTTATTGATGTAATTAATATATGTATTTTTATTTCATCTCTTGACTTTTATTTACCTACCTACTGAGGACCAAGTGCAGAAATCCACACAAACTACAGTACAGTACTAAGTAAAAAAATGACTAACCTATTACAATAAGTGCCTATGTTCTCAGACTCATCTAATCTAGACAATGCTGTAAATAAATATAAATATACAATAAAAGTACTCAGGATAAATTGTAAATACCGATTTTATTTGCCTAACACGTTATGAAGCAAGTAAGTATACTATAAATAACATCCGACTTCCAACATGTTAATACAAAGTAGGTATTACACATACATTTAAATTTCCAAATCACATCCAAAATTCACAAAGGTTATATTATAGTTTCCTACATTACTAGGGTCAGCGGACACTTAGAGCTGGAGTGCGATTCACTAAGGCAAAACATCTTTACAACCGAGAAAACATCGTTGAAACATTAGTGTTTCAACGATGTTTTCTCGGTTGTAAAGATGTTTTGCGTTAAATGAACCGTTCACGCATGCTCGAGTAGACGCTTTGTCTGCGGCCAATTTTATACTTGAAGGCAATACTACGCAAAACATCTTTACAACCGAGAAAACATCGTTACACTAATGTTTCAACGATGTTTTCTCGGTTGTAAAGATGTTTTGCCTTAGTGAATCGCACTCCAGAGCATTTTGAGAGACAACTCCATACATACATACGTTGCAAAAACGCGTACCTACTCGAACATGCATCTCGAAAGCTCGAGCTTGGTCAAGCATCAAGTTTGGACGTGTAATTTTCCAACGTATGGAGTTATCATAAGATTATTTTTTCAGTAGTCTCAAAAATACTCTACTATTGGTGAGCGCTGACCCCTAAAGGTCGGTACACCAATGGCTCAATAGATACATCTCTGTAAGCTGTCAGCTTCCACCAAGCGGAAAAATCCTGCCGCACTTTTTTGATGTCATTGAATTAAGGACTATCAGTATTGCCTTCAAGTATAAAATTGGCCGCAGACAAAGCGTCTACTCGAGCCTGCGTGAACGGTTCATTTTGCTGGGTGGAAACGGACCTTAAGGCTTACAGAACTTGAGAACCGGTGAACTATTAGGTACAACAGAAGATTCAGAAGTGTTGCTCACAAATGTGGTACCTAATTGTACATTCGATGTGAGTTTGATTTCCAAATAAGAGAGCACGTACAGTCACGAACATAAATCAAATATCAAAAGCAAGAGAAAATAGACTTATTTCAAAATAGCAGGCATCGTTTCGAGAATACTGTGTTCGTAACACCATAAAACATCAATTAATACTTCTCGTGACTGTACCACAAGTGACAAGTTACCACTGATTGGAGTGAAATTACTCGAAATCGGAGACATCGATGCACAAACGATTGTTTTTATAAATGCTTAATTAAAAAAAAAAAACAACTGTTCCATACATTTTGACCGTGTAGGTGACCATTTGTAGCGAAGAGAAAATATTCTGAAAATGATATAGGTACTGAAATCGTGGGAATCATATTTTGTGTGTCGATGGGGAGTTCCACCCTATACCTATAAAATCTCGCATAAAAATATACGTAGGTACCGAACTACCGACCTGTAACAAGACGTGACGTCGCTTATCAATCTTATCATCAAAGATTTACTTTCTCTCGAAACATTTACATAAAACCTAAATAATTCATATCCTCATTTGGATAACTATCTGCAAGGGCCCGGCTGCCTATTACAATTTACAGATCTAATCTACCAACAAGTAGGAATGTAGTTTTCTTTTGTCTAAAAGCCGAGGTACTGTCAACAAAAGAAGTATACAGACCAGAGCTATGATCCTTGCATCATGCTGCCAATTTTCATTGAATTTGCATCCGTTTTTACTTAATAACTGTGTGTTGCCGGTGATTACATACGGGACCGAAACGTGGTCGCTCACAATGGAACTTATCAAAAAGCTTAAAGTCACCCAAAGGGCAATGGAGAGGGCTATGCTCGGAGTTTCCTTGCGTGATCGAATCAGAAATGAAGACATCCGCAAGAGAACCAAGGTCACCGACGTAGCCCGAAGAATTGCCAAACTTAAGTGGCAGTGGGCAGGGCACATTGCTCGCAGAACGAATGGCCGATGGGGCCGAAAAGTTGGAGTGGCGACCGCGAACCGGAAGACGATGCGTTGGAAGAGCTCCCACTAGGTGGACCGATGACCTGGTGAAGGTTGCGGGAATCCGTCAGCGGACCGGTCAATGTGGCGACACTTGGGGGAGGCCTATGTCCAGCAGTGGACGTCTTTCGGCTGAAATGATGATGATGATTACTTAATAAACATATTCGCCATCAGCACCCAAAAACATCCGTAAAAACGTATCAAGTACCGTTTTTTTCGTAGTCAATTAAAAATTAAAAATAGGTAGTCGAAATTAGCTGCCTGTATTCTTATCTCTTTTGTTGACTGTACTAATAGAATGCAGCCGATACGTAAATCAGGTCAAATTCAAGGATCTGGGTCAGATAAGTTAGTAAAGCTGACCTCGTGTCAGTGCTCCCGCCACCTCTTTATGTCCAATAAAATGGGCAGTAGCCATGAGATTTATGCACCGCAGTGCTTTTAAAATAACCCGACTATAGATAGATATACTCGTACCTATATAACTAGGTATTACGCAGAACATAATTAAACCAATTAGTGATTGTGGCTCTCGTGGTAGCGGTGTCAACTGAAGGGAAGAGTTTATTATTTATTAATTCTCTCTTCCGGTATACAAAACTTCATTTAGGTACGAAGGTGCTAATACTGGTAACAAAGTATTTGTGCAGCAAGCGTTTCATCCAGGCTTGTTCCTCACACGGCCAAGATCTGCGTCAGCGGGATCCAAGCAAATGCAAACACCTGATAGAGAGATGACAAATTATGATACTACAACTTCAAATAAAGATGTTACAACTTCCACCTCGAGTAACTTACCATGTCCCCCATCATGGCAGAGAGTACCTGTCGAAAGAAACAAAAAAAAGGAAAATCTCAACTATTCCTCATATAGAAACAACAATAACATCAAACAGCTTCACTGGACTACCAATTGATTTGACAGATGACAATGATAAGCCAACAGAACCTAGACCACCGCCAATTGTCCTTTATGGAGTTGAGGAACTCAATAAACTTACTGAACTCCTGGAAACTGTAGTAGACAAAGATCAGTTTACGTATAAAATAGTTAACAAGACACAACTAAGGATTAGCTCTACCAACATAGAGATCTATAAAAAGATAATATCCATAGTGAGAGAAAAGGGCCTAATAGGTCACACCTTTAACAGAAAAGACAATAGATGTTTCAGGATTGTCATCAAGAATCTGCACCCAACCACACCCATACAAATAATTAAAGAGGACATAGAGGCAACAGGGAACATAGTCACAGGCGAGATAATTAATGCCCGATATGGACCTGAAAAGAAACCAACTTCAACTTTTTTCGTTAATCTTGCTACTAGTCCCAATAATAAGGCTATTAAAGACCTCAAATATATATATCACCAATCAGTCACAATAGAGGAACCAAAGAAAAGAAAAACCATTGTCCAATGCCAACGGTGCCAACAGTATGGCCACACAAAAAATTACTGTATGCGCCCCTATCGGTGTGTCAAATGTGGGCAATCCCATAAGACGTCAGACTGCCCAAAACGGGACCGCAACACTCCTGCATTGTGTGCCTTATGCAATGGACCTCACCCAGCCAACTATAAGGGATGCGAGGTCTATAAAGAAATTCTAATAAGGAAAACCAAAAAGAACCCAAGCCAAGCAAACACTGAAAAGCAACGAACGCAGACAGAATCACCAAAACAAGGACAAAGGGTAACTTATGCTGAAACCCTACAACAACGACCAGCCAACAACCCCATTCATCATAATGACTCCAAACCTCACAACTCAGGTCAAGTAACCCAGACACTAGAAGAAATATTAACAAAATACACTGAAAAATTTGACATCATCTTTCAACAAATGAGCACTCTTATGAGTCTCATAACCAAACTAGTTGACAAACTAACAAAATGACTGCACTAAGAGTAGGAACCTGGAACATAAATGGGCTAACCCCAAATAAACAAGAAGTAGAACTACTACTCGCCCAACATAAGTTAGACATACTACTTATATCTGAGGCCCACTGCACTGGTACATCTTTGATAACATTCCCGGACCACTTATGTTATGTCACAAATCACCCAGACGGAACAGGCCATGCTGGTTCAGCTGTGATCATCAAGAAGACAATCAAACATCATCAAATGCCACACTATAAAACTGATCACATCCAAGCTACCACCATCGCTGTGCAGGACAAGAGCGGCAACTTCAACATCACAGCAGTGTATTGTCCACCTAAACACAAAATTAACGCAGATATGTTCACAGAGTTTATTGCCACTCTTGGTCATAGGTTCATTGCAGGGGGGGACTGGAATGCCAAGAATGAACAATGGGGCTGCAGATTAACAACAACCAGAGGACGTCAATTAAAAGCTAGCGTAGACAATAATAATCTGATGATAAGTTCCTCCTGTGAACCAACTTATTGGCCATCAGATCCGAAAAAAATACCAGACTTGCTAGACTTTTTTATCATGAAAGGATTCTGTAAGCACTACATAAAAACAGAATCTTGCTATGATGGCTCTTCAGACCACACTCCTGTGATATTAACTGTCAGCGCAATGTTAGCAGAGACCACGGGTCATGACAACTTATATAACAAAAATACTGACTGGGCATCATTCCAGGAATTCATTGAAGGAAAAATCCAACTTAGAATACCTCTTAAAAACGAAGCAGATATTGAGAATGCAACCAAGTATATAACAACTTTGATCCAAGAAGCCTGCTGGCTCAACACTCCAGCTACAGACTCCCGCATGAGACACCACAACTATCCTATAGAAGTCAAAAGAGCAGTTCTGGAAAAACGAAGGCTAAGACGGGTTTGGCATGAAAGTCGCCTGCAGATCGATAAAACTAATTTCGAAAAAGCAGCTGCAGAACTAAAAGATATGCTTCGTAAATGGCACAATGACACCCTTGAATCTCAACTGGAATCACTTACAGCCAGTGCGTCGACTAACTATTCGCTATGGAAGTTTACAAAAAACTATGACAGACCACAAGTAGCCATACCTCCTCTAAAAACCGACGACGGATGGGCACGCACCCCTCAAAATAAAGCAGATACATTTGCACGACACCTAGCCAAGGTGTTTTGTCCGAATGAGACAAGTGTTCCAGAGTCCGAAGAAGTAGATGATATTATCAATCAGGACTTGCAAATGTCGCCGCCACCAGCTCCAATAACTGTACGAGAGGTCTGGAGAACAATCAACAAAGAGCTGAAAGATAAAAAAGCACCAGGATTTGACCTCATCACAAAAGAAGTACTAGTGCAACTCCCACGAAAAGCCATAGTGTTTATCACAACACTCTTCAATAGCATGCAAAGAGTCCAATATTTTCCCAGACTTTGGAAAATCTCACAGATCTTGATGGTCCACAAAGTAGGAAAACCAGCGAATGAAGTAACCTCTTACAGACCTATCAGCCTACTGCCAGTTCTGTCTAAGGTATTTGAGAAACTCTTACTACACCGAATGCTACCCCTACTCCAGAAAAATAATATCATCCCTAATCACCAGTTTGGCTTTAGGCAGCACCATTCCACAGTGGAGCAGGTCCATAGGGTAGTGGATAAAATAAGAAAGACTTTAGAGGAGAAAGAGTATTGCTCTTCAGTCTTTCTTGACATACAACAGGCTTTTGATAAGGTTTGGCATAAAGGACTACTCTGCAAAATCAAGAATAGCCTTCCTCACAGCTACTATCTACTGCTGAAATCGTACCTGACAGATAGACTCTTCCAGGTGAAAGAAGCTGACTCCACTTCCAAATTCCAACAAATAGATGCTGGCGTGCCACAAGGATCAGTCCTGGGACCTGTGCTGTATACCATATATACGTCTGACCTGCCAGAAGAGGAGAGTGTCACTACAGCCACATTCGCAGATGATACGGCAATTTTAGCAAGCGACAAGAACCCTGTGCTCGCAACACAAAAACTACAAACAAGCCTTAACAAGATTGCCAATTGGCTCCAAAAATGGAGAATAAAGGCTAGTGCATCAAAATCAGTACACGTTACGTTCACACTGCGACAAGGAAATTGCCCCCCTGTACACCTGGGAAACGATACACTACCTCATCAAGACAGTGTACGATACCTTGGGCTACACCTAGACCGACGCCTTACATGGAGACACCATATCAAAACTAAGAGACAAGAACTCAAACTTCGATACACTCGCCTCTCCTGGATACTGGGCCGAAACAGCAAACTCAGTACAGACAACAAACTACTCATATACAAGAGTATCCTTAAACCTGTCTGGATGTATGGTATACAACTCTGGGGCAGCGCTTGTGACTCCAATATAATAATAATACAGCGGATGCAGAACATGATCCTCAGAAACCTATGCAGTGTCCCATGGTTCACCACTAACGCAGAAATACACCATCATCTGGGGATGAGCACGGTGAAGGAAGAGAGTCATAACGCTACAGAGACATATAAAGGGAAGCTGGAAAGACACCCCAACAAATTGGCGACTAAGCTAACAACTAGAAGCTACAAAAAACGGCTAAAACGGAAAGACATATTGACCATATAATCCACTTCTATGGTCTACTGACGAGGAGATGACCTCACTGGAGGACACACTCAAACTGCCACATCCTACAACACATCTGCTTATAGCTAATGCTGATCGCAGATTTATAAATGGAAAAAAAAAAAAAAAAAAAAAAAAACAAAAAAAAAGGTACGAAGAAACGACGAATATTTACAACAAAAAAAAGTGTAAATTTCGTCCCGACAACATTAAATAACTTAGCCGTGACGTCAGAAAACAAACTGTGACACAAATCGAGCCAACACTGCAATAGGTACCCAGATGTCGCAGTCAGTATCTATTTCTTTGTAGATGTTTCTAGACTACGTCTTTTCGATCGAATTAGAAAAAAGATGAGACTTAATTCAATATTATTAGTCGCAGGAATTCCATAACAGAACTTAATGCGCATCAGTTACGGATGACCTCGCATCTCAGTATTGCGCCGCCATTTATCAAAACTCACTATTTACCACCGCTAACACAAGAGCTGTATCACGCTAAATTAAAAAATAAGTAGCAAATGAAATTAAGGCTCTTGGATGATTGGCAATTTAGACGGGTGGGGAATAAAGACACTGAATACTTTTTCTGCCAGATTAAATAGATAAATGTATGTAATTATAATATGATGAACTGTGCGCTGAGTATATAGCTATTTTATTAACCATTTTCTATATAGTATTATAATGAGACACATTTAAAAAACACAGTTTTCTTCCTGTTTTCAACATTAAATATCATGAATTCATGGTTCATGACACGCAGTACACTATGCTAGCTTTTAACAGTTACTAAATTACGGACATACATATTATTTACTAGGTAATATAGCTAACACACATCCATTCCAATATGTGAAATCTTAATTACGTTATGCAACTTCTGCATGCTATAAAGTGACTCAATTACAGTAACATTTTGATAACAATGGTAAAAAACTAAATTCATTTCCAACTTATAATAATAAGTAGTAGTTATAACAATTATTGATACTTCTCCTCTTTTTAAACCATGTGTGAAAAACCTCACACCATCCTCCGCATTCCACCATCATCTCATCAAAATCTACTGCTGAAATAGACCCACTAAACCATTGAGGAATGATGGTTATAATTCATGAATTATACTTTGGCCTACTGTTTTTTTTTCTACACAAGCTGAACACAACTTCCAACAACAACATTATTACTTAAGTATTTGTTCAAAGTCACAATATAATAAGTGTTTATATTAAATAATTGTCCATCGTCAAGTTTGGATGTGTGCAGCCATAACTTAAGTTCTTGAATTATTGTAATTTAACACTTAGGCCACAGTGAAAGCAATCACTGACAACTTGTCAGAATCTTTATTAATAAGATTGTGATGATCACGCTGGTTTGGCATCATATCAACATTTTTATTAGGATGCGATCATATTTTACCACTGTCTAACCTAGAGACATTCTAAAGGTGTTCCTCTTGGAAAAGTTTTTGAATAACTTTAGGTGTAACATCGTTTTCGGTGTCCCATGCATTATTATACATGGGCACACCGAAAACATTGTGTATATGTACATAGTCAAATACACATTGTGACAAATGTAAAAGATGACAGAAAAATAAATCTAACATTTTAACTAATATTTTAGTGGGTATAATCATGGCCACAATAATATTTAATCAAGCCTTCAACTCCACACAAAACCATAATAATTATAAATTAATTGAACTATGGCCAAGTCAGGCATAACATCAGAATGCTTTAGAAGTTACAGCAGCTGTTAGTCTTTCGGGCAGTCTTGTAAAACAGTTTACTCTGCATTGATAGACTCTCAGTCTTAGCAACAACATCATCTAATTTCTCACCTCGTTCTAATACTGCTTTTATAGTATCGTGTAGAATAATCTTAGTCTCGTCCAAGTCATTCTGTATTTTGGTCAACGCATCAGCTTCTCGTGGATTCTGGTATTTTGTTAAGTATTCTGGGAGGAGATGGAAATCTATCCTGTCTTCAGCACCTGTTGGCCACTGACTTGCAGGCACAGCTGCAGTAAATTCATCCAGTATTTTGGTTATCAAAGTGTGAGCCACTCTGTTTGGGTACTCATGGTCAGATATCAAGACTCCTGCCAAGTTGTCTGCCCTTACATACACTTGTAGCATGTACTCTCCCTCTTTAACAGATTGTCGAGATGCTGGTTGAGTTCTTTCTACTATTGTTTTGCTAACAAAAACCATAAACTCTTGAACCGAGCCCCGTTGAAATATACTGAAGCTCTGCAGATTGTATGCTGCTTTGAGGAGGTTAGCACTGTTTACACCCTTGTAAAGCACACCAAGTCCGTAGATTTTGACCATCTTGCTAACAGACTAAACTACTTCAGGTACTCCAAGTTAACTGCAAAATAAAAAAAAAATATTTCTAGTTTATGTTGAAAATAAGTAATACAAGATCACTCTTAAATAAACATTAAATAACAAGCAAAATGAAGCTTCTCTTTCTGATAATGCTGTCACTTTCTAATTGCAAGATTTAAGTTACAAATTATTGGAAAGTTTCCAATAAATGTTAAGCACAGAATAAGACAGTAATACAACGACGTTCTATGTACAATATTATCCTGATAGGTTGGTATTCTGCTCTAATAGGCTAGAAAATTAAGATTTGTAGAAATGCAATTATGATTAGGCAAGGCACTTACCCAATTTACTACTCCAATTGGTATCTCTGGTGACTGACACATAAGTTGATTCGAAGTAAACTTCTTAACTAACCTAACCTTTATCACAAACTTCAATAATCACCTTATTTTGAAAATTAATACATTATTACTAAGATAGGGCCGAAAAGAGCAAGAAATCAGTAAAATTGTGACGAAACGAAATCGATGCTTTGTGCTTACGCACATACGTCAAAAACGCACTGTCAATTTGTCAATAAAATGTCAAAGTCAAAACTAAAAAACTGCGTTCCAAAATATGTCCTAACTTTATTTGCATTTCATAATGTTTGAAGATCTTTCAAAACTGAAGCTTACCATTTATTAGACCATGAGAAATGCTTCAAGCACAGCAACGAATTTCACAAAGAGCATTTGGATTTGGGAATAAAGGGTTTGTTTCATTGTTCGATAACCTAAATCCCAACACTAGGATCCTAGGATCATGATCGTCGATTTTTGTCATTGTTGTCTATGTCAGAGAAAAAAGGCTAAGTTTTAATACATCACAACACAGCATCACAAAAAAAACCTCAAGTGTCAAAAAGCTAAATAAAATACAGATTATTTATGTTAAACGTAGTGATTATATACTCTGTGGTATGTGTTCTGCCTGTGATAAAATATCGGTGTTTCATATTTTTGTTCTATAAAGTAATCTGTGAGTCACGGCTGTGACAGCTTTAGTTCCAAAGGGTCCGTTTTGGCGCTGGCGTAGCATCGCCGGCGCCATGCCGGCATCGCCATCTTGGTTTTGTTATGTCAGTGTTTGTCAAGCACATAACAATTATGTATCATATGACACTTGAGTATATAATGCGCTCATTGTCAAAAATCTTCAGAGTATTCTAACCTCTGAGTTTATTTTCCTTAATTTTCCTCGTATTTTACTGAGTTGAGATACACAATTTCCTCTGTAGTTTGAGACAATACTGATTGTGCATGTTAAATGTGCGATTATTCGTCATGGGAATCCGAAAGTGCTGTGTAGGTGGTTGCAATGCAACAGTGAGTTTTGCCAAGAACAATGAACTTAGAAATCTGTGGATGCCTTCCTAGTGCCAACAAATTCCCTCCTCATTGGACTCAGGAAACGTGTCTATGAAAAACAGAAGAAGTTGCATAAGGCGTTCCGCTTAGTGTAGCTGGTGAGTTTTGTTAAACTTTTTAGGTTATGTAAAAGTCGTTTTGTTATAAGTACTCAGATCAAGTAAAAAGAGGACTAACACTGGAGCTCAAAACAATAAATAATCACGGAAGATATCCCGTAAGTGACAATATAAGTTTAAAAAGAGGACTATTTTGATTACTTGATTTGAGATGTTATAAGTTTTTTTTATTAAAACTTCAATCAACTAGAAACCAACAGAACGTAAAGAAAATATTATAGCGGACATATACAAAAAACTTATACAGAATGTACCTATAGGGAAAACATAAAATCAACTTCGAAATATTAAAAATTACTGTATTAACTGTATCAAATATGTTTCCAGGGTGGGATGTAATACTTGAACATAATTATTTCAAGGCACAAGATGAGGCGGATATACATGTACTACAACTGGTGTGTATGGTTATCTAAATATAGTCCCATTTATCAGTATTATTTTACTATAAGTATGACAACTCGCCAACCCGTCTTGAGCAAGCATGGTAATCAATGCTCGTGCCTTCTCTGTTGAGAAGAGGCCTTTGCCCAGCAGTGGGTCAGTTATAGGCTGGTTTTATTAAAATGAGTACAACTTATAATAATATGTATTACAGCAATATTTCTCAATTTTTCAGGGTGGTTGGTTGGTTGGTACAGTTGATCATAATTACTCCGAGGAACAAGATGACAGTGTCATAACATCATCAGTTTTGATTGGAACGGCAGGTATAGATATACATACATAAATATCTTCTAATGTTTTAATTTTAATCCAATATAGGAAATAAGAAATCCCCTCCACTGTGGCACCCTCAGAAAATATTCTTAGCAGTGTGAGGGCTCTGTAATGCCCCATAACTTTTGTCATGTCATCACTTAAAATTGTTTGTTGTGCGTCATGCTGATGGACCTTTTTTTACTTTATTAACGTACATTTCTTAGTTGTTGTGGCAACTGCGAGGGCTATAATTAACAGTCCAGCAACGTAACGTCTCATATACAAAGTGTCTCCATTTCTACAGAACTGGTATTTGTTTACTAATGTGTTCATTATTCTTATTTTCAGATAAATTACATGGTCTAGATTCTGGAGCTACAATGGCCACAACAGCTGAAGTTGTTGAATTTTTTGATGAACTGTTTGACAGTGTCAATGGCTATCCTGGTGGTGGAAAAAGGAGAAAATTAAGACGAGCTGTAAAGAAGACTCACTACATCATTCTTTTTGGATTGACGCCAACAAAAAAATTTAATCAGTTAGTTTAAAAATGTTTATACAAATATAAACCTATAAATTACCATTTTTATTTTATTATGATTACCTGAACCTCAAAAATAAATCAACTATATGAAGGCGCCATTAAAGTATCGATATCGATGAAAAAGTCGATATTAAAGAACATCACTAGTTATCGATAACAAGATTCCTGCAATCACTATTACACCTACATACATAACTATTTTAGAGTCCCTATAATGCACGTCACTGTAATGCACACACCAGCAATGCGCGACACTGGATTGTACAACACGAGTGTGTACGCCCATGTAAAAGAAACCATCACAATGTTTCCAATTACTCGGCTGTACCTTGCTTGTCCGATCCAACAATGCACGGCATGATAATTGGCGACATCACGTGACTGTTTTGAATTCCAATGACGTGCATTGTCATGTCGCGCATTCTCGGTCTGTACCAGGATTGGCCGGCCTGATAATGCACAGCACATCAATTGGAATCAAAACAAACAGTGACGTCACATTAAAAAAGTAAAAAGCCATGTGACACTAGGGACGGGAGGTATCACAAATATGATTGATTCATGATTGATTTTGTTTCGGTTGACGTTCAATCAATATAATAATCTGTGAATTATTTGTGTACCAGTGTTTTTAAAAAAGTTTAAAAACGCTGTTTGGGTTTTCTTGTTGAGTTCTGGTTGTAAGGCACCCTCCTACAGCTAAATCCGTAAGAGAAAATGGTCCTGAGATGGAAGAAAGGAAAAGATAATGACAACAAACATGATTAACATCAGCAACGTGCAAGCGTTTTCAACAAGAAATTATATTTCATTGATCAAGTAAGTACCTATGCTATTATACTAAATATAAGGCTAAAAGTGTCTTGTTTGTCTCCGACTTACCGTTTGTCGTAAAAACGATGTCAAAGGGATCTATAGGTTAAGTTAGAACTGTGACCAACTACCTCGAAATTTGTCGCGAAATTTTTCTAAGTATTTTTTTCATAGTGCCCATAAGACGACACTGACCCATTATTCTCTGATTCTTTCCGTAACTTACAAATCGTCTCAATTATTATGATACCCTATGATTATCAGTGTGTAAATTATTAGAGCTCTTTATCTGGGGGCTGTCAGTTTGATCCCTATGGCTTTGTTTGTGATGTAATTAATCAATCCTTGTAGGTACTCTATATTATTTACTAATATGTAGGTCCTTACTATCTGATAAATAAATACCTATCCACAAAACATTCCTACATAATTACCCACAAACACCAGCTGTGGAGACAGTGACAAGATCTACAACATAGCACATAGCTTTAATACAGAATAAAAATAGCAATATATAAGTAGGTACGTACTATATCTATACCTAAGTGCTAGCAGTCGAGCTATGAAAAAATTTCATCAGTGTTTATTTTATTAAACCTAGGAATTTTGTAGAAGGTTACCTTTAGCTGCCATCATAATAACTTTCTAATGAATCTTATTTATTTTAGATTTTCACTACGATCGTAAGATGTGTTCGACTCAAACTTGATGGAGATAATTATAAAAGCAATGAAATATTTGCCCCGAACATAGTCCATACCATGATTGTGTCGCTGCTTGCTGCTCAAGGGGACCGCAAGCCTGGAATTCCATTACAATAAATATATTATATGGTTTCATCGCAGAAGGAAAGAACACTTTAGTAAACAGTTAATTGGTTATACCTAGTCAACAACCCGACCTGTCAGTCGACTTGTCAAGTAACGAAAATAAAATTATTGAAAAAACTCTTAGAATTATTATTGGATTGGTATGTAGTGTCAAAAGTGTAAGAAGAAACTGGCGAGTAATGGATCTCCTTTTCTATGCCAAGGTATTTGCCTAGGAACATTCCATAGGAATTGTGTAAAAGGCTTGGCAGCAGACATGAAAGCAGGTACAACACGAATTTTTTGTAATAATTGTGAAGATGAAGAGCCCGAGGAAGAGGAGCAGGAAGTAGAGGGACAAGGGTTCGAAAAAATCCTAAAGGATATACAGAACAAAGTCAATTCCCTTCCGGGATTTCAAAAACAGCTAAATTCCATTATGATTAGCATGGCGGTTCTATGAATGCTTATCTCTCCATCTAAAATACTCTTAAAAACCAACTAGTTTTATTTTTGATACAGACAATAATAATATATTTTATTTTTTTTACTGTAAGTTCATATCTGATCACATTTTAGAAATCCATGACAGATAAATAGCCTTTAAAATAGTAGGTACCACCTACTAATTGAATGTTACATAATTTTATTTGTAATTAAAATTAGGAAATAGGTAGGTACTTAATATGTGTAAGAAAATGTAGTGAGGAAAGTTTTGAGTATGAATGTAGATGGGTAGGTATGTGAGTATAGGAAGACCAAGACGAGAAGAAGAAGACATGCTGCGCCGACCCCAAATGAATTGGGATAAGGGCAAGAGAATGATGAAATTTAATTAAATTATTTAATTTCATTATCTTTTTTTCACTCTTCCTCGTCCGTAGTAGGTATGTCCTGCAGGATACTCCTTTCCCTTGTGCTCCACACAGATTCCGTGACCATACATACATCATCTCTTGATCTCTATTCGTACCTAGCTTGCTTCTTTCCATAAAAGTAACATTAAATAAACAAAAATGCAGTTTATATATTATCATCATATCAGCCATAGGAAGTCTACTACTGAACATAGGCCTCCTAAATAATATAGTGTATAATGAAGTAGGTAAGTTAATTTAAAATGAACGTCAATATGGCGGGACCACGCCAGGTTTTGCGAATATCATGTGAATAGAATATAATACAATATTTCTACTATTTCATACTTTCATAGAAAAATTCTACATCCATAATATTTTCAAATATGCTGCAAAGAAAGTGGTCTAGTTATTTTTATATCAAAATGACGGGACCACTATTCATTTGATGAGGAACACATGGCGACATTTTGTGTATTCAGTTTAAAATCCTTTAAACTGAACACACAAAAACTCAATACGAAATACTTAGTAAGTTTTAAAACTATAATTACGTATAATTATACTTTTAAATAGTTTAAATAAATAAATGTTTATTAAATTTACATAGGAAAAGCGCCTGAAGAAAAAGTATAATTTTATGCGTTGTAGTACCTATCATTTTATGGCTCATACAATTTAATAGAGGCTTTACTTTTTCTTTAGGCTCTTTTCTGATGTAAATATAAGAAACATTTATTTATTTAAATTACAGTCTTAAAAGCATAATAATGATTCAAACGTAGTCGTACCATTTCGTATTGAAATTTTGTGTCATCAAATGAATTGAAGCATTGCGTGCAACTAGGGCGTTACACCAAAAAGTAACTTTTGAGATAATTGAAGTTAAAGTTTTTGGTATGTTATAAATTCTAAATGAATTAAGATAAATCCCTAGAACTTTGAAAATTACGGGTAACAATGAGTAAGTTGTAAGATTATAATATTATTATTAATTTCAAATAGTTAGAAACTTCAAAATAACATATTTTTTAGGTATGTTATCCGCCCTTGTTGCATCCTACCCATAAATTAATTGGGCGTTCATATTTTAAATGGTTTTGAAGGCATAAATGATGGCTTTAGGTGCTTTAAACAGTCATCTTTTTATAAAAGTAAATCACAACACTCATTTGCTTTCATTATTTAAAAGTTTAAATAATATCTGTGGGCTTGTTTTCTTCCATAACTTTATATTCTTAAACTTCTTCTTTCCTTTCTTTGTTGGAGGAACCTAATCAGTCTGGTCGTCATCTGCACAAAATCACTGATTTCAATAATTTCAGCCATGTTTTTACATTAAAATAAACTTTCGCAGACTACAGGTCAGCGTAGCAAAATCCTCTCAATTATTATCGATCACACCATCTAGAATCACTGCATCAAAATGAGTTTTTGCCATACAATATTAGATAGCGCAATGTTTAATTTGGTGCAATAATATTAAAATGGGCTTTGGGTGCCGAACGCCCTTGTTGCTCCCATTGCTTCAATTAGTGGTCCCGTCATTTTGATATCAAATTAGCGGGGCCACTGTCTTTGCAGAATAATTTAAAACTAGTTTCTGCCCGCGGCTTCGCCCGCGTGAAGTTCGATAACTGTCCCACGCGATCATACTACGGGGATAAAAAGTATCATTATGTTAATCCAGGTTATAAACTATTTATGTGCCAAATTTCATCCAAATTCTTTCAGTAGTTTTCGCGTGAAGGAGTAACAAACATACACCCTCACAAACTTTCGCCCTTATAATATTAGTGTGATTCTTTTTATTGACTAAATTACAACCGTTCTATCACACAACATAGGTACTATTCAACCATTCTATCTCCAGTACTACTGGACTGGACAGATTTGAATGAAGTTAGTAGATAGTGATACCGTCAGCAAAACGTCATCAAATGAAATCTGCTTTTGACTTCAGCGAGATCATAACATGCATTAAAACTCTAGCGAATACTGTGTCTCTGTTACGTCTACATCGCGTAGAAAATAACCAGGATCAACAGTAACGTGCCGTCCGCATCCGAAGCACGGAATCATCTTACTTTCTAAACAATCAGGTTATTTATTTAACCTGCAATGCCCTAACTAAACTTGGAACAGTCCCATAAGATATTTTTTTGTGAGACAGTGTCCCCACCGGTAATCGAACCCAGAACCTCGGATCGCGAGCCAAACACTCGGATCACTAGACAATGGAGGCTGTTAATTTGTTGATGATCTAATAAAAATAGCTAATGGTTCATCATCATCATAATTGCAGTCCACTGCTAGACATAGGCCTCCGCCAATCGCCAAGGTGCACCACAAGGTCTAGTGGTTAAATTGGTCTTTGAAATTTTGTTTATTCAACTGAAGACCGCTTTCACATTAAGGCGACTTTGGCAGCGCGACGGTTGCGCTGTCAGAATTTCATATTAAAACATATGCTGCGGCGCGGCTGTCCTTATAATGTGAAGGCATTTGTGCTTCTGCTGCGCTACTGTCGCGCTGCTAACGTCCTAGTGTGAAAGCGGCCTAAGATCCCGCCATGTGTTTCTCATCAAATGAATAGTGGTCCCGTCATTTTGATATAAAAATAGCGGGACCACTTTCTTTGCAGAATATTTTAAAATGTTATGGGTATAGATTTTTTTATGAAAGTATGAAATAGTAGAAATATTGTATTATATCCTATTCACATGATATTCGCAAAAACTGGCGTGGTCCCGCCATATAACGTTCAGCAGTTCTCTCCTTTCTCTTTCTAGCGACAGCCAATCCAGTGCATAGGTAGTATATGGTCCAGTCATCCAGTGTACTGTACATAGTAGAGTTCAGCGTGCCGGCTCACTCGTCCGGTGATTTATGCAACCGAATAGGAACACCCATCTTCTAAACATTGTCGAATAGCACAGGCTCCATAATTTTGTATATTGCCAGATTAATAGCCGCCAAATTGTGCCTTTTTATGGTCGGGGGGTTAGTTGGGTGGGTGAGGCCCCTTTGCGCCCCTAGGTCCGGGCCAAGGTTAATCCGGGCAAGAGGCTTACCAACATTACA
Source organism: Xestia ashworthii (assembly GCA_950022955.1). Classification (NCBI taxonomy): domain Eukaryota; kingdom Metazoa; phylum Arthropoda; class Insecta; order Lepidoptera; family Noctuidae; genus Xestia; species Xestia ashworthii. The sequence goes on from OX465561.1 coordinate 12,960,705, forward strand.
TAATATGTTGATTACTGGACTGTTCATATCCTAAAAACATCCCATTGGATGATAGCAGTTCCCCTGATGGATAAGTAACAAAACTTAACTCAATTACATAAAAAATGGGAAACCCAACAAGTAATTATTTGCCCAGTTTCGAATGCAAATGTACCTGAGTGGTCTAAATAAGTGTTACTTTGGCGTTGTAGACCCAAATTTTTCTGCTAATATAAAAGTAGAAATTATAATAATTATTTATACCTACCTAACTTTTGATGAGCAATATATGTTAGGCCTTCCTGAAAGTGTTTACTTATTAAATTTTGGAAAACCCATGTATTTTGATATAATATAAAAGTATAGAATAGAAAATAAAAATGCTGATATTTTTTTTGTGTTTTATTTAATAAGAGAATCTTGTGTATTAATCAAACCACAAGTTTAAGACAGTAAAATATGGTTAAATGGTATATTTGTCTGTTCTTGAATCAAGTTAACTAAATAATAACAAGATATAAGAACGGGGACTGTTTTGAATTTTCTTCAAGACTCAAGCGTTTAAATCTTCTCTCCTTTTGTCATCCTCTATCATCTCGCTACAGTCCAATGTAGACTCCATTTAAGAGATTTTACAGATATTGATTCTGCATGAGTTGCACTGGGAGTATAAGTCGTATCGCTATCTGATTGTTGTGTCCCTTCGTCCAGCATACTCACCATGGAATCCTGATATTTCATGAATGTCAAAAAACTGTTCTGAAATAGTGCTAAATAGTGCCCAAAGGAAAAAAATAGTGCTCTTGTACTTGCGAAGTTATAGCCATAGTTCGATGAGTATGCTGGACGAAGGTTTCGCCCAGCATACTCACCTCCGTCCGGAGAATCTGTATACGCTTCAAACATAATTCATACTTCAAAAAATAGTTCCCAAATAGTGCCAAACGGTGCCCAAAAAGAAAAAACAGTGCTCGAATAACTTCGGAGTTATAGGCTTCGTTCAGTGAGTATGCTGGGCGTAGGTTCTACGCCCAGCATACTCACCTCAGTGCGCGAATATCGAACGAGCTATAGGTACAATTTACGTCTCAAAAAATTGTGCTTGAAATAGTGCCCAATATCAGTCCAATTTTTGCTTGACTTTTGACCTAGAAAACCATTAAATTTGATTGTAAACTTTTACATACATTACATTGAGTACAGTCGAATACAATATTATTAACTTTCTTTCTAACAATTTTTGTCTTGTGTAAATTATTAATTGTCTATGTAAGGGAGTATTTACTTTAGAATCGCAATATTATTAATTACACATTATTTTAATAATACTTTATAATAATATGATTAAGCCTTCGCGCGTCGCATGGGACCCCGGTAGCTAGGAACAATGATTTTATATATTTTGTCTAGATCACGGCGCTTGAAGGATTAAGATATCAAATGAAGTAAATCATGCATGAAAAATAAAGTTGCTGTTATTAATGCTTACATTACAACTGACAAAATTATTCAAAATAATCATTTTCCGGATCAAGGACGGTACCACAACGTTTACGGAATTGACCTGTATTCCTCATGTGATAAAGTTCAATATAGTGTGGCAGTAATGGATGCACGTACGGTCAATAGGTATGGGGCTTACGACGCGCGGCGCCCGCGACGCAAATGAATATGTTTATGTTTAAATACTAGATGGCGCTGCCCTAACATCTTACGATTATTAGACAAGACTGATCTGTATTTTGAAGGTGATAAGGGTCCATTTTGTGTCACAAAGCAATCGAAACGAACAAGCGCTTCTCAGTTTCTTTGTTTGTTTACTTCGTCGCACATCATTATAATAACGCCGGCTTTTGAGTTTGACTACATAGTGGGTTGCAAAACCAAACAATGTGTTGGTGATGTCATTATTTACCTATATAAAATTGTGTATCTAGTACGTAATCAATATAGGAGCTGCACCCAAATCAGTAAGTATATTTCAATTTATAATAGTGGCATTTAACTAAATTGATTTTACACTCATTCATTAATTGCACTGTAAAACTAGGTAGCAAGCGAGTTGTTTTTTACAAAAACACGTAGAAAGTTTAATATTTTTGTCCAAAAACATGTGTCGACGACTGTACCCCATTTTACGTTAGTATGTAGAAGTTTACATTAAAATTTAATGGTTTTCTAAGTCAAAAGTCAAGCAAAAATTGGACTGATATTGGGCACTATTTCAAGCACAATTTTTTGAGACGTAAATTGTACCTATAGCTCGTTCGATATTCGCGCACTGAGGTGAGTATGCTGGGCGTAGAACCTACGCCCAGCATACTCACTGAACGAAGCCTATAACTCCGAAGTTATTCGAGCACTGTTTTTTCTTTTTGGGCACCGTTTGGCACTATTTGGGAACTATTTTTTGAAGTATGAATTATGTTTGAAGCGTATACAGATTCTCCGGACGGAGGTGAGTATGCTGGGCGAAACCTTCGTCCAGCATACTCATCGAACTATGGCTATAACTTCGCAAGTACAAGAGCACTATTTTTTTCCTTTGGGCACTATTTAGCACTATTTCAGAACAGTTTTTTGACATTCATGAAATATCAGGATTCCATGGTGAGTATGCTGGACGAAGGGACACTGATTGTTCCAATTTTATAAATATTTTACTCAAATAATTTTTACTTGGTATTGATGGGTTTATATTAACACCACAATGCTTGATTTTAAATGGTGATGTAGATACAGAATGTAGCGCTTTGATGGTGACGTCATCTGATTTACCAAACTGACTTTTGTTTGGTAAGCTTTACTTCTAAACATTTTCCATATATTATGTACTTGAATTGATTTATCCAATACTCTTGGTGATATATGTACTTGAACTGATCAATCCAATACTCTTGGTGTTAATTGGGGAACTTCTGCTACATTCTGCTGAACTGTAAAACAAATATTTTGTTATTTAAGTGTTTTAAGAAGAGGTTTGCAAGTGTTATTCAGACTGGCTGGTATGAGAGATAACGGATGTTTGGATTATGTTTGTTAGGAACACTATGTGTCATTTTTCTATTATTCTGTACTCAGTGTCATGAGAAATAAAACCAACTAAATTCTATGTGCTTGTTATTTACTGTTGGCTCTCACCAAAGTGCAATGTTAGAATTATTATCAACACAAGTAGGAGATTACTTAACTAGGTCACAGAAAACTCTATGTAGTTTTGAGTGTACCTACAATGTACATAAGTAATAAACACTGAGAATAAATTACTTTTATCAATGCTATATTCTAATAAACATGTTAATAATAAATACCTGAACTACTGGATGCAATTTCTTTGAAACTTGATTGTTTTGTAACTGTACATTTTTCTTCTAATTCCTTTTTACACTTCAATAATCATCATTCTTCGTTTCTTAGCTACCGTACATAGGGTCGCTCTGTTGTATCAGATGGTCGGTTTTCCTGTCTGGTTGGCACATAAATATTATGGGGCATACATCCTGGTTTCATACGTACTTGTGACCCCATCACATGATTCTTCATATAGCTTTCCATATCATTTGGCAACTGAAAAAAGACAAGTTAACGATTATGATCGTTAGTAAGAATGACATCCAAGACCAAAACAAACATAACCTCAAAATTGCATAGCCTCAATATTTTCAACTATTTCACGTCCAACAAACATTTTAAGTTTAGGACCTATCAATATATGTTAACATACTCACATCAAAGTGGTCTTCACAGAAATAAAGTGGCGAATTCGTGACTAAGTCGTTCGAGTTTCGCCGTGCAAGCTTTAACCACTTATCTCTTATTATTTCCTTGTTTGGTACATACACAAACACTTTGTTGGGTGTTGTTATTGATACTGCACACCACTTAAAAACTTTGGAATTCGTTTTAAATTTAATATTTTGTTAACTTTCTTCGCTACGCATAGACACAATGGCATTGTTTACCTAGGTGTAACCATGGTCAAATATTATTGTACCATGGGTGTGACCAGTGTGACCACAGACAGAGTATATAATCACTACCTACTAGATACATTTAGGTGTGACGTCAGAGCCGACGCCATGACACCTGAGAGCTGTTTTCGCGCAATATTGAAAAAATACACTTCTGGACACATCTATTGGCCCACCTTAGAGTTTAGGTTTCGATGGCCCCTACCGAAATATGATTGCTAGATTGAAAAAAAACTGTTGATGCAGTTTTAAACCTGATACATTTTACCATCTTTTTCGATCGTATTGTTTTAAATTTGAATTCAGAATACCATACGACATGGAGCTACGCCTAACAAGTCGGATATGCGCCTTGTTAAAGGCAATTGATTTTTGAATAAAAAACATGTTTTATCAAATAAAGGTTTAATTTAATAACGCGTGTTGCCTCCATGGGCATCTACCACAGCTCTCATACGATTAGGCATAGGTAGAGTTTATCAACCGCTCTATGAAATTTTGAGGGATCATCTCCCAGTCCTCTTCTATGGCAGTTTTCAACTCCTGCATCGTCTGGGCAACTGGCTGACGAGCCCTAACACGTCTTTTTAGCTCGTCCCACATATGCTCAATGGGGTTCATGTCTGGGCTTCTGGCTGGCCAGTCCATAACTGTGATGTTCACATCCCGAAGATATTCCCAGACGTTGCCGGCCGCATGGGCTCTTGCATTATCATGCATAAAAAGGAAATTTGGGCCCACATAGTCCGCGTATGGTATCCCATACGCGGACTATGTGGGCCCAAGTTTGACAAAAGTACATTCGTGAGTGCTTAGAACCTCACGTGATAACGTGAGGTTCTAAGCACTCACGAATGTACCTTTCAGCATTTAATGTTGGCAGCCGTGGTCCTGTAACAACCTCAAGTTGAGTTTTGCCGCTCGCGGATATACCGCCCCCAGACAGTCCATGAGCCACCGCAATAAGCAACCCTCTCTTCAAAGCAGCATTGAGCGAAACGCTCTCCCTTACGTCGGTAGACATTCTTCCTTCCATCATTGCCATGTAACACAATTTTAGACTCATCAGAAAAGAGTACACGGCTCCAATCTTGCTGTGTCCAATTTAAATGACTGCGTGCGAAATGAAGGCGCGCTGTTCGGTGGGCTCGCGTTAGTTTGGGCCCATTATAGCTGGCTTGTGTGGTACCATATCGCGTTCTTTTAACCTTCTCCGAACAGTTCGAGCGCTCACAGATACTCCGTGGAAGTCGCGAAGTTGGTTTTGTATCTCAATGGAGGTAAGGTGACGATTTCTCAAGCTGGTCGTCACGATGAATCGATCCTGCCTTTCAGTTGTGATTGTGACCCGAGATCGTGGCCTTCCTTGGCGACGAACAAAGCCGCCAGTCTCTAGGTACCTCCGATAAACATTTCGGACCGCAGATCGACTTAAATTAAGTTGAGCACTCACGTTTCTTTGGCTGTGTCCGGCCTTAATAAGTGCCACAGCTTGGGCGGCGACTTCAGGTGAAGTATCCATAGATTATTGATAGAACCTCACCTTCATGTTAAGAATAAGTAATGTTTGATGCAAAACCAAAGATATCAATCACTTTTTCAAGAATTAAATCCAAGTAAACCAATAAAACCAAGTTTTGATATCAACAAACAGGCTCCAAGTTGTCTTTTGTTTCTTTAAATTCTGTGTTCGAAATTCAAAAAAAAGACTATTGAATGAAATTGTGAATGTGCCAGGTTCAAAACTGCATAAAAAACTTTTTGCTCGACCTAATATGACATTTTAGCTAGGACCAAACGAAACTGAAAATACAAGGTGGGCCAATAGATATGTCCAGAAGTGTATTAGAAAAATGGCTTTAAACTTCGTTAAACTTGAGTTTAATACCGAAATAAAGGATTTTTCGTAAATAATAAATGTGTACCCACATTAGGGAAGAGGATTTCAAAACCTTTCGTCACGCCTAATCATCAAAATCATCAATACAATCCACGGATCAACAATAAGAAAATTTGAATTTCGCGGGCTTACAATATTTTTTTTATTTTCAATATTGCGCGGGTTTTTTTATATCATCTCATGGTTTGCGACTAGAGCCACATTTTCTTTCCTAAAAGCTTTTCATCAGAGCAAACATTTTGGAAAAATAGAGGGTTTTGTTAACCCCTTACTGCATGGACTTTTGCATCTTTGTGGAAAAAATATATGTTGTATTTTTGAGTATAAGGAACCCATAAAAAATTGTGAAAAAAAAAATAGCCCCCCTTTTAATATTATTATTAACGAAAAAAGAAATGTGCTTAAATGGTGCGGTATGCATTACATTCAATAATATTGTTTATACCAAATATGGGACGACATGCAACAGACAGGATCTTAGCAAGTAGAAAGATGTGGTCTCTATCTGTTTTTCTAGCAGAGAAGTGTGTTTTCAAATCAAAATGTGTTGGGCGGACGGAAAAGTACAGTACCAAGGAACTGTTGTAAGTCTGTCAGGCAAAAGTGCTGAATGAAAGAATAAGTGCAGTAGATGAGGAAAGAAATAAGATATAAAGGGTCAGGTCTTTTATTGTAGTGCATAGATGAAATAAAGCTTGGAACATTCCAATCAACCAAACAAATACGTAACCTATTGCTGCTGAAATTCAAGTGTAGAAAACATAATATCTGTAAAGTTTATACAACATGTAACGGAAATGGGGCATCAACCCACTTTGTTCACCTCCTTGAGGGTTGATACATTCACTTCTTAATGGGCTGATATCCCATTTCCGTTACACCTTGTATTATTGCATATCGTGTCATATATGAACAATAGCAAATTCACCGCTATCTGCATATGGTCCCATAAATGAACTGTACAATTATGTCAACTCTTCATGAGATCCCAAATATGCACACAACAATATTGCAGTATACATTTTCAGTCTTTATGGATTTGGGGTAGTTTTTTCAATCTAGAGCCTCATATAAGATAGTTTTATTCGAATAAAATTATGCAAGCCTAAAATATTCACAGGATTTCGAGAAATTTGGGTCCAAATACAGAGCTATTCAGCTTCTGTGTCCGTTCAAGTTCAAACTGACTTCAAACATTTTTTATGAAGACTGCCAACATTTCTGCGTCACTAAACGTCAAAGTATACATCTAGTCTATGATCTTTAGTGTTGCCAGCATTCAAACTTGAATAAAATTTGAATTTGAGAACGAAAACTTTGGTGTGCAAATATGGTATGCAATGCGGTAAGGGGTTAAAACAAAAAAAAACTAAAAAGCTCCTAACTCGGAAACGGTGCGGCTTAGTTTCATGCTTCTCTGAACCTAAATGGTTTCTGAGGACTTAGTTAATAAGGTGCTGCAATAATATCATTAAATTTCCCGAAAAAGAAAACCCGTGAAAATTTTTCCGCCATACTGCCCTCAACTATACACTCGAACCGCAACCAAGCCGGCAGAGGCGCTATTCAGGTCGTCATGAGTGCAGGTGCAGGGACACCTGGGACATTCCAGCAGATGACGACCGCCTCGCACCAGTTACGCTTTTTTCATTTGCCTTGGCACTCGATCCCGAACGAGTTTGAGTCGAGGGAGTCCCGGTCGACTTCTGAATGGTTTATAAAAAATTGGTCGGGGTTTCCCAAGTCGGTATAAAAAGTCAATATAAAAAACAAACAAACACATAAAGTAAGTCAACATAAGCCTGCGTCATCCCACTACTGAGCAAAGGCCTTTCCCCATGACTTCCAGTTTTTTCTATCCAAGGTTAATGAGGACCACTGGTCGTTGGTTTTATCCAGCTCATCCCGCCATCTGCTACGAGGTCTGCCGCGGCGCCTTCAGGCTGTGTCAGGACTCCATAAAGAGGCTATTTATTGGGCATGCGGCAGACGTGGCCAGTCCAGTCCCACTTCAGCTTAGCGACTTTTTGAGCAACGTCAGTCATTTGTGTTTAAAAATAAAATAAAAACAAAACACAAAAAGAAAACCCATAAGCTGGCTTCGAACGCTCTGTGCCACTCGACCAGACGACTTGTTGAACTCATTGGCCATAGTGATTATATACTCTGTGTCTTTGGCGAATATGGTAGATTTTATGCTACTTCAACAGGGAGCTAATTCTCATTTTATGCGATATTTGAGTGATATGATAAATATCTAGTCACGTAAATATCGCATGTGATAAGTGTCATGTCTATCAAAAATATCGATCCCGTGCTAAAATCCGTATTCTCGTGGGCAATAGATATATTGGCAATCGAGATGGTAATAGATAATATTATCTTTACGTTCATTCAAATCTTTTGCACAGATTATATCGTTTTTGTCGCTGCCAAGGATCGTTCAACACGTTCCGTTTTTCATCGACTGGCGAGTTGATAATCGATAACTTTATTTTGTCTTCAAATTAACAAATTTGCTGATAATTTGGATTGATAGAATGTTTTTAGTGTTCGTTTTACATTAAGTGGTTAATGTAAAATGAATTTGACTAGTTTAAAATAATTTTCATGTTAAGATTAACTATCTTAACATTACATGCGCATACTTTTTGTGGAACGGAGTGTCAATAACAGCCGACAACTCCGTCAAGAGCTGCCAAAAGTTTTAAGGTGGACGCACACCTATCCGCGCCGAAGGAATCGACCGCGCCGAAAGAATCGAATTTTAGAATGACTTGTATGAAATCCTACTAAACCTCGCACACTTATCCGCGTCGAATCGGACGAATAGATGACGTCATAAGTATGAGAAAAAATTCTTTCGGCGCGGTCGATTCCTTCGGCGCGGATAAGTGTGCGTCCACCTTTAAAGTTAAGTTTTAGTTTGAGTTAATTTATTGCTCTGATGGCAAAAGTGAAGAATCGAACAAAAGTAAATATTGAAAAAATTAGCTCTTCCCCAAAAAAAAGAAAAGCTTACCCGAGCGCAGCTCAAAAAGCTCGCTTGGTGAGCATTTTGGAGGCAGACCCAGAACTTCGTGGGGCGAAGTTCTCTGCCTCCTTCACAATGAAAGAGTCCACAGCCCGATGGACCAAGATTGGTGACGAGTTTAATTCTATTCCCGGCGGAAAAAAAACTGGCAAGAATGGCGTAAAGTAGTTTTTTTTTTAACAAAGCATCACTTAGGTCCCATGGATCCATTCTCCATTGGGCTCGTCGTCGTGGCGGTGCTGCCTCTGCTATTTCAGCCTCCTCGATTAGATCTACTACAAAAGCCGCAACAAATTCGTCCACAGACATTTTCACCGTTTTAAGTTTTAACAAAAGCAACCTCAATACTCAACTCAATAATTTATTTCAGTTCGTATTTTGTTCTAAAATGTCAATCGATATGTCACTATCGAGTGCTCCTGATCACTCGATGCATGTCTAACGCTTTGCCATCGATATTTATCTATAGTGACTTCTCGAGAATAGGGAAATTTGCATTCAATCGATATTTTGACAGTTTTTGCGATATTTATCGAATGTGATATTATATCTACTGCTCGAGAATCGCCCCCCTGCGCAAAAGGCGAAAAAGTGTAACTATAAATTTGAATTTCGCGGGATCAGATTTTTTTTTTCAGTATTACGCGGGGTTTTTTTACATCATCTCATGGTTTGCAACTAGAACAACATTTTATTTCCTGTAAAGTTTTTCATCCAAGCCAAGCAAGGTTTTGTTGAAACAGCTCCACTCCAACCTGCTAAAGCTACACTTGTAAACCTAATACGAAAAAAAAAAGTTTGTAAACAAATATAAAATAATTAACTACTGTTAAATACAATATATCAAAATAAATATGTATATTTGTAATGCTGCTACATAACACAGAGTATATAATCACTACGTTTATAACATTGTTTGTTCTATGACTAGACTGTTTACCTCTATGCCTTTGTCTGTGGTAGGAGATATTAAGAAATAAAAAACACTTCTCTCTGGTATCGTATAACAGCAATGTGTATTTTATTTAATAATAATACTATGCTACTAAAAACCCCTAAAACCTATAAAATAAAATAATAACAATGAAATATCACTATCAAGATATTTTAAGCGTTTTCAATCACGCAATCAATCTATCAATCGTCTTTCGGAACAGCACTATCTAGTTCAAAATTTCCAGTCACCTGATTGGTCAACCAATCGGCCAATCACGCGATGTCGCCAATTATCATGCTGTACACTCTTGGGTCGGACAAGCAAGGTACACCCAAATAATTGAAGACATTGCGTGTTGTGCAATCCTGTGTCGTGCGTTGCTGGTGTGTGCATTGTCATGGTGTACAATATCAAGCCGGGCGATCTTGGTCCAGGCCGAGAATCCGCGACATAACCGCGTACGTGTTTTGAATTCCAATGACGTACATTCCAATGTCGCGCATTCTCGTGCCGTGCATTGTTGATGTTGTACATTGCTGGCTCCCCTATTTTATATATACTTCTGTCAAAACCCCGATGGCTACAACAGCGCCAAAACGGACCCTTTGGAAACTACCAAAAAGTCACTGTCGTATCTGTAGCTAGCTACTAATATAGTAATCTGTGCTGTGAGTGAAATACTCTGTGTTTGTTCGTGTTTGTTGATTGTTTTTTTCTACATTTTCTAAACGTAAACTCCAAAATTGCTCTACAAGATATGGCAGAAAACACGGAAAAAGTAGAGAGTGGTCCAGATGCACGGAGACGAATACTAAATATAGCAGTTTCCACTGTACTGCTGGAAACTGGCTTTGATGCTGCTGACAAAATGTCACTTGAAACTCTCACAGAAATGCTTCAATGTTGTAAGTAAAATCAAGTACCAAAGCTTTCTAGTTAACCAATATGTTGTAGTTGAAGCGTGTAGATGCTTATACCAACTGGGAGAAAGTTTCACATTTTTATTTAACAAATTACCATACCTTAGGATTGTCAAATCATATTTAACTCATACATTGTAACCCTGTTTAGAATGCCAATGTGCCCTTAACCTCTTGTATGCCGTAATTATAGACACAATTAAAAAGCCATTGTGTCTTGCGTGGATCCACATTCCGGCATACAAAGGGTTAATGCTAAATCTTTCTTTCTACTTCTGTAACTGTATCAATATTATTACGAATGGCATGAATTTTTATTCCAGTTCTATCTGAAGTAGGAAACTCAGCTAAAGGATATTGTGAGCTATCAGGAAGGGTAGAGCCAGTCCTTGGAGATGTAGTTATGGCGCTCATCAATATGGGTAAGTACTTTTTCATTCAAACTCAAAACATTAATTCAACCATTCAATGAAGGAAACCTAACTGTGCCCCTCCACCAAATTATTGTTTCTTCAAAACAAAATGGTGCTAAAGCATGGGCAGTGTTTAGCTAACACATTCTCCTACGACAAAGCCTAATACACAAATTCAGAGCCGTTTTGGTAGTATGAACTGTGAAAGCCTTTGTGATAATATCTTGTTGAGATGTAATCTATCTTGTTAATTGTAACCTTAACCAGCTCTACAACATCTATACAACTGTCCGTCTGGTTAATATAATTATATTATATCCAATCTAGCTCAGCTCAGCTCCCTAAAATGTGTTTCACAGCTTCAAGTAGTTTTTAGAGTACAAATGAATCCTGCTGAAGCTGAAAGTATGTAATAGCCACCCATCTAAAGTCCGGTTGCGGAGCACGAAGAATTTCGTACAATGACCTGTTATTACCTGTCTCTGTCACTACCTCGTAAATATAATGAGTATCGCTCGCACAGATGCAATGGCCGCCATCCTCAGGAATTGTAAACCTTTTGAGGTTTAAGATCATTAATTATTCTCATAAGAATTCACTATTCACTTAATAGTGAATTAAGTGAATAGTGAATTCTCATAAGAATTCACTATTAAGTGAATAGTGAATTCTTATGAGAATAAATGATCTTAAACCTTAAAAGGTTGTGAGAATATTAATACTAGACACTTAAAAAGAACAAAAAGTTGGGGTATTACAAAAAATTAGATGTCGACTTTAAATGCAAATTGATGCTGACAAATCTGATTTCATCTTACTCCTTTAATCACACTTAACAGCAAGTTATTTTATATTCACAGGAATCAGCCTACAAGGCCTAGAACAGTATGCAGCTAGGCCCAACAGACATGTGATTCAGCCACCGCAGCAGGCCCCGGCTCCTCGGACACCTGCCATGCTGTCAGCAGGGTCTAAAGCCAAGCCTGCTCCACATATTCCATTCCACTTGCCTCCTCTACCTGATCCACATGCCTACATTAGGACACCTGTAAGTTCAGAAAGCATTCAACCAACAATTAAATACCATTTTGATTGATCTCCATTGCTGGATAGTGTCAAATTCTTCTATCATGTGGTTTAGGTTTCCGCACGTAGTCCTTGAAGTGGACCATTGTGCGTGAGCCATGGTGGCCCACCTCCTTCCAGAAGCAGATCAAACTTCCCAGTCTCCTTAGGGCATCCGCAAGGGTGTCATGTCAAATTCTTTCACACATTGAGTTGCTAAAGTCAATATAAAATTCCCTACACTCGTCTTATAAAATTTTTTGATAAAAGGAGAACGGGCAGTCTTCTATAGACTCTGGTCCAAGAAGCTTTGTTGATTCTAGGATACTCAAATAACCTGTTGTGTTTGATACTTTTCAATTACCAAAGCTCATGGAAATCGCTTTAAAAAAGGTATAAAGGTATAAAAATAGTGCTTTTTGTAAATCAAATTCTTCATTTTATTAAAAAACAATATAAGGTAGATAATAATATACAAGCGATATTACCGGTATGAGAAGTATGAAACCCTCATCACTTCATCACTGATAAACATTAAACATGAGCGTAACCTTCACGACTATAATCCTTAGAGGTATAAGCAGACATATTCATCATATGCCGAAGTTCACAATTGATCGCATTAGTTATTAAGAATTGAAAACGATATGTTTGCCAAGTCCTGGAGATGAAATCTTCACGACTATAATTCTTAGAGGGGTAAGCAGACATGTTCATCGATTTCACAATTGGTCGCATTAGTTACTATGAGTTGAAAAGCGACGACACCGACTCTCCTTTTATCTCTTGAATTAGAAGATTTTTAGTCACTAATAATTGTCTATAGCTTTTTTTTCCCGGTGCCGATTTGCTTATGACAACAAAGAAAAACCATTTTCTTATAAGCTCATCATATGCCTAGCCTTTTACTAAGTATATGTGTCGGCTTCCAGTCTAACCGGATGCAGCTGAATACCACTATTTTACATGAAGCGACTGCCACTGACTCCCACAACCCAGCCAATACTGGGTAATACGATACCCCTTGGTAAGACTGGTTGCCAAACTTTTTGTGTAACTGACTGCCTGTAACGACTGTCAAAGATGGACAAATGACAGCTGGGACCAATAACTTAACGGAGGAATCTCTGTATGTAAGTGTGGTCACCCATCCACAGACCAACCAAGGCAAGCACGGCTTAACCTAAAGATCGACCGGAGCGGCTGTTATTATTTAGCCACGAGCTCCTTATAAGCTATAAAATGATATATGTGTTAATCATCAACGCCCCTTTTATCTCTTGAAAGAGAAGATTTTTAGTTACTAATAATTAAACATTATGGTCTATAACTTCTTTCTCCCTGCGCCGATTTGCTTGTGACCTTAACAAAGAAAAACCCTCTTCTTACAAGCTTTAAAATGGTATATATGGTAATCACCGACGCTCTTTATATCTCTAGAATTAGAAGGCTTTCTGTTGACTAATTGAACATTATTGTCTATAACTTTTTCCTCCCGGCGCCGATTTGCATGTGACTTTAACAAAGAAAAACCCTCTTCTTACAAGCTTTAAAATGATATGTGTGGTAATCACCGACGCTTTTTATATCTCTAGAATTAGAAGATTTTGTTTTCACTAATTGAACATTATGGTCTATAACTTTTTTCTCCCGGCGCCGATTTGCTTGTGACCTTAACAAAAAACAACCCTCTTCTTACAAGCTTTAAAATGATGTATATCTGAATCACCGACGCCGTTTGTAATTAATGCAATCGTTAATAACATAGTGTACTTTAAATGGTCAATAACTTTTTTTCCCGTGGAGGATTTTTTTTGACGCCATAACAAAAAGTGATGTTCTTTACGACAGCTTTGAGAAAATATAGGTCTCGTTCACCGACGCTACTTGGACCGGATCTCCTTTACAGCACAATCTCCTGGATACCATCTTATTGTTAATTACATATAATGACTCATTTTTCAGATAGTCATGTTAGCCAATGGCTTAATTGCCAAGAGCCTCGACCAATACCTAAGTAGGCTCTCCTTGGACAGTTGAATCAGGGGCCCAATTCAGAGGGTGGTACTTCTTTACATGGTGCACATTGTTAGGAGGTTCCACTCTCTGAAGCCCTGACCGATGTTAGCTTGGACACTGTTCCTGATACCAGTAGACTGCTATTTTGTTTTATTTTTTAATTAAAATGAATCAACAAAATTACTCAATAATGTCAATAATGTAAAAGTACTCAACTAATAAAATTCAATATATTTCAGACCCACAAACAGCCAGTAACAGAATATGAAGCAATCAGAGAAAAGGCAGCCTCACAGAAAAGAGATATTGAGAGAGCATTGACCAAGTTCTTAGCAAAGACTAGTGAAACACACAACCTGTTCAATACAGAAGATAATCAAGTGTATCCTTGTAAGTAGTTAAGTACTACCACTGATTTATGGGTGTTACCATACCATTCACAACTGACAGCTTGTAACTGGCAACACAAGATTGTGGGAATTTAAGTAAGAAAACTAGAATAAAAGAAAACAATGCACTACATTAAAAATGCAAGTTTCCTTTTATTTTATGTTGTTTACTTTAACTTGCCTACTATAATAATAATATATCATTTAATTCAGGTAACAAAAGACCCATATCATATAAATATACCTTACAGACTAACATACGTAATTATAAAAACCACAAAAACATAATTAAACTATTGAACACGAAGAGACAGCGTCATGTTGCGCTGCATGGTGAGGTGTAGCTTGATCTTTGTTTTAATTTTCAGTGATAGCCTGCAAACCCACATTTCCAGCATATTTACCGTGTCTGCTCCCAACAGACCAAGTATTTGACTTTGACGAGCTAGAGTACCACTTCCAAGTTGCTAATAGAACTGAAGACATGCCAGCAGATAAGAAAGGTAATTAGTGTTTCTTTCCATTCTACTTGTCAAAGCCAAGGAGAAAAATTGTTCAGATATCCCCAATCCAAGAATCCTAGAAAAGTAAAAACTTAATTAGTTTAAGATTTAAAACATGATGCCTACGTGTGAGTCTATCTGGCGAGCCCCAACGAGATTTATCAATAGGTCATAGCTTTTCATAAAGACATTATTTTGTTCCTAAAGAAAATAAATAAGATATATTTTGTACCTCAACAGTTTTTGATTAAATGACGTTTCTTGAAGTGTCTAGCTAGCGGGCCCCTTATGATTATTTTTTTTTTGTTAGTATACTTATAGATCGCCCAATAGTGCCTGAAGTTAGAAACTAACTATGTACCTTACAAATCCAAAATTTCGACTTTTTGAGAGCTATACGGAGTTATTCGTTATTTAGACAAACGTCTTGCTAGCAGCCCCTTTTTTAAATACTACTCTTTTATATCATTCAATAGCATTAGGAGCTTGATGCTATTTTTAACCGACTTCCAAAAAGAGGAGGTTATCAATTCGTCTGTACGTTTTTTTTTTTTTTTTTTTTTTTTTTTTTTTTTTTGTGTTTTTTACCTCATAACTTTCGACTGAGTGAACCGATTTTGATGATTCTTTTTTTATTTGAAAGCTGGTGCTTCCCATGTGGTCCCATTTTAATTTGCTGAAGATCTGATGCTGGTCTTCGGAGATATACAATGGAACTCCTCAAAAATGTACGGCAAATCTGCAGTGATTGCTTGTAGGTTTATTGTTTATACAACATCATGACGTAATATCACGCCTGTATGCTCTGAGGGGGTACGCAGATGTGTACAGTACACCCAGATTTCGACAGTGTTTGTTACCTCAGCACTTTCGACTGGGTGAACCCAGTTTGATGATTCTTTTTAATTTGAAAGCTGGTGCTTCCCGTGTGGTTATATTTTAATATGCTGAAGATCTGATCCGGATCTTCGGAGATATACAATGGAACTCTTCAAAAATACACGGCAAATCTGCAGTAACTGCTGCAATCGCTTGAACGTTTATTGTTTATACAACATCATGACGTAACATCACGCCTGTATGCTCTGAGGGGGTACGCAGATGTGTACAATATTCCCAGATTTCGACAGTTAGGTGTATTAAGTTCCATTTATTGGGGATAAGCCTATTACCTTGACATGTATTGTTTTTTTTATTTTATTGGCAAGGGTACCTCAAGGGTAGTTTGATGAGAATTTGGTTAGGTTCTGATTATGGGATCCATGACAAAGGAACGGAGCTCTTCAATTCTTAGAAGCAAATTAACGATACTCGGCCAAATCTTTTAAAGGCTATCCGGATATTTGGGTCACGTACCATAACGTCGTTATTAACCGACTTCAAAAAGGAGAAGGTTCTCAATTCAATGTTCCCCGATTACTCGAAGATGACTGGACCGAATTTGTTTTTTAATTGTTTGAAAGGGTATACTTCCCAGAAGGTCCCATAATCATCAAGTCAGGATCCTGATAGTGGGATCCTGGAGAAATAGAGAGAATTTTTCAAATTTTATAGGCACACCAGAAGCGATTTGGGTAGTTTTAGAAAGACTACTTTCTCGGAGTGATCCCATTTAAATTTGGTAAAGATTAGATGAAAAACTTCGGAGAAAGGCAACGCGCGGAACTCCTCATTAAATGTAGCAAATGTGTATCTCTTACTGGGATTCCTGAAATCTCATGTCTGTCTATTGTTTACACCAGTTCATAACAAAAAATCACGCTGGTACGCTGTGAAAGGGTATGCACATGTGAACCACTAAAAAGTGAAAAATAAAAACTTTTTTGCAAAAAATAAAACCGACTTCACACAAAAAAGTGAAAAATAACTTTAGCTTCAGAAGTCGGTGACAAAAAAACTAAATCAATCAAATAAAGGTCACCGACTTCTGAAGCTAAAGTTATTTTTCACTTTTTTGTGTGAAGTCGGTTTTATTTTTTGCAAAAAAGTTTTTTGTACCTTACAAATCCAAAATTTTGACTTTTTGTGACCTATACTTTAGAAGATATTCGTTACTCAAACAAACGTCCAGCCAGCGGGCCCATTTTTAAATGCTGTTATTTTATATCAAACAATAGCATTAAGAGCTTATACTATTATGTACCTTACAAATCCCAAATTTCGACTTTCTGCGAGCTGTACTTCAGTCTAAGATAATCGTTATTCAAACAAACGTCCAGCCATCAGGCCCCTTTTAAAATGCTATTCTTTTGTGTCATACAATAGCATTAGTAGTAGTACTAATACCTTAAATAGATCCAAAATTTCGACTTTCTGTGAGCTATACGTCTTCAGAAGATATTCGTAACTAAAGTCCCGCTGGTTGGACGTTTGGCTAAATAACGAATATCTTCTAAAGTATAGCTCACAGAAAGTCGACATTTTGGATTTGTAAGGTACATAATAGTATCAAGCTCTTAATGCTCTTGTATTATATAAAGGAATAGTATTTAAAAAAGGCCCGCTGGCTGGACGTTAGTTTAAGTTACGAATATCTTCTGAAGTATAGCTCACAGAAAGTCGAAATTTTGGATCTGTAAGGTACATAATAGTATCAAGCTCCTAATGCTATTGTGTCATATAAAAGCACAGCATTTAAAAATGGGCCCGCTGGATGGACGTTTGTTTGTTTGATTGAATAACGAATATCTTCTGAAGTATAGGTCACAGAAAGTCGAAATTTTGGATTTGTTAGGTACATAATAGCATCAAGCTCCTAATCCTATTGTATGATATAAAATAATAGTTTTTAAAGAAGGGGCTCGTTAACCGGACGTTTGTCCAAATAACGAATAACTCCTAAAGTATAGCTCTCAGAAAGTCGAAATTTTGGATTTGTAAGGTACATAATAGTTTCTAACTCCAAGCATTATTGGGCGATCTATAAGTATAATAACAAAAAAAAGAATCATAAGGGGCCTGCTAGCTAGACACTTCATAGAAACGTCATTTAATCAAAAACTGTTGAGGTACAAAATATATCTTCTTTATTTTTTGAGGTACAAAATAACGTGTTTATGAAAAGTTATCACCTATTGATAAATCTCGTTGGGGCCCGCCAGATAGACTCACACGATGCCTACTGGTATCTTACTTCCTACTTACTATAAATGCGAAAGTTTATGAGGACGGATGTTTGTTAGCGTCTGTTCATACAGCCGAAAAATAACCAAAAACCACAACAGATTTTTACCCGTAATATAGTAAACCGATACAAGAGTATACTTGTATAGGTTAACACATAACTAGGCTATAATTTAAAATGATGACAGGTTATGTTAAAATATTTAATCTAAGCAGCGAGCGGAAGCCGGCGCTCCTCTAAGTACCTAATACGGCGTCGATACGAATTGGCTGCGACATTACTATAATCTGAATCTCTGTTACAGAACCATCGGACAATGAAGGTGACAATATGGGCGACCCCGAGAACCCAAATAATTTACAAATGGATAACCAGGATACGAGTATGGCATCTAGCCCAGACCGAAACAAGGCAGGAGGATAAACAAATTATGAAGATATTATTTAGACTAAGCAAAGATCTAGTATTTAAATAAAAATATAATTTAAGAGTGTTTCGTTTTTCATTTATTTGCCCGCATGGTGGCCGGGAGTTATCCTGCTTTTCCCGTATATATAGATGCTCTGTGATCCTGGTACCAGTCCAAATCCGTTCGGCCGGTAAAGGTAAGCGTCCACTTGTCCGCATCGGACGCATCGCAAAAGTTGCCTCTCGAAGCAAATGAGAAGATTCGCACGGTGCGGACTTTCTACAAAGAACACTAAGTACGATCCGGTTGATGTGATCCGTCCGATGCTTAATGTTCCTAGACAAAAGATAGGCAGAGATGTACATGTTTACCTAACTGACATGTGTATTTTAAATTGAATTATTATTTTATGTAATCTATTCTATTGACATTGCTGCCTTAATTGGAATTGCTTGTTATGGTAATTTTGTCCGCCATAAACCTATTGGCAAAACATAGTGCACATATTTTAGACGATATACTATCTGTAACCATACCTGTTTCACAAAATAAATGATTGATTGATTGCTGAGCGAATGCAAGCCGGAGTCGCGGCAAGGTGATTACATACTCTGTGATTAACCAGTCGATTGTGGGTCAGTTCATGGTCATGTGAGTGCGTGGGACACCGTCGCGTCTCTTAGAAAGCAGTTGTTCAAGATGATGACAGATGGAAGCTAATAGTGTGTGCAGGTCACAGGGCAGATGATTAAAACGGTTTTTGAATAACTTCAACAGAATTATTTATTAAAATAACTGTTAAGTTAGGATACAAAATATAACTTCAATACATAAGCGACGACGCAGCAAAAAAGGAAAGGAAAAAGAATATATGGATACGGAAGTAAGTGTTGCCACAGTAAAGCTTACAACAGATTATAAAAACTTTTACACTTCCCCTTAAGCTTTACGTTTAAAACAGAAACATGCAATACAAACATAATTATAACGCATACATAACTATAGTCTATAAACATGCATTACATGCTGTCACAAAAAAAATATTTCTAGTATCACATATTTAAACATTACAATTTTATTTTGGTTACATTCATTTGTTTTGCGAAGTCTGAATGCTTACTTTTACTTAAAGGTTTAGTCATAATGTCTGCAATCATGCTATCCGTTTGCAAATATGAAACAACTATCTGTTCATTAATTATTAAATCTTTTACAAAATGATATCTAATATCAATATGTTTTGTTTTCTTATGACAATATTCCTTTACTTCCAATAGTCTTTGAGCACTTTGATTATCATTATACAATACTATATTTAATTTGGTATTTAAAATTTCAAACAATAAATTTCTCATAAAACAAACTTCCTTGCAGACATCACTCATCGCAAGATATTCTGCTTCTGTGCTAGAAAGTGCTACACATTGTTGTTTTCTAGACTCCCAGTTTACATTATCATTGCCTAGCTTAACAATATAACCAGTGTAGGACCTTCTATCGCTGAGATCATTACCCCAATCCGCGTCAGCATAAGCAGTTATATTACAATTGCCACTTTTTGAAAACATCAAACAGTAGTCCATTGTACCACTCAAGTAACGCAGAATGCGTTTTGCAGCAAGCCAATGTGATTTGTCAAAATTATTATTAAATTGGCTCAATTTACTACAAGCATGTGCGATGTCTGGCCTTGTACAAATACATAAATACATAAGACCACCTATTAATTGTCTATAGTTATATGTGTCATTATTCAAGCTATTTTCCGATTTTACAAGTTTACAATCTAAAGACATAGGTGTTGACATATGTTTACAATCAGTCATTCCAAACTTCGCAAGTAACCTTTTCACATAGTTTGACTGGTCAAGTGTTAAAATTCCCTTTACTCTATCTCTGGTTACATTCATTCCAAGACAATTTCTTATTGGACCTAAATTCTTTACATCAAATTCTGATTCTAATAACTTAAATAATTCTATTTTAGCCGCACCTGAACTAAATACATAGAAATCATCTACATAAAGTGCAATTATGATAAAATCATCTTTTGTTTTCTTAAAATAAACACAAGGTTCACACTTGCTTTGAATGTAACCATTTTTGGAGAGCAATTCATGGACTTTGCAGTTCCACATGCGACTGGCCTGCTTCAGACCATAAATACTTTTGAGTAATAGACAAACTTTGCTATTATTTTCTGAAAAACCCGCTGGCTGCTCCATGTAAATGGTTTCATTTAAATTTCCATTGAGAAAAGCTGTAGCAACGTCCAAGTGATCAATGTCCATATCTAGAGAGTTAGCTAGAGAAAACAATATTCTCATAGTGGACTGTCGAACAACTGGTGAAAAAGTTTCTGTAAAATCTACACCAGGTTTCTGTGTGAAACCACGAGCAACCAAGCGTGCCTTATATTTAATAAAATTTCCTGAGGCATCATTTTTAATTTTGTAAACCCATTTTGATTTTATTACATTTCTATCAACTGGTCTATCAACTAATACCCAAACACCATTTTCAGTTAATGATGTGTATTCATCATACATTGCCTTTTTCCACTGCTCACTATCAGAACAAGAGATAGCTTCTTCATATGTTTGTGGTTCATCAAAATATCCACCATGTACTAACAGAGATAAATCATAGTCACCATACCTCAGAGGTGGAATACCTCGAGTAGATCTTACAGGCCGGCCATTTGTAGCAACCGGTAATATTGGATTTGTCTCTGGAACTGGTAAATCACCCTCGGATGATGATGACTCAGCCCAAAGATCAGAAGCAGGGGACTTGAAACTAATGTCGCTCTCAGGCGATCTGAAGCTGGTATTGTCGTTCTGTGTGTCGCAGTGTTCACCAGGGACATCACCTGGAATTTGAGAAACATCCGGATTATTTTCATTTAATAAAATATCATTATTATTTATAGAATTATCAGGATAACAATTATTTTCAAAATTATTGTTTATTGGTAAAATATTGTAATGATCATTGCATTCAATATAATTATTATCTTTTTCATTAGTCATATTATAAAATTTATTTTCTAAAAATGAAACTGTTCTGGACAAGATAATTTTGCTTGGATTAGACGGATCAATTAATCTGTAACCTTTAGAAGTCTCACTATAACCTACAAACACATACATCTTGCTCTTTGAGTCTAATTTCTTGCGTTGCTGCTCAGGTATGAGAGAATAGGCAATGCAGCCAAAAACACGGAGATGACTTAAATCAATTTTAGATCCAGTCCAAACCTCTTCAGGAACAGATCCTGACAAAGCAGCTGTGGGGCTCCTATTTTTTAAATAAATAGCAGTGGTAACTGCTTCACCCCAATAGCGCTTACAGAGACCACTTTCCTGCAGCATGCACCTTGCCTTCTCCATAATAGTCCTATTTAGGCGTTCACTTACTCCATTCTGAGCAGGACAATAAGGTATAGTTATTTGATGAATTATACCTCCCATCTTTAAATAGTCTGCGAATCTAGCACTGCAGTATTCGCCACCTCCATCTGTACGTAATATTTTGATCCGCAAATCAGTCTGCTTCTCTACTAGAGTTCTAAAATCAATAAAACTGGACATTACCTCTGATTTGGCTTTTAACAAATATCCAAAAGATTTTCTTGAAAAATCGTCAGTATAAGTCACTAGGTAGCGAGCACCTCCCCAGCTGCTTTCAGACATCGGGCCGCAGACATCACTGTGGATGAGCTCCAAAAGCTGATTAGCTCTCTTAGCCTGTCCCTTTGGGTAAGACTTGGCCTTCATCTTCCCCTCAAGGCAAGCGATGCAGTTGTGTATGTCATGCTTCTGGTTGTCCTGAAACATTACACCAGAAACCAAACCACTCCTTAAAGCATACATACCACGTTGACTGAGATGGCCGAGACGTTTGTGCCACAATTCCAATGGCACTGTGATAGCAGCATTTGCACTTTGTGCTTCCTGTTCCTCCTGCAGGATCATCGAAGAGTGTACCTGAGAATTACACCTATATCTAATGTTCTTTAAAACATAAACACCATTTTTCTTTAAAGCCATTCCCACCAGTTTACCATTTCTATCCAGAACATTACAAAATCCATTAGAAAATTTAACTACATAGCCTTTCTCAACGAGTTTGCTGACAGATATCAAATTGTTGGACAAATTTGGAACAAACATCACATTTTTAATTACAAAATTATTATTATTAAGACATATTTTTATGTCACCTGTACCTTCACAAGCGAGTTTATCAGCATTCGCTATAGACACTGAACTATTGTTTGCAATACTAAAATTAATCATAAAGTCTTTACAATTAGTCATGTGCGAAGTACATCCACTATCAATAATCCATTGGTTCTTGATGGATTGTGCAACTAGAAGAACTTGCTCATCATTCCTCTTTAATTTTGAGTCCCTCTTCAACTTAAAGCACTTGGATTTGATGTGGCCCTTCTTTTTACAGTAATTACACACTATGGTGCTCTTCTTACTTGCATAGTATGCACTTTGTTGAGTACCAGCCACATTTCCATTGGAATTTTTTCTAAATTCTTCTTGTAGCAACCTAGTTCGCACCAGCTCGCTTGATAAAGTGTTTGTGATGTTGGCAGTCTCCAGGTTCGATACAAGCACATCATATTCTTCGGGAAGCCCACCAAGAAGTAATTCCGCTACCTCACTGTCTTCAATTGTTCTACCAATATCTACCAATTGTTGTCTCAGAGTCATGACTGCCTCAATATAAGTAGTCATACTGCTATATTGATTAAATTGAATCTTATGAAGTTGTCTCAATAATGTGACCCTTCTATAGAGAGATTTGTCCTCGAACACATTTTTGAGGTTATCCCATGCGGTTTTTGCTGTCGTAGAATCCCGTACATATTGATAACAATGTGGTCTGATTGAGAGGCATATTCTAGCGAGAGCTTTCTGAATTCGTCCCGCATCAGTGTCCGTGCCCTCAACACAACCCCATAAATTTTCTAATATTAGTGCCATCCGTACCTGAAACTTCCAGGAATGATAATTCACCACTCCTTCCAGCTTGTCCACAAAGCTGCCACCGCCGTAGGGTAACATTGTCCCCGGCGTTCCAAAGGTATGGTCAGCTGCACTGCCAGCATGACTCCTGCCGTCGCCGCCACGTTGGTCTGGATCCGTCATTAATAATATAACACGGATGATTCCAATGAACAATCAGCCCTGTGCCTTGTATTAGCACCACACTATAACTTAGTACACCATTCACTTTTCGTTTTTAATGTGTCAACGTGTCGCCCTTTGTTTGCTAGGCACATAACCTCTTAGAAAGCAGTTGTTCAAGATGATGACAGATGGAAGCTAATAGTGTGTGCAGGTCACAGGGCAGATGATTAAAACGGTTTTTGAATAACTTCAACAGAATTATTTATTAAAATAACTGTTAAGTTAGGATACAAAATATAACTTCAATACATAAGCGACGACGCAGCAAAAAGGAAAGGAAAAAGAATATATGGATACGGAAGTAAGTGTTGCCACAGTAAAGCTTACAACAGATTATAAAAACTTTTACAGCGTCGCCTTTTACGACAGTAAGACTGGTTGATGAAATTAATGCAACTACAATGAAGAGAAGAAATCAACTCAAATAGCATGGGCTCTTTTATGGAGACAGCTCAGACAGCAATATACAGGGTGGAATTTTTCAATGCCACTTGGAGAGAGAAAAGGGCTCTAAATACTGAGGTTTAACATCATTTATTCTCATAAGAATACTGACATCAAATTTTACTCAAAAGAAACATTCCTTTATTTTTAAAAAGAAACAAATCTGCATTCACAGATTTCAAAAATTCGCTTGCCACCCTCGGGAATCGAACGGACTAAAGTTCGAAAAAATAACATTCTGTACTTTTTTGACATAAATCGATAGGGCCAACCATAAGGATCAAATCTCTCTAACAAACATGATAAATTAAATGAAAGGGAACCCTGAAATCTTATGAACAGTTAAAAATTCAATGGGATAAATTCAACAAGATACATAAAGCACTTTTTTCATGGTTTTCCTTTAATTTTCGAAAAACCGTGAATGCAGATTTGTTTCTTTCTAAAAATAAAGGAATGGCTCCTATGAGGTAAATTTGCTATCTCCAGTATCTAGATTACTTTCCCTCCAGGTGGCATTGTAAAATTCCACCCTGTATAGATGCGTTGTGGGAGGCAGGCACGATGTGGCATCGTGCGGTCAACAGTACATAATTTGTTTAGGGTTCTTAAGAATAAGCATTGATTTGGTATACTTAATGACCATTACACAACCCTTTTTCTACGTTTAGTGTGTTCGACTGTGTAATTCGGATAGTTTAGTCGTTGGGTTATGCCATAACGCCCTTCCACCTGGCACACTCCCCATAACCGATGTGGGGAGTGCGATCAACATAACATCTCGCCTAAGATCCCCTCAGGGTAAGAGGCAGAAGTTTACCTCATAGTACACACACTTTTCAGTAACATCTCTACACAGCGTACGACTATACACTTTAACACGATATCAGTGTTGTTTGGATATCCATATCCGTAACCGAAAATAA
This sequence comes from Xestia ashworthii, assembly GCA_950022955.1. NCBI lineage: Eukaryota > Metazoa > Arthropoda > Insecta > Lepidoptera > Noctuidae > Xestia > Xestia ashworthii. The sequence continues at coordinate 12,985,948 of OX465561.1, forward strand.
CGGATATCCGAAATAATAAAAAAACCGTAACCGTAACCGAATCCAAAATAAAAGTTTCGGATAGGGCGGAGTCTAACTAAATACTACAACTCGTACGAATTAAATGTGCACTTCGCTGGAATGCGACACCTCTCCAAGAATTACTTGTATGACAGATTGCGAAACCTACAAGGTACAGATATAGTCGAATATAATCTTATTTGTATTTCATTTTACAGTTCCTTAAAAAATAATATCCGTAACCGAAACTATCGGATAATCCGAAATAATTTAATATCCATGTCACCGTAAAATTGTCAAATACGTTATATTACAATATAACGTGTATCTATCTAGCGATATTGTAGTCTCGAATTATTGTCAACTGAACATACGGAAGTATCTCTGCCCCCATAATCGGGACTTGGGGCACCCCCCCGTTAGGTTAGTTAGGTTCCTTTAAACCCTGCACCCGGAAATAGGGGCCCCGCGAAGCGGGGCTCCGTCGACTACGCTTTTTAGGGGAATGTAAAGTGTTTTAAGGTTAGGTTATAATAATCGGTATTTCTCAGGAATGGTACAATATCTTTTCATGAGAGTTGTACCACTGGGCAAGGGGGACTCCTCCTTCCCTCCACACCGCGTGAGTTGACTACCATCGCATGCATTTCACGTAAAATAATGCGTTTTGTTGGAAGCAGTATATGTTCATTTGACAATATTTCGAGATTTTACAATATCGCTAGAGATATTAGGTACAATATAACGTGTTTGACAATTTTACGGTGACATATCCATCCACGTAAGTGCTTATGCACATTAACATGATACGACGTCGCATCATGGGAATCTACGACTTAAAATGACTCTTTATTCATAATTGAAAGAAATTGATGTAGGTATCCTATCTTCTGTGTATCTGTTTTTTCCTTTTTCGTTTTCTTAATATCAGCAAGAGGAGAATACGTCTAGTGCGGTCCATTTTTCGAGATTTATTGCGACTGACTTGCTCGTCATAGATTCCCACGATACGACGTCGCATCGTGAAACGATGATGCCGCCTCGTAGCACGATGCGACGTCATATCGTGCAGGGATGTTGTGGATATGTCACCGTAAAATTGTCAAATACGTTATAATGAAATATCTCTAGCGATATTGTAAAATCTCGAAATATTGTCTAACGAACATACTACTGCCTGCTTACAACAAAATGCATTATTTTTCGTGAAATGCATGCGATGGTAGTCAACTCACGCGGTGTGGAGGGAAGGAGGGGTCTCCCTTGCCCAGTTGTACAACTCTCATGAAAAGATAATGTACCATTCCTGAGAAATACCGATTAATATAACCTAACCTTAAAACACTCTATATTCCCCTAAAAAACGTAGTCGACGGAGCCCCGCTTCGCGGGGCCCCTGTTTCCGAATACAGGGTATAAAGGAACCTAACGGGGGGGTGCCCCAAGTCCCGATTATGGGGGCAGAGATACTTCCGTATGTTCAGTTGACAATAATTCGAGTGTTTACAATATTGCTAGAGAAAACACGTTATATTATAATATAACGTGTTTGACAATTTTACGGTGACAGATACACCTTAGTTCCGTACATATTCGCTTTGGTGGAGTCCGGGCATAAGTCTAATTGTGAAACTAATCTACAGTTACAAAGAAAACAATTGTTTTGAAAATATTACTTTATTTAGAAATTACTTCAACAGTTCCGAGTTGATAACAGGCAGGACTTTGATGCCCTCCCTATTGACAACAGTAACTTGGAAGTTGGGTAGGCTGACAAACAATCTTTTATGGACCTCCTTCACACACATCTTCAGTATTTCATAAGCTTCCTCTTCAGTAGCATCTGGAATATTATAATGTTTAGAAACATAGCCTTAGTATTAAGATATGAAAATATATGGGTGACATAAAAGCACAACCAGTGGTGAAGATTTTGAAAGGAAATGCAGTGCCTACACTGCAAATTTAAAATCAAAGAAGTAATTCTAGATTTAGCGAAGGGAGAAAATACATTGAATCAGCTCCTGCCTTTATCTCAATATCTTTGAGAGAAACTGTGAAAAAAAAGCATTTTTACACTAAAATCCTGTATCCTATGATACAGGATTTTAGTGCTTTTTTAACTTTAACTGCTCATAAAAAAAAACTTGAAAAAAAAATTAATGGCCATTTAGTGACTAAATGGCCACATTAAATTCACCTTTCTTGTGGTAGCGATCCATGATACTCAAACTGAGGTAACCACCAAATCCATGGCAAGCAAAAGGTACTTTCACACTGGATGCCAGGTAGTCCATAAAGTATAGTTCTGGGCCGTTCTCCTTGTCATAACCAGCCATCAGCACGTTTACAAAATAAGGTGTCTAAAACATTCAATAAAATAAATCTTAGCTCCACAAATATGCCATGATATTCCTATAGCAATAATAACATTTTGAACTTTGCAGTGTATATTACAAATGAATTGTAACAGCAAGTAAGTTGTTCTGTAGGGTTTTGGGACTTTTTCTTAGTTCTGCTACTTTCTCCAACAATAAAATTCAAGTGCACTTGTGCTAGCTAATCCAATAGGATATTATTTATTCTAAACTTACACTGCTTCTCAGATACTCGGCGAGGTTCCTACGTGTGAAATTGGCAGCGGCAGTGGGTCCTAGCTCGTATCCGTTTCGCATTTTGTACAGTTGAATATTCTTAGCGATGTATTCTGCAAACTGGGTCGAGTCCCCCTGATCACCAATCACACCCATTATCAGCTTGTCGGATATTTTGTGGATCTTCTCCTCATCTAGAAATAATAACAAAGACATTATTGCAGGAATACGGCAAAACAATATTCCACTCCATGATCGAAAACCGCTAACTCACCGTCTTTCATCAGCATAATACTGTGGGCATTGCTCTGATCGGCTGCTATCATTACGAAATCATTACACTGTATTCCTAACAGACATTGAAGGTTAATGTTCGACATATTGGCGATTAAATATACTCAAAAATCTTAAATACGGCAAGAATAACCTACGTTACAGTGCAAAGCAAACTTCAACAAACAATCTTGTCAAATCACCGAGTGGCACAGATTATGTCTTGCAAAGTTGCCCACAGAGTGTATAATCACTTGAAGTTGCCAATTAATGAGGTTGGCAACCTCATTTACCATGGAGGAAAATTTCTTTTTGGTTGTGTTTTCATCACAGACGTATAAAGAGTAGGTTTTCATAGACCAAGGGCTTTTGTTCACTTCACTTCTAATAAAAAGAATCTCAATGCCACATTGATAGTCTAAAGGTGGACGCACACCTATCCGCGCCAAACGCGCCGAACGAATCGAAGTCAAGGAGGCCCAGTGTTTCTTTCAGGTACTACTCCGGGGGGGCAAAGCCCCCCCGGAGTAGCCTTACCGCCCCCCCGGGGCACTTGGAACTGAATAGCATTACGTATGTTAAAGGACTTTGTATTCCAATTATATACTTATATTCTAATAATATGTTGCCTTCTAATTATAGACCTAAATAATTATCAAAAATTAAGCACCTCATCAAGTTTATTTCAATTTAATCCTTTGTTTACGTATCAACAAACTTACTTCAAAACAAAGTTGACCTTGAGTGAGCTTCGTGTCAAAAAATGTCAAGTGTTACGCGTCGTTCGTTTAGGAACACAATCTCACTAAACACAAAAGTTTTAATAATAAATTTAATAATTAAACCTTTTATCTTAACTAAATATTAACTTTTACTGCATTTTCTTCATATTACATCAAAATTTGAACAGTTTTAAAGTTTTAAAGGCCCTGAAATCACTAAGAACTAAAATATGTAGGAGTTTTTGAACTATATTAATAACTAGCTGACCCGCGCAACTTCGTCTGCGAGTGAGGGTTAGAGAAAGTGTGAGTCAACCTTCAAAAATGGACATATGCTATCGCGGACTTTTTTTTTAATGCTTAAGAGGAACAATTCCTTCGTACGTGCAACGGAAGCCAAGAAAAAGGAATAAATCTTTGTTTTTGGGAATTTTTTCATTGATGCTCCGCTCCTATTGGTGATGTTAGCCTTCCTTGATGAACGGGCTGTCCAACACTAAAATATGTTTTTAACTCTAACCACCATTTCCTGAAATAAGCGCGTTCAACCAAACAAACAAACTCTTCAGCTTTATAATATTTGTGTAGATTCAAGTAGGTAACAATTTAATTTCTCGGAAATCTTTGCATTAATCGCTCATACTTATGGTTTCCCAAATAAGGGCTTCCCTCGAAAGCTGGCCCATGCTGGCTCACTGCAGGCGGCTGCACACATAGGTGTAAAATTTTTAATTTTTTTTACTCTACGTCCCATGAGGCCGTGTCTTAATAGTGCATAACCTCTAAAGCTTTGAAACCTTCAAATATAATACGGTGACTTTCGAGACATTCCAATTTTAGAGTATTAGCACCAAGGTTTTATGTGAGTTCAACCTTTTTGAATAAAATCGAATTGAGTTTTCAAACATGTGTCAAAATAAAATCTAGTTTAAATCAAAAGCTTTGAGTATTGATATCAACTTCGAAGCAAATCAGCGCCATGGCCAAAATAATTGTTTACCCTTTTTTAACCCCGTTAGGGGTTCATTTCAATAAAATACGAAACACGTCTTCCATCAATTCTGTTAAAAGGTTTATGCAAAATTTCAAGTAGATTGGACCAAGGAATCACGTTGTCTCTTAAAAACTTTGCCCCCCTTTTTTCCCCCTTATGGGTTCAATCTTGGAAAATTCATCTATACCGGATGCCTACATCATATAAAGAACACACCTTGCTAATTTCAGGTCTCTGCGATCAGCGGTATAAGCTGTGCGTTGATTCATGAGTCACTAAAGCTAAATCGTCAGTCATTAAATCGCTATTTTGTTCGTATTCAATATTCACCTCAAAAATCAAATTTCAAGGAAACTGAGAAATTATATTTACTTGTATTAGATTTGAAGTATATGTAGCAACTTTTAAAGGTTTACACTTCATTGGATTTTATTCTATAGGTGTATGAAGTTAATTAATTTTAAACACAAAACCCTCTTTTTTACGTCTCTGGGTGATTTTTTTTAAAAATGCTGAAACAGGTATTTATTTATTTTTAATAATAAGTATTTACTCTGAGTTTCATGATTCTAGAACAATCAAAAATTTTTTTTTCATACAAACTTTACCCCCCCTTTTCACCCCCTTTATCCAAAATTTTCCATAATTTCTATAGCCTAAATGTTATTCTGAGTTAATTTAAATAGATTAGTGAAGTTTTCATCAAAATCCGTCCAGCAGTTTTTACGTGATGCGCGTTCAAACAAACAAACAAACAAACAAACAAACAAACAAACAAACAAAAATTTTAAAAATGGTTTTAATTTGTTCAGTTACTTATTTTAAGTCACCCTGGTCGATTTTTTTTTTGAAATCTTCAATGTACAGATTTTTTGGTCTCAACGATTTTATTATATGTATAGATAACTGGAATTAATTTTAAATATTACCTACTTTGTTTTAATTATTTAGTCCGCCCCCCCAGGTCTCTTAATTGCCCCCCTGGAGAATTTTGCCTGAAAGAAACACTGAGGAGGCCTCGCACACCTATCTGAGCCGAACGCGCCGAACGCGCCGAAAGATTGGAATCACTCATTTTTGAAGAAGTAGAGTTTGGCCAACGAAAGCTGTCCAAGTAAAAAGGCGGACACTGCTTAAACGGTGTTGATACTATTTATTACTCAGGAAGTATTTTTTAAAATTTAAAAATACGTTTTATGAGCTGTAATTTTCGAGTGTATTATTGTCGGCGACGAGACCCTATCTCTACTCCAGGGTACATAGAGTATAACGTGAGTCGATCAGTTGAATTAGTATTTTGAAAACTTGTGATATTATCTTAGATATGTAATTAAGTGATTTTTTTTATAATTATAATCTCAGATGATGCCAAGTTAACATAAAACCAACAAGATTGTATTAAAGTCCAATAAGAAGGAAAAACGTAGATTAAAGTTTTTGAAATGATGATTTTTTATTTGTTGAGATATAACGTATAAATTAGTAGCAAAACGCTGGACTTGGCTTAAAACCATTTTCTACGCAAGAATCATGTCAATCGGTAAGGCAAAATAAGTAGTAAACATTGTGTACAACGTACATTTTGTTATAATTTGTTCTTATATTATTAAAAGACTTATGTTCCCTTATAGTTTACTTTCTTTTATTATTTATTAAAATACACATTTTTCTCTGCGCACATGACTAAATTCTTAAATCAGTATTTTTCATTTTTATATCGCGAACACAGACTAAACCGCTCTGGTTATTTTTCTTCACAACACCATAGATTGTGTACCAACATTGAACCTCAACACTCTCCCTCAATGTTTGCACATAATATGTATTACAATAATTAACATTTCAACAATTTAAGCATGCTACACAATCTTACAAATCTTTCTCCTGATAAGGGCTTCGTCAAAATGTCTGCAATTTGATCTGTGGTGGATACATATTTAACAGTTATTAATCCTTCCTCTACCTTTTGTTTAATAAAGTTAAATTTGACATCAATATGTTTCAATCGTTTCTGGTCTGGATTGTTTACTACTTTCATAGTACTTTGATTGTCCTCAAAAATAACAGCATTGCTTATTTTAATATTAAAGTCACACAACAGTTTCATTAGCCAACAAGCTTCAACAGATGCTTCACATAAAGCAATTAATTCTGCTTCTGTTGTACTCAATGAAACTGTACTTTGCTTCTTTGATTTCCATGTTACTGTATTATCGAATAACTTGAACAAATATCCACTAGTGGATTTCCTATCATTATCGCGAGCAAAGTCTGCATCTGCAAAACCTGTTAAGCTGTCATATTTAAACTTTGAATATTTTAAATTAATATCAATAGTTTGTTTAACATATCTAAGAACACGCTTTAAAGCTTGCCACAACTTCAAAGTTGGCTGTGACTGGAATCTACTCAAATATGATACAGCTATCGCTAAGTCAGGTCTTGTGCTCACCATAGCATACATCAAAGAACCAATAAGAGACCTGCACTGATGTTCTAAAGTCATGTCAATTTCACATTCGTCAAAGTCCAGTTTAAAATTATGGTCCATAGGAGAATTAGTCCCTTTACAATTGTCCATGTTATAATATTCAAGAACCTTCTGCAGATATTTAGATTGATTAAGATAAATACAATCATGTTTCTTCTGAATACTAATGCCAAGATATGTCAGATTGCTGTTCCCTAAGTCTTTCATGCTAAAGTTAGTCTTTAAGAAGTTTTTGACATTTCCAATTTCAGTAACACTAGGCCCTACTATAAGTATATCGTCGACATACAAAATCAAATAGAGATTGCCCTTACTATAGAGACAATAGTCATTTTGAGATCGCGTAAAACCACATTCAGTAATAACTTCTGTGAATTTTTCATACCAATATTTTGGACTCTTCTTTAAACCATAAAGAGATTTTTGTAACTTTAGAACTTGACCTTCTGGAACTGTCAGTCCTAGTGGAGGTTTTAAGTATACTGTCTCATCAATCCGTCCATATAAGAAAGCTCCCTTGACATCCATCTGGTGTATTTCATATTCTTTCTGAGCAGCAATCGATAAAAGAACTCTCAAGGTTTGCATCTTCAATACAGGTGAATAAGTGTTTTCTCACTGTTCCTTCTGTTGAAAACCCTTCACTACCAATCTTGCTTTATATAACTCTTCTTCTTCTCCTATATTTTTCTTTGTGAATACCCATTTACTATCTAGTAGCTTTTCTTTCTGTGGTTCAGGTACAAACTTCCATGTTTCATTTTCTTTTAAAACTTTTAATTCCTCATTTATTGCCTTATTCCAAAGCTTCTCATCTTTTCTCCCTTTAATGTCATCAAAATTAGTTGGAATCTCCTGGTAACTTGATAATAATGCATATAATGTATCATAAAATGTATCATCCTGGTTTAAATCAATTTCATAATCCTTTTGGCGTGCTGGTTTTCTTATTTGTCTCTTTTCTCTCCCTCTTTCTAAACTCTCTGTCTTTCTGTCTGTATCATTCTCCAATTCTTGTGTCTCTTCTTCTTTACTGTCTTTTTTTTTCTTTATTCGTATTCTTAGATACTTTTTGCTGTATTTTGTCCCTTGATACATTTTCACTATCTTTCTCCTCCTCACTTTCTTCTTCCTGTTCACTTATTTCATCTTCTTTTTTCTCTTTTGTGTCCAGTGTGTATCTCACACAATTGTCACGTCCGGGTTTTGTTTCATCAAACACTACATTACGTGCCGATATTACTGACCTTGTTTCTGTATCATACAGCTTATATCCTGAATTGACATATCCAATAAAAATCATTTTCTTTCCTGAATTATCTAATTTATGACGTAACTCTCTAGGCACATGATTGTATGCTGTACAACCAAACACTCTCATAGCTCTCACATCAGGTTTCCTTCCTTCCCATAGCTCTGATGGTGTTTGACTTTTTCCTTCAGTCGGACTTCGGTTAGTAACATAGGCTGCAAACAAAACTGCATAGCCCCAAAACTCCTTACTAAGCTGTGAGTCTAACAAAACTGTTTTTGCTTTTTCTATTAATGTGCGGTTCATCCGTTCTGCTACACCATTCATCTGGGGATTGTATGGCACTGTATATTGCATTTGGATTCCTTTGCTGTAACAAAACTCCTGAAATTGCCTTGACACATATTCTCCGCCATTATCCGATCTCAACTTTAATATATTAACATTGAAATGGTTGGTTACATAAAAATAGTACTGCTTGAATTTGTCAAAAACTTCACTTTTATTAGAAAGTAGATAGACCCAAACAAAGTGAGTATAGTCATCTATAAATGTCAGAAAGTACTTGTATCCTTCCTCAGTCAGTGGGGTGATTGGTCCGCATACATCAGTGTGTACTAATTCTAGTGGTCTGGATGCCCTACGTCCTTGTCTGTTAAAAGGTTGTCTGGTCATTTTACCTAGTAAGCACGGTTCACACACAGAATTATTTTTATTACATTTAGTCAAGTTATCAATGCCACTTACCATTTGATTCTGTGAAAGCAAAGTTAAATTTTTAAACCCGAGGTGACCAAAACGTCTATGCCACAGCTGCATCACTTGATCATCATTACTGTTACTTAAGTTACATTCATCTTTTAATATTTGCATGTGAATAGTATACAAAGACCCTTCATTGTTTCCTATCATTGTCAATTGATCATATCTAAATACTCTAACTTTACTATTTAAAAATTCAACCCTATAACCATTACTCTCAATTTTAGAAACAGACAACAAGTTTTTCCTCAACTCTGGCACATAATATACATTTTTAATAGTACAGTCTATATATCTTTTACCAACATAACATCTTGCCTTTATGTTCCCAAATCCAACCGCTATTAAACTCACTGCATTCTTGGCCGCAGCAATCACTTTTGGTGTATTTAGTTCCATGTAGTTGTAAAACGCACTTTTGTCATTTGTCAGGTGGTCTGATGATCCCGAATCCACACACCAAGTTATTTCACATTGATCATTATCTTGTTGGTTCCGTCCATTGCCAGTCAGAAATGCATACTCATTCTCTGTTGATGCCGCATATGTCTGATGATTATTCCCTGGATAGTTAGGTCCTTGTTGTTGCCAAGATCTTCTGTCTGGAATTCCACGACCTCTTCCTTGTGACCTACTTCTGCCTCCAAATGCTGCCCGATGTGGCGCTCTATTTCCTCGTCCTTGACCTCTTGAATAATATTGTCCATGTCCGCGGGCTGGTCCCTGTTGGTATCTCGCTCTACATTCGAATTTTTTATGGCCTGGCTTGCCGCATCCAAAGCACAAAAAGGTATTCCTTTGGTGCTCTATTATTTGAGGACCCATCTTATTCCTCTTTTCTTCCTCTCCTAGTAATCTGTCCACCCCTTACCGCATTGCATACCATATTTGCACACCAAAGTTTTCGTTCTCAAATTCAAATTTTATTCCAGTTTGAATGCTGGCAACACTAAAGATCATAGACTAGATGTATACTTTGACGTTTAGTGACGCAGAAATGTTGGCAGTCTTCATAAAAAATGTTTGAAGTCAGTTTGAACTCGAACGGACACAGAAGCTGAATAGCTCTGTATTTGGACCCAAATTTCTCGAAATCCTGTGAATATTTTAGGCTTGCATAATTTTATTCGAATAAAACTATCTTATATGAGGCTCTAGATTGAAAAAACTACCCCAAATCCATAAAGATTGAAAATGTATACTGCAGTATTGTTGTGTGCATATCTGGGATCTCATGAAGAGTTGACATAATTGTACAGTTCATTTATGGGACCATATGCAGAGAGCGGTGAATTTGCTATTGTACATATATGACACGATATGCAATAATACAAGGTGTAACGGAAATGGGATATCAACCCATTAAGAAGTGAATGTATCAACCCTCAAGGAGGTTAAGAAAGTGGGTTGGTGCCCCATTTCCGTTACATGTTGTATAAACTTTACAGATATTATGTTTTCTACACTTGAATTTCAGCAGCAATAGGTTACGTATTTGTTTGGTTGATTGGAATGTTCCAAGCTTTATTTCATCTATGCACTACAAGTAAAAGACCTGACCCTTTATATCTTATTTCTTTCCTCATCTACTGCACTTATTCTTTTATTCAGCACTTTTGCCTGACAGACTTACAACAGTTCCTTGGTACTGTACTTTTCCGTCCGCCCAACACATTTTGATTTGAAATACACTTCTCTGCTAGAAAAAACAGATAGAGACCACATCTTTCTACTTGCTACGATCCTGTCTGTTGCATGTCGTCCCATATTTGGTATAAACAAGATTATTGAATGTAATGCATACCGTACCATTTAAGCACATTTCATTTTTCGTTAATAACAATATTAAAAGGGGGGCTATTTTTTTTTCACAATTTTTTATGGGTTCCTTATACTCAAAAATACAACATATATTTTTTCCACAAAGATGCAAAAGTCCATGCAGTAAGGGGTTAACCATGTCTACTGTCAGGTTTGGTACTGACTCTAAAGTTGTTATAATAACTTCGTACGATTCTGGCATGGATAGCAATAGTACATTTACCTTTTCTTCGTCTGCTAGGGGGCTTCCTGCGTCTTTTAGCTGGCCGAATATTTTTGACAACGTAACAAAATGTTCTCCGAGAGACGTTCCCTCTTTGTATTTTATAGTGTTTAGTTCCCGCCGTAGGAATAATTTACTTCTGGTGCCTTTTTTCATAAATTGTTGCTCTAATTTAAACATCATGTCGTATGCTTTATTCTCCTCTTGAATATAATCAATATGGCTGTCGGCGACGCCGCTTATAATAATGCTTTGTGCTCGAGCTTCAAGTTTTTTGTTCACGGGGACGCTCGCAAAGTCTTTGTTTTCTATTGCATTTAAGCATTCATTTTCCCGTAGTATGCTGCTAATGCGGAACTTCCATATTGCAAAATCTTCGCCGGCAAATTGCTTTATCTTAATACTTTCCGCCATTTTTCCTTCGTGTGCCTGTGCACGGGCGCAAACCACGGGCGCAAACCACGCTCTGCTACCACTGTTATAATTTGTTCTTATATTATTAAAAGACTTATGTTCCCTTATAGTTTACTTTCTTTTATTATTTATTAAAATACACATTTTTCTCTGCGCACATTACTAAATTCTTAAATCAGTATTTTTCATTTTTATATCGCGAACACAGACTAAACCGCTCTGGTTATTTTTCTTCACAACACCATAGATTGTGTACCAACATTGAACCTCAACACATTTCACACTCATTCTGATTCAAATCACTTTTTATGTCTTTATTTGTCAATTACAGTAAATATAAACTTTCTCGTCGTACTTCTGATTGTTTGTGGCATTATTTTAAACCAAAACCAATGTACAATGTGTAAACACAAGATCAAGATGTGTGCAATGTGTAAACACAAGATCAAGATGACTCTACTACAAAACGTGTCAATTTTGGCAGTCTTAAATTATTGCCATACTTAAAACTTCTGAAAATAATTCGTGGACAGCTTTCGTTGACCAAACTTTAATAGTTTGACGTTGCGTACGCAACTGATAGAATGCGACCGCATCGGTCGAGCGGTCGAATCTAAACGTAGTGATTATATACTCTGTGGTCGAATCTGATGACGTCATCCGAATTTTTCTAGGATTTCTGGGGTTCTGCTCGAATCGGACGATTCGACGCGGATAGGTGTGCGAGGTTTCATAGGATTTCATACAAGTAATTCTAAAATTCGATGCGTTCGGCGCGTTCAATTCCTTCGGCGCGGATGCAGCGGTCGGCAACCCGCGGCCCGCAGACGTCTCACTTGCGGCCCGTGAATGTTTTGTAAATAAGTAATAAATCTATATACATATAATAAAAAAGAGTAAAAAAACTGTGTCTGTACATTGAATTTAAAAAAATATATTAAGGGGGGTTTAGAAACAGTAATAGAGCACGAATCCATAAAAAAAGTCTGTCTGGTTGTCTGTTTGTTTGTACACGCTAATCTTCGGAACAACCAAGCTTCAAATGAGGTAGGTATTTAATAAGCGTTTTATTTCAGGGTAAAACGCTGTTATTAATAAAGTTAATAAAATAAAAATTGACTTTGATTTTGTATTAATACTTTTTCACTGTTTTATATTGTCTAAAACTCACATAGCAATGTGTAGTAATAAAATATTGCGAGGTTTTTAGCTTTTTTTTCAATTACCCTGTATAAAATGAACAAATACAAACAAAAAGGTACTTGATTTACATGCAAATAAATACCCTATAAACTACGATTAAAAATTGCCCAACGATATATTAATTTCATTATTTTAATAGTATCACACTATCGCATACAATATTTTTTTTGCATTATATTATTATGTTTTAGATAAGCTTTCGTACTATCGATATTATTTCGATCGAATTTGGTTACATCACTATTTGAGTAGCAACCTGCATTCGTGTCAGTGATACGCCATTCAAATACCACCCCTATTTTTACGCAGTTACAGTTCATACTGAACACACAACACACAATGCCATCTAGCGACGAGAAGCGGTACTTGGTAGTCCAAGATGTATTTACTTTTTGTTTTTATCAATTTGATTTATAGACCGTTGAAATTAAAGTTGCATTTCGTATAATATTTTTCTTGCATTTCGTTTACGCCCTGATTTTATTTTTAGCCAATCGTATTTTTGGGTTTGTATGAGTAAATCACAAATGTATGAGTTTGGCGACACTGGTTCTGGTACAATGTTTTTCTAAAGCTACTTCCACTGTTTTTACTGTTCCGTGGTAATTATGTAGCAACGCGCCACGTATCACTCGTAGTATAAAATAAAAGTACTCTGTGCTCGTAGTCGTGCGTGACACAGACTAAAGGCAAAGACGTTTTCTAGTCTTCACGTTTTGCGCGCTGGTAACATAATCTGTTTACTAAAAATTATCATTGGTGTCCCCTGAAAGTTTTCCTATCATAGATAAGTAGACAACATTTGAGGTAGCTAGCTACTAATAATATCTAATCTGTGCAACGTGTTGTCACTTCAAGTCACTTGTCATTACTGGTCATTACGGGAAAATAATATCTTAAAGATGCTGGTTCGTAGTTTGCAGTAAAATTCAGGAAAATATGTTTTTGTGTGTAAAAAGTTATAAAATAGACATCAATTATTATGTTCAGAAAAGTTGCATTGGGCATCTCAGGAGGTGTTGATAGTGCTGTGGCTGCACTGCTCCTCAAACGAGCCGGTAATTTCAACGAAAAATCTGTAAAAATTGTATACTGTTTTTGTCGTTGAAGTTGTCATCAATAAGACTGTAATGTTAATACTTACAGGGTACGGAGTAGAAGGTGTGTTCATGAGGAATTGGGATAACAACTATGAAGCCGGATTTTGCTCAGATGAAAGAGATTTTGAAGACGCAACATACGTGTGTCGTAAGCTTGATATTCCCTTGCATAGAGTGTACTTTATAAAAGAATATTGGAACGATGTATTCACCGTATTGCTCAAAGAGTATGAAACGGGTCTAACACCGAACCCAGACATATTGTGCAATAGATATATTAAATTTGATAGCTTTTTCCAACATTGCAGGAACAATTTAGGAATTGATGCTATTGCTACTGGTCACTATGCGAATACTTCGTTTGGCCCGTTCTTGGAAAAATATAATGAGAATGAAGGTATATTTTTGCTCTTTATAATATTTATCAATTTTCTATAGGTACCTACGCACTAGAATTAAAAACTAAAGATTTCTATTGGTTTTCAGGAGTGAGATTGCTTCAACCCACAGATAAGCACAAAGACCAAACATTTTTCTTATCACAAGTAAAACAATTCTCTCTCAGAAAATGCATGTTTCCCATAGCTGGGTTACTGAAGAAGCAAGTGAGAGAGATAGCTAAAACCGAAGGCCTGCTGAATGTTGCTAACAAAAAAGATAGCACAGGAATATGCTTCATTGGAAAAAATAAGTTTCAAAATTTCATTGAAGAAGTGAGTACTGATATCCTCTTTGAAGGACTTATAGGATAGATATTTGTCTTGCAAATACTGTGACTTTTCAATTACTGTGTTTAAATTCCAAGTTGTTAATGCTTGACAGAAGCAGTGACAATTTTATATTCTTACATCTTTTGAAGCAATCACACAATTCTTCTTTTTATTTTACAGTACATAGAAACAAAAAAAGGGACATTCATAGACATAGATACAGGACAAGTGGTGGGTGAACATGGAGGTCTGCACAAATGGACAGTGGGCCAAAGATGCTGTGTGCCTAGCTACAAAGATGCATACTTTGTATTCAAGAAAGATTTAGAGACAAACAATATTTATGTGGTATGTGGACAATGTCATAAACTATTTCCAAAAAACACAGAAAAAATACAGAGACAATTTTTGAAGTGAAAATTCCTTATATACGTTGAGCACTTTCAGGCTCTTTTAGGGTTGTAGCACTCGTATCAGCAATCAACTATGGCGTAGCACCACTTGGGAGTACACGTGCAGTCTTTGCGACTCTTTGGGGACTGCCCCACATGTTTTTTGTTATGGCCTTTAGCCTTCCATGTTTACAGTCTACATTTGGCCTACCCCAAATTACTCGTATTTCAGCTCGTTTTTTTTTGTTTCTTTTAATCAACCGTTTTTATTCTTTTCAGGTGTCTGGCACTAAACATTCAGCTCTATGGAACAACATATGCTTTACAGGGTCACCACATTGGATCCACAGTGAACCAACAGAATTAGTCAACAATAATATATTCAACTGTTACTTCAGATTTCAACACACCAAACCTCTCACGGCCTGTAGAGTTGTAAATAATACTGAAGGACTTACAATAATATTAGAAAATAAATTAAGAGCCCTAACAGAGGGCCAATTTGGAGTCCTTTATAAGGATGGTGAATGCCTTGGGAGTGCCAAGATAAAGACCATTTGTCATAATGTAGTTTTTTCTTCAAATTCATAAAGCATTAATTACTGGTGAATAAAGTTGTTAGTGTTTTCAAAACTTTTTTATTCTTTTTCAGCTAGATAAATGATGAACAAATTCTTTAACTCAAACCCTCAGATCAAATAAAAAAAGTAGATACCGCACTTAGAACAAGAAAGTGTCGCCATTTTTTCAACTATGTGTGAGTAAATGAAGTATTGCCACGTTTTGAAAAAAAAAATCCCTTAAAATTGCGTAGAATATGCCAATGGGAAAATAAATGTCTCATAAATTCAATAACATTATAAATATGTAGGAGGTGTGTAGGATCACTTTATAAATGGTCTCAACAGATAGTTCCGAAAAAAATTACAACAAGGTTATGTAAAGAGTGTTTAATAAAAATAAATAACATAAAACAAAAAAGACGGAATCATTTCGACTCTGTCGAATAGCAGCTACCCATTCATCTCTTATTAAAATATTTGCTGGCAACCTAAAACCAATAATAATTGATAGTAAAAAATAGAATTACTCGAGAATGTAGAAAGAAACGAGTAAAAAAAAATAACTATTTACATAAAATGAAGTGATTATAAAATAAAACAATAATTATGTCCACTCTGTGCCTAATTATTTTGCTATGACTGCCTACAACTTACTACAAAAAAAAACGAGACAACAAACACGAACACGAACAAACAAACACGAACTCCTGGCATCACTCTCTCGATACGTCATTTCGGGACATTGACGTTATTTATGTGGAATAACCTCAAAACTGTGTTTGAATAATATATAAAAAAAGGATAGTCTTGTGAGTACTTACGTGTGAAACGATATTCCTTCAGACTTTTTGTTCACTTTCGAGTTGTTTTTACACCATTTCATAACACACGACGGCATTTTTAAGGCAAACTTACTGCACGACGACCCGTAGGATAATAACAAAAATGAGCATAGTTTGGTGCATGTGTGTGCGTGAGTGGGTGTGTTTACTTGAATGAGCAGAGTTTTGTGGCTTCACTATTGGCAAAGGCCGTGCGGTACCTATCTACTTTTTTTATTTGATCTGAGCTCAAACCATTTAAAATAATGGTGCTTGAACCGATTGAACAAAAACTGTTGATGCAGTTTTAAACCTGATACATTTTACCATCTTTTTCGATCGTATTGTTTTAAATTTGAATTCAGAATACCATACGACATGGAGCTACGCCTAACAAGTCGGATATGCGCCTTGTTAAAGGATTGATTTTTTAATAAAAAACATGTTTTATCAAATAAAGGTTTAATTTAATAACGCGTGTTGCCTCCATGGGCATCTCCACAGCTCTCATACGATCAGGCATAGAGTTTATCAACCGCTCTATGAAATAAATTTGAGGGATCATCTCCCATTCCTCTTCTATGGCAGTTTTCAACTCCTGCATCGTCTGGGCAACTGGCTGACGAGCCCTAACACGTCTTTTTAGCTCGTCCCACATGTGCTCAATGGGGTTCATGTCTGGGCTTCTGGCTGGCCAGTCCATAACTGTGATGTTCACATCCCGAAGATATTCCCTGACGATGCCGGCCGCATGGGCTCTTGCATTATCATGCATAAAAAGGAAATTTGGGCCCACATAGTCCGCGTATGATATCACGTGAGGTTCTAAGCACTCACGAATGTACCTTTCAGCATTTAATGTTGGCAGCCGTGGTCCTGTAACAACCTCAAGTTGAGTTTTGCCGCTCGCGGATATACCGCCCCAGACAGTCCATGCGCCACCGCCATTAACACGTTAAACGCCGTGGGGGACAACATATGGGCCTCAATTATTTAGTAAAAGGAGCCAGGTCAAAAATGCCCGATTTTTAAATTTTACGTTTATGTTTTTATTGCTTTAGGGGCTAGAAAATGTGCCAAATGTCATGAAATAAATCGAAGAAAAGTAATTAGTGACTTTATTTTACCAAAATACTACTGTCACTCAACAGTGGCCCCCCATGGCCCACGCGGAAATAAATCGCGTTGTTCGTTGGCGGGGGCCGCGGGGGTCAGGGTGTCGGTCATCCCCGCTCATGTCCTGCACGAACAAACAAGACGAAAAAACAAGACGAAAAAAGTTGTAACTTTTTGTGAAACCTGCCCTAATAAACCATTTCTTTGTTTTGATTGTTTCCATAAAATTCATTAAATAATAGGTGTAGTAACGTTGATATTGATCTCAATAAGTCTGATTTAATTTTGTTTCAATTAAAAACTGTAATAAATAATTATTATATTTCTGATTTACAAACATGTAGTTTAATTCATCAAACTATCCCCAAAAAATTAAAGCCTAACAGTTATGTAGTACCACTTTAACCAGATATTAACTACTTCAGTAAAAAGTAACAGTATACAGTATTTTACAACACATTTTAAATAGTAATTTTATGGAAAATTAGAAAATAACACATTATCATACACACTTTTTCCTTTAGAACTTTCAAACAAGTCGTGTCCCGAAATGATTTGTCATATTTTTCTAAGTCATATTTTTTACTAAAAACCAAATACAATCTATTTGTCTGCAGGGCCGTGGGGGTCACGTCAAATACATATTAGCTTCATATCTGTGCCCGACGGCCCAATAGAGACGCTTAAAATCGCCTCTGACTCGCGGTCATATGTTGTCCCCCGCGGCCCCAACGGAACTATTGCATGTCGACCATACGGTGTCCCCCACGGCCCAAACAGAAAGACTGAAAAATTAAAGCGGCGTTCAACGTGTTAAGCAACCCTCTCTTCAAAGCAGCATTGTGCGAAACGCTCTCCCTTACGACGGTAGACCTTCTTCCTTCCATCATTGCCATGTAACACAATTTTAGACTCATCAGAAAAGAGTACACGGCTCCAATCTTGCTGTGTCCAATTTAAATGACTGCGTGCGAAATGAAGGCGCGCTGTTCGGTGGGCTCGCGTTAGTTTGGGCCCATTAGCTGGCTTGTGTGGTACCATATCGCGTTCTTTTAACCTTCTCCGAACAGTTCGAGCGCTCACAGATACTCCGTGGAAGTCGCGAAGTTGGTTTTGTATCTCAATGGAGGTAAGGTGACGATTTCTCAAGCTGGTCGTCACGATGAATCGATCCTGCCTTTCAGTTGTGACCCGAGATCGTGGCCTTCCTTGGCGACGAACAAAGCCGCCAGTCTAGGTACCTCCGATAAACATTTCGGACCGCAGATCGACTTAAATTAAGTTGAGCACTCACGTTTCTTTGTGTCCGGCCTGAATAAGTGCCACAGCTTGGGCGGCGACTTCAGGTGAAGTATCCATAGATTATTGATAGAACCTCACCTTAATGTTAAGAATAAGTAATGTTTGTTGCAAAACCAAAGATATCAATCACTTTTTCAAGAATTAAAACTAAGTTTTCTTAGGTCCGTGTTCACCGAGAAGATAACAGCCTGATTATCGAAAACAGCTGTCAATGTGACATGTTCCCATACAAAAATGTGTTTTAAACAGCTGTTTTAGATAATCAGACTGTTATCTTCTCGGTGAACATGGACCTTAGTATTCGATTGTTTGATATCAACAAACAGGCTCCAAATTGTCTTTTGTTTCTTTAAATTCTGTGTTCGAAATTCAAAAAAAGACTATTGAATGAAATTGTGAATGTGCCAGGTTCAAAACTGCATACAAACTTTTTGCTCGACCTAATATAAAATTTTAGCTAGGACCAAACGAAACTGAAAATACAAGGTGGGCAAAGTGTGGCACTAGATGGCACTGTGTGTTAATGTCCAGCTATATTATTTTATTACTTTCACGCGAATGCTCTATTTGTACCGTAATGTTGTAATTACAGTCTTGATTGTTAGCCCGACTTCGTAGTTCGAATGACTACTCGAATTCGTGCTCTCGATGCATGCATTTTGACACTAGTCGTCGCAATCATGGGCGCCGGCAGGATTATTCCCAGGAGGGTGATTTTTCAATTCCATGAAAGTAGGTCGAAATTGTGTGGATAACTCTTCGCATTTCGCATTGACAAATATATTGTTTGTCAATTTGTACAAAGAGGAATTTATACGATCAAAAAGTCGAATTGAACACTAAGGCCTTAAGATGTCAGAGCGAGCGAAGCGAGCTCGAAAATGTTTGCTTTCCACCTCGGATAGGGCGTCAGACGCGTTTTGTAACGCGGCAACCCCACGACCATTGGGTTGATAATAATGTTGGCCACACTCTGTCAGCATAATCCAATCGGATGATTGCGGGAACTGTAGAGAGGTTGGCGACACTGCTATGCGCAGCGAATCAGACGCCGGAATTCTTACCGCGCAACCCGCTGAGCAGGCGCCTTAAGACGTACCGAGGGTAGGGCAGTCTACTGGTAATACTGCTACGTGTATGACGCGGCGTGTTTCAAACCGCTCTCGTAGAACGCCGGCCATTTTAGACCTCTAAAGTGATTTTCCATTTGTTCTTCTTGTTTTGTTTTGACAGTGTTTGTTCCCGTTTTGTGTTTTGTTTATTAAAGTAGTGTGAAATTTAGCAAGGACTTTAACTCAGAGACCCAAACCCTATGCCCGTCGGCTACATTTGGCGCCCAACGTGGGGCCCTCTGAAGACACGTGCTTGCAACATTTTTTTTTACGAAGCATAACGCCGCAGTTGGCGTCTGTTCTCCAGGAGAAAGCCTTCGTGTACACCTACCTACCCACACGTGGGAACTTCGGAACCTGAAGCGCTAGGAGTGGCGTCTCCGACGAATGAAAATTTTCGATACGTGGTTCCGTTGTCATTATGGCAGCGAGGGAAACAAGAAATAAAAGATCCAAGAATGAGGGAGTAGAGCTAGAGGCGGAAGAGGAAACAGAGATGTCCACGTCGATCACTATGGACCAGGGTCAGTTTGCAACCCCTATGAACTCATTGCAGCAGAGTCAGGCAGAGATTTTCGCGAGGCTCATCCAGGAGGTTAGGACTTCGACACCTGCTGCACCTGACGTGTCTATGACAGCGCCCGCCGCAAACCTCTCAAAGTGCACTGCTCGATTTAACGGATTGTCCGCTGACGTTGACGGGTTTTCGACGCGATAGAAGTGTACAAGAACTGCCTACAGATATCTGATGATAACGCTGTCAAAGGACTCTCTGTTGCTAGGAGACTCAGCAGCATTATGGTGGCAAGGAATAAAAAGCAGCACCACATCATGGTCGGACGCGATGCTAAAACTAAAAAGTGCATTCGGAGAGCATCGTCCGCCATTTCGCATATATTTAGAGTTGTTTTCATTGCGACAAAATACCGACACAACGGATTTATTTATAGCGAAGACAAGAGCGCTTTTATCGAGATTGCCACAAGAAGATCTATGTGAAAAAGTTCAACTATATATGGTATACGGGCTTCTCGATCGTAGAATAAAAAAAACTTTTTTGCAAAAAATATAACCGACTTCACACAAAAAAGAGAAAAATAACTTTAGCTTCAGAAGTCGGTGACCTTTGTTTGATTGATTTCGTTTTTTTGTCACCGACTTCTGAAGCTAAAGTTATTTTTCTCTTTTTTGTGTGAAGTCGGTTATATTTTTTGCAGTGGCGGACTAAGCCCGTCAGAGGCCCGGGGCGGCAAAGCTGAATGAGTCCCCTCAGCTTTAAGTTTCCAAAAACTCTTCTCGCATGGTGCAACCGAGATGCAAATGGTCAAGAAGTAGGTATTGAAGTATAGGCGATATACAGGGTAACGATTCACTGAAGTCCCATTTTATTATAAATTGACGGATTTCTTGGTCTCCATTTGGCAGCCACGTCCATACTCGTATCGGTGGCTTTTATATGCCTGAGGTTCCTTTTTACTTCTTGGGAAACTTGCTCGTTGTCAATTTCACTATACAATTGTATCAGATTGACAACTGCTACCGCCATAGCGTCATCTGAAGCTTCTAGCATAAACTTTGTTTCAATAATTTGGAAAATATTATTGATTTGTTTCATGGCCCGTATCGTGTCGACAATTCTTATACAGGGTGGATTTTTTTAATGCGACCTTAAGGGAAAGTACTAGAAATACTGGAGACAATTTTACTTAAAGGAAACATACCTTTATTTTTTTAAAGAAACAAATCTCCATTCACAGCTTTTCAAAAATTCGCTTGTCACACTCTGGAATCGAACCGACTAAAGTTCGAAAAAATAACATCCTGTAATTTTTGACATCAATCGCTAGGGCCAATCATATGGACTAAATTTCTCTAACAAATATCATAAATTAAATGAAAGGAAAACCATGAAACCAAAGAACAGTTATAAATTCAATGGGATAAATTCAACAAGATAAAGCATTTTTATTCATGGTTTTCGTTTAATTTAACACATGTTTGTTAGTAGTGATTTTATCCATTTGATTGACCCTATCAATTGACGTCAAAAAGGTACAGAACGTTATTTTGTCGAACTTTAGTCGATCCACCCTGGGTCCGATACCCGAGTGTGGCAAAATAATTTTCGAAAAACTGTGAATGCCGACTTGATTCTTTTTAAAAATAAACGAATGTCTCCTTTGAGTAAAATTTGCTATCTCCAGTATTTAGAGTACTTTCCCTCCAGGTGGCACAGTAAAATTCCACCCTGTATAAATCGGTCTATGCATTTATACATTGACCAGATTGATAATCCAGCATCATGAGTTGATTCACCCGGCATCGTTCTTTTTACCTTCATTCTTCCTCGTTGCTCCATGTCATTGCATTTTTTATGCCAAAAGTTACAGCATTGTCTACAATCGTCAGTGGTTCGTTCGGTCAGTAAATACCCATTCAAGGTGTTTAGTTTGGTGATTGCTGTATCTAGAATCATTTTTGATTATAAGCTTTCATAACCTAAAACATAATAAACGGGGTGACCAGTGACTGGCAGGAGTTGGCAACTGTGACTGGCAGTCTGCTACTGGTAAACCCGGGCCTAAGCACATTTTTAGGGTTCCGTAGCCAAATGGCAAAAAACGGAACCCTTATAGTTTCGCCATGTCTGTCTGTCTGTCTGTCTGTCCGCGGATAATCTCATTGACCGTTAGCACCAGAAAGCTGAAATTTGGTACCAATATGTATATCAATCATGCCGACAAAGTGCAAAAATAAAAATTTAAAAAAACATTTTTATTAGGGTACCTCCCCCAGACGTAAAGTGGGGAGCGATTTTTTTTTTAATTTTGACCCTGACGTGTGATATATTGTTGGATAGGTATTTAAAAATGAATAGGGGTTTTCGAAAATCATTTTTTGATAATATTAATATTTTAGGAAATAATCGCTCCGAAAGTCAAAAACAATGTGTCCCCCCCCCCTCTAACTTTTGAACCATAAGTTTAAAAAATATGAAAAAAATCACAGAAGTAGACCTTTATATGAACTTTCTAGGAAAATTATTTTCAACTTGATGAGTTGAATAGTTTTTGAGTTATATAGCACTTTTTCAAGAAAACGCAAATGATAACTTTGTTTTTCATACAAATACTATGAAAAACAAAGTTATTTTTGCTGACGAAAAATGTTGGTATTTTTAATGGTCTGGGAAGCTACGGAACCCTACAGTGAGCGTGGCCCGACACGCTCTTGGCCGGTTTTTAAAGTCTTGTTTAGGATTTGATCAGGGGAACGCAAAGACATTTGGGGGCCCCCCAAAACCGGAGGCCCGGGGCGGGCCGCCCCTTCCGCCCCCCTGTTAGTCCGCCACTGATTTTTTGCAAAAAAGTTTTTATTTTTCACTTTTTAGTGGTTCACATGTGCTTACCCTTTCACAGCGTATCGGTGTGATTTTTTGTTATGAACTGTAAACAATAGACAGACGTGAGATTTCAGCGATCCCAGTACATTTAATTGCTATCATTTATTAAGGAGTTCCGTTGCCTATCTTCCGAAGTCACCAGATCTTTATCAATGATCTTTATCAGATCACTCCGAGAAAGTACTCTTCCTAAAACTACCGAAACCGCTTCTGGTTTGCCTATAAATTTAAGGAGTTACCTCTATTTCTCCGGGATCTCATTAAATGGAACTTTACAAGTCTAACTGTCGAAAAATCTGGGTGTATTGTACACTTCTGCATACTCCCTCAGAGCATACAGGCGTGATGTCACGTCATGATATTGTATAAACAATAAACAACCAAGCGATTGCAGCTACTGCAGCTTTGCCGTGTATTTTTGAAGAGTTCCGTTTATATCTCCAAAGATCAGCGTCAGATCTTAACCAAATTGAAATGGAACCACACGGAAAGAACCAGCTTTAAAAAAAAAAAGAATAATCATCAAAATCGGTTCACCCAGTCGAAAGTTCTGAGGTAACAAACATTGTCGAAATCTGGGTATATTGTACACATCTGCGTACCCCCTCAGAGCATACAGGCGTGATGTTACGTCATAATGTAGTATAAACAATGAACCTGAAAGCGAATGCAGCAATCAGTGCAGATTTGCCATCTATTTTTGAAGAGTTCCATTGTATATCTCCGAAGATCAGCATCAGATCTTCAGCAAATTAAAATGGGACCAAACGGGAAGCACCAGCTTTCAAATAAAAAAAGAACCATCAAAATCGGTTCACCCAGTCGAAAGTTCTGAGGTAACAAACACAAAAAAAAAAAAAAGAAATACAGACGAATTGAGAACCTCCTCTTTTTGGAAGTCGGTTGAAAAGCGGCTCTATCGTAACTCCATATCATAGATAGTTTCATCATAAATAGTTTTCGTGCGTCGGGGCACTGTAGCGCAGTCAAGTGGTTTTATAGTCTTTGTTCCCTCCACACCTCATGAGTTGACTACCATCGAGCGCAATTCACGAAAAATAATGCGTTTTGTTGTAAGCAGCATGTTCGTTTGACAATATTTCGAGATTTTACAATATCGCTAGAGATATCACAATATAACGCATTTGGCAATTTTACGGTGACATAAAGATCTAAAGAGAAAAAGTGTCTCCATTTCTCCAAAACTGGTATTCTTTTACTAATGTATTCATTATTCTTATTTTCAGACTAGCTGACCCGCGCAACTTCGTCTGCGACACATAAGTGAAAGACAGGGTTACAGAGAGTGGGTCGTAAGCACCTCTAATACAATTGTCAAAGAGCACATCACATCACACACATCATTCCGCATAATGAAAAGCGCGTCCGGTACATGAACATTATTTTGCTGCTGAGTTATAAACGGTGTATCTCTGATATTCATTGAAATCAAATTACGTATCCAAGGGCAATTATGTTTAAAATTAAATACTTGTGATTAACAACGTATTTATTTTGATACGGATAAATTACCATGTTTATAAAAACAGTTTAAAGGGCTTCTCTCGACGTCCTAACGTCTTCATCCTTAGACATTCGATGACAGTCATACTCCAGCTAGGTCTGAAGTTCTCATCAACGTGTATGAAATGAGCCGCGACACGATAAAGCTGCTGTAAACTGTTGCGGACCTCTTACAACTATAAGCCATTTCAAATTTCGAACTCTACGTGCCTATGAGGCCGTGTCCTAAAGTGCACAACCTCTTTAAAGCTTAGAAACCTTCAAATGCGGTGTTAATATAGTATGGTGACTATCGGGACATTCCAATTTTAAAGAGTATTAGCACCAAGTTTTTATGTGAGTCCAACCTTTTTTGAATAAAATAGGATTGAGTTTTCAAACATTTATCAAAATAACATGTAGTTTAAATCAAAAGCAAGGAGTGTTGATATCAAATTCGAAACAAACCACCGCCAAAATAACTTTCTACCCCTTTTTTCACCAATTCAATTTCAATTAAACACGTCTTCCATCAATTCTGTTAAAAATTTGAAATAGATTGGACCAGTAGTTCGTTGTATTATTTTATTTGTAATATGTAATAAACAGGGTGGAAACGGTTAACGGGGCAGTAAAGGGAGCTACCTTAACCGTTGAGTATAAGAAACAGGATCGATTGACATCTAAAAAATGTTGTGTAAAATAGCAATTTTATTGCTACCCGTACGTTTTTTTTAAATCTGTGAATGGGTATCAAAATTTCACGAAAAACTTCGGATGGTTTTCAAGACCATTTTCATGTAGCTGCAGTGACTTTTTGAGTACTCTAACCTGGGTTGGTCTGGAAGAACTTTTTGATCAGTGTCGGAAAGAAGATCGATTGGCATCAAAAAAATTATTTTATGTAAAACTAGCGGACGTCCCGCGGTTTCACCCGCATAGTTCCCGTTCCCGTGGGAGTACGGGGATAAAATATATCCTATGTTACTCGTGGATAATGTAGCTTTCGAATGGTGAAAGAATTTTTAAAAACGGTCCAGTAGTTTTTAAGCCTATTCATTACAACCAAACAAACAAAGTTTTCCTCTTTATAATATTAGTGTAGATGGCAATTTTCTTGCTAAGTGTACTTTACTTTTTTATTAAAACTGTGAACAACATTCTCAAAAAAAATACGGGTAAATTCGTGTAGCTGCAGCTCCCCTTACTTCCCCGTTTACCGTTTCCATCCTGTATTACCAACTACTTATACCGAGGAAAGCCGATTTTCTTGAGTTCCGCTATTTTGGGCGTATTCACTTCAAAAATAAAATTTCAAAAAAATTGAGAAATTATATTTACCTGTATTAGATTTGAAGTATTTACAACAACTTTTAAAAGTTTACACTTCATTGGATTTTATTCTATAGGTGTATGAAGTTAGTTAATTTTAAACACAAAACCCTCTTTTTTACGTCTGTGGATGAGATTTAAAAAAAATGCTGAAATAGGTATTTCTTTATTTTTAATAATAAGTATTTACTCTGAGTTTTATGATTCTAGAACAATCTAAAATTTGTTTTTCATACAAACTTTACACCCCCTTTTCACCCCTTTTTTCCAAAATTTTCCATAATTTCTATAGCCTAAATGTTATTCTGAGTTTATTTAAATAGAATAGTGAAGTTTTCATCAAAATCCCTCCAGCAGTTTTTACGTGATGCGCGTTCAAACAAACAAACAAACAAAAATTTTAAAAATGGTTTTAATATGTTCAGTTACTTATTTTAAGTCACCCTGATCGGTTTTTTTTTAAATCTTCAATGTACAGAATTTTTGGTCTCAACGATTTTATTATATGTATAGATAAATTACATTGTCCAGATTCTGAAGGTACAATGGCCACAACAGCTGAAGTTGTTGAATTTTTTGATGAACTGTTTGACAGAGTTAATGGCTACCCTGGTGGTGGAAAAGGAGAAAATTAAGACAAGCTCTAAAGAAGACTCACTACATCATTCTCTTTGGATTGACGCCTTCAAAAAAATTGAATCTTTATATTTTTATTAAAAATATGTTTTCAAAATAGGAGTGCTTCAAAAACGGGCTCTATTAAAACATAAAAGCTAAATATAGGTTAAGAAAGAAATTTTTATACAAATAAAAACCTATAAATCATCATTTTTATTTCATTATGATTACCTGAACCTCAAAAATAAATCAACTATAAGAAAACCCCATTAAAAAAATTAAAAAAAAATTATTTGACACAAAATTAAAAACACATGTCACAAGCCAATCATATAAAGAAAGCACACGAGTGTAAGGGAATAAAAATAAAGTTATAATGTTAAAGGTTTAAGTGTGTATGTTTGAGTGTGAGAGTGAGTGAGTTGATGAGTTTTTGTGTTGTGTGTCAGCGTGCATGTGGTGGAAGTGTGTTGTCTGTGCGTATGAGAGTGAGTGAGTGTCTGGTTTGGTTTGCACCTTTCAGAATCAGAATCAGATCTTTATTTGCTTTGAATGTAGGTACAGGTATAAGATGTTGTACATAATTGATGAGATCGGCTACAGTCTACCTTACGGCATGCAAATTATTATATAAATTGAAATATTAATAAAATCAAAACAATGTCAACATAAAACAAGACAGAAATTAAATTGAAGTCAATTAACAATTCATTCAATTCATTTCTTTGAATGAATGTAAGAACGGAAAAAGTAAGAATACACACAGTGCGAATGGATTTGGTGCAGATTATATTATGTATGTAAGTAGACTTTCAGTCTCCTGATAGTCCATCTTTTGGAGCCAGTCTGCTAATTTCTTCTTCATTTCCTGCCGACACATTTTAGCAATGTTTAGCTTTTCGTTTGCGAGATTGTACAGTTTGCTGCTCAAGCTATTAAATTGGTGTTTGGCAAATGAGGTCCGGCAGGGTATAGTACAGGGTGTTAGTGTGGACACCGTTATCCTTAATTTCATTAGTAGAACCTAAAACCAATGAAAAAAAGCAACCTTTTTTTTTTGAAGAAAATCCACTATTTTCTTCAAGATCATTTCACCCTAATGCACTCGGAAACAGCTGACCGCCGACCGGGTCAACGACCGCGCCGCAGCCCGCGCGCCCGCGCAGCGATCTAGTGAACGGTGAGTCACGAGTACCTCAGTCGGCCAGCTGTCGCCAAAGCGAATCCACGTCGCTCGTCGGAGCGCGCGTCGTGTGCCGAGTCCTAAGTTTCTCGCGCGTAAATTTAGTGCTATGTCTTACACAAGTGAACAGTGGACTGAAATGGTACGGCTTTACGCCATCGCGGGTGATTAATAACCTGTACGAGGCTCGCAGGATGTATGCAGACATCAGATTCTCGAGTGCTCAACAACAATGTGTGAATTTTGAACAGTCAAGTTAGTAGATATTCAATCTGTTTATGACGACCCACTGACCTCTGCGTAAATTTAATCGGTGATTTTTAACTGTACCTACGTACATAAAATTGTGATGAACTTTTTAAATACGCCAAAATACCTACTCAGTAGTTTGGATTACTTTTCATTTTCTTTGTTGTCACATCAAAGTTACATTTAGACTCGTCACGCAACACGTAAGGTACTTAGGTATTTTGCCAGGAAAAGTTGCATTTATCAGGTAATGTTACGAGAATTCTGTAAGTAGATAGATGCCTCGACGGGCGGGCAGCGATTACGTCACTCGTGTAGTCGGGCTAGCCATGATTTCGGGGACATCGTCGGATAATTTAATTTAATTTTTTTTTTAAGAAAATCCCTTATCCAGTTTTTTAACTCTGTCCTATATTTTATTATTTATGTCAACTACCCGTGGTTTGAGTGACAACGGTGTTTACCCTTACACCCTGTATATATGGAAGATTTGCTACGCTTATTAGCGTCAGGTAAGGGAACACTTTTTTGTCTTCTCTGGGTGGATTTGAGCACATAGAGCTGGCGGACAGTCAGAACTTTAAGCTCAGAGAATAATGTTGAGGTGGGGAACCTGTACGGTTTCTTGGTCATTACCTTGAGGACAGCTCTCTGTGCTCGCTCCAACTCGATCAGGTAGGTCTTGGCTGCACCACCCCACACGGTTATGCAGTATTGGATAATGGACTGACATAGGGCAAGGTAGACTAGTTTCAGATTTTCTAGTGTTGCAGAATCCCTAAGGGTCCTGAATACATGTATAAGCCGCCTAGTTCTGGCAATGATCGAACCAATCTGCCTGTCCCACCTCAGTCCATCATCCATCAGCACTCCTAAATATTTTGCCGACTCTGCCCGAGAGATAGACTGGCAGGTACATTTGTTTGGGGTCTCGCAAGTATGTGCTATTATGGAATAGTCAGGCAAGGGCTTAGTGTTGGGTCTCAGAAAAAAAGGTAAGAAATGTGTTTTACTTAGGTTTAGTGTTAGGAGATTTAGTCTTAGCCAGGTCATTATTTTAGACAGGGAGTGTTCGGCTCTTTCCTTGACCACCTGCCAATTCCGCCCCCATACAAATACTGCAGTATCATCTGCGTATGTAAAAATTTTGGTGTGTTGAAATGACATTGTGCAGAGGTCATTTAAATGAACCACAAACAACAGAGGTCCCAAAATACTCCCCTGTGGTATCCCAAAGAGGATTGTGCGCTCCTCGCTAAGGCAATCGCCTATTTTGACACATTGCTTACGCCCGGAAAGATAATCTTTAAATATATTCAAAACATTGCCTCGTACTCCAATTCGTTCCAACTTTGTTAAAAGGATAGGGACAGAAACTGTGTCAAACGCCTTGGAGAGATCTAGATATATACATAGGGATCTATTCCTTCTGTCTAGGTTTTCCACTACTTGCTCTGCCAAATCCAACACTGCGTCCTCTGTAGAGACACCTGATCGAAAACCGTACTGGTTGTCGGCTAAGATTTTAAAGCGATTCATAAAATTTTTGAGGGATTTGTAGAGAACTTTTTCCAAAATTTTTGATAAGGCCGACAACACCGATATGATTAAAGTATCGATATCAATTAAAAAGTCGATATAATAGAACATCACTAGTTATCGATAAAAGATTCCTGCAATCTACAACTATTCATCTTAGGCACATTCAACAAAACAGTTAGGTATGCAGGCTAGCTATTTTCTTACGACTATTGTACATGCAAAAGTCTGTAAGGATCGATTTTTGTTATTCTTTCACACAGAAACTACTGAAAAGATTTGGATGAAATTGCAAACAGATTGATTATAACACTTTTCCATTTACAATAGTAGTAAGAATGCTAGCCTGTAAGACTAACTGTTTTGCCGACTGTACTTAACTATAACAATAAACTCCTGTCAAAACCCCGATTGCTACAGCAGCGCCAAAACGGAACACTTGGAAACTTTCTACCGAAATGTCTGTAGCTAGCTACTAATTATCTAATCTGTTGAATTCGATTGTGGAATTTTGGGCAAACAAGTGTAATTGCGCCTTTTTATAGATGTTTTGTTACATTCACACTTGGCATGTATAATTTTTGTCACCTTACTATTTTGGATTAACTATTTTACATGAGTAATGCTGTGGAGCAATTCTGTGGGGGTTTATGGGAAGAGATTTCGTATGAAAAAACAGACTATTGTCTGTAATTTGATTTATTGATCAAATCTGAGATCAAATCAAATCAAAGACAATTTTTGTAGAATTTAACGTCAATGTCAAAGTCATATTTTTCATTCATTCTGTATGAGAGTGAGCTGTATTTTTTTGCGATTTTAACATTCAATCGTGTGTTGTCTTATTTTATTTCTACTTCAACAAATTTGTATCAGCCTTCCTGCTTTGCTTTTAGTTGTTTCCAAAACATGTGAGAAAAATGAAAGAAATCCCTAATTTTTAGCAATATAGTAAAAAAAATTCAATGTTGATAAATAAATAATTATACACATAATTTTAAATTGAACTACAACAAACAGTGGTTTAAAATGTCCATACCAGTTGGGACATTCAGTGTTCCTCCGCCGCGGTTGGATGTACCACCTCCGGTTGCAATACCGTCGACCGTACCGCCTCCTCAGTTGTTCGGCCATCCACCACCATATGCGCCACCGACCCTGCCAGCAGTCGATAAGCCTCCGCCGCCTCTGCCAGCGACCGACAAGCCACCACCGCCCTACGGCCCAATGACAACCTTACCCCCAATGAACGTGCCTCCTCCTTATCCTGTGACGCTAATAGATGTACGCTCAGCCCCACCGCCATCGTCCTTCTATTCAGCGCCTCAGGGCTATTCAGCTCCTCAGGACTATTCAACACCTCCTGGCTATTCAGCGCCTCAGGACTATTCAGTGCCTACTGACTATTCAGCACCTCAGGACTATTCCAGCATAAACTACAATAATTATAATAATTTAGGGACAACAGCAAGTTGCTCTACAGAGTGGCAAACAAAAGGTGACTCAATAAGTTTTAGTTCTGGAATATCAAGAACAGGATCTCACAGTGAAAGAGACATTAGAACAGGAAGGGAATCAATTGACAGATACTCTCGGGGTTCATCAAAACGGAGTTATTCTCCCAGTCGTGACAAAAGCTATGATAGGGATCGTGAAAGAGAAAAAGACAAGAGATATCGTGAACGCAGACACAGCCGAAGTCCAAGTCGTCAGAGTCGTGACAGTCGCCGCAGTCCCTCACACCTGAGCCATAGAGAAAGGGAAAGGTCTTACAGGCAAAGATTTGATGAAAGACAAGAGTATGAGCAAAAAAGACGTGAATACGAGAGACGTCATAGTCCATCTCGCATCAGAGACTATAGAAGTCATAGTCGAGCTGCATCTAGTGTCTCAAGAAGGCTCAGGTCTCCCAGCAGGCTGAGTGTCCGGTCAGATACTAGAGACTTCCGTAACCCTCGTCTACCCAGCAGGACAAGGGAGATGTCCCATGTGTCAAATGTATCACATGTCTCGCAGGCAACAAGACCTCCAAAACCTGCCCTTTCTGCTTCCACAAAGCCTTTGTCTGACCGTGAGAAAATTTTAGAAGAATATAGGTTTGTTTATTGTATTGTTTAACTTATCATGTTGCTTCATCCAATTTTTTTTTGCAGCACTCCTACACCAATCTTATCAACTTATTCTTTGCATAGAACTTTGTGTGTATTATATCTGAAGTCACTAACCATTACTTACAAACACTTTTTGCATTTACAGGAAAAACTATTGCCATACTTCTGATGATTTTATAAAAAAAATGACACAGTGGTCTAAAGAATACAATTCAGATGAGGAGGAGGTATTTTATTGTTCTTTACCTTTTGGCCTTATCCACATTTACATTGCTTTTATTCTTAGGTAAAAGCCGCATAAGCATCAGCTTTGCTGCACACTAATATTTAATTTTGGCAAATGTTATCTTATACAGAAATATATCATGAGAAAAAAACAGTCACTGAATACTCAGAATTTTTTTTTGTTCATAACATATAATTATTCCATTTAAATAATTTCAGACGTCAAAAATATGGTACCGAAGCTCTCCAGCAGAATTATATTACAAGCAAGTAGAAGGTGGACCTGGCGTTGAACAAACTCCTAAGCTGGAGAAGATCTGTGACACGTTTTTTCAGCAACTAATTAACAGGGGGCGAAAAGCCAGGCCTAAAGAGGATGAGTTGCCACCTTTGAAGCCGTCTAAGGTCGCCATGTGCAAACATAGTAAGTTATAGCTATAAAAAGTCACAGCTACGTAACATTGCTTTTTCTGGTCAGTCGTGTACAAAAGGTTTTTTAGACCGTTATTTTTTACAGTCCATTGCAACACCTCAAAGATTTGTTAATTTTCGTCAATTTCTATCTGCAGGAATTACAGCTTTAACATTTTTTTTTCTCAGGTGACGAAGAAGGTACATCATCATCAGAGAGTGAAGACGAATGCTTGGATGAAGAGGGTCTTCAAGGCTACACAGACAGGATTATGCTAGAGTTGCAGAGGAAGCAAAGCCACCCTAGGAGACTTCATCCTGAGATGTGGTAAGTAAGATAGCTACAAACAATTCCAGGTCAGTAGATTTGATTCGGCAGTATTTAGGCATTATAGCCTGTAATGTAACAAACCTAGGATTCGATTTTAAGCATTACCTCACAAATATAGACGCTCGCCATGAGAGCATTCGCCTGTAATGTCACACTCCAAGATTCAATTTTGTACAGAAACAAGTGACTTACAAATTGTATCATTACGGGTTGCGCATTATAATGCTCGGTTCGCCTCACTCAGACTACACACAGTAGGTATCATCTCTTCCTCCTATTTGGGGTTCCGCACCCAAAGGATAACCAACGGGACCCTATTATTAAGCCTCTGCAGTCCGTTTGTCTATCAGCAGGCTGTATCTCATGATCTGTATTGGCAGACAGTTGAAATTTTCACAGAATGTGTTTTTCTGTATGTGTGTTTCTGTGTGTGTGTGGATTTGCTGCTTTAACAAAAAATAATAAAGTTAAATTAAAGGGGGCTGGTACTACGAAGGTACGGAACGTTTCATGCGCGTGTCCAACTCGCACTTGGCCGGTTTTTTAAGTATAAAACGATGGTTGGTTAAGTCAATTTCAGTAGGCAACCCAGCCTGATTCAAAAGCAAAAAATACTAAAAGGAAGCTTCCAAACAAATTACAATAATTGTGCTAAAAGTTCTATAAGTTTGGGGCCTTTTTTCTTGAAAATTCAAACCACTTTACTATAGGTTCAACAACACCGGCGAAATGAACGGCGGGCCGCTCTGCCGCTGCAGCGCGCGTGCACGACGTCAGGGCATGAGACACGGAGTGTATGCCAGCGAAGAGTCCTTCCCAAAGTGTATACCGACCAAGAGCAATATTGACAAGCTGTATCATTACAGGTGAGGTATTAATACCTATTTAGTTTCGGTTTAGAATATGGACTGACGACCTAAAGCAAGATGTGGGAATGGTGGGCGCAGGCAGCGCAAACTGGTCATCATATAGGCCTGTGCCTATATAGTATTCTATAAAGGTGATGAATTAGTTCTTTAGTCTAAAAAGACATCAACTCAGGATTACTATAACACAGAATGGGTTAATCTGTTAACATCGTTCTAATCTTCAATCTAACGTTTTGTTTGTCCTATTGTAGCGTATCTATCGAAAGTCTATGTGTCACTTCCAATTTGTTTCTTAAAAGTCTGCAAGTACAAACTTGTCATCATCTTTTTGCTAACTTGCCTGTATGTACAAAAGATCAAAATTAACTCAGATCTCCTATCCTTCCAGAATAACAGTATCGCCACCAACAAACTTCTTGATAAAATCTCCGACGATAATATCTCACGATGAGCACGAGTTCCTATTCTCTGGCTTCTCGATGTTTTCTCACTACAAACTCGCCAAGTTGCCGACTTGTAAAGTTATACGATTCAACATTGAATACACCATCCTCTATGTCGAGGAGCCGCCGCCGCAGAATTTTACTGTCCAGGAATTGAACCTGTTTGGTAAGATTTTATTTTGGTTATCGCTATGATTCAAACTTTTGCGCTTTCACTTGTAACTTCACGTGTGTTAGTGCCTAAAACCCTCGAATTCTTTGATTCGTCGTTTTGTTAAACGCATTTTCTGACCATATTATACCTTTTCAGAGGAATTCCTGTTCTACGAATTGCTGGAACTAGTCGATTTGGACTTGGGTAAAGGTACTGACACAACATGCTCTCAGTTCCACTTCATGCCGAGGTTCGTAAGGTATCTACCGGATGGCGGATGTGAGGTAAACCCATTAATTTTTATTGTATTAAATGTCTCATAATGTCATTAACTTCTTTCTAAGTAACTACTAACTGTTACGGTTATACTGCCCTCCCCTTTCGTCCTAGGTGAGCGACATAGGCGACTTCTTAAGTTGGGCTGAGGTGCATATGGTACATAATTATGTCGGTCGTTATGTTTAAGTCTCATCATTTGACTTCCGTGCTATTACATGGGAATCTGATGTAGTAAGAAGCGAATTTATTGCCATCAACCAGGTACAAGTCCTAGCTCTTGGTTGCTACTGAGAAATTCCTGATTCAAGAAACCCAGAACCCAGAACTTCATGCACATTTGAAGTAACTGGTTTTCTACTAACACCGAATGCACTATATGCCTGGTATGGTTCTGTGTTCGCGTTCTACGAACGTAGACGCTGCAAAAACGCGACGTTAACGCTACAGGACACCCGCTATGTAACTCTAACGCACACGCTTGCCATACGCTCACAACAGAACACGATTTCACTTAGTGTCATTTTCATTGTTTCATCCATTCGCTTTAAAATAGCGACTGTTTAGATACATAATTATAGAACTAAGGCTGGGGTCTATAGGGCACGCCACGATAGTGGCGGTAAGTCCCCTCTTTGAGGAGTGGCTAGAGAGGCGCCACGGCGTCCTCACCTTCCGCCTGACGCAGGTCCTCACCGGACACGGATGTTTCG
Source organism: Xestia ashworthii (assembly GCA_950022955.1). Lineage (NCBI taxonomy): Eukaryota > Metazoa > Arthropoda > Insecta > Lepidoptera > Noctuidae > Xestia > Xestia ashworthii. The sequence goes on from OX465561.1 coordinate 13,021,173, forward strand.
GGAGGTACCTGCACCGAATCGGGCGGGAGGAAACGCCCGGGTGTCTCCACTGCGAGGATCGACCGGAGGACACGGTGGAGCACACGGTGGAAGTCTGCCTGCGTGGGCGGAGCACCGCCGTGTCCTCGTAGCGGCGATCGGCGGCGGCGACCTCTCGCGTCCGGCCCTGGTTCAATCCATGGTCCGGAGCGAGACGGAATGGGAAGCCGTCACCTCCTTCTGCGAAGCAGTCATGCTAGCAAAGGAGGTGGCGGAACGAGAGAGGGAGAGAGCCTCCCTTCCCGGCCGCCGCGGGAGACGCACCGGGCGTCGGGGGCCACGCCTGTGGACGGTTGGCTATGGGCTAGCTAGCCGTCCGTCCGTCTAACGACGACAGGCCGTGTCGACGGCGCGTTCGTGGTCCACGCGCGCCTCAAAGAGATGTCAGCATAAGAGAGGGGCCCGCAAGGGCCGAAGCCTGCCGGGGCTGCAGGCCTGTTCGAAAGAGATATCGCGGCCCCGGAACATAAACGGCGAGGAAGGAACATGGATGGGTTTTAGTCAGTAAAAGTCTGACACTCCCTCCCGCTCCGCCCAGAGCGGGAGGTCATTTGATGATTTCCCATCCTAAAAAAAAAAAAAAAGGCTGCGGTCTATAGAGCTAATTTAGAATTAGCTCAAGCGCGCTTCATCCGAAAATAAGCCTTTTTTGAATAGAGTTAAGGTACATATTCCTGCAAGCGACTTTAGTCAATCGTATCATACGGAATTAACTTTATGAAAGTAAGGCTTTTTTTTCGGATGAAATGAAGGCGACTAAACAACAACAACAACATTAATTTATTTCCAGGCAACTTAGCTGACTGAGCTTAGTCTAAATTCGCTGTAGATACATTAGCTATTAGATAATTTTTCATCGAAAAACACTTCTTGTCGCTCACATAGGACATAGGGTTAATTCTTCTGCTTCAGCGACATTTATCATTATTTTTAAAACATGCTCACTGGTCGTGTTTGGGCAGGCGTCTAAGGTCAGTGTGTATTATGGGTAGCCTTATTCAGTTTATGAAAGGTATCAAATAAAAAAAAAGCTTTATTTATTTAATTTTATTTAGTTTAATAAACTTTTTACCAGACCACATCATTCGAAGGAAGATTACGATATTTGTTCATTTATCTTTTGAAGTTTTATTTGTAGTAAGATTTTTCTTTTCATAGTTACTCTTGAAACGACGCAAAAAAAAGAATAATGTATATTGTAACTTATGTTTTGTAAACCTAGGTTTTGTCAATGTGTGAAGTGCTGAAGTACTTGATAGCAGAAAGTGGGTTACTGATACCACCGGGGACATTAAAAGATGTTCATGCTATGGACCACTTTACTTGGCAGAAGTTCGTGGACAGGATTAAAGGTACCTACTTCAAATCTGTAGACCAGCTAAAAACAATACCAAAAAAATAAATGATTTTATTTTAGTACACACGTACAGTCACGTCTAATAATATGTAAACACTTAAGAATTTTTAAATTGTGTTTCTTCTAATGTATTGATTAAAATTTAATGTTATTACGTAAATAGTATTCTGGAACTCATATTTTTATGAAAAAGAACCAATCTCCTAGTTACAATCGTTATTTCTCGCGAAAATAGCTATAATATCAAGGAAAGTGTATACATATTATTAGACGTGACTGTACGTACGTACTTTGTGTACTTAATAATATAATGATAATGAATAATACACAAAGTAAAATGTAAATAAGTATATTATAATTTTTTGAAAATAAGAAGTTATTTTTTAGATATTATTTTGTAGAGAATGCCTTTTCGCCTATTTAACAAGATTGCACTTGAAGTATGAAATAAATAGCTCAAACTTCCTGAAGTTTAAAACCTGAAAAAAATAACAAAACTAACAAAGCCAAAGACAAGTGTGTGTTACCCTGGCAAAATGTTGTGCATTTGAGATGTGAGACCTTAACAAATAATTAGAGCATCATGAGGAGCAATTTGCTTACTAATAGCAAAATTTGCTTGGATTATAGTTTTAAAGTTATTTGCGAAAAACAAATTTTGCTGCAGTAACGTTAAAAACGTTATCCCAGCAAAATCGATTTTCAAAAATTCGTTAAGCCCGGAACCAAATACATAAATTTGTGTGTGATATGGTTCTCGAGTTATTTAAGATTTTGTTGCGGCAACATTTTGGGATACCCCAGATCTCGAAAACGGCTCAACGCAGAAGATTGAAAAAAAAATACCAACAAGAGAGCTTAATTTGCTTAAATTAGTTTAAGCATTAGTTTTTGATTTGGTCGTCGTAAACCAATGGAATTAAATGGTTTCAAAAATCAGATAAAAACGGATTTGCAAGTAAACCAAAACACTTAGAACCAAATAATCAGCTGTAAAAGATACCCATGGTAGACCCTTATAACGTCAGGAAAATTAGATTTTGTAACTTTACACGATATGAAGATAAAACAAATTTGATTAATTTTAGACTGGTCGTACTTTAGCGATGAAATACGCAATTCCTAAGACATTAAGAAACGTGGCATACTTTAAGCAAATTAAAATGATTCATGAACATTAATTCCTGTTAATTTCAGCTTTCAATTACGTCTGTAACGAAAGTTATATCAAAACAAGAATAAGTCAGCAACTCTCTAACAAGCCGACCAAATCGAAAAGGTCACGAAAAAGCGGCCGCACCATACATAAACGTAACCATCTTAAATTAATGGGATAATACGGATGTTTTGTTTGTACAGTTGCATACAAAAGGTTGCTGGTGAGGTTATTAAAAGTAATAAACAGAAATAACAAACTACTATATTTTCGCGTCGAAGTCCCTTCCACCCCGAACATTTTTGTATTGATTTTAAATCACACTTAAATTATTTACTGAGATTATTACTTACCTTTTTAAAGTTACTTTGACCTTAAATAATTACTTTTGATCCATTTAATTGTTTAAACCATTTAATTATTTACCGGTAGTGAAGCAGTCGCCCTTACTGCCTACCACGGATATGTCCTTTTCCTTACTCAGATGTGGACTCCTACTCTGGGGGAACTCCACAAATATTTATTAAATATTCCTTATGCAAAAAAAAAATGCTTAAGAGCAATCTGCGGTATCAGCCCACTAACATCATGCAGACCAGTATTTAAAAAATTAAAACTATTAACCCTGACAGGTCTTTTTATAAAGCAGGCCGGTATTTTTGTAAAGGACCACTCTACATTTTTATAGCATGTGACCTCAATTCAAAATACACTTGTCCCCACAAGATTGTGAATTTCTACACATCAAAGTACATTATGCCAAAAAATAGTCTAGCCACAGCAATAAAAATTTTTAACAACATACCAAAAAAAATAAAAAAAACTCCCTTTTAAATATTTTAAAGCCAAACTACGTAAATGGCTTATTGACAATTGTTTTTATAGTGTTAAAGAATTTCTGGAAAAAAATATGTAGAAAAAAAAAAAGTGTGTAGTATGGCTTCTGAGTTTACAAAGTATTTTAAGTTGTTTTTTTTTTTTTTATTTAATTTAAATTTAAAAGTCTGTTAAGATTTCGAAAAGATATGAATCCTGAATTCTAAATGCTATTATTATTGTCTAGACGTAGGTATTATTAATGTTTACACCAATATTGTATGTTGTGTTAAAATTTTTACATTTAAGATGTTCTAATATTTGTATGCCATTCCATGGCGAAACATGTAAGTTCATAACCCTATTTATAAGACCTCATTTTACCATGTTTTTACAGTAATAAAATTATTCTATTCTAAAACTTCTTTTAATTAACATGATTTTCATTTATAAAATCGAAAACTTGTAGAAATTGTGTAATATGAAATCTTCACTTCAAACGTTAAAAATTGGTTTCACGTATAACGTTTTTCTGCTTAACTGTACAAAACATCAGACACTAAGGGCCTTATCACACTAGCGGATTGCCAGCGGATTCGAAGCGGATCGGAGGCGCAGCGAATTCGCCGCGGATGCGCAACGGATTCGTCGCGAAGTGACAACGTACAATACACTCGGTAACAAAATGGATTCCAAAGAGGAAACACTGCTGTTGGCTTTTTTACTTCGAAGACGCCGGAGACGAAAGCGAAAGCATTGAAGAATTTGGGAAGATCCATTATCAATCAATCGAATGGAAGAGAGCGACTACTTTGTGTTGTTTTGCAAACGAATAAAGAATAATCCACAACAATTTCGATCCTACCTACGAATGTCAAGCCCTACATTTTATGAGTTGTTGTATCTGATACAAATTGACCTAAGAGGCGAAGACACACATTTGAGATTATCAGTGTCACCTGAAGGCTTGTAATTTCTATAAGGTTAAAAAATTTGAATTGAAAAATTTGTTTATAAAAGTAAATATTAGTTTTAAATAATCATGTTTACCTATGATATTGAATTTATAAGCACAATTGGAATATTTGCTTAAATTTACTTAATATTAATGTTCTTCGAACTTTTGACTGGCGAGTGGCGTTTGTACGAGACACAAATGGAGTCCACGCTGCTATTCGCGACGAATCCGTTGCGCATCCGCGGCGAATTCGCTGCGCCTCCGCGACGAATCCGTTGCGCCTCCGCGGCGAATTCGCTGCGCCACCGCGGCAAATTCACTGCGCCACCGCTCCGCTTTGAATCCGCTGGCAATCCGCTAGTGTGATAAGGCTCTAAGTTGCTAATTTGCGAAGACTACTCGTATGTATGGTGCGGCCGCTTTTTCGTGACCTTTTTGATTTGGTCGGCTTATTAGAGAGTTGCTGACTTATTCTTGTTTTGATATAACTTTCGTTACAGACGTAATTGAAAGCTGAAATTAACAGGAATTAATGTTCATGAATCATTTTAATTTGCTTAAAGTATGCCACGTTTCTTAATGTCTTAGGAATTGCGTGTTTCATCGCTAAAGTACGACCAGTCTAAAATTAATCAAATTTGTTTTATCTTCATATCGTGTAAAGTTACAAAATCTAATTTTCCTGACGTTATAAGGGTCTATCATGGGTATCTTTTACAGCTGTTTATTTGGTTCTAAGTGTTTCGGTTTACTTGCAAATCCGTTTTTATCTGATTTTTGAAACCATTTAATTCCATTGGTTTACGACGATCAAATCAAAAACTAATGCTTAAACTAATTTAAGCAAAATAAGCTCTCTTGTTGGTATTTTTTTCAATCTTCTGCGTTAAGCCGTTTTCGAGATCTGGGGTATCCCAAAATGTTGCCGCAACAAAATCTTAAATAACTCGAGAACCACACACAAATTTTGCTATTTACTAACATTTACTACGCAACAAAATCTATCTATTCATGTATTTGGTTCCGGGCTAAACGAATTTTTGAAAAACGATTTTGCTACGATAACGTTTCTAACGTTACTGCAGTAAAATGTGTTTTTCTCAAATAACTTTAAAACTATAATCCAAGCAAATTTTGCTATTAGTAAGCAAATTGCTCCTCATGATACTCTAATTATTTGTTAAGGTCTCACATCTCAAATGCACAACATTTTCCCAGGGTAACACACACCAAACACAAAGTTAAAAAAACAGTTTTTACAGTGGGGCAAACTACAACTTTAGTTATTGTATTTCAAAGCTTTTTTTTTAATTTGAGACCAATTTTTTAATTAGCCTGTGTCATATCTATCACTACATATTATAAAACAAAGTTCCCCGTCGCGTCTGTCTGTCCCTATGTATACTTAGATCTTTAAAACTACGCAATATATTTTGATGCGGGTTTTTTTTAATAAATAGAGTGATTCAAGAGGAAGGTTTTAGCATATTATTTGTACGCGGGCGAAGCCGCGGGCATCACCTAGTTATAACTAAATTCGTACTCTAACAAAGATTATTTATTCTAGGTATGATAGTAACCTATCCAGGCAAGAAGCCATGTTCCGTGCGGGTAGACCAGTTGGATCGTAGTCCTCCTACCCCGACGTACGATGATGTTTCTGGGTGTCCTACCGACTTGAATACTTACTACCCAGAGATCGTGCACTTTGGCATACGACCACCGCAACTCAGTTATGCTGGGAACCCCGAGTAAGTTAAAAAACTAATTTAACTAAAATAAACAAGGCACTACACAACTACTATATAACTTGTATAAATAAATGAGGCAGTTTTTGTTACTGAAGAGGGTCCGATAGGTTTTATTAAATAAAACCTATCGGACACCTTACAAAATCCTAAACCTTTCTGCCATAAATTGTAACGCCGAGTCAAAATTAATAAAGTAATGCCTGATTTATGTTAATTTACTATATCACTAGTTAAATAGTTGATTGGGCATCGAAAAACACCAATACTTATACCACTTATACGGGCTTTCGCAGCGTGCGGATATATCCGACCAAGGTGGTTCAGGGTTCCAAGCTGTGTAAATTCTATGCAAATATAACGTGATAAATACTTCTGAAACGCTTAACTTTTCTTTAAAACATCTAATAAAATCCAACGTACCCCAACCGGAGTGTAAATCTTACGTTAACCCAAACCAAATAAAGTTTGTTAACATATTAACTTTCAGATACCAAAAAGCCTGGCGTTACTACGTTAAGTACAGGCACTTGGTCGCCAACATGGCTAAACCGACATACAAGGAACGGCAAAAGTTGGCCGCCAAAGAGGCCAAGCTATCAGAGATGAGGACCCAGAGTAAGATGAAGAGAGATGTCACTGTCGCGATATCGTCGGAAGGGTTTCATACGACGGGGCTTATGTGTGATGTCGTTCAGGTTAGTAGGGTTTAATGCTTTATGCGCATGGCAGGCTACGCCACCGGCTAGCGAGCGAGCTGGGCGAGGGATGTTTGAACTACCGAAAGAGCCGAAACGAAGTATAAAAAGGGACTCGCCAGGCTTGCTCGCTAGCTGGCGGTCTGGCCTGCGCTTTTAAGAGATTTTGGAAAGTGGCTAGAGCATCAAAGTAGTCAGAGTACTTACTTAAGTGTTTATCCTTTCCCCGTCAAACCATTTCGTGGCGTGGGATTTAAAGAGGTACTAGGTAGTTGAGTTGCTGTTTATACATTTTGGACTCACTTCTAGACTTCAGATAGTGCCCCGAAAGTCTGACAACCAGTCTTATATAAAGGGGAACTGTATTACCAAGTACTATCTGGGTTGTGAAGGTCAGATAATCAGATTGGCAGTCGATCCACGTAAAATACTGGTATTCAGCTGCATCTGGTGGTACTCGCAGCCGACCCCAACATGGTTGGGAAAAGTATAGGCAAATAATGGACTTTGGAGGCATAAACGACTCGTCATCATTTTAGCCGAAAGACGCCCACTACTGGCATAGGCCTCCCCCAAGTGTCGCCACATTGACCGGTCCCGTGCGTCTTGCATTCAGCATTTTTTCGAATAGCAGACTTTATATCAATCAATGATTCTCCATGACCTTTCGACTGAAATAATTGGAAAAAAAAAGCTTTTTCCTTGCTTTGCAGTACTCAACATATATGTAATGCATTGAAAATAACACCACATTTCACAGACTAGACGAAGATGAAATCCAAACACATCTTTTACTTTCAGCACGCTATGTTAATCCCAGTTCTAGTCAGACACCTCCGTTTCCACAAGTCCCTGGACAGTCTCGAGACGAAGATAGGGTACAAGTTTAAACAACGGGCATTGTTACAAACGGCCCTCACCCACCCTTCATACAGGGAGAACTTTGGCACGAACCCTGACCACGCTAGGAACAGTCTCACAAACTGCGGGATACGGCAGCCTGAATATGGAGATCGGAGGATACATTATACTAGGAAGAAGGGTGAGTACTTACCTAGAATCTTAAATGATTATATAGGCAACTTAAATATAATATCTCTTCTAAATACAGATTGCTCAGCAATCTGGCTAGGAGAGCAGTGATTCACCCAGAAATTGGTTGTACCTACTACATGTAATTATTATTGCATTATGTGTAAATCCCTCATGTACTACAAAACTTTGTGAACCTTAATAAAATTATTATAAAAAAAAACCAGCTAAAATGCAGTGTACAATCAGCCACGCGCACGCTGTGTATTGTAGTGTGTGTTGCATTGCATGTTGTGTTGAATCTTTTCATTAACCGTATTATTGAGACAATATGCCCAGTATTTACTGCGCCGCAAAACAGCTTCTCAATGTCTGCTAGAGCAAGTCGTGTGATGTCGCCCTAACCAGTTTTATGATAATTATAATTAATATAGCACATACAAAAATAAACACACTAAACTTTGGCTTTGTAAAGTGACCTCTTTGGCACTCATAACTGTGTGACGAGTCTCTTTCTGAAGATTGATATACAGGGTGTAAACCACCTCATCACAAAGCCGTTAACCAAGCATCCTGTACATCAAACTAAGTAACTTTACGCAAAAAATATTGCTGGGAAACAACTTTTTTTTTTTGAGGTTATAAATCATGTTTTGTGGTAGAACTCAATGTAACGCACTTAAAACATTGTGCTGATGGATGGATTGAATAGTACGGGGGTCGTGAAGGTGTTAAAAGTTAAAATCTTACAAATAAAACTAGTATTAAAAAAAAACTTGTAAACTCAAAAAGTTGTAACTTTGATCCCCCATATCTCCGTAACTAGAAGGTTCCCAGGTATGGTGTAGAACAAAAAAATGATCTCAATGATGGGGAGAACAAGTGCCTTTCGGCTTCGTTAAGAGGTGTTTTACACCCTTTATTATTGCTTGGATATTGTACTTATTCAATCCATCAACTATATCTTCTTATTCGTCCCCAGGTATCGTAACCTTAATAAACATAATGTCCCGCTTCGGAAGGAACAATGAGACAGAATCGGACATAAAGCACAACGAGCGCCTGGAGTTCTTAGGCGATGCCGTAGTGGAGTTCCTGTCGTCCATACACCTGTTCCGAATGTTCCCGGGGCTGGCCGAAGGTGGGCTGGCTACGTACAGGGCTTCTATTGTACAGAACCAGCATTTGGCGCAGTTGGCTAAGGTGAGTTTGGGTAAGAATGCCGCCGATCTTACCATGAAAATTAGTAAATAGGTACTTCATGTTTTAAAGCCTTGCATGATTTGACATTGAACTTCGAACGGAACTTCTAAAAGAATAACCTTGAAATCTATCCTAGATTATCATTGCCCATTTTCATGCTTATGTTTGACTGTCGAAATTGAGATGGCGGGTGGTACAGTCACGGTGCTATAAAAGGAACTGACTGTACTGGACTTATACCTATAAAAGGGCCAATTTAATAAATCACGTTTGAGACACTTCATCAAAATACAACAACGAAACCTTGTAACGGCTGGCATAAAGTACGAGTATTATTTATTTTTTGGAAGTTTTAACTGCACAATTACTTGACTTTTTTCAAATTACGATTACTTACATATTTATTGTAATAATGGCAAAAAACGAAACCTTTACTTTGAACTGACAGACATTTGACATCTATGTGATCTATTAAATACGCCCTGCTATACTGACTGTGAGGGTCTTATGAATTTGAATTTCATACTATCAATTTGGAAGTAGCTGTACAAAAACAGCTCTTGAATTTGTCAACAAATATTCTAATCGATTCAATGCCTAACTCCATATTTACAGAATTCCTTTTGTTATAGAACATAGAATTGGAGCATTACATGCTATACGCGCACGGCTCGGATCTATGCCGCGAGGTAGTGATGCGACACGCTATGGCCAACTGCTTTGAAGCGCTCATGGGATCTCTGTTCTTGGACGCTGGGATAGAAGTAAGTAGCGAAGGATAGACAAAGTTGCCAATTGACGAAAATTGATGGATTAAGTCTTATCCGATTTTTTTATTGGATATGAGAGGATAATAAACACTATTTTAAGCTTTCACGGTTTAAAACTAAACTTATATTGTTACTTACGGCATATCTAAAAAACAAATAATCACGGAAGATATCCCGTAAGTTACAATATAAGTTTGGGAGGATAATGTTTTGTACTATGAAACTTTTTGAAAGAGCACTGTATAGCTTATCTTTAGCGGGTCGCAGAGAGTTTTAGTGACATTCAAGCTGACTCAGGCGTACTCCGATTTTTAGGACCCTTGTTTGGTATTGTAGCGACAAGATCGCTAGCGTCATCTAAGACGCAAATGAACTAAAATCCTGCATCGCTATATCATGATTTTTAGCGAATTAAAGTATATCTCGGAAGCTGCCAAAAAACAACTGTTGGCCCACCATATAAAATCGTCCGAGAGGCGAGCAACAGAAAACTGCAAGCACTTTATAAAAGTTTTTTTTTATTACGTCACATTGATTGGAGTAAAAAAATAGCCTGCCGTCTGTCAACCCGGTTTCGTTAGCGTTATGTGTGGGTGTACTCCTTCTTGCAATTTTTTGTCGCTCGCCTCTCGGACCAAACGACCATCTGGTCAGAGAACCCTCCTTTTCAACTGGGGATAAGAATCTAACACTCAGTTTCCTCATCCCCTAACTAAAGTATCATAGGTGTCTTCCTTGAACTAACTAAAGGCGCTCCCTCACCAGGAGCATTCGCCTGAAATGTTACACTTCATATTGTCAGTGTGTAAGGAGAACCGAGCATTACACTTCGCAAAGTACGTAACCTGTACGAGTACAGACAATCTATTAAAGAAATTTGTCAGACTGTAATAGCCTTATTGACTGTACCATTTATAACAACGACTTGTGTCTATACGAAATTTAATCTAGGATTGTAACATTACAGCCAAATGCTCCCGATGAGGGAATTTCTATTTGTAAAGTAATGCTCAAAATTATATCTAGGATTGTTACATTACAGGCGAATGCTCCGGGGAAGGAGCACCGTCATACATATTCCATCCAAGTAGAGGTAATAATTGTATATAGGGTGTAAGGGACAGCTCTCCGCAAACTTACAGTGTGCATTCAGTTCCATATTTTAATGCATATTCCATCGGAATTTTTTCTCAGGATTTCCTTTATCGTTTTTTCAGTTACTATTCCTTTATTTCTATGTAAAATTACATTCTCTGTACGCAGTGCTCAATTTATGTAAATAAAATGGCTAAAAGCAAAAAACCAACAATGAATGTTGAAATGCTCTAACAACAGACGAAAAAAAATCAACAATCATGAAATCAGCTGTCCACTTCTTGCCTAGCAACAGAGTTCATCGGACACGTCGTCGCGCTTGCTGTTCGCTTCGTGCTTTTTGCCACGGTAACGATACATATAAAGGTTCTAAATAATTTCTTGTACCGGTCATCTTAGTACGAAATAATTCACACCACCAGTCTGCGGAGGGCGGTCCCTTACAGCCTGTTTTTCTCATTTATCCCGACTTTATTTGAGACCTAAATCAACATCTGCTCTCTAGGTCGCAGACCGTGTATTCGCTCTAGCTCTATGGCACAATCAGCCTGACTTGCTAGAAGTATGGGTGAAGGAAAGAGCACATCCACTGCAAGAACAAGAGCCGCTCGGCGACAGGAAATATATCAAGGACTTCGAGTTTCTACAGCAGCTCACAAATTTTGAAACCTCAATCGGTAAGATGTGTGAACATAACATTAAAAAAAAAAGAAACATGGCGGATTTTCGGCATGTTTTTTTTTCCAAACCCTTACGAGTTTCAAAACGAAGGGTTTGAAACGGTGATTACAAAAATATAATGTAACATGGTAATACGACACGACAAACCGAGTAAAAAGTGAAAAATAATGTATTATAAAAAGTTAAATCATCTGCAAACTCTTTCACATTTCTTTATTTTTTATTTTATGGACCTGTTTGTTTTTTTTTTCAATTATTTTCTATTGTTTAAAACTTTTAACTGTAACCCATAATTTTATTAATTTTCAATATTCATTAGTTAAGATTTCATCAATGTTTGCATGCATTAGGTAAATTGTACAAGGTTCAACCATCTTATTGTAACATCTTATTTTATGTACCTGCTATGCAAGGAATTTACTTTACTTGACTAAATAAAAAGATAGAAATAAGAAAATAATTTGTTTAATTATATTTGTTTTTTTTAGGTATCCAGTTCAAGCACATCCGTCTCCTGGCTCGCGCATTCACCGATCGTTCAGTTGGCTTCACACACCTGACACTAGGCTCCAACCAACGCCTGGAGTTCCTCGGCGACACGGTGCTACAGCTGGTTGTGTCCGACAGACTTTACCGACACTTCCCCGACCATCACGAGGGACATCTCTCGGTGAGTTACGCTCGTCTTTTATACATTGATTCCATTTTTTGTGTTTATGACATGGGGAGGAATAATACTTGAACTATACTGTCGTAGCTGTAAGTTTTTGAATGAAAACTGAAAACTTCTTTAGGCGCGTTGAGCACTTTTTGGGTGAACAAAAATCATGGAACTCGCGTGACCGTCACCTAGCGATTCGTAGCACTCGTAGCCGATCCGCTAAGACGTCAAAGCGCGCCGTCTCATCCCGTCTGTGGCGTACAAAGTACTGTAAAGGATTCCCCTGACAGGGATGCGCGAGAGTTACCACAAAATTATCGACGCACATAATGACTCATGCGTTTGTTACTACATACGGTAGTTTTATTTTATATTTTGCTTTGTATTTAATCTGATGTAAAATGTAGTAGACGAGAAATAATTTTCGTCATGTAGTAGTGAAGTATTTTAATTTGATAACGTAAAATATTTCATAAAGCTTTTATCGAAATTGTTTTCCTTACCCATCACTAGCTGACGTCTCTTCACGTCGGTGGCGTGGTTTTGCACGCCAAATGATACATTTTGCATGATGTTGATAATGTGATCTTTTCCTTATACAGAGTGGCTAATAGTTATATATCTTTGTGTAATAATATAATAATTATGTTTAAGGAATAATTTTAGGAAAAATAAAACACTTCAAACATTGTGTATGTTTATTTTGAACTGTAAAAACGTGTTATTTTCGACGTGCCATGGCGTCGTGAGCACGTTTTAATTTGACGTCCATAGACGTCCGTGGCGGTCAAGAGGTTAAAGACATGTTGACACCCATCTGTTCAGCATCCTTCAATTCAGATCCTTCGAAATCATACATCTGGCTTGAAATACTTTATTTTACCAACATATTGTACGTTCCAGTTACTCCGTTCATCTCTAGTCAACAACCGCACTCAGTCGCTGGTATGCGACGACCTCGACATGTCTACGTACGCGATATATAACAACCCTAAAGCGAAACCTACTACCAAGAAACATAAGGCCGATCTGCTTGAAGCGTTCCTTGGTGCGCTGTATATTGACAAGGTAAGCAAAGCCTCTTTCTCTCGTGTATTTCTGGTCTTATCCCATTTAATTTAAGGTTGCTTTTTGCGTCAATCTTTCCAAGAATCTCTTTGAATCGAGACAACTAGTTGGGTTTGGAAGTAATTGGAGCGTTCTCGTTGGTCTCACATACAGGATTAAACTTCCACAGAAATCCTCTTTCGAACTGAAATGGAGAAATTTTATTCGCCTACAAATTAGCGCATCACACAAAAATAAATATAATTATCAATCTTCATCTTTACGTATTGATTGTAATCTAAATTGTGTCCAATAATCTACGAGTATGGCGCCTTCAGTAGCGTGCTTCAGTATAACAAATAAAGTCATAATTCCAGGACCTGGACTACTGCACAGCGTTCTGCAACGCGTGCCTGTTCCCACGGCTGCAGGAGTTCATCATGAACCAGGACTGGAACGATCCCAAGTCCAAGCTACAGCAATGCTGCCTCACGCTCAGGTCTATGGAGGGAGGGGAGCCCGATATACCGATGTACAAGTATGTGCTCAAAGCTTATTTATTTATTTATTTTTTATTTATTTATTTAAAACAGCTTAAACTATCTTTACAGGGTTCACCCTAATGCGACAGCTAAGAACTTATACTATTAACCTAAACTGTATACTTATAACCAAATTACAAAAAAAGAAACATAATATTATTCTATACTATAAAACTAACAACATTATTAAAATTAAAAACACAAAAACATTATACAATTACTAACAAAAACGTAGTACAAAAAATTCAGATAAATTATTATTATTTTACTTGTAGCATAATATAAATAGTAATACCCTTGCGAATTCACTAAAACAACATGTAAACACATCAATCTGAGTTTGAAGGTCGTTGATGGTACGGATAGCTCTGGTAAGGGGTGCTTTGGCAAGCAGGTTAGTTCTGGCTGTAGGTACCAGTAGCAATGGCGGGCTGTGCCGTCTCCACACGTAGTGGTCCGGCACACACAAACATAAGCGCTGCAATACTCCCGGGTGACTCTCCACTCCACGAAGCACCTTCACCAAGTAGGTGACCAGCGTAAACTCCCGTCGGACATGCAGTTGATTATAGCCAACCATGCCCAGAACAAACAGAGAGGGATACATCAGTGGGTAAAACGGATATACCCCATATAATTTCCGGTACAAATGGCGCGTGAACTTGTTCTGAACGCGCTCCAACATTACAGAATACTTAGCTTCATGTGGGGCCCATATGACTGCACTATGTTCCAGATGACTCCTGACTAGTGCATCATACAGGACCCTTACTGCTGTGATGTTTGTGAAGCTTTGTGTCTGTCTCAGAACAAATCCTAAGTTTCTGTAAGCCTTCTTACAGATCTTGGTTACATGCTCACGGAATGTCAGATCGGGAGTCATGAAAACACCCAAGTCTCGTACCTCCGTGACTCGTTGCAGTGGCGCCGCATCCACCACGTACTCATAGAGCAGAGGTGCACGAGCACGGGTGAAACTCATTAAAGAGCACTTGGACACGTTGAAGTATAGTTTGTTTTCATGGCTCCATTGTACTATTCGATCGATGTCTTCCTGTAGGCGCCTGCAATCAGACTCGGACTTAATCTCAAGCAGCAACTTGAGGTCATCAGCAAATAATAAACAAGCGCCATGTCTTACTACTTCCGGCAACTTGTTTATCATAATAATGAATTCCAGAGGCCCCAAGTTGGTGCCCTGACTTACTCCCGACCAAGTGTAATATGAGTCGGATTCACATCCGTTGCAGTCCACATACTACTGTCTGCCTTGCATGTAACTGGCAAAAAACCGCATGTAACTAGCTTAAGCTATTTGGTGTTATTTTTTAGATAGTTTGAATTTTTAAGTACAATTTTATCTCTGTTGTAATCTGCAAGTGTTAGGCTCAATCAACTAGACACAATATTCTCCTGTAAAATTAGACAACACTGGACGAACTTACCCGAATATGGAGGATATTTGACAGACATACTCGGTCACACTAGCCCAAATTACACAGGCATCTTGATTCGAGTGAATTTTAAAGTAATGTTATTTCCACAATCACGATTTTGAAGTTAACTGAAGATCTACAGCATTTCTAGAAGTCTATCATTAAACTGTGTTATCAGCATGTTTGTGAGTAAAAAGAAAAAAATCTTGATTCTTTGTTTTATTCGAGACCGATTTTGATTTTTGTTTTACTAATGAGGTCACCTGAATTGAACATAGTTAGAGTTAGACCCGGTAGATGGCGCTGCCGTCGAAGTCCAGAAAACATTTGACTAGGACGGCTATCTGGCGTTACTTAAAATAACTTTCGGCGCTAACACAAACTGTATAACCCAGGGTGATCGAGTGCCTGGGCCCGACCAACACACGCATATACACGGTGGGCGTGTACTTCCGCGCACAGCGCCTGGCGGAGGCGCGCGGACACTCCATACAGGAGGCCGAGATGAACGCCGCGGAGAAAGCGCTCAGTTGCGCGCATGGTACGTATACTACGTTCTTATTTCTTATCGATGGTTCGCGAGTCCAATTAACAAATAATATGGGCTATGAAGGGGACCACGTTAAGTAGTCACTAGCGTTTTCGTAAAGTTAGTTTAGTAGACTTACTTAACTGTATTAAAATGAAAAACTAAAAGTGAAAATGCAATTTCTCCAAATATATTTTCTTCGACAGAACTATTCCCACAACTGGACCACCAGAAGCGAGTTATCGCAAAGAGCATGCGCAGAAAGAAGAGGGGCCCGGACGGGCGTAACAGTCCCTCAAACGAGTCCGCAATTACTCGCAACCGCAAACGAATCGACGATAAAGTTCCTAGAGCTTATCGTTTCGATAGAAAACAATACGAGAGCTCAGACGAATCCTGCCACACACCGTCAGACGCAGAAATGGCCGCACCGGGCAAGTCAAACGACGATTCAGGGCTAGACAGCGATACGTCCGTACAAAACAACAAATTTGATAACGTTCAGGTAAGCAGTCTTCTTAGCGATATGCAGAAGATTAAGGAGGATCTGATTAGGAGGAATGAATATGAGAAATTGAAGGAGAAGTGTCGACGTTCCGATTCGGATGACGATTAATGATATTATGAGCTTAGAGGATGAAATCATAACAAGATCTTATCAGTATTTTTCTGTATCTCTATTTCTTTCTGTAACTTAGCGAGACTTTAGAGCGAAAAGTACCTACTATCGCAAGCTTGCAATCTCCCTTTTTCCAATGACAGAATCAACAAAGATAGAAAGAATAGATATAAAGGAAAATATTGATTTGTGAATCAGCTGGTGGATGTTTCACCTTCAACGTACGGGTATGGGGTAAAGACTGGTAGTAACATGAGTACAGGAGGAATTTAGCGATGGTACTGGTGACTAGTTCGCGCTCTTTCTAGCGCTTTGCTGAAACATAGCATTGTCTCGCTCACCGGAGTACCATCGACATCGGAGCACCATCGCTAGAGAGCAGGCCATTTGACATAAGGAAGCATCAAATGCTAATCGAGACTATTTTAACCATTGACTGAATGTGTAGAAATTGTCATTAGATTTAAGTATCATATTTATATGCATTAGAATAGTGTCCGACCGAAGCTTCGGCTACTGCCACCTTCGGCTTTTGCTTTGGCGGTAGCCGAAGGCTTCAAGCGAGCGCCGAAAAACTAACTACGTATTACGAATGCATGAGAGCGCGGGGTAAGGAGCGAAGCGCGGGGGGGGGGGGCAGTGGACCACACATTTCGAAGTGTTATTATTTTTTTATAAGTTGCAAGGTAATTTTAATCGCCCCGTTAATTTGGTTATTTACAGTCAACATTGAATAAATTGTAATTTAAAAGTTTATAAAAATCGTTAATTATTCACTTTAGCCATTCTTGAACTAAATTTCTGGGGGGTTGTTAAACATTCGGCCTCGGTTTCGACCAAAAATCGCTCTTCGGTCGGCCACTAGTATTTATGATGACGCAGCTGTGTTACTCAATTAGTATTTTCAAAACAATATGAATCAATTGCAATGTAGTTCTTAAATAAGTTAAGTAATAATTTTATTTCTTCGCGTCGCTGATTCGTAGCGTTCAAATTCAATTCAAACTGTAAACTTGATTTGCTAACAGTAGATGCAAATATTAGAAATTAAATATAGCTTGAAACCGTACCATTTAAGAGGCAATATGTTTTTGTAGAATTGGATGTATTTTGTTTGAAACTTGAACAACGTATTAGTTAGAACTTCACTTCAACTGAATGCAAAGTGTATGGATTTTGAATAAATTATTGCAATGTTAAGCACGCATAAGACATACTCCAACTGTTTCATAAAGGAATTAAAATGAAGTACTTATCTGTAAAATTAAAATATTATTAAAAATAAATCTTGGTGTGTAGTGACAAAATAAAAAATAACAATTTTACCTTTCTATTCAACTAAACGAAAAGTCAAAATAAATTTCCAAATATTCATTACTATGTATGTAGAATCATTTAGTAATAAGTTCATCTCAATATGAAATTAAGGATAAATAATAAATGACATTGAATGTTGTAATTTATATTTTACTTATATTTACTACCTACATCAACTTAGTACGATGCAGCATAGTGTAAAAGCGATTGGTCCTTTCATTTTTTTAGCGCGTAACGTTAGCCATTGCTTCTGATTGGGGACGTACATCTCGGCAGGCATTAGTTGTTCTGGAGTATCGTGTTCTGATACTGGAAAAAGGAAAATGAACTTTATGTTAACTAGTCTGTAGGTGTATTATAGAATAAGTTACCATTTTAATAGTAAGTAAGGAAGAATAAACTGCGTCACAGCCGTCAAGTGAATGAGATAGTAAACGATTGTGGCGTTTCTTAGAGATATCTCTCCAATAACTAGACCATTTTTTGGGAATGGCATCTCGTAGGTCAACCTAGAAGGTTATCATCTGCTTAACCGGACTCCTGTGAGTGCCTTGAATGTAAGGCCTACAGCTAGGAGCAAAAAACTTACAAACTAAGTGACTACACGCTAAAGGCACCCCCTGTGGGGTACGGGCGCCTTGGGGGAGGACAGCAAAGGGAGAGGCTGGATCTGAGAGGACCTTTATCTGTTACGCTCTCTCTTATAAAACGCTATTTCAACTTTAAGGTCTGCTTTTTCACGATACGACAATCTTGCCTTGTCGTGGCACCATCCAGTAAATGACCTTTATAGGAAATTTTATCCTAACACGCTAGTACAGGGCTGATCTTGAAGTTTTTGACCAGTTTTTCCTGCCAAATAGACTGAGTATTTGTACTACGTACCCTCCTTCCGAACTTGCTGGGCAGACTGCATCGTGGAGTCTTGCATCGAAATGAGATCTCCTGGAGCGTGCAGTAGTAATCTACCCACACCTTCACACCTCCTGAATGGAGACAATAAGTCGTTGTAATTTAGACCTTCATTTCAGTGGACTAAGGTCAATAATCATAAGTTTTGTAGGTACCTTAGAACTTCATTCTGTAGCATTTGTTTTCTCGATGCTGTGGCGAGATGTTTACATTCGCTGAGCCAGTTTCTTACTTCGTTAAAATCATGCAGAAGTTGCATTGCTGCATCTTTGCTGTAAGATTACAAAAAAGGGATATTTTAAACAATTCCGTTTTCAACGACCAGTGGACAACATTACCCTGTATCGTAATATCTGGAAATTATGAAGAGAGAGAGTTTCACCTAGCAGTGAGATGACGCAGGCTAGTTTCTTTGATTTTGCACTTATTTTCTTGTACTAAGGTGACTTATATTCTTGAGGAGCTCGTTGCAACATAATAACAGCCGCTAGGGTCGATCTTTAGGTTAAGCCGTGCTTGTCTAGGTTGGCCTGTGGATGGATGACCACCCATTACATACAAAGTTTCCTCTGTGCCTCGGAAAGTTAAGCCGTTGGTCGCGGCTGTCATTTGTAGATCTTTGACAATCGTTACAGACAGTCAGTGGCCCAAAAAGTCTGACAACCAGTCTTACCAAGGGGTATCGTATTACCCAGTACTGGGTTGTGGAGGTCAGATAGGCCGTCGCTCCATGTAAAATATTGGTATTCAGCTGCATCCGGTTAGACTGGAAGCCGACCCCCACATAGTTGCATAGTTGGGAAAGGCTGAGGTCTATACTTACGTGAACTTCACTTTAGCAACGTATATATGATGCAGCCATGACTCGCACATGAGTCTAAGTATCATGTTCAATGTCGTCATGTCTTGAGTTGCCATGATAACTGGCAGTAACATTGTATCTGGAACAGTAAAGGCAAATAGATAAAACCCATACATCAAAAAGAGCTAGGTTACATCTTGATCCCGAGATAAAAACTAAAGCGACATGCATCTCGCGAAAGAGCGGAGAGTGACAATGAATGAAGTTGATTAGAGCAGGCCGAGTCACCGAGACGCGACTTGTAGAGTAATGGTAATCTCGCGAAGGAAAAAGTTGATTGAACGGGGCCTTAGGCTGTATATAAAGTACAATAAAATTAGTAGTAGTAGATAGCATACTTAGGAATTCGTGTACGTAAATAGAGTGGACAGTTTGTGGCGGTCTAGTCACAAGCCGCCACTCCGCGTTGCTCGGGAATATCATGGTCAGATGCGCCAAACTCGTGGTCGCACATACTGATGATAGGACTTGGATTATCTCCTCTGTTGCTTCCTGTAATAATGCCTAGATTAGTGTTACTGCTATATTTTCCAGGCCTGAAGGGACCTAAGAACCCGATTCCCTTCGGGAACAACCACTCTACGTATTATCTACCGATTTTTATTGAGGTTAATTTTGTATACACCCGACTCAGAAAGGGTTTAGTAGGGCAGTCAATAGCTTCTTTTCTGATTTTACTTAGTTAGCGGATCATACGAATACGAATCTTATGCTCATATTCCTGTGAACGAAATGCCTGTGTGAATAGGTGCTTTAAAAAAAACTAAGTCAAATATGTTTACTTTTTTACTTTACCTTGAGTTTTTGTATATTAACTTTGACTTCCGATACCAATTTCTCTCTCATTTTGGCGCAAACGTTTTCGTGGACACCAATTTTTCCTGCAAACAGATTTTGTTAGTAGATTTTCCAATATAGCTGTTTTCAAACAACAGTAAGTCTTGTTTTTACCTGATTCGATAGTGATAGTATGGTCAGCAAACCTCAAGTTGATGAGTTGTTCCATACAAGCCTGCATATCATTGTGTGCTATTCGAAAGAAATCTCTCATCTCCCATAAGTTGGCTAAGCGTCGCGTCTCCGCTAGACACCACAGTCTGTATGTGTGAATGGAATGATCTGGAACATTGTGAATGGGTAAAAGTCTAACTCCATAAAAGTGGTTCCAGAACATCTGGGTTGGAAGTTCCTCCAAACGTTCTGGATTCCAGCGTAAGCTCGAAGCCGATCGATCTTTTGTCAGAAAGCAGTTTAATTTTTTCCCTCTATAGCTTAAACACACGTTTTATCATATCAATTGCTTACCAAGTCGATGTAAGATGGGTATTTGCTCCACAATAGGTAAGTCTTCCAAAGGGGCTCCTAGAATGTAGTCCCATGTAACTTCACACTGGTTGTTTAGTGTCACTAATGCTTGTAACATCAACGCGAAGCTCGCACCAGATTCTGTGCTCTGCGGAAAAAGTTACATCATAATTTATTCTATTGATTATTTACGATTGAATTTCTGCTTTATAAAACTTACCTCAGTAATGTATAAAGAGATTTCAGGGTTGACTTTCAAGGTTGTTAACTGTAAATTGGTGGTCAAAGTCGCGCTGAAAGACATCAAATAAAAATATTAGGGACTAGATAGGTTTTACTATTTATTTGAGCTAGAATAATTTGCTTTGCCTACCCAAAATATTTATCCCAAGATGTGGATGTTACATGACATCCTAAAGCATCTGCTAATATCCTTAAAGATGATAATATTAATTCTGGGGTATCTGAAATAGAAAATAAATTATGAAAATTTGAATGCGTTTTTCTACTTTTATTTATTTATTTACACTTAACATACAAATATCCTTACAGGCTAACCCAATGCGATATTGTAGCACACCTTAAAAAATTAAATAGTTCAACTGTTTTTAATTTATAGCAAATTCTATAGGTATAGGTAGCTAGTAGATACATTCTAAGCTTACAATTATTTAACCCAAACAGTAGTTACTTACTGTTACCATTGAAAGTTGCAAATAACCACTCACGTAGATTTTGGCTAGTGTTTGGTGACCTGAAAGGAGCCGTTTAAAATTAAAGAAGGTATCTACCTATTAATAAAATCTTTATCAATTCTAAACTTACCTATAACCATTATTATTAACCTTACCTCATAGCCAAGGGATAATGAGACCACCAGAGGACAATATGTTCGAGACAGCTCCCAACATCGCCCCAAAGTATGTTTTGGTAGTATTCTGTCACTTTATGTGCTGCCTTCTTGCTGGCCTGGATGCGTCCTAACAGAAACCAAATGAATATTCAAAAAACAAAAATACCAGTGACAACATAATACCAGTCTCTCTAAAAACAAAGAGTTCCAAGTGGTAACTTTGTTTTCGACTTTCAATTGACAAAAATCTTGATGGAGATGTTAAAATCAATGCTTACCAGTTTTTAGCTTCTTGACACCATTTTGTCCTAGCAGATTGGGTGACATATGTGCTACAGTATCTAATAATATTTCTATGTACATTTCTTCGCTTTGCAGTATACTGTTTATATTATCTGAAACAAAGCATAATCGTGTATATTTTTATACAAAGATGAGAGAGTTTAAAAAAATCAAGGACATGCAACATCCGCCAACCAACACTGGACCCACGCGGTGACCCATTAAGTCGCGTTCTCTCTTAGAGAGGAGCCCTGTGTTCCAGCAGTTACCGCAATATACAAAAGCAGACAAAATAACATACCTTCGTTATTAAATATATGTTCTAAAGTGTACTCATTAGTCAAGAGTGACAAGTACGGTACTTCCGCATCTGAATTCTGCGTAGCCACTAATTCGTTTAGTCTTTTATTGTGTTCATTCTTCAACTCGATCAGACTCTGCGCTTGCTTCATTTTCAGTTTTTTATTCACAATAAAGGCGTCTCGTCGCTTATCAACAGTGTTTCGGGATATTGTGGATGTGGGTGGGGTAATGTGCTTCGTTAGGGTGCTGAAAATTTGCTGACATTTTATCAGAGGCTTTATTTTATAATCAGTTGGGTCCGACTCAGTGACGCCCTATATCTAGCAGCGTTACGACTACATTGATCTGGCCTGACGCCCGATTTATTTAGTGTAACGCCCGCTAGAAAGTGACGAAGTAGTAGCAAAACAATCAAGCTCTCCCCCTTCATAATATACCGCTTTTCTCAGTGCTAGAGACTGGTTTACTCAGTAGGATAGTCATGTAAGTACACGTATTACTTACTGATAGATTTCCAAACTCTCCGCGGAACTAGAACTTGAATCATTGTCGGAGTTATGAGCAGGTTGATATACTTTTACCAAACAATTTATTAGGCGTTGACAGTTGATTTCAGCTCGGCTTTTGGCCAGAACCTGTGAAGATAAAATCGTAGGTAACTGTTATTTTATGGAATAGTCAGGGGCGGATTTGATACGTTGGCTGCCCTTGACCTACGAAAGATTGCTGCCCCCTATGTGCTGTAAAGCAAGAAAAATTAAATTAACTATAGAAATTCAATTAAAATGGAAAAAACGATAGGGAGTATGACGGATCCTGGGAACGATTATTAGTGGCAGTTCAGTTGGATGAGCAACACTTCTAATAATCGTAATCGCCATACATGTAAATTGTAAATGCTATAAGGACACATTTTGAGTTTTTACACTAAGGCGCGTGGACAACTACTAAATTTTGCCGCCCTAGGCCCGGGGCCTACTCGGCCTATAGGGAAATCTGCCCCTGGGAATAGTAGAGACAAAGGCACTCTTTGAGTGTCTGATTTGAGCTGCATGATGTTATGATCTTATGATCTCTGTATCTACAGTAGAAAATCGTACCTACCGGATTTTTATCACCAGGTATTTGGCCCAGAAGGAGTTGGCGGGATGAGCTAGACTCTTTCGCAAATGATTGGCCTACAATCGCACTAGATCGGGAAATGTGGAAGGAGGGAAGGGAGGCCTTTGCCCTGCAGTGGGGCAATATAGGCTGCTAATAATAATAATATAGGTCTGCACTGTTTCACAACTACTTTTCCCAATCCATTCCTAATAATAGATACCAACTTGTTCTCTTTCAGGGCCCTCGTATGAATAATGCATATTGCATGAGGTAGAATAGATTGTGGTTTCTGATCATAAAGTCATAGATTTATCGTCGAATATGTTTCTACCTAGGTATTGTCCGTATTAGTTATCTATGCTATGCCATCAGTTACAGGTATTCAATGTCGGTATCAATTTCCTTTAAGGGTAATCAGAACAATAGCATCGATTGCTATTCAGGAAGGGTTTGTAAATTAGGAAGTAACTGCGCAGAACTTCCAATGATATGTAAACTTTATACAAATAGATGCAAGCCTTGAGAATGTTACCTACCTGGAGAATCAATTCAAAGATTCTTGATACGATACCGTTGGTGTTGCCGTGTTGGTAACGTACTAGGTATAGCCCGTGCAATCGAACAAAAGCATTGCATTTGTGTTAGTTTAACAAAAAACTTATTCTGGTTCTTACTTGAACAATCTTCGTCAGCGTGAGATTTTTAGTTTCACTAATGACGTTCGGATAAGAATTGCTTCCGATGTTAAATTTTGCTGCGAATGTCTTATAGCTTAATCCGATCAGGTCGTTGTATATTCCCACCAAACTGAAAAAAGTATTCCATAAGCGAAACGAAATAAAGAAATATAAAATCAGTTTTAATATTTAAACGCACCCGCGTACTCTCCACGCCAAACCACAACTTCACTGCAAACAACTACAAAAGAAGTGCACCGCAATTTTTGTCACATATTTGCGTCGTTAGCGTTCAGGGCACGAGCTTGCTTGTCACGTATATGTGAAAATGGCGTTCATAAGGTTCAAAAAGTACCGCGATAAAAAAAATCTTACCTCAAACACGATTCAATCATTTTCCTCGAGTCTTCTCGATGCAGACAAGTATTCAATATAGTTGTTATAAGCCCATGTATAGTTTGTAACATAACAAAACGTATGCTACACAATTTATCAAAAATATGATCGTATTTGCTCAAGAGAAGCCCATTATCCTTTTTCAATCGAGCCAACTTAGGATTCAATTTGTAAAATGATTTCACTAATTTCGTTAAATATTCTATTATCTGATCTAATACCTGAAATTAATAGAAACATTACCTACTACATAGTTACACAGTGTTTGTTGGTTTCTAAAACGCCCTCGATGAACGATTGATTACAAAATGGAGTTCAATGAATCAGCTGACTTATGTTTTGCTTTCGCTTAGTACCTACTTAAGTAGTCATTTATTTTCTTTAAATGTCTTCTAGGTAATTATTTCTCTCTTTCATTGTTAATTCTTATTGATTACCAACTTAGCTAGCATTTTACAAATGCACGTTTTAGGTAATAAAGACTTTGAATGTTTCATAAAAAATGCAGGCGTTCCTTAGATTGCTTACCTGTATATTTACTAATTCCATAATATAGTTCCGATTGGACAACGAATGTGAATTTGTCTTGCCGAGTGCACCCTTCCATTTGTTGTCAGAGTCTAATATCACTTTAGTAACTGCAAAACAAACCATTTCCATCTCCCTACAATGAGAGAAGAGCTCCTCTTCATCCGGAGTTTCTTCACTGATCCATTTCTTACTGGTCACTTTAGTTGATAACATTATTAAAAAAATATTTTGTAGCGAAAATAAAAAGAAAAATGTCCTATGTGGTCCGTACTAGCTGTCGGGTATCATGGTAACGACTGAATCACTGCATACTATTGTGTATAAAATCGATGTGTAGCGACGTCGGTGCCAGCCCCCGCGAGGTATCCAACGAAGCGTCTAAACCCTTGCTGGACAACTCGCGAATTGCGATCGTTAAACTTTTTATTAGTGTTCAACCTTGAATTTATGACTAGCGAAATTGTTGAAGACTTTCCTGTGTAAAGTTGTTAAAAGATTCCTATTGACTGAACAAATTAGTTATTCAAATTGGCTGTAAGGACGGACGTACCAAGAATATGGAATTCAAGAAGGAAGTATAGTGAAAACTGTTTCAGAGTTGCCTCACCTCGTGGCTAGGTTGCACTGAAATATACGAATAGCTAGTCCCATGACATTAATGCTTTGAATGTCTACTCGACCTAACGCAGTCTACTGCGACACCAACCTGCCTACCCAAGGAACTTTTAAAACCAGCTGAGGTAACAGGTGAGATAGGTTCAAATAAAAGCCTTTACGAATAAGTCAGCTTTTAAAACTTGGCTGCAAAGGACATTGAACACAACGGTATACTTATCAAAATACATAGCTAACTATAACACTTCTTAAATCGATGTTTCCCGGCAAAAACCTTTCAAATGATGGGTCAAGGAAAGTTCAGCAGCCAATAGCATGCGTCCTTGGTGAACGCCGCAAATTGTGAAACTGGCTTACCGTAGACTATCTTTATTGCAGGTATTATCGACGAACAAAAAAAAAGGTAATATTTTACTTCCCTCTGCAATTTTTGCCTCGCATGATCATAAGTTGTTCGAGTCCCATAAAAAAGCTGAATAGCAAACGGAGTATGTTTGAGCTATTATTCTTTGATCGTGAATGTGTTTTCGAAATTTTTGTGCCATTTTGATCGCATCGATCAATTAAAGCTGTAACGAACTGAATTGAGGCAACATAGAGGTTGATCTGGTTGGTTGATGGATCTGGTAGTTACTCGTATTATGCGAACATGGGTACCTACACTTAGGGCCTCGATTCTGCTATTACAATAGTGTCAGAGTATTCGATCATTGATTTCATAATGATCAAGTTCTGTCAAATTTTGACAAGTTTGTTAATTCTACTATCATAATGGCGCCATTATGACTTCTCAATGAACAACCACTGACACTCCAATGAAAGAAATGTCATAGAATATTAATCTCGTACATGAAATCTGGCATGAATAAATGTTCGCATTTAGTAGTAGATTTCGAAAACCATTTGTACTATGGGTTTTATAATAATGACAATACGACAATGCCATCATTAAAACACAATTTTATTACGAGACCATTGACCGACTATTGTGAATTTAGCAGATTACGAACTTTAAGCAAAATGACAATGGGATGAGAATGGAATCGTGTTGGAGTGACGAATTTATTAAAATAGCAGAATTAGGCCCCTGGCACTTTGCTTTGTGTGATTTATGTATTTCATCTCCACTGCTCTCAAAACGGTGAAGAAAATATCTTGAGAAAACGGTATGTCCTAGAATCAAACACTGTGACAATCACCAACCCTCACTGGACTCCTGTCCTATTTGTCCCAGCAGTGCGAACATACCGCCTGCGAGCGAGCGTGCAAGCCGGGCGAGCATCGTTTCATCTCTTTTCATACTTCGGTTGACACCGCGGAATACCGAACCGAACCGAAGTATGAAAAGAGGGGAAACGATATGCTCGCTCGCTCGCTTGCTAGTCGGCGGTTTGGCCTGCGCTTTACAGGTTGATCATGCTTATGCTATTATAGTTATACAGATAAATAAAAACGTAAAAACCGGCCAAGAGCGTGTCGGGCCACGCTCAGTGTAGGGTTCCGTAGTTTCCCGTCCGTCACAATAAGTGTTCAATCCAATCCGATTTTAATAATTCTTTTTTTGTTTGAAAAAAGAAACGTTCAGGATAATAAAATATGTAAACGAAGTTAAAAAAAAATGCTTGCATATGCGATTATACTACAAACTTAGTCCAGAAATTATTTTGTACAACTTTTTGTCTTTTTTGTACAAAAACTGTCGTTTCCATCCAAGTTCAAAGTGATTTTCCTAGAAAGTCCTAACATATAGGGGGACTACCCTAATAAAACATTTTTTTCCAATTTTTATTTTACCACTTTGTCGGCATGATTGATACACATATTGGTACCAAATTTCAGCTTTCTAGTGCTAACGGTCACAGAGAGTAAGCGAGGACGGACAGACGGACGGACAGACAGACATGGCGAAACTATAAGGGTTCCTAGTTGACTACGGAACCCTAAAAATGGGAGAAGGTATAAGCAAAACACATTCGATATGTACAGTTGATAAGTATTTTAATCATTTGCAAAACAATATAAACAAACATTATTATTAACAAAATATTCAGGTAATTGTTCGAACGATATTGCGTATTGCGACACATAAGAAGAGAATATCACAGTAACATAATTTATAGACAGCCCTGTATAGTTTAAAAGGTTATTTCATGTAACCACAATTTCACGTACCATTTTGTCAGATATTTGCGTCGTTTGGCCGGCAGTTTCGACAGAGATAACGACAAAATCGCTAACTTTCGATAGCTGATTACTAACGAATAGTATAATCCAGTTGCAATAATTATGCTTTTACGCATCAAGGATGATAGAGACTTTTATTACTCGCAAGCATTATTATTGCAACCGAATTTATTCGTTAGTAATTGGCAATTGAAAGTTAACGATTTTGTCGTTATCTCTGTCGAGACTGCCGGGCCTGGCACGCGCTTGCTTGTCACGTATATGTGACAATGTCATTCGTGAGGATAAGGGTGCAATCACATTTATACACACAGATCTGCATTTTCTTGTATATTTTTTTATTTCTTTTCTGTCATTTAGAATTGCAACTCACTAAAGTGAACGGTCCAATCGGATGTGCTTCCGATGCGAATGAATGCGGATGACTGGGACCGGACTTCCAAATGACGCCTTTACGTGACAGAACGAAAAAAAGAGATATTCGAAAATACTGATCCGTGTGTACCTACACATAAGATTTCACCCTCATACGTCAGTACATGAACGTATTTGCGACAAAATACTTTAGCTTTTTATTGACACGGCAAGACAAACATTTTTATATCTTGGTAAATGGTTAATTTCCTTTTGTTATGAAATTACTGGGTAAGTTAAGTATACAGTTCACATAATTATTATTACTCTTGCCAGACATGCTAAGGTTATTTTATGTTAATTTCTTAATTTGTTTTGTACTAAGTTACTTGATGGTAGATAAAATCATGTTCGCGACAAAGCACGCTTTCGCGTTTGACATTTCGAGTTGATAAAAAGTACTGTCCACAAAACATTTTAGTAGATTAGTCAACACTACACTAAAGCTACAGTTATGGCTTACTATAGCCTAATAGTAATAAAATTATAATAGTCGCTATCACAAATTAGATCTAGGGCAAAATAAGCCATAAACGTATTCTTGGTGAAAACGACATTGAAAATATTTAATACCGGAAACCGATTGAGCACGCATTGGATTAACAATGTTCTGCTCAGGACTAAAAGTCGAAAATCCAACAGCCGGTCGTCCCTTACACGGCTATCATTTTCCACCGTTGAAAAGTTAGAACAAATAGTGTCGTGGTAATAAATCATGGGCGGTGCGTGTGCGTCCCTCTTTAGGGTGTCACTACTGCCACCCAGTTGAAATATTATGCCGTTTTTCGTGCAACATGGATGGGTTCTTATCACGTAACTTGTACTTTACTATCCTTCTTTTATATACCTAATTTAGGAGAAAAGTTTCCAGAATACAGGATGCTACTTACTTGGAAATATTTTTTTCTCAGCCAAAAATTTATTTTGAGTGGTAATTAGCAATCCAATAATTAGGGCTCGCTTCTTTTCTTCAGCAAAATGTGAATGCACCCAATGCTTGGGAAAGTTGTGACATGTAGGTATACTTACCTACATATTGTACGTTACTACTTCAACTACCTAGTTGAATCATTGAAAATGGTTTTATAAGGACTATTGTCTGACAAAAAGTGAAATAAGTAATACTTCTATGCTATAAAACTGACTCAAGAACATTTTTTTAGTAGTACTTATTCACTTGTTTTAACATGAAATGGTCTAATACAGTAAAGATATTTAGAGGTCCCAAGATTTCTTTATCTTATGATTTTTAACTGCTTTACGAAAAGGAACTTAATTTGCAAGCTCTCTTATTTCAGTAATTTTAAAGTAACACAGTTTTCTATAGAAGAAATGAGACATAGTAATTTCGGGACTACATAGGTAATATTGTGTTCTTACACCTCAGTCTCATTGAAGTCTGGCAAGACTTTAAGGTGGAAGCGCCAGGTAGCCCGCGAAAATTACAGAACGTAAGAAAATTTGAATTTCGCGGGCTACCTTGAGGATACCCCCCGGTACACATCCTAAGGCGGCTGCAGATCGTAAAAGACGGCGACGGCGGCGTTGTGGTCAACAATAACTACCACCTGACCTGTGACACGCCATCCACAAAAAAAAGCAGCGGTGTTTCTCTTTTTAAATTTACCAAAAGCCATCTACCCACTAGGTGGACCGATGACCTGGTGAAGGTTGCGGGAATCTGCTGGATGCGAGTCGCACGGGGCCGGTCAATGTGATGACACTTGAGGGAGGCCTATGTCCAGCAGTGGACATCTTTCGGCTGAAATAATGACCCAGGCGGTAAAGACATCAACGTAAGCGATTACATCGAGTTACATGGCAGCCAGCAGTGTCGCTGCGGTGTATCGAAGCGGTTGGCATTTATTCAGCTGAGGTTTGCGGTTTGGCTGCCGCCTTCAGAGTTGTACCTGAGGTTTAGATAGACAGTTGCTCTTAGATCAATAACGGCAATGAACATCGGCATATCAACCGATCTTAAAAGTTAAAACATTTACTGAGGAAGAAGAGCATTAATGACTTTACAAAAATGGAACTCGTCTCCTTATTAACACTCCTTATATGGTATTGGAAATTTTCCTAAATACTCTATTCGATTAACTACCAAGAAATACTCTACCGGGTCAAAGCCGCGAATAAAACCGATCATATTGTTTCGACCACAAAATTTATTAGCATTAGGCAAACTTTCTACAATAAAGAACTTTTCTTTTCACTTACTTCCCATACTTCATTTGATCTCGCGAACGTAAGGGCTAGGCTAGGGCAAGTTTTACAATAAATCATCACATTTTTCATTTAGTATTGTCACTAAGACAATTCGTCCGATTATATTATGTGTGTGCAAAGCAAACACGTTAACATTGTTAAGTATACTCTTATGCCCATAACTTTAAAAAATAATTACAACCTATGAAAAATTTACCTAAGAACATGATTTGCAAAATAAATATTAATTCGTATGCCTAAAGGTGCCGATCGATTTGCTCGAGTTTTGAATATCGACACGTGTGATCGAACAAAAGCAACAAATTGATTTCAGTCGTATTGTTGTGAGCAAAGATGTAAAAAGCTGACAGATCATATTGATAGTCGAAAACCGATCATATTTGTAGACACCTAAGAGTTGAGACTTTAGAATATTTGCATCTAAAAGTAATGGCAAAATATGTATTAAAACTCGGTCCAACACAGTAAGATTGCTTATTTTGATATGACTAACGATTATCACCATTACCTGCAGGTTTTATATTAAAGCCACTTCATTAAATAAGAAATTAATTCATTCACAGGTACCTCCTACATAAATACTTTCAAATTTTATCACTTTCAATATAATATATTGCAAAATATTTTACTATACCAAAATAATTCATTGATAAATTCTGTATTGTCTATGAATCTTATTCTATTACACCAAAACTGTAAAAGAAGAAAGAAAAACAATGCTATTTGGTAATACAAAAACTTGGATGTGGGGGTAATTAAAACTTAAAAAGGCCGGTTGAAACATAGGAACAAATAAAACTGTACTAAATAAACATCAATGGATTAGCCTACATAAAAATAACAATAAAAAATTAATGTACACAATGTAATATCTTTTTCTAATTAAACCTAAACACGGAACGTGTAGCTTAGCCCTAATATCAAACTTAACAATGTTTAATATTGCTTCATTGTAATATTTAGAAGCCCGATTACTGAAGATATCATCTAACGAGTGAACACACATTTCAGCACTTACCAAGCTGTATAAACATCAATCTGGCATGTCAATACTCGTAATAGGCACTACTGGTTTCATGAATTCATTTTTCTTTGAATTTTTTTGTGATTTCTTGCTTTCTTTGACTTTTTTCCGTGTTTCATCGTCTCGGTAAGGTTCGGGCGGGGCGCTCGGTACGACGTTTGCGCCTCTGTTCACGTTATTGTTGTACGCAATGTTCGCGTACTCTTGTAACAGTGGGAATACTGATAGAAGGAACTGACAGAAGTCTTTCCTGATACCAAACCACCCTGGAAAAAGAAAATCAGTTATATAAAGTAAGTTATCAAAAAATGATGATTATCCCAATCATTCTCATTCCAGTCTAACCGGATACAGCTGAATAGTACTTTAAATGGAGCAACTGCCTCCTCCACATAGTCCTTCAAGAGATTGGTTGTCAGATTCTTGGGCCACTGACTACTTATTGTAACAAGCAGGCACGTATCCCTGGGGAGTTGGGATTTATCCCCCCCCCCCCCCCCCCCCGAAATCTGACTTATAATAAAAGGGATCATAACCACTGTGAAGTACTTAAATTATAGTACAGCGATTAGAGCGATTTTTACACAGTTCTCATGGTTGTTTCAATGTTTGTCCCCCCCAACCAAAGGTTAGATACGTGCTTGGTAACAAGGGTTGTAGAAACAGTGGAGGTATAAATGCCTCCTATCTATTCAAGTATCAAACATTTAGCACTAGGATCTTGATAGCACTCACGTCTAAAAAGTTATACCCAGTCTGACTATAAAATGTATCGTTATTTAAGGTAAGCCTTTGGAAACTGAAACAGTAAGCTTAATCAATAAAGCGATTGATGTATCGGTCAAGGTTCGCGATTTTTTAATTCACCCATAAAAGGTTTGGCAACAGGAGAATAAAAATATCCAACTGATTTATTGCTTTTGGAGTACCGAAGCTTTTAACTACGACGATCTTATCAATAAGTACCTAATTTGTATGAAAAGGCTTGGGTTTTTTTCACGCAAGGGACCTAAATTTTAGTTTTTATTCATTTTCAGGACTTCTATAGACTGACCACTATCAGTTTCACTAGCGTAATGATTAGTCATTTATGACGCATGAGCACCGAAGTGGAAACCACAACACAAACACCGTTTTGTGGTCACACTTACTTTGTACTTGTCAACCATAATAATATTATAGTTTTCGTAAATACGTGACGTACGATGCTAAATTTATGTTTAACGTTATAGTTGCTTCCAGCTAAGAACGCAATATCGGTCATTGCTCTTTCCCTAATATCTCTTCGTACGAACCAAAATAAATGAACCACGTATCGTTTTTCATTAGAAAAATGTTGAAGATCACGATAGATGATGACGATTCAAGACTTGAACAGGCTTTTTTCTGGATTACAAAGTTTAGAACTTTAATAAATGTAGGTGGCTCAATGTATTGCGATCTTAACTGGCAGCAAATTTAGCTGGAAATTCTTAAAAGTATTATGTCACATCTACATCACATAGCTGTACCTTCATACAAGCCTAGAAGGTTGGCTTGCGGTAATAACCTAGTACTAGCCACCTCATCCAGTTTATAACTGCAGATTTCTATGTAAAAAGGTATGTAGGACTTACATTTATTGCCGCCTTTGGAGCTAAACGACATGATGATGAGGGTGGCATAGCTGACGAACAGAGGACTGACCACCACCGTGTAGGACAGCGGGAGTCCATCGTCCAGCTTGTTTGTTAATAGCACCTGTGGAACATACACAAGGACACACGGATAAGAATTGTCCACAGTTTATAATGTAAATAAGGCGAAATATTTTTTTTCCTGTGATCTAAACATGCACAAAATAATCTAAACAGGCATAAAATTAGACATGAATATATTTATGATGTGACTCAGGTTGGCTGGACAAATCTTCAAAATAGCTCGCATTTTACTAGGTCAATAGGGCACTTTATGTGACGGCTAAACACCCTTATTTCAGAATTTGTGACGCTACAGAATCTTAGATAATCGATCGAATACGGGTCCAGCCATCTTGAAAAACCACTTTTCGCTGGTCTCTCAATCTCGGTAACGGAAGTGATTTTGACGACTTTTTGCATATCAACGGGCGTCACATAAGTTTGTGACAGGCATCGAGCTAAAAGTTTTGTGATACGTACAGTGGTTTAGTAGAGAAATGCAAAAATCTGTGCCAGCTATCTTGAATTTACGTGTAAAACTTTTGGCTGGCACTTCCGAATCTCAATAACGGTAGCGTTTTCGAATATGGTTCCTTTACTAAAACTTGGTGACGCAATGTGTGACAGTAATAACGTTTGATTTATGGCGTCACATGCAAGGGTTTACGAGAAATCAATAAAAACCTAATGTCCAGCCAACCTGAGTTCAAGCTGGCTGAACACCAGTATCTCCGCTGCCTGATGATCTACGACCTTCAAAATGTGTTCAAAATGTTGTGACGGGGACGATAATGATAACCTGAATTTGTGACGGAGAAACTTTGCGTAGTTACAAAGATATTGATCATTTAAATTTTCCCATACAAACATCCATTAATATTGTGAGGTGACCATATTTTTGCATAAATAAAGGATTTCTGTTTAATATACTAATCGGCCGGTAGCAGCCACGCCTGCTTTGTATTTGATTTATCCGTGGGAATAAAAGGTTTTCCTGCAATAAAAAGCGTAAGTATGTGTTAATTCAAAATAATAATTGACTACCAGCGCTGCAAAAGAGAGCCCAGTTGTATTTCGCGTTTAGTTCATTATCTTAGGTAACTGAAAATGAGAACTAAACTCGACAGTCTGCAGTGTATGTACTTTTCGAAGTGTTATCACTAATCAGAGTAAGACAACTTTTAATTAATCTGCTGTAAGACAACAAATTAATAAGAGAAGATTCGACCAGTTGTCCTAGTAGTACCAACTTTAAGCAATAGATGGCGACACCAACATCAGCTATCATGGAAGTATTACATTCCGTTCACAGATATTTTGTAAATTTTTTACGCAACTTATTGATTCAAAATCACCTAGCTAACTAGGTGGTACGTATTAAAACCAAAAATGAAGACTGATGCTGTGATTGATTTTGTGTAATAATTGTCTTTTATAAATAGGTATTGAAGAATATTTTAGATATTCAGCTATATTACAAATGACGACCACCGACTTCATTTGCGCTTCAAACACTTAGGGCGGTGGTAAAAACAACGTTGTGGTACAAGGCGAGGGTTACTGAAGTGCAAAAATGGAGTTGATCGTCGTCATTTGAAACGCTGTATAAGTAGGTACAAATAAATGTCATTTTATTTACAGCAAACATTATTTTTTCACTTTAATACCTTAGAGCATTAGTTATCCTGACACATTAACTACCTATGTACTTACCATGAAAAACCAATACCTACCTACTAAAAAGAGTAGATATCTGCACGTAAATAATCAATAACATTAAAAAAATACCCCCATTCCTCACTTCTACACTTTTGTCTTCTATTGATTTAAATATCTACAGTTGTTCTTATTAGTATCACCAGTACACGGATTCTCGTCCATTAAAGAAAACACCATAAAATATACGTGGTCCTACATAAAACCCATACATATTGGTAACCCTTTTTTTTTATTATTTTGGGATGGGAAATCATCAAATGACTTCTCCCACTCTGGGCGGAGCGGGAGGGAGTGTCAGACTCTTACTGACTAAAACCCATCCATGTTCCTTCCTCGCCCTTTACGTTCCGGGGCCGCGGTATCTCTTTCGAACAGTCCCGCAACCCCGGCAGGCTTCGGCCCTTGCGGGCCCCTCTCTGCTGCTGACATCTCTTTGAGGCGCGCGTGGAACACGAACGCGCCGTCGACACGGCCTGTCGTCACTAGACGGACGGACGGCTAGCTAGCCCATAGCTAACCGTCCACAGGCCCGCATCTACGGTGGCCGGTAGCCACCACGTGGCCCCCGACGCCCGGTGCGTCTCCCGCGGCGGCCGGGAAGAGAGGCTCTCTCCCTCTCTCGTTCCGCCACCTCCTTCGCTAGCATGACTGCTTCGCAGAAGGAGGTGACGGCTTCCCATTCCGTCTCGCTCCGGACCATGGATTGAACCAGGGCCGGACGCGAGAGGTCGCCGCCGCCGATCGCCGCTACGAGGACACGGCGGTGCTCCGCCCACGCAGGGCAGACCTCCACCGTGTGCTCCACCGTGTCGTGTGTGTGTGTGTGTTTTTACTTTATTTTATTACTATTTTTGTTGTGTTGTGTTCACTTGCGGCATAAGCCAAATAAATATCTTTTCTTTCTTTCTTTCTTTCTTTTCTCCGGTCGATCCTCGCAGTGGAATATTGGTAACCCTACTGCAGTGTTTGTATGGGAAAATTTAAATGATCAATATCTTTGAAACTACGCAAAGTTTCTCCGTCAGAAATTCAGCTTATCATTATCGTCCCCGTCACAACATTTTGAACACATTTTGACGGTCGTAGATCATCAGGCAGCGGAGATACAGGTGTCCAGCCAGCCTGAACTCAGGTTGGCTGGACATTAGGTTTTTATTGATTTCTCGTAAACCCTTGCATGTGACGCCATAAATCAAACGTTATTACTGTCACACATTGCGTCACCAAGTTTTAGTAAAGGAACCATATTCGAAAACGCTACCGTTATTGAGATTCGGAAGTGCCAGCCAAAAGTTTTATACTTAAATTCAAGATGGCTGGCACAGATTTTTGCATTTCTCTACTAAACCACTGTACGTATCACAAAACTTTTAGCTCGATGCCTGTCACAAACTTTGTGACGCCCGTTGATATGCAAAAAGTCGTCAAAATCTCTTCCGTTACCGAGATTGAGAGACTAGCGAAAAGTGGTTTTTCAAGATGGCTGGACCCGTATTCGATTATCTAAGATTCTGTAGCGTCACAAATTCTGAAATAAGGGTGTTTAGCCGTCACATAAAGTGCCCTATTGACCTAGTAAAATGCGAGCTATTTTGAAGATTTGTCCAGCCAACCTGAGTCACATTATTTATGAGCCATTCTGAAGAGTCATCATGAAAGACGTCCACTGCTGGACATAGGCCTCCCCCAAGTGTCGCCACATTGACCGGTCCCTTGCAACTCGCATCCAAAGAAGAAGAGTACTAAATAGTTATTATAGAAAGCTTGCCCGACTTCTTCTGCAGAATAATTGTCATTTTTTTCTTGTTATACGTACTTATGTTGCAATTTGAATAAAATTTGAATTCATCGGAAAGTGGGTCACGCAAGATAATTTTACGTACATTTTATTATGAATGTATTTCTGTTGTATCCTCTATGTATCATGGGTAAATTTCCGTGTATCTTTCATAGTTTATATGTATGACGAAGTCCTTTCCCTTTGGCAATTTGGCATAATGCCAGTCTCCCAACAGTGCAACATCAACAAAACGAGGCAAGCAATTTATTAATTAGACTTCCTTGCACGAGAACAATAAGTCTATACTTATAACTGTATCATAATGCAAGCTCATAAAATCGCGAGTGCTAATATTAGGAGGACTAATAACATAGTACTAGAGGGAAAAAAGGATCAGGTATTGCAGGCCACTAATTGTAAGGCCTCAGCACAAGTTACCACAAATTATCAATTTCTTCTCATTCGGTTTTGAACTTAACCACCAACATTTTATGGCTTAAAATCATTTGGGAAAAAATGACAGTTTGTCGTTACGTGATGTGCCGACTGTACCGCGCAATGACTAATTTTACCTATAAACAAATAAGTCGTCATACGAACCTGAAACACTA
The DNA here is from genome assembly GCA_950022955.1 of Xestia ashworthii. Classification (NCBI taxonomy): domain Eukaryota; kingdom Metazoa; phylum Arthropoda; class Insecta; order Lepidoptera; family Noctuidae; genus Xestia; species Xestia ashworthii. Next base: position 13,058,357 of record OX465561.1, read on the forward strand.
ATATAGGTATGACCGTGAAGGTATAAGCTAGCGCAGAATTAAAGCTAGTCCGCCGTTGCTGTAAGTTGACCTCGGGCGTTCGGAGCAAAATCCCAGCAAATATTATGCTGTACAGGACCCCTGGGAACACAGAAGATATGTTTTTAGTCATAAATGTAAACAAAACTCTCCAAATGACAATGATTATTGATTACGAAAGGTGCTTTTATGATTCCCTATTCTTGAGCTGATGATAAGCTTAAGCCAGTTCCCACTAAAGAAGAGATAAGCGGAGCTGTTAGGAGACGGTCTAGATTCGACAAATCACAGAAGGAACGCGATGAAACCGGATTTAGGCCCGGTTTTTTCACCGAACTATTTATGTAAAATAAGTAAGGTATGACTAATAACTAAATAAACAAAGGATTAGGATCAATGTTCGTGCTATCGGATCCGGATCATTATCAGCTTACTTTTAAAGTAATCTAATTTATGAATATACCTAAGGTTGCCATTTCTAAAATTTGGCAACCAGGACATGATGCGTGAAAAAAAATATAGGTTGGAAATGTCATAATTCATCTATTTATTTATTTTTAATCATCTTTTATCATCATTTTAAATTGTAACTGACTGTGAATTTAGCGAGTCGGTTTGTCGGTTGATCGCGGCGTGCGGGCACAGTGCGTGTCGCGTCGCGGGCCATGCCGTGCTCTCTTAGAACATTGGAGCCTGCTCGAAATTTTTTTACGGAAAATAGCGCCAGCTATCCTTGAGGATGAAATTATTTACTGGTTGGGTTGCCACTTTATAACAGTGATAAGATTTAATTGAAAATAACAATTTTGATAAATTGGATAGAGAAACCATATTTATTTAATCTACACCAATTTAAGCAAATATAAAAAAATTAAATCAATCAATCATAGAGACGTATTTTATTCATGGTTACACTATCAACCATCTGTCACCAACTGACAACTGTCATAGCATGCAATAGAACAGCTATTTTGGGCAAGTTGTCAATAGAACGTGTAGCCCCTCGGTCACGACACACTTTTTGTATTTATTTTGTTAGATTTTGATTTAACCACCACGGATAGAGAGCGCTGCTTGTATGATGACGGAAATACGGTTGAGAGTACCGTCTATCTCATTATATATATTGTAGTCTTTGTCGCGGGCGACCTAAGACTAGTAAGACTTCAAATTTTTAAACCCGGACCCGGACTACAAATGAAGCCCCGCCTGGACGCTCCCCGGATGCCCTCTAAACTAGGACAAATCCGAGGAAACCAGGACGGATAGCAACCCTAAATACATATACCTAATGTAAGTTGAATTAATACTTTGCAACTAATGAGAAAAAGCTTTACTAATCAGATTTTTTCCACTGCTATTCAGTAAACCGCCAAACAGCATTTACATCACAATACGTAACTTTAAGTAAAACTTATCTCTGGGAAACTACTTTTTCTTTTTGTTTGGGGTAGAAAATCACATTTTACGGTAAAACTAATCAGCGTTACGAGCTCAAAACATTGTGCTAATGAATGAACTGAATAGTAAGGGGGTCGTGGTGTTTAAAGTTAAAATCTTACATTAAAAACATGTATTTACCTTTTGACCGCCAGTCGTGTATAGACGAAAAACCAAAATGTGCCTAGCACGCCACGGTCGCGCCTGCGTGACCGAACTTTAAACATAAATAAATGTCTAAAACAGCATTGTTTTGTTAATTTCCATTATTAATTATGTACCCTGACTCTTCTTAAATTATTTGAAGTGAATTGCTTTCGTTAGATTTGATCTTTAGTAACGTAAAATGAAAAAAAATGAAAACCAGTCAAAGTTCGAAAAACATAGTGCCCTCAACGCCACAGTCACCATAACAGGACACGTAGTGATGATGGTAGCAGTCAATATAAAAAGAACATCGACCTCGACGGCAACCTACGTTATATTTAATTTACTCTGAATTCTGCTCTAGTAAATAAATAAAACATTTGCTATTTAACTTTTATGTTTGAGAAATCAAGAAAATTTTATAATACTGAACTGTGCGCTCTATAAAAGTCGAGTGTTAGTTGATTATCGATTAATTGTAATGACTGTAATGCCCATCTCTATCACACAGTTGAATTGTCTGTGCCGGGGACGCCACAGTCGTCTATATTTGACAGTCCCATGACGTCAAATGCGTTTTTTTTTAAAACAGATTAGTTCTTTTACTGTTATTAAATTGTAATAATAATGGATGCGGCCATCCATTATTAACCTTTTATTTAATCGCTTACGTCGGATTAATCCGACAAATATTTTCGGGTCCATAACGATTTCGTCAGGGTCGTATATTTACGTCCAAAATACCGCAGCTCGTTTAATGTACTTTTTTATTTAATATATAATGATGCCTTAGAGCATTTTCCTGTTAGTATACTAACCTAAAAATATATCAGGGTAGATTGTTCAATTATAGTTTGTGCTCATGATAACAAAGTACTGTTACTATGGGACCAATCCTGAAATCGCGAAAAAAATCAGCTGTTCAGTACATTAGGCGAACATGAATGAACTGAACAGCTGACCTGAACCTACCACTGGCCTGAAAATCACCAAAAACGGACTTTTCGCGGGTTACCCTGACGCTTCCCTCTTAAGTATCGTACACTAATTGCCAGTTACCCTTTAAACAATGTGTGTGTGTGTGTGTGAATTTTTTAATAAAAATGGTGTGAACAATCACACCAATTTCTACTACCTATTTAATCAAAAGACTGATTTTCTATAAAATATTGTATTTTATCTTTCGTGAACTACTTCTAAAAAAATATCAAAATGGCGGAAGTTAATCCGGCCAGAAAATTCAAACCCATATTAGATATTTACGTACCTGTTAGATTATTTTGTGATAAAAAAAAACGTTTACACGTCTCATTTATTATATTTGCAATATCATTTAATAATACTGAAATCAAATTTCTCATATTTACAAAAGTTTTTTCACAATATGAAACAGAATATTAGTGAATCGAAACTTACGAAAAATACGAAACCATTAAAACCAAATACCTATTATTATTTACTGCAGAGGCGAGCAAATGAAAGAAGTCGTGCCAGCTACGCCACCACCACTGTCGTCTTCAGGTGACAAGAAAGTACGTCATGAATGAACAGTGCTGTGATGGTATTGACTCGGTTTTATCGATTGTTGTTTTAAATTGTGGATTTAACGCCGAAACTGTGACTGTCTTATAGGACAAAGCGGAATGAAATAAAACTCCTGTATTATATGGTTCCGGTATTGACCTTTTATAAAAATAAATAGTTAGTGCTCTATCGATATAATTTCGAACTCACTATTTTGTAGGTATTAAAGGTTGAATTCATAGCTTGGCGCCGAGGGCACGCTTTTTCGTTTTTGACGTGGCGGTCAAAAGGTTAAAAAACTTGTCAATTAGTTGGAACTTTGGCCCCCAATATCTCCAAAACTAGAAAGTTGCAAAGTATAGTCTAGACAAGAAAAAAAAATGATCGCAATGTAGGGAAGAAAAAGTACCTTTCGGGTTCATTAAGGGTATTTTTACACCCTCTTTTTGTAACAGTACATACAGTACAGCTCTAGTTCTACAATTCCTACAAGAAATGTGAATAAAGCCGTACATACACTCACCTACAAGACTGAGGCACATCAGTATCCACAGAGGCACAAACACGACCTCCCACGACCAGCTGATGAACTTATCCAACCTGAGCGCCAGGAATATGAACTGGAGAATATTTACAGCACAAAATAGTTCCAACTGTAACAAAAAAAGTCTTTCATAGAAAAGTGTATTTATTTGTGTGAAGTATGATCTACTTATTGTACCTTCTTGTTCTTTAGAAGAATAATCCTCTATGGCAATTGTTGCCATGGTAATATACTTCATATGAGAAAAACTTGTGTGTCATACATATTAATTTATTGTACTAAGATTTATTAAAAGCTAATATTAAATGCTTCAGTTACATTCCTTCACAATTTGTGAAAAATGTTTTGCCATTGGTGGGCAGCAGTGTAAAAATAGAGGAGGCTTTGGTGAGCAGGTCGTCTTAAGAGCAAGGGGAAACCAAGGGCTGATCTAACTGTAAAATAATTTTAATGGCATTAAGACCAACATTTGTAAAACTCAGGAATGACAGTGCTTCCGAAATAATATTTATCAAGGCAAATGATTTACCAATAACATAATCAACATTAGGTAAAAATATTATCTCATTAATGTTTGAATACATAGTCAAATTAATTAATATGCATTAAACAAACAATAATTGGACTTTGGTACATGCTCTATTTACCAACAAATGCTTTTAGATAAGTAGGTCATCAATTCAAATATTATAGCAAAATAAATGTTAAACCTGTAGTAATTTAATAAATCTTAAGTACAGTTAATCACAGCTTCACATACTAAAGATCAGGAAACGAATCAATTCATTGTTGTAAAAGGAATAATTTATACAAACCTCATAGCTGCGATCATGTTTAACCGACCATATACAGATGGCAATGGAAACTATGCTTATGAAGATAAGTGGTATAAAGACCAGTATCCACACATGGCGGCCAGTGGTCAACTGGTCGCAAACAAGCAACTCAAACATTAGAAGAATTAAGTGAATGGCAAGACTTATTAGCATAGCTTTGTAATGAATGTATGCTTCACCCTCCAACCTGAAAATGAAATGATGTTTTAAAGATCTGTCATAGATTAAATGAGAAGATTTTTTTATTCTTCCAAAAAAACAGTCTTTCATTGGCAATCCTTTTAACTCAGATACATGTGGTATTTATTCTTTTTCCATCACACAGTTATTAAAGTTCTGCAGTGACATTGAATAAATAAACAGTATGATACAAAAGTATATTTCATGATTCAAGGTAAACTTATTCTAATCTTTTAATTGCAAAGACCTTTCATTTTCTATGTAACTCTGTGCCACTTACCTGAAGTGAGGGTACTGCCACCAAACATATGTGCCAACTGTGGCACCAAGAACTACAAGAAATTTCCACACCCATATTGGCGTAAACACGGCCCAGTACGACCATGTTATAGAGTTATCTAACTTTAAAGCTAGTAATGCAGTGAATATCAGTAAACAGCTGTGAACCAGGAATTTGCTGTGAAAAAATCAAAACAATTAATAACAACTTTACGAATCACTGTCATTTCAATAACATATTATAGAGGAATCGCCAGTTACCTAGGATTAAAATCCTGAAATAAAGTTTGTAAATTCATTTCCATACACATTCGTAATGTAGAATGTTTTTAACATCTCACTGAAACAAACAAAGTCTGGATGACTGATTAATTAGATTTATTCAATTATTATTCTCACAAATCACAACACAAGAGCCATTCCATTTTATCAGCTGCAGGTAAAAACCACAGAATACAAAATGTTAGTGCGTCTGCGTTCATGTCAAATATGTTACTGATATTCTCTGACTCTGTACTGTTATACTGTAAAGTCACTGGTTGTGTTTCAAACAATAAACTTATTTTCACATAGACATCGATTTCACCATTCTAAATCTAAATCAGTGTTCCAATACTATAATAGTTAAAAATACGACCCAACCCTAATATTGGGACATGGACACAAAATGGTATGATAGTATTTTGGACGTGTACAAATTTTGTACTGACCGATTATTCGCCCATATGGTGCGAGGACAGTATGCGAATAGCGGAATAGCTGCACTGCGGAAACCGGTAACTACTTGTATAGGTAGGTACGGTACCCAACTAAAAACAACACTTTTTGGGTGAGAAATCAACATCGAGCTATGCTGCGCTGTGCTATGTTTGGTCAACTCGCTCGTCTAATATTTTAATGAGGATACAAACAAACCATGCTGTGCTGCGCTGTGTGAGGCTACGCTCTGTTTAAAAACGCAGCAGTCTCGAGCGAGGCGCGCTATCCGCCACGCTGTGCCAAACTGTGCTATGTTTTTTATGGAGCTCTGCCATGCTGCGCTGTGTCGAGCTGTGCTAGGTTTTTCAAACATGGAGCATGCTGCGTGCCACTCCATCCACTTTCATCTTTATCGGCTTCAACTATGTCGTAATGTTTACGTTTTTTTGAAAATAAAGTCATTTTTGACGAGATAAACGACTACACGAACTGCTGATTACTTTTAATACTGAGCTGAGCAAAGCTTAAGAAACACAGCACAGCACAGCGCAGTACAGCGCAACACAGCTTGATGTTGATTGTTAAAAAAACGTACCTAGCTTAAGAAACACAGCACAGCACAGCGCAGTACAGCGCAGCATAGCTCGATGTTGATAGAATACTCTGTCTACGTTTGTCACCCTTTCTCTGTTAACTGTCAATGTCAAATTGTCAAGCTTTGTCAAAGTCAATCTCACAAATTGTCAGAGCTGGATTAAACGTAGTGATTATTTATATACTCTGTGAGCTGGATTTGCATCTTTCCTTTTGTGCATTTTATTAAATTGTAAGTTAACAATAACTTCTACATATTTAATGTATACACTATACGTATTAGATAATAGTGATTGTAAACTTTGGATACTGCATAATTGATATGGCTTCGCCATCACCGAAATCTCCGGAACAAAGTGAAAAGACGAAACAATATGACCGGCAACTTCGCTTATGGGGGGACCACGGTCAATCTTCACTGGAACATGGACATATTTGTTTGATAAACGCCTCAGCTTTGGGTACTGAAGTGTTAAAATCCATAGTACTTCCTGGTGTTGGCGCAATAACTATAGTTGATGATAAAACCGTCAGTGATGAAGATATTGGGAGTAACTTTTTCTTGGAGTGTTCCAGTAAAGGTTTGAATAGAGGATCAGAGACCTTGCGGTTATTACTAGAATTAAACCCGGCAGTGCAAGGTCATGCAGTTCAGGAACCACCAGACCAAATCCTCAAAGAAAACCCTGATTTTTTCAAGTCTTTCAGTGTAGTTATAGCAACCACACTTGGAGAGCAGACTATTCAAGATCTATCCCTACATCTGTGGGATATCAATGTTCCACTAATCCTGTGCAGATCTGTTGGGTTTTTAGGATCTTTCAGAATCCAGATGAGGGAACATGCAATTATTGAAACTCACCCTGACAATGAACAAACTGATCTACGTTTAGATTGTCCTTTTCAAGCATTGTCAGACTTTTTGGATAGTATTGATATAGATGCTGTTGATTTGAAAGACCATGGTCATATTCCATGGATTGTAATTATATACAAAGCTGTACAAAAATGGAAAGACAGTAACCAAAATCGCTGGCCAATGAGCAGGAAAGAGAAGAATGAGATCAAAGCTATTATTGAAGACTTTGTTAGAAGAGATGAAAATGATATTCCTATCAATGAGGAAAACTTTGAAGAAGCCTTAAGGGCTGTTAATACTGCTTTAATGCCCACATTCTTGCCTGTAAAGAGCCAAGAACTTTTATATTGCAGTGCCGCTACTAATTTAACAAAAGAAAGTACCCCTTTCTGGATCATGTGCTCTGCATTGAGAGGATTTGTTGAGGGTGAAGGTAAAGGCAAACTTCCTGTGAAAGGCATCTTGCCAGATATGACAGCCTCAACAGACCACTATATCAAATTACAGAATTTGTACAGAACACAAGCTGCTATGGATACAGAAATAGTGTACAGAAAAGTGCAACAAATTGTTGCCCAACTGCATTGTGAGACCATCAGTGAAGCTGATGTGAAATTGTTTTGTAGACATGCACATGACTTGCATCTTATTAGTGGATCAAGCCTAGCTTCAGAGTATCAACTGACCAGCTCTGTGGCGTCTTACATAGCCAGATATTTAGAGGAACCCGATGTGATGATGGTCCATTATATTTTATTAAGAGCAGCTGAAATGTTTGCAACAGAACATTGTAGAGCTCCGGGTGATTCAGAACCTGAAGCTGATATTGCTAAGTTGAAGGCTTGTGTAACTAAGCTTCTTAGTGATGTATCATGCTCTCCTTTCCCAAAGGATGATCATGTTCAAGAAATGTGTCGGTATGGAGGAGCAGAAATACATACCGTGTCAGCCTTTTTAGGTGGATGTGTGGCTCATGAAGCTATCAAAATTGTTACCAAACAATATAAGCCTGTGAACAATACATTTATATATGATGCTGCTTCTACTAACACTGCTACATTCACATTTTGAATGAATACTCAATTGATAATAAATTATTAGAAAACAAAGAGGATTTTTATTTCCTTTTTTAATATGAATGGGCTCGCACATACAGTCAGGGGTTAAAATAAAATCTAATAAATACTATTGTTCAAATACTTTACTATGAATTCAAGGATTTCATATATTTATTTAACAGTACATAAAAATCAAGTAGATACAAAATGTCTACTTTGTCAAGTTAGTATTATGAAAAACTGATATTGATTTATGTGACAAAAATCAACATTGCAGGGTGACAAATATAAATAAACAGTGACTACAATATAATTCTTCAAAGTTGTGTATTTAGTATGGATATTAACCACTTTAAAATCTTACAGTCATAATATAAAAGAATTGGTGAAAATATTTTCATTAACAATTTTTAACACATAAATTAGATAAACATATTATCACATGACTAAAACATAATTGAAACAAACTATACATTTGGCTAAATCCTCATGGATGGCAATAGAAGGTTACACCGTTTCAACAACAGTATTTGCTTTTAAATATGCTTGAGACAGCATGGCCACCAGAAGTATGTAACACAACGTTGAGAATTTCTCTTTTTAGATACCTACTTATTTCACCTAAGCCATAACTTCAATCTCAATGCATCTACACCATTAAGATAATATCGAAATAAGCGTTTGTCCCGCACAAAGCCGAGATTCTCATAGAGCTTCAGTGCTGGTTTATTTGTGATTTCAGTTTCTAAAACTACTTCATCTGCATTGTCATTTATCATTGCCTGAAACAAACACATTAAGGATTAATACTATTTTGAAAAATACCAATTGGAACCCAATTAGACTAGCCTTTCAAACGTGCACTCGCTGCCCAGAGGCTAGGGAACTATAAATTTATTTGCAGCAATATTTTTATGTCTAAATTAAAACAATATTTTAAAGTCCAATTTATTTATAAACCATAAAATACCTGTATTGCTTTCCGTACCAGCCTCGAACCAATCTTTTTCTTTCTATACTTTTCATCAACAGCTAACATAGCAATGTAGCCTCTTTTTACAACATTGCGATGCATATCTAACTTACAAACGATGGCACCAATGCACTTCCCTTCATGAATTGCTAAGAAGCAAAGCTTAGGCCAGTTGTGTATAAAATATCTATAAGTATAGATGGAGTAGGGTTCCGATAAATCTTTTTGTATAAGTCTCATAATCTCTGGCATTTGTAGCTCAGATTCATATGAAATAATTTTAATTTCATCTTGAGGTTCTTGCTCCACACTGCTAATAGCATTTTCGAGGTTTTCTAAAGCATCATCGAAAATACACCTGTCTGTTGGTTGGGCAGGTGTGTCTCTGCATTCACGTTGACATGTTTCATCACTACACTGTACACTATTTACACCTTTCACGTCTTCTCTCGGAGCATTTTCTTGGGTTTCCGATTTATCCTTCAGACCGGGACTGCCGTTTGGATGATCACTAGACCCATTAGTTAGGTTACTATTGATGTTATTAATATGAAGAGTATTGGCTAATGTATCGCTTAAATTCTCTTGATTAGATATACTTATTTCATCCGTGTTTTCAGAAGGATCTTTGGCCTTTTTACTTTTGTTTTTCATATTCGTGCTTTTTTGACTGCACTTCATATTCTGAACATTTTCTTCGGTAAGTTGATTCATATTGACGGTATTCTAGCTATAATTATTTACACATTCAAACGATTATAAGCTCATTCAAATTTCACGTAAGCTTTTATTACGATACATACATCTTTTTCTTGTCAAAATTGTAGAAGAGTATCACCGACATCTTGGTAAGTATAAAAGCAACAGTTGCAATACAAACTTGATCTGACTGTATCTACGAGCGTTATTAGGAAAAAGTTGACATATATAAATAAAATAATGAGACAGTAAATAAGTCTTCAGAAAATACTTCTTGAAAATATACGAAATTTGTAATAAGTCCAATGCCTTCCACAATCACATTGCAAAAAAATATCAGTCGCATTACAGTGCCATAAAACTGTAGTTGGTTGGTTAGACGTCGTTATTCATTTATTCACATCGGAATACATAGGCAATCAGACAAAGAAAGAAAATTCTAAATGCTTAAATTCCGAAACTGCAGGTTGACCTGAAACGCAGTTTAGTGTTACCAAAAACGACAATGTGTTGCTACTAAACAAAAACCTGCTCATACGACCCTCTGATAGTGTGTACACGGCTTTATAAGAACCAAGAAAAGAAGATAAATGATGAAGATTGATGTTTTTTTTTTAAATTTTTGTCAATGTCAATCTTTGGCATTTTTTTTTTTATAAATGAATAAACATGGAAGGCTGGCACCCGACCCTCAAGTCAGGCTTTCAATAAATAAGGCTAAGAAAAAACTGATGATGAACAGCAAAAAGTGTACCTAACTTAGAAATTGGGGGTGTGGTGAGTGCCTACAATTTAAATGAGTACCTACACAGGCAATACAATATAATTATATTTGAGCACGTGGTTAAATAATAACAAACACGGGTCGATCTTTAGGTTAAGCCGTGCATGCCTCGGCTGGTCTGTGGATGGGTGGCCACCCTTATGTACCGAGTTCCCTTCGTGCCTCGGAAAGCACGTTAAAGCTGTTGGTCTCGGCTTTCATTTGTAGATCTTTGAGAGTCGTTACAGGTAGTCAGTAGCCCAAAAAGTCTGACACTAGTCTTACCAAGTGTTATCGTTTTAACCAGTAATATCTGGGTTGTGGAGGTCAGACAGGCAGTCGCTCCATTTAAAATACTGGTATTCAGTTGGATCCGGTTAGACTGGAAGCCGACCTCAAAGTAGTTGGGAAAAGGCTAGGCAGCTAATGACAATATAATTATTATAGATAGATGTTGCTCGACGCACTGAGAATGACTGGAAGAGCTACAGGTCGATAAAAAAAATAGTGAAGGGATTTAACATAAACGAAAGCTCATGGAAATTATACATTCTCCCTCACCTACGACATGAAATCATGGTCGCTTTGCAAGTCCGTGCTTGGTGTCTGCCAACAAGCTACCTTTATGTTCCGGGGCCGCGGTATCTCTTTCGAACAGGCCCGCAACCCCGGCAGGCTTCGGCCCTTGCGGGCCCCTCCCCTTATGCTGACATCTCTTTGAGGCGCGCGTGGAACACGAACGCGCCGTCGACACGGCCTGTCGTCACGTAGCTAACCGTCCGCAGGCCCGTATCTACGGTGGCCGGTAGCCACCACGTGACCCCCGACGCCCGGTGCGTCTCCCGCGGCGGCCGGGAAGGGAGGCTCTCTCCCTCTCTCGTTCCGCCACCTTCTTCGCTAGCATGACTGCTTCGCAGTAGGAGGTGACGGCTTCCCATTCCGTCTCGCTCCGGACCATGGATTGAACCAGGGCCGGACGCGAGAGGTCGCCGCCGCCGATCGCCGCTACGAGGACACGTCGGTGCTCCGCCCACGCAGGGCAGACTTCCACCGTGTGCTCCACCGTGTCCTCCGGTCGATCCGCGCAGTGGAGACACCCGGGCGTTTCCTCCCGCTCGATTCGGTGCAGGTACCTCCCGAAACATCCGTGTCCGGTGAGGACCTGCGTCAGACGGAAGGTGAGGACGCCGTGCCGCCTCTCTAGCCACTCCTCAAAGAGGGGACTTACCGCCAGTATCGTGGCGTGCCCTGCACGGGGTTGCGACAGTCGCTCTCTCCATGTCGCCATGAGATCGCGCCGGAGGTCTGTCCGCTGAGCGGCAATTTGCCGCGGCAGCGGAGTTTCCTCCCGGCGTAGTGCCTCCGCGCGCCAGTCGTGCAGGCGCGCGAGGACTATCGCCTCCAGATCCCATGGCGGCAATCCGGCAAGCAGGCCCGCCGCCTCGCGGGAGATCGTGCGATACCCACGGACCATTTTCACGGCCACCACTTTCTGGGGCGCGTTCAGATAGTGGGCGGCTCGCCGCCCACTATCGAGTTCATGGAATCTATTTTTTTTTAATTCTCAAAAAGAAAACCTGTCATTAAAGAATACATATTTTTTAATTAGCTAAGTTATAATTTAGTTACAAATATTTCTTCAAAATAACATAGATTTGTACAAAATATTTACTTACTATTTTTTCAGTGACGAAAGTGAAAAATAAAGGCTGAATAGCCGGCCACAGAAAAAAAACAGAATATCGCTGGACATTAGAATAGGCGGGAAAGCGGCAATCCGAACTTTATTTTTTTTTGAGTTGTTTCGTGTTTTTATTTTTATTTTCCTTGTATTCGTAATGAAAAGCACAGTGTTTTAAACCTCGGGTTAAGACTTATTTAATCCCTCGAACTATTGAACCCCGTCTTGGGACTAAATAAGTTACTTTTACCCATAGGGTAACAATGTACTATTTGGTGCTCGATGAGGATTGACAGGAAAGCGGAGGGCGATGTTTGTAAGCTTTTGCAAAATGGTCCCGTCGAAAGTTCGAAATTGTATTGAAAAAACAAACTGGTTGGCGGCGCAGCGTTAGTTCCGTTACAGGCCACGCGAAAAATGCCAGAAGATGCATGTAATAAGTAATAACTTAAAAAAACCACTAGAGGGATGACGTTCACAAAAATAACTAACCGCCTCCACGAGCGAGAGAATCGCGGCGATTTAAATTGACGCTCGTGGAGACGGCCGAAAAGAGAGTCTATAGAAAAACGTGGCAAGGACGATAATATCGCTGCGATAATAAAGCAGCCCCTTAGATATAGAGCGGGTAGTTTTGAATATTAGTAAGGCAGGCAGGAAGTTACTTGCTACCCGCGTAGAAATTGATTTTTTTACCTACTCATTGTCCTGAGTATGTACAGTGTAAATGTACAGTAAAATGGAAGATGTAATGTACGAAAGAAAATCCACTCTTACCGCTGCCTACAACAATACTTACCTTATCGAGTGGATAAGGTGACAAAATTAATAACATACATTAATTAATTTTTATTTAAACAAAAATTAATGTACGAGTATGTCATTTATGGCATACTCACAGAGCATCTATAGGCATACTAGGGTGCTATGGAACTTGGAGGAATGTGGTATACGGTTTTGTGTAACCGATATAGAATTGTAGATATAGCATGTAGTCAGTCTATACGTATGTAGTTCGACTTAGCGCCTAACGCCTTGTTGACGTCATGAAGAGAATCAACATGGCTGGCGGGCGACTGAAAGCGCGCGCGTGTACCGCGACGGTAGGTGGTGTGCTTGGTTCTACGAGACTACGAGTACTCGACTCGATCGACTCGCTCGAGACTCGAGTTCAGTACCCGGTTGACAGCCGGTGAGGCGGCGGCGTGACGTGGTGCTCCAAGCGCGATATACGTGCACGCCGCCTTGCGCGATTTTCTATAAATTGTAAATAAATTTTGTATACAAAATACTTGACGTGCTATTAAAAACATTAACTATTCAGTGTGTGATTTTACCTAAGCTGTTTTTAAAAACAATCTGATATGGTGTTGTTTATTTATACGGACCACGTTATATTATATTGTCTTTGATACGATTTACTCTACTAGGGAGTAACGAATCGCGTAATTCACAATCAAAACATGTATTTATTTATTGAATGACGTATTAAGGGATTATACAGTATGTTCGTTCAGTAATGTGTGCTTGATAACTCGCTCCAATATTAGTGTGCGTTAATGAATGCCTTCAATGGATATAAACAAAAAAGTGTTACGGATGATTTTATATAAATCCTCCGAAGTGTTAAAAAATCCATTTGGAATTTGATGATTATAATATCAACAATGGCGGACCGTGAACGTCCTGCGAAAACCCCTATTAGGGTGGGTTTTTATGACATCGAGAGGACCATCGGCAAGGGAAATTTTGCCGTCGTTAAGTTAGCACGACATCGAATAACGAAGACTGAGGTAAGGGATAGCAAGCAATCGATAACTTCGACACTTAATGCACATGGGACATTCCGCATTACATGCTACCTATTCAGACATTCGGCAGGCAGGTACCTACCTAGTGTTCAATAGGTAGGTACCGATTTACTAAACTAAATGTTGGGCAGGTGCCCAGACCTACGACAACGATATTCCTTTCTATCCATTTCCCTGATTCAAATTTGACGTCTAAATTAAATTAACACGTTGAACGCCGCTTTAATTTTTCAGTCTTTCTGTTTGGGCCGTGGGGGACACCGTATGGTCGACATACAATAGTTCCGTTGGGGCCGCGGGGGACAACATATGACCGCGAGTCAGAGGCGATTTTAAGCGTCTCTATTGGGCCGTCGGGCACAGATATGAAGCTAATATGTATTTGACGTGACCCCCACGGCCCTGCAGACAAACAGATTGTATTTGGTTTTTAGTAAAAAATATGACTTAGAAAAATATGACAAATCATTTCGGGACACGACTTGTTTGAAAGTTCTAAAGGAAAAAGTGTGTATGATAATGTGTTATTTTCTATTTTTCCATAAAATTACTATTTAAAATGTGTTGTAAAATACTGTATACTGTTACTTTTTACTGAATTAGTTAAAATCTGGTTAAAGTAACATAGCTGTTAGGGTTTAATTTTTCGGAGATATTTTGATGAATTAAACTACATGTTTGTAAATCAGAAATATAATAATTATTTATTTACAGTTTTTAATTGAAACAAAATTAAATCAGACTTATTGAGATCAATATCAACGTTACTACACCTATTATTTAATGAATTTTATGGAAACAATCAAAACAAAGAAATGGTTTGTTAGGTTGGGCAGGTTTCACAAAAAGTTACAACTTTTTTCGTCTTGTTTTTTCGTCTTGTTTGTTCGTGCAGGACATGAGCGGGGATGACCGACACCCCGACCCCCGCGGCCCCCGCCAACGAACAACGCGATTTATTTCCGCGTGGGCCATGGGGGGCCACTGTTGAGTGACAGTAGTATTTTGGTAAAATAAAGTCACTAATTACTTTTCTTCGATTTATTTCATGAGATTTGGCACATTTTCTAGCCCCTAAAGCAATAAAAACATAAACGTAAAATTTAACAATCGGGCATTTTTGACCTGGCTCCTTTTACTAAATAATTGAGGCCCATATGTTGTCCCCCACGGCGTTTAACGTGTTAAGGATTTCCCAGCATCAACATCGCAAAATTAAGGGCATCTAAGATAGGTAGGTAGGTACCTGTAATGTAGCATAGGTACCTACTTACACGTACTTATTTGGTACCTACTACACCTGGGAAATCCAAGTTTCATTAAAACATGTAAAAGGCAAACAAACAGGTAATAAAAACTCTTAGTGTAGCTTCTTACACCTTCCTTACGATAAGACTTGATGTCATTACACTAATTGCCCCGAATCTTTACAATTCATCGTGTTTTTTTTTCGCCCCACATTATGGAGCAAAAAAAAGAATCAATTAATAATTTATTTCCGATGTTTATATTGAAGCCGCATCGTTAATGGCAGTGCCATTGTTTGGCTTTTCAGAATCGTAATAGGAAGAGTGGTTACGATAGAAGTCTACCAACCCAATTAATTTTCACTAGGTTTACAAGAAACACATTTAAAGTAAAAGTCATGCCAAACCCATATCTAATGTTTATTTAATAAGTACCTATATACATACTTATTAAGCGGTTACGAAACATAAATAAACCTCAGGATGGGACCGTAAAGCACAATTACGCAGTTAATAAATCATACCTAACCTGAAAATAACTACGACTACTACTACCATCACCCTGTAAACAATACAATGAGCTACGAAGTTACGCAGGATCTCTGTGACTAAGTTGACTGTCTAAGCATTAATGCGTAACAAGCGAAAGTAGAAACCTAAGTGAGTAGGTATAGGTACAACTACAATAAGATACTGTGGAAGTAACAAGTTATCCGTCTTGAATGATGAAAATATTGAGGGAATGACGCAAAAGCCACTTATTGATGACGAAAAAGCCGAGACTTGAGCTTTCAAAATTGCAGTGTTCTCTCGAAGCGAAAATATTTCAGTGTTGCGAGATTCAACCATTTCGCAAATCACAATACTCAGTTACTGAAGATATTCATGCAAGTTTTGTGCAGCCTATAAGGAAAACCTTTAGGCCGACCGTAGGTATATTTTGATGTCATTTATCATAAAAAAAATAGCGAATTCGGATAATTTAACGCGGTGCGTAGCAAAATTGAATTGGTCATAATTAGATGTGCCCAACAACGATAGATATATTAAAAAAGGAAGGAAGCCAGCCGAAGCATCCGAAGTGGCTGAACAGCAATAATTTTACGGCATAGAAAGTATTCCCAAAGGCCGGAATACTTTCTATGCCGTGGAGGTTTTTATCGCCCTATGACTCTCTATGGAGCATTTAACAATTCAACATTGCGATGTAGACACTGGTCTAATACATCATCATTATCATCAATGACAGTTTTTCGCTACAAAACTTAGTCACTTGGCTGGCAAACTACTATTCCTTATGCTTATTTAATGGAAAATATCTAGAATGGAAATACCTACCCCATCAAAAAACCGTCTGGGATTCAGCACTCTGGAGGATGGCCAACCGACAGTCACGAGTAAGAAGAGAAAATGTTGTTGTGCAACTCGGGAGAGGCTTTTACGAGTATATACTGATGTTACGCCAATTAATTAGCTGAATTTTAATTTACAAAAGAATAACATTACGTAATCGAATTAAGTAAACTACCTAGGTACAACTCAGACGTAAACCCAGCTCTCCAAACATAGTCACGTTTCTAAGCCGTATGCCTCAACCATTTCGGGCATAAGTTTTTATTTTAGTTTCAATAGTTAAATGTTTGAATACCATTGTTCAAAATTTTAGCTGTATTGATTTACTTTACAAGACTTCGCCTATTGGAACTTGAACTTACAGCATTGATTGAGAAATCATCGTCGTGACATCGACATTCCTTTTAAATTGGCTAGAGCAACGAATGTATGCCAACGTCCATCTCAGTGGCAAGTACATAGCAACCAGGCGGGATTTAGATTGAACGATCTTAAAGTGTCAGCGACCGTTCGTCTGGTTACCAAGTCATTGTTAAATTGCAGGAGCTCCCCTTTTCTCAGCACGTGCACTCTAAAATGTTAGGTCCACACTAAAGGCACGATTTCCGTCCTCGTAATAGTGCCGATAAGAAAAGTTCAGAATTGTACACCTACATTTTTCAAGAAGCAGTGGAACTCGAAAAGTAATTTTACCCAAGAGCGATAGGAGCAAAATGTCGCTGCAAAGGTCATTTTCTATTTGTAAACTTCAAACTGAAGTATGTTTGTAGCAGATACGGTGGACGTAGATTACATTTTACGTAGTAACTATTAATACGTAGAGGAATTTCAGCACATAGAAGTACCTTAGAAGAAGGCTTCCCACGAATTAGGTACCTATGATGCAAGAGAAAAATTGGCGCTGGCTGTTTTTAGTTTCTTGTTTCGATAATTGCTTCTCTTGTTTTCTTTACTCCAAATGTATAACCATTTGCAAGCAAGTAGTCCAAAAATAAAATATCTCAGTAATTTTTTGTAAAAAAAACATTTTCTCCGAAGAGACTATCAGCATTCAGCTCATAATAATTTGAAATTTCCATCTAGGTAAGGTTCTATCGTACCTACCTAATAGAAAATTGTTGAAGACAAATACGACGTTTCAATTCCAAACTGAAGAAATTACTAATTCAATAGCCATAAGGTATAAAAGGCTACTTAAAGTCGTACGAGTCTATGGCACCGAAGTGGGTCATTGGCCGAATACTGTACATCGTCGTCGCCGTGAATGACTCACGGCGCACGGCCTGCGTTTATGAACGACTTTTTAACTGGCGATTACATCGATTTCAGGGTTTCTGCTACTACAAAGCGGAATATAAATAAAGAGTTTTGTTTAGAATCGACGGTGAAGATGACGCACTACAGAAAGTGACTTACGAGGGCGCGACGTTGAATGAATGCACCATAAAAACTTTTTTGCAAAAAGTAAAACCGACTTCAAAAAGAAAAAGTGAAAAATAACTTTAGCTTCTGAAGTCGGTGACGTTTGTATGATTGATTTAATTTTTTTGTCACCGACTTCAGAAGCTAAAGTTATTTTTCACTTTTTCTTTTTGAAGTCGGTTTTACTTTTTGCAAAAAAGTTTTTATTTTTCACTTTTTAGTGGTTCACATGGAAAGTGCATACCGTTACAATTACAACAAGCCCAAACACGACTAGGATACATTGTCTCATTATGGAGTTCCGTGACTCTTGGCTTCATCATCAGATCTGATGGTAGAATGGTTCTTATCAAACGCAAATGCTTCACTTGTTGTAGAAAATATAAAAATTGCTGTACGTTATCCTATAAAATTTGAAGAGTTCCCTCGATTTCGCCAAGATTCCATCCTCAGATCCCGACTTGGCGACTATGGGACCAACTTGGAAGTATACCCTTTCAAACAAAAAAAGAATTTTTCAAATCGGTTTAGGCGTCTTCGAGTAATCGGGTAACATACATAAAAAAAAAAAAAAAAAAAAAAAAAAAAAAATACATACAGTCGAATAGAGAACCTCCTCCTTTTTGGAAGTCGGTTAAAAATAACAGAACGGACGCCCTCGGCCTTCACTGGTGCTTTACTGTGCGTTTGAAATGTACATGGTTACCTTAAACAAGTGTAGATACCGTAAATCCGGTTTGATGTTTACCCAATCTTTAGTAGGATGTGTGTGGTTTCGGATGTAGGAAAGCTTTTCCTCCAAAAAACTAATACACTTGGTCGACTTGTTGCCAGAAACGTAAATGTTTCTTTGAATTAAAGAGCAGTAGGGCGCTGGCATAACTCAACAACTGTGTTCCAATTTAAACATATTCATTAACAAGTAAATGCGTGAGCAGCACTGCAAACCGGTGTAAATATAAACAAAACGACCAAAAAGTAATTTGAAAAACTTGGCGAAACATTTCGTTTCGAGGAACGCAGCTATCAATCAGTGATTCAGCGTAGTCGGTTGGATGAGGACGAAACGAGCGCCGGCGGCGGCGGCGGGCTGCCGCGTCCAGAAATACCACGGCATCGACCTTGCCTCCGGTGCACGCATCGTGTTGTTTTTATTATTTTACTTTTTTCAGTGCGAGCCGTTAACACCAAGGTGACGGCCAGACATTCGGCGCTGCGAACGCGGAGTCACCGGTTTCGTAGCTCACATTGAGAAACATCTTCATTCATGTTGTAACATAAGTCACCTATGTTCCGCTGTATTCTTGAAAATCTAATCATCATTGCTAATCAGTGTATATGATGGTATCTAGGTATATCTTTGACGTCTCTATGTATACGACAGGCAGTTAACGCAAATGCCACACAAACAATCCATCGTGGTGTAGAATTGATAAACGATGTGTGCCTAGACAGTTTGAATCATTGCGTTGCGCTTGGTAAAATAAAGAAAGCGTGATCACTGTGATCAGCAAGGAGATGCGTGCTTGCCACAACCGCATAAGTCTGGCGAATATTTTGCCAGGAAATCATACAGTATTGCACGTGCTCCGTTTACACTGCTTGAAAAATGTGCGCTTGACGCAAATGCGTTATCTATTTTGGAACTCTGCGTCAGTCGCTGGTTGTTATCTATGCTTTGCAGTCTGGCGGTCACCCTCGGCGTCTTCTCCGTCTTAATTTCGGCTCGTTTCATTTTTCCACACACTATCTTAACTACATATTGAACTATTCATAGATATGTTGAAACTACTCGCACTAGGATCCGTTTATCAACAGATAATTCAGCATGATAACGTGGAGACACGCGTGTTTGTTTGCTCTCGATAAATAGTTATCTCCTGTCATGACGTCAATTGTTCATTTTGAATTGAAATGGCTGTAATAAAATTGTTAGGGACAAATCTTTTTAATTGGCGTACTTATGTGAGGTGACGTATTGGTGAAGTGTTTCAACGACGTTACTGCGGTTTTTCATTTTGCAGTTAATGCGAATAAATTGTCCATGTAAGTAGAATGCACCTTGCATTACGCAGTTTTCCCTTTTATGGCAGTGTCTCTTGTTAGTATTGCTTTTCTAATCAGTGATGTAGAAAAGTGACATGGAACCAAAGAGTTGACAAATTGAATGCTCCGCGTGATGTCTCCCGTTTTTATCCTTGAAAAAGTCGTCTGTAGTGGTCCGGACGACATGATGGAAGGGGGGCACTAGAATGGAGGGTACTACGCTTCCCCGACGGCGTCGCTTCGTACTACATTTACTAGGAGTTTCCTATTCTTGCGTCCATTGTTTTGAAATGTGTGGGCGAAGACTGTAATGGAACAACTTTGAATAGTTGAGGGGACGAAAATATGTTAGCTACAGATGCAGGATTCTGGCATAGCAGAAAATGTCGTCATACTCTTATTGACATCATTAAACCGGTTCAGAGCTATTTAGAAAAAATAAAGTTACTTTATCTCCCTTTATGGCATTTTGTTAATTAGGTCACTATGTATTTCCATTTCGAACATTACTCCAGCCCCCCCCCCCCCCATTCATTTTGATCAAACTCTACACGCCTATCTTGGTACGATTTCATTTTACTCTACATCGTGAAATGTTATCTTCTATTCAGAACGTTTATCAAAAGATACTTATTACGGGCACAGCATTTTGAGAATTTCCCCTTACTACACCCTTGCTAAGAATTGTTAGTCGAGTAGAGGAGAAAATGAATATCATCTGTCTTTCTCCCACGTATGCTGTCTCGCTTTAGCGAGTATATTGATCGTCGTCTAGACTTGTTGATTGTGGCTAAAGGGCTTAACGTCCCTGAATTCGGCCGAAGCTTGGACTCCTGCTTACGAACTAAAATACGTGATTCCTTTTCGAAGACTTATGAATCCAATCTTGAATGGACTCTTTCTAGAGCTCAATGTTGTTCGAGTTCTACTGCAACTTTCCAAGAAAGAAAATGTTTTCCACTTTTTTATTTTTAGAAACTTGTTTAAAATTGTCGTTAGGTATTATTGTATTGGTTTGTTAGAATAATTTACAATAAATCTAAGTGCCTATGAACCAGTGTAATCACATACACTCTGTAGGTACCTAGGTACTCAGTTTTAATTTATAATGCTTTTCTGTCGTCATTAAGTTTGTCATTACTGCTTAGTGTGCATGTACTTGTTTCATTAATGGCGTCAAAAACGATAGCAACCTAATCAAACATCTCTTCATTGTTAAAATTATCATAATTATGCGATCAAAATTCATCGTTAATTATGATAAATTGTGACATGCATATACGATTAGATGAGTAATAAATTGCACAGATTAACAGCTGGTATTGACGTAAAATGTAATGTGTTTGACGTTATATTTTGATAGTAATCCATTTCCGAATTGACTGCATGATTGAATGTGTGTGTGGGAATGCACATTGCAGACAATGTGCCTTCCTCTTCAGTTTCGACATTGACATATTTAGCAGTTCTAGACATATAATAAAAGAGTAAAAAAGCTGTGTCTGTACATTGAATATATTTAAAAAATGATAATTAAAGGGGGTTTAGAAATAGTAATAGAGCACGAATCCAAAAAAAAAAGTCTGTCTGTTTGTTTGTACACGCTAATCTTCGGAAGTACTGGCCGGATTTGAATGTTTTTTTTTTGTTGTAAGTATAGATATTATGTCTGGGTAACATACAAGGCTATAATTTATCTTGGAAACCTGATTACCTGATGTAGAACCGCAATAGACCAGCTAAACTATAAGAGATACAAATATGACACCATAGCAAAAATTGTTCCACGTGATGAGCATTTTCTGCTGAGAGAATAAATTTGAAGATCTGGAACACCTGATGCGGAACTCCAAGAGCCCAGTTATACCATAACACATATAGGAATGACGCCTTAGCAAAAGTTGTTCAATCTGATGAGCACTCTCTGTTGACTTATAAAAATGGAAGATCTGGGACATCTGTCGTGGAACTCCAATAGCCCAGCTACACCATAACACATATAGGAATGACTTCTTAGCAAAATTTGTTCAATTTGATGAGCACTCTCTGTTGATTTATAAAAATCAAAGATCTGGAACACCTGTCGTGGAACTCCAATAGCCCAGCTACACCATAACACATAGGAATGACGTCTTAGCAAAAGTTGTTCTGTCTGATGGACATTTCCTGTTGACTTATAAAAATCAAAGATCTGGAACACCTGTTGTGGAACTCCAATAGCCCAGCTACACCACAACACATAGTATAGGAATGACGTCTTAGCAAAAGTTGTTCAATTTGATGAGCACTCTCTGTTGATTTATAAAAATCGAAGATCTGGAACATCTGTTGTGGAACTCCAAGAGCCCAGCTACACCATAACACATAGGAATGATGACGTCTTAGCAAAAGTTGTTCGGTCTGATGGGCATTTCCTGTTGACTTATAAAAAATCGAAGATCAGAAACATCTGATGTGACAATTATTGCAAAGCTATCACTAATTTCACTGTATAATTATAAAATAACAAAAACTGGGAGTACCTCCACGCGGTTAAGCCGGTAACAGTTTAGGACTGATTTTCGATGACGATGGTATATATCATTGAAAATTTGACTCTAAGTACTGGCCAGAACTCCCATTTATTATTTTATTTTATCGAATAAATATGTCTTCGAGCATACGTTATTTGGAAGAAGAGCGCCGAACACGCACACAACAAAATATTCATAATCTGTTAGAAAGTGAGAGAGAAAGAATTGCTGAAGAGACAGAAGAAGAGCGCGAAGACTTCGACATTCTCTGAACAGAATGTCGATAACATCTGAAGAATCGGGTGTCTCAAGATATAGCCGTAGGGCATCACGACCTTCCTTGGGTTGATAAGAAACGGAGTTCATTTACGTATACTCCTATGATTGAATACGCCACATATTCCGCCATCGGAGGTATGGTTCAAAAGGCAATTGCCCATTTTTGGCCATGAAATGCACACGAAAAAGATTTGTGGTAAAAAACACATAATTAATAAATATGAATTATCAACTTATACACTTTATCTTAAAAGTAAGCAATATTTTAGCGTAATTAATAAGTTTTGAAATGATTACATTAAGGGATCTACAAAACACCCGGCACGGAAGTGTTGCCATTTTTAAAAAGAAACCAATTTATATCGATTATCAATACGTTTTTTTAGTCAAGTGACAGTAATCGACATAAAAACAGACCGTTTCTGACATTTTATGAAAAATAGGACGGTGCTTCTAAACATTATTATACGTTGGAGAAGATACATGGTATTGTCATCAAGTGAAATCAAATTAAAATTATAATCGATCAAAATCATTAAGGTATCGATTTTTATTTAATTGCACTGGCAACCGTTCCTTTATTTTAAAAAGTCATAGTCTATGGTTGTACAAACGTCAAGTAAACCACAGATAATACAAAGTTAACTCTCGACTCGATTTTTTATACGTGTTTGTTATTGTTATTCTGGATTTTACATAATAACCAATGAACTGGCATTAAAATGGACTCCTCGATTCTTCTAACCTTAACGACTTTATATTGATTCTGCTTCCGCTTCATCCGAAACTCCTCACAGAGCTTGTTGTCGGGTGATAACAAGTTATGATGATAGTTTCTACAATGAAATCCGAAGTTTTATTTAACCAATTCTTTCTTTTTCAACATATTGACGATTTCTATAACATTTATTACATTATCTCATAAGTGTGCACCCAAGGCCAAGATCACTATGAAATTTGGGCATGTCCCTTTTACTTTTTGTGAAGCTGTTAAATGGCAAAAAGAAACAAACGGTATGTGTTGCTCAGGTGGGAAAGATCCGTTATTTTCCCGTCCCCGGGCTCTTAGAATTAGACGTTTCAGATCTTCGATTTTGACGAACCCGGTGTCGCTGGCAAAAGCAACAGGATCCGCGTACGAAGTCGCGGGCAGAAGCTAGTATATAATAAAGATTTTATGCCAAATATTTCCTTCCTTTGTCTGACAATATTGTATTTGTGTCGTTGTTTGATACACAATATCCTAATTGTAAGTTCAATAAAATTTAGATGCATTAGACACAATATTAAAACATGAAGCATGTAGCATAATAATCATAGCATGTAGCGTTCAGCATTAGGTAGGGTGCTATTTATTGAAATCGTATGATATTTTACATACGAGATACGAGTACTTAAGCAATTTAAAAATTTAATAGTTGAGTGGAAATCCGGAAAATCTTAACAAAAATTAACCATCTTTGGCCTCACGAATTTAACAAAGCTAACATTAATTTGAATGTCAAAGTATGATGAAACGAAAACTCAAATTTTATTAAGCTGTGAAAACAGTTTGAGACCCGTGTAAAGATCACAAAAGAAAGGAATGATTAGTTAGGTAATTAATGTTAAATCTTATTAAAAGGATCCTTCCAAAATATTCATTTTTAGAAGATGTTTAACAAGTAAATAAAACATATTCTGAAGCTAAACCACTCGGTACCTTTATTGACATGGGTATTATCTTCTCAGGTAAATCCCCATTGCGGTTGATAAAGTCAATTCAACTTTTGCGACTTTCAAGTCATCGTGCATGCAGCGCCAAGACGTCCTGTCTGATTAACAACTAGGTGCGAAAGACACCAGATTCGTTGTCACTGTGTTATGACACTAGTGCTAATTTATCACTGGCCTCCTAATTATAGTTGTAAGGGTTTTGGCCTGTAGGAAACTAATGGCCAATGTGCGTCATACGTATTGTGTAAGCGGTGACACTGATATTTATAGCTAACCATAGATCTAACAGGTAATTTTAGTAGAATAGTCGCTTATCGTGGAGAGATGCTCATGGCATGTAACGCTTGCGTGGATGAACTACGTTTACTGTGATTGACCACTTTCAGCATGACAGTAAAAAACCACGATAGTATGACGGTCGTTACTGTGGTCATAGTCGCAAGTCGGACTGAAACCCCAACTCAGCCCAACGATGTGGTAGGCTGATTCATCTGCGACGGCGACCTCTCGCGTCCGGCCCTGGTTCAATCCATGGTCCGGAGCGAGACGGAATGGGAAGCCGTCATCTCCTTCTGCGAAGCAGTCATGCTAGCGAAGGAACCTGTGGCA
This sequence comes from Xestia ashworthii, assembly GCA_950022955.1. Lineage (NCBI taxonomy): Eukaryota > Metazoa > Arthropoda > Insecta > Lepidoptera > Noctuidae > Xestia > Xestia ashworthii. The sequence continues at coordinate 13,083,647 of OX465561.1, forward strand.
GAACGCGAGAGGGAGAGAACCTCTCGCCCCAGCCGCCGCGGGAGACGCAGCGGGCGTCTGGGGTCACGTGGTGGCCCCTGGCCACCGTAGGCTCGGGCCTGTGGACGGTGAGCTACGGGCTAGCTCGCCGGGAGTGTCAGATCCAGAGTTCTTGTAATTTTAAAACAATTTAATATTACTTATTTAAATATTTTTTTGTTTTTTTTTGATGATTACTTAACAATTTAACTTATTGTGAATCAAAATGATCTTTCAAATTCATACCTAATTACAATAATTTACAGTAATGCCTAAGTAACATTTTTACTCCAGTAAAAACCAGCAGTAGGTACCATGCATCCATAAAACGGAAAACGAGTAAAAACATAAATCTCTGAACGATAGTTGTGAGAATAACATAATGATAGATACATACCTATTACAGATAGTTATGTAGTAAATGCTTCATTGTAGGTACTTACACCAAAAATCATAAGGAAAACTTGAAAAATATTCTCACAGACTGTACACAATTAGTTAAGGTGCACGTAAGCACCTGCACAATGCTCGGTTTCTTTACGTTCGGTTTGTCATATGGGAACATTTTTCTTGCAACATTCAATGTTTAAAATTGAGTTCCCAGAACTTAATTCTAAACAATAGGATTAGCGGCCAGTGACCTCAGTTTTCCCAACCATAGAGGTTATTGCATGATGAACGGAGGTATGAGGTGTATCCGATACTCCATATCCGGATGGGAGCCTGGTACTGGTAGCGTCCTCGGTTCATTTCGTTACAAAAGTCTTTCCGCGTTGTGCAATCGAGATTCCGTGGCGGCCACTTACCTCTGCCCACAACTCACAACCAACCGTCGCGTTGGTACTACGGGCCGTATTGAATTCTTGTGGGAAATTGTCCATGTCCATTCGTATATCTAATGTTTTAATAATAATATTATGAGTAACACATAACATCGGGCCTCGGGTAGCGGTTGCTGTGGCATTACGTTATCTGCAGATAATATAATTGATGTCGCGAACGCTATGATGAAATAATTTGGTTTGGTACACTACATTATTTACAATGAATCCTTGCTGGAGGAAAATGCCACTTAGTTACACATGACGCACACCCGTATAAGGTCATTCCCTTGTCCGTTTGCAAGTCGCTAGCAAGCAATATTCAATTGATAAGGTGGCATTTTGTTTCAGTTCCTGATGTTACTAGATTAAATCTATTACGTTCTTTATTTAATATGTAGTAGATCACATGATCAATTACCTAAACAGTTATTTTCATTAGTTTTTAACCAAACTGTGGTACGGTGTGGTGCGGTGGTGTGGTACTGTGTGTGTGGGTGGTCAAGTGGTCGTAAATGCTACTGTACTGCTGAGCTGCATATGCCCGCGTCAGGCAAAGTAGTCTTAGGTTTTTGCATCGGCAAGTTTTCAGTTACGGTGCCTGGATGTGTGCCCGGTTGATGGCAATAGGGTCCCCTCTCTGTTCTAAGGGACTTTAACATAACTGACGAAATTTGAGTGTAGGTAACTACTATTATGTACACGTCCACCTAAACCCTTCGGCGATAACAGGTGTGATGTTGATAATTGTTTTAACAAATAATTCAATACTTAGCATTTTCTTTTTATTCTCCTTTTTAGACATCCTGTGTAAAATCCCCCCTCTTGGCATAACGACATTAGAATTTCAATCAAACCATTTTCTCGAAACGCTTTTTCTTGAATGGGCTAACAATAGAGCGTTAAAACAGCTAGCTTGTAATCTGTCACGTGGACAGTGAGTTATGCCGCTATTATTCAATAATTAACAGATTGCCACTTAATTGGACCATTACATTTTCTCTTTCATTTGTCACGTCGCCGTCGCTCGTGTCGTGTCACTTTCTACGTTATATCGGACTAAACTGCATAGTACTATTTCGAAAATCTTTGTTACTCGGAACAAACCCGGTGTTTGTTTGTTCGGTACAGGAAAACACGTAGTTTCCATGCCATTTGCAAAGCAGTTTGGTAACGCAATAAACCTATAACGGTTAGAGAACCGTCCTATAGGTTTATTGCGTTAAACTGCTAAAAAGCTGCTAAAAGGCAGAGGCCTTTTCGGCGAAAACTGTTTGACAGATTTTCATTTGCCAACTAACGTTTCACAGAATTTTATTTCGCCTTTTATTTCCCAACCTCACAGTTACCAACTGTACGTTTGGTCTGCTTTTCATAATGACACTTTTTAAAATGCCAACTTTCAAGTAGCAGAATGTTTTAGATTGCGTATTATTTCATTACGCAAAATGTAACGGCAAAAAATCACTTTTGATTACCAAAATTAGTAAAATATGATCACCAAAATTAACCACCATTTTATCGTGATCAACATTTTAATTACCACCAGAAATTGCATCCTAGTCGAGGGAGTTCTGGTCGACTTCTGAATGGTTTATAATAAAAGTCGGGGTACCCCAAGTCGGCCTAGGCAAAACTAGTTTGTCATCAAACACCTCATTAAAATTTGGTGTTCAATTTACTAATGTTAGTGGTCACAAAGTTATTTTTGGTAGTCATTATATTTTCCCCTGTTTATTTTTTATCATTATACCAATGTATGAAAAGAGATTAGAACTGTTATACTGACAAAACGTCATTCGTCTAATGGTTGTGTATGTGTGGCCTAGTGAAATGTTTGGCAAATGATTAATGTCCCAAACGTTTTGTGTCATTATAATAATTAGCTTAACAATAATTCTACCAAATGAAACGTTGTCATACAAAAATTTGGTAATCGTTAGTTGTCAAAGTGAAACATCGGCGAAACGTTGGTTGGCAAGTGAAAATCTGGCAAACAATTTTCGGCGAAAAGGCAGGATACCCTATAGCACATTTAGCTTTGGCTCGCTACTTCACTCCTGTTAGTGAAAGAATTTCCGAAATTGGATCAGTAGTTCCGAAGATGACATACAAACTTACAAAGTTTACCCCTGAATATTTTAGTACAGATATGAAACCCCCTTTGATTATAATCAAAACAATACGAATCTCGTCGGAGTGAACAAAAACGCTGAAGGTACTGAAATAAAGTCCCTAACCTATGCACATAAATACGTAATTACTTGACGAAGGCTTTCCTCTTCAGGTTACGTAAGTCCCTGTGTGAATCTGGAATGAGGGGGTGTTTCCAATACAGTGACGTCAGAGAGTCGTGTGCGCAATGCCGCTATCTATCCAATGAGGTCAATGTCAGAGCAGCTGACCGGTAGTTCAGCTTCTATTACTGCAATTACAATCGTCTCTGTCCATATGTCCTGGTCTAATAATAATATGTGCAAGAACACCGTGTTTGTTAGATTTAAGATAAATGTAAACACGCTTGATACGAAGTCAAATTAGTTACATTCACTTTGTTGATACTATTTCCAGGTCGCTTGGGATTTTCCGCTCTTTAAGCAGTTATTTCTTTTAAAAGGTCGGATTCAGTGATCTGATAGGAATGGATATGTAAAGCGATCGAATAAAGATTAAGATTATACCTAATAATTGAAACAAATACCTAGATATCCATTTTATCATTCATACTGAAAACGAGATATTTACAATGTTAACTATTGATGATATTTCGGCGCTGTTACAAGCACCAATCACGGGTAAACTACAGGGGTAACCAGTCCTGTTTTCAGTGTTAATTATAATATTAGTGACCATGTCAATTTAAACACTTAAATAGATCCATGTCACGCACGTATCTCTACGCATTTAATTGACACTATTTTTGAAGTAGATGTGGCATTTAGCGGTACCTTTATCAAAATATTTTGCAAGACACTCGACTATCTTTTGCGGTGAGCCACATTTCAAAACGATAACAATGCGCTGGTTAAGTGGTTTCTACTTACCATTGTTTAAATACGGGCTGTTTCCAATACCTAGTTTCTGCTCCCAAGAGTCTATAAATTCTTAGGTCAAGCGCAGTCGGACGTACTATTAAGGCGATACGAGCTAAATTAGCAACTCTATTTGTGGTGGTTCAAACTTCGTTTGAAATGCTGTTAGAATAAAGTTCTAATCAGCTTGCACTACAAAGTGGTTGTTACGTCAGCCACTGCGGGCCAAATAGCGCGAAATGAGTGGTTTCGATCGATTTACAAAAAAACTATTGATTGGATTAAAAAACTAAAACAGTATCATGCTAATATATTGCTTGTAGAATTATTTGCCAAAAAATCAGAATGATCGCATGCATATTAGTATGTTTTCTATTGTTTGAAAGATATTTTTAGAGGTAAGTTCGTGATTTCTTTTTATCGAGCCAAATTAATTGTATTATGTTTTCAAAACAGTATCATGCTAGCATATATCCTGAAGAATATCGTATATTTTTCTGGTCTTGTTTATAGCAGTGAATCATATACTTTTAGTAATTATAAAACTCGCGTTTAGCTCGTGTAGTCGCCTCAAACTGGCTCAGGCAGGGAGTATAAATATTTTTGCAAATTGCAAAAGAAAGCGACGTTAGGGTATGCTCTTCAGCTTTCATTGACCAAACACACAATAAATATGTATGTAGAGTTGTGGTTGACCGAACAATTGGAAATGATTACGAAAAATTTGAGTTCCACATGTTTTGTTGTTTTAAATGCTTTCATTGCTCCAAAATCGTTAGACCTTCCCGAAGCTAAAGTATGAGGGAAAATGAAAACATTCGGAAACCATTGTGATATTCTTGTTCATCCATCTATCTCATAAAGGACATCTTTTCATTTTTCTTACGGTCCGGAGATACCTTTTCTTTGCTTGCGACTTGCGAGGACTGCATTGTCCGTAAGAAATAATAGCGCTTTCTTTTCGTGAGGTATTTTCCTGTCTCATAATACTTATAACCCAGCTGCGGTGGACGGATCTGTTGGCGCAATCACGTCAATTGCTCCAATCGTTGGGGAATGACGCTCGTCTTGACGTCACCGCCCCTTTGTAAGCCTGGAAACACACCAGGCACTAACGGAATTGTTCCGTTACGATCGCTGAAAAACCTTTATTAGGTAGCCGTTTAGGCGCTCTGGCACTAAGTGCGAATATCGTTTGGCAGACAGTTGTTAACAATCACGATCAATTTGTAAGATTTCAGGGAATACAAAGATTTGTAGCAAGAGTAAGCCAATAAGTTTTTCTTGAGATTTTTTGTCTATTTAAGTATTACCCAGATTTTGCCTTACAAATTTCCAAGAGCAAACGTTTCGTTTCCACGTACAAAATAGTGATAATTCAATTATCACTGTCAGACTGTTACTAACGTTACTTGTTAATTAACGTTATGTTTACTTTTTGTTGCAGGTAGCAATTAAGATAATAGATAAATCACAATTAGACGCCAGCAATCTTCAAAAAGTCTACAGAGAGGTGGACATCATGAAGAGGCTGGATCATCCTCATATAATTAAGCTTTACCAGGTGAGTCCTATCATGAATACATTTGTAAAGTAGTAAATGGAAACAATATAATACATTCGTGGGATGTTACGATGTAAATATGAGATTTATGTTGCACTCAGTACCTACAGGCGTGATAGGTAGGTAAATAAGTAGGTACAAGCTATAAATGACGACGATGATGATGTCACACAAGATTCATACGAGTAGTTAGCTCTTATAGTGCCGGCAGTTGCAAAAACGGTTAGCTTGACGGTTATTGGGATCAACATAGGTCAGTAGCGGTCGGAAAAGAGAAACTCCTGAGGCCACCGACCACCGTTAAGCAGCGGAACAAAATGTAAGTACATGAATTAGCAGACTTACCGGGCTGATGGAGCGAATAGGTACTATATGCCTATTACGTTGTGCACATTACTCGCTCCGAATAATGCGACAATAATGCCATTAACCGACAAAATGAGCCACTAGTACGACATGCCGTTAGCTGTTCTGACGCGTGAGCGTGACATTACTGTGTTGGCAGCTGAGGCTAGTGGAATGGGGCGGCTGCGGCTTCGGACTCATATTATTGCTTGTAAGGTCATGTTTTGCCCATATTATGAATTACGTGGCAACGAGACCGACTCACATATCTTACATACATCGTTCTGCGCCATTTATGACAAGAAATGTCGGTCTTCAGCTCACGTCTATAGCAAAAACTTGCTTCTGTCTTAACACACTATACTTTGAATACTTTGTCTTTCAAATACTCTTTCCGTCAGGAACTTAGTCAATGTGAATCGCTTTTACGTATGTACAAAGCAAATTTACGTCAGCAATCGCATGTTTGGCTCTCATATTTCACGGCGAAATTTGGTAACTCACATGTATACCTTTCTTATTGGGGAGGATAAAAATAGGTTAACACGTAGGCTTCATTTATGGCCAACCTCAAATAGGATTAAGGTCTCTTTTGGTAAGGGTAATGTCATTTATGGATACCGAAATAGCTGGAACATCAACGGCCAGTGTTGACAGTGACACATTTATAGACATTGAATTTGTCGGTAGTTTTATTATATCTGTTAGTTCTAATTCTAACTTGTACTTACCCATTTAACTTGAGTAAAACCTAACCTATTTAGCTCGGTCCTTGTTCGGTAAATACATGAGCGGAAAGCACTAACGACTTCGAAGGCGAGGACCTAGCCTCGTGCGGAACGCGACGTGTCTAATTGATTAGACGTGCATCACCCTCACTTTACTGCTAACGAACACTTCGAGCCACCAAACGACAAGTGACAAATCAATAATCAATATTTAGTTTGGTGCTAGAGTTACATTATGCATGAGATGAATAAAGGGGTCATTACTTTTTTTATTGCTATAATATCATGATATACTCTCAAGGTGGGCGGCGTCTCGCAGAGAGGAGGCCTGTGTCCCAGCAGTGGGAACATTAATAGGCTGATGATGATGATGATGGGCGACGTCTACTGAAGTTTCAGAGATTTAGAAAAAATTTTGGGTTACGGCCAAGTGCAACACAGAGTATATAATGAAGCGCAATGACGAATTAACTGCATATTTTGGCGTTTACATACAGGGAGGATGTGGAATGAGATTGCAGGCCGAAAATCGGTCGAAGGAGTCACTATTAGCAGTACAGAACTGTCTGAAAGTCTGTAGGTCAAGTGGGAATCCTTTAAATTATATGTATTTCCATTTTAACTTTTTTATTATTGATTTTACAAGTGCTGTGCACACCTATAAGTGACGAGTTCACCGCAACGCTGTTGAAATAGAATAATAATATATGTATTTAATGAGTTAGTGAATAAGTCGTTGGTGTGTCAATAAATAAATAAATGATCGTCTGCTATATGACGAATCAAACGATAACCCACTCAAATTAAGATACAGGTGTACCAAGAAACAAAGATAGCTCTGTATGTTTAGATAATATGCGTCATTGAAGTTCATGTGGGATGAGGACTATAGGAGGTGGATGAGCTCATAGGATGTTATAATTGCATGCACACGATACTTTCTATTGCTTTATGGGTATGAATAGAAAGCAGCACTTGATTCATAAGAAATGCTTCCAGACAGACTGTTAGAATGTTTTAATAAAGTCGGAAACCATTATGAATGAATGAGAAGGCTTCGTAGACTTGATCATTTGAAAATTATTGCTTTTAATAAACACGTTCCAATATTCTTGGCGCTGGAATTTAGTTAAGAAACCGGTACCTACTTAAATCAGTTGTTCGTATAGTATGCACGAAGTAATCCGGCGTGCATACTGATCTCAACATTGAACATAGACCTGATGAAACTAACCAGGCAAATAGGTTACAGCACAATACCAATTCTTGTAATTGGAACAATGCAACGTTACGTAAGCTGGTTTCGTAACACGTGCCAGGGTATGAATGGGTTTGGTAGGTACTATTATTAAAAGCTTGAATGGGTGCAAGTTCCTTGTGTACAAACATTGTCATTGTGAGTGGCACTTAGTGTTTATGCTTTGTCCTTAACCCACGGGAAGAGAACGTTTCCGCTTGTTGAGATGTTATCATTATACAATCAAACTCCCATATCCGTTGTTTTCAGTTACAAAACATTAATGTTACCCTACAATGTTTATTAATAGACAACACAGCACGCTTTTCATTCATTTCCCTGGTGTAGCGATGACTTCTGAACAGCTGGAAGCCGTTTTAAAAAGACAGAACAGAAATACAGAGTCATGAATCATGATCGTATTTTTAGTGATAACTATGAATTTAAAGCCGAGGTCACGGGCGCGGTTAATCTGACTAATCTCGAAAACCTCTATTTTATTAGTGGATTAAAGTGCTCGGGGCCTAAGTGATGTTTCCTTAATAGATTCCATTTACCGATAGATAAACTGCGTGAGCGTATAGTCAGAATAGATTGACGTTATTAACATTTTGTACCGATAAAAATCTGTACTTAGGTTTGGCGATAAGGTAAGGACAAACAAAATTCTAGGACATCACTGTTATATGAAAATATGTAGCAAGGACCAATACCTTATCTTTAATTATTGACGTGTAAACAATTTCACACTATACAAAGAGGTAGACAGACACACGAGCGGCAGCGAAGCGACGGATGGACTGTGTGACGAATAATAGAGAAGTATGGAAAAAGAAAATGCTGCTCTAACCCCAAATAAAGTGGGATAAAGGCAGGATAATACCTAATGATGACATATATTATGTTGACACAATATGATGCTCAATTTATGTGTCTATTGAAAAAGTTGACGAGTACTTACTGAATCGTTTCAATTAAAAAAGTTATGAATTAGAAAAAATAAAAAACGTTCATTTACTCAAAATCTTAAAGCAATTTAAAGAAGGACTTACAATTTTGAATCAAGCACTTTAATATGAGAAAGTTTAGCTGGATTTACAAAAGGCCCTCATTGAATGCCGAGATGAGAACTTTTCCATCAAAATTATTAAGTGGCGTAAAGGGACGTTATTGGGACAAAAGGCAATTGACTTCACTTCAAATACGACCCCCAGATATTCGTGTTGTCTTGTAATTTTACTAGGATATTACTTACCTAGGTACGAGTAGCTACGTTTTTAAGGTCTTTTCCTAACTAGAATAAAAATAGCTTTCGAAATTCGATGTTGTTTATGGCAACTTTACGAAATGAAAAAAAGGAGGAGGTTCTATGTTCGGCTGTTTAAATACCTTTATCTGAATTTTTAGTTTTTTTTTAACCCGGTTGTTTTTTTTTGTTGGCAAAAACGTTTTTCTTCATTGTTTACGTTTTAAGATGTTATAAGGATGCTGGTTGGAATAGAATCAAGTTTATGAATATTTAAATAAACGAGAACAGCTGTGTTTTGTACATTACTATAATGATATTGTCTACTGAATTAATAGGAAGTAGGTATAGGCCATAAAATGAAACCGGTTATTATTTAACATCTTTTGTTTTTGTCAACTAATAAGTAATGTGTGAAAATTAATTCAATTATGGGGCTCTTAAAGTTATGTTATTTTAAGTAGTCTTAACTTAAATAATTATTTATTAGTTCCATCTGGAAATCCCATTGTAAATACTTCATTTAAAGTTTTTTTCGAACTCTACAATTTAATTAACCAGGTACCTAGGTATGGACCTAATACGGACCTATCCTCATCCGTGTTTAGTTGATAAACATGGTGTTTATTTTATATATAAACATTTTATGAATAAATATGAATCTACATATTTTCGGTAGTCGCTCCATATTATGATGACAATAGAGGTAATGAATCGAGATTTGTTACATTAATCTATATCTATAGTTCTTTTAATAATATACCTAATAAAGATTTGGTCCGCTAGTCTATACCTACTTACTTATAATAAATCTGTAGAAGGGTCAATTCTGTACATTGAAAATATTGAAAAAATAATTAGCGGGGGGTGTTGCTGGATCGATATCAAACCCAAATATGTGATTAAAAAAATTTTTGTCTGTCTGTATATGCAGGCATCACGTGAAAACTGACGGTTCGATTTCGATGAAACTTGGTATAATTATACCTTATTATCCTGGGCATAAAATGGGATACATTTTATCCTGGAAAAATACGTAGAAAAAACAATCTTATTTTTCAGTTTTATTCATAGACGAGCTCAACAGCAGTAGCTCAATAGAGGGATCTCCTTAATTATTATAGGCTTAGCCGTATTTGGGTCAGAGTTACTCAAAATGGAGAAATAAACCATCCACGCGAAGACCGACATCCGCGCGGACGGAGTCGCGGGCGGAAGCTAGTAAATAATAAATTAGGTAAGTGCCTAAGTAGTATTTATACCTTATCAAGGCAAGCAACAGAATACTACTATACCTAAGTAGGTACATAACCGGCAATTAACAAGAATTTACCTTAAATTACTCGTTCTGCAATTAATTATTTATTAAATTAATAGGTAGGTTGTATTTAAAATTTCATAATCATGCAACACGAAGGTTTAAAACTAGGTTAGGTACGTATTCTAAAAATCCTTTTTTCCCAGTGATTGCGATTACGAAAAAAAATTACCTTTATTAATTGGTAAAAAGTAATAGCGAACGTTTTTGTACAGACGACGCCTTTATTATACGGGTAGGGGTACTTTACGCGGTCAACGGTCAACCAGCGCCTCAAGTCTACTATTACAATAGTGTCAGAATGAATAGTCGATCATTGATTTCATAATGGTCAAGTTCTGTCAAGTTTTGACAAGTTTGGTAATCCACTAATATAATGGTATCATTATGACTTTCCAATGGTCAACCACTGACACTCCATTGAAAGTATGTCATAGAATGGTAATCTCGTACATATTGACAAATGTGTAAAAATATGTTATAAAAGAAATCTGGCATGAATAAATGTTCGCATTTAGTAGTAGATTTCAAAAACCATTTGTACTAAAGGTTTTATAATAATGGCAATACGACAATGTCATTAAAACACAACTTTATTACGAGACCATTGACCGACCAATGATCGACCATTGTGAATTTAGCAGACTTTAAGCAAAATGACAATGGGATGGGAATGGAATCGTGTTGGAGTGACGAATTTATAAAAATAGAAGTGGGCCCCAGTCTTACCACAGGGTATTACTGTACCAACTGGGATGTGGAAGTTAGATAGGCAGTCGCTCCAATTAAAATACTGGTTTTTAGCAGCATTCGGTTAGACTGGAAGCCGACCCCACTAGTTGGGAAAGGGCTGGGCAGCTGATGACTTTTTTCGGTCGAAAATACCTTGGTAAAAAGGGTTATGGAGGTATCTAATTAATGACATCGTACATCGGGACATAATTCAAGTGGCATCTGCTACCTTATCGGCTAGGCCATTATAACTGCTAAGTAAAAGCAAAAGCCTCTTACACAGAGCCCTAATTAAATAAGCCTTAACATTTCATTAGCGAGCCTTACGTAAATTTAATGACTTCATGGTTTTAGCGTTCATAAAGGACTGTAATTGCGAGTACTACTAAAGCACATACATGATGTACATACGAAGGTTGCAGTGAAGTTAGTTCTGCGTTGTTAGCTATGCTTGCCTATGAATAGATTCAATTTATTTCCATGTTTGGTCAGGAGTTGTACCTATATGAGCAGGATACAGTTATGTATAAATTGGCCTCGTATATTGATAGTAGGTTACTAAGCTCTAGTTACAAAACTTAGTTCAGTACAATAACTTTGGTAATCCATGGGTTTAGAGGCGATCTAAACTAGTCCGAAAAGCTCGTTTCCAACTCTACTTACTATCTCTTGCCTCTATGTATCTATCTACATGTCTACTCCAATAACCGCTTTGCGTTTTACATTCATAATACCTAATATCTAAGTGATAAGAAAACGTCACGGGTTTGTGTTAACTAATCCCAGACATCCTAGATTATCCAATTAACATTTATGTGTAATTGTTTCAGGTCATGGAGACGAAGAACATGATCTACATAGTTTCTGAATATGCAAGCAAAGGAGAAATATTTGGTAAGCACAATTCCCAAAAATAATTATTATTATTCGCTTCGATGACTAGGATTATGTTTACTGGGACGCAAATAACGTTTTAATTTTCTCGAAATGCCAATTAGTTACCCTCTCAACGTAAATGCAAGCCATGAAAATTTTGCTGAGAAATTAGTAACAGATTCTGTTTAACAACAATTACGGAGAGAATTTAGAAGGAAACAAATTATATTAGACTAAACAATACTCGCAGACATATTTGCATTGTTTATTTGTCATACAATATCGTTAGTTATCTCATTTTTCAGACAGTCTGTGTTAAGTATTTAACGTTGGCAAGTTTCCAGAATACGTTCAATGAGATCATCAATCTTTAGTCATTGTAGCCATGTTCACATGTTTTTATTTTACATACCTACCTAAGTACATGAATTATATAATAATAACATGAATAAAGTCATGTTAAAAGAAGTTTATTAAATATAATGTTAGGTACCGACATTGACATTCATTATAATAGAAACAGTTTTAGATTTGTTACTGAATTGTTAAGCTCAATTCATCCGTAATTCAGATAAACAATTCTATTTCGCACCCGTTGATTTACGAACCGCCTATGAATTTGAGAGAAACGTATTCATATGTATTCATCGAATACGTATAGATAAACAGTGTCCCTAAACGCAACTGAAAATAAAACGTAGTAAATAACCTCGAAATCGATTAAGGGTATTCGTTTGGTAAGTTCGTGGCCGCTTTGTCTATGACGTAAGCAGGCCTGGCGTGACGTCACCAGCAGGGTGTCGCTGACGGCGTTGGGGGCGGTGTGGGTGGAAAAGGGAAGCAATTTCGCGCACAGCTGATTACGTTCCCCCAAAATCCAACTGCGATCTCCAACGCTCGAATCCCAGTTCTTTTGCATGAATTTCATTAAATATGAACTCATCAAAGATTATGATTCATGCCAAAAGAGTTTTATGTTATATAAGTGTTTCTGATTTGTAAGTGGCTTCATATTTAAATCATTTACCTGGTTTTTCAAAAGTGGCGAGTTGTTTCACTCATTTTTCGCGCTACACACTCGAACGAAGGTTCCGCTCTAACAGGCTTAAGTAATTATTACCATTCATTTTTAATGAGAGGGAAATGTATTACTAATTTCCACAGTTATTGTAAGGCTCCTTTTAATTAAAATTAGCTAAGGCGGAAACATTGTTAAGATTTCCTTTATTTAACTTACCAAGGATTTAATTCGGCTTTTCTTTGTAAAGTTCTACGTTATAAGTACAAAGACTTTATGGATAGGCAGATAGGTAAGCGCTGATGGAGGCATCGTATAGGTGTAGTCACACTGACCGTCACCACACTCACCACCAATGAAAAGAAGACCATAAAACCATTAAAAGCTCATTGTAGATGGCGCGACCATAGCTAGGTCCCAATGTGACCAATAGGGTCAAGCTATTTTAAAAATAAAATGACATTACCAGATTTTCAACCAATGACGACGCTTGGATGGTTCCAAGCTGGTGCTATGCCATTATAGTTTCACAGTTGCCATCCCCATTTGCACAGCTAATAGAAAATCACATAACATTATGTTGTTAAAAGCAGAGACTGTCTGAAATGATCCCCTCCCATTTACGACACCCAGGGGACGGCAGGGCTCAACATCTGCCTAGCAAGCGTGATTAATATCGTTACTCGCCGGTTCCGCCTCGCCATTTTAGTCCCCTGCACTTTGTCCCATCATCTCAAAGATGTAGGTGTATTATAAGTATAGTAGTAATTAATACGCGATTGCAACTCGATGAGAAAGCAGCCACAACGTGCATTTGTTTGACTTGCAACACCTGCGTCAGGTGTTTTCATTTCGAAGCGGTAGAATTTACAATTCCTGTTTCGCTGCAGCTTTTGTTATTAAATACTCGAGGTTCGGCTGTGGCGTAACATAACTTCACAAATGTGGTAGCATCCATGGAACAGAACGTTCTACTTACTGTCATGTGCCCATATCGTTACGACGGTGAACCTTAACCAGGTCTTTTGGGACCAATCACACACACGACCTATACCTCCCTTAGGACGAGCCTTTTAGGTCGGATAGTAACTTCCTGGTCTGGTAATATTTATACATAGAAGCCCAGTTCAACTTATCAACATGGGAATCGAACTCTGGACCTCAAGGTCCGCAGCTGTTCTTGTTAGTGGATCGAGTTTGAGTGGGTGATAAACTCTGACCCACTTTAATAATAAACGGGACGGGTTCCCTGTAGTGTTTGAGCATCGCATGGAGGCCCACGTTTTGCCGAAGAAATCCTTATCGTCTTTTATATAAATATTTTGTACGTACGCCTGTTATTACGTACTTATTTTTAATGAACTCGGCGCTAAAGTTATCTAAAGCAAGTTATTAATAAATAATAATAAGAGCTTTGTTCTTGCAATACAGCTAACTGCTGTTACGTAATAGTTTATTCACCATGTCGACTACTATTATCGATAGTAATGCTTCAAAGAAAATGGTGAAAATAAACAAACGAAGGTAGTGACATTAAGACAATTGGTACCTATAAATAGAATCCATTATTATACTATAGGTATTATTCATTCAGGGCCCCAATTCTGCTATTGCAATAGTGTCACAATGGTCTATTGATATCATAATTGTTCATTTTGACAAGTTTGGTGATCTACTAATATAAAGGCGTCAGTATGACTTTCCAATGGTCAACCACTGACACTCAACAACTGAATGACTGACTTACGCGGTAATATGCCAGCATTTTGGCAGTTCCTTTGAGAATTAGAGCCGAAGTTTGCTCAATTAGCACCATTTTGTATTGCAATAAATATAGGCTTCTCTAATAAAGATAATTTAAAACACTTGTAAGAAAATAAATCAAAACAAACAAAACATAAAAGCCAAAAAAATATATATATAAGTATATATAATAGTCATGTCACATTTGACTTTGTCTGCTAAAGAGATAAAATATTATTGAGTTGTATAGTTTCACATTTATCCGCGTTACACATAACTTAATGTTTTTTGCTATTTACGAACTTCTTACTACTTCAGATTGCTTTTATCACAAATAAATAATAATGTAAAAGTATATAATAAATGAAATATGGCATGAATAACTGTTTAAATTTAATAGTATATTTTCGAAAATTATTTTTATTAACAGGTTTTATAATAATGGCAATACAACAATGTCATTCTAACACAATTGCGAGACCATTGATCGAACCACTATGATGAATTTAGCAGATTACGAACTTTTAGCAAAATGACAATGGAGATCCCATTGTCATATATCAACAATTATGAAATCAATGATAGACCATTGTGACACTATTGTAATAGCAGAATTGGGGCCCTGATCTGTATAAGACTTTAAATATTTTTATATGTATACTTAACTATTACCCACAACACACACTCACACATACACACAAGGCCATAAACAAAAAACAACCAGCATGCAATTCTGTGTAGCGGCTTCCTCCTAATCTCGCCTAGGTATTCAAATTATGTTACTCACTCTCCCTGAAAAAAGGCGTATGTCATACTGTCGGATAAGCAATCATTTTACCGAGTTCTCCTTTATTTATATTGATAGGTACATTCGTTCACGATATACTATAATCAGTTTTACGATCAATTTATGACGTAGTTTCAGCGGGCGACAATAGCGAATACGTAAACACTTATCTCAGTTCTTTATTATAAATGTTTCTATGTACTGTCGGTAGGTAGTAGTAGGTACCTAAGTTAATGTATGTGGGAGATATTCTAGCTCTCGTACCTTTGTATTCAGATGCATCATCATTTTAACGGAAACTACCGATAATAGTCCGTAGAACAATAACATAAGTGTCCAAACGAGTGACGAGTTGTCATTTACGACAAATTGTATATTATATGTTTGTAGGTATGTAAAACATAATGTACAAAGGCATTGCATCATTATATATTATAATAATGTGTGGTCTCTCATTTGGTGACCATACATGATTATTGTCAAACGGCACGAAATTGATGTCATATTTTTCATGGAAAATGCAATCGTACATGAAAAATGTAATATTCCATCCTGGCTTTCAATAAATACTAGAAAAGTACCTACTTAAACTTTCTAAATCTTTTCCTTTGGGCTGCGCGTGCGACTACAAGTCCATTTCATTTCGTTGAGGGTAGATTCTTATAGCATTTTAATGTCTATAATGTTGATTAACATCACAGAGACAAAACATACGTCCAGATTTCTGTGGTTAACATCAACATGTTGCTTGCAGACTACATCGCGCGGTACGGCCGTATGGCTGAGCAGGCGGCGCGGCGCAAGTTCTGGCAGATCCTCTCCGCAGTGGAGTACTGCCACGAGAGGCGCATCGTACATAGAGATCTCAAGGTATGTGGAGTTGAAGAGTCAGAGAAAAGGCACGAACTAGACTGTTATGTTTAAGGCCGCAAATTCGGAAGAGCGTTGCTTGCAGCGGGCAGCGGGGTGTTTATTGGAATTGCCAGTGTTACTCGGTTACGCCCCGCTGGCGCTGGTTCCGCTACACGCCACAAGAAACGCTTTTGCGAATTTGCAACATAAGGGATGGAGTCTGTCAGTGGACAGAGAACCCAAACAAAGTGCAAGCGATGGCGTTGATGGAAAAGTAAAAAATGCATTTGGTTATAGTTCTGTTCAAACTATATGGCGGCTCGGAAGTTAGCTACGAGTGACGGTCTATCGGTCTGAACATAACTATAATGTAATTACTGGATTGACATAACGAAAGCCTATGTCAGTTCTATTGAAAGTTGGCCGTGGCTAGGCTCTCTGATTACTTATGAAAATGATGATTCGTCTGTAGTGATATCTTCGACTTTAAAATAACAACTCTATTCAGAATACCTACACGTGTGGATAGAATGACAAAACATTAATACAACTGTAAGGTGCCTGTTAAGTTTTAGTTCTAAGTGAAGTGTAAAATTTCTAAAATAACATGAATGAATGAAACGACTTAGCACTTGGGAAAATAATTATTCAGTAATGTAAGTAATGTGGCTAATAGAACTAATAGGTATAACTTTCATTAGCGCCTATAAATTACTCGGGGTAATTTATTGCCGGCCAAGTAAAGCGCGAAGCCTTGAAATACTAACCCATTTAGATACACCCAGTATTTATTATACCGACTGGCAGGGAACAGGTTAATTAAAAATAAAAATAGCATTTTAAGCTGCGGGGACCGGTATAATTTTAATAACGTAAGGGACTTAAACCCCTTACCTATCGTGAAAACCATTCCTACATTCCGAAAGCTCGCACGTTATTCCGAGAGTTGTAAATTTATCTACTGGTTAGTATAAAGCGCAGTTTCCACCGCGAAAGAGTAATGGAGCCGGAAATGGCTAAGCGAAGGGTACTTTGTTTTTATGAAATAGGTTTGCGTTTCCACCAAGAAAGAGTTTAATCGTTTGATTCCCACCGCAAAAGAGAAATGAAACAAGAATGAGCAGAGCGAGCTTATTTTTACTCTTTTTGCCCGTTGAGTCATTTCCGCCCGACTTTTTGTTGGTGGAAACACATGTAAGCAGTTTTCTCTTGCGAGGTAAAAGAAGTCATGAATGGGTCCGCTCCGCTTGCGGTGGAAACTAAGCGTAGTTCGAAACTAGACTAAAATAACAGCGTGGCTAAGCATTTTGCATAAATCTATCAAACTTCACTTTAGTTAGTCGACGCCGAGTAGTTTTCCGAGCACGTGGTTTTAGTGCTAAAATATAGTTACGAGAGCGTTTCAGTGTCCTTTCAAGCATCACTCTACTTTCGTACATCTAAGCGAATCCCACAACTTCAACTATAAAATAAATTAATTCCCCTCTTTGCTGTGGTTGTGCAAAATTAATCTCAAGTTTCTTTTCAAGAGAGAAGTTTAAATGTGTTTCGTAACTTTAATAGAACCACTTGTACATAATATGAGAATAGGAAATTATTGTATCAAAGTTTTACAGCTGTTTGGACTGAAAATAATCATGAAAATGTTGTTTTTGTTGGTCTTCGGAAATTATAAAGACCGAAGAGAAACATGGGTATAGTGGCGGTACTTTCATAGAAGCCAACTTCTAATCTTCTACTCTTCATGGTGTATGGTTTCTGAAAAGTCTGCTTGCCTTATGGACTTGCCGTATTGTTGGATCCTAGGAACGATGGTCCGTTTATTATAAACCTCTTGGATTATATACTATTAATAATGGGTATTTTAACGACCACTGCTGTGTAGCACCTTGAAATGACGCGCGACTTGCATACTATTCGTGGTGCAAGGGAAAACTGGCGACATGAATCATGGTATCCAAGTACAAAGTTTAACTTCCTCTTCCATGAATGAGGCCATTCACAAAAGTTATACATAAAACATTTTAGGACCTAGAATTACACGTCATATTAAATAAAACTTTCCTTCTAGGCGGAAAACCTACTACTGGATGCCAACATGAACATCAAGATTGCAGATTTCGGATTCAGTAATTACTATGCGACAGGCGAGCTTCTTGCGACGTGGTGTGGGTCCCCTCCCTATGCTGCTCCAGAAGTCTTTGAAGGGAAGAGATATACCGGCCCAGAAATTGACATATGGGTAAGTAGTTTTTACACTCGCTCTCATTCACTAAACTTGCTGGCTGAAAAGTCCGTGAATGAATTAAATAAATATATAAAAGATTTACCGGACGTCAATCGATCGACATTTTCCAATATAATGACTCAATTTAAAGTCTATTTTTATACCCTAATTTATTTTTCACAGCTGTGTAGAGTGTAGACGTAATTTGGCTTCTGCTTTCGTCACAATCAACGCAATTGACACTATATTTCTTATATTTAACGTCATAGCACTTATTTACAGTTTTATTATTTACGACTCTAGTATAATAAAAATAAAATGTCATTTAGAATTATTTTTATCGGAAGTTTTGTTTTGAAAGTAAACTGTCTGATGCAATTAAGGTTCCTCATTTAGATTCTGGGTTTATTTTTAGTTTAATTAATGTTAAGTTATGCACAAAAGCTGCACTAAGGAACTGTTGTACTCGTCGATAATTTTCAAGCTCATAAAAACACCTCTGAATTGTTGTAGATATAATAATAAAAGACTTTTCTTTACCTCAGTAGGTACTAATGATGATGTACTGTCCTCAGAGTCTCGGCGTGGTGTTATACGTGCTCGTGTGTGGGGCTCTGCCTTTCGACGGCTCCACTCTCCAGTCATTACGAGACAGAGTGCTCTCCGGCAGATTTAGGATACCATATTTTATGAGCGAAGGTAAGCGACAAGATACTCATTATGTCTCAATATGTAACTTATCGAAGTTTCAACGCTTCTCATTATATCGATAGGTAACACGATACGCGTGAAACCGACGTGACATTTTCCAGCCAGTATTATATATGTCACCGTAAAATTGTCAAATACGTTATATTGTAATATCTCTAGCGATATTGTAAAGTCTCGAATTATTGTCAAATGAACATACTGCTTACAATAAAACGCATTATTTTTCGTGAAATGCATGCGATGGTAGTCAACTACGGGCGGTGTGGAGTGAAGGAGGGGTCCCCCTTGCCCAGTGGTACCACTCTCATGAAAAGATACTGTACCATTCCTGAGAAATATCGATTAATATAACCTAACCTTAAAACACTTCATATTCCCCTAAAATGCATAGTCGACGAAGCCCCGCTTCGCGGGGCCCCTATTTCCGAGTGCAGGGTTTAAAGGAACCTAACTAACCTAACGGGGGGGTGCCCCAAGTCCCGTTTATGGGGGCAAGAGATACTTCCGTATGTTCAGTTGACAATAATTCGAGACTTTACAATATCGCTAGAGAGATACACGTTATATTGTAATATAACGTATTTGACAATTTTACGGTGACATATATATTACTTATGTATATTACTTATCTATAAGTAGATTGTGCTGCATACATATGCAGCACAATCTACTTATAGAATTTAATACTGATACTTACGTGTTTAACAATTTTACGGTGACATATACATATATGTCACCGTAAAATTGTTAAACACGTTATATTACAATATAACGTGTTTCTCTCTAGCGATATTGTAAACTCTCGAAATATTGTCAACTGAACATACGGAAGTATCTCTGCCCCCATAATCGGGACTTGAGACACCCCCCCGTTAGGTTAGTTAGGTTTCTTTAAACCCCGCACTCGGAAATAGGGCGAAGCCGGGCTCCGTCGACTACGCTTTTTAGAGGAATATAAAGTGATTTAAGGTTAGGTTATATTAATCGGTATTTCTCAGGAATGGTACATTATCTTTTCAGGAGAGTGGTATCACTGGGCAAGGGGGACCCCTCCTTCCCTCCACACCGCGTGAGTTGACTACCATCGCATGCATTTCACGAAAAATAATGCGTTCAAAAATACGGACATTAGTGCAATATGTATTTCAACTTCAACCAAAAACAAATGACACGTCAATGACGTCATGCACGAAATGAAAAGGACAGAAATATAGTTCTTGTAGTTCTATCAAACAAAGTTCGAGACATGTCAATTAATTACTTTAATCGATATCATATTTTAACTTACAATTAATGATAGAATATTTCGGTTTAAATAAACCCCTTTGATGGGACTAAAACTTTTTTTTAATCAAATTGAATAAACGCATGCACTTGTTTGTCGCAACATGGTACCGAATGGCCGCTCTTCGTGCGAAGAAATTGGTATATTTTCTTTCAAATAATAAGATTGCGTGGATAAAAACGACACATATTAAGAATGGTGTTTTGTTTCACCATAATAATCAAAAACACGTAAACTCTAAAAACTTGAATTTTCTTTTGTGGATTTTATAGGGTTTTGTAACAAAAAAAATGAAATATCTATAAATATCGTGGATGAATTCGGCACAAAATATTATATTGAACGACAGATATCAGTACTCTAAATCGCGTAACACCTATTTCACCAATTGTAATATTCTTTTAGATAGATAGATAAAGCTAGTTGGGCGACGTGTTAGGTACTTGTTAATTAGAAGGATTCCCGTGGACAGAGATGACACAAAATGCCTATGTATATCAGTTACTACTTCGTTATTATAATGAAAGTTAAATTTTCAACTATAATTTTCTTTTCGTGTGATAGTGATTAAAAAGACAAATAGCCAAATTTCTCCCTACGCTAGTTCCTAAAATGACACAAATTTATATAGTAGGTCAGGCAAATGGTCCGGAAACTATATGCAAAAAACAAACAACTTTAATATTTTTGAAACCTCAAAACCTAGCGCTACCGGACTAATATAACGAAAAGGAAAAATATATCTCACAGTAAGATTGTACGCTGGGCGAGCCTCGACATTGCTTTCTTCATTGAAGACCACTCAAGGTTAGATACGTCACAGCATTGTCCGACTATCGTACCGAAACTGTAAACTAAATTACCCTTGACGCTCTTACAAATGGATGACGTATGTGCTTATCGACAGGCCTTAATCGTTACGATTCTAGCTAAACGTTTCGAGATCTCACGTTTATTTAAGTTACAAGGCACGTACGCGTTAAGAATACCTTCGCGGACTAACAATTTAAAGGGCGATGTAGGCGAAACGAAAACTCATTTGCTCAAAAAGGTAGACATGCAGGTAACAATGCCAGTTTCCTCGCGTCGAGTTTCAAAAGAAAACCGTTTCAGTATGAGCAAGTTTTCAAGTGTTACCGAGAGATTAAGTATAGCTCAGACTTACTGACACGTTTCGACTAACTTCACCAATTTTCTTTTTAATTAAGGAGGTTCTTTGTAGTAGCCATCACGTCAAGTGTCTTAATAGCTTTGAGATATTACGCAGACTTCGATAAAATGAAGCTTTTTATTTTTGTTCAATTAAGTCCCTGTTCCATCGTGAGGAAACCGGCATGTCCTAGAACCATAAATTCGAAGACATGTGACATCTACCAATCCGCACTGGGCCCGCGTGGTGGATTATATAGCCCATTCCCTCTCATAGAGAGGAGGCCTGTCCCAGCAGTGGGAACATTAATATGCCGATGATGAAGTCCCTGTTGTACAAGTTTTTGGGTACGTTCCTTTTTCAATCTGTTTTATTTTTAACCATGCTTTAGGTATAACGAGCATTGTGTATTCTCTCGTTTGAATTTATAATTTCACTAGCTGACCCGCGCAACTTCGTCTGCGAGTGAGGGTTAGAGAAAGTGTGAGTCACCCTTAAAAATAGACATAATTGCTATCGCAGACTTTTTTTTAAAAAATGAACAATTCCTTCGTACGTGATTGCTGTGTAACTTTAACCGCGTTATGCAGTGCTTGCAACGGAAGCAAAGAAAAAGGAATAAATCTTTGTTTTTGGGAGATTTTTCATTGATGTTCCGCTCCTATTGGTGATTTTAGCCTTCCTTGATGAACGGGCTGTCCAACACTAAAATATGTTTTTAACTCGAACCACCATTTCCTGAAATTAGCGCGTTCAACCAAACAAACAAACTCTTCAGCTTTATAATATTAGTGTAGATTCAAGTAGGTAACAATTTAATTTCTCGGAAGTCTTTGCATTAATCGCTCATATATTCTACTTATGGTTTTCCAAATAAGGGCTTCCCTCGAAAGCTTGCCCATGCTCGCTCACTGGAGACGGCTGCACACATAGTACACCTATGTGTGCAGCCGTCTCCAGTGAGCCAGCATGGGTAAGTCGTATCTATTTTGCATTATAGTGTGTTTCTTATTTTTACTTTTTTTTTTACTAACATTAGGTTAATACATAAATGGATTGTATTTGATCTGAAATAAAATTTATATTATTATCATTTACGTTTGCTTCCTTAGACACTTGATGACAGTCGTACTCCAGCTAGGTCGAAAGTTCTCATCAAGGTGCATGCAATAAGCCGGGACACGATATAGCTGCTGTAAACCGTTAAAGACTTCTTGCAACTGCCTTTTGTCCCCATCGTTGGACCGTCAATGACAGTCATACTCCTGCCAGGTCTAAAGTTCTCATCGGAGTGCATTAAATGAGCCGAAACACGATATAGCTGCTGTAAACTTTTGGGGACTTCTCGCTACTGTCTTTCATCTCCATCGTCAGATCATCGATGAAAGTCGTACTCTAGTTAGGTTAAAGGTTCTCATCAAGTTGCATGAAATAATCCTAAGGGCGCTTTCAATTTACACGTTTCGAGTCGTACAACAAACGCACGCTTTGGCGCCGCAGCGGCGCGACACGAAACGTCTAAATTGAAAGCGCCCGAAACACGATAAAACTGTTGTAAACTCTTGCGGATCTGTTGCAAGGCCAACTGCCTTCCATCTTCATTGACGTACCTTTGGTGACCATTTTAAAACCAAAATGTTTTAATCTTCCATTTCAAATTTTTAACTCTACGTCCCATGAGGACGTGTCTTAAAAGACCTCTAAAGCTTAGAAACCTTCAAATATAATACGGTGACATTCGAGACATTCCAATTTTAGAGTATTAGCGCCAAGGTTTTATGTGAGTTCAACCTTTTTGAATAAAATCGGATTGAGTTTTCAAACATGTGTCAAAATAAAATGTAGTTTAAATAAAAAGCTCTGAGCATTGATATCAACTTCGAAGCAAATCAGCGCCATGGCCAAAATAATTATTTACCCTTTTTTAAGCCATCAGGGGTTAATTTCAATAAAATACGAAACACGTCTTCCATCAATTCTGTTAAAAAGGTTTAGCAAAATTTCGAGTAGGTAGATTGAACCAAGGAATCACGTTGTCTCTTACAAACTTTGCCTCCCTTTTTTATCCCCTTAGGGGTTCAATCTTTTGCTACGCAGACGACACCCTGGTGCTGGCACAGGAGAGGTCGCACGAGGCGGCGGCCGAAGTCATGACACGCGGGGTTGCGATAGTCGTTGAGAGGATCCGGCAACTGGGTCTCGAGGTGGCATTGCACAAGTCCGAGGCCATGTGCTTTCATGGGCCTCGGAATGCGCCACCGTCGGGATCCACACTGACGGTAGGAGGGGTTTCCATCGGCGTCGAGTCGACGTTGAAGTACCTAGGACTCGTCCTCGACAGCCGGTGGAACTTCGTGGAGCACTTTCGACGTTTGGCCCCCAAGCTGGAACGGACCGGGGCTGCCTTCAGGCGGCTCCTGCCCAACCTTGGGGGGCCAAACGCCTCCTGCCGCAGGCTCTATGCGGGGGTCGTGCGGTCCATGGCCCTTTACGGGGCCCCGGTGTGGGCGCGTTCTTTGAGGCGGCGAGCCGCTCACTATCTGAACGCGCCTCAGAAAGTGGTGGCCGTAAAAATGGTCCGTGGGTACCGCACGATCACCCGCGAGGCGGCGGGCCTGCTTGCCGGATTGCCGCCATGGGATCTGGAGGCGATAGTCCTCGCGCGCCTACACGAATGGCGCGCGGAGGCACTACGGGGGGAAACTCCGCTGCCGCGGCAAATCGCCGTTCAGCGGACAGACCCGAATCGGGCGGGAGGAAACGCCCGGGTGTTTCCACTGTGAGGATCGGCCGGACGACACGGTGGAGCACACGGTGGAAGTCTGCCCTGCGTGGGGGGAGCACCGCCGTGTCCTCGTAGCGGCGATCGGCGGCGGTGACCTCTCGCGTCCGGCCCTGGTTCAATCCATGGTCCGGAGCGAGACGGAATGGGAAGCCGTCACCTCCTTCTGCGAAGCAGTCATGCTGGCGAAGGAGGTGGCGGAACAAGAGAGGGAGAGAGCCTCTCTTCCAGGCCGCCGCGGGAGACGCACCGGGCGTCGGGGGCCACGTGGTGGCTACCGGCCACCGTAGATGTGGGCCTGTGGACGGCTAGCTATGGGCTAGCTAGCCGTCCGTCCGTCTAATGACGACAGGCCGTGTCGAAGACGGCGCGTTCGTGTTCCACGCGCGCCTCAAAGAGATGGCAGCATAAGGGGAGGGGCCCGCAAGGGCCGAAGCCTGCCGGGGTTGCGGGCCTATTCGAAAGAGATACCGCGGCCCCGGAACATAAAGGGCGAGGAAGGAACATGGATGGGTTTTAGTCAGTAAGAGTCTGACACTCCCTCCCGCTCCGCCCAGAGTGGGAGAAGTCATTTGATGATTTCCCATCCTAAAAAAAAAAGGGGTTCAATCTTGAAAAATTATTCTATACCGGATGCCTACATCATATAAAGAACACACCCTGCTAGTTTCAGGTCTCTACGATCAGCGGTTTAGGCTGTGCGTTGATCCATGAGTCACTAAAGCTAAATCGTCAGTCATTAAATCGTTATTCTGTGCGTATTCAATATTCACCTCAAAAATCAAATTTCAAGGAAACTGAGAAATTGTATTATCTGTATTACATTTGAAGTATCTCTAGCAACTTTTAAAGGTTTACACTTCATTGGATTTTATTCTTTATGTGTATGAAGTTAATTAATTTTAAACACAAAACCCTCTTTTTTACGTCTCTGGATGTTTTTTTGTTTAATGCTGAAACAGGTATTTCTTTATTTTTAATAATAAGTATTTACTCAAGAGTTTCAAGATTCTAGAACCATCAAAAATTTTTTTTTCATACTCGTACAATCGTTACCCCCCTTTTCACCCCCTTTTTCCAAAATTTTCCATAATTTCTATAGCCTAAATGTTATTTTGAGTTTATTTAAATAGATTAGTGAAGTTTTCATCAAAATCCGTCTAGCAGTTTTTACGTGATGCGCGGTCAAACAAACAAACAAATAACAAGATTTTTTTTAAATACAAGTTTTTTTTGTAAGTTTTTGACTTTTAACACTTCCACGACCCCTGCACTATTTAATCCATCCATCAGCACAATGTTTTAAGTGCGTTACATTGAGTTCTATTTTGCATATTTTTTGCGTAAAGTTACTTAGTTTGATGTACAGAATGCTTGGTTAACGGCTTTGTGATGAGGTGGTTTACACCCTGTATGTCACCGTAAAAATGTCAAACAGGTTATATTAAAATATTACGTGTTTCTCTCTAGCGATATTGTAAACTCTCGAAATATTGTCAACTGAACATCCGGAAGTAGATACGATACTGAAATAGCACTATTACATCGAACGAGACAATAATAAACCGATTATTTCTTTTGTAAATCCCTTGTTAATGCTTGCTTACCATGGCAATGACACTATCAATATATTTATTAAATAACAAGATTATATCTTGATTCCTGATAAAAATATTGTAAAAATGTACACGTAAAAAACTTTCATGAAGTGAAAGAAAAAAGTAAAATAACTCGAGCTAGAATTAAATATGCTTTCAAGTTATATTCGTAACTTGTTATAGAAGTTATTTGAACCACTTAATACCTACATAGATAACCTACTACGCATGAACCGACAACTCTACAAAGTACTTAAAGTAGAGCAGCTTTATAAATAAATTCACAAGACTCAGAAACGTGATGAAGACTCGTGTAAAACCAAGTTTAAAATAATTTGTTGCCAAAAATACCGAAAAAGTTACCTACCTCCCCAAAATAAGACTTGTTCTTAATTCAACAAGGTTAAGGAAATTTTTTCTTCTTAAATAAACAACGGAAGTCGGTGAAAAGTCCTTGAACACATTATGGTACTTAATGTAAGAACTTCCAACTTTGCTCTAAGTAACAGATTTTCCTAAAAATGTCAAATCAATAATATATAGTAACGCTGTCACAGCAGTATAATTTATGTTTTTCCGCCAGGCTTAATACTTTAAATATATGCGTAATAACACTATCGGAATAATTACATAAGTATAGATAAACTATTCAGTTTTAGGTAAGTTTTAGGTATATACGTCAAATTTAATGCTTCTAAATCCAAAAGGATAACCGTAATTAGTCGGTTTTAATGAAGCATTCATTACACTAGACTGGAAACTATTGTGAACGTGGAAGATAAAAAAATAATGAAATCGATAAGCGGCCGACCACTTGCGTCATCGGCATGTTCAATCATGCATCCCGTGGACCGACCGCGAACACCGACCAATAAATTATGACTGCCCAACACGTATTCTTGTGGAAATAACTTCAATTGCTCGACTTTATCTTTATTTACAGATTTGTTGAAACAATATTTCAGACAATTCTGAAGTACGACTGAAATGAAAACCTAATTCAAAGAATTTTCCAAGTGGCACGATTAGCTTGTAAGACTTCTAGTAACCAATGAAATTATGATTTAAATTTCCTGAAATGGGCCGACGCCAAGAGCTATTAATTCAGATTCGATTACCAAGGAGCCTTGGATTTCTATTATGTTGAGTAATTCAGGCGTATGAATTACACTGATAAGAAAGTTAAAACGACTCCTTTTGAAGTCAAATCGCTGTTCACTGTTATTGAGATTCATTTCATGGCCTTCAGCAAGATTATCGTTTTTCTCAGTAGAGACATACTTAAAATCAAATAACGAGCTTTACATGCAATGAAGACGTAAGTAATTATGAATGACGCAGGTGATTTGGAGATTTGTATCTTGTAAGTGCTTTTACGCATTTACAATAAAAAACATCAAATACAAGTCATTGCTTGCTTTGATCGCAAGAGAAAATTAATTTTCACGTAAGATATACACGTGAATGATGAAAGGTATCTTAATACCCTTATCGTGAAAATATTTATCTTATCAATATCAGACTAGGTCATTTGTTACGTGTGCAGGTACATAATAATATAAACTGTTGCTAATGACAAACTAAACAAAAGAAGATAAACAGCTCTGACGCAGATGGAAAGACGTGAGATTAGATTATTGGATTACAAGAAAATCCATGTAAACGTGTTTAAATTAATCGAAATTGTTTTGATAGGTTAACGTGCGAAGGACCGAGAGGAGTTGATCAAATAAATGTTATTTTATAACCTCAGATGTAGTCTAGATGACGACTCAAAGTCACCCCCAGTAACGTACTTAAAAAGGGCAACGTCTTTCATAGTGTACATGTCCTTTTTAGCTAATTCAATGAGCACCTTGATGCCGATGACGGGCGTGATCCAGAAATAGTGGGTGCTGACGTTACTCCAGTACGTCGATACATTTCTTGCTGAAGGTTTGACGTAAGAAATGTTAATGAATTTGTATAAACACGGAATAGGTAATAAGAAGTTATAAAAAATCTCGGAAGTTTTTGCAACTTTCCGCTTATGGGAGGAAGCATTAGAAATCTTCAGCTAACTTAATTTTAGCTCCAAAGAAATCTTAAGCAGGTTCTATTTAACTTGGTTGGCCCAGTTTAAGGTAGAAGTAATAATTGGAACTTCAGGAGTTATTTGATAAACTGTAGAAAATACAGAACCTTTATACGATCAGCTTGTTATCTGTATGTCAGTAAAGATCAACCTTCTCCCTTACAGATACGGTCAAAAGTCCTTTTAAGTATAAAGTTTATGGTGACTCAATACAAAAAAAGAAACAGCCAACAGTTATGGATGTTTTTATTATTGTCTGTAGGAAGTATGCTGACTCACGAGCAACATTATAACTCTGCTGAATTTCTTTATGCACAATAAATTATTGTTTGCCACGTTCCAATAGTAACTGTGGTAAATACTGTTATTTTATTCAGGGAATATAGCCCAGAGCGACCTCCAGAGATTCGGTCCTGTTCAGGTAATAGCTGGTAGAGGATGTTACGTGACGGGGTTGCCAATTTGTTCCTTAATAGAAACATTAGGAAATAGTGAAGGGCATTCTGCGACAATGACTGCCATTGTTTATAACTTTATTTGTGTTTTCGAGACTACTTTAACACAATATTTTTCCCAGAAGGGTTCGGCAGGGGTGTACCTTTAGTAAAACCTCCACTTTTCGACAGAATGACAATATTGTCAGTTGTTATCTTGCTAGTCAGAGGGACCATCATCATCATCATCTGCTTAGCCTTTTCCCAACTATGTTGGGGTCGGCTTCCAGTCAGCCAGGATGCAGCTGAATACCTGTATTTTACATGGAGCGACTACCTATCTGACCTCCACAACCCAGTCAGTACTGGGTGATATCATGGACCATATTTACATTAATTTCAAAAGTAAACACAGTCGCTAGTAAAGTTATAATTTTTAGTCCATTACGCGTAAAATGTTAGTCGGCCGTAAATTTTTAATCAGTCCAGTTCGTCGAGTGCTTTCAGAGGACGAGAGCGGTTGAAAACGTCCTCTAGACCGTTGTAGTCAGTCGGCTGTGGCCCTTATTACGGGCGTTTTATGCCCCGCGCTTACGGAGCACCTTGTCTGCGTCCCGTCCTCATCATGAGCAGTGCTTGTAACTTCGCCGGCGGGGACGAACGTGCCCATTTCAACAAATAAAAATCCTGCACTAACGAACGAATTATTTCCTTTTCCATGGCACAAAGATTGAGGTCGCCTGAGGGATGTTAATCTCTAGCTTTAATCGTAGGTTTCAAGCTTTACTTTTACCTAAAAATATGATCTTAAATATTTTAACGACCTTACCCTACACCTACAGTTGAAATTCTTCATCATCCAAAAAATGAGAACGTATTATTTTTTTTGGGTAACGAGCAAGGCTATTTTATGAATTATTCAGATTCGTAATAGGAAGTTCGTGTCATGGAAAATTTGGTCTTGTCTTCGGAAGTTTACGAGTTTCGATAATTTGAGAAAACCCTTCCTGAATTGAGTAGGAAACTAGTAAAACAAACAAGTTTCGTTAACTCAATCCTAAACTTGTTAGAAGTGTAATAAAAGTTGTAAATTCCGTTTGGACTGAATATTTATCAACCGACTTGGAAGAGGAGGTCCTCAATTCGTCTGTTTTTTTTTTGTGTTTGTTACCTCATAACTTTCGACTGGGTGAACCGATTTTGATGGTTCTTTTTTTATTTGAAAGCTGGTGCTTCCCGTGTGGTCCCATTTTAATTTGTTGAAGATCTGATGCTGATCTTCGGAGATATAAATGGAACTCTTCAAAAAATACACGGCAAAGCTGCAGTGATTCCTGCAAATGCTTGGTTGTTTATTGTTTATACAATACCATGACGTAACATCACGCCTGTATGCTTTGAGGGGGTACTCAGAAGTGTATAATACAGCCAGATTTGGACAGTTAGGTATGTTAAGTTCCATTTATTGGGGATAAGCCCAATTACCGTGACATTTATTGTTTTTTATTTTATTTTATTGGAAAGGATGTACTTCAAGGACGTACACTGATGAGAATTTGGTTAGGTTCTGATTACTTCTGATTATGGGATCCATGACAAAGGAACGGAACTCTTCAATTCTTAAGAGCAAATTAACGATACTTGGCCGAATCTTATACATATAGGCTATCCGGATATTTGAGTCACCTAACATAAAGTCGTTATTAAGTCGGTACTTAGAAGTGTATAACACACCCAGATTTCGACAGTTAGGTGTGTTAAGTTCCATTTATTGGGGATAAGCCCTATTACCGTGACATGTATTGTTTTTTTTTTATTTTATTGGAAAGGATGTACTTCAAGGGTACATTGATGAGAATTTGGTTAAGTTCTGATTACTTCTGATTATGGGAGCCATGACAAAAGAACGGAACTCTTAAATTCTTAAGAGCAAATTAACGATAATCGGTCGAATCTTATATAGGCTATCCGGATATTTGAATTTGAACGTCGTCATTAACTGACTTCAAAAATAAGGAGGTTCTCAATTCAATGTTCCCCGATTACTCGAAGATGGCTGGCCCGATTTTTTTTTTTTTAAATTGTTTGATAGGGTATACTTCCCAGGTTGTCCCATAATTTTTAAATCAGGATCTGATGATGGAATCCTGGAGAAATAGAGAGAACTCTTCACATTTTATAGGCACACTAGAAGCGATTTGGGTAGTTTTAGGAAGTGTATTTCTCGAAGTAATCCAATTTCAATTTGATGACGATCTGATGAAGAGCTTCTGGAACGATCTGATGGAACTCTTCAATAAATGATAGCAAATGTACTGGGATTGCTGAAATCTCATATCTGACTATTGGTTACACCAGTTCATAACAGAAAATCACGCCGGTACGCTGTGAAGGGGTAAGCACATGTGAACCACAACAAAGTGAAAAATAAAAACTTAAAAAAAAAATAAAACCGACTACAGAGAAAACAAAAAAAGTAAAAAATAACTTGAGCTTCAGAAGTCGGTGACAAAAAAAACTAAATTAATCAAACAAAGGTCACCAACTTCTGAAGCTAAAGTTATTTTTTACTTTTTTTGTTTTCTCTGAAGTCGGTTTTATTTTTTGTAAAAAACGTTTTTATTTTTCACTTTTTTGTGGTTCACATGTGCTTACCCCTTCACAGCGTACCGGCGTGATTTTCTGTTATGAACTGGTGTTAGCAAACAGTGTGACTAAACAGATACCCAGACGTGAAACAAATTACGAAGGGAGCGAAGAATGAGAAACGTTTGGAATTTTCATTCATTTGTTTTTCTTTCACGTTTAGTTAGAAAACAATTCGCGCTGTTTTAAAAAAGTGTAATAGTCTATTTACCTGCTTAGGAATTAAAAATAGATGGCACATATCCATTATCCACAATTTTTCCACGAAAAACATGTTTATATATTCAAGCAGGCATCTAATTTCCCAAAACATTGCGTCGACAGAGCAGACGTGCTTAGCATGTGAGCTCTCGGTTCGAACACGTAAGACGTATCAATTTATTCTACTGATGATCGATTGTCAATCAGCCAATGATTTGTGCCTACTTTTATAATAAAAGGTTTTTCAAAAACTATGTTTTTATGTCTAGGTGTTATTTTTTTCATTGGGAAATCCATGATTTTGAAATCGGTGATTATTTTTTGCTTGCCTGACTTGTGGTATCAAATAAGACCTCAGAGAGCCAGAGGGCAAATCGTATTTTTTTTTGTCGTGAGCGGGTATTTGAGGTTAATGCTGTTTGATGAATGGTTATTGGCACCGTGCTAATAGTGATGAAATATTTAGGTACGGGGAACTTGTAAATACTTGAAGTTTGAACTGAATAAATATTGGGACTTTTATGCCGTGTATGGTATAGGTACGTCAGTCAATTCACCTAAATACGTTATTAAAAGCGGTCTGTATTGCGATAAAGTAATAAAAGACATTTAATATCACATTCCGGATATGACAAGCGCATTCGGTTAGCGTTTCTCACGCGACTGGCAGTAAGCAGTAATGTCTCACTTTTTATAATACTGAAGGCATTGCGTGATGGTATTAACGCCTCAAACAAAGTATATTTGAGGTGCGTATAATTTACTTTTTCCCTACATGCTCATGTACGTTGACGATTTCCTTTCCGTTGCGAAATTAATTGCCATGGACGTTCGACGGTAGTATGTTTGTAACGTTTCATATCAACCTAGTGCGCATTGTGTGTGCACATTAAGATTGCGGATGGAGATTATAAAACATCTAATCAACGTATATTATGGCTAATAGCTACACAAATAAAGTGCTGTTTCGATTTTAATGATGCGATCATTACATTCATTTTGTGAGATTTAATTATACTCGATTCCGTCCGAAATGGTTGTCTTTATTTTTTTTATCAGCGACCACCTGCGACTAGTTTTGGCAGATAACATTAAAACCTTATTAAATTATAATCACTTAAGCCACAGCAGACAGGCACATTTTTACCTGACTGGATTTAAATTTTATTTACTTTTTTAGGGTTAGACAAAAATATTGATTTAGGTAATGGTCGTTTAGCACACTAGGATTAAAAAAAATTTTAAAGCTCGAACGTGTGGCAGTACCGAATAATGCAGCTTATTATCCGCAGGTTTGTCGGCTGTCGTCACGTTCGCCGCGTTGTCATAACGGAGGACATTATGAAAAATGTATTTTCTTTCAGAGGCGATCGTTTGTTCAGCTCGCCTCTGACGTCAGCAGCGTGGACCGTCGAAATATTAGCGTTTCATGCAAATGCGATCAGAAACCACACTCGCTTCCCAAATAAAATTTTCTTAAACAAAATTTTATAAGCACATAAAAATATAGGGAACCATTTCGTAGTAAAATGCATCATGCTTTGGAGTTAATTTGAAAACGTGAAAACCACTTCGTTCCGGACAGTTTAAATTAGCAATTATTGAGCTGAAAACGTTGCAACTCTTGCAATTAGGGGACGTACTGACTGCGTTTTATCTTGAATCTCTTTGAATTGAGTAATCTTTAAGTGCCGGATAATAAAGTTAACCAAACATTATAAAAAGTTAATTATTCGTTATCACACGGCGGCGGTAATTTTGTTCTGAATTAAACAGACAAATCTGTATTACATACTTACTTAAAAGTTGGAACAGGCTTACTTAACCAATTTTGTCCTTATGTCTGTTTCCTTTATAAAATTACTGACCAACCGCAGTGCGACGTTAATACCGCGAAAGAAAATGTGGAAAACCCTTACCAACGGACGCCTAAGCTTTTCTTTTAAGAAAAGTCCAGCGTTAAAATTATATGTATTTCTCATCAAAAACCTGATAAAACAGACAATGCAAGCAACATTACGGCGCAAAGATGTCTGAGTGCAGGAGTTCAGCGTGATTTTGTAATGTTAATGAAGTGAGCAACATTGTAGGATGTACGTCAACTGACTTATGGTTATGTTTACATGTGCTTTATGGCTTGTAAAATAATTGGCGGCGTTAGCGGCGGCGGCGGCGGGCCAATGCCAGCGACGCGGCGCGGGCCTGTGACGCGAGTGACGGCGATCTCGTAAACTCACACAAGTTCATGGAGCACCAGCTTGTCCGCTGAAGCCGCCCACCCGAGTTTCCTCCGTTTCATTAAATAACACCCGCACATTTTTCACCCGATTGCGTCAATGGTCAAACCAAGCACGCGATATTTGCGTCTGAGCGATTATTAATAGATTCGCCTGGCAAAAAGTCGACCACTCATCGGCTTTATAGAAAGCAGAAGGATGGTAAATAAAATAGTATCTTTAGAATTACTCTCAGCGTGGCGTGTTTTGTTAGCGCGATTTTTGACGCGCATTTGGCTATTTTCAGCGCGCAAGTGCGGTTTAACGGATATTTATAATCATATTCGTCACTCGAATCGAAACTGTTTTTTTGTAATGCTAAGTAAAGAGGGAGTACCTACTGCGAATGAAATATTTACTTCAGATTATTTTCGGTATCGGATTTATTTATTTCTCAACGGGCGTCATTCTCTTTCAGCACATGAAAGCAATTTATTCGTATTTTCGATGGAATGACGCATGACCTGAATGTTTTGGAAAGGACGACAATTTCTAAATAGATTATCTTGTCTAAAATCTATATTAGTTAGTTTGGGGAAGGAGCTGTTACTACGGCTAGATAAGACTTGACTTAAGAATCGTTGATTGCTATTCTCAATTTAAAACTGAATCATTTTAAGCATTTGCATAATACCTTTCCCGAAAAGTACAAACAGCCTAACGACAGCTTGCCGAAGGCTATTCAAAGAAGACAAAAGCCGCGAAGGTCCACCGCAGTACCCAATTTTCAGAATTAGTATGTTGTACAAAAACCAGCAAAAAGTTTGTTGGAGTTTGAACCAAAACTTTTTAACGCCCATTGTAGGTATTCCAAACTCAACAAGGTTTGACGTAGCACTCATAAAAAGCGTAGAGGTAAAGCTCTTCTAAGCCCTAATATAATTATTATTGTACCGTACTGTGTGTTAAGTCATCGGCTCACTGTGATCCGGCTTATGTACTTTGATCCCAGAGTTGATGTCATTACTCCATGTGACGCAAACCTAGCCTTTGCAAGTGAATTAGCGATGTTACTACATAGATTTAAGTATATAAAGCTAAATCACAATAACAAGAGCCTTTCAATGGAATATAACAAGGTCACAAGTCTATTCCTGAAAACTTTTTTGCAAAAAATAAAACCGACTTCAAAAAAAAACATAAAATTGAAAAATAACTTTAGCTTCTGAAGTCGGTGACCTTTGTTTTATTGGTTTAATTTTTTTGTCACCGACTTCAGAAGCTAAAGTTATTTTTCAATTTTATGTTTTTTTTTTGAAGTCGGTTTTATTTTTTGCAAAAAAGTTTTTATTGTTCACTTTTTAGTGGTTCACATGTGCTTGGTACACATGGAAAGTGCAAACCATTACAATTACAACAAGCCCAAACACGACTAGGATGCATTGTCTCATTATAGAGTTCCGTGACTCTTGGCTTCATCATCAGATCTGATAGTAGAATGGTTCTTATCAAGCGCAAAATTAAATGCTTCACTTGTTGTAGAAATAAACAATAAACAGCGATTGTAGCAATCACGACAGATTTGCTGTCTATTATTGAAGAGTTCCGTTCCATATCTCCGAAGTTCGTGATCAGATCATGACAATATTTCTATGGGACCAACTTGGAAGTATACCCTTTCAAACAAAAAAAGAATTTTTCAAATCGGTTCAGGCGTCTTCGAGTAATCGGTGAACATACATAAAAAAAAAACAATATATACATACAGTCGAATAGAGAACCTCCTCCTTTTTGGAAGTCGGTTAAAAACCGTAGGGAGGTTTATTTTTGTACATCCTAAGTTTATCCTGTATTATTTCAGGTCTCAATGTCTCACGTCGAAAATAAAAAAGACAAGATACCTAGTTGACTGACACGTCATATTTATGGCAACGAGTTCCTAGAAGGATGCAGGGTTAAGGGTATAATATTGTTATCTCGCGTCTCTTTCGACGCTGAAAATTACCCTTGTGCCTAAAGAGCAGGGTACATAGGTGTTAGAGGTTCATGTTTCGTACATTTTGCAACGGATGTGACCGTCATTTGGCGCAACGACCGTATTTGCTCGGAGGTCTGACGTCACGGTACAACTCACCCGGCCTGTGACCTTTTAGTGTTTAGCGAGCACCTTGCTGGGCTCACCTACTACTCCGTTCGTGACGTCAGTGGAGAGGATTAACTGAAGGACTTTGATTGGACGCTATTGTATGGTTCTTTATGAGGTACTTAAATAGGCCTAATTCAGTCTAATAGACTTGAGGTAGGTCAATTGAAAGCAAATATTTTAGGAGTGACGTCTAGCTAATCGGATTACCTATCATTTGTAAAGGGAGTAATATTAGCAAAAGAGCTTTGAAAAGGTAGATGTTATAGGTAGGTAAGCTGAAATTATAGAAGCTGTAGGTCTTTGCAATTACTGCATTGAAATATTTAAAGGTTCAGCTATAATCGTAATGATAGTCATGTTAGAAGAAAAAGATTTTAGATTTACAATACCTAATGTTTATAGCAGAAAAGCAAACATTGAAACCTGTTTACATATTCAAATCCTTACAAGACATGTTAATCGTTGGTATTTTGTTATAATCACGCGTCGCATTACGTCGCACCGTGTTTCTGATTGGTGTTATTCAGGTTAATGACCGTTGCTGATAAAAACTTGAACTCTGCAGTACGTAATTGACAAAGAGCCAAACATTCTAAAATTTTGTTACCTCTTAACGCGGACTGAACCGATTATGTGCTACGTCACCTAGCTATATCTACATAATACATTATCTTGTAGACAGTATCGCACGTCAATTGTTTTATGAGAAACACATTGCACTAATGGATGTGCCTAACTGCTTACGTAATTTTAAAACAATGACCAGACTTGGATAACGTCAAGCAAGGGTTATGAATATGAATTATGTTTTAACGTCAATACTTATATATAAATAGTCCATACTTAACTTGTAAAAACGGACATAAAACGCTTCATTATTATTACAACAAAAGCCGTATGATGAATATTTTCCGGTGTACTTTACGTCGCGCGGGAAATAACCAGATTGTCTCTTACGGACTTGGGATGTTATGACGAATATTTATTTTGATCGGCATGACACATCCGAAGTCTTTCGGGAATCTTAATACTCAATGAGTCTACCATAGAACATATAAAATGTTTAACGGCCTCTCTATCCTTATTTTCTCAAATTCATAACAAAAATTGAACCGACAATGAGTGTTAACATTATGCAATGTTCTTTCCAGAATGCGAGTCCCTGATTCGCAAGATGCTAGTCCTGGAGCCTATGAAGAGGTATACGATAGAACAGATCAAGAAGCACAGGTGGATGGCAGCGGAGCCCTATTCAGTGCCAACAGTAGCAGCTGACCCTGCACGGAGTCCTGCTCACGCAACGGCTCATACAGAGCCTAATGAACAAGTGCTGAGGCTCATGCAGAGCTTGGGAATCGACCCCGTTAAGACCAAAGAGGTAGGTAATTAAAACTTTTGTGCTAGAACTTGCTTTTATTATTATGTTTTGCGCTTACCCCAAGCAATATAGGACAGGGGCAGCCAAATGATAAACATTTAAACCCCTAACATACAGGACAATGGCCTTGGATAGCAATGATGTGTATCTGTTGAGAATAAATTCAAAGGGGGCTCACAGGAGTCGGTTTCTGTTGATTTTAATATTCCTAAACTTTCTCTTTACAGAGCCTCAGATCCAACAGTTATGATCACCATGCGGCGATATACCTTCTTCTACTAGAGAGGTTGCGGGCGCGGGCGGCAAGTGGGGCTAGTGTGTCGAACGTTGAAGCTCGCACCAGGCCCTCACGCCGACCGTCCTCTGTGGCCGATCAGGCACTAGCCAAAGAAGCTCATGATGCGAGACGCGAACATCACACTAGGTAAGCTGGAAGCTAGCTATCAAGTTATGGAAACATAGTAAACTATACACAAGCCGTTGGCGGCGTTGAACTTGCAAGTTGGGACCCTTTAGAATAGAACAGATCGTTTTAAAGTTATGCTTTCCGTCATAAATCTACATTGCCGCGAATTTTTTTTTCAGACTCCTTCATGCTGGCGATTCTCAGTCACGTGAGTACAACAGAGCCACACCGACAATATCAACTGCACCGGCGGACTCATCGTCTGCCGAAACGCAGCGACTACTGTCCCTCGCGGCCGTCAACATGACCGAACAACGACTGCTCCAGCGAAACTCCGACCCCTCGGATACGCACCGGAGCTTTCTAGTCGGCAACCTAGATTCTATCTCCAGAAGTCATGAATCAGAATCCACTAGGCTACTTTCCATGAGAAATATTGATGTAACTCAATCAAACCAAAGGCTAGGTGCTAAAGTCAATGAGACCAATGTACCGACACATAGGCTCCTCACCTCAACTTATGAACAACAACAAAACATACTAAAACAATCGAGCGAAGACTGCCGACGGCTACTGCAGCAGTCGACGACCGTGGGACCTGAAACTAGTAAAAGTACTATCGACGGTACTAGGCTGCTTACTTCATCTAGTTTTGATTCGAAGTGTGCTATTGATAGTGGAAGAAGTTCCTCAGCGACTGATCATAGCGCAATAGCGAATTTTCTACAAAATTCTGCTTCAGCGACTAATTTTAATGTTGAAACTGTAAAGTTGCCTAATTCAACAACGTTCACTATGTGTTCTGAAGCAGCTAAACTTATGAATACTTTGCAACAGTCACCGTTG
The DNA here is from genome assembly GCA_950022955.1 of Xestia ashworthii. Classification (NCBI taxonomy): domain Eukaryota; kingdom Metazoa; phylum Arthropoda; class Insecta; order Lepidoptera; family Noctuidae; genus Xestia; species Xestia ashworthii. The sequence goes on from OX465561.1 coordinate 13,122,064, forward strand.
CCCCTAAAGGGAACTGTGAACTTGAGCACAAGCCCTATCCCATCTCAGCTCGGAGAATCCAAACTGAGCAGTGTACTGGAACAACCAAAGCCTCTAGAATCCACTAGACTTGTATCACAAGCGCAACAACAAGATCTCAATCGTCTCCAAACTAGTACGCCACCATTTAAAGACTATATGAACCATCACCTTCCTGCATATGCGTATTTGCAAAATTCTGTCTTGCCACCAATGTCGAGCACAGCTGATGGAAATTTTTCTATGGCTACGGGTACCGGTGATTTATTTCCAACGGGGCTGTATAGACCAGATAGCAAATTTTCTCTAAATCGGTATACAACTGGTCAAACATATTCCCAAAATCTTCAAGGTAGCGGCAATACAGCGGAAGCGACAAAATTTCAACAACAGTATTCTTCGTCGACAGACGAAGGCTGCGAGACAGATATGGAGGACGTTGCCAACGCAACCAGCGGAGTTCAAAACAGGCTAAGCTCATACGCAAGTTCGAGTTCTAGTAGCGGTGTTGTCACTTTTTTTAATAACAAAAGTCTCAGCCAAAATCTGAGTTGCGATTCGTCACAAAGTAATTTTTCTACATTCGAAAGCCTGGATTACCAATTGTCCGACTGTTCCAGTGAACTAGCCAGTAGTCTTCCCAGCTGTACCTCCAATGAAGAAAAATTGGCATACGAGAACAATTCACTCGTAAACACGAGTCCAATGCATCCATGCGTTTACATATCTTCTTACAATAATAAAACCCCGGGCGTGGGATTCATTGCACGTCACAATCCATTGAACTATCAATCAGTCAATAATAAGAATTGTCCTCGTGCAATCACGCGGAGTCCGGTTGACTTTCGGGAAGGTCGTCGAGCGAGCGATGGCCTCGTAGCACAACAAGCTGCACAGTCCAATGAATCACAAAAGAACAGTCTGGCTTTTAACAGCCAACGGTTAAATGAAAACTGTAAGGCGAAAGGAGTATTGGAACTACATCTAGTCCAGAAAGAGGCTCAGAAATTAAAAACTCAGTACCAGTCAACAATTCCTGCAGAGGAAATGACACAGAGACAAATACAACACAATCAGTTTGCGGCGACTTTCACTCCGCATTACTTAGATACAAAAAATCCTAACCCTAAACGTATCAGCCTTCCCGAAACCTTCACCTACTCGAGCACGTCGCCACCGATGCCTGCCAGTCCAAAAATGGTGGCACAACTGCAAGACCAGGCAGAGCTGCAACACGGCGCTTCACAAGTCAAACCTCCCTTACAGCAGCAGCTCATGCAACACCGTCTGTTCCAACAAAAGCGACAACTATTACAGAAACAAATGACTCCGCCTAACATCCCTGCTCATGACATGGCCATTCACACTCTGCAAGTGGGTCTTAGCAGGCGACAAATGCTACGGCAGCAAAGCTACAAAATAGCTCAACAACAACAAATCTTACCCCCTTTGCCACTAACGGAAACGGAGAATAGAGATTTGCTCGCTTTTCAAGCTATAGTAGAGGGTCCGCACAGAAACCCCAAACATAAGCCGGAAGAAAGCTCAGAGGAGGCAAAATTCGCATTTCAGGGCTCTATGGAGATCAGCATAATGAACAAGGAAAGGTTGGGTAATAGTGAGACTTGGTCAAACTTACCATCGAGCCTGCAGACTGCTTGTCAGATATCGGAGCTGGCCGGGCGGCGGGAGGTGAGGGAGCCGCGCGAGGCGGAGGGGGAGGCGGGCGCGCACGGTCCTGTGGACGCGCCGCTGTGGCCGGGCCAGTGGAACGCTGCTCTATTCCAGCCCCAACCCTGCTTCCAGGTATTCCAACAGATCAATTAGTAGAACTCCACGTAAACAGTAGTCTTGTAGATTGTGTAGTGTGGAATACGTATACATGGCATGGAATCCGTTCCCTGATAAGACCGACGTTTTCCACGTCAGTGTATTCGCTAGATGAAAGAATGGTCTCATTATGGTTTATATTCGTACTGTGAGTATGTAAATGCGTAGAAAATTGTAATTTCACAGACATATTGCGTATATTTAGAGTGCATGACAATAAATAGTGCTTTAAAATTATATAGTACACCAGTAGATCAGTGGTTCACTGCAATATAATCCAAACTGCCGTTAAGTACCTTTATACCTAATAAAAATATAAACATCAATAAAATAGTCATGTATTCTTAGCATAATTTGCGTTATATCGATATAATAATAGATGCACTCGATATTTGATAATTATACAAAATTTTGAATTAAGTATAAAAATATACAACACCTTGTTACAAAGTATTCATTCCTGTTGTTCGTTACATAATATAAAGCAATTCATCACTAAATAGTAACGTATGTATGAACTATATCCTAGCTATTCCATTTATACATGTTTACTTGCCAAGTATTGTATTAATTTATAGAAGTTGTATGTTTTGCATTTGCCCACTTTGTGCTAAGACTACGACATCATATGAGAATGTTCCTACATATTTGTTCGTTATTTTCTCCACGGTACATTACTTTTAGACCTAAGTATCTATTTATTATAGATATTATAAGTTAATCGTTATGAGTCTGTACTTTTTCTTTGTGAAAGTCTGTATAGTTTTTGTTATTATTTGCTAATTATAAAATAATTTATGTAAGATGTGATAGCTTTACTTAGAGGCAAGTTTTATTTAAAATACAAGTTATTGTAAATTTATAATAATAGTTTTATTTTTACACCTTATTATTTTTGGCAAAATAGCTTTTTTGTAGTTGACACAGTTGCTATGCACGTTTGCATTAGATGCATATTTATTTTTTATGCTTGAATGGTATTATTAAACTATGCGTGTCATACCAAAAAGCTAATGGTTCAAAACCTGATAATCCTATCAGCAAAGGAAATTTTATTCAGACGATTGTTTTGAATGTAAAAAAACCCAAGCCAGCATTAAAGTCCCAGAAATCAGAATGCTCAAGCTCAGTAGTAGGACGTTGCGTTATGTAGGTATATTGCCAACCTAAGCTGTTGGCAAACAACTAGCATTGGCAAATTGGTCATGGATTTTCCACTGGCAAGGCAGAAACATTTTCGAACACCCATTTAGGTGGATGCAGAGAGCCAGAATCAGTAAGTAGAAAAAAGGATAAAGCTAATCCTATCTTACTAATACTTATTATAAATGCGAAAGTTTGTGAGCATGAATGTATGTATGGATGGATGGATGTATGGATGTCACCGTAATATTGTCAAATACGTTATATTACAATATAACGTGTATCTCTCTAGCGATATTGTAAAGTCTCGAATTATTGTCAACTGAACATACGGAAGTATCTCTTGCCCCCATAAACGGGACTTGGGGCACCCCCCCGTTAGGTTAGTTAGGTTCCTTTAAACCCTGCACCCGGAAATAGGGGCCCCGCGAAGCGGGGCTCCGTCGACTACGCTTTTTAGGGGAATATGAAGTGTTTTAAGGTCAGGTTATACCTATTAATCGATATTTCTCAGGAATGGTATAGTATCTTTTCATGAGAGTGGTACCACTGGGCAAGGGGGACCCCTCCATCACTCCACACCGCGTGAGTTGACTACCATCGCATGCATTTCACGAAAAATAATGCGTTTTACTGTAAGCAGTATGTTCATTTGACAATAATTCGAGAGTTTACAATATCGCTAGAGATATTACAATATAACGTATTTGACAATTTTACGGTGACATGGATATTTGTTACTCTTTCACGCAAAAACGACTGAACGGCTATGGATCAAATTTAGCACACAGATAGTTTATAACCTGGATTAACACATAGGATTTTTATCCCGGTAATAAGATCCCATGGGTCAATTTATTTAGGTATTTTCAAGAGTTCTGGCTATTGGGCAGAGCCAGCTCACGAAACTGAACACCGACGATGGCAGGATCTTATCCGCCAACGGAGCTACTGAGGGAGATCGAGAGCTTCTATGGACAGTTGTACACGTCAACCAGCAAACCCATTGTCGACCTAGCAAACGACCCAAGAGCTAGATTAACCCGACACTATACCGAAGACATCCCGGACGTCAGCCTGTACGAGATTAGGATGGCTTTGAAACAGCTCAAAAACAACAAGGCACCGGGGGATGACGGAATTACGGCCGAACTCCTGAAGGCGGGTGGAAAACCGGTACTTAAGGCCCTTCAGAAGCTGTTTAATTCCGTCATACTCGAGGGGAAAACGCCACAGGCATGGTGCAGGGGTGTGGTGGTGCTCTTCTTCAAGAAGGGTGACAATGCCCGGTTGAAGAATTACAGGCCCATCTCACTTCTAAGCCATGTCTACAAGTTGATTTCAAGAGTCATCACGAATCGTCTCGCGCGCAGGTTTGACGATTTCCAGTCACCCGAACCAGCCGGTTTCCGAAAAGGATTTAGCACCGTGGACCACATACATACGCTTCGGTAGGTTATACAGAAGACCGAAGAGTACAACTTGCCTATCTGTTTAGCGTTTGTGAACTACGAGAAAGCCTTTGATTCGATCGAGACCTGGGCTGTGCTGCTGCAGTCTCTCCAACGGTGCCAAATTGACTACCGGTACATCGAGGTGTTGAAGTGTTTGTGCAAAAACGCCACCATGTCAGTCCGACTTCAGGACCAAGCCTCGGAACCTATCCTTCTGCAGCGAGGTGTAAGACAGGGAGACGTAATATCTCCGAAACTGTTCACCGCTGCACTGGAGAGGTCTTCAAGGTTCTGGACTGGAGAGGGCTAGGCATCAACGTCAATGGCGAGTACATCACTCACCTTCGGTTTGCCGACGATATAGTGGTCATGGCTGAGACCATGGAGGACCTCAGTACAATGGTCGATGACCTCAGTAGAGCTTCCGAAAGAGTGGGTCTAAAAATGAACATGGACAAGACGAAGGTCATGTTGAATGCCCATGTTACACCCATTCCTATCAAGATCGGAGGCTCTACACTCGAAATTGTAGACGATTATGTATACCTAGGACAAACGGTCCAGTTAGGTAGGTCTAATTTCGAGAAAGAGGTCAATCGTCGAATCCGACTCGGCTGGGCAGCGTTCGGGAAACTGCGCGGTATCTTCTCGTCCAACTTACCGCAGTGTCTCAAGACGAAAGTCTATGACCAGTGTGTGTTGCCAGTGATTACATACGGGACCGAAACGTGGTCGCTCACAATGGGCCTTATCAAAAGGCTTAAAGTCACCCAAAGGGCAATGGAGAGGGCTATGCTCGGAGTTTCCTTGCGTGATCGAATCATAAATGAAGACATCCGCAAGAGAACCAAGGTCACCGACGTAGCCCGAAGAATTGCTAAACTTAAGTGGCAGTGGGCAGGGCACATTGCCCGCAGAACGGATGGCCGTTGGGGCCGAAAAGTTCTGAAGTGGCGACCGCGAACCGGAAGACGATGCGTTGGAAGACCTCCCACTAGGTGGACCGATGACCTGGTGAAGGTTGCGGGAATCCGGTGGATGCGAGTCGAAGGGACCGGTCAATGTGGCGACACCTGGGGGAGGCCTATGTCCAGCAGTGGACGTCTTTCGGCTGAGATGATGATGGGTCAATTTCAAACTTCACGCGGGCGAAGCCGCTGGCAGAAGCTAGTATGTCAATATAGGTACAGCTTGCATAAAGACCAGCAGCGTGGACGAGGCGAAAGGAGTTTGTAAGGATCGTATAGGTTTCGGTTTTAGTTTCTGACTACCTCAAAAAGGCGTGAGTTTATGTTTATGTAGCATGTAGATTTTTGTACCTTTTTTACTAGGAAACGGATAAGTACCTATTAAAAATATGAGCCACATCCAGTCACCGTGTATCTGTGTTACACATTCTTGTTTACATGTATCGAACGAACATTTTGCCCGCAATGATTTGTAATCTACCTATAAAATCGACGTCTAATTTTTTGTAATATCCCAAGTTTTATTATGAATATTCTCATGTAAGTGAATAGTGTAATTCTTATGAGAATAAATGATCTTAAACCTCAAAAATATCAAGAAGCCTGAACGGGCTTGAAGAAGAATGAGATTATTACCCCTAAAACTGGTTAAAATGTGTCTGTACTTAACTTTTTCTTTCCAATTTCTTGACCGTAGTTTAACTATTTGTTTCCAGTCCAACTGGCAGGGGCACAGTCTACCTCCTACTGCCGGCATGCTACCTCTCAGCGAGAGTCCCATCCTGGAGCTCACAGAACAGATGGAGTCTATTTAATTGTTCCTTTTAATGACCGTGTTTACCTTAAACGTTGTTATGATGATTGGATTGTGTCTTTGATTTGAGGAAATTATTTTTTACTCAGAAAGCTGCGCAACGGTTTTATTTTGGTAAAAATCAACATATGTTTAGAGGAAGGGTTTTAGTAAAGAAAAAGGAAACAGTTGACATCATACTCTCTTTATCCTGTTCGATAACAATTCATGTTTAGCTTCCTTTTGCTGACAAAGGATTTTCCACTATAATCAATCGGGGCATACCCTTGAATGACAAATTATACAATAGACTCCACCGACAAAACCAACTGGGTTTGTCCTCATCAACGACACAATACAACAATTATCCGAAACGCTTGTTGACAACGCTACATTAGTTAAGAATAACGCGATTGTTATCGTCAGTAAACGTAAACATTTATAATATTGTTAGTCTAACTAGGTATGCACTATAAATTGGCGAAATCCCAATGAATATTAAAATTAATTTAGTGATAAATAACGCGACAATATCCATAGGTTAAGTTGTTACATGGATGCGTTTTAATTTTCTAAGCACCCTTGAAAATCTCTTATGAACTTTATATGTAATAGGTACTCTTCTTGACTTCGTTACGATTGCTTGGACAATAAAATTTAAAATGCATGTAGGTATCAGCCTATGCACTCTATTTTTCAAAAGAATTTACTTTTATATCTCTTAGGTGTATTGAATGCATTCGAATTTAAAGGAATATGAACAATTTATATGTTAGCCGTGTCTATGACACTGCAGTGAAATATTGGAAGCCAATCTTTTGGTCGGATTCCAACTCAGATGATCAAATGTGCGATGGCCAGTTAACCTACCTATGAAAAGGATTTTACGGTCCTATACTGGCAATTAAACATACTTATAGCCTGGTTTACATTACGACACTAAAATTTACGTAGAAGTGAGTCCACCCATGTGTCCTGTCCTGCCCTATGGACATGTATGGGCCATGTCCGTCATTTATTAGTAACTTTCTGACTTGCATGTCTTCTTAATCTTAGTGTAAGAGGTATAGTTGTGAATGTCTTAGAAACTCCAGTTTTAATTGAATTGTAGAAAACTGATTATTCTTAAGCCTAATATCTTGTAGGTTACCTATCTTATCCTTATTGCTATAATAATACCTTACTTAAACGATTACCTAATTGCTAATTCTATGTACACTTGTAGCACCACGATAAAGGTTCAACATAAAATAAGAGCAATGGATTGAGAGATACTTAGTATTTGATTTACATTAGCATAGCGTAAATAAAGGAGTAGTGTGTTAGAAATATTAACTTGCATTTGGCGTAATTTATTGATAGTTTGAAATTGATTTAAGTATTCATTATTTAATCCGAATGACGATCTTGTTTAAGAAAACAATATTCCTTGTAAATAAACTACCTCTAATTAACTTCGAATACAAGACTGAATTCAGTGTCAATTCAGAACAAGTATTGTAACACGATACCATCCGAAAGTCGAAGATTTTATGTTCTTTTGAAACACAAACAGGTTAATTTTACAGAGCAGTGTTTTATTAGCGAAAAGCGTGTTTGTGACGATTGAAGTTAGGACATATCACAGTTTGTTAGTAAACGTCACTGCACGATAATAAATTAGCGTAGTTCAAGCAATCATTAATTACCTATTGACTGTTTCAAAGGTTTAGTCAATAAAAAAATGTATCTACAACATTCCAACATGAAATGACCTAAAATAAATAGGTCGTTGTAATTTTTTAAAAGTCATGGTAGTTGAGTAAATTGTGGCTATTCATAATAGTCGCGAAAGTCTCAAATACACGTGCATTTTAGCGACGCATTATCTCGACGCATTTGTTATTATCATTGTCCATTTCTTATCTACTAAGTAGATAAAAAAGAATCGAATCGCCATCAAAATTACCATTTATGATCAGTGCCACACTGATCATTATGAAGCTTTACCGAACCGTAACAATAACTTACATACGTAAGAATTATCTTAACAATGGAACTAGTTTTCAATAAGTCATTACTATTGTAGAGGATCGTAGAATAGGTGTTTGGAGGCTTTTACACAATTAGAATATTGCCACTTGTATTATATTCTGTCATTATCGAGCAGACTTCATGTTATTCGCAATTAATAAATTAATCTTAGGTCATTAGATAAGTAGACAATTTTATATAACGAAGGATGTAGAAGACGTAGATTACAGCAAAATGTTCATTGTACTACGAGTATTACACGACATGTTACGGCTTAACAGCTTCATTTGAAGTTTTTTGTAGTAACGTTACCTATACATATACAGTTTTTTGTTTCGTTGATTGTACCTTTTGGGTTGTGATAAAGGATAATGGCTGATTGATAATCAATGTATAGAGCAGTCATAATACAATACATAATTAATAAAACGGTGTTTTATTTATTTACATATTCTTTGTGTCTAATTCTGAATTTATTTACCTACATTTAAGTAGAAGTTGCCGTTTGGAGAATTTGCGCGGATTGGATACCTACCTACATAAGCCGATTAGACGGACTATTTTGATGAAAACCGATTATTTTGTAACAGAATGAGTAACATGTAAGTTAAATCCACCGTGGTCGATCAAAATAACTTTCGAACGTCGATATTCTACATAAATTAAGATTTTCAGCATGATTTGCAATTGCATTGTTCTGGTATTTTTGACCAGGCTCAAATAGCAATATAGATATTCTAATATTATCAATATCTACCCAAACACCTAATTGCTGCACCTTTATCTATCACGTAGGTACCTACTTACCGGCGAAAATATGTGTATTGCTTCCGTCTTATCGCACCTAAGCGACGCAGACGCACCTATCGCATAAGGTCTCTACGGTCATTCACTTGTGCAGTCCGTTTGAGTAGTGCGGTGTTGAGTTTTATTTACAGAGTTAAATACAAATAGGTCGTGACCTATATGACGTAGACAATACGCAACCAGAGATTACAATCATAGCTACAAATCGGTGACAGCTGACCTACTATTTGCAGCTGACAGTTTCAGACGAAAAATAAATCTTATTAATTTACAATAATAACTTGTGTGACTTTCTCAACATGGGAGAACCGAGCAAGCTTACTGAATTAATCAAAAACAAAGGAAAATTCAGCTACTCATTCGAAGTGACTCCTGATGTTTCCGAGGTAGATATTGATAACTTGAAGGTGGAACCCGTTTTCTTCGCGGTGACTTGGCACGCGAAAACTCACAAGTGTGCAGATTTGGAAATAGATCCTATAAGAACTGCTACTCTTTTGAGGAGTAAACAAAAACACGTGTTACTGCACTTATCGTGTGATATGATGAGGGTTGCCTATTTAAAGAAACTACTGACTTTGCTTCAGGAAAAGGATATTTGCAACTTATTCTTGGTATTGGGGGGTAAGTAAATTTCTTTTTGTAATGTTATAACCTTTTGTGTATGTACTTCAGGGTCCTAATGCAATGCAGCACTAGGGAATTTACGAACGTGGATTCAAATAATCAGTGTGCTCTACTTCTCGTCATGGCACTCGTGGCTCTTGATGAAAAATGTAAAATTGAACTTGGATATGATATACTAATAAACATAGCGTGAGCTTTAAGGTTCCGTGTCGACTAGTTCTCACTTATTCCGGTCAGCGAGTACGTGCTAGCCTTCTCTCTGATCATTGGTTTTATACTAAACCCTAACTAGTCTTTCTATTGAACACCAATACTTGTATGTAGGTAGGTATAAGTTTCAGATTCTGCCTTAGAAAAATTTGAAAAGTGTTCGAAAAGTTAAGTTTGTCAGCAAAAAAATCCGAACGTGTTCGCCCTATCAGACCGTCCTCAGTGTGTGACATTATCTTTGAGAACAGTTTTAATGATTAATCCCACACATTATATCCTCATACTTTTAGTTACTAACTATCTATATATTTTTCAGAGGGCTATGATCCTGAGACCTCAGATTTCAAAAACACTTCGGAAATGATAAAATTCATAAGGAATGAAACGGACGAATATTTCTGTATTGGAATTGCGGGTTTCCCCGGATGCTCTGATGAAAAATTGTTGCAAATTAAAGATAAAGTCAGTATTGGGGCCAACTTTATTTTGACGCAAGCCTTCTTTGATGTTGATGCATTTCAACATTTACAAGAAGGTGTTGATAAAATGGGCCTTGATGTACCCGTTATACCCGGAGTATTTCCCTTTGAATCACCCAAACAGCTAGAGGGCTTTGTAAAAATGTGTAAAATAAAAGTTTCTGATGATTTGTTGGAAGCCGTCACTAATAAAGAAAAAATGAACAAATCTTGCACCGGAATAGTTAAGCAGTTAATTCAACAGTTGAAATCTAAATGTAAAACGAGTCATTTTCATTTCTTTACGATAAATAAATTAGAAAATGTTCAAAAATTAATTGAAGAAATAAATTAATATTATTTTGTTTATCACCATTTATTGTTTTTTCTTTTCCTTCTAGAATCCTAATATTCCTGAGAGCTTTTGCACCAATTATGCAGTGAATTTCATTGTTTGGTTGCTGCCCGTCCACGATTGTGTCTGTACACAATAATCATCAGTCGGGTTGCTGGACTATTCATAACCTACTTCTTAACCGACTTCAAAAAGGAGGAGGTTCTCAATTCGTCGGAACCTTTTTTTTTTTTATTATGTATGTTCCCCGATTACTCGAAGATGGCTGGAGCGATTTGAATTAAGTATTCTTTTTTTGTTTGAAAGGATATACTTCCTAAGTGGTCCCATAATCATCAAGTCGGGATCTGATGATGGGATCCTGGAGAAATTGAGAGAACTATTCAAATTTTATAGGCACACTTTGTGATTTGGGTAGTTTTTGGAAGAGTACTTTCTTAAAGTGGTCTCATTTCAATTTGGTGAAGATCTGATGAAGAACTTCGGAGATAGGCAACGGAACTCCTCAATAAATGATAGCTCATGTCTATCTATTGTTTACACCAGTTTATAATATAACATCACGCCTCTACGCTGTGAAGGGGTAAGCACAAGTGGACCACTAAAAAATGAAAAATAAAAACTTTTTTACAAAAAATAAAACCAACTCCAAAAAAAACAAAAAAGTGAAAAATAACTTTAGCTTCAGAAGTCGGTGACAAAAAACTAAGTAAATCGATCAAACAAAGGTCACCGTTTTCTGAAGCTAAAGTTATTTTTCACTTTTATGTTTTTTTTTATATTACAAGTTGAGCGACTATATCGCCGATAAAATGTTTGGCTTAATGCTGGTCCTGCTCCACATGGACAGGGGCGCAAAAAAAATGATAGCATTAAATGGTATTGTTGGAGCTGCTGAAGATTGTAAGTACACCTATCTTTGCATAGTAGGTATAGATTCAATATCTTTTAGTATTATAAATCGCATAGCCCATATTGTGTGAGTACTATGTACTAGAAAGCTATCATTCACTGGAAACCTACGTCTTTTCTTGACTTGAATGTGCCCAGGGAGCTAATTCTCATTTTATGCGATATTTGAGTGATATGATAAATATCTAGTCACGTAAATATCGCATGTGATAATTGTCATATCTATTAAAAATATCGATCCCGTGCTAAAATCCGTATTCTCGTGGGCAATAGATATAATTTGGCAATCGAGATGGTAATAGACAATATTATCTTTACGTTCATTCAAATCTTTTGCACAGATTATATCGTTTTTGTCGCTGCCAAGGATCGTTCAACACGTTCCGTTTTTCATCGACTGGCGAGTTGATAATCGATAACTTTATTTTGTTTTCAAATTAACAAATTTGCTGATAATTTGGATTGATAGAATGTTTTAGTGTTCGTTTTACATTAAGTGGTTAATGTAAAACTCAAAATAATTAATAAACATGGTAAATATCCCATATTTAGTACTTTTAATAAATAAAACATACTTGTAGCCCTTGTAGGCAGTATTTAGTTTGATTGGTTTTCCTTTGCACATACCTATTAAGTGGTACTTTGTGTGGCCCTGATTATATTAATTTATAGGGATTGCATCAAGGTAATTACATTTGAGCTATTCCAGATGTGGAAATCATGTGTGCTTCCAGGGATAAAATAATTCACAATAATGTATAAACTATTTTATAAATAAGGTAGCTAGGTAAGTACATATACAGCGTGTTAGGTTAAACGAGGGACATATTGAGGGAAGGTATTCAGTATTCGATTCTCAATCCAAATAAGTAAAAAACCTATAACCTTAATTTTTGACATTATTGTCTAATTAAATACATTACTCATGGACACTGAGCGCGCAAGTAGGTGTCACGCGGCAAAACACGTGCCGGTCCTGAGCTCCGTGCGCAAACTCCGCCCCTTTCCTTTGTAATGTCCCCGATGCACCGACAGGGCACATCCCCGCGCAAAAATGAAAAAAAAAAATGAAATGATTACACCTAGAAAGGTCATTGACCCGCACACATGTTCTGCGATAAGCGCATGGCGCACACGTTGCGAAACTTAGGCGAAGTTTTTGGTATGGATCTATCTGTTATGTACTAGTGTTTTCTTTTTGTTCATATGTTGATTAGTATCATGTAAGCATGGACTATTGCGGGTTTGAATAAGTCCCTCGTTTAAACTAACATACTGTATACTCATCCACAGCCACTTCACCCACTGCTGAGCATAGCGGCATATGTCTCTATTTGTGCCAATCTCCACACTACAAATACAGGTATTAGGTATAAATTTTATGAACTCTCTAGAAATGAATGAAACTTTCTAGAAATGAACTTTATTGTGAGAGAGTCTCACAATAAAGTTCATTTCTAGAAAGTTTCTTGGAAATCGAACCCACTCGTTGAAATGCCTCTGCTATTTCAGCCTCCTCGATTATGTCAAAACTAATCGACAAATTCGTCCACAGACATTTTCACCGTTTTAAGTTATAACAAACAAGCAACCTCAATACTCAACTCAATAATTTCAGTTCGTATTTTGTATTTCGTTCTAAAATGTCAATCGATATGTCACTATCGAGTGCTCCTGATCACTCGATGCATGTCTAACGCTTTGCCATCGATATTTATCTATAGTGACTTCTCGAGAATAGGGAAATTTGCATTCAATCGATATTTTGACAGTTTTTGCGATATTTATCGAATGTGATATTATATCTACTGCTCGAGAATCGCCCCCCTGGCGGTTGGTTGAGAGTATGTCATGCTCACTCAAATGTCTCGCGCGTGTGTACCCTTTGATTATATATGTCACCGTAAAATTGTCAAATAAGTTAGGTATATTGTAATATCTCTAGCGATATTGTAAAGTCTCGAATTATTGTCAAATGAACATACTGCTTACAATAAAACGCATTATTTTTCGTGAAATGCATGCGATGGTAGTCAACTCACGCGGTGTGGAGAGAAGGAGGGGTCCCTCTTGCCCAGTGGTACCACTCTCATGAAAAGATACTGTACCATTCCTGAGAAATATCGATTAATATAACCTAACCTTAAAACACTTCATATTCCCCTAAAAAGCGTAGTCGACGGAGCCCCGCTTCGCGGGGCCCCTATTTCCGAGTGCAGGGTTTAAAGGAACCTAACTAACCTAACGGGGGGGTGCCCCGAGTCCCGTTTATGGGGGCAAGAGATACTTCCGTATGTTCAGTTGACAATAATTCGAGACTTTACAATATCGCTAGAGAGATACACGTTAAATTGTAATATCGTATTTGACAATTTTACGGTGACATATACATGAATCAAAGGTCGGACCATTTAGTTCCCTTCAAACTGGTTGAGCTGAATGGTGCCCCATGCGTCATGTTCGTGAACGGGTGCTGTCAGTTGTGACTGGTCAACTCTTAGTTGACATGGCTAATTTGAATGAATTATTTTGTTTTTACTATGGACACTTAACGTGCACATCTTGGTACATTGTTCTCGCATAATAGGTATACCATCTCAACATGAATGATGTAACCAAGATTTTGTAACAATAGTTTTGATTTAAAAGAGTGTCCATGGAGTTTCTTGCCCGTTCTTCGCCATAGAGATCTACGCTAGGGAATGGGCAACTACAGTACTTTCACAGTTTTAATGTCTTGTGACTGGGACTGTAGCTATATTTAATTTTCATCTTTGTTTCGACAATTCAAAAGTGCCTGTAATTGGCCTACTTGAAATAAATGCTTTGATTTTGATTGATTGATTTTGATTTTATGCGGTTTACTAAACCACCAAACGTTGAATCAAGGCAACTCTAAGGGCCGGTGTTTTTAAGAGGGTGCGGTTGAAATAGCGCGCTTGCTAGCGCGAGCATGTGCCAGCTCCTTAAGGCGAATGCTCACATACTGCCCGCGAAATTCAAATTTTCTTACGTTTTTTGCAATTTGCAGGCCAGTGCTTGGTTGTATGTTGATGAACATTTGATTCGCGACTGTAAGACGTATTTAGTTACAGAATTATAATCATCAAAATCATCAATACAACCCTCCAAGTTCATATAGATCGAGGAATAACTTTGACCTTGAAAAAATAGTTTCTCGATCTATATGAACTTGGAGGGTTGTGTTGGTGATTTTGATGATTATAATTCTGTAACTAAATACGTCTTACTGTCGCGAATCAAATGTTCATTAACATGCAACCAAGCACTGGCCTGCAAATTGCAAAAAACGTAAGAAAATTTGAATTTCGCGGGCAGGGTGTGAGCTTCCCCCTTAAGTGTTGTTAAATTACCCTTACAAAGCCCTAACGCGACCACTGAATTTAGCTCTGCTATTTTCAACACAACACGCGAAGGTGCACCCTAACGAGTTGAATACTTATATACCATAACTCCATAAGTGTACCCGCACCAGCTAGTTTTAACAAACCCACTCCTGAAAAAAACTTTTTTGCAAAAAATAAAACTGACTTCTAAAAATACAAAAAAAATAAAAATAACTTTAGCTTCAGAAGTCGTTGACCTTTGTTTGATTGGTTTAGTTTTTTTGTCACCGTCTTCTGAAGCTAAAGTTATTTTTCAATTGTATTTTTAGAAATCGGTTTTATTTTTTGCAAGTTTTTTTTTTTCACTTTTTAGTGTTTCATATGCGCTTACCCCTTTACAGCGTACTGGCGTGATGTTATGTCATGAACTGGTGTAGGTAAACAATAGACAGACATGAGATTTAAGCAAACCCAGTCCATTAGCTATTATTTATTGAGGAGTTCCGTTAGCTATCTCCGAAGTTCTTCATCAGATCTTCACCAAATTGAAGGGGGACCACTCCGAGAAAGTACTCTTCCGAAATCTATCCAAATCGCTTCATGTGTGCCTATAAAGTTTGAAGAGTTCTCTATTTCTCCAGGATCCCATCATCAGATCCTGACTTGATGATTATGGGACCACCTGTGAAGCATACCCTTTCAAACAAAATAAAAATAATCCAAATCGGTCAAGCCATCTTCGAGTAATCGGGGAACAACATAAAAAAAAAAGATTCCGACGAATTGAGAAGCTCCTCCTTTTGGAAGTCGGTTAAAAATATGGTAGGTGCACGACGCTTGCCACCATATTGCTGCATTTTATACGTGTAAGCTTGAGTAAAGCAACATTTAAAACGTAGAAGTAAGCTCGCTGGTTGCCTATTTTTTTTCATACAAAGGAACGTAAGCTTGTCAATGTCACACAAAAATAGTTCAAACTGTCTGTCACTTCAATTCGTGTCAGTACTGTCAGTGTCAGTCAACGAGAGAAGTTTTAGGTTATGTGGTGCTGATAAAAGGAAAAAGATAATAATTATCATCAAATAAAAATTGTGGTAAATAGCAATTGCTACAGATATTATTTCGAGTAATCATTTCTGGAGTGCTCGTGCGTGAGTTTCCTTACATTCTTTTACTGCTTCTACAATATCGATTATTACCTACTAGCGGCACACTATAATAGAAACAAAAATTTACATTGTAGGTGCTCAAAAACGGTGAACCATGTCGTTTCCCGATAGACAGCAACGGAAACTATGTTGGGACTCCAGAGATCGTTACTGGGAATGCCTAGATAAGGAAAATGTTAAAGACAATTCAGAGAAACCTAAGGCATGCTTGGATTTAAGAAACATGTTTGAAAAGTCCTGCCCTACGCAGTGGGTCTCGCATTTCGATAGAAAAAGAGACTTTAACGTTTATAAAGAGAAAATCCAGAAAGAAGGATATGAACCTATTAAAGAGTCCTAGTTATACTATCCTTTGATTGTTATTGTAAATATAGATTACTTATGTAGTAAATAATTATGTTTCATGAATTGTTGTCTTTTATTTGGTTAATTGATTATTTATATAAACTAGTTTTCTAATAGTCTGTTTATCAGACAAGATACATAAAGTAGGTAAAGTTATTTTTATTTGTAAAATGAATGTTTAATGGCTCTGTATAATGTAACATTAAACTTATTATATATTTCAGATAGTTCAATATTACACAATGGAGAGATATGATAACATTTTAGCAGAGATTGAAATTTCTACTAGTGAATTGAAGATAAAGTCAATACAGGTAAAGTATGTTTAACTTTTTGAAATTGTTTTTTATGTGGTCCGCTAATGACTTGGCTTTTTTGAAACTGCAATGAATTGATATTTTAAGTACCTATAAAATAATTTAAATCCATACTTTAGTGTATTAACCTTACTTGTATCAAATAATTTAAATCCATACTTTAGTGTATTAACCTTACTTGTGTCATATTATTTTCAGGATGTGCTAAAATTATCAAAAGAGAACTCTAACACCAGCAAAGTATTTTGGAATCAAGTGTCTGAGAGTTTATGGGGTCATTTAAAAACAGGATTTAGAATATTTGATGATCAATTGTTATGTGCAACATGTTTTTATACAGTGATACCACTAACAGACAAACAGGATGTCTATTTAACTGAATTATTACAAATGATAGACAAAGAATTATTCATAAAGAAAAACCCCGAACGAAAGTCTGCTGAAACAAGTAATGTGGTGTCTACGATGTATGGAATGTTTCAATCAACTTTTCTAACACAGAAAATTCACAATGATGTTTTTAAAACTGCTCCTGTTTTAAAATCAATGTTTGATTTACTGCTACTAATGGGTTATGAGTACTCTCAATTTACATTCATCTCATTCAAGACAATTAAATTATTCAAAAAGGTTGAAGGCACAGTTTTCGAAGATTGCATCTTCAGTAAAGAGAATGAAATCAAATTGCTCAACTTTGTCAATCATAATTGGGAAAATCCTGTCACTGGAATAAGGGATTTAAATAGGTGTATATTCCAGACACTAATTTCAATGATAGATGATGAAATGTATGAGACAGTGATAAAAGAAATCAATGGGTTCTACTGGAATAAAGCAAAGTATCTGATGCTGTCAGAAATTATTGAAAACAAAGAAGGAAACCTATTATCTTTAGTACATGATAACAAGTGGGTTGATGGCCTCATATACAGTCTACATAAACCAGGACTGGTTTCTGCTGGAGCCGATATGTACTATGCATTGCTCAAACAAATCAACTTTGAGAGTGATTGGTGTACATTATTCCAACGCCAAGTCATCAATGTTTTAACAGGGACAAGCAGCAAAGCAATTGAGAATTTTAAAAACTTCTGGTGTTTGACAACCTTGAAGAAGTTTCCAACATTATGTTATGTATTATTCAGTGAACTAAATGAGTTTGATAAATCGGAACAATATCTGTGCAGCCAATTGTGTGTAATAAAACAGGCTAATAAACTAGGCATCATAGAGAAAACTTGGAGTTCCACTGAAGATTTTGTTCACATTGAAAATACTGTTTTCATAGAGAAAAACTGGGTTTCCGTTTCCACTGAAGATTTTGGACATGTTGAAAATACTGTTTTTAAAGGAATACAGCACTGCAACTACAATAATAGAATGTTAGCATTTGATATTGTCTGTGTTTCACATAGGAAATTAGTTCCAAGTCAATTAGAGTACCTTTTAATAGTGGACTTCATAAAGAACAATGTGAACTCAGATTGTACAGTGTTAAGATTGAGTATGTTGAACAGCCTTAACTATTTCTTAACACAATTGCATTCCATATTTTTGATTGTTTTAGTCAAAGATGAGAGTTCTAATGACCTACAAAATCTCTTAAAATTTTGTAAAAGATTGCAGAACTTAGTTATTAACGCAATTAACTTGAATGGTAATTATCAAAGAAAGATCACAAGTGTGAAACTATGCAACACTATTCTGAGTTGTTTTAGTGAAATTCCTTGCAAGAAAAGAGGGCAGACAAGACATGCAAACATTACACTGATTGAGTATTTAAAGGAAAATGGATGTTGGTTACTATCCACTGAAGAGTTTGTTCTAAAGCTGGTAAGCTTACTAAGAGACCCTACAGATGATGTCAGAGAAAATGTGATAAAGCTATTGCTAAATCACTACTTGGATGAATTAAAAATTCAAAGTATTATGCAATTTTTGGTAAATAGTGGTCTGAAAAGCATGAAGAGCAAGTTCTTCTATGAGATAAGGTGTGGCCAGACTATGTTTAGATTTTTGACTAATTTAGTAATCAAAGATAAACATTCCATACCAGAATATAAAAGTGTCGAAGACATTTTTTATTTTGCATATAATGAATTAATTACTGAGCATAAAGCAAAAACAAACATAGTGGAGTCTATTGAAACAGGAAAACAGTTACATTCCTTGATGAATATTTTGCTAGTTGTATTAGAGACTTCTGTCTCGAACTCCTACAGTATTGATATTCATAGAATAATGCAAGAATTAATTGAGGTGGTGGAAATTATATCTAACCAGTTTGCCTGGGAAGAAAGTTCAACAAGCTCAGATTTTTCTAAAATAAGTGACATGGTTGAAAGTGTGATTGATAACTCTGGTCTTAGTATTGGTGATAAAGCTGATCATGATCAGACAAAAATATCTGGTTTGCACCAAATTGTATTGAACTCCCTGTGGTTGAATGTTAAGGTAAATCTCCTAGTAATTATAATTAAAGCCGGTTTTTAAGACCTGGTGAAGCGCAGTTTTCGGTGCAGAAACAAATCAGAAAAAATAAAATAGTGTGTGGAGTCCCTCCACGTGGAAGAAGTGAAACTTCGTAATGTATTCCCCCTCCCCAGGAGCGTTGAACGTTTAACGCAACAGTGCAACAGTGCTTTCATACCCCCTCCATGGTAGCGTTAAACGTTTAACGCAACCTTGTTGGAAGTCCCATTGGAAGTTTCACTTCAAAAATATTATTTCGAGAGAGCATGCAAGCAGACAGCAGTTTAGGATATTTGTATTCGACTTAGATACCAACATTTAGTCATGTTTGGCAGAGAAACCGCGTTCTTCCTCGCTTCGGCAGGTCTTCGCCGCGCCTGATGTTTCTTAAGAGGCCTGCGGAGCATGCGTTTTTCATACAAACGTAATACCAAAATAATTTGTAAATCAAACAAATTCTTAAGGTAGTGTGTATTTATTTCGATTAGATTACACAATATATAGGTTCCCAAACACATATTTAGAGTGGACACTGATTTAAACAAGAGTTATCAGAAAAATAAATTTTCTATAGAAATTTTAAATTCCTCATATCTCGCCTTTATATCATTGTCCTTTCAAAATATTTATTTGGGAACATAGATATTTTGTAATCCAATCGAAATGTATACACACTACCTTAAGAATATGTTTGATTTTCATTTTATTTTGGTATTACGTTTGTATGAAAAGCGCATGCTCTGCCGGCCCCTTAATAAGTTAAATCAATGAATTAATCATTTATTATTATAGGCATCTTGCGATTTAGCATCGATTTTGGTACAGCTAAATGTGAATGATGCCAGTATGTGTGAAAAGTGCCTGAACATAATCACTCATGTTTTGGAGACATCCCGTCATAAAGGAGTAATTGAAGCGGCAGGTGCTTCCCTGGGTAAATAGTTTGTAATGCTTAGTTGATTACAATTTAATTATTTTTTATAAAAGCTAAGATATGTATTAATTTATTTTTCTATTATAGGAAAAGGCATTCAGTTTTTATCATCTTTGCCTGATGAAAATAAAGCTTCAGAAGTGCCCAACACTTTACTTAGATGCAAACTGAATGATTTGATATCAGAAACTAATAAAATGGCGTCCATAACGAGAAGGGGTGCAGGCCTATCTATCATGGTACACAAAATAGTATCAAATGATATGAAGAAGGGAAAAGTAAGAAAATTTTAAAACTATTGCAAACTTAAGTACCATTCGCACTTAAAATATCTACTCACAAACTACCCACTTGCTTATTTAAATATTTTGATTTTCAAATGTAAGTTTCAAAATTTATAATTGCTAGCTGCCAACCCCTGCTTCGCCTTTAAAATCAGTTGGGTGGTTTCGATGATTACCGTGTGCGAACAAAGTTTTGCGTTATTTTTATACTTATAGACATTGTATCTTTGTTTCAGCCTTTGTTCCATTACTTCATAAATACTCTATTACAAATATGTGATACCACAAAAGACACTCCAAAGAAAGATGACGAAAATCAGATAGACTTACCGAAAGCAATCTACATTCATTTTATGACGAGAATAGTCACTGACAGCAGTTTAGCTTCAGACATGATGTTTTATTTTGCTAGACTGGCTGAACTCGCATTCAGTAACCTTACAAGTCATCATTGGCAAATCAGGTAAATTTTCGTTGATCTACCTACTGCTAACTACAATTCTTATAAATTGGCTTACCATGCTACTCTTAAATATTTCCAGGAATGCAGCTCTTCAGTTGTATGGAGCCTTAATTCCAAAACAAATAGGTGAGAAGAAAGCTTCAGGTAGTGATGAGCAAACTACAGCGACCGTGGCGTGCGATGAACTGCGAACACATTCACCAAAGTTATGGAATTATATCATGGAACGATTGCAAGATAGCTTTGAACCTGATATAGTGCAGTCTCATTCAAACTTAGTACCAATTTTGAATGTATTGGCAAACAGTGCAAAGCGGTATAGTTTTTCCTATGACATGGTAGAACAGGAAACTGCTGATGAGGAATTATTTGATCGTTTGATTTTGCTTCTTGATAGTCCTTTATACACAGTCAGACGCTTAACAGCCAAATGCTTATTTAATATTCATGATTTTGTGACTATCTCTAATAATTTATGGTATTTGTTAATCCATGGTAAGGTGTCAGAAAATTTTCTACATGGTAGTTTAATTTTACTAAACCTATGCCACAAATATTATTATTCACATCAAGCTTACAAACAGCACTTTGATAAGTTCAAAAGTGGGCTCCAATCACTGTTTCGTGGTCAGATCCATTCATATCTTTGTCGAAAGCTGTTTGAAGATACCTTTTTGAACAGTCATACATCAGAAGATATTGAAAAAACAATTTTGGAAATGAATGAAAACATGCATTTTCCTGGGGTAAGTCTGTGGGCAGAAGCTAAATTGAAAAGATATATTATAAACACAAGTCCATGGGATGAAATACCAGCTTTACTCAATAAGATGTTAAAGCTGAGTAATTTTGAAAAGTATTGTGAATTTATACTTTTGAAAGGAATAAATAATAAAGTAACTACACAGGAATGTAAAGCAGAAGTTCTATTGAATGTGGTTGAAGTATTGTTGGCATTTGAGAAGAAACATGAAAGCAGTGTTATTTGGGAAATACTTTTTGAAATATCACTAAATATTAATTTATCTGGCGAGTTAGATACATCAGAACTCCTGAAAATGTTACTGGAAAGAGAATCAGTATACAAAATAAGATTCATTATCCCATTACTAGCAAGAAATATTGCTAATGTTCAGGAGGATGATAAACTAAATTTGATGAAAATCATAGAAACATTCTGCAATTTTGAAAACTCAGATGTGGTTTTGAGATGCATAGCAGCAATTGCTAACAATGAACTTGCAAGTGAGTTTGACAACATAACTGATTCAATGAAAGTTACTTCAATAAAATGTGCAATTATGCTGTTACAAGATGAAGACGAGGATGTGAGAAACACAAGTGTGAACTTCTATCATAGAATAAGTAAACATGAAGGAGTACTACAACCATATGTTTGTTTAAATATTATTTTAAGTAAGACATTTTTGAACACTACATTTAACGGATCTCAGTATTTAATAAATGAACTTGTAAAACAAATATCAGAAATATTAAAATCAGACCACAGTACAGATAAGTACAATCCATTCGCAAATGATTCTAAAAATATTTACTTTGAACCAAATCTAATGAAATGTTGGATTGAATACATGAATATTAATTTATAAATAAACTTCTAGACATTTTTGTCTAATTGATTATTTTATTTTTTCTTAAGAAAAATTAATCTTAATTAGTATTTAGTATAAATATCATGTACAATATCAAACTAAGGAGGCTTATTAATAAAAATGGGTATTTAATTACAAAACCAAGGACAATGGGGAGGAATCACTCATCGTAACAATACATTTGTGGTGGAGTAGTGTCGTCTAACTGAATAGAAACAATATGGCGACCAGGTACCATCACAAGACCAAGTACTCTTGGCTCTTCTGTTTCACCATCACTGCCTTTGAGGTACTCTGAACAAGCTCCTAGAAAATAATAAAATAATAAATACACAAACAAGAAATATACAAACACATATTTTTTTTAATCATAGTATTGTTGATCCATCTATTTATCATTAAAGTATGCTTTTCTTGCCCTTTTAATATTTAAAAGTCAACTAAGAAGTGCCTTACCTAGAATAACATTGGCATCCCGATCTGTACACAAAAATACTCCAATTAGAACCCTTCCATCTGTCATCTCTATTCTAAAGTTCATGTTCAACCACTTCTTTAATTTAGCTTTTCCATCTTCAACATTCTGAAACACACATAAAAAATTAGTTAGGTTTACGGGCAATCTATATATTATTATAGTCAATGTTTATATAATTACCTATATAAACTTATTAAAATCTGTTAAGCTAAGCATAATGAAGGGGACACCAGATAGTAAATGCACACAAATTGCCCTACTGAATGCACAGTCTACACAATTCAAAAGATCAAAAGCAGTTGGTTTAAAAAGGGAAATATTTTGATGTGGAATAACACCACACACCCCTAGTGTTATTCTGACCATAATCGGTCAGGATAATTAAGCCGACCAAGCGAGAGTCGCCCCCGCATGAAGGATTTCGTACCATCGTAGCAGAGGTGACCCCTTTCATTTTTTTTATTGATAAAGAGGGGTATCAGAAATACACATTCTGTGGATCTGAGATTCTGTGCAAAAAAAAACTTATTTTGGATCATGAGATCTATACAGTCCGCTGACAGACATATAGACGGACGGACCAGGCTTCGTAATAGGATCCCGTTGGTTACCCTTCGGGTTTAGAACCCTGACAGCAATGTTTTGGTACCGGTACCTATTACTATTTGTTATTATATTACAGAGAAAAGTTAACCTTGACGACATCTATTGGTTGTTCCGATGCTGCATTACTCATGTTGCCTTTGAAAGTTGAAGTTATTTCGAAATTATAAATACTCAAGCGTGTAATAATTTGTAGAAAAATCCAACCAAACGAAAAACACGAACAGCGGTAATTTCACCTGATTTGACATAGTATATACCCTTTCTTGACACTGACATGACATTCATTGAGTTTGACAATTGACACATTCATTTGTGAACACGTTTGTGAACTAGAGAGGACTTTTTTTCAACGATCAAAAATATTCAGGCCACAGATTCACACTGGATTTTTCGTGTTCTTTGTCCACGATTATTACTATTATTATTTTTTCAAAACAATCATAGAATATTCCAGTTCATTTGGAGTCGGCGCAGCATGTCTTCTTCTTCCGTGCTTTTCTAAATTACTCGTCAGCTCATCAAACATTTCACTTCTTGCCACATTTTCCTTCACACTGCCTCATGAGTACCCTGTCCATTCGTGTAACTCGTTTATGGTAAGGCCCTTGTTCCACTATGTCGTGACGATTATTTATCATTGGTTTTTAGTTGGCAAAAGTCATAGACGACAGTTTTCGTGTCGTCCTATATGTGAACACCTCCATTTAAATACACAAGCCACGACACTTATCTACACGATTATCTGTCGTCACGACAATTGGGAACGTAGCCTAACACCACACCTTAGGTGCTAATTTTTTAAATCTTTGTTTAACTGTTATTCTAAGGTGTTATAAAAGGAAAAGATGGCATAAAATGCCTTTCATCTACAAACGCGTGCGAGTGTGTGACTCTTCTTTAGAGTATATAATATGTTCTGTGGCGCGATTAGAACGCGCCTTTTGTGTCAAACCCATGAAGGTATAGATAAAAATGGAGACCACACTTCGAATACCTACTTGAAGCATAACTTATGCATCGCTATCTCGCTCACTGTGGTCGGACCCTTTCTTTCTAAGTAGGGTAACCTTTATTTTATTTTACCTAGGACATTACTTAGTTTCTTTTCATACCCAGTGTTTCATTAAATTAACATCAACTTTTACTATGAAACCATGAAATCGCAAAAAAGAAATGATGTTTTACTTATTTTGTAGACTAATGAAATATAATGAAAATGATACATAAGATGATTTTTTTTAAGATGAGTAAGTCAGTGTTAAGATTTTTTATCACTGTGAAATTTTTAATATTATGTATTTCCATCTAAATACGGGGCTATAATAGAAACGGTAATATGTATAAAACCTCAAAAAAGAAACAAAAACACTATCTAAATTAAAATCATTTATTAACTTTACTGTTATACAATTTATACATGACTAAATATCATTGCTCTGTGTAGTTTCTGTCTTTTACCTCTTAAATCACTGAGTATATTTTCTGTATGAGTCTTGAAGTGAGCACGTATACGCATGTTAAAAAATGAATGTGCAATTTTTTTAATAAATATTGTTTCATGCAAATCATTGCAATAAATTGAGTCCATGATCGGATGCTTAAACATTTCCTGCAACAGAGGAGTAAAATGTTGGGATACGAGATTAATTAATTTATTTTCAATGTTATCTGCTCTTAGTTGTCCCATCAAATGAGCTTGTTGAAAAATTTTATCACAATATTTTACTATTTTGTAAGCTCCTACCGAAGGAAAATAAAGTTTGCCTCGGTTCACAAATGTGGTGAATGAATTGAATTTATTTATAATTAAAGAATATGAATGATCTGTTGGCTGACTTTTAGGTGCTACTAACGCATTATAGCAATGTTCACATGAAATGCGGGTAATAATTTGTTTTATAATGTAACCAGTTACATAATATAATATATTTTCCTGGTAAGGGCTAGTATGAATTGCATCTAAATTTTGGAACACATTTTCAACGTCTTGGTGGTAGTCAGGTTCTTCCCGAGGTTGAAACAAACTTTTCGGTTTATTAAAATCGAAGATGTGTGAAGTCTCAAAGTCATTTTCAATGCAGTTGGCTTTGATGGACGGCTGGACAGAATGTCTGAACAACATTTTTCTCATTATAAAGCGGAACTCAAGAGGACACGGGTTATCTTGTGCTCGACCGCGAGCCCTAATGCATGAAAAAAATATTTCCAAGTTGTCTTGAGAACACTTAAAAGTCAACAAATATTTCAATGGATTTTGCTCCAGTGTACACAAGTCACTAACAAGTAATGACAAACTATGTATGTTCATTAAAAACCCTAATGCAAATGTTTTTCTAGGGTGATATAAAATACCTCTACCATTTATTGTTAAGGATTTTATATATGTTTCAGTATCTTTAAATATTGGTTCCCAATAACGTTTGTTTTTCATGGACAAAGGAGACTTGGAACCTTTTCCAAAGGGTGACTTTGAATTCATTAGATCAAAAATTCTATCTATCATGTGCAGGAACTCTGTAGTCGCTTTGCTATTTAGAAACTCAGGATGACCACTAACCCTTAAAAAATCTATTGCATCAGCAACTGATGAACTAAGTACTTGCGCAGCAAGCCTAACATTCATTTTTTTGTTTTTAAAATCTATATGTAAAGCGCTTAATTTATTGGCAAATTTCAACCCCTCACTGCTTTGTATTTCGTGTAATTTTCTTATATAATCGAAAGAAATATTACCGGTATTAGACTTCACTTCAAAATCGGCCAACATATTTCTAGCGAGTTTTAACATATGTGCAGCGTCAAGCAGACAATAAATATTGCTCTTCCCGTTGGGATGTTAAAAGAACGGTCTTAAATTATTTTGATCTAGTGAACAGCCTAAATATTCGTAAGCCTTTATATTGGATGATGCACCATCACAAGTTAGGGATCTTACGGTGACACCAATTTCGTCAAGTAGAATTATTGCTGTTTTAATTAATTCGGATAGCAGTTCCCCAGGTAAGTTATTTGCAATAAAAAAATATGCAATTGGGCACTTAAAGCGTACACCATATG
Organism: Xestia ashworthii; assembly: GCA_950022955.1. Classification (NCBI taxonomy): domain Eukaryota; kingdom Metazoa; phylum Arthropoda; class Insecta; order Lepidoptera; family Noctuidae; genus Xestia; species Xestia ashworthii. Next base: position 13,148,737 of record OX465561.1, read on the forward strand.
AGACTATCTGAAATACGAGGGCTTCAGAAGCTAATTTTTCAGGATCACTTACAGAAATTGGTCCTAAGTCTACATAACCAACCACTTTGTCCAATTTTTGATCATAGGCCAAGTTTTCTTTTAATGCCATTCCATCAAATATTAAAGCAACATTTTTTAAATATATTTTTTCGGGTAATTTTACTTGTTCTTTTAAATATTCTAGTACTTCAGACAAGAAACCAACATTGCAGTTGAACAAAGACAAAGATCTTCGTATTGTTTCTACATGAGGCAAAGTAGTATATTTTCTTAAAAATTCGTATGCCTTAGGTGAGTAGAAATTCAAAGTTAAAGCAAAGGCTTTCACTTCTTCACTATATCGAGCCCCTTGTGGATTCCTCGGTGTTTTTTTGAATTCTTTACAGATATCAGCAAAACGACCTTGGATAATATTTTCGATTTCTGATTGACGGGTATACTTTTTAACAGTTGTTATTAACGAAGACATGTCCTGAATTTTTTTAGTCTGTCGAGAAACTTTTTGCTTAAGAATCTTAGATTTCTTCTGCAGTATTTTTTCTTTGGTCGATTTTATTTTCACCTGCACGCCCCTATCAATCTTCGTAGGGACGTGGGCTTCGCTGTTGACCTAAAACCAGAAAGGTGTGGAATCAGAAAAAAAAAATATTTTATTCATTACTCTGACTAAAACTGTATTGTTTTGTACAACGGGCTGATGTCCGCAACTCCACGTCAAAGCGCGTATTTTGCATGAGGGCTATAATCCACCACGCATGCCCAGTGCAGGTTGGTAGATGTCACATGTCTTCGAATTTTTGGTTCAAGGACATGCCGGTTTCCTCACGATATTTTCCTTCACCGTTTTTGAGAGCAGTGGTGATGAAATAAATTACACAAAGTAATACGCCTGCCTGGGTTCGAACCCACGACGTACTGTTCGTCGTGTTGACTAATACTATTTAAATAGTTATTATACTAGTTATGCCCTGCGATTTCACCCACATTCCTCCACTCCTAAGGCTCGTAGCATGAAGTTACTCGTACATAGCTTTCCTAGTGGGTTAAGAAAAATGCGGAAAAAGTAAGTACTTAGTATTAATTTTAGTAAAAGGGAAACTTACAGGTAACTTGTTAAGATTGCTTATATTTTCAAGAACTTTTCGACATTGTTTTTTAGTGGTTTGGTCCTCAATATTGCAGCCAGCACGTTTCACTCCCGTTACCTTATGAGAAGAATAACTTTCATAAGTGCCAGAACTAGTACTTGGTACAGCCAGATCACCTATTTGTACTACAGACACTTCATGTGCTGAACTTGTTATCTGAAAATTATAATATATTTATTTTACAAAATATTGCCTTTGTAAAATATTTTAACAATTTGAAAATGTTTCTAAAAACATTCGTTTTCGTGCATTCGGCTGATATTGCAGCCAACTGCGGTTTAAGCGAATGATGTAATATAGATAATGTGGAGGCTTGTAAATGGTTTTTCGTTGATTGCCTTAATATATATGTTTGTATTGTTAGCTGTAAGCCACCCAAACAGAATAATAATAATTAAAAAATTATTACCTTGCAAGATGATACTACTTCTTGATTTATTATTATAGTAGGAACTGCTGTTTGTTTTAAGCGCCTTGTTGCATCATAATCTGATTCATGAAAATGCAAATTGCAAATCCTTGCACTTTCGTAAAACTTTCTTTTCAGTGGTACAATCGATAACCACAACTCCCTCTGAGTACTATTTTTAGGAAATCTAAAAATAATAATATTAAAATGATTTAGTATACGTTAATGTTATAAATAATGAGAAACAAAAACTAAATACCAAAGAAAAAAATGTCTGCGAGTACGATAATGACTGCATAATTAATGAAGGTCCCACAGAAAGTCCCAGATATATCCCCAATATGGTCACACTACTTCAGTATGACTTCCTATAAACAAAAACAAATAAAATCGCACTAAGTCCATGAAATTCAATGTAAAACTGTTTGGTCTTTACATAGTTATCTAAGATAACATATACTAATATGTTAAAATCATTGGTCGAGCGTTCTATGAAGTAATTAATTGAAAATACAAAGCATTATGTCTATAATTATTCAGTGTCAAAAATCACGATTTAAACACTTACGCGTGGAATCTTATATCACCTCCTGGACACCACGTACTACCACAACCACGCACTACGCAAGTTTGCACCATTTTTTCAATTATTACACTGATTACAGACAAATATCTGAAACGAAACTGTGAACCGCAAAGTAAACAACCGCCATATTGGTACGATTTATGTCGACTTGAAGGACCAATGTTGCCACATTACCAAATCCTTAGAAAATGGGAAAATAATTCACTGATTCGCCAACTTGTCAAGCATTCGTGACATACTATTTTTGAATTTTAATTTCAGTAATCTTAGGGTAGCTTTGTATTTATTGGCACATTATTTGACAGTATTTAACTTCTAATTACGTTTGTGTGGTGACTCCTTTTAAAATGCATTAGGAGATTTTAATAATGAGATAGCAATACTATCGTCCACCCTAAAAAGAGAGGTCAGACCACAGAGAGTGAGATAGAGAATAGTAGGTATTTGACTCAAGCTGTTGTTCCAAGTGCGGCCTCCATTTGTCAAACCTAGGCCGCGTTCCGAGATACGTTGTAAACGATTTGAGCGTCCATAAACCCCGTTCCGAATTACCGTGAGCGCGATATCGATGTCAATTGGATCGTCATAGATGACGTCATTATTATGCCAGCCCGGCTAGCATGGGCAGGGGATAAAAATTTTATCCACCGGTTTTTCCACTGACAAGGGACAAAATTCAAACAAAAGTTGAAATAACCGGTGGATAAATTTTTTATCCCCTGCCCATGCTAGCCGGGCAGGTGACAGGTGAGGAAAGGTCAGGAAATCTAAATCGGAACGCAAAATATGGATGTGAGCGCTGTGAGTGATAATTGTATAAAACGGAATGCACCCCTAGTGACAGTGTCATTGTCAACGAAACGCAAACGTCAATTACTAAGGACATAAATGAGAACATAGGATGACAGCAAAAGCACAAAATACAACACGGGATTTGGATGTGAAAATATTAGTTTGTAAAATGATTTAAGATTTAAGAAAGAATGGAAGAAAATTCGCACCCTTCCAAACTTTCATTTGAAGATAAGTTTATGAAGTCGTTTAAATATTATAAGTCAAAAAAACCCAAGCCGTCTCTAAAAGACGTGATAACTGTAGAAAAATATTCCCCTGAAAAGGTTGATTATTTTCGTATTTTTAATTCATCGTGGGAGATTACCAATAATTTTAATATAATCAATAATTTATTCAATTTGTAGGTCATCAATATTACCCCAGATACTGTCTTCAAAGATATACGAACAAGACCATTGGGATTGAAGAGTTTAAAAGAATGGGAAATATTTACTTTGAAGAGGCACCCAGGTTTACTATTTATCAGAAATCCTTTCACGGCTTTAGGGCAAAGATATTGGGTTCGAAGGTGTCTAGAAGTATACCCAAGGAAGCCAAATAAATTGAACATAGATATAGAAATTAATTTACGAGACTGGTGGGAAGAATGCTTCAGAAATGGACAATGTGAAACACTGCTGCAAAAGAAACTTCGGTGGACGACATTAGGATATCACCACAACTGGGACACCAAAGTAAAATGTTAATGGGATCTTTCATATTTTAACCAATTACATTGTTTCCCTTCAAATCCAATTTTGCTTTTTTAATCTGTTTTCTTAGTGAGATAGCTGATGATAATCATATTTGAAATTTACCCTCCACACATTCTTCTCATTCATATGCTTAAAAATGCATTGATAACATTCCAGGTTTACACAGAACAGAATAGGTCTCCATTTCCTGAGGACTTGGCTGAGCTGTCAGATGTGCTGGCCCAGTACCTGGGCTACTCTAACTTCAGGGCTGAGGCTGCCATTGTAAACTATTACCACATGAACTCAACTTTGTCTGCTCATACAGACCATTCAGAAGTCAATTTGGAAGCTCCGTTGTTTTCGTTCAGGTAAAAATTAAGACCCGAAGTTGTAGACGATTATGTGTACCTGGGACAAACGGTCCAGTTAGGTAGGTCTAACTTCGAGAAAGAGGTCAATCGTCGAATCCGACTTGGCTGGGTAGTGTTTGGAAAGCTGTGTGCTATCTTCTCGTCCAACTTACCGCAGTGCCTCCTCAAGACGAAAGTCTATGACCAATGTGTGTTGCCGGTGATTACATATGGGACCGAAACATAGTCGCTCACAATGGGCCTTATCAAAAGGCTTAAAGTCGCCCAAAGGGCAATGGAGAGGGCTATACTCGGAGTTTCCTTGCGTGATCAAATCAGAAATGAAGACATCAATAATGAAAATAGTTGAATTCCATAATAGCTACAACTGGTTTAAACTTCTCTACAAGTATAACTTTGTGCTACTAAGGCTCCAACACACATTAATTTAAAATTGGGATTTTTCATGTACGTTTGCCTGGCTCGGCCCCCCAGAATCTGCCTTTAAGGTGTTCACCAATGTAATGTACTCGCCTCTAGGAGTATATGTACCGGTTTCTTTTTCAATGTACCTCTGTACTTTTGAAGAAATTTGCAAAATAAGGGGGCCGTGCTGAAAACGTTTGGCTGGCACGGCCCTCTTTTTTTGCGTGTATCTTGAAAAACATAAAGCGCATTAAAAAGTTTCTTAATCTCAAGAAATGTACTCTGTTGACGCGTTATATGTACCGCAACGGATATTCTGAATTCGTAATAACAAAAAATATATAGATGTAGATAGGGGGCCGTGCTGAAAAATAAATAAATGAGGAAATCTCTAAAGAAGACAAATTACCTTAGCCAAAAACTATTAAAACATAATTGATGGATGGCAAGTAACATATGTACCGCATTGATTTCTCATAAAACTTGCTAAATTTGATAAATAAAGCAATGTTAGTTTATTCAGCACGGCCCTCTTCATACGCCTATATCTTTTGAAATATGACATGTTTGCCTACAAAATTCGATTTCCTGAATCATCTAAAGAAGTTCATTCGTTCCAAATAAATTGCGAAACTGCTGTATTAGTACTATAGAAGATAAATTGGATCAAAAATATCATACATTACAACGAAAGGGGTGACCATGACTCTACGTGAAAAAAAAAGGATTAAAGAACTGCTGCTATATTGAGTAAATCTATACTTAATATTTCAAAGAGTAAGACTATACAGCTTGAAAGGTTTAATAAACTTCACACAAAAAAGTGAAAAATAACTTTAGCTTCAGGAGTCGGTGACCTTTGTTTGATTGATTTAGTTTTTTTGTCACCGACTTCTGAAGCTAAAGTTTTTTTTCACTTTTTTGTGTGAAGTCGGTTATATTTTTTGCAAAAAAGTTTTTATTTTTCACTTTTTAGTGGTTCACATGTGCTTACCCTTTCACAGCGTATCGGTGTGATTTTTTGTTATGAACTGGTGTAAACAATAGACAGACGTGAGTCTTCAGCGATCCCAGTACATTTGCTATCATTTATTAAGGAGTTCAGTTGCCTATCTTCCGAAGTCACCAGATCTTTATCAAATCGAAATGGGATCACTCCGAGAAAGTACTCTGCCTAAAACTACCCAAACCGCTCCTGGTGTGCCTATAAAGTTAAGGAGTTATCTCTATTTCTCCGGGATCCCATTGAATGGAACTTTACACGTCTAACTGTCGAAATCTGGGTGTATTGTATACTTCTGCGTACTCCCTCAGAGCATACAGGTGTGATGTTACGTCATGATCTTGTATAAACAATAAACAACCAAGCGATTGCAGCAATTACTGCAGCTTTGCCGTGTATTTTTGAAGAGTTCCATTTATATCTCCGAAGATCAGCGTAAGATCTTAACCAAATTGACATGGAACCACACGGAAAGCACCCGCTTTCAAATAAAAGAAGAATCATTAAAATCGGTTCACCCAGTAGAAAGTTCTGAGGTAACAAACATTGTCGAAATCTGGGTATATTGTACACATCTGCGTACCCCCTCAGAGCATACAGGCGTGATGTTACGTCATGATGTAGTATAAACAATGAACCTACAAGCGGATGCAGCAATCACTGCAGATTTGCCGTCTATTTTTGAAGAGTTCCATTGTATATCTCCGAAGATCAGCATCAGATCTTCAACAAATTAAAATGGGACCCAACGGGAAGCACCAGCTTTCTAATAAAAAAAGAATCATTAAAATCGGTTCACCCAGTCGAAAGTTCTGAGGACACAAACACAAAAAAAAACCTCCTCTTTTTAGAAGTCGGTTGAAAAGTACATCATCATCTGCCTAGCCTTTTCCCAACGATGTTGGGGTCGGCTTCCAGTCTAACCGGATGCAGCTGAATACCAGTATTTTACATGGAGCGACTGCCTATCTGACCTCCACAACCCAGTTAATACTGGGTAATACGATACCACTTGGTAAGACTGGTTGTCAGACTTTTTGGGCCACTGACTACCTGTAACGACTTCCAAAGATGGACAAATGACAGCCGGGACCAACAGCTTAACGTGCTTTCCGAGGCACGGAAGAAACTCTGTATGTAAGGGTGGTCACCCATCCACAGACTAACCTAGGCAAGCATGGCTTAACCTAAAGATCGGCCCGAGCGGCTGTTATTATTTAGCCATGAGCTCCTCAAGAAAAGTACATAATTTTACAATAAAATAGCATTTATTCAGACGAACTATCAGAACTGTAACTAGTATTGTCATCTTCAACAATGCCGGGCACCCACAGATATTATTAATTCATTTTCAATTACACCCATAACCAGATCTCGTTCAAAATCCTTTTAAAATTGTTTTCTTTGTTTCCTCCACAACCTTTCTGCGGTCTTCTTTATTGACGTCTGCACACGCCGCTTGTTACAGAGTCAGCATTATAGCAGTACTGAAGGGTGGTACATATGTCGCAGCCAAGTCGTAGAACACGCCGTATTACATAATAGCGCGCCGGAATGTAAAACGTCGCCGTTTACATAACGGCGACGTTGCGTAACCGCGTGCTTTGCATGTGGCGTCGTCACGTTCAGCCGTACTACATTTCGGCTGAAATACGCTGAAGTACGCCGCATTGAATGAGCACTAAGCGTTCGTCAAAGTGGCGTAAACGGGCGCATCGTCGATACGAGTGAGCCGCTTTGAAAGCGAGCGAAGCGAGCTCGGTACCTAGGGCACCCGACTTTAGGTTATGTTAGGTTACTTTAAACCCTGCAGACAGAAATAGGAGCGTTGCGTAGCGGGGTTACGTCTACTACGCCTTATTTTCGGAATTTTCAGTATTTTATTCGGTCGTTTTATAATACGGCTAAACGTTGGATGCCGCTTTGTCGAACGTAACGCCACTATAATCGGGCTGAACGTGACGACGCAGCATTACATAACGGCAACGTTTTACAATGCGGCGCGCCATTATGTAATATGGCGTGTTAAACGAATTGACTACGACACATACATACTTACTGCATTCGAATCTACTTAGTATAATATTTGTACCTAATATTTGGAATCATGGTCACCCCATTCGTTGTAATGTATGATATTTTTGATCCAATTTATCTTCTATAGTACTAATACAGCAGTATCGCAATTTATTTGGAACGAATGAACTTCTTTAGATGATTCAGGGAGTCGAATTTTGTAAGCAAACATTTCATATTTTAAAAGATATAGGCGTATGAAGAGGGCCGTGCTGAATAAACTAACATTGCTTTATTTATTAAATTTAGCAAGTTTTATGAGAAATCAATGCGGTACATATGTTACTTGCCACCCATCAATTATGTTTTAATAGTTTTTGGCTAAGGTAATTTGCCTTCTTTAGAGATTTCCTCATTTATTTATTTTTCAGCACGGCCCCCTATCTACATCTATATATTTTTTGTTATTACGAATTCAGAATATCCGTTGCGGTACATATAACGCGTCAACAGAGTACATTTCTTGAGATTAAGAAACTTTTTAATGCGCTTTATGTTTTTCAAGATACACGCAAAAAAAGAGGGCCGTGCCAGCCAAACGTTTTCAGCACGGCCCCCTTATTTTGCAAATTTCTTCAAAAGTACAGAGGTACATTGAAAAAGAAACCGGTACATATACTCCTAGAGGCGAGTACATTACATTGGTGAACACCTAAAAGGCAGATTCTGGGGGGCCGAGCCAGGCAAACGTACATGATTTTTCATCCAGACAAATAAATCATAACAATTTATTGTTTCAGTTTTGGCCAGTCAGCAATATTCTTACTTGGAGGCAAAGATAAGTCAATAGAACCATCTGCAATACTTATAAATAGTGGAGACATAGTAGTTATGTCAAAGGAGGCTAGATTATGTTATCATGCTGTACCTAAAATTTTACCTGCCTCTAAGTCCCCTTGGGACGAAGAAGATATGCCAAATGTATTTAGTGGAAATCCTAGTTTTAAGTATGTATCATGTTCAGACAATATTATGTCAAATATGGAGGAAAATACAGACAATAAGAAATGGCAAAGATTTGGAAATTATATCCAAGAATCAAGGATAAATATGAATGTACGACAAGTACTAAATGAAACACAGGGTAATATGTCGCTGTAATTTTATTCAAGATGTAAAGGAATATATGCAATTTTTACTGTTCAGCTGCTGTATAATTTGTTGAGAGTTAGATGTTGGTAGCTTTTACGTTTTCACAGCAATATCATTTATTATTCGCGCATTTTTGTATGGCAGCTCTTGAGGTCTTGGTTGATCTGTTACTACTGGAACAAAATGGTTGATATTACTGCCTTATCTATAACAAGATCTATAACTTCTATAAGTATATGAAGAGTACCTAATAGTAATAGATTCATCTTTCTGCAGCTGAAAGTCCCAAAGGCTGACAAAGGATTTGTTTTAATAAAGCTTATCTTTTATGAAATCACGATTTCGCATGTCAAGTGCGTTGACCCCAAGTAATAAGGGACTTAAAGGGACAACGGCAAATAGGTGATGAAGTGTCCCTGCGAAGATTGGCGCAGTCGCTTCAGTTGCATCATAGACTGAAATGGTAGATCATGGAGGGCAGTAAGTTTTAATGTCTTAACTACTATTTAATTAGTCTTGATCAACAGCTTAAAGATGTCTACTGCTCGACAGGCCTTTACGATCGCACCGTCTATTCGCATTCACCAGACCAAAAACGCAAATCTATACATCCAAGATGCGTTTCTCGCAAGCATCGTTATTGCAACCGATTTTTTTCGAGGATTTTCTTTTAGTTTTTCGTTATTGATTAGCGATCGAAAGTTTGCGACAGCGTCGTTATCTATGTTGAGACTGCTGGCACTGCTGGCCAATTGCCGGTTGGTAAAAGATCCAGTTATCTAAATAAATTTTAGTCTGACCTTTAAGAACTGGAGCGCCAATGATATCCTCGTTGCTTTTGTGCAAATCGCAAAGCCCCCAAAAACATTTGACGTAACTCTCTGCATAGCATTCATACTCGTCCTTTGCTTGGAACAAAGCGAGGCGCCGCGCAGTCGGTTTTATGCAACCATCGCAGGTTAGACGCTGCTTTACCAACATGGTTGTTTTGTATGTTGGATAAGGGCAAAGCTAAAAATAATATAAAAATTAATACTTCCTAATTTTATAGTTCCATTTTTTCTAATGATGTAATAACCTAGCAATTTTTAAAATATCCTAATTACGTCAAATATGTCAGCATTTGACATGGGAAATAAAATGAGGAAATTCGGTAAAAGTAGTTGAATATTTCATTTTTCGAAGAAGGTTTACTTTACCAGATTTCACTTGGCACAAATTATTAGGAAACTTCGATTTGATCTATTTGTTAACATTAAATCTTTATTCTAAAAAAGGTTTTTCAAAGCTGCTATGCAAGATCCAAATGACAATTTCGTATTTTGTACAGACCCTATTGACTCGCTACTCCGCTACTCGAGTAAGCTTCAATATTCCGATCGGTTCTTTGTATCGGGTGTAGGTATTCATTCGTCGCTGCGATCGGCAGTTAGCTGCTCCATACGATATCGAATCCAGCCCTTTCAATCCGAAGCGAATGGCTGACGACAAAGCGGCACGGCTCTACCATTTGCTCAATGGAAATGCCATTTGGCGTTTCAATTCAAAAAGATGATTATTCTCAAGATACTTTCAACGTCTGTCCGATTATTTTGTAGCAAACTTATCTAAATGCATAACACGAAGTGCAGTTGCTTTGGCTAAGAAGATTAGAGCTATGTCAATACGTTGTTAAACGATGTCAATAATACCTATTTTTGAAGACACAATCAGGGGTGACATTCGATTCCGCATTGCTCGCCACCCATTTACTCCAATCCTGTATTTTGCAGCAAGACAAAGCAAACCGGGTGTTCCACCACCCTCTATCGAAGCGATTAAGTAGGTAGTGTTCACTACAATGCGCAAATTGAGTTAGGTAGGTACAGTGTCGTAAACAAGCGGCGCAATTTGCGTGCGTGTCGACATGACTGCCTCGTCAAGCGATTAGACTTGAACAAGTACACTGTCATACGCAACCGAGGTTCTCCATCCACCATCGTCTGTTTATTGGAACCTGAGTGATGCCTTGTATGTCTAGACGTGTGCTTATATAGGTACTATGTAAGTAATTAGACATAATTAAATGAGAAGGCGTTAGCACACATGGTGTGTTCGCGATGTAATTACAATACGCTTTGTATTAATGCGCAAATATTGACGTTCAGCCTGGATGATCTGATTGCTGTAGGTAATATGATTTGCTGTGAGAATTGATTTCCAATCAAATCCGATTCAGCGAAATAGGTACCTTCATAAGCCTTTGTAAATAACTAAATAGATACCTGCTTAGAAATTCAGGTATAGGTACCTACCTATATCTACATAGTATGTGAAAAGGACATGCGTTCAAAGACCAGTGTGTGAGGTGCCTTTTAAAATAAATCCTAGAATTAGCCTTGTAATGGAATGCAAGGAACTCTGCAACTCAGGCTCCGACTTACCGAACTATAATCATTGACACATCACCTTTGTATGTAAAATGAACTCGGTGACATTTGGCGGGCCCGGCAAAAAGCGCGAGTTGGCGTAGGCTGGCGTCTTCTCTTTTATTGACATTAAATGGCCGATATAAATTCAGTTGGCGGATTACAAAATTTATTGACTTCAAAATTAAAGGAGACCGATTTCAATGGCGATGGCTGACAGCGTTCGTTTATGGGTGAACGAAGTGGATGAAAAAAGAAGCTTCTGCTAAATCCCTCATTGAAAAACTTATCGTTTTCATGGAGCTTTTTTGTGGACTAGCCCCTCTTGTGTAGCTGCGGAGTAGCGCTTTGCCTACTGATTAACTTTTGTTGTGGTGACGTGGAAGGCTTTGTAATGACCCTATATAGAAATAGGTACTCTAAGAAATAAAGGCTTTATATTGTGGTTGGCAGTGTCCATCCATGAGCTAGGCTTGTTTTTGTGCGAGGTGTGGAGCTGGCAGTGTGCAAGTGCCACATTTATCTCGCTTTATCTACATTTCTTTGGCCATTACGTAGCAAGGGCTCAGATAACCATTTAAATAGTTACCCAATATAATTTTATGGACAAAAGTGTGAGCTTTCAGAAAATGAGAAGGTCTTATGGAATATTAATGCTTTGTTTTCTTGCTTTAAGAACTTAACAGCTTCAATTAACCTTCCTCATAATTTGACGTGATGAAATGCCGCTTTGTGAACACATATCTATATTCGCCGAGGCAGTAGTTACCGTTTAAAATTAAATAAGTATAAATCTAATACCAATATCGCTTTTTTATTCACCAGATTGATGCCGTGTGTGGTCTAGGGCGTAAACAGGATACATAAACAAAACCGATCAATTTCAGACTTTTAGGCTCTGGAATAGCGAATGACGTTAAATTAATGAGGATTTAATACCGTTGTCACTTCCATTGAATTGCATGAAGGCGAATTTTTTGTCACAGAGCTATAAAAATAAAAGTGTGGGCCTTAATAAGGCGTAGGATGGTGAGAGCGATGTCATTAATGGTCAGATTAAAGAGCATTGTGTGATGGCGGCCGGGGACAAATATGGGTATGTCTGAAAAAGCCTGACATTGATTCCGCGTCCGGCCCGTCCTTTCGATACGGTCTACATAATTAATTCGACCTTTTCTACTGCGAAGGGTTTCCTTATTATCGGAATAGGTTCCGAGCTTTCTCTCTTATGTAGCCACGTTATGTTTAGTTCTTTTGGAACGTTTCGTATCAAGGGGCTTAGCCGATTGCGGAATCGAAATCCCCGTACCAAATTAACGTCGGATAACGATTTGATAAAACGGAACGGAAGTAAAACGGAAATCATTTTCCATATCAGTGGACCGGATAGTAAAGAATTTATTGTTATTAAAAAAACTTCGATTAAAATACGTACGCACCTGTTACCTGTGCTTGGTCTTAGTACCTATGTTTCTTTTTTCTTATAATAAAAATGAAACCTGTAACGTACATAGTCTCGGAATTGCAAAGTTAGTGTGCAGCATACATAATTTATAGCAGCAGAACAATAACAAGTGAAATACAATAAATAGTAAGTTGGTAGTATTTACTTAGTGCGGACGGCTATAAGCTATGGCGGTAGGAGTAGGGCGCTGTTTCGTGCACTGCACAATAACGAGTTAATTAAGAAAGTTTGGCCTGCCCGCACTCTGCGGTCTCACTGAACCAATCAATTCTCCACTATTGCGCTCAAACATTATTACGTTTAATTACATTTATCGTCATATACTTATACCTATGAACCTACAACCATTTTAATTGTGTACCGTAGAACACCTGACAACTTTTAAATCCGTTTCTGTTTATGTTTCTTGCTTGTGCACAGGCTTGTGCACAGACATCAACCAAAGGTCCTGAGAAATTATGAAAAACCGATACAGGTAGGTACCTTATTGGTTTCTCATATACTTACCTAGGTATCCAACTGTCTAATTCCTTTATTAGTGAAAAACGGGATATTTTATGGTTTTTACCTGCTAAAGGCTCTAAAACTATTGAAACAAGACCTACCTATGCACTTACCTATCAATCTCAACCATTGATCACGGTCACAATATATTCACTACACCTAGTGGGCGTCACATGAATTTAATTAGCTGTGCTGAAGCGTGGTTACAAGCCCATATTAATTGCAAAATTTCCAGACACTGGATGGCACACAATGGTGCAATAATGGGACAGGATTGTTTGCAAGCCAGCCACTAAGTACAAAGCGCGTTTGTAAACAGCCTTATTGGGAACGAAGCAATATTAATGTATCTACGTGAACAAGGTATGCAGGTATCTCAAAGTGTTGGGAGCTGCTATTGCATGCCTCGGATTGAGATCGATTACCCATCCTTACGATGAAGGTGCATGAATATTTCAGGGTTTAATTAATGCAATTAAGGTTTGTACGTTTTGAAGTTGGGTATAACGTGCTTTTAGACGAGTCATCATCTACCTAGCCTTTTCCCAACGATGTTGGGGTCAGCTTCCAGTCTAACCGGATGCAGCTGAATACCAGTATTTTACATGGAGCGACTGCCTATCTGACCTCCACAACCCTATTAATACTGGGTAATACGATACCACTTGGTAAGACTGGTTGTCAGACTTTTTGGGCCACTGACTACCTGTAACGACTACCAAAGATGGACAAATGACAGCCGGGACCAACAGCTTAACATGATTTCCGAGGCACGGAGGAAACTCGGTATGTAAGGGTGGTCACCCATCCACAGACCAACCTAGGCAAGCACGGCTTAACCTAACGATCGGCCCAAGCGGCTGTTATTATTTAGTCACGAGCTCCTCCATATTTTAAAGTCCTTTAAATTAAATGAAGCGGCTCAAATAATTTCCTGGAATAAGCCAAGTTCAATAAAAGCATTACATCACTGCTCGCATCAATCGCTTTCATTCCAAAATGTTTCCGCAGATTCAGATTAAGTTGGGACGTCAGATGGATGACCCCATCCTCTGTTCGTCCATTTCCCAACTCCCCGTAGAGCTCAGTTGAAAGACGTCGACTGTCCTAATTAGGGCGCGATTTCATAAATCATTATAATGATGGTTATTTGAATTCCGGACCTTAAGAGAGAATTAAGAAGCCCGTAGTTTATTCATAAATTATGAAGTAAAAAGCTGAAATATTTTTATATCGAGTAAGTACCTTCTTGTCTGCTGAAAGTAAATAATGCTTCAAGAGGCGTGTTGTCGCGTTGTTTATTTATTAGGATCTATGTGGAAGTACATAGAACATACAATCAACAATATATTTACGAACGATAATAATGTTGTTTGTCGGATTATTTTCGTGTCTGTTGTCAGAATATCACGAAGCTTTGTTATTTTGTCAGATACTGAGATTGGAGCAAATAGAAGAAGAGGCATACCGCATTTGGTTTTTTTATTTAATTGAAAAGAATGTACTTAGCTCTTTATTTGGCGGCTAGCCAACTCTTCTACTTAGGTAAGACCTGCTCAAGCAAGCAATAATATAAAATAAACATTTTAGAATAGCTATAAGCTATTCTAAAATGTTTCAAAACTGAACCCATCTTTCAAGGACTAGGATTACAGTTATCATCTGCCTAGCCTTTTCCCAACTATGTTTAGGTCTGAATCCAGTCTAATAGGATGCAGCTGAATAGGTACCAGTATTTTACATGGAGCGACTGCCTATCTGACCTCCACAACCCAGTTAGTACTGGGTAATATACGATACCCTTAGTAAGACTGGTTGTCAGACTTTAGGGCCACTGACTACCAAACGACTGTCAAAGATTTACTAGTAAGTAGGATTACAGCCGCAAAAAAAAATCTGCAACAAAACAAAGGTAAATAAAGCGAAGTAATAGTAGGTCTACGTTCGAAGAGGTTCGCAAGCTAGGCTGGTTATGGCGATGTTTTCTCCCGCGCCCGTCGGAGCGGGTACGCCACTCGAACCGTACGAATTTTAATTGGAACCAATTTTTGAGTGATCCATCTACGTTGCAGGTAAAAATATGTAGGAACTCATAGATTTGTTTTTGACTGAATTTGAATCCCAGATTGGTTTTCGTCTAAGAGTGATTCGTTTTTGGGATAAAATGGCAACACTGCCAACCCATGTGGGGGTTGGTGTACCTGTTTCCGTGATGCAGTAGACGAGATGTCTAAAGATTCAGCGAGTTTGATGTGATAAAGATAGTTCAAACTAAACTGGCAAATGAAAATAACAAAAAACTACTTAGGTACCATTTTTCCAAGAAACCATCACCTTTGAAGTCGGTAACAAATTCTCTATTTTCCGTACGTCTATCTATTCCTGCCAGATGTTGCCATACATAATAAGTTTATTGTTATAATATTTCATGATGTATTATTATAATTTGTTGTTGTTAGATCTAAGTTATAGTCCTCATAGATAAGGAAGTTATAGACGCGGGTGTGTAGAGTCGCGAAATGGGAATACTAGAAGCATATTTGAACAATAATGGCTTAGACAATCATGGTTGTATAGTCGCATCTTAAATTAAAGGAAAAACTCTGCTAGAAGAAAAATACTGCGGTAACAGTGTCGGAAGAAATTAAAACGCCTAACACCACGCCCGTAATCCTGATGGGTTAGGCAGAGGTACATAGCTACCTACCTATGCCTATAAATAGTACCCACAGCCCACATTTCGTCAGTCATAATATAGTAGGTGACCCCTTTGCCAATTTGCCATAAACCGGGCACAGATCTTGACTCCGCGGCTGTTACTAAGAAATTCCCGATGGAATACCGAATAGCATTTTGCGCGATCTGAGAATCAAACCCACGTCGTCATGCTCAGCAATCACGCTTGCGACCACTAGACCAACGAGGCCGTCAAAGAAATGAAAATTCATTAATATTTTAAAGTAGATACCATCAAAGTGGTCAAAGACAAACATTTCACCACAATTCCTTTTAAGAAGATTCCCACGATACACAGGCTCAATCTAGACCCTCCATTTAAATACCACCTCTACGTTCCCAAGGTGTTATGTTTGGTTTGAAACTGTACCTACGTTACATATATGAATATGGAGAACCGCGGTTGTCTACAGCCCTTAATATGCATGAACTGCTAACTTATTAATTCACTACACAACTATGTAGGCACGCCAATCCGCTTACAGCCGAGTGTCGGAGTGTCGTAGAGCTGTGTCGACACTGCTGACACTAGCGACAAGGAAAACGGATGTGCCGAATGTTTATTGAGTTTGTAGCTGTTAGAATAACTACAGAAAATAAAGGGTGTAAAATACCTCTTATCGAAGCCGAAAGGCACTTGTTCTCCCCGTCTTAACGATCATTTTTATGTTCTACTCTACACCATATGTAGGAACGTTCTAGTTACGGAGATATTGGGGGTCAAAGTTCCAAATTTTTGACAAGTTTTTTTTTTTAAATACAAGTTTTTACTGTAAGAGTTTTATTCTATGACCCCCGTACTATACACCAATCCATCAGCACAATGTTTAAGTGCGTTACATTGAGTTCTACCACAAAACATGATTTTTCACCCCAAAAAAAGTCGTTTTCCAGCAATATTTTTTGCGTAAAGTTACTTAGTTTGATGTACAGAATGCTTGGTTGACGGCTTCGTGATGAGGTGGTTTACACCCTGTAGGTATAGTGTGTCGTGTTGAGTAACATGGGATTGAGAGTAGTTTAAGAAAGTATGTTAAAACGAGTTTGTTGATACAAAGAGTGTGCTATTGATGTTTGTAAATACCTAATCGTCTATCTGGGTTTTCCCAACTGTGTTCTATGTTTTTCACTCTTTTTAAAATCTCTTAGCTCGGACCAAAATAAATGTTAAAATATAAAGCAAGAGATATTCCGCTAACTGCAAAAGCGACTCTTCATAATCAAAGCCTTGGTTACCGCAAATAGCAGTTATAAAGTAGCCGCGTTAAGTCAGGTGTTCCGCGCTCTCGCGTACCTCGGTACCGTCCGGCTATGATAATATTTTTCTAAGAAGTTAACAATTGCAGAAAGAGCTGTCAACGTCGGGTGCTGTCACGAAGTTTAAATGAAATCTCGGGGCTATGTCTGTGTAATTACAAACAAGTTGGCGTCGTAAGGCCGACGTCGTCGGCGCCGTCAACCGTGTAATGGACTTTTCAAGTATTCGTAACGTGGAAACTTTCACTTCAGCCGACTTAAACGCCTCCGACAATGTGCTTAACGATGTTTTTAACTACTTCACTCCATTCCTCGACTATTGCAGGTTAAATTAATTATTTGCCTGTCATTCTATTCATTTTGGAGTTGATGATTCTTGGTGCAGCATTTACCTACTTACATAGATATCCGTCTTTCATGTACTGCCGTTCGTTAAACATAGTCAAATAGAGAATGGAAGCTTTTACAATATGTAGGTAGGTACTGCTTCAGAACGTCTATCGCTTTTAACTAATTAACCTCCTTTTCGAAAACAGTAGCCTGGACAACTAGATGATATGTAAAACCCTTCTTAATCGCCCTATAAAGTTGCACAAACTACTCGTATATCTCCCGATTTACCGACTATCGATTCTAGAGTAAAACTTATCAAATCGATATAACATAGGACATTGGCCAACCGATTGCCGCTTGGGACACATTAGTATGCGTGAAGCAAGTATTAGTGCGGTACCAGTCTGTTTGTGTTATCTTTGGCACCAAAACACACTAAATGCACGTTTAGAGCCATTAAACTGTGATTGTATATTGGCAAAACTGGTACCAATTTTATTATTTATTTATTTATTTATTTAAACTTTATGCACAAAAAGTACAAAGGCGGACTTAATGCCAATTTTATATTAATAATTCAGCATAGTGAGGTAGGTACTGTATTTTCATTTAAATATGAGCGTTGGTTAATTTTGCAGTGAAAACTCGACGAACTGATGGAACGATTAAAACAAAGTGCTGTGAGTATTCAAATCAAACCTTCCGACGTTAAACAAACTAATGCTAATTCCATGCATATGTATGTACGAAAGGTAACTTGTATAGACCTTCCCTACCTAGGTTCCGATACGCTGTCTGTAAATGTAAAGCTACGAAGATTTTCAGATTTCCAAACGTGCAAATGATGATCGCGATTGCAGACACGTTTTGGAGAGTCGACGACATCGTGTTATCACAATTACCCCCAGCGAAGAGAGCCGGCACGTCGACGGTGAATAAAACGCGCTGATTGCACAAAGCTCCTTCCTCTCCCCTCTCATTCGTTATCGTTGCAATTGTCCTCTTCTGTATACATTTCTTAATAACAGAACACAGAAAATGATCAAATGCAATTCCTAGCGCATTGTAGTTCCCCACAAAGGCTCTACGACGAACATTTCATAATGAAAACTCCCTAATTAGGCGAATAATACTTTATTTTAACGTAAATCGCGCGTTTTTATTCAAATCCCGCGGGAATTTTCTTTAGACGCGTTTCCTGTATTACATTTAGGCGGCCGACGCTGTTAAAATAAGTAATTATATTTTCCAAAAGGGGTTTCTAATTAATATAGCTGTGTTTTAATTAGCAACGAACAGTTTATGCACTGCCGGTGTTAATTAAAAGAAGTCATTATAGCCATTTGGAAAATGTTGGGTTAATTTTTGGAGCTTCATGTGATATTGATTAGTTGTGTAGGTACTTAACGGGGTCAAATTATCCGACACAGTTGTAATTTAATTATTAAATGAGTCTACATATTTCAGCACTGAAAAAAACACGGTAAAAGTTTATCTAATTATATTCGTATGTTTGAACTCTCGGTACCTACCTAGATGACGATCTTAGGTCTCAAGAAAGGCCCATTGTGTTTTACTGAGAGACGTTCAAATAACAGGACCTTAAACATAGCATCCGTACTTAGTGTAATTGAATTTTGTAAATACCATCAGGCCTCACAACCGTTTATACTACCAAAAAGTACAGTCGCAAAAATACAATGTAAGGAGCTAGTTTGGTTATGTGAGAAAAACCGCCCTGCCCAAAGGAGTGTAAGTCCTGGTTAATATTAAAGGATGTTGACGAAAAAAAAAGAGATTTGGAATGAGCTTAATTTCCTGGTCATATCCGGCGAGTTTGTTACAAGGACCACAGTTTTATCAAAGTGACGTATTATACGATGTGATTTATATCTGAAGTTTTAGAGAGAATAATCTGCTCTATTTTGGGGATGATAGTTTTCGGGAACACAACTTTGTATTCCCATGTCGTTAGGTACGTCCAAGGATATTCCTAGTGGCTGTAAATCTAAAACTGGGCTAAAATTACCATTATTAGTTTAGTTGTGGACAGTTATATATCACTGAATCCTTTCTAATATAGGGTTATCATCCATCATGGCCCTGAAGAACCGCAAAAATCTTTCCCTATAGTACCTAAGTAGTGGGCATTTCCTGAAGTAATTCAGGGAAAGATTTCTGCTCTTATACAAGGCTACTTAACAACAATCAGAAAAGGTTTCGTTGAAGTAAGCATTCATTAATAGTAACCGCTCCGAGGCCGCAGGCGACGAGATCTTGTATCCTGATTCAATACTGTCTTTCATTACGTCGACATCGCTCAATTATCCTGGAACACGCCATGTGTAAAGCGGAGAAGAATGTTTTATTTGTTGGGAGTTCTCAGTAAACTTGGAGAACATTATTGTCTCAGTACAATGAAAGACTGTGTGATCTTAGGTTATCTTTTTAAAAGGAATCTACAAATTGTACAAATGCGAAAGATAAGGCCGAACGAAATTGAATGGTTTCTGCATACGGCCATCACACGGTTCGAATTTTAAAAGTTAGCAAAGACCTAGGTATAGACAAAGCTCGTCCGTAGACATCCTCCTTCGTGACTCCCAGGAAAAACGCTTCACCAAATAAATGTATGATGATCGTAACAGTTTGTGAATGGAATTGCAAATGTATGGGGGGATGTTTCGGCACACGTCATCACGCGAACTAACGAAGTAGGGTGGCAGGAGTACGTGACGATAATTCAGTCTCGCGGGACCCCTTTGTGCAATCAGTGCGGTTTCTTGGACCTCAAACATTTTATTCGGATAGTTATGTTTTTTCTGGACACTCTTTAAGTAACTCGAGGGTGACGTTGAGTGTTTGTTTGAATATTGAGGAGAAACAAAGAAAGGGGACCCTTTCTTTATTCGAGATCACAGTGTAAAATATGCACTTTTAACAACACTAGTTGACTCACCAGCGCGCCACCGCTCCGGCCGACTGTCTGACAACGACTGACCGCCCCACCACTCGGACCGGTACTTATAACCGAGCGACGTGCGCGCATGAGGCAACTTGTAGTGTGATATCTACATACACTACATCCCTTCCTTATTTTAGTTTATTTTATTTCTATAAGAATACTACCTGCTTACTACCTATAACGTTGACTATCACGGTTATCACTACTCACTTATATTACACGCAGCAAGGGCTTACGTGTACGTCTACCTCTCACGGTGTCTCGTAGTCGGAACGACTGAACTGAACGATTGACAGTGACCCCCTCCACTCGTGTCATGAGACAATGCATTATATCTATTGCATTGACACAACCACTACATTCCTTCCTTTTCAACAAATTGTATCTATTGTAAAGTTGTACAAAGACGAATACGGTTAGGATGGGATCCTTCGGAAAACTTGCAGAATGCATATGTATTCAAGTCTAAAATCCCGCAAACACTGAAAACACTCGTGTACAACCAATGCGTTCTCCCAGTGATGACGTATGCTTGTGAAACGTGGACGCTGACTCTCGGGATACTTCACCACCTGAAAGTAGCGCAGAGGGCAATGGAACGTGCAATGCTTGGCGTCTCTTTGAGAGACAGAATACGAAATGAGGACATTCGCCAACGCACCCAAACTACCAACATATGTACCCGGGTTGCTCGACTAAAACGGCAATGGGCCAGACATGTTTCCCGCAGAGACGACAACAGATGGTCGTACAGAACCCTTCACTGGAGACCTCGCACAGTAAGCAGAAGTGCCGGCAGACCACCTGCCAGATGGTCGGACGACATCAAAAGACAGCAGGGCCGACCTGGACTAGAATCGCTGCATCAAGAGCTTCGTGGAGAGCCATGCAAGAGGCATATGTCCAGCAGTGGACTTTGAGATGCTGAGAAGAAGAAGAAGAGAATCAAAGTTGTTAGATAATCATACTGAATTACTTTTATAATATTTTACGTATACAATCAATCTCCCATAAACAAGACAAACCGTTTTTTGTTTGTTTTAATAAGAATGCTTTACTTTCTCAGACTATACCCAGTTACATTTGAACATCTCCACCGAGTGTAAAGTAGGATTGAAGCTGTTAAACAGTGTTTAACATCTTTTCATATCTTTAAAACTTAATGGTCTACTTTAACCATTGGGTCAGTACGATGATATGACCTCGTCTTCCTATTTCCATATTCTTTTCTTTTTTTTTTTCTTTGACGACCCGAATGGCACAGCGATAGTCTATGGGCACAGCGGTAGTGAGGCTACCTTATGTTCTTAGGGTCCAAGGATCGAATCCCAGTAGGAGAAAATGTTTGTGTGATGAGCGCGGACATTTGTTTCAGACTCATTACAAACAAAAAGTATCTGCGTAGTATATCAAATATCTAGTGTCCACGACACAAGCCTCGCTGCCCAGCGCAGCACTAGATGGCGCTGTGTGTTATTTCTAGCGATATTTATTTATTATTATATTTACTTATTATTTTGTTGAATTACTGTAACAAACAAGTAAAATCAGTATACCAATTCGGTTTGATATTACTAATTGACACAAAGTCGATTTTCTTTCTTTAAAGATTTCGATTTATCGATCTTATCCCTAAATCCCGGCAGGCACACTTCTGAGCTTCTGACATTTGATCTGACGTTTACGCCTGTTTAGTTGAGATTAATTCATTATGGTATTTTGTATAACTTGTTTGTATAATCTGTGTATTCTGCAAATATGTCGAGTCATAGGCAAAACCAATGTATCAAATTATTCATTTTCGATTTTATAAAATTACTCCGAATAGTTTACAGAAGAACTTCATATACTGAGAGAATTTCTCTTACATCGGTACATACAGTTGTTGTGTTTGTATTTTAAAATTATTACATTTTCCTTCTATTTTCATATTTTTTTTCTAGTATCTTAACTTTTAAACACAGTCTTAGTTATCTAATTTAAGGTTTGCTACACATTTAGTTATCAATGTATGTTGGAATTAGTATCTAATACTTTAATGTTTGCATGCCAATTTTTATGGCGAAATGTGTCATTGTACGAGTATGAACTACATATTATTTTTACCACCTTTTTTACTTACCATATTTATTGCAAATAAATATCTTTTCTTTGAATTATTTGACTTTGATCATATCTTCAATGTTTTGTGGCTGGTAACCAAATTAATGCCCAATCTCTGGCTGGAACCAGCAGTGGGTTTAAAATCAATGTTTTAACATTTTATTGATAAATTTTGGTATGTGTAGCTTTTGTTTTGGTACATTGGTTCTACGAGTACAATAATAGATTTTAATTTACTAATCCAGTTCTCGAGAAATCGAAACCGAAATGGCAGGGTACAGCTACTTTGCTGCCATCCCAGAACCATTGTCCTCAGTTTGTAAATATACCAAGATACGTTTGATCCCCGATCTTAGTCGTTTCTATCTTAGTCGTTTGATACCCATTTCAGCACACCTAATTACAACACTGTGCCCTTATTATCACCCAATTTTTTCGTAGTTTCCTTTTTACCAATTTATCTTTAAGTATATAAACATTTTTTTTTTCTTCGGTGCCCAATACGTGCAATTGAATGGACGCCCCTTGCTTCCAATTTAATGGATGCCATTGACCTACCACGCGCAAACAGTGCGTGGCAAGTGTGCTATGTCTTTCGAAGCATCGGTTCCAGGGTACACGCACCAATTTCATGTAGGTTCGTACTACCCAACCCACACACAACCAGTAAACACCAATCAATACTTCGAAAGACATGCCGGTTTCCTCACGGTGTTTTCCTTCACCATTTAAAGAGCATCCACTGGTGATGAGTGGAATAATAACACAAAATGCTGGCCTGGTTTCGAACCCATGACATATGTCTGGCTAGGCCATCACCGCTCTTAATAAATAAATATCTGTCATTTCTGACCAGTAGGTATATTCTACTGCCATTCCCGTCATTACATGATGGACATGTCAATTCAATGACCAGTATGTATATTCTACTGCTAATACTGTCAATTTAATGACCTGGGGCCCAAGTCTGCTATTTTTATAAATTCGTCACTCCAACACTATTTCCTATCCATCCCATTGTAATTTTGCTTAAAGTTCGTAATCCAATAAATTTACAATGGTCGATCATTTGTCGGTCAATGGTCTCGTAATAAAATTGTGTTTTAATGACATTGTCGTATTGCCATTATTATAAAACCCATACTGCAGATGGTTTTCGAAATTTACTACTAAATGCGAACATTTATTCATGCCATACTTCATTTGTAATACATTTTCACACATTTGTCAATATGTATGAGATTACATTTACCATTCTATGACATTTCTTTTAATGGACTGTCGTCATTATAATATGTAGAAACAGAACTTGACAGAATTTGACAGAACTTGCCAGAACTTGCCAGAACTTGACAGAACTTGACAGAACTTGACAGAACTTGACAGAACTTGACAGAACTTGACATAACTTGACAGAACTTGACAGAACTTGACAGAACGTGACATAACTTGACAGAACTTGACAGAACTTGACATAACTTGACAGTACTTTGACAGAACTTTACAGAACTTGACCATTATGAAATCAGTGATCAACTATTCTGACACTATTATAATAGCAGACTTGAGGCCCTGAAGGTATATGCTACTAATATCACCGTCATTCTCTGATGACTTGTCAATTTGACCAGTAGATATATTTTACTGCTGTCACTGTCATTCTCTGATGACTTGTCAATTTGACCAGTAGATACATTCTACTGCTATCACTGTTATTTCACAACTGTCATTTGAATGACCAGTAGGGATGTGCTACTGCTATCACTTATTTCACAACTGTCATTTGAATGACCAGTAGGAATATGCTACTGCTATTGCTATTGCTGTTATATCACAAGTGTCATTTGAATGACCAGTAGGAATGTTCTACTGCTTATTGGTTTATTTAATGTATGTGCTTTTTGTTTTATTATTTAATGTAGCACCAATCAAATAACTAAGCATTAGGTCCCGGGCTCGACCCATAAGTCGGGCAGCGTCACAGCTTCATAATCAAGAACATCCCAATAACATTAACGACGCCAGCCAATATAGCAATAATAATGGACACATTATTGATTAGTATGTTTGCCCTCTATTGCCACATCCAGTACAGTCACTCACTTTTTAGTTTGGATCCGTATTTGCTTGGATGGTGATTAGCTACTAGATAAATTTGTTTTGTTATTATGACCGCTTACCCTCATATTTTGTTATTTTTTCTATGAGCATAAATGCGGAATAATTCTGTATGTTCATAAACATGTTATTTATATAGACAAATAGATATATATTGTTTACGATATATTTCCCCTGAATATTGTCACACAGTGTCAATTAAATTACCAGCCTATGCTGCTTCCATATCATTACAGTGATGATATCAATTTAAAAATCAGTATTTTATGTTGTCTCTAGACCCAAACAGTTAATTGTTAGTCCAATATCAATTTAATGATCAGTACAACTGTTTAATAAACTGAATAAACTAAAAATAACTTATGTTATTTCCTTTGTATCAAATAAATGACTAGACACTACGTCGCCTTACTTGCTTCATTATGTTTTGAAATTATCCAAAATAACCACCAATCAAACACTTCTTCTTATCTCTTTGAGAAATAGAAGCATGGAGGTATCACACCAGCTTACCTTACTAGCCTCATTATGTTTTGAATCACGTACACACATCACACATAATATTGTTATCACTGGTGAGTTTTATAAACGTGATTGTGATTATTTGCACCCCACAAAGGAAACCAGTAAACCTTGTTATTAGTCAGTTTAGCAATAGATACATAATACTAATAAAAATCAAATTAATCGTTTCTAAAAACTGTTGGCAATGCATCTGCATTCCGATCTAATGAGTCGTAATCGTAACACATTCAAGCGTACGACAGCTTTATAAGACTGCCGTCGCCCCGTTACTTATAAAATGTTTTGGTTACCTACTTGAATTATAACATTTGTTGCATAATTGTAATAACACAATGATTTAAATATGATGATTGAACATAATAGGTAAGCTGTTTTGGCATAGTTAAGGAACTAAAATGATAGTGTCGCACACTTTAGTATTCCTCCCTTATTTAGGTTATTTTAACACTATTATTACACTTGCATTCCATAGGTTTATCCTCGTCGCCAATGTAAAATATGCACTTTTAACAACACTAGTTGACTCACCAGCGCGCCACCGCTCCGGCCGACTGTCTGACAACGACTGACCGCCCCACCACTCGGACCGGTACTTATAACCGAGCGACGTGCGCGCATGAGGCAACTTGTAGTGTGATATCTACATACACTACACACAGTAAACATGATCACAGGCAAAATAATAAGGTTGAAAATAGCAAGAAGCATGGAGCCAAACGAGTTTACACAAGATCTTAATAAGGAAAACTTTACTCTTCAATGAGAGATGGACAATGTCTGAAATAAAACGACATAGGTAGTCTTAGTAAGTACTAAATTGTTGCTAAGGTTGACTAGATCTCCGTTCGGCATCGCAGTGGTCCCCGAGCTAATATTTCAGCGGTACTGTATTGTCCTGCCTCGGACTCCGTCACATTGCGACTTTCTGAGCCTTTTTCGAAATAATAAGCCATGTAATTGGGATTTATGTCCCTTTTACGATGATTAAATGGGAAGCCCTCTCATTTAAACTCCCACAGTAATGCATTGCCTCAGAAACATTACTGATGAGATTTGCAATCAGCGACAATTAATTCTACGCATGGCCGCAGTAAGCTAATTGGTTCTTAAAAAACTTATTATTACTTGCTTGAGATGATGGCGAAGGTAGGTACGTTGCCTCATTGTACTTGGAAAACAGCAATACAATTAAGTAAAGTTGTATTGCACGATATTTCTTAGCGAGGACGCACTAAATAAGAGCCATCTCATTAACTAGCGTGGTGATTTAAGCAACAAGGTTAAGTGAGGTGAACGTACATATAAATAACTTTCTTACGAAGGATTTTTGGGAGTAGCCACATAAACTTGGCCGAGAATATTTAATGTGCTCTCTGACTAAGAGCTTCTACATACTCTGCGTTATTTTATTTCTACCTTAGGAGAAAAAATCGTATTAATCATGCCTTAAGCCTGATCGTCTGATATTTTTTTGCATGTCTTCCATTTATTTGAGACAGGCTACAACGTTGAAAAACTCTATGAAATATGAAAGCAGTGTATTAGCACTTAGATATTAAGAATACTGTTGTGCTGAAATATTATGAAATATGTTCTATAAGGCACTTCTTATGAAAGTTTCACACAGAACAGTATGAAAAGATATCTCAGAAACAAAATACATTATTGTTATATAAATACAAGTTAGTACTTTATATTCTCATCTATAGTAATCTTGTATACTTAAATAAAACACGTACTTTCTCAGGTGAACTTTTATTTCATTTATTCCTGTAAACGTTAACCAAAGCACGACTTAACTCATGTAGGGTAAACTTGCATAATTCGTACCCCTTAAGGGAAAACCATCATATTTAGAAAATTAGGAAAGATAAATTAGTTTTAATTATTAGGAATTTTTGTTTGCTTAATGCTTTATTGTTTCTATAATCAAATTTAACATAAACCTTATAAACTTCTCAAAAATAAACAATTTAAAAAAAACTGAAAAAAGTACGATTTAAGACCATTCATCCCAAATCGTACTTTGAGTTTTATTCATTGGTATACAGTATTGAGAATCAGCATCAAAATAAACAATGTGTTACTAAAACAAGTAGGAATTCTTAACAAATTCGACGGATGATCTTCGCCAATTCTCGGCAATCATCGCTAAATCGTACCAGTACGTTTTAAGCTGTTTTAAGAACTTAACTCAAGTACGAAATAGGAGCAAGAGCCAAACAAATTTTAAATTTACCGGCAAAAAAATTGACAACAGTTACGAATATGATAACAAGTCAGATGAAATCGTAAGGATACACATTAATACGTATCAAATCGTAAAATAGGTTATACACGACCTTATTTGAATAAAACTCTTACGAAATGTGTAAAAATATTACAGCAATAGTCGAAAAAAGCTTACTTTACTTTTTCAATATTTTTGTCGAGAGCAGCTTCACAGGTGTTATCTGTCAGGTGGTAAAATGGCCGACTGTTATTTATATTTTTTGACACTAGAGGCGCTGATAGCTGTTACCAAAGCCGAGTTTTAAGTGGAGTACGAATTTGGCGTAAGTACGAATTAAGCAAGTTTACCCTAGCTACGTAAGAAAACCACGTCTTCAATCGGCTGAACCTCACCTTACAAGTTGACCGCACAAATCCTGCAATTTCACGGAGAACCGAAGAAACTTTCTGCGTCCAAGTCCGAAGTAGATAGTTAAGGTGGAAACAAAGACTGTAACATTACTTACAACACTTTTTCCAAATGAGGTAAGTGAATCAGTTCTACAAGTCTGCTCGGGACGGGGTGGCCTCACTTCGTACCCGTCAATTAGACACATGGGAGATTTATATGGCTATCTATCTTGTTCCTTGTACAGCGAACCCGGACCCAGCCGGGCCGACGGAAATTGTTTTTCAAAGGATCGTTTTGAACAACGTTGCCTTAAAAATAGACTTTGGCAAGGTAAAGCAAAATAAATGGCGTGTTTTCACAAAACAAAGAACGATACAGGATGTTAATGTTGTTGCTGATTTATGTCCGTGATTGTACCTCGTGTTGACAACTTTCCTTTACTAGTTCAACGATTTATGGAAATTGCCAAAAAACAAGATTGTCGGAGGCGTTCGGATGTTTATGCCATATTTGCCGGACTTTGGGCTTTCAAAACCAACTGAATGTGCAAGGAAAGCACATCTGTAATGAAGTAATGCAATCAACGTGTGGATTCGCTATAATATTAAACAGTTTGCTTTTGCCGCTGTTTTTCATGAATACGGGCTGATTGTGGGCAGCAGTGTTTCAAAATAAACATTGTTCCTGTGCGAAACACTGATTGAAAGAAAGATGTAATTAATGCTGCAGGCAGAAACGTGCGTGCCGTGCCATTCATGATATGTACCTAATTAAGAACATAGGTACCTACATTGTCTCCGAATTTAGGAAAAACCTGTTTTGATTGCTGTTTCTAAACATGGCTTTAATAATACGCTCCATAAATAAATTTACGCAGTAAGTTATGATTTCAAGGCCTTGTTTCCTATATAATAATACTTATCCACAAATCACTCAATCTTCCGCGTTAAGAAAGTTGTCTGTCGTCACGAAAAGATACAAATCTTTACCGTAGAAAAACAATAGTACATTGTTACCCTAGGGGTGAAAGTAATTTATCTAGTCCCGAGACGGGGATTGGCGCCCAAGCGTAGCGCGGGCGCCAATAGTTCGAGAGACTAAATAAGTCTTTAACTCTGGTTAAAGACTAAGGTAAACACTGTGTTTTTCATTATGAATACAAGGAAAATAAAAATAAGACATTTAACAATCGAAAAAAAAACCAAGATCTGACTGCCGCTTTCCCGCCTATTTGTTTTTTTTCTGTGGCTGGCCAGCTATTCAGCCATTATCTATTTTACATGAAAAAATTGGTAAATATTTTGCTCAAATCTATGTTATTTTAAAGAAGTAGTTGAAAATAATGAAGTTATTTAAAAAATATATATTCTTTATTTAATATTTAACTTTATGTCATTGTAATTTTACATCGTGCTGCCGCTGCATGTAATAGTGTGGCTCTGTGGCTGTATAGAAAGTTGCATCATGGTTCAATAGAAATGTGAACATAGAACTACATAGTTTTTTTTAATAATTTGATAGCTGTCAATTGAAAGCGATACTCCCTACCCTAGGCCTGAAAAGTATTTCTTTCAACCCGCTGCTCAGGCAACTTCCAACCTACTTTCCAAGAGTGAGTAATGAAAAACAAGATTCTTCAATCATGGCAGGACCAAACCATGGAGTTTTCTTTACAGGCGTCCTTCCTAAAGATGAATTTAAATATCATATATTTTCCTGAATTTTAACCTGATAGGTATGGTATTTACCTTAATCAACTTAACTTGGTTGATACCAAGGAATAAAAGTTCAAGACAGGTAGGAGATATTTATTTGAATCGAACTTGTTGCAGTACAAACACAACCTGTATTTTAACTGCAACCTATCTACATTTAATGAACTATAATTTCCTCAGTTAAACTGGCATCTGCGCAATTAAGCTACCCATTTAATTTCTACTTACGATTATTATCGTTTAAAAGATAACACATTGCAAATTAATTGTACTTTTATCGCTGCTACTTCATACCGATACTTTCCGCCACACTCTATAATAAATTAAACGACCAGGGCCAGATTAAAACGGCTTATCCAGATAGCAAAACACGACAAAATTAAATGGGAAGACAAAAATTAAAGCGATCAGTCCAACGATTTAGTTAATGAGTAAATATAATCCGAGGCGGAACGTGCGCGGAATTAATAAGAGAAGTCGGTGTGTGCCGTGTTTGTATGTACCGGTGTTGGTTTGGCTGGCTTTCGTTGATTGTTGTAAAGCAGTGGTTCCCAACCTTTCTTGAACCAGGGACCATTTCGGTATCTTTATTTTAGCAGGGGCCATAAGATCCTAGATAAACGTGAACACCGACATTATGTAACACCGAGATTATATGTATCTAGAATCTAAAACCTCTAGAATTAAGATAGTGAAGGATACAAAAACGATCGAAGTAGGCTCGAAAAATTTTGCAATCATTCATACGGAAAAAACGAACAAGTTTGTGAATTCTTAAAAAAAAAAAAAATTAGATCGCGTTGAGCTTGCATCTTCTGTGAACGTTAAAAGTACGAATAACATTTTAACCTTTGCACCATTTTCAGGCTCTTGCGGACCACCGGTGGTCCACGGACCACAGGTTGGGAACCACTGTTATAAAGGGTTTTTGTAAAAAGAAGGAGTACCTATGATATGAGTTTTTGAATATCAAAGGGTACCTAGTTTTTCTACTGGAAACTTGGAGTTGTACCCAATGATATTATGTACAGGCAGGTTGTATCATGATACAATCTGCCTGTATCCGAGTGTGCCTGTGTACGAGTCCCTTTCCATGGAAAGGGACTCGTTCTGCTCATGTATTATTCTGTGTTATTTCAGTGTATTGAAAATTTTTATATCTAGGCGCCCGGGCATAAATCCTCGCATTTTCGAACACAATGTTTGCGTGAAAGATTTTATCTCTACAATAATTTATTTAAGAACCTATCCATACTTTATGGCGGCCATATGTAGGGAGTGAGAAAAGACGAGACTAGGTATCTTTTATACATAATATATCATTCACGAGATAGTAAACTTTATATGACTTAAATGTATGATCTTTCACGACAGTACTAAAAGAAAGTGACCTGGACTCATAAAATGGCTCGTTATCCTTCTGACGGTAGACTAGGGCCAATTTTGTAACAAATCGAGCAACTATGAGGTGTAACCTTTAGTGGCGTCGGCGCGAACTACTTTCGTTACGTTTTATTAACAGCAATAAAGTCGGGTTCATTAGATTTTTTTTTATTTTCTGCGTAGTAAAGCAGAGGCTCTGCACGTACTGAGTTCATACTTCATTCAGCTCGTAAAAGGCAGGTCGGGAATTGCTCGAATTTATTCACGAACTTGCGCTCGGCGCCGCGTGCTCGGTGTGCGAGTGGGAACTGACCTCTATGAGATGACGCCATGTTAGACGGAGGTTTTCCTGGAGGGGATTCGTATTCGAAAATTTAATTTAGCAGACTGTAATGGAAACTGGCTCTGTCGATGTTGGATTGAAAGCAAGTGACGTAAACAAGTTTATTTTTGGGAGTACCCACGAATAATATGTAATTTGCAATAAAATGCGTCAAGTTAATTTGTAAGTCCGAGTGTCGAAGGACAATGATTAGTTTATACTTTAAGTTTAAATTTGTTCTCATGTAAGTGAAATGTAAACTGAATGAGAATTATTGTCTTTAACCAGAACAATATTGGTGGAAAGCAAAAATGACGAGACAACAGATTTAGATTTTACATCAACTGGATAATGAGCATTTAGTATATTGTCGAAAATGTCTCAAATCCGATTTTGTAGGTATGTTCAAAAAACTGTCAAGGACAATAATGCTAAATTGAAGCCCTCGTGGCCTCGTAGCCCTCGTACCAAATCGCAAGGAAATGTGAGCGGAACGTATAAGAAAATGTAATAAATAAGCAATCTGTTACAATTTGATAGTCCACATTTGTACAAATATCATTATGGATGGCACATTGCGTTGTGCGTTCGATATTTTCGAGCCCTCATATCTTCATGAGCATATTTTTATTATTGATGTTTCCACACGTGTTTCCAGCAGTAGGTACTTCGTATGACTTTTATTTAATTTCGAAGTCTTTTTGAATACTGCTGACGACGTTTGAGATATTCTCAGTCATCTCTATTTCGACATGTCGGTTATTGTTCATAATTTGTTTGTTACTTGATTTTCAAAAATTATAGCAGCTTATACTACTTACTAGCAGTATCACTTGTTACCTACTGGCCAAAAACGAAAAGGCCATCACCATCATTATCTTGCCCATATCCTAATTAATGGGGATGCTGGGGTCAGCGCAGTATGTCTTCTTCTATCTTATTATTAATCATCATCATCATCAGCCTATAATGTTCCCACTGCTGGGACACGGCCTCCTCTCAATGAGAGGGATTGGGCTATAATCTACCACGCGGGCCCAGTGCGGATTGGTAGATGTCACATGTCTTCGAATTTTTTGGTTCTAGGACATGCCGGTTTCCTCACGATGTTTTCCTTCACCGTTTTGAGAGTTGCGGTGATGAAATAAATTACACAAAGTAATGCGCCTGTCTGGGTTCGAACCCACGACTTACTGTTCGTAAGTCGGGGCCGCCACCACTTGGCCACCGCTGCTCTAATCTTATTATTACTAAACCAAAAAGAAAACCGGCCAAGAGCGTGTCGGGCCACGCTCAGTGTAGGGTTCCGTAGTTTCCCGTCCGTCACTATAAGTGTTCAATCCAATCCGATTTTAATAATTCTTTTTTTGTTTGAAAAAAGATACGTTCAGGATAATAAAATATGTAAACGAAGCTATAACAAATGCTTGCATATACGATTATACTATACAAACTTAGTCCAGAAATTATTTTGTACAACTTTTTGTCTTTTTTGTACAAAAACTTGTTTCCATCATAGTTCAAAATGATTTTCCTAGAAAGTCCTTATAAAGTTCTACTTTTCAGATTTTTTTCATATTTTCTAAACTTATGGTTCAAAAGTTAGAAGGGGGGGGGGGGGGACATTGTTTTGTAGCGATTATTTCCGAAATTATTGACATTATCAAAAATGATTTCAGTAAACCCCTATTCATTTTTAAATACCTTTCCAACAACATATCACACGTTAGGGTTGAAATAAAAAAAAAATCACTTCCCACTTTACATATACTTACCCTAATAAAACATTTTTTTCCAATTTTTATTTTACCGCTTTGTCGACGTGATTGATATGATACACATATTGGTACCAAATTTCAGCTTTCTAGTGCTAACGGTCACAGAGATTAAGCGAGGACGGACAGACGGACAGACCGACATGGCGAAACTATAAGGGTTCCTTCCTAGTTGACTACGGAACCCTAACAATGTAAAAGCAAAAAACGTGCCTCAGCTTTTCAAATTCCTTCTAAAAGAATCTAGATCCAAAATCCAGGAAATACCTACATGTAATAAATAAAAGCATAGCTTTACAATTTGACAGCGCAGCCTGCAAATAACATCAGGCTAGCAAGGCACATTGCATCGCCCGCTATCTGAGAGCCATCGGCCCGATACATCGAGGGATAGGTCGAGGGATAGATCTCGGGATACTATTACTAAATGCTGCGATACCGTCTGTATCATCGCATTGTTTCTTTACCGTTATTGTTTTTGAGATCCTTGTGAGAATCCAAGATCGTGGGAAAGGCCAACCAGGTTTTGTTTGTCGCCCAAAAAATCTTCAGTTACATCTTGATTGTAACAGCGGCTGATCACATCTGACGTTACATTGTTTTCAATGTCTACGGAAAGTGTCTAGGTACTTCTATTTTCAGATATTGCAGTTGATTTCCTGTTTATCTTTGTTTTTCTTCATCGTTAGATTAAAACTTTTCTTATATCCTTCAGCTCAACATTGTGCTTTTAGAGCACATAATGAAAAAAATGTGTTAGATACGGTGGCGATCAATGCTCATGTCTTCTCTGCATGAGGCCTTTGCCCAGCAGTGTCAAGTCGGTTGTCAAGTCAAGTCGGTTAAAAATGAACGTCTGATGTTTACTGCCTAAACATCAGACGTTCATTTTTAACCGACTTCAAAAAAAGAGGAGCTTCTATGTTCGACTGTGTGTATTGTGTAATTATTTTTAATGATAATTTCTTGCTTTTTTTTAGTATTTTTATTTGTAGTGATGTTTTTGACATGTTTCAAAACATATTTATCAATAACGTTTTACTACATCAGTATGTACTTACTGCCTGAATATAAATTTGGCATCTATTCATCCCTCTTATTGAATAGAAATTGGAAAAACTCTAGGGTTTCGATATTAGGTCCTTTTGTAGGCAGGGCGCAGAATTCTAGCGCGCGAGCCATCTCGCCAATTGAAGTAGTCGCAGCATTTTATATTGGCACCATGTCTTCTCGGATTTTAGATTTTACTGTTTAGATAATGTTTTTGACACACATGTTTTTGTAAGACTTGGCGGAACAGAAGACAACAACAAAAGTAGGTAGTTTTTGATGCGGTTTTTAAAGGTGACTCTTACTTTCCATAATTTTTAATCGACTTCAATAAGGAGGAGGTTCTCAATTCGTCGGATTTTTTTTATGTATGTTGCTCGAAGATTGCTGGATCGATTTGGAATAAAAACTGTTTTACAAAAACTAAAACCGACTTCAAAAAACACAAAAAGTGAAGAGAGCTTCGGAAGTCGGTGATAAAAAAACGAAATCAATCAAACAAAGGTCACCGACTTCAGAAGCTAAACTTATTTTTCACTTTTTTGTGTTTTTTGAAGTCGGTTTAGTTTTTGCAAAAATGTTTTTATTCCAAATCGATCCAGCCATCTTCGAGCAACATTATAAAAAAAGATTTCGACGAATTGAGAACCTCCTCCTTTTTGAAATCGGTAAAAATTGATGTATTTATTTTTGTTTTATCGATGTCGCTCATAAAAGTATTCCTTTATCTTCAGTCCAAAGATTTGTTTGTGACAATACCACAGCCATCGAAACCACAGCAGACGGCGAAAACATATTGTATACTTCTGTCCGATCATAATCCAATCTTTATTTAATGAATATATGTATGGCTTTCAAGAAGCTTCATCCCTAAATACGGTTTTATTTGTGAGATTTTATTGAGGGGCAACTCCGAAAGAGCGGTCTTACAATATTCAGACGCGGCTTTGCTTACGATTTGCGACTTTCCTCCAACAATAGGCATCTGATTTATCGCTCGTCGATGTAACATCGCTCCTTTTTAGGAAAACGACGCCTACACGGGACCGATTCGATATTGAACGAACACCAACATATTGTCGCGTAACAGAAGGAAAGTATTGTTGTCAATAAATTATACGAGTGCTTGATTGTATTCTTGAATATGTATGAGAATCTTTATGCTTACTTATGTTTTTTTTAACAAAAAGAATACGATCGTATTCCTAGTGTTATTTTAATATTCGTAGCAGACTGCAGCAATGCGTCCACCGTAAAACGGAACAGAAAAGGTAACAGAAGGGGAGAAAATTGTGATGGAATTAATAACGCTAAAGTAGTTAATTCTACTTTAATGTCCTGCATTCACTTTACTATTCATAAAATGGATTTGCTTTCAGAGCTGGCTGTACTCATATAACATGCTACGAGACGCAGGTGAGGTTTTATCGTGTTCTTTACTGTAATTCTGATTAGTCGAGTTTATTATCGCCTTTATTCCTTGATTAACAATTCTAACTTCTGATTCTATTAGTCCTATCTCATCAGCTGATGGATGCTGCTGGAAGTGCCAAATTCGTCGCCAAATTAACTCAATTTAAGTATTGTCATCGACGCTTTAAGAAGATGCTACAGTACTAATTTTGAGGTAGGTTCTGTACTCTGTAGTTTGTACAAGTATGTTTAATATTCTAATTTCAGTCATGCCCTAAAGTTTTTCAGCCACCACTCCAAAATTGGAAGCCACAAAAGTTCGATGAAATGCAGTCCCCACTTCGTCTACAAAAATGTTGGTAAGAAACATTAAAACTCTTGCAGACAAGTGCACGCAGAGTGTCTAAGCATGAATAATTTAGTGAAGACGCCTCTTTATTCGTCGCGAGCAAATCTTTGAATTATAAAGTGGAGTGAGGTGGGACATTTGGGGACTCGATGCCATCTGGCGGCGCTGGTGCGAGTTAACAAGTTACATTCATACATATTAACTTAGCGCCGATGTTATTCCATATTCATGCGAGGATTCTGAGGTAGCGCTTCCAAATGGCGAATTTGCGTCGTGATTATTGTCTTTACTGTCAAATTAAAGGAATTTGTAATAGGGTGCTGATGTGTTACTGTTATCAACTTTCAGATCTCTTGGGAAGTGTTATTATTTCAGCTCTTTCAAAATGGAAAAGTTACATAATATATAACATACATAACACGCCTGTAATCTCTGAACGGTTAAGCAGAGGTGTACCTAAACGTGCACATACAATTCGCCAGTTATGTTAAAGTGTAATAGGGGCAAGCCTATTGCCATCAACCGGTTCCAGATTTCGTGGCTGGAAGTTGCTACTGAGAAATTCTTGATGGAAAAACTCAATAACGATTAGCTCGAGCTAGAAATCGAACCGAGGACTTCTTGTTCACGCTTACGATCACGAGACCAACGAGGCAGTAAAAAAAAAATATGAAAAAATTAAATGATGGAAAAGTTAATCACGATTCGTCGAGCCTGTGATATTATTTCAGAAATTAATATTAATGAGAATTTTAAATTAAATATGTATGGAGAGGAATCTCAGTTAACAATTTTCGGGAAAAAATACAAAGGCTTTCTTAATGAATACATGAAGCATGAATTATGTTATATCAGACATAAAATTATGTTCATAAATCATTATAAACTGTCTGACACCTTGGAGTAATATTTTTTTCTCGATCTCAAGCGCGCATGTGAGCTACATTATTAATATTTAATTCCTTTGTTCGACAAAGCTAAGTTCATCTAAAATTCATATGAAATCTTCATCGTCCAAGGCTTGATATTCATGAAACTCCTTATCCAATCGTTAAGATTTCTGGAGACTATAATAAATGTATGATCAACAATAAAATGTAATTTTTCTTTGATTTGTTTTTGGAAGGACCACTTTTGGGTATAGTTGTGATGTTATTTGGTACAAAAAGGTAGCGAAGTTCAGATTTATTACTTAATGTGCTTTCTATAATGTAATGGGTGCAATTCATATTTTTTGCCATTTCAATGATGAGGAAGACAGCTGCAGTAACATTCAATACAAGGGTATCTACATACATGGATGGTTGTCTTTTTATTAAATCAAAGATGAATGCTTAAGTCAACGCGTATAAATGTTAAAAGAA
Source organism: Xestia ashworthii (assembly GCA_950022955.1). Lineage (NCBI taxonomy): Eukaryota > Metazoa > Arthropoda > Insecta > Lepidoptera > Noctuidae > Xestia > Xestia ashworthii. Next base: position 13,185,788 of record OX465561.1, read on the forward strand.
ACCGAATTTTAAATAAAGACTTTTCTGTCTACCACAGAACTCGGAGGTAGTTAATAAAATCGGCCACAATCTGTTCGAAAACTTTATTCTCCGAAGATCCAGACGTTTCATTGATACGCAATCTGAACAAGGAATCTGTGTGTGTCACCAAAATCCTTATTTCGAGCTCCGTTCAAGCGGGCTTTATGTCTCGTTTCCTCACAAATCCGAAGATAACGGGCCGTGTTGGCCGTGTTGGCAGCCCCACTGACACTAGGCGACTATAAAAGTCTGGACCGAGGAACGGTTACAAAGAAATTTTAAAAGAAATTTGCGTTCACTCACTGTGAAATTGTATAGATCCCAATCATTGTGAATTACCTCCTCTGATCAAAAAGTTCGAGATTTCTTCAAATTATATTGGAGTTTAGAACGAGGTAATATTCTAAGGACTGACGGTGCAGTAAAAAATGATATTTGGAAGGTATCTAAGTAAGGTCTTTTATTTGAAATGTAATCGAGTTTATGATCATGCAGAAGATTTTGAAGTGATAACTTCTTTAGACGCGTTAAACACTTTTTGGGTAAACAAAAAACCATGGAATTCGCGTGACCGTCACCTAACGCTTCGTAGCAGTCGAGGCCTATCCGCTACGGCGTAGCACCACTTAGGCGTGCGCGGGGCACAACCCGTAGCAGATAGAGATTAGTTAGTTTTCACTTCTGGCAGTCCCCAAAGAAAGACTGCCCCGGATGTTTTTTATTACCGTTGACTATAAACAAGGGAGGCCTATGTCCAGCAGTGGATGTCTTTCGGCTGAAATGATGATGATGGTGATGACTATAAACAAGGGTTGATTTGCACATAGATCGATTAGCTGACATTGGCGTGCAAATGATTTATAGGCACTAATAACATTATGTTTAGATACGGTTTAGTAGGTGGAGTCAGACGCGTGGGCAGTGATATCCTACATTTCCAATCATTGACTGCTGTCCAACTCAAATCGATCGGGCACCTGAGTCCTATAGATTATTCGTATCTTGAACAAGAAACAACCGAGAGGGAGTTACTATTTACACTAGTTACTTAATGGTGTAAATAGCTCGCGTTTCCTTAATTTGTCTCTTGGAACCTGTAGAGAGAGAAAAGGCCAAACATTTCCTTGTCAATAAATAGGTTGAGATACATTTCGTTTATCTTGAAGTTCAATTTGCGGAGAGTTTGCAAAACTATTGTTGCTTTTACAGTTCTATGCAATACCTGAGATACGGGTACAGTCACGAGCACCAATATGTATCCCTTGGTCGCTATTCGGCCGATTCGTTTTACGGCAGAAATTGTACAGTCGTGTTGAAATGGTAGGTTCTTCTATCAAATAAACACGTTACATATTAATCCAACAGAAATTCGAAATTCAAAAGTGCTTTTCTCCTGTATTGATTAACGTTTTACGTTTTCACGAACATAGTACTCGTATTTTGAAAGTCATATATATAAAAAAATAGTCTTACATCAAAGTAGAAACAATTATTTTACTAGAAAATCGCTTTTTAATTTTGTTAATTGTTAACTTTTAGTGCTCATGACTGTACAACGTACTTACGTTTTTGTTTGACGATTGCTTTATATCAACAAACTCAGTTGATTAGATTTCGGTTAAAATTTTCGGGAATAGCCTGAATACCCTGCTGTACAATACTCTTATGTCATAAAACCTTTGGTAATCGTCAACAGTGAATCATACCCGTAATTGGTTCACAGGATATCATTAACTAATTAAGATACTCGTAATGACTGATTTATTTACATAATTAAGGTATCGCTGGAACTCCACTGTCCAACGATACCTGTAATTATGTAAATAAATCATTGCCTAATTCGTCCTGCAACATTCGCTCTACAAACTAATATGAGCAGCAATGTATTGTCAAGTTATGTTTTATGTCGCTTCGGATTAGGCCACAGTTTACTTGTCACGGAGACGCTGCAAAGTTCTGTTGTTGCTGCACCCTACAATTTTAGTGGACGCGGGTTTGCCTGCTACTGCTGAGTGCTTTTATACAGATGGAGTGGCCTGAGTTAGGAGCGGACGGCGATTTGATTAGCGGAATGGATTTATTGGGGAGTTAACTTTATCATCTTGATGCTAGTATTCAGCTGCATCTGATAAACTAAAAGCTGATCCCCAACATAGTCAAGAAAAAGCTAGGCAGATGATGATATTAGCTATGGATGCTGTCCCTAATCATAAATCACATGTAAACGTAGCGATCGTTCTAATTCACTTCGAATAGGTTCCATGGATGAAACAATGCAAGCACTATTTTTAAAAGCTGGGATGGTTTTCTGAGCTTACATACGGATGCTAAATAGGAACGGTAAGTGTGACAGGTTTCACTGAGTTTTATAATATGTCCAAATGCATGATGTATTAAGGCTGATGGTACAGGGTAGCCCGCGTTCATCAAATTTCCGTATAAAGGTATAGAAACGATTTTGACCTTGGAAAAGCAGTTCCTCGACCTTTATGAACTTCGAGGATGATTTGTGTTGAAATAATAAACATCAAATACGTATGTAATTTCCAAACGTAATTTTTAGTGTCACTCGCTAACGTATGGCGCTTGTGTGCTCTCTCTGTTCCGTCACTTACTTTATCGAATAAACCGTTGTTAAAATTTTATCATTATAATTCTGTTACTACATACCTCGTACAGTCACGAATGATATTTTCATCAACATATAATCTAGATTATGGCCCTGGCCTACAAATTGTATAAAACGTAAGAAAATTTTAATGTCAAGGGCTACTAGACAAACTAAAACATCTAGTACCTGCATCTAAAATATCAGTAAAAAAAAACAGTCAGTAAAAATGAAACTAAAAACTACACATGCAGTAAAAATAAAATATTTCCTGAAATATTTTACAGGCAGCAGACAGCTTAATTCTTTAGAGCAACTTAAAACACGCTAGCAAGAGTAGCAAGTGAGCTCGTTACTTTAAAACACACACTTAAACTTAGGTCGTAACTTGCGCCACGCGTCAAGTTCAAGCTGTTAAGCCGATGTTACAACAGATTTGCCGCTTTCATCCAGCAGCGCGCGGATGCGGGGGGACACTAGGACAGTGTACACGCGCCGTACGAAACGTGCGACAGTCCCGCCAAATTGAAATGATAACAAAATGTGTGAATCGAACCGGATTCTCTTTTAAATCTATGAATTTAAAAACCACTGTGACCCGTTTTCCCGCAAACCCTCTGTGATACCACGTCGCTTAAAATGTGTGTTTCACCGAGTATTTGACATCACAAAACAGCAGATTCATTTTGATCATTCGACTATTTGCTTTTAAAATTAGTTCAATATTTGTCACACAATAAATAAACGGTGCTCCTGAATTGTTTTCAGGAATAACGATAAAGTGCGCCACTTTGAAACGAGTGTTACAACACCTATTGTTTTTTTTTTTTCAATAGGTTTATTTTCATAGTTATTTTATTTGAGAAATAATATTAGCTGAGACAGAATATGAAGTGAAAGTAACAAATGCAGCCGTAGCAACATAAAGTAAATAAGATAGATAAAACCTGGACAAAATGCGACCCAGAGGTGTCGTTCGAAGATGCGGTGCAAGAATGACTCGAGAAACTTCCGCACTAAGTTCTGGTTTTATTTTCTTTGGTAATAAGAAAGGCAGTCGAAGTTACCATCAACTTGGGGACACGTTTGTAATAAAAGGGAAATAGTTATTTATTATTCCCAATAGATGATGTCAGGTAGTGGTCAAGAAAGTTTGACAAAATAAAAAATATATATTAAAAGGCAAGCACCGGATATTTATTAAATATTGCGTCGAGAGAATTTTATTTTGGGGTCTACATTTTGAATTATGTTTTTGCTGTTCATAAATATTCTGTCCTCCTACAAAAAAGCGTAATTTAATTTGTTGAATAATTAAAATACGTCCAAACAAGGAAATCGTAGCTTGAAACAAAAAGAAATCCTCCTTCTAAAATACCCTCAATTCCCAGTAAGCACCTAATCCTATGGACAATGATTTCGCGAAGCGGGACCAACTAAGAGTTTTTTCTCATAACTCAAAATGAGATCATAACGTCGCAAATCTCGGGAGGCCTTAAAGAATAACAAAAGGAAAAAGCTCAAAATTACGTTGGCCGAGTAATTTTCGGGGCGAGCCACACAGAATGGTTCCTTAGGGACCCTCATCGGGACCCTTCGCGATTATGTAGCGGTTTTATAAGCTTGTTATGTTTTATGAGCAAAATATAATGTTTACGGATATACCTTGCTGGCTCACAGTCGAAATGAGTGGACGTGTGCGTATTTATTAAAATTTCCTCTATATAAATATTAACGACGGTGGCGACGACCCTTCAACGGGTGGTCTTTATGGGTAGCAACGTATTTCTGAGCTGAACGGTTCTGTATATAATACGATACCTACATTGTGTCTGAATACAGTGACGCCGCCATTAATTTTATTTTCGCTAAAAGCGTTGAAGATAAAAATTGCTTTCACTATATTGCTTTCATTTTGAGAAATTGAGGCTGTTATATGAATTATAATACATTGCCTACACTCACTCAACTATTGTGTAGACGAAAGCAGATATTATATTTCTTCTTCGCGTAAAATCTGTTGTTGTTTCTTCAGTGAAGTGGCGTGGGTAAAGCGAATGACCCAAAGATTTATCTCTCAAGATAAAACCCAAGTTTACTTTGCAAAGTAACAGTTGTTACGGACCAATCAGTTGGAGAGCTTTTTAAAATTAAAAAGTGTGGCATTTGTGTGTTCTATTCAGTGCACCACGTCCAGACTGGGTGAGTGGAAGCTGGGAATTGGGAACTAAGTTGTTATTTACTGGAGTGCTTTAGTATTAACCACTCTGAAGGTAATTTCTTTGAAAGTCTTTTAACTAAGCTGTTTCTAGTAAAGTGCCAAGTGGTTTGGAGTTTCGACTTGAAATGTGTGTCGTGGATGTTTCTTTAGAACTTTATGAAGCTATTGGTGAAATGAAGGTAGCGTTACTTGTAATTGAATGCACCTAAACTTTAATTTAATAGCATTCAGCTGAAGCACTTGCCTATGTACACTTTTCTTTCCATATCTCTCAGACAAGTCGGATATCCTGTTACAGAAAACATGAAATAATAGTTTAGTACCTACAAAACCACATTCGGAAATTACTTAAATAAAACCTTTAATAGGAAAAACTAAGTCAAATCCTCTTCCGGTGGCAAATCAGCAAGAAAATGTAACAAAGAAATAAAAGAACTTTTTTAATATCATAAATGATATCTGATTACTTATTGTCGACAAAAACTGTCAATTCGTTTGGCGTTTCTCCAATAAGACCGTTCTTTCTTCGATTGTCTTATTTTACCTTGATAAATTGACATTTTCATTCGTTGCTTTCATTATTTTCACGGCTGATGTATTATTGCGGAAGAACAGAGAAATATCATTCTCTTTGAAACCTGTAAACTGAACTACGTCATAAAGCTGGTTTAAAATTGTTTTTGGCTTGCATGAAATTATTTTGAACTGCAATAAAAACATGATTATGCATGCTAGCTTTTGTACTGGCAGTTTTTACGAGGTAGTCTTAACTACTGGGTACTAACTCCATGGATGATACCGAATTTTGGATTACTGAAAATTACACACTGGTTCCACGAGGTAGTACAGTGATTTCACAAGAGACCTGTGTCCCATTCTTCTTCTTCTTTAACCTTTAGCCAGCCAATGCTGATTAAAGGTCTTTTCCAAATCTCTCCACTTTTTGCAGTTTTGTGTCATGGCTATTTATTGTATCCTGTTTCTTCTGACTAATTTAATGAGAACGTCTGTCTTCCCGTCGGTTGTCTTCCCACATTCTCCGTCTCGTCCGTGGTCTCAACTCCAGCACTTACCTACCTTGTTACCTTGGCCAGTGTCCCATTAGTGGGCAGAAATGTCAACATGAGGAGATTGATTCATTTGCTTTACAAGAAGTTAGTACTATTACTTGAAAAGATACACCAAAGAATGACTCAATTTAATCTCAAAGAGAAGTCGGTAACACAATTCACGACAGTCAATCCAAAACATCACATGTTCATACAAAATCAATCACATTGAAATATTCCACAATTTCCATAACAATAAACTCATCTGGTCGTTCAATCATCTGAAAACACTAAATTTAGCTGAAAGAATAGCTAGCCAGAGTTGCCAGTCGTGGCCATTCATGAGTGCACCGTGTAAATTCAGTATGGTAACACAGGCAAATAAACAGCGCCTCTGTCGCATAAACTCGCCAGCTACGATGCGACGATGCGGTTTGATTATTTGAGACGCTCGGCTGGTCACACCGGTGTTGCCATTCGCAATTGCATAGAATTAGGGATTTGGAGTGGAAGAAATGTAAGACACAGGAAATGTTTGGGTAAATGGAACGTAGTATGTTGTACCAAGAAAATGAAGTGACTTCCGAAGTAGTTCTAGTATTGAAAAATCCTTATTATGTTGAAAAGGAAGGTATGTGTTTGAATATGAAAGAGCAGGAAGGCCAGATAGTAAAGAAATCAGCATGCTTGAGAGATAATTCTTGACGGCATGTAAAGTTATGTCAAAGGCATATGGGCGGCGTAAAAACTATGACAAATGGTTAGTCACCAACCACACGATAAAGAAGAAGGTGGGCCAGATAGGTATACCCTACAAATTTTCCCGATTAGAAAAAGAGAATCCCATATTACCATCTCAACCTCATTGCTGAGGACTTGGACATATTCTGTTGCGCTTTGGGTGAATTTACAAGAACAGCTATCTATTGAATTTGCTATGTTAAAAGCAGTTGAATTATTTAAATTTTAAGTGTGCGACAATATCGCATTGGGTATAGCTTGTCAGGATATTTGTATGTGTAGAGTAAATAAATATATATAAATGTTGAAAAATCGTTGATCGCTAAAAATAAAAATACGGGATACTACATGCTAACAACGTAACTCTGTCACTATTTCTAAATAAAATATTCCAACACATATTGCAGCAGCGGGCAACACCGGTAACACAGTTCAGCATGGAGTTACGCATTGATAGTGTTAGCCTAGTGTTATGTAGCTTGAAACGAGCGAGTACAATCATTTTACAGCCATTTCATACGTGTATGCATGCGTGCTGAAAAGCAATAGGCATGTCCCACAATGCGTATTGGTGTCTACTATACTATGTATGACTACAGTGAAACGGACATACATAACTTTATAAGTTTGCGGTGAAACCTCAGATCTTAGTACCTATATAACACAACATAACGCCTGTTAACCCTGGAGCATTAGGCAGAGGTGTACCTATTGGATAACGGACTGGTGTCCGCAACTCCACGTAAAAGCGCGTATTTTGCGTATGAGCTTTAATCCACTACGCGGGCACAGTGCGGATTGGTAGATGTGACATGTCTTCGAATTTATGGTTCTAGGACATGCCGTTTCCTCACTATGTTTTCCTTCGTCATTTTGAGAGCCGTGGTGATGAAATAAATCACACAAAGTAATGCGCCTGTCTGGGTTCCAACTTCCAACCCACGACTTACCTGAATGTTACCTGCTGTTAACCCTACGACTTACTGTTCGTAAGTCAGGGCCGCCACCACTGGGCCACCGCTGCTCTTAGAGGTATACCTAATAGTAGATATGTCACCGTAAAATTGTCAAATACGTTATATTACAATATAACGTGTATCTCTCTAGCGATATTGTAAAGTCTCGAATTATTGTCAACTGAACATACGGAAGTATCTCTGCCCCCATAATCGGGACTTGGGGCACCCCCCCCCGTTAGGTTAGTTAGGTTCCTTTAAACCTGCACCCGGAAATAGGGGCCCCGCGAAGCGGGGCTCCGTCGACTACGCTTTTTAGGGGTATATAAAGTGTTTTAAGGTTAGGTTATAATAATCGGTATTTCTCAGGAATGGTACAATATCTTTTCATGAGAGTTGTACCACTGGGCAAGGGGGACTCCTCCTTCCCTCCACACCGCGTGAGTTGACTACCATCGCATGCATTTCACGTAAAATAATGCGTTTTGATGTAAGCAGTATGTTCATTTGACAATATTTCGAGATTTTACAATATCGCTAGAGATATTACAATATAACGTATTTGACAATTTTACGGTGACAGATACATTCAAATTTCGCCAGTTATGTTTTTAAATCCCATGTAAAACGAGGCGAGCCTATTGCCATCAATCGGGCACAAATCCAGACTCCGTGGCTGCTACTGAGAAATTCCTGAGGGAAATACCCAATAACTTTTTGCTCAATGGGAATGAAACCAGAACTTCATGCTATGCAGTCGCGCTTGCAACCACAAGACCAACGAGGCAGGCAACGTCTTGTATATGTCACCGTAAAATTGTCAAACACGTTATGTTACAATATAACGTGTGTCTCTCTAGCGATATTGTAGTCTCGAATTATTGTCAACTGAGCATAAGGAAGTATCTCTGCCCCCATAATCGGGACTTGGGGCACCCCCCCCGTTAGGTTAGTTAGGTTCCTTTAAACCCTGCACTCGGAAAGGGCCCCGCGAAGCGGGGCTCCGTCGACTACGGTTTTTAGGGGAATATGAAGTGTTTTAAGTTTAGGTTATATTAATCGATATTTCTCAGGAATGGTACAGTATCTTTTCATGAGAGTGGTACCACTGGGCAAGGGGGACCCCTCCTTGTTTCCACACCGCGTGAGTTGACTACCATCGCAATTCGCATGCATTTCACGAAAAATAATGCGTTTTATTGTAAGCAGTATGTTCATTTGACAATAATTCGAGACTTTACAATATCGCTAGAGATATTAATAAATACTTATTTGTTTACTTCTTCTTCTTAGCGGGCTACTAAAGGCTGTAAACAACCTCATCACGAAGCCTTCACCGAGCATTCAGTACATATTGCTGGGAAACAACTTTTTTTTTGGGGTGAAAAATCATGGTTTGTGGTAAAAAGTAAACGAAACAAAAATCACTTTAAACATTGTGCTGATGGATGGATTTAATAGTACGGGGGTCGAAGAGGTGTTAAACGCAAAAAACTTAGATTAAAAACGAGTATTTAAAATAAACTTGTCAAAAAGTTGGAACTTTGACCCCCAATATCTCCGTAACTAGAAGGTTCCCAGGTCTGGTGTAGAACAAAAAAAATGATCGCTGTGATACGCGTCTTTCGGCTTCGTTAAGAGGTGCAGTCATAAGATCGTCAAGTGTGTAGGTGTCAGGGCATACAACATTTAATCATTTGTGTACTGACCAACATTCTTTATTTACTTCACCCACTAACAATAAATTCCGTACCAAATATTCTCTATAAACATATTATATACAGCATCAAGATTCTAAGACGACGAAGTTAGTAAAAGTCTTGAAGTTTCCTGTAGAGTTTATATTAGACTAAGTAGCCACTATAATTTTTAACTTTTACTTACAACTTACTTCCTGGTGGGGGCGACGTAAAAGTTATGTTACTTCTTTGTTTCTGACTTTGGTGCTTTTAAGCATCGTAAGTTTTCATTTTGTTCTGAACAAGTGTAACCAAGCCTTGGCTTGGGCGGCTAGTCGCGAGCCGTAAAGCTTATTTTTTACGAGTCTCAGTACAAACACGATTGTTGAAAATATGAATGAAGTAAAAGCTATGGTCTTTAGTTCTTTATGGGTAACAGGCGATGGTTTAGGAACATTTGGTATTTTTATACAAAACATGTTTTTGAAGTGAAAACTTCAATAGCACTTTTTTCTTGAGCACTTTTTGGGTGAACAAAAATCATGGAACTCGTGTCACCGTCACCTTACGCTTCATAGCATTCGTAGCCGATCCGCTACGGCGTAGCACCACAAAGAGGTGCGCCCAGCACAACCCGTAGCAGATATAAAGGGTGTAAAACACCTCTTAACGAAGCCGAAAGGCACTTGTTGTCCCCGTCAATGCGAGTATTTTTTTGTTCTACACCATACCTGGGAACCTTCTAGTTACGAAGATATTGGGGGTCAAAGTTTCATTTTTTTGACAAGGTTTTTTTATAAATACAAGTTTTTATTGTACGTTTTTTACTTTTAACATCTCTACAACCCCCGTACTATTCAATCCATCCATCAGCACAATGTTTTAAGTGAATACAAAACATGATTTTGGCACCTCAAAAAAAAAGTATTTTACTAGCAATAATTTTTGCGTAAAGTTACTTAGTTGGATGTACAGAATGCTTGGTTGACGGCTTCGTGATGAGGTGGTTTACACCCTGTAGATTACTTAGTTTTCACTTCCATCCGCAGTCCCCAAAGACTGCCCCGCAAGTTTTTTTTACCTTAAAACTCTGCAACAAACATCGCCAGTGTTTTTGGTGCTATGCATGAAAAATATTTTTTTAAGCCTTTGTGATTTCACCATCTTTCAAATTAGTGAGACGAAATATCAATCGGTTCCCTTATGATCTCGGTGAGGCCATTACTTTCATGTTCGACATCAAATTAGGAGCATTGACAGCAGTGTCGTACTGCGGTTAGCAATCAGGCTGCTATGCCAGCTAATTACTGCATGCAATATCCCTTCAGGATTGCGAGTTGTGGCAATTGCGTGGGACTCCAATTATGTGATTAAGCTACTGCTAATTCTACCGAATGGATGAACATTGTTGTTAATTCAGGAGAGCATTATGACTTCTTTTTTCATTAATTTCTAAAATCATAATTTTAAATCTTAGCCCCGTTTGTACAACATTAACGACCATTTTCAATAACTTACTAATAAGTATCGGTAGGTTACTATCTATGTCATTTTTTTTTAATATGTTAAAGGTTATAGGTATTTTAATGCCAAATAAACACAATTTTCTTTCTTTCTTTCATGTCTGTTGAACATTTAGCTTACGAAAACAAAACGTCACAGAAAAGCTTTTTTGATTTTTCTACGCGGATAGGATATTTCAAGCTAACCTTCTTATAGAAACACTGATAGCTACGATACGTAAGAATTAACTAACAGTTATACGAAAGTAAGTTATAAAAAACGGCTTTAAATCAACCGGTAACACGGGTTTAATTTTGCTGAAGACGGGTCTACGTGTGTGAAACAGCAATCGCAGAACGCGCTACGAGAATACGCTTCAGCATCAAAAGTATGCCTGGATATCAATTGCTTAGACCAGACAATTTTTTTTTCTGTATGTATTTCAAATACAATCTCGAATATCAACAAGGTTACGTTAAAACCAATTTGTTCGATTGCACAAACAAATACTGGCTGCAATTTTTATTGGACCTAATTAAAACTTTAATCCATGTCTGCCATCTTAAAACCATTGACAGAAACAATACGCTATTAAAAACTAATTTACCAAAACCAAATGTATTTACTGATCTGCGGTGCAAGCTTACCTAAACTACCTAAATGTCAACTAATTGGATTGAATGAGTCGTCAGGGGTTCAGCGTCTTGTTGGAATGTCATCGGGTGCCTAAACTAGTTGTCTTGTTTGCGTAGTAGGTGAGCCGTGTTGACAGCCAGCACGCTGTTGTGTCAACTGGTACGTCCTGGCCTTATTTGCGATCGAGAGCGATGACGAGATGTCTGATTGCAGATGTGGGAATTCTAAGTGTGAATTGTGAATGAGAGCTGGTTATGTAGTGCAATTTGGAATTTAGTTAATAGTCAATCTTGCATTTCACATTATTACGGTTTCACTTCGATAGATTATAATCTACAGAAATATATAAAAAAGAAAAAAAAGTTTATTTCGGAACAATAACACGACACAAGGTTAACAGGTAAAACGATGGAAGCTGCAAAAGTATAAACTGTAGCGCAGCCACCAACGCCGTCCTCCAGATTATAATGGAAAGATGTCCCATACAAAAAGTGCTTAAGTAAAGATAATTTAGTTTTAAGTACTATTGATTAATAACAAAAAAAAATAGTTTAATAATAAAAAAATAAAAGGAAAGTATATAAACAGTAGGACAATAGTTATGAATTGTTATCAATAATTATTATGAGTTGGTAACAATAATTTGACGTTGAGTGACGATTTTGCTCTCGAGAGTAGTGAGAGGGTGAATGGGTGTGTGGGTGAGTGTTAATGAGGTGTGCGAGGTGTGTGAGGTTTTGTCGAGTTAAAAACGCGCGCGCGCGCCTTTTGTGCGTTAAATTGTAAGCAGTATGTTCGTTTGACAATCTTTCGAGAGTTTACAATCTCGTTAGATAGATTACAATCTAACGGTTTTTACAATGTGACGCAGATTTCATCATCATCATCGTCATCATTTCAGCCGAAAGATGTCCACTGCTGAACATAGGCCCCTCTCAAGTGTCATCACATTGACCGGTCCCTTGCGACTCGCATCCAACAGATTCCCGCAACCTTCACCAGGTCATCGGTCCACCTAGTGGGAGTTCGATATTTATACTTAATTCCTCACCTGAAATCTCAATTGGCTTATTAAAGGCGAATGTATCTGGCTGCCTGGCTGAATTTAAATTTAAACACATTAACCCTATGACAGTTATTAAGGGGCCGGCGGAGAATGCGTATTTCATACAAACGTAATACCAAAATTATTTGTAAATCAAACATATTCTTAAGGTTGTCTGTATTTGTTTCGATTGAATTACAGAATATCTGTGTTCCCAAATATGTTTTTTGAGAGAATAGTGATGCAAAAACGAGATATGAGGATGTTAAATTTTCTATAGAAAACTTATTTTTCTTATAACTCTTGTTAAGGCGCTTAGACGAGCTAAATTAGCAACTCGATTTGTGGTGGTTCAAACTTCATTTGAAATGCTGTTAGAATAAAATTCTAATCAGCTTGCACTACTAAGTGGTTGTTACGTCAGCCTCTGCGGGCCAAATAGCGCGAAATGAGTGGTTTCGATCGATTTACATAAAAACTATTGATTGAATTAAAAAACTAAAACAGTATCATGCTAATATATTGCTTGTAGAATTATTTGCCAAAAAAACAGAATGATCGCATGCATATTAGTATGTTTTTTATTGTTTGAAAGATATTTTTAGAGGTAAGTTCGTGATTTCTTTTTATCGAGCCAAATTAATTGTATTATGTTTTCAAAACAGTATCATGCTAGCATATATCCTGAAGAATATCATATATTTTTCTGGTCTTGTTTATAGCAGTGAATCATATACTTTTAGTAATTATAAAACTCGCGTTTAGCTCGTGTAATCGCCTTAAAATCAGTGTCCAATCAAAATATATATTTGGGAACCTAGATATTCTGTAATTCAATCGAAATAAATACACACTACCTTAGGAAAATGTTTAATTTACAAATTATTTTGGTATTACGTTTGTATGAAATACGCATGCTCCGCAGGCGTCTTAAAGCTTTCCGGCAAATTAAAATCAAACTGACCGAAGATCTATGGGGAATGTCTATCAAAGTTTGTACATCTATACTTGAGACCATAGCCCCGTACTTAGCTTTAATTTTTAATTCATGTGTAGACCAAGGAGTGTTCCCTGATTTAATGAAGTACAGTAAAGTCATACCTCTTTTCAAATCCGGGGACAGTAAAGATACCAATAATTATAGACCTGTATCCGTGTTACCAGTTTTTAGCAAGGTTTTTGAAAAAGTAATGCTTGATCAAATGCTCTATCATTTTAACACCAACAGAATCTTACATGATCAACAGTATGGTTTCACCAAGGGACGTTGTACAACTGACGCCGGTGTAACCTTATTAAAGCACGTTTTTGCTGCGTGGGAAGAGTCCCAAGACGCAATAGGAATTTTCTGTGACCTCTCCAAAGCTTTTGACTGCGTAAATCACGACACATTACTTTTGAAACTGGAGCATTACGGACTAGGTAAACTTGCACTTAGCCTGGTAAAATCTTATTTGAGTGATAGAAAACAACATGTTCAAATAAATGGTGTCAATTTACAGGGTTTGAAAGTAAAAATGGGGGTTCCGCAAGGCTCAATATTGGGTCCTTTCCTTTTTCTAGTCTATATAAATGATCTACCCTATTTATTGAAAAACCAACCACAAAATATGGTGCTATTTGCTGATGACACTTCCCTGATTTTTAAGATAAATAGACGGGCCCAAAATCTAGATGAAGTGAATAATGCCCTGCTTCAGGTCCAAAATTGGTTCACAGCAAACAATTTGGTATTGAATGAAAAGAAAACTAAATGCATAAGATTTTCATTACCGAATGTTAAAAGTAGTGATTGTGAGATAATATTGAATAAAGAGAAACTAGAATTCGTAGATAAAACTGTTTTCCTGGGGCTTACGCTTGATTCAAGGCTACAATGGGGTTCTCATTTAACATCGCTTGCGGGGCGCTTAAGTTCAGCAGCATATGCCATTAGAAAAATCCGTCAATTCACTGATGTAGATACCGCTAGACTGGTCTATTTTAGTTACTTCCATAGTATAATGTCTTACGGTATTTTGCTATGGGGACGGGCTGCTGATGTTGAGTCTATATTTATTCTGCAGAAAAGAGCCATCAGAGCCATATATAATCTTCGTAGGCGCGATTCTCTAAGGGAACTATTTAAGGATATTGGCATCATGACGGTTCATTGCCAATACATCTACGAAAACATAATGTACGTCAGAAAAAATCTGCATCTTTTTGGTAAAAGAGGTGACAGACACAATTACAGTACTAGAAATAGGGACCAACTAGTTCAGCCAGGCTTTAGACTCGCTAAAGTAGACTCATCTTTCATGGGGTACTGTTTGAGATGCTATGATAAAATTCCACAAAGTATTCTTGAACTGAATGAGACGAAATTTAAAACATGCGTTAAACGCACACTATGTAAACAAGCATATTACAAGTTGAGCGATTATATCGCTGATAAAAATGCTTGGCTTAATGCTGGTCTTGCTCCACATGGACAGGGGCGCAAAAATTGATAGCATTAAATGGTATTGTTGGAGCTGCTGAAGATTGTACAAACTTATCTTTGCATTGTATAGATTCAATGTTAGTATTATATAATCGCATAGCCTATATTGTGTGAGTACTATGTACTAGTAAGCTATCATTCACTGGAAACCTACGGCAGTTCTTGACTTGAATGTGCCCTGGCGGTTGAGAGTATGTCATGCTCTCTCAAATGTCTCGCTGATGGTGGCGCGTGTGTCGGACCATTTAGTTCCCTTCAAAATGGTTGAGCTGAATGGTGCTGATCCATGCGTCATGTTCGTGAACGGGCGCTGTCAGTTGTGACTGGGCATCTCTTAGTCGCCATGGTTTATTTGAATTATTTTGTTTTTGAGTTGTATTTTATTTTTGTTTTGCTATGGACACTTTTAACGTGCACATCTTGCTACATTGTTCTCACATAATATACCATCTCAACATGAATGATGTAACCAAGATTTTGTAACAATATTTTGATTTAAAAGAGTGTCCATGGAGTTTCTTGCCCGTTCTTCTCCATAGAGATCTACGCTAGGGAATGGGCAACTACAGTACTTTCACAGTTTTTATGTCTTGTGACTGGGACTGTAGCTACTTTAAATGTTCATTTTTGTTTCGACAATTCAAAAGTGCCTGTAACTGGCCTACTTGAAATAAATGCTTTGATTTTGATGATTTTGATACAGTAAAATGGGTTTTTTTTTTGCCTCCCCTCGGTTTACTAAAACTCCAATTGATGGAATCGAAGGTCGAAGAGCCGATCAAAACGGTAAAGAGTATCTACCGTATCTTTTGCCGATTCTGGTAGCATGCCAGCATCTGAAAAAGAAAAGTCATCATTAAAATAAGGAAGGTGACCAGAGACAAACAAAAACAACATCTAACTATGTTGCGTCTTGAAGTTTGTTTTGTGTAGGTACCAACCTCATAACAATAAACTAAGGAATGCACTCGCACAGTTCTGTTACACATAACATCATACCTGTAATCCCCGAAGGGTAGGCAGAGGTGTACCTCATAGTACACCCACATTTCGCCAGACGTTATGGTCAAATCCCATGTAGCGGCAACGCCCCTAAGACGACCCACTAACCCGGCAAACCTATTGCCATAAACCAGGCAGAAATCCAGACTCCATGGTTATTGGGTGTTTCCATCACGATTTTCCAGCTGTTACTCAACAACCCGACTTAATTTAACTAAGCACCGTTTGCTTAGCTGTAGAAAACAGTCGGTACCTTCAGTAAAAAAAAACATCTTCGATTAGTTAACAAAAGACCACACACCTGATAAATACATTAAATGACCGAACAAAAGCACTGGCTAAAACGATAAAACCATCACCAAAAACGTCGACTATCATTAACAAAAAACCTTCCAACCATCTCTCCAAGATAATCATACACAAAAAAACTTCACATACCTTTGTTAGCAACATGAGCAAGCCGTATCGATGAGCTGACGTTACATAAATCTTTAAAGACTCACTCAGTCGTATTATTAGAGTTCACAGACCATCTTCTGCGACAGTCCAACTAGTTTGCGGCTGTAACAGCGAGTCTGTATAAACTGGAGTCAGCTGACACATGTCAGTAGAGTAACGAGCACAGAATGCAGAGCCACTGTTTTCCAACAAAACACTGTGTATGTACAAGATTAGATGAATCTTGTTCCGTGTTCGTTTGCATTAAGTTTTAGCTCTGAACACATTAAATCTGAGATTAGTTTTCACATTATTCTATAAAATATGATACATTATTTATATGGGATAATAATTTGTTATTACATAGATATTATCTTGTATCTGGTTTCTATCACGTTTCATATACAGTAACCGTATCTTGGATGCTGTTTGAAGGCATCTTCCAACGGATAATTAGTGGTTAGTCTTCAAGTTAGCCGGTTGATCATCTTGCCTAATAGGACAAAGGGAGAAAAAGGCATCGTGTGTTTTTTTTTACATTTTCTTTAATTTAAACATTGGTTTATAAAAAACAATAAAAATGTCGATGTCTGCACTTTTCACTGTTGGTGACAGCCATTTCTTTTTTATAAAAAGTAAAGTAAGTTTCCTCCCTAAATCGAGGACACTTTTTGAATTGACATTTGCAAGAAACTGGGTATCTAGATTTTTTACCACCAAATTTAAAGATTTTCAATCAATCTAACCCTTAACCTTTACAGAATCAATCCTCTCTTTTAAAGCCTCTTACAACCTGACCCAATAAAAACCAGGGAAACGTTTTACTACAGTACGTACTATTACGAATTCAATTCAGAGGTTAGCAATGTTTGTACGAAATGTAGCCCACATAGTGGAATACAAATGAAATGAGCTAGCAGAGCCAGTTCGGGTCCGATATTAGAAATAACAAGTTGCAGCGCACGTATGCTCGTGCTACGATACCGCATAATATGTACGAGTGTACCACTATGTAATATCAGATTAACAAATTACAATTTGTGCATGTAGGACACAAATTCAGTGGAATATTTCGAAAAGCTGTGATTGCACTACACTTATTGCATTTCACTCACGACTCTTTCTTATGGAGAAACCACAGAAATACGCTACGAATCTGGGTGGATGGATTCATACATCTGGATGTATGAACGTGGACAAGGCAAACAATCATACACACTGTATTCTTGAGTTTTTCTAAATAATTTCGTATAGAAAAGGGTACGCCCTGTAAGAGCATCGAGTAGTATGAAAACTTCATGCAAGTAGTTTGTAAAGCTTGGCTTACTAAGGGCCCGTAATGGATAGGGAATCCCCCTACAGGGAAAAAACTTTTAAAGTGATAGTACATCTCTACATATTGACATAGGTATACCTAAATTATAGAACACCCTACATATACGCATGCCATTGTTTATAAAATTCACTAGAAGCGCTTTCGTTTAAAAAAACCAAACAAGTTGAAAACTACTGCACGTTTAATAGAGAAACGTTTTCCTCGAAACAGCGTGTCGTATACCAAACACATTCCGTACATAAGCCGAGCTCTAACGAAACTGAACCCGATTCATGAGAAATTAGCACCGAAAATTCTAAAGGTCGCTTTTCACTTGCATTTAGGTGGAAGCCAGTGCCGGTTGTAATGTATAGCGACTAGATGTGACACCGAAACGGGTCAAGAGCCCACATTCACTCACTGTTGCACCGCCCGCGCCGGTATAATTTGTACACCTCGCTATCCGACTTGTATGCTTTCTACTACAAACGGTGGCATACATTTTAATGTGGTCGCGCTGCGTGACATTACAACCGACGCGACGCGACGTATAAGCGCTTATCTTTGCTTTGTTTTTTTACTTCACTATAAATTCAAAGGGGTAAGTCTCCGCTATCTTTTACAGTGAATTAAAAAATCTGTGCGAAAGCTATACAAGAAATAAAGTTAGGTTTTGCGAGCAGAAGTTTTAGGGTCTTTAAGTGGCAATTTGCCAGTGGAGTTTCTTTCTGAAATATGGTTCTAAGACGAAATTTTATGGCAAAAATTTCAAACTATCAGCATAGAAATAGCATACATTAGAATAAAAAATTGGATAGCACGATATCGCAAAATAGATAAAATGATTTATGCCTTTCCATTCCCCTAACCAAAATATTATAACGCAAATGCTATTTTGTCGATTTCCATTGGAATTTCCATCTCCCCGTCAAAGATATGGCTTTATATTCGGTCGGGAGTTGGAGAATGCATTTTCTCGTAGGGTAAGAGGTCAATAAGCGTTAGGGGAGGAAAGTTTCCGCGAACCCCTTACAACTGTCAACGCGAGTTATTCACCCCACGTCAACTGGGGTTAAAAAGTTATCGCCAAGGCTCAATAGGAGAAAGTAATAGACGTCTATGGAGTTATAGCTGGAGTTAAAAGTTTTACTGGATATACAAAAATGTTAGGTAGTTTGGTCATCCCCGTGATACCCCTGGGGTCGCAACTAAATCTCTGATGTCAACGGATAGTTCTATCAACAGTCGGTGAAATGGGATTCCAACTTTGAATTAGGTTTTCAAGTTACGAGTATCGTCACGCGCTTATTGGCTTGCTGGGTAAAAAAACTTTCTAGTTAGGTTGGAACGAGTAATAGTGTTTGTGATATAAAGTAAAAGGGGTCGCAGTTGTCATGAAAGGTAGATCAATGGCCAGTATGGATTCGTATAATGATTCCTCTTAGAGCATCAATATAATTCAATTTAGTTTTCAATTTCTCTTCTGAAATCATACTCCATCAATTCAAAACTATGCGAGTGCTACATTTGACTGATGAGATTTTGCGACATAAACTTCAGAATAACTAATACTCAAGAGGGTATGCGCACCGGTTTCCGCAAACAAGACTTTATCAACACGAAAGTTCCAGAAAAATATGGAAAAAATGCTCTTTTGAATCCAGCATATAGGTCATGCATATATAAACAATACAGAGCTCAGAGTAAACAATTTCAACATATCACTCACACATAGTACACACCAGTTTATATGGGTATCCATTTCCCTTCCCTCGTAAACTGTTTGCGATAAAACGCTAAAAGGATTATTAAACAGCTGCTAATTACAGTTGCCAGTTATAAAAAGTAATGTATTATCTCGGTTATTTCCGCTGGGGATCCCCCCAGCAGGAGTATTTAATTATTGTTTTTACGGTAATGGACTTTACCTGTATTGATTTTTTGTAATGAACTCCTGACGGGTAGATTTCGATTTGCTAATATTTTAACTTGTATGTTTTTGCTATTAGCTTCTAAATTAATGATATTTAGGTAGGTGTTATGTATGTAGCTATAGTTATACATATTATTAGACGACCCGAATGGCGTAGTGGTAGTGACGCTGCCTTACGTTCTTAGGGTCCTGGGTTCGAATCCCGGTAGGAGCAATGCTTGTGTGATGAGCATGGACATTTGTTTCCGAGTCATGGATGTTTATATGTATAATAGGTAAGTATGTATTTACAAACAAAAAAGTATACATGTAGTTTATCAACTACCTAGTGTCCACGACACAAGCTTTGCTTAGTGTGGCGCTAGGTGGCGCTGTGTGTTAATGTCCAGCGTTATTTATTTATTTATTTATATTATTATACTTGCGGCTGCGCCGCACAGTAAGAACAACGCGTAAATACAACAGTGCGAATCATTCCGTCTCTGTAGCTTAGTGAAATGTGTGTTGGTGTAAATTCAATTCGATTTGGGATCTATGTCCAATTTCGATTATCATACCCAAGACTGGAATCTTTACAAAGGGCGACTTCAGCAATGGTTCATCGCCAACAGCATCGGTGAGGATTATTACAAAGCTGGAGTAAAGAGGAAAGCGGTAGGTATCGGTAGTAGGATACAAATTAATGATTATGTAGGCACAGTAGGCACGTAAAGCTAACAAAGTATATATTTTAGTTAACTTGAATGAAGTTATAATTAGGAAGGAATGATATCAAATGTCCTCGAAACTTAAGAACAATTTCTTCGTACAAGTTTTGGTACAGAGCCCTCAGAATGAAAGTCCCATGATCATTCCTAACGAAGCGTAGTCTGGAAATAGTACCTTAGCGCCAAAATGACTTGAATATCATAGATGGCATTAATACCCAGATTTTGAAGGAGGAGACGACGTTAGTAATGCATTGTCATCTAAACGTGCGGCCATGTCCGTTGCGGTTGATGGCAAGGCAGGCTAGACTCGCAGTAATCTACGACACCGCATTAGACGACTATTGTGACGTTCACCCTACATTCGGTTATGTATGGAAATCTGTACTTACTCTGCGTATCTCTAAATGTCTAGATTTATTTGAGTATTTAATATTTAGTTATGGAATTTAAACAGAACGAAATGGAAATTCGATTTAAATCTCAAATAGGTTCTTCAAATACATAAGACTTTAATGCAGTAGTTATGTATATTTCACGCGTTTGGTTTCTCCAAAGTGAACAATGAATCGATTAGATTGTGTATGTGTCAATGAAAATTGCTTGCTTATCTTTAATCATTAACATTCCTACTAAAAACACTATCATAACGTTCAATTTTATCACGATTCATTCCATTCTAGTTTCCGTTAAAACATAATATTGCGTATTTTCCATCCTGATGCCACGAATCCCAATGTCATTTCTATTTCGACTAACTAAATAAATTGTACTATAGATGTGTCTGAATTTTGTCCGTCAGACATATTTTAGACTGGATTTTCAATTGAGTCGGCAGATTATGCGTTTCATGTGAATTCATTTGATTTATCTCATGACGTCAGTTTTGATGCAAGCGTATGAGTTATCAAAAAGCTTTGCATATAGATTTGTCAAGCATTTTCAGTTGAAAATAGTGAAATAGCATTCATTGCACGTAAATTGAACTAAAACTGAAATAGGGTTAAGTTCCTACATCTATGTTTTTCACTACGTTTACTGCCTCGTTGGTCTACTGGTCATACAACTGCTTAGCAAGAGGGGTTCGATTCCCGGGTCAGGCAAAGAAATATTGGGATTTTCCATCAGGAATCTTTCAGTGGCAGCCACGGAGTCTGGAATTGCGCCCGATTGATGGCAGTAGTCTGAATACAGGAGCTATTAGCAAGTCTAAGTATTTGTGGTGGTTCAAACTTCGTTTGAAATACTGTTAGAATAAAGTTCTTTTCAGGTTACACTACAAAGTGGTTGTTCGTCAGTCACTGCGGATCGAATAGTGCGAAATGAGTGGTTTCGATCGATTTACAAAAAATCTATTGATTGGAATAAAAAAATAAAACACTGTGAAGCTAATATGTTGCTTGTAGAGTTATTTCCCAAAAAATCAGAATGATCGCATGTATTTTAGTACGAGTATGGTTTTTATTCGTTAAAAGAATTTTTTTGAGATAAGTTCGTGATTTTTTTTTATTGAGTGAAATTTATTGTATTATGTTTTCAAAACACTATCATACTAGCATATATCCTGAAGAATATCATATATTTTTTCTGGTTTTGTTTATTGCAGTGAATCAAATACTTTTAGGCATTATAAAACTCGCGTTTAGCTCCTGTAGTCGCCTTAAATATAACTTACGAAAAGTGGGTGTCTTATTGGGTACATCTCTGCCTAACGCATCGAGGTTTCTATATATAGTTCTACTGAAATTAGTAATTATACTAATTGTAATTATACACATTTTAGCTTAGATTTAAACTAGTAAATAAGACAACAGAAGGTAATAGTGACAATTTTGTTAAACCTGTCAACTTAAGGTATCTTCTAGCTCTCAATCAACTATTTGTAAAAAAGGGGCTGAGCAGAATTCTTTGAAATTATTTCATCAGAATATTCAGGGATTTTCATCCAATCAATTAGAAATAGAATTGTTTTTAGAAAAAACCAAGTTTGATATTATTTGTTTTACCGAACATTGGATGAAAGATTATGAATCAATGCAAATAAATTATGATAACTACAACGTGGGAAGTTGCTTTAACCGAAAATCTAAGATGCGTGGGGGTTCATTAATCTTAGTTAAAAACTGTATTAAATCTAAGTCTCGGAATGATATAGTCGATCTATCGGTCGAACACAGCATTGAATTGTCTTGTGTTGAGCTTGATAAGCATATAATAGTGTGCGTTTACAGACCCCCTAATTACTTGAACTACTCTATCTTTGAGTCAGTAATGGAAGATGCTTTGGCAAAACTTGTAACTGGTAATAAACCAATAATTATCTGTGGTGACTTCAATGTTAATATCTTAGAAAATAATGTAAATAGCAGTAGATTTTTAAGTCTTTTTAAATCATTTAATTTGTCAAACGTGTTTTCAGAACCAACTAGAATTACTACAAATACTGCTACATGTATTGATAATGTTTTTTGTTGCTGCGACTACATACATAAATCCATCGTAAATTACCTTCCTTCTGATCACAGCGGTCAGACCGTTGCTTTCGCGTCCAATATACAATTGCAAAGAATTCAGATACAAACTAGACAAATGACACCAAGCAATTTAGACAAATTTAATAATAATTTAATTAAGAAGTTAAGTATACCGGGCCCTAATCTAGAGAATGTAAATGAATTTTATGAAGAATTCTTTTCGGTTGTGCACACCGAGTTCAATAATACTTTAAAAAATAAATCTAAAACCATTGGCCCTAAGTTTAGTTTATTTTCAGTGACTGGGCAACACAGGGTATTAGGAAAAGTAGGGAACGGTTGTTTGAGCTGTACGGTCTTAAGCCTTATATCAACACAGAATTTTTTAATAAATATGTTGCTACTTACTCGAAAATTTTTAAAACCACTTGCAAGGTAGCCAAATCCTTATACATTAGCAACAAGATTAAATCAGCCGATAATAAAATAAAGACGGTTTGGAAAATAATCAACAGTGAAACAAATAGAAATAAAAAACAAAGTAATGACTTCACACTAGAGACCTCACGTGGCCTCGTCAGCTCCAACAGTGAAGTTGCTCAAGAATTTGTAAATTTCTTTACCAGCATCCCAATTAAAACTACAGAAACCTTAAATTCCTCTCCCTTGCTCTCTATTGATTTATTGAAAGCGAACGTTTCAGCCTGTCCAAATGAATTTAAATTTCAGCATATTAACCCCATAACAGTCGTAAAAGCTTTTAAGCAAATCAAGATCAAATTAACCGAAGATCTATGGGGTTTGTCTATCAAAGCGTGTACCTCAATTATTGAGACTGTAGCACCGTATTTAGCCTTAATATTTAATTTGTGCGTGGATCAAGGGGTCTTTCCGGATCTTATGAAATTCAGTAAGGTAATACCGCTTTTTAAATCCGGGGACAGTAAGGACACTAATAACTATAGGCCCGTATCCGTGTTGCCGGTTTTCAGCAAGGTGTTTGAAAAGATAATGCTCAATCAAATGCTTAACCATTTTAACATCAATAAAATATTGCACGAGCAGCAGTATGGTTTCACCAAAGGACGTTGTACAACTGACGCCGGTGTCACTTTATTAAAACACATATTTACTGCGTGGGAAGAGGCACAAGATGCCATAGGAATCTTCTGTGACCTTTCGAAGGCATTTGATTGCGTAAATCACGAAACCCTGATCTTGAAACTTGAGCATTACGGTTTAGGTAAACTTGCGCTCAGTTTAATAAAATCGTATTTGAGTGATAGACAGCAGCAGGTACAAATAAATGGTGTGAATTCAATGGGTTTAAAAGTAAAAATGGGTGTACCACAAGGTTCCATATTGGGTCCCTTCCTCTTTTTAGTTTATATAAATGACCTACCCCATTTATTTAACAACCACCCGCAAATGGTGTTGTTTGCTGATGATACTTCTTTAATATTTAAGATAAACAGACGTGCCACTAATCTTGACGACGTAAATAACGCCTTACTGCAGGTCCATGATTGGTTTACCGCAAACAATTTAGTTCTAAATGGGAAAAAAACTAAGTGCATTAGATTTGCTCTACCAAATGTCAAAAGTAGTGATTGTGACATAGTATTGAATCAAGAGAAACTAGAATTTGTCGATAAAACGGTTTTCTTGGGAATCGCGCTCGATTCAAGGCTACAATGGGGCCCTCATTTAACATCTCTTGCAGGACGGCTGAGCTCAGCAGCATATGCTGTTAGAAAAATCCGTCAATTTACTGATGTCGATACCGCGAGGCTAGTCTATTATAGTTATTTCCACAGTATAATGTCATACGGTATTTTACTGTGGGGACGGGCTGCAGACATCGAGTCTATATTTATTCTGCAAAAAAGAGCCGTCAGAGCCATATATGACTTACGTCGACGTGATTCTCTAAGAGAGCTGTTCAAGAAAATTAATATCATGACAGTACCTTGTCAATATATCTATGAAAACATCATGTACGTTAGGAAAAACCTGCATTTATTCAGTAAAAGAGGTGACAGACATCACTATAGTACTAGAAATAGGGATCAACTAGTTCAGCCAGGTTTCAGGCTTGCTAAAGTAGATTCAACTTTCATGGGGTACTGTTTAAAATGTTACAATAAAATCCCTCCCCACATTCTTCAACTGAATGAGACAAAGTTTAAATCTTGTATAAATCGCACACTATGTAGGCAAGCATATTATAAGTTGGGGGATTACATTGCTGATAAAAATGCTTGGCTCAATGCTGGTCCTGCTCCACAACCATAGGGGCAAACCAATTGATTCCCAGTTTAGTTATTGTGGAAGCTGCAGAAGATTGTAAAAAAGATCCTTGCATTGTATAGATTCCATATATTAGTATTATATAACTTCATAGCGCATGTGTGAGTACTATGCACTGTAAAGCCACCATTTACATCTAGTTATTTTATTTTTTTTGACTTGAATAAGCCTTGGCGGCTGAGAGAATGTCATGCTCACTCAAATGTCTCGGTGATGGTGGCGGGTGTGTCGGGTCATTTAGTTCCCTTCAATATGGTTGAGCTGAATGGTGCTGATACATGCGTCATGTTCGTGAACGGGCGCTGTCAGTTGAGACTGGTCATCTCTTAGCTGCCACGGTTAATTTTAATTACTTTATTTTTATGATGTTGATTTAATCTTTTCTCTGGACGCTCTTAATGTGCACGTCTTTGTACATCGTTCTCACATATATGTTTAATCCAACATGAATGATGTAACCAAGATTTTGTAACAATATTTTGATTTAAAAGAGTGTCCATGGAGTTTCTTGCCCGTTCTTCTCCATAGAGATCTACGCTAGGGAATGGGCAACTACAGTACTTTCTCAAGTTATTATGCCTTGTGACTGTGACTGTAGCTTTGATTTTTCTTTGTATTTTTGACATTCAAAAGTGCCGTAATGGTCTAATTGAAATAAATGCTTTGAGTTTGAGTTTGAGTTTGAGGATTGCAGGCTTGATGTTATGTTTTGTTATTAGATAAGTAAATCCTAATACCTACTTCATCTATTTGAAATGTAGAACAAATAATTGAACATTCTGATATCATGCTCCATCGACATTCAAAACTACTATCTAGGTATTGATTTCCTGTTAGCATTTGGCGATAGTTGCTCTTATATTGTAAACGGTTGAGTCCGTCCCTAATTATTGGTGCGCGTTGCAACCAATAGGCCGAAGCCGAATGGTTCCAGGTTTCGAGGCTAGTTAATTGTAGAACACAGGCTATTGCCGCTCCATAAATCTCTGTCGACTTAACGTCGGCACTGTGAAATATTAACCGCACGCCGGTTTTGACGCCCCGCGCACACTACACTAAATAAATAATAAAGTATCGCTGGAAGAGCCAGTAAATATTTTTATCTGCGCGCACGTTGATTAAGAAACTCATTGTTTTTGTATCGTTGCACATTAATTTTATATCTGTGTGTTTTGCCATTGCAATTCATTGGCTATCCACAGTATCCACATATAGGTAGGCCAAACAATTTGTTTGCGAGAGAAAATGGATATGTTTAACATTAATTGGTTCCATGTCTTCGATTGAATGGTTGGTAAGAGCGTTTATTGAAATTAAAATCTCCTTAATTAATGATGCCGATACTTTTCTGTTTAAGATTTCTTTTGACTTGACTTGTGGATTGATTGATTGATTTATCAAGACAGCTCAAAGAGCATGCCGAAAGAGTGAGTGGACTTTATTCTTTCAGCGAAAAAACTCAAATCCGTAAATGGACATCATTATTTGAGCAGATACCTGTGTCCAATCGTATCATATCCAGCATTATTAGCATAATGCTCCGTCAGCTCAAATTATGACTTTACTATGCATACGGCGGTTCGTGGGAGGGGTGGTTTAGCATCAATCAAGGAATTAGGCCGCTAATCTCATTTGTCCGTTTATACTGCTCGCTCCCTCACGACTATGCGTGAGCATTTGCAATGATAATCACGCGATACACATCGTGAATATAATAAGCTTTGCACATACATTAGTTTACATAAACTTTTTAACGAGTCCTTGATTATTTAATTTATATGGGGCTGCTCTGACGTACCCATATGTTTAATTGATAGAATTATGTATACTATTGTCGTTGTAATATTATGCAAACTATAAGTACGTGATCGTCAAATTATAGGAATATATTTTATACCATAATGGCCCCCTGCATTCTAAAATGGGTATAAGTTATTTAACGAATAAAGGATGTTACAATATTATAAAACTAAAATCTAATACAACTCATAAACCTGAGCTACCTAAAGCACATCTGAACTTGTTTATAACACACGTTAGCATTATATAACAAAGGATAGTAAAGCAAGAAAGCTCACTAAAAATACTGCATATAATTATATTTAAAAAGTTAGATGGAAAGAATACAGGTGGATGCGTAAACAATGCAACAAAATTTTCAAAAAAAACAATTCGCACACACAATTCACGACCTACAAACTAAAACCATACTTTATCCTCTACAATTGTCGCTATAGTTTTCCACGGAATTTACAAAGCGGCCATTTTGATTGCGTCAGTCCCGCTTCAGGCCGTAAGTTACGCCAATCACATAAAAGTGACGAGTGGACCAGTGATATATGAGTGAGGCTTCGAAGCGATCCATACGTTCAGTTTTTACGGAGCTCCCAGCCAATGATTGATGTTGCTGACATTGACCTGAATCGATTACCGGTCTCCACTGAATTTTGGTGGATAGGTGCTTTATTTCTTTATTCCGCTAATCATTCATTATTGGTTTTGTTGATTCACCTGATGAATATTTCTGTTGTTGTTTGGGTGAGGGGAAGGTTTTGCGTGAGTCCAAAATTAAGTAGTATATGGCGTGGCAGAAGGAAAGAGAGGCACAAGAAAAGAGAGGCTTATACCCAGCAGTGAGTGAGTTCGGGCTGAAGATGATGATGATGATGGCGTGGCAGAGTGTGTTAATTCGTTCTTCAATAATAATGATGTCTTTCATGTGGGATGTGGACTTAAGGATCATTGAGCCGATAGTCGTATCAGCCCATGGCTTAACTGCCAAGAACCTCGACCAATACCTGAAGAGGTTCTCGTTAGGCAGCTGGATCAAGGCTTGATTCAGAAAGCGGTACTCCTGGACACGGCTCGTATTGTAAGGAGATTCCTCTCTCTGGAGCCCTGACCGTCGGTAGCTTGGACCCTGTTTCCGATACCGGTCTGCTACAATTTTGTTATATTTTTATATGTTTTTTATTGTTTTTTTCTAAGGAATATTTAGAAATGAAATTGATTTGTAAATAAATAAGTAAAGGAAATAATTATGATGTCTATTCCAGAATCTCGTGAAAGCATAGAATAAAAAAAATGAAGTATTTTGACTCAGCACACAAGGTTGTCGACATGAGGAACGTGGACTCAGCAGTCATTGCACCAATAATCGCTACGGTTAATGAACTAAAACCTAAGAACTCCGACGATTTATGATAGTTTAGATGACTATCGATATGAAATTTATGCCAAAAGATGATTCTGACTGTGAACTTTCTGCGTTAAGATGGTTGGTTCTACTTTTAATTCTTATGCATATGATGCCTAAAGATGATTCTTACTTACAAAATTATGAGTTTTGAACGTATGAGAAATGAGTGTCTGCCAAATGATTTTCTGCGAAATGAAGTTTATGCTATCAGCTGGTATGCAAAATAATATTATGACATCAAAAGTCAAGCAACAAGTACATACGTTCAGTTTAAGTTCTTGATCCTAGTACAACGTGACATGGTTTTTCTCGAGAACTGGGTTGGGCACATACTTATAGTACGGTACCTCAGATTCCACATGTTTATATTTCAAGGCAAGTTGCTGGTGAATAATCCTGGCAACTTGGTTTTATTGCGGGTACTTACCCGCCGTTAGCCAGACGAGAAAAACCAGAAATAATATATCTGATGGATTCACCCGGCCCCACTGGCCAGGTGAGGCCTGCCCATGCCCGACACACGACAACCGTCCCGTCCTTCATAATATGTTTCCGGTAGTTGTTCGTCACCACAACTTCGTCTATAATCGCACAAACAAAACCTTTAGTTTCCCAAATGAGGTCGCCGAAACATAGCCAGGACACGGACGCTAGAAAATGTACATAGAACCAATGAAGAGTCTGGTAGAAGCGCTCGTGAAGCTACTTGCCTTGTCATATTTCCTTGCGGTCATCGGTAGTAAGTACTTCTCGTTTGCACCAGTTCTTTTTAGCCATAAACAGCAGAATGCGGCCCTTGTACACAGGATAGCGACCACATCTCAGTGCATACCCACCTCGGCTTTGAAAAAATATTCTCTTAGACTGCACACGTCGTGGTTGTGGAGGGTCTTCGCGTTTAAGAAGCTTCGACCTCCGTACTTCCGTGGGATGAACAGTCTCATCACCAATGATCGTTGGTGATGCACCCGGTTTGCAGTCAGCAGTGTACGGACTCTCCTGAACAGGACATCGAGTTACGTCTGAGTCCGTTTGAGTACGCCAAAAGAATACATTAAAACCGACATGACCCAACCGTTGAAAGCACGCACCATGTTTCCGCCTGGAAGACTTTCTTCAGACGTCCAAGTAAGGGCTCTTTCAACTTCATGTTAGTTACGTTAATGCTTTCGACATACCCAAATACTTATAGTTTTTGGATGAGGAGAGGGATAGCTGAATTCCCTCGGATACCATAATCTCCCCTCGCTTTACAAAAATGACTGCACATTTGTCCACACCAAATACCATCCCGATGGCGCTTCTAAAAGTCAGTTACTTTCAGTATTTCCATCAGTCGCAATTTATTGGGGGCAAAGAGTTTCAGATCATCCATGTAAAGAAGGTTAGATGTAACCTGACCACCTATTCTCAACCGGCAGCCTAGACCTAAATCCTCCAGCAATGTGCTAAGAGGATTCAGGGCAAAAAATGTGACCTCAAAAATAATAAAGTACGATTATCTAAAGTGCTATCGTTTAACCTGCTGCGAATTTGGTTACACTCAATTCCTGCAGCGGAAAAAGCTCGCTCTGAATCGACGTTGAATGCTGCACTGAAGATACTTGTTGGTGGCCTCCAAGTATCGTCCTCGTGAACCATTATCCTCGAATAACGCTATCTCTAACGCCTCGAAGAAAGCCTGAAACTGTTATTTCCAGTTTAGTGCAAGACTAAACTGGAAATATCAGTGTCACGCTTTCGTCTTCATTGGCTTTGAAAAAATATTCTCTTAGACTGCACACGTCGTGGTTGTGGAGGGTCTTCGCGTTTAAGAAGCTTCGACCTCCGTACTTCCGTGGGATGAACAGTCTCATCACCAATGATCGTTGGTGATGCACCCGGTTTGCAGTCAGCAGTGTACGGACTCTCCTGAACAGGACATCGAGTTACGTCTGAGTCCGTTTGAGTACGCCAAAAGAATACATTAAAACCGACATGACCCAACCGTTGAAAGCACGCACCATGTTTCCGCCTGGAAGACTTTCTTCAGACGTCCAAGTAAGGGCTCTTTCAACTTCATGTTAGTTACGTTAATGCTTTCGACATACCCAAATACTTATAGTTTTTGGATGAGGAGAGGGATAGCTGAATTCCCTCGGATACCATAATCTCCCCTCGCTTTACAAAAATGACTGCACATTTGTCCACACCAAATACCATCCCGATGGCGCTTCTAAAAGTCAGTTACTTTCAGTATTTCCATCAGTCGCAATTTATTGGGGGCAAAGAGTTTCAGATCATCCATGTAAAGAAGGTTAGATGTAACCTGACCACCTATTCTCAACCGGCAGCCTAGACCTAAATCCTCCAGCAATGTGCTAAGAGGATTCAGGGCAAAAAATGTGACCTCAAAAATAATAAAGTACGATTATCTAAAGTGCTATCGTTTAACCTGCTGCGAATTTGGTTACACTCAATTCCTGCAGCGGAAAAAGCTCGCTCTGAATCGACGTTGAATGCTGCACTGAAGATACTTGTTGGTGGCCTCCAAGTATCGTCCTCGTGAACCATTATCCTCGAATAACGCTATCTCTAACGCCTCGAAGAAAGCCTGAAACTGTTATTTCCAGTTTAGTGCAAGACTAAACTGGAAATATCAGTGTCACGCTTTCGTCTGATGAGAACATTTTCGAATATTCGCGCGAAAATGTAGCCCACGAATAACAATTTCTTATTATTCATAAAATCCGGATACGATTTTCAAATCCGGATTTGGAAGTCGAGTAAAAATGTACCGAAATCTGGATTTTTCGAATTACGGATAGTCCGGATTGCATTCACTAGGTTAATGGACTCAAACCAAAGAACTCCGACCAACACCTTGGAAGGTTCTCATTGCGCGGCTGGGTCAGGGGCTTGCTTGATTCAGAAAGCAGTACTCCTGGACACGGCACGCATATAGTGAGGATGTTCCTCTCTTTGGAGCTCTTACCATAGACAGCCTGTACCTTGTACTTGATTCCGATGGGGGGCTACATTTTTTGTATTTCTAAATGTTTTTTTATTTGATTTTGTTTTTAACAATATTTAAAAAAGAAAGAAAATACTCGTAGTACAAATAATAAATTATGTCTATTCACTATTTTATCTAGCCCACGATTTAATTACGTGATTACCAGGTCCAGACAAACATTTGGCAATTGTAAATGTTTATTATAATAATCAGTTAAAATATTATCTTCACTAGCTGAGTACGTTAGCACTAATCCGACGCCAATGACTTTTATTTATTGTTATACCTAGACCAAAATCGGCAAAGTGTGTCTTGGGAAATTACTGTTTTTTGACGTGGAAAACATGTTTTACGGTAGGATTTAACGCACTCAAAAATTGTGCCATGATCCCAGTACCTACTATAAAAGTCTAGAAGGTTCCCAGGTATGGAGAGTAACCATGGAGTTTCTTGCCGGTTCGTCTCCGTGAGAACGACCGATTTAGGCCGATGTGAAATAAAATATTTTGATGGTCCAGAACGAATTTTTCATGGTCAAAGTCCTTCTTTGACTCTTATGAACTTGGAGGGTTGTATTGATCAAAATCAAAATCAAAATCAATCAAAATCAAAGCATTTATTTCAAGTAGGCCAGTTACAGGCACTTTTGAATTGTCGAAACAAAAATGAACATTTAATGTAGCTACAGTCCCAGTCACAAGACATAAAAACTGTGAAAGTACTGTAGTTGCCCATTCCCTAGCGTAGATCTCTATGGAGAAGAACGGGCAAGAAACTCCATGGACACTCTTTTAAATCAAAATATTGTTACAAAATCTTGGTTACATCAATCATGTTGAGATGGTATATTATGTGAGAACAATGTAGCAAGATTTGCACGATAAAAGTGTCCATAGCAAAACAAAAACAAAATACAACCCAAAAACAAAATAATTAATTCAAATAAACCATGGCGACTAAGACATGACCAGTCACAACTGACAGCGCCCGTTCACGAACATGACGCATGGATCAGCACCATTCAGCTCAACCATTTTGAAGGGAACTAAATGGTCCGACACACGCGCCACCATCAGCGAGACATTTGAGTGAGCATGACATACTCATAACCGCCAGGGCACATTCAAGTCAAAAAAATAAATAAAATAAAAACGTAGGTTTCCAGCGAATGATAGCATTCTAGTACATAGCACTCACACAATATGGAATATGAGGTTATATAATACTAAAAATATTGAATTTATACAATGCAAAGATAGTTGTACAATCTTCAGCAGCTCCAACAACACAAATTAGCGCTATCCCTTTATGCGCCCCTGTCCTTGTGGAGCAGGACCGGCATTGACCCAAGCATTTTTATCAGCGATATAATCGTCCAATTTGTAATATGCTTGCTTACACAGTGTGCGTTTAATGCATGTTTTAAATTTGGTTTCATTTAGTTCAAGAATGCTTTGTGGAATTTTATTATAGCATTTCAAACAGTACCCCATGAAAGACGAGTCTACTTTAGCGAGTCTGAAGCCTGGCTGAACTAATTGGTCTCTATTTCTAGTACTGTAATTGTGTCTGTCACCTCTTTTACCAAAAAGATGCAGATTTTTCCTGACATACATTATGTTTTCATAGATGTATTGACAATATACAGTCATGATGTTAATTTCCTTAAACAGTTCCCTTAGAGAATCGCGCCTACGAAGATTGTATATGGCTCTGATGGCTCTTTTCTGCAGAATAAATATAGACTCAATATCAGCAGCCCGTCCCCACAGCAAAATGCCGTAAGACATTATGCTATGGAAGTAACTAAAATAGACTAGTCTAGCGGTATCTACATCAGTGAATTGACGGATTTTCCTAATGGCATATGCTGCTGAACTTAAGCGCCCCGCAAGAGATGTTAAATGAGAACCCCATTGAAGCCTTGAATCAAGCGTAAGCCCCAGGAAAACAGTTTTATCTACGAATTCGAGTTTCTCTTTATTCAATATTATCTCACAATCACTACTTTTAACATTCGGTAAAGCAAATCTTATGCATTTAGTTTTTTTTTCATTTAATGCCAAATTGTTTGCTGTGAACCAATTATGGACTTCAAGTAAGGCATTATTCACGTCATCTAGATTTTGGGCTCGTCTATTTATCTTAAAAATTAAGGAAGTGTCATCGGCAAATAATACCATATTTTGAGGTTGGTTTTTCAGTAAATAGGGTAGATCATTTATATAAACTAAAAAGAGGAAAGGACCCAATATTGAGCCTTGCGGAACCCCCATTTTTACTTTCAAGCCCTGTGAATTAACACCATTTATTTGAACATATTGCAGTCTATCACATAAATAAGATTTTACCAAACTAAGTGCAAGTTTACCTAGTCCGTAATGCTCAAGTTTCAAAAGCAATGTGTCGTGATTTACACAATCAAATGCTTTGGAGAGGTCACAAAATATTCCTACAGCGTCTTGGGACTCTTCCCACGCCATGAATATGTGCTTTAATAAGGTTACACCGGCGTCAGTTGTACAACGTCCCTTGGTGAAGCCATACTGTTGATCGTGTAAGATTCCGTTGGTGTTGAAATGATTGAGCATCTGATTAAGCATTACCTTTTCGAACACCTTACTAAAAACTGGCAACACGGATACAGGTCTATAATTATTAGTATCTTTACTATCCCCGGATTTGAAAAGCGGTATGACTTTACTGTATTTCATTAAATCAGGGAAAACTCCTTGGTCTACGCACAAATTAAAAATTAAAGCTAAGTATGGAGCTATAGTCTCAAGTATGGAAGTACAAACTTTGATAGACATTCCCCATAGATCTTCGGTCAGTTTGATTTTTATTTGCCGGAAAGCTTTAATAACTGTCATCGGGTTTATGTGTTTAAATTTAAATTCAGCCTGGCATCCAGATACATTCGCTTTCAATAAACCGATTGAGACTTCAGAAGAGGAATTTAGAGCCTCCGTAGTTTTTAACGGTATATCGGTAAAGAAATTTACAAATTCCTGAGCTACTTCCTGATTAGAGCTTTTAGGACCACATACTGTATCTAATGTATAGCTAGTATTACGTACTTTCTTCCTGTTAGTCTCGCTATTTATGACTTTCCAAACTGTCTTAATTTTATTTTCTGCTGTTTTAATCTTGTTGCTAATGTGCAGGGCTTTGGCAATCTTGCAAGAATTTCTAAAAATTTTTGAATACTTAGCAACATAGTTGTTAAAAGTTTCAGTGTTTACATAAGGCTTAAGGCCATAAAGCTCAAATAGTGTTTCCCTACTTTTTCTGATACCTCTAGTTGCCCAATCACTAAATATAAATTTAGGGCAAATGCTTTTGGTCTTCTTTTCAAAAGTTTTATTGAATTCAGTGTGAACAATTGAAAAGAAATGATCATAGAATTGATTTATATTAATATTGTCATGGCTCATAACACTTAACTTGTTCTGTAGGGAAATATTGTACCTATTTAATTTACTAGAAGTTATAGGTCTAAATTTAATATCAACTTTTTGCAATGGTGTATTACACCTGAAAGTTACAGTTTGTCCGCTATGGTCAGACGGCAGACTATTTACTACGGCTCTATCTAAGTATTCACAATCGCAGAAAACATTATCTATACAAGTAGCAGAAGAAGGCGTGACTCGAGTGGGTTCTATAAAAACGTTAGTCAAGTCAAATGACTTAAAAAGATTTAATAACCGACTGCTATTTGAATTATCTTCCAAAATATTGATATTGAAGTCACCACAAATAATCGTAGATTTATTACTGGTTGTAAGTTTTGCCAGAACATCTTCCATTATTGATTCAAATAAGGAAAAGTTTTGATAGTTTGGGGGTCTGTACACACACACAATTATATGCTTATCTAGCTCAACACAGGACAGTTCGACGCAATGTTCAACCGAAAGACCTACTATGTCAGCACGTTGCTTATATTTAACACAATTTTTCACTAATATTAGGGAACCTCCACGCAGCATAGATTTACGGTTAAAGCAGCTACCCACCACATAATTCTCATAATTAATAAGCATTTGGTAATCTTTTAACCAATGTTCAGTAAAGCAAACAATGTCAAACATACTTTTCTCTAAATACAATTCAATTTCTAATAATTTGGAAGAAATGCCTTGGATATTTTGGTGGAATAATTTTAAAGAGTTCTGCTGAGGCCCTTTTTTACGAACTAATGAAGTGCCAGAAGATACTTTGCTGTTGGTAGGATTAACAATATTGTTAATGGTACCTTCTGTTGTCTCACTTCCTAGTTTAAATTAATATTAAGATCTGGAGAGAGCCCCGAGACTCCCGATCCATCGCCAGACAACATGATCCTATCATTCCTAAGAGCTACTTGAGAAGTTTCCACGGTGACATATGGATCCTCCTCAGTACAAAGTTTGTAAACATCAATAGCACTAATGCTATATTTATTTAAGGTCACCACCTGTTCATTAGTATTAGTACTAATAGTCGCAGTATCAATAATAGAACTAAACTTAGACATACTACTTATGTCTGTGTGAATATTAAAAGCTAATAGCCGAGCTATTTTGTGTCTACAACTAATAGGTAGATACACTTTACCCCGCGTCGATCTAAGTTTATCAACAAAAGTGTTAATATCAATAAATATAAGTTTGTCACTATAGTGACCTACTAAAAAATGTATGTGTTTGTTTAACATGTGAATATAATCGTTTTTCCTACTACTTACATTTTCAAAATATGGAAAAGCACACAAAATGACTTTTTTACAATTTAACTTTAACAACTCAGAAACATAGTCAGTGATGTCTTCCTTTTTAACCTTTGAACTATTCCCAACACATATAGTAATGGTGGTACTAGGATCACAAACACTTTTTGTTACAGATGCCATGACCTGTTTGTAGGTTGACCCTGGCATACAATTGTTTTGGGTACAATAACTCAGGTTATTACTAATTAATTTACCTAGCCCCTTACCTATACTGTCAGAGAACATAACTGAATGATCACAAACATTACTAATTGATGAGACAAAATTACCAAACTCAGGCAAACTATCATATAACTCAGGCTGTACCACGTGTAAATCATCTTGTGTTATATTAATTGTTTGTTGATTTAGAGTGCTGTCCCGAGGCAAATTCTCAACCTGGTATGGGTCCTCCATTACCTGAGGCTGGATAATATCATGGTTGGTAACTGTCTGGCAACTACATTGACCCATTACCAACTCATTTGCCGCATAAATATGTTCCCTAATTTGGTTTTGAGAAATCTTATACCTACTAGAAAGGGAACTTAGTGAATCCTGAAGTACCTGAATTTCAGACTGCAACTGCTGAGTATCAATTTCATAAATTTTTATACTGTCCTCTAATTTTATTTGGTAATTATTTAACTTATTAACTAAATCAACACGCTCTTTCCTCAGTGGAATATATTTGGAAAAGCGTTTATGTTGTTTCCTAAATTGATTGCATTTTTTAATAATTCTGTTTAATTTTGCATATTTTTTAATCTTCCTACTGCTAACTATAAAATTCTGTTTGAGTAAGGAATCTTCAGTCAGGTCAATAGTTATTAAGGAAGGGGGGTTACAATTACTATTTAATAATTCATTATATAAGAGGTTTGTTTCTATAACCTGAGTACTTTCTCTTTCTTTCTGTAATTTAAATATACAATTATTGGCATGAATTAAGTCATTTTCCAGGTCCCTAATTTTAAACAAAGCCTCCTCATACAAGTTACTACAATTTGTGAAACCATCCGTGACCACCTTCAGTTGATCCCGTTCATCAACAACGTCCAAGTATTGCTGATGTAGGTCTACTAGCTCCCGTTTTAAGGTTGAAATTTTGCCATTAACTTTATCGACTTCCACCTCACTCTCTTCTCTCTCCTGTAACAGCTGTTGGACTTGGAGGTTGGATTCTTTGAGTTCTTGGAGGGCCGTTCTCAATTTTAGCTCCATATCCAGGGCAGTAGCCTTGCGGGTCATCACAGGCATGGTTTCAGGATTGGTTACTGAAAATTAGAAGTAAAGAAGCGGTGAGAACCTATAGAATAGACCAATAAAAGAAAGTTAGCGGTGAAAGGGGAAAAAAAAAAAAAAAACTACTTAAAACAAAAAAAAAAGCAGGGAGAAGATTGCAGTTATGAGATTAAATGAGGTAGGCTGCTCTATTTACTTTAAAAGTAATCTAATACAATGTATGTAATTGAATCTATGTAGATTTCAATGGTTTTATTATCTTAGGTATTTACTTTTCATGTGGGTATGTTGCATAAAATAAATAAAAGTTTAAACTGATCTTATTATGTTAATAATTCAACACAGTAATCCACAGTAATGATCCTATGCGATCTATCTATGAACTCGTATTGATTATATCAATTTGAAAATAAGAACAGAGACGAAACTACTATGTTTTGTTGCTAAATGACCGGTTGTCAACAAAGAGATTTAGAACCAGTACAGGGTAATAAATCAGCAAAAACTAATACTAAAAATTGGCATGAAAGTAATTTAGAGTTAAAATGACGTTTGTGTGCTGTTTTTAAATAAAAGTAAACAATACTTCCCCTGAATTATCCGTACACATCCGTGGTTGAAACGTCAGCTGTTGTTTTTAGGTTACCGGTATCCTTGTATTACCGAAAACTTCATTAATTATCAGGATAACAGTTTTCCTGAGTATTTACGCATTTAAGATGCGTTTCACATATGAATTACACCTTAATTTAACTTATTTACTAATTAAATTTAATTTTAAAATACGGATCAAAAATTTTACATGTCACTCGGGCAGTGTTGCCATACCATCTCCACTGATGATTTTGATGATTATAATTCTGTAACTTAATACGTCTTACAGTCGCGACCGATATGTTTATCAACATAAAACTTAGCACTGCCCTGGAAATTGCAAAAAAACGTAAGAAAATTTGATGTTCGCGGGCCACCCTGACGCTTTCACCTTAAAACTCGGAAACTTGACGAAGGTCTTTGACATGCCAGCCTTTACGTAATAGTCACGGAACCCTAAAGTAAATCATTGTTATTAGTCTATCAATTAATCATAGCGATAGTAAGTAATCGGAATATAATAGATAAATTATTTCAAGAATTTATAATTCGATGATTATGAGAATAGATAAAATAATTAATGATTACACGTAACGGGCCTATTTACGTCACAATAGGTTTAAGTGCGACATGTTTCAAGGTTATTAAATGTTGATGGATGGAGAGGGAAGGCGAGGCCAAAGAAAAGATGGATCGATTGTGTAAGGACTGATATGAAAGAGAAAGGAGTAAAGATGATGACGTCTGACAATAGAAAATGAAAGAAGAAAACGAGTTGCGCCCAACGAACGTATGTGCCAATATGAGAGAAGTAGCTAGTCCAAAGGAAAAGATTCAAAAGGCAAAACTCTCTACGATACTACTCCTACCCATGTTGTGGATGTGGCAGGACTTAGTCCCGAAAGCTAAAGAAGATACCGAGCGTAGACAGTGGTACACACGGCGATATAACAGACTATACATATCCAGTACAACATAGCCTGACTTTGTGTATATTTCCAATACAATTAGAGATCTGCATAAATTGGTTTTGTACAACTTGATTGGTCGCCATACGTACGCAAAATTATTAAACCTAACGAAATGTACAATTCCTCTCAACAATTTATTCTTGGCAACTGACAATTAGAACGCAGTGAATAGCTTTGAAGATTTGCGCGATTGTTATTTGGGTTTACTGTTACTGTTTACTTTACAGCTGGCATAAATTGCCAAGTTTATTCATAGTCCCTCCTCAAGCATGAAACAATAAACTCGAAGGCCTTTTCTCCTATATCATAAATATCCCCTTACTATAAGTGAGAATAATAAAATTTAACGATATTACTTACCACGTTATGTCAGGATTTGACTAGGAGTGCTTGTATTGGGGCCATTATTTTTACGCGACTATACTGCTAATGTAGAAGTTACGAGTTTGATGTGTGTGTATATATGTTCCGTCGTAGTCTGATAACGGATTGATCATTTTTGGTAATTATTGTAAGTGCTCCAATTTGAAGGCCTTTAATCAATTTTGACTATTGAATAAAGTCTTTTAAATAGCGAATTGTTTAGAAGCTTACTATTAAACATCGAAATAGGTCGAAGAAATAAATGGTTTTTGAAGGTAGCTAACGAATTGAAGTTCCATTGTTTTGATAAGTAAAAGAGAATATCGAAACGATTCTCGATATTGCTCTTTTAGTGTGTAAAGGCGCCGAGTCCTTTAGTGTTATCTTTTAGAAAGCACTTATATAATGAAAGAGAGCGGAGCTCTTGGGACAAAATGCGGGTAGTTTGAAGCTCTAGAGCTTACAGCGTAATACTGATTTTATTTTCGAAAGTGGACCATTTAATTGATTGGAAAATAAAGGAGGACTGGCCTTTACTAACGTCTTTTTAGTTTCTTTGAAAAGCCGGAAAAACAATATTCTTATCATTTACGTTTTTGGGAATCGATTCGGTTAACGATGATCTCTTCAAACTTAACCCTAGTTTTTTACACATAATTACAGAGCAAGAAAAGTGAAAATTCTCAACAAATAACTTAGGTGCTGTAACTAAGCCAGCTTCCATTCTATCTTAAAACAATTAGAGCAACCTGCAGAAATCGCCGGCTGAACATAATACCCGATGTAAATTATTCCCAAATATATGTTGTACCGGTTATACGCCAGTAACAATGTACATCTCTGTTTAATATAAAGCCAATGTAACCTCAACTACAACTCTGCACTGACCACGAAATTTAACATCATTCAGGAGTTGCTACAGCGATTACAAACTTAATACCTGAGCCGTACGTTCGTTTTTGTATCGCGGGTAACGTTGGGGGAAACTTCAGAAGTTCATTAAGACGCTACGGTTTCCTTGCACCGGTCAAAGTTGGGCTCTCAGTCATGCTCGAGCACCTTCAGATGCCGTCTTAATGCTGCCAACTAAAGGTGTAGCTACCGTACACTTTCTTTATTTTATCTCCGACAAGATTAGCGAGTTACAACCGTGAGTCACACTTTTACGTTAGTTGCTAAGTATTGGCACAGGAACTTTTATGTTAGGACGTATTTAGTTTCTTTTTATGTTAGACTTAGTGGTTTACGGGAAAATTTAATGGGTACTGAAGAAATGAGAATTGATTATTCTCTGTTAAGTAAAACACAAACAGTACCCCAACAAACAGAGCCGAAAGGAAAATTTTAAACAATGAAAAATTTCCCTTCTCCCTTATCTCGTTATAATGAATACCTTCGAAGAATTCTTTCCGCATAGTTCTGATAAAGAGGAGCGTCGAAAGTTCAAATTAAGATTCTTCGAGTTCCGCGCAAGGGAATAAGATTAATGAAGGATGGCACCTGGGGGTCGCCGCCCCATTAACGATAGCACCGGGTCAGAGGGGAAATAACTGTAAAAATAATAAGCGGAAAAAACTCCTCATAGATACTCGACTATACAAAGAATAGACGTTTATAAAATTGTGGAATAGTATTTTGAAAATAAACTTACAATACCTAATAAAACTCCACCGACGCGATAATCGCATTGGTGGAGTTTTACTAAAGGAACGTTTCCACGTTGAGGAAATTATTCATCAATAAATAATTTAATCCAAACTACACAAACTTTACATAATTATTCAGAATACAGTTGCAATTAGTTAGTCTAGCGTCAACATTTTACCAGCACCACACCTAAAATTGTTTCTAAAACAAACCCGCAATAGTTTTCTATTCAACGCCGCTATTCTGGCGCATTAGAGCGTGCGTTAATAAGACAATATGTATGTGTCTCAAACAATGAGAATAATAACAGCGCATAATGGCGAATGAGAAAATTGCTCGTTGACTGCCACTAGCCTGAATATCACAATGAGACGAGACAACAATGCCCTAGGACCTATATTCTCGAGCCTAGAGTAGCGAACTTAATGAAACAAAAACCGCTTTGGAACTTGAACAAGAGGGTGTACGCAAATTGGAGGCGAATGACGCTGTTATAGACTTCGCAAAGTTAATGTAACGCTCTTTGTCAGACGTACGTTTTTATTCCGTCTGGAACAGTTTAGATTGGGTGTACCACGAATAGAGTGAGGCTTAATCAAAGACCTCATTGTTAAGAATAGTTTCCACAATGTTGGCGGTATTTCATCGGGTTGGCTCTATGTTTCAGATAATCTCTTGGAACAATGCGTTGGTAATATTTTGAAACGAGTTTCTCTTGAATGTCGAGTTGTTCACATCACTTTGTGCGGTGGCTTGCTATACATGTTTCAGTGTATCGATTGACTTTACTTGTGAAACATTATTATGATGTATAGAATATCATGTATCTTTTCTATTTAACTACAAAGAGCACACTATCTGAATACGGATATTGGGCGCAGTGTATTCATAAAAAACCTATTTCGATTCTGCCTTTTAGTTCAGCACAGTTTCTGATATAGATCACAAGCTCGCAACAAAAGCTAACAATGCACAAATCAGCTGACAATGTAACTATCGACGTGAAACCGTACTTTATACGCAGTTCCATACAACTATAGTGCACTAAAGCTGTGCGCGGACGGATTTTTATTACTTTTTGCATGTCAACCGTGAAGTTTATGGATGCAATTATTGTTGAAACACGCGGTAAGATTTATAGCAACAATCATGGTGACGCTCGGATAGTGTTGCGCAGATTGTTTGATCATCATTAAAATATCGCCAAACTTGCTGGCTTAATTTATATGTTTGTTGTTCAGTAAGGATATGACTGGCTTTATTGTATACGCGACCCATTCCATTGATGTTGTAAA
The DNA here is from genome assembly GCA_950022955.1 of Xestia ashworthii. Classification (NCBI taxonomy): domain Eukaryota; kingdom Metazoa; phylum Arthropoda; class Insecta; order Lepidoptera; family Noctuidae; genus Xestia; species Xestia ashworthii. Next base: position 13,227,976 of record OX465561.1, read on the forward strand.
CAGTAGACACTCAACTTGAGCTTTTTCCCAACTTAGGTTAAGTGATCAACAAAAACTGTTCCACAGTAGGCACTTCATGAAAGTTTGGCATAAACATCGCTGTTAATCAAGCTCGCAAAAACGAAAATAGCTGCGTCATCAAACTTCGAAGCATGAGAATGTTGTTCAAAAGACGATACATCGTTTAAATGGAAAACTCAAATGTGAGAGAAAGTTTAGCAACTTCAAGGAATCTTGAAAGCCGCTAAGACCCCAACATCTCGTTGCGCAGGAAAACAAGACAATGCTTTTAACCGATTCTAATGTGGGAGGTGGGAGGGTCCACAGCTCATATATTTACATTTTCCGTAAAGAGTTTTTCCGAAGTTTTACGGAAATTATCATAAATATGCACCCCAAGTAAACTAACCAAGTATAATGCGTCGGTTGTGACTTGTGCACATCATATTCATGTATTATCTAAGTACAGAAAGATAATTTACATTAATTAGAATTATCATGGACATTATAACTATCAGTTTGGATTTACCATGACAGGCAGTTGTCCCACCGCCAACGATGAGCGTGAAGCGAGTAGAGCTAGAACCTAGAAACGCTTTGGCGAGCAGCGAGCAGCGAGAAGCGACTACGTAGTTCCGATAGTTTTGTCACTGGGCGATAAGCGAGTGTGCGAGTGCGACGGGTGATTACTCGCACAACTCGCTCGAGGCGGCTAGACCTGCGCAACACTGCATTCGCTAACCACGTGTTCCTGTCCAGACAAGAATGATGATAGTTCTAGTAATTGTTGGGAATTCATAATATTTGCATTCTGTTCCGCAATCAAGGCAGAAATGACCGTTAGTTGTTTTCTTGACGTGAGTTTTGACCGTCACCGTGGAGCATTGCAGAGCAAGTATCGTCGAGCGAGAATATATAATAATATTTGATAGCTTTGTGTTTGTATAAAGGGTGACTGGTAATTAGTGTACGATACTCAAACACGTGACTATGCTCATGATAACAAACAACTTTTACTATGGGACCAACCCTGAAATCGCGAAAAAAAACAGCTGTTCAGTACATTAGGCGAACATAAATGTATTTATTTATTTTATTTATTTATTTACCACCCTATATTCTTCAGTGAGAAAATATCCGATAGTTAGTAGTTTCCTCGCTGGCGGTGGTGAAGATTGAAGTATCTTTTTGTAACAATAAACAACGTATTATTTACAGAAATATTCATAAAAATACGCCTCTAATGAATAAATGATTAAATAACAAGATCAGGCTGGTTTTATTGCAGGTGTGACTTGCAAATCTATTTATCTACTGATATAGACAGATAGTCAATTACGTGACTTTGATGAAGTGATAATTATCGTGTTTTACCTAAATATTTGATAAGTGTTGGCCTTGTGATTAATATTGTAATCGGTGCCCTAAAACGTAATTCATTGATGTGACAAAGTACAATTTTATAACAACAAAAATAAAAAAATATATATATCACTTAGAAAACCCAATGCTCGATGCGTTGGGTTTTTTATGTGTATATTTTTTTATTATAGAAAAATCATGTTTCTTTTTAATTTATAAATCATCATAGGTACATAGGTAACGCCGATTTCACAGACTGTGGCTGTCTGTGGCATGAAATCATACGAAACAGTCATCATCAGCCTATTATTGTTCCCATTGCTGGGACACAGGCCTCCTCTCTATGAGAGGGAACAGAGTAACTTTTCATTAAATAAAAAACTAAAGAAATCATTTTCTATTGGCCTGCCTTATCGTCATCGAAGTTTTCGTGATTATTAAACTTTCTTTTTTTTTCTAAGTTTTTTTTTGTATACCCTTTTATGTAGATAAGTAGAAATGTCATTATGTAGACAAAGGTGCCAATCTAATTGGATCCGGATCAAAAGCAGGCTTATCGATCAAACTATCTAATCAAAACCTACATAACAAAATAATGTAATCGTGACTTAGCACGATTTCCTGATAGGTTACGTCTAGAATCAGAATGGCACGAAATACGTCCTTACATTTACCCTCAAAATATCATTCGTGATTTAATTACAAAGATGTACAACCGATGTTTTAAATCACCCTAGCAAGCAAATCCCACATGGAACGATAGTTTCAGTAAGATTGAGAGGGACAACATCATTTATTCAAGTGTGTTAACTGAAAAGAAACTTGATTATGTTTTGACAGTAGCGAATCTTACGATTAAAGGTGAACGCATACTTACCAGAGCCGAAAGAATCGAATTATAGAATTACTTGTTTCCCTGAAATGAAATCCTATAAAACCTCGTACATCTATCCGCGTCGAATCGGATGAATAGATGACGTTTTATGGATGAGCAAAATTCTTTCGGCCCAGTCGGTTCTTTCGGCGCGGATAAGTATGCGTCCACCTTAAAGGTGAACGCACACTTATCGGAGCTGAAGGTGATTACTTATATGAAATCCTATAAAACCTCGCACACTTACCCGCGTCGAATCGGACGAATAGATGACGTTATATGGATGAGAAAAATTCTTTCGGTGCAGTCGGTTCTTTCGGCGCGGATAAGTGTGTGTTCACCTTTAAATGCTTTTCTACATATACTAGCTTATTCCCGCGGCTTTGCCCCCGTGAAGTTCCGTAATTGTCTTACGGGATCATACTGCCATCATACGATCATTCATTCAGATTATAAATTATCTGTGTGCTGAATTTTATCCAAACAGGTTCAGAAGTTTTTGCGTGAAAGAGTAACAATCGTACATCCATTCACACAAACTTTCACATATCAAGGTACATTATAAATAGTTTAGTAATATTTTAAGGAGTAAAAGTTTGCATGTTTGTAAGTTCGGATGTAGGAGGTAATCATTAGAAGTACCAATCCGATGTCGAAAATTTTTTCAGCTCGAGTGTTACGGGCTTTATTTAAAAACTTTCCGTTAGATAATTTCCAACCAAAATCCGAGCGAAGTCGCGTCAAAAGCGCGTTGTATGGAGCGTATTACCTACGACCTACACCAACAAGCAACTCCAATAAATAACCGTCGCGCCACCGTCTGATGAGTAAATAAAAACCATGACGATGTCCCGTTGGCGATCGCAAATTTTTTACCTTATCAATTTGCATGTTTATAGAAATTCTTGTAGGCCCTATGTAAATTCACACGTCGACCATAAATGATTTACGTCGTAATGAAGATCATGAATCACTGGCCATCGTGACTGGCCGTAATTGCTTTGCCAATCGAATTAATTCTCTCGCTTAGTATTTTATGGTACAGTTTTTGTAATTGATTCTACCGGGTTATCAATAAGTTTAAAATGTGTTTATAGTGGTCATATTTTTGAATGTTTATTGTACAGCGTTATGTAATGTTGTCTGGAATTTATAAGGGTTTTACAATTGCTAGTGTTTGTGTATCATTGTGGTCGAGTTTATTGCAATTTGATAAACGTTTCTGTGTTTATTAGTTTCTGGATCCGTATTTTCTGTAGTCTTATCGCTTTTACTCGACTCTCGCTAGTCAAAGGAGGTTAACCGTAATACAGGGACGTAATGTCATATTATTACACAGATTGTACACTTGCACACATATTATGTAGGTACCTACTTATGATTGCAATTAATGTTTTTTCTATGGTTGTATAATTTTGCATGCACGATTGTACGTAAGACATGGAGTGCCACAGGTAGGTAAGCTGAATAGCCTATGTTGGAGTTGATTTGAAAAGAATGTAAAAACTACAATAAGGTGCTATGTTTGTTGAGTCCTACAATAGTTATTAATCGTTTTTTGAATAAACAGATTTATACTTTAGGAATACGACATTAGGTTTTATAATACCAATGAAAAAAAAAAGCAATTTACACGGACGCCCCAAAGCCCAGTTAAATCCAACAAATCATTAAATCTTTTGTGCCAACCAAAGCGCAAATACAACTTCTTTTCACAAACCAGATTGTTACCTCATCCCACAAACATAAAAATTTTACAAGCGCTGTTTACTCCAAAATATTTTCGGCGACACTTTTTAGGTTCAAACAAATTATTCTTTTATTACGACAATTTCTTATATTTATACGTCAAAAAAGCAAACTCGTGTACCTTTGCAGTAATAAAATGTAATGGTGGTAGGCGAGGCGTCGTATCGTTTTGTGACTGGAAGGTTGAGTCTCTGAGGTGGAGTCATTTTGTTGGGGATTATAGCTTCATCCCCGAATGAGCATTAAAAACCCGAAGCTGGTCATTTTCGGATTGTCTCGGTGTAATTACATGTTTATTAAAATAAGGACGTATACAGACGCAGGTACTAAAAGAAGAATAGAGTTTAGCTCTGTTGATGACAATTGCAGATCAAAGAAAATTGACATCGGATGCAACCAGTAATGGACAGGCCAAAGATTCTTCTTCCAAATAATTATAGTGACTTTATAGTAAACATCTACGATGAATACACAAAACGACAGAATGATCATCATCATTTCTTGCTATTATCCCAATTTATTTGAAGTCGGCGAAGCATGTCTCCTTCCATTCTTCTCTAGTACTGGGTATCATCTGATGGTAGGTATTATTCTTCAAACAGTCCATCTATCTTCAGTCTTTCCTTCTTTGGTCTTCCTCTATTCTTATCTTCCTTACTCTTAAATGTCGGCAATAAATACATAGAAAACAAACAAAAAAGTAATACAGTATACTTAATTCCTAGGTTTCCTTTTATTGATCTCTATCTTTTTTAAATTATTCAGTTGTACCCAACGATCAACCGAATTTACAACTTTGATAATGCAATTATGTCTATCATGGTAAGATGTCATGACAATATTTAGCCTTATTTTACTCTCTCCAAAGAGTAGGTATGTGGGATAATGGTCCCGTTTGATTATGTTATCCGTATCCGGTATCTATTGCACCATTTGTAATACACACACTATTTGACACTGATGGCGATTTTATCATAAAATAAAACAATTTGTAGATATTGATATGACGGTTAGCATCATTACTTTTTATGGTAACTACCGGATTCGCGCGAACCCCTGCTCTCAATAACAATAGTAAAATATACTAGTTTATCGGAAGTATGTGTAGGACGGTGCACCAACAGGAAAATAGTTCGCTTTTGTTACGATATAAGAACGTCATATGGGTCTAATAATAAGTAGGGTGTAATATATTATTTCTAAATGAGCATGTTTTCTGTGTGGCAACAAACAAAGCGACCATTCGCCTTGGATGGGGATCGTAACACGCGACAAAGGGATCATTGTAAGGGCCTACCTCTCATTCTGTTGATTTTCAAATCTACAGAGGCTGCTGATAGTGTGTGATGGTTCTTTAATAATCTCCTAAAGAACCGTCGAATGAGACCTTATCGAGTTTTTAAACCTGTGTGTGACAAGGAATAATGGTTTTTGTAAATCCACGGTCGCTTTAACACTGATACATACTATAAGGCTGGAATTCCTCCTGCGCTGACGTCGGTCACGCGTACGAGTACACATTGTGTTTTATATAGCACATACTGCGACGCCGACTTACGACCCAGACCGACAGCCTTAAGGTCGTGGCTCACTTGACAAGCACCGCACCAGCACAGTACCAGCACAGCTCCTGACCGGCGTCGCCTCGAATATAGGCTACCGCGCGCGGTCCGCGCGCCGCAAGCTAGGTGTAAGCACGCGGTCGCCTCGCTTACGGCGCGCAGGCCGCGCGCGGTCCCCTCGCTTGCGGCGCGCGGGCCCCTCGCTTGCGGCGCGCGGGCCACGCGACGGCCACTCGTAGTCCGCACGCTGGTAGTAATGGTCCGGGAGGTAGCATTGTATTTCAGGTATTATCTCTAGTAATTATATTTTGTTAACGTGGATTCGTGGTTTAATTCACCTACCCCGCGAACACCCTTTCCATTACAGTTCTGAGATTTTTTTAAGTTCAGTATATGTAAACTATTTACAAAAAAGTTTCAGCCGGTGTACTGTAACGATTGATTCAGTTATTGTAACATAAGATCAACCTTCGATTACAACAATATCAGTCGGTTTATTAGGGCTTTTTTATTTGCTTTTTATTTCTAACCGAACTAGGTTTAGTGTCGTAGGCTCTCTAACTAAATTTGTAACTGGCCATACATTAAACAAAGAGTACCCACGACGTGGAGAAGCATGACGGCGCAATGACATTGTTTCGCGGGCCACTCGGCGTCCGCGCGCGGTCCCCTCGTTTGCGGCGCGCGGACCCCTCGCTTGCGGCGCGCGGACCGCGCGCGGATGCCGAGCCGCCCGCGAGGCGAGTCGTATGGTAGCGGCAAGCGCGTTGACCACCCGCCGTAAGCTTTTTCATATGGACAATAAAAAAATATGTTATGCGACACACGATTTAATGCTCTAATTTGAATGGCAAGTAAATTGCTGGGTTGGAGCGGTGTTGGTGCGGTACTTGTCAAGTGAGCCACGACCTTTATTTTGATCTCGCTGTCGTAATAATAAGGTTTCCGAGTCATTATGAGGCAATAAAGTAAAATAATTTAATTTTTATTGAATTTACTACGTCAATTAAACCTGAAAGACGTGTACTGATAAAAAAGCAATATTGTACGGATTTTAGTACAAGTTTACGATATTATTTTATAATTAATGATACCTCCTAGATTATTATTTTCTGTATAAGTATATCCATTGTATTGATAAATGTGTATGTGACTTCATAAAAGTATTCCTTTGGCCTATAAAATAATGCCAGTGCAATGATCACATTACAGTGACTACAATATAATGGACTGCAAGGCGTGATCGCCTGAATTCCTGCTACGCTGATGTCGGTCGCGTACGTCGGTTGCGCGTACGAGTATACATTGTGTTCTACAAATAGCACCATACTGCGACGCCGACTTACGACGCAGACCGACGGCCGTATTTTGTTCTCACTGATCGACTGACCGTGCGCAACCGATGACAGCGTGGCAGGAATTCAGGCCTTAGTGTGCGCTGTTGATTCACTACTATTTACTACTAAACGTAACGTGACTAATTCAGCTCGACTAGTGTTCGATCTAGACCGGCTTCGGCAGTCGCGGGCCTGTGCCTCGCGAGGCCTGCTCGCGGCTCCCCCTGTGCGCACCCAAACTGCTCGATATGCGCCCACAACCCAGGCGATGAATCTTTTAAACGCCCCGATTGCTCTGGAACCAGATCTAGATATGTTTACGAGTAACAGTAAGGCTATGCTTTATTATTGCTTACAATTGTTCATTTGATGTTATGATGTTCGCTTGCTGCACGCTTTGGTGCAAACTGAAAGTGCAGTAAGTATCTATTTGAAAATAATCTTTCATTATTTTGACACGCATTGTGATGGCTCAGGGACTAAAGGGATTCACAGCTTACAGCGAGGCAAAGAGTTTCAACTGGCAACCACTGCGATTTATTCAATTTGATGATATTGATGAAAACCTTTGTCAGTACAGTTCATTGAACAACTTGACTGTGTGTTCACAGTCAAGATGTAAGATAATTGTTAAAGGAATCTTAACTTGTAGATGACGCAAGCGTGGTATCTTGTAGTGTCACAAAATACTTATGCGCTGTTTAGTAGAGTTTTGATATTCTCTTGTAGAGACAAAAGCTGTTTTTTACTCTGGTGTGTCTTAAAAAAACTGTAAGTTCTAAATGGACTGCATTATCGACGTTTTCAACGCTAGCGTGATGCTTGGGAATGTTGTAAATAGTAAACCAAAAGGCAATGTCTCAATGCTTAGTATGTGGCATAGAGCATACTTGTGACTGATACACTTACTTTAAACTAATATTTTCCTAACTATAATCCAATAGGGAATACATTGCTAATTACAAGTCAACAAGTGACCCGCAAACGTACGATTTTATAATTGTATGGTCTTGATTACTTACATGGCTTCCATAGGGGCTTAGAGTAATAGTATTTATAATTTTAACTATTTAGAAAACAAACAGGTTTTGCATGAAACCAAGAAGTATGGCAGAAAAAGGAAAGCATGCTCCAGAGGCGTAAAGCAGTTAGCAATTCCAGGACCTGTCATGATGATGAGCAAAAGTAGAATAATCCTATTTTGGCATCCATATAGGTACCTGTGTTTTGTTTTGATTTAACAAAGGCTTATTGGAGTATTTTAAATAATTAAATGTAAGGTATTTTATATATCCTTGTAGTTTATCGTAGTTTTAATAAAATTATTCGTGAAGTTTCAGGAAAAGGACACCTACCACTGCTTGTCTCTGCATCACCTAAAGGTAGACTGGTAGAGAATGCCTTTGGCATTAAGTCCGCCTCTGTACTTTGAGCTTGAAATGTTAAATAAATAAAGGTTTGAAATTAGAAATGTTTTATGATCAAATATTTTTAGTTTGGGGTTCTGAAAGTTTTTTTTTTTCCCCAATGAAGTTTGCCTTACCGCGTGACATCGTCGACAAGGGATCACGCCGTGTGTACGGTTGCCATCCGCTTTTCAAGCTCTCATAACTGATTTTCTGATACACAAACTTGTTTTAGGATGTCTCTGAATCTTTAATCCTTTGAAATAAAGTCGAAAATACGAGTGAACTAGTTCATCTAAAAGTTTTTGACGCAACGGGAAACTCTTAAACGACTCGTGGGCCCGTCCGGCCGGCCAGTGCGCAAAACATTGGATTCTCTACAAATATTAATTTTTTAGCCTACGTTCGCAAGATACGAGTTCTAAAATAGTAAAATCATCATCATCATTTCAGCCGAAAGACGTCCACTGCTGGACATAGGCCTCTCCCAAGTGACGTCACATTACTGGTCCCGTGCGACTTGCACCCAGCAGATTCCTGCAACCATCACCAGGTCATCGGTCCAGCTAGTGGGAGGTCTTCCAACGCAACGTTTTCCGGTTCGCGGTCGCCACTCCAGAACTTTTCGGCACTCCAGAACTCGAGTCGGTAGTAAAATAATAAACTGTATTTAAAACACAAGATGCAGTGGCGCTAGATCCGACCATGGTAACGTGCCAAAAAGGCCATGACGCACTAAGGAACCTTTTCGAAGTGAAGTTGTCAACAACCGGACTGAATGATTTTTCTTTTACAGTAATGGATTTTATCTATGAATTCATAATATCTATGAAACCTGTTCTGACTAGAAAAAGAAAAAAAAGGTGAAAAACATAATAAGAGCAAAGGCGTGCGGTTTCGTAAAAAATATTGATTTGTGAATTTTGCACGATATCTTTGTAAATAGTCACTTGGTTTGTCACTCCAGATGTACAAATAAACTCCACACTGTGGTTTTCTCGGAATAACAATTTTAGCAAAAGAAGACTTAATTATTTGTAGTAATTATGCGTTGTTTTTTATGATATCATTGTAGGCTCCATTCCCAATATGTCGGGACGATTAATTTATGACTAAAAAAAATTACGATCAGAACCCAATATCTCCTTATTGTGAGTGTTCAAGTTGGGGTCGGGTTCACGTCTAACCGAATGCAGCTGAATATCAGTATTTCACGAAAGACAGTAAATGTTAACAAAAATAATTAAATATGAAATGCATAAATCTATCACGCAAGAAAATAGCCTAGTATCGGAGAAATTATGTAGGTACTTAGCTTTAAGCCCTTTCTAATCTTTTTTACAATAAGGAATGCAAAATAGATGAAAATGGATAGAACGAATACCTATTTTAAAAAAATGCGCCACTTTAACAGTTGACGTATATAATAATATATGCTCTGTGACTTGACGGTTCGATTGACATTTATTAAACGTAGTGATTATATACTCTGTGGACATTTATTTACAAGGTGTCAGATATTTTATTACAGCAATGTTTATGTAAATAATTTAATGCTTTTATATTTAAATTTGTACTTAGATATTCTAAAAACTAAACAAGTATGGGGGGAGACACACCTCTAGAGGTGTGTGAGCTCGAATGCCTCAACAAAGGCAAACTTCAAAAAGGGGCTCGTCATGAATTTGTTGGTCCCGTAAAAATAGTATTAATTGAGTCAACAATTACGGACTATCAACGTAAAATTTGGGGTTCCGCTGTATTCACTTTTGTCATGTTGTTGATGGGGGCCACAGTTTTCACAGTGCTTTTCTTCTCGCTGAGTTTTAAACTACCCTTTGCAATGAACGTACACGTCGTGCTGTGTACAATAGGAGTAAGTACCAAGCACTTATTATTGTATAATTTTGTGTCGATACAAATACATAACGTGACCCTAGTGAAATTTAGAGGCGGACGTGGTCAAAACAGCACATTAATTTATAAGAGATCCCAAACCTCTAACAAAAGATGTACCTACACAGATCATGAGAAGTATATTATGGACCACAAAAGTATTATGTACCTTCTTAGGTGTTCTCTTTGATATTCATAATAGAACTTAGAACTTGCCTCTATGAAAGTTATATCGTCGACCGTAGGTTCAATTGAGGTAAGGGACAAAATACCCAAAATGAGTTAAGTATACAGTTTTGTTCAGAATTTTTCGCTCTATCGAATGGTGTATATGAAAAAATTCTAGCTTAAGAAAAATGTCCCTTACCCTAATGATTTTTGGATCCAAATTTCGAATCAGCCCCATAATAACAATGTATCTGAAAAACTATGCAATATAGGAACTTGAAATGATGTAATTATTGCCGCCAATCCACTTGAAATAAGGTAAGGGTCTTCCCAATCAACGAATTACCATTACATGGTTTATTTTTGAAGAAACAATAATAAAACTGGCCTTACACTAAAGTCTTGTTTATCTAAAAAAAATAATATCATTCATACTTTATATGGATTGCACGAGTTTTGACATAGTTGTCCCTTACCTCAATTTGCATTGTCATACTTTAAGCAGTGTCAACGTTACACCAATTTGAATCGAATAATATTTAGGTTCGGTGTCCGTTACACTAATTTGCTGATGATCCCTGTTACCTTTATTTACACACACTTCTAACTTCATAACACAAGATAGCACGTACTTGCACTATTACCATCCTTTTCTATCTCACAACGTCTTTCTTTGTGCGAAAGAGAGGATGATACCAATGCGAAAGCAGCGCGCGGGCATCAAAAAAGTCGCTATCAGTGCGAGTTCATCTGTCGTTTGGTCGGGATTGTGCACGGTTTTTGACAAAAACAGTGGTAAAAATGGAAAAACAAAACCATTTTAGAGGCTCTATTAGGATTATTTGCAGCTACTTTTTTATTTGAATAAAAATTCAAAGTAATTATAGGTAAAATTGTTACCATTTCTTTTAATAATTTGATTACAATAAACATATTAAATGAAATATAAATTGTTTTATTAAATCTATACAAATTAGCTATTACAATGTACAAACATTTCATTTCATTGTAATATGTAAGCATCATCTTCCTGCCCTTGTCCCATTTTATTTGGGGTCGGCGCAACACGTTTTCTTCTTCCATTTTCCCCTGTTAGACGTCACGGCATCATTTACTCCTTTCTCTTTCATATCAGTCTTTACACAATCCATCCATCTTTTCTTTGGCCTTCCTCTCCCTCTCCATCCATCAATACTAATGTCCATCACTCTTTTAGTCACATGCGTTTCATCCCTCCTCATTACATGTCCATACCAAGCCAAACGACTTCCTTTCAATTTTTCAGTAACCGGTGCCACTTTCAAACTTCCTCTAATATATTCATTCCTTACTTTATCCATTCTTGTCACTCCACACATCTATCTCAGCATTCTCATCTCCGCTACATGCAATCGTTTTTCATCCATCTTCTTCACAGTCCAGCATTCTGATCCATACAATACGACAGGTCTAATCACGGACTTGTATATTTTCCCCTTTAACTTGAGGGGCATCCGTGGGTCGCAAGTTGTTCCAGTGACCTGTCGCCATTTCATCCATCCTGAGCTGACCCGGTGCGTTACGTCCCGGTCTACTTCGCCATTTTCCTGAATAAGCGACCCGAGGTACCGAAAATCGGAGCAGACCGGTATGGGCGTTCCGGCAAGGGTTATGGGCACAGGACTGGAGAGACCGCCGAAATCACAAAACAAGTATTCCGTTTTGGTTCTACTTAATTTCAGGCTAACATTCTCCAGTCTTTGCCACCATACCTCCAATCTGCTCTGGACCTCTAGGCCACTCTCGGCAACTAACACAATGTCGTCGGCAAACAGCATACACCAGGGAGCCTCTTCCTGGATGTCGAACGTAAGAGCGTCCATTATCACCAGGAAGAGGTAAGGGCTTAGAGCCGACCCTTGGTGCAAGCCGACTGAAACATTGAAGCTGGCGGTAGTGCCTGCTGTAGACCGTACTTGGGTTCTACATCGACTATACATAGCACGGATCAACTGCACATACTTCCCAGGCACACTTTTCTCCTTAAGGGCCCACCACAAAACCTCACGGGGTACCCGGTCGTATGCCTTTTCGAGGTCGATAAACACCATGTGCAAGTTTTTATGTGCACCTCTATATTTTTCGCACAGCTGGCGGATAGCGAAAATGGCATCCGTCGTTCCCCGACCAGGCATAAAACCGAATTGGTTCTGTGAAATTTCACTCTTTTCTCTCAGTCGCCTTTCAATAACTTTTTCCCAAACTTTCATACTATGTGACATTAGCTTCATTCCTCTATAATTGTTACACTCCAGCACATCACCTTTGTTTTTAAAAATGGGCACCAGCGAACTGTTACACCATTCGTCAGATATGGCTTCTTCCAGCAACAATTTATTGAAGAATAAAGCTAACCACGTCCATCCGTCCATCCGCAATAACTTCCATACTTCAACCGGTATTCCGTCCGGTCCTAATGCTTTACCATTCTTCATTCCATTTACTGCAATCCTTACTTCATCCACGCTAACCTTTCCCACTAGGCCCTCATTCACTGGTTTATTTTCGAGTACCCCACTCCAGTAATTTTCCTCATTCATTAGTCTTTCAAAGTAACCCTTCCATCTATCCTTAATTTTCTCATCATCCGAAATAACCATTCCAGCTTCGTCTTTAACGCATTTGACCTGACAAACATTCTTCGCCTTTCTCTCTCTAGCTCTAGCAAGCCGGTATAGCTGTTTTTGGCCTGCTGGACTATCCAGTGTGTCATAGAGTTTATTCTGGGCGTTTGCTCTCGCTATAGCCACAGATCTCTTAGCCTTTTTCTTGAGAGCATCATACTCACGCTTCTTTTCAGCTTTCAAACTAGCACTCTCATTTCCAACACTCTGCCATTCTTTGAACTTCTTCTTTTTATCCTTCAGCACATTCTGTATCTCTGGCGACCACCACCATGTATCCCGGTCTATCGTGCCCTTTCCTTTCGTTTCTTCCAAAATACCTTTTGCTGCGCTCCTTATACACCGAGCCATCTCATTCCAACATTCATTTACACTTTGATCATTCATATCACCCATCTCTATCATTTTATCCACCACTCGTTCTATTAATTTCTTCGCACAATCATACTTCTCTAGCATATGCCTTTTTATTTTAGAGGGAGGTCGCTCTTTTTGTTTAATAAACCTTATTTGAACGACTACTTCCATAACCAGGAGTCTATGTTGTGAGACCAAGTTTTCTCCCGGTAGCACTTTGCAGTCTTTGATGTGCTTAAGTTTGTTGCGTCTGACGAGGAAGTAGTCGGTTTGTGTGTTATGCAAACCACTTTTATAAGTTATGAGATGTCCATCGGCTTTTTGGAACCAAGTGTTGGCCACTGCCAGATCAAATGCAGTAGCCGATTGCAGTAGAGTTTCCCCCTCATTGTTGAGATTACCATATCCCCATCCCCCGTGTACTCTTTCATAACTTCTTCTCATTCTTCCCACATGTCCATTAAAATCACCTCCAACTATCAATTCTTCATTGTACTATGTAAGCAACACACAAAAAACAGACACACGGTTCTAATACATTTTCATGTCTCTTAAATGATTTCTTGTAACAATAATAACGATTTCCAAATTTATGATATCCGTACGTCAAAAGTGTGTACTTCATTTTATGTCAAAAATCTCTTTACACTGTATTTTTTCCATAATTTTTTTCAACAAGTGCTTTACACTATTTTTTCATTAATAAATTGAATCCAACGCAGAGGTCAATTTAATGTAAGGGACGAGACTACAAGATACTTGGTCAGTAAGGGACATTACTAAACAAAATACGTTGTTGTAAGGGACATCTATTTTCTTAAATAGCTAATTTATTTAAATAAATGTTACACGTGTAGATAGAGCACTAAAATACAAGATTATGTGTGAAATCAGACCCGAAAAAGGTTAATAAGAAAAAAAGTTATAGGCGATTTAGTCCGAAAAAAAACTTTGTCGGCCTCTCCTGAAAAATCGTATTTTGTCCCTTACCTCAATTGAACCTACGGTCGACGATATTACAATTTAAATGTTTAAAATGGTGCATCCCCACCGCATTTTGAGGTAACATTCTCTAACAATGTTATCAAATGTTATCAATAATTCCCGCGTGATGTCTATTTTCAAAAGGCAACATTACTTAGCTTAATTATACTATAATGGCAACATAATATATAGTAACAATAAATAACACTTGGAAACGTTGGTCAAGTAAAAGTAAATGTCAAAAGAATTCAAATTAAAACAAAGTAATATTTTATAATAAATTTAATTAAAATTAAAAATCTATACATATAATAAAATCGTCGAGACCAAAAAATCTGTACATTGAAGATTAAAAAAAAAAAGATCGCCCAGGGTGACTTAAAATAAGTAACTGAACATATTAAAACCATTTTTAAAATTTTTGTTCGTTTGTTTGTTTGTTTGTTTGTTTGTTTGAACGCGCATCACGTAAAACCTGCTCGACGGATTTTGATGAAAACTTCACTAATCTATTTAAATAAACTCAGAATAACATTTAGGCTATAGAAATTATGGAAAATTTTGGAAAAGGGGAGTGAAAAGGGGGGGTAAAGTTTGTATGAAAATTTATTTTTAGATTGTTCTAGAATCATGAAACTCAGAGTAAATACTTATTATTAAAAATAAAGAAATACCTGTTTCAGCATTTTAAAAAAAAATCATCCAGAGACGTAAAAAAGAGGGTTTTGTGTTTAAAATTAATAAACTTCATACACCTATAGAACAAAATCCAATGAAGCGTAAACCTTTAAAAGTTGCTGTAAATACTTCAAATCTAATACAGGTAAATACAATTTCTCAATTTTCTTGAAATTTGATTTTTGAAGTGAATACGCCCAAAATAGCGGAACTCAAGAAAATCGGTATAAGTAGTTGGTAATACAGGGTGGAAACGGTAAACGGGGCAGTAAGGGGAACTGCAGCTACACGAAAAAGGTCTTAGAAACAATCCATAATTTTTTCGCTAAATGTTGATCCCCATTCACAGATTTAATTAAAAAATAAAGTGCAGTTAGCAAGAAAATTGCCATTTTACATAAAACAATTTTTTTGATGCCAATAATGATAAACCTTAACCGTTGCAGCTACATGAAAATGGTCTTAGGAAACCATCCGTAATTTTTCGTGAAATTTTGATCCCCATTCACAGATTAAAAAAAGTACAGTTAGCAAGAAAAATGCTATTTTACACAAAACATTTTTTGATGCCAATCGATCCTGTTTCTAATACTCAACGGTTAAGGAAGCTCCCCTTTCTGCCCGGTTAATCGTTTCCACCCTGTATTTACAAATAAAATAATAATACGAAGAAAATGTAGACTATACGAATGTACATCAGACATAAAACCCGAAAAGTTACAAATACAAACGAGTTCAAATCCTACTATCTACAAATAATAAAAATGCTTTGTCATGAAGGACTGTGATGGATCAACGCACAGCCTTTACCGCAGATTGTAGAAACCTGAAGCTTGGAGGGTGTATTTTTTGTATGACAATTTCAGAAAATCATTTCTTATCGTATGCCTATGGTACGATAAGAAAGGATTTTCTGAAATTATACCCCTAAGGGGGTGAAAAGGTGGGGGGCAAAGTTTGTATGCGAAAATGTGATTCCTTGGTCCAACCTACTTCAAATTTTGCTATCAACAATATTAACAGAATTGATGGACGCGTTTCGTATTGCACGTAAATTGATTTCAATGCATATCTTAGGAGATACACCGTTTTAAATAACTCCGCAGCAAAATAATGATCATGTACCGGGCGCGCATTTTCATTATGCGGAAGGATGTGTATGATGTGCTCTTTGAAAATTGTATTTAGGTGCTTACGACCCAATCTCTGTAACCCTCTCTTTCTCTTATGTGACGCAGACGAAGTTGCGCGGGTCAGCTAGTAAATAATAAAGTTAACATTAACAAACAAATAGATTTTTAAGTTTTTTTTTTTAATTTGTAAGAGATCCACAGTCTATGTTAAATTAAAGAAGGTAAGACAGAATAGGCCTTGTTTATTGAATTAATCTGATAATACAATTTTGTTGCAGTTCCAGTTATTTATGACGACAGGGATTATGATGTTCAGCACCTTATTTGGCGGATCAATGCATCTGAAACCTGCGGAAAGAAAGTTCCAGCACTTTTTCTTAGCAATATTTGCAGTCTTGTTTGGTGTTGTGGGGTCAATTTTTGCGCTAGCTAGGATGGCTTTTACACTACATGCATTAACAGGTAATAACAAAAAAGAAACAGATGGGAAACATCTGTGTTTTGTTCCGAACAACGATTCGTTAGTTATGACTGCAAATCTGTTCTGTTTAAAATCCGGATTTTTAGAAACGGATTTTTGGTCCAAATCGGGTTATCCGGATTTTAAGGATTTTTCATGAAAATAAACAAATCTGCCCGCCCATATCCGTTAATTAATTAGATGTTTGTTATATTTGTGTGAATGGGTTAAATTAAAATGTAAACACAGGAAAATCAAATCTCATGAAATTTTAAATTTTTTGTCATTAAAATTTGAAATTATTCAAATTCAAATACCTGGGTTGGTTTGTTTTTATAGCCTTTATATTCTTTGTATATAAATAGGTCCATAGACATAAATTGTGGTCCGCCGGTGTCGGGAGCAGGGTCCAAGCTAAAGGTAGTTAAGGCTCCAGAGACAGGAACCTCCTCATAATGCGGGCCATATCGAGGAGAACTGCCTCCTGAATTAGGTCCTAGATTGGTCGTTAAAACAATAGGCACAATTTTAGCTGAGTCCCCTTCCACATGTCGCGAACCTTGTGTGCCTAGTCGAGATTGTTTATTTGTTTCTCTTTTTCAGCTTTCACGAGGTTTATTTATTTATGTACACACAAAACACTTAATAGGACATTACATTAACGATAGAAGAGCACAAAGGTACTGCTTATTTCATAAGAAATAAAGAAGAAAGAAGGTTCTCGTCATGGGGGATGGTAACATCGATTATCATTCCGCGACGCGCTGACCGGTCTATCACCGCTATGTCAGGCTTATTTAAGGCACCCGACGTTAGGTTTGGTTCGGTTACTTTAAACCCAGCAGACAGAAATTAATATGGTGCGTCGTATGATACGTCGACTACGGAATTATTTTATTTTCGGAATTTTCAGTATTTAATTCGGTCATTTCTTCTTGATGACAAATTGACAATACGGTTAAACGTTGGACGCCTCTTTTTCGAACGTATCGCCACCACAATCCGGCTGAACGCGAAGACGCCGCATTACGTAACGGCGACGTTTTTCAATCCGGCGCGCCCGCCGCGTTATGTAATACGGCATGTTATACGAATTGGCTGCGACAGATATACTACATCGATATGCATGATTCGGAAACAAATCTCCATGCTCATCACAAAACATTTGCCCCTATCGGGACTCCTGGACCCTAAGAACGTGAGGCACTCAAAACTGAAGTATACTTTTGATTCCAGGTTTCTCAACTGCAGGTTTGGCAGTAACGTCCTGTTTCGTCGGACCAACCTTATATGTCGCAGATACAGAGAAATTGTTCGGGCTATTTAATAAGGATGCTCACATAAAGTTCGCAGTACCCACTTTTCTATTGAGTACGATCTGTTTTGCTCTAGGATTGATTAAAAGCAGTTTTATAGAATGGGCGCCAGTCAAGCATTTGCATTTAATATTACTTGTTTTTACTTTTTTGTATTCAGGAGTCGCTTTTTCCTCCATTTTTTTAAGGCTTTATTTTAAACTGTAATAGAGAATGTTTATGGTTTCATTTTTAAACGTTTTTTAGTTAAGACCAGTCAATTTTGCGCAGGTATATTTTTCCAAGATATTCTTCGAAAATATTTTCGATGTTGATAACTTGATGAAATAGTAGACTCTGTATAATTTGCAGTAATCAAACTATACACTAGTTTATGCGGAGCGTATTACCGGAAATCTATAAGCGAGGCCACGTGATACTTACTGGAAATGTGTCGCCGAGTGTATGTGTTTGAGAGAGCAAGTTTATTTTGAATCCTTGAAATAACTTTTTGTCTTAACCGTTGTCATTGAATATTATAGTTATATAATAAATACCGAATAAACGAAACGGTCGACCAGCCGTTATGAAATGTTTTAATATTAGATTACCGAATATTGTGACAGTTCGAACGAAGCCAAAAGGCACTTCTTCTCCCGGTCTTTTTATTTTTTTGGAATGAGAAATTCCGCTCTGGCCGGGGCAGAAGGGGGAGTGTCAGACTTTTACTGACTAAAACGCCATCCATGTTCCTCCTTAGCCCTTTGTGTTCCAGGGCCACGGTATCTCTTTCAAACAGTCCCGCAGCCCCGGCAGGCATCGGCCTTTGCGGACCCCTTCCTTTTTGCTGGCATCTCTTATAGGCGCGCGCGGAACACGAACGTGCCGTCGGCGTCGTCACGGCCTGTCGTCATAAGTCCGACGTACGGCGAGCTAGCCCGTTGGTCACCATCCACAGGCCCGCGCCTACGGTGGTCGGGGCGGCTCCCGTAGCAGCCGGGACGACGAGAGAGAGAGAACCTCAGTTCTATCTCTCTCACGTTCCGTCACCTACTTCGCTAGCATGACTGCTTCATAGAAGGAGTTCACGGCCTCCCATTCCCCCTCGCTCCGGACCATGGACTGAACAAGTGCCAGACGCGAGAGATCACCACCGCCGACATTCTCCCAGTCATTACGATCATGTTTTTGCTCTGGACCATACCTGGGAACCTTAGTTACGGATATATTGGAGGTCAAAGTTTCAACCTTTTCACAAGTTTTTTTTTATGCTAGGTTTTAATGTTTTACTTTATAAACTTTCATGTCCCCTGTAGGTACTATTTAATGTATTCATAAATATAAAGTTTGAGTTTTACTGAAATGCGTGATTTTTGACCCAAAAAAAGTCCTAGCCATAATTCAAGCGTCGAGTTACTTTTGAAATAGAGAATGCTTATAGTTGACGGCTTTGTGAAGGGGTGTTTGTTATGATTTGAAAACCTGGATGCGACAGTATTTAGTTTTCCAGTTTTTAATGTCGAAACGGTTAAAAATACTTCAATAAATCTGTGACAGATGAACCGACAAACGCACGAGAACCCTGAATGTGGCAATATGTTTGACAGTGAATAGATCAATCCTGTTATCCTTTTCATGCTTTGTATTATGTTCTGAAAGCTGGTTTCATATTCCAAGTACTGAATGAAGATTGAAATACATACTTTTGATTCCAGGCTTGATAGCTGTGGTCCTGACAGTAGCGGCCTTTGTTTTGGGACCTATCATATTTGCATTACATGCGGGTATTAACTTCAAACGTGGAAAGCGCATACACAGAATGATTGCAGTGCTCGCTTTTTTGGCCGGTAATTTGAGTTTTGTTTCGGGATTGTTAAAGGAAAGTTTCCTAAAATGGGCACCAGTCAATGATTTGAGTGTTATATTAATTATTTTATGTTTCTTATCTACTGTAGCAGCTCTGGCTTCTCTTTATTTGAGAATAGAATATCATTTGTAAACATTATTCGATGAAAGAGTTTTTTTAACAGCCCACTTAATTTGCTAGGAAACTAAACTGTGTAGGGGTTGCTTTTATTGTAGTGGTTTCATATCAATCAATTGATACTAACTTTTTGTGTTAAATTAGGAAGATCAAAGGTATATTCAACATATAGTTCTTTCACTGTCAAATCACAGTGATGTTTATTCTCGTTAAAACAAGTAAATTTAAATTAAAACATAAATGTTATATCTAAAGAAATTATATCAACAGTTGGTATAACTGACGTTTATTATACCTTATGAACGTTATTGAAATGAAAAAATACCAAATAACTATATGAGACTCACCCAATAAAAGGGCTAGACTTGTAGAATCTCAGGAACTACTGACTGAAGTTGAAAAAATCACGCTACAACCAATAGGAGCGGAGCATAAATGAAAGCTGTTGCAGAAACGGGGAATATTTATTACTTTTGTGTTTGTTACCTCAGAACTTACGACTGCGTAAACCGATTTTGATGATTCTTGTTTTATTTGGAAGCTGGTGCTTTCCGTGTGGTCCCAATGCAATTTGGTTAAGATCTGATGCAGATCTTCGGAGATATTAATGGAACTCTTTAAAATTAGACGGCAAATCTGCAGTGATTGCTGAAATCGCTTGTATGTTTATTGTTTATCATCATGACAGAACACCACGCCTGTATGCTCTGGGGGGGTACGCAGATGTGTACAATACTCCCAGATTTCGACAGTTAGTTGCTTGTCTCTCATCTGTATAAAGCCTTTATCAAAGTCATAGACCAGCGTATCTCACCTCAGTTGGACAAACATCAACCTCCTCAACAAGCTGGCTTCCGATCAGGCCTCTCCACTACTGACCACCTACATGCAATAAACCAATTAATTGAAAAATACCATGAGTTCAACATGCCAATATATCTTGCCTTCATTGACTATTCAAAAGCTTTTGATAGTTTGACACACACTGCTATATTTGCCGCACTGAACAACCAAGAGATCGATCCCACCTACATCAACCTGCTTCGTAACATATACTTAAACAGCACTGCTTCAATCAGATTACAGACAGTTGGACCATCATTCTCCATAGAAAAAGGCGTAAAGCAAGGAGACCCGCCCTTTTTTTTTTTTTTTTTTTTTTTTTTTTTTTTTAGGATGGGAAATCATCAAATGACTTCTCCCACTCTGGGCGGAGCGGGAGGGAGTGTCAGACTCTTACTGACTAAAACCCATCCATGTTCCTTCCTCGCCCTTTACGTTCCGGGGCCGCGGTATCTCTTTCGAACAGTCCCGCAACCCCGGCAGGCTTCGGCCCTTGCGGGCCCCTCTCTGCTGCTGACATCTCTTTGAGGCGCGCGTGGAACACGAACGCGCCGTCGACACGGCCTGTCGTCACTAGACGGACGGACGGCTAGCTAGCCCATAGCTTACCGTCCACAGGCCCGCATCTACGGTGGCCGGTAGCCACCACGTGGCCCCCGACGCCCGGTGCGTCTCCCGCGGCGGCCGGGAAGAGAGGCTCTCTCCCTCTCTCGTTCCGCCACCTCCTTCGCCAGCATGACTGCTTCGCAGAAGGAGGTGACGGCTTCCCATTCCGTCTCGCTCCGGACCATGGATTGAACCAGGGCCGGACGCGAGAGGTCGCCGCCGCCGATCGCCGCTACGAGGACACGGCGGTGCTCCGCCCACGCAGGGCAGACCTCCACCGTGTGCTCCACCGTGTCCTCCGGTCGATCCTCGCAGTGGAGACACCCGGGCGTTTCCTCCCGCCCGATTCGGTGCAGGTACCTCCCGAAACATCCGTGTCCGGTGAGGACCTGCGTCAGGCGGAAGGTGAGGACGCCGTGGCGCCTCTCTAGCCACTCCTCAAAGAGGGGACTTACCGCCACTATCGTGGCGTGCCCTGCACGGGGTTGCGACAGTCGCTCTCTCCATGTCGCCATGAGATCGCGCCGGAGGTCAGTCCGCTGGGCGGCAATTTGCCGCGGCAGCGGGGTTTCCCCCCGGCGTAGTACCTCCGCGCGCCATTCGTGTAGGCGCGCGAGGACTATCGCCTCCAGATCCCATGGCGGCAATCCGGCAAGCAGGCCCGCCGCCTCGCGGGCGATCGTGCGGTATCCACGGACCATTCTCACGGCCACCACTTTCTGGGGCGCGTTCAGATAGTGGGCGGCTCGCCGCCTCAAAGAACGCGCCCACACTGGGGCCCCGTAAAGGGCCATGGACCGCACGACCCCCGCGTAGAGCCTGCGGCAGGAGGCGTTTGGCCCCCCAAGGTTGGGCAGGAGCCGCCTGAAGGCAGCCCCGGTCCGTTCCAGCCTGGGGGCCAAACGTTGGAAATGCTCCACAAAGTTCCACCGGCTGTCGAGGACGAGTCCTAGGTACTTCAACGTCGACTCGACGCCGATGGATACCCCTCCCACCGTCAGTGTGGATCTCGACGGTGGCGCATTCCGAGGCCCATGAAAGCACATGACCTCGGACTTGTGCAATGCCACCTCGAGACCCAGTTGCCGGATCCTCTCAACGACTATCGCAACCCCGCGTGTCATAACTTCGGCCGCCGCCTCGTGCGACCTCCCCTGTGCCAGCACCAGGGTGTCGTCTGCGTAGCAAACGACGCTGACACCACTAGGGAGGTCGGCGCGCAGCACCCAGTCGTAACCGATGTTCCACAGGGGCGGTCCCAGAACCGATCCCTGTGGGACACCGCACGACATCTCTCGCCGGTTCCAATCTCCGCAGCGACTGGGGTAGATGACGGCCCTGTCCGTCAGGTAGTCCCCGACCACACGACGGAGGTAGGTCGGCACCCGGTGATACCGGAGTGCCTCCCTGATGCAGCTCCAGGGCAGGGAGTTGAAGGCGTTGGCGATGTCGAGAGACACCGCCAAGACGACTCCGCCCCGGGATATCGCATCCCCCGTCGTGAGGGCTCTCACGCGCATGATGGCGTCCACTGTGGAGCGCCCCTTGCGGAAACCAAACTAATTCTCCGCAAGATTCGGCCCCATCCCATCAAGGTGCTCGGCGAGGCGGTTTGCAATCACTCTCTCAAAGAGCTTGCCCACCTCGTCGAGCAGCACAATGGGCCGAAATGCGGACGGAGAGTCCGCAGGGCGCCCCGGCTAGGAGACCCGCCCTCACCCAAGCTTTTCAACAGTGCGCTTGAAGAAGTATTCAAAAATAGAGTTTTTATTTTTCACTTTTTAGTGGTTCACTTGTGCTTACCCCTTCACAGCGTACCGGTGCGGTGGCGTGATGTTATGTTATGAACTGGTGTAAACAATAGACAGACAATAGATTTCAGCAATCCCAGTCCATTTTCTATCATTTATTGAGGAGTTCCGTTCCATATCTCCGAAGTTCGTGATCAGATCATGACAATATTTCTATGGGACCAACTTGGAAGTATACCCTTTCAAAAAAAAAAGAATTTTTCAAATCGGTTCAGGCGTCTTCGAGTAATCGGTGAACATACATAAAAAAAAAAATACTTACAGTCGAATAGAGAACCTCCTCCTTTTTGGAAGTCGGTTAAAAAGCTTACGGCTACTTGGGAGAGAAGTGGCACTGAAATTGGTGGGGCTCGGTTTACAAATCTTCGCTTCGCTGATGACATTGTCGTATTCTCTTCCACGGCGGCAGAACTGGAGCTCATGTTGAACCAGCTTAGTGAGGCGAGCCTTGAGGTTGGACTCGCGATGAACATGTCGAAGACCAAACTGATGTCAAACACCACCAAATACAAGATCCGAGTGAATGGTGAAGAATTGCAATATGTCCATGAATACATCTACTTGGGCCAGTTAGTCTCTTTCCAGTCCAGACAAGATAAGGAAGTCATAAGACGAACCGAAAATGCCTGGAAGAGCTACTGGTCCATGAAAGAGCTAATGAAAGGAAACCTATCTTTGTCACTCAAGCGTAAAATCATGGACATGTGCATTCTTCCCATTTTGACATATGGATCCCAGACTTGGTCTTTGACAAGCATTCAAAAGTCCAAGCTCAAGGTTTGTCAACGTGCAATGGAGCGCAGCATCCTAGGCGTCAAACTTACCGACCATGTACGCAACACAAATCACTGACGTTGCTCAAAAAGCCGCCAAGCTAAAGTGGGACTGGGCTGGCCATGTCTGCCGTATGCCTGACGAGCTGTGGGCCAAAATAACCACAATGTGGAGCCCTGACACAACCAAAAGGCGACAAGGTAGACCTCGCAGGAGATGGCGGGATGAGCTAGACAAAACCAACGACCAGTGGCCCACATTGCGCCTGGATCGAAAAATTTGGAAGTCATGGGGAGAGGCCTTTGCCCAGCAGTGGGATGACACAGGCTAACAGTAACAGTAACAGTTGTGTTAAGTTCCATTTATTGGGGATAAGCCTATTACCGTAACATGTACAGTTTCTTTTTATTTAATTGGAAAGGGTGTACTTAAAGGGTAGTTTGACGAGTTTTTGGTTAGGTTCTGATTATGGGATCCATGACAAAGTAACGGAACTCTTCAATTTTTAGGAGCCAACTTACGATACTCGACCAAATCTTTTATAGGCTACCTGGATATTTGAGTTACATTACATAGCATAACGTCGTTATTAACCGATTTCAAAAAGGAGGAGGTTCAATTTCATTGTTCCCCGATTACTCGAAGATGGCTGGACCGATTTTTTTTTATTATTTGAAAGGGTATACTTCCCAGGTGGTCCCATTCCCATCATCATCAAATCAGAATACTGATGATGGGATCCTGGAAAAATAGAGGGAACTCTTCAAATTTTATAGGGACACAAGTAGTTTTAGGAAGAGTACTTTCTCGGAGTGATCTCGTTTCAATTTGGTACAGATCTGAAGAAGAACTTCAGAGATAGGCAACGGTACTCCTCAATAAATAATAGCAAATGTACTGGGATTGCTGAAATCTCATGTCTGTCTATTGTTTACACCAGTTCATACACAAAAACAGGGAGGCACAGAACCAGGAAGAGTGGCGAAAGAAAGGGGAGGCCTATACCCAGAAGTGGGTGATTCCGGGATATGATGATGATGATATAACAAAAAATCACGCCGGTACGCTGTGCAACGGTACGCACATAATGACTACTAAAAAGTGAGAAATAAAAAACACTTTTGCAAAAAATACAGCCGACTTCACACAAAAAATTGAAAAATAACTTTAGCTTCAGAAGTTGGTGATAAAAAGCTAAATCAATCAAATAAAGGTCATTACCTTTTTTATGTGACGCAGACGAAGTTGCGTGGGTCAGCTAGTTATAGTATAAAGATGTAAGTTATGCTTATAAAAATTAGTAACTTTAAAATTTTATCAATCGTTTATTATATTAACTGATCATTATTATTATATCAAATAAAATGATTGATTCAGTTGTTATACAGTGTGTCCAGACATGGATTAGCGATATTCTAAATCTATATATCCATATACATGTAAGAGCGGGAGGGCTCGGGGATCTCAAATGATAACGATCAGACATCTTGTAAACACGTTTTATCTCTCACAATAAATAATTATTCACAAAACTCACAACAACGTACAACGAGATACACACAGTTCGAAATCCGAATTAATACTGAGCCTTCTGCCACAGAGTATATAATCACTACGTTTACCTTCTGCGACTAAAGCAAGCCTATTTATACGTTTAAACAACTGTCAACGCCACACAGCAACGACTTCCGTTGACATTTGTTTTACAATAAAATTTAGATTGAATTGAGTTAAAATAATGTGATTGCGCACAATATTTGATTTGTAATTAATAACACTTTTTAAATATTTTAAATCGTAAATTTAGTTAGTTGTTAATTTAGTCTGATGGGCACTTCCTGCTGATTTATAAAAAATCAAAGATCAGAAACATCTGATATGAAAATTATTGCAAAGCTATCACTAATTTCACTGTATAATTATAAAACAACATAAGCTGGGAGTACATCCACGCAGTGAAGGCAGTTACAGTTTAGGAACGATTTTCGATGACGATGGTATAAGTATCATTCAAAATTTGACTCTACTGGCCAAAACTCCTATTTATTATTTTATTTTATCGAATAAATATGTCTTGGGGCTTATGTTATTTGAGTGTTTAATTTCCTTTTCCATTTATCTTCGTGACTCGGGCCAGCCTACCCGGTGACGCAGGGTAGCAGTTACTTAAATTTTAATTGATCAGGTATCTTCACAACAAAACTATAACCATGTCTAGAAAGAGGTCAAATCTTTCCCAATGTTCCAAAGGAGCTAAAATATTGAACCTAGTGTATGCGCAAGCACAAAAGGCCTTTGTCGCAGGAAATTATTTAAAACACGTAACATTCACATTGAATTTAATTTAATGTTTTTTCCAATATTAAAAAACGGTTGAAATATCTAAAGCCGTTGCTCTAAGTGCCACCTCCAGCTTGTAGACACTACGGCTCCCTGAGCCACCTTTTTTTTTTTTTGTGATGGGAAATCATCAAATGACTTCTCCCACTCTGGGCGGAGCGGGAGGGAGTGTCAGACTCTTACTGACTAAAACCCATCTATGTTCCTTCTTCGCCCTTTACGTTCCGGGGCCGCGGTATCTCTTTCGAACAGTCCCGCAACCCCGGCAGCTCCCTGAGCCACCTGGGTTGAAGATCAAACAACAATAACTCTTAAGGCGCTACCCCAGGCAAAATTAGCAACTCTATTTGTGGTGATTCAAACTTCGTTTGAAATACTATTAGAATAAAGTTCTAATCAGCTTGCACTACAAAGTGGTTTTTACGTCAGTCACTGCGGGTCGAATAGTGCGAAATTAGTGATTTTTATTCTATAAAAAATCAAATTACCGTCTTTTGAAAAAAAAAAAACTAGCATTATGTTCATTATTAAATTGTCTATCCATTAGTATAAAAAGCAAATCAAAATAATGTTAACTTTACGAGAAGAAGCATGTTATAAATATTTTTTTCTCATTTTTGTGGTTTCATTGTGAGGGGATTTATTACACATTATGAGACTTAAAATAAAAAATAAAACTACCAATTTGCAGTCTAAGAATATGTAGAAATTTAATGTATTTTTATTACTTGGTATTTCTTTTGGATAAAGAGGAGTTGGCTCCAAAAAACTGCACAAAAAACGGCTTTTGCTTGGGGTAGCGCCTTAAAGTTTTAAACATACAGTTGTGAATTTTATGTTGTATTGTAGCTTAGCTCAAAATCTGTCGACCCAGGATGTAAAAAAAATGTAATAGGTTTCATAAGGGTCATACAAATCCGTTAAGATTAGGTTTACTATAATTCTATGCAGACAGCAGTAAAGATAATGTCCAACATAAGTAAGTACTTTAGACTGCGACCTGCGCTTGTTGACCTACATCGATGTCGTTTTTGATAATGATGATGCTGATACTACTGGTTTTGGATGATGATGAATCTACTAACATAATCAAAATTCACTCGTTGTGCGCATTGGTTGGAGGTAGAACACGAAGTGATAGAACGGGTACGTATCATAATCCCGAATTTTAAAAGACCGAATTTTAAAATACCGATGGACGAAAACCCGAAAATTGAAACGCCAAATGGTTGTTTGACCGAAAGTTTAAAATCCCGAAAGTACATTTGCCCGAAAGTTTAAAATCCCGAAGTTTATAAACCCTAAGTTTAAAATCCCGAAGTTTAAAATCCCGTAGTTCAAATACCCGAAAGTTCATTTGCCCGACAGTTTAAAATCCCGAAGTTCGAAATCCCGAAAGTTTATTTGCCCGAAATTTAAAATCCGTAAGTTCAAAATCCCGAAATTGTCACCGTTTCCGAGAAAAACGATTTTTTGTAAACCTAACGTAAAAACACTTAAAAGTTGCCTAGCAAGCAGCACGCATGCAGCAGGCCTGCAGCAAGCATACAGCAAGCATGCAGCAAGCATGCAGCAAGCATGCAGCAATCATGCAGCAAGCATGCAGCAAGCACGCAGCAGGCATGCAGCAGGCATACAGCAAGCATGCAGCATTCTGTCACGGCTCCGGCGCTGCGGGGCTCCGGCGGTCACACGCGACCTTATCGTCGCAGAGGGTTTTAACACTCACCACCGCAGCTTCGGCTTGCTGGCTGGCTGAAGCCGGCCAGCCTCAGCCGCGGCGGCGAGTGTTAAAGCCACCTGCTCCTCAGCTCGCGGCCCGCCTCGCCCCTCCGCGCCTACGCGGGCTTAAGTTACACTCTAGGGGTAGGGCAGAAAAGACTACGTGGAGTCGATTCTGCAGCGATTCATTTCTGTCACAAAATTTGTGCTTATATATGTCACCGTAAAATTGTCAAACACGTTATATTACAATATAACGTGTTACTCTCTAGCGATATTGTAAACTCTCGAATTATTGTCAACTGAACATACGGAAGTATCTCTGCCCCCATAATCGGGACTTGGGGCACCCCCCCGTTAGGTTAGTTAGGTTCCCTTTAAACCTTGCACTCGGCAATAGGGGCCCCGCGAAGCGGGGCTCCGTCGACTACGCTTTTTAGGGGCATATGTATAATACGGCTATTAAATAAAAGTTTTCGTCCATTCGGGATTTCGTCCATTCGGGATTTCATCCATCGGTATTTCGTTCATTCGGGATTTCGTCGATTCGGGATTTCATCCATCGGTATTTCATCCATCGATATTTCGTCCATTCGGGATTTCGTCCATTCGGTATTTCGTCCATTAGGGATTTCGTCCTTTCGGGCATTTGAATATCGGTATTTTGTGTTTCGATATAACGACTATCGGTATTTAAAACTTTCGGTATTTTGAATTTCGATGTTTTGGACGTCGGTATTTCAATCATAGGTATTATGAACTTTCGGGATTATGATACGTACCCGATAGAACAGATGTTCTCATGATTGCGGATTCAGTAGGCGCACGCCAGCAGTAGCGGCAGTAGCATGTAGTAATAACCTGCAACCTTTTGTAGATTAAAAAAAAAAAACAAAATAATAATAATCATAATGAATTATTGTAGAATTCCTAAACGAAATGGGCAGAATGATTAATTTGGCGCCTTTTTATATCCTTCCATATTGCAAAATGCAAAGACTACTCTTTGCATTTAGTGTACCTATTATCTATGTTGCATTCTGCACTATGAAAGGATTAGTAAATGAAAGTATGACATTGATTAAACATAGTGACATGAATATATATATACTCTGTGATAGTGATTATGTACTAATATGTCATAATAAAGATATGATTATTTCGTTTTTCAACAGCATACAATACACGATGAACTGAGATGATTTTTATTGAATACATAAATGAGTGTGAATTTAACAGTTTATCACAATGACAGACAAACCTGATTACGACAAGCTTAGCCGGGCGCTCACGCAGAAGCTGAAACGGGCCTCTATAAACACAGGGTCTATAGTTGTGCAGAACATATTGGGTCCTGAAGAAGGACTACGTGAGTCGTACTGCGCGAAAGTGTGGTTAGCTGTGGCCAATGGACTTTGCCATACATTTTTTGGTGCAGTTGTTATCACTATCGTTTTTTATTCTATGCAAACGGATGATCCTCATGCAGGTGCGTTTGCTATAGCGGTGAGTCTCAGTTTACACTTCTTCGACCAATCATTTGACGGTGTATTCCCGTTGTCCCCCCTGTTAACGTCACCGGATTTTTGAAGTGAAAACTTCTTTAGGAGTGTTGAGCCTTTTTTGAGTGAACAAACATCATGTAACTCGCGTGACCGTTACGTACGCTTTTCGTAGCACTCGTAGCGATCTGCTACGAGTGCTGTATGTTCGTTTCACAATCTTTCGAGAGTTTACAATCGCGCTATATAGATTACAATCTAACGGGTTTTACAATTTTACGGTGACATATATGAGGTATCTTAGCGAACAGACACCTGTCCCTAGCTTTTTGTAAATGTTGAATCTTTCGCTAAGGTTTGCTTGCAAAAAGAAACAAAAAGTACAAACAGAATAATTCTAAAACTTCTTTGGCAAATCTAATCCGCATGTCATAGATACTAGAAACTCTTATGTCACTTTGATAGAGGCAGCCACATCATTATCAAACGCAGCAACAGCATTATCAATATGTTATTAAATGAAGTCGGTTAAAAATGCTAGTTTTGGCAAGGATTACATTTTTATGACCGCTTGTGGTGATGCCAAGTACTGATCTAAATAAAGCTGACCGTGTAGATAAAATTGAAGAACATGTTATTGCTCTTCGAGAACGATCGAGAACCAGCGTCAGTGGCGGACGCGTATCGTTTGCACACCCGATCACCACTCGTATGATTGATGATACTGGGGAGAATTATCGTAACACTATTACTGGTGCCATTTTGCGAGGTCTTTCCCAAGTGCTCATGAGCATAACTGTTATGTGTACAATTATTTATTCTATTCACAATGCAAAGTTGCACGGAGCTTTATTTAGTGTTGCAGTAAGTTACCGTTTTAAAAATATGTAAGTTACAATCAGCACTGAAAGTTTATTTTAAATCTTAAAAGTCAAATACATTATCGTGATTTTTTTAGGGTTCCGTAGCCAAATGGCAAAAAACGGAACCCTTATAGTTTCGCCATGTCTGTCTGTCTGTCTGTCCGCGGATAATCTCAGTGACCGTTAGCACCAGAAAGCTGAAATTTGGTACCAATATGTATATCAATCATGCCGACAAAGTGCAAAAATAAAAATTTAAAAAAACATTTTTATTAGGGTACCTCCCCCAGACGTAAAGTGGGGAGCGATTTTTTTTTTAATTTTGACCCTGACGTGTGATATATTGTTGGATAGGTATTTAAAAATGAATAGGGGTTTTCTAAAATCATTTTTTGATAATATTAATATTTTAGGAAATAATCGCTCCGAAAGTCAAAAACAATGTGTCCCCCCCCCCTCTAACTTTTGAACCATAAGTTTAAAAAATATGAAAAAAATCACAGAAGTAGACCTTTATATGAACTTTCTAGGAAAATTATTTTCAACTTGATGAGTTGAATAGTTTTTGAGTTATATAGCACTTTTTCAAAAAAACGCAAATGATAACTTTGTTTTTCATACAAATACTATGAAAAACAAAGTTATTTTTGCTGACGAAAAATGTTGGTATTTTTAATGGTCTGGGAAGCTACGGAACCCTACAGTGAGCGTGGCCCGACACGCTCTTGGCCGGTTTTTTTTAATGATTGATAAGACTGCTTAAGGTATCATAGTTGTAATTCCTGTTCAAAAACTTTCTTCTATGTGTGACTTTGCGGGTGTGGGACATTGTCTGAATTCAGTGAGGATTCTGTAAAATCGGCCGACTTCGACAGTTTATCTTAATCACTACATTAATTTAGACTAGGTCTATCCAAGAAGTTAAATGCAGAATTCTAATTTATTTTATAATGATTGATATCAGACGAAAATAACTGATCAAAGGCCCTAGCAAGAACGCGCCAAATCCCAAATACACATTAACTCAAAATACACATTACTGAAACTACTCATTATTAATCCTGTACTATTTTAGTTAAATTGTTTGTAACAACCACAATCATATGTGACTAAATTCTTAATATTATGAAATATTACTTGTGAAACGAGTATTTTTAACTTAAAGATCGACATAATATGTACGCTATGTCCGAGTGCAATACTTTTACACCGCGCGCTTGTGCTAGGCCTCTCAGCTATTTCCTTACTTGTGCTGTTTTTTTCTAATTAATTTTGTAGCGGATCGTTTAATCTTTTCTCGTCGAGCTTTATTGCCTTGGCGCTTTGCTGGTGGTCACCACTGTTGATTGTGGTTGTCAGAAATTGCAGTAGTTGAGAAGATACAGACAATAATTCCTGCCAGTTAAGACGACAATAGAGATCATTGACCCACCTACATTTATTAAAGTGAAAGTCTTTGAAAATAAGCCTGTTCAAGTCTTGAATCGTCATCTGTCCATCTTTGACAGTCGTTACAGGTAGTCAGTGGCCCCAAAAGTCTGACACCAGTCTTACCAAGTGGTATCGTATTTCCCAGTATTAACTGGGTTGTGGAGGTCAGATAGGCAGTCGCTGCATGTAAAATACTGGTATTCAGCTGCAGGTTAGACTGGAAGCCGACCCCGGCATGGTTGGGAAAAGGCTGGGCAGATGATGAAGTCTTGAATCGTCATCTTTCGATTTCTTCAAAATTTTAAAAAACGGTACATGGTTCGTTTGTTTTGGTTCATACGAAGACATATTAGGGAAAGGGCAATGACCGATATTGTCATCTTTTATAGACTTATTTAAAAAAATATAAATATCAACCTAATAATCTAATATTATTTTCAGTATCATTTGTTTGTAGTGGAAGCTATACTAAGCCTAAGTTACATCAACGGGTGGTCCACGCCTATGCGGACAAGACATCGACGAATTGCTCATGCATTTCTTCAATTTTGTGCATTAGGTTTTTGTCTATACGGGATATTTATAGTTATGGCGAAAGAGGAATTACCGCATTGGAAGGGCGTTCACGGGATATCAGGTGACTACTCACTCGAACGATCGTAGAGTGACCATTTCAGTTCACTATATTTCATTGGCCGTACATTGAGTGCAATACTATGGCCATGTCTCATTTAGTAAATACAGTTGCGTGTACTCAAATTACTATTTTTGAAATGTAGTTAAGTTAGCTTCTGATCACTTTTATCAGCTCTTTTAGATTTAAGAACAACAAAAATAAATATATATGATGATTTTTTTCAAATCATTTGATGGATGGCGATGAAAAGTCTACATGAATGGAAAAGATGCTGATGCAACGTTGTTTCATATTCGTTTATTTAAAAAGGGTGTAAAGCTCTAATTTTTTTGTTCTGGACTATAGTATATGGGACCTTCTGGTTACGGGCCATTGGAAGTCCAAGTTCCAACTTTTTCACAAGTTTTTGTTTAAATGCTAGTTTTTAAAGTAACTGTACTCCTTTAAATACCTTCATGACCCGTTTACTATTCAATGCATCCACCAGCACAATGTGTTGAGTGCGTTACATTGAGTCCTACCACAAAAAGTAATTTTTCACGCCAAATAAAAAGAGTCGAAGTATTTGTCTCCATTAACTAAATAAATCTTTGATCGCAATGCAAAACAAAAATAACAAAGAAATCACAGGATTGTGTAGTGAGTTGAATTCGCGCTTCAAGAAATCTCGATGAGTACTTAACTTATCAGTTTTCATTATAATTTGATTAATTTACGAGACATTTGTGTTTTCATTCATCGAAATTAATTTGGTATCTGTAAAATCTTTAGTGGTATTTTCCCAATCATTAACTGCCTAGTCTTTCCCAACTACATTATGTTGGGGTCGGTTTCCAGTCTAACCGGATCTAGTTCAATACCAGTATTTTATCTGGAGCGACTGACTATCTGACCTCCACAACCCTGCTAATACTGGGTAATATGATATCCCTAAGACTAATAATAATATTTTCCCAATAATTACAGTTCTTTGGGAAAGTACCTCATACCGCAGACTAAGGTCCTGTTCCCGCTATGTCGTGACGACAGATAATCGTGTAGTTTTAAGTGTCGTGGCTTGTGTATTTAAATGGAGTTGTTCACATATAGGACGACACGATAACTGTCGTCCATGACTTTTGCCAACTAAAAACCAACGATAAATTAATCGTCACGACATAGTTGCAACGGTAAGTAGCGGTGGGTGTAGGATTGGGAGGTTATAAAAGTTGTAAAAAAAATTAAAATAAGTCATAACACGCCGGCTGAAACTTTTTTCATAAATAGTTTACATCATAATGAGCTTAAAAAAAATGTCAGCTGCATGGTGGAGGTGGGATTATGCGTCAGCCGCTCGTGTGAACATGTAAATGATACAGGTCTGATGAAAAACTAAAAGCAATCTACAACCAAGTAGAGAGTGTGCGATAGATTGCTTTTGCAGCTGACGATTTTTTTTTAGGCTCAGTATGATGTAAACTATTTATGAAAAAGTTTCAGCCGGCGGCGGCGTGCTATGACTTATTTTTTAAGTTGTTTACAACTTAATCGTATTTTATTTTCTAACCTAACCTAACCTCCCAATCCTACACCCACCGCGGCGGGTGCGTCAGCTGACGCTGGGTTTACTTATCAGTCATTCGAGATCTATTGAACAAGATGGCAACCGATCGGCGTAAAAACACTACCTAAAATCCAACGGTACCTCCCCGTCTAAACCACCTATCGATCGTCAAAAATGGAGCAAATCTATGGTCTTTATTTTATTTTTATTAAAACTGATTACAGGATTGATGACATTGCTTCTAACGGCGATGAATTGGGCAACAAGCCCCTTCGTTATTCGTCGAATCCATGGAGCGGCTCCAATACATATGTTATGTGGTATATTGTGTTTTTTAATGTCTAGTTTGTGCCTGGGCTCTGGTGTAGGCACAACTTCGTTTGCGAAGTGGGCTGGTCTAACAATTGTTCCCATGTTGTTTGTATTTATAGCTTTTTATTCAGTTTTTACGGCCTTTACTTTGTATAAGAAATGGGCGCAGACGTAAGCTTACATTTTTTTGAATTATTTAATATTACATTTTTATTTTTAGTAATAAAGTAGTTTTCTTTCCCTAAGGCTTTCCTATTTTCCGAGCCGACCAGAGCAAAATAAACAAAAAAAGTCATAACGATAAATGTAACGTTCCAACGCTTCTTTCTTTTTTAGAGTTCCGTTGCCAAATAGCCATAAACGGAACCTTTTAGGTTTGTGCTGTTTTATCGTCGGTCTGTCCGACTGTCGGTCTGTATCTCACAGCCATTTTACTCCGAGACTGTCTGTACCACACAGTTAAGATTTGGAGAGCAGGTTTCTACCATATGAACGTTTCTATAACATATCTTAAATCGTGGTTCCTTAATTATTTTTAATTAAGTCAATGGTTGTAAGATATTCGCTACTGAAGTCGTTAAAATGTTGGCCCGTAAAATATAAAAAATATATAAATAAAATAAAAAAAACCATTTAGGTAATACAGGTCATTGACCCATATTAGACAAAAAACAATAATATACAAAACGTTTGTCAGCTGATTGATTAGTTAATAAATAAAGTTAATTCAATGACAAAAATAATTAAAATATCAGAAATAAATGTCAGATAAATAAATAAATAAATATCGCTGGACATACACAGCGCCCCCTAGTGCCACACTAAGCAAAGCTTGTGTCGTGGACACTAGATAGTTGATATACTACATATATACTTTTTTGTTTGTAAATACATACTTATTATACATATAAACATCCATGACTCGGAAACAAATGTCCATGCTCATCATACCGATGAGCATGGACATTTGTTTCCGAGTGGTATGAACGTAAGGCGGCCTCACTACCACTACGCTAGTCGGGTCGTCAGATCAAATCAATAAATGTCAATGGTACAAAAAAAATAAAAATAAAATAAAAACATTAAATTAAATAAAAAATAAATATAACAATGAATTAAATTATAGAATTGAATTGATGACAAAACCATAAAAATAAAAATAAATTAATTTATCCATATGACATGACATGACAGCTGTATAAAATATAAAAAAAAAATTATAAATAAATAAATAAACTTAACACACACACACTTACTTAACTTACTTAATATGCCTGCTACAACAATGCCTAACGTAGGGGAAATTCAGTCGCTGAGCAATCATCGCCAGGACCGTGTTGGAGCTAGCCCGCACCCTGCGCACCAAGGACGCGCACTGCTTGCGCATGGTGGCGTGGAAACAGTCGGTGCGCGCTTCCGCAAACATGCCCGAGGCGCTGCAGAAGCGGGGCAGCCCCAACACTGCCCTAAACGCGTTGTTGTATTGGACACGAAGGGCACTGTAAGCAACTTGTGAATAAGATGATATATGAAAATGACAATCATGATAACTTCATCCATGTATCTTGTACATATTTTAAGGCAGGTAAAAAGCGTTCGTGAAGCGCCAGTTTAGACCCCGCAGACCTAGCCCATCGCGATCAGATCTCTAAGTATCCCCACCACGTAGCGTCGGACGATATTATGTACGTCGTAAGGCATCAAAAATGTACGTCACGTTTATTTTGACTCCATTTGAGTATACTGAAAGACTAATCAGACCCGGCATGACCCAACCGATTAAGACGTGCACCAACCAACCCCTGGATAAAAACCTTTTAAATACTTTATTCAGGTTGCCAAAAAAACTATCCCTCTTTTTTAGGGTTCCGTAGCCAAATGGCAAAAAACGGAACCCTTATAGTTTCGCCATGTCTGTCTGTCTGTCTGTCCGCGGATAATCTCAGTGACCGTTAGCACCAGAAAGCTGAAATTTGGTACCAATATGTATATCAATCATGCCGACAAAGTGCAAAAATAAAAATTTAAAAAAACATTTTTATTAGGGTACCTCCCCCAGACGTAAAGTGGGGAGCGATTTTTTTTTTAATTTTGACCCTGACGTGTGATATATTGTTGGATAGGTATTTAAAAATGAATAGGGGTTTTCTAAAATCATTTTTTGATAATATTAATATTTTAGGAAATAATCGCTCCGAAAGTCAAAAACAATGTGTCCCCCCCCCTCTAACTTTTGAACCATAAGTTTAAAAAATATGAAAAAAATCACAGAAGTAGACCTTTATATGAACTTTCTAGGAAAATTATTTTCAACTTGATGAGTTGAATAGTTTTTGAGTTATATAGCACTTTTTCAAAAAAACGCAAATGATAACTTTGTTTTTCATACAAATACTATGAAAAACAAAGTTATTTTTGCTGACGAAAAATGTTGGTATTTTTAATGGTCTGGGAAGCTACGGAACCCTACAGTGAGCGTGGCCCGACACGCTCTTGGCCGGTTTTTTCCTTTTTCTTTCGGATGGGATATCATCAAATGACTTATCCCACTCTGGGCGGAGCGGGAGGGAGTGTCAGACTTTTACTGACTAAAACCATCCATGTTCCTTCCTCGTCCTTTGTATTCCGGGGCCACGGTATCTCTTTTGAACAGTCCCGCAGCCTCGGCATGCTTCGGCCCTTGCGGGCCTCTTTCCTTTTTGCTGACATCTCTTTGAGGCGCGCGTGGAACACGAACGCGTCGTGGACACGGCCTGTCGTCATAAGACGGACGGACGGCGAGCTAGCCCATAGCTCACTGTCCCCAGGCCCGCGCCTATGGTGACCGGTGGCCATCATAGGCGCGGTAACCATAGGTCGGTGCTACGCACACGCGGGGCAAACCTACATCGTGTGCTCCACCGTGTCCTCAACCGTGTCCTCCACCGTGTCCTCCAACGTGTCCTCCAACGTGTCCTCCAACGTGTCCTCCACTGTGTCCTCCGGTCGATCCTCGCAATGGAAACACCCGGGCGTTTCCTCCCGCCCGATTAAAGCGTTCAGTTCAGCAATATTGATATCTAACGCCGAAATACCCAAATACTTATTGATTTCGTTTATGGAGGAATCCGACAGTTGAGTACCCATTAGGCTCCTCAATCTCTCTGTCATTTCACGTGCATAACCGAATATATTTGTCGACACCAAATTCCACCCTGACGTCGCTTCTCTGAAAGTTTCAGTTACCTGCAGTAGCTGCGAACATATAATATGTCCGAGTCGGGGTGAGCCAAGTCTTTTTTGGGTTTAGGATAGCTCCTAAACCCAAAAAAGACTTGGCTCACCCCGACTCGGACTTGACTGGTTTATCCTAATAAACCAGTCATTCCGTGAATAGGTCACATTTCGATCTTTGACGCGAAATAATTTGGTTATTGTACGCGACCTTTCGCTAACCGGTTTGAATTTTATAATATCTACAATCATGTGCTGAATTCATGGTAACAGTTTGGGGGTCAATGTCCTGTGCACCTTTATGCATCATGATTCATCATCATTTCAGCCGAAAGACGTCCACTGTTGGACATAGGCCTGGACATAGGCCCCCAAGTGTCGCCACATTGATCGGTCTCGTGCGACTCGCAACCAACGGATTCCCGCAACCTTCACCAGGTCATCGGTCTACCTAGTGGGAGGTCTTCCAACGCATCGTCTTCCGGTTCGCGGTCGCTACTCCAGAACTTTTCGGCCCCATCGGCCATCCGTTCTGCGAGCAATGTGCTCTGCCCACTGCTGCACTTTGGGCTACGTCGGTGACCTTGGTTCTCTTGCGGATATTTTCATTTCTGATTCGATCACGCAAGGAAATTCCGAACATAGGCCTCTCCATTGCCCTTTGGGTGACTTTGAGCCTTTTGATAAGGCCCATTGTGAGCGACCACGTTTCGGTCCCGTATGTTATCACTGGCAACACACACTGGCCATAGACTTTTGTCTTGAGACACTGTGGTAAGTTGGACGAGAAGATACCGCGCAGCTTTCCGAACGCTGCCCAGCCGAGTCGGATTCACGATTGACCTCTTTCTCGAAGTAAGCGTAACGTAACTGGACCGTTTGTCCCAGGTACACATAATCGTCCACAACTTCGAGTGTAGAGTCTCCGATTTTGATAGGAATGGGTGTGACTTCATGTGACATGGGCATTTAACATGACCTTCGTCTTGTCCATGTTCATTTTTAGACCCATTCTTTCAGAAGCTCTACTGAGGTCATCGAGCATTGTAC
This sequence comes from Xestia ashworthii, assembly GCA_950022955.1. Classification (NCBI taxonomy): domain Eukaryota; kingdom Metazoa; phylum Arthropoda; class Insecta; order Lepidoptera; family Noctuidae; genus Xestia; species Xestia ashworthii. The sequence continues at coordinate 13,266,531 of OX465561.1, forward strand.
TGAGGTCCTCCATGGTCTCACCCATGACCACTATATCGTCGCCAAACCGAAGGTGAATGATGTGATGACGTTGATGCCTAGCCCTCTCCAGTCCAGAACCTTGATGACATCAAGTCAGCGGAGTGCAGAGGTGAACAGTTTCGGAGATATGACGTCTCCCTGTCTTACACCTCGCTGTGGAAGGATAGGTTCTGAGGCTTGGTCCTGAAGTCGGACTGACATGGTGGCGTTTTTGTACAAAAACTTCAACACCTCGATGTACCGGTAGTCAATTTGTCAATTTATGCATTACCACTACATATTATAAACAAAGTCCTCCGTCATGCCTGTCTGTCTGTCTGTCTGTCTATTCGCGATCAACTTAAAAACTACTGCACCTATTTTCATGCTGTTTTCACCAATGGATAGAGTGGTTCTCGATGAAGGTTTTAGTATATAATTTGTACGCGAGTGGAGCCGCGGGCATCAGCTAGTGTATAATAAATATAAGTATAAATTCTAAAAAGCAATCACAGTACAAGAACCAAAATCTAAGAGCATTATAACTAGGTCACAATAATTTAAATTCCCTGACTACTAAACTATGTGTCTGTCCCTGTGTCTTAGGAGTCAGTGATTCTCCGTATATGTATTGCATTAGTGTCCCTGATAAACAATTAATGTCGGTGATAAGGTGAAGATAATTTAAAATGATTAATCAATCATTAATAAAACACGGTAATTAAAGGTGACGTAGATGTTAGGTATGATGTTACATAATATCAATGATAATTTTATGATGTCATTACCATAGGTACAAAAATCTAAGAATATTTTAGCTTCACTGGCAGACAAATGTATTGTTTATTAACAATAGGTTACTGACACTTTATGGATTACAGTATAAATTTAAAAAAATCATTGAAAGAAGTTGAAAAAAAAAGTCGTTTAAAGCCTAGCCTGCCATTTTTTTTCAAAATAGTGGTTTCGAACATAACCCGTATAGCAAGCAAACAATTATTGGGTGAGAAAATATTTTAAAGCGTTACATTTTTGAGGTAAAAACATGCATAAGTAAAGATACAAAACTAGTTTCTTTGAAACCAACGATTGATTGAAATTTAAAAAATAAAATAGCGCAAATTATTCGAACACATGTTGCAACTTCTTTTCGTATTATAAAAGTTAATGGTGTGGTATTAACATAAAAATAATGTTTCATCATCATCATCATCATCATCGGCCTATAATGATCCCACTGCTGGGACACGGCCTCCTCTCAATGAGAGGGAATGGGCTATAGTCTACCACGCGGGTCCGGTGCGGATTGGTAGATGTCACATGTCTTTGAATTTTTGGTTCTAGGACATGCCGGTTTCCTCACGATGTTTTCCTTCACTGTTTTGAGAGCAAAAAAAAAAGAAAAAGAATGTTTAGTAGGTATCAAACATTCTTTGTCTTCAGGAATAACTTGCTTTTTAAATTCATTCTCAGTAAATTTCTTACATGTCCAGATAATAATAAACAGTGAATTCTTAACGAACAATAATTTATAATCGCCTCTGCATCGGCCATGAAGCGAATATTCACATACAATAGAAAACTCGTTTCTGTTTTTAACCGACTTCCAAAAAGGAGGAGGTTCTCTATTCGACTGTATGTATTTTTTTTTTTTTTTTTTTTTTTTATGTATGTTACCCGATTACTCGAAGACGCCTAAACCGATTTGAAAAATTCTTTTTTTGTTTGAAAGGGTATACTTCCAAGTTGGTCCCATAGTCGCCAAGTCGGGATCTGATGATGGAATCTTGGCGAAATCGAGGGAACTCTTCAAATTTTATAGGATAACGTACAGCAATTTTTATATTTTCTACAACAAGTGAAGCATTTGCGTTTGATAAGAACCATTCTACCATCAGATCTGATGATGAAGCCAAGAGTCACGGAACTCCATAATGAGACAATGTATCCTAGTCGTGTTTGGGCTTGTTGTAATTGTAACGGTATGCACTTTCCATGTGAACCACTAAAAAGTGAAAAATAAAAACTTTTTTGCAAAAAATAAAACCGACTTCAAAAAGAAAAAGTGAAAAATAACTTTAGCTTCTGAAGTCGGTGACAAAAAAATTAAATCAATCATACAAACGTCACCGACTTCAGAAGCTAAAGTTATTTTTCACTTTTTCTTTTTGAAGTCGGTTTTATTTTTTGCAAAAAAGTTTTGCAAAATAGTTTCATTATTTTCTTTGAATACAGCCTCAAACTTCAAAGATCTATACAAAATAGGATATGACTTAATTATAATTGAATTACTTCTTGATTATATTGTTTCAGAGGAAACGATCGACATTTTTAAACTATGCAAATAACGTAGATTTTAATGCTATTCAAAAAGTATGCTCAAAGTAATACATAACATAGTAAGCCCTGTTATCACTGACTGAAGATAAATTTTCTGCTCCAGCCGTTTATCTTGCAAGTGTCATCTGAGGCGTTTGATAATGTAATATCGGTATACTCGTATATACGTCATGTCCTACCGTTTGTGGATCTCGAATCTGCCGATAGAATAGGAATAATGTCGCAGTGGGCTCTTGGTCAAAGGTCTACACACTGCTGCTCGCAGTGTCGCATTTATCAAAAGATATGGTCGTACATCTCAAACATTAGCAATGGCAACTATACTCTATTCCAGAATGTGCGTATCGAGGGCCATTACTCTTCGCCGAGTTTCCTTTATATGTTTAGATGCCATAAAGATAGGTGGTAGCGCACCGACTAGTTATCCGCTGTGATCGCTTAACTACCTGTTCTCAATCGAATTTAACGATATCGCTTTTCGTTTTTATTGTACGCCCTCTACTTTATGTACTTACGTCTTTGTAATAAATATATTTTCTTACTTACCTTTGAGAGTATTTTCAATCAGGGTGTGTTACCTTTTGTTATTAATAGGAAATGAAAAAAATGTGTCAGTTTGTTTACGTATAATTATTTAAATTATCCTTAAAACTAGAATATCCTTTATTTGTACAAACGATAAAAAATAAGTTATTCTATTAGGAATACAGCATTAGTGCGTATGTACATTACACTAATAAACTCGTCGTCGATGTTACTAAGATTTCGCAAAAAAAGCAAGCTTGGATTGTTTGTCTCTCATCATTTAATACAATTAGGCAGTCTTTAATTGTGTTCGCAGCATTGATATGAAACCATCAAATTATGTCGAGGGCTTGGTAAACACTTGATCGGAACTAGTTGGTCTTGAATTTCTCGTAAAACGAGATCAACGGGGCGACGATGATGACTCCAGTTAGGATAGCGGTGAACGTGATCAAGGTGTTGACAACTGGGTCACTGTTTGCTATAACAAGCCAGGCTCTGAACATGTTCTTTTCAAAACCGTAGCAGAGGCTGATGTTAGCAGCCGCAAAGGCGATGATTCCGGCGCAAATGTGTGTAATTTTTGATAACTTCGACGGAAGGAACTTCCTGAACTCGTAAGCGTAAAGTGATGTTAATCCGTTGATTAAACTGGCCACTGTGAATACTAAAGCCACCAATGCTGTAAAAAAAGTCAAGTTAAAATGAGAAAATTTCTTCTTGCTCAATACTTAAATTGAACACTCAAAAAATATATTAGATAGGATTTCCACTAAGCCATTAGAATAAAATGTTTATAAGCAGCCGTTTTTAAATAACTAATTTAAAGATCGGAAAATCTAAAACCAACAAGAATTTGGTGATATGCTACCACTAAAACAAACAACTATTAGAAAAACACGCTCTAATTAAATAGCGGTTAACAAGGTAACATCGATTCCTCTTATAAGTCGGTTAAAATGTTACCCGGGGCATAATAACGAATCGATTGACACCTTATTCATCCAAATCGCATGAATAGTTTAGGCACTACGTGGGAACATACCTACGTAAATACAAACATACATGCATACAATACAGACAAACATAGACGGCTAAAAAACACTCGGCTGTTTAAATAATTATATACTATTCATCTAGAAAATTAAATTAAATAAAAATTAAATTAAATTAATTTTAATTAAATTATTAAAATTAAATTTACGTAGTCCTAAGGTATTATAGTAGAAGTAATTTACTTTTAAAATAAGACCTGGAAAACTCTTCCTGTATTAAGTTGGTGGAAAATCCAGGCTCAGTTCACATTTGGACCATGAGACATTAAATAATCGGGGCAAATATGTTTTCGTCACCGATTTTATCGTCAGTGATCGTGAAGATGTTTGTACGTCTATGCCATGGTAGAAACATAACTTACCAGCTATTCCATGGGGAGTGTCCCAATTAGTAGCATTTGGATTGTTAGCTTTGTCTAAAATCTTAACAAAACTGCCAGCGATCGCTAACGCTGATCCAACGACCTGAAGAACCCAATGCGCTCGTTTTTTGTCCACCAGCTTCAGATGTGTAGACCAGGTGTTGTAGGGTGACAGACTTAGGATGGCTTGCGACATCAGAAGTTGGTACTGAAAATAAATGTTGCTGTTAGAGACGGCCGATATATCGATATACGAATGTACTCTTATACAGAATTCAGAAAGTCTAATTTTGTAAACAAATTGTCATACTTAAAAAGAAATAGGCGTCTTTAGAGGGCCGTGCTAAATGAACTAACAATAGTTTAAAAGTTACACGCAAAAGAAGGGGGCCGTGCCAGCCAAACGTTTTCAGCACGGCCCCTTTTTTTGCATATTTCTTCAAGAGTACAGAGGTAGGTACATTAAAAAAGAAATCGGTACATACTCCTAGAGGCGAGTACATTGCGTTGGTGTACACCTAAAACGTAAATTCTGGGGGCCTAGCGGGGCAAACCTACATCTTTTTCGACATTAAAGCTAGGATTATGTTTCGCATTTATAATATTAGTAGGATATGTTATGTCCTACTAATATTGTAAATGCGAAATTTGTGAGTATTGATTTATGTTTTTTACTCTTTCACGCAAAAACTGTTGAACAGATTTGGATGAAATGCACTTATATGTATTTTAGAACCTGGATTAACATATGGGATACTTTTTATCCCGGTTGTAAGATCCCATGGGGCAGTTATCAAACTTCATGTGGGCGAAGCCGCTGGCAAAAGCTAACATAAAATATTTAACTAATTAAATACAAGGAATGGTTGGTATTTAATTGGCTCCATAAGGGACCGGCGGAGCATGCGTCTTTCATACAAACGTAATACAAAAATAATTTGTAAATCAAACGTATTCTTAAGGTACTGTGTACCTATTTATTTCGATTAAGTTACAGAATATCTATGTTCCCAAATACATAGTTTGAAAGGATAATTATATAAAGACGACATATGAGCAATTTAAAATTCCTATAGAACATTTATTTTTCCTAAAACCCCTGTTTAAATCAGTGTCCATTCAAAATATATATTTGGGTATTTATTTCGATTGAATTACACAATATCTAGGTTAGATATTGTGTAATTCAATCGAAATAAATACACACTACCTTAAGAATATGTTTGATTTAATTAGAAACGCCTCTTTTATTTAGACAAGTTTTAAAAGTTAACAAACGACAGTTATGGTTATAGCTACCAATATAGTTTATCAGTATATTTTAAAACAATGTCTAAGTAATTAAATTTTAATTAGTTGTTGAGTTTCTCATTTTTGTCTAGGTGCAAATAAGGACCAATTCCGACAACGTGAAAACGTGAGTAAAATATTAAAGCATTGAAAATGGAACTGTTTTGGCCATTGTTTAGGTTTATTTTGTAAATGAGATTTTTCCATTCTATCAGAATTGACCGTATACTCCTTATTTTAAATGGTTTGATAAAGTTAGTTACCTAAGCAAAGCGAACGTCATAGTAAAAAAAAAATCGCGAAACGGGACGCGTCGTTGTACCGATGCGCAACAGTTTTCCAAAAAAAAAGAGTGACGTCGCGAAGATCGCGTACTTGCTATTTATCGCTTTGTTAGGTCACAGGGTCAAATAAAAAAATAAAAAATCTTCTCACCCCGAGTACACATAATATGATATGTATAGGTGTGTCACCAAGCGGCAGCGGAAGTCTGAATACGAAGACTATGGTTACACCGACGATTATTCCTACTAATGTATGGCACAGCAGATTCAGTGAAACCTGGAACGTCTTCAGATGGTAAGCCGAGCCTGTTAAAGGTCCTGGACCCGGTTTCGGTGCGATTCCGTTTTCAGTATCCATGATTCACAGTATAAAAAACTAGTAAGTATAATACTACTTCCACCTTGAGCTTCAGACTGTGAATGAAGGCGCCAGGTAAAATATCGGCATGAAATAACTGTTGATAATTTTATCAGAGACTAACTATTTGACTTGACTTTGTATACGTATTTGTTTTTTTTAATTTTTCACGCCATGAATTTATATATTAGAACTAATTTGTTCACGTCAATACTTATAGGTGGAACTGAATGTTGCAATTGTGTGCAAAAATGTATAGTGATAATTTGTTGGTTTATAGTAGATTATATACAACAATTGAATTCGAGGGACTAAGTTGGATCCCGAGAGCAGCAAAGGATTCTAGAGAAGAATACTGAGCGTAGCGAGGGATACAAGAACCGAGATGATTTTTTTTCACGAGTTGTGAACGTACTTCTTACCTACCATTAACTACGAGAAAATAAATAAAAGTATAGTTTTTACATTTCTCGTGGGTTGATGATAACAGCCACTCGGGTCGATCTTCAAGGTTAAGCCACGCTTACCAAGGTCTGTCTGTGGATGGGTGACCACTAATTCAATACATACCGATTTTCCTTCGTGCGTCGGAAAGTACGTAAAGTACCAAGTGGTCGGGACCAAGGGCTGTCATTTGAGCGTTTTATTCACTGTTATCGATGATTAAAATGCCCTTTTCTAGTGGCAACGGTAAACATCATTTAAGTATCAGTTTATTTTAAAAAGTTTTACAAACATACGTAAGGATGTAGATTTTCCATTATTTTTATACGATACCGAAACCATTTTACGTAAAGATAGCAACTCATGAAAATCAATCTACTGATAAGATATTTCATGAATTATGGAAATTCCAAACATTTGTCGATGTCGCATGTCGGTCGGTGCGTTTGAGTTGTTTTACGGCCATCATCGGTTGTACCGACTGTGTACTTTGCATTATGCTAATTATAAATATATATATATTTTTTTTTAATCTTGACTATGTTCTGTAAAAATCACGAACATACTTTCGTATGAACACAATCAACCCCTGAAATTAAAGTGCACTACCGCAGTAGCAATTTATCAGTTGATATTTTTTTCATCTGTATGTAGAAGGAATCTCTGGAACTAACGATCCATTTCTTAAAATTCTTTCACTGGCAGAAAGCTACAGTTTTCATGGGTGCTTTATAAATTGTATTTATGTAATGCCTAATTATTAGCCGATATCGCATTTTTTGCTACGAAGTGCATTTACAAAACAAAACCCTTTATTATTATTTTGATTACTGTTTTTTTAATCACCCATTCCACCTGGGCCTCGATTCTGCTATTACAATAGTGTCAGAGTATTCGATCATTGATTTCATAATGATCAAGTTCTGTCAAATTTGGACAAGTTTGTTAATTCTACTATCATAATGGCGCCATTATGACTTCTCAATGAACAACCACTGACACTCCATTGAAAGAAATGTCATAGAATATTAATCTCGTAAGTACATGAAATCTGGCATGAATAAATGTTCGCATTTAGTAGTAGATTTCGAAAACCATTTGTACTAACGGTTTTATAATAATGACAATACGACAATGCCATTAAAACACAATTTTATTACGAGACCATTGACCGACTATTGTGAATTTAGCAGATTACGAACTTTAAGCAAAATGACAATGGGATGAGAATGGAATCGTGTTGGAGTGACGAATTTATTAAAATAGCAGAATTAGGCCCCTGAAGGTGACTATTTGTGGACCAAGAGAGTCACGTAGATACATACTTCTTGCATAAGCGGCTTTCTTTCCGAGACGGGCCGCAGACCGCAAACTGCAACAAAACCACCACTTGTTTCTATGAACCTCCATGTCGCTGCGCACTGCGGCCGCAGGCCGCATTGTCGCCGCGCTCGGAATCAATTTCATAGAGATTCGTAAAATCAAGTGGTGTCGCTTGCAGGTTGCGGTATGCAGCCCGTCTTGGAAAGGCAGCTTTACCAGGTCTTTGGTCACTATGGAAGCCCATCTCTTAATTCGTAATAATGCTCATATTCTTCGACAGCAGAATACATTCTAGAATGAATTAGATCAAAAACATTTGTAGGTACACCAATATTGTCTTAATCACAACCGAAACAGATATGCTTACAACGCATGCAATTTTCTTTTATCAGTAAAACAAGTAATTTTTATTATCAACGTTTATTTCCTGCTCCACCCAGAAGCGTGATGTATGCATTCGATGAAAATTATATCATTCGAGTAATACATTCTGCGTATGCGCATGCAAGCAATTATATCAAACAATTTGATGTTTTTGTGGCGTAGATCGTATTACACTTTTATTTGTGAGTTTTGAAAAAGTTATGGAGGTCTTCGGAGGGATCTATCAGACTTTTACTGACTACGTAATTTATTTCATCACCACTGCTCTCAAAACAGCGAAAGAAAACATTGACGAGGAAACCGGCATGTCCTGAAACAAAAAAAAAAAACCGAAGACATGTGGCATCTATCCACCTGCACTAGGTCAGCGTGGTGGATAATAGGCCATTATCTCTCGTAGAGAGGAGGCATGTGTCCCATCAGTGGAAACGATATACAATACGTTTTAAATGAGAATAGGACTGACCTCGCGCCGTGTTGCGAAATCACTGACCTCTATCTATCAACTATCACTTGAAAAGTATCATCATCTTCATCAATTCAGCCGAAAGACGTCCACTGCTGGACATAGGCTTCCCCAAGTGTCGCCACATTGACTGGTCCCGTGCGACTCGCATCCAACGGATTCCCGCAACCTTCACCAGGTCATCGGTCCACCTAGTGGGAGGTCTTGAAAAGTATGGTTAGCAAAAAAGTTGTACTTTCGCAAATAATTTGTTAATAATATTTTTAATAGCTTTTTTGTTAATGTCACCTTCTAACGATCATCGTGTATATAAAAGCGTGGAAGTGTTGAATAAAGGCCCACTCGGAAACGACTCGTTCTGTTCACCAGAGATTAGTTGTCTAATATTTTTAATTAATAAAATATTTGTAATCGTTATTATCTTTTTGAGGCCAATCTAAAGATTTTTTTACTACCCACGTTTTTTACCTACCTATAAGACCCTAAATAATAAATAAATAAATAGATATTGCTGAACATTAAACACAGCGCCCTCTAGTGCTGCACTGAGCAACAAGGCTTGTGTAGTGGACACCAGATAGATACTATATTATTTAGATACTTTTTGTTTGGAATGAGAATAGGACTAATCCTATTCTCATTTGAAACGCATTAATGGAAAATACGAGTATTCACGTCACGAACACGTCCCCGGGTAGGCATGGACCTTTTCCTAGCGTCGTCGGCACAATGACCGGTCCTGTGCTTCCCAGCGGATTCAAGCGATAATTAAATAGTTAATTAAACATCTCTTTACACTTAGAAGTGGGTATCCCCAATCAAATAATATTGATTGATGACAAGACCACTTGAGTGCGATAGTACCAACAAAGTATTCTTAGGTGCTTGACAGTGAATAGTACTCACTACTTGTCTTTAATAATTAATACATGAGTGTACAATCAATATTATTGCCATGCATGGCTGCAATCACGTCCATGCACATCATCCAGATAATTACTATTGACTTCGTGTCCAATGGTGACAAGGTTTTCAGGTTTCTTCACTACATATTATAAAAACACAGTCCTCCGCCGCTCCTATTTGTCTGTTCGCGATAAACTCAAAAACTGCTGCACCGATTTTCATGCTGTTTTCACTAATGGATAGAGTGATTCTTGAGGAAGGTTTTACTATATAATTTGTAAGCGGGCGATGCCGCGGGCATCAGCTAGACCATTATACAAGTTAGTACGGACACCGATGCTAAAACGGTTATCACGTATTCAGTATATATTTCTGAAAAAGAGAAAAAAAAAACTTATATGGTCCGGAATGATGTACATAATAATATGTATTGAATACGTATTCGTTTGTGCGTCGATCTTCCTCTCACTCAGTATTAACTTTCCTTACATAAAAATGCCTAGGCAATGGCGGACTTAATGCCTTATGATTATTTTTATTCTAGTCCCTAGCTACAGCAGCTTAATAGAGCTGCTGTAGCTAGGGACTAGAATAAAAACTAGCTTCGCCACTGTAATCAGTGGCGAAGCTAGTCTTAGTAGGGCCAAGTATCAACTTTTTTTGGGGGCTCTTTGCCGCTCTCACAGTCCGACAAAAGGAAAAAATCATAACTGTCAAACAAATGACCTTCGCATAGAAAATAGCATCCTACAATTGGAGCTTTCTGGACCGTGACAAGTTATATTTTCATTTTATCGTTTATCATGAAGAATGTTTGAGGTTGTTAGAAGATTTTGTGTTATTTTTCGTCATCCTTGATTATTGATACGGTTGGTACAGCGGCAGCTACCCCCTGAGATAATATTACCAAGTTCGACTACTTCCTTGGTCTAGTTCTCTTGCTCTTTTAATTTAGAGGTCACTTTGCGTTCTCTTGGCCCACTACAGTTAAAAAAATTCAAAACTTTGCCCTCCATTAAATAATGTTGGACCCATGGTCTAGAGATAATAAGTACGACTGTCAAGCTAGAGCATGGTGTGCTGGGTGTCTCATCAGTAGGCTGCAATGTTTCATGAGGTAGTCTGAATTTGATGGTAACTAGTTCGCTCACTAAGAATATCTATTTACTCCTTCTAAGAAACAGGTGTGATATTATTCTTCTACTGCGAGGTGGATTAAAGCTCAACCTCTCTCACTGAGAGGAGCCCTTTATCCCAGCAGAGAGGGCGTTGAGGCTGATTCTGCTAATGTTATTGTTGCGTTGAAAGGCCTACCACTAGGTGGACCGATGACCTGATGAAGGTTGAGGGAATCCACTGGATGCGAGTAGCAAGGGACCGGTCAATGTGGCGACACTTGGGGGAGGCCTATGTCCAGCAGTGGACGTCTTTCGGCTGAAATGATGATAATGATAATGTAATTTTGTTATCCAATAGTAATTACTTTAGTTGAGGTACCTACGTCAATGGTCATTTTATTAGTTACGTTATACTTATTACCTTTGAGAAAACAAGATTATTAAATGAGATTATATCTGATCAGATTAGAATATTGTTAGATTTTATTAAAGTTGGTTGATGCCTCGTTAGTCTAGTGGTAGCAAGCGGGACTGCTGAGGTCTTCGTTTCGATTCCCGGGTAGGTCAAAGTTTTATTGGGTTATTATATAGACATTTTCAGTAGCAGTCAGGGAGTCTCGATTTCTGCCCAGTTGATGACAAAATGCTCGCCCCTATTAAATGGGACTTAAAAATAACTGGCGAATGGTGTACGATTAGGTACAGTCAACAAAAGAGTTAGGTATGCAGGCTAGCAATGTTCTTACGACTATTATGCTATCTGGAAGATTTGAAATAATTAAATAAATAAATGTAAGTCTGTAAAGATCGATTTTCATTATTCTTTCACACAGAAACTACTGAAAGGATTTGGATGAAATCGCAAACAGATTGATTATAACCCTTTTCCATTTATAATAGTAGTAAGAAGATTGCTAGCCTGTAAACCTGTTTTGCTGACTTTACACCTATGCCTAACTTTTCGGGGCTAACAGGCGTGATTGTATGATGTTAAATTTGATTAACTATATCAGATTACAATTAACGTGATATGAATATCACTGTTTCTCTGCAAGTGGAAAAGGACATTTTCTAGTTTATTAATAAATTAACAGCCACCGTCGACGCGTCGGCGGCTGCCGCCAACGCTACAACTGCAAGCGTTGACCGCAGCCGTCGACAGGTGGCGACGCCTGCAGTTAGCAACGTGCCGCTCCTCTGTAAGAACCCCAATAGAAGAATCATTTTATTTTCCTTTCAGTTTGCCGCGTCGATGATTTTCGTTTCAGAAACAGTTCTATGAATAAAGTATTTTTTTTATTTGGGTTTTAGCTTCTTCTTATGTATTGGACCTCTTTTTCAGAATCAGGTATAGACTGCTACTACCCCATGTTAATTGAAAATAAGTCAGGACTCATGTTGAAAATCATATCATTAAAGCTGCTGTTATATTGCCCATCAACCCGATACTAATAAGATAATTCTATAGTCACCTCCAGGGTGGGAGGGTGACCTATATTAAGCTGAGACCTCACAGGCTAAGTGTTTATTATATAACACCTACAGCGTTAACACCGTGTGTGCTAGCAGTAATTGAATCCGTAATGGGAAGATATTCTCTGCATACACATACATATTAAATTGTCATTTTATCGTCATCTTGCAGGTTGTTAAAGTTATATTTGTATAATTTTGGGTGAAATATTTTGACCTGCCTACAAAAGGTGAATCTTACCTTTTAAGTACACTTGCAAAGGCGGCAGTAGCGGTAACCGCAGCGGCAAAACTTCTCCATTGCTATCATGCTATGACAGATCGCACTCATATTCTGCTTAGGGCGCTTTCAATTTAGACGTTTCGTGTCGCGCCGCTGCAGCGCCGAAGCAGTGCGTTTGTCGTTAACAAACGAACGTCCGTACGGAGTACGACAAACGCACTGCTTTGGCACTGCAGCGGCGCGACACGAAACGTCTAAATGTTTAGTTTAGTTTTTTTAGGAGCTTGTGGGAAAACAATAACAGCCGCTCGGGTCGATCTTTAGGTTAAGCCGTGCTTGCCTAGGTTGGTTTGTGGATGGGTGACCAGCCTTACATCCCGAGTTTCAGAGTTAGAAGGAACATGAATGGGTAATAGTCAGTAAAAGTCTGACACTCCCCTCCACTCGGGAGGGGTCATTTGATGAATCCACATGCGAAAAACAAAAAATATATGTCTAAAGGGTGTAAAACTCTTAACGAAGCCAAAAGGCGGGCGGGGGTTCTCCCCGTCGTCATTGCGATCATTTTTTTGTTCACACCATACCTGGGAAACTTCTAGTAAAGGAGATATTGGGGGTCAAAGTTCCAACTCGTAGATACTTGAGTTTTTTTTTTTAAATACAAGTTTTTACTGTAAAAAATGGATAATATTTTTGTGTTCACCAAAAATCTTTTCTTCCCCGAAAAATACTGATCGTGCACCAAATAATACTGATCGTGCACCAAATAATACTGATCGTGCACCAAATATTAAAGTATCTCATCCCCCATAATCGGTACTTAGGGCACCCCCCCGTTAGGTTAGTTAGGTTCCTTTAAACCCTGCACTCGGAAATAGAAGCCCCGCGAAGCGGGGCTCCGTCGACTACGCTTTAAGGAGAATATACAGTGTTTAATTGTTAAATAGATGCTCATTATGACATATTTTAATTAACATATTTTGGTGCACATTCAGTATATTTGGTGGAACACAGGCAAAATTAGGTAAATGAAATGGGAATAAATTGAAGTACTTTTAAATACCATCCGTAAAAAATTACTTTAAACACCTCTACGACCCCCGAACTATTCAATCCATCCATCAGCACAATGTTTTAAGTGCGTTACATTGAGTTCTACCACAAAACATAATTTTTCACCCTCAAAAAAAAAAGTTTCCCAGCAATAATTTTTGCGTCAAGTTACTTAGTTTGATGTACAGAATGCTTGGTTGACGGCTTCGTGATGAGGTTGTTTACACCCTGTATATTTTATGTACCGCATAACACTAAAGAGATTTATACTTTTCATTTAAGACCTAAATCATTAAAATCGTTCAGTAGTTTGAAAAATGTATCAAAAATATTTAGAGATTTAATCACAAAATTATTTAATATTAGAGGCACGCGTACTCCGATCGGACAAAATATCAGGTCAAGTGCCATACCTATTCGTGCTCTATGAGAATATATCTTTCTAATGATACACTATTTATATTTATTGGGTCCAGGACCAGAGTTCAAACATTTGTGCCCATAGATAGTCCTTTTCAAATATATTTGACCCCAAATTCAGCTATGCGAACTCCGCATGCTGAAGCGGTCATAAGTTCGTCAAGTGAGCACGAGTCAGGGCATACAGCGAAAGATGGAAGGCTGGGCCATTGTCACTTGAGATCGCCCATGACTCCCCTCTGAAGAGACTGTCTTTGCTGCGGTCGACTTGGGTACTCCGAGTATATTTAGAGATTTCCAGTCGGCCACGCCGCACCCGTACTCCCGTTTCTGCTCTATGTAACTTTACGGAAATGCTGCCGTAGGTGACGACAGTCGTTAACTTTCGCGAAACTGAAGATCAAGGCTGTTGCCGTCGAATTGACGTCGACGACGTTGCAGCAAAATTTCCTTTGAGGTTATAACAAACATGTTTATGATCAAACGTCGTCTTTGGAAATGCACCTTCTATAGTTCCTTAGCTCATCAAAACATTTAAACACTAAACAATTTAATTAATACCTAGTTCTAATAGTTTCAACAACACCAAAGATTCTTTTACACATCGTCACCAAAGGATTAATGATCATAATGAAAGTAAAGATCCCAGTGAAAGCAATGACGCCATTGGCCACGCGGTCGCCCGTCCAGGTTCGGAAGGAGTCCTTATCATAACCGTAGCAGAGGCAGCTGGAGGCAAGAGCGAAAGTCGTGATCCCCAACACGATGTGGGTCAGCCTGGATACGGATTTCGGAACGAATCTTTTCAACGAATGTGAGAAGAGACTTGGTATCCCGGTGAATAAGCTCAATGTTGTAAATATTACGGCGACCAATCCTGGAAATAGAAAAATAACCAGGTTAGCGAACATTCACAAAATTCAAGATATAAGGGTCCTCTCATGGTTAGGTAATAACACCATAAAATTTGGACAGCAAAACACTGTTGAAAACAAAAAGGGGCATGGTGATGAGGAGGGACGAATCGCAGGTGACTAAAAGAGTGAGAGTGTTGATGGATGGAGAGGTGGAGAAAGGCTAAGGAAACGATGGATGGATTGTGTGAGGAATGATATGAGGGAAATGGCATGACGGTTGGGAGAGAAGAATGGAAGAAAAAAACATGTTGCGTCGACCACAAGTAACATGGGACAGGGGCAGGGAGACGATGATGATGACAATGTTGAAAGCAAAACTTTTTAAAAGATTATTAGTTACGAAGTTCTTGCTGTTTGTTCTTTATAGAAAACGACCAACCGTAATCGTGTACCTGTTTTTTATGTTTAATAAGTACCCATGAAGGATTATATTGTGAAATTTAATATTTTTATTGTATAAGTAGGCCCAGCTTCCTGGAGCACGAGCAAAAATCCGTTTAAAGAACCCTGACTAAAGTAGAACCATAACCTTAGACTCTTTAATGTAAGTCTGTTGTTTGTAATTGACTGATAATATTCTTTATGTGTTACCTGAATGAATGAATAATTAAATTGATATTGAAGCAGAGTATTCATTGTTACCCTCTGTGACACTTAGCTGCCACAGTCGGTGTAGCAAGGATTCAAACTGTCATATTGAGCTAAACACGACACGGGTCATATCAATATCCTGGATATGGGTCTCGTTAATCCAGTTAATAATTGATAACGCTTTTATCAGCCAGCCAGCTACATTGACTAATTTGAAACAAGTGTTTCGTTATCAGTATTTACTAGAAAATTAACCATTTCAATCGTATTGGTTGTGACAAAATGGGTACGTATCATAATACCTTAATTGTTTTTTCGTTGTCGGATGAGAAATCATCAAATGACTTCCCCCACTCTAGGTGGAGCGGGAAGGAGTGTCAGACTTTTACTGACTAAAACCCATCCATGTTCCTTCCTCGCCCTTTATGTTCCGGGGCCAGACGTCCAATATGCGTTATGAATATATGTGAATCAACCGTAGTTATAATGAAAATATGTAGTTGAGATAAATTTAGGCAATAAAATACGTAACATATCGCCTTTAAAAAAAAATGTTTTTGACTATCATAAATTTTCTATGCAAGGCTGCTATGGTTGCCGGGGTTGCGGGCCTATTCGAAAGAGATACCGCGGCCCCGGAACATAAAGGGCGAAGAAGGAACATGGATGGGTTTTAGTCAGTAAGAGTCTGACACTCCCTCCCGCTCCGCCCAGAGTGGGAGAAGTCATTTGATGATTTCCCATCCTAAAAAAAAAAGGCTGCTATGGTTTAAGCTGTATCTAGATGGAAGTAGTTAATTTAGAGAATAGAAAGTGTGATTTTGAAATTTGAAGAATTTGCTTACAGGGGGTAATTAGAACCCAAGTCTTTGTTTGCTCAATAAATGAGGCTGTTTATATTAGAAAATAAGTAAGTTTTAGTGGATTTGGTACCCGAAAACTTAAACTTTATACCATCCAATAAAAATAATTTATAATAGGTATCCAGTTTAAAAGATCAATAAAGTAAAAGTTGAGCCAAATCAATAAGAACATAAACCTACCGAGTCTTCCATGAGTTGTATCAAAGTTGACGTCTTTATACAGCATGATGATGATACTGCCAGTGATGGCCATCGCTGATCCCAACAGCTGTAAGATCCAATGAGCTCGTCTCTTGTTGTCCTTATTAAGCGATGAGGACCATGTGTTGTAGGGTATCAGGCTGAGAAACGCCTGAGACATCAGAAGTTGGTACTGGAATGAGATATAATAAGGATTTATTAGAAGGGGTTTCTAACATAATACTTATTTTAACCCCTTATTTAGGGAGATATTATGTCGGCAGTGAACACTTTCTAACAAGTTGTTCTAACTATAAAATATTTACCAAATAACAGCAAGTTATATTCAGGTAAGTCGTGGGTTCGAACCCAGGCAGGCGCATTACTTAGTGTAATTTAGTTCATCACCACTGCTCTCAAAAACTGTGGAGGAAAACATTGTGAGGAAACCAGCATGTCCTTCTAGAACTACAAATTCGATGACATGTGCTATCTACCAACCCGAATTGGGCCCGCGTGGTGGATTAACCACGCCCATTCCTTCTCAAAGAGAGGAGTCCTGTATCCTAGCTGTGGAAAAATTATGAGCTGAGTTTACTTATGCTAAGGAATATTTAACGTTAAAAATCTGATAGTAGTGGTGAAGTCCTTATCTAGTGTAAACTTGATTCATAATTTCATATAATTGCTGCTGATCAATACACTAATAACATAGTCATTTGCTACAACATTTGCCTATAAAAATCTAATAATATACCATAATAACATTTACATATGATCGGAAAAGCTGATGGGAAATTTCGTCAGGATTGTGGAAATGTGTACAAAATGAATGATGCAATTACCCAATAGATGCACAATATGATACATGATCTGACAAGATTATTATAATTAGTACCTTATCCGAACATGGGTAGTGCAATTTGCACTTCATAAATAAAATATTCGGAGATGTATTTGTCAATTTATCTGTATCAAGATACAGATAAAAATGGTTGATAAGATCCAGAGTATTTTTGAGGTGTAACTGTTTCACGTAAACACAACTAGATAAGAGAATGCGAGATATCAAAAAAAAAAACATTTCGCTTGCAATCTCTGAAGGGTTAAGCTGAGGTGTACCTAAGAGTACACCCCAATAGGGGGCGAGCATATTGCCATTTACAGGGCACAAATCTAGACTTCGTGGCTGGTTCTAGGAACCTCTTGATGGAAAAACCTAGTAACACTTAGCACGATCTTGGAATCGAACTCAGGACCTCATGATCTACAGATGCGCTTGTCACAGCTAGAAAAGAGCCTGTCTACATTTATGGTAATTGTAACCTTATGCCACAAGATTTAAGACTTCAGACCGAAGATGGAAACTTACCCCATGCACACAAAGCAGAATTATGAGTGTTACATAAAAGTAGAATATTTTATATGGGAGCTACATCTGCCAACAAACTGCTTTACAGTTTGGCAGAAGTAACATTTTTTTGTGATATGAGTTCTCAACGAATAAACGCTTTTTATTTTTTTCATATGAAGCATAATAATATTATCAACCTTATGGCACAAGATTTAAGACTTCAGACCGAAGAAGGAAACTTACCCCAGGCACACAAAGCAAAATATGATGCATGATAAAATTATCAACCTTATGGCACAAGATTTAAGACTGCAGACCGAAGAAGGAAACTTACCCCAGGCACACAAAGCAAAATATGAAGCATGATAAAATTATCAACCTTATGGCACAAGATTTAAGACTTCAGACCGAAGAAAGAAACTTACCCCAGGCACACAAAGCAGAATATGAAGCATAATAATATTATCTGGAGCAGAAGTAACATAGAACTCCTGGACAACTGCAAAAAGTAGAGGAACGGCCACCAGTACACCTAGCAGTAAGTGAACCAATACATTGTATGACGATAGTATCGTCTTAACGAAATTATTTTCGTCGTAGCTAAACATTATGCCTAGTTTTCATACAACTTTTCAAGATCACTAAAGGAATATATCACAGTTTATTTTGAAAATACTAATATCACAATTTTATCACAGTTTAGAAGTAAATTGAAAGTAAAGAATATATATTTGTTAACATATTTCATTTGGCCCGCGTTTCAGGCGTCCATACTGAAGTGGCAACAAAATTAATCGTAGATAAAGTTTGATATCTAGCTTAAATATGTATTAATGAAAGATTACTTCTTATCTAGTTAATGTTGCGAAAGTTATCAAAACTGTATGAATTAGGTTTTTTTACTTGTAAATAGTTTTTCTGTTATTAAATCTGATTTGGTGTCCTTTTTGTTTAAAACCGGTGTTTTATGAGATTTTTTTTGTTTCATAGGATCTAAACCTGATTAGGTTAGTGAAAAATGTGGTCGACAAATCTTGGTTGACAATGAAATCATTTTCATAAAATAGTGAGGTGAATAAGGTTAATTGCAACTGCTGTGATGATACACATTTTTTTATGAATAAACAAAACAACAATCAGTTAAAGGAAAAAAACATAGCTCACATTTTGACTCACGTACAGCCCATCAGTTCCTGAAAAAATGTTGACATCGCAATATTGAAAGTTTTTGTTAATCATCTAGTAGAACAAATGCAATTCTTCTTAAATACTTTGCATGTACGAGTACGGTTGACTTGTTTTTCACAAAGCAAGTGATTTTAAAACATAAAATGTTTATTGTTAAGTACTAATTCGAATGAGATAATTTCACAGTTTGCCACAACTTGATGCACTGGCGACGGTTTGGCGTTATTTCTACAAAGTGTCGCTTTGCACCCTGGTCAAATTCAAAGCTAATGATTCTCGACACGAATCAATAAAAAATAGGTTTTTTTCTTTTTTCACACAAATAAAAAGGCACACAGCGATATGTCGCGCTATGGGTGATTTTGTTTATTTTTTCGTGTTATTCTGAAATAATGTCCAAGTTTAACAATTTAAAATGGCGGTTTTATTAATTATTGACCAGACCCCATATTCACAACGTGACGATTCGATTGCGATTCTGGAAGTCGTATGTCTATCTCGCTTGTTTTCGTAATGCCAAAAAAGGATAGACATACGACTTGTCGAATCGAAATTCATTCCGAACGTTTGTGAATACGGGGCAGGTATTGGAATTTAAATTGATTATTTATGTCTTTTGTGACAAGCTCCCTGATTTTTAGTTGTAGTATTAGTTTTCATTCTAGCTAGTTAACTTTAACTCCACATAATGGTACCTATACAAGGTACACCTTGTTATGTAGCACTTGTTATGTAGAGGCAGGAAAATTGTTAGTAAGTATAAGTCTTACACATGATTATTTCAATGTTTGAAGATCGATCAAACAGTACATAAATATCTTTCACGTCCGTTGAGTAAGGTTTGAAAGCTCTATTGAAATGCAGGTCAAGTGTGGTTTGCATATTTAACGCTCACTGTTTTGGTTCCAAGTAATGGGGTATAAGCCTCTTAGAACATGAGTGTGGAACAAGTCAAAGGAAACAGCGATGGCGTAGCCATGGAAAATGTAACTAATTACACCAATGATATTGTACGGTAGGCTGCATCAATTGGTTGCCCCAGGTTCGAACGTAGGTGCTTTCAAGAGGGGTTCCCATATCGTGAAGCTGACTGTTGTACACAAGATATGTTACGTGCATATTTACTGACGTTTAAAAACTGATCGCGCTGGTTTATACTGTTCCACTAATGAATGACGGAATAAGCACGTAAGTAAAAGATATAGTTAATCGTATCACTTGGACGATTCCGCTTAATTTTTTATGTCGAGGCATAGATTATGATTTTCTTTACGCTGGCTACAGACAAGATGTCCCAATAGGCGTTTTCGAGTCCTCACAATGCGCGCACATCATTGATTTGCACATTTCCCTACATCAGTTCTTTTTCAGGTACCTAAACGACAGTGCATGCCAGAAAACGTAAAAATTAGAAGCAGTGGTGAGTGTGTAGTGTAGTCATAACTACTACGCACTTACTACTGCTTCTTCTCTTGTTCTCTTATATTAAAAAGTCAGACATACGTAATAGTAGTAAATAAGAAAAAGAGAGTGTTTAAATTTTCCGCAAGTAGGTAGGTCGGTAAATGCACCGTAGATAAGTTAATCATTAGATGTTTACATCACCAAGACACTCGCTATCTCTTATCGCTTATATCTGCTTAGTATCTGAAATTGGGAGTCATTAGAAGGGTAGGCCCTATTGGCGATGTAAATTAATGCTCTGGCCGTTTCTGTATTAGGCTTATAAAGTGAAGTTGGCAATTTATTTGTCTCAACTTGTGACGTGATGGGTGCAGATGATGAAATAATAAACGTTTCTTATGTGACTTGGTGGTTTATTATTGTAGAAATCGTATGATTAAAAATAAAAACTGAAACAATAAATAAAAAATACATGGTTAAAAAAACAGTCCTAGTATGACGAAATTTTTAATAGGCGGCGAGGAGCCGCAGTTACAAGATAGTATTTTATAATCAAAAACTTACCCCGTGCGTCGGGTTTTTTTTTAGAACTTCATTAAATAGAAACCAGCTGTGCTAGTTAGAGCAAACACTCAATACTCTGGTAGTAGGAAGAAACTTAGGAAGATGTATATCGTTACATAATTTTGGTAGGACTGATGATAAAAATGGCTGTGCAGTCAATGCGACAAGCCAATTTTAAATTCGAATTTTGAAAGGACTGTTACATTTCTTTCTTTGAGTACGTAAGCACTATGGAGGTTTTTTAGTCGTCGTGGAGGTTTTACGTCCACGAGACTGTAAATGAAACGACATCGTTACAATACCGGGGTGGCCGGCGCAAAAAAAAAAAAAATCTTTAAGGATTTTTTTTTTTTTTTTTTTTTGCAAAAGAAGGAGAATTGGTATGAAGAGGTGAAAGTTAAAGAAAAAGTTAGTTTGAAAGTTAGAAAAGAGAAAAAAAAATTAGTAAGTTAAGTTGTTATTAAGTCAGAGTTAAATTAAAGTTTAAAAAAAATACGGGAATGATAACGATGTCATTATCACAATTACATTAAATTTGGTAGGTAAGTAGTTACAAAACAAGTCATTTTTATATAAAAATAATAATATAGGTAATAACATATTTGTTAATTAATGGAAGTGCATGATAGAATTTGAATGTAAGAATGTTAATTACAGTGACAAATTTACACTAGGTTGGTTCCGGTTCCATTCAAATACTAACATTCATAATACTAACATTCATCGTATCTAACAAAGTCTTAATCAATAAGTCTGAATTAAGGCAACAGTTAAAAAGAGAAATCTTATATAATAGAAGATGTTTCTCAAGGAACTAACCCAGATTAGTGCAGGCTTATTGAATTATTGCCAGTCACCACCCGCTGGCGTTTGGTGATCGTGGTCAGTGTTTTTGTGTGTGATGAATGTCATGTGTAAGTGTGTGTGTTAAATGTTCTAAAAATTTACAAGTTTACCAACCCTAATAATGGTCAGGAAAAATCTTAATCTGCTTAGAGATTATAATAAGTAGGTACTTGTTATGAGTACATAATATTTTAGGTTTACGATGGCTTATTTTTATAATTAGGTGTCGTAACCCGCACCTTTTAAATAACCCACTTAAAATTCAGGTTCAAGGATATAAAATTACTATCTAACTTAAAAGTAAGGTTCATAAAGGCTTATTTTACGAGTTATGAAAACCGCTCGACACCATGGCTTATTTTAGGAGTCGTGTACCGCTCCATAAAAAAAAAAAAAACAAAATCAAGAAATAAAATATGGTATTAACAAGCCAAATGTTTTATGAGGTATTCCTTGTGGAGTATTTACAACTAAATGGTTTTTACAAGAATAGATAATAAAATTATATACTATACAGTACGAGTTCATGCCTTTTTTTAATAAAACCATGTAAAAAAAAATAAGTAAAATTAAATGATAGCAAAAGAATACAAAATATTTAAAAGAGTGATAAAAAGTACAATAGTCCGTGCAGGGTTAAATATTGAGTTTGAGAGAGGACTCGAAGAGGGTATGAGAGGTAAGAGGGTATGAGAGGTAAGAGGGTATGAGAGGGTTTAAATGATAATATGTTTAGGATTAAAAAAATCGTTCACCTTGGAAACCGTTTTGGTGGTCAAATACAGAACTAACCTTAGTACTGCCAAAAAGACTATAATACTCCATGAAACGAGTTCAAAGACTATAATACTGTGGCCTGTTACCTAGCAACTACCTATGTATAGTAACTAGTTAATCATAAATATGACAAAAATGAAAATTTATACAATTTTCTTTAAAATGAGGTTGAGGTATGATTTCAGGTTTGTTAAGTTGTGAAATATCCATATTGTATATATGGCTTTTAAATTGAACAATAGGTATAAAACCTTTTCAGTCAAATAAAGAAAATTGTTGAAAACAAATAGTGACAACGTCTGAGTATGACAGTTTATGTATTTAAATATTCAGATTATGATGATAATTTCAGATTTATTATATTATATTATTGTATAGTTGTATATTTAGTGTTAAAAATATATTCTGTTAGCTGCATGTAATGTTTGTAAGAACTTAGCTTACGTATTCTCGAGTCGGCTTCGAAGGCCTAGAGAAATACGGGCTAAGCGTGTAGTAACTTGGATAAGGGTACTCCCCAAAGCCAAGGGTGAGGCAACCAACGTGTTTTGGAATAACTGCGAGGGTTTAAACTCCAAGAACTCGAGGGTTTATGTAGCTGTCGTTAGACAAGCCGTAGGTGTGAGTAGGTGATGTCTGTAAGGCTGTGTTGTAATAAGTATTGAGTTTTGTAAGTATTTGGTATATGAGTAATAGGTAGGTAATTAGTTTGTGTATGAATGCCTCCGGTACTAAGACAATCGGGAACCGATTACATTTGTAACCTGCCTTAGTAGCGTCGAGCGTGTTATTGTCTGTAAAATGTGTGTATAGTGATTGTAGTTTAGATAGTTGTGATACGTTCTGTTTTGTGTTATGAAAAATGGGGATGAAGTTTGACTGTACTTACATAGGGTAGAATATGGTATAACACTAAAAAGTAATCACTATTACGCCGTTGTTATATACGCGCTGTAAATATTAATAATAATCCCTAATCTTCATTTTTTGATCCAATTAGGGTGGTCAGTGTCCTCGGCGCAGTCACGTAGAATGTAGCGGGAGATGGTGTAAAACGCTTCTGGTAGCTGGCGTGTCGGCCTCGTCTGACGTGTCAGCGCTTTCTCGCCAAGCTTCTACAACCTCATCCCGGGGTAGTTCTTCCGGAGAGCCAGTGTGACGTGATGGGTGCAGATGATGAAATAATAAACGTTTCTTATGTGACTTGGTGGTTTATTATTGTAGAAATCGTATGATTAAAAATAAAAACTGAAACAATAAATAAAAAATACATGGTTAAAAAAACAGTCCTAGTATGACGAAATTTTTAATAGGCGGCGAGGAGCCGCAGTTACAAGATAGTATTTTATAATCAAAAACTTACCCCGTGCGTCGGGTTTTTTTTTAGAACTTCATTAAATAGAAACCAGCTGTGCTAGTTAGAGCAAACACTCAATACTCTGGTAGTAGGAAGAAACTTAGGAAGATGTATATCGTTACATAATTTTGGTAGGACTGATGATAAAAATGGCTGTGCAGTCAATGCGACAAGCCAATTTTAAATTCGAATTTTGAAAGGACTGTTACATTTCTTTCTTTGAGTACGTAAGCACTATGGAGGTTTTTTAGTCGTCGTGGAGGTTTTACGTCCACGAGACTGTAAATGAAACGACATCGTTACAAACTGAAGTAGAATTACCCACATTCCAAACAAACAAATGAACTATAGTTTCTGAAGTTGGCCAACTGCCTAGATTTATACAAGGTGTCGCTTTACATCCTGGTCAAATTCAAGGGTATGCTACAGACCATCAAACTGAACAACTTTCTCCATGGGACCACCATCGTAATCGTAAAAAATAATCAGCTGTCTCCAGTAGCGAAGGATTAATTTTTGTAACAGGTAAGCCGGTCCGGTGCATATTTTTAGTAATGTTTGAAAAAACCATACATCGAACCATTTGTAGTTTTTTAGTCATGTTTGGGCAATCACGTCCTAATTGAATTGAATTACCTACATTGTTTTACTTCTGGCAATAGTACACTCCAGTACAGTGGTTGTTCCGAAGGGAAGTCGATAGGTTTCGAGTTGTATGGACCCCTCGCCACTGGCTGTCTCATACATTTGGTCGAGTTAGGGTCGTAGCACACGTATTGGATCGGAAAGGGATCGTCACCGTATCAACTCGAGCCGTTCAGTATTATTTCTATGAAACTCCCTACTGCAACGCACACTAATCGGGATCGTAACGTAATCGCCTCGCCTCGGGACAAGCTCACGAACCGCAGTGCGGTGCGTGGTCGACTTGTAGTCCCCGCGATTACGGTTCTCCGTACCCTAGCTTACGGCTCTCCGTACCCTAGATAACGTTAACGTTTGGATTAACGCCCAGCCGTCAACCAGTGGTCGGCGAGCCGTAAGCGCGGCGTCGCCTAGCTGTAGCCAAGTCGACGTGCCGGAGCTTCTGATCCGCTTACGTTACGTGGTTGCGTTACGTGGACGCCTCTTTGACGCAAAGGGGAAAGGTGAGGCGGTGTCGATCCCTTCCCGATCCGATACGTGTGCTACGACCCTTATAGGTATTGGAATTTTGTATGGGGCCGTTGAGTATGTTTTCGCGATGGTGGTCCCTTGGAGAAAGTTGTTCAGTTTGTTTGATGGTCTGTAGCACTCTTGAATTTGACCAGGATGCAAAGCGACACCTTGTATAACGAATGTGAGAAAGTCAGTTAGTCTTACTGGCGACGCTGCTAGATACAGCTGAATACGTACTTATAATACGAATTCACGATAGATGTACTAGATGGTATGTGATGTAAATAGAGTTAGATGGTATTGCGGATAACCGATTTTCAACCTTCTGTCACTAAAGAGATATGTATTATAACAACCTGTTACAACAATAATGTTTGACCTATTAAAATAAAGGTCCAAAATATTACGCCGTCATCCGAAATGCAAAGATCTTATTAATATGTTACACGCGCGAATATAAAGGTGTGCACACATTACAATGTACAGCACACGTAATACCGGCCAATATTCTTGTTTGCGAATGTTTTCCATAATGAAATGACGCACGTTCTCCAGCGAGGTCCAGCCAGGGCTATATAATAAACCGGCATCGGTCAGCACAATTAAGGGGTCCCATTTGGACCTTTGCTAATGGAATTAAATCCAATTAGATTTTAGGGTTACGAGGTGAAGTTTGCCGACGGTAAACAAATGGCTTTCTATTAGGGTCTACACCTGCTGTTTGGGCTATTTGTCCACAGACAAATGTTGCTGTTCGGTTTGACGTTTTTGCCATTAATTAGTTTTATCTTAATCGGTGCTCGTCTGCTTATTGTGTTCGACATTTGCTTACATTAAATTGGTTCAATATTTAATCTGGTAATAATGGTGACGTGTTACAAATCCAACATCCAACATAATTTTCTTCTCTTAATTAGAGCAAGAAGTTTTGATGTCTGTCAGACATCAATTCTCAATTTCCTTCTCGAACAATCGTAGCGTCAGTTTCATGTTCCATGAAGAACTACAAGACTTTAGAGCGTAAGTTTTCAAAAGTTAATAAAACGTATTTGGACTTATAGACTGAATCCCAACTTCGACTAAAGTTACAATCTAGTTTTCCAAGTTTCCCACTATTCCCTTGTTAAATTAAGACAGAGGTCCGAGCGAAGTAGTTAGATATACAAATGTAGAACATACGTGTAACACATACTAACTTTTTCCTCCATTTAATGAGTTGGTAGCTGGCGCTGACTGGCGCTGACGACTGTAGACACATCGTTACGTAGTTTGCGAACATCGCCAACATATTGCTATGACGCTCGCAACTTTTTCTCAACACAAACATGACTGGATAAAATCAATCAGAATCCATCTCACGAGTATCTGAGATCAAACACGCCAAGTGTTCCGAACTTGTTTGGCTTAGAGCGTGCTGGTTGCAGCATATTCGATAAAATCCATGAAAGTTCCCCTAGCGAGAACATTTTCTCTTGCTACAACGTTTCTTGCTACGTGCGGTTTTCGATCAAAGTTTTCCGTTTCATCGTCTACAGACAAGTGGGAGTTTACGAGCGTAGGCATCTCGCCGCAAAATGCCATGTCTGGAAATACGACAATTTGTGATTTACGGACATTTTATGTAAAATTTTGCACAGATTTTTAGGATGAAATAAAACAGTAAACCGTTCTGAAGGTTGTAATTTAGAATTCTGATTCGTTGTTTTCACTTTGGGCCTTATACATATTTTAAATGTGAGGTACGAAAAACATTTCAGCATTTCATAAAATAAAGTTTTTTGAAACATATTTTCTGATTTGTGGTATGTATTTAAAAGACTCGAGCAAGCATATTTTAATTTTCAGTCAATTCTTCAATCTTGTGTCAGCAAAAAATGAATTCCATTTAAATAATTTTATAAGTAATTTATTCTGGGACTGCTTGTGTGGACTTTTATTAGAAATTTCGATCAAAGCACTGAACCATGAAGGGTCATTAGAGATGTGCAAACTTTATGGGCCACTCGTTGCACTATTGCTTACAGATGCAGCTACAAAACTGATTGCCTACTTCCGGCCATTACACGAGCAAACAGTTCTAAACGCACCAAGTAATTTACGATCAGCATTCCCCTGATCCAAGGCGAAAAATTCAATAACATAGAGACATTTGTTAGCGCAACCGGGCCGGCTTTCATTTGGTGTCTCCCCTAGGCACTTAAGTTTACATTAAACTTGTCCAAGCGCGAAATTGATCTTTTAGTGAGGGGATCCCTCAACGAAAATATAAATTGCCACGCGATCCTATTGATATTACGCTCCAATGTTGAAATTTGGACGCGAAAGTATTTGTGTTTCGCTTAACGATTGTCCTAAGTGTAGGGGATGACAATGGTCACGTCGGTCACTGGTAAAGGAAAATATTTTGTCAAGCGAGAGTTATTAGGGAACTGAAGGAAATTGCTTTTTCGTGGTCATTGGACTGATTATCCTGCAAAAGTAAATATTATTTATTGCTGCGTTAACCTCAAGTAAAGATGGCATTTTTATTCTTACAGCTTAGTAAAATCAAATCGGAAAGAATATGGTTAATCTACTGATGTTATTGGCTGGTTACAAATGCAATTGCAATTAAGAAAAAAACTCGCACAACATTGCTATAGCCTGACAGTACGTTCATAAATTCCACCGTTCATAACTCATTACTGTACAATGGACAATGTACCCTGTAACTCCCAACCTATAACTAAGAAGCATATACGATACCTACTTAATTAATAACAAACGTAAGCACACACGTATGTAGGTAAGCCACAGAATAATGAGTTTTTTAATTAACAATCTACATCATCTGCCCAGCCTTTTTCCAACTATACAAGGTGAAATTGAATAGATGCGACAAATTTAAATATACAATAATACGTCTTGTCAAGAAAATGTATAAAATATCAAATGTAAAATTGTAATGAACGAAGGAAGGGTAGTGGGCGGCGCGCGGTCGCCGGGAAGGGATGTCAGCGCTGGCGCACATGCGAGGTTTGTCAACTTCGCGCGATACTTACATTAGAAACTAGGCTAAATTAGGTAAATTACCGCTATGAACGGGAATACCGATAATTCGTACTTAAATAAAGATAATAACATCAATGGACCTTTTGAAAACGATAATCGCGTAATTTTTTTTAACGATTTAGATAGTAGAAAAAACAGTTTATAATTACTATGTTACTGTAACTGAAGCTCCCATTTCATTTTGTCGCATTTATTCAAATTCACCCTGTATGTTGGGGTCGACTTCCAAGCTAACCGAATGCAGCTGAATACCAGTATTTTACATGGAGCGACTGCATACCTGCCTCCACAACCCAGTTCGTACTGGATAATATGATATCACTTGGTAAGATTGGTCAGGCTTTTTGGGCTACTGACTACCTGTAACGACTGTCAAAGACCTGCAAATGACAGCCGGGCGGAGGAAACTCAGTATGTAAGGGTGGTCACCCATCCAGAGACCAACCTGGGCAAGCACGGCTTAACCCAAAGATCGACCCGAACGGCTTTTATATTTTAGCCACGCACGACCTCCTCTTTCAATCAAAAACCTACGTCGATATAAATAGCAGGTACAATGTATCCATAACGGGATAACACCTGAAAATTTAAAAGTAAATCTCCTGTGGATGAAGTAGGTAAGAGGTGAAATATTTCGATTTCCTTAAATATATGCAGGTGGAGGTTTAGGCGCACCCCTGATGCTGAATTACAGGAAGCGCGAAAGTGTGGAGCGAAGGAAACTTATGTATGGTTTACGTGAATTATTAGGGTGTTGTAAGGTGTGAGAGAAACTTTTGATGTAAGACTTACTTACGTTTTAGGGGAATTTTCTTATTTATTTTTCCAGATATTAGAATTCGTTCTTATAGAGGCTGCTGTACGTCATTGGATATTAGGTCCTGGAGGTCTTGAGGTTTTTCTAAGGTAGGTAATTTCAATTTCTTTGTTTGGCTACACAAAGAAGAATTAAACAAAATATAAATGGTGAATAGCTATTGCATTGACAACCTAAGTTAATTATTTTAAGATCTCAAACCCACTTCAATGACTATCATTTATTTAGTTAACAATAGAAGTCAAAATAAAAAGCAAGAAAAAAACAAAACAAAAATCTTTTTATTAATAAATCTCATCCATTCTCGTCTGACATCTTTGACTTACCCCTCAAATCTGTGCAGGAGGAGTGGGACGTAATCAAGGATTAATTTTCTACTTGGATTATTTTCAATCCACCTTCGCATGTGAGCTTTAGATGTGTCTTCAATTTAAAGGGCCCCTTTATAATTTGAGTCGTCATGTATCTAGGTCGTGCACTTCGAAGACTCCAATTACAAAATGTCTGCGAATTTAAAGGCACTGAGGGACATCGAAGGAACGACTAAGTATGTACACTAATTTACTTTTTGGTACAAGATACGCCTGCCATCTTTCATTAAAAATTCTTCGCATACATTTAAACCATGAATTATTTAAACAACGAAATACATACGGCACTCTGTCAAAAGCCTTGTGTGATGTTGTTTCTATATTTTAATTAGTCTATGTACTTTCCTGTAATGGAAAACGGCTCTGAAATTACACTGTAATGATGCTTGTACCTACTGAATATGTGGAATTTATATTCTCTCTCAAAGTATATGTTTGAATGAAGATTCTTTCATTTCTTAGCGTGTATGAGGAGATTTATGATGGCGTTAAAGTAAAATACAATTTCATCTCCCGTTTCGGCCTCGCGAGGTGGAGAATTAGAAAAATCTACATAATAATATAATACCAGTTCTCATATTCAATGGGCATACATTACCGGTGTGATGACACTTATTACGTTTGTTAAGAGATCTAAATCGTGGCTAGACGTGTTATGTTTTTTTTTGATAAAATGCCTACTTACACCTTCGAAGTAGATACGTTCCTTACTCTGAATATGACGTTGAATCCTGTTATTTACGACCTATCTTTTTAATTGAAAGTTTTAAAGTATTTTTTTACTAACT
The DNA here is from genome assembly GCA_950022955.1 of Xestia ashworthii. NCBI lineage: Eukaryota > Metazoa > Arthropoda > Insecta > Lepidoptera > Noctuidae > Xestia > Xestia ashworthii. Next base: position 13,296,781 of record OX465561.1, read on the forward strand.
AATGTGATTGTTGATGTGGCCTATAAGGATAATTTATTTACAGAAAATTGGTTTTAAAGATACTTAATTAAATTTCGCAAGACAATTTAATCTGTACATGGAACGAGAAAACTGAAAATCAATTTGACCTAACTTAATTTGTTAAAACAAGAGAACGATGGGATACAACTCGAAACAACTGTATTTATTACGAAATTCTGAATTTTACTCGAAATATGTTTCTCGAATGGCACTCGATCGACTTGGTTCTTTAACAGCTTTTAATTTATAAACTCGAGTTAAGTGAAGCTACCGGGACTACGCTAACCAGAGGCGGATATTTGAAATTTATTGCCAGTCGAAAATAAACGGTGTTTTATCGTGTCCCGACAATTTCCCATCGTCATTTAATTTAGTTTGGAATTTGGCATCAATTCGTTAAATTGTAATTGCTACTTAGAGGTTATGTTTTCGCTTGTCGTTAATGAGAGGTTATAATTTAAAATGATTTAAACATGTACAATCCTTACAGTATTTTACGTTTCTTTATAAATTGAACAGAATAAACAAAGCTTTGTGCTTTTCTATCCAAACAAAATCAGTGATATCGTTGGCAACCATCTTCATATGCCGCTCAACGCTAAGCAATAACTAATGCCTCTTATCAAACCAGCAACGTACATATCAGTAAAATACGATCTATCACTAGAAAAGCGAGATGTATTGCCGGCGGACATCCGAAAAGTATTTCCGGACCGTCTGTTCATGGAGCTATGAATGTTAATGAACGGCCAACGTTCGAATATCGAATGATTATAAAGAATTTGGAGTTCTAAGTTTTTTCGGCCATTGTTTTTTAACAATGACCTCATTGTTGTAACGTTTGAATTTAGTAAAGGTGCCATTAAATTGGGTTGTATCAAAACCATTTCAATTTATTTCTTATATAATGGGACAATACGGTAAAAATTATAATGTTTACAAATAAGAATAATATACATTAACAATATTGTAGTCCACTACATTATCCGTCATGTTAACAAAATGAACTAGTTTTAGATTCAGTAGATAATTGTGGAATCTCTCTTCTAAGCATATTAATAAGTAGTAATAAATTACGAATACACGAGTGTTGGTTTTAACCATTAACGGTCAGAAAGTCATTAGGGATCGAGCATAATCGATTGAATGCAAGTTGTGATGAATAGTAACAGCTAGTCCGCACTCCTTCCTAGTTCAGATCCAATTGGAAAGATGGCGCTTGTCGCTCTCTCTAGGAAACACTTAATACTAAGCTTGAATTAATGCCGATACCGTTGATTTCCTACCGTATTTGTACTTAAGATATTAATAAATCTATATCACATACTTAATTAAAATGGACTGGATAAAGTAACGGGAGTTGGTCCATTTAAGGTGCATGCTTTCATGTTTCATTCCATAGATAGGTATGTGCTTATTTAGAAGTGTTCATTTTTTATCAAAGAATCCCGTTGACCCCACCAGTAGGGTAAGCTAGTGGGGCCAACGAAACGACAGTTTTGATTTTTCCCGTTGACACCACCAGAGGGACGAACCAGTGGGGTCAGCGGGAATACACCTTTGTTCCACATTTGATTTTTTTTGTTTTTTTTTTTTTAAAATATTTTTAAAAGTAGAAGGAAAGGGTGGGATGCCCTTGGATGGCTTCCTAACAAATTGGCGACAAGTAGCACAACAGCGAGAGAAGTGGAAGGGAAGGGGGAAACCCTTCTCCCACTACAAGGCACAGCTCAGGCTAACAAAAAAATAATAATAATAGAAAACGTTCGTAATTTGAAAACTATTATAAGTTTGAGTCCAAAATTGAACAACGCGAAAAGAATTCAACAATTTTCTTTTGTGGTCTTGATAAGATTTGTAGACAAGGCCTTTTTCTTTGTAATTCACCTCAATGTTTAAAAACAGTCTGCTATCAGTCTAGAATTTTATATTTATTCATTTCATTTACCCGCAGAACATTTAAAGATAAGGTATCGATGTTTATCTTTCAAGATTTATTCATAAAGCGTGTGAGTAATTACTTTGTAGTGGCAAGCACTTTATGATATTAATCTATGTTTTTTTGCTAGGTCATCAGCTGTGGGCGGTATTATAAACCTGCTAAGCAACATATAGTCTGCATGCGAGCTTCGAGGAATCGGTGGCTTACTTAAATCATCGGTGGTTTTAATTCAAATACGTAATACCCTTATAATTATAATGATTTGATATTTTAGTTTGCGCGGAATACTAAAATCGGATGCAGCTGAATACCAGTATTTTACATGGAGCAACTGCCTATCTGGCCTCCACAACCCAGTTAGTACTGGGTAATACGATACCCTTTGGAAAAATAGGTTGTCACACAAACGAATACATAAAGGAATATTTTTGGTTTCTAAGTAATATAGATAGAAAGCAATAAGGGTTTCTCTTCACTATTCGACTAATACGAAAACTCAATTTACTAAGGGTTGCGGGGAACAGATAGCAGTTTCAACGCTTAAAAGCAGATATTGGCCATATTTAGGTAAACTAGTTAGTCTGCAGCCGTTGGCAAAATGGGTTACCCAAGGAAACTAAATTGGAGAGGGATAGAAGAATTAGCTTTGTGTAATTCATAAACATGGTTATAATGGTTTCTTGCAAAGAATAGAAATATGAATCAACCAATGAATTGAGCCTCATGCAGTCCACAGCATCTTGCTTTGCATTTCACGCTACACTTGCTGAAACGCGGTCTCTACCTTTTTTTTTTTTTTCGGGTGGGAAGTCATCAAATGACCCGGGGTCTCCACTCTGGGCGGAGCGTAAGGGAGTGAAAGACTTTTTCTGACTAAAAACCATCCATGTTTGTTGTCTCTACCCTAGGACTCGATTGCTCTATTGGCCATTGTCATCATGGCCAACTTTGACACTTCACCATACTTACTCTACAAGCTGTTGGTAGCACCATTTCTTATTCTGAAAATTTTATTTCGGGTCTTATCCTACACAGAAAGTCGGAGAACAGCTCGCTTCCGGACGTTAATTTGTGGATCAACCGACTGTACTAATTGAGCATTGAATGATCAACTCCATCATTTTCAAATATCAAGGAACTGTAATGAGCATCTGGTCACACAGCGTAGTGATCATGACAATTTCCCCATGAAGATTCATTGTAGCGGTCCTTTTCAGCCATGAAAGCCTTTACGATACTGATGAAGCCATAAACATAAGCTTCCATTGAATACCAAGTAGAAAGTTAGTATTCATTTATTCTCTCCACTACTTTCTTTTATTCGCTCCTTTCGATCCAATATCTACACTTAGTTTTTAATAGTTTATTTAGCACATACGAAAAGTAAGTGAAATGTATTCATGGCTTCGAAAACGTCCTTCTATCCGTTGAGTCAATATTGGAGACACGCGTCTCCCTAGCGGGGGAATTTAAATTGCAAATGGTCCCACTGAAACATTGAATTGGGAATATTATAAAAATATATGGTGATGGCGAATTTGTTTCACGTACTGTGTAACGTTTTAGTATCATTATATTGGATTTATTGGTAATTTACGAATATTCGTGAAGATGAAAAGGCCATTTTGGATTGTTCTGAAGTAGAATAGAATAATATGTATTTGCTTAGAGTAGGATTCACGCCTGTTATCCCCAGAAGGTTTCGCAGAGATGTACCTAATACCTACTACACGAATATTTCACCTGGGTAGGTACAAATCCAGACTGGCGAATCCAGGCTGATACTGAGAAATTCCTGATGGAAAAACTCAATACACTTTGGCCGACCTGGGAATCAAAGCCAGGACCTCATGCTCAGTAGTTGCGCTTGCAGACCACTAAACCAACGACCCAGCCTTTTAATTAGGTTAAGTATAGTATTTATTAAATGTGCTGTCTGTACTTACTGTGAAATCTACCGTTCCAGTATTTCATTGTCTAAACTTCAGACGACTAAAGCCAGGTTGTTTCTAACTGTAAATCAACCTGGCTTTGGTTCTCACACTGGTTAGGTTAGGTAGCTGCTTGCAGTTGTGAAAAGAACCTTAACATGATTCGATGGTACTGTAACATTTTATCTCAAACTATCTCAACTGTCTGAATATAATCGAAATACTTAACACTTGCGTGTGGCTTTGTTCACGTTATGTACAGAAATTAATCCCCGGGAACATAGAAATGTTAAATGTAATCTATTACACTCGAGAATAACGTAGCTTCGTCAGTCACACCTCTACAATTCCTTTATGTAGCATAGATAAAAGATAATACAGTTTTTATGCGTACCAATTAGGCACGTAAACCGTACAAATTCACAACTAAAGCAAGATCAAATTATCTGTCAGCACCCTGTACCTCCTCAGTAACTACACTATAAAACTGTATAAGCTTAGTCGCACTAAAAGTTAGTCTTTGTATTTTCGTAACATTCAACTTGGCTATAAAATTATAACTTGCAGACGGGTCGACAGTTGGGACCTACTCTTGGATCTAGCTGAACGTTGGTCAGACGGAAACTTCAAAATTAATTTCGAAGTTTGATCGAAAAATGTTTTGCTCTGTCGTCAAAGTGAGTCGGTTGCTGTGGACCTATGCTGCTGGAAAACGATCGGGTAAGGTGATGTTAATAACTTCCACTGATGAGTTTTTGTTTTAAATTGCGCGTTAAAAGCGCGATTCCATTAGGCAAGTCTTGCATGCAAGTATGACGTCACATTTGGAAACATGTTTCCGAGAGTGTGCAAATTGCATGCAGGTTTACTTGCATGCAAGTGGTAAGTCCACTTGTACAATGACAATAACTTCAACAATGACAGTACGCTGGACACCATGGGTGGACGATGTGCACGTCACTCGTTCGCAATTGTATACCAAGTTTAAACTACCTCAAACAAGTTGTAGCTTGCATGCAGGTTTGTTCAAGTTGTATGTAATTTGCAGCTTGCATACAAGTAACTTGCCTAATGGAATCGCGCCTTTATTAAAGAGTTCTAGATTTGTCTCTATAATAGTAGACTGTTATAGACACATGTGGTCATCGACGAAAATGTATAGAAATAATTATCTTACCAAATGTTTTTCAAGTCAAAAAGTGACAATGAATAATGACTTCGTATCACCTCCAAATCTTTCCCAAATCCGAGCCATTCAAATTACCGCTGTCATATTCCGCAAAGTTCATAAGTTCGCCTTCAAAAATACCTCCAGATACACGTCATCGAAGTATAATCAAACAATACCCACTCAGCTCGTCTGGATCCCTGTCATTGATGGACGGCGTAGATTTAATAGATGATTTTTCTAACATTTCAAACAATGAGACTCGTATCATTAATCTCCGGACTACCGGTAACGGGCCGTACCTCGGACAATGATAGCTAACTACCTACCGATGCTATCGGATTAGATGGAACTAATCGATTTACTGGTCCCCGGTTGGCTTTCATTAAAACTATTGGGTCACGATGTGATGATGATGATAATTGTTTTGCGCCAGTTAACCCATTACTGTTATGTCGGGGAGCCAAAACAAATAGTAACTAATACTCTATCAATTAACTCGTCGAGATACCATCTCGGTATTGTAAGATGCAGTTCAATTATAGCTTGTAAGTAAACGTGATAGCGGCGGGTTGGTGTTTGATTTTCACACGGTGTAAAACATAAGATCGAGATTACGATACTCAATTAACAAAGGATATGTTTAGTTGAATTTTATCATGATTTCTTAGAACAAGAAAGTAACGGAAGCTATAAGACTCTGCTCACGATCGAATAAAAATGCATTTTATCGTAGTGCCGGAAGCATATTTAATAGGTAAGTAATGCAAATGAATTGATCGCAGGTCTCGGCAAAGTTTCAATCTGCCGGTAGCTTTAATAACACTAGATTATTATCCTCTGTCTAAATGGAATAAACTAGCAGAAGTTATCGCGAGCGAAAAGCGTATAAAAGCAAACACGGTTACTTAACACGGTGCACATAAATAAAACTAAGATATTTAATTGGTAGTACCGTCCGTTCAATGCTTGTATTGTTGCTATCAAATTGTAAATACGCGCGTTTGCTAAATTGCCACAAAGCCGACGTTTGCCGTTACCTGTGTGTGATGGAAATCTCGTGTCAACATTGTATATTGGTTTGACTTTATTGTGGTATGATTTACATAGTAGAAACTGAAATTATAGGCAAGCACTCCTATTCACATAGCTTCAACAGAGTATTATAAGTTGATAAATCGATAACACCAAAAAAATCGGAATTATTTCAATTAATCCAGGACATGTGCTAGCGTATTGCAGTAAGTCAGATCTGGCAGTACGACTGTGACATATAGATACGACTTCACAACCGGTTTAACTGTGGCTCTCGAGATGCTCGCACCATGATATCTTTGCAAGAGTCGGAATGGCTCCAAGGAATTCTTTCCGATATTTAGAGGTACCAACAGAGGAGATAGTGACACGCAAGCCGTGTAGGCATCGATGTGTACCGGATTGAATTTTAAACAAGAACATTTGCGTTCAGCTAGAGACTTATAATTTATTAGTTGGGGATTTACAATGAAATAGATCCTTGTTTAAAACTTCTAGGTGTATTTAAACAAAGCCACACTGTAATTTATAAAATAAACTGCTTATCTGTTTTGTCTACATTAAAACTCCCTTTATAGAAGCTCCCACACATTCGGAATTAGAACAGACAAATAAACCGTTAAACACAACAAAGTTACACGTTAGGCGGCAGTTTCACGACCCGGTTAGTGGTTGCATAGGAGATTATAAACTACATACATTACTTACTGTACATAAGTATAATACCTAGTAGACGTTGTGCATGTATGTATATGCCGTTTCACATCCCAGTGCCTACTCGTTAATCGTAGGAATACGTTCAGCTGCCGTCATGCGGAAGCACATCTTTGATCTCGGCACCAATCAATTGGTATCGATATCTCGATGTTCGACAATCGAGTCAAATCGAAAGCGATTCAACCCACGCGCTGCTTGTCTTATTCTATTAACGAAGGATTGTGATTAAAGTTCTTTATGAAGCACCCACGTCTTGTCGGTTTTATTGTTTGTTTACAAAGTGAATGCGTTCCTATGAACGTCCGTTTATCAAATAGACGCATAAAGCAACGTCTGAATTTACTTCGCACATAACTTGTAAGTTTGTTTAAGGATATTTTTGATTATTCATTGTATATTGAGTAAAACGCAATTTGGACGGTCAAACCTTAAAAAAAACCGATATCTTGCAAGTACAGCCCCGTTGCGCTATCAAAAATGAAATATGTACCTACATTGTATCATCCGCAAAGCGTTCTCAATTAACACAAATATCCTACTGACTCCCCGGCTGAATCACGAAACTCATAAATAAACCACGTATAGTGAATATCGATGTAAAGTCAATTCGTGACCATTAATGTGAATTTGAAAGTCGAACATAACTCGAACGGTTAACCGGGGACCATTAAACACTGATATAATAATGTCGAAATTATAAAATATTGCTTTCAGTGCGCCTTGGGACTATCGGGGCATCGGGCTTACAAATTAACAATAAATATTCATGCGGCCAACGATTACACACTCTCAATCGGTACGGTGTATTGTATCGATGTTGATACGTCGTTATATCGATGCGCAATGTAGCCACTGTGTACCACAATAGATTTTTATAAATGTACATGTCATATTTGAGTAATGATTTCCAATACCTATTCAGTGTTGTCTATTGTTGCTTTTATAGAACATCATTCAGGCTCAAGCTTTTAACTTATAATAAGATCTATAAATATTGATAGCTCAGGATTTTTCTGAACCAAATGAATGGAAAACGGTGGAGGATTATCGCCCGTCATCCTTTCGTGGGACGTCTATATGAGACTGACTAGTTAATGGCCGTCTCTCGTATCGGATGGCATTTTGTTGGCTAAATAACTTGCATTTAACCCTACCTATAGATGGGTTATTCTAATGACGAAGAATAACTTGGGTTTAGCATCAGTTGACTAAATTACTACGTCCTTGGTAAATAGGTAATACATAATACGTGTTCCAGATTGATCGAGCGTGGGTGCTTGTAAATTTTAAGGGCCAATGTGACCTTTCCAGTTTTTGTTTGGGAGACTTATTACGTGAAGGGACCTACAAGGTCTCAGATGTCGAAAAACGAGAGCTTAGATTCTTTTTACCTTTCCCACACCTAACTATCTCTTCTCTCGTATCGCTCTTCATTTTCCTTAGTATGAGTAAAGTAGACACAAAATGGGCTCGAGTGGAGATACCATGTGCAGCTGCAGGTCAACGCCTTTGACAAGAGATAAAGTTCGCGATAAGATACAAAACGTGATTTCATTAAAGCTCGACCACAACCACCACCTACGGTAACATCTGGTGACATATCCGCTTTGCGTTTGCAGAGATTTTCGGGCAAAGTTGGATAATTGCTAGTCTCTTTTGGATGGTAAATCATCAAATGACTTCTCCCACTCTGGGCGGAGCGGGAGGGAGTGTCAGACTCTTACTGACTAAAACCCATCCATGTTCCTTCCTCGCCCTTTACGTTCCGGGGCCGCGGTATCTCTTTCGAACAGTCCCGCTACCCCGGCAGGCTTCGGCCCTTGCGGGCCCCTCCCTTTATGCTGACATCTCTTTGAGGCGCGCGTGGAACACGAACGCGCCGTCGACACGGCCTGTCGTCATTACACGGACGGACTTCTAACCTAACCTGTCTGTGTCAAGGTGCCCCAACTGCATGACATCATCATCATGCCTATCTGCCAATTCGTTTGCATACAGAGACTGTAAACGTTTGTTTTCTAGGGTCGTTTTCGCGACCTTTGGTGCCTACTTTCATGTACTCTCAAGAGACTAGCAATTGAGAGGGGCCCGCAAGGGCCGAAGTCTGCCGGGGCTGCGGGACTGTGCGAAAGAAATACCGCGGCCCCGGAACGTAAAGGGCGAGGAAGGAACATGGATGGGTTTTAGTCAGTAAAAGTCTGACACTCCCTCCCGCTCCGCCCAGAGTGGGAGAAGTTATTTGATGATTTCCCAGCCGAAAAAAAAACATAATCCCCTTTTGTATTAGTTTAGGTTATGGATTGCGTATCATTTATTTATTTATTAAAACTTTATGAACAAGTAAACACTGTACAAAGGCGGACTTAATGCCTTGGGCATTTTCTACCAGTCTACCTTAGGGTGATGCAGAGACAATACATAGTAGGTGCAATAACAGAAGACAAAATAGTTAAAACATAAAACTAAAATACAATAATAAATACATATATACATACATAAAGCAAAATATAAAAAAGGTTATGAGAGATTAACAAAAAAAAAACTACAAGTTAATACTGAGACGACTCTGCCAACTTCTTGTGAATGTGCTCTCGAGCTTTCACTTTAAAAGTAAACCGATTGGTTACCGTCCTGATATTCTGAGGGAGCGCATTCCAAAGAAAGACCGCCTGGACAAAGAAAGATGACTTTATAAAGCCAGAGCGATGAGAAGGACAACGAAGAAGACGATTGGTCTCGGACCGAAGATTCTTGTTGTGTGCAGAGCATAAATATTGACAAAGGGGAGTCAGGTAAGAAGGAGAAGTGGGATTATGAAGAAGAGAAAACAGGGTGGTCAAAGCCCTCAACGCTCTGCGCTGCCGGATAGGTAACCACTTTAAAAGCGAGCGATGTGCAGATACATGATCATACTTACGGAGATTGAAAACGAATCGAATGCAGCTATCATCATGCCTATCTCCCAATTCTGAAGTAGACATATTGTTTAAAAATAATACTCATTTCAAGCATCGTGGAAGAGTTAAGGTAGCCCGCGAAATTAATATTATCTTACGTTTTTTGCAAATGTAGGACAGCGCTAGTTTGTATGTTAATTAAAATACGATTCGCGGATGTAAAACGTATGGAGTTACAGAATTTTAATCATCAAAATCATCAATACAACCCACCAAGTTCATAAAGGTCGATTGAATGACCATTTATGGATAAAACAAGGCAACAAATTTCAATTTTGCAGGCTACCTTGGAGCATCCACCTTCAGAAACTGTTGCTAAACTCGCTTCATAAATACAACGCCTAAGTGAAAGTATCTCACACTCCTCTCTGTGAACTTTAAGTCAATAAACACTGAATGTATGACTGATGAGAAACAATAATGATTAATGGTGTTGAGAGCTTTACCGTTGTTTAACTGTTAGTTAAAGATGTATGTTCACTGGATATAAAAATTTTGAATTAGAGATGCGTAAGTTGTCATCTAATGTCCTCGAACAGGATATGAGGTAGCCAGGAATCCCAATCAAATAATGGAACAATCATTACTGTCGGTTTAATAAGTCGTAAGACCTTTAAAATTTTATTTGTCAAAGTTTTAACATTTAAATCATTCTAAACTTACCTTGATTTGATTGACTTTTTCAACCTCACAGCACACTATCGCTGGAGATAACAATTGCGCAACATCTAACGGTCAGTGCGTACACACCTTTAATGATGATCCATTGTATAATCAGTCACTTAGATCAAGCGCCGAATAAAACTGTTTGCTTTTAGTTGCGCATCGCACTGGGATGCGATTGGTGAATAGATGAATGATTAAATAGCTGCATGTTTTTATAAATCAGTTGGAGACTGGTTGTGACAGTTGGCTCTTAAATTGTTTATTCAAAACGTTACTTTATAAACAGCTTTGAATTTATAGGCAAAAACCTATCTCACGACTGAATGACAAATTAAACGAAAAATTATCCACAATATGCGGTCATTGTGAAGTTTCAAATGGATACCGAATAATTTTACAATCATATTATTTGTCGACTACCAAAACAAAATTCGTCACACATATCATGGGGAGTTGCGCGCGCGCGGTCATTGGCTGCGCTCGTGTTATCGGTCATTGCGCCGCCGTGCGTAATTAACAAAATGACGAGTGCATTAAAGTGTGTTTCGTGTAATATTGTCATAGATGAACTATTAGCGTACATTCAAAACAAAGTGTCGCTCGCAGACGAGGCGAGTCTTGTTAAAATATGTGCGTCCGCTTTTTCTAGTGAGCAGATTCAAAACGCAAAAACGTTATTATTGGAATCGCTGTCTTCCGAAGTGCGGAGTACAGTTCGCAAAGGCAAAGGCAAAGAAAATCGTGTGCTGAACGATATAATTGGCATTTTTAAGGCAACAGATCCGGAGTTACTGCCCGTGTTTGTGGCTCGTGATCTAAACAAATTACCACCCATCACATTCGACCACCTGGATGTCTCACAGCTACTCAAGGATCTGGTACTAGTACAGGAGGAAATTAGGACCATCAAGTCCTCATACGTAACCCAAGATGCACTAGAAATACTGAAAAAGGAGTGTGAGGAAAAACATTTGTTATTTGTGAGCAGTACGGTGAATGTAAACACGAAGCGAGGTGCTAATTGCGATGAGAACGTTATCGGTGATTACAATTATTATCAGGAAAAGGAACATAATAGTGTCGTCGATCATACTCTAACAAAAGAAATGAGTTCAAATTTAAGTGATCAAAATTCGAACACTATAATTGAACTTGAAGGTAGGGCGACAAAACAAATTATAACCGCTATCCGAAATGATGAAGCGAGATCGAGCCGCAATGAGAGTGACGGAGGCACGGCGTCTACGTCATCGCGTCAACCTGTTATCGTTAGAAACAAGTCTAATGAGCAGCTGATAGATAAGGCGATACACACACCTAGTAAATCGTATGCAAATGTTGTAACGTCTGAAGATTTAACGAACGATGGTTTTACGTTGGTTCAAAAGAAGCGTAGACCTAATAATAGGTTTAATGGTAACTTGGGTACGGGTTCAGTCGAGTCCGAAGATAAATTTAAAGCGGCTGAACGGAAAATACCCATGTTTATTACAAATGTGCACAAGAATACGTTAGAGTTGGATATATCTAACTATATAATGAAAAAAACTGGCGAAAAAGTTAATCTTGAAAAAATTAACATTAAACGGCAATGTGAACACAACGCGTACAAATTTTTTTGTGTCTCAATCTGTACTCCCAATGTACCTTGACGAAAAGTTGTGGCCACAGGGTATTATATTCCGACGTTTCGTAAACTATAAAATGAAGCGTAAAAATGAAACATCAACACTAGTTGCCGGCAATGAGCTCGTTAATAATGAGTGAAAACGTATACAAGTTTATTACCTTTAATTGTAAAAATGTCAAGCGCTCTGTCCAAAGTATTCGCGACCTATGTAAACAAGCTGATGTGATTGCTCTTCAAGAAACGTGGTTGCTGCCAGAAGAAATCTCATTCCTTGACAGCATAAGTGATGAGTTCAGCTGTACGGGAGTATCGGCGGTGGACACCTCGGCGGGCATGCTTCGTGGCAGGCCATATGGGGGAGTAGCCCTCATGTGGAGAAAATGCCTTTTCCGTGATGTGACGATTATTCAGTGCGGTAATCCACGTATTTGTGCGGTTAAAATTGCGTTAGAAAATAAAGCGTTTTTAGTGCTCAGTGTGTACATGCCAACGGACACTGTGGCCAACCTAACGGATTTTACTGACGTCTTGGGTTCGGTGAGTGCGATTATCGATAATTATAATATAGATTTTGTATTAGTATTGGGAGACTTTAACGCCCACCCGTCCGAACAATTCTATAACGAACTAACTGGGTTTTGTAGTGAACAAAAATGGAAGTGTATTGATACAGAAGTACTGGGTATACAGTCGGACACATATACTTTTCTTAGTGAAGCTCATGGGTCTAAACGGTGGCTAGACCATTGTTTGGTAACAGAGGCAGCCGCTAACTGTATTAGAAGTGTATATGTGTTGTATGATGTGTTATGGTCCGACCATTTTCCTATGGTGGTAGAATGTAGCCTTAATGCAATTGTGCCAAAGTCTTGTGCCATTAATGTGGCCTCAAATAAGGTTGTGTGGGGGGAAAGAAGTCGAAGTCAAATTGAGCTTTATCAAAAACAATGCAATGAGAGACTGCGACTAATTGACTTTCCACGCAAACTGGATAAATGTTGTGATACCTTGTGTAACGACCCGAGTCACAATGTTGTTATAGATAAGTTGTATGCAGACATTGTACAGGCTTTGGGTCAATCAGCTGTTTTGGGTCGAGAAGGTAGGTGTCGGCGCTCTAAAAGAGTGGTTGTAGGGTGGAACAAGCATGTAGCTGACTCTCACAGGGAGGCCAAGCAAAAATTTTTATCTTGGGTGTCGTATGGTAGACCGGAGTCCGGGCTAGTCTATGAGGAAATGTGTGAGGCTAGGCGAGTTTTCAAGTCACGGTTGAAATGGTGCCAAGACCATGAAGACCAAGTTAAAATGGATATTCTCGCCTCTCATCATAATAAAAGTGACTTTCGCGGATTCTGGAAGCATACTAAGAAGTTGCAAATCAGATCTGGTGTCCCTGTGAGTGTGGGTGGAAAAACAGAACCGGAAGAGGTTGCTAATCTATTTATGCAGCATTTCTTTGTAAAGTCGCCTCTGGGACCCTCTAGTTCAGTGCTCGATGCTGTACCCGGTATGGAAATAGGAATTAAATTTAATGCCAAAATGGTTGCCAGGACAATTTCATCAATGTCAAAGGGTAAATCCCCTGGCCATGACGGGCTGAGCATCGAACATCTGCAATATAGTGGCCCACACCTGGCCCGTGTTCTGGCAATGCTGTACAGCTTCTGTGTGAGCCACAGTTACCTGCCAAGTGATATGATGCGTACTGTAGTGGTGCCCATTGTTAAAAACAAGACTGGCGACCTCGCTGACATCAGTAACTATCGGCCCATATCGCTAGCTACTGTAATAGCAAAGGTGTTTGACAGCATGCTCAATGTACACTTAAACAGTAATATAAAGATTCACGATAATCAGTTCGGTTTCCGACCTGGTTTATCGACAGAAAGTGCAGTGCTGTGCCTTAAGCATGCTGTCAATTACTACACACAGCGTGATACGCCGGTTTACGCCTGCTTTCTCGACCTATCAAAGGCTTTTGACCTGGTTACTTATGATTTGCTCTGGAAGAAGCTAGAAGATGAGAAACTACCAATAGGTCTCATCAACATCCTTAAGTTCTGGTACAGTAACCAGTCAAACTCTGTACGATGGGCTGGAGGCTTTTCTCGTCCATATGAGTTGGAATGTGGGGTGAGGCAGGGAGGGTTGTGCTCACCAACGCTTTTCAACTTATATGTAAACGAATTGATTGGTGAGCTCAGTAGCACCAGAGTTGGGTGTCACATTGACAGGATCTGCGTCAATAACATTAGTTATGCAGACGACATGGTGCTGCTGAGCGCATCAATCTGTGGCCTTAGAAGGCTGGTCAATATCTGTGAGGATTATGCTCAAAGACACGGGTTGATGTATAATTGTAAGAAGTCAGAGGTCATGGTATTCGAAGCAGGTCGTAGAAACGTGCAAAATATGCCACTATTGCGGCTAAATGGAACGCCGCTAAAACGTGTTTCCATTTTCAAATATCTCGGTCATTTATTAACACCTGCTCTCGATGATGACTCTGATATTGAGCGTGAGCGGAGGGCGTTGTCGGTAAGATCGAATATGTTGGCTCGCAGGTTTGCACGTTGTTCTTTAAAAGTAAAAATTACTCTCTTTAGAGCTTATTGCACTACCTTCTACACGTGCAGCTTGTGGGCCAGATATACGCAGCGATCGTACAGCGCCCTCCGTGTTCAATATAACAACGCATTTCGGGTGCTGGTGGGGCTGCCCCGTTTCTGTAGCGCATCAGGGATGTTCGCCGATGCACATGTAAATTGTTTTTACACAACTATGCGCAAAAGGTGTGCATCACTGGTGTGGAGGGTGCGGGGTAGCTCCAACAGTATTCTAAATATGATTGCAAGCCGGCTGGATTGCACATACGTGAATCGCTGCGGTGCTATTTCTTACGGAATGACACCGGGGTGAGTCACGGTGCGGAATGATCTAGTCGTATCAGCTTTTAATGTTTTTGTGTTTGTTACAATAATGTCACTGTTTTACTAACATAGTTTTAAGTTATACTAACAAAATTGAATGAGTCTAAGCTACTTGAATAAATAAATTATTATTATTATTATTATATCATACATTTCTTGAGAATTAGGTATCCTTATACCATGAGAGTTTTAAGTAGCGTAGGTGTATCAAGAAAATTCACACACACACCCACTCTATGTACACAAACACAGTGAAAGGCAACCAAACAGTGACCAAAGATAGATGTTGTGTGTTCCCTGAATGATTCGGTGTCATCGGCTCTTAGTTAGAGGATCATTGTAGCCCAAGATTGATGATAGCCTAATAGCCAGCCGACAAACCCGCGGTGGCCATACTCCTGGCTTAATGAATGGAGCTTGTATGAAGCCGCTTTGGCACTTCAAAAGATGTTTTTTGGTAGTATAATAGAACCTGGGAAGCAACAAGTGAGGTATTTAGGAAGTTAAATGCGTATTTGTAAGGTCTTGTTATGGCATTTGTGTGAATAAATTAATTAATTTAAGAAGTGTTATAGATTTTTCTTGCTATAATCGTAAACTGATGTAATACATTGAGCGTGTTGCTGAGACAAACTTAACTTATTTCTTATGTGTCCAGTTTTGGAGATCACTTCTTTATCATGTGGTTAGTGCCTTTTCTGATGTCAGAGTTTTTATGTCGCCCAAGGGCCTCCGACTTGAATTATTTACATGCCGTCAAGAAATATCTCTCAGCAAGGATGGTTTCCTCACTATGAAAATGCTCCTCAGTTGCAATTCTACCAAAAAAAACACACTGCATCCAAAAAATGAAGCATTTCTCTTAGATCTTTTTAATTCCCTTGTGTGTTACTAAGAAATGTTAAAAGAATTTAAATTGCAAACACACAGAGGTCGCTAGTGTGTCCACAGCTATTTCGGGGAGGGCTTAGCAAACATTTAAATTGGGCTTAGGCAAACAATAAACAAATGATAACAAGCTCTCCGAGGGACAGAATGAACTTTATAAAGCTTGTTATGATTTATTTACTTTATAATTCTGTCCTTTGCTCCACTTTGATTGTGGTTTGTTATCAGTAAAAAAAGGGTTGAATTAAACTTCGCGGGGTCAAACTTTGGACTCGCAATTTTATGTGCATTCTTAATGAAGCCCCTTTGACTTAATTCTAAGTCTAATTGACTAAAATGTTAACTTTTGTTATTTTAGTAACCTTGTTCTTTAACATTGGAAAAGTTAAGAGATTTAGAAGAGACTTACACTCAGACCAAATGACCAAAGGTTGAGGAAGAAGAAGAAAACAACAAAGATATTTCACATTGTTTTCATTGTACCCAGTCAAATAGAGATATTTTAAAACCTACATTAAACTTTTCCAAATTAATGCGTATATTCCGTATTCCGTGTCCGCTCTTTTGTTAACGTTAGTTTGAAGATTGCTAGCTATCTTCTTACTACTACACTCGTGAGCGAAAGTATGGAATCACTTACTTGGAATTGATTCTGTGCGATCTTGAGTTCTTAATAACTAGTTAAGAATAATAAAATTGTAACATTTTAAAGGTTTAAACTGTTAACTTTAAATTGATACCAAATTCATTTAAATCACAGTAATTAAAGAGCAGCATTTTTATTATTCTTAACTAGTTATTAAGGACTCAAGACCGCACGGAATCAATTCCAAGTAAGTGATTTCATACTTTTGCTCGCGAGTGTATTAAGTATAAAATTGTGAAAGTTTATAAGGATCGATTTTTGTTATCCTTTCAAGTTTCATGCACAGAAACTATTGAATGAATTTGGATAAAATGCAAACAAATTCAGTGCCAATTTTGCATTTATAATAGTAGTAAGAAGATTGCTAGCCTCCATACCTGACTTTTTGTTCAAAATAATAACATAATAATAGAAAATAGTAACTTTCAGATTAAACACTTGAACTTGGCACACTTGCCAAGCGACTTAATGACTGAGATTTGCATACAAGCTTAACCAAATAAAAGCAACAGAACACACAGACCGAAAGTATCACTCGCGAGCAATTTAGTATTCAATTTGCTAAAGTTAATCGCTATTGCGCCAAACACGGTTACGGTACAAATAAACGCGTGTTGCTCCGTTAACGGTTACAGTTTCAGTAATTTTCGCACACTCGGGTGGTCCTCATAAACGCGGCAGTTAACGTACTCGATACGGAAATAACGAAATAACACCCTCCATCTAAACCGAACTCTAGGAAATTGAAGAAAAATCGATTTCCCACCTGCAGTTTGTAGTGAAAATAAACGCACGAAAGTTAATTAACTCGCTCGTTAGCTCTGTTACGTGTTTTTCATTAAATATTTTATCGAAAATGTGAGAAAAAGCGTTCGCGTTTTTTCGCGCGTGTTTTGTTTCTGCAGTTTGTTCGCGTGAAAGGGCAAAGTTGGGTGTTGAGTGCCGTATTGTCCACAACAGTCCACCTGTCGAAGAGTATGAATTGAAATCAGTTTTAATACTGTGCATACCTAAATGGGAACTCGTTTAGTTGAGCCACTGTTTTGTAACATTTATTAATACTGTTAAAAGCTAGGTGTCGCTGCAGACCTCGCAGAAGATGGCGGGTCGATCTGGATAAGACCAGCGTCCAGTCCACGAAACGAGAACGAAACAAGTGGAAATCATGAGGAGAGGGTAATTTGCTCAGCAGTGATGTAGGCAACAGCATCAATATCAGTATAAGTTTGTGGTGACAGCAACGTTTTCAATATCCTGCAATAGTACGGTTTTTTGCTTTTCAACTTTATCCTACGAATTTATATTTTCATGTGATTGACCGATTTACTTTATCAAAGATCATCATTTTTGAGTTGTCTGATGTAAGAGTGCGTGAAACTCACAAAATATAGCGTTTTCGATAGCTGTTACTATGTTTACAAGTTTATTAAGATCTTGCGTACATATCATTTCTGGTTTTCCTTGTCAGATTAAATTATCAGTACAGTACTTGAACTGGTAACCGATACGTGTGTTTTGTGTTGCAAATAAGAATGACCATGTAGGTACAATGACATAAGACGTACTTGACTTGCGTCTTGTTGAACCTATTTGATTTGACAATTTTGTTCTTCTTGGGTTAGGTCAGTGCCATTTCGACACGTCCACTGCTGTGAATTTGTTTTTTCGTAATTTTTGCAAACATAATATTTCTGGTTAATATTTCTAAAGGATAATCTAAATTCCATGTGTAACTTTGCTTTCATTTTATAAAATATATAAATAAAGCACTTCTGATTTTACTAATTGTCAAAGGGAAAATGGACGTTTTCCCCAAATAGTTGACGATGCACGCACATAAACAGAATGTTTTTGATAATTTCATATCACTATATCGTGTACGGAGTGTACACGATAAAGATAAAATATTTCATACGAGTAAAATACGTGTTATCATGTGATTGAGAAAATAAATATTCAAACCGTGATGATGTAAAACCACTTTTCCTTTGCACTATGATTGGTATTTACTAAAACACGGGTGGAAATGTTTTATTTTAATTTTATAAAGGATAATATTTTTGTGTTCACCAAAAATCTTTTCTTCCCCGAAAAATACTGATCGTGCACCAAATAATACTGATCGTGCACCAAATATTAAAGTATCTCTGCCCCCATAATCGGGACTTAGGGCACCCCCCCGTTAGGTTAGTTAGGTTCCTTTAAAGCCTGCACTCGGAAATAGGGGTCCCGCGAAGCGGGGCTCCGTCGACTACGCTTTAAGGAGAATACACAGTGTTTAATTGTTAAATAGATGCTCGTTATGACATATTTTAATTAACATATTTTGGTGCACATTCAGTATATTTGGTGGAACACAGGCAAAATTAGGTAAATTAAATGGGAATTAATTGAAGTACTTTTAAATACCATACTTTTATAAATGGTATCTATCATCAAACTTTTAGTATTGCGACACAAAACTGAATGTTTCAAGGGTAATTAAAACTATTTCAACGGTTGTCATAGTTTTTAAGGATATTGTCTACCAGTCTACGTATCCATACTTCCATACTAATATTATAAATGCAAAAGTAACTCTGTTTGTTTGTCTGTCTCCTACTTTTTCACGACTAAACGGCTGATCGGATCGTAATGAAATTCGGCAAAGAGATATATTTCAACCTGGGGAAGTACTAGGCTAATAACGCCCGTTAATAAGTTACGGGGGTGAGCAATATTACATTTTCGTCATTTTTTTTTTTGCAGGTGACACAGACGATATTGCGTGGGTCAGCTAGTCTACTATAAACCTTCGAATCGTCTTCTTAACCTTCACCTAACCTTCCAAATCGTCTTCTTGACCACGCCTAACCGTTCACATGCGACAGCAATTACTTCAAAACATCTTCATACACCAGCTACACTGACGTAAGATCAGAGTTAATACAAACAACACGTGCATTAGGTAACATGCAACCGTTTTTAAGTGATTTTAGACAAATAGTGGAGTCGGTCCCACAGTCGGGTGGGCTGTAATCGCCGTCATTACACCGTACCCGAGGGTTCTCGTGCGGCCTAGGGCTGTCACTGGCAGGCAAGAGAAAAAATATGGGAAACAAAAACATACGATCAATTTTTAATAGAAAGAAAGGCTTGCAGCGAAAAATATTGATTTTTTTTGGTACGGCCTGTAAACATAAAGGGCATTTTCTGATAGTTCTTTAGAAACCAGGACCATCTTCAGATATATTTACTGGACAATGGACATAGGGGATTCCTTGAACTTGAAAATCACCACAAGGTAAAGCACAACATTTTACTGAACAAGCAATTCAACCATGTCGTGTGTTAGTTATTTCAGTTACCTAGTTATAAAGTGGTGTGTTTTTCGTAAGGTATTTTTTTTTTTCAAGAGAAGCCTACAACATTGTCCAATCTCAAAAAAGTCCATTATAAAGAAAGTCTTGTCATCACAATAATAATAAATTACGATACCCGTATAATTTTAATTTGAACAATTAAATCAGTAAGTATCAATTCTTAATCAAATCCAGCGTGACACCCCTATACCTAGCTACCTATGTGATTGTTGAGTTCTGAGCGAACTCCCGCCAATGTCATAATTCGCGTATTGCATGTCTTAGTGATTTACGTTTTTAGTGCTTTTTAATTGTTCCTAAATTGAAAGTGTAGCAGTCTAACGAGCGGTTATGCTAAACTGTAGGTTATTATGTGCTAATGGACGGTGAAAATTCAGTTTTGCCTTTTTTATGGCTCTGTATAAGCTCTTAGAGCTTTACGGATAAGACATTCAAATTGTAGGTTAGGTATAAGATATGGAGCTCAATATTATGATTATTTTCATATCCATATAAATACTCTAGATGTTCAAGGTATGGGTTTTATTCAATATTCCCAAAAAAAAAGACGACTATACAGATGCTTTAATTAACTGACAGCTATGTAACACTACTTTAATCTCTAAGTGCAAGTTAGCAGAGTGTTAATCATAAAATAAAACCGACTTCAAAAAACACAAAAAAGATGAAAAATAACATTAGCTTCAGAAGTCGGTGACCTTTGTTTGATTGATTTACTTAGTTTTTTGTCAAAGTTTTTATTTTTCACTTTTTAGTGGTTCACTTGTGCTTACCCCTTCACAGCGTACCGGCGTGATGTTATGTTATGAAGTGGTATAAACAATAGACAGACAACATAGATAGATAGTGATACACATTTTTTTTATTTTTTTATACCATGTACCTTTTACCTGTGTTTAACAAATAAATTACTTTGACTTTGACATGAGATTTCAGCAATCCCAGTCCATTTGCTATCATTTATTGAAGAGTTCCGTTGCCTATCTCCGAAGTTCTTCATCAGATCTTCACCAAATTGAAATGGAACCACTTTAAGAAAATACTCTTCCAAAAACTACTCAAATCGCATCATGTGTGCCTATGAAATTTGAAGAGTTATCTCTGTTTCTTCAGGATCCCATCAGATCCTAAATTTATGATTATGGGACCACCTGGGAAGTATAAGTACCCCTTCAAACAAAAAAATAATAATTAAAATCGGTCTAGACATCTTCGGGTAATCGGGGAACAAACAAAAAAATAAAAATAAAAGGTTCCGACGAATTGAGAACCTCCTCCTTTTTGAAGTCGGTTAAAAATTAAACAAGTAAGAGTCTGTGCAGACCACATGCGATAGGCAAATTATACGAGTGTTCACTGAGCAGAATAAGGATGACGACTGACTAGAAAAGGAGGCGGAGTTCGTGGCTATTAAATAATAATAGGCGTTCGGGCCGATCTTTAGGTTAAGCCGTGCTTGCCTTGGTTGGTCTGTGGATGGGTGACCACCCTTACATACCGAGTTTCCTCCGTGCCTCGGAAAGCACGTGAAGCAGTTGGTCCCGGCTGTTATTTGTATGCATCTTTGGCAGTCGTTACAGGTACTCAGTGGCCCAAAAAAAGTCTGACAACCAGTCTTACCAAGTGGTATCGTATTACAGGCAGTCGCTCCATGTAAAATACTGGTATTCAGCTGCATCCGGTTAGACTGGAAGCCGAACCCAACATGGGAAAAGGCTAGGCAGATGATGATTATGATGACAGACTAGAAAAACATGATTCTGTTTAGTCCGTTTGTTAGATTTTCGAACAATATTTGACAGGTTTTTTTTTGTTTTATCAAAATAATAAAAAAATAAGATAAAACGCATCATAGATCATGAGTGGGGGGGGGGGGGGGGGCTTGTAACGTGACTTTCTGGTAAAAAATGTACCTAAATGTGACGTCATACGAGTTTTCGACACTTTTTATCGTTTTCAATTTTTGATTTGTGAAAAGAAGAAAAAAATATGTCCAATAATTTTAAGAAATCTACCTCACGGACTAGTTAGTTTTTTCCGTCGTCTACCCTATTAAAGTCTAAAAACAAGTTTTATCATTAAAAAATTAACATCAGATTGATTCAACAGGGTTTTTAAATCTGTAAGCTGGAAAATAATTCCAGCAATATCTTTGAAGAAGAAACTGTTCGTAAAATCATTTTTCATGTTGTAGCTTTGCCTGTAGAGACAGACACCCTTGATGTGCGCACCTCTTTATATCAACAGTAAGCTCTGTTTACAATGAAAGCACTGAGGCACGTAATTTGAGTGGATATCTAGTATTCGCAACCAATCCGCTAGTTATGCTAACCTTAGAATTAGATTGATTAACCGATATGCCGCTTGAATAAGAATGAGGCGAGTTATTGTTATTAGTATTCGTATCGATATTGATTGAGCAGGATGGAATACGATTATTGTCATTATTGCCTATGGCCGTTTTCCAACTCGGCTTCCAGTCTAACCGGTTTTACATGGAGCGACTGCTTATCTGACTTCCACAACCTAGTTAGTACTGGGTAATACGATACCCATTGGCAAGACTGGCTGTCAGACTTTTTGGGCCAATGACTACCTGTGACGACTGTCAAGGACTAACTGCTTAACGTGATTTCCGAGGCACAGAGGAAACTCGGTATGTAATGGGTTGTCAGCAATGACACCACAGACCAACCTAGGCAAGCACGGCTTAACCTAAAGATCGACCCGAGCGGCTGTTATTTTTTGGCCACGAGCTCCTCGAAAACGATTATTGTAACCGAGGAGTTTGTGTTATTGTGTGGTTTTATTCTGGCTTCAATCATTTGCTTATGCTACAAATATTCGTTCTTAAAAATATCTATACTTTTAACATAACACAAAATAACATCCATACTTACGTTATGTACGGAAATTAGCCCACGGGGACGTTTTAATTGTAGTCTATAACACATGGAGATAATGTAGCTTCCCGTTAGTGAAGGAATTTTCAGAATTGCGTCAGTAGTTCCGAAGAATACCTCTACATACAAACCAGTAGCGGAGGGTACTTTTTTGTAACAGGTAAGCCGGTCCGGTCCATATTTTTAATAATGTTTGAAAAAACCATACATCAAACCATTTGTAGTTTTAGTCTTGTTTAGGCAATCATGTCGTAACTGAATTACCTACATTGTTTTAGTTTTGGCAATAGTAGACTCTAGTACAGTGGTTGTTGCGAAGGGAAGCCGGTAGGTTTCGAGTTGTATGAGCCCCTCGCCACTGATACAAACTTACAAACAAAATTTACCTCTTTATAATATTACTAGCTGATGCCCGCGGCTTCGCCCGCGTACATTTTCTCTCAAAACAGCATGAAAATCGGTGTAATAGTTTTTGAGTTTATCGCGAACAGACAGACAGACGCGGCGGTGGACTTTGTCTTATAATATTACTAGCTGACCCGCGCAACTTCGTCTGCGAGTGAGGGTTAGTTTTTTTTAAATAAAAAGTATCCTATGTTACTTCAAGAATATGTGTACAAAGTTTCATGATGATCGGTTGAGTAGTTTTCGCGTGAAAGCGTAACAAACAAACTTACATTCACATTTATAACATTAGTAGGGATGTAGTCATAGTGAAATAGAGATAAAAGCGCTACTTGCTTACTTATTGCTCTTCACATTTATGTTGCGCAGACCAGCTGTTGGTGACTGATATTCGCCAGGTTAGGTTAAGAAAACTATCAAAAAGACGAGGCTGAATAAGAATGGCTTAATAATTTCGCTTTGTACGTTGATGGCATACAAGTTGAAACAATGCATGTGTGATAATTAGTAGCAAGAGGATATTAGATTTCTCTGTTAAGATTTGAAATCTTGTACCAAAGTCTTGAGGGAACCCATTTCATTTTTGCAAGCTCTTTCAAGGTTATTTAGCTTGAAACATTTTATACAGCCCCCATACATCTTTATTGCCTATACCTCCTAAAGTTGACATTTCGCACCTTTAGGATGAAAACGACGTAACTCAAAAAATCTGTTTTTAGGGAAATAGCAAAACAAGTTTTAAAATTTTGACACGACCGCAATCTTTCGTCTATTATTTTGTGATTATTTATGTCAGCGACTATGTTTGTATTGTAAATTATAAAGAAGATGTTCAGCTATTATAGTGTCATAAAAAAACACTTCTTTTAAAAAGAAAAATATAGAAAAAAAGGTTTAGAATTTTATCAGTCATTTTCGGACCGAAAAAAATTATATAAATTTGACTGTTTAAGAGTTGCGTCTTTTTTCGACCGAAAAAATATCAAATATATGTGAAAGATTAATAGTAACGCCTTTTTTGTTTTTATAACACTATGTATTTTTTTACATATTCCAACTTAAGTCTATTTTTTTTCTAATAAATTGCTAATTATGGGATACCAAAGAAGAAAATAAAACTATAAATAATTGAATTTCTTTATTAATGGCAATGTTTAATAAAATATTAAATCAAAATCAACACCTAGAGGTTAATAATGTATAACTGAGATCTTTATTCATAGGAACTCTACTTAGTAAACAGACATAATGACTGTTTAAAAGTAGAAAAATTGACACTTAAAATAAAAACAAATAAACAGGAGCTTTTTCCTCTATAGAAGTATCTTAAAAAAAATTGCTGTCCATAAAAAACCAATATAAATCACGATGAACATAAATGTTAAGTAATTAGCAACAAAAAGTAAATTCTCTAAAATAATCTAATAGACTATTAAGTCAATAAAATCAATAGTAAACAAACCAAAAAAAAACCTTCGTTCACTAGGAACTTTCTAGATCCTACCAGCCTTTCATCTTAATCATCTAATAAAGATTTGTAATAATCTATATAAAAACCGGGTATTAAATTTTTTCGCAGGAGTTCGCTTAGCCCCTTCCTTTTATTTTCACTTAATTTTATTTTATTTCGGTAAGCTTTCGGGATTGAGACATCTTCAACATTAGGCATTCGTTTTCGTTTGTTTCTCATGTTCACACGCTTAAAATTTTCTTGCGCGTATGATGTTTTGAAGAAAATCGTATAAGGTTCGTCTTTCAAACATCTCAAAACCTTAATGTCGTTCCAAGAAACCTGGTTGCGCTCATCATCTTCATTAAAATTATAACCCCACTGATCCTGTAGAGATTTCAGATCAATAAAAAAATCATAATTCAACTCTTGGACTTTAAAAGGCTTTCCAGATTTCTTAGCACTTTTTATTAGGGCAACATACTGATGTGAAGTGTATATAGGTCCAGACTTCAGATTTTTCTTCACTTCTTTTTCAATTAAGCTGTGAACGTTGTCACCTTCATTCTGTGTGTGGCCGCGAATAAGAAATTTATGAGTTATACTCATTATATTCGGAAAGTTTGACACAATATACGAGTATAAACATGCAATATACCTATTTTTATTTTGTCCAGCACAATTATCTGAATAGAAAATAACATTCAGTTGTTTATCAGGATATCTTCCACTGAGATTTTTTAAATACTCGAATATGCACGATCCTATTTCGTTTGCCCCCCTTTTTCCTTGTTTCTCGTCCCAAAAATAGTTATATACATCACCATAGGCGCCTACAGTTTCTTCAATTCTATCGTCTCCCCCCTCAATCCCTTCAAGTTCCTGTACTTTGTTCTGTTGTTTTTTATTCGGATTTTTTTCGGATTTATGAGCCAGCTCAGCCATAGTGAAGTTGAGGCAGTTGAGTTTCGATACGTAGTAAAAGGAACTCGAATCTCCCAAAGGGCACTGCATTACTGCTTGTAAATCATATACGGTGCATATATTAAGATTTATAAGGTTTTCTTCACCAATGTTTCTGCGGTCGTTTTTCTTTTCAAGGCGACAAAGGTCTTTCTCTTTTAAATGAGTATCGAATTTTTCCTTCAGCTTTGCTTTGTGATCTACAGATGCCATTTCGTATTCTAAACAAAGATCACATCTATCCTTTTTTGGCTGAAAGAATCCCAAGTTGAAGTTATTATTAAAAATTTGATTGTATAGCCAGTAGTCTACTTTGGGTTTACTTGGATCTCTTGCTTCTGAGAAGTCTCTCCAAAGATCTCTAACGGTTCTGCCTCCTTCTATGAACTCTCTAGATGTGGAGGCCCTTAGGTAGTGTGATTCTATCCTTGGGATTGAATTTACATGTTTTTCAATATCTTTAATAATGGTTTCGTCAATTCTCTTTCTATTAGTGTGCTTTCCTCTTTGATCTTCAGCTATGAATCCGTTCTCATTGGTTTTTTCTTTTGTAGTTCTTATCTGTCTTTCTGTAATATCTAAAGTGTTTATAAAAAACGTTTTACAAACTCGAATTTTCTGGTTGTCAACAGTGAAGAAAAACGCATTACTTGGTGCTCTCGGCTTTTCAGCATTAGTATACTTATATTTAGGTTTGATTTCCATCATGCAAGAACTGATGAAGGATCTTTTAAGTGCCATGCTTGCAAGGTTCCAATACGACTCAAAAATCGCAGTCCTTTGGACTTCATTAATTTGGAGAGGACATTTTAAACGACATGGCCCACATGGGCTTTTTATACAACGGGCTGGGATTTCTTTTCTAGATTTCGATAGAGAATTGTAAGATTTTCCATTGTTGCGTAATGCCTTACAAATATTTTGCTTCCATGATGCAGGATTACGCTGCCTTTTTCTTGATTTTCTTGTAATGGTGTTCGATTCATTGGCGTTACTTGTCTCAGGTATATTTTGGGGCGTTTCTAAAATAGAGTCAGCTGAAGAAGAGGACAAACTTCTTCGGCAGACTTCTCGGTCTTGAAATGTGGGGTCATTATCGCTTAAATCAGGGTCACTTTCAGGAGCATTAACAGGCGATACACAGTAATTGGATTTCTTAACAATTCTACCACTTCTTGTGGCTAGGCTGGTATTTGCACCATTCGCATGAATATCAGAGGGACGATGACCTGATGAGGACGATGAACTAGAACTTGAAGAGCTAGAACTCGAAGAGCTAGAACTTGAAGAGCTCGAACTTGATCGGGATGAACTTGAACTAGATGAAGCAGATATTCTTTTTTCCTCAATGGGTCTTCTGGTGTCTCGATTAAGAATTGACTCATTGCCTGAAGTGTCATTCCCCTGTTGAAAATATAACCACTAGGTAATCAAGTATCAAACTGCGACAAATCAGTGTAACAATTTACTACGAATTGCTCTAAAGGCGCTTTCAAGGTCAAACTGTATCCAACACCGCAATGAGTTGCAGTCATCTGTACTACACCACAGGGCATGTAACTTTATACCTACTACACTAAACTAAAATTAATAATTATTATGTTTTATAATATCAGGCGGGGTATTAAAGACATGTCTCACTTACCTTTTTTATATACTGGCTAAAGTTAAAAATGTCGCTGCTATTAGTCTGTGTACTCGTATACTGTGGAGAGTTTTCAATAAACGATGAGGAATTTGAAGATAAGTTCTCTATCACATCGGTACACATTGAAGATTTCTGAAATCATAAAATTCAAATTAGTTTTTTTATTGTTTGTAAGTCGTTTTGCTAGATTGTAAATTGGTATAACATTTTACTTACAAGTTCACTCTTATCACTGACATCAATATTGCCACTGTTTTTCATTTCAATTAGTGATTCTTCAGTAACTGCGGAATTTGGGTTTAAGTTTTCTTTTTGGTTTGTCATTTTAGGAGCCGGCGATTCCTAGCGGGGAAATAATAATATGGTAATAATATTATCAGTCTAAACTTACATAAATTTCAACTATATCTAGATATGTGAGAAGTTAGACTAAAAAACTACGACAAACTGCGACAAATCAGTGTAACAATTTACTACGAATTGCTCTAAAGGCGCTTTCAAGGTCAAACTGTATCCAACACCGCAATGAGTTGCAGTCATCTGTACTACACCACAGGGCATGTAACTTTATACCTACTACACTAAACTAAAATTATTGCTTACCAAGTCAATCTGTTTCATGAACAAACAATTGCCACTGTCAGTATTTTCTTTTAGAAAATGTACAATATCTGTAGAATTCACAGGTAAATTCTCCTTCATTTTGCTATCCGGTTGTTCCTGACGAAAGATAAACACTGTATTAAGTAATTAACGTTATTTTAAATTAATAAAAAGTTCACAGTATAGAATATTTAATAATTTGTATTTATTATCGTGTTCATGGTCATACCTCTGGTTCGTTTTCTTTGTAATGTTTTACATTTTTTAATGCATTTTCCATTATAATGTCCATTCTTCTTTTCATTTTATAATCTTCTAGTAACCTTTTCTTTAAAAACTTGATCGTTCAGTAATTGTGTAGTGACACATTAACTAATTCAACTTCCTTTTTATCTAGAAAATAATAATAACAATGGCCTAATAATCAATGAGCCATAAACAATAATACTATAATAATTAAAAAAACGACTTGATTTCTAATAGGTCAAATTTGGTCACAAAACATGCATTGTTAGATAATATTAACACGACACAAACTTAAATCCGTCATTGGAATTAAAAGTGTCTTTATTATTAAAATGCCACAATTCTGAGTAAGTCACTAATATTACCTTACGAGTCGGAAGAAAACAATCGCAATACGAAATTGGTCGTTTTCATACTAAAAATTGAAAAAGAACTTACCAATTGTTTCGGAATGAAAACGACGTATTACGCTTTGGGTCACTTCCCGGCTGAATGCGCGAGGTCCTACACTCAACGACGCGAACACAACACTAACTACGTCGCTTCCCCCCCGACTCAGACCCGCATGTCGCCGCATAAGAAAGAGACTGATATATCGGTTTTGTCCTGTTCCCACTCGAATGTGGCTTTGTTTGAACTATTGTTATAAAGAGAATTTCGTTTTGAGTCATTTTATGACAATAACTCTAATTCAGTGATTTTTGAATTGTGTCGTTTTCGTCCTAAAGGTGCGATTTATCCATTACACAATTTACGACGTTACAAACAGCTCGGCTGATATATTAGACGTCTTACATTAATTGCGTAATTCAGCTGAGATTTCTCGTCATATTTTAGGCTGTACACCCACAGCCAGGCGTGGACCGCACGATAAAACGACGTAGATTGGCTTTAAAAACACTTTATGACGTCGTGAACACACTTCAATCCGACCTGTCTTATGTCATGTCTTTATTCTCTTTATTAGTTCATTCAACGGGTCTCGGTTAATTTCTAAAGAATCTAGGTTATACGTGCACAAAGAACCTGTTTTGCTGCTGAACGTGGCGAGTTGATTAGGTTTCCTAAGAACTTTGCTGCGTGCGGCTTCGATTTGAAACATGTTGCGGACGCATTGAAGGGTTATTTTTGTTTCGCTGTTCATGTTATTTGTGTTGTTTTGTTTTGTGCCTGTAGCTACAAATGCTACGAGTTATTTGCTAAGTGTTGTTAGCCTTTACTGTTTTGCGTGTAGAGGCAAAAAAATACCTTGTGATATTATCCTAGCATTTAAAATTGCGATAAATTGTAAAACGTAATGATGTGATATTTTACTTTCAATACATTTATAATGTTTAATTCGATTTTGTATCGGCTATGACGGCCAATTTGTGGTTCGAATCCACAGCTATTTTGTGGTTGAGTTATGTGTGAAACTTGAGTCTGTACTCTGTAGCCTAAACAAACTGGACCTAAATCTATAAAGGTTTTAGATTCAATTAATTCTGGTTTTGTTTTGGTTAAATAACTGTTTGTATTACATGACTTAGTTATTTGAATACTGGGTTCTGTGGTAACGTAATGGTAAAGTTAACGAAACATTCTGGAATATTAATCGTAATGTTTGTTCTGGTTTCAGCTCGCTTTCAGCAGCGTTCGTTATCAAACCTCCAGAGTTTTTAATCATCCGAAATTTTATAAAATGACACGAATTTTGTTACACATAAACTGTGGTGAAGTTAAGCGGCGCAGAGCGTTCCGCGCGGAGCGGAATTTATAATAACATTCGCGGAATACTTCTCTGGTTTAAATTTTTAATGAGTTATGGCAGTACACTCCGAGCTCGAGACTTAAAATGAATAGAGTCTCCGAGAATTACAACCAAGAATTAATTAGAGGACGGCCCGCATTGAAAAGTTTGGAATTGTCGCCACCTGGCAATCGTGATACGAAACAAAGCAAACACGAATGCGCGGAAATCGTCTTCACTCAGAAAATTATTTTGTTTTATTTATCATAATCATAAGCACATCGAATATTAATTCGAGCTTTCAGAATGATGCGTATATTAAACGAAAGCTATTTTAATATTCGTCTGTAATTTTGTATTTAATTATTTAGTAGGCACGTGGATTCTGACGAGAGGTAATTATTTTGCGTTGTATTTAAATTAATAAACTTATCCTCTAAATTAACTCCTTGACATAGTTCTCTGGTATCTCTCATAATTAATTAAGCTAATTTTATTTGGCTCATTATGTAGCTTAGAAAATTACTCTGTTCAAATTACGCTACCATCGAATTGGTACAGATAAAACGGTTTCAATAGAGCCGTGGCGAAACTAACAACTTGATAATATGATCTAAAGTAAACTATCGTTGAGGGATTTAAGACGTAATTACTGTTTGGTCACTTTATCAGGAGCATTAATTTGATTGCCGAACCCGTTTGACTGAACATAATTTCTGAGATGGCGTCCAAATTGCGCGATCGACAGATTTAAGCGGCTCGACGCGCTCATCTAAGTAATAGCTCCACTAAACACATATGAATATTCATTGTCTTATAGGGATTTAGTGAAATTCGATCAATGCTTAAAACGACATCAAAGGATAATAGTGTTAAGGTCTGTATCAATACAGCTGGCGATGTAATTAGTCGTTTGATTGCCTTGTCATGTGTTTATTATTGGTAGTGACAGTTTTGGCAGCAATTGGGAAAGTAATTGATTGCTACATAGTGCCTACCTTTATCAAAAGATATCATTCATAAATGTTTTCTCAACGTTGTTGTTGTCGTGAAAGAAGCAATTCGATAAATCCAAAGAAAATCTATTATTGAAATGAAACGAATGCTATCTATTCAAGTATTCAGTCATAATGGATATGATAAAATGTAGTCTTACGTACGGGCTCAACAATAATAAAAAGGTCGAGCAATAATAAGTAGACAAGATACACATCGACCTGAAATAATATTTAAGCGAATAATAGTAACGGTACAAAATCAACGTCTTTCGTAAACATTGGATTTAGTGAAGAGAGCCGGTTGGGTATATCTAAGCCGAATTTTCGTCTGTTTATCTCAAGCTAAGTATTTGAGTGAATTGTTAGGGAGGCCGGCGCCTGGAGCGGAGCTCATAATAATGGAGTAGGTACCTCGAGTGCCGATCATCAAAGGGAGTTAACAATGAGTGTTTTTGACGGTCATTGCTCAATGCTCTTTGATCTAAACGCTCGTGGAGAAATGTGCCAAATATTTGAGGTGGAATCACGGATCCCTTAGGTCAAGCGAGCAAAGGATTTGTGTGGGCGCCGACATCTTTACATCTGAAGCGCCCTACAATGTGCCCTGATGAGGGGACTTTAACAATTTTACATTTTCTGCCCACGTAAGTACAATTTTACGTGACGTCACGAAGTTAACAGCTGTGAAAATTACACGCCAACTACCTTTCTATTATTATTTACCAAATTGAAATACTAATTCTACAAATTAATGGACGCTCTAATTTGGCTTTAATTACATATTTATTAATTTGGAACATTCATCATAATGCGTCAATTTCCACTAGTATTAACCCTACGAACGTGCAAATAAGCACAGAACAATACGCATTGCGTGCGTTAATGACCCCTAAACTGGTTAAATCCGTTTCATGCTCGGTTTGTTTCATTCACGATATTTTGATAATGGCGTAAATTTATGCAGCCGTACTTCGAAATCCGAGACTGCATAATGACTTGGTGTCGAGCTTGTTTTATGCTAAGTACGAGGATGAAAGAGCCTGCAAATGTATGCAGATCGGTTGCGTGGGAAGTGGCAACAAGTGGCCGAGACGTTGGTGCCGAAACGAAAAAAATAGGCTTTTTGGTCTTTTTGGCAGTCGAGATTAATCACGGGTTAATTAAAACATTAAGCGGCTGTACAAGAATTCGAGGAATCATGACAACATCCGACCATCTGCATCGCAAAAAAAAATCTTAGAGGTTGTGTTTATGTTTAAAATTCTGTAGGTGAAATACTTCAAAAGCACACATTTTCAGAGACTATAAAAAAAATAGTATGACAACTAAATCTACTATTTCATATTTATGGAGACATGGCATATTATTTTCTGTAGCAAGAATCTTTTATTTTATCCAAGATACATGTATTTTGTCTGTTCGCTATTTATAAAACTTAATGATGTTATTTATGATCGCTGTTTTAAGGATTACGGTCAGAGTATTTTTTATTTTTTTTTGTCTATAGGGGATGACGATAAATGCTTTCAACATAAAACTTGTATTGAAAATGCGAACTACTTATTGGATTATTGATAGTTATCAGAAATACATTGCCCCAATAAAAATAACGAAAACGTATTTACATACAAACTATTTGTCGATTAAAGTCTTACATTTCGTTTTAAAAATATCTCATTACAAGCGTTCTTGCAATAAAACGAGGTTGATAATAAAATGTCCTTTCAGCGTATAACCTAGATTTCCATCGCGGGCAGGCAAAGGGTTGTAAGGTGCAACGAAACAGAAGCGACACGCGAGATTACGCGACGCGCGGCGGCGAAACACCGATGTGGAGCCGGTGACTCATTCTTGTTTAACATAAGTTAGAAAATACAGATGTACTGATACTGTGCTACGTTTAGTGATCTTGTTTCGTGCCATGTTGTCTGACAGTGATCAGTGTAAACTGGTGTAAATCAAGAAGCAGGTGGGATATCAGTTGAGGGAGTTTCATTTACGTAGTCCCCATGTCTTTGTCTGCGACCGTCTTTAGCATTTGCCGTTTTTTGAAGGGGACTAAATAATTAAGAAATGAAGATAACCTTCGTTTTAGACAATATTTATGAATCAACAAGCTGGGGGATGGGATTTGCCCTTTACAAAAAGGACGAACTTCAATGCAATCTTTGATCTATTTAACTCATTAGGTGACGAATTTTCAAATCTCTCTCTCTTATTATCCACTTGTGTTATGTATCCAGCGATGTGGGTGTCAGAGATTTTTGTAAAGTGGAATAGAATAGAATAGAATAGAATTCATTTATTTGTAAGAATGTAGTTTTACATGGTATGATGTTGATATTTTTTTAAGTTCTATACACTGTACCACAACCTGTGGTGTACAAATATTAAATAGTTAAATAATACAATGTCATTCTTATAACTAAGTACAATAAATGTCAAGATTTTTTATACAATAAGTCTAGCATGAATTACCTAACACAATTATAAATAGATTTAACCAAATGTCCCAATGTCCAAATTAAGTACATGTCATCTTGAATTACCTACTACAATATTCCATATATTCGCCGATGTCGTAAAAACAATTATCTAATAACCAATTTGTCAGCTTTTTCTTGAACATGGGGACGGGAAGTTCCTTAAATGAGTTGGTAACTTGTTGTACACCTGAATGGCATTTACATAAACATTTCTTCTAAAAATTTGCAATCTACATTGGATTTGAACTTACAAACCTAAAATTTTCTTAGTGCATCTGCATACGCGTAAACTGGCATACATGTTGCGGCGCGCGGTGGGGCGTGTCGTCGCGATCGTATCGGCGATCCAGTAATTACCGGGCATCCACTAAATTTTCACAAACGCCCTTTATCAGATATTCAGTCAGTATGTTAATGGCACATATTCTGAATGCCGGCAGCTCGTAATCTTTTTTTCCGTAGCGTTTATACGCCTTCGAGGGTGAAGGGACAAATTACAGGCAAGTGTACCTAATACGTTTTTAAGTGTTCTTTTTCTTTTAATAGAAAACACTGTAGTTTGAAAGAAATAATAAATGAATTTCCTAGTGCAACGATATTACTGAAATATTCTGTGATTGTTTGTATTTAAACTGCTCGTATTTCTATGTACTAATAACTAGAGGGTTCCATTTCTAGGAATGACTTCGCAACAGCAAAGGCAACGTGCTATCCTGACGGAATTCCGGGAAAAACGTACAAAAGTTTGACTAGTATTTCTATCGCTCTTCATGTCATTTATTTTTAACCGACTTCCAAAAAGGAGGAGGTTCTCTATTCGACTGTATGTATTTATTTTTTTTTTTTTTTTTTTTTATGTATGTTACCCGATTACTCGAAGACGCCTAAACCGATTTGAAAAATTCTTTTTTTGTTTGAAAGGGTATACTTCCAAGTTGGTCCCATAGTCGCCAAGTCGGGATCTGATGATGGAATCTTGGCGAAATCGAGGAAACTCTTCAAATTTTATAGGATAACGTACAGAAATTTTTATATTTTCTACAACAAGTGAAGCATTTGCGTTTGATAAGAACCATTCTACCATCAGATCTGATGATGAAGCCAAGAGTCACGGAACTCCATAATGAGACAATGTATCCTAGTCGTGTTTGGGCTTGTTGTAATTGTAACGGTATGCACTTTCCATGTGAACCACTAAAAAGTGAAAAATAAAAACTTTTTTGCAAAAAGTAAAACCGACTTCAAAAAGAAAAAGTGAAAAATAACTTTAGCTTCTGAAGTCGGTGACAAAAAAATTAAATCAATCATACAAACGTCACCGACTTCAGAAGCTAAAGTTATTTTTCACTTTTTCTTTTTGAAGTCGGTTTTACTTTTTTACTATTATTTTTTCGGTAGTGAGGCTGCCTTACGTTCTTAGGATCCTGGGTTCGAATCCCGGTAGGAGCAAATGTTTGTGTGATGAGCATGGACATTTTTTTGCAAGTTATGGATGTTTATATGTATAATAAGTATGTATTTACAAACAAAAAGTATATAATTATTATGTAGTATATCAACTATCTGGTGTCCAAGACACAAGCCTTGCTTAGTGTGGCACTAGATGGCGCTGTGAGTCATATCCAGCGATATTATTATTATTATTATTGAATTTATTTACTCGGAAATTCATTATTTTCTAGGAAGCCAGGAAGCCGGCAGGAAGTTAAATTATTGCTAATATTTTTTTAAGTTACTTTATACGAAAACTGGGGCCTCTACCCTGCAGTGGTAGTCGGTTTTAATTGCATTGCGTGAATTCGTATTGTATGCTTACTTTATGCTTTATAGTTTTATGTGAGTTGTAAAAGAGCATGACGTGCCAGCTATTTTACTTCCTCATAAAATTGAATTATTGGAGTTGTTTTCTATTTTCTACTACCGTTTTGTAAAGTTTTGAATAAAACTAAAGGTTCGGTAAACTAGTTTAGTTTAGCAACTTCAGTATTAATCTACTGAGCCTTAAGGGTCCTAATAATTGTTAAATATGAGTATAGCTATTAAGTTATCTCATTCATATTTATGTATGAGAACCAGTACATATTCCCAAAATAATTCTTACAAAATCAGAGCCATGTCACTTCTGATACGACTCAAATTTTAATTGAATTCCTCTTCTTTAACTGACAAGTTTAATTAAATATAATTATTTTATTTTTAAACACCCAATATTAAGGAATATTGGGTGTTTAAAACCTTTAAAATATTCTTAAACAAGACACCCGTATGCATTATCTAGCACACACTCCTCTCATCTACTTTACTTTTAAACACGAAAAATGTCAACTCTTCCTTACGAAATGGAAGTAGTAGAAAAGTTGGCATTTCGTCGGGTGATTCATGAAGGGAACCTCCGACGAGGTAGATTTATAGTAGCTCAGTCTGAAGTCTGACGTTTATTGCACAGAATTGCCCTCGATCTGCACACCGACAATTTTGTTCCGCTGTGTACCGAATGTGTTATTTGTCACAGTGTTATGCACTTTTCATGGCAGCATTTGGGGGTTAGATGATTCTTTTCTTTTTACTGGGGGGTTACCATGACGTCTTAAACCAGGATTGTTTTATGTCATTCCAGCGTGGGAAAGAAACGGAACTATAGAGGACGTCTAGCGCTATCTTTTTTGCACTCTGGAGTAAGAAAATAAGACTACGCCACTCTACAAAGATTTATGCTTAGGCTCAGCGCAGACAGAACGGAGCGCAGTGGAGAGGATTTTATTAACGCACTTGAAAATAAACTTTAAAATTATTAAAATAAAGTGCATAAATGCTTGAACCTGACAAAAAATGCTTGCGCGTCCTCGAAGATACGCTCGAGCATACGCGATCCGTAAAGAAAATGCTCTCTGTTTGCGCTGACCTTTAGAATAACAATAATTATAAGGCCATCCATACAATATTTATCAGTAGTTACTGCTCATCTTTGTAAGAAATTGTACCCATAAAAAACATAAACTAGCATCCCACCTGTAATTCCAGAAGGGTTAGGTAAAAGTATTATACCAAATAATACATCCACTTTTCGCCAGTTGTTTAAGTCCCATGTAATAGAGAGCCTATTGCCATCAACTGGGCATAAATTCAGGGACCGTGTTTGCTACATAGATATTCCGGATGGAAAAACCCAATAACACTTTGCCCGACCTGGGAATCGAACCTAGGACCTACTACTGACACATTCAACAACACTTATTGGTCACTAGATCAACGAAGCAGTCTAAATGTATCTTTTATTATACGAGCTAATAAATTGCTCATCTTAATTAACCCGCTCCTTTTGCAAAGACACTCGAATATCAATAAATTATTGCTATATTTGTAACGTTATCCGTTTCACTACTGTATCACTTTATATTCAAAACAGTGAGTGCAGAAATATTTATTTTAAATGTAGCACGAATGTCTTTTATGCATCTGCTGCAATAAAAAATCTTTAGCATTCAGCACGCATGTCTATGATGACCACTTTATTCTACAGTGGGAGACAAAAAAATGACACCAGTATCAGATATCAGATGCACTTATCACGTAACGTCATTACGTGCCTTTAATGGCAAGGTGTAAAACCAGTTAAAATGTCTCGCGCAGGATTTGCTTAGTAAATTGCATCGCATCCATTGCACCCAGAGAGAGGCGTAAGTCAGCGCTCGCCCGGGGCAATGCAGTTATGACGTCATTAGCACGTTATGTGACGTCATAACTCTTCAGCTATCTTCCGCCTGTCAGCAATTACCGCGATGGATGGAGCTACACGTGCTCCAAAATGTGCGTTATTATTTTATTCTATAGTTTATTTGGCAGGCAGTTACTGCAGCCGTCATTTACTTAAAAGCTCCATGACATACAGCAGTTTTTACTGTATTTTTCGCTCTGTAACTTATTTCAAATTTACTTTACAACGCATAAAGTTTAACGCTGCGATAACCATCTAAATTGCGTTCAATTACGCAGAACTTTACAAAGCTGTAAACAAAGAAACACAAACAGTTTACAATAGAAAGCAAAAGGATGAATAAAAATAAAAATCATCCATATATTCAGGTGCATGGCCCAACTTGTAGACGTAAATGAGAATAGTTGGTTCAGACAATGGATTCATAAATCGCGTGATCCTATCTGCTTGTAAAACTGCTAAAATAGAAGCGCTAGGCGACGTTCATTATGCGTATTTAGTTCCATTGTAATGAATGTTCTACCAAAAGGGGAGGACATGAATATTACAATAAAGAATATCTAGTTAAGCTTTTGAAGTTGTTAAGTGGTGCCGTGGATAAACTGACAAAGTTTAATTCTTTGTTTACATTTCTGAATTGGTTTAAGTCGTACAATCCTCTACAACCTATTAAAGTTTTTGGACATAGGGTTCATATCACGTATGTTATGTTCACACATCAATCTTTCTGTGGAATTATCTGAGTAATTAAATCAGGCAACGGTGCTTGTTGTCGTGTTTCGATTATGCACTGTATTTGTGTGACGCAGAGAAATGAGAAAAAATATGAGAGGAAAGTTTTGTGTATGAATGTGAATACAGAGGAAGACAAACGAAACAACGATAGATGGACTGTGTGAAGAACGTAAGGCAGGAAAAAAGGTGTCTGATGAGATAACGAGTAATAGAGAAAGAAGTACGAAAAAGAAACCATGATTCGCCGACCCCAAACTAATTGGCATAAGGGAGTATTATGATTCGTAAGCATGAATGGTAATTGTCGTATTTGTGCAACAATAATGCTCTAAAAGGAAAACAAATCCGTTGATTGCAGGAATCATTAGACCTTTCTGAAGGATGCAAAAGCATCATCAGTACTCAGTGGATATCAGTTGGGGTCGGAAATTGTTGTGGATTTACATATTTTAGACTAGTACCTTCGACTACTACTACAACAAAAAACGATCAACAAATGTTCAGTACAAACAAAGAACAGATAACACTTAAACTGTATTTTCTTCTCTGTATCGTAATTAGCCTCAGAGGATTTCGTATTTATTCTCTTTATTTCATCTATATATTTAGAGAACAACCCCTGCAGCCATATATTTAGGTACGTGTTAGCCCCCGTAGAATTCTTTGCTATCATCTGTTTTACGTTGTCTTCCCTGCGGCGATGACCTTTCCTTTGCTGTATTTTTATCCTAAACATCCCCTAATAGACTTGAACGTTTTTCTCTCGAATTGGGAATTAGAGAAAAGGTCTTGTTGTTGTACTATTGACAATTTGCTGCCTTGTTAAGCCTGTTGCTTTGCTTTTCTATTTCGGTCTTGATCTCGTTTAAGGTACTTCAAGTGAATGAACCATTCAATCAATTTTGGAGCGTGAAAGGTCTTATCTTAAAATGGGGTAGTTACTAATTGGTTTATTCGATCAATTTACTTATATACCTATTACTCCGATAAAATCGTTGCAAAACTGAAAATAATACAAAGTTTCAAATCTAAATATATTTTAATAAAGCCTTCAAAAACACCGGCTGCTACTTTATACGTTGTCAACCTAAACGAGAATCCGTTCTATCCCATCTTGCCTCAAACTGCTCCATATCGATCTAAGAAAAACTCATACTAGTACACACATAAATACACACAGATGACTAGGAATGCGTAATCATTCCATTAAAAGGCGCGTTCCTGAGGATTTGTTGGTACCCTTTATCCTACGGGAATCCAAAGGAAAAAAAGGTCGAGTCATTTGTCTTTACTTGGAGGATTTATGTTGGGATCACCAGTATAGAGCAGTCGCCGGAGACTGGATGCTCTCGGAATGAATTGTTGATTATAATCGCCCTGTAAGGACATGTCATGTAACTGATATCTTATGTCTAAGTACAATCGTGGGTAGAAGGATTGTTCCACGTTGTATGGGCTGTCGTGTTGTTTGATAGGTAAGTTAGCGGTAGATCATAACAAAGGGACTGGAAGTCTGAATTTTGATAGCCTCTGTCAACATCATCTGCCTAGCCATTTCCCAACTATATATGTTGAGATCGGCTTTCAGTCTTACCGGATGCTCTACCAACAATGTATTTTTTAAATGAGTGTGTTACTAGTAAATAATTCATGAGTGTGTTAAAAATCTTATCTGTTGATGTTGTCACAGTTTTGGGTCAAGTCCTCTTCTAAATATGTACTACATTAGCAGTATGCCAGGACCTCCGGCTTCAGTAGGAAAAAAAACATATATCCGCTTGAATTATTTCCCTTCGAAGAATATTGCATATCTTGAAAAAAGTATTGCAAGAAACATACATGCTCTCCGAAGAGTGTATTTTAAAGTCTTTGACTTTGTTGAGATTTCTTAGTAACTGTACAAGAATGTCGTCGTTGAGACTAAATAGATGCAATCTCGTCCAAACCAAACTGCTGTTTTCTATCGAACCTTTTAGAAGAGCATAATAATAATGTATTAATGTATCAAACAAGACAATTGAAGCAACGGTCATTAAATTAGAGCCTTGATCTTACTTTCTCGCTTTTATTTCATGGCCATCATGCTCACCATTTATTTCATCACCACTGCTCTCAAAACGGTGAAGGAAAACATCGTGAGGAAACCGGCATGTCCAAGAACCAGAACCATTCGAAGACATGTGACATCTACCAAACCGCACTGCGCCCGCGTGGTGGATTATAGCCCATTCCCTATCATAGAGAGGAGGCCAGTGTTCCAGCAGTGGGAACATTAATAGGTTGATGATGATTATGATGCTCACATTATGTGGTGGCTTATCCCAGTCCCTTTGCGTCTTATACGGCTCAGTATTTTCATTTGTTATTTTTTCTTAATTATACATGGTTCCGAGACACTTCAGTCGTTTTTACGGAAATTCTTTATCCTTGTGCTTTTCTGTTCAGTAACACTGAAGATTCAGGCTCATTGTCAGGGAAGGAGTCATTAATTAAAGCACCACACCCAGTTTTCCCAGTTTAACGGTACGGTATGATGAAGACAGACATGAAGTCTGGACTGAAGACCTGTCGAATATTTTATCCGGTTCCATGTTCTGCTTTCTTGTACATGGCAAGTTTATCCCAAGATTAGCATTGAAACATATAATTGTATAAATAAAACGTATGATTGCGGGACATAGACGCACTTAGTCGGGTGTCAGTCATCATGATGAATGTCTGACACTTGAAGTATCTACCGGCTGTACTAGTTTCTGAATGGACAGGTATATCCATCGCCGTTTTAGATATCAACCACGTGGTTAGAATTTATGGATGAGGTAGTTTTCTCAAGAAAAAGTTTGTACTGTCTATGGTGCCGACATTTTAATCGGCACGACTTGGATTGCTGGAAAAAACGGATATTAAATCGAATACTTTACTTGCGGTCGGCACCTAATTATTGTAGAGATTTGTTAGAAGTTTGCTTTTTACATGCATTTTATGGGATAACATAGTGGATGGGGCACGTGGTGATTTGCCGAACTATCATATCATTATCGACACAGTCATATAAAGGGCGTAAAAACCTCTCAACAACGCTGAAAGGCACTTGTTCTCCCCGCGTCAGTGCGATCATTTTTTGTTCTACACCATACCTCAACTTCCCTTTTTTTTTAAATACAAGATTTCAATGTAAAAATTTTAAACACTTCCTCAACCCCCGTACTTTTCAATCCATCCATTACAATGTTTTTTTCACTTCTCATGCTCTAAAAGTACGCCATTATAGCCCTACGAAGCGGGATTAAAGTGACCGTTTATTCCCTAGGGAGTAAAAAGTAATTTAAAAATGGAACGATCTTTTACTCTGAAACATGGCCACAAAACAGTACCTAACTTTTTTTTTTTTTAATGGTACAAAGGTATTATTTAAATTTCGAATTGGCTTGCAAATAGAAAGCGGTTTATTGAAAAAAAAAAACAAATGAACTCTTCAACGCAAGAAAAATTATTGTTGTTTGTGTGCATCGTTGATTTTGAAAAGTATCAGAATCAGAATCAGAATGCTTTATTTGTAAACATAGGTCAAATTACAATAATGATGTTACAGATAGGTAGATCCTCTATGTTTTGCCCAGAGGCGTACAAATATGCGTAGTATGTAAAGTATGTGCAATGCCTCTGTTGCTAGCCGCTGCAGTTAATGTAGGTACTAATTATCTGTGGAGTGTGGATCATCTTCATTGCGACAATGTTGAGAGTTTGTGTTGTGTTTTAAATTGTTAATCTGTGACTGACCTGATAGAAGAAAAAAACTGACCGCTCAGTTCAGAATTTTTGTCGAGTGTATGTTCGGTTTTAAATGACTATTTTTCTCGCACTCGAAGTGAAAAGTACAGTTTGCACCTCGAGACTAAACGCCAACATAATATACCCTCGCTTTTTAATGACTCCCTCGCAAGCTCGGGAGTCAAACCACCTCGGGTATATAAT
Source organism: Xestia ashworthii (assembly GCA_950022955.1). Classification (NCBI taxonomy): domain Eukaryota; kingdom Metazoa; phylum Arthropoda; class Insecta; order Lepidoptera; family Noctuidae; genus Xestia; species Xestia ashworthii. Next base: position 13,338,530 of record OX465561.1, read on the forward strand.
GGCTTCGTTTAGTCCCTCGTTATAAAATATACTATAGTGCGTTACATTGAGTTCTACGACAAAACATGATTTTTCACCCAAAAAAAAAGTCGTTTCCCAGTAATAATTTTTGCGTAAAGTTACTAAGTTTGATATACAGAATGCTTGGTTGACGGCTTCGTGATGAGTCTGTGAGTTGTAAAATCTTGAGATTATTTAGAGATTTATAGTGTACCTAACTTCTGCTGAAAACGCCAGCTCACCGACCAAATAATGCAACACACAATTCACATTCAAACATTCCAAACTAATTTACAACTATACTCGCATCTCCTATTTCTGCATGCTGAGCATATGTACGTGCTCATGCTTGCTATGTACAAGACATTTAGTTTAAGTTATGTAGGTACATCAAACTTGAAATACTAGTCTGTTGTAAACGGACCCTCACAAAGCTCTCAACCAAAGTATCACCGAGGTAACTGACTCTACGGAAATATGATTGCTGTTTAACGAATTTTTCTTTGGGGTGGAAAATCATAGTCAATGTAACGCATTCAAAACTTTGTGGCTGGTGAATACAATGATTAGTAGGTGAAGGAGTCCTGGACGAATTTAAAGTAAAGTAAAAACATTAAAAACTTGAGACAAAGTTCGAACTTTGACTTAGTAAGGTGTCGAGGTAAGGTTCAGAACTATATAAGACCATGATAAAAGGGGAGAGCAAGTGCCTTTTGGCCATGTTAAGGCTCTTTTTACGCTTATTATCGCACTAGTGCTACTATGTAACAAAATCAAAATCAAAGCATTTATTTCAAGTAAGCCAATAACAGGCACTTTTGAATTGTCGAAACAAAGATGAAAATTAAATGTAGCTACAGTCCCAGTCACAAGACATAAAAACTGTGAAAGTACTGTAGTTGCCCATTCCCTAGCGTAGATCTCTATGGAGAAGAACAAGGTTGCAAGGCATCGTCGGTCCAGCGGAGTGCACACTGGCAAATGGTGCGTTCGATTCATCGCCTCATTACGGCACACGTGTGCCCCAAGCTCCAGGCGTATAATCAAATGGATTTCAATAAAGTATTGTTAATTATTCACCTAAGGGCATCGTGATTATGATTTGAGTAGAACTGTGTCCTCATTATTTCTTGTTTTTATGAGGTGCTTGTGTTGCGATGGATTCAAATTAGTTTCGTTGTTGCATATTTTTGTAAGCCTTAGAAGTTATATAAAACCCACCTTTTGGTTTAAACTAAATCTTGTTTGTATAATGTTTAAAAAGGTTACATAAATAATATGCCCTTCTGAAATTCTATTTATTGAATAAACTGTTAACTAAAAAAAGTATCTACTCATCACTAGAGTCGTGTATCGTAATTATCATAAGGTTTCTCGTATTTCAATATACTATACTTACATTAGTTTATTTTAGCATATTTATGTATAGAATATGTAGGTACCCATTTATGTGTTTTAATGAATGCTTACAAAATGATATGTTTGTTTTTATTTTTAATGTACTCTATCACAACGCTGTCCCATTTGACCCAAAGGTTGACTGGTAGAGAATGTCTTGTGGCAATAAGTCCGCTTAAGGCCCCAACTCAAAGGCATGCATGCAGGGCCCTGCCTGCAGGGACACTGCCAATCGCATTGTGTGTATGTATGCAGGGCCGATATTTTAAGAGGCCTGCGGAGCATGCGTTTTCAATACAAAGGTAATACCAAAATAATTTGTAAATTCTTTGGGGCTTTGAGTACGGGCCTTTGTATACCACTCTTGTACATGAAGTTTAAATAAATAAATATCTTGTTTTAATTAACAAAAAAAAGCATCAAAGTCCAACCAAAGTTATTTCAGCTATTTCCAACAAACATTTGATCATCAATTGCAAATTACACCACATAAAAATTACTAAAGGCGTGAACGCACAACACTACTCACCGGGCGATGCGTCTTTGCGTCACCTCATTACATTACACGTCGCGATTTACGTGGTCGCTGCACGCACGCTCTCGCTGTTCTCGCGTGTCGGCAAATGCAGCCGCGGCCTTATTCCCTTTCATATTTCTTTTAGCAAGTACTCGATACTAAGATATGAATCTACTATAGAATTGAAGGCTCCTGATAGCGTGGGCAACTAGGCAGCTGTTGATTGATACTTCATCAGTATTCTATTTAGTTCAACCAGTCATATAACTTGGACAGTGTTGAAATGGTGATTGAGATTCTGTTATCCATTTATCTTTACGGTAGGATCTGTTGTACAGGAAATCTTTCTATTTATGAGAAGCTAGCTAGCAGTCAATCATAACACTTAACTGTAGGATTGATGCTATTGCTCTGCCTTTATCATTTTCTTTTCAATAAAAGTGACAAATACTTACTCGTAGTGTTTTCGTTTTGAACTAGAATTGCAGCTCAAAAATAATACGGATTCTTGTGAAACGTTCTAACGAAAATTGTCTTTCAAAGGCAGGAAAACTTCAGCTTGCATGACATTACGACTTTTGTACAAATTTATTTAAGATGTTGTTGGAGACCGTATGTACCTAGAAACTATTCATAAACTAAACCTGCCTTAAAAACCTAGAAACTGATTCATATATCACACACAGACCCGAGAAATTCCTTCTCATTTATAAAACCACCCATTGTCTTCGTAATATCCAAAAAGCCTCAGGTTTTACGAGTAATCGGGAGACAGAATAGTCGAAAGAACATTAATTCCACCCAAGCGACTTTCGCTCGGCAAATATTATGAGTGGCCTTCGACAACACTCACATATGAATGGTTCAGTGTAACGAAAATGACGCTATCCCTAAGGATACCGCATAAATTGTTGAACAACTTTCTATAAGAACCTTTGTTTTATTTCAAATTGGATTTTAGCCTGAGATTTTTTACTATGAATGAAGAATTCTAGAACATGAGACAGGCCTTGTTCGCTCGTGGGTAGACGTTATAGAATATACAAGTTTTAGGGCTTTTGGATTTTCTTGATTGCTTCAGCAACAATTCACTACAAGAGATATTTCCAAACCAGAGTTAAACCATTATTATAGTAGATCATTTACCCTCTTAGCCCAAATACGTGCAGCTGAAGTGACCTTTGCGCTACCACCGCCACCGCGGTGGTAGTAGCGAAGTTCTGGGTTAACAAAATATAAAAATTATCGTGCCAGTAACACGAAGAAGAAGAAGAAGTAGACCAATGGTAGGGGAGGCCAGAGCTCCCTCAGCAAGTATATTCAGTATGAAAACTTGATAGCCAAGTAGGCAGGGCTTAGTAATAGAATGCTAAAATTATAGTAAGAAAAGTTTCAGACAGGAGCCCTTCGGGCTCAGTTTCAGTATTAAAAAAAGGCCAAAAACCAAGAACCGGCTGTTCAGCATTGTTGATTTTCATTGAATAATATGACGATTTGAACATTTTATAAGCTATTTCTTTAAAGATATCATTCCATACGATATATTCAAGATACTCGATTCGTGCTGAATTCTATAAAAAACAATGACGATAAATCATAATTTCAGATAAATTAGTGAAAGGTTTTCTATCTTGAGACTCGGCTATGAAGTTTTCTGTGGGTATCGATCTCATTAGTGGTAAAATAGTCAAGCGATACGTAAACCTTCTTACGTCTCTCATGACTCACATTTGTAACCTGTCAATCGCTACAGGGGTATTCCCAGAGCTTTTTAAAATAGCTCTGATCAAACCTGTCTACAAGGCTGGTGAAAAACACTCTGTGAATAACTACCGACCCATTTCCATTCTTCCAGCACTTTCCAAAATCCTGGAGCGCTTAATTAATAAGCGTCTAATCATGTTTCTGGAGACCAATAATCTGCTCTCTCCTTCACAATTCGGCTTCAGAACTGGTAAGAGTACCAACGATGCTGTCCATGAGCTGGTTAACTCAATCGTTGGTAGTCTGGATGATAGGATGAAATGCTTAACGGTGTTCCTCGACCTTGCAAAGGCGTTTGACACAGTCTCAATCCCTAATCTTCTAAAAAAGTTAGATCGGCTAGGCGTGAGAGGAACTCCTCTTAAATTACTGGAGGATTATCTTACTGGAAGGAAACAAAGAGTCAAAATAAATGATAGGTTAAGTGATGAGCTGACTGTCAATTTTGGTGTACCACAAGGTAGTATAATCGGACCAACGCTCTTTTTAGTGTACATCAATGACCTCTGTCAGCTCCCTCTACTGAAAGGCAAAATCGTCACTTTTGCAGATGACACCGCACTGTTCTTCAGTGGTGGTAGCTGGGACGAGGTCTTTGATACTGCTCAACTGGGCGTTAACACAGTCAGCGAATGGTTACAAAACAACTTACTGACACTAAACGTTTCTAAAACTAAATATGTAACCTTTGCACATAGAGCTAACCTCCTTCCTCCGTCAACCCTTTCTATTTCGGTGCACACGTGTTGTTCTCCAAATCCCGAGTGTACTTGTCCCACCCTCGAAAGGACTGTTAATATAAAATATCTAGGTATCATTATTGACTCACACCTTTCTTTTAAATCTCATTTTGAAATGCTTGTTCCGAGGATCCGCAAACTGATATATATTTTTAAGTCATTAAGACACTCTGCTGATCGAAAGATCATTAAAATGGTTTACTTTGCCTTATGTCAGTCGTTAATTGAGTACTGCATCACAACTTGGGGCGGCGCAGCCAAAACCCATCTCATCCAGGTAGAGAGGGCGCAGCGTGCTATACTCAAGGTGGGTGCTGGTCTTCCCTTCCGCTTTCCAACTAATGAGTTGTACAAAGAATGGGACATCCTTACGGTCAGACAAACTTTTATCTTGCTTACAGTAACTAAAAAGCATTCCCAGCTACAGTTTGACTCCAAATTAATTAATAACCAACGACGGAAGGGAAGAATCTGTCCCTCATTGCAGTTCAAATCTTCACTCCCTCAGAAATTTTTTTGCTTTCTTGGTCAATTTTTGTACAACAAACTAAATGTCACTCTTAATCTATATCCTAAAACCATCTTTTATTGTCAAAAAACAGTTAAAAATTTTCTTAAAACGCTTGACTACCAAAACACTGAGAACCTTTTGACAATACCCAAGTAGATTTTCTTCCCCCCTTTTATAAAGTCTATCCTTCTTTCTCCCGTGGCTGTTTTACATCTCATACTCGCTCCTGTTCACTCCAACATACATTCATACACTGCAACATACATTCACACACTTCAATATACATTCATACTCATACACGACACTACACTCTCGTGCAAACCAGTAGTTCTCCATTTATTTTATTTTTTTATTGTTTTTATTTTTTATTTTGCCTTTGTTTACTATCTGTTAGTATTTTTAACCTTTTTATACTGATTGTCTCTTTGTGCTCTTTTTGGTACCATGAATGATGTTTCACTATGATCGTCTTTAAATCTATTACGATATTGTTTTGCTGTGGGGGGGGGGGCCTGGTGACCTGTAACACAGGCTTCTTCGAAAGCCTACTTCAGGCACCAGTCTCTTCCAATGGTGGAATATAACCTTATAAAAAACATTGTTTATCTTTAAGAACCAATATTGTGAAGAGAGAATAAATGAATTGAATTGAATTGAATGTATCAACCACCAACTGTTACATGATGCATCATAGGTTATGGAAAAACGATGCTATTATTTTCGAAGCTGTTATACGGCATCATTATTTTTGGAAGCTATCCACTGAGGCTTGAAATTAACCTCCACATTGTCAAGAATCTATAAACAGCAAACATTGATTGTACATCATACTTATATCTAAATATTGTAGTAAACATTAAATAGTTACAACCTACGTTGTTATTAACAAAAACCTATGGCTGAATATTCAATGAAGTTCATACTTAAGGTTTATGTAGGTAAATTGGTATAGCCGTATGAGTACTTAGCTCGTAAAGTTTCTGTAAGCTAGGCTGAGCTATTGAAAGGATTACTATGTAAATGGCTGGGTTGTACTGCTAATAACTTGCGTGTAAATAAGTTACGCCTACAGTGATGTACTCGTGTGTACTCGTAGGGTAAGCTTTACGTGCCACGGGTAGTAAAACTGAACTGAGATACGCTTTGACAATACGTACCTCCGTTTGATTGATTGATTTGGTTTTCAATTAGGTACCTATGTTTTACAGACTTGTATCAGTTCAATGATTTAGTGACTATTTTCAAACTCTTTTCAGTCAGTAGGAACTTACAGAAATCATTGTAGTTCGATCCAAATCTTCTGTAGTGAAGTGGGGACCAACCCTGGAATTGCAAAAATGCAAAAATATGCAACATAAAATGATTGTTGAAAAGTACTTGAAAGTATCTAATTTTTTTGTTATTTTCAGACACTACTTCCTTATTATCCTTACCTTGAAAAAAAGAAACTATAATCAAGTAAAAACGTCCTTTCTACCGTTACATAATATGTCGTAGGCTATAGCTACATAATTCGGCTGCCTTTCACTAGAACGAGTAGGTATCATTCCGTTAGTGATACGAGACGCGCTTATTATAAGGGTAAATTGGATTTCTGATCTCCGAACATCTTAGATTTAAGCTGATCGGATTCCTGTCAACAACATTACTTTAGATGTAGGAGCGAATACATCACGAGACGTAATACGTTTGAATTATTTATTTCTTCAAGTGGGATTGCTAATACTGATCACCAATATGTCTGATAAGTGCGGTGATCAGGATACTAGTTTATTGAACTTTCAGACAGGTCCAGCATTATATGTAACCAAACATAAAATCACACCTGCAATTCATGATGGCTTAAACAGGGGTGTGCCTCAGAAGCTACTCCCACATTTCGGTTATGTTTAAGTCCTGTGTAATAGCGAGAGTAACTTTCGCCTCCAACTACAGACTTGGAAAAATGGCTGCTACCAGGAAATTCCAATGCGAAAAACCCAGTAACACTTAACTCAAACTGGGAAGAGAACCCACTATGTGTAGTTATCGGAAATCATTTGCCTTAGTTTGATACTAGGAAAAAAGTTAGGTACTAGTTGTGTTGAGTCGACAAACTCGCATTTTGTAATGGTGATTGTGATTCTCACCTCATGCCAATCAATTTTCCAAACATGCACAGAAGAACGAGCTGATTAAAATTTTCTAGAAATCACCTGGTTCTAAGAAAATTATCGTCATCATCATTATTTCAGCCGAAAGATGTCCACTGTTGGACGTAGGCCTCCCTCAAATGTTGCCACATTAAGTCACACGAGTGACTCACATCCAGCGGACTCCCGCAACCTTCACTAGGTCATCGGTCCGCCTAGTGGGAGGTCTTCCAATGCAACATCTTTTGGTTCGCGGTCGCCTCTCCAGAACTTTTCGGCCCCATCGGCCATCCGTTCTGCGAGCAATGTGCCCTGCCCATGGCCAGTTACAAAAATAAGAATATAGCTTACACAAAACCACTATTGTACTAAAAGGCACATGTGCTGCGTAAGCCTTCGGGGATCGTTACTTATGTCAATATAAAACAACTACTTAAACCCAAAAATAACATTATAATCCCCATAAAGCATGTAGTCAAAAGCATAAAACATGAACGTTTCAAAACAAAATGAATGATAATTTATTCGCAGATCAAGAGTCTAGTCGCTCTTAGCCTGGCGACAAATTAACATCTGACAAGATTAAAATTAATGCAAATGCACTTAAGTTAATTAAATCTAAGTCGAACGAAGCTCTTGCACTTAGTCACAATTGTAGGATAACTTAAGCATTTGATTGTGAGTATTACACTGACTAATGATGTCTGCACCCCTAGGGGATAGGGGTGAAGAATTTGAGTACTTTCGTTAGACTCAAAAATACTTTTGACAAAGTTTGGTCATTTATTTTGGAATACTAAGCCGTGATACAGAAAAAGTTAATCCGTTAAAATATCTTGATAAATCATAAGTAACCTAATTGAAATTGTATGTTGGATTTGCAGTCGGCACATGGGCTCTATTGAATATTAGGTAAATTAGTCAAACATAAGCAAATCTGACAGTTAAATAAATAAACGTAACAATACTATGCTCTAAAATCATAACGTTCGATTCAATAACATTAATCAAACAATGTCGTGCATTATAAGGTTTTGCAGTGTCGCAAAAATTGCTAACGGGTAAATAATCAAAACATTCAATTCGCTGAACTAAGTTGATCCCGAAATCCCCGAGTGCAAAACTAGGTCATCATTACAATCGGCGAACAACGTTTATGCAACAAATCTCCTTATCGTAGTAGAGTTAGCAGTCATTTTGCCATCAAATCAGGTAAGTAATCATAAGTCACAGAAGAGAAGTGACAAAGGAGTGACGTGAATGTGGCGCGAAGTTCCAAGATCTGTTGCAAGATACATCTCTCTTGTCTTCGTCACTTTTGTGTGAAACCGAGACTTCGATAAGTCCGTATCTGTCCTTTTAATCATCATCACTTTAGTCTACTTGTACGGTCGAACAAGCTATTTGGTTTACAGTTTAACCCACAAATTACATTGTAAAATGTAATAAACTAAATAGTTTGTTCGACCGTACACGGAAACCACTTTTTGTCAGTCAAAACAACTCACCTAAGAAATCTTCTCATTCGCATAAATGCTTTGACTCGATCTAGAAATTGAACAGCTTTTTGTCATTTTGTATCGGATGCCCTAGAACTCAACTTATTGCCAACAGACCGATCCGCGAACTTATTATTCCGTGTACAATATTGTTACAATACGATCCATGTCCCTTTGTGAGAGAAGATTGATAATGTATATTCCATAGGCGAAGTTAATTGCAATCAACCGGGCTACGTAATACGATATAAATATTTAACAATCACAGCGTTGTGATGCAAACACGTCAGCTCAGACGAATCTTTTCGGTCATAATTTAAATATTAAATTATACGACTTTTCAGTATTGATGACGTCGGACAGAGTAAAAATATATTTTTAAAGCGGTACAGAGATAAATAATTTCGTTATAGGCGGAAAATGGAATTCTTGATTCGGTTTCTGAAGTTGGCCAAATGAAATGAATATTTTTTTTCGGTGTCGCTCAAAGAGTAGGTGAATTCGTATTCAACTTTATAGTCGTCTCCCTCCATCCATTTTGGAAGCATCCCAGCTGACCTGCCAAATCGCAAGGATTTACCTCCTTGTTTCTGAAAAGCAAAAACAAACGCTGAATTAGCTGATACAGTCTAGAAATGTAGGTCGGAGAATAAAGAAATCGGTCAAGCGTTTTCTGATCTACACAAACAGTTCAAAGGAGACTTTATTTAACGAGTATTACGGTCAGCGCAAAGGTTGCGCTTGAATATAAACTGCTAAGAGGATGCAAACAAAATCTCGTTAACATAATAAACGTGTTATAACTAACTAAGTTTTCTATGCATTCACAATGCAAACACCTAGCTAGACGTACCAAGGAGTTCTAGACGAGTTGAAAGGAATTTCTGCAAGGAACATGCAAGTATGCAGATGTTAATGAAATTATTTCTGGGAAAGTAAGATCTGAGACGGGTGCAATGCCCTGAGTGCTGCCAGCAATTTGCATTTTGAATACTAACGACGGGGAGCACTCACCACGGCGACATCGCCGTGAACACTATAGAATAATAATAAAATTGAACGAAATGTAATTATTGATTAAAATGTTGCAGGCTCTACAATGTAGCGACGGGGAAACTGTTGGCCTGTTTTGTTAATGGCATTAAAAGCAACGTTATTGAAATGTTTCGCCAGCGGAAACAGACTGAAACACTTTTTATGCAAACACAACAATAATACGCCAAGAAGGTTCGACAAAAACGGGAGGGAGAGAATCCGCCCAAACACTTAACCAACTTTAAAGCAATTCTATTCGACTTCAAAACCCGGAGTAATGTCAAAAGAATAAAAAGTACATCAGTGGCTGTTAGCTGTTCAACAAATTGTCCATTTAGAAATTTTCGAGCGACTCTCACAGCCTGCAAAAACTGTTCTCAGTAGCGGACAGGGCGACTGGGCGATAAGGAGTGCTTTTATTAAATTTTCTCGCATCGCCTGACTAATGCTGCCCAGCTGACGCGTATCCGACACACTTACTTTCTCTTTTTCGCTCGCTTGCGAAATTTATACGGATTGCTAAACACTGCCGTCATATTTTCCACGAATTTACTGCCTGCGGACCATTTTGATACGTTATTATTACGAAACAATAACGTTTCTGTTAACATTACATTTCTAACAATAAGTTACTTGTAAGATAAACGTTAAAATCGCTCTAAATTAATACGGTAACTGTCTACTACAACAGATCTTCCGAAAGTTGTATTTAATCACACCGTTTCTAACTTAATCAATCTAAATGAACAACGGATTAAATGGAGCGATTTAAAATTGGCTAACATTATTGAACATCTACAATAGCGAAACGTTTGTTCTGTTCACATTAATTAAGAATGTTCGTTTTGCGAACACTACAGTCGATGGGAGGCGCGCTCAGCCCGTTCGATTCCACGAAATTCATTAATTAATTTAAACATTCATGCTTAATTATCGAACTCTTCAATTAAAAATGCCTTTTAATTTGTTGCTTTATTTATTTACTCTATTACACTCGTTAAGTTAAATGTAAATATTGGATTTTTTGCATGTAAATCTATGTTTAGTAATGAATGGTGTAATTATGTTTAACGGTGTTAATTACTTATGGGGTGATTTAATGGCGATCAAACACGTCCCCGAGGTTTAATTCAATTTGACCTTCAAGTGAGTCATTGAGTGACTAATTGAGTGCTTCATTCATGATCATTGGATTCAATTCTGAGACTCTTCACCTGTTTTGGACGTCGGAAAACCTTTTCCTTATTTATCTAGGAGACATCTGAAATTCTATTTCCGAAATATTATTCTAAAAATACCGCTTTACCCATAAACTCCAACAATGGGTGACCCGGTTTACGCTCGAGAACCAGAATTTTGAGATCGTTTCAAAGAGAATGAATTCCTTATCCTTACGTAGGCAGCTTCGTATCACTGAATCAGAAACTTTTAATGGTGCGACTCGTCAGCAATCTGTCTGCGGGACTCTAAAGAAGGCATTCTATCAGAACGTAACGTAATGCTATCGAAGAAAATGTCCTCCCGTCGTAAAACTCTAGACATTTGGTTTTTGGACAACAAGCCGAAAACGAATGACACAGCTCAAATAGATTTGATTTTTGCGGCAAAAATCCTGAAATCTAGAAACGGAAAAGAAATTCTGACTCGAGAATCGTCAGCAAGAAAATATCACCTTTCAAAGATTTTCCTACTGTATTTCTACGATTTATGTGTGCTTGATAATTTCGAAATGCACGTTATTTACCGTCTGTTTACATTGAGTAACCCTTGGAACTGTGAGTGACTGACATCACTCTGCACCAAAGGTTGATTTTGATTTTTGTTTTGTAGGTATTTCATTAACGACGTATGGTTTTATTGTGACGTTTAGTACCTACTTGTTCATTAAAGCCTGGTTCACTTTTTAACCGACTTCAAAAAGGAGGAGGTTCTCAATTCGCCGGAACCTTTTTTTATGTATGTTCCCCGATTACTCGAAGATAGCCATCGCTGTTTGAAAGGGTATACTTCCCAGGTGGTCCCATAATCATCAAGTCAGGATCTGATGATGGGATCCTGCAGAAATAGAGATAACTCTTCAAATTTTATAGGCACACTTGATGCGATTTGGGTACTTTTAGGAAGAGTACTTTCTTAAAGTAGTCCCATTTCAATTTGGTGAAGATGTGACGAAGAACTTTGGCATAGGCAACGGAACTCCTCAATAAATGACAGCAAATGGACTGGGATTGCTGAAATTTCATGTCTGTCTATTGTTTTTTACCAGTTCATAACATAACATCACGCCGGTACGCTGTGAAGGGGTAAGTACACGTGAACCACTAAAAAGTGAAAAATAAAAAAAAATTTGCAAAAAATAAAACCAACTTCAAAAAACACATAAAAGCGAAAAATAACTTTAGCTTCAGAAGTCGGTGACAAAAAAACTAAGTAAATGAATCAAACATAGGTCACCGACTTCTGAAGGTAAAGTTATTTTTCGCTTGTGTTTTTTGAAGCCGGTTTTATTTTTTGCAAAAAAGTTTTTTTTATAATTATATAGGTCAATCAAGTGGTTGTAGGGCAAATGCAAAGCAAATTACAGAACCATACGATACTTTTAGTAGTTACTGATGATCAGCGAGCTGAACTCGTCCATGCCACTCAATGAGCTACTGACGCAGTTGGAGCTGTATCTTAGAGATGTATCTAAGCTTATGGAAATGGAGTTGAGATAATGCTGCTGTCATCTATTACAAAGCTCGAACTGCTGATCCAATACGATCGCATCTTAGACCTACCGTAGGTTTATCCGAACGGGGTGATCGATAATAATTTCGTTAAATTTGTAACGGTGTGACAGACGGACATATCACGTGCGCGTCGTCTAGAGCTTGTTATTGGACAAACTTTCCACGTGACCACTTCCAATACTGCTTAGTCATATTTTCTCGAAGAAATATATACTAGCAGTAGTGTACAGAATTTTCTTTAGTTGTTACTTATTTTTAACAATCTACGTGAGAGATCTAGGTTATTGAGAGAGAATTTGATGTTTTATTTACTTGAGCTTAGTATACTTTACCACGTGGTTTGCGATCGTGATCAAATTGACCTTGAAGTTATCATTGTCGTAGTTTTGGAGGCAAGGATTCGATTTTGATTAAAAAATATACTTTCTTGAGTGTCAGAGTCTTACAACACTACTTTAGAAAGAAAGAAAACATATTTATTTACTTTACTCATAGGTAATAAGTATTCAGGAAGCTCCATACTTCTTTCTTTCTTTGTCGTGTGGTTGGTGCCTAACCTGGTGTCAGGGCTTTAATTCCGCCCATTTTCTCTGACTTGGCTCAACATTCCGTCGAGAAAATCTCTCTGGTATGATTGGTTTCCTCAAGATGTTTTTCTTCACCGAACCAACTGATGCAAGTGATCATTTTAATCAATACGCCAGCATTAATGATCTCATCCGTCGTGCTCTTGCCACCGCCGGGGTGCCAGCTGTATTAGAACCTACTGGCTTGGCACGCGTCGATGGCAAGAGACCAGATGGTATGACCATAATGCCATGGAAGTTGGGTAGGCCTTTGGTGTGGGATGCAACTTGCGTCGACACCCTTGCGCCATCCCATCTTCCTAGCACGGTTTGCTGCGCTGGGGCGGCTGCTGCAGGTGCTGAAAACCTCAAACGGCGCAAATACAATAATTTAATTGGTAATTATGTGTTTGAGCCGTTTGGGGTTGAAACACTAGGGCCATGGGGTCCGAGTGCCCACCTGGTATTTCGGGAAATAGCCAAACGGTTGGTCGACTCTTCAGAGACCAGAGGGCGGGCCTATTTTTTGGCCAAAGAATCAGCATTGCCATCCAACGTGGCAATGCTGCCAGCCTTCTGGGCACTTTTCCTGTTGGCAGCAATGTGGACGAATTTTTCGATGCCCTGTAACCCCTTTTACTTGTACATATTTTTATTTCTATTATAGTGTTAGTGTGTATATATTGTAAGTAAATATTTTGATTGGATTACAGAATATCTAAAACATACGCACATGAATCCGAAAAATCAGAGGGGGACCTACGACTTGGAAGTCTACGTTCACACCACTTGGCTATCACTGCTCTAAAGCTCCATACTGAGAAGTACTTAGATACCCAATCTTCTGACAGAAAAAAACAACATAGATAGGTAGCATAGTTAGGCAAAACACAAACACAGCCATAAAATATTGGTATGCAATTCCGCTCTTTGAATAGGATACGAACACAATACAGTTTACCTTCTTTATCTCCAACAATGTTGTGCAATCGACTCGATACTTCTTTCAAGAACATCTTATCATCGTATTGTTCACATACTCTGGGATCCTTTTACCATTTTGGGGGACCTTTCCAAGAAATGACACCGTTTGTTCCGATACTCCAGCATCTGTGAGGTTAGTTTGATCCGATTTTTATTCAAACACAATTTTATGCCAAGGACGGACCCGAGATATTGTTTACAAAGCATAAAGAAGAGAAATGAAGACTAGTGATGGAGCCCTGGCGTACGTTGGCTTGCCTGCTGTTATTGTGGGGTGCAAATTATAGGAGGAAGAGCGACGATGTCCCTAGACGATGATGATGCTGGAGAAACTTATAGTCATTTTATTATGATATGTAACCAGCTAAGGGCCATTATTGTTTTCAGTTTGTATCGTCAGCGGACGATGTTTTCTCTTTGAGTCTTTGCTTTGCTCGTGGCTAAATAATAACAGCCGCTCGGGTCGATCGTTAGGTTAAGCCGTGATTGCCGAGGTTGGTCTGTGGATGGGTGACCACCCTTACATACCGAGTTTCCTCCGTGCCTTGGAAAGCACGTTAAGCTGTTGGTTCCGGCTGTTATTTGTCCATCTTTGACAGTCGTTACAGGTAGTTAATGGCCCTAAAAGTCTGACAACCAGTCTTACCAAGAGGTATCCTATTACCCTGTACTAACTGGATTGTGGAGGTCAGATAGGCAGTCGCTCCATGTAAAATACTGGTATTCAGCTGCATCCGGTCAGACTGGAAGCCGAGCCCAACATAGTTGGAAAAAGGCTAGGCAGATGATGAGTCTTGATTGGGTGTAGAACCAGATTTCAATCACTGTTTTTGCAGTTATAGGCGTCAAGTATATCGATGGATTGTACTACATAGTTAATCATTCTTATTTAATGTTAAGTGCAGGTATAAATTATCCACTCTGAACGTAGAAATGTGTCATCGGTAACCGTTTTAGCATCCTTTCCACCCTGTATAATGAGGCTTGCTTTCTAATTCTTTAAATCACTGTAGTGTGTTTGTCTTCTTGCTATCAGATTACGATGTGGTCAATCTTCATCCACGCAATCGCCTCAGCTCATAATTGTAGCGGAGTACTGCATACGGGTTATAACAGGGAAGCAAAGTATACGACGGTGGTTCGATTTGTAGCACAATATATTTATATAATATGGCACACAAATACAATTATGATTTATGATTACTGAGATTAATTTGGATATGATTTAGATTGATCACAAAGAAAGATAAAGTAGATTATTACAATGATAAAGCAAGGGCACGCGTATCCGCAGACATTTATAACAAAGGAAGTGAGAAAGGTAACAGCACAGAGTATATAATCACGATCAGTCAATATTGACATAAGACAGCAATGTTGCTATTATAAATAAATGTTGAGAATACCATAATATATTCATTTAACACTTCCCCTTATTCTCAACATTCATACTCTATAATACTTCTATAGAGCTAACACAGAACAAGTGACTCTACCAGACTCTACCTACATGCAGACTAAACATAAACTCTACATGCAATCACTACATGCCCAATCCAAGGAGACTCTACAATGCACAATAATAATTTCAACATAAAATCATTTACATTCAATACACAATGTCAACAGTTAAAACATTAGGTACATCTATTTATCAACTTAAATTTAAATCTTTCACAAAATTATTATGTTTTACAGAGCAAAGTGCTTTTGTGAAAATATCAGCTGTCATATTACTTGTAGGAACATATCTTACACTAACATCGTACATTCGTATTAGATCTTTAACAAAATGGTATCTAAGGTCTATATGTTTTGTTCGTCTGTGAGAATATTCTTTAGCCAATAACAATTTCTGTGCGCTTTGGTTATCATTATAGATAACTATACTAGGGCGTTTATTGATAATTTCACACATGAAATTCTTAATAAAACACAATTCTTTCGCTACATCACATATGGCTACATATTCTGCCTCTGTACTGGACAAGGCTACGCAACGCTGTTTCCTAGATTCCCAGCTAACGACATCCCTGCCCAGCTTTACAACAAAACCTGTGTAAGACTTCCTATCCGACACATCATTTGCCCAGTCAGCATCAGTAAAGGCTTCAATATTTAAACTATTACTTTTGTAAAAACAAAGTCCATGATCTATAGTGCCTGCCAAATATCTTAGAACACGTTTGGCAGCCACCCAATGACTGTTATCAAAGTTTGTCAAAAATTGACTCAGCTGACCAATACAAAATGTTATGTCGGGCCTGGTACATACAGATAGATACATTAAACAGCCGACCAACTGTCTGTATTGATAAATGTTATCATCTAATGGCTCTGATTCTGACTTTAACAATTTACTATTCACTATCATAGGTGTGGAAACAGGTTTACAATCAAGCATATTAAATCTCTTAAGTAAACGTTTTACATATTCTGCTTGGTCCAATTTTAAAACCCTTTCATCTCTAGTCAGTCTCATACCTAGACAAGATTTGAGTGGACCTAGGTGCTTAACTGAAAAATTACTTTCTAACAATTTACACAAGTTTTTAGTATCACAAGTACTTATAATATAAAAGTCGTCGACATACAAGGCAATAATGGTGAGTTCCTTATTATTTCTATTCACATACACACATGGCTCACTCTTATTTTGCATGTATCCGTTTTCAGTTAACAATTGGTGCACTTTCAAATTCCACATTCGACTGGCTTGCTTTAAACCATAAATACATTTAGATAAAAGACACACCTTATTTGCATCAGAGACAAAACCTGTAGGTTGCTCCATATATATTCTTTCATTCAAGTCTCCATGTAAAAATGCCGTAGTTACATCTAAATGTTCAATCGACATATTATAGTGGTGTGCAAGGGAAAACAAAATACGCATTGTCGAATGACGTACGACAGGAGAAAACGTGTCGGAATAATCAATTCCCTCTTTCTGACTAAAACCCCGAGCAACTAAGCGAGCTTTAAATCTATCAAAGTTTCCCGAAGTATCATGTTTCACCTTGTACACCCATTTACATTTCACAATATTGGAATTTTCAGGCCTCTCTACTAATTTCCATACTTTGTTTTTCAATAATGAGTCATACTCATTCCTCATAGCAATTACCCATTCATTACTATTTGAAGATGAAATAGCCTGTTCGTAGGATTGCGGTTCATCAAATATTGAGTTGGCAAACATACTCATTTCATAATCGCCATACCTGATAGGTGGTTTACCACGATTACTACGCAAGGAACGGCCGCCGACAGTCACAGGGACCTCCCCTGTACTAGTCGTGCCTCCTCCGCGCGCCAACTCCTCTCCGGAAGATGCTGGTTGCGCCTCCAGCTCCTCTACAGAGAGTTCTCTGTCTGGCACACTGCCGCCAGATTCCGCATCTGAAAATTCATACGAAAAATCATAAGTATGATTCATTTCACACATTGATTTATTGTTTTCACAATTAGATTCATTATTACTATTATTCATTATGTCACTCTGAATTGAATTATTAATATCACAGATGGATTTCTCATTACAATTTGTTTCAACTTGACCGCTCTCATTACTAGAACATTTAGAAACCAAACTATCAGAATTCAATTCATTAAAATATTCACGACATACAATTAATTCATTATTATTACTTTTCATGTCAATACATTTAAAATCTTTATAAAATTTACTTTCAACAAAATTAACATTCCTTGAATAAATGACCCTTCTTGGATTGGATGGTTCAACAAGTCTGTATCCTTTTGTGCTTTCTGAGTATCCAACAAAAATACACATTTTTGCCCTAGCATTCAACTTACTTGTACGAGTCGGCTCCGGCACCAGAGAATAGGCTATGCAACCAAAAACACGAAGATGATCCAGGTTCACCTTGTGACCAGACCACATCTCCTCAGGCAACTGTCCCGCTAAAGCAACTGTGGGGCTACGATTCTTTAAATAAATGGCAGTCATAATAGACTCCCCCCAAAAACGCTTGCAGAGACCAGCTTGCAACAGCATACATCTAGCCTTCTCCATAATGATCCTATTAAGGCGCTCGGCCACGCCATTCTGCGGAGCACTATACGGTACTGTCAATTGGTGAAGTATACCTTCCTTTTGTAGGTAAGTTACAAACTCCCTACTACAATACTCACCACCGTTGTCAGAACGCAGGCACTTTATATGCAAACCTGTCTGCTTCTCAACTAAGGCCTTAAAAATGATAAAATAGGAAAATACCTCGGACTTCTTCTTCATTAAGTATCCAAACGACTTCCTTGAAAAATCATCAGTGAAGGTTAGTAGGTATCTTGCACCTCCCCAGCTGTCATCACTCATCGGACCAAGGACATCTGAATGGATGAGCTCGAGTAGCTGACCAGCACGTCTAGCTTGCCCCTTGGGATAAGCCTTGGCCACAGGCTTCCCCTCAAGACAGGCGGAACACTGCTGAAGGTCATCTTTGTCAGCCTGAAAACAAACATTTCGTGCTGTATTGTTCATTAGAGCATTCATCCCATTCATACTAAGATGTCCCAACCGCCTGTGCCATAACTCAGGACTCAAATTTGACACAGCCAACTTTGCAGTCTGTGATCCCTGCACTTCATGTAGGGTAGCCATCGACTGCTCCTGATTGCAAACACCTTTCAACCTATACACCCCCTTGTTTAAATCAGCAGACATAATGCACCGACCATAAACTTCACATTCATCATAAATAAAACAACCATCCTTTTTAAAAACAACAACCAAACCACTCTCACATAATCTACTCACCGACAGCAAATTCTCTGATAGTTGCGGAATATACATGACATCATTGAAAATCTTTAGACCACCATTCATCCATACTTGCATAGAACCAATCCCAGAACTCTCCAATTTTGCCCTCTTGTCAGCACAGTTTACCTTTGCTTTGTTATTTTTCAAATTAACAAACAAACTTTCACAATTACACATGTGTGATGTCGAGCCACTATCTACTATAAAGTCTGTTTTAGTTGACGCATAAAAAGTTGAGGCTGTCATAGTCTGCTCTTCCTTAGAATGTTCTTCCTTTCTTAGCCGCTTCAACTTGAAACACTTCGACTTAATGTGACCCGGTTTCTTACAAAAGTGACACACAATCGCTTTCTTGTTTTTACTGTTCGCTGCAAATGCAGTAGTGTTCGAGCCGCTCCCGGTACCGTTCTCAGTAGTATTGTTTTTCCGGTACTCTTCCTGAAGAAGCCTTGCACGAACAAGTTCTGAAGATAGTCCACTGGTGATCGATGCAGTCTCCAAAGCCGATACTAACGTATCAAATTCTTGAGGTAGGCCGCTTAAAAGTATTTCCGCAATCTCAGCATCTTCCACTAGTTTACCGATGTTGGCCAACTGCTGCACCAGCGTAAACACATAATCAATGTACGCTGTCATATTCGCGAACGTCGCAAATTCAACCCGATGCAGCTGACGAAGTAGACTCACCCGTCTAAACAAGCCCTTGTCTTCGTAAACAGTAGTAAGCTTCTTCCAAGCTTCTTTTGCAGTTTCAATTCCGTACAATAGTTGAAACAGTGTCGGTTTCACGCATAGTGATATCCGTGCTAATGCACGTTGTGATCTATGTGGATCGGTGTCCTCCCCGGTCACCGAACTCCACAAGTTTTCTAACACCAAATAATTCTTCATGGCAAACTTCCAAGTTTGGAAATTCGAGACACCCTCCAGTTTCTCAAATCCACCAAGTAAGCCATATCCCGACGATCCGCCCGGCATGGCAGCTGCGGTGCCCGCCGTAGACGGCGCCAAGTCATCAGTCGCCATGTGCACAAAAGTTAGGTTAAGTTCTTGAAATTTCTCGAATCGAATACCACCGTACTCTAAATCCACTTCTAGGATTTATCCTGGTCGTCCTGGGGACCTGGGCCCATAACCTGTAGCGGAGTACTGCATACGGGTTATAACAGGGAAGCAAAGTATACGACGGTGGTTCGATTTGTAGCACAATATATTTATATAATATGGCACACAAATACAATTATGATTTATGATTACTGAGATTAATTTGGATATGATTTAGATTGATCACAAAGAAAGATAAAGTAGATTATTACAATGATAAAGCAAGGGCACGCGTATCCGCAGACATTTATAACAAAGGAAGTGAGAAAGGTAACAGCACAGAGTATATAATCACGATCAGTCAATATTGACATAAGACAGCAATGTTGCTATTATAAATAAATGTTGAGAATACCATAATATATTCATTTAACAATAATTTACACACTTCATCAGAATTTGCATTCTGGGCGGCGCTAGCGGGACTATCCCGGGAAACTCTCCCGCCGGGACACTATCTGAATAGGTATGTATTTCTAAGTGGTCTTACTCTGGCTCCTAAAGATATATGTACGTGTAATTGCTTCTGCTTCACTCAAATCACTTCAAGTATTTTGTTATAGCTCTAATTGTATCCATTTATGTCGAAACTATTCATCCTGTTTTACGCTATCAAGGTTCACAACTATACTTAAAATGTCACTTACGGGATGTCTTCCGAGGTTGTTATTTATATTGAGCTCCCGATATCCCGTAAATGACATTTAAGTTAATTCATCCTGGTTGCTGAAAATATTAATTTAGTTCTAAAGGTTAGGGTGGGGTCTACGTTTAAGCCCACTTGTTCTGGGAAATAGGTCTAGTTTATTTCAGTTCTGAACTTATAAAGTTTCCAAACTTTGTTGTATATGTAACAAATAGGTGGCAACATGTGAACCGTTTTCAATACCGTAGTCGGAAAAAAATGTCATTTCGGTTGATGGACAATTTCTTTGTGGCTTCAAAAATTTGCTGTGAAGTACCACAATAATACAATTTATTTTTTTATAGGATGCAGATCAGACTAGGTACTTATTGACCAGTTCAAATAGTACAATGTGGAGTACATCGCCAAATTCTATTGTATCAGATAGTTCCTCCTATTACTCTTTTCAACGTATTTTCAGTATTGTTCCGCGGATATATTTTGTTGTTTTGCTACGGGATGTGTTCTACTTACAATATGGTGAAAAATCGTCTGTTTACCGGGTTTCTAGCCAAGAAACTAACAAAAGCCACTGTTCTGTGTGTACAAAAATTTACTTAATAGTATTTGGCAGAGGGAACCACTCGGTTGGAAGAGTCCAACCGAGTGGTTAGATTATAAAAATTACTGGAATAACGAGCGGTTTCCAGAGAAATTGTTGAGTGTTTACGTACTTGCTAAACTGTAGCGTTTAAGGGTTGGGTTTTCATATTTTTGTTCACGTTTAGAGAGCCTAAAATAGACTCTTTTTATGAGCTTTTTAGTCTAATAAGCTTATAGTATCTTATATTAGCGCATTCAATGATGTATGGTGTAAGAGACATCAAAGAGAAAACTGTAATATTTTACTATGCAATGTGTGATTCAGATCAGATCGAATTCTTGGATCCGAATTATAATTCGAATTCTGTTTGTCTTCTTTCCTTATTGCTGGTTAAGTATTTTTAGCCTTTTTTTGTGTAGTTAGAGGCGGAAACATCTAAAGACGGATAGAAGTAAGTTTATTTACGTACTTTTATTACCAGTAATTTCCTTCAAGATTTACTTACGTGGCACACAGTATTGGATGTTTTACTAGTGTTTTATAGGAATTGCGTGTTTTTTCCGGGCTCAGAATATTACTAGTAGGATAATAAAATATATAAGGAAATAAAATGAAAGATGAGGTCATGTCAAAACGTATAGAGAAAGAGCAATGCACTTATTATAGTAGTTGAGTTTTAGCATCGCAATTACGGTCATTGAACCACATATACATTATTTACCAAACCTCCTCTTTTAAAAACAAATACAAACTTATTAATAAACCTCTGAATCAGCATTAATTGTAATCCTTGACATTTTTCCACTAGAGAAAATATAAGTACATGGTTTATGGTTTAGTGTGTGTAAAGATTTATTAGGGAAAGGTTAATGCCCGCTACCATGCTATAAGAGTACACCTTTAGCTCGTTTTAAGTTCATTATCGCATTGGTTTCATATTTCATTATAAAACTTAAGGACTTACACCAAATCTTGCAAACTAGGTAAACCAGCCTTTACCAAAATCAGAAAGTAAATAGAAAACGTTATTCACAACCAATACATTCGCTCCGAGTGCATCTATCCATTCACTGGAAGTAATATACAGTTGTCGCATCTCATTTGTCCTCAATTCATCTACCACCCATCAGGGAACTACCACATCGTTCCGAATTTGGTAGTGAAGAGATTTACATTTAAAGCGAGTTCCTGCCGCGACGTTATCGCGACTTCGCGGCCCGGCTGAATGTCCCCCCGACAAAAAAGGTCCCATAGAAAAATGGGCGAGAGCATTTTTTTTGGAAAGCCTGGCAACCCTTTTAGACGCTGCTATATTAAAAAGAAAGACGTATCTTCGCTGCCTTTGTGAAGCATCGCCCCCGACACTGCTGAAAAAGTGTACCTACCTGTTATTTTCGAGATTTAGGTCAAAGCATGTAGGTAGTTTGCTGAAGTCGAGAAGAACAAGAAGATTCGTAATACACGTAACAGAGCATTTTCTTTAAAAAATATTTTTACAATTATTGCCAGTTTTATTTTAAAAAGGTTGTATAAATTAAAATTTGAAGGAAAGCACGTTTCTTGAAAATGATATTTTCATTGAATGAAAACAAATAAAAAAAAAAAGTTGCGGTAAGAATGACAAATAAATGGTTCTTCAGGATAAAAAGTAATCTCAGAAACGTTAATTTATTCATATTTTCGTTCTGTTGTAAAATGACCTCAAAAAATCACAAAGCCCTATAATTTTTTTGGTATGAGCTTTCATAGAATTCAATAATTCTAAAGCTCATTTAAAACAACGCAAGTTATCATTTGATGTTCTAGCTTACCTACATCAAACGCTGTGTAATAAGCATGCTCATGGCAAAATTAGCGTGGTACATTTTTCTCGCGCATTTGCGTTCGCGGGCCCTTCCAGAGTGGTATCAAAATAAAACGCCTTACGCTTGGGCACATTTCAAGGGAGTTCCCTGGTTCCCTGCAGCCCGGCTAGCATGGGCAGGGGATAAAAATTTTATCCACCGTTTATTTCCACTTTTGTTTGAATTTTGTCCCTTGTCAGTGGAAATAACCGGTGGATAAAATTTTTATCCCCTACCCATGCTAGCCGGGCAGGTAGTCCTAACTTCAAAGCGGCTTACAAACGGACGCCCCTAGACAACATTCGCTAATTCACTTTGATGTCACCCCTCGCGCCCCTTGCTACACCCCACCCGGTAACGAGAAAACGCGCCTTAAAACTTTAAACTCAGCGCGATGTAAAATATTATTAAACGAGCGCAACAATTTTCTAATATTTTTACAAACGAGAAATTGTTTTCAAACTTCTTTGAATAGGAATTTTCCCGACGCCCAGTTGAAACAACAAAAAAATCCAGCGATTTTTTATTAAGTAATTTAAAAAAGCCGAGTTAGAAACATCACTTTGAAGTTTGAAATATCTTTGTATTTGAAAGTCCAAAAAGTATCAGAATTCGTTTCTCGCTATGTTATTTTACCACATTTGTGTTATTTTTATGGTTTGTGATGAAATATTTTCCTCAAAAGGTTTTTCAAAGTATTCCAGATTCATTAAGAATAAATATATAGGTAGGTATATTTTTATCTTCCTACTTTAACATTAATACAATATATCTGTGCCTATCATATGCTGGTGCGACCATAAACCAACCATCACGCTATAGACATGTTTCTCCAGTATCTATGGTCTCCATACTATACACATTCGGATACACCCATTGTTAGCCGATAAAGGTATTAGGTGGACAACAGTGTCATTCGTGGCTATTGAACGTAACCTCTACTACAAGGTCCTATGAATGCGTAAGTAGAACTTAACTAAATTGGAAAATGAACCATGGAATATGCCGCTACATAATTACCTAAAATAGTAGGAATTCTGAACCAACAACTTACTGTAGAATAGCAGTCATAATGCACATTATCGCTTGACGTTTAAAGATGTTTCCGAAGTCACTGATAATGCCGCTGAAGAGGACAAGTTCTGACCTTACCTGAAATGAATCATCGAGACGACGTAGAAGAAGAAGAAAGCAAATCTCAAAGCGGGATATGACGTCACAATACATGAGTTTCACGTCATTCGGCCTACAGTATAACAAGAATAATAATTTTCACACAACATACTCAATACAATATAACATTCGAGCAATCGCCCACATCAAAGATAAAGCCGTCGAGATACACTCCCAAAAACACATAAAACAATATTGATATTAGCATATGAAACCCTGGACGCAGTTAATACATATTAACCTTTCAGCAATATTGCTTTGTGAAAGCCCAGCGGTTACAACGAGCTTTCATAACGTAGATTGAAAACGATACAAAGCAACCGCAAGAACGCTTTGTGGTATATTTTGCGTCTCTTTTGTTTACAACTAAACTGGCCAACAAAGTCGAGGTCGCTTGTTCATCTAACAACGGACATACCTGTGGGAGACGTACCTATCTGTGGTAAATACTTGTGTCTTAGGTATGCTTAGTTTTAATGAGGCATGTTTGAAAGCGGTTAGTTGAAAGTATGTGCGGCTTTGTTGATGGAAAGTTGTTTGAGTTTTTTTATCCGCTGTCAGCAAAGCTTTAACTTTGCTGAAGGTAAAATTTTAAACACCATTTAATTTTCTCACGACTGTAGGTAAACGAAAATCTAATCTATTTCACCATTGTATAATCCTTGATTTAGCAGTAAAACGTTGAATACAGAAGCGATCACAAATAGCCGGTTTTAGTCGCCCGAATAGTTTTAGTAATCTGGCTAAACTCTATTTGTAAAGTCCGGTTTTTTAATCGTTAAATGTTCGCACTGCCATGCATCCTTTTATCTATTGGCAATCAAACTAAACTATCGAAGTAAAAAAACTAAAATGCTGCAATCTGCAATGTTAGACACGCACACAACCATTATTTGGATTCGCAGTTTTTTACACGTATCTGAAACAGTATGTTTTTTGAAAGAACGTTTTTTTGCATGTTTTGGATTCTTTTAAGAGTAGATTGTATTCAGATATCCCCTATTAATACTGTGCGATATTTCACAAAACGCAAGGTAATCATGACACAAATAATAATGTCCCACACTGAATTGGAACTAAAAGATAAAGGCACTATTAACATTCCTAGTTGTCTGGCAAAGTTAACAGACATTCGCGCCTGATCACAAAGAGATAAATTAAAGTAGGCTAATCAAATCAAAGATTTAATAGCTACCATTACGCCACTAACATTACTAATAACATTCACAATCGACTTGTGAACATGTGTTTAACTTGTCGCAATTTTAATGGGTCTGTAGAACACGTAATTACCAAGGAATCTACCCGCCGTTTGTGAGTTAAAAGGGCTCTGTATGCAAATGTTAGGTGCGCAATGTGTGACTATGTTGCCAGCTATTCGCATTGTCTAGCATCCTAGTTACGACTCTATTATCTTCAGAAAGTAAGGAACACCAATTAACATCCTTTTATGCTGTCCCTACTTCAGTCAGTAAAAAACGGGTTTCGCAATACTCGACAACTTTCATTTACCGCTCGCGAATTCTTCTTTCAACGAGAGTCCACCTTTTATTTTGGTTCACAAAGACCAACTTTTAGTAGTTCGATGGCATAATTATTGTTGTAAGTGGGTAAGGAGTGATGCACACTCATTTGCAAGTGTCCGCGGCTAGATTACGTTTTGACATGTCTTAACAAACGTAACCAGTTGAACGGGAGTCCGATCGATTTGTTTTATTAATATAAAGATTACTGTGTGAATAACGACTCTGCTCTCTAGCTTAGTTACGAACAGAAATAACTTGAAATTGAATCATGATAAATGGTTATTTTAAAAGGAGTATGTGTCATTCTACAAGTTTGTGTTTACGAAATGTCCTGTGGTGTTTCTGTACTGTGAAATATACTAGCGAAATACTTGGGAGGTAGTATGGAATAGTTGCAACTAAAATATATTTATGTAAGCATTAAAAGCAAATAAGTCAGTGACAGCATAAAAGCACAAACATTTCTAAGCGGACCATAGAATGGGAACCACAGCACAAGCGTACAGACGCGACTAAAATTGTTATCAGAATTCCTGCTTTGAGCTTCTTTAAGAGTACCTGAGACAGTTTCTGTATAAATGGTATGTTCGTATGAATATGTTGCTGGATTTATTATACCGAGCAGTTAGAATTCTTCGCATCTACTTTTGGCAGAAAAAATAATATGGTTTGTGTCAGAACACACAAAATTAAATGCTTGTCAAAATATATTTTTTGGACTTCTGGGAATTGGAAAAAGATGCATTATATTATAATATCTATCATATATCGGATCCAAATTGGTAAGTATCTTTACCAATTGCATTTTCAGAATCACCAATATGTTTGTGATAGAATGCTCTGGATAACACTACACAAATCTTGTTACAAAACGCCTAAATTCCCTTAAACAAACCCATTGTTAGCGGAGGTACGCAAGCAAGGCGGTGTTAGCGGCAAAGCAGGTGCCACCTCGAGTTCCATTCAATATGGCCCTATTGTACCATTATGGGTAATCGAGATACATTTAGAACGAGATGAGGTGTCGAATTTATTACTAATATTGCCTTGTACGTGGGCTATTTGCTATTATTATTGTGCAAGTAGTTTTGGTATTGGAAAAAGTATGATGAGCTCAGGTGCAATGTGGGGGGTTTTCTGTAGGATGTGGTTTTATATCGAGTTAATGTGGAAATATCGTGAATGCCACAGTTGAAACAACAATTTGTTTGTGGAAAGGAAGAGCATGCTTTCAGACCTGTTATCCCGGAAGATTAAGCAGAGGTGTAAATAATAGTACAACAACATGTCACCAGATTCTTAAGTCCCATGTAAAAAGGGGCGGGCCTATTGCCATCAACCGCGCACAAATCCAGACTCCGTGGCTGCTACTGAGAAAATTCCAGATGGAAAACCCAATAAAAATGTAGCTTGTCCGAGAACCGAACCCCAGGACCCCATGTTCAGCAGTCATCTTGCGATCACTAGACCAATGAGGCAGTCGTTGTTTGGGAAAGAAAGAGCAAAATCTAAAAAAATCAGAATATGCATCCACTGTATTTTGCACTAAAACTTTACGAAGGTGAACTTAATGACTTTCTTTTTCCCATACCATTTTTTCAACTGAAGTCGACTTACTAACGTTAACCTAACGTCTCATTATATCATATACAACGTGTAACGTTAAATGCGCAAAACCTGAAAATAGTTTGATCATAATCACGAGCAGAATCAATTAAACCACTTTTTGATATCGGTCACATTTTTCAAAAAATCTTCATTAAAAATGTTGCCATGTCTATTTATTAATAGGTCAAGCCATGACGTGCGCAAACCCGCCAAAATAGGTAAACAAAAAAACACAAATGCTTGTCGTCCAATTTAAATTTTCTCATACGCGAGATAATAATAGTTCTTGCCAGTAAATCTAATTACCAGTTAAACTAAAACAGCACATAAAACCTTTAACTTTTTTAAATGTTTTTTTATTCTCTCAGAATTAGGTCAATTGAATTAAAAATCATTTCAAAATCAAAAAATCAAAATCAAAGCATTTATTTCAAGTAGGCCAGTTACAGGCACTTTTGAATTGTCGAAACAAAAATGAACATTTAAAGTAGCTACAGTCCCAGTCACAAGACATAAAAACTGTGAAAGTACTGTAGTTGCCCATTCCCTAGCGTAGATCTCTATGGAGAAGAACGGGCAAGAAACTCCATGGACACTCTTTTAAATCAAAATATTGTTACAAAATCTTGGTTACATCATTCATGTTGAGATGGTATATTATGTGAGAACAATGTAGCAAGATGTGCACGTTAAAAGTGTCCATAGCAAAACAAAAATAAAATACAACTCAAAAACAAAATAATTCAAATAAACCATGGCGACTAAGAGACTATGACCAGTCACAACTGACAGCGCCCGTTCACGAACATGACGCATGGATCAGCACCATTCAGCTCAACCATTTTGAAGGGAACTAAATGGTCCGACACACGCGCCACCATCAGCGAGACATTTGAGAGAGCATGACATACTCTCAACCGCCAGGGCACATTCAAGTCAAGAACTGCCGTAGGTTTCCAGTGAATGATAGCTTTACTAGTACATAGTACTCACACAATATAGGCTATGCGATTATATAATACTAACATTGAATCTATACAATGCAAAGATAAGTTTGTACAATCTTCAGCAGCTCCAACAATACCATTTAATGCTATCAATTTTTGCGCCCCTGTCCATGTGGAGCAGGACCAGCATTAAGCCAAGCATTTTTATCAGCGATATAATCGCTCAACTTGTAATATGCTTGTTTACATAGTGTGCGTTTAACGCATGTTTTAAATTTCGTCTCATTCAGTTCAAGAATACTTTGTGGAATTTTATTATAGCATCTCAAACAGTACCCCATGAAAGATGAGTCTACTTTAGCGAGTCTAAAGCCTGGCTGAACTAGTTGGTCCCTATTTCTAGTACTGTAATTGTGTCTGTCACCTCTTTTACCAAAAAGATGCAGATTTTTTCTGACGTACATTATATTTTCGTAGATGTATTGGCAATGAACCGTCATGATGCCAATATCCTTAAATAGTTCCCTTAGAGAATCGCGCCTACGAAGATTATATATGGCTCTGATGGCTCTTTTCTGCAGAATAAATATAGACTCAACATCAGCAGCCCGTCCCCATAGCAAAATACCGTAAGACATTATACTATGGAAGTAACTAAAATAGACCAGTCTAGCGGTATCTACATCAGTGAATTGACGGATTTTTCTAATGGCATATGCTGCTGAACTTAAGCGCCCCGCAAGCGATGTTAAATGAGAACCCCATTGTAGCCTTGAATCAAGCGTAAGCCCCAGGAAAACAGTTTTATCTACGAATTCGAGTTTCTCTTTATTCAATATTATCTCACAATCACTACTTTTAACATTCGGTAATGAAAATCTTATGCATTTAGTTTTCTTTTCATTCAATACCAAATTGTTTGCTGTGAACCAATTTTGGACCTGAAGTAGGGCATTATTCACTTCATCTAGATTTTGGGCCCGTCTATTTATCTTAAAAATTAGGGAAGTGTCATCAGCAAATAGCACCATATTTTGTGGTTGGTTTTTCAATAAATAGGGTAGATCATTTATATAGACTAGAAAAAGGAAAGGACCCAATATTGAGCCTTGCGGAACCCCCATTTTTACTTTCAAACCCTGTGAATTGACACCATTTATTTGAACATGTTGTTTTCTATCACTCAAATAAGATTTTACCAGGCTAAGTGCAAGTTTACCTAGTCCGTAATGCTCCAGTTTCAAAAGTAATGTGTCGTGATTTACGCAGTCAAAAGCTTTGGAGAGGTCACAGAAAATTCCTATTGCGTCTTGGGACTCTTCCCACGCAGCAAAAACGTTCTTTAATAAGGTTACACCGGCGTCAGTTGTACAACGTCCCTTGGTGAAACCATACTGTTGATCATGTAAGATTC
This sequence comes from Xestia ashworthii, assembly GCA_950022955.1. Lineage (NCBI taxonomy): Eukaryota > Metazoa > Arthropoda > Insecta > Lepidoptera > Noctuidae > Xestia > Xestia ashworthii. The sequence goes on from OX465561.1 coordinate 13,368,042, forward strand.
TGTTGGTGTTAAAATGATAGAGCATTTGATTAAGCATTACCTTTTCAAAAACCTTGCTAAAAACTGGTAACACGGATACAGGTCTATAATTATTGGCATCTTTACTGTCCCCGGATTTGAAAAGAGGTATGACTTTACTGTATTTCATTAAATCAGGGAACACTCCTTGGTCTACACATGAATTAAAAATTAAAGCTAAGTACGGGGCTATGGTCTCAAGTATAGATGTACAAACTTTGATAGACATTCCCCATAGATCTTCGGTCAGTTTGATTTTAATTTGCCGGAAAGCTTTAATAACTGTCATAGGGTTAATGTGTTTAAATTTAAATTCAGCCAGGCAGCCAGATACATTCGCCTTTAATAAGCCAATTGAGATTTCAGGTGAGGAATTAAGGGCCTCCGTAGTTTTTATTGGTATATCGGTAAAGAAATTTACAAATTCTTGAGCTACTTCCTGATTAGAGCTTATAGGACCACATTCTGTATCTAATGTATAGCTATTTTTACGTATTTTCTTTCTGTTAGTCTCGTTATTTATGACTTTCCAAACGGTCTTTATTTTATTTTCTGCTGTTTTGATCTTGTTGCTAATGTGCAGGGCTTTAGCAACCTTGCAAGTATTTCTAAAAATCTTTGAATACTTAGCAACATACTTGCTAAAAGTTTCTGTGTTTATAAAAGTCTTAAGGCTGTAAAGCTCAAATAGTCTTTCCCTACTTTTTCTGATACCTCTAGTTGCCCAATCACTAAATATAAATTTAGGGCTAATACTCTTTGTCTTCTTTTCAAAAGTTTTGTTGAATTCCGTGTGAACTAATGAAAAGAAACGGTCATACAATTGATTTATATTAATATCCTCTTGGCTCATTTCACATAACTTGTTCTGTAGGGAAATATTAAACCTATTTAATTTGCAAGAAGTTATAGGTCTAAATTTAATCTGAACATTTTGTATTGGAGTTTTACACCTAAAAGTTACAGTTTGTCCGCTATGGTCAGACGGCAAACAATTCACTATGGCTTTATCTAAATAATCACAATTGCAGAAAACATTATCTATACAAGTAGCAGAAGATGATGTTACTCTAGTAGGTTCTATAAAAGTGTTGGACAAATCAAATGACTTAAAAAGATTTAATAACCGACTGCTATTTGGATTCTCTTCTAAAATATTGATATTGAAATCACCACAAATAATTGTAGACTTATTACTGGCTGCAAGTTTTGCCAGGACATCTTCCATTATTGATTCGAATAAGGAAAAGTTTTGATAGTTTGGGGGTCTGTACACACACACAACTACATGCTTATCTAGCTCAACACAGGACAGTTCGACGCAATGTTCAACCGAGAGACCTACTATGTCATTACGTTGCTTATATTTAAAACTATTTTTTATTAATATTAGGGAACCTCCACGAAGCATAGTTTTACGGTTAAAGCAGCTACCCACCATATAGTTCTCATAATTAATAAGCATTTGGTAATCCTTTAGCCAATGTTCAGTAAAACAAATAATGTCAAACTTACTACTTTCTAAAAACAATTCAATTTCTAATAATTTGGAAGAAATGCCTTGGATATTTTGGTGGAATAATTTTAAGGTGTTCTGCTGAGGCCCTTTTTTACTAACTAGTTGAGTGCAAGAAGATACCTTGCTGTTGGTAGGATTAACAATAATATTGTTAATGGCACCTTCCGTTGTCTCACCTTCTAGTTTAAATTAATATATGGAGTGAGGCCGGAGACTCCCGTGCCATCCTCTGACAACAAGACCCTATCACTAATAAACCCTAATTGAGAATTTTCCACGGTGACAGATGGATCCTCTCCAGTACAATGTGTGTAAACATTTATAGCACTAGTGCTATATTCATTCGTGCCAGTCACCTGAACATTAGTAGAATTACTAATTGTCGATGTATTAATAATATAACTAAACTTAGACATACTATTTATGTCTGTGTGAATACTATAAGATAATAGCCGAGCTATTTTGTGTCTACATACAATAGGTAGATACACCTTACCCCGTGTCGACTTTAGTTTACCAACAATAGTGTTGATATCCAGATATATAAGTCTGTCACTATAGTGACCTACTAGAAAATGAATATGGTTATTTAACATATGTATATAATTGTTTTTCCTATTACCCAAATTTTCAAAATAGGGAAAAGCACACAATATGATTTTACTACATTTTAACTTTAACAACTCGGATACACAGTCAGTGATATCTTCCTTTTTAATCTTAGAACTATTGCCTACACATATAGTTATGGTGGTACTAGGATCACAAACGGTTTTTGTCGCAGATGCCATAACCTGTTTGTAGGTAGACCCTGGCATACAATTGTTTTGAGTACAATAATTCAGGTTATTACTAATTAATTTACCTAGCCCCTTACCCATATTGTCAGAGAACATAACCGAAAGATTACAATCATGATTATTATGCGAAATAAAATTACCACTCTCAGGCAGACTATCATGTGTAAAATTATTTGATTGTTGGTTCGGTAAACTGTCCTGAGAGAAATTCTCAACCTGGGATGGGTCCTCCATTACCTCAGGCTGGATATTGTCATGGTTGGTAACAGTCTGACAACTACATTGACCCATTACCAACTCATTTGCTGCAAAAATATGTTCCCTAATTTGGTTCTGAGATATCATATACCTACTAGAAAGGGAACTTAGTGAATCCTGAAGTACCTGTATTTCAGACTGTAATTGCTGAGTATCAATTTGATAAATTTTTACACTGTCTTCCAATTTTATTTGATAGTTGTTTAACTTATTTACTAAATCAACACGCTCTTTCCTCAGTGGAATATATTTGGAAAAGCGTTTTTGTTGTTTCCTAAATTGATTACATTTTTTAATTATTCTATTCAACTTAGCATATTTTTTTAATTTGTTTTTGCTAACTGAATAATTTTGTTTCATTAATGAATCCTCTGTCAGATCAATAGTTATTAAGGAAGGGGGGTTTAAATTATTATTATTGTTTAATAATTCATTATATAAGAGGTTTGTTTCTTTAGCTTGTGAACATGCTCTTTCTTTCTGTAACTTTATTATACAACTATTGGCATGAATTAACTTATCTTCTAAGTCCCTAATTTTAAATAAAGCCTGCTCATATAAATCACTACAATTACTGAAACCATCCGTGACCACCTTCAGTTGATCCCGTTCATCCACATTTGGGGTGTCTGAGGTTTTGCGCATTTAATGTTACACGTTGTATACCCTTTTATATGTATACTAGCTGACCCGCGCAACTTCGTCTGCGTCACATAAGAGAAAGAAAGGGTTACAGAGATTGGGTCGTAAGCCCCTATAATACAATTTTCAAAGAGCACATCATACACATCCTTTCGCATAATGAAAATGCGCGCCCGGTGCATGATCATTATTTTGCTGCGGAGTTATTTAAAACGGTGTAAGTATCTCCTAAGATATGCATTGAAATCAATTTACGTGCAATACGAAACGCGTCCATCAATTCTGTTAATATTGTTGATAGCAAAATTTGAAGTAGATTGGACCAAGGAATCACATTCGCCCATACAAACTTTGCCCCCCACCTTTTCACCCCCTTAGGGGTATAATTTCAGAAAATCCTTTCTTATCGTATCATAGGCATACGATAAGAAATGATTTTCTGAAATTATTATACAAAAAATACACCCTCCAAGCTTCAGATTTCTACAATCTGCGGTAAAGGCTGTGCGTTGATCCATCACAGTCCTTCAGGACAAAGCATTTTTATTATTTGTAGATAGTAGGATTTGAACTCGTTTGTATTTGTAACTTTTCGGGTTTTATGTCTGATGTACACTCGTATAGTCTACATTTTCTTCGTAGTATTATTTTATTTGTAAATCCATTCTCCTGCCCTTATCCCAATCTATTTGGGGTCGGCGCAGCATGTCTTCTTCTTCCATACTGCTCTATTTTTCGTCATCTCATCAGTCACTTCTTTTCTTACCATATCCTTCTTAACACAGTCCATCCATCGTTTCTTTGGTCTTCCTCTACTCAAATACCCATCCACATTCATACCCAAAACTTTTTTCACGACATTTTCCTCATTCCTCCGCATCACATGCCCATACCACGACAACCGAGTACCACACAACTTTTCAGTCACCGGCGCCACTTTCAGACTTCCTCTAATATACTCATTCCTTACTTTATCCATTCGCGTAACACCACACATCCCCCTTAGCATTCTCATCTCCGCGACATGCAGATGCCTTTCATTCATCCCTTTTGTGGCCCAACATTCTGATCCATACAACACAGCAGGTCTAATCATTGTTTTATAAATCTTCCCCTTAAGTTTTAGGGGAACGCGGGAGTCGCAGATCGTTCCCGTGACCTGCCGCCATTTCATCCATCCCGTGTTAATTCTGTGCTTTACACTACGATCTATTTCGCCATCGCTTTGCATGAGTGAACCAAGATACCGAAAGTCGGAGCAGACAGGAAGAGACGCGCCATCTAGCGCTATGGCTCCAGAGCTGGAGAGACCGCCAAAATCGCAAAACATGTATTCAGTTTTACTTCTGCTGATTTTCAAGCCAACGTTCTCCAGTTTCTGTTGCCATTTCTCCAGTCTGCTCTGGATCTCAGGTCCAAAAAAATCCAGGTTGTAAATACAGGGTGGAAACGATTAACCGGGCAGAAAGGGGAGCTTCCTTAACCGTTGAGTATTAGAAACAGGGTCGATTGGCATCAAAAAATGTTTTGTGTAAAATAGCAATTTTCTTGCTAACTGTACTTTTTTTAATCTGTGAATGGGGATCAAAATTTCACGAAAAATTACGGATGGTTTCCTAAGACCATTTTCATGTAGCTGCAACGGTTAAGGTTTATCATTATTGGCATCAAAAAAATTGTTTTGTGTAAAATGGCAATTTTCTTGCTAACTGCACTTTATTTTTTAATTAAATCTGTGAATGGATCAATATTTAGCGTAAAAATTATGGATTGTTTCTAAGACCTTTTTCGTGTAGCTGCAGTTCCCCTTACTGCCCCGTTTACCGTTTCCACCCTGTATTACCAACTACTTATACCGAGGAAAGCCGATTTTCTTGAGTTCCGCTATTTTGGGCGTATTCACTTCAAAAATCAAATTTCAAGAAAATTGAGAAATTATATTTACCTGTATTAGATTTGAAGTATTTACAGCAACTTTTAAAGGTTTATACTTCATTGGATTTTGTTCTATGAAGGATTTTGGTGTATGAAGTTTATTAATTTTAAACACAAAACCCTCTTTTTTACGTCTCTGGATGAAATATTTTAAAAATGCTGAAACAGGTATTTCTTTATTTTTAATAATAAGTATTTACTCTGAGTTTCATGATTCTAGAACAATCTAAAAAAAAATTTTCATACAATCTTTACCCCCCCTTTTCACCCCCTTTTTCCAAATTTTTCCATAATTTCTATAGCCTAAATGTTATTCTGAGTTTATTTAAATATATTAGTGAAGTTTTCATCAAAATCCGTCCAGCAGTTTTTACGTGATGCGCGTTCAAACAAACAAACAAACAAACAAACAAACAAACAAAAATTTTAAAAATGGTTTTAATATGTTCAGTTACTTATTTTAAGTCACCCTGGGCGATTTTTTTTTTTTTATCTTCAATGTACAGATTTTTTGGTCTCAACGATTTTATTATATGTATAGATTTATGTAGTAACTTTATGATCCCAAATTCCGTTGGCCATGCCTATAAAACTGAAAGCACTTTAGGTCATAAAGTGTCCCCTGGCCTTTCATTGGGGATGTTTAGAGGGGTGAGCTCGCTGAGCCCGATATCTACATGTTTCGTAAAGACCTACACATTTTTGTGTACGGCTATCAATGCTTTACTACATGACCGTTTAAGACATTGTTGGTTTTTACTTTTTTAGTGGAGCAATACTGGTGAACTATATTACCCTGTTTTATTTTTACAAGCCTTTTTGTAGTCTGGACGCAAATCTATTTACTGATTTGCAAATTATTTATGAATTTTATACTTTTTATTCAGGAGTATTTAGAGTACTTCTGCATTTGGGGTTGTATCATGTACAGATGACGCCGCGTAGGCGCTACGCCACGTTATTATTGTAATGAAACTAGTGACAAATTGAAGAGGCTTATTCGGTCCACGAACGCTCATGCCTTATCACCTAACTTGCATGTGAGCAGTTTAACATTTTTATATATTTATGTTGTAACATTGTTGTTTATTACGTTTTACACACATTTAATTTTATTTCTGCATTTGTGGTCAAAAAAGACTGATTGGCTCGTGACCACAGCCGCTGAAATGTTCGCTTTTATTGCAATGTCAGAACGTTAACATTTTTGGTTTATTTATAGAACCTTTATTTTGTGTGGTAAGCCTATCTTTGTACATAGATAGGTATACGTATGGAGTCATAAGCTACCCACGCGAGTCGTAAAAGTTGATTGGCTTAAGGATTAGGTTCCCTACCATACAGTAGGTATGTCTGGTTACCTACAAGGTCATACACATGGGCATTCATTTACCTGCTACCTATTGACGTGGTTTTCACACATACTGGAATATGATTTTTATTTTCTCTTCCGCCAGTCTTTGGCTTGTAAAATGGCGACTAAAATCTATTGAAGCCCAGTTAAAGGCGACAATTTGACGTCTTCATCATCTGCATAGTCTTATTTACCTAACTATGTTGGGGTCGGCTTCTAGTCTAACCCGATGCAGCTGAATATCAGCATTCTACATGGAACGACTACCTGTCTGACCTCCACAACCCGCAGTTTGGGACCAAAGTCCCAAATAAAACATGTACCCTCTTATTGGAACTTTACTACCAAAGATCATACTTACTCGTACACAATACATAGTCGTGTACACTCGATGCTCAAAGTTTCGCAGCATTAGCAAGCAACTTAGCATAGTTACGTACGAATATGTGTGGTGTGGTGTACAGCTGATGTATTTACGACGCACCCGATTCGACGTGTTGTCTCATCCGCGTAATTTAATCGGCATTATGATGCTGACTTTGTAATTAATTAACTCTCTATATACTTTATATTTCGGAATTTACGAGACTTGCTGCAATATTGAAATACACTAAATGACTGTAGGAGTTTCTGCTTGCGTTATTTTGAACTGAAACGACTACAACATTTTGTATGGAGTTAATTTAAATTTCAAACTGCTCTGAAAACGGTCTGACTGCATTTTGTCTTAAATACCTGTTGCTTTTCTCGTTGCTAAGATTTAGCACCTACAATTGTGAGATACCTTCCTTTACATACTTTAATATATTAACTGCTACACAGTAGAATTTGATTATGTCACGTACTTACATAAAAAAACGCCTTCCTGAAAGTCGGTGCTTGTTATTATTTTCGTTTTTCCACCAACCATCTTTTTCGCAAACCGCCATACAAATATTATGTTCGTTCTTTGCAATATTATTTTCATAATTTACGACCCCCATGCAATGATAAAATAAGCATTTTATGTATTCAAAAGGTCCCATAAGTCATAGCTGAATTCCCCATAAATGCTTCGTCGATAAACCATAAAATGTTTATACCTGCCAGTCATGATGTCTGGCGTAATGTTTATACATTGTTCTGTGGATATTATGTATTGTGATGGTTACCGAGTGAGGCTTGATGCACACGAGTGACACGACTTCGCGACAGAAGAGCGATTTGGTCAACTTTATCACTTGGTGACATCAATGCAAAGTTGTTAGTAGTTATGGCGCCTATCTTCCAAAGGCAGATGTACTGTTTTGATAAATTGGTTTTCGGAGAATACATTCGTTCATGAGCTATCAGAAAAGTATGAGTTTAATATCCTGAATGGCATAGATTTCTCACAATCGGCACTTTATGGTGTAAAGGTGGAACATTTAAAGGAAAACTTTAAAAGTTCGATTTCTCAAAAACCACCCAGTTTGGTCCCCAATGCATCAGGGTCAAAATTGTTGCAAATAAGGTCTAGTTTCTCCCATTTCAAGGCATGCACGCATTTAGCAATCACCCTGAATTTCTTGACGGCATGTAAAGTCAAGTCAGAGTCACTTTGGCGGGATAAAAACTCAGACGCCACGTTGGGCACTAACCACACAATAATGGAATGAGTGGATGCATAAACGGTGTAAACGGCCCCTTTTCGAAACCATCAACAAAGCAAAAAAACCAAAATCACAGCTCAAGCTAAGTAACTTTACGCTATAATTATTGCTGAGAAACGACGGTTTTTTTGGGATGAATATTCACGTTTTATAGAAGGACTCAATATAACGTACTCAGAACATTGTACTGATAGATGCATGTACGGAGTTCGTGGAATATTTAAAGTAAACTTTAAATACTTCCTTCCTACCTAAAAAAAAATAAGCTGTGTAAAGTAATATACAGCGTGTGTCCAGAAAAGCGGTACAACCACCATTTTCCAACATACTATGGCGAATGGCTGCTAAAAGTATCATGTGTGCGTACAACCTAAACTGTAAAACCGTTTATGACCGGATCATTGTGGGGTATTCAGTCGCATAGGAAGCTATTTAGTTGATACTACAACCGCTAAATGTTTATGCGTTTAGGCCGAGTTGATATCGTTATCTCCCAACGTTCATGTTTTGTTTTTAACGACTTTTGAGGTGGGAGCGAAAATTCACACTGAATATTTGAATTTCATGTTTGGATGCGGTTTTAAAACTGTTATGTGGATGTTTCAGGGTAAAAATGCTACTTGGTATTTGAATAGACCAGTTTCATTTACATGCATCGTTTTTCCACGGTAGTAGAGCAAGTGGAAACTAGTTTTCGTGCTACGCGGTTCTTACTTACTATAATTAGTGCCAGTTAAGATGAAAATATCGGTCAATGCTCTTTCCCTAGTATTTCGTCGTACGAACCAAAACAAATTGACCATGTATGTATCGTTTTTTATTACAAACTAGTTGAAGATCACGATAGATAACGATTCAAGACTTGAATAGGCTTATTTTTGGTTTTTAAAGTTATGTATGTGTATATGTTCATTGGATACATTTCATGGCCACCACCTTGATAACTACCTGGTATATTTGCTGTCTGCCTGGTTGACTGTTACTGAGAAATTCCTGACGCAAAAATCCCAATAGCACCTTGGCCGACCTGGGCATCGGACCCAGAACCTCATGCTTAGCAGTCGCGCTTACAACCTCTAGGTATTGGGATTTTTGCGTCAGGAATTTCTCAGTAACAGTCACGGAGTCTGAATTTGTGCCCGGTTGATGGCAATAGGCTTGCTCCCTATTACATAGCAACTCAAACATAACTGGTCAAATGTAGGTGTAATATTAGGACGTACACCTCTGCATAACCGTCCTGAGATGACAGGTTGTACAATGTTATGTTACATTTGACGTTTCAGAACTGCTGCAGCTTTCGTCTGAAGCCTACGATTCAAAATATTAACTTTCACCTATCGGGAGAAATTAAAAGGGAGGAGGTCGTGGCTAAATAATAACAGCCGCTCGGGCCGATTTTTAGGTTTAGCCATAGTCATAGTCATAGTCATAGTCATAGTCATTTATTCATTAACAATTAATTGTATCTGAATTTAAACACAAAAATAACACAAGTACAGTAAGACAATTAGGCACAATTAAACTCATTAAAATAAATTAAATAAAATTTGATCCATATGTCGACATGTAAATAAAGCAATAATAACATTCAAAATAATAACAATAGAATAATAATTAATAAGATATAAAATTGATAGATTAATTTAGTTCATTAAAAATACTAATATTACATTTATAGTTAGATCAATAAATCAAGATGAACAAACTCCAATGAAATTAAACATGGTTTTTTTTTTTTTCAATAAATATAAATTATAATTCAATAAAATTACAGCTCTTGTACCGAATACAGACACTTATTCAACAGGAATTCCTTTAGTTTTATTTTGAAGGTGCTGCTGTAGACAGCACTTTTTATGTCCAACGGTAACCTGTTGAATAATTTTACGGACTGGTATCGTGGACTGTGTTTAACAATTCTAAAGTTATGACTTGTTCCATTTTTATTCTTTAAGTCCAGTCTACGGGTGACTTCTCTTATGTGCCGTTCTTCTACTGTTTCATAGTTTTGAATGTATTTGGCCATATTGCTTAAAAGTACCAGTACATAGAGACTTGGTACTGTAAGTAAGCCTAAATTGATAAAATGCTGTCGGCAACTTTCCCTTTGTGAGATGCGGACCATAGTACGAATTGCACGTTTTTGTAGTACGAAAGCTCTTCTACTATTATATTCATAACTGTTACCCCAAAAAAGTATACTGTATCTAATTTTTGACTCCACCAACGCAAAATATACCATTTTTAACTGTTCCATGCTGATTTCATTACGCAGGGCTCTCAGAGCATAACATGCAGACGAAACTGATGCATCAATAGCTTTTAATTCAGGTTTCCAGTTTAACAGTTGGTCAATATGTATACCTAAAAATTTTACTTCGGCAACTAGCGCAATTTCGACTTCGTTTATGGCAACATTTAAATTATCTTTGTTTCGGGCTGTAGTCTTAAATAACATTATTTGAGTTTTTTTACTATTTATAACCAATTTATTTGCGGTGAACCACTCATGAAAAGCTTGTAGCGTAGCATTCACCCTTTCCGTCAACTCTACCATGTCATTTGCTGCCACTATGGCATTTGTGTCATCTGCGAAAATTACTAATTTAATGTCCGGTAAAATCGAATTTAGATAATTAATCAAGTCATTTATAAATATTAAAAATAAAATAGGTCCTAAAATAGATCCTTGCGGGACACCTGTCGATATGCTTACAATTTTGGATGTATACCTTTTCTTATAATTATTCTGAGTTTTGTCAATTTCAACGTACATCCGCCTGTTTTTTAAGTAGGAAGAGAATAGTTGCAAAACATTCCCTCTTATTCCATAATGACTCATTTTAGTCAGAAGCAATTCATGGTCAATTGTGTCAAATGCAGAGCTCAAATCTAGGAATATCCCTGCAACCCTCATTTTATTATTGATTTTGCTTATCACATCATCCAATAACGTATATATGGCGTCTGAAGTGCCAACACCCTTTTGATACCCAAATTGTCTATCATTTAAAACTTTATTTACTCGTAAGTGTGCTAAAAGTCGAAATTTAAGAATCTTTTCAAATAATTTAGATAGCAATGGTAGTAGAGAGACAGGTCTATAGTTTTTAGGATCAGACTTACTACCCTTCTTATACACAGGTATTACTTTCGCCATTTTTAGTTGTTCTGGGAATATAGCCTCTTTTATACATTTATTGAAGAAGTCAGATAGAGGCTCGGCTAATACTTCAATGTGCTCCTTGAACAGACAAATTGGAACTTCATCATACCCACAGGAATGTTTATTTTCCATTCTTTTAACTATAGTACAGATCTCGTCCGGAGAGGTAGGAGCAATATGCATGTCACTACTAATCTTGTCCGTGTATAAATGAAGTAATGCCGTAGCATGATCTCCTTCATTTCCGTTAGTAGCACCTTTATAGTTAAATTGATTTACTAGTAAATTTGCTATTTCCTCTGGATCTACTACAATTCGTCCATCAACCTTAAACCTAAGTTCCCGCTGAATCATTTTATCTTTATTAGTGCATTTATTTACAACTTTCCAAATTTCCCTACCCATATTTTTTGATTTATTTATTTGAGTCATTATAGCAAGCTTTTTAGCTTTAGAAACAATCATTCTATACAGCCTTACGTACATGTTTTTGTATTTTAAAACACTCGGTTCTAGATTATTCCCATTGCGTGCACATAAAAAGCGTTTCATTTTGCTGGAGGTACGTATCCCTTTAGTGATCCAGTTTAATTGTGTTTTATTTTTTAGATTAATTTTACATTTTTTCTTTCTGTAGCTATTATGAAACACTTTATAGAAACATTTAAGAAAAGTATTAATACCCATATCGGCCCAAGATTCTTTTAAAATACCCTGCAAAAACACTCCACTATTTTTAGTGTTGAATACTCGTTTATCTATTACAATAAAACGATTATCATTCAAAGCATTGGATCGATTTTGCAAATGAACCTCGGCAAAGATACCTGCATGCCCGTCGGCCAAACCATTGTGATCTACCTCATCACCCAATACACATGCATCTGGCAGATTGGTTATGATGTTGTCGATACATGAAGTGCTATTGTTACGGATAAATGTAGGAGAATTGATTAGATGTCTAAAATTATAACATTTTAACAGACTAAGGAATTCCGCACTTTTTTTACTGTCTACTAGTAGATCAACATTAAAATCACCGCATATTATGCATTTCTTATTGAATAAATAGTCCAACAACTTCTCCAATCTTTCTAAGAACTGTTCAAAATTTTTATCTATAGGATTTCGATAGCAACAACAGATATAAAGACCCGTGACAGTATCCTTAGCACCACATACTTCAAAACATTCCATTTTATATAATTTATTGATTGGTTCACAAATTTCGGTCTGTCTATCCACATGCCCTAAGATTAAGCTACCGCCTCTTAATTTATTTTTTCTCGTGTTGTAAGCTACTAACTTATAGCTATTTAGATTAAAAACCTTTGCAGTGCTCTCATTCAAGAAGTGTTCACTAATACACACGTAATCCAGTCTTTTACCAAGAGTTTCCACATAAACTTCTAATTCATTTTTCTTGTTCATAACTCCACATAGGTTTTGATGGTAAATATTAAGGCAGATATATTTATTGAGATCAGATGAATGTGTCTGGCCATAAGTATTAATAGACAGTTTAGGATCGAAAAAAATCGTTTTCATCTGTCTGTGTGCCAATGCTACCTGTAACCCGCCGCATTGATACAGTTTCATTCTCTGTCTGTGAATATGCATTATTATAACATTTTAATACATTACATTTAATTTTAACATAATCTAAATAATCATTTCTGTACTTTAAGCGTAGTATTTCCTTATGGATCAGCCTACTTGCTCTCACTGTATTTATATATTTTGAAGCCATTTTATTACCAGTATAATTCAGATCCAGTGGCAGAAATGACGTATTTTCAAAGTTGCTACATATCAGTTTCAATGAATTATTGAGCATATTAACATTGAGATACTTGTTTTTATAGAGTTTGCCAACTAAGACGTTTGTGTGTTTTATTTGTCCCAGAGTGTAATACAAAATTGACTGAAAATTCAGAGGATTAAAATCATTAGAACCCCCTAGTATTAATACGTAGTCTGAGTGGGTAAACTCCTTACACATATCAACACATAAACTTACTGCCTCAGCCATAGGGGCTCCTGGTTTAACAATCGAAGTAACTTGGAAGGAATTTCCTAAAAGCTCTTGAAGCGCTCTCCTCATATCAAGTCCTGTTTGGTCAGCAAAAATATTCACCTGATGTTTTCTAGCGATTGTTTGACTTGTTTCTGTATTTGGTCTTATAGTATTGGTTAAACTTGAGTGTTTTTTTTCATGGTCCGAAATATTACTTATATCTATGGTCAAAGTTCCAACTGTCACTGTATCAACTATTGTCCCCATTTCAATGTTACCTTGATCTGCAATGGGTCGATAAGAAGGCTGGTGACTTATAATTGTGTTTTGTAAGCCACATTCTGATGTGAGGGGCTGCCCGAAGAAGCAGCTTAAATTGTAGCTTTCGTTAAGATTTTTCATATCACTGCCTGCGTTTAAATCTATTTCTTTAGACGATGTTCTTGTTAAGCCTTTTCTAATACCAAACGACCCATATCGCTTTCGATATTGTGGTGAATAGAATCTGAGAGGCGAAGCAATCGATTTGTCATTCTGATATGGTTCCAAAGCGCCAACAGATTTGTACAGATTTATTTTATGTTGGGCTAGTGATAACTCTTTTTTTAAGACACTATTCTCAATGTTCAAACTGTCTATCTCAGAGTTTGCTATTTGTAGTTCCTTATTTAACATTTCAAGTTTATCGTTTAGTTCTGTCATGTCATTTCTCATAGTAACGTTGTTTGGTAAACTCTGATATGATATATTTAAATCAAAGTCACTGTCATGCAGTCCTAAACTTGAACGGCGACCTCTTTTTTGAGTATTAACATTTTGCATAGACTCCATATTTCAATTATTGTGTAGGTAATTATCACACAGTTTCGATAAACATTCAAAAAGTATTCCGGATGGCTGGTCTCGAACCCACGACCATCTAAGAAAGTCGCTCACTATGTCGGCCCGTTCAGTAACGCGCCACCGTAGTCGATACAATAGTGTTCGAATTTTGACCTCAGTTGTGAAAGGTGTGCGCAGGCGACAACGGGGACAGCGGTGGTTAGCGCGGGAGGTATCGAGCACTCCGCGGGTTGTCGTAGGTCAGGGACCAAGTTCGTTAATTCACTTTTCAAATTTAAGATTTTTTTCCACAGTTTAATATTGATATAACTTTGCTCCACCCAAGCGGATCACCATAGAAACTTCACAGTTCGATAGGTCACTTCACTGACTTTAGGTAAACCGTATATTATCAATAGAATTTCCACTTTTTGCCACTTAACTTATTTAAAATCTGAGGAGCAGAAATAACAACAATGTGTCTTTGCCAATAGCGTACGGCGAAAGAAAAAAAAAAAAAAAAAAAAAAAAAAAAAAAAAAAAAGCCGTCCTTGCCTATATTGGTCTATGGATGGGTGACCACTCTGACATACTGAGTTTCCTCCTTGCCTCGGAAATTAAGTTAAGCTGTTGGTCCCGGCTGTCATTTGTACATCTTTGGCAGTCGTAACAGGTAGTCAGTGGCCCAAATAGTCTGACAACCAGTCTTACCAAGTGATATCGTATTACCCAGTATTATCTGGGTTGTGGAGGTCAGATAGGCAGTCGCTCCATGTAAAATACTGGTATTCAGCTGCATCCGGTTAGACTGGAAGCCGACCCCAACGTAGTTGGGAAAAGGCTAGGCAGATGATGATGACCTACCGGGAGAAACTGGTTGGGAATTTTCGTGTTTTTCATGAGTGTTGTTAATTAGGTGCCGCTGCCAATTATCTCACTTGTGTATCAAACCCTAATCAGCCGGGTAACTTCCCTCTAACCCTGTCTCAAAGACAAAAAACATAAATACGTACCCACGCAGCTAAGTATGTGAATAAAACGTTATATTAATGCAAACATTCGCACAAAACAGTTTGCACCCTTAAAACTTGGAGATCGTAGTGAAATGCCAGCAGGTGTGGCCTGAAGCCCTTGCCGTTGTAGTCTGAGACATGTTGACAAGTGATGAGCTGACAGCGAGTACGATAAATGTTTCAGTGGATTTATGTGCTGTTGATGTTTATTCCGACATTGCTGTTGGACATAGAAACTGCAATGTCAGAAGATGCAGAGATATAGGTACAGATTGAAACTAAGTTTTTTACCTTCTCTTTGGCATCTTTTTTCAACGTACTAAATTCAATTTTTTAAGTGAAAACTTCTTTAGGCGCGTTGAGCATTTTTTAAGTGAACAAAAATCATAGAACTCGCGTGCTCGTCACGTACGCTTTTCGTAGCACTCGTAGCTATCCTCTACGGGGAGCCGTAGCGGATCACTTTGAGTTTTCACTTCTATCGGCAGTCCCTGCCCGCATATTTGTTTTCTCATTTTTCATTAGCTTGTATGTCCCACTGCTGGGCCTCCCCCATATCCAGGTACTCTTCTCCTGCGCCACCGCCTTCATGAAACGCGTATAGATCATCTCGCCACCTCTTTGGCGGCGCCGTCAATTCATCGTGTGAAATTCCAATAATTACTTTATTTTCGTCTGGATGTTGTTACACTAACGTGTTTCTTTGTTGTTTAAGTAGTAGTCTGTTTATTAAATGCAAAATTACTTGGTCTAAATAACTAATTTTCAATAATTTCAGTGTAGTAATCTGGGGAAACTGTGTTTGGATTAAATTTTAGGAAGTTAAATAAATTCAGACTCCATACTAATATTATAAATGCGAAAGTAACTCTATTTGTTTGTCTATATGCTACCTTTTCACGACTAAACGGCTGATTGGATCGTAATGAAATTTGGAAAGGAGATATATTTCCACCTGGGGAAGGACCTAGGCTATATATTATCACGCCAATAAGTTACGAGAGTGAGCAATATTGCTTTTTGTCATTTTTTTTTGCATATGGCGCAGACGAATTTGCGCGGGTCTGCTAGTACTACATTTATGATATCAAGTCGTCATTGATACCCATCAATGACGACTATCGTGTTATGGCAATGTAGAAATTTTCTTAAAGGCATTTTATAGAATGTCAGAAACGCAGGACACAATTCACAACTGTTTTAATTCCGTGGAAACAACGAAACATTATTTCATATTTCCTCTACAGCAAACCCACACATTTAAACACATTCGTTTGTTTCTTTGACGCTCGTGTAAGCATACAATCTAGTATCACAGACAGAAACAAAGCAGTGAACACACAAACAACACAGCTGTCAAATGAAAGTCCCAGATCTCGTTACTTAGACCACACACATGTTCCCTTGTGGTCCAGTTTACAGCAGTCCTTTGTTTTGAGGCGTCGCCCGCGGCCTGTCATCAGCCGTTAAACGCCGTCGACCATTCCCGTGTTGCTTTGTTAATTTCATGCCAGTCTGAATTCGTCCTTGGGCGAAGCGGTCTAACAAATTTATTTTACAGCTGTGGCGTAAATTGCGATGTGACGCGTCTGTGTGTCTAATTGCGGGCGAGTTTGTTTTGAGTTCTCCAATGGTGTTTTTGAGTTGGGGTTAAGAAGCAATAGTTTCAAAAATTTTATTCAGTAGTGTTGAGAAATAAATAAATCTGTGATAGGTTAGGCAGAAGTGTATCTAATAGTACAGCTACATTTCGCCAATATGTTTGAAGTCCCATTAGGCATATCGTATCACGACGCCTGCTTTCGAACTATGACAACTTTTTTGTTATTTCAAGTAATCGATAGCACGATGCCAACGTGAGGTGAGCCTATTGCCTTCGACCGGGCACGAATCTAGACACCGCGGTTGCTACTGAGAATTTCCTAATGGAAAGACCTAATAACACTTTGCCTGACCTGGGAATCGAACCCAGGACCACTAGACCAACGAGGCAGACCAGATAGTTGGGAAATGTTTTCAATTTTCTTACGATTACGGTCAAAGAACTCTTTCGAAGGTTACCGTAAGCTTCGATAAATCTGGTAACCCAAATACTGTACTAACTGAAAAAACAAAAAAACAAAAGAAAATTAAATTAATCTAATTGGGGGCGTCGGCCACATGTGCCTCGACCACTGGGGGCCTAAGCCACGGACCCAAATAATATTGTTTGAACACCTAGATATGTTTTTGGTGCACGTAAAGATCGCATAAGAAATGTAGTCCATTCTTTCGTTGCCAACGTTCGACGCTCTCATTAGATTAATAGTTAAAAGTAACAAGATTGTTACTGTTCGTTTTAATTATCGAGATTGCATCTTACTTCTAGTATTCAGCCGTGTACTTCTTTTCTTCTTTACAACATAATTATTATTTACTTTTAAGTGCAATGTGCAATGCAGAAGGGAGTCGCCGCCGAGGGAGGCCTAGAAAACGCTGTCGTGTGTGCAAGACTGGCCGGAAAAACCGCACAGAGAGAAGAATTGAAAGTCAATTTAGCCATGATATAGGCCTTTTCCCATGCCCAGCAGTGGGACAATATAGGCTAAGAAAAAGTACAATTTAGGTACTGTAAGCGACTGTAACCAAATAAAGAAACCTATTTACCAAGGTAACTATATTAAAACTGTTATTAACTCTTAATTACATAAATACACCGTGTTCTTGAGATTATACATTAACTTCGGCATGTTTTTTTCACTTTTAGTGGCAATAAGTAAAAACATATCGTGTTCATCTTAGATTATAAACTCATTTTATCACAACACAACACAAAATGCCTCTAACGTCAAAAAAAAAAAAAATCAGTTTCTGTCTTCTAAATTCAGTTTGATAGTTTTGGTTGCACAAAGTGGCAACATCTCTCAATAAAGACTCATTCTCACAGCACAACATAATTAAATTGGTTAAACTTAAATTACCAATAACTTAAAAACTATGCCATTTAAACTACTACTTCCTTTGTACGATATGTTTAACAAGAGCTATAGAAGTATTATTCAAAATTAATGTATATCCTCAGGAACACGGTGTATAAGTCCATTTGGCACCCAAAGAAGGCGGTAGTACACAGTTAGGCACATTAATTACAGCGAAGAAGTCAGCTATTGGAAAATTGAACAATTTATCCGAATTTTTCGTATAAAATGGCGGAGACTGTATGGAAACTCGCAAGAGCCGGACTCATCTTGAGATTGCAATTCTCTTTTATGGTAGGGCTGTCTGCAATTTTAAGAAAAACAGTTCCTTTTAAGAAAAACATTTTTTTTTGTAGATATCGAATGCCTATCCTATTAAAATGTCTACTGTATTTTTTCTATCAATAATTATCCTTATTATTATTGTTTTCGTTCTTATCACCAGATTATAAGACAAGAGTCCGAATATAATTTTGATTACTCTGGTTGATTGCTATATTCTTGTAGAGAAACAAATTAAGTGGTTAACATCAACAATGCCGCAGAATTTCCTCATCCTCCTAAATGGTTGCATACGGTTTGCTGCAGCTATGTGCCTGGAATTCGAAGACAGACAAATAGTTTGACTGCAACCACCTGCTAGTACACATCCACATCCACATCTAGTTCAGTTCATATAGTCTCACTCTCGCTGTTACTTTTAAGAATAGCCATAAATAAAAAAGGTATTTAACATAATCAAAACCGGAGCTCGTGGCAGCCGCAGCCGCAGCAGCCGCTTGGGGAGATCGCTAAAAAAGGGGTAAAATTACCCTGTTCTAGGTAGAACAGGGTAATTTTACCCCTTGGTAAGACCATGCAGTTGTCAGTCTTTTTTTAGCGATCTCCCCAAGCGGCTGCTGCGGCTGCGGCTGCCACGAGCTCCGGTTTTGATTATGATAAATATGTCCAGGTGGATTAAGGAGGTCAGACAGGCAGTTGCTACTTACATGAAAAAATTCAGCTGCATCGAGTGAGACTAGAAGCCGACCCCAGCATAGTTGGGAACAGGCTAGGCAGATGATGATACTGATAAATCAAAACAACGAAATCATTTTTTAACAGTGAGTTTTTAGTGACAACCCTAGCACCCTTGCAGTACTTTATTGCTCGCTTCATTAAGCAAAAAGTATGCTGATGTTACGATCCAGGAAAACAACCAATTAATTAGTTTAAGTAATTGGTAGTATCTGGACCCCGTAACTTTGCCCATTCCAAATAAATCCTTTAACTGCTTGAATAATGTATGAAAGATTTTCTTTGGAGACTTTTAGATGGAAAAGTTGTGATTTTTAGCGTTTGGTTTGCTGACTTGCGATAAATTAGTTTGTTGATTGAATCAGAATTTGGGCAATGAAATATTGATGTTTACTTGAAGTAGAGCTAGTTAGGTACGTAAATACAATTCCGCTTACGTATTTACTTACTAGATGAGGTAAAATTTTTATGTAACATAACTGTACAAGCGCGGATAATTATTATTCCCATGAAATTTATAGATACCCAAACCTTTGATAAAAAGAAAAAAGTACCTCGAAAGTAGTTACTTAACAAAATACAAGTAAAGCCA
Organism: Xestia ashworthii; assembly: GCA_950022955.1. NCBI lineage: Eukaryota > Metazoa > Arthropoda > Insecta > Lepidoptera > Noctuidae > Xestia > Xestia ashworthii. The sequence goes on from OX465561.1 coordinate 13,387,786, forward strand.
ATTCTCGTGTACAGAAAGTTAAACACAAGTACATCAAAAGTCAAGAGAGAATTTCTGAGAAATAGGTCGTGTACAAACAGACATGATAACTTTTCGATCAAGTTTTTCTTGTAAAAAAGAGAGTAACCGTGTTATCCGTCCGAAAAGTTTTAACGACATCTCTGATCCTCCGGTGGAACGAAAACTAGTCAACGTTTGCTGAAGGGCGATTCACTAGTAGTTTTAGGAACACTGTTTTTGATGTAGATTGTTTATTTTATTTCTGGCAACTTTATTTTAACTACAACGTTCGTTCGTCGCACGAAAGACTGCCGAGCATGTGATTCTGGGTTTAAATCCCAGGTTGGGCAAAGGGTTATTGGATTTATCTTATAGATATTTAACAGTAGCAGCTACAGATTCTGGATTTAAGCCTGCCTAACTAGGAAAGGCTCTGCTTAATCCATAGGCGATTACAGGTGTGGTCAATAACCGTGCACTTTTGGCTAACAGATTAACATTTCTCCACATTTAGGAATAATATGACGGCGAGATGTACTTTGCACAAGACTTATAGAGGTCCTTAGCTGAGCTATGACGTGTCTGTGATCAAACAACAGTTGTAATTTAACCTTTCGGGCCTTCTCCACTGAGTTTGTTTTAGAGCCACAACCCTTTAAAGACATTTTACCGAAACAAAACAAAAAAAAAGCTTTCTTTCAGTCGCCGCGACGTCGCGGAATATAATTAAAATTTATTATGAATTAAGTATGTAAGACTGTCGAAACTTAAATTAAAGCGAAAACAGCCAAATTAAATTAAAGCCACATTGAAATTCGCGAGCGAATTCAAACTGCATACGCGTCTCGAAGCACGACCTCTGCCAGTCGACGATTTCACGGTAGAACTATTCTACTCCTACGTTGACTTTTAACGCACGTTTGTTACTAAGAAATTTCGCTTTAAATTCTCATTCCGTTAACAAAATGTAAACAGAAAGTTCAGGCTGAAGGCGCCAGGGGGCGGAGGAAGCGCGGCCCGTTTACACTTCTCCACTGATATAATTGAAATTTTGCTCAACGTTACTTCGCTATCTGTCCCCTCATTTATGTTGTAATGGGAGTATGCTAATAAATTTTCCTACTTGGCTATTTTGTTTATTATGACGGCTATTTTTGTGGCGTTCATTTGTCCCGGTTTATGAATTGGATTGTCGATTTGGAAAAATGTTTTCTTAATGAAGTTCTTGTGGTTATTGGTGGTCTAGGGAATGTTTATTATTCGGTGGGGAGAAATCTGACATTTTGCTTACATATTCTTAAGTTTTTTGTAATTTTTATTATACATCAGAAAAATCCTTAGGATCTGTTCCACCACCTGCAATTAAGTTCTCGTTAATTTGGCAAATCATTTCATACAAATCCAGTTTCATTTCTCAATTTATTCGGTAAATAGTGGCACTTCAATTCGGCCATCGTGAAATAGGCCCTTACTCTTATATTAAAAGGTACTTAATTCTAATCAATACCTATTATTTAACAATACACAGTTTCTTAAGGAAGAGCAATCAATTTCCTTGACCTTGAACAGTAACTTAGCTTCATTCCTTCATTGAACCTCCCAATTTGTATCAACACAAAGTTAGAGAAAACAAATAAAATATTAACTTCAATATTGACCAATGGTGTTAGATTGTTGATTACATTAATTTAAACTTAGAATTAGGGTTGTTTCACAAAAACAGTTTGATTTGGGTTTCACGAACTTGGGTGATGAGGGTTCTCCGAATGAGCCAGAGTGCTTTTAATTTCTGACGAAGCGTTTATTTGTGTTATTGCATCTATTCACTCTAGTATTTTGTAACTATTGCATGTTATTGGATAGTTTTAATAACCAGAACGCAACTAAAAAATTCGTATGTTTTTTTTTAAATAAAGTTAACGTCACATTTTGCAAAAACTTTTTGAACATTGAATTTATGGAATTTTAATAATAATATAAAGTAATTTTATTAAGTATTTTTATATTTTTAAATGTTTTTTATATATTTTCTTAAGTTAATATTTAAAAATGTAAAAAGTTTGTAAAAATTTGAATAAAGGAATATAAAGTAATAATAATATTTAGTTATTATATTCAGATTTACACAACCGTTTCCATTTAAATTAAGCGTCGTAAACGTTCAACTGCCTTAAACATAAGTATCTGTTTTCTCGAATTTTAGTAACAATCAACGTGCGCACGCTACATAATGCCAAAACTGCTCAATTTCCTGCCCAAGACTCAACTCCGCTTAACGTCTTTATGAAAACTAACTTTACAAAACTTTATTTACATTTTCCCTTCAAAGAAAGTAATTAGTTTTTAAATTATCCTCCGTCGTTTACAAGGATAGTATGAGATAACGACATCTAAAGCTCGGAGTTGTTTTAACTGAATTTTTTTATTGTCATAAGAAAAAAGTAATTTGAAAAATTCTTTAGCTGAGACTCAGAAATAATTGAACTTTAGGGCAGACTAGACATAGTTTTCTTAAGAAGTTTTAAGTGCTTTCTGGCTTGTAAAGGATATTACTATATAAGTAGGTCACGTTCATATTAAAAAAAAATCTTTAATTATATTTTAGTGAAATAATAATCAATTGAAGTACTTGTATAGGCGATTAATTATTCTACCAATTAAAATACAAGCCATAAATGTTTTAGACTTCAGGAACGGAAGTTTTCGTAAGTCTTCAAGTTTACAGAAGTGTTTTATTTTGGAGTGATCTTATCTCTTTTCATACAGGTAGGGAGAAATTTTATGCTTTGAATTTGATCAGCATTCAAAAAAGTAGTTAAAGTAAAAACAAGTTGAAAACATAATAAATAACTTTTGGAGATTAAATAACTTTTGGAGATTATTTTCAAGTTCGTCCTGGATACTAGACTACTCAACTTCTCATTTACAATAAATCCAACCGGTAAGTGCAGTACCTTTATGGTGGTGATTTAGAACATCATACTGGACATCTTTCCCTAAGAAACATATGACTTCCTATACAAAATATCACATCGGCTGACGCATTAGTGTGAGAGTCCATATTTTTTTCGACCCGTCGTCGTCTTCATAACCTAAGAGAGTTATTTGCGGTTATTGTTTTACACCTCATATACTTAAACTCACGCTTTCCATGAGAGTAGACAGAAGCTATGGAAAGCCCAAAAAACTATACCTAGGTACTTCAACTTCTTCCATGCTCATACAGCAGAGTATTAGTGCAGTTCAGTAATTATGTTTACACCGCGCAATCGTGCTGCCCTAGATCCCTAGTAAAATAAATATGTCGATTTTTGAATCGACAATACAAATTATCCTCTAGCATTTTAGTTATATTGTTTGCAACAAGCACAATCACTATCATCCATAAATGTGGGATTTGTTCGATGTGGGCCAAATAAAAGCACTGATTTAGTAAACTTTAATTTATTTTATCACGAATTCGTAGCTAACGTCCTTCATCTTTTCTCCTCGTATTCCAGTCTCTTCCTTCCCCACCTTTTATAACATTCACTCGCTTTCTCTTTCACTCCTAGACTATTTTATACTTTCATCTTTTTCATTCAACGTGCTTCACATCTGTCATTCATCTTTACGTTTCATTCCACTACTTATTTATCTGTCATAACATTCCGTTCCTACATAAATTTGAATAAATTCTTAAAATTAAATAATGTTACATGTGAAACGAGTATTTTTATTTTAAAATCAACGTATTTACGTTACGTTCCCACCGCGCGTTTTTTTTTTTTTTAGAATGGGAAATCATCAAATGACTTCTCCCACTCTGGGCGGAGCGGGAGGGAGTGTCAGACTCTTACTGACTAAAACCCATCCATGTTCCTTCCTCGCCCTTTATGTTCCGGGGCCGCGGTATCTCTTTCGAATAGGCCCGCAACCCACCGGTTACTTTAAATAAGGGTCCATTTAAAGTGAAAATGAAAAATAAAGTTAATCCAGGTTGATCTCGAGTCTAGATTAAAGTTAGCCTATTGAGAGTTAACTAGGCTAAGCCAGTACCGGGGGATTAATTCCATCATGCTTTTTTTTAGTTCCAGTTGTCCCCTCAGTGCCCCAGTTAGTTGAATTACTAAGCCTATTAACAGTTGTTAACGAAGGTAGAAGCCGTAGTAGTTGTTACTTGACTTGCGAGCTTAGTAGATTTACTGTGCTCATTTCATTCTTTGTATTTTATATTAGATAGCTGACCCGCGCAACTTCGTCTGCGTAAGACGAACCAACAGTTCCTAAAATTAGCGCGTTCAACCAACCAAACAAACATACTCTGGAGCTTTATAATATTAGTACAGATTCAAGTAAGTAACAATTTACATTAATCGCCAAATATTCTACTTATGTTTTTCCAAATAAGGCCTCTTCCCTCAACTGCCTTACGTTTCTATCCTTGGGTACTCGACGATATCATACTCCAGCTAGGTCGAAAGTTCTCATCAAGTGGCATGACTGAGCGGCGACACGTTAAAGCTGCTTCAAACTGTTGCGGACCTCTCACATCTGCCTTCCTTCTCCAAAGACAGACCTTCGATGGTAGTCATACTCCACGCAGGTCAACACAACATGATGTAGATGCTGTAAACTCTTGAAAACCTATTGCAAATTCTTTTCGTCACCAAGCCTCCATCATGAGACCTTCTATGACAGTCATACTCCAGCTATTTCTCAAGTTCTCATCAAGGTGCATTAAGTGAGCCCAATGACGATATAGCTGCTGTAAACTGTTGAGGATCCCTTGCAAGTGCCTTCAGTCTCCATCGTTAGACCATCGATGACAGTCTTACTCCAGCTAGGTTTAAAGTTCTCATCAAGGTGCACGAAATGAACTTTAAACACGATAGAGCAGATTTGAAGTGTTGCGGACCTCTTGTGACTGCCTTTATTTCCACCGCTAGACCTAGAAGCAAGCGATCCTTCCTTCCTTATCGTGTGGTTAGTTGCCTAACCTGGTATCAGAGTTTTTATGCCGCCCATGGGCCTCTTAGAAAATATATCTCAGGCATGCTGATTTCCTCACGATGTTTCAGCAAGCGATGATTATACAATACGCACATGAATCCGAAAAATCAGAAGTGCGTGACTTTGATTCGAACACGACTATTTTCAACGTAAAATGGGACAAACTTTGCGATACACGCTTTTCAATAAAAAATAATCATGAAAATCGGACTTCTCTGGAAAAAGTTATGCGTCATCATCATCATCATCATCATCCATAGTCCGACTTCACCCACTGCTGGGTACAGGCCTCTCTTTGTTTGTGCCAAGCTCTATGCTCTTGTGCCAGTCTCATCCAGGATATTCCAGCAATGGCAATAATATCGTCTGCTTATCTCACCGCTGGACGACCAAAACTTCTGTTTCGATTTCTAGAACACCACTTGGTCACAGCTTTACTCCACCTGACAGCACCGCGCCTTGCTAGGTGTCCTGCCCTACTCCATTTGAATTATCATCATTCATCATTATTTCAGCCGAAAGACGTCCACTGCTGGACATAGGCCCATCAAGTGTCGCCACATTGACCGCCTGACCGGTCTCGTGGGACTCGCATCCAACGGATTCTTGCAACTTTCATCAGGTCATTTGAGTATTGCACACCTACATAAAGAAAACAGGCGTTGAATTGCGAACCTCTTCCCAAAAACCAAACATGAGCCATCTGACACTCATCGGCCATCTTTCACGGAAAATCATAACACCACGATTCAGAAAATGGAGTCAAATGAACAACGCCATTTATAGAGCCCAAAGTTAAACTGCTAAAACATATGCATGGAAAGCGGTCGAACAGAGACTCTACCGGCTATGTAGATTTTTAAAGCAGGGTCATGTTGACTATTCTCTTCTTCTCTATCGTGTGATTTTTATTCATTAGTACCATTTTGGTTCAATAGATGTCATTGCATGAATCCTTAAATCATGATGATAAAGTTATATATCTTTTGATGGTGAGCACCGATTACAAAGAAATAAAACCTTCTCTAAGTTTTTAATTTTATGCACAATATTAATTTGAGCATTGAATCAAACCACATTGGTTTTATAATTTACACGTGATGCTATAACAAAAGGGCTACGTAGAGACAGATGAAAATTTAAGAAATTCTTTAACGGCTTAAGCGCCATGTTTACAGATTTATTATTTGAAATAAATGATTCCCAAAATGTCGTTTAAGTGTTAAAAAAAAAGTATGTTTAAAACAATGATTTGGAAATCTTAAACTTTAAAAAAAAACAAAAATACTTTGTTACAAAAAGGGAAAACCGGGTGGGTTTTGAACGTGCGAACCAAAGTTAGTATCGGAAATCTTACAGAATTAAACAAAATCAAAAAGAATTCCCTGTCTTTACTGAGGCTTGAACTTGCGACACAATGTTCGCAGGACGGTAGCCGTCACCGACGGGCTATTTGTTCTAATGACAATATGTTTAAAATAGTTATTCTATAACAAAGCATGTTATGACAGTTGTCAGTTGTTAAACAGTTGAAAAATATAGACGAAATGCAATATTGCTCACCCCCGTAAGTAATTAGCGTGATAATATATAGCCTATGTCCTTCCCTAGGTTGAAATACATCTCCTTGCCAAATTTCTTTGCGATCCGATCAGCCATTTTGTTGTGAAAAGGTAGCAAACAGACAGACTAACAGAGTTACTTTCGCATTTATAATATTGGTATGGACATCACACGTCTCCGAAATCATACATTACAATGAAGTTCTTGAGTGCATTGAGTTTCTGCTTGAATACTCGTGCTGTAAGTAATGTCGTGACGAAAGCTATTATCATTTAGACTATTTCGTTTATCAAAATATCAGCAGGTAGTAATGCATCATACGCACGATGAGTTTCCCTGACACGCAGAATCAAATTATCGCAAGACTCTAAATTCTCGCCAGCGACCATAAATAATGGCAACTTCGTTCAACGTCAACAAAAGGTGAAGATAAGAAAACTATATAAATGAAAAGTATGTATTTAAAAATGTTTAAAATCTTACAGCTATCAAAAAAATATATGGTTACAAACACTAAAAGTAAAAAGCGGTTGGGGATCGAATAAAATCTTAGACCAAAAAAAATCGAAATAAATCACAAAAAGTAATCTAAATGGGACGGGGTTTGAACCTTCGATCAGTGGGTCATAGGCGGCCTTGAATCTATTAGGATATCTGTTCCACTTATGGTTCCACTGACAGTTTGCCTAAAATAGCTATTGACATGCATGCGGTGAAACAATTGAAGACGGTTAATTTCGTGTTTTTTTTTAAATATCATATTTTTTTTTCATAAGAACCTTCTCCTGACAATAACAGACACAACAAAAAAAGAATTAGTGAAATCGGTCCAGCCGTTCACGCGTGATGCCGTGACCAAGGGAAATAGGGATTCATTTTTATATATAGAGATGTTAGAATTTTGTTAGAAGTTGTTTTGTTTTAAATTTAGGTAGTCTTTGACTTTTATCTATGCAGTTCGTAGTTTTGAGTTTTTCGTTGTATCTTGAGGATTGTAATAATTACTTGTATTACGATCAGTCTACTTCAAGATTATTATCATTATGAGGAAAAATATCTTTTACTGGAAAGATTTCTCGGAGTCATCGCCACGACGCCGACGACCGGTCCCGATCTTCCCGCATACATAGAGCGTCTACGTCGTCTACATAACATAACATCCGTCAAAGGGTAAGGCAGAGATGTAACTAATATTACACCTGCATTTCGCCAGTTATGTTTAAGTCGTATGTCATACGGCTAGCCTATCGCCATCAACCGGGCACAATCAGACTCCAAAAATCCAAAAACACCCGGGAATCGAACCCAGGACCTCATTCTCAGCAGTCCTGTTTGCGACCACTAGACCAACGAGGTATAGTCAGACCATAGAGCGTCTATTTATTATTCTAAAATGAGTGTTAAACATATGTTTAATCTATGCAAATTGCTGAAAATCGTTTAGAAAACCCATGAAAATGTTCGATTTATTGACGAATTGCATTTTGGAAATGCATTTTCCAACACGAGTCTTACTCCTGACACAATCCATTTAACTTATGACCCATCTGACCTAAACAATTTATTCCTTCACTCTAAACCAGGTGATTTAATTTTCCACCCAACACAAGATATAGGAAGTCTATTCTACGTGTTTTGGCATGTGCATTGCTCGGGACCTCGTTAGCGCGCCACTCACCATCGCCCAATTATGGACCAAGTTCAGATGACGTAGGCCATCAATTAAATCTGTACGGGAATTTGTCACGAATGAAATGATGTAAGCCTTTTGTTAATTATTGTTGAACTGCTTGTTGTTTGCGCTGTGGTCTGTGACGTTTTTGTTTGGTTTTGTTCCGTGGTTCGTGGCTCGCTGTTGTTCGTTATGTCTGCTTACTTCAGCTGACGGATTTTGTCGAGATTGGATTAGTGGTTATGACAATGTTGGTGTTGGGATTTATGTTTTTATTTACGAGAGAGGAAATAAGTCTAGCTTTTGATTTATACTTCGGGTAACTCGTGAGAAAAACACACGACAAAAAGTCTTATTTGAGAAGCCAAGGTGACTCAAACAAGGCTTTGGCAAATCACACAAGCGTAAGAAGACCTAAGCAAACAAAAATAAATCCTCTATCCTCTGTGATTATCCGAAAAACAAATACAAACACTACCGTGGATTTTTAGGTCTGTGAAATGTGACCGCCTTTGTAGTGTGTACCTCTGCTTACGTGGGTTGCCAGTCTAAAAAATGCAAAACAAACACATGTTTGGCCTCGTTTGTCTAACAAGCTAGCGGTGAACTGGGGCTGGCTTGTTACAGCCTAACTACGAGTACCTAACTGCTAAGGTCGCGACCGGACCCGACCGCATCGCTTTTTGTTGTACAACTATTTATATATTGTAATGTAAACTAACATGGCGGGAAGTGTTTGTTTTTGTTATTCCGTTTGCTAGAAATAGTCTTGTGAATCTAGGCTAGAATGGAAATGTATTAAATCGCAGTTAGCTATTTTCAGCCCCTTTCTTATTGCGTAGTAGAGAGAATTTTCATATTTTTGAGTAATTTTTTTTTATATTAGTGCAGTGAAATGCAGAAGTGGTCCTTTGAACTAGTTTAGTTTTTGTGCCTTTTAGTAGTTAGTAGTAGTTTTTCATTGTTTCGCACGTAGGTACAACCGTCGATTTTAATGTCTCATATGTGTTCACAGCGAAAAATATCTAAACATACGACAGCAAATAATGGGAGGACTGCTGAAATATTTCCAATAGCCTACATTAGTGACACCACGACCTGAATTCTTCTGAACATTCTGTGGACTGACAATTTCTCGCCACTCCTACTTGACAACGCCAAACTTCAGTTCCAGGACAACTGACTGGCACAATGTTGATTGACTGATGGATGCATGAAGTTTCGGCACAGAAAACGTTTGGTTGGGTGGACATTATTTCATGGAACTGTTGCAATGTGGAAAATGGTGCAGTGTTCCATTCGCACATTGGACTCGACATGGATGAGTTTTTTTTTTTTAATTTGACTTACTTTCATTCGGTTAAGTATTTAAAAAAATATGTAAGTAAGTTAGTTCCATTCAGGTAAACTATGTATTAATCCTACATACAGGGTGTAAACCACCTCATCACAAAGCCGTTAACCAAGCATTCTGTACATCAAACTAAGTAACTTTACGCAAAAAATATTGCTGGGAAACAACTTTTTTTTTGAGGTTATAAATCATGTTTTGTGGTAGAACTCAATGTAACGCACTTAAAACATTGTGCTGATGGATGGATTGAATAGTACAGGGATCGTAGAGGTGGAGAGGAACTTGTATTTAAAAAAAAACTTTGACCCCCAATATCTCCGTAACTAGAAGGTTCCCAGGTATGGTGTAGAACAAAAAATGATCGCAATGACGAGGAAACAAGCAATAGTCCATGCTTACATGATACTAATCAACATATGAACAAAAAGAAAACACTAGTACATAACAGATAGATCCATACCAAAAACTTCGCCTAAGTTTCGCAACTTGTGCGCCATGCGCTTATCGCAGAACATGTGTGCGGGTCAATGACCTTTCTAGGTGTAATCATTTCATTTTTTTTTTCAGTTTGGCGCGGGGATGTGCCCTGTCGGTGCATCGGGGACATTACAAAGGAAAGGGGCGGAGTTTGCGCACGGAGCTCAGGACCGGCACGTGTTTTGCCGCGTGACACCTACTGCCGCGCTCAGTGTCCATGAGTAATGTATTTAATTAGACAATAATGTCAAAAATTAAGGTTATAGGTTTTTTTCTTATTTGGATTCAGAATCGAATACTGAATACCTTCCCTCAATATGTCCCTCGTTTAACCTAACACGCTGTATAGGTACTTACATTTTTGTACTTAGAAGATATTATTTTTGAATTGATGACATTGTATCTCGGATTAATTTGATTTTATGACATTGGGTGTTATTTTATTTTATTTTTTTAAATTTAGACATTTTGTTACGTTTTGATTTGAATTTATGACATTTTATAGGGTATTAATTAGACTTTATTTTCTCTTTTACTCTACGCTATTAACTGGATTTTATGAAATTGTATAACTATAATTATACATTTTGCAGGACTGAGTATACAATACAATACAGTGAACTGCACATTCATTCACATCTTTAAATGTGTAAAATATACTATATTTAGCAATTAATCTTTGAATTTCATGTATACTCCTATTATTTTGTTGATAAGAACAAAATACCACATTAACATTGCGGCGAAGCTATTCATATTTATAAACAGCATTGTGTTAATTAAATATTCTATTTAGTCAGAATTCGTTGCGTTTACGAATTCCATTAGCTGTGATGAGTTCAGTACAATGCACGTTGGTTAAGCTCGTTTTAAGCTGGATATTCTTTAGCGTTTGGTGCAAGGCAAAAGCTGTAGATGTATGTGACTTCATTACGTAGAGCAGTTCTCATGATTAAACATACTTAGTAACTTACACTTATAGAATTCCTGGATAAATAATAACAGCCGCTGTGGGTCGATCTTTAGGTTGGCAGTGCTTGTTTAGGTTAGTCTGTGGATGGGTGACCACCCATTATATACCGAGTTTTCTCCATGCCTTGGAAAAAACGTTAAGCAGTTGGTACCATCAACATTTTATGATTTAGAATCATTTAGTGATATTTTTTTGGTACATAGGTGATGGGAAATCAAGTGCCTGAAAAGACAAGCTACGATTTTCCTCATTGTGATTGTATGAACGTGTTTGCTCTCGATTTACAAAAGAATCTGATTAGGTAAAGTGTAGAATGTCATTTGGCTTATGTATTATTTTGTTGAGTTTCCTCAATATCGACTACTAGCGGACGTCCCGCGGTTTCACCCGCATAGTTCCCGTTCCCGTGGGAGTACGGGGATAAAATATATCCTATGTTACTCGTGGATAATGTAGCTTTCGAATGGTGAAAGAATTTTTAAAAACGGTCCAGTAGTTTTTAAGCCTATTCATTACAACCAAACAAACAAAGTTTTCCTCTTTATAATATTAGTGTAGACAACACTGCTGTGACTAGTCACAAGATACTAATATCACAAGATACTAATATCCCAAAGACTCTCTGGGTCGTCCTGGGCCCGTACCAAGGCACGAGAAAGTGTCAATCACAGTTGCAACGCACACGGTTCAACATCACTTGACGCCTTATATCACACTTTACTTTATGTTAATTAATGACCTGTGTTCTATAAAATATTGTGTGCATGGTTTGTTGCTCCTTGTAGCCAAAGAAGGTAGGAAGGTGAAATAAGATTGCTGGTGGACATTTGTAATTTTTAAGGCTAGATTATAAGCTTCTTACCTGACAATCAAGAAAACATACAAAATTACGAGTCAGATACTCGTATACATACTTGAACTCACGCCTATACCCTCGGGGATATGTAAAAACTGCAGAATGCCAACAGCTACGTTCCTTACATACTTTTTGCTTCAACCACGTTAATACATGACCGCCTATTGAGAGTAAGTAATACTCACCTACCCTTTCAGAAGACCAACACCAAAGACACCAGCGAATGTTCTTTCCAGGGCGTCCCCTACGTAGATAGCTAAGTATTTCTGACGACCTACAAATTCTCGCTCCTCTCATACTCAAACACCAAGCAGTATAGAATGCGATCCTCTTCGCAAGAGATACGTGTCGCAAACAAGCACGTGTCGAGGATTAAGTTGTTGTGCATAATAACCACCCACTTTATGTACACACCCTATTTTGATTACAAGGCTTAAATACTATAGTGATATTGTGTACGTATAACTGGGGGCTTAAGTCTGTTTTGGGTGGCTTTGGTTGGACTTTCTAGAGAGGTGGTCGAAGTGCATAATGAGTATTTGAGATTGCCAAATCACAAACACGAACGAAGCTCAAAGCACGAATTCGCCTGCTGGTAGTGCTCGTTCGAGGCTACTTAGTCCGTCTACTCTTAGCGAATTTGTGCTCTGCTACTATCTAGTGTAACCGGGTTTCCTCCGTGCCTCGGAAAGAACGTTAAGCTGTTGGTCCCGGCTGTCATGTGTCCATCTTTGACAGTAGTTACAGGTGGCCCAAAAAGTCTGACATCTAGTCTCACCAAGTGGTATCGTATTACCCAGTATTAACTGGATTGTGGAGGTCAGATAGGCAGTCATTCCATGTAAAATATCGGTTTTCAGCTGCATCCGGTTATACTGGAAGCCGACCCCAACAAAGTTGGGAAAAGGCAAGGCAGATGATGATGATCATGACCTTCTAGTGTAAACCCAGCTTAATGTGGGGTATGATAAGAACGCGTAGTTTTCTTGAGTTTTCAGATCAAACATTAGGTAGATTTCCTAAGAAAAAAAAATCTACCTATTGGTCTTGCACCTAAAGACGAGGATATACCTATATGTATACGTATGTATCTGGGCGACAAGCAAAATTTAGCCACACTCAACAGGTCGCAATCATGCACTGATTGCTTTCAAACTTGGCCAAAAAATCGAAGAGGTCAAAACTTAGGTTAAGTTTGTGAATGGGTGAAAATAACAAAAAATCTTTAATTCTTTAAAAAATGATTGGACTTCCAGCTATCGGGATCAAAATTGTTGCAAATAAGGTTTAGTATCCACCGATTTAAAGGCCTGCACCCAATTACCAATCACTCTGTATATCAATCAACAAGTTTGGATTTGAAGTGGCTACACCGAGTGGAACAGTGACCGTTCTAACTGAGAAACTGAGACTGAGGACTGAAGACTGAGACTGAGGACTGAGGACTGAGACTGGGGACTGAGACTGAGGCCTGAGACTGAAGAATGAGGACTGTAGATAGTACACATAAGTACAACTCTTTATACAAATTTTCAATAGTCTAGGAAAATTTCAAAGAAATATTTAAGAGTTCGATTTCTCAGAAACCACCCAATTTGGACTCCCAGTTATCGGGATAAAAATTGTTGCAAATAAGGTTTGCCACCGTTTAGTAGGCCTTTAATCCACCGATTTAAAGGCCTGCACCCAATTTCCAATCACTCTGTATATCAATCAAGAAGTTTGGATTTGAAGTGGCCACACCGAGTGGAACAGTGACCGTTCTAACTGAGAAACTGAGACTGAGGACTGAAGACTGAGACTGAGGACTGAGGACTGAGACTGGGGACTGAGACTGGGGACTGAGACTGAGGCCTGAGACTGAAGAATGAGGACTGTAGATAGTACACATAAATACAACTCTTTATACAAATTTTCAATAGTCTAGGAAAATTTCAAAGAAATCTTTAAGAGTTCGATTTCTCAGAAACCACCCAATTTGGACTCCCAGTTATCGGGATAAAAATTGTTGCAAATAAGGTTTGCCACCGTTTAGTAGGCCTTTAATCCACCGATTTAAAGGCCTGCACCCAATTTCCAATCACTCTGTATATCAATCAAGAAGTTTGGATTTGAAGTGGCCACACCGAGTGGAACAGTGACCGTTCTAACTGAGAAACTGAGACTGAGGACTGAGACTGAGGACGGTAGATAGTACACATAAGTAAACACTTTATACAAATTACTAGACTGAGGGACTGAGACTGAGGGACTGAGGACTGAGACTGAGGACTGAGACTGAGGGACTGAGGACTGTAGATAGTACACATAAGTAACCTAAAAATTATCAATAGTCCAGGAAAATTTCAAATAAATCTTTAAATGTTCGATTAAACCGATTCGACCGGTCCGATTTTAAGGCCTGCACCCAATTACCAATCAAACTGTATATCAACAAGTTTGGATTTAGACGTGGCCACACCGAGTGGAACAGTGACCGTTCTAACTGAGGACTGAGACTGCGGACTGAGACTGCGGACTGAGACTGAGGACTGAGACTGCGGACTTGAGACCTGAGACTGGGGACTGCACACATACTCGTAAGTACAACTTTTTATACAAATTTTCAATAGTCGGACGCCCACGGATCATGATGTTTACAAATTGAAAGAAAGCACGCCATTTGCCATGGTAGACGTCAAAGTTGACATTTCACGATCCTTTGGCAGTATAAGTGTATTTTGTACATGTTTTTTACATAAATGTTATTTTAATTTAACATAATTACCTATTTTTAGTGTGTGATAAATGTGCAAAATAATTGATTGCTGATTAATATGCAATAAATTACACTGACATTTTTACATAAAGGGTGTAAAACACCTCTTCACGAAGCCGAAAGGCACTTGTTCTCCCCATCATTGCAATCATTTTTTTGTTCTACAAACATCATCAAAATTCAATCATTTTTTCATCATCATCAATAATTTTTTTGTTTTTTTTGGTATGGACCTGGGAACCTTCCAGTTACGGAGATATGGGGGGTCAAAGTTACAACTTTTTGACTAGTTTTTTTTTGTAAGATTTTGACTTTTAACACCTCCACGACCCCCGTACTATTCAATACATCCATCAGCACAATGTTTTAAGTGCGTGACATTGAGTTCATCCTCAAAACAAGATTTATAATCTCAAAAAAAAAAGTTGTTTCCCAGCAATAATTTTTGCGTAAAGTTACTTAATTTGATGTACAGAATGCTTAACGGCTTTTTGATGGTTTACACCCTGTATACATAACGATTTTTTTTAATTTTTTTTTGGAACGGAACGTAAGTTGACACCAAAAAGCGCGCCAAGCCGTTTGTCTGTCAGCTGTCAGCGTTAGTCATCGGATGTTGCCTTGCAGACTGCAGTTATTTGAAAATAAGCTGTCCTAAAAGTCTTGCTAGCTGGCATGCGGAGCGACGACATTTGTGACAGAAAGTGGGTGTGTAATGTAAAATGCGAGCGTAGCGAGCGTGCTTCATGGAGTCGTAGATGGTTCTAATTCTAAATTTGCTTATATCTCGAAAACGGTGCGTTCTATCGCAAAAGTAACGAAAAATTGCCCCCCTTAATGACCACCCTGAAAAGTAGAATATAAAAATAACATTTTACAAATGTAAATATGGGTGAATCCTTCTTCGAATTCTACCTCCTCCTGCGGCTTGCCGAAGGGATTTTTTTTATCTCATTGTCCTACAAGTAGCATTGTCCTATAAGCAGTTTCACTGAGAGGATAAATTCATAAATATGTTATTGATCGAGGATCTATTAGCCATCATCTTTACCAAATTGGAATAACGAAAATGGATGAACTATACCGTCTATACCGTTTGAATTTGAAACTCAAAATCGATATTTTAATAAAATAGGTTTAGAAACTAAAATAATATTTGAATACCTACTTTATCGTCCAAAGTACTGGCATACTTAATCCAATGTCAATCAACGTGATGAATGCTTTGGAACATTGTAAGGGTTGGAACTAATGACGCGTCTCTGTCCAGTAGCCCTAATCACTGGAATATTGCGGCGCCCTGATTGGTGGAAAATGGTTTATCATCATCTTGTGACGTCTTTGTCATTTGCTGAAAGTAATTTTGTCATTGTTTGGAGGTCGGTGCAAAATGTCGTGTTGATTGGTTATAGTTTACAGTAAATTGAATTACCAGCATCATTTCAATGGGTTTCGTCGCCTTTGTAATTTAACTTACTTTGTTTCAAAATATTTGATGATTTTATACTAGCGCTCTTCTGTGACTAAACAAGATAATATTCAGCAATATAATAAAACAGATTCATTAATTGTCAAATTCTATATATTCTACTCACTCAGCCCAACACAAATAACTCTCCGAATTTGAATATAAATTAATACCATTAATTTGCTAACAGAATCTGAATCTGCCATCGAATATATTATTACCCAATAGAATGTCCTTCAGCGGCCAGTCGGGGGCCCGAGGTCCCTGCCCGATCAGAGGGACTGCCAGGCTCCGGTCGATTATTTGCCGATACAGACGACAATCAACACAAATTTGCATGTGAGCCGTATTGAATTGAGACAAGCGACCGTCACGAGCCACCCCTGATGGGTCACGACTAGCCGCGGTATTTTGCTGGATGGGACAACCGTCAATTAGTAAGAAGAGAATGCAATCGGATTCAATATTTCTAGATTCGAAACTTATGTATATATTACGAAAATAGTCGTTGAAACTCGGATATCCATCCCAGAATGTTAAAAATAGAAGCTTTTTTCCAGCAGCTGATAAACCAGTAATTGTTATGTACTGAGCAACTTTTCTAAACTTTACGAATTTCTAATAATACCTTGCTTGCTACCTAAGTAGCAATAAAATTAATGCTTACTTTCCTTTGCGTTGCAATAATATAATAATAATAATAATAATATATCATTTAATTCAGGTAACAAAAGACCCATATTACATATACCTTACAGACTAACATACATATTTATAAAAAATCACTAAACATTAAACTATTACACATGAGGAGACGGCGTCATGTTGCGCTGCGTGGTGTCGCGTAGCCTTCCGCGGAATCGCCGATATATGACACCCTTCGGCCAAAACTCTTCCTTGAGGAAGGTCTCAATATGATGAGTCGGAACTCGCACCACGAACGACTTAAAATTTGTGTTGTGGCGCGACTCCAACTTCTCTACCCTCAAGGTCCAGCTGGTCTTCACCCGGACATACTCCACGATGTCCTCAACCTTCGTGGTGTGATGTAGCCGGGACACATAGAGCTGCGTCGTTGGTATCGCCGGACGCAGCAGCATATTGGGTCCTGCCAGTGCGGACCCGCACTGGTTCCGACTAGGTGGCTTCTTCCTCTTCTTCTTCTCCACCATCACAAAGCCATCCTTGTCACACGTGGCCGTTGCTGGGCCTTGCTGTTTCGAACCCCAGTTGGAAGGTTCACAGCAGCTCTTATTTTCCCCCTTCTTCACCTGCGATACCGGTTTGTGCTTGGTGACAATAGCAGCGTAGGCACGTTTAGGGGGCGACGTACCTACACGAGTCACTGCCTCGACCGGCACCGAGTCAGCAACTTCGGCAGCGCATGTTGCAACGCGTGCCATAGCAGCGGGTGACGCAGTGGAGCTCGCCGACTCAAAACTGCCGACGCTAGCGTTTCTCGCTTCGCAACGAGTGCTCACGTTGTTGGAGGCACCAGGCGACCTATTTACCTTAATAGCGTTGCGCAACAACTCCACTTCGGCACGTAGATCACCAATGACGTTGTTCGACGCCTCCCACTTGGAGTGTACTTCGACCAGGCTTGCCTTGAGATTTGTGATGTCCTTCAGCAACCTGGTGACGTCGACGTGGTCAAACGTGACTGGGGGCAACCCCGACCTTTAATTTTATATTTTGGTATTCTTGCAAAACTGCCAGCATGTTGTGAGATCAGTCCCGTCATTTAAGACTCTCTTGGATTTACTCTCTAAGGAAAAACACGTGTTTTATTCGCCATGAGCCCTGTCCCTAAAATCACCAGCCCACCAGCTGCAAAAACACTCCACAATGTGAAAGAGTCCATGACAGTTCCATTTCTCTACATCCATATACAAATTTGCAATTCAGTGATCTACCGCCGAAGGGAAAGATAGCCGTCGAGTTTAATTTAACCGTCTGTATTACGGGTCAACCGTTCCATCCATTTCATTAACTTTACGTATATTTTTATAGCAATAAGTATTGTATGAAATCAT
Source organism: Xestia ashworthii (assembly GCA_950022955.1). Taxonomy (NCBI): domain Eukaryota; kingdom Metazoa; phylum Arthropoda; class Insecta; order Lepidoptera; family Noctuidae; genus Xestia; species Xestia ashworthii. The sequence goes on from OX465561.1 coordinate 13,405,935, forward strand.
TATGTTCATAGCGGTCTCGTAATGGAAGAAAAACAGTGCATCAGCTGGGGTCGTTCCCACGCAAAGTTACATACTTGTGATGTACCGTGATTATATACTGTGTTGCGATGAAAGGTGCTGAAATAACCATGTTGTATTGACGTCACTTAATAAGCTCGATGTTACGGAGATGAGTCAAGTCAATTCGTCTTTAGTCAAACAACGAAAATTAAGTAGCTATATACTGATTAGATGATAGATTTGATGCTGATAGTGATAGCTTGATCGCGAAATGTGTGCGAAATGATTTTTTTGGCACAATGTGGGTGCACTGTTACGTACATTTTTGCCTAACATTTAGAGGAAAACAGGCGTGATGTTTTGTAAAATAGAACATATTGAATAGTCAATTAAATTCGGATGTCTGATGACTTCTTTTATACTGGCCATACATCATTTAATATTACTCAGTACATGTTTTGCTTATTTTGGATTATTATTTACTTTACATAGGACTTCAGGTGTAGAATCCCTGTTATACAATAAGAGATGACTGAATTAGTCTAGCCTTTCCTTTAGAATTCTCATCACTGATACTTTCTAATAAATTGAACCCTAAAACATCCTTAAAAACCTTAACTCTGTAGTTCGGTCAAAATGTCAGATGTGTCCCCATGAAATAGTGTCAAGTTTCTATGTGACAACCGCTTTAAAGTTGTTGAGGAGAACTGAGATTCTTCGCAGAGCTCTCCCCATTTCTCTAGTTTATTTCACTTTAAAGTGTTCTTTGAAAAAGCACGTGGGTTAGTTTCTTCTGGTTCTTTCTTCAGAATAGCTTCTTTTTTGTTTTATGTCACTAAGTATAGACAATAACTGGGTTATCTTAAGTTACCTACCTATGTACTTCGCTACTAATGCTTTCTTGAGACATTACCGTTTTCAGTATTTGTACTATAATACGTGTTGAATACTTAATAAAATACAAGGTTTATACGACATAAATGTTCGTAGTTTTGGCCTAAATTATGGCTGTGCCATTTTTCAAATAAGTGAAAGAAATGTGCATTATGAGCCGGGGTACTTATGCCATGAAATATGGCGGTCTTTTGTGTGGGCGCTGGCTGCACCACGCTCCATACTTTTAACAAAACATTAAAAAAACTATTTCTCAATGGAAACTCCAGTTAATGGAGAAAATGTTTTCGTGTATTAAGAAAATTATGAGACGCGAATTTTTGTGTACTTTTCTCGTGATTTGGTTTTACTCACATTCTCATATTTCTCCATTTCATAATTGGCCAGAGAAGGCATAACACCGGGAGAGTTGGAAAGTAATGGGGGCGGCCTTTTCCCAGCAGTGGGATCGAATAGGCTAGTTTAAAAAAACTATTTCATGGAGATCAATTATTTCGTACTTCACTATTTCCCGAAAATGTAGACAACTAGTCTATAAACGAATCCTACAGTCAAACCAATGATAACTTTTATAAGGGAAAAGCTAAAATTATACCTAGAATTAATTTGGATACAATGTTTGGCCATCTGGAGCCAGCGTCCCTGTAATTTTGGAAATTGTCCTTTAACTACCCTGAATTTACTACGAAGTCAAATTTTGATGTGACTTTTCGGAAAAGTTCCCTTCTCTCTTAAAGGGAGCAGGGTAATAAAAAAGTTTTAATTACAGATGCCATATTTCACTGAATTATCAAAAGTGTTCAGGCAAATCCGAGGGTAGAGGTAGTTCATCATCATTAGGTGTAATTTTAAGGATTGGCTGCGAAACCTGGGTAGACGATTGTGAAAATATATGAACGTGAGCTAACTACTATTTTAATGTTAGAAATTGTAGAAAAGAGCATGTAGATTTTCATAATATTCAAGCAGTGATAGACGAGTGGTGCAACCGTTGGATTGCCAAGTCATCCATCCAAGCATCATACACGCACCACTTATTTTTCGGATTCATGTGCGGATTGTATTATTATCACTTGCAAACAAGTAGCTTGAGGAAACCAAATCAGCATGCCTGATAGATATTTCTTGACGGCATGTAAAGTCAAGTCAGAGGCCCATGACCGGCCTTAAAACTCAGACACCAAATAGAAAAAGACACATTACCTACTCCTTTTTCAGAAATTGGTTAAAGCGACAAAAATTACAAAACAAGTAGCTTGAGGAAACCAAATCAGCATGCCTGATAGATATTTCTTGACGGCATGTAAAGTCAAGTCAGAGGCCCATGACCGGCCTTAAAACTCAGACACCAAATAGAAAAAGACACATTACCTACTCCTTTTTCAGGAATTAGTTAAAAAGACAAAAATTACAAAACAAGTAGCTTCAGGAAACCAAATCAGCATGCCTGATAGATATTTCTTGACGGCATGTAAAGTCAAGTCAGAGGCCCATGACCGGCCTTAAAACTCAGACACCAAATAGAAAAAGACACATTACCTACTCCTTTTTCAGAAATTGGTTAAAAAGACAAAAATTACCAAACGCTGTGTGCAACGATTTTTCGCAACCTCCTTTTGGATCGTTTGCATTTATAACCCAGGAAATATTTCACCATTTTGACTTTCAGTTACCTAATAATATCTTTATCCTAACATTCTTGTCTAAGCCAATCCTAACCCAAAATAAATTTTCCTACTTTATTAGAACCCACGAGCATTCAGCAGTCTGTAGTGATCAAAATGTAAATTAGGTATAGAGGTTCAGTGTCGGTCCGTGACCCCGCCATATAAAATGCTCTTTTATATTGTTATGCCTTTAGGTAAAACGGTGCTCTTTGGGCTCTTCAGGCTCTGCACTACTCTGACGTCAACGAATGGCTTGAAATAAATGACTAATACATAAGTAACTTAACTATTTGCTCGGAACTAGTTTAGTCTTCTTCTGCTTAGCCTTTTCCCAACTATGTTGGGGTCGGCTTCTAGTCTAACCGGATGCAGCTTAAATACCAGTATTTTACATGGAGCGACTGCCTATCTGACCTCCACAACCCAGTTGGTAATGGGTAATAGGGTCGGAACTAGTTTATAGTAATAGGAAGTTGTATCTTATCTTTGCATTGATTATTTTCGAAATTACTGACATTTCGTCAATGAAACCATGGTGCGCGGTGGTGCATGGTGGTGAAGTCACAGGTTACCTATCTGTGACTTCTTATTCGCCTTGAGCAAGTTCAGTGATCAATGCCTATGCGTCCTTTGTGTGAAAATAGGCCTTTACTTTACTTTATTGGGCTTGGAGATTAAAAGAGTAAAGTCAAGAAGCTCATCGTTAATGTTACTCATAAGTAACATTACGTTAAAGTTTTCGCTTTTCATATTGTATTTAGTGCATTCTAAAAATATGGGTGCCACCACAGTTTTTCAATATTTCCAACATATCATATCCACTGAAATTGTTGCAATTTCACACAACATTCGCACAAAGCCTTGCTTAGTGTGGCACTAGGTGGCGCTGTGTGTTAATGTCCAGCGATATTTATTTCTTCCAGCGATATTTTTTTTAAAGGTCGCTTATGTAATGGTATACGTATACCAGTTACTAAAGAAGCCATTAAAAATCTGAACGACAGTCCACATCCTCAACCGAAAGTTCGAACATTGCAGTAGGTACCAAAGTATGTGCCATATACGACAAATAACTCTAGGACCTAAAAACTACACCTTTCCGACTCTAACAACTAATATTTCAAAGCAACACTATTTTCAGTAACATTTATTTAGTTGGTTTTAATCGCAACGTTCTGCCGAATGCGAGATTTGTTTCGAAACTAAACTGAAATCATATTAGAGTTGAGCAGAGTTTGCTTTGGCGTACTTCCAAGCGTGTTAGTCACGGCCAACCGAACTAAGGCTTCGTCCATAATGGAAGTTCTGCGGCCGATGTTGGTGACGTAATTTGATTAAAAAGAAAGAAGTCGGGTAAAGCGTTTTTAAAAGATATTTGGTGTTTTCCTGAATGCTTTGACGGTCGCAGGTTCAACTACTGCACATGAGATTCTGATTTGATTATTACAGGTTGGGCAGAGTTGGGTTTAGATATTTGGTTTGTTCATTTGGGATTTTCCAGTAGCAACCTGGAGTCTCGGTTCGAGCCTGGTTGATGGCAATAAATAGGCTTTCCCCTTATAACATGGGGTTTAAAAATAAGTGGCAAAATGTGGGTACACATTACGTAAATACGTAGTGATCATCATCGTGGAAATAATGAGACTATCCCTTATATTTGTTATTTTTGGCGGTAATTGCGAAGTTGCGAAGGCTCAAGTTTCGAGTGACGAATGACCGAATTGTGAATAGTGCCTTTGTTGAACAAAGATTAAGATCAATTATACATTTTGGTGTTACGTTAATTGTATTGTATTCACTTAAAAGGCAAAATAAAAGGTTTTTAAATTCAATAGGATCTACAAATTAGAGGTCCCAAATCATGAAATCAGATTTCCGTGAGTTTTTGCATCGGGAGAATGATTATTACTAAATAAATAAATAAGTTATCTAAAGTTCGTTCTTTTATTATTGAAGTAGAGGAAACGAACTATTTGTAACAAGTAATTGTTATTTAAAAAGGAGGTCTGTGTCCCAGTAGTGGGAACATTAATAGGCTGATGATGATGATGATGAGCGGAAAACTTATAATTTCAACGAGCAAAAATTGCCATTTCGCGTCTTTTGTTACCGGCGCGCCGGCCTCTTAAGAATAATTTGTGATTTTGTTTCACCTGCAACCGTTCTCTTTACCTAATTATTGTTTTGGCATTTAACGCAAATGCGACTGAAGTTGTATAAGGCATTTGTTGCATAATTTCGTTTCTTGCTTTACCTTATACTGATCGTCACCTACTACCATTAATTCCTAGTGCTGGTAACTACAATGTGCTCTATAAACAGCTCGTTAATTTCCCTAGCTCAACTTGGTCTTGTGTAGGCTACTGCTTCAATAATGGATATTTAAGGGTATTGCCATAATCACCTCGTTTAGCAGGCGGATTACTTACAGTATGTTGGTAGGTACCTGTGGTAGTATTACAAATGTTGGTGTTGATCTTTCTAATGTGAGTAATCGCTTGTAACACCCACGGTAAGGGCCAATATTAACAGTTCAAGTCATATGATATTGTTATACAGGGTGATTGGTAATTTGGTGCAAGCCTTGAAATAGGTGGATAGTAGACATTATTTGCTACAACTTTGACCCCGATAACTTGGGGTCCAAACTGGGTGGTGTTTGAGAAATTGAACTTTTTTATCGGAGTCAAAATTGTGGGTTCAATAATGTATCGGTGATTGTTAATTGGCCAAGGCCTCTACGCCTTGAAATGGGCCTCTACCCAATTAACAATCACTGATCCAATCACCCTAAAGTTTTTAAAATAGCTCAACCATAATAAACCGCCATATTTCAACACATTTTATAAAGAAATTTAACAGTCCGTGACTATTTCATACTAGCCCCTGTTACCCGGTATTTAAAATATAAAATAAATGCGAAAAGTGGCAATATAAAATATGCCATTAAATCGATATGTTGGAATATCGATATAAAATGACGCATTGTAAGTAGAAACAATGCCGGGTATAAAATATAACATTCTAATGTTATGGCACTTACAGCAGCTTCTCTTTTCTATGGTAATAAGGAGGTCGTAAATTTTTTACGAGCGCCTTCAATAAACTTTCATAGTGAAATTATGCCGTGGTTTTAAAGTACGGCATCCGTTTTAGTGTCGACAGAAATTAAAAGGACGAAGATTGATGTCAATGAACTTTTCATGGCAAAAAATTTTCTTCAGTCATACGTAAGAAGTGTTACTCAAGTTGGGAATGAATAATGAAGTGAGGACTTATAAAACTTGTTATTTTATTAAAACCTTCATAGTGTGTGGATATTTTACTACTTTGGAACATAGGTATCTACTAACTTGTACGCTCTGCAGCGACTTTGTAGCATTTCAATACCAATAGCTAATTCTATTCGCAATTTATCTACACTAATATTATAAAGAGGAAAACTTTGTTTGTTTGTTTGTTTGGTTGTGTAATGAATAGGCTTAAAAACTACTGGACCGTTTTTAAAAATTCTTTCACCATTCGAAAGCTACATTATCCACGAGTAACATAGGATATATTTTATCCCCGTACTCCCACGGGAACGGGAACTATGCGGGTGAAACCGCGGGACGTCCGCTAGTCAACTATAAGATTACAGTTATTCATATTTTTCTGTTTTTAGCCGTTATTGTCCCACTACCATACACTTTTCTCTTCGTGTGGTTTTCTCCAGCCCATCTCTTTTCAACTCCTCTAAGTCGTCAAGCCAGGCTTTTCTAGTATAATAATACTAGATGCACGCAACTTCGTCTGCGTCACATAAGAGAGAAAAATGAAAGGAAAAAAAACCCGTTCTTGCAACATTTTTCATTCCTGCTCCGCTCCTAATGGTCGTAGCGTGATGTTATATAGCTCTCAAACGCTCCGACCGCTAGACTGGGCGGGGGAAAACCGCTGCTAACGCTACAAGGTCAAGGGTTATTTCGTGTAATTTGACCCTTGTATATAAAAACACTTGACGATCGCAAACTACAAGACTTAGACCAAAATAAATTTACTGTGAATAGCTGAATAGTTAAGGAATCTATTTAACCAAAAACCAAGAAATATAATATTAATTTAATACTCTAAAATAAATGTTGAGTTTGAAAAACAGTCACGTAACGGCTACTTCGCGATTAAAAATATTTTTTTTACGAAAAACTATTAATTCCTTATCAATAAAAAAAATCTAATTAGAAACTAGATTATATTCCCTTTCCAATAAGACCAAAATCTTTTAGTTATTAGTTATTAATTAGATTCTAATTGGAATGTGGATAATATTAGTATCCAAAGAATGCGGATAGCGGTACTATCCACTGGCGGCCGGGCCGCCGCACTTTTTTTAACCCACATATAAACGTAACTTTAACTCTAAGACATCTCTTTTTGATGTTTCTAAAATTCTAAAATGTACTCACCATACTCAATTATTGATATTTCTCGGATAATATACACGTTTTAATCACATAAAATGATATATTCAATGTTTACATACAGCACGTTAGGTATACATACCTATCACTTTTTCACAGGAAAATTACTGCAACTTTGAGATTCCGAAACTAAATTGCTTACCCACTATATTGTAGCACGGTTCTTCACCTTCATTTTGATGTATAATACTATACTAAAATACGACTATTTCGATAAGAAAACAATTTAAATACGAAACGGCGCCGGCGCAACACGGAAAAAAATGGCCGGATTTGTTTACACTAAAGTTTTTTATTTTATTTTGACGTTTGTCGATGCATTTGGGCACAGATAATGATTATAGAGTTGGGAAATATTGTTGAGAATGTAGTGGAGACCATAAATGCATGGCCATAGTAAGTACAGTCGAGTTTTAATGCATTTTTTGAAGGCGGGTATTTGAAAATGCGACTGGTTAAAGGCTTTAACCAGCAGCGTGCAACTGGAAAATGAAGGTGGTTAAAGCCTTTAACTAGCAGCGTTTGAAAGGAGCCTTCCTAGATAAATGGACTATCCAACACAAACAATATTTTTTTCAATTTGAACCAGTAGTTTCTGAGATTAGCGCGTTCAACCAAACAAACAAACTCTTCTGCTTTATAATATTATATAAGTAATAAGTTTATGTATAGATTTGTAATAAATAAATAATAACAACAGCAGCAGCTGAGCATGAAGCCCTGGGTTCGGTACCCAGGTCGGGCAAAGTGATATTAGGTTTTTCCGGTAGGAATTTCCCAATAGCAACCACGGAGTCTCGATTTGTGCCCGGTTGATGGCCATAGGCTTGTCTCCTCCAAGGGACTTAAACATAACTGCCGAAATATGGGTGCACTATTAGATACACCTCTGCCTTAGCCTTCATGTATTACAGCCGTGATGTTTTGGTAAAAAAAAGAGAGACAAACATCAAAACGACGTAAACTACCAAAAAATATTCCATAACATGACCGCACAAACTTCAACCCAAATTAAACGGGCACACACGGCATCAGGTCACGAGCAAAGCAAAAGGGTGCAACTAGCTCAAGGGCATCGCCTGTGGAGATAAGCGCCTCGGTTTGGAAGCTCTCGCACAAAACGTCCGCGTACCTAGTACTCACTTGTACCAGTGTACCTGTACCGAAAGACTGTTGTTATGACGCAGGCGTCTCTATTGAAGGAAAATTGTAAGGATGGGATGTTTCCTTTATTGTGGAAATGGGTTGTGGGGTTAGTTGGGCAGTAACGTGGTGATGCATTATGGGAATGACATGGTTTAGTAATGAGGCCCTTTGTATTTTGGTGACATGTTTTTGTCTATGTAGTGTGTTGTTGACCAGCATGGAAAGGGTTATGCCCGTTTTTGATGTTTTTGTGGTACAACTTTCTAATGTTTATTTTTATACAACGTATGGATAAACAATAATTGTTATTATTTTGTGCCCTTACGGCTTTGTTTACAGAACGAAAATGAAAAACCAAATTCATACCTATGTTAATAAGTTGATAGAGTGCGGCAAGCTTAATCCAAAATCATTAAATTATTAGCGGTGAAAGATTTTAAAAACGTGATCTGTAATTTTGCAGCTGCTCTCTGTATTTAAAAGCATCGCACAGCCCAGGTGAAGTAGACTAGTTTTAAATTTAAATGTCACGATATTTTAAACCATAACCGACCCCTGTAGATAGAGACATTACTTAAAGAGCAATAACATGTTTATTAGCGCTAACCTACATACTAAAGGACATTACCTATAAATAGTAAAAAACATTACGCTGCCCAACGACAATTTTATTTTTCATTTAGACAGTAGGTGTCCCGATTGCAAATGTATGCAAATTATTTGCGTGGGACTCGGTCGACAGCAATCAAATTAAGCGTCGGCAAAAAGAACAGTAAATGGCGTGTTAAAAAAGTATTTTCGATCTCTACTTTTTAAAGTAGGTAGGCCCTTTTTATAGAATATTTAAGCATTCTTTATTTGGCGACCTTATCTGTTATATCCACTGTCGTTGGGTGGGTATATCAGTTGAGTACCATGTTATTTTTATATGTATTTTTCATCAGATCAGTTATGCAGATCCTATTAAAAAAAACACGGGTCAGTTTTTAGTGCTACGAAGCGTTAGGTGACGGTCACGCGAGTTCCAAGATTTTTTTTCACTCAAAAAGTTCTCAACGCGCCTAAAGAATTTTTGACTTTTATAGACAACTGTAGGTTAGGCTTCGTTAACAGGTATTAGTTGGATTATTTACTGCACTATCTATTTCTCGTAATCAGGGTTCGAATGATAAAGATTATTATTTTCTTTGATAATTATTTTATCAATGTTGATTCATAACATAACTTTGCATAGGTATTCATAACATAACATTACTTCATTGTTTTTTGACTTACAAATTAATGATAGTTTCGTTACTAAAATATAAAAAAATATATATTTTTACTCTTTAATTTACTAAAGGTTCTGTTTATTGGTCAAAAGCATAATAATATTTGAGTTCGTTTATTTTTTTGTTTTTTGTTTTTTATTCAGTTTTTGGGACCCGCGGAAGCGGAAATCGCGTTTAGATACACGGGAACTTTTTAAATTATTATATAATGTTTTTTGATATCATCAATGATAATTGTCACTTCGTACCCTGCTCATATTAATTTATATTATTTGTAGGCAGTAAATAGAAACAGAAATTCAGCCTAAACTTCACTCAACTGTAAATAATTGTGCTGAAGCATTTCCGTTTCCAAAATTGCAAACAATAACAAATGGCAAAATAATTTTTGTCACAAAACTGAAAGCTGCTCAACAGCTTAACAATTGTTGTTCGTGCAATAATTTAAATTGGATTATTTTACTTTCACAGCACATTTCGCGAACAACCTAATTCCGGTTATCCCCGACGACACTCAAAACAAACGAAAGTCTGATAAATGTTGCTATTAATCTTCCGGCAGCTTCACCGTGCACCCTTGCGAGAAAGGGACGGAAACAATTATAATAAAAATCTAGATTTGGGTTAAGTGTGCTTAGGCAGACAGTTTATACCACTTCACGTCACCGGTTTATGCAGGAGAAGTAGGAATTTATTTTTGTATGAATCCCTTTTTTTTTGGATTTGCTGGACCAACGGGCAGTGAGTGCCTCTTTTTCGCGGATTACTTGCACTAAAATGAGAAACTAACGGGGCTATGTTTATCGTGTAGAATAAAAATTGTTTGTGTCTTGAATACGAGTATTATGACTTTAATATGAGCAGGGTAACGCACCTTGCTCATAGAAATAATTGTCAAGATAATTATTTTCTTTAATAAATATTACGAGTAGCTCGTGGCTAAATAATATCAGCCGTTCGGACCGATCCTTAGGTTAAGCCATGCTTGCCTAGGTTGGTCTGTGGATGGGTGACCACCCTCACATAGTCAAAACTTTTTTCATCTCGCAATCCTAAACTTTAATAATAGTACTGATAGCGATCATACGCGTCGTCTCTTGTTTTAATACACAAAAAACACACAAACACAACAAATCAAATCTAACACAACAAACGACAAATCTATCTTCTATCTATCTATACATATATATATATGAAAAGAGTAAAAAAGCTGTGTCTGTACATTGAATATACTAAAAAAAAAAATTGAGGGGTCTAAACCCCCCTCTCTGTTAGAATACAGTTCTGATCAGCTTGCACTACGAAGTGGTTTTTACGTCAGTCACTGCGGGTCGAATAGTGCGAAATTAGTGGTTTTTATTCTTTATAAAATCAAATTTCCGTCATTAAGAAAAAAAAAAACTAGCATTATGTTCATTATTAAGTTGCCTATCCATTAGTTTAAGAAGGAAATAAAAATAATGTTAACTTTACGAGAAGAAGCATGTTATAAATATTTTTTTCTCATTTTTGTCGTTTCATTGTGAGGGGATGGATTTATTAAATATTATGAGACTTAAAAAAAAAACTACCATTTTGCAGTCAAGAATATGTAGAAATTGAATGTATTTGTTATTACTTGGTATTTCTTTTGGTTATATAGTAGTTGGCTCCAAAAAAAGCACAAAAAACGGCTTTTGCTCGGGGACGCGCCTTAACACAAATGTACCAAACATGTCGGATAAACAAATTCTTTTTATCCTAGTCACCATGGCGAGCGCTAAAGAAAACCCACGTGAATTTAGGTGTTTTTTTGTTTTAAGCTTCGAATCACAGCGTGTGGCAATTCCTTCATACACTTACTATTTTACTTAACGTTTGGTAAGCGTAATTGGGGGTATTCAGTAATGCGACACCACCAATTATGTCGCAGCAATAAAAACTGAGCTGCAAGCAATGAAAAAGGTTTAAGTTTTAATAAAGGCGAATGGGGTCAACGAAGAGTAGTCGACGTCCGTACAATGGTAACAATACGGTGGAATATAACTAGGACAAATTGCATGGGTACATTTTGAATGGCAACAAGTGGACTGAAACTCTCTGAAATATGATTATCATTTTCCGGAGCCGTATCCCCTCACCTGTTTCATAATGTTTTGTTTTTTGTTCTCCTACGTAACGAGCATCCTGTTTCGTGGTTAATTTGAATGCGTGTTTTGTTGCTAGGAATTTGCCGTTGGATTTTTGTCACTTTTATTTTTTATGTCGGTTCGTAATTTCTCCGCTGTATTTGTTATTTTTCTAGGTTCCGCTACCGAGTGGTTGGAATGTATTTTTTTACGAGAGTTATAGAATGTACTATGGCCTAACATAACAACTGGGTGAGAACCGCCTCGCTCGCGGAATGGAATCCTCCTGAATAATGGACGAGCACTGCTAAGCACTACCTGACCCATATTAGACTGACATGCCGCTTTAAACGGTATAAATCGAAACTGGCAGCTCATCATAAAAGCTTATAATGAACAAAAAAACCTATTTACCTAACTATTTACCTTTTATTTTTTGCAAAAAAGTTTTCATTTTTCACTTTTTAGTGGTACACGTGCACCTTCACAGCGTACTGGCGTGATGTTATGTTATGCAATGGTGTAAACAATAGACAGACATGATATTTTAGCATTCCTAGTCCATTTGCTATCATTTATTGAAGAGTTCCGTTGCCGATCTCCGAAGTTCATCATCAGATCTTCACCAAATTGAAGTAGGAGCACTACGAGAAATAACTTATTCGAAAACTACCCAAATCGCTTGATGTGTGCCTATAAAATTTAAAGAGTTCTCTCTATTTCTTCAGGATTCCATCATCAGATGCTGACTTGATGATTATGCGACCACCTGTGAAGTTATACCCTTTCAAACAAAATAAAAATAATCCAAATCAGTCCAGCCATCTTCGAGTAATCGGGGAACATACCCAAAAAATAAAAAAAAAGGTTCCGATGAATTGAGAACCTCCTCCTTTTGGAAGTCGGTTAAAAAACAGGATCAGGACTCAAACAACATCGTTCAATCCTTGAAGAAGAAGAAATATCTTATCTGCCCATGTCTTAATTGCCAAGATTCTCGACCAAAACCTGAGGAGGCTCTTGTTAGGCAGCTGGATCAAGGGCTTGATTCAGAAAGCCGTACTCCTGGACACGGCTAGTATTGTTACTAGGTTTCTCTTTTTGGAGTCCTAACTCGGCGGCTAGCTCGGGTCCTAAGCTGTTTTCGACACCGGCGGGCTATTATTTGTAAATGTTTTGGCTGTAACATTAATTTAGAAAAAAATATTTACAAATAAATAATAAAATAAATAAATAAAAATCAAACCTAAAGAAAAAAATAAAATAAAGAACAAATACCGAAGCGAAAAACGTAAATACAATAAAGAACGAACATACCATCAGTAACAATCTTAATAACCTTCAATCCACTGAATCGATAACAACTTGGCCCTTACAGCGAGAGCACCAAGAGCTTGCAAATTAAATTACAGATATAAGAATACAGTAAAGTTAAACAAACTTCGCGAGCTAAGCCGCCTTTGAACAAAACGAGAGGGGGTGGGGGAATGGTAGCTTCAAACGTTTTATCCTGAAAACACCTAAATTAGAATTAGATCCTACCAACGAGTTCACTAATTAATTTTGTGATAATAGGTTTACCGTTTGCGCGTGTTTTTTGTCAGGCAAATTAGTTTTTTTCTCTCTTACTCGGGTTAAGATTCTGTGGTGGGATAATTATTTTGTTAGTTTATTGTTTAAACAAGAAGTTTGCTGAGTCGTGTTTTCGGTAAACACCGATATTTTTTTCTTTCTGGTTAAGATTTTAAGATTCTATGGTGGGATAATTATTTTGTTAGTTTATTGTTTAAACAAGAAGTCTGCTGAGTCGTGTTTTCGTTAAACATCGATTTCATTTTACTTGAAACGTTTTGATTTATCGAATAAGTACTTTGACCATTTTTGACATGCTGCGTCGACTCCAAATAAATTGGGGTTCTGGCAAGATAATGATGATGTTGTATGCCAAATAAATTCCAGATATATTTTATTTCATCAGACTTGTATGTCTCACAGCTGGGCAAAGGCCTCACCCATATCCTTTCAGGTACTCTTCTCCTGCGCCACCTCGAACGATGCGTAAATAGATTTTTTTTTTAATTACAAAATGGGCCTGCTCTTGACCTCGATCACGTCTCATTGAAAGCCATGGATGAGGAGAAGATGCCTGGTCACTCTTCCTTTAAAGGAAGGCGGGTTAAATGTGGGTGGGAACACAGATTCAGGCAGAGAGTTCAACACTTTGGCAGTGCGCATATATAATGAATGTGGAGGAGAAGCGCTTAGTACGACTCGTCGGAATATCATCTCGCCACCTCTTTCCAGGCTGATACTTTACATTTAAATTAATTAACGTAATAGCAATAACAGTGCTGATACATATGCAGTTCCTCGTGCCTCAGAAACTTCATGAAATAGTAATTACGAGCTGGCAATATGGCACAATCCGATAACTTCACATTGTGTGGAGTTGCTCTCCAGTGGAATACTAAAGTTGGTCGGTATTTGCTCCGCGATCATATTTGAAGTTGATTAAATGTGCTTTCTTAGTTGTATTCTACCAAAATGTATAGCTTTAGTTCCAGTAATAGACCAACGAAATATTAGGTCGAAGAAGATGAAATTAACATACATCTTAATTAGAGTTTCGAACAAATACTAACTCTTCTAGTAGCGTCATAAATCAAATGAAGCATAAATTACTCAGGAACTTTGTTGTAATTTAAAATTATTCTGTACCATCAAGGTCTGCTATTTGGAATATATTTTTATCACGTAAGCCGAGAAGCCTCTCTTGCAGCCGATCTAAGTGATTCGCGCCACTTGCGTCATCAGAATTCGTCCCTCAAACACAATCTCCCTCTGATAAGGTCAGAATATCAGTCGTTCGCTCTAAATGCAAATATTACCGCACCCGGGAGAGGTGTTATAGCCTCGGTTTTGAGGTAAAAAAGGACGAAAACAGCGCTAAATGGCAAGAAAGCGCTTTTTATGCTGACGGAATTGGGTAGTTAAAGATAAAGAATGGATAGACCGGCTCCTTAGATAGTTGTTTTAGTACACTATAGGTAGATAGGCACGTTACTTACTGTTTTATTTATGTAATGGGACGAATAAGTTTTTTTGCAGTCTGCCTTTCGTGAGGTGCGTTAGTTTTGATGGGCAGGAAGATCTTGGGGATCATTACGTTACAAAATTTTGAACGTAAAGGAGTAGATAAATGGACTTTCTTTCTTGAAGGTTTTTACTGGCGATGCTTTTTTTTGTTGAAACTGTGTCTTGGTATGCTGCTTGGTTACGTTTTTTGCGATTTGCAAGTCAGCGTCAGTCTGCATGTTGAACGAAATATGATATCGCAACCATTACACGATAATAATTACTGAATTAAAATCATTAAAATCATCAATACTACACATGAAAGACATTTATTCCCATTCAGTGACTAATTTGATTAAAAAGGAATTTAATGGGATTAAGATAAATGAACTTCGACAGTTGTATTGTTCAACATCAGAGAAGTTTTTATAAGTTCTGGTTTTATGTAGTTCCAATGTACATTTTTAAAACACTCAATAATTCATACTTACGTTCTACCTTAATACTGCAGTATTCATTTATGATTAAAAGCCAAAGGAGGTCGATCGTTTCCGCCGTACTGGTAGGAAACGAAACCTCCAGGGAAATGAAACTACGAAGCGCAGTTCATTCTCTTCACTCTTAGTTATAGTACAGCGAATTGATTTACGTACATTTTTCAAGCAAATGTAGGTACTTGGAGGAATAAAATAGTAACAATACTTGGAAAAAGAGATTTTCAACAACAAGAGGTTGCTACGGACATTGTCAACTGGTCAGTAACTGGTTCTGTTAATTCTGATTTCTGAGAATTGACTTATACTATTCCCGTGTTGTGTCTACCGCCTGCAGTTTCCAGGATTTCAGTATGCTCTTCGTATTTCGTGTGAATCTGAAAGGCCATGTATTTTCATGGAATATTTACTTTTACGTTATTTGTATAGTAATGCAACGACCTATTGTAGGACCAACGCTGTCCCCCATACTAAAGTACTAATGCTACTAATGAGTTAGTTTCTTGCCAGTTCTTCTCCATAGGAACAACCAACGCGAACCTTACACCTTTTTCGACGTTTTTTATGTGCTATGCGTTAAGTGAAATGAAATATTTTGATTTTGAGTATTGTGTTATTACTATTTGTTAATATTGCGTCATTGAGTATTGTGTATGGTCATGTATTGTTATTGAAAATTGTGTTAACAAATGAAGCTCGATTGTTAAAAAGCTGGTTAGCCCATGCGTGAATTTCCATATTATGAATGAACCTATCGTTTAGCCCTTCTTCTATAGCGTGTGGTTTGTGCCTAACCTAGTATTATAGTTTTATACGCCCTAGGCCTTTGACTTGGTTTAACATGCCGTCGAGAAATATCTCTCAGGCATGCTAGTTTCTTCACGATGTTTTCCTTCATCGAAAGAAGTGATAGTTAAACTACGCAGAGGAATCCTAAAAATCAGAGGTGGCGTATCTTGGGCTCAAACACGATATCTATGACTCAAGTCGTCATGTATTGCCATTAGTTAGCATAAGCTCGGTTGTTATGTAGCTACTTAGCCCATATTATATGAATTTCCAGTGGAAAATATAACGAACCACTTTCTAGATCCAAGAGACTTGATAAAGCCTGCAGAAGCTAAATTAAATCATCAACGGTCGCATGCACTTGCAAACAATCTACAGCACACGACCACAATAAGATCTTGTTTGCAGTTTCCGAGTGAGTTTAGTAAGTTAGTCGCCACATCTATCTTTCCTAGTTATGTGCAGATACGTCACTATATGGCTAAGTTTAATGTCTTTGTACATAGTCGTATGTTCTATGTTTTGGGTGCTTCAATGTGAAACTCTGTAGAAATATGGAGACAAATCTTAAGGAGATTTGAGTATTCACGAAGAAGAGGTTCACCTTGGGAACAAGGAAACTATAAAACGAAGAGTTGGAGTTGATGCTCTAGTAGGTCCTATCCTAAAATCTAATGGATCGTTTCAGAAATACATAACAACAAGCCTATTACAATCCCCGAAAGGCTTAGATGTTCCTAATACTACACCCAGATTTTACCAGTTATGTTTTAAGTTCTTATTACAAGGGACTTAAAGCCTGTTATCATTATCCGGCCAAAAATCCAGGTTCCATAGCTGCTACTAAAAAAATCCTGGTGGAAAAATCAGATATGACTACCCGACCAGAGAATTGGACCCAGGACCTCATGCTAGTGCTAAAGTATAGAATTCAAGTTAAAACAGGCAAGATGAGAGAAATAAGGTTCATCAGCCTATAACTAAATGAAAAGCATAAAACAGTGGAACACTAATTTACTTAATTACCAATTACCGTCAAAATATCGTTTAAAACGTTCGTTAAACAGATTTATAAATCAGATCTGCCCACAAACACAGCGATGATAAATTCAACTAATTCCCTTGAGTATATACCTACTGATACTAAATTGAATACGCCTTTAATAGCTTTGCAGATAAAAGCTAATAACTCCCAGTAGACAGCCGAGATATTATGGTTAGGGAAATAAATTATTATTATGTTCTGTAAGATTGCTGGTGCCGTAATACCGTAACACACATAAATGCTACAATTAACCTGGAAATATAACTAGGAGTGATTGCAAATCATTATAGAGCTAACATACGTCCAAATATCCCACACGATTTGCAAAGCCGATCTGTTAGGGGTTTGGGAAATCAAATCGGTACTTTGTCTTTAGGTTCCATGTAGAGAGATTGGTGCTAGGAATTTTCTAATGATTTGATCAGAACCTGGACTAGAACCAAATTTATCGTCAGTCTGCTCTTCATAAATCAAAGTTGACTTTCCGGCTATCAAAGATTATAACTTTGACAGTCGTTACAGGTAGTCAGTGGCCTAAAAGTTGTCATCTAGTCATACCGAAGGTTATCGTATTACCCAGTACTAATTGGGTTGTGGAGGTCAGATAGGCAGTCGCTCCATGTAAATATTCAGCTGTATCCGGTTAGGCGGTATCGTCGAATCCGACTCGGCTGGGCAGCGTTCGGGAAACTGCGCGGTATCTTCTCGTCCAACTTACCGCAGTGTCTCAAGACGAAAGTCTATGACCAGTGTGTGTTGCCAGTGATTACATACGGGACCGAAACGTGGTCGCTCACAATGGGCCTTATCAAAAGGCTTAAAGTCACCCAAAGGGCAATGGAGAGGGCTATGCTCGGAGTTTCCTTGCGTGATCGAATCAGAAATGAAGACATCCGCAAGAGAACCAAAGTCACCGACGTAGCCCGAAGAATTGCTAAACTTAAGTGGCAGTGGGCAGGGCACATTGCTCGCAGAACGGATGGCCGCTGGGGCCGAAAAGTTATGGAGTGGCGACCGCGTACCGGAAGACGATGCGTTGGAAGACCTCCCACTAGGTGGACCGATGACCTGGTGAAGGTTGCGGGAATCCGGTGGATGCGAGTCGCAAGGGACCGGTCAATGTGGCGACACCTGGGGGAGGTCTATGTCCAGCAGTGGACGTCTTTCGGCTGAATGATGATCCGGTTAGACTGGATATTTGATAACATTGAAATAATAAACGAAATACTATACCAATATATTATACTAGGTAATTATATCAAACAAATCTGGATGTTTTGCCCAACGTAAAAACTGCGGGAAGCAGCGGTGATTTCCTAGTTAAGAATAAGGATTCCTCGTGTCATTAAAGTTACTCATAAAAGATTGTTTAGGTTTGACAGTATCAGGTTATAAGCAGTAACCCATTTTCCAACCCATTGTCTTTAAGCATCAATATTATGAATTCTTCTTCCTAGGCTCGATTGATTTTCATGACAATGGGAAGGATCAACTATGGAATATTGTAGTGGATGTCATCTGTATTGAATAGGCTCTATATTTTTATGATTCTTCATGCGCTATTTATAATTCCGTATAAACAATGCCATTGTTTCCAGAACAGCAGAAAAAAACAAAAAAACAACAAAAAAACGAAAAGAAAAGTGAACCAGCTGGTTCAAATGTAAACATTTTCATAAAACTATAATAAAAACAGAAACGAAAAATACACATATCATTTTTATCCTAGAAATACCAAAAGATATTGAAACATAAGACAATTGATTCCATTCCCCAACGCTTCCCTGATAGAATATTCAGGTTTTACGTGAATATATTTATCAGAAATATAAGCGTACGGACGATATCTATTGAAAATGGAAGGCAACGTCTTTCCCCTGGGACCTCATTAGATTGTCGCGCGCTGGTTGCCAAGGGAATCGACTGCTGGATAACCGATTCACCGCTTCGATTTCAGAACGAACCGTGTAAAAAATACGGGGTATTGACAAATGATATCGGAAATGATATTGAAAAATGTATTTTTTTTTTTTGTTATATTGGACTGGCAATTAGTCTGGTGTGAATTGGGGTTTCTGGTCTGATATAATGAAGTTAAAATTGTTGTGAAAGCTCATGTCTTGTGGCATTTAGATGGATGCTCGACCCCATGTTTTTTTTTCAAGATTTCACGAAACAGTGATCCACACTAACGAAAAAGGTGACTAACCGTTTCCCGTACAAATGTTTATTTCGTATCAATCATTGGTGTCAGATTAGCGCCTTCCTTGACGATCAAAGTAAATTTTTCTCATTTCCATCGTGGTCTTTACTTCTTCGTTGACTAAAATGGCTTCATTCGCAGCGCAGTGTGACAAAAGCATTTCCAGCCGCCGCGGGAGATGTTGTGGGCCACGTGGTAGCCCCCAGCTACCGTAGGCTCGGGCTGTGGACGGTGAGCTAAGTAATGGGCTAGCTCGAGGTCCGTCCGTCTTATTACAACAGGCCGGGTTGACGGCGCGTTCGTGTTCCACGCGTATGTATGTTTTAAAGATATGTCAGCAGAATGGAAGGGCAAGGGCCGATGCCTGCCGGGGCTGCGGGACTGTTCGAAAGAGATACCGTGGCCCCGGAACATAAAGGGCAAGAAAGGAACATGGATGGGTTTTTGTCAATAAAAGTCTGACACTCTCTCCCGCTCCGCCCAGAGCGGGAGGAGTCATGTGATGATTTCCCATCCGAAAAAAAAATAAGATTAACAAAAGCATCATACCAGTAGTTTTATCGTTATCAAATCTTTGTTCGCCATAAATAAATGTTTGTAAAGTTACACTAAAATGCTGCCAAATCAAAGTTTTTCGAGCATCTGTAACACTTAAAACTTTGGAGAGCACATAATAGCACGCAATAGATCGCAAAACACACTGAAGTATGTCTACTGTTCTCTACCATTGTGTTCATGACAGATAGAACTTGGAAACTACAGGGGATAAGTTAAATATTGAAGTTGACAAACTGGGACCCAAGTCTGTTCGGCTCGGATCCAATCTGAGGTTAGCTTCCACTCAGTATGTATGTTTTAATAGAATTAACAGAAGAACCCGCTTAATGAATAAGCGTGTCTAGTGGTTTTTGATTTAGACAAAGATTTATTATCGCTTGATGCGCTTAGGACATAATTTACAATATTACAAGGGCAACGGGTAATAAGCGCATTAGAGTTATTAGCTCAAGCTTGTGACACATGGACTTAGGAACTCTTGAGCATGCAATGGAGCAATATTCTTCGAAATGTATGGCAATAATGGTATAATGGTGATGAGGTTTTGACCACATTTTCAGCTACAGTTCCAGGAGAAGTAAATGAGATTTTTGCTTGTTTTTCGAGTCAAACGGTTACCAGGTAGGCATCATGATTTAAAATATTTCATTGCGAACTGTATCAATGTTCATTCAATTTAATCATTTGAATCCCATGAAAAAAATTGGCCTTTCATATTTTTACATACCAAACGTATCCAGCAAAAAAATACATAAATATGGTGTCATATTGATGGTATAGCTCAAGCAATACTGCACTCGTTAAGATGCCCGCCATATACATCTGACATGAGTAACATAGAAATATAACTATTCGTTCGAGACATGTGACTGTAAATTACAATTTGTGACCGGGCGTTAACTTTACTGACAGATTTATTCTTCGTATACACGTCCTACTTTGTGTCACAGCTCATAAAGATGTCGTTACGTTGAATTAATATGGTCGCACATTGAATTAATTTATACTAATAATGTCTTTCGA
This sequence comes from Xestia ashworthii, assembly GCA_950022955.1. Taxonomy (NCBI): domain Eukaryota; kingdom Metazoa; phylum Arthropoda; class Insecta; order Lepidoptera; family Noctuidae; genus Xestia; species Xestia ashworthii. The sequence goes on from OX465561.1 coordinate 13,426,668, forward strand.
AAATAAAAAGGGCCGTGACCAAAAATTGGTTTGTTTATTTCTCTGGTTGAAAGACGCGTGGGGCTACGAGTAATTTAAAATTGGAATGTTAAGCAGACACGTTTGACCTAAAATCTTTGATAAATTAGACTAATTAATCACATGTTGGGAGTTATTTTGGGTTTGTGAGATTCACACGAGAACTGGTTATCTAGATTTATAAAACTTTTACGCCTTCAGTATTCAATAGCCTTAACTTTAACGGAGATAGTGTATTTCTTTACCTACGATGCGAATTAAGGTTTAAGTTTATAGGATTGGCAGAAGTAAAGTTGCCAAAACTAAGGGTTTGGGTCTATGCTGAAAATCTGTTATTTTTGTTAAGGTAAACCCAAAACATTAATAGGTTAATACCTATGTATAATTAATCAATTTGTTTTATGTAAATAATTTTTACTGTGTTTTTGATTATTATAATTCAATGCATCGCAAATAACTATTTCTTAAAAACTTTGTAAGAAATGATTATTTCATAGAATCTTCTCTCATCTGGATTAAATTTGTCCGGGGCAATGTGAATAAGAAAATGGATCTCGGGTTCCTGAGGAAATTAACTTGAGTGAGGATTTAAATTTTTCATCAAACCAACCTAATTAACTTCATAATTAAACTTGGCAATCTCGTGGAGTTTTATTCATCTATTGAGACTTCGCCCATTCTCGCTTTGATCAAGTCTTTTATTATTTCGAGTTAGTACTAAATCGAATTAGGCACTTCATTCTAATCTTGCTATTTCTTCGTTAACAATAACATTTCTTAAGTAATTGATGAATACGTAAAATTAACAATTAAGCAACGAAATGGCTTTCCTTCAATAAACGTTAAGTTTCTGTAACAAAGCCTCCTTCAGATAAATAGGAAACGTGGAGGGCGAGCTCCCTTCAAAATAAGCATTGTTAAATCTTTGTGAAGTCCCCAACTTTTCGCCATTAAGTACAATTTAAGTATAGAACTTAAATGAAGTGGAAAAGTTGACCGGAAAGAATCACCGTAGGGCAAGTTCATCCTATCTAGAGTGTGAGTGATAAAAAAATATACTTAGGTAGGTATATGGTTCACGTTTTCCACTCAAACTTTTATAGTTAAGCGATGAAATGACGTTCAAGTTAAATTAAACAATATTAAGTAGTTCCTATGTTGGTGTATCATAAATACTGAAAGTAAGCTGCGCCTTTCAGTCGCTCCATCTTAAATACTTTGTATTCAGGTGCATCCGGTTAGACTGGAAGCCGACCCCAACATAGTTGGGAAAAGGCTGGGCAGATGATGATGATGATGACCTTTCAACAAAGGTATCTATAATGAGGCTTTTACCAAGATCTGGCTGATTATGTTATTCTCTGTGGCAGCAAAGCCGCAAGAACCTCAATGCGATTTAAAAAGCTAATTCCCATTGAAGAAAACCGTATAATTGCTTCATTCGCTTCCCCGTTTAAAAAAAGAACAAAAAAAAGAAAAACGAATGATAGCGTGCCAACCAGCCCATCCAATTACACAACGATTATGTAAGTACATACCATTCAATGTAATAGTTATGTCAAAGGCCGTTAAACCCGGTTAATTGTTAGTTGAAAGTAGGTCATATAGCCTGCACTATACTTGGTTTAATACACAAAGTTTGTTGACAAGGGTCCAATGTGCAGGGCTCCGAAAACCGCTTCATTAGCATAGAAGTTTTAGTTTGATATTGTACTTATATTCTTGTCGTTTACAAAACACGCTGGTTTCTGTAGGCTTGTGTTAATTACTAGTTCTAATACACTCGGAATACAACAATGTTAATTGGTGACTGAAAGTTATTTGGTTTAGCAAGTTGCAAGTTTATGGGAAAAGGTTTAGTCAAGTAAGTCGAGTTAACCATGTGAGAATATGGAATTATATAGATATCTATTAGATACAGAAAAGACATGAAATTGTTATTTTCTTTGATTACCAACCGCTTAACCTTTAGGTACCGAAGCAAGGTCCGTCTGTCTGACAGACCACCAAATAAAAAATCATTCAATAGGCACATTTTACGAAATTATTTTTTAATGTAAAGCATTTCTAAGACAACGAAAAATAAATTAAATATAGTTTAGTATGTTTATTCATTAGACTACAAATAATCATTATGTAAGCAAAATGGCAAAAATTGTTATCTGCAAAGTTCCTGACTAAAAACGGTGACTCATATTTTCTTCAAAATCTTTAGAATTATGTTAGACTGAATAAAAAAAACCACGTACTCACGCTATACGAGTATTTTCCCATTTTCCGGTTGTCTATACAAATTGGAATCAAACTTTACGTACAATTTATAGTGGTGGCGACACACCCCCTCGTGTGTTCTGAACGTACGCAAAAACTATTCCAGCATTTATCGTACCTTTGTTTTGGAAGAATTTAGTGCCGAAACGTGGGTAGAAGGTTTTTAACCAATTGATTTTTTGGTTATAAAGAGGTTCTGTGCGACCTATATAGAAAAAAAACCGGCCAAGTGCGAGTCAGACTCGCGCACCGAGGGTTCCGTACAAACCTGTAGGTATATAAGTAAAAGTTATGGTAATTTAAGATTTTCGGAATTTTTCCTATATGTGTACTTTATAACGTTGCTTCATGCCAAATTTCAAGATTCCAGGTCGTCTGGAAGTATCCTTTAGGTTTTGATTCCCTTGCGAGTAGTTGCGAGTTTCAAAATATGCGGCTTTAATTGCTGTATCTTTTGATTGCGTTGACGTAGAAGTTTGATTTTGTTACAGCTTAAAGATATTATAGACTTGAGTATTTGTTAAGAATTTCAATATAATACCACTACGCGTTCATGAGTAAAGGGGTAATAAGTTTAAAATTATTAAAAATATTTTTATTATATGATGTAACTAAAAATTTATGCTTTTCGCAATTTTTCCTTTATCTGTGTTATAAGACGTTGCTTCGTACCAAATTTTAAGATTCTGAGTTCACGGGAAGTACCCTGTAGGTTTTGATTCCCTTGCGAGTGTCGAAAATTTGCGGCATAAACGGGAGTATCTTTTGATCGCGTTGACTTAGAAGTTTGATTTTTTCACAGCTCCAAGAGACCATAGACTTGAGTATTTGATATGAATTTCAGCTTGATACCTCCACGCGTTCCTGAGAAAAAAGGTCTTGACAGACAGACAGACAGACAGACAGACAGACGGACAACAAAGTGATCCTATAAGGGTTCCGTTTTTACCTTTTGAGGTACGGAACCCTAAAAACATGGCTAGTATTATTTTAAATATACTTAAGAGGCCTGCGGAGCATGCGTTGTTCATACAAACGTAATACAAAAAGAATTTGTAAATCAAACATATTCCTAAGGTAGTGTGTATTTATTTCGATTGCATTACAGAATATCTAGGTTCTCAAATAATATATTTGGATTGGACACTGATTTAAACAAGAGTTAAGAGAAAAATAAGTTTTAGCAATTTTAAATTCCTCATATCTCGGCTTTGTATCATTGTCCTTTCAAAATATATTATACTAGCTGTTGCCCGCGACTTCGTCCGCGTAAACTACCCTTGTCACATAGGGTTAATAAAAGTAGCCATCGACTTGTTCTCTGACCTACCATATATACACAAAAAAAAAATCGATGAAGTCGTTTCGGAGGACTTCGATAACAAACAATGAGACACGAGGTATTTTTATGTATTAGATAGCTTTGTCTGCGGCTTTGCTCGCGTTGAATTCGGGGTAATTTTAATAAAAAAATGAGAGAATTTCATTGCTCAAAACAAAGAGTAAGTAAAGTTCAAGGTCCAGCAGACTTTTAAAGATATACATATCTGGGTTGTTCATAAATTAGTTGGTTTCAAAGCAGAACAGAGGAACTTTGCAGAAGTATTGTGTGAAATCTTAAATTATTGGGATGAAATTACTATGGCCGGTAAATTACATTAGCTACGAAGACAAACAAAAAAAAAATTTATTTGTGTTCAGTGAAAATCATGAAAACGACACCCATGAAGGAAAAACGGAAAAAAATCCTAGGTGCCTTCTTGGATTTTCATTTTGACCTCATTTTCGATATCAGCGACCCCAAAAAACATGAAAACGACACACATGACGAAAAATTTACTTCAATGCCATTTCGAGTTTTCATTTCGATCTCATTTTTGTAATCAGCAAATACTTTTCCTCGGCGCTATCTTGTATTTATCAATAGGAGTACTCTTGTGAGGTTTCGAATGAAATAGTCTTACCAATCTTGTTTCCCCTTACAAACTTTTGAGGCCCGTTTCACCCCTTGGAGGGTTAATTTAAAAAAATCTTTCCTAGTGCAACCCTAGACTACATAAGGAACCTACGTGCCAAATTTGGAATCTGTAGACCCAGCGGTTTGGGCTCTGCGTAGATTTTTAGACTTTGTCACCCCATTTACCACTCTTAGGGGTTGAATTTTGAAAAACCTGAAACCCTTTTCTACTCATTTATCAATAAGAGTACTCTAGTGAAGTTTCGAATGAAATAGTCTTACTTATTTTGTTTCCCCATACAAACTTTGGAGGCCCGTTTCACCCCTCTTAGGGGTTGAATTTTGAAAAAACCTGAAACCCGTTTCTACTCATTTATCAATAGGAGTACTCTTGTGAAGTTTCGAATGAAATTGTCTAACTAATCTTGTTTCCCCATACAAACTTTGGAGGCCCGTTTCACCCCCTTAGAGAGTGAATTTTGAAAAATGTTTTCTTAGTGCACTCTTAGACCACATAAGGAACCTACGCTGAATTTGAAATCTCTAGATCCAGCGGTTTGGGCTGTGCGTTGATTTTTAGACTTTGTCACCCCATTTACCCCTCTTAGGGGTTGATTTTTGAAAAAACCTGAAACCCGTTTCTACTCATTTATCAATAGGAGTACTCTTGTGAAGTTTCGAATGAAATTGTCTAACTAATCTTGTTTCCCCATACAAACTTTGGAGGCCCGTTTCACCCCCTTAGAGAGTGAATTTTGAAAAATGTTTTCTTAGTGCACTCTTAGACCACATAAGGAACCTACTTGCTGAATTTGAAATCTCTAGATCCAGCGGTTTGGGCTGTGCGTTGATTTTTAGACTTTGTCACCCCATTTACCCCTCTTAGGGGTTGATTTTTGAAAAAACCTGAAACCCGTTTCTACTCATTTATCAATAGGAGTACTCTTGTGAAGTTTCGAATAAAATAGTCTTACTAATCTTGTTTCTCCATACAAATTTTGGGGGCCCGTTTCACCCCCTTAGAGGGTGAATTTTGAAAAATCCTTTCTTAGTGCACCCCTAGACCACATAAGGAACTTTTGTGCCAAATTTGGAATCTGTAGACCCAGCGGTTTGGGCTGTGCGTTGATATATCACCAGTCAGTCAGTCAGTCAGTCAGTCAGTCAGTCAGTCAGTCAGTTACCATTTTATATATATAGATTTGGGAACATAGATATTCTGTAATCCAATCGAAATAAATACACAGTACCTTAGGAATATGTTTGATTTATAAATTATTTTGGTATTACGTTTGTATGAAATACGCAAGCTCCGCCGGTCCCTTAATACTCCAGGACTCCAGTGTAAGATGTCCTGGCTGCGCTCAATTGAATTTCGAACATATACAGGGTGTAAACAGACTCATCACGAAGCCGTCAACCAAGCATTCTGTACAACAAACTAAGTAACTTTACGTAAAAATTATTGCTGGGAGACGACTTTTTTTTTAGGGGTGAAAAATCACGTTTTGTGGTAGAACTCAATGTAACACACTCAAAACATTGTGGTGATAAATATATTGAATAGTACGGGGGTGGTGGAGGTGTTTGAAGTAAAGTTCTTACATTAAAACTATTTAAAACATGTGTAAGTATTTAAAAAAAACCTTTGAAAAAGTTGGAACTTTGACCTCCAATAATATCTCCGTAACTAGTAGGTTCCTAGGCATGGTCTAGCTAGAACAAAAAAAATGATCGCAATGACGTGGAAAATAAGTGCCTTACGGCTTCGCAAAGAGTCTTTTGACACCCTTTTATAATCTCGACGCTAACAGAACACGGCTTAGAACTTTATAACAAACAACGAAGCATTTTGTACTCCGGACAATAGACGAGCGTCCTTGCGGTATGGCCAAACCTTTACTGCTTCAGTCAATCGGTTATATTTGAAAGCCTGTCTGGCTTAGAAATAAGTTATTAATGTCATAACTGACTCTTTTTGAGAGGAAGAATAGATCCCCAATGGTCAAAAAGCAATAGTACGTACCTAAACGTATTAGGAACTAACATATTTCCTGTATTCCAAAGTTAAAACCAGCAAAATAAACTGGAATCAAACGTACAATTTATAGTGGAGGCAACCCGCCCCATACCACATGTAGCTTGAACGTTTGCAAAAACTATTTCAGCTTTTCAGATCGCACCTACCTTTGTTATGGAAGAATTTAGTGCCAAACCGCAGTTAGAATGCTTTCATAAAAAGTTTTATTCATTCGTATCGGGTTGGGTTTTGAATTGTAGGTGGCATTCAGTATTTTATTTATTTTTAAAAATATACCTTCTTTGTGAATTTGTAGTTTACGGAAACGCATTTTTAGGATTAACCACATACAGGGTGTAATGGACAGCCTTACGCAGATTAATGGGGTGAAGTCAGTACATAGATAAATAAATAATAAATAAATATCGCTGGACATTAACACACAGCGCCGTCTAGTGCCACACTAAGCAAGGCTTGTGGCGTGGACACCAGATAGTTGATATACTACATATTATATACCTTTTTTGTTTGTAAATACACATTTATGTGTATTAGTATGTATACTATGTATGTACTTAATTCGATTTGTTAACAAAATGGCATTGTTCTCATTGATTTTTGTACTTTACCACAATGCTGTCATATTTGACCCAATGGTTGACTGGTAGAGAATGCCTTGTGGCATTAAGTCCGCCTATGTACCACTCTTGTACATGAAGTTTAAATAAATAAATAAATAAATAAATATATTATCTACATCTTATATCTTATATAATATTATAAAGAGGAAAACTTTGTTTGTTTGTTTGTTTGGTTGTAATGAATAGGCTTAAAAACTACTGGACCGTTTTTAAAAATTCTTTCACCATTCGAAAGCTACATTATCCACGAGTAACATAGGATATATTTTATCCCCGTACTCCCACGGGAACGGGAACTATGCGGGTGAAACCGCGGGACGTCCGCTAGTACATCATAAACACCCATGTCGGCTTCCAGCCGACCCCAACATAGTTGGAAAAGGCTAGGCAGATATACTGGGAAACAAATGTCCATGCTCATCACACAAACATAGGCAGCCACACTAACACTACGCCATTCGGGTCATCTCATATAACTAACATGACTATAGTCCCCGCCACGAGAAGCTGTAAATTTTGTAAACACACATTCGGGTTCGCAACTTTTGGATCAAATTCAAAAATGACAGCGTCAGCGTGATCTTATTTCAATATGCGGCCCAAATTTTTACGTTTCATGATGTCAGATGCGTTCCAGTACCACAAAACATTAGACGACAGCGCTTCATATCGCCAAAACATAACCCGAAAAGTGAAATTTCTCGTTAGTTTCGTATTTCTACACGTACGATAATTTGAGTTGATTGAATTTGGGAGCTTTTCTTGTTCATTGGTAGACATTCTTTGTTTATAAATTATAGCTTCTTGTGGCCAGAAATTATTTCTGGTATATCTGTTGTAATTTATCTACTTTTTGATTTAATTATTATTCTTATCGTTATCGTGGCAAAACGCACGTAGTGAACCGCAAGCGCAACGAGGAGTTTGGTGAACTGTGTAGGCTTATTTCACGCGTCGTTCGTTAGAGTATTTCAACATCCATTGTTATTTTATTTTTATTGTAACCCTTTTATTTACATAAATGTAGTGCTGCGTATGCAGAATGTAATTTTATATTGAAATAAAGGAATAGTAACAAATAAAAAATAGATAACACGGTGGAATATGATTCAAAATAAGGATCTGAATGCACCCTATCAGTTTACGGACGCCTGTCCCTTACATCCTGTATTTTCATAGTTTACAAACCACATTTAAAAAACATAAAATAATATTAAAAATCAACGTCTGCATTGTCAACGGGAACAGTGTCCAGAAGGCTAGGCATCATTGCCACATTGGATGGGAATACTGACAGCCATTTTCAGGATAAACTATTCCTTTATGACTAATAAAATAATGTGTTTTATTTTGACTGCCTAAAAAAAGTATTTTCGTGCTTTTAAAAGCATGATTAGTTTTCAATTTGGGACAGTTGGGTAAGAAGATCAAAAGCATAATGTGATGGCAGCCCTTAATTCTCCAAAACCAAGACAAGACATCGGACCCCGTTACAGGCTACCATAGTCAGTCTTAAGTGACATTAAGGAAGCGGTTGTAGCAAACGTTTTCTCTGCAGACATTGCAAGGAAGATTGTGTGAGACATAGGTAAGTCACTTTATGTCTCAAGCTGGCTTATTCGAGCTCAAGTCAGGACATTCAAGCTACTGTGTTCTGATTTTAAATACAATCGTCTGTTCAAACTGAAAACTATTATTCAATTGTTTTAAATATTTGACTGTATTAAAGGTATTAAAAGCGGTGAATCATGTAAGGTTACAAATGTTGTAACACAAGCCGATTTGTTTGATAAAATCCTAATAATAATATAAATGTGAAAGTTTGTGACGATTTAATGGATGTATGGATGTCTGGGTATTTGTTACTCTTTCACGCAGATACTACTGACCAGATTTAAATGATAATTGGCACACAGATAGTTTGTAACCTAGATTAACACACAGAATACATTTCATCTCGATATTACGATCCCACATAAGATCATCCATCGACATAAGCTAGTGCGAACTAAAAAGGGGTACAGTCGGGTAACAGTCACTGTTTTAAGCATCTACTGTTTAAAACTCAACTTATAGTGCTGTTTTGGGAGCTCAAAATAACAAACGATCACAAAAGATATCCCCGTGAGTGACAGTATAGATACAGGTTTAGTAATAACAGTAAAATTTACATACTGTTAGCGGAGCGGATTATTCAGAATTATTCTTTACCCAACGTATAGAGTATTCCGCTAACAATAAAATTATATGGCTCACAAACGAAACGAACTGCAGTTCGCGAACGGCTCCGTTCACTTTATAACGAATGCAGTTAGAACTTTGAAAACCTCATAAATAGTTACCTAATCACGAGTAAAAAACTTGGACTTTACATATCACCAACGCCAGCGAAACTGTTCGGTAACTATAATAAAGCTCCGTACTTTTATGACCCGAAATGTTCCCCAATTTAAAGTTCTATCGTAAGCCAATGTGACATTTAAAATCCTAAATCCTTGTAAGTAGCCACTTCAATTTGTAACTGACTGTGGCAGAGTTTGCTGCCCGGGGGCAACGTCTCCTCCCTCTAGTTTCATACAAATTGATATTTACGGTAATAGCATGAGTTTTTCAACGAGAAGGCAAAGTTAGAGGATAACAGGCTCAGTTGGATACGCTCCGGAATCCAAATGGGCAAAAACGTTGAGCTAAAGAAGTGAAAAACGGATCTACAATTTTCCACGGACGGAATTATTCAAGATCAATTTAATGTTTTACGAGTTAGCTTTTCAGTGGGGATTTTGTACAGAATAAAAGCGGACGGCCCTCAGTGTGGATATTACATTAACAATGGCACCAACAGTCTGCCGGAAGTGAGGTTTGGAGTGGTCACCTACTTAACATTTATTACGGATCGTAGCTCTTAATGATTGCGTAACGTGAAAACAATGAAAATAAACATTTGTTATCCTCAGTGCAATTGTTTTCATTATGTAACACTTCATGTCTGTGTGGTATAGGCCGTACATGAGTTTTACATTTTAAATAGCAGTCATTATTTTGTTTGTAGCCGAATAAGTACCCACTGAATTGGTATTCGCAATAATGCTTTATGACAACAGAATTATAGAGAATTATCATTTGAAAAGTTGACATGGTTAACCTTTTCACTTGTTCCTAGACTTACGTCAGAGGGAGAATACATTCTGCGAGAGGTTATTTAATAACCAAAATATAACTGCCGACCTCGTTCATTGGCGTTACAAAGTCTGCACACACAGACACACACTCGCACAATAAAAGGGCTGATCCTCCGCACACAAACAGCTCCATAATAAACACCCCGCGTATCCATTTCTTATTCAGCGACCTCAAGTACCCATCCCGATATTAATAACAGCCGCAGAATACGTAACTATTAGATCCAGGAGCATGATTCTGAATAGAGCTTCGTAAATACGCGCCCCGTCCACGCCACAGCGGGTACAGTCAGCCCAATAAATTATGCGGCGGACCACAGTACCGGGATCCGGACGCCTGTCGAATCCAACGGGAACCAATTAGTCGCACTCGAGAATATTTATTTGCGGTTTTCTCAAACAAGTGAGCATCCGACACTTTAACCTCGCACACACTTCGTGACTCGACTTCTTTATGTGATAGATGTAGTGGCCGTTCAGCTAAGTGATTACGATTAATGCTTCTTAGAGGTGTTCTCTTTATTTGGCGCCGCACTTATCGTAGATTCGCTGCCATGTATCAAGTTGTGTTGATCTCAATAAACTGCTGTACGGATCAGCTTGTGCTGATCGTTTCCATTTTATATTCGCAGTTCGAAGTTTATTGATCACTAGCGGAGTTAGTGACATAGCAGTATGAAGAGAATCTGGCCAATAAAACAATATCTTGAAAGGCTTTCGTTGTCACGTTGTTGCCACTGAAGTAAGTGAAATTTATCGATATCACGCGGCACGATTAATGACTACAAGTTTACTTACTTTCCTTTTTTCTGAGATAACTATAAAAGTGTTTGTAATACCTACCTTGTTGAATATGTATTACACGGACTCAATTCGATTTTATTAGAAGATATTACATTAAATATAACAAGAAAATAACTAACAACATACAGTAGCTCATAAGGAAAAAGACTCCCAAAATACCCGCCGTTATCCACAAAATTCATATTTCAATACCCCAATAAATAAACGGGTAACATAATTCGATAAACGCAGTCGTTTATACCTATCTGTCTAGTTTAGGTGGGTCGACTCGGCTAATATGAACCGATGTCGGCAAGTACTACCGTGTCACGCACGGCAAACACGCAACCGAATATCGTTGATCCCCACATAATGCCATGATTGATCGATGTTGGCACTTACTACATTAGCCGTTGTGAAAAATATTAAAGAGGTGGCGAAAAAAATGTCGCCCACTGTACCATATGGCACGGAGTACGGAATGAATGGAATGGTTTCTTTAGTTGATTCAAATCCGTATGGAACGCGAAGGGGAGGAATCGCCGTCATTGGAGAGCCAATGCAGAGAGCAGCGACATACAGTATTTTATTGTATTAGTGACTCCTAATGTCGCCTGGTTACTCCATTTTATTTATTTACTCGGTGTTAAAGGTGTACGTCAGGGAATTAAGTGACCTTTGCGGATTGTTAATTTCGTGCTGGTTGTGACAAATGGTTTCTGAATTTGAAAATAACTAGCTTTTGTGTAGTTATTTAACAATTTGTCGCTGTTCTAACTAGGTGGAAGCCTGAAAATGGATGTCATGATTGATGTTGATTTCAGTTGTGGTTTTGACCAATTTCACTCTTGAATTTTTGTCATTTTCAGTGATTGTAAGGGCGTGTAATCAACCACCTAACATGAACTGTAAGATTCGAATACATTTGGCGTATAATAACATAACAATGTAATTAGAAAATAAATCTTTTCTGTCTTGTCGCGTGTAATTTTGACTTGCGTGTAGCGACGATTTTTCATAAACAAATTAGGTTGTTTTCATATAAAGCACTATATTAGAGTAATGCCCCCATCCAAGGAAAACTCAAGGGAGCTTTTTCAAGATATTATGATAATATTAAAATGTTTACAATGTAATATCGTTCAAATTGACAAACACAATATGTTGGAGTTTTTTGTATGACGTAGGTATTTAACGAACCCAAAAAAATATTATGTAACATAATTAAGAAAGCAATGTGGCTTGCAATAAGATTTTTTAAGGCTACTTTCATAGGCTTTTTATGGAGTTAGGAAAATGATTAAATTCCACTTAGGCTCTTAAATTTTCTAATGGCTGTAGCCAAGCTGTTCTCATACATTTTGCTGGCAGTTGCCACGAAGAGCGCCACCTTGCGTGGCAAATGTTCGGTTCGTGAGAAGCCACCTTAATCTTTATATTTTTGTAGGATCTAGTTAGAACAAAGTGTCCACGTAAAACATAATGGTACCTAAACATAGGTACTGTTTGGAATTCAAGTACTCAAAACTTAAAAAGTACAATTCTAAGCGTTACTCTATACAATTGGGACACATTTAAAGCAGAAAAACTTCAACAATGACGTCGCGAACTTCCTCCCGATTGCGTTTGTAATCACGCAGATCTTGATTACGTATTAACCTCATTTGTTAATACAAAGTAAGTATAAAAGTAAACAGCTATTTTCTTACCCCTGCTATTTTGCTTTAACCTAATTTAACTTTAGCTATTGAAGGCTCATTTTGCGTTAGCGAAGTTATCGCGTAGGGTGGGATCATGTTCGTTGTTTTGTAACTGGCGATACCATAACGTATAATGTTCCCGGGAACGGCAAATATTAATAAATTTTTGATTAAAATTATGTGAACGCGTGCAAGCAAAATATACACTGTTTCGAGAGTATAATGGAGCACCCTGTTGACCTAAACGGGTGAGTAATTGATGGCAAATACGTAACAGTTGGTTTTTTCTTGCAATTTCCGGTTTTCCGATTTTATATTGTTATTTTTGCGGGAAGGTTATGTGCAGGTGTTTTAATAAAACAGGTGAGACTCAATTAAGTGCGATGTTGATGAAATAATTTAAGAGGCCTAGTGTTACAAAAAACGTGAAGTTGCGAGTTTTACTTGTTGAAATTGTATGTTTTCCGTTCGTTGCTTGAAATAACAATTACTTGTTCCAAATAGGTCGTTTTTCTATTTCGGTAATAATAGAAAAACGCAAAGCAAAACCAAAACGATATACGACGACGATATATGTGTATTAGTATGTATACTATACTACTGTACTTATTTTGTATTTGTTAACAAAATGGCACTGTTCTCATTGATTTTTGTACTCTACCACAATGCTGTCATATTTTACCCAATGGTTGACTGGTAGAGAATGCCTTGTGGCATTAAGTCCGCCTATGTACCACTCTTGTACATGAAGTTGAAATAAATAAATAAAACAATAAGCAATAAGCAAAAACTCACGCAAATCTGATTTCATGATTTGGGACCTCTAATTTGTAAATCCTAGGTACTGAATATATAGACAGTCAACATTTCATCTCACAAATATCCTATACTTTCATACTAATAGAATAAGTTTTAATTATATGCCTTTTAAGTAAATTTTAAAATTGGCGTAACACTAACATGTAAAAGGGTTCTTAAGAGTTTTTCAGAATCTGAGTGACTGTAGCATTAAATCGAATCTATGTTTAAACAAGATTGCTTCAGTCTTGTCCTATAATACGGACTTCATGCTAGTTAGAACAACAGGTTTTACCACACATTAAAACGTTTATATTTTTTGAACGTGTAAAAATACAATATAGCTGAAACAACGTTATTACCAGAAATAACAGTAGCATACTTACTCGTATTAAGCGTTACAAAAGTAACAATAATTTTCATGGGCAACGTATTTTCATAGACTTTTCCTTTCTCATTCCCAGGATTAATATAAAGCAACTAGATTGTGCGGACGTGTTCAACTGTTCACAGCAGGTTTTGAAAAACCATGGTTATGGGCGGGCAGACTCGACGTTTACCGCCGGATAAATTGGTATTTATTATTATGAGTAACTTTTTTTACTACGGTAAATGTCTGTGGTTGCCCGAAATGAGGGCCGTACTTAACCCAGCTTAAACATTTTGTGTAGATAGGATTTGTGGAAACGCTATTGAGGAAAATATTTTTGGAAAGTTGTGGGTCCATGTACGTAAGCCACTTCTTTTCATCTTTACGCTTGTGTTGGCTTTCTTGAAGTATTTATTAAGGTTTTATTTTTAATTTTATGTAAGCTAGCCAACGATCTTTCTACAACTTTTTTGCAGAGTATAATCTACCATACCAATACTCAGGTTCTTCGAAATGATAAGGTATCAATTTTACAAGACCTCTACAGGTTTCCTGCTTTCTGACGAAACTTTCTTAGCAACTAAAATATTGTCGCCATGAAACTTAATTTGTTTTGTAGAGATTAATTAATTATTAACTAATTTTGCGACTATAAATTGAAAACTTAATTAAAAAAACCACCACAAAGATTTTACAATAATTATTCATTTACTTTGATCATTATTCTTTATCTCTACGCTCTAGTTAAATTAACAAAGTTTAAAATTTCAAAGCAAAAAGGTATGTAATTATAAAGTTTAAGCTTTGACCCAACTTCAGTACGCGTTGTAATTTCAAAAATAACTTCGCTTAGTTTGAAAAATGTTAGTTAGTGCCCGCTTCAAATTCTTATTAGGTACGGGACGCGAATATTAACACTGACTTCAAAGCTTAATAAAAGAAAATCAATCACTGTACTTTTAAACAGATTTTTGTAATTTGAAAAAAAAAATGATGCTGGAATAATTATAAATGAAGTACTATTTCCGAGAGAGAGAGGCGTTTAGTTTTTGCATATACTTTTGCCGGTAAACGCAGTGATTTCGGTACAAATGATTTTGCGTATTGACTATACCTACACATTACTTATTTAGAGGAGAAAGTTCTTCAATTCTCCAGAAGCAGTAACTGTTGAAAATTAAAAAAAAACAGTATCACCAACGAGGTTGTAGAAGCTAGATACGCAGTGGCTCTATGTAAAATTCTGGTATTCAGCTGCATTCATTAAGATCATACTTGAAAAACGGCTAGGCAGGTGATGTTATCAGCAAAAGGTACAAGGTGGCAAGTAGCTCTTTCAACCATTCAAACATGAGGTAATTTCCAAATTGGGAAATAAATCATCAGACCCATTCCTCATAAAAACCTAGGGATGCAAAACATACATCAAAAGCAGAAACAGAAGCTAGCAAAAGCGCCACAAAACGTTCAAGATAAGCTTACATTTAGCCGCATAGGTGCAGCCATATATCGGGTATATCACAGGAATCCATGTCAGTGCTGAGTTATGGGCCGGCCCGTCCGTATTTTGGGGTGAATTGTTAATTAAACCGCACCAATATGCCACTCACAACAGCTTAATAAAATTATAGACCCAATTTCCGATCAGATTTAAATTGTTGGTGCACGTTAGGTAATTAGGTATAGCTTGTGTGTCATGTTAGCGATTCAGTTCTAGTTTTATAGAATGATCATCAGAGAATGAGCATCAGATTACATCACACCTGTAATCCCCGGAGGGTTGATCAGAGAAGATCTAGTAGTCCGTGGCGAGCAATCCTAGTCTGACTGTCTAATTCCATTGCAGGCTGCTGCCTACATTTCACCAGTTTCTTTGACCTCTATGTAATCTCGGAAAAGAGCCTCATACGGGCACTAATCCAAACCGAAAAAATGCAATGATACTTCGCTCGACCTTGTAATTGAATCCAGGAGCATCTGACCTGTCCTCGTAGCGGCGATCGGCGGCGGCGACCTCTTGCGTCCGGCCCTGGTTCAATCCATGGTCCGGAGCGAGACGGAATGGGAAGCCGTCACCTCCTTCTGCGAAGCAGTCATGCTAGCGAAGGAGGTGGCGGAACGAGAGAGGGAGAGAGCCTCTCTTCCCGGCCGCCGCGGAAGACGCACCGGGCGTCGCGGGCCACGTGGTGGCTACCGGCCACCGTAGATGCGGGCCTGTGGACGGCTATATAGCTATGGGCTAGCTAGCCGTCCGTCCGTCTAATGACGACAGGCCGTGTCGACGGCGCGTTCGTGTTCCACGCGCGCCTCAAAGACATGTCAGCATAAGGGGAGGGCTAAAAAGAACTAAACTTTTTGAATTAGTGTAGTGTACAAAGTGAATGAGTAATAGTAACAATGTTGTGCTATACGTAATAACACATGAACATAGTGTTTTATAAATTATTTTAGACTCTAAGAAAGTGCTACGGACTTGTGTAAAAGTGCAAATGAACACTATTCTTAGTTTTAACATATTCTATCACGTAACATATTAAGTTAGAGTTAAATTACTTATTAGTCTTTTAGGCTAGATCGTAATTAATTATTAAGAATTTTGTTCTTAGTAATAAAGCACAAAAAAAAAATAAGGGGAGGGGCGCAAGGGCCGAAGCCTGCCGGATTTGCGGGCCTATTCGAAAGAGATACCGCGGCCCCGGAACATAAAGGGCGAGGAAGGAACATGAATGGGTTTTAGTCAGTAAGAGTCTGACACTCCCTCCCGCTCCGCCCAGAGTGGGAGAAGTCATTTGAAAAAAAAAGGAGCATCTGACCAACGAGACTATACGAGGTGGTTGTAGAAAGATCGAGTATGGAATCGGGACTGTGCTTCTATTTTAGAAATCATTAGTACAGTAAAATTATAGATTGTTTCTTGAAAAAATTGTATAACTATATTTTCAAAATTGCTCTTGCATTTTGGTCAAGCCGCTGTTATAAACCTAGGCTAAACTAAACGGCAGCCGAATCAGGGCGAGTAAACCATCGGAGTCTCTAGTAGTAATTTGTTATTATAATTTGAGCTGAGCATTTGATGCTGGGTTTCGGATTAATTTGATGGATCTTGATCTAACCATACCAATTACAACAACTCTGGCGCCTAAATTGTTTCTAGCAGTGTTTATCCAGTGGGTATCTTCAATTTCTATTCTATTTACACCTTTTGTAGATAGATTTTAATTTTTTCGGTATTCAGCTGTATCCGGTTAAGCTGAAAGCCGTCCCCACCATAGTTGGGAAAAGGCTAGGCAGATGATGATGTAGATAGATTTTCATTTCTTTTTAATGGCTTACGTAGAACACAAGACTATGCTCATCGTGAATGGTTTACAACAGTGAAACATATATTGAGGCATTTATTAAGTTAAAACGGTTAATAGTCAGCGGCGTGCCTTGGGGCCAACAATAAGTCGAGCTCATAAGGTAAGTTGATTGTTCAGAGACCCTAACATCATGAAAACTAGTACTCAGGTCCAGTTTAAGACCAGCGTCGGGGACTAGCTGCTCGGTAGTTAACTGAACTGGGCCTTTTTGGCACAGCCGTGGAACACACAATATTCTCTCTTTTTAGGGTTCCGTAGTCATCTAGGAACCCTTATAGTTTCGCCATGTCTGTCCGTCCTCGCTTAATCTCTGTGACCGTTAGCACTAGAAAGCTGAAATTTGGTACCAATATGTATCAATCACGCCGACAAAGTGGTAAAATAAAAATTGGAAAAAAATGTTTTATTAGGGTAGCCCCCCCCTATATGTAAAATGCGAAGTGATATTTTTTTTTTAATTTCAACCCTAACGTGTGATATGTTGTTGGAAAGGTATTTAAAAATGAAAACAGGTTTACTGAAATCATTTTTTGATAATGTCAATAATTTCGGAAATAATCGCTCCAAAGGTAAAAACAATGTCTGTCCCCCCCTCTAACTTTTGAACCATAAGTTTAGAAAATGTGAAAAAAAATCTGAAAAGTAGAACTTTATAAGGAATTTCTAGGAAAATCATTTTGAACTTGTATGGAAACAACAGTTTTTGTACAAAAAAGACAAAAAGTTGTACAAAATAATTTCTGGACTAATCGTATATGCAAGCATTTTTTTTAACTTCGTTTTTACATATTTTATTATCCTGAACGTATCTTTTTTCAAACAAAAAAATAATTATTAAAATCGGATCAGATTGAACACTTATTGTGACGGACGGGAAACTACAGAACCCTACACTGAGCGTGGCCCGACACGCTCTTGACCGGTTTTTTTCTGTCTAGATTTAAGATTTTAATGTATAATTTTTTTTTGTTTTTATTTTTTGTTGTGACACGTAAACATAATTATTGTAAAATGTGTATGTTTTCTTTCTTTCTTACTAATTAAAATTAAACTCGAGTTTTTCTACCAGAAGGAGGTTTCAGCCGAGTCAGAAAAGGGTACCTACTATTAAAGGACCGTATTATTTCATATTTTAGTCGTTTTGCAACGCTGCAGCTGTTGCAAGTTGATTTATGTTGGAAAATGAGAGCCGAGGGATAACAATAAGTTGAGGACCGAAGAATTATGTAAGGAAGGGAGAAAAAATAACTGTAGCTCGCAATGTGGCGATATTTTATTTCAGTGGATGAAGATGTCGGACGGAAACAGGTTTTTATTATTGCAAAATATTTAGTAAATACCCGGACTGACCTCATTGTGTCTGTTACTTAAGTTTGTGAAATTAGTTGATTAAAGAGCAGTCAGTTGCAAATGACAACAGAATTTTCGAAAACACCATGCCATTTTAATGTCTTTTTTTTTTTAATTTAATTTAATTTTAAGTTCATGTTTTGTGTCCCACTGTACTTATAAATGTAGATTTCCTAACTGTGCTTGTAAAGGAATTAACCCGTTTTATTCAATGAATAATAAAAGCAATCGACATCAATTTAATCTTTAGCAAATAATAATTCACAGCTGTACAAGTTACAACCTACAACCAACCAAGTACGTTTCAAGCGTTAATTTCTTACAAAACTAGTATCTATTGATCTAGTACAACATTCCGCTAAAACTAAACTTTGCTACAAAATTATCCATTCATAAAATCAACAAAACTATATGCGGCCATAAAGCTATACATATAAAGATAATTTTGTGTAGTTTCCATGTTTCCTAAAGATTGGCACGTAGCCCTCGGTTCATAGCCATTCTAAACAGCAATTATGTGTCCCAGTTATCTCGTCCTATCATTATGTAATATTTTGAGAGCCCTGCCAATGAGTTTAGTTTGCAAGCGTGAACCGATCGCCGCCATTACAGGCCCTGATAACGGCTGAAACTCTGTTTGATATGAGACGGTTCTCGGTTCAAAGTTTCTTGTTCAGCGATAGTTTGAATTTTATGGGGATTTTATAGTCTCGTGGGATGATTTATTTCTCTAGTTAAATGTACTGTTATTGTTAGCCTGTGTCATGCCACTGCTGGGCAAAAGCCCAAAGACTAGTGGTCCTCATTAGCCCTAGATCGAAAGGCCCCCCAATCATTCGATCTGTTCAGCTCATCCCGCCATCTCCTGCAAGGTCTACTACGTCGCTTTCTGGCTGTGTCAGCGCTCCACATCGTGGTTATTTGGCCCACAATTCGCCCAGCATACGGCAGACATGGCCAGTCCAGTCCCACTTCAGCTCAACGGCATTTTGGGCATGTACATGAAATTTTATTTTTCGTGATTTGAAACGCCTCTGAATATTCAAAAGAAAAGTTAAAATTGAGGAAAGAATGATAAGATTCGTTTCAATCAAAACCAATGGTTGGAAAAATCAGTCGGACATTTCTATAAATAAACGTCCAACTTTTATGTAGCAGCTTGTCTTACTTGATATATTTTTTAAACCGTATTTTTTCGTAGTAGGAATTCAAGCAACATTTCCATTTAAAGTCAAGGAGAGCTGGCAACCGGTCAACGCAAGCAAAATTGAAAACTTTTTTAATACATCACGGTTGCAGGAGGATTTCAAAAACAGCTATCTATGGAATACAGATAGGTACTTATGCGGGATCCTATCCGACCAGACTTGAGTTGCAGACATGTATCTATTTACTTATAACTATTGGTGTAAGGCGCACCTACATTATATTGTATAGGCGTCTCAAAATTGATTCAAGCAAAATTAACCCTGAAATTGTCAAAAGAAATGTCTATTTGAAAGTGAATTAAATCATGAAAACTCTGTGGTCTTCTAAAGTGGCTGGATAAAAAATGCTCTTCATCATAATTTCCTATCTCATGTATCGACAAGTTCATAGAAAAACTGATTACCAACATTAAATGTACTAAAACGGTGCCTACTTTCTTAGAAATATAGCTACGTAGGTTGAACTATTACTAAACAATTCATCCTACAACGTAAGGCTCTAGTTACAATTTTATTACATCACCAATCTCCAATATTATCGGAAGCCTTCCAGTACCACTTCGCTGTTTAATCTTAGGGCTTATATAAAATTTATTAAAGGTAAGGTTTGGCAAAAAAACGCGTAAGAAAAGTAGAATTCAGATTCAGAAATGAAATGAATACGGGCTTGAGGCGTTTCGTCGCCGATGAATAATTTATTTCAGAACTGGGTTTTCACGAAATTACTTGCCATCTCATTTGAAAGAGTGTGCCGACGTTTGCTGAATCGGCTGTTAATGCTGTACGCAGCTCTTTTTATATTTATTTTGTTTTTTTTTTTTTTGAACAATTGTATGTTGTTGAACATGATTCATGTTTGTGTTGTTGAATATTTGAGTATGTTGAGTTATGTTACGATGACGATCATCCTGTGAGAATGTATGTATGTTAGTTACTCTTTCACGCAAAAACTACTGAACGGATTTGGATGAAATTTGAAAGTTGTTGTTTGAAGTTGTACACATATAGTTTATAAACTGAATTAAAACATAGGATACTTTTTGTACAGGTAGTAAGATCCCCTGGGACAATGTCGCGCTGGTTGTTGCTTCTTAAACGATATATTGGCGTAAAAATAAAATAATAAATACTCATGCGGGGGATGATTTATTCTCGGCTAGAGCACAGAAGTGGAAAACCAAGTGTTGCCCACGGTATATATTTTTACATCAAAATCATAATGTTGCTACATTATACGCAGCCGGCATTTCTTCGAGCCGGATCAGACAGTGGCACGACAGACAATTATCTATCTTCACGCGGACAAAGCCACTGGCAGAAGATAGTTAGAAATAATACAAACGACGCAACAGTATCTTGTACTTAAACTATTAAACGTCAAGTGCGAGTTGGACTCGCGCTGGAAGGGTTCCGTATCATGATAGTAGGGGCAGCTACCTTTATTATTTTTATTATTTGTTATTATAGCGCCAATAGAAATACCAATCCTGAAATCAAGCTGCTGACAGACATAAGGACGGACGGACAGCCGAGGCTTAGTAATAGGATCCCGTTGATTACCGTCTGGGTGCGGAACCCTAAAAACATCAAGTAAGTAACATGGAATGATACCTTCTGTATGATCTCTTGTTAGACCAGACATTACTTTTAGATGATAGGTGAAGGGAATAAAAGAAAGTAAAGTACTGAAACACTACTGTATTGTCCCAAAGGTACTTAAAGTAAAATGAGCTTAATGAACTGTTTGTGCGGAAATGAAGTGAGTGACGCGGCCCTTGTTGGCTGTAACGAGAACGCCTGGCTGACTTGATAGCTCAACGCGAACTGAACTAATTATTACTTTTATGTTGAAATGAATGTGGCGTAAACTGCTGAATTACAGAATGTGCGGTTGCACCGTACATGCTCCCGAGCGGGAAGATGAATATGAGATGAACATGAAAAGATGAGTAACAAGGTGATGCCAATTGGTCCTTATACTAGATGATTGACAAGGTGATGCCAATTGATCCTTATTCCAGATGATTAGAGTCTCTATTTGAACTCCGTTTTACGAGGCATAGGCACTGTACACTTGTCTAACTTATGCACTTTTGGAATTTCACTGTAATCTGATACACACGGAATCTCACACTGATTACGCGCACTAACACTATATTGAACTGCTGACGATGATGTAGAGGCCCCTGCCTCTGCCCGTGCCGGTGTCACGTGCTGTGTGGTCTGACTCGCCGATGCGGCCCTTGCCACCTCGAGAGATGCGGTTCGCCTATTACGCATCCGTCGTACCATAAAGCCTGCTCCAATCACCAACACAACTCCGATCACCACGTAAAATGCTGTGTAGTGATGGATATCGTGGAAAGAAAGTTGATTTGGCAAAATTTCGCTTGCCTTAAGAATGCGGAGTTGCTTCTTGATTTCGTCGAGCTCCTTGTTGCTCGAGAGGAGTGTATAGTTTTGTATTAGTGGAGTTGGGATGCCAACGTCTATGATATGATTGATTGGTTCTATCTCAGGTAGCTTGAATGATGGTTTTATGTCTAAAGTGCTAAAACCTTCATTGCGCGAGTAAACCGTAAAACTTTCGGTTTTAATAAGACAGTCGTGTTCGACTCCCAAAATGCCTGCTTTTACTAACTGCCCCGGCGACACATTATTATCGCATAAAACTCTTATTTGACACTGATTACAGCAGAAAAATGCATAATTGTTTATTTTGCTAAGAGCTGTCCATTGATTCGAACAAGTCGTAATGCTGACCTTGCATTTGTTGGAATCAGGTTCTACTTCACATAATTTTTCATCATTCTTGAGATGATAAATCGGCTTCTCTATATGACATAGATAATTATCGACGTTGTCACGTAGACATGTTTGGACGTCGTTTACAGACATCGGCAAATACGAGTCCTTCTTCAAATTGATTGCAACATGTTCAGCAATCGGAGTCAAAGTGGCTGCGCTTGAGTTACCTACAAGTTGTGGTATTGGAATAATTTTCATGATTGAAAATGTATCTCTAGACACCAGAGGCAATTTTAATTCGAAGATTAAAAATTCTTCCGTCATTCTTGCTTTGACTGTCAATAAATGATAAATATTTCTGAAGTTATTTTGTAAGTTATTTATCGGTAACGTAAGATCCTTTGAAAGATGACTCGATATTGTATTCAGAGTGTCTTTCAGTTGTTCTGGTGACAATAAATGAAAATTGAGTCTCCCGTGATAAACATCTGTTATGGTATCTAATAAACTTGTTTGGATTGTTTTTAGTTGTCTTAATACATTGCTTGTAGCGATTGCTCCCGTACTGAAATCGTTCATGGCTCGATTTCTAACTGATTCGTTCAATAAAACGTTCTCCATCTTATCTAACTTGATTGATAGTGAATTAAGCATCTTGTGTTGCTTATTAATTGCTTCCCCGTTCCTCTTCAAAACGTTGTATTCTGCTTCAATTACTGTTGTTTGTTGTTTTAAGAGCGAGAGCAAATGATTTTCATTGTCATGTATTGATTGAATATCTTGTTTATATTGTTCTGCGAATCTCTCATCAAGTACACCGAATAAGCTGTTCGCAAGATTCCGTGTGTATCAGATTACAGTGAAATTCCAAAAGTGCATAAGTTAGACAAGTGTACAGTGCCTATGCCTCGTAAAACGGAGTTCAAATAGAGACTCTAATCATCTGGAATAAGGATCAATTGGCATCACCTTGTCAATCATCTAGTATAAGGACCAATTGGCATCACCTTGTTACTCATCTTTTCATGTTCATCTCATATTCATCTTCCCGCTCGGGAGCATGTACGGTGCAACCGCACATTCTGTAATTCAGCAGTTTACGCCACATTCATTTCAACATAAAAGTAATAATTAGTTCAGTTCGCGTTGAGCTATCAAGTCAGCCAGGCGTTCTCGTTACAGCCAACAAGGGCCGCGTCACTCACTTCATTTCCGCACAAACAGTTCATTAAACTCATTTTACTTTAAGTACCTTTGGGACAATACAGTAGTGTTTCAGTACTTTACTTTCTTTTATTCCCTTCACCTATCATCTAAAAGTAATGTCTGGTCTAACAAGAGATCATACATTCTTTTTGGTTTCGGAATCCGAAATCAAGAATCACAAGAAAATCAAGTTTCGCAACAAGGCAACAACGTGATCGAAACATTATTAGCAACTGCAATGATCAAGGTTCAAGCAAGTGACGGATCATACCACAAAATGCGTGCGCTAATAGATCAAGGCTCTCAAGCGTCCCTTATCTCAGCTAGAGCGACACAACAGCTAGCTTTATCAAGAAAGTACTGCAGGGCCGTCATCTGCGGGATAGGAGAGAAAGAGAGCAGTAGCAAGGGTGTCACGAACATAACATGTTGTTCGCATTTTAATGACTTCACATTTAACACAGATGTCGTAATCATGGATACGCTCATTAATCAATTACCAAGATGTACATTTATCAAGCCAACATGGGCACACCTGGCTGGCGTGCAACTAGCCGATCCAGAATACAATGTCAGCCGTCCTATCGACATCTTATTGGGAGCCGATGTGTATTCCTATATCATTTTAGAAGGCATTATCAGGGCGGATCTATCATTACCGGTCGCGCAACAAACACGACTGGGATGGATCTTATGCGGAAATTTCAAAACTTTCCATTGTAACGTAGTCCAGAATCAAGTGGACGAAGTACAAAGATTTTGGGAGATCGAAGACATCAGCGAAGCATCCAATTTATCCGCAGAAGATTTACAATGCATGGAGTATTACAAGAAAACCACAACAAGACATAAAAATGGCATGTATGAAGTAAGATTGCCTTTTCAAGAAAACTTTGAGACACAATTGGGATTGTCTAAAAATAAAGCAATGGCGCAATTTCAACAGTTGGAAAGGAAATTTCACAATAATGAAAAAGTAGCGAAACAATATAAATTGTTTATTCAAGAATATAAAACTTTAGGACATATGATACCAGCGTCCGGTAACAAGCAACCGGATTATTATTTACCGCACCATTGTGTATTGCGAAACGATTCCACTACGACAGCACTTCGAGTAGTTTTCAACGCTTCATCAAAAACAACAACAGGCACCAGCTTGAATGACGTCATGCTAAAAGGCCCAAATCTACAGCAAGATCTCCAATCTTTACTATTAAGGTGGAGACAATATCGCGTAGCTTTTACGGCAGATATTGAGAAAATGTTTCGTTTCATTTGGTTAAATAAACAGGATCAAAGATTTCAAAAAATCATTTGGAGAGATACAATTGACATGCTTCATCAGACATACCAGCTATGCACCGTACACCTTCATTCCGTGTTCCATAGAATTTCATGAAAGAAGCCTTTACAAGTTTGTATAGTATTCTGTTATTATGATGTTATTATTAGTCTGTAAGGTTTCCTAATTAATGTAAAAAATAAAATAAAATATATTATGAGAACAATAGAGAAAGGGGTTTTTAGGTTGATACTAAGGTTGCCTGCTGTGAAGGGGGAGTTTTGTGTATTACAAGGAACTTATTATGTACCAACACATGTCAGGTTCCCAGTACAAATAATCCTATTATACAATAAATGTATTGTGTTATGATTAGGGCCCGAGGTTGATTGTCGTATCTGTCACGATATTGTGTATTGTGGGCGGAACTATAGTTTACGAGTAATAACTAGATTAAAATGTTTGTTTTGTACAGTTTTTCAGTGTCAAGTCGTGCTGCTGCTAGAAAAGTGAAAAAAAAAGTTAAAAGATTAAACACGGCTAGTTCTTTTCCGAAAGAAAACAAATATGTATTATACTAGCTGACCCGTGCAACTTCGTCTGCGTAAATTGAGATGTAAGCTATCTTTCAAGTTGGATCAAACTGCACACGGTGTACAAATTTGATTAAAATCGGTTAAGTAGTTTAGGATTCCATCGCGGACAAAAAACGTGACACGTAATTTATGTATGTATATAAAGATATATTTATATATTTTTATTTCTAGTTAGTGTGTATATATTGTAAATAATTAGTCTGTGATTTAAAATAAATAATTATTGTATTTAAAGATATTGGTTTTAATAAACGAACATCACTCCAATATGGTATAGACTTCAATATGGTATAACTTGACTTCAATATGGTATAACTCAACTTCAATATGGTATGGACTTGCAATAAGGAGGGATGAAACGCATGTGACTAAAGAGTGATGGACATGAGTGTTGATGAATGGTGCGGGAGAGGTAAACCAAAGAAGAATCCATCCATGGATTGTGTTAGGACTGTTATGAAAGAGAAAATAATAAATGAAACCGTGACCTCTGACAGGGGAAAATGGAAGAAGACAACGTGTAAGCCGACCCAAATGGGACAAGGGCAGGAAGAAGATAAAGAAGCGAACTTTACAAATGGGAGGAGAGACCAAGTTTTCTTAATTTTTCACTTTCATGCATATAATTTTTTTAAACCAAAAATTTCTACCAAGTTACGTAGCAACAATTCTGTCAACAACCAGAAAACCAAATTCAATCAACTCAAATGATCATACGTGTAGTACGAAACTAACGAGCAATTTCACTTGGTCGGGTTATATTTTGGCGATATAAAACGCAGTCATCTTATGTTTTTAGGGTTCCGTAGCCAAATGGCAAAAAACGGAACCCTTATAGTTTCGCCATGTCTGTCTGTCTGTCTGTCTGTCCGCGGATAATCTCAGTGACCGTTAGCACCAGAAAGCTGAAATTTGGTACCAATATGTATATCAATCATGCCGACAAAGTGCAAAAATAAAAATTTAAAAAAACATTTTTATTAGGGTACCTCCCCCAGACGTAAAGTGGGGAGCGATTTTTTTTTTAATTTTGACCCTGACGTGTGATATATTGTTGGATAGGTATTTAAAAATGAATAGGGGTTTTCTAAAATCATTTTTTGATAATATTAATATTTTAGGAAATAATCGCTCCGAAAGTCAAAAACAATGTGTCCCCCCCCCTCTAACTTTTGAACCATAAGTTTAAAAAATATGAAAAAAATCACAGAAGTAGACCTTTATATGAACTTTCTAGGAAAATTATTTTCAACTTGATGAGTTGAATAGTTTTTGAGTTATATAGCACTTTGATAACGCAAATGATAACTTTGTTTTTCATACAAATACTATGAAAAACAAAGTTATTTTTGCTGACGA
Source organism: Xestia ashworthii (assembly GCA_950022955.1). NCBI lineage: Eukaryota > Metazoa > Arthropoda > Insecta > Lepidoptera > Noctuidae > Xestia > Xestia ashworthii. The sequence continues at coordinate 13,453,519 of OX465561.1, forward strand.
AAAATGTTGGTATTTTTAATGGTCTGGGAAGCTACGGAACCCTACAGTGAGCGTGGCCCGACACGCTCTTGGCCGGTTTTTTGGTACTGGAACGCTTCTGACATCATGAAACGTGAACATTTGGGACCCGTTTTGAAGTAAATTCATGCTAACGCTGTCATTTTTCATTCGATCCACAGGTTGCGAACCCTAATGTGTGTTTACAAAATTTAAAGCTACTCGTGACATAGGTGCAGTTAACCTTACCTTTAAAATTATAACACAACATTTTGATCGAAATAGTAACCTAACTACCGTTTAACTAGTCACAACTGGTAAAGTTCACACATAAACAAAGGAAAATTAACCATAACATGAAAATGAGTTGGCGGCTTCTCCAAACTTCACGTTACCAACAGGATGAATGGCGGTAGAACTCTTGTTAGGAGCAAGGATATCAATTACAAAGGTGGATTAAAACTTAGGTGTGTTTTTTCGAGGTCTAGAGCAGGTCCATTCTGTATTTCCTTCAAGCTTAGTGTTCCCATTATTAATTTTCTGTTTATTTTGTAACTTAATTTTTATAATGTTATCTTAAATGTCACCGTGATTCCGGTAATTTAATACGTAGCTACTCTGCACTTCTCTAAGTGCCTAAATCACGAGAACTGTTTACTATTTTTATGTGTATATTTTTGTGAACAAGTCGTGAAAGTGCAATATTAATAAACAAATAAATTTGCCCCTACTATCTCACTGCTGGGTCAAGGCATCCCCAAGTCTATTGAAGAGTCCTTATCTCGCGCCCCCTCGTACCAGCATTCGTCTAAAAAGTAAATAAAATTATTTTCAGGGATACAGATTTTCAAACTATTTAGAAACAAACAACAGTATAGGAAGCAAAGGCATCCCCAAGTCTATCGAAATCTATCGAGTCCTTATCTCGCGCCAGTGCTCGTACCAGCATTCGTCTAAAAAGTAAATAAAATTATTTTCAGGGATACAGATTTTCAAACTATTTAGAAACATAAACAACAGTTATATAGGAACAATGTATTTAGAATTACTCAATTGAATTAAAATAAACCGTAAATCAAAACAAACCACCTGAAAGCAGACAGATATTCATTGGGGGTGCTCATAACAAAGTGCGTGATTGACATCCACCATTCGTCATTCTTAATTAAAATGAGAACCAGGTTTCAATATTACCCAATACCCGATGAATTACAGCTACTCAAACCAATCCCGCGTGAAAACGATTTTCTAACAATTTGAAGAACAATTCAACACGCGAAATATAGGCTCGGTTACCGCAAAGTATTCTTGCCTAAACAAATGTTCTAAATTGATTAGGAAAATCGTGAAGTTCTTTTAGATTCACGAAAGTAAAGACTGTTAAACGTAGTGATCGTAAAAGCTAGCCACGTTTTCGAACTAAGTTTCAAATTAGGGTTTCGTGGCGAAGTCGAACGATGTTCGCAATGAATGTAAATAAAATGAAACTTTGTTTTTATTTGCGGTTTTTAGGGATATAGTTTGCTACGCCATGCTTTGCATACAATTCGAGTGTCCTGGTTATCAAGTATAGCTTAAAAGTACGACCTATTTATGTATCAAGCAATACCTACCTAAAAACTTAGGTACGGCTCTAGTCAGCGTTTGCAAAAAATGTACCTGTTGTCTTTTTCAAGTGAAAACTTCTTTAGGCATTTTTGAGTGAACAAACGTCGTAGTATTCTGTCTGTCTATTTAGACTGCCCCACATGTTTTTTTTTTCTTTTTTCAAACGAGCTTATGATACTGCAGACTTGGTCTTTGCCAGATGTCTTTATAATTTCAGGAGTCCAAAGTTTCCTCATTCTAAAATTGACGCAGAAACTTCAGCTGTAACGCTAGTAGTTTGTATTTCGATGTCCCAATTACGGCAAGCAATAAAAGTTTTCTACGGGACGCTACGTGACGACGATACGTAGACGTTACGTGTGACGAATGGACAATACCGTACATTTGGTGATACCAGGATTAAGTATTTTGGGAGATTTAGAATTTAAAAAGTTGCAAATTGAAAATCAGGAAGAAAGAAAGTGAGAGTGAGTGAAGTGTTTCTTAAATTACCTCACTATCGTTGTTCTTCTTTTTCGTGTGGTTGTTTGCTTAACCTGGTGTCAGAGTTCTTATGCCACCCATGGACCTCTGATTTGGCTTAGCATACTATCAAGAAATATTTCTCAGGCATGCTGGTTTCCTCATTATCGTTGTGAACTCAAAGCCTACTTTTCAGCATTAGCTCCTGTTTGAGAACATACCGTAACTAAATGCAAAGCAAGGTAATCCTCAGAATTTGCATTTGTTTTTAATGTGAGCAAGTGAATAATATAGTGCTTTCAAGCAATTACCAACTAAGCCAGCAGTTCAAATACCTTTACATACTAGTAATGTCAACGTCATAGCTGTACTAGTCAGTGATTGAGCCAAAATAGCTTGTCTGTCCGTCTGTGTGCATCGAACAACACACAAAGTAATCCATTGCTTTGCTGGTGGATACCTTTAAGACTTGCCCACTTGCCCTAATGAGGTCCATTACTGAGATTGTCAAACGCATCGTCTTTCTGGTTGGTGCATTAAACTGACGTCTCTGGATTAGAGAAAGAGACAAACCCAAATAGTTACTGAAAAGATGGTCGATCTGTAACTCAAAGCACATTGGTGATTTCAGTTTTTATTACTAATCACTGTACTGAAGACTTCATTCGCGTAGTTCATTTCATATGCGGCAGAAAATTGTGGCGATAATATTATGGGTGCGCTAAATAAATCGGTAAGATATACTCCATTCACGCCAAAAGCAATTCCTGAGACGGGATTTCCGAAAACGGCTTATTTAAAAAAGATCTGACATTTTTTGTAAAGACACCTGATGGCCCCGAAACTCTTCCAATAAAGAGGTACCTACGTGTTTCGTCCTCACATAAAAGTGGATTGAACAGAATGTTGTATCACTTTGGGAAATGAAGCCACTTGAACGTTTATCGACGTTTTTTACTTTGATACGTCTCCTATATTTGGTAAGACGTGCTTTGACGGGAACAAAGTTTGTGTACTGTTTATTAAGTTAGAGTAGCTACATTATTAGGAAGATTCTTTAGAGAGCGTTTGGAAAATATATATTTTTGAAATGAAAACTTCTTAATACGCGTTGAGCACTTTTTGAGTCAACAAAAATCATGGAACTCGCGTGACCGTCACGAACGCTTTTTGTAGCACTCGTAGCCAATCTGCTACGAGTTTTCACTTCTATAGCAGTCCCAAAATACTGCCTCGCATGTTTTTTTTTTTACTAAATAGGCTTGATAACTGATGTAAAGCGATGATGCGGGCTATGGTGGAGCACGCTTGTCTAGAAGAAACCGATTCACTCGAAATTTGGATAGATGCATATTATTGCTGGGAAATGACTATTTTGGGGCGAAAAATCATGTTTTACGGAAAACTCAATACATTGTGCTGTTAGATGGATTGAATAGTGTAGGGGCCGTGGAGGTGTTTCAAGTAAATTACGTATACTTACAGTTAAAAACGTGGACTTATTTTAAAAAAAAACTTGTGAAAAAGTTTGAACTTTGACCCCCATTAACTCTGTAATTAGAAGATATGGTGTAGAACAAAAAAAAAATCGCAATGATGGGGAAAAGAAGTGCGCTTCGGCTTCGTTACGGGGGTTTTTTACATTGTTTATAGTTTATTTATTTGAACAAAGGCGGCCTTAATGCCATATGTATTTTCTGCCAGTCAACCTTTAGGTAATGCAGAAAAAAAGTGGTAAGGGTACTCGTAAATCTGAAAATAGAAGAATCAATTTCTATTTATTTATTTATTGCGGTGAGATTTTAACGAGGCGTTTAAATTGCTACACTTTAGGTCCATGTTCACCGAAAAGATAACAGTCTGATTATCCAAAAACAGCTGTCACTGTGACGTCATGTTCCCATACAAAAATGTGTCTTAAACAGCTGTTTTTAGATAATCAGACCGTCACCTTTTTGGTGAACATGGACCTTAGTACATCGTAGGTACTCTAGAAAACCGATTCTCGATTGCTTTTTTATTTTCTTCTGACCTTTCACGAGATTACGTTACACCTACCTAATCTCACGTCTGGGTTAAAAAAAGGATTTTGATGGCTCGGATTAAAAGGCTAGAGGCATAAAACCAATTTTGAATTTAAAGTGTTTTTGTCATACGCTCGAAGCAAACTAATTAGTATTTATGACATGGCTCTGATTCGTCTTGTTATCGTAACTGGATGCCAATTTCGATAAGCAAAGTAGAATAATATCAAGTTTTCACAAGTACCAATAAACCTTATAGAAATTTATGTAGGCCTCTGAAATAAACTCTCGAAGTTATTTAGTAAAGAACGGCTTACTTATTTAGTTTTTTCTCAGACGACGAGCTTTTTCACAGACGATATCAAATAATAAAAAGAAATAAGATCCTTTCTTATTATTTCAGTACAGTAATGAAAACCTACGCGCCTTACTGAAATTTTATTATTTCTGTTAATGTAAAAAGAAAATTAAACAAGACTGGAAAATGGGGTTTGTCTTGAAATAGACTATTTCGCCGTAAAATTGCCAATATTTTAACAGAACTCCCAAACTTTTGACGCAACCCCAACCTTATAAAGTTCTAGCTTAAGCCCATGATTTTGCTTGTGTGAAGGTCGATAAGTGTCCCACGGGATGATAATACCGAGATAAAAAAAACTGTGTTAATTAATCCAGGTTATAAACTATCTGTTTGCAAATTATCACGCAAATCTGTTCAGTAGTTTTGATGTAAAAGAGTAACAAACATAATATAATTAGAGATAAGATAATATAATTTTTATTTGTTCAAAACATGAGTATACACACATAGCATGCAAGATGTTACATTAAATTATAGTTATTACAGTCATGTTTTGGCTGAACATCCATCAACCATCCTCATTAATTTCCGTATTTGATTTGATTTTACTTTACTTTCTCAGTTCTCAGATTGCAGTCCACGTGCCTCTATAACCCTATACACGCCGTGAACATAACAATCGATTGGCAAGCGTCGATGGACAAATATTAGCATGGACATAATGACAAAACCACAGAGTCAATGGGATTGTCGGGCTGCGGTCCCATTTCAGTCTATTGCGTGGAACTATACATTTATGTTAGTAAAGGATTAGTAAACATTCGAGCATATCGTTAGTATCGATTGATAGATTGGAGCTATCGACTAAGCTTTAGTGGAGACTAACTCGTATTGAAAATGGGTTTGAGAAGCTCGTGGTTTATTAAGAACAGCCGCACGGGTCCATCTTCAAGGTCAAGCAGTGTCCATGGATGGGTGATCAATCATTAGGTACATACCAGCCTAGGTTAAGTCGGTGCCTCATTGTCAGTCTTGGCTGTCAGTTGTAGATCTTTGACAATCGTTACAGGTGGTCAGAAGCTCGTAACTCTAATAAGAGTATTTTTTCTTCGTGTTTTTTGTAACAATCCGCAAACTTATTTCCGCCGACTTTGAATGAAAAACATTTTGTTTTTAAAGATGTTGCTTATAAATGGCTGACTCATGAGATGAAGACTAATAGAGAAATATGGAAAAGAACACATGCTGCGTCGACCCCAAATAAATTGGAATTGGGGCAGGGGAATGATGCTCATATCACAATGTATCAAAATATCATAACTTTCTTGATAGCTCTTAAGCATATTCGGCGTGTTATAATGGGTTTCCCACGAGCTTAAAGGTACTGAAACTTACATAGTTATCACATGGATCTAACTGAAGTGGTCGACTTTCAGGTAAATTATTAGGTAACTGCAAAGCCACACCACTGTGGCCACGTACTATTTCTAAGTTCATATAGGTATTTCACCATTTACGAGTTTAGAAATGTTTTTCTTTGGTAACCTCTAAAGAAAATCATTACAGACAAGCAGAATTGAATGAACCTTTAATTATTGCAAAAAGATAAACTATTGGTGGTAAAATAGTTACCTATAAATTTCGTTTCAAATTACGGATTTCTTGTTCTGTTAATTTCCCCAAATATGATACCTTAATTCCGACGAATTGCCCTCTTAACACGATGATGGACAGTACATCACCCCATTTTGACACTACTTTTTTGTATGGACGGTTCTAGCCGTACTGCCACTAGATAAACCCATTTATCAATTACCAGTGACACTTACGGTTATACCCGTTTTCTCTCTCTTTGTGACATCTAAACAACATAAAAAACGATCAGAGGAAACCTAAGATGTTTTTTACACAATAACAAGTCGTAAATATATCAATATACAACCAAAAATTGTAAAAATAATTACTTACTTTGAACCGAGCTTCATAGTAAAGTGGACGGCTATAGCCGTTGCGTCATTGTGTGAGTGCGCGGGCGCAGGGGGGAGACGGGTTCAGATATGTGTGGGTAAATTATATAATAATTAATTAATAATTTAATTTTTTTTTTTTTTTTTTTAATTTATTTAATATTTTTTATTTTTTATTTTTTTTTATGTGTTTTGTCCTGTGCGTGCTAATAAATGCTTTTTCTTTCTTTCTTTTTCTTTATTTCTTTCTTTCTTTCTTTATTTGACACCTAGCACTTTGAGATTTTGTGTGGTGTGACAGTAGACAATGGTCTTCATTATAATATATGGCAGATTCGACTGCCTTAACCGTTCTGTCATTTACAGTACTGGTAAGTACGACGGTCATAGCAGTACTGCCAAATTTAGGACGTCAAATAGACGGCTATAGCAGTACTGTCCATCATCGTGTTAAACCTGAAAATTCTTAGGTACTTCTAAGGTAGTTAAGGTTAAATAACTAACGCTAGAACAATATTACATGGTTTTATTTTTTACCAAGAGATGGGCTGCTCCCAAGTGAATTTTAGTTTAGTTTCACAAGAAAATACGACAGACCTAGTTTGTTATTCCAATCACATACGTTGATAGAGCAGAAGTGACCCTGAGCCATATTGAAGTCCATCTTAACCCACTTATAATACATTTCTTAATTCAAACTGGCAAAATTACTTGGGCAGATGACAATAAAAAAATAAAAAAAAAACCGGCCAAGAGCGTGTCGGGCCACGCTCACTGTAGGGTTCCGTAGCTTCCCAGACCATTAAAAATACCAACATTTTTCGTCAGCAAAAATAACTTTGTTTTTCATAGTATTTGTATGAAAAACAAAGTTATCATTTGCGTTTTTTTGAAAAAGTGCTATATAACTCAAAAACTATTCAACTCATCAAGTTGAAAATAATTTTCCTAGAAAGTTCATATAAAGGTCTGTGATTCTGTGATTTTTTTCATATTTTTTAAACTTATGGTTCAAAAGTTAGAGGGGGGGGGGACACATTGTTTTTGACTTTCGGAGCGATTATTTCCTAAAATATTAATATTATCAAAAAATGATTTTAGAAAACCCCTATTCATTTTTAAATACCTATCCAACAATATATCACACGTCAGGGTCAAAATTAAAAAAAAAATCGCTCCCCACTTTACGTCTGGGGGAGGTACCCTAGTAAAAATGTTATTTTTAAATTTTTATTTTTGCACTTTGTCGGCATGATTGATATACATATTGGTACCAAATTTCAGCTTTCTGGTGCTAACGGTCACTGAGATTATCCGCGGACAGACAGACAGACAGACATGGCGAAACTATAAGGGTTCCGTTTTTTGCCATTTGGCTACGGAACCCTAAAAAAGAGTGCTACAGAAAAATAAAACACCAAAGAGTACAATTACGGATTTCTATTGTCCCTTTTGATTTTATACTCTTGAACGTGCAGTAACAAGCACAATACAAAAGATAGCTACAATGAAAGAGGGTTGAAGAGGGTTGGCCACTAGATCCTTAACGAATTGTTATTTTGATGCATTCATTCGGAAAAACAATCGGGCCTCGCGCATTGAAGGGACAGAATTAAAGATTTGGTACGGTTAACGGTGATTCGGGGGTTGCCAGCCGAGAAAAAATATTCTTCTTCCCTTTTACAAACAATCTCAAATACTGACTAAAATTCTCTGTGAAGTATGAAAATATTATTCTAGTCGAGCGAAAATAAAAAGTTGCCTGAATAAATTTTGAAAATAAAATCAACAAAAATACCGTGGGAAAATTGCCAGCTTGTAAATAATGTGCTTAAAATGATTTCAGGACTTGTTGCTAGTTCATAGTTAATCATAACAAATCAGTTTTAATTAAAATTTTAAATCCTCTATGCAAATAAAATTGAGTGCAACAACTGCAAAAAAGACTTGGAGTGTATTTTTTTATCTTTTCCCCGCGTTAGGAATGCCTCCTGTCTTGGATCGTGGGTGCGTTTACAAACACTTAAAGTCACATACACAAACAACCAGGCCAGGCCGGAACTGCCTGTCAGCAAAAAAAATATTCGGGAGACCTCGCGTCACGTATCGCAGCGGGCAATCGCAAACCTTGCTGTCAATTAATCTATTAATACTAACAAGTTATCCGGTTTAGCATTTTCGTTACCGGAAAACTTGCCCTGAAAAAAATCTTAACAAAATGATTGCTCCAATATTTTTTTTCTCAAATTAATTAATTCAGTTTTAATTTTAAAACAATTTTAATTGTATTACGTATGATTTCTTGTCATCAAATGCTTTTTATTATTTTGGTTTTTGTTTTATTTTTTATTTTTTTCTAGTTTTATATTTGCATGCTGTGGTCTTCTATAATTGAATGAACACGCTTTAATTAAAGAACCTTTGTATAACTTTGACTAATATTGTATGCGTGTATATTTTATTCTTGCTGATTGCAAAAATATTATTTCATGTGCCTTTAATTTGATCTGAGGTCTATACACTCGCTGCTGGGCGTCCACCTAACCATCCCCAAGACTACAGAAACATAAAAAAAATATTTTCAAGCTAGAGAAAAATTGTTCCAATCTGTATAATAAAGTAATCGTGGGCGAGAGCTCTCCGCTGAGGTGCCAGTTAACGCCTTCAGGAGGGTTAAGTGAGGATAATTTCCCTTTGCGTGCCCACTCCTAATGACGAGCGGGAGCTATGGCCCGGGAAAAGTAGGGTTAGAAGTTCCATTGCTGACAAAAATGGATTGCGAGTTTGCGAACTTATTGGCTCGAACAGTAATCGAGCGTTTGACGACTCGATTGTCACAGAGGTAGTGAGGTTGTTTTACGTTCTTAGGGACATTAGCATGGACATTTGTTTCCGAGTCTGACATGTTTATATGTAAAATAAGTATGTATTTATAAACAAAAAGTATCTATGTAGTATATTTGTCACAGAGTACGCAGCTTCAGAACCTGACGCTGCATTACACGATATGCCTGCGACATATAAACTATCTGGTGTCCACGACACAAGCCTCGTTGCTTAGTGTGGCACTGTGTGTAATGTCCAGTGATATTAAGAATGTAAGTTAAAATATTAGAACAGAAGAAAAATAATTAAAGCCACTGTTGCCTTAAAGGCTGTTTGTTAGTTTGTTCTCTTAACACCTATGCTGAATGAAAATAAAAACCTGTCTCGTCAAGTTTCGACTTTTTATGGAAACCTATCAATTTTTAACCTTGACCATAGAAAACGTTAGGTCTCGCAGAAGCTTGGCTCTACGTCGCACCATTTCCGAGATGGACCATTGACTCAAAATTCGGATAATTAGATTCACACATTTGAGTGTGTATGATTTTTAAACAGATCCAGTCATAAAGGCCTGAATTACTGTGACGGTGGGTCGCGCACGGTCGGTCTCGTACGAGTAGGTATACATTGCGTTCTCTAAAGCGTCATACTACGACGCTGATGTCACGACCGACCGTACGCCACCGACACATATCACAAAGGCAAAAGCTGCTTACATAAAAAAACATAAAATAGTGCATGAGTAAGATATAAGTATGTATGTATACCTTCTGTTTGTATCTCTTTTGTAGCACAAGGGAGCCGGGGAGCAACGCACCCTCCCTTGGAGGGGCAATTTCGATTTTATTCGTCTTAGATATATTTTTTTGTTTAATTATTCTTTTTTTTTTGGTTCGGTTACTAATCGTAATACGAAAAGGGTTATAAGTTTAAAATAGCGGGTAATTGTAAAATGTTTAAGGAAGATCGGTTTCCAGACAGATTGTTTTTAAAAGAAGGTTTTCTTGATTGTTTTTTAGATATTATTTGATTTAATATGGAGAATCTTGTTTTTTTAATTTAAAAAATACATAAAACATTAATTAGACTTTGGTAAAAAAAAACCTACGGTTTTTTTAGATTGGATGTCTAAAGTGGATGTTGTGGGAAAATAAACAAATTGTAAGTGGAAATGGTTGTCATTTCCCACATTCTGATTGAGAAAAATGGCTGCTTCCTGTAACGCGTAGGCGAAGGGTTTGTGAATTTATTACGATCCTTAAGTTGCCATAGTATCCATATATCTTCTGGCTGGTGCTTACTTCTCTTGGATCTAGTGGAAGCACCTCAAGATTTATGTGACACAGTTCTAATGTCAGTCTCCCAGAGACTGTATGTCTTCCAGAAATCCAGGTTGCACATAGGAAGACCTGAAACAAAGCGTAGAAGACTCAAAAACTTAGTTTCTTGGGATAGAGGATAGTCATAGTGTCACCTTAGCTTTCACACAATACGAGGCTCTAACAGTATACTGCTACTGGTAACAGAGAAACGGCTGATGGTCGGTATTGTAGCAGTGAGACTGTTCACCACATTATGTTGATGACGATAATTATTTCTCATTTCTTTGATTACCTAAAAGTCTCCAAGTTATTTTATAATTATAGTCCCAAAGCACACAAAGTTAAGGAGACTAATGTATAAAATAAATCCAACAACACAGTGAACTTGAAAACTCAGAATACGATAAGTCACACATGATTTTCATTATCTCTAGCTAAACGCTGTAATGGAATGTCCACATCGCAGCCTCGTGCGAGATATTTGCCTTAATTAAAACTTGTCCCAGTCCAGTGGAACGTAGATAAAGAAATGCTGGGTATGATAGAGATGTGTGTTGCGAATTTTTATTTTCATGTCTGGCTAAAAACAAGAGTTGCAGGAAAATATGTAAAATAAAAACGAAACACTAGAAATGGGTAAATTTGCACTAAGTATTGAACATACCAAAAAATCAATGAGGCAATAACAAATTGCTGGTGGTTGAACTCTAATTTTCTACCCAAATCGTTGAGCTGTGTGGCTTCTGACCATGTCTTTCTACTTTCTAAGATTTCGCCCAAATCGATACACATTCATCCAAACTTCATTTTCGTTATTATTCTCTATAAAACTTCCCTAAAGTCATTCACTCGATAGCTATCTTGTTCTCCCTCATGTGTCATACTTCCCTGATCTTTTTTTTTTTTTTTTTTGGCAACACTGGTTGAGTGACATGTCTAAACGCTCTGTAATTTAAAATTAGTTTTAATTATTTTTAAGTGTTAAAATCTTGTATTATTGTAATTAAATGACTACTAAGCGTGCAAATACCCAGGATTATTGTTTTCACGGAAAAATACGCCACAAAACATAGTGTTTGGTTGCCTACCTCAACCGGTAACATATATCAAGAACAGCTGATGTTCCTGTGGATCAATCTGGGGAGTATAATTGTTTCCTTTTAATGTATAAGCTCACTTTGGTTAAACTAAAATCATTATTCTGATTAATCTGGCACTCCTTTATAGTTGAACATAGGTTCAGTGTCAGTTATCACTTGTTAAATAATAAGTAGTTGTGCAGTTTGTAATAAGTTAATGAAGTAACTTTCTATCTATTTAAAACTAAAAACAAAACAATAGATTGCTTTTTCTTTATTAAATTTTAGCATTATTTAGTCAATTAGGTCCAATAATTTTAAGCCAAGAGTCCTACCCACAATAAGAAAAAGTAAAAGACTTATGTAAATCAATGTAAATTTCAACTTGATCTAATCTTCTTATTGAAGTATTTTGTGTAAGACTCATAAGCCTACTTCAGTTACCAGTCTATTAATCACATATTCTACTCTATTCTCACTTTCACCTTTCATTTCTAGCTTTCCTGATTTTGTCCATCCAATTAGTTCTCACCATTCTTTGTACTTCTACTTTCAGTTCATTTGCCTGAAACCATGCCTGTGATGACCCGTAAGGCTACTACCCAGGAGTTGCAGGCTAAGTTGAGAACGGCCCTTGATGAACTTAAGGCATCTAACAGCAAATGTCAACAGCTGTTATTGGATAGAGAGGAACATGAGATCGAAATTGAGAAGGTCATTCTCAAAAACACAAGCTTGAAACGTGAGCTAGTGGACCTGCACCAACAATACATGGATGTTGTCGATGAACGGGACAAACTGCGGGTGGTCACAGATGGTTTCAACGACTGCAGTAACTATTATGAAACGGCTTTATGTAAGGTTAGGGACTTAGAAGATGAACTGCTTCATGCCAATAAACAAATTATTGAGTTTCAGAAACAAAGAGAATGTACTCAGTTTAGGGAAACAGATCACCTATATAATCAATTATTAAATTCAAATTGCAACCCACATTCCTTAACAACAATAGATCTTACTGAAGATTCTATTCTGAAATATAACTGCAGCAGTTATAAAGTAAGCCAAAATAAAATAAAAAAATATGCAAAACTGAATAGAATAATAAAGAAATGCAATAAATTTAAAAAACAACAAAAACATAGTTCCAACAATATAAAACTAAGAAAAGAACGTGTTTTTCTGATTAAAAAGTTAAATAATTATCAAATTAAATTAGAGGACAGTAAGAAGTTTTATGAAACAGACACTCAACACTTACAGTCAGAAATTCAAGTTTTAGAGTGTCAACTAAAATTATGTTATTCTAAGTATGTAAATTCACAGAAACAAATTAAGGAACATATACTTGCTGCAAACGAGTTAGTAAATGGTAATGCAGACTATGTAGACATGATGACCATCGAAAACACTCAATGTACATCACAAGGGGAATCCAGCCCGGACACTGTCCTGCCTGAGGTAACGGAGGACCCGACCCGGTTGGGCAGTGTTCCGGGCTGTATCCCCATTGAAAATTCACCGCTCACTGTACAAGGTTCTATACCTATAGGACAAACAGAAAGTAGTTCTCCCCTTTCTAGTAGTTCACAGTGTGGTTGCTCCATTATGTTTACAGACAGTATCGGAATAGGATTAGGAAAATTAATAAGTAACAATCTGAGTCATTCTTCCCAAAATTATTGTGCACCTCAGGCTTCTTACAACCAAATAATGACACCACCAAAAACATTCTGTAAAAAACTAGCCAAGTCTCGATGGAGCTGCTTGTTTATCTCTAAAAAGTAATGAAATCTAGACAAAGTCGTGCCAAGTCTAAGGTTCCTTACTGCAATTTCTTTATTATTCTAGTTAATGTTGTGTGACTTGGCCGTTGAACATTAATTTTGTTTACACGTAATGTTATATCTATTGTAACTACAAAATTGACTTGTAGGTACCCACTAACGTATAAAGAATGTTCAACGGCCAAGTCACACAACCTTAACTATAATAATAAAGAAATTGCAGTAAGGAACCTTAGACTTGGCACGACTTTGTCTAGATTTCATTACTTTTTAGAGATAAACAAGCAGCTCCATCGAGACTTGGCTAGTTTTTTACAGAATGTTTTTGGTGGGATTTCACTTCTTTTTGTAGAAACGAGGGGCAAATTGATTTATTTTATTAGATTTTCTTATTTGACACAGTTTTTTTTCTTTTTAGGAGTAGTTTTTTTATTGTTACAAATCTTTCTTTTCTTTTTTTCCGGTTCAGATTATTGTATACAGTAGCAACAGTTTTTCGTATGGCCCATTCGCGTTCATCATTTATTCTTTTAGACGGTTTAATTTCTGAAAGATCGGCGCGGTATTTACGCCTAAGCCGGTTGTATTCGGTGATCGCTGAAGCTTGAACTTTTATACTCTTGAAGTCAACATTTATGAGGTGCACCCCATGAAGATTGGTTACTCGTGAAAGCGCCACGTAGGCTTGGCCACAAGAGAATATGGAGGTGCCAATGTCCATAAGAGCATTTTTTAGACTTAGACCTTGGCTCTTGTGAATTGTTAGGGCATACGCTACACAGATTGGGAATTGTTCTCTGTACACGTATGCCCGGGGTATGATCTCAAATTTTGACTTAATAGGCAATAATTCGTGAATCAAATTATTAGAGAATTTTCAAAGTACTGTTTCTTCATAAAATTCCTAACCTATTCTAATCTTCGAATTGTTATAATAACAACTTGCTAACCTTAGCAAACCTCACGAAATAATAAGCGAAATCAATGAAATGCAAATAATCCCTCCTAATCCCTAGCAAACGTTTTCAAGTGCAGTAGAAGAATGTCGTAAACGACTGTAACGCGGCCGGTTGCGACTTCGCCATATAAGGTTATCGGAAAAACAAACGTAAGCGCGTTTTAAAATACAGTCAGCGCCATCTAGCGACGTTTGCGGGTATCACCGCCACTCTTAGTCCAATGCATTATATTTTGACAAAATTTTGAGCGAATTTAATCATCATCATCATCATCATCAGCCTATTAATATTCCCACTACTGGGACACAGGCTTCCTCTCTATACGAAATTAATATTTTAGTGTAATTTGTTTATTTAATTTGTGTAATGTTCGAGTAGAATAAAGTTAATCGTTCGACTATTTCTTCTTGTAAACTTGTAAGTATAAGTATAAAAGCCAATCTAGAGTCTTATCCAGAGTTTTCCTTTAATTTTATTTATATGAGTATTAAAAGCAGAAGGGGAGGCATTCGCCCAGCAGTGGGACGCTATAGGCTAGATTAAATTAGAAGATGTGTCCCACTACGCTGGATTTTTGCAATGACAGTCGATTTTTTTTATGTACCAATAGTAGAAGGGGGCATTACCATATCTATCTATACTAATATTATTCAGCAGAAGAGTTTGTTTGTTTGTTTGGTTGAACGCGCTAATCTCAGGAACTACCAGCTCGAATTGAAAAATTCTTTTTTCGTTGGATAGTCCATTTATCGAGGAAGGTTATAGGTTATATAACATCACGCTGTGACCAATAGGAGCGGAGCAGCAATAAGAAATGTTGCAAGCGGGAAATTCACGCGAACGTAGTCGCGGGCAGAAGCTAATCTCTAATACAACTGAGACCAGCTGAGGGTTCTTCATCAGATACTTCAGACCTTCGATTTTTGACATCAAATGAAGCGGCCAACCAAGTTGAATATTTTTGAAAAGGCGGTATGTCGATCTCTCTAATAGTTTGGTTGGGCTCTTGTGTTTTCTAATCAGGGTCACCACTTCACCAGGTACTCCAGATCTTCGATTATCCTAATTTTTATAGTTTTCCCTTTATGTGGCCATTAAACCCTAACTCTGTACCAAATTTCAGCTCTCTGAGTTTATGAGAAGTACTAGTTCTATTTTGATGATCATGAGTGAGTGAGTGAGTGAGTGTCATAAATGCGAAACTTTGCATTCGCTTAACTTCGGAACTAAATGACCTACAGACTTGAAATTTTGGATTTTATGTATGTGATTATAGCTTACTGGATGACGAAAATTTCTGCGTTCTGGTCTTATCCAGAGATTCTCAAATAGGGGCCTGAAAATGCGGCGAAATGGTTCCAGTAAAGGATGGTACGGCAGTGTTTGCTTCGCGCTCGACTTGGCGGGGGCACTGCCGTGCCCCCAGATCCATAACTCGGAAGGATTTAGATCCTAATGCTATATTAACTGTATTTGTTGGGAATAGTCTTAACGTAAAAATTGATGATATCACTGACAATGTCACTCAACTGTTGCAACTAAATTGTAGGAAAATAATTCTTTGTGCCTTTCCATACTTTGAGAAGTTGTCAAGCAGGCAAAATCATTATATTCATAAACTTAATAATCACATGCATTTACTAAGTCACTATTGTGACAAGTTGGTATTTTTTGACACCAACAGTTTCGTTCAGAAATTAAAGTCAACGAGGAATAATGCATATCTACCGATTAGTTTTAGACGTCAAATAGCGAGGCTATTAGCTTTTAATATAAACTCAGACATAAGTTGTATGTCGCAGTCTTTTGTAAATAGTTCCACGGAAATTAGTAATTATACTAATTGTAATTATACACATTTTAGCTTAGATTTAAACTAGTCAGTAAGACAATAGAAGGTAATAGAGACAATTTAGATAAACCGATATCTTCTAGCTCTCCATCAACTATTTGTAAAAAAGGGGCTGAGCAGAATACCTTGAAATTATTTCACCAGAATATTCAGGGATTTTCATCCAAACAATTAGAGATAGAATTGTTTTTAGAAAAAACGAAGTTTGATGTTATTTGTTTTACCGAACATTGGATGAAAGATTATGAATCAATGCAAATAAATTATGATAACTACAACGTGGGAAGTTGCTTTAACCGAAAATCTAAGATGCGAGGGGGTTCCTTAATCTTAGTTAACAATTGTATTAAATCTAAGTCTCGAAATGATATAGTCGATCTATCGGTCGAACATAGCATTGAATTGTCTTGTGTTGAGCTTGATAAGCATATAATAGTGTGCGTTTACAGACCCCCAAATTATCTGAACTACTCTATCTTTGAGTCAGTAATGGAAGATGCTTTAGCAAAACTTGTAACTGGTAATAAACCAATAATTATCTGGTGACTTCAATGTTAATATCTTAGAGAATAATGTAAATAGCAGTAGATTTTTAAGTCTTTTTAAATCATTTAATTTGTCAAACGTTTTTTCAGAACCAACCCGAATTACTACAAATACTGCTACATGTATTGATAATGTGTTTTGTTGCTGCGACTACATAGATAAATCTATCGTAAATTACCTTCCTTCAGATCACAGCGGGCAGACAGTTGCTTTCGCGTACAATAAACAATTACAAAAAATTCAGATTCAAACCAGACAAATAACACCCAGCAATTTAGAAAAGTTTAATAATAATTTAATTAGCAAGCTAAATATACCAGGCCATATTAGAAACAATGTAAATGAATTGTATGAAGAATTCTTTTCGGTAGTGCACACTGAGTTCAATAACACTTTAAAAAAGAAAACTAAAACTATTGGCCCAAAGTTTATTTTCAGTGACTGGGCAACACAGGGTATTAGGAAAAGTAGGGAACGATTGTTTGAGTTGTACGGCCTTAAGCCTTACATCAAAACAGAATCTTTTAATAAATATGTAGCTACTTACTCGAAAATTTTTAAAACCACTTGCAAGGTAGCCAAATCTTTATTCATTAGCAAAAAGATTAAATTAGCCGAAAATAAAATAAAGACGGTTTGGAAAATAATCAACAGCGAAACAAATAGAAATAAAAAACAAAGTAATGACTTAACACTAGAGACCTCACGTGGCCTTGTCAGCTCCAACAGTGAAGTTGCTCATGAATTTGTAAATTTCTTTACTAGTATCCCAATTAAAACTACAGAAACCTTAAACTCTTGTCCCTTGCTTTCTATTGATTTACTGAAAGCAAACGTTTCAGCCTGTCCAAATGAATTTAAATTTCAGCATATTAACCCCATAACAGTCTTAAAAGCTTTTAAGCAAATCAAGATCAAATTAACTGAAGATCTATGGGGTTTGTCTATCAAAGTTTGTACCTCAATTATTGAGACTGTAGCTCCGTATTTAGCCTTAATATTTAATTTGTGCGTGGATCAAGGGGTCTTTCCGGATCTAATGAAGTTCAGTAAGGTAATACCGCTTTTTAAATCCGGGGACAGTAAAGACACGAATAACTATAGGCCCGTATCCGTGTTGCCAGTTTTCAGCAAGGTGTTTGAAAAGATAATGCTCAATCAAATGCTTCACCATTTTAACAACAATAAAATATTACACGAGCAACAGTATGGTTTCACCAAAGGACGTTGTACAACTGACGCCGGTGTCACTTTATTAAAACACATATTTACTGCGTGGGAAGAGGCACAAGATGCCATAGGAATCTTCTGTGACCTTTCGAAGGCATTTGATTGCGTAAATCACGAAACCCTGATCTTGAAACTTGAGCATTACGGTTTAGGTAAACTTGCGCTCAGCTTAGTAAAATCGTATTTGAGTGATAGACAGCAGCAGGTACAAATCAATGGTGTCAATTCAATGGGTTTAAAAGTAGAAATGGGTGTACCACAAGGTTCGATATTGGGTCCCTTCCTCTTTTTAGTTTATATTAATGACTTACCCCATTTATTTAACAATCACCCGCAAATGGTGTTGTTTGCAGACGATACTTCTTTAATATTTAGGATAAACAGACGTGCCACTAATCTTGACGACGTAAATAACGCCCTACTGCAGGTTCATAATTGGTTTACTGTAAATAATTTAGTTCTAAATGGGAAAAAAACTAAGTGCATCAGATTTGCTCTACCAAATGTCAAAAGTAGTGATTGTGACATAGTATTAAATCAAGAGAAACTAGAATTTGTCGATAAAACGATTTTCTTGGGAATCGCGCTCGATTCAAGGCTACAATGGGGCCCTCATTTAACATCTCTTGCAGGACGCCTAAGCTCAGCAGCATATGCTGTTAGAAAAATCCGTCAATTTACCGATGTTGATACCGCGAGGATAGTTTATTTTAGTTATTTTCATAGTATCATGTCATACGGTATTTTACTATGGGGACGGGCTGCAGACATCGAGTCTATATTTATTCTGCAGAAAAGAGCCATCAGAGCCATATATGATTTACGTAGACGCGACTCTCTAAGAGAGCTGTTTAAGGAAATTAATATCATGACAGTACCTTGTCAATACATCTATGAAAACATCATGTACGTTAGGAAAAATCTGCATTTATTCAGTAAAAGAGGTGACAGACACCACTATAATACTAGAAATAGGGACCAACTAGTTCAGCCAGGTTTCAGACTTGCTAAAGTAGATTCCTCTTTCATGGGGTACTGCTTAAAATGTTACAATAAAATACCTCTCCACATTCTACAACTGAATGAGACGAAATTTAAATCTTGTGTAAAACGCACACTATGTAGTCAAGCGTATTATAAGTTGGTGGATTACATTGATGATAAAAATGCTTGGCTCAATGCCGGTCCTACTCCACAACCATAGGAGCAAACTAATTGATTCCCAGTCAAGTTATTGTGGAAGCTGCAGAAGATTGTAAAAAAGATCGTTGCATTGTATAGATTCCATATATTAGTATTATATAACTTCATAGCGCATGTGTGAGTACTATGTACTGTAAAGCCACCATTTACATCTAGTTATTTTATTTTTTCTGACTTGAATAAGCCTTGGCGGCTGAGAGAATGTCATGCTCACTCAAATGTCTCGGTGATGGTGGCGGGTGTGTCGGGTCATTTAGTTCCCTTCAATATGGTTGAGCTGAATGGTGCTGATACATGCGTCATGTTCGTGAACGGGCGCTGTCAATTGAGACTGGTCAACTCTCGGCTGCCACGGTTAATTTTAATTTATTTATTTTTTAATTTGTTGATTTCATCTTTTCTCTGGACGCTCTTAATGTGCACGTCTGTCTACATCGTTCTCACATATATCTATAATCACAACATGAATGATGTAACCAAGATTTTGTAACAATATTTTGATTGAAAAGAGTGTCCATGGAGTTTCTTGCCCGTTCTTCTCCATAGAGATCTACGTTAGGGAATGGGCAACTACAGTACTTTCTCAAGTTATTATGCCTTGTGACTGTGACTGTAGCTTTGATTTAGTTTTGTATTTTTGACATTCAAAAGTGCCGTAATGGTCTAATTGAAATAAATGATTTGAGTTTGAGTTTGAGTTTGCGCGAGTCTCGACTAGGTTTTCCCCGCGATCTCCTGAATGTCATCAATCTGGCTATTGCTCTGTCAACACTAATTCTGTTACCATCTACCGTGAACCATTCAGAGCGGGCTTCATCTGCTAGCATCATGAAGTTTCCAATGATAGAAATACAAAAATAATTCATCTAGTTATCCTCTACATCTTGGTTAGCGCGCTCGTGTCCAGTAGCCGAACAGTTTGTCTTACAACGGAACTCATTAAGTTACGAGCAATATCGAATCGGTGCTCCTCAGAGCGTTAATTGGCGCAATGTTCATTGCGTAATAGCTCCTCATCTCGCTACGATGAAATGCTTGGATTGTTTTAAAATAATGGCGGATTTTGTGGGGTTATGTAACGTTTAAAGTTTATACTTTGAGGATTTCGTTTGTAATACAGACCTTTATGCACCAGTGACCTATTGCCTATGAATGAATGAAATTAAGGGTATGAATGGATTCACATGGGCTTATAATAGTCAAAAATATCTTATTTATGATGCCGAAAAGATTATGTCGATTCTGATTAAAGTTAATATAGAATATCGAGAATTCGTACCAACTTTATTAAGTTCATGGAATGGTTGAGTGTTGTTATACAAGGTGTTAATAAGCCCTGTACGAAACCGTAAACCAAGCATTCTGTACACCAAAGTAAGTAACGTAAAAATATTGCTGGGAAACAACTTTAGTTAGCTATTTCAAATGAACACATGTGAAAAAGTTGGATCTTTGACTTCCAATATCTCCGGAACTAGGTATGGTGAAACAAAAAAAAGTTTCCAATCACGGGGAGTATGAGTATCTTTAGCTTTGTGAACGATTTCTTTACACTCGTCATAGCAGTAACAGCCGTAACCTTTCCTTTATTTATTTATATTGATTAGATCAGTCAGATTAGAAGCAACAAGACTTACTTTTTCCGTTACATTTGTCTCCGAAGGAAAAACCAATCAATTTGTACAATCATTGACCGTACCCATCCGTACTTATGTTTACCCTGTTAACCCCAGTATGATCGCCGATAAATAACAAATGCACCATTAAATGGTCTTCTTGTCCAAATAAAACGTACATTTGTCCGATTAAGTCCGGACCGGACAGAACTCATTGATGTATACGATGGAACGGCGACTTGGACACGACTGCGTGACGGAACCGGAACGTGAGGATGACGTGCGCTTTCCGGATTAGGAAAAATACAGCCCTTTTCGCTGACAGAATGTTGAATGGGCCTGAAATATAAATTGGTCGCATTTGGTGTTGTTTTCCTGGTTTTATTTCGTGATATTTTTCGTATTTACTTAATTGACGTAAAATAAGTATTAAAGATATGGTAAGGCTCATGAATTGGAAAAAAAGAACTTGCATTTACACAAAAATAAACCTTAATTTAACAAACCGCTTTTACAAACGCAGATAAAAATGCAGCCTAAGGTTGAGTATATCTGGCGTGCACAGTGCACAGCAATGCAACGTGTAGTTTGTTTCGGTCATATTTCACCGGTTCGACGGGTGTGTAAGCATTGGCTTCTCCATGAGGCCGGGCTCGATTAATGACCCCTGCCTTTTTCTATGGATGCCAAATGTTGCGGGATTAAACTGCACTGGTTTTTAAAAGTGGCCAGTTTTAAAATCTGGCTATTTTTTGTATCACTTAATTAGCGTCTTTTAGACTCTCCGTATGTGACTGTTTCTACGCGCTGATAAAATTTTCGATTTTCCTAAATCTTTTATTGATTGTACCTAAGGTCGGTTTCCCCTGGTACCTAAAACCAAGAGTGTTGCACGATTCTTTTGGAATGACATTGACAGATAAAACAAGATGGCGACTCGTTAGTACTGACTAAGGCCACACGCTAAAATAGTCAACCAGCGCTATACCGCAACCTCTAACCCTATTTGTGAATATTACGAATTTAGTTCTCGGGTTCACCCTACGTTATGTTATTAATATGTTACGTCTAGACTTTTTGAGTCTAGGCCACACGTTCCTTTAATAAAATAACGTGTACCTAGTTTAAAATCAATGTGGAGAATTTTAATTTGATGAGAGGGAAAATTACTAAATTTTCTAGTTAGTATGTCTGGCATTTACTAGCTTTGGATTACATTGCAAAACTGGGTTAAATTGATTTTCAAAATATTCAAAAAGCTTTTATAAACTTTTAAAATCCTATTTCATGCGTATATGTAAAAGCTTTGTTTCAGCTTACAACAACTGAAATAACAAAAAAAGTTCTATTCTGCTTCATTTACATAAATGTGTGGGTTTAAAAAATAGTCGACGTCCTCTCTGCAGAAAATTATGCAGGCGAGAACATTTCATTTTAATTAACTTTAATTACCTTTGACTCCGGTCGTAATAGTAGCATTTTGTAAATTACAAATACTGTGTAATACCCTAATACAATAAAAGCTTGGTGTTAACAAATCACACCGAGGTAAGGACGACATTAAGCGAGTGCGAAATATTAATTTTAATATATTCAGACTGTAAGCCCGGTTCGGCCGTGGCAGTAAATTAAGTAAGCGGAAGAAAGCTCATTTATTTTTGGGCGGATGCGGCGAAATTCACATCCGCGTTAAATACACAACCCGACGAAACGCGTACTTTCTCGTTTCGAGTGTTTTCTGTTAAAATTTAATTTCTCGCCCAAATTACTGTCTTTTTGTTCATTCACTTTCTGAATTTCTGATGACGAAATTAGCTCGTCTCTTTATCATTAATTCATACGCTGAAACATGTTTAATTGAGAATTGTTATTAAATATTAATCAAAGATTTTAGCTCAGCGATGCGTAGATAAAACATACATATTTATGGATATTACTTTGGTAAATTAATAATTCGCGTTGGGATGGAGAAAGTATACTAATCCCTGCGTCGGAAAAGTGGATTCTGTGAAGAGTCTTAGTGAGTGGCGTCGTGAATAACATAGTTGAGCTCCCTCGGTGAGGCGGTGAGTCGGTGGGGCTCTGTACATTAACGAACAGTATCATGCCCTATCCGAAACTAAGTGAAACCGATAGTAATCTCCGCCTTTACAAGGCTCATTCTATTAACTAAATTCGGCTGTCGGTGTTGTGTTTTAATTAAATTTTTATGATAATGAAATTGAGACCCATATTCTACCTAATCTCCCTTACTTGCTGATACAATCAACCTGTAATTTCTTCTGTGTATAACCGAGGACGAAAAAGGGTAATAAAAGAAAATAACACAAAAGTAGTTCCTAAATACGGAAACAAAGCCACAACCCTTCCTTTTATCTCGAGTCAAACAAAATGAGACTTTCCCTGAAGCACCCAAAACCTCATTAAGGCAAGCTAATTGCGCCAAAACTTCGGCCGCAACTAATATAGCCGAAACATTGCGAAACAACCTCTAACACGCAATTACAAAACAAAACAACGTATCGCCCAACAACAACAACTGTCCACATGTTGTTCTATTCATTAACCCCTGGCTGCTGTATCGCACATCTAAAATACAACAGCGAGCCAATTAAAGTTGACCCTATAGCGTTCCGGTACTGCACTCTTAATCAGCCGGCAGATACACGGTTAATTAATGTGATCCGCTTTTATTATTCTCCTCCTAAAATGGGATATTCGTCAGGATTTTAAACGGTAGTGTCCGGTCAAGATTTTGGTACTATAAGGACGATTTACTGGCTATTAAGTTAGTTTGTGGCTGGGGTAGTTTTTGGAAAGCAAAGCTTTATATCTCGTGAATTTATTTTTCGCTAAATTTCCATTTAGCGTTCCACAATAATTCTAATCGACCATATCGAAACTACCATTTTTTCTTAATTGTTCTTAGTACTTAAGCAGATGATTAATGAATATCCTTATTTTCCCCAAGAATGAAATCTAGAATCTTTTCCTAGATCAACTCCAAGTAAAACAACATAGCTCAAAATATCGTCAACTCCAAAGCAAAAGGAAAATATCTTTATACCTATTTCATTTTAATTTTCCGTCATAATGCTAGAAGTGAAACGCTCAAGTGTTGAAACCGACCATTTTGAGTCGAGAAACAGAGAAATAAAACGAAACTACGTCTGAATTCAGAACCTACATAGCTTTTTAAAAGTGCTCAACGTCGCCTGAAAAGAATAATTGTTAAAAATAAACAACACGACTACTTACGTTGCGTGTTTAAGACGCTATACGTTAACTGGTTTGTTGTGCTAGACATGAAAGCTAATAATACGTATTCGGTAATGTAAATGCAATATTTCGAGCCTTGTCGGCTGTCACTCAAGCAGGTTGCGTGATCGTCATTGCAATCTACAAACGTACGGCAGGGGTTGTGGCCCATAATAATATTTTTATTTCAGGTAATATTTTCCCTGGAAACGTGGAAAACTTTTAATAGTCACAGTTTTCTGCTTAGACTAGACTAGTATACGAAATTGTGTACAATAATTTCGATTTCCCAGTAATTTACACACAGTTTCATGTAGATAATAAGCGTGAAAATTGGTGAAAATAACGAAAATCTGGAAATTATGACAACATTTATTTTGAGTAGTTATAAAGGGTGTAAAAAACCTCTCAACAAAGCCGAAAGGCACTCGTTCTTCCCATCATTGCTATCTTTTTTTTTCTTTTACCCCTTTTTTTGTATGAAAATCATCAAATTACTTGAGCGGGAGGGAGTGTCAGACTTTTACTGACTAAAACCCATCCATGTTCCTTCCTCGCCAAGCGGAAAATGAGGACGCCGTGCACGGGGTTGCGACAGTCGCTCTCTATGTCGCCATGAGATCACGCCGGAGATCTGTCCGCTGAGCGGTGGTTTGCCGCGGCAGCGTCGCCTTTTGGGGCGCGCTCAGGTAATGGGCGGCTCGCCGCCTCTAGGAACGCGCCCACACTGGGGCCCTGTAAAGGGCCGTGGGCCGCATGACCCACCCCCACGTAGAGCCTGCGGCAGGAGGCGTTTGGCCTGCCTGCCGGGGTTGCGGGACTGTTCGAAAGAGATACCGCGGCCCCGGAACGTAAAGGGTGAGGAAGGAACATGGATGGTTTTTAGTCAGTAAAATTCTGACACAGGGAGTGTCAGACCCGCTACGCCCAGATTGGGAGGGGGGGTCATTTAATGATTTTCCATCCGAAAAAAAAAAGGAGGCGTTCGGCCACCCCAGGTTGGGCTGGAGCCGCCAGAGGCAGCACCGGTTCGTACCAGTTTCGGGGCCAAACGTCGGAAGTGCTCCACGAAATTCCACCGGCTGTTGAGGACAAGTCCTAGATCCTTCAACGTCGACTCGACGCCGATGGATACCCCTCATACCGTCAGTAAGGATCCCGACGCGACGGTGGCGCATTCCGGGGCCCATGGAAGCACATGGCCACGCACTTGTGCAATGCCACCTCGAGACCCAGTTGCCGAATCCTCTTAACGACGTTCTACACCATACCTGGGAATCGTCTAGTTACCGAAAAATTGGGGGTAAAGCTTTCAACTTTTTGTTAAGTTATGTACTTAGTTTTATGTACAGAATTCTAGGTTGGCGGCTTTGTGATGAGGTGGTTTAAACCCTGTATATCGAATGTGTGGAAAACGTCTAGATTATGAACTCTAAACTGAATAAAGATGTAGTTTTCTACTAATCCAAGGTCCAGGGGTCTAAAATGGCCGCTTTAGCAGAACATAATATGAATCACGTTAAAAAATTAATTTGTAAAAATGGACTTTATGGTCATAATGATAATATCCATTTTAAGCATTTTAATTTTTTAACGTGATTCATATTATGTTCTGCTAAAGCGGCCATTTTAGGCCCGCTGGAATCAGTATAAAATTATATTTTCCCTCCACGTGGATCCTTGAAGCGTAGGAGGAAAGATCCGAGTAACTACTTATGGCTATGTTTTCTACCCACTGATCTGAATTAACGCATTGACGACATCGAGACGTTACCGAAGGCTACTTGGAAATGTTTATTAAAATATTAAGCTTGAATTATTACCATATTTCTGGATATTGACACACTTTATAATAAGATAAATTCTTAGCACCGTGTAGGTATGATCAAAAAATCTGCAATATGGTTCAATTTCGCTCCTAAAACAATTTACCATTCATGCGAATGGACATTGGACACTAACCCGACACCCCGATCACAACATCAGAAAACTGCAATCAACGTAAATATTCCAATATGTCCCCCACTCGGCTTGTTTAACCAACTTACCAACGTTTGCCTGGGGCGACATATTATTCGTCTGGTAGGGTACGTCACTCACTCGCTACGTTATGGCTACGTGCTCGCAATCAGAATACGGACAACGCAATCGTGCAGCGCAAACTTTGTTATCAAACTATTGATTTTTAGATCAACTGCGCTTAGCCGTCAACGACTTTATTGAAGTCTGCAACTTTCATATTGTTTAATGGAAACTCGACGTTCACTTGTAGTGCCGAGGTACGGTTAGCTACAGAATTGGAAATATAAATTAGACTTAATTGGGATTTCGTTCAGAGCTCTAAAATATTGGGGAGTTGGCTTTCGGATTTCGGGAACAGAAAATATCTAGTTTCGTCGTCGATATTAAAGTTTTTAGGGTCTAAATTGTTTTGTGATATAAATGGAAAGAGTCTTTTGGAGACAAGACCACAATATGGTTGATTTGTCAAGGATTGTGATGTAATATTGAACCTTACATAATTCACTCAAATTCATAAAATATCTGTTCTATAATTAAAGCTTTCAGCAAACGAATGTAAACACTAAACTGCAGAGTACTCCAGCAATTAAAACAGAAAACTTTTGTTTAACACCGTGAGAATGCACAAAGGGAACAAGTTTATAACTTTTAATCATGCAAGACGCATACGCACATAGATCTTAGTTACAAACAGTTTCCTTGCATTCTTGAACAAGGAACTACAATCAATAACAAAGTTGGTACCTTTTTCATTGGCGTGCTCACTTTGAATTAGACTTGCTATGAAGATATAAAGTATTGCTACAAGTTCTACGTTTCCAATTGCAGAACTTGTACTTGTGAAATATTTTTCTTGTGCAGTTTAGTTTAGGTGAGCTGGTATTAAAAGTTTTAAATTACAGCTTTTGAAAGTATGTATTTTCTTGTTTCTGTTTATTGTAAGGAATGTTTTCGAATTCGTTTTTTGTTGTAATTTTTATTCTTGTGATGAAAAAATAGTGATTTTGTGTCAGGGTTTTTTTGTGATTGTATAGTTTGATATGGCAGAGCCTCTTGCCTTTGTAGCTTAAATAATCAACTCACATAAAGAACAAATTACATATTTCTCAAATGATGGCGAGATATCTTCATCTTCTTAAGGGAACGGCGGAGCGTGCGCCGTTCATACAAACGTAATACAAAAATTATTCGTAAACCAAACATATTCTTAAGAAAGTGTGTATTTATTTCGATTGGATTACATAATATCTAGGTTCCTAAAAATATATTTTGAAAGGACACGAGATACGAGGAATTTAAAATTTCTATAGAAAACTTATTTTCCTCATAACTCTTGTTTAAATCAATGTCCATTCATAATATACATTTGGAAACCTAGATATTATGTAATCCAATCGAAATAAATACACACTCCCTTATGAATATGTTTGGTTTACGAATTATTTTGGTATTAAGTTTGTATGAACGACGCACGCTCCGCCGGCCCCTTAATACATTTTTACCAACTACATAAAAAGCCACAAGCTGAAGCTTTAACTTTGCATAAAATTATATTGATTCTAAAGAAAAATAATTGCGTGTTCTAATCTCAAGAGTGTTTGTTCTATTTGGCTCGAAGCGATACTCGCCACTGCAATCAGTAGCCTGAGTAACAAGTTTCTCCGCCATTATTAATTTGCGATAAGCTGCTAACACACTTTGCTTTTTCTTTTAAGATCGTGATTGTTGTGAGATATTTGTTTACGTTCTTTTAGTGTGTATTAAGTTAGCAGAAAGTATCGATACGCCTTTTATGTTTAGAACACTGGAAATTTTTAATATTTTTTAAAAATAAAATTGTAATGTTTTTTGTCAGTTAGGTGAGAGATTTGATTACATACAGATACACAATAGGCTTGTAAACTGAAAAAATCTAATTAGTCCGTCACTTAGATTATCAAAAAATATTTGACCCGTATTTTTTCTTTTCTTACATAAACCAAAATTGACGATGATACAACGCTTTTAAAATTCTCAATACTTCACTGTTTGGTATCATTTTTAGTGAGTTCTGACGTCACGAGCCCCCACTCCCGAGTTTTGATACGGTTTATCTTTGTCAATATTCGTTGATTTACAAAAACAAAAAATACGTGTCCATTATTTTCCAATACTCTAACTGACGGACTAAATAGATTTGCAATTTATTGATGGTGGAAACTAGCCTATTGTAGACAAAAGTCGCTTGAAATGTCAGAGAATATTACTAATATAACCAACAGACTATTATTTTTGAGAAACTTAAATAAATAATATCGCTGGACATTAACACACAGCGCCACCTAGTGCCACACTAAGCAAGGCTTGTGTCGTGTACCTATTGTTGATAAATGAAAGTATAAATGTAGTATACATTTATACTTTTTTGTTTGTAAACACATACTTATTATACATATAAACATCCATGACTCGGAAACAAATGTCCATACTCATCACACAAACATTTGCTCCTACCGGGATTCGAATCCAGGACCCTGAGAACGTAAGGCAGTCTCACTACCACTACGCCAATCGAGTCGTCGAAACTAAATGAATTCTCTTGTTGGAAAACAAAATCTGAAAGTAACTTCAAGATTTTGTTGCTGTACCAAGGTAGTTCACTCAGTAAATGAAGGCTTGTTCGTGTTCGGCGCTCACATACACCGACTTTACGTTTATGTGCCTAAATAACAATGCAGTTCCCGGTGCAAGTAAACCTTTAGAAGCATAAGCTCCGAAATTGGGCTAAATCCTAGTTTACTTAAGTGCGATTCCAACTCCAAACACAGCGTGCACTGTGCTCGATTCGGCTCAAAACTGAGTCTCCTACGAACGGAGTGACAAGAGTCATAGTGCTGCGTAGTTCTCCGTGTATGAAATGGAAAACGTCCCCTGTATAGCGACTAGCATGCGTTATTTGAATGTGTAATCCCAAGCTCTCGCGTGCCAAGGATTTTGTGGATTAGAAATATCAGCGGCATTTCGTTCAGAAATATTTCGCAATAACCGTTATTATACGTATACTACGTGCTTTTCACTTGAGCAATCTTGCCTTGCAGCGAAGTTTTTGGCCGAAATTGCAACCCAGTGTTGTTTGATTATTCTGTTTAATAACGGTGTGAGTTTGCCTGTTTTTCGAGCCACTTTTCCCAGTTTGTGGCGCCTGAATGTGCAAGTATTTTGTGATTTCACAAAAGTTTTTGAACATAAAATTTGAAATTACTGTTGCTTCTTAACTTGGTTCTACGAGGTTTGTTAATTAGGTACTACAATATTTTACCTGAGTGTTTAAAACGAGTCTTTGTTTACATGAATTGCCTTGTAAACTGATTAGGTACTACGGTTCTGGTTACACTATTCTTAAAAAAAAAATCCACTGCAGTAAGTAGATCGTAATTTTGCTACAAAGCGCTACATTTGCGTCGTAAGGCTCTATAATTTACAAACGTGACAGATAGCTACAAATTTAGCTGCAGTTCAATTGCAAACTCATCACAAATACGCTACAGCATTTCACTGCAGCGCTCCAGCGGCTTCATAACAAATACTACAGGTTAAACCAACTTGAGCCACAAAGCTGAACTACTTACCCATCCGTTATTCTATACAGTCTTATTCTCTGAAAGGTTCTTCAAAATATATTCAGTCGTGTTATAAGCTCTCTTAAGGCCACTTTATGGTGAACGTGTAAGTTACACGTTCACCATAAAGTGGCCTACTTCTACGCTTTACTTTGTGCTTTGTGAACTATGAAATTACTGCTGCATAATTTCAGCGGCAGCTTGAAGCGACGTCAGGTATTATTTACTTTCTAGAAACGATTACAGACTAGTTATAACTAATAACTTAAAGAGCACCCATTTCAGGTCACAGATTGAAATGATATACACAGACAAAGGTATTGAAATATGCTAACAGGGAAAATGTTGTCTTCCAAAGATTTTTTCCATTGAATTATAAGAAAGCTGAAGATATTTTTAGCTTCTCAAACAAATGTATTCCCTGAAATAGACCTCCTTGCCGTCGTGATAAGCTACATAAGGTAAAGCTGCACTTCATTTCGTGGGCGGATCTCTCTGTGGTCGCAAACGAATTTTGCGGAACCCGCTTATCAAGGGAATGCCTATTCACGTTAACAAATACGCAATCTACAAGAGCCAAGGGAACAATCCGGTTCATAGTACCTACGGCTTTGATGGCGGGACGCGCGTAATATTTGCCGGTTGTGGCTAAATTGCATCTCTCGCGTTCCTGGCTGACAACTTTAATCAACTCGATGGGAATTTGTCTTACTTGCGAGTTCTACTCACGTCTCCGCGGATCCACTGAACAATGAGATTTGCTTTAGATAAATTCTTGCGTTGGGAGCGCGAGAGCTGAATGGATGCCCTGTTCTGTTATTCTGTGTACCCACATCTGTTACATGCTGCAAGCGAGAAACTACTTTATTTTCTTAACTAGTTTAAAGGATAGCTTTTGTTATATAGTGTTTGATACTACATCTTTTTCGTTTTAAAATGTCTCAAGTGTACGTGACTATGGCTGCGCTACGTTAAGAAGCTTTATTTCTTCGGTCCACAAGACCAATTACACTTTTCTTATCGTCGAAAGAATATTAAAATGTCATACAATTACCCTCCGCGTCGCGGATGAAGTTAAAACATTATAATGAAATACCAGCCCATTCTTTACGACTCCATTAAGTTGTTGGAGAAAAAATAAAGGGAGAGAGGAAATGGCAACCACTCAGCACAGTCCAGCCCCCGTCAAGATTGGACGGAGCCGCGAAAATTCTTTTCTCGATCGACTGACTTCCATGAATACTAATGTCCGGGGGAGTGGGTGAAACATCACCTATACAAATGGCGTCTCAGATAATACTGTGAAGGTGATAAGTAAGTGCCGGAAAATTCTATTTATCTAGTTTGAACTGAATCGAATCGTAAAAACGTGGCACTTTTAGAGATTTGTTTGAAACTGTCCAAAATACAGTATGCAAAACAACTAAAAATAAACTAGAAGCTATGTGGACATATGTGCAGTAATCTACCTCCAAAGTAATAATTTACACAAACGGCTGCCGGTGCGAAGGCGAAATATTCCCCAGTAAGGTGGCGCGGCGTTCAGACGTGGCGAAATTTACCTCAATTTCCATGCAGAAAATTCCATGAAAATGCACATAGGGGAAAATGTTGTTCTTATAATTGGACAGGTGCAACACCTAAGTCGTGCGTGGCATTTCTACAGCGGTGCATTAGCATATAAATAAGCGACACCCCCTGAAAGCCGGCAAAGGGCGGTTCTGATACCGAGCAGTTTTTTTACATTTTTATGACCGGAAATCCAATTATCACAAGCAATTATCGAGTCAGCTAGATAGAAAGCGAATTGCTTTTTCAAAATGCGAAATGCAATTTAGAATTCAATGGTCGCAGTTATTTCGCTATTTGAATTTTGGCGAAAGAATTTTTTGGGTTAGGTTAGTTGAATTTCGTAGGTTTTCGAGTGCTAGTGGTCGATGCAAATGGGGAAAAGCGAGCAGTGCGGATTTAGGTACACATCGGGTCTCACACATCACTGGCGCTCACATTAATCTGGTGATACATTGTATTGTACGCTTACGCCCTCACATTTAGACAGCGTTTGGAGCAAGAGTCGAGCACTAAGCGATAACAAAATTATTAATTGCATCATTCAGAAGCTTAAAAATCAGCCCTAAAAAGAATGGCTTCCGTATGACCAGTTGAGTATTACTATGCAACCCTTAACAAAGTGAGGGATGACTAA
Source organism: Xestia ashworthii (assembly GCA_950022955.1). NCBI lineage: Eukaryota > Metazoa > Arthropoda > Insecta > Lepidoptera > Noctuidae > Xestia > Xestia ashworthii. The sequence continues at coordinate 13,485,383 of OX465561.1, forward strand.
AGTACACATAATTTATTAACCTCCTTCTCCATTATTCTAGTTCCAATTTATTACCCTTGAATTAATTGCACAAACAATCAAGCCCAATACATAACCTCTACAAACTTGGTAAGCCGACCATCTGTCAGAAATTATACTCGTAATAATTAATACCAAAGTCTAGTTTAACTTTGAGGCCGGACTCATATTTAAGTTCACTTTAGACCGACCTAAGGTCAAGTGTAATTATTAATATGACGTGACTTGACGTCAGTGCCCGCTGGAGGTCATCAATCAGACTGTAGGGTGACGTCGACGTCGCACGCCGGTTAACCGCAACGCTGATGTAGCATGCTACCCTTCGTGACCGATGCTGGGGATGGCAGTGTTATATGCAATTGTGTGTATTAATATGTCCAATATTATTGCTAGACTTATACGTACATACTTACTGTAGGTCCATAGGCGTCACCGCGTCATCTGTCATCGACAGTATTGATTAGTGGCGTGTACCCTCTGTAGTTACCCCTTCTTGATGCGTACGGTTTAGCAGGGTTCGATTTAATATTACCCAATTAGGAATACAAATTACTAGGAACATTGAATTCAACGCCAATATAATAAAAAAATTAATTGAATTCGCCTGTATTAACTAACATCAGCATCTATTTGGAAAACAACTGCTGCAATGCTGATGGTTCAACTTACAATAATTTTTAAAGTCGTAAGATTCGTGGCGTTCTGAAAATAAAACGTGGGATAATAAAATATCAGAATCAATTTTATTCCATAAGCTGGTCAAAAGGATTTCCGTTTAGTGTTGATCCATATTGCTAGTAGTTTGCTCCGACCATTTTACAACGTGTTGATAGATTTATAGACGTTCAAATAATTTATACTTCCTCACCAATAAATATTTGTGGCACTAAAATGAAAGATGCAACATGCTATTTATTAGAGGGAGCTAAAAATATGGACCTGAAAATGTATGTTTTCCTACATCTCTGTAATGTTCTCAAAAACGCGTCGATGCAGCAATGACGAAAATACGATAAAAGTGACACAAATATTAAATTTCCTACCAACATGCATGAGTAATATTAAAGATAAATGCACTAAGAAGACTCTAATAAAACTTTAAGCGTCATTCATTAGCCGGTAACTGAGATAAATGCGATTTATTGCAGGCAAGTAGTCACACATGGGAACAATGACTAGTTCGCCCGTAGTTCGATAGATGGCGTGACTAGAAGCTTCATATTAAATCCTCTGTTTTGAAAGATGGGGCGTTTTATCAACTTTATAGTCGCGTGTGATTTGATCTTGGATATGAGTATTTGTTTGAATGGACCGAGTTTTAAGGACATCTTTGATAAGATTTAAATGCAAAAGTTTTGGTATTTTGTTTGGTGATTGAATTTGAGACTCGGGCTGTTTTAATCAATCAGAAAACCGACTTTTGCATTTTCATGTGGATCTTACAACAACTTGTCTCGATAAATTGACAGTCAAGTACTGCTAGGGTAGTCATGATACAGTTTTCTAAACGTCCATTTAATACAGCTTATTGTTCATCATCATCATTGTCTTGCCCTCATCATCATCATTTCAGCCGAAAGACGTCCACTGCTGGACATAGGCCTCCCCCAAGTGTCGCCACATTGACCGGTCCGCTGGGACTCGCATCCAACGGATTCCCGCAACCTTTACCAGGTCATCGGTCCACCTAGTGGGAGGTCTTCCAACAAAAATCCCAAATAATTTGGGGTCAACGCATCGTCTTCTTCTTGAATACTTCTCTATTACTCGTTATCTCATCAGACATAGCTTATCAATCATCTGGATTCGTCAATAACACAAAACCTGAATATAAAGATAAACCAGACACAAACTGAAACTCCAATAATTTTTGGACCCAACTGCTGAAACTCATTTTTGTTGTCATTCATCGTAACTGTCATAAGATAGGACTCAGATAGAAAATATCTCGGCAAGGGATTAATCATAAATCTTCAAGTCTCGGCATTACATATTATCAACTTTTTACAAGTCGCCTAAATCATCCTTATACGTTTATAACAGTAACAAAACTTCTTCCGGCCGTATTCGTTCGTGATGGCAAACTTTTTTACTCTGGCCGCCAATCAGGGTCCCCAGACTAGAGGGTGTATTTTCAGGACGCTTTATTATTTTTTTGCAAGCTTTATTTAATACTAGCTTTTGCTCGCGGCTTGGCTCCTGTTATAGCCCAAAAAAACCACTGGTGAATATGGAAATGATTGCTACATTGGATATTCAAAAGGATGGCTGCCATAATCACCCAACCTGGACAGAAGTTAGTGGTTGCAGCTTTTGTTTGTTACTAGCATTCGGATGCTGTTGACGATGTTCACTTATCCAGCCTTTTGAGGTTGCCTTGGTTGTCTTTTATGATACCCACAATGATTCTAGTTCCGACTTAAGTCAATTATTTTAAAACCTACCCAGTCTAAATCAGATACTGTCTTTATTTTTGTGATTTGTATTTTTAACACCAAAAAAAATAGGTATTTGAAGGTTTTTTGTAATTTATGCGAATTTATTCGATCTTGGAAATTCCCTAAAAACCCGATAACTTGGAAGCACTACCGCCAATAACTCAAGATACGTTGTCAACTTTTTTATGAGTCAAATGTTGGCGTACAAACATTATTAGTTTATGCGGTTATCGTGTCTGCCATGAATTATTGTTGTATTTTGATCAACATTGTCACAAAGTGATGTTTCTTGCAAAAAAAACTTGCGAAAATAACCAATGGATTTTTCTTAACGTAAGTTTGTTTTCATTTCAGCATAGAATTAGTTACTGAATTTTGATCTGGCCAGTAAGGAGATACTTTTAAGAGCTCATCCGAGGTAAGTGGCAATTCATCGCTTCAGATGAATTCATTAAGTTGGGTTTAATTAACCATGGATAGAATTTTAGACCTCCTGTAATTTGTAAGAAGATATTTTACCATAATTACAGTTATTATGCTAAAATTAAATTTCATACAAAACATAAGCTAGCCTGCCTGATCAAATCTAGATAAGCTTATTGGATATCTTATTCTGTGAAAAAAATTAAATGTGGCATGATTGTATTGTGATTTCTGAATAGTCACTGATTTCGTAGTCCACCATAATTACTTTTGTATAATATTCATCATAGAGCATCAATAGAATTCATTCCCAAATATAATTTTAATGGAAATAACAAACTCCGATCGCTCGTAAGGTGTTTCGAAGTAAATAATAAACCAGTAACTTTGAACTTAATTTCTAAGTACTCCTGTAGCACCATCAAAGTATTCATCAGTTAAAATGATTTTTGAAATGATTCTAACTCGTTGAATGAAAACTTTTGAAGCTACACTTGGTTTTCGTGTTATATTTTAGCTGTAATTAAAATTTAATGGATTCACTGTCAAAAGCCAATTTATGGTCGACGATATAATACCACAAAAGTTTATTCTTCGATAAAGTTTTCTGAATAAGATTTGAGGGTGCATTTGAAAACCACAAAGTTCTTGAGCAGTAGTAAGGGAGACGTTTTAATATTTTTGTGAAAACACACTCTGTTTTCACAAAAATATTAAAACGTGTCGGTGGCCGATGACCCGGTGAAGGTTGCAGGGATCCACTGGATGCGGCAATGGGCCGGGGGAGGCCTATGTCCAGCAGTACAGCAGTGCAGTCTTCCGGCTGAAATGATGATGCCGATATTAATGAATTGATTTTGGTGGAGTCTTCCTATGATGACATTTTGTAAGTAAACAAAAGGGAATAAATTGTATCCAACAATCACGTATGAAGCACTCTATAGTTACAACATAGAGCATGGGCATATCGCACATAAATCTAATAATATGTATAGGGTTTGGCGTTAGACAGCTGCGAATATTGACATAAATCATCCCAATGCTTAGCTCGAGTGTTAGTGGGCTGGTTATGTTAACGGATTAGACATAATATCGCCGTAAACTGTCGTAACCATTCTGACCTTTACACCCAATGCGTCAATGCTGCATATTGCTTGGAGCGCTCGATACGTTTAGCGATACCCTTTAGATTCCCATTACGCCCATACTAGAAGAGAAATTGAGCTTCAGTTAACTAGTTAAGTTGCCGTGCATTTTCTGGTATGGAATAGGCCACCCGCTATTTTCTCATAGGTACTGTAAAATACTCCCGTTTTCTTTTGAACTTTTTCTGTAAGAAAATGAGCGGCATTGTCTTTATTGCGTTCGAATTGTAAGTTCCTAAAATTACTACAGTACTGTTAAAGTGAATATTATTGCTGGGAAATGACGTTTTTTTTGGGGTGAAAAATCATGTTTTGTGGTAGAACCCACTGCAACGCACTCAAAGCATATTGCTAAGGGATGGACTGAATAGCACGGGGGTCATGGATGTGTTAAAATTAAAAATCTAACAACGAAAACTTGCCTTTAAAAAAACTTGTCAATAACTTGGAACTTTGACCCCCAATAAGTATCTCCGTAACTAGAAGGTTCCCAGGTATGTCGTAGAACAAAAAAATATCGCAATGACGAGGAGAAATAGTGTCTTTCGGCTTCGTGAAGAAGTTTTTACGCTCTTTATATCATAACGATTATCATAAAACCCTGTCTCACGGAACCATGAAAATAAAACGTAAAATTTTGAAAGACGTGTATGTTTAAGATCGTAAATTAAGTGGATTAATAAAAATTAAACACGCTATCGACAATAAACAATGGTGCAGTTGAGTTTAACAACGCTGACTAGCGAAATTTGAAATTTTATAACTGTCGTTAAAGCGAAGGTTACGCTCCAAGTTGGCGTATCCCCCTTTACTTGCCTTTACTTGCCTTATACACGAATGCGAAGCTAATGAAAGCAACCTAGCATGTTTTATGATCCTCTCAAATGTGGATGACATAGTTTCGAGTTTAGGTTCGTATAATCTTCAATGGACTTGACAAAAGCGTCTGGAAGAATAAATACGTTTGACCACACGACAAAGTTGGGGCGAGCGGAAGGAAGTTTGCATGGCTCGTTTTATGGGCTTTAATTAAAGTTGATGTTACATTGTCGTATTAGTGCCTACGTACCCTTTGACGAAACGACTGTTAGGATTACTCTTTGTGGAATTAAAATAATTTATGCGTGTAAATTGTCTGGCTCGCGTAAATGTCAGTTGTTTGTAATGGGCGGGTGTATCGTCACATTGTTCTGAGTAATAAGTCGTAAAATTGTTGTTCAGTATTTCAAAATGTCTATGGTAGATGTCTCTACCATCTACGTAAGATACATACGTGTAGTAAGACATTTCTTTCAGGCAAGAAAAAACTATAACGTTATATGGATTCCGGTCATGCAGGTAGGTATAGGTAATATTATATTCAAGAATATAGATGTGGGTCCGAATATAATAAGAATGATTGGCACAATATTACCTGTATTTCACGGTAAGAAATTAAATGGGTTTGTAGGTAGATATACTGTTCTATTTCATACAATAACAGAACCTTTTTACACAGTTAAACCTTACGTTTACGGATCATAAACTGATATGCTCTCCATTTTTCTTTTACTCCAAGTTAAGCATAGCAGAGCAATATAAATAGCGGTGGGTACTATATTTTTCGCGAGGCTCCGCTCGCATGGTCCTTTGGGCTTATTCGGGATTTGCTTTATTGCTCATTCACTTTAGACAAACTGTACTCCGTTGTTACCGAGGCCAAAATTGGGGTTTTAGTACCGACGACAAAAATCCTGAAATTCTCGTGTAATTGCACTCTGTAATGTGTTTTGTGGTCGTTTTTTCACATGTGTTTATTGTACAAATGTATAAAGGGTGTAATTATTGCTGGGAAACGACCTTTTTTCGGGGTGAAAAATCATGTTTTGTGGTAGAACTCAATGTAACGCACTCAAAACCATGTGCTGATGGATGGATTAAATAGTACGGTGGTCGTGGATGTTTTATAAAGTAAAAATCTTACAATAAAACTTGTATTTACAAAGTAAGTGTAACTTTGACCCCCAATATCTCCATTACTGCAATGGAAGGTTGCCAGGTATGGTGTAGAACAAAAAAAAATATCGCAATGACGGGAGAACAAGTTAGTGTCTTTCCACGTTTTACACCCTTTATTTAAGTTCATGTCCGGTATCTTACTTATTCTTGAAAAAGTAACTAATAATAATTATTGCAAAAATAAACTGCACATAATAGTTATTTTCCATTTCGTTCCTAAACTAGTGCATATTTATGATGAAAGTGGACAAGCGTAACAAACTATTAAAACTCCTACTCGTTCGGGATTGTCGCGCAATGCGGATCCCTAATGTACAACTTTAACGTCTAACTTCCGTCAAACTATGCAAATTTTAGCTAACACTTTCAACAAACGCGCATTCCTTCACTACGCCGCGCTGCTATTACGCTACGCCGAGGCTACGCTGCGTTTTTATTAACTACCCTCGTTTCAATTTAATGAAAACATTATTTCGTTACTTTACAACACTTCCCGAAGAGCGTTGAAGTTAGAATTTTAATTAGTTTTGTTTTTAAGTTCTAAGGCGGAGAGGAATAAAGGAAAACCGGAATACGAAATGAATTAGCTTCGGAAACATATTCTAGAGTAGTATCTTAACTTGGTTACTGGAGTTGCTGATAAAAAGTCTAAGAAATTTGATTGTTTGCGTAAGGTTTGGTTTTTTTCTTAAGGGAGACAAAGAAGCCTGTATTCGATTTTTAAAACAAGATTGACTGCCTCGTTGTTCTAGTGATGGAGCATGAAGTTCTTGATGCGATTTCCGGCTCGGGCAAATTGTTTTTGGGTTTTTCCATGACGAATTTCTCAGTTACAGTTTTTCAGTTTAGGCCTGACTTCATGTCGGTCACGGTCGGTCGGTCGGTTGGTTGTGACGTCAATGAGAACAAAATACGGCAGTCGGTCGCTGCTGACGTCAGCGACTATATAGAACACAATGTTACGTACGACCGACCGTCAGCATGACAAGAATTCAGGCCTTTTTTTCGGATGGGTAATCATCAAATGACTTCCCCACTCTGGGCGGAGCGGGAGGGAGTGTCAGACTTTTACTGACTAAAACCCATCCATGTTCCTTCCTCGCCCTTTATGTTCCCTCTTTCGAACAGTCCCGCAGCCCGTAGCCCGGCAAGAATTCAGGCCTTAGATTCTAATCAAGATTCATCATTTTAATTGGGTCTTAGAAGCAATTTGCTTTCATTTGCGCTAAATCTTGCCAGGAACCTTGTTTGTCGCATTGGTGACTGATTTCGAATTTTAGGAGATTCATCCTATATTTATTTAAAAAAAGTTTTGTTTTTTAATTGAATTCTAAAATTAAATAGGGTTACATTTAAGTCCATTATTTAATCAACGGTACATGGTAGGTATTTTGCCCTAATAAGTCACTCTAAATTCTAAAATACCACCACTTAACGTGAAGAACCCACAATTGTATCAAGTCAAAGCAAACAAATCCTTACAAATTGAATTCAAAAAGTAAATAAAATTTGAACTGGCAGTGAAATAATTAATTAACATCGGTCCCGTCTGAGAAACTAAGTTAATGTTTGTGTTCCTACCGACTTGGAAGTTACATATAGACGAACAATTATTACCTGTTCATACCTATCCGAAGAAAGTTGTGCTTGTTCTGATAATATTGATTTAAGTTAGCTCACTATTAATGCATACCTAACTTAAGGGTATACCCTTCTGGACAAGTTTCTGTTAGTTTTGTACAAATATTATTGTGTTCGAGTCTATTTGGTCAGCTTGAATGTGAAAGTGATATTGTTGGGTTTGATGTTTTTGAGGTTTTCGTGTTGAGTGGCTTGTACATAAGTACCTATAGATAACTTTTGTATGTTTGGGAATGGTTTTGTTGAAGGATATCAGTTACAATATTTCTGTTTTTTTTTCGTGTCGTAACTATTATGTGAAAACAGCCAGGCGGAAGTGGGAGTGGGCAGGCCACGTAGCACGGGTGCACCTGGAGATGGGCAAAGATCGTCACATACGACGCCTGAGGAAGGACAGTGCCATCGAGGCCGACCGCAGCAAACGTGGCGTGACGATTTAATCCTGTTTGTGGGGCCAAAATGGCCAGAGATCGCACAGGACGAATGGAGAAAGGTCAGTCTCGACGGAGATTAAGTTAAAGATGAAATCGTTAACTTTCGATTGCTAATTACTAACGAATAAATTTGGTTGCAATAATATTATGCTTGCGAGTAATAAAAGTCTCTACATCCTAGATGCGTTTATTGTAAGCATAATTACTAACGAATAAATTTGGTTGCAATAATATTATGCTTGCGAGTAATAAAAGTCTCTACATCCTAGATGCGTTTATTGTAAGCATAATTATTGCAAACCAATTTATTCGTTAGTAATCAGCGATCGAAAGTTAGCGATTTTGTCGTTATCTCTGTCGAGACTCGCCCAGCAGTGGGACACAAAATAGGGTATGAAAAAAACTGTTGTGTAAAACTAAAGAAAAAATAAATGTTTCTTCTGGTTTCGTCTTTTATTAAATTATGTATTTTCCATAAGAGTTTACGTTTATCGGTTATTGTATTTGAAATCTTGATTCCATAAATTGTTTCGAGAGGTTTGCTTGTCTGAATCTGAAATACTCTAAATAGAATATTGTTTAACAATAAAATATTCCGTTCGTTTATTAGCTTTTGATTTTACATTTACATTGTATAATATTTGCCTGAAACGATCATACGAAATGGATTCGAGTGTTCAACTACAAAAGTCTTGTAATTTCAGAGCTTATGTTTGGATGTTCGTCATAATACAAAAAAAATACCAAAAATTATCGCAATGACGGGGAGAACAAGTGCTTTTCGGCTTCGTTAAGAAGTTTTTAACACCCTTTATATTACATCGTTTTTACAAAGGAAAGGAAGGTTTTGGAAAGACATGTCTGAATTATAAATAACTGTTCCATAATGTTTGTTTCACGTAGTTAACCTTTTCCCTATTGTTTTTAACCTTTCATTGTTCTATTGTCACTACATAATCAAATAACTTATACCTATACCTTCCGTGATATCGATCTATTCATATCATGATATCGGAACATTAAAGCCCGTAATGGGCTTCAGTGTATCACTAACCCACCATTGACTCGCATGCTGTAGCTATCCATCAATGTAAACAGAAGAGCGGCCAACAACGGCCATTGTGTGCGCAGCAATAAAACTTTTTATACAAAAACATTCGCAACAGCGAGCCATAGCATAAAATCATAACCCGTCCACTGCAGCGGGCAGAAACCGCTTCGTATTATAATGACGAATGACAGACAAACAGGTCACATCATATGGCCCACGTACCTCGCAAGCAGTACCGCGCTTAGACACAGTATTTTATACAGTAGGAGGTATACGAGCATATGGTACGCTATAACCGTAAAATTTTATCGCTTTCGATGCTGAAATGATACACGAAACAATCTAAATTATAGCGGGTGGCGTGTCCCTGGCATCGGGCCAGTGTATTGGTAATGACAGGGCTTATCCAATTTGTAACGTTATCTGAACGAAAGGTTTGACAGCTAGCACGTCTGGACCTTAAATGCTGACGTCAAAATATCAAATATTGTTGGGACCGTCATATGTTTGGTTATACTTGAATATTGGTATGCAGGGATGCTTTGTTAACGATGTTTTGCTAGTTTTAGATGGTTTATTTTTGTTGCTACTACTGTTTAAGCAGTAAATAAGTTCCAAGCCTCAATCCATTTATTCTTTAGTCCAGCTTTATTTTGTCCTATTTATAACCATTAACACGATAAAAAAGGCATCAAAAGATAAAATTTTAACAATCACATCAAAAATAAATAAACAAGTTACCTTTATATAAGTAAATGTGAAAAACAGTTATTTATCGAATTCAGTAGCTTCTTAAATTCACCCTAATTGCGCTGGTATAAAGACGATCTTCTAATTATGGTTATTACAAAATTGTAAATAATCTTGAAGGCCACACAATTTCTCAGAAACTTATTGGTTAAAACATTAGTGTGTTTGCTCTGTGGTGTTAATTAATTACTACCTACGTACTTAGGGCGACTTTATCATGCATAAAACGTCCAGTTCAGTGAGTTTTCTCTCATTAAAAGTATAAATAAGACCGCGACAAACTCCTCTTGGTATGGAACGTGCTCCGATCAAATTACGATAAAGTACAATTTTAAAAAGTTTCCAACTTTATCTAGAACAAAGGTTTGTAGTGATTTCGCGGCGGCTCCCTTATATTTCTTATAGCAAGTAGCTACTTTTATTGGCGAGTGAGGCGGGCTAAGTACACTACTTTACGCCTATATTGCTTGGCCGACGACGTCGTAAGAAAACTTGCTCCCGGAGTCCCGGCCACTGATCTCTCCTTATCAAAACTGTATAGCATAACCCTGAATGCTCTAAGTAAATAATAAACTTTCCTTTTTATGTCGACTTGTCAATTTTTTGTCGGAACGATGTTATTTCAATGTATAAGATACGTTTATTGATTTCGGTTTGCTATTTTTTGTGTGTTACCTTTGTTTGACCGGTCCACATACTGTTTCGTAGGCGGTCTGACAGCGGAGGAAGTTTTCTTTTTATTCTTATCGAACATTATGATATTCGATATGTGTTTCGTAAATCTAAACAATGGGATGCGAAATATGAACTTTGAATAAGTTTTGGACTTTAATAATTGAAAGTTATCAACAAATTGTACTCGTATCACTCAAGGCTTCTCTCAATTTTTTTCTTCAAACAAAAAATACAGGACAACTCACCGATATCGATATCAGAAATCTTTATTGTTATTTTGATCTAATAAAAAATAATAACACAAAACATTAGCACCATCCTAATGGCTTAAAAATCACTGTTGAATCTCATAAAAAGGGTCCTAATCGCTTTAGTTGAAGTGCACTATAAAACCACGCCCCTACATTTTTCGATAGCAAAAATGAACCGCGAGCCATCAAATCTGCACTGATGATTAACCCTCAAGTCGCCATTAAAAATAGATAAAACAAAATATTGTTCGAGCTGGGTCCCTAAGGCCCCGCGCACGTGACGTCGACGCGCGCTAGCTTGAAATTCAATTACTACCTACTGTCCTGGTCTACACATATCTGCAATAAAATCAAATAACTTTGAGACACCGAGTGGTAGAGGGTTGAATTTTCTGTAAGATTAGAATTTTATTTTCACAGTGACTTCTCGATAAATCTGAATTTGGAGTTAAACGAATGTTATTGAAATTTGATTCATGTTGTTTAACTGAATTCTACAACTTGTTTTAATAAACGAAAAACTATGTATACAGGGTGTAAACAACCTCATCACGAAGCCGTTAATCAAGCATTCTGTACATCAAACTAAGTAACTTTATATTGCTGGGAAACAACTTTTTTTTTGGGGTGAAAAATAATTTTCTGTGGTAGAACTCAATGTAACGTACTTAAAACATTGAGCTGATGGATGGGTTAAATAGTAGGGGGGGGTCGTAGAGGTGTTAAAACTAAAAATCTTACAACAAAAACTTGTATTTAAAAAAAAACTTGTCAAAAAGTTGGAATTTTGACCCCCAATATCTCCGTAACTAGAAGGTTCCCAGGTATGGTGTAGAACAAAAAAAAATGATCGCAATGACGGGGAGAACAAGTGCCTTTCGGTTTCGTGATGAGGTGATTTACACCCTTTATTTGGTTATGAATATTGGAAAAATATATATCTCTGCTTTATTTGATGGTTTCTATTGAAAGTAAAATGAATAAAAACGTTAAAAACATATTTTGAGGTCTAAAATCTGTAACATCTATTTTCACATAAAACAATTTCGCCGAAATTCCCTTCAAAGGTATTATCGATGTTAATAATGCAAGGGAATTTAATCACTACAATGTACATGACGTGCCAAACAACACCGAATTAATTTTGCATCCAGCAATCTAGGGATGCAGCCCGGCAGCAGCTGCCGTGACACATCCTGACCGATTTGATATGCACCCTTCCGCTGGCTGTAGCCTGTCATGATTATTCTGTGCTTATATTTCGATCTATATCCCTTTCAGAGTGTATGTACGATTCAACATATAAATATGTACATCTACAGATCAATAAATCTGTAGATATTCAGATGCATCTGGTTTGTTCTTTCAAGTTTAATATTAAAAAAAAACATTAGACGACAGTGCTTTATATAACCCGACCAATTGAAATTGCTCGTTAGTTTCGTATTACACGTATGATAATTTGTGTTGATTGAATTTGAGAGCATTTCCTGTTGATTGAATAGTCGTTAGGAATCTTGATAGAAATTCTTTGTTTACAAAAATTATAGTTTGTCGTGGCGCGGACTATAATCATTTTTAGGGTTCCGTTGCCAAATGGCAAACAACGGAACCCTTATAGATTCGTCATGTCTGTCTGTCTGCCTGTCTGTCTGTCTGTCTGTCCGTCCGTATGTCACAGCCACTTTTTCCGAAACTATAAGAACAGCTATGCTGTTGAAACTTGGTAAGTAGATGTATTCTGTGAACCGCATTAAGATTTTCACACAAAAATAGAAAAAAAAAAAAACAATAAATTTTTGGGGTTCTCCATGAACTGAAACTCAATTTTTTTTTCATGAATCCCATACGTGTGGGGTGGGATATCTATGGATAGGTCTTCAAAAATTATATTGAGGTATCTAAAATCATTTTTTTCTAAACTGAATAATTTGCGCGCGAGACACTTCCAAAAAGGTAAAATGTGTCCCTGTAACTTCTAAAATGAGAGAATGATAATACTAAATAAAATAAACGATGTACATTACCATATGAACTTCCACTGAAAATTAGTTTGAACGAGATTTAGTAAGTAGCTTTTTTTTAATACATCATAACTCGTAAAATCGCAACTTTTATATTATGTTACTTGCTGCTACGGAACCCTTCATGGGCGAGTCCGACTCGCACTTGGCCGCTTTCTATACTATGGTTTTTGCCCGCGGCTTCGCTTGTTTAAATAAACAGCCTCCTGTTAATAATATAGTAGGGATAACATAGGTTTCAATGATTTATTTTCGGAATTGGACCAGTAGTTCCGAAGATCACTCTATATCCAAAATTGCAAGCTATCTCGTATATAATGTGTAGAATAATAGGTTAGGTTTACTGCCACACAATGTCAAAATAAATTAAAATGTCACTCACTGTAAGGTAATTGTGTCCATGTTCTAAAATTATAATGCTAACTTGGTTAATTTTATTTTGGTACCAAATTCAAAAAGGACGATTCTATTATAATATTTACTAAGCCCTCATCTAGTTTTCATAAATGAAGACCTTTTGAGATAGATAATTAATAGCATATTTTGTGTATAAAAGTATTGCTTCAGAAAAAAAGGACACAAACAAAACAACTGCTTTCAAATATAAAAATAGTGCCAACATGTATGCAATATATAGTGCTGCATCATGTGCATCTGGATTGAGGGCGCATTTTTTAAATCCTGGAGAATCGAAATAAGAATAATAGGGAAATTAGTCAAAAATAATAAAAACCTAAAGGGATAGGCCATGAATTCCCCAAACGTTAACCAAAACTAATACGATTAAATAACTTAATCAATGCTTATATTATAATGCTTTTCCTGGGATAAGATGATTGAGTAAAGGTACATAAAAGTACGCAGTGGTAAGCTGGATGTACTTACATAAATCTAAGGCGGTAATCACACGATGTGGCATGTCGCTATGACAAGCGACACTAATACGATAGCAGTGTGCGGCGCTGCATGTGACTTTGTTCAATACAGGTTGAAATCGACGCACACACACACGGCTACCATGAATCTAGCGCATGATCAAAGTCGAAGCATTTATTTCAATTTTGCCAGTTGCATGAATCTAAATCTCCGACGCAAAAACAGTTCAACGGTTTAAAAAAGAAAAGTTTTTATCGCCCATGGCTAATCTTCGCTGAGCTTGGGCGCCGTGACCGACCACGGTCGAGGGACTTAAAAAATACCTAGAACCTATGTGTAATGAAAATGGTACAAGCCATCCTCCTTGGTAAAATGGCATTAGTATAGGTACATACGAAGGCATGTACAAGAGTGAAATACAGATCGACTAATTTCCCTTGCTCTTAAATCTATACTAATATTATAAAGCAGAAGAGTTTGTTTGTTTGTTTGTTTGTTTGTTTGTTTGTTTGTTTGTTTGTTTGTTTGTTTGTTTGTTTGGTTGAACGCGCTAATCTCCGGAACTACTGGCTCGAATTGAAAAATTCTTTTTGCGTTGAATAGTCCATGTATCGAGGAAGGCTATAGGCTATATAACATCACGCTATAACCAATAGGAGCGGAGCAGCAATAAGAAATGTTGCAAGCGGGAACAAAGCAGTTTAAACTTCCGTTGAGTAGGCGATGCGTTGCGATATCAAAACTTCACGCCAATGAAGTCGCGGGCAAAAGCTATGAGGCTATAATTTATCTTGGAAACTTGAACACCTGATGCAGAACCGCAACAGACCAGCTAAATTATAAGAGATACAAAAATGCCACCATAGCAAAAATTGTTCTACATGATGAGCATTTTCTGCTGAGAGTATAAGTTTGAAGATCTGGAACATCTGATGTGGAACTCCAAGAGCCCAGCTACACCATAACACATATAGGAATGACGTCTTAGCAAAAGTTGTTTAATTTTATGAGCACTCTCTGTTGGTTTATAAAAATCGAAGATCTGGAACACCTGTTGTGGAACTCCAAGAGCCCAGCTACACCATAACACATATATAAATGACGTCTTAGCAAAAGTTGTTCAATCTGATGAGCACTCTCTGTTGACTTATAAAAATCGAAGATCTCGGACACCTGTTGTAGAATTAATTTCCTTTTCCAGTTATCTTCGTGACTCGGTAGCCTACCCGGTAACGCAGGGGAGCAGTTACATAGATTTCAATTGATCAGGTATCTTCACAACAAAACTATAACCATGCCTAGAAAGAGGTCAAATCTTTCCCAATGTTCCAAAGGAGCTAAAAGATGGAGGATCATAAGATCCCAAGAATCTATCGAAGAGCGTCAGGGGAGACTTGATGCTGTTCGAGAACATCAGGCTGCAGCTTGCTCCGTGGAAACCTCTTCGGATCGCGAAGCACGCCTGCGTTCTCAGCGTATTTCTACATCCAGGTCTCTAGAGACCAGTGAAGAATAGATGCGCGACTGACCGCTAATCGTGAACGTCATGCATTGTCTTGCGAGTCGGAGCCGTTCACGGATAGAGAATTGCGCTTGAGTTTCAAGCGTATCTACGCATCGACTACTAGATCTCTAGAGACAAGTAGGGAACGTGACGCGCGACTGACCGCTGATCGTGAACGTCACGCATTGTCTCGCGAGTCGGAGACGTTCACGGATAGAGAATTGCGCTTGAGTTCTCAGCGTATCTACGCATAGCTTCTTCTAGGTCTTTAGAGACAAGTGCGGAACGTGATGCGCGACTGTCCGCTGATCGTGAGCGAATCCGAAATGTTTACCGATACAGAATCAGGCTTGAGTTTTCAGCGTATTCGCACATCTACTAACAGGTCTTTTGAAACGAGTGATGAACGTGATGCGTGATGCGCGATGCACGTTCATTGAACGAACGTTTGAATTCTGATCGACGTCGACATTCTCTGAACAGAATGTCGATATCATCTGAAAAATCGGATATGTCTCAAGATATAGCCGTAGGGCATGGCGACCTGCCGTGTCGACGGCGCGTTCGTGTTCCACGTGCGCCTCAAGAGATGTCAGCATAAAGGGAGGGGCCCGCAAAGGTCGAAGCCTGCCGGGGCTGCGGGACTGTTCGAAAGAGATACCGTGGCCCTGGAACGTAAAGGGCGAGGAAGGAACATGGATGGGTTTTAGTCAGTAAAAATCTGACACTCCCTCCCGCTCCGCCCAGAGTTGGAGAAGTTATTTGATTATTTCCCAACCGAAAAAAAGGGCATGGCGACCTTCCTTGGGTTGATAAGGCACGGAGTGCATTTACGTCTCCTATGATTGAATACGCCACATATTCCGCCATCGGAGGTATGGCTAAAAATTGTACTTTTTGTGAAGCTGTTAAATGGCAAAAAGAAACAAATGGTATGTGTTGCTCAGGTGGGAAAGATCCGTTATTTTCCCGTCCCCGGGTTCTTAGAATTCGACATCAGACGTTTCAGATCTTCGACGACCCCGTTGTCGCTGGCATAAGCAACAGGATCCGCGTACGAAGTCGCGGGCAGAAGCTAGTTATTAATAAAAGCAGAGTAAAGTAAAATTACAAATAAAATGTAAAATCACACGCGCAATGGTCCACTCTAAGGACTATGTGCGGAAACCTAAACCCCATATTAATAGAAGTATAGTATATTTTATAACGAAGGACTAAACGAAGCCATAATAAATACCCGAAGTGGTTTCAATGGTGGTGGTGGAGTCAATGAAAGCGAGGGTATATTAATTTGGCGTTTAGTCTCGAGGTGCAAATTGCCTGACGGACCCATTCACCGAAAAATTGAGAAATGTAGAAAATTAACATCATAAACCAAAATGACTCGTTATGCTAAGTGAATTGCTGGTTTAAACAAAACGCAAATTAATTCGCGGAACCCAAACATTACGCTGAATCCGACGAAATTATCACAATTAATTAAATTTGGCACTGTTATAATAAATTAAAAACGTATAACACAAGTGAATGTCGCTTAATGAGGCTTCCGTAGTAAAATAACATTTCAATATAGTGAAAATATTTCAATTTTATTTCACGTTAAGTAGAATAAACGGGCGTGTGGTCGAAAGTTCGCCAGTTACCATTGCATACGAATCACCGTTTCCGATAATGCAATTAACCGTTATCGTTGCATTAAAACATTTATACACCGTAATTGTTTAAGTGCGCTTTACATGCCATAATTTTCGTGGTTACGAAAACAGGCCTATTGCATCGATTTTATGCTATTAATCTGCCTAGTCTTTTCCCTAGTATGTTGGGGTCGGCTTCCAGTCTAACCGGATGCAGCTGAATACCAGTATTTTACATGGAGCGACTGCCTATCTGACCTCCACAACCCAATTAATACTGGGTATTACGATACCACTTGGTAAGACTAGTTGTCAGACTTTTTGGGCCACTGACTACCTGTAACGACTGCCAAAGATGGACAAATGACAGCCGGGACCAACAGCTTAACATGCTTTTCGAGGCACAGAGGAAACTCGGGATGTAAGGGTCCCATCCACAGACCAACCTAGGCAAGCACGGCTTAACCTAAAGATCGGCCCGAGCGGCTGTTATATACAGGGTGAATTTGAATAAATGCGACGAAATGAAATGGGAGCTTCAGTTACAGTAACATAGTAATTATAAACTGTTTTTTCTACTATCTAAATCATTAAAAAAAATTACGCGATTATCGTTTTCAAAAGGTCCATTGATGTTATTATCTTTATTTAAGTACGAATTATCGGTATTCCCGTTCATAGCGGTCATTTACCTAATTTAGCCTAGTTTCTAATGTAAGTATCGCGCGACGTTGCCAAACCTCGCATGTGCGCCAGCGCTGACATCCCTTCCCGTCGACCGCGCGCCGCCCACTACCCTTCCTTCGTTCATTACAATTTTACATTTGATATTTTATACATTTTCTTGACAACACGTATTATTGTATATTTAAATTTGTCGCATCTATTCAATTTCACCCTGTATATTTAGCCACGAGCTCCGATTTTATGCTATTATTAATTAATTAGTAATTTCAGTTACTTTTAGTAGCTTCATCAGCTGCATAAATTATATTATTATTATTATATTATTTTTAATTTTATTTATATTTTATATATTTTTATTTATATTTATATTGTGTTGTATTGATAGGTAGTGACCCAAGCTATCACCCCCTGCAGTATGTCGTGCTTTTTACTGGACACCCTATATTTTACACAATATAATGAAATACATTACATAACATGTCAATGGATTTAAAAATACTAGCAAATTCAAAATATTCAAAATTTCACATTTTCCCCTCGAACGTAAATAATCATACAAATAATTATACTCAATTTTAGTCTTAATTATCTCCTACAAATAATTTAATTTACTACAACATAATTACGATCTTAGACACGGTAGGGGAGAGCCGAGCTTAGCATCCTGTCACCATCATATTACGACATAATACTGCCTTGTTTAGTAGCTAGGCTTATTGTGTGATATTAACTAGTATTGTTTAATATCGAGAATATTATTTCAGCTTCGTAACGGGACAGGTTTATTATTTGTTCATACCTCTCTTTCGTGGAATACAACGTTATAGGTATATCGTGTGTGTAGTGTGTCGTCTTCCGAGGCTTAATTAGAACTTTATCAGGAATTGCTAAGTTTTAGAAAGAAAGTAAGCTTGATTGCAGTAACTGCTTTATCAGTTCCAGTTAGTTACGCAAAACTTGGAAAGGTAAAAAAAAAAACAAAAAGTAGAAAAATAACTTTAGCTTCTGAAGTCGGTGACCTTTGCTTGATGATTTATTTTTTTTTGTCACCGACTTCAGAAGCTAAAGTTATTTTTCTATTTTTTGTTTTTTTTTTTGAAGTCTGTTTTATTTTTTTATTTTTCACTTTTTTGTGGTTCACATGTGCTTGGTACACATGGAAAGTGCATACCATTACAATTACTACAAGCCCAAACACGACTACGATACATTGTCTCATTATGGAGTTCCGGTGCCTGACTCTTGGCTCCATCATCAGATCTGATGGTAGAATGGTTCTTGTCGAACGAGAATGCTTCACTTGTTGTAGAAAATACCATAATCGCTGTACGATTTCCTATAAAATTTGAAGAGTTCCCTCGATTTCGCCAAGATTCCATCATCAGATCCCGACTTGGTGACTATGGGACCATTTGGAAAGTATACCCTTTCCAACAAAAAAAGAATTTTTCAAATTGGTTGGCAAATGACGGAGATTTATGCGCGAACAAACATAAAAATAAAATAGAAACATCCGAATTGAGAACCTCCTCCCTTTTTAGATGTCAAAAACGTACATAGGGAAAAAAATACGGAAATTTTAATCAAATTGGAGCAATTTGAACGATTTGATGCTTGCGGATCAGCAATGCGGAGTTGCTCGATGTTGCGAGATCCGCAAGACGTAGAAATACGCTGTATCGCAATGCCACCCAGGTCTTCAATTCCCGTTTGACATCCACAAACTCAAGATACTTAACTGGAAAATAAACAGGAAATGAATAAAAAAAAACAAAAACAGAAAGAAAATGATTGTAAATCCGCTTTTATTATGTAACTGAAATCAAAACCATTATCAACACCACTGTTATCATCAACAACAAACTGATTCGAGTAGCGAAAAATGAAACAAAATCGTTGTACCAATTACATTAATTCAACTGCATAAAAATCAGCCAATTATTCAAATCGGTAGCGCCATGGACCGAAGACCGTATCAATGAATATTAATTGTTTTCGATCGCAATGTAAAATAGTGAAATAAACTGAAATAACTGAATAATCGAGTAAGACTGTTTGTGTAGACAATGGTAATTAAGGAATTGGTTGATACCATTAAAATTGACAATTATTAATTGTTGTCACGCCCTGTAGAACGTTCATTCGAAGGTTCCATTTTGCTTCGGCGTTTAGTATACCTAAGATTTTGAGGCACATTGCTCGCAGAACGGATGGCCGATGGGGCCGAAAAGTTCTGGAGTGGCGACCGCGAGCTGACAGACGATAGACCTCCCACTAGGTAAACCGATGACCTGGTGAAGGTTGCGGGATTCCGTTGGACCCCAAGTGTGAGAGCTATGTCCAGCAGTGGACGTCTTTTGACTGAAACGATGAAGGTTCTGTGATTGCAATAGTCATAGAGTGGTGTGACCGTTTGAACCCAAGAGAGAACGCACCTCTGATGTTTCGGATTCATGTGCGTATTGTATAATTATTACTGGCTTCGGTGAACGAAAAATAGTGAGGAAACCAGCATGCCTGAGAGATATTTCTTTATGGCATGTAAAGACAAGTAGAGGCCCATGGACCTCTGATAAATACTTTGACACCAGGTAAGCCAGTAACCACATGATAAATAAAGGGTCTTCACCTCTAAAATTTAAAAATTCTGCTAGATTTGACTTGATTTGAAAGTGAGATGATTTATTATCCAAGATTTAATTCAAATCACATTATGATTGAAGAATTTTCATTATTCAGATGAATTTGACTTTAGCTTTTTCGATATATTTTAAACCTTTTCATATCAGTTTCACGAACAGAACTTTGATTACAAAGAATAACAGCTTATTTCTCATTCTGTTCACATCTTTAACATACATATAATTATTTAATACAAGAGGGACTTGGCCTCGCCAACTGTTACCTTAGGATTATTCTACTGTTTTATACCAAAGTGCAATAACTAATCTTACGAGTACATTCTTGTCCATCTTCTGAATTTGATTTTTGGCAGTAAGGTTAGGTTAGTTACGAATATTTAGGTTTTGGTGACCAGGTTAGGTTGTTCTATTTAGTCTCTTTATCTCTGTAGGTACTTCGTTAAGGTAAGATTGTAGACACACAGCCTTATATTTAATTTCGTAACAAAATTCACACAGAGGTGATCCCAGCAGACAATTGTACATGAACACAGTTCCTGTACCTACGTTTGTACCCAAAATGGTACATTTGTGTACGGCGTGTCCCGTAATTTTGTTTACTTACGGTTATTGTAGGGTCACCAAACTTAACGTCGACATAACGTTGTAATTTTGTAACAAGGGACCATTTTAAAATGGTAGACATTTAATTAATTTTTGCGTTTTATTCACATTTACTTTTAATGACTCGCCAAAGGTTGTTAAAGAATACTGTGATATGAAACGAGGTATTTCATCCTGTGCACACAAAAAACACTTGGCAATAAAACGCCATAGTATGGACACAAAATTAAAACTACTTTGGGAGCTTAACTTTCAAGTACTAGTTATAATTATAGCCACAGACTGTGATAGGACTCAATTGATTGAATTGCGTTAATACTTTGCGATGAAATCAAGGATTAACTTTATAGGGCTTTTACGACAGGTAACACACACAGACATAAAGAAAAGTACGCTGTAACAGGAAAAATATAGCGCTCCTTTTATCTCCGCACTCGGCGAATACACGCAAAAACAATAAACGAGAGATAATCAAGTTTCATTTGAACGAATCGATTTGGTATAAATATCCGAATACATTAATCCGCTTTTCACAGTTGCACATTTCACGGCAATGGACGGTGATAAAATTATTACCTTGGTATATTGCTGAAAATGTTCATTTCCTACTCATTAAATGCTGGTTTTAAAGAGAAAATAATATTGCACATCGATTTCTTGTAACTACGAAATAGTCCATAAAACTACAAGTTACTTTACCATTAGCAAGTAATGGCGCTCTTTGTGTAATTATATGTAGCCCTTAATTGAATCACAAACTTTTGCCCATTGGATTCAACCATTGAATTTAGTAATTATTATGTTTTTCTCAGAATTATTTAAGTTACATAATTTGACGGACACAGGATTTTTTTAGAAAATCATTCAGAACGGTCTGCTACGTTACTTACTCCTTAAGATACTTGAAAGTTTTAGGGAACTAGGACCACCCAAAAAAACACGCAGACGGTTTCACGCTTTTTTCCCTACACTACACCTATGTGCTGGCTCTCCTCAACCTACATAATACGAGTATGTGGTCAATATTTCCAATTGCATAACCACCTTCAACGCTTCATCAGAAAAGGGCCAAAAAAATAGCTCACGCAAATATAGGTATACAAGTTTAGTGCGGTTGAAAATGGCTCGGATGGCTCGAGTATCTCTCGGAATCGACTCGAGCCTTCATCGCCATTCCTGTGTAGCATCAGAAACTGCTTCTTCGATCTTCGTTCAGTCAGCAAATAATGCCGGCAAGAATTCGAAGACATGCAAGGTGCAAATAATATATGTAGGTGCCCTAATGATCAGTGGTTATTCTTTTTTATCGTGTGCTAAGTAGCGAACCTACTGTCAGTTGTGTTTTTTACCTCACAAGTTATAATTATAAAATACGGACATGAATCCGGAAAATCACAGGTCCGAGGTCCGACGGTCACATCACTGCTACACTATTACTGAATTCTGGAAAGTAAGAAAGCATGTCTTTAATATTTTGATATTAAGATCTGTCGATCAGAATAATAATACTCAAGCCTAGATTTTGAAACGTAAGGAGACGCATCTATCCTTTGTTCAAGATATTGTTACGTACGTAAGGCAGACTACCACATCATTAAAACTAACTACACCCCGCATATCCCCACTGTACACACTACATGGAAACCGTATTCCCATTATCACTTGGAACTAGGAAACGTATTTCACGTACAACACTTGTACATTCCTATACATTTGTAAGTCCTTAATATATGCCTACAGCAGACTTATCACCTACACATTATCGTGTTTCTAACGATAATGGAACTTTCGAGTGTCTGTAACCCCACATTAATTTAACTGGTACCTTCACGTAATGGCGTCGGTTTTGCTAATTGTGCGTTAGAATAATTATATTGCGGTACACGCGTATTCATTTTAATGGATTTTGAGTGTTATATATACGGTTAAATGTCACTTGTACTGGTATTTAATGTAAACTAATTTAAGCTAAGTTTCCCTGTCTGGCTTTGTGTCGGCTCAAAGATTAATGCCGGAAATGTATTTCTGCATAAGCTTGGCTAATTACTGCTATAAATCTTGCATCTACAAATCTTGTATTTTACTACCCTGTGCAGAATAGTCATGGTAATCGTTTTTGAGGTCATTTCCTCATGACATATTGTTTTATGTAAATGAGTTTTGTGTGTATCTCCATGATTTTTTTAAACCTTTTAATGAGTCTTCCCTAACTGGTAAGAAGATCTTACTGATAGTACAAATGCGAAAATTTGTGAGGATTGATGCATGTTTTTTACTCTTGTTATTTTTACTCTTTCACGCAAAACGGTTGAACGGATTTGCATGAAATAAAGCACACAGATAATTTAAAACCTGGATTGACACAATATAGGATACTTTTTATTCTGATAGTAAGATCCTGAGGGACAATTATCTAACTCCACGCGGCCGAAACCAAGGTCTTAAACTATTATTAAATAATATCCCCAGTAGATGCGTGGATGGTGTTATTTTTTATAATAATAGGTAAATATAATATAATTTAGTGAAATAACGAAGACGTATATGTAGTCAATATACAGGATGTAAACAGCCTCTTCACGAAGCCGTCAACCAAGCATTCTGTACACCAAACTAAGTAACTCTAAGTAAATAAATGGCTTTTTAGGGTTCCGTAGCCAAATGGCAAAAAACGGAACCCTTATAGTTTCGCCATGTCTGTCTGTCTGTCTGTCCGCGGATAATCTCAGTGACCGTTAGCACCAGAAAGCTGAAATTTGGTACCAATATGTATATCAATCATGCCGACAAAGTGCAAAAATAAAAATTTAAAAAAACATTTTTATTAGGGTACCTCCCCCAGACGTAAAGTGGGGAGCGATTTTTTTTTTAATTTTGACCCTGACGTGTGATATATTGTTGGATAGGTATTTAAAAATGAATAGGGGTTTTCTAAAATCATTTTTTGATAATATTAATATTTTAGGAAATAATCGCTCCGAAAGTCAAAAACAATGTGTCCCCCCCCCCTCTAACTTTTGAACCATAAGTTTAAAAAATATGAAAAAAATCACAGAAGTAGACCTTTATATGAACTTTCTAGGAAAATTATTTTCAACTTGATGAGTTGAATAGTTTTTGAGTTATATAGCACTTTTTCAAAAAAACGCAAATGATAACTTTGTTTTTCATACAAATACTATGAAAAACAAAGTTATTTTTGCTGACGAAAAATGTTGGTATTTTTAATGGTCTGGGAAGCTACGGAACCCTACAGTGAGCGTGGCCCGACACGCTCTTGGCCGGTTTTTTCTTTTGAGGTGAAGTATCACGGTTTTCGGTAGGACTCAATGTACGCTGATGGATGGATTGTGTGGGGGTCGTGAAGGTGTTTAAAGTAAAGTTCTTACTGTAAAAGCATGTTTAAAAAAAAAACTTGTGAAAAAGTTGGAACTTTGACCCCCAATATCTCCTTAACTAGGTCACAAAAAAAAATTCGCAATGATGGGGACAACATGTGCCTATCAGCTTCGTTAAAAGTCTTTTTACATAATTTATGTGACAACGTAGGATTATTGCTCTCACTACACGGTCGAGCCCTTTTCAACCTTATTACTCAGAACATAAGCGTGAAAAGTAATCGAGCATTAGAGAACACGGTAGTAGTACCTCTCCATACTACGTCTTCTCGTTACAAGAAAGGCAGTGTTCCAAGAAGTACTATAGTCATCTATCCGTTAAGCAAGGTACTAAACACAGGGAGGTCAAAGTTCTCAGATGTATCCTGAGATAGGTTGGCTAACTCATCGCTTACAAGCGTTATTAAGTTACATCCATAACTTGTGATAACTTGTTGGGTTTTCCATCCGTTGCTGATTTACTTTCCCTTTTTACTTGCCATATTCTCTGGCTGTAGCGAATACTGTCTGTAAGTTAATGCTGTGTCGGTTCTTGGTAGATATAAAGTTATATTGATTGAACGCTTGGAGGCATTGGTCTTGTGCATGAGAGACTTTGCTTTCGTTTCGTTTTTAAAATTGATATAACATAACATCACGCTTAATAGTACCCGCAGGGTTAGGTCGGGGCCCACGTGGTGGCTACCGGCCACCGTAGACGCGGGCCTGTCGACGGTGAGCTATGGGCTAGCTAGCCGTCCGTCCGTCTTATGACGACCGGCCGTGGCGATGGCGCGGCGGGGCGGTGCGTTTGTGTTCTATGCGCGCCTCAAAGAGATATCAGCATAAAGGGAGGGGCCCGCAAGGGCCGAAGCCTGCCGGGGTTGCGGGACTGTTTGAAAGAGATACCGTGGCCCCGGAACGTAAAGGGCGAGGAAGGAACATGGATGGGTTTTAGTCAGTAAAAGTCTGACACTCCCTCCCGCTCCGCCCAGAGTGGGAGAAGTCATTTGATGATTTCCCATCCGAAAAAAAAGAAAAAAAAGGGGAAAATCCTGTTACAATGAACTAGTCACAAATCCAGACTCTGTAGCTGCTCAACAGTCACGTCTGCGACCAATAGACCTACAAGGCGTCCTTATTATTTTCTTCTGTCGTCCTTTTCTCAAGGTTCTGTATCATAGTATTCTTACTATGATTTGAACCCCTACAGTGTGACTTCAACTGCCTATCCGTAAGTTCTAAACGTCTTGTCACTGCCTTATGTTTTCAGGGATCTATTTGAAAGCGATCCAGTCCTTCAAGATAACAAAATTAAGTGAGATAAATTTCACTGAAGGTAAAATTCATAAAATAAACTAACAGCACTATTTAGATCACCAAAAATAATAAAAACCAAAAAAAAAAAACAAATAAAACCAATCCCATAAAAGCGTTTATACAAAGCATATCAGTCCCCATCATCATTGTAACCATGTCCTGCCAAGATGTTAGGTGCAGCCGATTAGCTGAATGTCTGTTGTAGCTGACAATGCCACACTTCTGTTGAATGCTAATCGTAAGCTGACTGACGTTATACATACTTGATTAGGGTGTTATACAGGCTGTATCCAGAACTTTACTCATGTTCTGAATGTATTGGTGGGAAGGATTATATGATTCATGGAGTTTGCGTTCGAATAAACGACGAATGACAGCACGGTTGACGCAGTGGCTGAGCAATTGGCTGGTGTGTTGCGTGTCGCTGGTTCGAGCCTAGCACGGAGAAATACTTGTGTGTTACTACCTACAGGTAGTCGTTCCAGTTTCGAACTTGTTTGTATATGTTAGTTTATAAATGTTTATAACGCACCCACGATACACGAGAACCTAGTGCTGTGTTCCTAATGAGAACTAGGAGTTTTCAACTTCAACTAGCCGTAGCGGATCGGCTACGAGTGCTACGGTAGTGTGACGGTCACGCGAATTCCATGATTGATCCAAAACGCGCCTAAAGAAGTTTTCAGCTCAAAAAACAATTCTGCCGTCCTTTAACTAGAATGCCGTTAACTGACATTTGGCATTTTCACTTTTTCTGAGAGCATATAAATCAGAAAAAAAAGTTCTATCGATCCATCTATTTACAGTTTCAATAGCTTTTATGGTTTTCGAGATATGAAAAAAAGAAATGCCGTTAAAAGCACAAATCATATAGTAAACCTTCGCTAAAACGTAGTTATGTGACTTTGCCAAGCAAAAATGCGCCTAAAGTTACATAGCCATGGATTTTAACGATAATTTGCGATTTGTTACCTAGCTAAATTGTGGTAAAATCATTTGTCTATCCTATAGCGTGGTAAAAGTACTTTAGCGGCTTTTTAACTTGGCTTTTTTGATATTTGATGTATACAAATTCATATCTTTAAAGCCATTATATAAAAATCCTTTTCATAAATGCTGCAAAACACCCTTTGCGGCATTTAAGAATTTTATATAAAAATAATAATTTGGTAATTTACAATAGAATTCGTATAAAGCGGCAGTTATTTAACAATCCAGCAAAATATTTTAAATATTGCTCAAGACTAAATTGCAGCTATCCAACATAACTAATCTAAAATGCCGCTAAGTATTCTCGCGAGCATTGGGTGATTCTGATTGATACGCGAATATCAAACAACTCGCACTACTTGCCTGATTTAATTAAATTCGAAAGTTTGAATGAAACATTTGTCACAAAAAAATGTGACAATACGGAATTAGAAACCAAGTCAAACCTTAATAATGTGTCAATCGACCTTAGTTGCAAAGAGGTTATGCCTATTGAAGAATCACCAGAACCCACAAATTTCGATAGTAACAATAAAATGAATAAGCTACCAAGTAACCCCACACAAGATATAAGTACCACATGCTATTACGATTCAGATGACTCAGTCCGAGATAAAGATTACAACCCATCTGAGTCTGATTCAAGTGACGATTCTATTTGTGAGGTAAAACGAAAAAAATCACAAAGAAATAAGAAGACTGATTTGGCTCCGGGACGGGAACGGGCGGGGCTTTATAATAACATGGTTTCTGCAAATATTGCAAATAGAATAATTTTGCATAAATCGCGAAGGAGTTCATTTGATATAACTGTGCAACCTATTCAAAAGCCTAGTTGCAAACGTAGAAACACGATTGATGTTGCAATTTTCCAAATAGATACATCGCACAACTTGGAACAAGCGCCATCTTCGCAAAGAAAACGTAAAAAATATAACACATCTGCCCTTCAAAGAAAAATAGACGCAAAAAACAAAAAAAGTTTAGAACACTTAGTCCAACCGGGGTGTAACGAAAAATGTTTAAAAAAATGTACCACTCAATTATCACAAGAAGATCGAGAAGAAATCAACCGCAACTACTGGAAAATGAACTTCGTGGATCAACATTTGTTTGTGAACACACACACTGCAGTAGCACGACCTAAAAGAAAAATCACAACCGAACCAAAAAGGATGCCGAGAAGGACATTCTTTTTAAAAAAAATCGATGGCACGAAGGTAGAAGTCTGTAAAATATTTTTCTTAACCACTTTAGGCTACGTTAAAACAAATGACCGGATCCTTCAAGATAAACGAATAGACACCACATGTGATAAAAGAGGAAAACATACAAAAACTCCTGCATTTAATAGAGATATGTTAAAACAACATGTAGAATCATTTAATCCAATGGTACCTCACTATAGGCGAGAACATGCTCCATTGCGACGTTACCTACCTGCCAAGCGATTTGAATGTGGTTCACATGCATAGAGATTTCCTTCAAAAATATCCAGATCAAAAAGTCAGCTACGAATTATACAGAAATCATTTAAGAAGTATGAATATATCTTTTGCCCGCCTCGGCAATGAAGAATGTGAAGTGTGCGAAGCCTACGATTTACATAAAAAAGAAACTTCTCACGATCAAACTGATGGTTGCGCTGTGTGTATGGACTGGATTAAGCATCACGAGAAATACTTAAAAGCGAGGCAGCTCTATGAAAATCACAAAAAATGCCACAAGATCATACTGCAATTTATTTCAGCGCTGATTTAGAGAAAGTGATTATGTTACCAAGATTGGAATCTTTCAAAGCTGCTATATTTTGCCAGCGTCTTGTAGCTTATAATCACACCTTCGCACCTCTGGGTAAAATAACATCGGAATCTAAGCCGCTAACTGTCTTATGGCATGATGCTCAAGCGGGACGGAGGCAAGAAAATATCATGACAGGATTTTATTATTTTCTTCTTCGACACCGAGATGTAACAAACATACATGTCTGGCTGGACAACTGCACCGCACAGAATAAAAATTGGTTACTATATTCATTGCTGGTGCACATGGTAAATGGTAGTGACATTAGTGCAGAACAAATTATTCTGCACTATTTAGAGCCTGGCCATACGTTTATGAGCGCCGACCAAGTGCATCGCCAAGTAGAGCTCGCCATGAAGAAGAAGGGAAAACTCTACGACTTTACCGATTTTGAAGAAGCAGTGGCATCTATAAATAATTCAAAAGTTAACGTGAAATCTTTGGTCGCAGAAAACTTTCTGAGTGTACCAAATTATGTATCAGATAGAAGAATACAGAATTCTAATCCGAGAGCTTATTTAAAAAACA
Organism: Xestia ashworthii; assembly: GCA_950022955.1. Lineage (NCBI taxonomy): Eukaryota > Metazoa > Arthropoda > Insecta > Lepidoptera > Noctuidae > Xestia > Xestia ashworthii. Next base: position 13,514,195 of record OX465561.1, read on the forward strand.
TGACACAGGTTTGTTTTAGTCGGAATAATTATGATCTCATGTACAAAAACAATTTTGAAGAAGAATACACACTGGTGAGATTCATGAATGACAAATATTTAAAAAATCCAAAAGTGTTCAAGTTAGAATTTCGTACTAATCCAAAAGGTATAGATGTTGAGAGAAAAGCTGGCATTATTGAAAAATTATCCAACATAATACCACCACATAAATTGGTATTTTGGAACAATTTGCCAACCACTCAATCTAATGTTGAGGCAAGCACAAGTGGTGCTAAGAATAATAAAAAAGTCAATTAAAAGTACTGAGTAAATTTAAGTAACTGAAGACTGTTATTTTGATAATTATTTTATACCTTAACAATAAGTAAAAGTTCCTGATTTTTTTTCTTTTTATATATTTTAATAACTAGTGTAATTTAATTACTCTAGAATATAATTATAAGCATATTCCATAATAAGTGTTAAGACTTAAGTTGATAAGAGTTTTTGAAATAATATTGATCTCATTTTGATTTAATAAATAAACAAAGATTTTAAATAAAATGCTTGTTTTTATTTTTATATTTGACTTCAATTCATGTGATTCCCTATTTATATATAAAACGTAATGCATATCTAAAATGCCGTTATCATTAAACGTTTTGTACTTAGCCGCAATATAGCAGTTTAATAAATAAAAAAATGCTACGGCAGGAAAAAACATTAAGTTATTATTGAATTTTACTCGTCTTGATTGCCGTTAAGTGACTTAGCGGCAACATAGCATAGTTCGAGTCTACTTTTTGAAGCAATAATGCTAACCTATACTGACTTTTAGTGTTTTAACGGCTTTTAAGGTTATTTTTATTACGATATTTTTAAGTGTGGTATATAAGTACATTATTAGGTCATAACCAGTAGCAAAAATGCCGTTAAGGTATACATTACGGCATTATAGTCAGGATTTTAAGGCTAGATATTTTATAGATTACTTTAATATAATGATAAATATTTATTTTTTGAATATTTTTTTAGCTTAAATATTTTTTTAGCTACACTGACTAAAACAGCTTTTTAAGATCTATTTTTTGGTATTTAAAAGTTTCGCGAGTGACTTCTCGTTAGAAAGTAGCATCCATTTTAAATTATTTTACCGTTTTTCGCGCGTATCTCAAAATGTGGTTTTGGTACTTAACGGCACTCTAGTTAAAGGACGGCAGAATTGTGCTCCAGGGAAATAGTATGAAATGTTCAATAGATGCAAAAATATCATTTAGAAATTGCAATTCAAGCGTAATATCACTTGCTACTCCAGTTGCCCACATGTGTGTTCAGGAAGATTCCGCGCCATTCTGTATTTGAATACCAACCATAATGATACCATTACACAATCTGTAATATCCAATACCGAATCATATTGTACACGTACTAGCTTTAACATTAAATCATAACAAAAAGTTTTACGTACAAAACTGTTTCTGTATCGGAGTAACAAGCAACGATAGAGCATAGAAAATGGCGTCTTCAGTGCCAATATATTGCTTTCTCGCGTGCTGTCGTTATCCACAGCTGCTGCCGTAACCTACTTGTTTTTGCCGCACATGTTAAAAACATTATAAAAAAAAATATATACTTTATCATTCCCTGGTTTATAAAGTTTACTTTGCTGTATTAATTGCAACTGCAGCATGCAATGCGACGATCAGTTATGATCGTGTTTTATAGCGTGCAACTTCAGTTTTGTGAAGTACTGTGGGTTTTTGCATATTTCAGAGATTGGTAATGCGGTATTGTTGTTTGGAATTGTTTGTTTATGTAATGACTGCATGGAAGTGAAATGTACATTTGACATTGCAGGTTCCACATAGAATTTATCATAGATTCCTTTTTAGGATTTAGCTGTGACCACGTATGTATAGATTTTACGGTATCTATAAGTCTTAAGGGGCCGGCGGAGCATGCGTATTTCATACAAACGTAATACTTACCAAAATAATTTGTAAATCAAAAATATTCTTAAGGTTGTGTGTATTTATTTAGATTGGATTATAGAATGTCTAGGTTTCCAAATATACATTTTGAATGGACACTGATTTAATCAAGAGTTATAAGGAATTTAAAATTTCTATAGAAAACTTTTTTTTCTCATAACTCTTGTTTAAATCAGTTTCCATTCAAAATATATATTTGGGAACCTAGATATTTTGTAATTCAATCGAAATAAATACACACTACCGTATGAATATGGTTGATTTACAAATTATTTTGGTATTACGTTTGTATGAAAGACGCATGCTCCGCCGGCCCCTTAAACCACCCTAAAATTAAACAGGAAAAGCGGTAACTTTATTTCTTGTACTACTTTTCTTATCTTACACAACATGAAAATAACGAGAAAAACAGTTGTTCTCAGTCAGTTTTCCCAAGCCTAAACACTAATGAGATGACAATCTTTTTATTTTATCTTCCCCTAAATCTAGTCTGCAAAATATATTCTGAGAACGTATGTTCACAACAAAGAAAGAATATACAAAAAACGGCAAAGCAAAATCGTAACAAAAACATAAAACGGAAATATGCCACGCATAAATTAAAAGGATTTAAAGAATTTGGCATAAAGCGGAGGAAAACATAAAAGGAAAATGTGAAATATTGATAAACGCGTTGTAACACAATCTTTAAAGAATCATTATTTCGATGTCGATGTAAAAAGCGTATGGATAACGATAAAACAAACACTAAAAATGTTTACAAGCAATACTCGTAACTTTTTAGAATCGTTCAATACATCCGAGGCCCAAATCATAATAAATTGAGTGGAGGTTAAAGGATAAAAGGAGATTGACAGCGGTCTTCAACACTGGCCCGGGGCAGGCATCAACTTGTGTTTCGTGGATAAGTCTCAATTTTATCGAGAGAATCCAGCCGTAATAATTTTTGAGGAGTTTATACTGAAAGCTTTTCCCTTTTGATTGTTAAAGGCAATTCGGAGGTCCGACAATACGGGCGCGGTCCTATTTTTTTTTCAAAGGCCACGATTCCCTTATGTCTTTTTTATAAGATAATGTTTTACTTTAGCGAATACTTTTTTGTCCCTTGGATATTTTGGGATTGATAGGTACTAAAAATATTTATTGCAGCCGTTCGTTTGACCTTTTGGAACATTAGTATTTTAGTAGATGTATGCTTTTTTATTGAAGTTGTTTAAGAGTGAAAGTACAATTTAGATTCAAATAATTCCATCAACATTGTGGTACTTGATTATGTATGAATCATTTCCCGAAAACGGTACTAAACAACGGTCCCGAAGAAAACGTTTTTGTCACAAAATGTAACGCCTTTTCGGCGAAAGGTGTAAAACTTTTACGATAATGGAAAGCGAAAGAGGTCGAAAGAGAGTTTAAAATTCATATGCTCGAAACGGAAAACACCTATAAAAACCAATTTCAAAGGGTGTTGGTGTGAAAATAGGGCGTTTAATAGAGCACTCGGGCTTCACGTGTGATGACGTCCCTATCGCGGCCTAAATCTGTCCTATATTACCTGGAAGGCACTGCCCCATAGAGAGCGAATGACGGAACTGGTTTCTATGGGTATATGGGTTAGTATGAACAACGGTCCCACTGAAAGCGAAGCGGAAAAGGAAGCTATTGTGAAGCGGCCGTGTCGCGATCACTGTGACGTAGCCGTACAAAGAGTCGGTCTGTGGGTAATGTCCAACAAATAATGTTGACATTTTTAAGGGTATCAAAACACACTTGTTCTGCTACCGAACAACTTCACAAGCTTTTTGACATTTAAGCTGGCTGTATAAATATTGGATGGATATCTGCGTTCAATCTTAAAAAAATAGGTTTCTTTTTACAAAAATCTTATTTGCTTTCGAGATTTCGAGGGCAACAAACATTGATTTGAGAGGAGTGTCTCATAATTGATTCTGAAGTTGATTCGTGAATACACGTAATCGATTTCCAATTCGATTTGTTGGAGATCACACAAAAACGCGGATGCGTTCTCGATTCTAATTACGTAGACAACTGAACACATTATCGGAGTCGAAGCTATAGGAGTATAGGTATATGAGTATCAGATTGCCAATTATCGATGAAATAAATTGTGTTTTGTTAAAAAACCTGGTTTTAGATGGTTTTGTTTTCGAAAAATGAACTGCAACTATAATTCATAATCATCTGACTAGCCTTTTCCCTACTATGTTGGGGTCGGCTTCCAGTCTAACCGGATGCAGCTGAATACCAGAATTTTACAAGGAGCCACTACATAACTGACCTCAACAACTCAGTTAGTTCTGGGTAAAACGATACCCCTTGGTAAGACTGGTTGTCGGACTTTTTAGGCCACTGACTATCTGTGAAAGATCTACTAATGACAGCCGGGGCCAACAAGTTAACGTACTTTCCGAGGCACGAAGGAAACTCGGTATGTAATGGGTGATCACCCATCCACATACCAACCTAGGCCAGCACGGCTTAACCTAAAGATCGACCGAAGCGGCTGTTATTATTTAACAACGAACATTAACTATCAGAGTTTGGTTATCTAAAGTAAGTTATCAGTTAGCCGTATTCAGGTCACTTTATTGCCATTCCTTCCTAAGTGAATATTTGCATGCCGCTAGTGGACTCTAGGTTACGTTGAAATGGCCTATAAAAAGTAACTGGCTCTGTCTTCAGCGGTTTAATTAAAAAAATACGGTCAACTTTTTCATGTTGAAAAAAATAATTAGGTTCTGAAAATTGATTCATACCTCGTAAAGGTGTCGTTGGCTTGTTGATTAGTTTTTGCTCTCTACGTTTAGTTTATTCCGTAACATGACATAACATCATACCAATAATCCTCGATGGGTTAGGCAGAGGTGTATTCTAATAATAGTACACAAACATTTCGCCAGTTATGTTTAAGTCCCATGTAATAGTCAAAGCACATTGGCATCAGCTGAGCGCAAATCCAGACTCCGTGATTTCTACAAAGAAATTCCTGATGTTTAATCCCAATGACATTTTGCCCGACCCGGGAATCGAAGCCAGGACATCTCAGACAGTCGTGCTTGCGATCACTGGACCCACGAGTTATTCAGATTTCCATAAAATAATTTACTACACTGAAGAGAATAAGGATACGTCTAATACAATCCAACATTAATTATGGAAATATCCTGTTAACGCGTAGGCAGTGAACAGCATATCAAATGCTGACCTACGGCGAAAATAATTCATTTCCCAGAGAAATGATTAATGTCTAAGATATACTTAGCCGTATAGCTGTAGTCGGTCATAAAACAGCAAGCATGCAATGAAACCGTAATTTATGAGCAATTAATAAAGAAGACAAATGCAGAAGTGTGTCGGTTAGCGGTGCATTTGTTTTAGTCAGGTCTTAGGAATCTATTACCAGTTTCAGTCAACCATTTATATATCGCTAGACATTAACACACAGCGCCATCTAGTGCCACACTAAGCAAGGCTTGTGTCGTGTACACCAGATAGTTGATATCTACACTTTTTTTTTGTAAATACATCTTATAACATAAAAATGAATCGCAAAATGTGTTGGTAAGCGCATAACTCAACAACGCCTGGACCGATTTCACAATTTTTTTTTGTTGTATTTGTTATTGTCAGGAGAAGGTTCTTATGAAAAAAAAATGTAGTAGTAGGTAGGTAGTAGTAGGTAGGTAGTAGTAGGTAGGTAGTAGTAGGTAGGTAGTAGTAGGTAGGTAGTAGTAGGTAGGTAGTAGTAGGTAGGTAGTAGTAGGTAGGTAGTAGTAGGTAGGTAGTAGTAGGTAGGTAGTAGTAGGTAGGTAGTAGTAGGTAGGTAGTAGTAGTAGGTAGTAGTAGGTAGATAGTAGGTACGTAGTAGTAGGTAGGTAGTAGTAGGTAGGTAGATAGTAGTAGGCAGGTAGGTAGTAGTAGTAGGATGAGCCCATGCTCATCACACAAACATTTGCTCCTACCGGGATTCGACCCCAGGATCCTAAGAACGTAAGGCAGCCTCACTACCACTACGTCATTCGGGTCGTCAAAATATATTGTCTTGGTTGTTAGGTATGGCTGCTTTGTGTTCGTCACAAATGGATAATTATCGTGGCATGTTTATTCTGCTGTAACAGTTATCGTAGCCAAAGCCAGCCCGTAAACCATTGACTATTACAACCATTGTTAAGTCCACATTAGTCTCTCCCTGGTCTTGCAATGACAAACAACATCTTTGGCTATCAATGGGTTGAGTTTTACCATGATTGCTTATTGTTTTAGAAAACACACTTCAAAATCGAGGTTTTATATGGTCTGCTATAATTATTACCGCCCTGAACAAATGACAAATGTTTTGTAAATGTGTTACTATAGATAATTAGCTAGATAGCGGAGTACCTATGTGAGGACCATGTGTGTCAAATTTATGTTTATTTTTCCCTCGACTGTCTGGAAGTTTGTACTTTAAGCGTTTGTACCCAAATGTCCTTTCTTAGGCATTGTTCGTCGTTTCTTTGAGTTATAAGTCAAGCTACACGATAAGTACCAAATTCTTGCACTGACAGGACAGGTGTACCCATATCTGTGTGGTTCTTTCTTCAAAATATCATCTCAGACACCAATCTGCATAGTCCTCATGTGAATTGAGCAATGTCTGAATGAACTTTAAAAGAGACTATGACCTCTGAGTTTCTTCTCAGAGTGGTCAGGGACGAATCACCGGCCCCATCTAGTTCACAAAAAATGACGTGTTTAAGTATTTGTAAAAACCTTCTTTATAAAAAAACGTCATCTACCATTTATGACGATCCGTGTGAAAAGCAAGCCGTAGCATTTTTAACTTCCTACCTTCCTAATAAATAGATAACGTTTTTTCTTCAAATGTCTAGAATAACGTTTTTTGTTGTTTTAAACGAATGAGCTTGCTGCGCCAGTAGCCACGTTAAGCATGAAATGCAGGGTAGGTAGGGATAAATCTTAATCTTAATAACTTGGAGGGTTGAATAGATGATTCGGATGATTATAATTCTGTAACTATATACGTCTTACAGACGCGAACAATAATTTAATCAAGATATAACATAGCACTGGCCTGCAAATTGCAAAAACTTAAGAAAATTTGAATGCTCAAGCATCCACCTTAAGCCGGGCACGCGAAGTAAGTGCTCTTGCGTTGTCTAAGTATATATCCATATCTGTGTGTTGCACTCAACCACACTAAATTGAAGCCATAACACAGAAATGACAAACATACGCTGCGGCTCATCATCTTACCCAAGCAATAATCATTAAGTACTAAATCACGGGAAGACAACGCAACAGCTATCAGAGCTGTGACCAATTTCAACACATTTGAGGCCGCAAGCGGAATACTATTAATCATAAGTCAGCATATCCACACAGTGTACCGCGTGCACAATATATTACGTACGATAGTAAGGAGTACCAATGTGAACAGTTGGCGTTAATGGGCGGCCTTACCCCAGGGAAATGCGCTCTTGATAATGTGAACAGTAATTTTATGTTGCAACAAAAGCGATAGTAGTTTGATTCCTTCATACAGATAATGTCCAATTTAAATATTAAGAGATGGGTAATGGATGTTTTTGATGGACTGTTCCACGTTTTGAATAACAATCGCGTATCTGTTTCGTTTGTCTTTTGTTTCTATTCTTTTTTTTTTCGAATTTGCATATTTATCTTGAGTTTTTTTCTTTAGCGTTTAAAATAATACGATAAGTTTTTTTTAAATTACTTCTAATTTATTATGGGCTATTGTGGATTTCATTCGTGTAGTTTTTAACAAAGGCTATCTTATTTTTTTCTGTTATATTAAAATACAACAGCCTCATTCCCAATAGAACTATGAAAAGAAAATAATGTGAATGTGAAACAAATGGCCTCAATAACATTATTTCTTCTAAATTCAAATTTATTTTTATTAGAGTCCTCTGTTCTCTTATTACATCGTCTAAGTTATGTTAAAAGTCCTTTAGTTTTATCACATCTTTAAAAATAATTACGCGCTTTAAAACCAAACATTATCTAATACTGGAGATCATTAGCTGTAGAATCTCTTAAACCATAATGGTTCCATAAATATTTTCATATCTCAGTTTGAGTAGAAACTTCGAGTGAAAGTTCCCGATAGGGATATGGTTCAAGTTTTAACGGTAACTGTGTTATGGCTTATATTGCGAGCTTTATCTACCCTCTTTTTTTCTCCCTTTCTGAAAGTAAGTACTGAACTCGATAAATATTGATTTATCGACTTCAGTACTTACTTTCGGATTCAGATCAGGGCATTAGACATATTTGGTTTAGTGTTGTGCTTCTATCGGATAGGTTTTACTCGATTAGATATTTTGCCTAATCGAGTGACATTGATCAATTCTTAATCATCGAAGCTTTTAGAATTCCGTACCTCAGTCGGCAATAACGGAACCCGTATTTGATCACTTTGTTTTCTGTCTGTCTGCCTAGTTGTCAAGACTCTTTATCTCAGGAACGCATGCAGGTATCAAATTAAATTTAATATCAAATACTCCAGTCTGCTACCCCTAGGAGCAATGAAAAACTCAAACATGTAAATGAAAGTGATCAAAACTTATGAGCGTTTATGTTGCATATTATTTTTTTAAGGAAATCAAAACTTATAGGGTACTTCCCGATGACCTAGAATCAGAAAAGGCAAGGCGCAATGTCATACAACACATGTAAAAGAAAATATCTGAAAACCGTAAATATATAGGTAGTTTAATAAAAAAAAACCTACAAGTTTATACGGAACCTTCAGTGCGCGTGTGCAACTCGCACTTGGCCGGTTTTTGTAAGTAGATATTATATATTTTATATTTTGCTGTGAAAGTTGTGTCTTTTCAGTATTAAAGTGTCTATAGTAACATTTTCATTATAGTGCTCGTAAGAATCACGTCTCCTCTTAGTATGCTACTCGAATAAAGTCCATCTCCGAAATACTTAAGTAATTGTCCTTTTCTGATGAAGGTGACTTTAGTTCACCCTCATTCACACTTGTTCAGCTCTAGAAAGATTTTATCTTGAAAACTTTTTGCTTCAGATCAGCATTTCAGTCGATTATACCCAATTCACTTGAGATGAATATCGGATGAATCGCATCACTATACAATTCTGAGCCAGGGCTTCACAAAAGCCCTATTACTGCAAGACATGTCATGGAACGATTTAAAAGAAACCTATGTATCTAGCCCATGTATTGACATTCCAATTTAAGTATTCAGGTCAAAGTAAAGGACGTAGTGACTTTGATGAAGAAAGATACATTGAATTCTTTCGATGCCTACCCTTAGTTTTTATTAGGGCAAAGGAAAGGGCAGACCAGACTTAGCACTTTCTTACAACCTGCGCAATAAAACCGTACCTTTTTTTTTTTTTTTTTTTTAGGATGGGAAATCATCAAATGACTTCTCCCACTCTGGGCGGAGCGGGAGGGAGTGTCAGACTCGTACTGACTAAAACCCATCCATGTACCTTCCTCGCCCTTTACGTTCCGGGGCCGCGGTATCTCTTTCGAACAGTCCCGCAACCCCGGCAGGCATCGGCCCTTGCGGGCCCCTCTCTTCTGCCGACATCTCTTTGAGGCGCGCGTGGAACACGAACGCGCCGTCGACACGGCCTGTCGTCACTAGACGGACGGACGGCCAGCTAGCCCATAGCTAACCGTCCACAGGCCCGCATCTACGGTGGCCGGTAGCCACCACGTGGCCCCCGACGCCCGGTGCGTCTCCCGCGGCGGCCGGGAAGAGAGGCTCTCTCCCTCTCTTGTTCCGCCACCTCCTTCGCCAGCATGACTGCTTCGCAGAAGGAGGTGACGGCTTCCCATTCCGTCTCGCTCCGGACCATGGATTGAACCAGGCCCGGACGCGAGAGGTCGCCGCCGCCGATCGCCGCTACGAGGACACGGCGGTGCTCCGCCCACGCAGGGCAGACTTCCACCGTGTAATAAAACCGTACCTAACTTTTAGTTTTCCGACAAAATTATTCCTTGATAGGGGAATAAAATGGGACCACAGTTTTATATCATCATAGTATAAATACCATTACAGAAATGTTTTCCGACGAGCTCTCTCGAAAGACGTGAAATAACAAAGACAATTCCTAAATATTGAAATACAAAGACGACCTACGCAAATAATGTATGGGATAAAAGGAGCCTAAATACATACGCTACGGATCTCGAGAGGATTTTTTTGCTATAAACATGTATTTGCAAATCTTACCTTTTGAGATGTAAGGTGTGTGAAGTGCGTATTGCCGAAAACCTTTACGCATTCACAGATTCTGTCGTGTAATAGTACGCAAATCCTTTCTGACAAACACTGGTACAATCCCTTCGTGTCCGTCAAAGAGCCACGTATTAAAGAATTGTAAGGACGGGATTGCCCAACCTCTAATTCCGATGAGAATCACCTTATTCCACTCGCTCAATGAAATCTTCCTAAAAGCTTCTTTGTAGTCGTTCAACAACGCGAAATAAAATACTATTTTCTTCGCCCATTTTCTTGAAATTACATTTTTGCTTGCCATTTTAATAGAACCTACCTCATTTCTAACCGTCCGTCCTTTTTACCTTGACACGGTACAAGATAACTGAATAGATGCTTAAGCTGGATGACCATTTATAGAGCTTACAAAATATTTTCATAATTCTTGGACGAAATTAAACTTCCAGAGCTGAAACGGGAGTTCTTACACCTATTTGGGATTAAGGATGCATTTTATTTGAAAAATCTGGCTGTAAGTCGGTAAACACAGAATTTATGTGCAAATTATGCAGCAGAAACTAAAGTTAATACCAATTTTCTTTCAATTTTACGAAGCGTATAATTTGTTTGGCGTGCTAGCAGCGAAGTTATCTATTCAGACATATGTCGGTGCCCTCAACAATTAAAGCCTACGCATCCGTAAAACAAAAGTAACACATGTTTAATTACCCACCGTAGCGGGATGACCTATGGCTTTGGTTGTTTGTCCCAGAAGTTGGGAAGAGATCCTTGATTTTAACAGTCAAACAGTGACGATGTTTGCGCAAACAAAATATGCAAAGTAGGTGCGGGCGAGGGAGATACGGGTCTCGCTAATTATGTGGGAGCACGGTGTGCTGTGTCCGACCGTCGTCCTACATTCGGGGAGGCTAATAAAAATGCAAAAAATGTGGCAAATTATCAATTATAATTAGCCGCATGCTTCGTTGGCGGTTCTGAATTCATATCGAGGCTGTTGAAATTGTGGTTGCAACCATTGTTATACAAATACCCAAGGTCAATAAAAAACCTAAAAGAGTCTGTTTCTCGGTCGTTGGTAACTTGGTACGTTATGAATGTGGTCTATAAATATTGACTTACTCTTTGTTTGATGAACAAACACGGTGCATCTTACACGCGGTATTTCGCCGAATTAGATTTAATTCGGTTCAAATATTACGAAGTGGTATCTCTCGCTCCAAATTATGAATATTTATGAGGTGTCTAGTGAGATATTTTTTGTTTATATAAAAACAAACCCTTCTCGTTTTAAGCTCAGTTATCTTATGATGCTCACAACTTAACACCTAAATATCGTTTTTCTACCGGATGACGTCATGATTTATTGTCAGTAAGACGAGCTAGCAAACGAAGGTTTTATCTCCCCCTCCAGCGCGATTTATATAACACCAAGATGTTTGAGATATTTCAATAAATCACAAAATGCGTGTCGAATTTCTAAAGTAAAGTCCCCTTCTGTTATTTCTTTTTGTCGGATCGTCCAAGGGGTTGGTAGGAATGTTAATCTTTAAAGCTCATTTTTAATCACGTGTCTTGAGCGTATCGAATGTTTTGTGATCGAGTAATCCTATTAGTTTAAACGATTATCGATTATGTATGTAGGAGACTTCGAAGCGTTAAGACAATGTTGTAATTTGTAAACACGTTTGTGTCCGAGTGTAAGGAGATTGATAAACGATAGCGTCCGTGGGCGAGCGCTAACACAACAAAGCAATGTTAAACATTTGTTTTGCTCTATAGATTATTCTGTAAGATGTCGTGTTGGTAAATATTTTACTATGATGTTGCTCTGTAGACAGCCGTGATTTGCACCATTAGAAAATAATAATTTGTTTGTTGAGAGTGCTTCGTGGCGTGTATTAGGGCTTATGAATCTTCTGCGGCTTGCGTAAGTAACGTAGGCAAGTAATTTATGCGTAGAATTAACTGAAATGAATTTATAATAAACCCACGATTCTAAATCTGTTTGAGTATTTTATGGGCGGTGGTTTGTTCAAAGGCTGAAATTAACTTGCCGTATTGATTAAATTACCCAATTGAAAACTTTAGACTAGGTGCTTGAGATCGATATTTCAGCATTGGGTTGATTTAAACTTCTTATTGCTGTTTAAAAGTGTGTATACCTATTGCTTTAAAGTGTTCACGACAGAAATGTTGACAAAACCTTTGAATTTTATTTCTGAAAATAAAGTGATCACATATATTTCCGTTTCTGTCTGTCATTTTAGGAAAGTCTCGATCACAACAAAACGATGTTTCCCATCGCGAAAGAATTCGAAATTCAAAAAGTTAAAAACGGGCATCGCTGCGTTTTACTGACCGCGAAGGCTGCATGCTGCATCGTGTGCATCGTGAATGTAATGAATACCTGTCAAGCGCGCGTGTGGGCGCTCCACCGCTCCACCGGCCGCTCTAAGTCGAACGCAAACATTTACCCTTCGCTCAACAGTAATTGTTTAAAATTGAGCCTAACTGTGTGGGCCTCGCCTGTTGCCCGAGTCCTGCCATGCACTCAAATACGCCGTCTTTCTTTGTCCACACAATAAGTACCCATACTAAGTGATACTGTATAGTCTGCACCGATTTTCAATGTGAGTTACGCGCTCGAAATGGCCTGTTATAATTTCAGGTGTATGGATGTACGATCATGCGTTTTGTAATTAAATCTTCCGCTTCAATAAATAGAGATATCGACAAGTTAATGGAATTAATTGGACGTTTGGTGTAAATTAAAATGGTCGCTTCGTTAATTTTAAGCTTCGCATTTTGTATAAAATAATCGTTGCTACGGCCACCTAATACGATAGTAAATTAGGGTGTTTCGACGCAGTGGCACGGCGGCCATGCTGACGCGAACAGTTTTAGCTGATTTATGTCGCGCCGTTATCAGGATTACACCGTTGTCACTAAGCTCTAACTATAAGGCATTAAACAATGTTTGCCGTGAAGTTTGTACTTTAATTAATCGTCTTATGAAAACGCTTCGCGGCGGAAAATTCTCCATTTTCACTCTTGATAGTGTCTAAAATTTAATTAACGACAACAGTGGTTGTTTGTTACTGTCAAATCCTGTACTTGTTTGGGATCGTTCAGGTTAAGATTCAGCAATAAACCTGCCTATAAAAGATACATAATATCTTGCATAATATCTAAAAAAAGATACATAATATCTTGCATCATTTGTGTTACTCACAATTGCACTGCTGAATTCAATCACAGCACAACACAAAAATAAGAGACACTCGAGACAGAAAGCGAAATTCGTCACAACACAAGTGCCGAAAAACTCCAATGATTCCAATCATTCGTTAGTAGCTAGCTCCGTTCACTATCGATCAACAGGATCCCACACTCCGTATCAGACTGCAGATAAACAGAGCGAACGACAAAAAGAACTAAAAATAAATCAGCCTTTTGCTTTATAAATGGAAAATAGAACATGATCGGGGGTTGGGAAGGAGTACAATGCACAACCAGTGGACCATTGCGATGGCACAAAAGAGTATTGTTCTTGCCATGTCGAATGTATCGGATGGGAACGGCAATACGCGAACTTTATTACCTTCTTTAGTATAGGGAAATGATAGAAAAATGTAGGTAATGAAGGTTCTGGGAATTAGGTTATCGTGGAGCATTTTGATGTCACAATAGGGTAGAACTACAAAAAAAAATATTTCGTCAGTTAGATTTTCAACAAATATTTGACCATATTCCGTATTTTTTTTTTGTTTATGTAACAAAATTGCCGAAGATACGACGCTTTTAAAATTCTCAATACGTCACGCCTTGGTATAATTTTTTGCGAGTTCTGACAATACGCGCCCCCACTCCCGAGTTTTGATACATTTTATCTTCTTTGTAAATATTCATTGATTGACAATCCTCTAACTGACGGACTAAATAGATTTGCATTTTTCTATTATAATTATACACGTAGAAAAACGACAAATTAACCATACCCCTAGTTTGGCTCAGTAGACGTTTATTTAAAGTAGATCAACCATGATAGGTATGTCTATATAGGCGTGAAGAAGAAAAATCTTTATCTCGGAAGAGCCACTGGATATTGAACCATATTTTTGTTGTTTTTCAGTGTCTTCTACTTCATAGCTCGTTGGTGTAGGTCGGTTATGTTTTTTTAGGTGGTTAGTGCACGTGTTTCTCACCTAAGCGTCACTTCTGACGACACTGCGTCGTTTTGGAGCAAAATAAATCAGTAAAGGGGTCTTTATACAAAGCGAGATCTATGCTTTTTATCGCTTTTTTTTTCTAAAAATGAAATAGACTGGTCTAATTTACTATTCAGGCATATTTTTTACAATTTATTTAGGCCAAATAGCCAGGCCACCTATACGTACTTTATGCTAAACATCCAGTCCAATGTAGTCATGTAGAAAAGCACATGCAAATCCTATGTCATTTATTTAGTTGTCAGTCCAAATTAATTTTAAAGTAACAGTAAAAAAACAAAAACAAAAACAAAAATGTGTTTATTATCTTAAATCTATACAGTTAAGTTGCCGGGGCTTCCCAGAAAGTAATCCGAAGATACTTGTGATGGGATAAACCTCGCTATTCCTCGAATTAATAACAATTGTTTATCTGTGCTAATTAGGTATAAGTTACACATTTTTAAAAAGAAAAACCAATAAAAAGAAAAACCAATAAAAAGAAAAATGCAAATTAATTTTAAAGTAACAGTGTATTTGCAAAAGGGTGTTTGGAATGATTAACGAGCTTAGTTTTTTCTACTTTTAGTAAATCGATAAGAACTCAGTGTTTCATGCAGAGGATGACATGATTTTTAGAAACTGTGTCTGCTTAAGTAATGAGATTTGCTTATTATTTTTATTTTTAGTTAGATAAAAATTTGGAGACATTTTTGGCACTTTCAGTAGCGTTCGTCAGTTCCTGTGATGTGCAAACAGGACAGGCAGGACACGATATCAAGTATCCCATCTTTTGATATGATAAAACCAAACAGAGTAGAATAGCAGTAGTATTGTAATATTTTAGTCTTTATCTTTGTGGCTAAATAATAACAGCTGCTCGGGCCGATCTTTAGGTTAAGCCATGCTTGCCTAGGTTGGTCTGTGGATGGGTGACCACCCTTACATACCGAGTTTTCTCCGTGCCTCGGAAAGCACGTTAAACTGTTGGTCCCGGCTGTCATTTGTCCATCTATGGCAGTCGTTACAGGTAGTCAGTGGCCCAAATAGTCGGACAACCAGTCTTACCAAGGGGTATCGTATTACCAAGTATTAACAGGGTTGTGGAGGTCAGATAGGCAGTCGCTCCATGTAAAATACTGGTATTCAGCTGCATCCGGTTAGACTGGAAGCCGACCCCAACTTAGTTGGGAAAAGGCTAGGCAGATGATGAGTCTTTGGCAGGCATTGAAAGGTTTACATAAAAGCAAGAATAAATAGACTTGGCAGTAGCATACAAGCAAGTACTATTGTAAGCCAAGAATAGGCATTTGGCAATATCAACAAGAATGTGCACATACTACTATAGGTATCTATGGCCATAACTGCAAGTCTGCAACAGCTGTATTTGACAGGTGCGTTGTCAATCTACTTAGTACTTACCCTATCCATACTAAATCAGCCATAATTATATCATACTAGCTGACCCGCGCAACTTCGTCTGCGAGTGAGGGTTAGAGAAAGTGTGAGTCAACCTTAGACATATGCTATCGCAGACTTTTTTTTTAAATGCTTAAGAGGAACAATTCCTTCGTACGTGATTGCTGTGTAACTTTAACCGCGTTATGCAGTGCTTGCAACGGAAGCAAAGAAAAAGGAATGAATCTTTGTTTTTGGGAAATTTTTCATTGATGCTCCGCTCCTATTGGTGATGTTAGCCTTCCTTGATAAACGGGCTGTCCAACACTAAAATATGTTTTTAATTCGAACCACCATTTCCTGAAATTAGCGCGTTCAACCAAACAAACAAACTCTTCAGCTTTATTATATTAGTGTAGATTCAGGTAGGTAACAATTTAATTTCTCGGAAATCTTTGCATTAATCGCTCATATATTCTCTTATGATTTTCCAAATAAGGGCTTCCCTCGAAAGCTTGCCCATGCTGGCTCACTGGAGACGGCTGCACACATAGGTGTAACTCGTATCTATTTTGTATAAAGTGTGTTTCTTATTTTTACTTTTTTTTTACTATCAATAGGTTAATACATAAATAGATTGTATTTGATCTGTAATAAAATTTATATTATTATCATTTACATTTGCTTCCTTAGACACTTGATGACAGTCATACTCCAGCTAGGTCGAAAGTTCTCATCAAGGTGCACGCAATAGGCCGGGACACGATATAGCTGCAGCTGTCATACTCCTGCCAGGTCTAAAGTTCTCATCGGAGTGCATTATTACATGAGCCGAAACACGATATAGCTGCTGTAAACTTTTGAGGACTTCTCGCTACTATCTTTCATCTCCATCGTCAGATTATCGATGAAAGTCGCACTCTAGTTAGGTTAAAGGTTCTCATGAAGTTGCATGAAATGATCCTAATGCTTTCAATTTACACGTTTCGAGTCTTACAACAAACGCACTGCTTTAGCACCGCAGCGGCGCGACACGAAACGTCTAAATTGAAAGCGCCCTAAACACGATAAAGCTGTTGTAAACTCTTGCGGCATCTGTTGCAAGGCCAACTGCCATCCATCTTCATTGACATACCTTTGGTGACAATTTTGGTACCAAAATATTTTAATCTTCTATTTCAAATTTCTAACTCTACGTCCCATGAGCGTACCAATCCGCACTGGGCCCGCGTGGTAGATTATAGCCCATTCCCTCTCATTGAGAGGAGGCCGTGTCCCAGCAGTGGGAACATTATAGACATTCCAATTTTAGAGTATTAGCACCAAGGTTTCATGTGAGTTCAACCTTTTTGAATAAAATCGGACTGAGTTTTCAAACATGTGTCGAAATAAAATGTAGTTTATATCAAACGAAGCAAATCAGCGCCATGGCCAAAATAATTGTTTACCCTTTTTTAACCCCGTTAGGGGTTCAATTCAATAAAATACGAAACACGTCTTCCATCAATTCTGTTAAAAAGGTTTATGCAAATTTTCAAGTAGATTGGACCAAGGAATCACGTTGTCTCTTACAAACTTTGTCCCCCTTTTTTACCCCTTTAGGGGTTCAATGTTGGAAAATTCTTCTATACCGGATGCCTACATCATATAAAGAACACACCCTGCTAGTTTCAGGTCTCTACGACCAGCGGTTTAGGCTGTGCGTTGATCCATGAGTCACTAAAGCCAAATTGTCAGTCATTAAATTGCTATTTTGTGCGTATTCAATATTCACCTCAAAAATCAAATTTCAAGGAAACTGAGAAATTATATTTATCTGTATTAGATTTGAAGTATATGTAGCAACTTTTAAAGGTTTACACTTCATAGGATTTTATTCTATAGGTGTATGAAGTTAATTAATTTTAAACACAAAACCCTCTTTTTTACGTCTCTGGATAAATTTTGTAAAAAATGCTGAAACAGGTATTTTTTTATTTTTAATAATAAGTATTTATTCTGAGTTTCATGATTCTAGAACAATCTAAAATTTTTTTTTCATACAAACTTTACCCCCCCTTTTCACCCCTTTTTTCCAAAATTTTCCATAATTTCTATAGCCTAAATGTTATTCTGAGTTTATATAAATAGATTCGTGAAGTTTTTATCAAAATCCGTCCAGCAGTTTTTACGTGATGCGCGTTCAAACAAACAAACAAACAAACAAACAAACAAAAATTTTAAAAATGGTTTTTATGTGTTCAGTTACTTATTTTAAGTCACCCTAGTCGATTTTTTTTTTTAAATCTTCAATGTACAGATTTTTTGGTCTCAACGATTTTATTATATGTATAGACTAGGACATTATGCAGTCGTGTTATATCGCATACTTTAACTACCTATTATCACAATGAATTCCTAATAAACAATTATAAAACATAAATCACTGATTTTCTAACCGACTGCATTACCTCGCAAAATTCAGCTAATATTTCGCAACAATAACTATGAATAATTCAACGTCAGTATAACATTATTTAGTTCATTATATTGTAACTTGGCAAACGGCAGGTATTGTGGCGGTCGAAAATAACTAATAATGTAACTATGAATGCAAACAGAGCGTCATAGCGGGGTTCATACATCATATGGTTCTAATTATTGTTGCGGCCAGTCTAAATCAATTCTGTCCCGCACACCACTCGATTTACAACACATTTCTATAATAAAATGGATTACGTACACGGCAGTGTCCCGCGCCTCGCAATAACTTTGATTCTTAATGGTGCATACTCCACTGTTATGACTTATGACACATAACTCTTGGCGTTTTCCCTTTTTTGAAACAAAACTTCGTTACAATTTTGTTAGTGTTACTATAAATAACATACGATCATGTCTTAATTTATCAAAGGTTTAGGCAAGGACATAGATAGTACACCTATATTTCGAAAATGCCGATATTGCCGTTACCCAGACACGAATCTAGACTCAGTTGCAGCGACACATAAATTAATTTCGGAAAACCCCAATGACTTTTGAGCTGACCTGGGAATGCAACTCAGGACCTCATTCTCACTAGTCTCACTTGCAGTTACTGGACCTTCGAGGCAGTCAAGCCACTCGTTATTAAATAATGTCTGCAGTATTTTCCTCGGTTATAGTAATTTGGCCGCGCAAACAGACGAGCTGTGACCCTACGGTCACAATTTGCCCCAGCAATGCCCCTCGGCCTTGCTTGAACTTCGGTAACATTGTTACACCGTCCCCTACTCCCTTGAGGCGCTGAATGTCCCTACATCTGTTCCACAAGTCCAACTATAAAACTGTAGCGTAATTTACAATCAACAATTTCATTTTATAGATATTGTACAATAAATCATGATGAGTGAGAGTTTCATTCCGTGTCTTTGTTCTGCGGTGGTTAAACTCGCATTCAAAGGATCTCGGCAGATTGCAATTGAAAAACTGCAGCATCATTTTCTTCGTTGCTATTGTTTTATCTTTCTTTATTTTCTTTGTTTCCTGTTTTAATATGGAAGCTAATTGTTATGTTCGAGGAGATATCTGTATTTTTTAACAAAGGAGGGGTGGTTGGAGATTGACCAGGATTTCTCTATTTATTCGAGCAGGTGTCGTTTCCCAGTATAAAATGTTTTTCTATCGTGTTGCCCTGCAGCGTCCGCCCTCCCCTGGGACGGAGCAAGTCGTCTTAATAGACTTAGAGACGTACCTACCGTAGACTACATCCCTCGGGGCTAACGTGTCCCCATCCCGCCCTATGGCTATACCATCAAAAAAATGAGATTAGCTTCTTTTGTGAAGCTCTACTCGTTTATCTGGAGACATTTCGGGTAATTCCACAGCTTAAACGAATCTCTTCTTAATGTAAAGCGTTTCCTTTGTTTTATTATGTCCTACTTTGTTGCATTAACTAGTGAGTAGTGTAACGTTTTAGGATTCATAAACAATATGCTAACGACGTAGCTCGGATAATAAACAGTGGAAAACTGGGAATAACGTTTGTAGTAATGGCACAACTTCAATTTACCTAGTTACCGAACAAAAGTTAGAGTTCGTTGCAAAATAACCAAAACTCAAAGTTCGTTAAAACGTGTTATAACGAGAGCTTATTGAAGCAAAAGAATAATAAACGGACCTAAATGGCAGTCCCCTGGAATGTAATTACCAATATGTGAATTTCATGTTACCATTATGGCAAATCAGCACGTGCCTTCGACATAAATATTCACATTATTGCGTTGCCCTAACGTTGCGCGATTTTTTTCTCGATCTCCTGTTGTGCATTTAGATGTGAAGGGGATCGGGGCGTAACATATCGATGCAAAGCAACGGAGGGTGACGCGCGTTCGCCTACTGTTTAGCCATTATTTGCTATAATGTGGGTGAAATTTAGCTCGTTTCGTACACCCTGCAATAATTGTCTCCGTTCTTTTATTGGGAACGCTTTTATTTATAGCGTGGTGGGGTTCGCATCGAAATCCCGGATTATTTGGCTAACAAATTATGGCGAATCTGTTAAGAATAGGACGCGCATGTCAATAAATCAATGTGAGGATTTATTGATGAAAGCTGACAAGTTTTTGCTATAGAAATTGTAGACTCTCCCTAATATTGATGACGATGTAAAAATGGTTCGGTTTAACGTTAGCCATGTGATTAGTTACAGTAATGTGATGTGTAGTCATTATGTTTAGTGAATTTGACGAAATGTATATTCACAATGGAGTGTACATTATATTAATAATATATTAAACCTATTTGAGTTTCGTAATTGAATAACTACGTTTGTGAATGAACTCGCAACTCTAGTGGTTATAGAAGACACAAATCACCCAAATTTTACGATCCGTTTTATTTCACCAATCATAGACCGAGACACACTAAACCCCAAAGCACTACAAAAACCGCAATCTAGGAAATGACAAACAAGCACAAACAAAAATAAATAAAATTATCCGGAATCACTCAGTAGATTACGTACATTTCTGGCACAAATATTGTCTAGGTCAGACGGGGAGGAAAACAGTGAAATATAGGAGCACATACAGCCACAAGGAACCGCAAGGCTACCCTAGTGATTAATGAATCCACACTATAACAAATATGTCGCATTCGTAAACGTATTCTGGGGTCCGCGAAGCAAATGTTCGTGTCGAAAACGTTATTTGTAAAGTCATTGTGTAGTATGTGGATCGGAGAATACTTTCAATTGGAAGTCTTTTTTTGTACGAAAAAAAGCTGGAACAATTCTGTAAGATTAATAATTTGCAGCAGTGGTTTAATTTTTTTGGAAATTACCTATTTAAGGGGCCGGCGGAGCGTGTGTCCTTCATACAAACGTAATACCAAAATAATTCGTAAACCAAACATTTTCTTATGGAAGTGTGTATTTATTTCGATTGGATTACATAATATCTAGGTTCTCAAATATATATTATGAATGGACATTGATTTAAACAAGAGTTATGAGAAAAATAAGTTTTATAAAGAAATTTAAAATTCCTCATATCTCGTCTAAATATCATTGTCCTTTCAAAATATATATTTGGGAACCTAGATATTATGGTATCCAATCGAAATACAAACTTTCATAAGAATATGTTTAATTTACGAATTATTTTGGTATTACGTTTGTATGAAGGACGCACGCTCCGCCGGCCCCTTATGACAGTTCTTTATTTGGTTTCATTATCATCATCTCATCCGAAAGAAGTCCACTAGGCCTCCCCCAAGTGTGCCACATTAACTGATCTCGTGCGACTTGCATCCAGCGGATTCCCGGGCAGCCTTCACCAGATCATCGGTCCACTTAGTAATTAGGTTTAGCTATGATATAACAGTATGATTTATTTGTACATCGATTTATGTGATCTGTCCTGTTTTTTTAGAATAATGAATATTTGTTTGTAGAATAATGTCTTCACCATCCTATTCCAGTTGCAATGCACTGCTGTTCAAATAGTACCCTATGGTTCTTTTACAACAATTGCTACTAAAACCCTAAATTTGATGTTGTGAACGTTTCAGGTGTAAAAAATGCATTTGACAAGTTCCCAAATACTTTTTTTACATCTAAAACTATATATTCGGTGTTACGATATTAATTATTGCATTCCCTTATCAATTTTTTAGTCCACTACAGAGCCATATTTCTTTCACATAGTAAAATTGCCAAATTAATTAGAACGTCTAAATATTTGACAGCTAATTGCAACGTTGCCAACTTTTGGAATACGCGCTCTTAATAACTAGTTTACTGAATAAGGACAGGTGACCAAAGACAATTCTAGCAACGTAACGGCCAGTTAATAAGGTATTAGTGACGGTGTGTTAGTGTCTAGGTACCTATCAGTACAAACAGTATTTATTTACCGAACTGAAATAAATATTGTTTAATAACAGAAACAGAAATTTTACTAAATGTATCTGTTTTTTTTTTTGTTTTTTATTACTCACCTATTCCTTTGTTTTTTTTTTCATCAAAAACTTATTTACGTATTTTTAAAAACGAAAACCAGAGTTGCGCATCTATCTTGGATAATATAGTGTATTCTATGTTTCCGAGGCACGGAGGAAACTTGGTATGGTAATTGGCGGTCACCCATCCACCGGTCCAAACTAGGCAAGCGAGGCTTAATCTGAAGTTCAACTTGAGCGGCTGTAATTATTCAGCATAGATAATCTCCATATTTCGTATTTATAGAGCTTAATAAGAAACACATCCTGCCAATCTAAAATGAAGACACAAATAAGACGATGAGTCTAAACCTAAGTTCAAAATGAAATCTCACTAATAAAGCTGTCTCCTTAAATCGCTCCGGTGATCCCATTTCGTCGAGGATCGTACCTCATATTGCAATGAACGCACCATTACACACCTAAATTACAAGTCGGACACACGATATGTCACAACGCTTTATAATGCAAATATCTCGTAAACTCGAGGCAGAAGTACTCACGTTTAAATCGAAACTAATATTATAAAGAGGTGTAGTTCGTTTGTTTGTTTGTTTTTGTAAGTTTGAATGTTGGGGTAATCTTCGGAACTGATGACCCAATTTCTTCAAATTCTTCCAATCATGGAAAGTTACATTATCCTGAAGGTGTATGCATAGGCTACATTTAAAACGTTAACGTGGGATAATTCCTGACCATGAGGCGAACAAAACCACAAGCAGAAGCTAGTTATCTATATAAAGAACAAATTGACGCAGCAATACTGAGTGAATTTAGCAGATTATTCTGATTAGGATAATAGTTCGCAATTAATTTTCGAACATTATTTATGCCAATGATAGTGGATTTAGATTATTAGGTCACCAATAATTTTCATTTATTCGACCGGTAATGATATGTGAATTGTTTGGAACTAAACTTCCATATCGTGAACACCTAATACCATATTAATTTGCATTGTCACCCGGATCAAAAATGACTAAATACCCAACTAGCACACAAGCTGCTTCAATCACTTCTTTACAACCTGAATGTTCTACAATAGCCGTTCAAGGGGTTTACTATAATACTTAAGTGGTACAATAGCCGTACAACAGTAAATATAATCCCAATAGATCTAAAGCAGAGTTATAAATACCTTTTAAAACACCGCTAGGTCTTGTAGAGGGCTATAATAGTTAAAAGTGTTTAAGTGGAGTTACAAGCTTGCTTAAAAGCGGTTTATGTGGTATATTGCATATTTGTAACTCTATATCTACAGCAGAGAAACAGGTTGTACGACGGACTATCAATAATCCGTTGTATAACCTTAGACTCTTAAAAATATATATTAATCTACACTAATATTATAAAGAGGAAAACTTTGTTTGTTTGTTTGTTTTTTGTTTGGTTGTAATGAATAGGCTTAAAAACTACTGGACCGTTTTTAAAAATTCTTTCACCATTCGAAAGCTACATTATCCACGAGTAACATAGGATATATTTTATCCCCGTACTCCCACGGGAACGGGAACTATGCGGGTGAAACCGCGGGACGTCCGCTAGTTACCTATATAGACCTAGAAGAGTACAATACAGCGTCAATACCACCATCATAGAACTGAAAGGTCTACAATGGTCGATACTAGCGGCTAAACCGGTAGAATGGTTCTAGTAAACTCTGAAGGTAACCGAGACGCCATTCGAGTTTTTATTAAAAACAATTCTCATGATTATTTATTTACATCATAAATATGTATAAAAACCGAATTCACGTCACTCTTTCTGAACCCAGGATTCTAAAGAAACTACCTAGTAAACTTAACTGTCATAAATAAACTTAATTCAGAATTCAAACCCTCTATTAAAATGTACTTTTTATACAAAAAACTGCATAAACAGCAGGCGCGTGATTTTAGCTAAAATACATGTATATAATATGTATTCACAATACAGTGGCACTCGCACTGGTAGTTTGCATACATAAAAGGAAAAATCAACACTACTGTTGTTTATTTTCCAATTCATACATCAATAACTCGTAACTTAAAATTTCAATTAGTTTTGTTCATTTTCCCAAAATATCGTTACTGTAGACCTAATATCGTAGATCTGTAAACTCTAATTCAGAGATACAGTCGCGTTTAAATACGTTTCGAGCTCTACAGTCGCGCTACAAGAACTTATTTTAGATCCTGAGGTGCACTCTACCGCTCGCATGGCACCTTTGTAGATCCAAGGGTGCGAGAGAGTCAAGCGGTAGAGTGCGCCGTACTAACACCTCTGTACAACCATTGCAGAGACATTGTAGATCCTTAGGCCGTATTGCGTGGGCTTTTTTCGGGGTACAGCGGCGCCGCGGCGCTATAGCCGTTTGTACAACTACTGTAGAACTTATCTTTAGAGGCTATGCCGTTAATAAAAACCTCTACCCGGCCGCTGTACGGCTTGTTGTAGACCTTGTGTGCTAGTTGGGTACTCACAGAAGATAACAAAAATACGCGAAAAACGCGACGTCCTTTATTTAGGTCAGTTAAAATTAATATCCAACCACTAAGAGGAAACGGAAAGAAAAGGAAAAAAATACGTTAGTCGAACATTCATTTCCCACTATGATAAGGGGGAAACTAATATATGCGTGAATAAAAACGTGGAGTTCCATGAAAAACTGAGCACGTATTACCGAGTGCAATATTTACAAACTTGGACCTATTTCAGGACGCATTGAGTACATTTTTTATTACTCTTTCTGTACTTTTTATAGCCTGTGAATGACTTGTAGCATCTGTGGTGGATTTCAATTTCCTTTACTTACACGACTTCCGTTACTTAAGCTATGTATCGGTGATAAAAAATTTACAACTCTTTTATTTTTCAGTTGACGTTTGAAACGAGAATAGCTTTAATGCTTTTCTTACAAGTACGCGTGGATTTTTTCAAATGTTACTTACGTTACTGTTATTTATATCTTGCCTTTATTGACTCTGTGATCAATCCTTCTGAAGATCTACATAATTTATTCTAGCTATAAACAGGTTAATTAAGTTACTTCAAGTTTAAACAGAAAAAGTAATTAATAAAAATAAGCAGACAATATTAAAAATTATGATTAATAAAAAAATGGGCGCCAGTCTGCTAATAAAAATATAAACTAATAGGTCTGTAGATTAAACTAATTCGAATGCAATAAAAAATATAACACGTTCATTAAAAAAAGTACTTGGAGAAATTAATTCTTGTATCTTGTTGACAAAGTCATTCGGTCCCCAAATGTGCGCTGGCGCAGACATCAACAGAACATTCGTTTGAAACATGTGGCACCAATTAAAGTTCTTTTACAGAGAGGATAATAAAGATAAGATTTGAATAATGATCTGTGGAGAAACGCTTTACGAATGACTGCCACTTGTACAAGTGACAAACTTAAAATAAATGTGTAATACACACATTAAAATTCAAATATAAGTACCATAAGTAAGTGTTTCCCTGCGAGGTAGACAAAGGCGAACTTCCACACACCCACATTTGGCCAATGACAGTTTTAGGTCTTAACTTGATAAATGGCGGGCCTATCGCTGTTTATCATAATCACAGCTCTAATCTTGCATTCAGGATATTCTAATACAAAACTGTAATTTAACGCTGTCAGATATTATGGAGATCGGACCTTAGAAATAGTGTTTTGGTAGTCCGATATCTACGTAAGTTCCATTCATTTTGAACATTTTATATGACTGAAGCCAGAAAGGTTTTCGAGTTGAAGTAGTTTCACGAATTGAGTAGTCCAACAGCACTGGATCGCTGAAACTAGGTAAGTGCCTCAATCGATAAATGGTACGCCGATTGAAATCGAAATTGCTTGACTAGGGCAGTAGGAGGCTTCACTATACAAGTATTCCAAAAGCACTCCTATTGTACTGAACAACAGAAAAAATACTCCAATCTGCGCGGATATTTTGGGAATCCTTTTGTACCTGTCTGGTTTTGCCAGATACCTAGAAAAATAGAGGTTTTAAATTTCGTTTGTGACCTACATTCGTACTTGAAAATAATTGACAGAAAAATTGACGGCACAAAGATTTCACACGAGTATTATTTTAAGAATATAACTTGACTGTGTGATTGACACTGAGTATCTACATGCTCGCTTAAGGCTCCATAAAACGAGATAAGATTTAAATCGTATAGATACGTACGCGTAATTATTCACAATTATGTACGTTGTAAATTCACATTATAAGTCTCGAAGCAGTAGTTATACAACTAAACTTATGGCAACAAACAAGATTATGAAGTTTCGCTTACAGATTAAATGTTACGAGAAACATGGTTATAGAATTTATTGAAGTACTTTTCAGACATCAATGTGAGATATTTTACAGTCTAACACCAATATTTCGAATTGCTCAAGGACATAATCGTAGCGCAGCAATAGCCAGCTGCAATAACTAATAAAGTACAATATTCATAATAATAAAATACAGTAATCTGTAAGGTAAATAAAAATTATTGCCGTAAGCGCTGAGTTCCTATGCTTTGAATGTCACTGTAATTCTTTTAAATTACAAGCGAGTATTAAGGCAGGAAACTGCAATAATGATTTTGCATAAGCGAGTGCTCGACGGGTTCAATTAAAATTGTAATTAATTGCTTTGCTCAGAGCACTGACAGGTTCACGGTGAACATCATTCACTTTTATATTTATGCGAATCCACTTGGCAGGTGAGGAACGATGCTCATCTTTTTCTAATACTCGTCCACCTTATTCACATCACCTCGACTAGTATGAATAATAAAGTGAATAATTTTACTGCTTAGTATTTTAGATTTACTTCGTTATTTAGAATTAATGTTTTGGGCTTTAGATGGCTTAGATTATTTTGTAGAACCTTGCCAACTCTTTGACATAAATACTTTGCAGGGAAACATTTGTAACAACATCGTTTAACATTCAAGAAATTATGTTCGTGATTTCCAACATCGCCCTAAACTCGCACACTTAGCAAATAAAGCAAAAGTATTCTCAATATGTAAATAACTTGTATATCTAAACGCGTAATGTGTGTCAAACTTGTCAAAGCCATAAATACTTCGTATAATATCTTGACATAACTGTGATTGGTTAATCGCTGGGATATTCAGCAAATGTATGAAGATAACTCCGTAAGTTAGCTACTTATCGAACTCGTGTGGAACTTGAGCGAATTTATCTTACTTTGGCATAGGCATGTAAACGACATTAAATATACGTTGGCTTCGATGTACTCGGGAACTTTGCCAGACCTTGAAGACTGAAAACTTAATATTTTGTTTTTCTTTTTGATAAAATATCAAATATTCAAATAATAAAAGTCTAAGTAAAATGTAAATATGGTAACGAAGAAAGAATACTGAAGTATGCTTAAATTTAAAATACTTGAGTGTCCAATAATAAGTCGTCGTGTTATACAACAGACAAGCGTGGTTACCAATGTTTATTTTGCTGCCATTTTTAAATATGTAGGTACGTGTGTACACAATTTTAATTATCTAAAGATATGTTCTTTTTTGACCTTTACGAGGTAGTCTGAAAAACGTTTGCCTAACAATAAATGTTAGCCGTATATCACGGAACCAATACTTTGTACCTAAATGGTTACTGATTGTTAAAAAAACATTGAAAAGGCGCAGTTTGGTTCGGGTTCTGGTATTTTTTGCTGAAAACCATTGGATATTAGGACTTTTGAGGGCCTTAAAAACATTTTTAATGTCTAAATCTGACTGATTGTAGAGAGGAGAATGACTGGTTATTTTGAAGGACTCTTATGTACATGTTACAAGCATCTCTATTGAGAGGTCCTTGTTTGATTCCCAGGTAGAGTTGTGTTATTGCAATTTACAAGGAGTTTGGTTGTCAGACTTTCTAAAGTTAATCATTGATTTCGCCATGTAAAAAAAATATATATGAAAAAAAGTCTAATATCAAAAACGTACCTATATGCAAAACATCCTACCTCCTTTATATTTTTTTTTTTTTTTTTTTCGTTTTAACTATTCTCCTATAAAAATAGACTTAATGTGTGAGTTGTTTTACAAACGTAAAACTCTAATTTTGTCTACTAAAAACAAGAAAATTGCACAACTAATTACAAACAATAACGTAGAATAGATCTGCAAGCAAAAGCCGGTAACAAAACTGCGGAAGCTGTAACAGTCAGCTGTAAGGAACTGGTTGGCATCGCAGTCGAGTGATTTAGATGAACCGAGCTAACCTTTGAGCTAACTTGTTTGCCATGTGACCTTTAAAACTGGAGCCTTCTATGTATATCAAATAAAGCTGTTTACTTTAACTAGGGCTGTTGAAGCCAAACATAAATAAAATGTTGAATGGATCTGGATCTAATTTAATGCAGGTTTTCAGGAATTTGGATTTATTTCCAGGTAAAAAGTACCTACTGTTACTGCAATTTATAAGGAGTTTGATAATAAGACATTCGAAAGTTAATTATTGATTTTCCGGCTGTGATTTCAAGGTATTTGACAGTCGTAATACAAGTAATCAGGAATTTAATGTCAGCCAACTACATTCTACAAATTAGACTCAACTGTGTAATGATTAAAATGCAATCACTGCACTAGAATGAACAAAAGCAGTATTTACTTAGAATTTTTGGAAAATAAATAAAGCTAAACGGTGTACCCATTAAAATATAGATTGTAAAGTATTTCTGGCACCATGACAGGTTATTTAAACTTTCATAATCCTATTCCAGTCGTGTTGAAAAGTAAAGTGACCTTTAGCAATTTATATGAAATGCATTGCCATCATTTATTATCATTCTGGGTTAAAACTGCACCATATTTCACTGGGGTTTTGTCCTACTTTTGGTAACTGTTCTGGTTTTTAACCAACTTCCATTTTATGAGACTGGGCGAAATCACATTTTTTAAAAGAGTTTTAGGTTGGCTTAAAGTCTTTCATGAAATAGGCTTAAGGTATTTCTTCATAGTTGTTAAATATTTCATATTAAATAGTAGACAATAATTGTCTAATTCATGGAGTTATGGAATTTAGCACCGTTCATAATTAGGTGTGGGTTTATAATTTAAAACGAAGTTTAGTAGCAAAACTTTCAATTGATTGACCGAATAGGGATAATAAACAGTCTAAAACTAGCCGTTTGTTATACTATAGGGAACTTATTTAATTGGTTACCCCTTTGCAATCTTATTTGTATGCGTAAGGGACACCCAATTAACGCTGGTGTCTTTACATATCCTGACAATAAATTAAGCCAGTCTCTACAGTCGACATTTAGAATTCCTACAAAAGAATTTAGGTCATCTTGAACAGAATAATAGAAGCAATTTTAGATTGTAGGGACTTGTACCGCTCACCCTTTTGACCCGCCTTAAATAGATACTCTATACCTATCTAAACATAGAAGGAAAATCTCTTACAAAGAATATGTTACCCACATAAGTATGAAAAGACTTTGTATCGTTCACAATAGGTCGGGATTGATCGGCTCCCTGCGGACGAGCATTTTATCAGCCCGTGGCAGTTGAGGGGCATCCGTTGTCCCGCGTTCACATAAATAGGACTTCAGAGGTTCCGAGGATTAACCTGGGAAGGTACTAATAGCTTCGGCCTATCAGAGAAAATATTTTTGGACCTTTGTTAAGGTTTATCTCTTCTTCAAGTCACCATTATTTGTGATGCTCGACGAAGCGCTAAATAAGGTAGCATAGATTTATGGCAGTATATCTCAATTTAGATTTTGTATTTTACCGAAGCATCCTATTTTCTGTTTTGCAATTGCAATATTTGCCAGGGAAATCGCGGAAGTCATTAACCATTATTCTCCTAGCTATTTCCTCAGTTTTGTTGCAAACAAAATCATATTAGCAATGAAAATATCTTTATGAAAAAATAATATCGGAACTTGATGTATTAATGCTGCGTTCATGTTTTGCAATTTTAATAAATACGAGGCTTTTCATGCATCAAGATTTTCGGGGCCTCGAACACGTAATTTCTTCAGGTGTAGCATAAGCCCACATGGGGTTGTAACCACCAGACGAACCATCCATCTGTTTCCCAGTCTGTAACATAAAACAACAAAATTACAACTTATACAGACAAGAGCCAAAAAATATCAACAAGAAACCAATATCATTCCAGCTGAGTAGCTACTAAAGGAAAAATCTCAAGAAAGAAAAGACGAGCGTTACTAAAACTGTTCAGTAATTCGGCAACACTGTTCAATAAGACGCTGACATCACACAATAGATGTACCATCAATTTTGTTCAGTAAATCGTTCAATCTTGTATAAAATTCATGGGGTGTAGCAGCGAGGAGAATGATAAATAAGGCGGAGGCTCGGCCGAATATTCTCATTTAATACGTGACTTGTTTAGAGAAAACATCCCTTAGATATGAGTATCGCGATGGATGGTAATGCTGGAATGTTATCTTTCACACGTTGTTATCAGTTGTGTGGCTCTGAGGTTTTAAAATGGCGGTAGCGGGGAACGTGACCTCTTTTAAAAGAAGTTTAGTGCTGTCTGGCTTCAATTCTTTTTTTTTTAATGCATGATAGAGTGTTCTTAATACAAATATCACGATCGCGTTTGCTGCTGGCTTGGCCGCACACAGCTCGACACTATTCCTATTTTAAAAATTCAAAAGAAAAACAGCAAACGGACGTCACTCCTTGCTTGACCAGCTTTGGCAAGAGGATTTTGGTCCTGAAATTCTCAGTCAAGGTTTAGCTGCGCCAAATGGGTCAAACAGTCATGAAAGAAAGTCTGAATACGTTTTTTCTCTAGAACTTTCAGCCATGATTTTTTTCAATAAATTACTTGAACACGGGTTATTTTTGACCTCCATTCGCCGTACTTCAACGATATTGTTTGTGTCGAAAAGTTGTTATTGAAACAACCTTATAAGATTTTGCTTCTTACATAAAATTTTGTTATTGTGAACAAAATATAAGAGCCCAACTAACGCTAGAATACAAACTGAAGTGAAAACTTGGAACATGATTTTCTATATATGATGCATGTTCCTTATAGTCAAGAATACACAATAGTACGGAATGGTTCATTGCTTCGACAACAATGTTGAAATACTATACAACTACGGTATATTCGAAGAATCCAGAACCGTGTGTTGTGGAACACTAGCGACCCACCCCTGCTTCATGTGGTTTTCACCTATTGATATACTATCAAGATTTTTGTATTCATCATCATCTACCAAGCCTTTTCCCCTTTTCTATGTTGAGGTCGGTGATGATGATGAAGCTATCAAGATGTCTGCATTAATTATAAAAATATTACACAATTTTTTTCCATGCTTAGTAAGTAGGCTTGCGTTTGACCACGACTCGCATAAACATAAACCTTTCTGAATAACTTCGCTATAAAAGTAATGTTGAAAACCGCGAATTTGACGAGCAGAAAGTGTTGAGTATGAATTTGGATGGGTCATAAGAGCAGAGGAAGACCAAAAAACGATGGATGGACTGTGCAGAAAAAGAGGTGTCTGACGAGTATTAGAGAAGTGTGGAAGAAAAAGACCGTGCACCTTTTATCGACGTTTTTTATGTACCTTTCTAGGCCTATGTGAAATAAAACATTTTATTTTGATGAAGACAGGCTATCACGATCAGAACACATTATAAAACATATGAATACGGGTACAATTTAGATACGGACCTACCTATGTTAGGTACTCTCTCTGTAAAGAAAAGGTTTCGTAGAGAGCCAGGGATTTATTTATTTAGGTGAGTGGTTCTAAAAAGGAAACTTAGTTGACTTGGGCAATATCAAAAGACAATTCTAAGAGACGATGCTGGAAATGACAATTGTCTTTTTAACTTTCACGATTTATTGTGGCATCTTGTGATATAGGTCACATAGTCACATATGCTTGGTTTGTCTGAGAATAGTTAGCTAGATTTGCAGTCTGACCTAAGGGTCTAGCTAAATGGGCTGCGGGACTGTTCGAAAGAGATACCGCGGAAGGTCCCTGGAACACAAAGGGCTAAGAAGGAATTTAATCAGTAAAAGTCTGACACTTCCTCCGCTCCGCCTAGAGCGGGAGGGGTCATTTGATGATTTCCCATCCGAAAAAAAGGGTCTAGATAGATGGAATAGTCAAAAAGTACGTAAGTTACTTAAATAACCTTTTATGTCTATACTACTCGTACTTAAAATCGTCGTAGAAAACGATTTTACGACGTTGTAGATACAAAAGGCTTTGAAATGGACTCTTCACTTCTGATTGGTCCCAAATTATCATCCGCTTATCATTATTGTACCTACATATCGCCAAATGGTTTTTGTATTATTTTTTATTATGAGCCTGATGTGTCCCACCGCGGGGCAATGCCCCCCCTTCCCTCGTGTTTGACTATTTGGGCCCAAACCTTTTGGTAGGAGTCCTGCTCGTCACGCTATCTCTTTCTGGACTTACCTCGTTGCCGGGTTCTGTTGTTCGGAACCCAATCTGTTGCCATTGTGGCCCAATTTTGATGCGACACACGGCAGATGTGGCCTGCCCTGTTCCATTTTAATTTGGCGGCTGTGTTGCAAACGTCCGCGATTTGGGTCTTGGATCGAAGTTTACTGTTCCTTATTAATTCAAGTCAGCAAGTTTGACTCGTACTAGTATACTTTATCACCTTAATTAAATTTTGAATCGATTAATTTTCATTTAGCTGCTAATAGAGAAGGGAAATTAGGAATATCATCAGCCAAATGATTAAAGCTGTAACAATTCATCAAACAAAAAGCATCCTCAATAATACCCACATTAATTACACGTTTCTT
Organism: Xestia ashworthii; assembly: GCA_950022955.1. Classification (NCBI taxonomy): domain Eukaryota; kingdom Metazoa; phylum Arthropoda; class Insecta; order Lepidoptera; family Noctuidae; genus Xestia; species Xestia ashworthii. The sequence continues at coordinate 13,547,294 of OX465561.1, forward strand.
TCGTTTCTGTGGCCAATACGTTCGTCACGGCGCCTGTTGGCATAGTGCCTCGAACGATACCGGAATCCCGGGTAACATCCGGTTCCTGAAAATGGCTGACAGTGCAAACGGTTCACTTTTATTGTTTTCGTCTCAACAAAAAGGTCCGATGCGGTGATTAAGAAATAAGTCGTATTTGTGTAAGGTTTTTGAATTAAGTAGCTAGTTAGGTTTAATTATTAAATTAGTTAGGGAATTTTTCAACTAGTTCTAAGTACAGATCTGACTCGTATTAGAATTACACTTATGATCTTCAGGGACATCGCAAATGGGAATCATTATCTCTTTGACCGCCAGATCATTGACACTCGCGCGTGCCTTTCACGCTAAGCCTCAATTTCATCTACCATTTTGTCACATATTTGTGTCGTCTGGCGTACAGGGCACGCGCTTGTTTGTCATGTATATGTGACAATGGCGATCAAAAAGTTAAAAAGTAAAAGATCGAGAAAATCTCGTCATTTTTAATCGCAAAAAATCTTCGTGAATTCACAAACAAAACTAGATAAGTACAAGCAATTACTTTGGACAAACTATTAACAAACATTTAAATATTTACATCGAACTTAACTCTCAGAATATTAGCCACAGTTCCCAATCGGTAGTCGATATGGACGAAGCAAAGTTGCGCTTAATTAGTTGCCTTAAGAAAAACAAAAAACTGTTAGTCTAGTCGACTCGACTGTAACTACTGAGCATGACATCTTTAGTTCGACTCTCAGTTCAAGCAAAGTGTCTTTAGATTTACCAGAGACTCTGGTTGATGGCAATGAGCTGGCCCTTACATACCTGCCTTACATGGAACTCAAGTCAGAGGCCTATAATATAAAAACTCTGACACTGGGTAAGGCACTAACCATACGATAAAGAAGAAAAATGGAACTTAAACATAACTGGAAAGAGAGTCTACAATAGATAGACCTATATGTAACGTTACGCAGGTAGCAGGGATAATGAGATAGGTACTATAATCAAGTATGCACACAAACGAATAATCCCATCATACATCCGTGCCAACAAACCCGACATAATAGAAACGCAAATAAAATAAATAGACCTATTATGAAACGCAAACAGAGGAGCATAATAGAAAATTAACATGCTACACTGAAAACAAATCAAGAAATATATTCGTGTACAAATTAGTTTTAGAATAGACTCAATTTCAAACTGTTAACGCAAACAGGGCATTAAATTGAAACAAAACACTATCACACCCATCCATGTTGGGGCGACCCTAGATTGTGTGGGAGCGCACACACATGGCGACTGAGACGCGCGATTTTATAATGCGATTGTTTAGCGTGTATCAATGTATAGTGCATTCATTAGTTATATTGTTAGTGTGTGAAAGCAGCAATAGAAAAACGGAGTTTTAAGCTGTCACGGTTCACAACTTAACTTAAAATGTCATTTACTGGATATCTTCCGTGATTGGTATTTATATTGAGCTCCCGATATTTAAACACTGTCAGCGTCACAATATCAACAGCGTCGAAATATCGGGAAATCAATATCATAACAATCACGGTTATTATCGTGAAGTGACATTTTAAGTTTAGTAGAAAAGGGCCATTGCAGTACCCTTCTTGGTAGGAGTGAATAAGCTCAGTTTTTCCAGGTCTGAAATTGGTTTTAACTTTTTTTTTTCAACTCGTTATCCAGAGTAACGATAGGTACCTGTGCCACACACACTCGACAAGTGCCAAGTAAGTCTTTTTTTGAGGAAATGGCAAGCCACCATTTACTTACTATAAAGTACATTCTGCTGCTTCCAAATGTGCTTGCTTGAATGATTTCAACATGCTAATAAAAAGAAAAGACTGGTTGTTCTTAGTGTATCATACTCATAGGAATATTATACGAGTACACACGTCATAATCTCTATACACAACCGACCTAGATTATTAATTAGTTCACGGATCCTGTCAAATTATCCCCGGCAAATTGAATAATGTAAAAACATTGTTGATCACCTAAATATTTCTTGTATCTAAATAGATACTGCAAAGTTCACGTATGTAAAAATCAACTCATACCTACTACGCAAAGTATTCAGGAGTTGTATATTTGTACAGCACCGGTATTTATTTAGTTACAAAACTAAATGTAGATTGCCAATAGTTAATCCCGAGGTGTGGGACCCCCTCAGCTGCGTAAACAACTAAACTACCTACCTTGTTCAGTCCTTAGGACTTACATATATCTCCATAAGATTATCGCGCCCTCAATCGCATCTAATCTAACAGTCTGCCTGCAGCCGTCGTAAGTTCATTCACCCTCAATTCGTCGCACTTTTTTGCCAATAGGAATTAAATCATAAATGTCGGATGGCATTTTTCTTCGGGCTCTGATCATCATTCAACGTCAGGCAGTAATGAGCCAGGACTCGCTTGCGTAGAGACGATATACATAAATCAGGGGAAATTATTCACTCACGCCTCTCAACTTATTTCGATGGATGTTGACGTGTCCTATGTGGTTATTGGATGCAGTGGAGTGGATGCATTTAGCTGTATAGTGCACTAAGCAAGTATTGATCCGGTGTAGCCATTTCTGTTGTTGTTCGAAAACGTATTTGTTTTGCTTTCTTTGTAACACCAATGTTAGTAGTGATGCGACATCTATGAGGTCTTTTTTAATTAAACGACCATATAGAAACACATAATCATTGTTTCGTAATAAACTTGTCATTTTTGATTTACTGTATGAAAATTCAACGCAAAAATTAAATTAAAACTCTCGGCACGTAAGTCCATGTAATTTAATTTAACTCCAATACTGCATAAGGTGGCCAAGAGTTTTTGCAACAGAATAATATGCTAATATAATCAACCGTTTACTCACATGCCCGTTAAACAAGTTCATTGAAGCAGATATTAAAATAATTGCCACAAAAGTATTAAAAATGTAAATAAGCATACAAACCGGTAAGATTATTAAAGTCAGTTACCTTAAACATTGAATTTTAAATATAAAATGATGGTGTTCATACTTTAATTGAATTTAATTCGTACACTAAGAACATAATTACTGCAATTGCTGGGAAAAAATAAAAAGGAACATTAATAAAAATGAGACCATACCGCCGTAACTATGTATAAATATAAACTGACCACCACAACGTGGCCTATTTAAGAAGGATTAAAAAATGTTGACAAGGATCTTAAAACCGCCAAGTTAAAATTGATAAACAGGCTTGAAATTCATAAAATAAATCATAGAAGTTTACCAGGGTTTTAGAATAACAAACATGTCACTAAGCACAGCCACAAATCTCTTAACAAAGCAATCTTTACGACACCGACTGTTCTAAATGTCGCAAGCTCAAAAAATATTGATTAAACTCATAAATAAAATTGATCCGTAAAAACCGTACCCGGTAATTTGGGAACACCGAAAGCGTTCGGGCGAATGGTTTTTTAAAAAGGCGTCGCATTTAAAAATTTTACCTACACCATCTTAATTGTTGGCCGATCGATGGCTAAAGTCGTAGCGATTTTAATCTCGCATCGGACGCGTTATTCTGCAACACTTTTTTTTATTCCTTCAAACTTTATGGCGATAATCAAAGACCTGAACCGAGTTGAAAGTTTTTTTTTGATTTGGGAGGAATCCGTAATGAGTTCTGTTATATTTCGTTAAAAAAGTTTCGGTTAGACTAAAATAATCTGTCTCGGTTATTTTGATATAATTTAGAAAGGGATTGGAGTAATTATTTCGGCGAATAATGCGTAATTTGGAGAAATAATTACTTGGGGTCTCATGTGACGTGTATAAACTGTAATTTATGAGTAAAACCATTTATCTTATTCTCTGTTGGAGCTTATATATCTAGTTTATTGTTTAAACAGAAATACAAAACGAAACATTGAAATGAAAATATACACACTTACAAAACAAAATATTGAATACGTGCACCTAGCACTGTTTTCAAATTACGAGTATTATTAGTTATTTATTTCTATTACACAATCAATTACCTGATAGGTCACGTCAACTATCTTTTTTTCTTACCCTCTCGTGGCATAGATACTGGTATGCTCTAATTTCTATTCATATTGTAAACTTTGGCTAACACCGTTGAATATTGCTGATGCTGTGAAATCAGTAATTCTAGGCAATATAATACCCTTGTGAAAGTATGCCTATCCAAACAATTTCAGAATAAACCATGGATGTAAGCCCGGAGTCGACGCCGCCCGCGGCCGCCCCGCACTGTTATTACACCAGCTCCCGAGGTAAGCCACTTCTGCAATTGATTTTTATCGTGACGACATTATTACTAAACTTACCTGATAAAAACCAAACTCTCAGTCTATAATTATTTTTTATTTATTAACAAAAAATCTATTATCTACTGACTAAACTAATATTTACCAGCAAATCGCTCCGGCCTGAACGAATTCCTTTGTTGGTACAACGATTAGTTTGTTTTTTAGACGATTACGAGCTTTGAGATAACCGTGAAGTGTTGGGACTGTCCTTGTATTTAAGATAGGAAGCAAATAGTAAAGTTTTAAAATATTCATGTCATCTTATATATTATTAGATTCTAAAAGTAACAGAAAAAGAAGTATTTCTTGAGCAGTTTCACATTAGAATTGTGTGTAGGTGCAATGTTGACACCAAATGCTTTGTATACCTACCGTCTCCAAGTGTAAACTATAGTTGCAATATGTGGTGTTAGAAATCGCAACATTTGATAAGTTGTAACACATTCCCCCCCTTATTCAACAGGGTCACAACTCGTAACAAAAAAGGAACATTCTTGATAACAAAACAAGTAAGTTTTGATGAAACCATTTTACGTCTTCAGAGGTCCCGACAACTCTATCTAGTAAAGGTTCTTGCATAATTCAAAGTTCAACCGAAAAACTTGTGTCGAACTGTCGAAGTAGGATAATCTGGTGGATCGGTGGCAGACGAGACCAGACGTTCCACACAGAAATTTATGCGTTAACTTTTGCACATCACTTTTTCTTATCTTCAAGTTTGTTTGAACCAGTAATCTGCGCTCTTTAGTGGCGTTTCAAACCGTTAAATCCTCTTATTTGAATCGAACACCCGTGAATATTCATAGACCGCGTTCACACACGCAGTAACTTCGCTATTGAACTGACGGTATTTATTTTATGATCCAAACTATTGCTTCGGGATGTATTATTCTACGACATAGCCATCTGCTGACATGAAATGAAGAAATGATTGCTCCAAAAATTTTATTGATAAACATACATTACTCACATTCTGGCAAAAGGAAAATTAAGAGGTGTCTTTAGCGAATACTGCCATTACATTTTATGCTTGTAAGTTTATAGTGCACCGTAATTGGTATAAAATATTAACGATATGGCCACTTAATGCCAATACGTATTCATTGGTGATCAGATAAGATTACTTTAGCGTTCCTAGGATGTTCAACAGTAGTATAATTCCAGTTTACAAGCTTGTAGCATGCATGGCTCCGTGGGTGGCGTTTACTCAGTCTGAGGCTTATCGAAGCACGCTCTTTAATGACAGCTATTCGGTAATGGGCTCACGACTAAAGCAAGGATGTACTTTTATGATAATTAGTACGATCCAATATTTATTCGAGCGGCTTTATAGGCTGCCCTTTTATCTTGTTGTTTATTAATATTGCCCCTGCTCCCAATCTGGCTTACTCAATGCTAATTACGATTGCTTCATTTGACTTTAAATTTTTGGTGGTTATTATTACGATTTTTAATCAGAACCTGTTTATAAATGAGCAATTAGTCGTAAATTGAAATACGGAGAGAGTTTTTGTCGGTAATCGCTCAATCTTCTTTTGTTTCTCCGAAAGATAATTGTGTAATGATGTTGGAAGAAGTATATGCGATAATAACGTGAGAAATGGTAACAAAGCTCGGAGCGATACGCTTAGTCTAATGTTTGCCGTAACTACCGAAACATGTTACATCGTTCCGTCATTACTGGTAATCGCGGTAATTTTTCACACATTTTTTCACCACGCAACACTGAACACACTTAGACCGTAATTCATTTCCATCGTGCATCAGAAAAAAATGATTGATGCTACACGAGTAAGTTTTTACTCAAAAATTGCGACATATTCTCAAGTCATTAAATAAAGATCAAACAAAAAAATCAATAATCGAGCCTGTCTCATATAGAAGGAATAAAAAACTGTAATCATGTATAGAGTTTAAAAAATACATTAGCATCTTAATAATCTCGGCTGACATGTAACGGCAAGAAATATAAATGAAGGTGTTTGTTTGGCAATACCTGGCCATTATGTAATCTACTAATAACATTAAAGCTTAGGTATATTAGAGTTGAATTAATCAGAAGCGGTCGTTTTTAATCTTTTATTAGGGGTCCGCACTTTGGTTTTGAAATCGAAATTAAAAATTTATTGTGGTTTGAAGCTAACGATCTTTTGTTATAATATTTTTTTCAATACACTTCCTCAAAAAATGGTTCTTTTCGCACTACGATTAGGTTCAAAATGCAGTGTATTTCACACACGTGCGTTTTTCATGCTTTTTCCACACATGGTGCAGAAAGCAAAATTGCCACAGAGACCTATACTTAGTCCAAACTGGTAAATGCATAATTAATGAAAAACATTTTTTGAATATTCAAATTGCGTTTATAAATTCAATATCATAGATAAACATGATTCTTTAAAACTTATATTTTCTTTCATAAACAAATTTACATTTATTTGTGTTCTAAATTCAAAAATATATAAAAAACTGGCGAAAGCAAACCGCGGAAAAAAAAATCATAGTCTCGTAATAATTCATGACACAAATATTTTACATTCTTTTATTTTATTTCTTCAAAAGTTTATTGAAAAACGTCTTTTGATACACGTAGACATTTGTTATTGCAGTTCTCGGCTCAAAAACACACTGGCCAACGGCTCGTGTGTTAATAACGCCTTGAACTACAGTAACAAACTTTCTCCACTTGTATCAAAATGTACTATATTTTTGGTTGGTGTTGGTGGGCTATGGAGATTCTTGTCCGTTCTTCTCTAAGTAGATTTACGCTTTCGAGTAGGCAACCACAGTACTTTTACAGTTTTTATACTTTGGGACTAGGACTGTGGCTACATTTCATTGTTGTCTTTGTTTCGACAGTTTAAAGGTGCCTGTAATTGGCCTACTTGAAATAAATGCTCTGATTTTGGTTTTACCAATCAGACACTAAAGTAAGGGCACTGAGTGAGGTTATTAAAAAATTGTACCTTGTAGTTCTAAATCTGGCACATAAGTAATAATAAAAGTACCTACAAGCTCTATTCCATTTATATACTTAACAATACTCCAGTTTCCAGAGTCCACTTGATAATTTATTTTACCTACGGAATTATTTCCCTTAAAAGCTTCGCACTTGTCCGGTTTCTTTGTCATTATATTATTTCCTCAACTTTTTTTAAGGTTTTTTAAAAGCCAGTAGGCATTTTGTAACTGGAACAAGTTACAGAAATACCATTTCTGTTATGTCAGATTATCGATAAGTTTTTACCTAATAAAAAATATAGCATCTTACTTAGCTACAAGAAGGTAGGTGTACACTTGTAAAGACAACCTCAAGTCGGCGGTTTTTTTAACACTTTGCCCATGTGCGTTAGCTTAGCGTAGTACGGAGTTTAACAGAATTAGAGTCCAGCTTATACTGGTTCACTACGGCTTTATACACACCGAGAGACATATTTAGAAGGTAATACCTACTCATAAAATGAACAACTTTCACAATGAGACCAACTATGAAGAATTATCAGCTGTTCCTTAAATTTTGCTGTGTTATGTGAGAAAGAAGTTTGAAAGTGGCTGCAGGTAACTGAAAAGTTGTATGAGAATTGGGGGTCGTGGTATGACCCTGTAATGTGGAGGAATGAGATAATATCGTTAGTAAAGTTTTGAGTATGAATCTGGATGGCTTCAAGAGTAGGATGGATAGTGTGAAGAATGTTATGGCAATACAGGAGATGGGGTCAGGGGTCTGGGGAGATGAGTGAGAAGTAATAGAAAAATATAGAAGAAGAAGACTTCGATCTTAAACAAATTGAGATAAGAGATTGATGATGTGTGGATAGACTGTTTGGTTTTCGATAGTAGAGTCGGTCTTACCTTGTAGGTAGGTATAGTTTTCTCGAAAACATCAATTGCAAATTAATTTGCATTGTTTGAAATTGTATGCAGCAAGTACTTGATTATTATTCATTTCAAACATTGAATTTCTATTTTAATTAAAACCTTTGCAAAATTGAAACATTAAGCAAATTGAATCCAGTCGTCCACGAAAGCACTAGAAAGGAAACAATATATGTGTTATAAATCACATGGAAAAAGATAATAAACATTTCATTGTAACCGGCTGACGTTCCAGACATACCGTATTTCATAGAGATTTCATTCGAGCATAAATTTCGTTCACATTGTTCAGTAATTATGCTTAGAAATACATTTGATATTACACTTTCTGTTTGTTCTTCTTTCGCTTAGTTTTGTATCGTAAATCATGTGAGCTAATCTTATATTTAGCGCTCTTCGGAGAAATGTGTTGTGATAAACAGTTCTATGTGCAAACTATGTCGCTATTGTTTTATTACTTATCTTTTCCATTTGTAACTTGGTTCATTCTTCTTTCTAGCTCCTGCCTATTAAGGGTTAGACTTAGTTTCCTATAGTACTCCCACACTTTGACAGTTATATTTTAAGGTCCATGTTCACCGAAGAGATAACAGTCTGATTATCTAAAGACAGCTGTCACTGTGACATGTTCCCATACAAAAATGTAATACAAAAATGTTTTGAACAGCCGTTTTTAGATAATCAGACCGTCATCTTTTTGGTGAACATGGACCTTAGTCCGATATAACAGCGGGCTTATTGTTATCAAACGGGGACAAGTCCAGACTCGTTACTCCCAACTGTTACTTAGAAATTCCTGATTGAAAAACCCAACAACACTTTACCAGACCCTGGGGAATCAAACCCTACCCACACCACCACATGTTCAGTGGTTGCGTTTGCGACCACAAAACTTACCTGGGAGATAAATTTTTTGATAGACTTACGTGAAAGTTTTGAGCATAAGTGTAGATGGCTATAAAAATACCTTCTCTTTCATGTAGATGACTATAAGATCAAAGAAACGATGGATGAACTGCGTGAAAATATTTTGGTAGACCCACGAGATGTCGACTAATACCACAGTGTGGAAGAAGACATGCCACGTTGGCCCTTTATAAATTGAAAGAAGGGCAGGGGAGTGATTTAATTTGCTTTATATCACTAACTAGAACCAAAGTCACCGACGTAGCCCAAAGAATTGCCATACTTAAGTCGCAGTGGGCAGGGCACATTGCTCACAGAACGGATGGCCGATGGGGCCGAAATGTTCTCGACTGGCGACCGCGAACCGGAAGACGATGCGTTGGAAGACTTTCCACTAGGTGTACCGATGACCTAGTGAAGGTTGCGGTAATCCGTTGGATGCGAGTCGCACGGGATCGGTCAATGTGGCGGCACTTGGGGTAGGCCTATGTCCAGTAGTGGACGTCTTTCATCTGAAATGATGATGATATCATTAACTATACTCTTAAAATACCTGACCAAAATTTCAATAACAGTAACTCATTACGGATTAATTCAGTTAAACCACAATTTGTTGCCATTTCCGCTAATACCAAAACAACCGCATTTAATTCAAGAACTGTCTAAATGCTATGGATTTAGCGGTTACTGTTTTCAGTTTAATTTCCAATTGTTTCCATACATATAATGCCAAATAAACACTGTTTGACAATTTGATTATTGGCTTTCCATTGACAACTGAAATTCAGTATAAATCATTAAATATAATTTATAGAATATAATTAATTCAAATGTAATTAAAATATTGACAAGATCGCACCCAATTTCCTATCGATAGCTCGTTGCCTCCGAACACTTCGAACTACATGCTCTATGTGAATGTCACCCATCTCCCAACCGCAAGGATTACACAAATCTGAGCTCACATGTATACTGACTCGTATGTGAAAGTGGTAGGGTTTGTTTTAGCTTGTCGGAAATATAACGGTATTTGCATAAGAGCACCTAGATCGCACTTCCAAGCGGTCAGCTGCGAGCGATAGCTAATTAAGAACCTAACCTCAGAGGCTCGGTGGCCTTAAGGTCCGCTAAATGCGAACTAAGTGAGCTTCTAAGCTTGTCTTCTAAAGCATTAGTGAGGTACTAGGTACTTGGTATTTACATTCGGTACAGACGTGCAATGAAGCGTTTCGACGTTCAACGATAAATTTTGCATGAATTGAATTGCAAATAGTTGTTAAGTTTACAGTTTCGTATTGATATGCAGGGACACTGTTGTGTGTGTTTGAAGATTTATGATTTGATAATTTGTAGGTAGTGCATCTCTGTGGTGTGCTTGTATGGCGGAAATAAATTATAGGTGAGCGGTGATTTGTTACATGAAAAATACTGGCACTGGCTTTCATAAACTCTCTATCGTTGTTTAATTTCGCTGCGAATATTTATTTCCCTGAAAGCTCTTTTGTTGAAACAGCTTCTACATTTTTGTATTCGGAACCGTAAAAGTATAACAATTCATTTTTCTGGTCTATTTATTCAGTCTCGTCTGAGCTAACCTAGTATTTTGACAGATACAGACTAAGTCTACATTAACCTAACATGCACTACTTTCGCGTAATTTTTCAGAAAACGTGACGGATTATCATAAAAGGCGGCGTCTTTTGGCTGGAATTTTGTAAGAATGAACGTTTGAAAGCGTTCTCAAAGAATAGCGTAGCGCATTATTATTCTCAGTATGTACGGAACATCAGAGAATGCGAGTGTGCCTGCGGATCCCTGAAGACGGTTATTACGTTCAAAAACTGTATTATCTTATTTGAAACTCTGCATGAGAGGAAACTAGTGCTCAAGTGGATATAACTTTTCGTTTAACAATAAATTATGTACAACTTTAGTGTATTCATAATGTGTACGGCGTTAAAATACAACCTCTTTACGTAAAAATGTTATGCTCAAAAAATGGCATGGCGCAGACAATTCAATACCAAGTAACTCATAAAAATACGCCTTTGTATGTTGTATTAACTTATTTCTTACTCACTTTTAACAAAGGTAATAAATCGAAAACATGATAAAGTTATTCAATAAAGTTTTATATGTATTTGCTAAAAGTATTACATAAAAGTGTAATATTTCATCGCTTTGTAGAGTTTGATCGTCCAGTCTTTTTATTTCATATTTTCACAGCTAATTTTAGTTTTCTAAGCACGTTTTTCGTGATAACAAAGTCCAATATAGACGGAGATGGGCGCACTGATAGCGATGTACGTTGTACCTATTTATAAATAAAAAAAAACGTTTATTTGATTCCATTTTGAATCAGAGATAAAAATGGATAAAGAATGTGATCCGACTACAAAAGCTCGACTTGATTTTTATTGTGAAAACTTTTTGCAAGTAATATTAAGAATACGTACAGTGTAGTATCAATGAAGTCAACATTTCATAAGAAAACAAACCCAAATACACTTTGCCTGTCTCTGGAACCCAGGACCTCATACTCAACAGATGGTTGAATAAAACAACAGAAAGCTGTATTCCAAATGTCAGTATTTCTGAATAGATCCCGCAATTCTTAGCACAGGAGGAAGCACATCGTACCTTTGTTCGTCAAACAGTACACCAATAAAATACAATATCAAATATTCACAAACAATAATACATTGACATTATATTTTATTACAAAAGGTTTCTCGCCTACACTCAAACGCGACCAAGCTTGTGAGAGAAATGTCTAACAGATGAGTAGGAAATTTTCAAGATACTTTATTACCTCGTAAAACCAACTAGATTATTTATATTGAAGCACTTTTATTACCGATATCTTTTTTCATGGAAGCTAATTATTACCTACTTCCTTCCTCGAATTAATCGCGTTTATAGATTTAACGAAAATAACTTCGGAATTCGCTGCTCGTAAAAAAATGGGGAAGAATTTAATAAGCACGCTTGGGAAAAAGTTGTGACAGAATTGATAATTATTTTAATGGGATTTTTAATTTATGGGGGAAGTTTGATTATTATCTATTGCTTAAAAACAAAACCAGTCCTAAGAAGATAAATGTTGATGACTACAAGTATATCGAATCAGTATCACGAACTATGAACACGTGAAAAAAACATACACGCCAAAATGTCCCTTATGCACCAATAAATCAAAAGAACGACATAAAAAATCCCTCCGGCAAGCCGCAGGAGGAGGTAGATTTCGCAGAAGGTGCTGGAGCGTCCGACTATTGAAAATTTGTATAAAGAGTTGTACTTATGTGTACAATCTACAAAAAAAAATATGATTTCAAAATCGTTGTCCTGTAATGGAAAGTTTACCCTTTTTAAATTCTCTCATAAGAGTTTAGCATGGAAACGCCCTCAAATGTTTAGTTATAATTTTTTATTTCGAAAACTATAAGTTTTATCGCTAAACTTTGAAGGTAACAATTGTAAAGTAAACAATTTGCTTTCAAAAAAAAATATTTGCGACGTTCAATATGTTTACTGTTTCGGAGATATGATTTTTTTTCGCAAAAAATTTGGAATTTTCAACCCCCTCCCCAATTTAGGGGTTGCATTAAAAAAGTTTTAATTTAACGATGTCCGTATTCGTACTCAAAATGATAAAAATGAGAAACGGTTCAAAAATTTTCCATAGGAAAAAAGTTATGGCCAAAAAACTGATTTTAGAAAAACCGCCCCCCCGCCGCCCCCCATAGACGAATTCCGCCCATTCACGAACTTAGCCTAAGTTTTGACGGTTTCGATTTTTTGGCCAAGTTTGAAAGCAATCGGTTCATAATTGCGACCTGTAGAGTGTGGCTAAATTTTGCTTGTCACCCATATACATACGTATTCATATATATCCCCGTAGGTGAGAGACCAATAGGTAGATTTTTTTTTTTTCAAAAAAAGGAAATCTACCTAAAATGACATCCAAGAATTTGTCTATTTTACTCGAGCAAGTTGCGATGGGAAATGGAGACGTTCTGAGAGTTCCCAACACATAGGTTTTATTTTATTGGCAGATGCCTCCGTGTATCATTGAGGTTTACGATGCACAACCCTCTTTATTTCCGAGTGCAGGCTTGCATTTTATTGTAATAAATTCACTGGCTGTTTAGAACAAAGCTTCGACTTTGGAAAAACTATTATGAACTATATTTAATGTTCCGTTCTAGTTTTAATTTCTGGACTTATACATGAGTAACTTTGCTTGGATTGCTGCGTGGTCAAGTCAGACTCAAATAACACTGACATAATAAGTTGCTAGAGTTAGTTACCTTTGGCACCGAATGTTATTGACATCATACTAGCAAAAACCGACCAGTGAAATAACAAGGAAATTACTGTTTAAGTTTCAATTAAGGTGGCAAACAATTGTTTAATGATGAGCATGATTAGATTTGGCGAAAAAAAGAAACAGACAATATACACATTAATGATAATGACGTTGGGCACGCCACGATAGTGGCGGTAAGTCCCCTCTTTAAGGAGTGGCTGGAGAGGCGCCACGGCATCCTCACCTTCCGCCTGACGCAGGTCATCACCGGACACGGATGTTTCGGGAGCTACCTGCACCAAATCGGGCGCGAGGAAACACCCGGGTGTTTCCACTGCGAGGATCGACCGGAGGATACGGTGGAGCACACGGTGGAAGTCTGCCCTGCGTGGGCGGAGCACCGCCGTCGCGTCCGGCCCTGGTTCAATCCATGGTCCGGAGCGAGACGGAATGGGAAGCCGTCACCTCCTTCTGCGAAGCAGTCATGCTAGCGAAGGAGGTGGCGGAACGAGAGAGGCAGGGCCCTCTTTTCCACTGGGCACTCTGGGCACTTGCCCAGGGCCCCGCGACCCAAGCGGCCCTCCAAGTTCCTGTAACTGTCCAAGAAAGAGGCTGTCAAAAGAAAAGAAACTTAACTTATCCCAGGCAGGACCGCAGGATACTAAAATTTTCGAACTCGCTCCGCTCGCGAGTTAGTTATATTTATGTGATGTTTATTAGAGTCGGAGAACTAAAAAAGTTTTTTATATCCTTGCTTTATACTCAAGCGAAAACCAATATTCTTATGCATTGAATTCTTCCCATTTTGACTTAAGGATGTCAGACGTTTGAAACCACGTCTGCAACATTAGTGCCTTGCAATTGTTACACGAATCATCGATTTTGAACCTTTGACGACATGAGAAACAATAAGCACTTGGAAGCCAACATTGTTGAATGTTGAATTACTGCCAAAATACAGCTTTTCTGCATTTTATTTCAAATTATGACTCTCCGCCGCTAAAAAAACACCCGGTATTTTTGACAAGAACATAATTATACGAGGCAAGATGCAAAAAAATCGAGAATTCGCTTCGCTCGTTCTTACATTCTACAAGGGCCCTATTATTCGCAAGTGCTCAGGGCCCCCAAATGGTTAAAGACGGCCCTGGAGAGAGGGAGAGAGCCTCTCTTCCCAGCCGCCACGGGAGACGCACCGGGCGTCGGGGGCCACGTGGTAGCCACCACGTGGCCCCCGACGCCCGGTGCGTCTCGACCGGCCACCGTAGATGCGGGCCTGTGGACGGTTAGCTATGGGCAAGCTAGCCGTCCGTCCGTCTAATGACGACAGGCCGTGTCGACGGCGCGTTCGTGCTCCACGCGCGCCTCAAAGAGATGTCAGCATAAGGGGAGGGGCCCGCAAGGACCGAAGCCTGCCGGGGTTGTGGGCCTGTTCGAAAGAGATACCGCGGCCCCGGAACATAAAGGGCGAGGAAGGAACATGGATGGGTTTTAGTCAGTAAAAGTTTGACACTCCCTCCCGCTCCGCCCAGAGTGGGAGAAGTCATTTGATGATTTCCCACCCGAAACAAAAAAAAAAAAGAAAAGGGTAATGACGTTTCGTAGACATGAATCACTGAATCAGGTACGGGCAAAATCATGATAGCCCTTTCTCAACTATGTTGGGGTTGTTTTGCAATTTTACCGAATGCAGCTGAAGACCAGTCATTTTAGGAGCGACTGCCTACCTGATTTTTTCAACGCAGGTATTGGGTAAAACGGTACCGCTTGATAACTAATAGTGTCGTCAAACATGAACATAAAACTAAAACCAACAATAAAAACATTAGCAACGTCACTGAACACCTCTAAGCAGCAAACATAAGTATCACTAGAGTTAGAAAACAAATTGCTGAGTTTAAGATTGTAGTGAATAATGACTTGTTGGTTGTCTATCGTGTAACACCATCACACTTGCCAGTTTACCTCAGCTGACCTTACACTCGCGTATTCTAAGAGCTTGATAAATAGCTTCATTCATTGTCAGATCTATAAAGTCTTGTATTACTTTGTTGTTTGTGTTTTCTTAGCCCACTACTTGTTTCTGTATTGATATTATTAGTACAGTCGTTGGTTTCATCAATTAGTGAAAGTCTGTTACATTGTTATTGTCTATCAAAAGTTTCACCTTAATTATCATAAACTTACGTTCCAAAACGGGCTGATTATATTCTTGAATTTCTCAGTGTGCCATTAATGATTGATGCCCATTTATTTTGACTTTATCTTATAGCTCGCGTGTTCTTAGTCCTCTCTTTCACATGGTAAATATGTTTCATTAATTATCAGATCAATGACGTATTTATTGCTTTCTATATCTTTGTTCAGTTGTTATAATTCTGGATTGTATGCAATGCATTGCATTGTATTTTATTGCTGCAGGTACTACCCTCAGAGTTTGTATTGGCTAGCTTTATTATTACTTTCAGCCATTTGTGTCCCACTGCTGGCAAAGGCCTCCCTTCTCTCCTGTTGCTGGTGCTGTTATACGCAAATTCTTCTGGAACGAGCCAAGTTCGTCCCACCATCTCCTTCTGGGCCTGCCGCGTTGCCGTTTGCAGCTGTTTGGGACCCATTTTGTGGTAGCTTCAGTTCATAGCTCCTCCGGCATGCGACATTGATGTGGTCAGCTGAGATCTCCATGGTAGCCGTGTGATCTACATCGGCAATTTGAGTTTTGGAACGCAGTATCGAGGCTAGCTTTACTTTACTTATAATTCTTCAATCGGCGCAAGATCATATTCTTCAGAATATTCAGCTATTGTTGTTGGCGTTTCATGAGTTATGGTCGGTTATGGATGGTTGTTATGGTTATGGTTATGGGTGTTGGCGTTCTTATTGTTGTATTGGCAAAAAACCTCTTTTTAATCACATTACATAACAGTATTACTTTTCGTTTGCCAACTTGCATTAATTGCATCAAACTCAATGTGCTACTAGATCAAAATATAAAGTGGTCAAAGCTTGTGTTAACTTATATTTATTTCGTAATGGATAAATCAAATGCTAATTTCATATAATAATATACAGTTATCAACTACTAATCATAGCCCGGATTTGTCACAAATCCCGATATTTGATACGAACTTTATAGAGGCGTTATTAATCCATTAGAACATTTATGTTATTGAATAAATATTTCGCAATTCTAAGTAGGTAGTCAATTACATTGATTAGCATTAATAGCTTTAAGAAAATAACTGGTGTTAATTTAGTGAAAGCTGCAATACTACCAGTAAAAGGCTAAGTTTATGAGCAAAATAATACTCAACAGACTAGGATAGAAATAATTAAGATGAAAGTAAGGTAATGGTCATTAAATAAATATTAAGCAACTTTAAAATAGTCAGTCCGGGGCAGTGGTCCAACTGCTCTGTCCAACTAGTTGGACCATGTTTCACGCCAGCGCTTCTTGGACCTGCCGAAGTGACGACGCTTCTCTTTAGGAGATCACTGTGTGAAGTTTCTGACCCATCTATAATTTCGAAACAGAAGAAAATAATTCCTATCGATATTAGCCAGCTGAAATGGCACTAGCAACACATCCATAAAGCAAAGGTTCTTCAATAGTTCCCTACTATAGAGCAAAAGGCAAAGCGTGGGTGGCGCTATGTCAGATGTAGAGATGACCTGGTGAGAGCCACAGGGAGGCATTGGTAGCAAGGGGCATAGAGTCGTTTGTTTCAGAAATTCATGCCTAGAGGTGAATGTCACAGTTGACAGGTCGTCAATTCATGATTCATACTGAATGGATATATCAATTGAAACTCAGTATCGAGGACGTTTGGACGTGGTGTTGTGGACACCAGCCATAAAAAAAAACAAATTAACTCGCGAAACTCAAAACATTGACATAGCTAGATTGTTTATTTTTATAAAAGTTGTAAATTCGGGATATTTAAAAAGGTCAAAATAGATTAATAAGGGTAAGAAATACACTTTGATTACCGTCATTGTTTGGCTGATGGTGTTTGGTGTCTATTCATAATAAGACTAGTTTCATCTTCATTATCATTCTTCTGCCCTAAACGTAATTTATTTTGGGTCACCGGGTATGTCTCCTTGTTCCATACTTCTTCATCATCATCATCATCTCTTTTTCGACATCTCATCAGACACTTCCTTTTTAACCATATCATACAATCTATCCATCGTCTAACAAGTCTATGTAGTTTATTGGTATGAAATATCTTTGGGGCTACATGACCATAGCTTTTTAGTAGTCAAGCTTAGTCACCCTGCCTTTGAGCATATTTGACGTCACTTCTTATTTGCTGAAGCCTGAAGCTATAAAACTGTTGATGCAATACCTCTCAAAACCGTGATATACAAGTCTGTATCACTGAAAATGCACCCTAAATGCTGCGCAAAACTGAACTCTAAATACAGCTCACTGTTGCAGTCTGTACCGTACCATAATGCAAAATCGGCATACTATAAATTTGCTCACGAAATAGACGTGCGTGCGGGTTCGCTTGCAGTAATAAATAAATGTTATGTGTACGTATGTGTATCTTTGTTTTAGTCACTTAGGGCTTGGACAGATGATCGACAAGGCCAGGTGTTTCACCAGAGGTAAATAAAATGAAATCGGTCGCTCGGACCGATCTTTAGGTTAAACCGTGCTTGCCTAGGTTGGTTTGTGGATGGGTGACCACCCTTTTTTTTTTTTTTTTAGGATGGGAAATCATCATATGACTTCTCCCACTCTGGGCGGAGCGGGAGGAAGTGTCAGACTCTTACTGACTAAAACCCATACATGTTCCTTCCTCGCCCTTTATGTTCCGGGGCCGCGGTATCTCTTTCGAATAGGCCCGCAACCCCGGCAGGCTTCGGCCCTTGCGGGCCCCTCCCCTTATGCTGACATCTCTTTGAGGCGCGCGTGGAACACGAACGCGCCGTCGACACGGCCTGTCGTCATTAGACGGACGGACGACTAGCTAGCCCATAGCTAACCGTCCACAGGCCCGCATCTACGGTGGCCGGTAGCCACCACGTGGCCCCCGACGCCCGGTGCGTCTCCCGCGGCGGCCGGGAAGAGAGGCTCTCTCCCTCTCTCGTTCCGCCACCTCCTTCGCCAGCATGACTGCTTCGCAGAAGGAGGTGACGGCTTCCCATTCCGTCTCGCTCCGGACCATGGATTGAACCAGGGCCGGACGCGAGAGGTCGCCGCCGACGATCGCCGCTACGAGGACACGGCGGTGCTCCGCCCTCGCAGGGCAGACTTCCACCGTGTGCTCCACCGTGTCCTCCGGTCGATCCTCACAGTGGAAACACCCGGGCGTTTCCTCCCGCCCGATTCGGTGCAGGTACCTCCCGAAACATCCGTGTCCGGTGAGGACGGAAGGTGAGGGCGCCGTGGCGCCTCTCAAGCCACCCCTCAAAGAGGGGACTTACCGCCACTATCGTGGCGTGCCCTGCACGGGGTTGCGACAGTCGCTCTCTCCATGTCGCCATGAGATCGCGCCGGAGGTCTGTCCGCTGAACGGCGATTTGCCGCGGCAGCGGAGTTTCCCCCCGGCGTAGTGCCTCCGCGCGCCATTCGTGTAGGCGCGCGAGGACTATCGCCTCCAGATCCCATGGCGGCAATCCGGCAAGCAGGCCCGCCGCCTCGCGGGCGATAGTGCGGTACCCACGGACCATTTTTACGGCCACCACTTTCTGGGGCGCGTTCAGATAGTGGGCGGCTCGCCGCCTCAAAGAACGCGCCCACACTGGGGCCCCGTAAAGGGCCATGGACCGCACGACCCCCGCGTAGAGCCTGCGGCAGGAGGCGTTTGGCATCCCAAGGTTGGGCAGGAGCCGCCTGAAGGCAGCCCCGGTCCGTTCCAGCCTGGGGGTGACCCTTACAGACCGAGATTTCTCCGTGCCTCGGAAAGCACTTTAAGCTGTTGGCTCGGCTGTCATTTGTCCATCTTTGGCAGTCGTTACAGGTAGTCAGTGGCCCAAAAAGTCTGACAACCAGTCTTACCAAGTAGTATCGTATTACCCAGTATTAACTGGGTTGTGGAGGTTAGATAATTATATAAAATACTGGTATTCAGCTGCATCCGGTTAGACTGGAAGCCGACCCCAAGCCGACCCCAACATAGTTGGGAAAAGGCTGGGCAGATGATGATGACAGTAGTAAATAGCTAAGGTTCATTCGTACGCACCGAAAACCTGAGCGAAACTATGAAAAGAATTCAATATCAAGTCTGAAAATATTACATTTTACTCAGCATTTGAAAACATTTACCAGAAAAGTAAATATATCCGAAACTTACCAGTAAAATCGAATTCAGCTTGTTGGACAAAATGAAGACCCTTAATCATTGACACAACAAATGGTTTTCCGAAAACCGATCGTGTGTCCGTTTCCTTATTTATTTGCACAACATAGTTTCAGTTGTGGTCTCACAAAGCTTTGTCCCGAAAGCCAACCTATTTATCCTTTGTTAAAATAAAACTTTAACCTGTATACAATCGACTTTTTAGAGGTATTATTTATTCGTACGTTTTACTTATTTGCGGTTAAGAGGCTACCTCACGCCAACGACCTTGAGTGAGTGAGAGAAGTCTAGCAATAGCGTATTGTGCGTGAGAGTGGTCAGCGATACACTGCCGCCCGTCGCCGCCCCGAGGAGCCCCGCACCAAGATTATTCGAAAAAACAACCCACCTTGATTTATCAAACACAATATGGATAAAAGCCATATATTAATTTAAAGGGCATTAAATTGTCTTTGAGATGATCTAAGTTTCATGCAAATACGCCTGATAGTTTTTGCGTGATGATCGTTTTTTTGCCGCGTTAGACATTACTTCACAAATTAATTACACTAAGTTGTAAAAATATTTCTTCACATTTTCACATATCAAATTATGAAAGAAATGGTCTAGTATAACATATATTTTTTTCAAAGAAATTAGACTAGAAGTTAAGACGTGATGATCAATTTAAAATCACTAAAAGTCATGTGTCTGCGCCATAAAATGTGTAACATTACGAGTTAAATTAAGAGAACATATATTATTATTTGTGAACTACGCTTTTATATAATGGTAAACAAACAAAAATATGCCTCACGAATAGTTGCTGAACAGTTTTTTGAAATCTACAATACTGAAAGTTAAATATTTTGTTTGTGTCTTTGAATGCACTAAGCTCTGGACCTACCAGTAGATAGCCCGTTTCTTGAGAGTTTACATTACGACCTTCGAGAGCGATGCAAAAATAGAAAAGGCAAATGAAATCGCGGGGCACAGTTAGTTATAAATTCATGGTTTACTTAATGGTTGTTCATTATCACAGATTAACTAACAACAAACCAAAAAGGTAACTGGTAACTAATCCTCATAAACAGAAGGCCCTTACAAAATAAACATAAGCACTTCAAATACACCGCAA
This sequence comes from Xestia ashworthii, assembly GCA_950022955.1. Classification (NCBI taxonomy): domain Eukaryota; kingdom Metazoa; phylum Arthropoda; class Insecta; order Lepidoptera; family Noctuidae; genus Xestia; species Xestia ashworthii. The sequence goes on from OX465561.1 coordinate 13,568,132, forward strand.
ACTAAAGTTTCCCATGAGATTAAAATAATCCGATCCGAAACCACGATGTTACGGAATAATTTCAAAATTTTGTGACCGGAATAACGATTAATTTAAAACAGCGCATTAACTCGCAAAGTTTTTACCACAAAAGTAATGAGAATCGATCGTATCAGCTTAGTTAGCTTATGACCGCGGCTTTGACCGGTTAATTCAGGTTATTTTTAGTTAGCTCTTTTTGTCCCACTCCTGGGAAAAAGCCTCCCCCATTCCTTCCACTTCTCTCAATGGTGTGCTTCTTTCCAACTCACGAGGAAGTCATCCAGGGTGTCCCGCCATCTTCACCTGGGTCTGCTGCAACGACGCTTAGCTGTCGGAAATTATTCTACTGAAATATTTTACCGGAATAAAAAGTATCTTATATCGTAAGTACACACAAATCGTTATCTATCCGAATGCCAAATTTTATCGAACTCCGTTCAGCTGTTAAAGCATAAAGGCATGACAAACAAACTCACATTCACATTCATAATATTCCTCATGATACCGGTGTAATAAAATCCTCTTCATACGATATTCCGTGATACGATTCGATGGAATCGATATTAAGTACATTGTTTTGCAATGAAAATAATTTAAGTTTTGCGAGGCGGGCTCACTGGAATATTATTATGGAACTCCTGACATAAAGTACCATGTAAGATTATAAGGTTTGCGTTCCAAGACCATATTCCTTAGGTATAGAAACCGTTTAATGTCAGTTTTCCTTCCTATAATTGACACTCATTGTTTCCTAGCTACCACGCTTGCTGTATTCTGCTCAGATACAGTACAGTAACAACAAAGTAAGGATGGACAGTATATTCAATACGACAAGGAGATTGTTTTGCTGATCGCGTGTGGTCTTTGTACATAGGGTGACTGGTAATTGGTGTCATAAAAATGTACTGAACAGCAGATTTTTTTTCGCGATTTCAGGTTTGGTCCTAAGTAAAAGTTGTATATTATCATGAGTACAATCACGTATTTAAGTATCGTACACTAATTACCAGTCACCCTATATAATAAGTCTTACACAAAAATATCTTCAGGACTACATTATCACCATAGTTTTCTGAGTCATCCTGTCTTTGAGTTTAAATTCTATGAGTCAAATACAAGATGATCAATCAGTAGCCAGCCATCTTTATGAACAGTTATATGAGTAGCTATGAGCGGCTTTTAAGCATGTACCGTCTGTTAAGAAAGTCAATCAATAAATGAAATGGCATTTTCTTTGCGTGAATATTAAATAGACAATAATTATCTGTTAAATAATGGCGTTTTCTCTATTTAATCATAACTAACTATGTTGCAAAAAAAAAAGTTGGTAGTAACTGCTTTCGTTTATAACATAAATATCTTGCTTCATTGTTTTTGATACTGACTCTACATTATAAACTTTTGTAAGGTATTTAGTCACTAGATCGAATCAGGAAATTATAAATAGGAGTAGAAATGTAATTTATCTGTTTGTATTTTTATCGGATCGGTGCGGAAACGGCTTTAGCCGTGCAATTGATCACGGTTCCTTACACCTGATTAAATACTTAGATATTTGCCGTATCTACTGCAAAGGAAATGAATGAAACATTCATTAATATTAAGTATTTACAATTTTAAACTTGCTCAAAGAAGGTGTACTTAGTTGGAATAAAAATGTTAGGGTTGAAGAAAGATGGAATAAAACTAAGGGTTTCCAAAATGAATGAGACAGCAAAACAATAATTTTGTTAAAATGGGAATGCAAAAGTTTAATTTTTGTCACATTTTGGAAAATTTCTAAGTGAAGTAAAAACTTGTAATATTCAAAATAAATAAAATATGTATCTACATTTATTCAATTAAGTCAAAATAGTATTATTCGTAGCTAAGATATTGAGGACTGTCCATAAAGAAATCAATAAAATCACACAACATGACAAGTATATCGCAGCAGGATAATAACAGTAAACTCAATAATACGAGAAAACTTAACGTCATGAATTTTATGAAAATAACAGAGGGCCTGTACCACCATCTCTATTGGCACTACGTATTACTTGATAGCGTGAAAACGAAACGCGACACAAAAAAGAAACGAGTTGGTGATTCAGGGCACCTGGCTCCGTCTCTTGTCCATATTGAAAAAAGATTAAAATCGTCTATACTAATAATAAAGATCTGACAACCAACCCACCAACACACAATTCAACAATTGATCTGATCGAGCTAGAATAAATCAGATCTATACTTAAAAAATAGCTTGTCTTGACTGACTTCTTCTTCGTCGTGTCGATGATTCTTTTTTTTATTATAAGCAAATTGGTTTTGGCTAGAACTCTGTCACCTCGACGGAGTTGGTGGTGGCTTTGGACAGAACCGTCAAAGTGCAGGTGGAACTATAAATAGAGCAGGACAGGAGGTGAGCCATAGTTACTTACAGTCAACGCACAGGTCAAACCACTCTGGACACACTAGACTAAAATTTGACAAGCAGATAGTTATTAGAACGTAGGCATCCGCTATTATAGGATTTTGGGATATTCAACGCCTAAGTGGGTGAAATCGGGGTCGAAAGTTGATCTAAAAATCCGCCAATGGGCAAAGCTGGCACGGGTGGGTGCTATTAAATGATGGTAGGCCCCTTGGGAGGCCATATAAATTACTTGCATATGCTATACGGTCATGTTTAGTAGCCGAACGGTAAGTGCTGAAGGGTATTATTACATATCTTTTCTGGACATAAAATTCCAATTGATATATTTATTACCTAGTCCTACTCTATAAATTGTTTTATATTTTTGCAGTTTCTCAGTAATTTTTCAATTTAAAAAAATAGTTAAGTAATATTCCATGTTTAACATTTTATGGCTCTATGGGAGTTTTTGCAATTAAAATTATAACGACTAAGTTTTCATAAATTACCATAGGATAAGAATTTATTAACGATACATCAAAAGATATGAGAAAAAAAAATGAATGAAGAATACTGTGCGACATTAATTAATTTAATGAGCTTGTGTAATTTTAAATCCGCTAGGCAAGTTAATGGGTATTTTGCACAGTTTTTGCTCTTACAAATTTAAATTACTGTCCTGTGTTGGTTGCGCATCCAATTTAATATTACCTACATTGATGGGAATATTTTGTGTCTTTCAGGTGTAAATAAAGGCATAAACTTCATAACAAGTATATCTCAAATTTGCACAACGTGGTGACTACACCAGTACACTCGCCCCCGATACAGAAAACCGTTAGCACATGAAGTACAACCTCAGCTCCCAACTAAACTACCAATCAGCAGACTGAATGTGTGGCATTAAACATCCATTCCCGAGCCCATTGCGCAGTTAATTAATAATTATACACAAGAGAACTTTATTATACCGCGCACTAACTTTGCAATTACTAAAACTCAGACAAATATCAACGATAATTTAGCGCTTCGCAATTAAATCGACACTGCGCTCACTGCAGTCTGTAATAAGTGGTCGAGAACGTTCAAGACTATTGTTTATGTAAATAAATCAGAAATCGCTGTCACAAATTACGGAGATTACAGAGTTCGAAGAGCGCATGTGGCCAAAGTGCTGTGAGACAATCCTTAATAGTAGGTCAGGGTGTACCTAGATGTGCCCCGGGCAAACTAGTGCTCTCTAGATTGCTTTCTGTACCTAATGGAGACGCGATCTGTGGCTTATGTGTGGCCGTGGTACGAAAGAGGTCGGTTAGGTATGAAGTATTATTATGTTGAATGTATCCGTCGGTCTGTTTGTTATTAAGTGTTGAGAGATCTGATTTGCTGTGGTTAGAAGTACTGTTTGTTGCTGTTATGCATTCTTAGAGATACAATGTTATTTGTGACATTACATGTTTGTAGGAATGAAATGTGCAGTTGTTACAGTAACTAGTAATTTATTAAAGTAATAACCACACGTTTTACTTTGTTTCTTTGACGATAGTTTGTCTAATACTGTCACGAATATGCATGCACTTGCGTGCAACACTTTAATCTACATTGTAAGATAATGTGCTATTGACTACGATGTCAACAAATAAATCATTTATATTGAAAATCAACCAACATTAATGGTACTTATGTTATTAAATTACTTACTAGGTATTATAAAGTTGTTAGAGCCGTTGATTTTACAAGTTATTTAACTTTAAATTGACTCAAGGTAAACAACTGCCAATCTATATCCTGCTGTGAAATCTCACACCGATTAAAACGAATACAGAATCAATTACTTTGAATTTTATGAATTAAATATAATACGAATGTACATTTAACATTGTGAGCATCGGTTTTCGCATATTACACAGGTCAGTTGAAAATTTGTAATAATTTGTAATTGTAATTGAGACAGGACGACATGGAGCAGAACATAAAATTTTACGACTGTTGTCATTCGTTGCACTTTACGATATGAGCTAAAATATGCTTTCTTACTTTACTAGGAACCCAAGTCTCGTTCACAATGAATTATTTATTTGCCAATTCACATACGAAAATTCATTATGTTCATCCTCTTTGTCTGGGTAACCGGCTGACTGTAAAACTGCATTGAAACTAAGTGAGAAATTGTAAATCTGCAGATACGACTCATAAATACAAGCTAAGCGCTTATTTAACTTCAAAGTCTTGAGACCTATAATTTTTGCAGTTTAATGACTCAATTTATTGCATGTGAACACGTTTGTGCGAGGTGATGAATTCTTTTGAAATGATTTTACATCCACGGAGCTTAATGAATTCATAAATGGTTGCGAATATTTTTAAAAGCACCCAGCGTTTCTACGAAAAATATTTTGTTAAGACAAAAGATCAACTGCCTCCCTACACACAGGCTGATAAGCCACGCTCTCAGATGTCAAATGCAATATTCTAAGAAAGGGTACTCTATTTTTATATTCCCAAAGCTACTCCCGGGCGCACCTAACTAACCGTGGTAGGAGTCGAAGAAGGGGACTCAAAAACTTCACGAACTAAATCTCCGCCCAGTTTAGAAAGATCCATATCATCTCTATCTCCCTCCTGAAACATTTTCATAGCCAATTCAAATATTTACTTTGTCAAAACTTCCGCAGTTCTAGTTTCACTGGTCAGCAACGTAAATATCACTCATATTTTGTGTATACCAAATATTAAAAGCAGGCTCGAAAATTAAACGCCAAGTTTTGATGCAAGCCAAAATTAAAATTTAATTTTGGGAAATCAGATTGAATATCGAAAGCTATAAACATGAATCGTTATTTCATATGAAACACGTCGGCTACCGAAAGCGAAGTGAAATAAAACTGTAGCGATTACGGTAAATGAGGCAAATCGTTGTTTGTTAAGTGGCATAAGCACTCACAGCGCACTTTACTTAAGTTCTATATTCAAATACTTTTATTCCACTCACGGTACGCTAATGCACTTTTTCGTTGAGGTGGCCAGTAATAACGTAGTCCATTAGTTGTTTCGACCCAAGGAGTCCATGCCGCGTTAGTGCTGCGAACACCACTAAATATCGATAATCGATTTCAAGTTCAAACGATAAAAACAATAGTCTCGTAACGTGCTCCAACCGTAGAGGCAGGAGAAGGTTATATCGATAGATCTGATGTACTACCACGGTACGCTATCGACAAACTTAAACCAACAGCATTCGACGTTCATAAACTTTCTCACAACCGATGAAACGCTTGAAAGTAAAATATTGTGACAACAGTGACATAAGTTTAACATTCAATGTAAACATCGACTTCTCGGAATCAAAACCATCGACTGGGTAATAGAGTTTACTGAGTAGAGAGCAAATAAAATAACAAACGGGAGAGTAGTGTAGGTACATTCGCAATGGTACACGAAGACTGGCTCGTTACCAGCGCCGGGTGTTTTATCCATTCTGTTTCTTTCTTTGTACTTTGCTACTTACGTGGGTACTTGTGTTAAGTTTCTTTTCGAATTTTGTTCTATACTTGATACAGCTCTTAAGAGTCTTGAAATTACTGCAACGTTATTTTTAGTTAGTATTTTATGGTGATTCGTAAAATTAAATCGTCTTTTCAAGGTCGATTTTTATTGCTGTCTAGATTGATCGAAGTCTAAAATCCGGCCGTTAATTCACATTTTAAAGACTAAATGGTATCGTCATCCTGTATTAGATTAAAGCGGTCGCTTTGATGTATATATTTTGTATAGTAATTATAGGTGCATGGAATGTAATTTAGTCGTAACTTCTTTTAGCTACCTACTATCGATTTTTTATCAATTACGAATCGTGCATGAAATTTTGACTAGTGTAAGAATTAGATCATCGATTTTGTTATTAACTAAATACCTATGAGTCATACATGTGTCATGAACTCATGAATGTTTAATTAATACACCTGTACGACTTCTTAGTTTGTTTATTCAATTATTGAAAATCCTTAAATTTATCGTAATTTTTCTAAAATTAGAACAAGTTAATATTACACATACTTGCTATAACGATCTGTGGCTTTCGCGGTTTTGGCGTAGCCTCTTACATTCCAACGATCAATCTGTACATTGGCAGCATACCTTGTCATTGCAAATAAACGCCTTGCATACCTGATTCACGACGCAGCATGACAAAGGGTACTCCCGTCATTCAAATCGAACAACATAATCAAACCAAAAACCAGTAGCACTTAACTGACAAACGGACAAAATCATCGCACGTATTTATCAAGAACACATTCGTTCATATTTCAACGTCCTAAATAAAGATATGTAAAAATGTTTATAATGGCTGCGATAAAAACTGCCTAAGCCCTTGTCACGCGTTCAAGTAGCAGCTTCATGATTTATCATTGCCTTCACTAATTTATTCACCGACCACGACTCTTACATTATTTTTATATTACAAGAAACCAACGGGTTAATTTATTACGTTAATTGGTGTTTGTTAAGTCATATAATGTAGGTAAAGTTGACCAGGATATTTTTTTTGTTGGGTGTAATGTTATGTGTATCAAGAGGAAGTGGCCCGTAAATAATTTAAAAAAAAAAACAAAATTCGTCATCATCATCAGCCTATAATGTTCCCACTGCTGGGAAACGGCCTCCTCTCAATAAGAGGGAATGGGCTATCAATCCACCACGAGGGCCCAGTGCGGATTGGTAGATGTCACATGTCCTTGAATTTTTGGTTCTAGGACATGCCGGTTTCCTCACGATTTTCCTTCACCTTTTTGAGAGCTGTGGTGATGAGATAAATTAAACAAAGTAATGCGCCTGTCTGGGTTTGAACACACGACTTACTCACACAACACTCAACTCGATTCTCACCAACCCTCATCCATGCAGTTGCTACCATCTACCTTTATGAAGAACGTTGTTCCACCGAGCCTCACCACCCTACCTTACGTTTGCTGAATCGCGGTCTCCACTCAAGAACAAGTCTATCCCATTAATGGTCAGCGGCAATATTATATGAATAGAAATATTCAATACTAGTTTCTATCATGCAATCATGAATTCATGACATAGAAGGTTCAATTCTGAAGCATTAATAGAAATGGTTATTGTATTAGTTATAAATAGAGTAAGAGGCTATTACGAGTTCTGTTGTAATACAAAGTATTGTCCATTCGAGTCTCAGCCCTACAAAGAATACACGATGGACGCTTTCAGGAAGTGTTACTAAATATTATGATATCGTCACAAACATACTACTTCTTACAAATTAAAAATATAAAAAAAAAACCGACCAAGAGCGTGTCGGGCCACGCTCAGCGTAGGGTTCCGTAGTTTGCCGTCCGTCACAATAAGTGTTCAATCCAATCCGATTTTAATAATTCTTTTTTGTTTGAAAAAAGATACGTTCAGGATAATAAAATATGAAAACGAAGTTAAAAAAAATGCTTGCATATACGATTATACTACCTACAAACTTAGTCCCGCCCCGGCAGTCTCGACAGACATAGCGACAAAATCGTTAACTTTCGGTTGCTAATTACTAACGAATAAATTCGGTTGCAATAAAGATGCTTGCGAATAATGAAAGTCTCTTCATCCTAGACGCGTTTCTCGTAAGCATAATTATTGCAAACGAATTAGAAATTATTTTGTACAACTTTTTGTCTTTTTTGTACAAAAACTGTTGTTTCCATCCAAGTTCAAAATAATTTTCCTAGAAAGTCCTTATAAAGTTCTACTTGTCAGATTTTTTTCATATTTTCTAAACTTATGGTTCAAAAGTTAGAGGGGACACATTGTTTTTTACTTTTGGAGCGATTATTTCCGAAATTATTGACACTATCAAAAATGATTTTAGTAAACCCCTATTCATTTCTTTTAAAAACCTTTCCAACAATATATCACACGCTAGGGCTGAAATTAAAAATCCCAATAAAACATTTTTTTTTCCAATTTTTATTTTACCACTTTGTCGGTGTGATTGACGGTCACAGAGATTAAGCGAGGACGGACAGACGGACGGACAGACAGACATGGCGAAACTATAAGGGTTCCTAGTTGACTACGGAACCCTAAAAAGATGAAAATTACAATGGCAACATATCTTTTTCCTCCTTTTTCTCGAAACAGTTTTTCAGTTAGAAATGGCAATACTTTTGACGGTTCTTACTTCGTTCAAATTCTTGTGTATTGCATTAAAAAAGAATGCATAAATAATTACTTAAACTCAAGCAATTATTTTACTTTATCTTGACTGTAGATACCAGGGTTTATATTGATGGAAACAAGATTTTTTAATAGTCTAAGTTGAATCGGCTACCAAAACTGGACTTAATGGAACCAATGGGATTAGGTGTAAAAGTTATTATAGTTCCATGGAACTACTGGGAGACAGAAAATCCAACAGTCCCATAATGGAACTACCGGGATACGGCAAAACCATTCAGGATCGTTTAAAAAACAAATGAAATAAACACGATATCAGCAAAAAATTTATTCCGTCTGCAACATATTTCTTGGTCGGTCAAGTCAGTAATATCATATATTTGTTTTCCATTTCCCATTCCCGATAGTATAAGTCGTTGGTAAAGATTTTCTACGTCATTGGCTGTGCTGTGACCCTCAGTAATAACATTATTCAGAACAGATAGCTTTCAATGCTACTAGATGGACTCTTTATAGAGAAATATGTGCGGTTCTTATAGGCGCCCCATATCTTCTGTTTTTTTGCTGAGTGATGAAATCGTGTCGGATAGATTTTTGTTGTGTTGTGATTATTTTGTCATTGATTATGGAGATTTTATTGAGGAGCTCGTGGCTAAGTAATAACAGCCGCTCGTGCCTATCTTTAGGTTAAGCCATGCTTGCCTAGGTTGGTCTGCGGATGGGTGACCACCCTTACATACCGAGTTTCCTCCGTGCCTCGGAAAGCACGTTAAGCTGTTGGTCCCGGCTGTCATTTGTCCATCTTTAACAGTCGTTACAAGTAGTCAGTGGCTCAAAAAGTCTGACAATCAGTCTTACCAAGTATTAACTGGGTTGTGGAGGTCAAACAGGCAGTCGCTCCATGTAAAATACTGGTATTCAGCTGCATCCGGTTAAACTGGAAGCTGACCCCAACATGGTTGGGAAAAGGCTAGGCAAATTATGAAATGATGATGGAGATTTTATTACTACGAGATTTACGTAACATAATTCCCGACAGGTTTGGCAGAATGATGGGTACTTAATAGTTCACCCACATTTCGCCAGTTGTGTTCACGTCTCATGCGAGCCTATTGCTATCAACCGGACACAAATCGAGACTCTGTGGCTGCTACTGAGAATTCCTCGAATACACCCAATATCACTTTAAGGGGACTACAGGAGGGTTGCGGGCCTGTTCGTGGGTTGCGGGCCTGTTCGAAAGAGATACCGCGGCCCCGGAACATAAAGAGCGAGGAAGGAACATGGATGGGTTTTAGTCAGTAATCCCTCCCGCTCCGCCCAGAGTGGGAGAAGTTATTTGATGATTTCCCATCATAAAAACAACAATAAAACAAAAAAAAAGGGGACTACAGGAGCTGAATTAGCAACTCTAAGTATTTGTGGTGGTTCAAACTACGTCTGAAAAACTAATCTGCAGCTTGCACTACAAAGTCGTTGTTTGCTACGTCAGTCACCCGAATAGTGTGAAATGAGTGGTTTCGTTCGATTTACAAAAATCTATTGATAGGACTAAAAAAATAAAACACTACGATGATAATATGTTGTTTGAAGAATTATTTGTCGAAAAATCAGAATGATCGCATGTATTTTAGTATGGTTTTTACTCATTTAGAGATAAGTTCGTAATTTTTTTTATCGAGTAAAATTAATTTTTTTTTTCAAAACACTATCATACTAGCATACATCCTGAAGAATTTCATATATTTTTTTGGTTTTGTTTATTGCAGTGAATCAATACTTTCAGGCATTATAAAACTCGCGTTTGGCTCCGGAGTCACCTCAAGCGACCGGAGAATGGAACCCAGGACCTCATGGTCAGCAGTCGTGCTGTGACCACTCGATCAACGATTCCAGATTTATACCCAATTGTATTCAATAGACCCATTCAATATCGATCATAAAGCTTGTTCACCTACCTACAAACCGATAGACATGCCAACTCCCACTCCGGAACAGTTTTACTGTATAAATATTACAAGTACCTTTCGCACTCAATGCGCCTATAAAGGCTTTTCGATTTGACTCAATATTCAGGTATTAGTACTCACTTTACACGGAAACAAAGTGCGGCCATAGTTCTGCCGGCCCACGCCACGTTCTTAACGCCAACGTAAATAGGTAACAATCTTGCCACAAAGTATAGAGTAGACAATACTGAAGTACGATTTAAAATCATGTTTGGACCAACTGGGCTTAGTTTTGCCTCCATCGAGAGGAAGAAGTGAGAGATTTCCGACTGTTCGACGAGATCATTAGGTTCATTTTAAGAATTAGTGTAACTTTTCTTTTGGTTACTTAAATATTGCAGAGGAGCTTGCGGCTTAACAATAACAGCCACTCGGGTCGATCTTTAGGTTGAGCCGTGCTTGCCTAGGTTGGTCTGTAGATGGGTGACCACCCATTACATACCGAGTTTCCTCCGTGCCTCAGTTGGTCCCGGGCTGTCATTTGTCGATCTTTAACAGTCGTTACAGGTAGTCAGTGACCCAAAAGTCTGACAACCAGTCTTAATTACCAAGGGGTATCGTTTAACCAGCACTAAGCGGGGTTGTTGAGGTCAGATAGGCAGTCGCTCCATGTAGAATACTGGTATTCTGCGTCCGGATACACTGGAAGCCGACTCCAACATAGTTGGGAAAAAGCTTGGCAGATGATGACGATATTGCAGAGATTAGTAGCTATAATGTTAATTTATTAGTCTGTAAACATTCCCAACTTCAACTTGAGTATGAAGACATGTGCTGGGTTCGATCCCATGGTCGGGCAAAGCGTTACTGGGATGTAACATCAAACAATTCTCAGTAGCAACCACGAAGTCTGGTTTTGATGGAAATCAGCTCACCGCCCCCTATAACACGGGGCTTAAACATAACTGACGAAATGAGGGCGTATTGTATAGGAATACCAGGGCCCTGTTTAATAAACGTTCATCATCATCATCATAATTTCAGCCGAAAGACCTCAACTGCTGGACAAGTGGACACAGGCCTCCCAAAAGTGTCGCCACATTGACCGATCCTTAGCGACTCGCATCCAACGGATTCAATAAACGTTACAATCCGACAATTTTGAAAATGAGATATTTATGTTTGTAAAGTTGCATGACAAGTGTTGTTTAATTAACCTTACAATAATTGACACCAGTAGAGAGAAAATGTTTATTAAACCAAAATAACTATGTCAAACTTTTCATTTGTTTAGTTTATCACCATGGTTTTGTAAGTTGTAATTTTTATTAAACAGAAACTGTAGATTTAAAACTTGTAAAATACAATTAAAATGAATGTAATGGATTACAGGCGTGATAATCAAAGGAAACATACAAAACAAGTTTGTTTGCACCGCACAACAAGTATCAATCGCTTTCAGGGTTTTTCTATGGAATAACGACATTCAACAGCATTGGCTCAAAAGCCTTTTGGTAGGTTTTGCCAGTTCCAATTGTTTGCGACTGTTGCGTCATCATTATAGCATAATATACTGGTACATAGATTGACACTTTGCCTGGGCCCTTTGTGTACGCACTTTCAACACTATGAAACCAGCCTGAAATAATATTATCGTGATTAAAAGACACTCAGTGTTACACAAGGGTCTCCCTTAACTGCTTGGTCCCATCGCAATAATCACCAACCTTCGTACCGTTGATAATGGCAATAAGAAGTCATTAGCACACAGGTGGATGTGACTGCCCATCCCCCTTCTGTAATCTCTTTGTCACGTCTTACGACACTCATGGGAAGCGATGGGGTGGTCCCATTAGTCAACGGAAATAAGACTGTAATAAAATGATGCGGTAAAGGCGAAATTAATTCGCCACACGCGTTTTTATGGAGATTTTGCCTAATTCTATCGATGTATTCGGAATATTGAAATAGGTACGATAAAAATGCGCGGTGTGTCCGTGGGTTTTAGCTTTATGGTGACATCACATTTGTTGGCAAAAGGGCATAGTATTCCCATATGTGAAACACCTTCATCTAACTGTTCCTATTTATTTCTCATACTGTTTTGTGACCGATGAACTGGTAAAGGTTGCGGGAATCCGATGGATGCGAGTCGCATGGGACTAGTCATTGTGACGACACTTGGGGGGGGCTATGTCCAGCAACGTCTTTCGGCTGAAATGATGATGATAAATGTTTTGTTGATTTTATTAATTTGGTCTAATAAATGCAAACACCGTTTGAACGCGACTTTTAGACTCAAATTCTATAAAAATTTAGATCGCTTTTCAATTATGCAAAACTGTGCTCACAAAGCACTCACTATTACCGCTTTAATGAGATTCATATTACTCTAAACACACGATAAACCACTAACAATGACAGGAAATATAATTTGCAAAATCGTGGGTACATTAGCAATTTAACAAAGCAACACACTGCCCTGCGTGTTCGCATTGTCAATCAATCTGCATAGTGGTAGGTTGTCACGCTAAACACGCACGTGTAGCGACGTAGCCACGTCAACGTCACGGTACGAGCACATGACTCATGTGTAGGGTTGATTTTTGCGTGACAGCTTTCGTTTGATCAAAAGAACAATGCAGCGTTGCAGTTTATCAATGTAAACTGTAGCGACTTTATGGTGGAAGATGCACATATTCATTCCGACAAAATACGAATAGTAATACTAATGAATCCTGGTTTTTTTAATATAAACATAGTTTCAAATTATTTAGAATTTACTGATTTCTTTATTAGTTCTGAATTCATTTATATTCATTGTCAAATAGACTATTTTCTGTTGTCCACGTGGCACGATAAGTCGGCGGTATATTTATAGCTTTTTGTAAAACATAGACTTTAGTATTTAATTAGTCTACCTGCCTACAATGTCAATCAATCTTACAGAAGTTAGTTGTCACGCTTAAAGCGCGCGTATCACGCGACGCGACGCGACGTCACGCTCGGCTCCACATGACGCATGAACTGTTAGCTGTTTAGTTTTATCTGACTTCGTACTTATTTCCCACACATGTTTCTTCGAAATGCACCGAAACACAATCAGCATCAACTTCATGACGTCTATTATCGTAAAGATAAAGTTCGTGCTCTTTGCATGCAACTCATTGCAACGCACAAGTTATGAATTATTTATCGGACAAAAGCAATATATTCTAATTATGTTGTCTTATTTACGACGTCAAACGCACTCATTTATCACATAAATCAGTATTAGGCGCAATGGCTACTGACTCTACCCGGCTATCGTATACCGATAATCGTAAGATAGTTATAAGACGGAGCACTAGTCTGTAAAAAAGTGCTTATTTCACACGCGATGCACGCGAAAAACAAGCAACAGCTTTACAAAATTTTAACCCCCGCGCAGTCACTGGGCGATAACTTGTCACGGCAATGTCACGCTGTCGACGCGCGTGCGACTGTGACACGCAAAATTTAAATCGGATTTATTGGTGTCACAACAAAAGGTATCCACGCGACCGTTGGAGGGTTATATTGTCTTGTCTTTTGTTGTATATTTGAGGGACCGCACAGACCATAGACTGACAAAACTGTCTCGTTGTATTGATGGTGCGAACACGGTTCGATTTCAATTGATATTTTTGCCGATTTAATTGATTGTTAAGTTTTTTATTGTAACCTCAGCGATAAAATGTCATTGTAGAAAATCTGGGGTTGTGCACAGCGTTTACAGCATATTACACAAATGAAGGCGTTAAAGTCAGTCAAGTTTATTTTTTACCCAACTGATTGCAAATCAAAACCCAATTGCCATTGTCTTTATCCATATTTCTGCAAAGCTCGTAGCAAGTACCATCACTATAACATTTAACTGTCATGTCGTCATGACCTAATATTTACTGCGTAATTTCAACAAGATTTTGTTTCCGACGATAGGCTTGTTTCCACCATCAATAAATTGCAAATCTATTTAGTCCGTCAATTAGAGTATTGGAAAATAATGGACACGTATTTTTTGTTTTTGTAAATCAACGAATATTGACAAAGATAAAACGCATCAAAACTCGGAGTGGGGGCTCGTGACGTCACTGTTCGGTATCAACTCACTAAGAATGATACCGAACAGTGACGTATTGGGAATTTTAAAAGCGTCGTATCTTCGTCAATTTTGGTTTATGTGATAAAAGAAAAAATACGGGTCAAATATTTTTTGATAATCTAAGTGACGGACTAATTAGATTTTTTCAGTTAACAAGCCTATTGCCATATTATCCTTTGTACAAACTGCGCACGAGGCAATCTAAACAGAAAATCTAGTCGACGAATATCGTATGAATTGAAAAAGGGATTGGTTATCTTTAAAACAAACAGAGTTGCCAGATATAAAACCAATTTTTGTCCAGAGACTTGGTCCATACCAGACCAGACTAGAAATATACGGTGGAAATTCTGGGGATCCCAGGAGATTGCAACACAGACGGTGCACATCGTATAGGGATGTGTTTTTCAATTTTTCGTTTGTTTTAGTTATTTAGAGAATTTTGTTGTGTTTCACTTTTAAATTATAGGAGAGATTTAATTCAAGATATTTTTGAAAAAATGTCTTACGTAAATTTTCGTAATTTCTGAGTTAAATAATTATTCAATTAAGTCGGTTACAAAGGCTTCCTAGCTAAACTTCACAGATTGTTATAGTTTACTTCAGGCTTTCTTGGAGTTAAAAACGATGTTCTCATTTCTTAGAAAAAGAAGCAAACTTGGGACTATCTGATCCTATTATAATTGTAATCAGGCAAAAAAGGAACAGTTTTAAATTACATAACATATTTACAAAGTAATAGAAGTATTAAACTTCTACCCTTGATCTGTCAAGCCTGGACATTGGACATCCTATAGCGTTCAGCATACAAAAGCCAAGTTTACAATATTGCAAAAAGTTGTTATAATCTACAGATTCGTTTCATTCGGAAGCATTATTATAATAAACTACTTGATGCCTGCGGCTTCGCCCACGGGAGTTCGGTTATTGGCTCTTGGGGTCATACTACCGGCATAAAAGTATCCTATGTGTTAATCCAGGTTATAAACTATCCATGCGCCAAATTTCATCCAAACATGGTTATTGGTTTTTGCGTTTAAGAGTAACAAACATCAAGACTTCCATCCATTCTCACAAACTTTCGCATTTATAATAGGTACTATACATACATATTAGTAGGATATAAATATGTCAGTGAATAGGCCGCTTTAATCCCGCGAAGTATGTCAATCTTAAAATGCTAATGTGATGCTCTAAATTGCTTTTTAACAGAAAATAATCCTGTATTAATGTATACAGTTTTTATAAAGCTTCATTTTTATAGTATTACATTCCTTGCCCATCTGTGTGTTTATATCATAAGGATGCCATTTACCTCCGCGGGTTGAGTATCAAGATAAAACATTGTGTTAAACTGGTACAGATTAAGGTTTGTGTTGATACGAGATATGGCAACGAGGTGCTAAAAGGATACAAAAAAAAAATGTGTAAACTTGTCAGGTGTGAGTCGGATTCGTGGTCGCGCTTGTTTACAGCAATGGTACGAAAACATGCTTCCAACACAGGCATGAACACTTGCTTCCAGAACTGGTGCGAGCACTTGCTTCCAGCTCTGGTGCGAGCACTTGCTTCCAGCTCTGGTGCGAGCACTTGCTTCCAGCACTGGTACGAGTACTTGATTCCAGCACTGGTGCGAGCGTTAGCTTCTAGCACTGGAGCGAGCACAATCTGCCAGCGCATCCTTCCGGTAGATACGAGCAGTGTCTGCCTGTACACGCAAAGCCCGTTCCAGTGTTCGCGTAAGTGATCGCGCTAGTGATCTTGAGTCTTGAATCAAAACAAAATGTTTCATTTTAAGTTTTGACTACAAGACGTATTTGTTGCGAACGTGCACGCTATCGAGTGTCGAACAAACATCTATTTCCAGACAGTTTTCATTCGGTTACAGTATTTTTTTGAATAAAAAGTAACGAATTTACTTGACTGCAATAGACCTGGAAAACCTTCAGAAGGATCTTTCTTCAGAAGGACTTGCAGTTTGTTCATTTTTATTTTATGTTTTTATCTGCATCCCTATCTTTAAAACTCATTAAAACACGTGCATACTTCACGTGTCGTTAAACAGATGAAGTTTTATCGCATCAAGTTCCCATAATACCTACAGGTACTGCATCTATACAGGATGGAATTTTCAGCGAGTCAGTAAGAGGGAACTTAACCGTTGCAACTACACGAAAATGGTCTTACGTCCATGTTTACTGAAAAGATCTGATTATCTAAAAACAGCTGTCACTGTGACATGTTCCCATACAAAAAACAGCTCTTTTTAGATAATCAGAGCGTCATCTTGTTGGTGAACATGGACCTTAGTAGACTATCCATATTTTTTGTGAAATTTTGATCCCAATTCACAGATTTAAAAAAATACAGTTAGCAAGATAATAGCCATTTTACACAATTTATTTTGTTTGATCCCAATAAAAAAAAACTTCTCTTGGACTTCGAATTTCGCTTAGCGGTCGTTTTGAAAATACCACGCGTTGTGGTCGGTTCTTGCGCTCAAAGGCGTCGTCGATATATTTACTACATAATATCCATACTTATGAATGTTTAACTTCGTAAAGTTGAACTCGAAGAATTCATATTACTTTTGCTGTTGAGTTTTACAACTTGCACCAATTTCAATAAGCCCTGATCCTTATTTTTACGACTTAAAATTCTTCATATAAGCTTAGTTTAAACTGATTGCAATATGAAAACTAATTAAACAACCTCATTTCTTTTTTTATTAAAAATTACGACTTTATAGCCTGTCTGCTTATCTCGTCTCTTCTTATGTTCTTCATAATTATATATGTTTATTTAGATTACAGAAATAATATAGAGAAGACATTTTTTAACAAACTATCGAACTAAGGTAAAGGGACAGTTGAGGACTTGAATCGGTGAGCCAGTTGCCACTATTCGTTTTTAGCCGTGTAATACAAATCGACTACCGGTACATCGAGGTGTTGAAGTGTTTGTACAAAAACGCCACCATGTCAGTCCGACTTCAGGACCAAGCCTCAGAACCTATCATTCCACAGCGAGGTGTAAGACAGGGAGACGCCATATCTCCGAAACTGTTCACCACTGCTCTGGAGGATGTCTTCAGGGTTCTGGACTGGAGAGGGCTAGGCATCAACGTCAATGGCGAGTACATCACTCATCTTCGGTTTGCCGACGATATAGTGGTTATGGCTGAGACCATGGAGGACCTCAGTACAATGCTCGATGACCTCAGTAGAGCTTCCGAAAGAGTGAATCTAAAAATAAACATGGACAAGACGAAGGTCATGTTGAATGCCCATGTCACATGAAGTCACATCCATTCCTATCAAGATCGGAGACTCTACACTCGAAGTTGTGGACGATTATGTGTACCTGGGACAAACAGTCCAGTTAGGTAAGTCTAACTTCAAAAAAGAGGTCAATCGTCGAATCCGAGTTGGCTGGGCAGCGTTCGGGAAACTGCGCGGTATCTTCTCCAACTTACCGCAGTGTCTCAAGACGAAAGTCTATGACCAGTGTGTGTTGTCGGTGATTACGTACGGGACCGAAACGTGGTCGCTCACAATGGGCCTTATCAAAAGGCTTAAAGTCACCCAAAGGGCAATGGAGAGGGCTATGCTCGGAGTTTCCTTGCGTGATCGAATCAGAAATGAAGACATCCGCAAGAGAACCAAGATCACCGACTTAGCCCGAAGAATTGCCAAACTTAAGTGGCAGTGGGCAGGGTACATTGCTCGCAGAACGGATGTCCGATGGGAACGAAAAGTTCTGGAGTGGCGACCGCGAACCGGAAGACGATGCGTTCGAAGACCTCCCACTAGGGGGACCGGTGACCTGGTGAAAGTTGCGAGAATCCGTTGGATGCAAGTCGCACGGGACCGGTCAATGTGTCGACACTTTGGGGAGGCCTATGTCTAGCAGTGGACGTTTTTCGGCTGGAATGATGATGAATACAAATCGGGTTTAGTCGGTAATATTTGTACACGTGAATGTTAAGTACAAAATTGTAAAGTAGTGAAAGTGGCTTATCGATTAAAGACCTCGACTCTCCATAAAATCTTTTTGAGTGGAAATTTCTCTCTAAAGTCGTGTAGTTTCATAAATATAACATTTTCCTGTTTTTCTACAGTGCTTCATAATCACTTACAAAGACTACGAATTTTCTACAATTATGATTGTCATAAAGTTATAAACGGTCCAAGAAAGGCAATGCAACGAACAAACAAGTTTCAACAATTTATGGGTCTAAACGAAAAATTTCTTGCCCAAAAACAAACTGAGTATTACGTCACATGAAATTAATACAAAGAGAAAACTAATTTGTTTCCAGTTTCAGATGGGGAAAAAACAGGCAAGACAGGAATTAAACAGATAAGTAGGTAAACTGATACCTATCTTTTTATTCCTGTCCAGCCAAATTTTTCTTCAAATTCAAATTCAAATTCATTTATTTCGTGAACACAGGGTACATATATGTAGAAGATGTTATAATAAATAAGATCCGAGCTGTGCCCCGCCAAAAGGCATACAAAATGTCTAAGGATCAGGAACATCATACAAAGAAGAAATAATCATAAAAAAAACATCATCATTTAAAGGATTTTTAATAAAACGATGACGATAAAAATACCGTGTCTTATTATTCTTATTCTTATTCTTTATTTCACACAAAAATAATAATAATTAAAAATATACACAAAATTAAAATATAAAGCTCTTGTACAACGACGGCGAGTTTAACCCAGAATTGGATTAAGCTCGTGTCTTCTGACCGAAAACTGTATTAATGCCTATCAAATAATCTTTCAAATCTATGCCTGTTCGATTCTACGCCAGGACAGGGGGATGGTGATCGAACCGTCCGCTGTCCGCGGAGCCCTACCAAATCTACCCTGTCTCCAATACAATAAATGTAAATCAACTTACCTGGTGCCGGTGGGCTGAAGGGGATGACCAGTCCTTGATCAAGCCGGCTCTGATTGTCTGTCTGTGTTGTGTACGTGAATAGTGTTATGAGGTGGTTGGGTGATTTGCCAGATCCAACTATGTTTCAACAGACGCTGCCCCAGCAGCGTATAACAGGTCGGGATGAAGCACAATAATAGTTCAACTCAATACGGCGTGGACAATCAACAAATAAGCCCGGTTGGGCACACAATTGGGACGTTTAGTCCAACTAACACTGAATTATAACCAAAATCTTGCAAACAAAAGGGGATTAATTTCGATTTCCAATTATTTCAATCAATCAACTAAATTCGATGTGATCTCGTAATGAATCAACGATAAGTCAGAAGCACAGATTAGATATGTCAGAGACAGTCCAAACGTC
This sequence comes from Xestia ashworthii, assembly GCA_950022955.1. Classification (NCBI taxonomy): domain Eukaryota; kingdom Metazoa; phylum Arthropoda; class Insecta; order Lepidoptera; family Noctuidae; genus Xestia; species Xestia ashworthii. Next base: position 13,588,126 of record OX465561.1, read on the forward strand.
AAAAAACTGTCAGATGCTCAGATGACAAGAAATGCGTTCGGAAACGCATGGTACGAAACAATGCCAATATTATAAAGATGTATTGTTTTTTCTAAGTTTGCAAGTTTTTATGTAGGGGGTAATCTTAGAAACTACTGATTCGATTCGGGAAAACGGGAACAAAGCCGCGAGCAAAACCTAGTCTGTAATAATAAGCCAAAACAAAGCCTGTCGAACAAATTTTAGTAATGAACATTGACAGGATAAACACAACATAACAAAACAATATATTTACAGGACGTAAATGTTTTGTTTTACAGGATTTGCATAACCGAAAATGGCCATCGAACTCATAGAAAACACAACTCTACTCATTCATGGAACGTAGGCTAAATATATTCCCGTCTACACATGTAACGAGTTAGATGTTACATAATGAGAGATATTTATGTTCATTTTATGCATGAGCAAATATCGGCTTTTATTAATTACTAAGAAAGCCGGTTTACGAACAAACAATAAAATCTAATAACTTTTTATTATTGTGTTGTGTTTAGATTGCGGTGACTCCTCTGAATCACTGTTTTGGAGATTTATCTTTTTTGAAAGATGAATGGGCCATTAAAGGCCTGTTTTGAAGCTGACTTCTTTAAGGTTTATTATACTGATCGTGTGAATCAGAGTTCTTTGTTTGTTATTAAGGTAACAGCGAAATCACATAACATGACTTCTGCCATTCTGGGCGAAGCGGGAGGGACTGTCAGGCTTTACTGACTAAAACCCATCCATGTTCCTTCCTCACCCTTTACGTTTCGGGGCCACAGTATCTCTTTCAAACAGTCCCGCAGCCCTTGCGGGCCCCTCCATTATGCTAACACCTCTTTGAGGCGCGCGTGGAACACGAACGCGCCGTCGACACGGCCTGTCGTCATAAGACGGACGGACGGCGAGCTAGCCCATAGCTCACCGTCCACAGGCCCGAACTAATAGTACATACCTACACCCATGTTTCATGTTTAAGTCCCATGAAATAGTAGGCGAGCCTATTATCATTATCCGAGCACAAATCCAAACTCTGTGGCTGCTAATACTAAGATATTCCTGATGGAAAAAGCTATTAACCAAAGAGGCGGTCAAAGGTCACAGCGATATACAGAGAGGGTTAAGCAGACTCTTAACAAAGCTGAAAGGTACTGTTCTCCAAATCATTGCGATCATTTTTTTTTTGTTCCGTAATTATATATGTCATACCTTCTAATGACGGATATATTGGGGGTCAAAGTTTCAACATTTCACAAGGTTTTGGTAGGTACTTAAATGTTTACTTAAATGTTTTTTTATGTAAGAACTTTACTAACCCACACTATTCAATCCATCCATCAGCACAATGTTTTGAGTGCGTTACATTGAGTTTTACCGTAAGATGGGATTTTTCACGCCAAAAAATGTCTAGTTTGATGTACAGAATGCTCGGTTAACGGCTTTGCAAAGAGTCTGTTTACACCTTGTACTTAATAGGTACCTATTTCCCTACGACGTTGCCAACTTTCAGAATCCAAGCATGTACGACGCCTGAGTGCATATGATTTCTGGCTGCATAGTAGAGTATCAGCTGTTGATCATCTCATACTAATCAGTTGTCATCTGATTCCATGCTGGTCTACTTTACCATTTTAAACTATACTTTTATATGTAATTAATGAATTCCCGAATGATCCCAAGGTTCAATTAACCTTTCCAAAGATACTTACCGTTGCATCATTAATCCACAAAAAAAAAACCCGACCATAGACTAGATCCGCTTCTATGAAAGTTAATACAAACTCTTTACAAATACATATAGGGAGCGTGACGTGGCTTACTAACATTATTTATTGACAAATTCGTTAGCCTGCCATAAATTACAATAAAATATTCTTAACTAAACGTTTTCCGACTCATAAAAATATGAAACTCATTTCAAATATTCGGAGAGATTCATTTGGAAGCGGTACAAAAACTCATTCTGTTTACTTCGTTTTGTAATTAAGTTGGAGTCTTTAAATAACTAGGAGCTATGGACAGGTTCCATTGACTTGACAGTGATTGTGATCAAAATATTTTATTGACTGTCGACTGATTCAATCGTGTAAATTTTTTTTGGCAGTAATTTATGTGATTTTGATTAGAGATAATCGATAAAAACATGATTCGACCATTCTTTCTTAATTAAAATACCAAAGACTAGTCTAATTTGGCAAAACACGATTTTTTATTTCGCAATAAATGCAATGTCTTTGCTAAAGGTATTTGCTTACAATTCAAAGCTAACATTTTCTTCGCAACTTAACACACATAGAGCAAAATAAGTAGATACAAAATTACAACATGTCACAATGCCAACAAGACTGACCTGCCCTATACAAACCTAACTTGCGTAATTTCTTTAATTAAGTTATTATTGCTTTAGCTACCAACCGAACTTATCGTTGAAGGAAAATGAAAACAAATGAGAATTGCGGAGCTCGGAGATAACAGTAATTAGATCTAATAGCCGGCCCAGACGTAGCCGGAGGGTTTTTTCTTCAATTGCAGCTTGCCGGAGATAGCACGTCCATCAAATTATATGATAATCGGTCCGAGTTAATTCCATTACCCACAATCTCAATGCGGCTACCACACGGCTGAGTACAACTTAAGCCACTTACGACCACAGCGTATAAAACCTCTTACGACTTTACATACTCAATTTCCAGTGTCACCATATCATTCTCCGGTTATTTGCTACTCTGTTGCAGTGAGACTTGGTGCGTCGATGCAGTAAGAACATGTAGTCACCGACGAAGTTGAATAGTATCCGTCGCTACCATTACGACGGATTATGACATCAGTATAATTATATTATTATATTAGTGCAATAAAACGAGAAAGTTCAATTCGGTAGGACGATGATCTCTTTTATTATTTTTGTTTTTTTTTTTTAAGCTATTGCATAGCTTCTATCGCGGGCCTTGAGCGTGGAGACCGAATCCAGAAATTCTGTAACGAAAATAACCTAACACCCCATGTCAGATAATGACAATGACAAGCTAGTTTTCTTTTTTATACATTGCCGTAACTAGGAGTTGTAGGTTGTATACATTTGATGTTAGACCTTCTTTGTAACCATTTTATTCTTCTATGTTCTAGAACCATCATTATAAAATTCATAATTTCATCGTGATGGGAAGCCGAGCCTGAACATTCAGTCTGCGTTTGGTCCTCGAGCCGGCAACAAGCGGAAAAATAAAATAAATAAATAAAAAATTATAATTGCATAAGTTGATAAAAAATGCTATGCAATAGCTTTACCGCGGCAGGTCCCGAGTGCCACACGTCTTTTTTTCAAAAAGATAGTACCTATCTGTACGTTGAGATCTAAAAAAGGTACATGTTAGAGTCATAAAATTGATTTAATAACGTGACTTTCACAACATCATCAGTCTAACAGAATATAATATGTTAAAATTGTCTCTATGAAGTAATAATATTCACCACAATTTTAATAAAACCACATTCCAGCTAAAATAGCAAAGGTAAACTTTAAAAAAACACCACTCGATCACTTAACAAACAGTCATTAATCGAGCTTAGACACTAATAACGTACCGCTGAAGATTAATCGAGCAGCCATAGTAATAGAATATTCAGTCACACATGCAACCTGTAAGTTATTATAAAATTGAAGTACGCTTTGATAAATTAGCCCTATCCGTCACGATTGGTCACGGAAGCATGGTACAACACTACGGAGCCAAGCCAATGTTGGGACGGTTTTACACTTGTTTCTTTTACGCAGCGATCACGGTAATGCTGCGGTCGTTTTTTGTACGCCCGCTGCGCCTTAAATTACGATACGAGTCAATTAATGTGACGCATTTGTTATGCTACTATGAAATTTCGGATGATTTGACTGTAAACTCATTATAGGATTATAACGAATGTAGAGTTAACCGCACATCAGTGCAGGTATATCATAAGGAAAACCTCCCTTACTGCTACGACATAAAGGTACTGTCAAAGTCAAACTGTTACAATGAATGTGCAAGGTGCAACTGCATTTAGACTGTTCCTACCTGCTTGGTACCTATTTGGCAGGAAAAAGTACTCAATAACAGAAATGTTAAAAGTTTTACTGACTTAATTCTTTCACACCACTTTTTGTTGGGTTTTTACAACAACATTTATTGTTTAAACAGAGTTTCAAGTAAACATTTCCATGCTAGCAGATAAAATATTTAATCGAATGTCAATCAACGCAGTGCATGCATGAAACTGATACATCGACTGATACACAAATAACACGATCCAAAAGTTATGCTTGCGGTGTTAATAATATAATCCAGAACAAGTGTTGATAAATATCAGCTTGAAGTAAATGTTTAATATACTTTGAATCTTTTAATTTTAACACGTTTATTGTGGGTCATTATAAACCTTTCCGTATTTGAGTTATCCTAGGTGCAATTAAAGTTCTGCCAGAAACAGCGCACGAAAAAACGCCAAAGATTTTGAGGAATGCCTCTCGAGAGGATTTAGTTCGTTTATAGTCTGTCATAACTATTTGCCTTCACCGACCAAGAGTTTGATTTTAGACGTTATTTGGTCACTATATACAAGGTGTAAACAAACTCATCACGAAACCGTCAACCAAACATTGTGTACATCAAACTGAGTAACTATATTCAAAAATTTTGCTGGGAAACGACTTTTTTTTGGGGTGTAAAATCAGGTTTTGTGGTAGCACTCAATGTAACGCACTCAAAACATTGTGCTGATGGATGGATTGAATAGTACGGGGGCCGTGGAGATATTTAACGTAATTTTACATTAAAAAATTGTATTTTAAAAAACTTGTCAAAAAGAATTATGGTTCCCAGGTTTGGTGTAGATAAAAAAAAATCTCGCTATGATGGGGAGAACAAGTGCCTTTCGGCTTCGTTGAGAGGTTTTCACACCCTTAAGAAAAGTAAGGTTGCAATATCAATTTTGTTGAACACATAATAGGAAAGTCTATTGTCACCTTTACAGTTTGACACAAAAGGTGTCCGACTTGGACGAAGGGGTTGTAGTAATGACTCGTTATATTTAACTATTTCGTGTCCGGATGTACGCGTTGCTATCACCATTGTACACCATTGTACTAACGTGAGACCGTTGGAGGGAACTAATTGTTTTCATTATGGTACTAGGGTAATAATAAGAGTGTTTTAATTGTGCGTGTTTTAATTTGGAAAGGATTTTTAAAATAACTGTGTTGGAGTAAAATATTCGCGTTGTAAAAACTTTTACCTTGCGTTAAAAAAAACTCGATAATAGGCTTGTGTCCTAAAAATATCTAATTAGTCCGTCAGTTAGATTATAAAAAAATATTTGACACGTATTTTTTCTTTTGTTACATAAACCAAAATTGACGAAGATACGACGCTTTTAAAATTCACAATACGTCACGCCGTGCTATAGTTTTTAGTGCGTTGCGACGTCACGAGCCCCCACTCCCGAGTTTTGATGCGTTTTATCTTTGTCAGTACTCAGTGATTTACAAAAACAAAAAATACGTGTCCATTATTTTCCAATACTCTAACTGACGGACTAATTAGTTTTGCAATTTATTGTTGGTGGAAACTAGCCTATTGAGTTGTATACCTAATTATAAAACGTACTTTCAAACTATAATAAGCACTATAATTATTTTACTAATTCTAATTATGACACTATACCCACGCAATAAACTCTAGTTTACGACATTATCACACGCATGTATTGAAATGAACCCTAAATGTGTTGAGGTGTTAAAAATGTTACAAATCTAAGCCTATAAAACCGTTAAAAAATAAATTTTATTATGTGCCGACGTCGTTAAGAGCACGATTTATATAAAACATGTGACTCGATGACAGGGCTTATTTTAAAATCGTCTGGGACAAATTCATTAAACAACGAAGGAGAGCACGTAAGCTGAAAAATATTAAAAGTGCAATAAAAACTTAATGCTGTAGCAAAAACAAAATGTTTAATATATTATGGCATTCTTAGGTTTCCTAGAAGCAATTCTGCCTATCATTTCGGGCAAAACTTCTGCGGGGTTTTTTTTTTTTAATTAAAGTCGCGCGTTGATGCTGAATAACGCTTGTTACTTGATTTTGAGATACAATAATCATCATATTATGCCCTGAGTGTCTTTATTGATTTTCGCAACTTATGGCGACTACACGAGTTAAACGCGAGTTTTATAATGCCTAAAAGTATATGACTCACTGCAATACACAAAACCAGAAAATTATGTGATATTCTTCAAGATATATGAAAACATAATACAATTTTCAAAAAAATCACGAACTTCTTTCTAAAAAATATTTTAACGAGTAAAAACCATACTAAAATACATGTGATCATTCTGATTTTTTTTTATTGAAATAATCTCCAAGCAACATATTAACTAACAGTATTTCAAACGAAGTTTGAACCACCACAAATAGAGTTGCTAATTTAGCTCACGTAGGTAGTTGCCTTAAAAAATAAAAAAGAATTTAAGAAACACTGATTCTTAAAAAGTCTGATGAACGGTGCTTTCATCTTGTGTCTCCTATTCTCATCGATTTTAAAATGACTTCCTTCCTAAATAAATTACGCATAGCACGTGTGCCTCGCCCTTATCATCAGCATAATAAATAGCCCTAAACCTTCACAAATCTCCGAGGATCCCGTCTTCCAACTATATTCCGCGAATATTAAAAAAAATGTCACACAAAAGACATTTAAATGACGTAAGGTACCACCGAAACTGGTATGACACCGAGCACATGGTGCCGTAATGGTTTCCTGTTTCCTCGTACCATGCACAATGGAACCTTCGGACTAAAATTATAAATATTCTCATGCGAAATTCCCCTTTTTTGGAAGATATAATAACGCTCGTTGAGTTGTGAAAGATGATATTGTGTGTGGTGATTTAAAAAGCGGCTGTGAAATGCTATAGCGGTGATATTCACATAAATGGTAGTGTGAAGTTATATGGTAGATTCTGTAATTGATAAGTCCATCTAGATTAAAATGTTGAGTGTTGAATCAAGAAGATTAATGCAAAAGAATCTGGTTACAACTTTAACTACGAATAAATCGTTAAAGAAGTGTTTCTGAAAGACAGTGAAATATGCCTACATGTTGCAAGGCAAAAACAGAGTACGTGAATGCATTTGTGTCCTCTATAGGTACTCGTACTTGATTGAGAGATACACTGAGCCATTCAAAATAACATCTAACCGCACACCACACATTTCTCTGTAACCGTCCCCGTTTTGTCATTCAGAAGTAGGGCACTACAACCAAAAAGCTCACAACAGAACGTACCCAAAACCGTCGAACCAAAAACAAAACGGAATTGAGACACTACACCATTCAAATGGGAGATCGCAGTAACGAATGGCCAGCATGGTCGCATCGCGTATTTGTTTCACGCAGGGGGGTCGAATGGGGGTCATTGGGGGGTCAGCGAGGAAGCACGTTCCTCACATTCTTTCCGAAATAACACCCCGTCGCATGTGTGAGCGCCGACATCGATTAATCACTTCACACTTGCGTCCAACTACCAAATGTTTAGGAGTGTAATGGTTTATTTTTTTGACCTATCGCTTTTAGTGAATGCTGATTTGGGTTTTGTGATTGATTTTCAGTATCTATCTGATAAGGTATTTAACTGAATACATATAAATTGTATCTATGTGTATATTATTGAAAGAGCACATACACTTTTTATACTCTTCCACTTCGCAAGCCATTGCAGCAGTGACACATATTATATAAGACGTTTTGTTAGGGAATTTATGAATGGGTAATCATTAATCTGAAAGTAAAAATCAGATCAATCCTGACAAGTGGTGATTGCCACAATGTCCTCAGCGATCGTTTATTGCAGCAGCGGTTTTATGGGCCATAAATGAGTGAGTGTTGTGAGTGACCAGTTCGGTGAATTGAACTACACAATTTTGTCACTATTAAGCACTCAAGGATACTTTATCAAATCTTCTATCAACTAATTAAATGTTTGTTACTTAATTTATTTATCATCTGGTGGTGGTTTTTTTTTCTGACGTCCTTTATGTTTTCGTAGGCAAACGATAGGTTTGCATGAAAACATTTCATTTTTGGTTAAAACAAATGCTCTAGACAAATTGATAATATTGTTCACTTGCTTTATGAACATAATACATCATGTCGCTTCAACCGCTCATCTACGACGAAGCTTCAAACGTATTTTCTGTACGTGACTTCAAAAGCAGTTTCAAGATAATAAAGGATAACTTCTTTAAAGAGACTTTCTTTTTTAATTTCCTCGAGCCTCCGTCCCCCGTACGATGCAAGAGCGGTCACGTCTAGCGCAGGTGCTCGGCTTAGCTGCGCCAGCCAAATTGAGCATTGTTCCACTTATTTACATTCATCTACAGACGACTGAACCTGGTACCTTTGCTCTGGGTTGACATTAATTGACTTTTTAGTGAAAAAAATGGGATGTAAAAAAAGCTTGGACTCTTTTAGTTATTTTGGTATTCCGAGCGCTGGCATGTAGAGAGACAGTGGTCTACGTCAAGAAAATATTTTAGAAAATGTAGGGTGCAAGAGAGAGAAAGTAAACGTTAGTATGAAGGCGTTTATCCTCTTTGCTACGGTGCTGCTGATATTTACAATCGTTTCTTCAGTTGTGCAGTGAAGAAAAAAAATCATAGATGGATCATCTTCTTGAAGCAGGTGGAACTGAAATTATGCGCATTTTCCGCCATCCGCGTACATAATGTAACCGTTTTAGAGCACACCTACGTGACTAAATACGCTCCGCTCACTAATATGAACAATGGATTCGCTGGAACGGATTACTTTATGTGACTGGAATGCTCAAACATTTGAATGTTTCAAACGAACACTTTGTTGGTTTTACATCTCAAAGCCAACCAAGTATGAGAACACGGATTATTACACTTCCGGGCACACACAAAGAAGGTGCTTTAAAACACCTAATTCGATTATAATTGGAAAAAATACCACTAGATCATTTTAATGAAAAAAACAGGAATATCCGTATCATCGCAAATAATGAAGGCAACGTATAGTCTCGAGCCGAGTGCTCCGCGCCACTCTGTCATTATAAAACAAAAACTAAATTCGACACAAATGATAGTTAGCCCGAAAAAACCTTTCAAACTTTTTGGGGACACAAAATGACAACGAATTCGCGTTATAAAGTAGCGTTTTATCGAAAGACGGGCACTAAACGAACACGGCAGACCGATTGCTACCATAAAGATAACAATAATTAGCCGTAATGACCACGTCGTCTGTGGCCCGGGCGGTTTTTTTAAGTGCAGTGGGCGGCACGAACCAGCGATCGGGAGATAGTGCGTCCATCAAATCATATGATAATCGGGCTCGGTTAATTCCATTACCAATAATAAATGCACGCATTAAATTAGACCTGTCGGATGAGTCGACGGAACGCGGGCTCGCGATCGCTCCCATCACTCGGATTATGATATGAATAATTTATCAGTAAAAAAATAAAGGAACTCCAACTTATTATTGTTTTGAATTTCGAACGTCAAGCGCGATATGTCGTTGATCGTAGACCCGATTGTGTCTGCGCTCAGAAAATAAAATGATTATGAGTGCAAATGTCGCGTCCAAGGTAACTGATGTGACAGTTCGTTTAAATTATTCTTTTTTATTCTGTGTGTCATGTAGCTTTGCCTTTTTAAAACTCTTTGGTTTGTCACAAAAAAGGACTTCTTGACGTTGAATGACGTAAACTTCTCTTTAGTAATGATTGCAAGTTAAATAAATTACAGCCGAATAATTATTAAATTTAGTACTACCTAATACATTATGTATCTTGATAACAACACAAAGCTCAATTGCCCAGTGTTTTATTCATTAGTGACCATTATCAGAAGCCCTCTTAAAAAGTTTTTCTGTTTCTTTGCAGAAGGTGTAGCAAAGTCTTCTCTGGCCTCTAGTGGTCCCCTATTACTTGGTGCCCCGCTATAATTTTATTCGTTCTGATCTCTTAAGGGGCCGGCCGAGCATGCATTTTTCATACAAACGTTATACTAAATTATTTGATAATCAAACATATTCTTATGGTAGTGTGTATATATGTCGATAGTATATCTATGTTCCTACATAAATATTTTTAAAGACAAAAGGTACATAAAGACGATATATGAGGAATTTAAATTTATTTTTTTTGTCGAAAATTTATTTTAATCATAACTCTTGTTTAAATCGGTGTACATTCAAAATATGTGCTTGGGAACCTTTATAGGGTGTAAAACATCTCTTCAAGGCACTTGTTCTCCCCATCCTTGCGATCACTTTTTTGTTCTACACAATACCTGGGAACCTTCTAGTTACGGAGATATGGGGGATCAAAGTTACAACTTTTTGAGAAGTTTTTTTTTAAATACAAGTTTTTTTTTGTAAGATTTTAGCTTGTAACACCTCCACAAGCCCCATACTATTCAATCCATCAGCACAATGTTTTAAGTGCGTTACATTGAATTCTACCACAAAACATGATTTATAACCTCAAAAAAAAAGTTGTTTCGCAGCAATAATTTTTGCGTAAAGTTACTTAGTTTGATGTACAGAATGCTTTGTTAACGGCTTTGTGATGAGGTGGTTTACACCCTGTATATTCTGTAATCTAATCAAAATAAATACACACTACCTTAAGAATATGTTTACTAATTATTTTGGTATTACGTTTGTATGAAATTCGCATGCTCCGCAGGCCTCTTAAGTGACTGAGTGCTAAGAATTATTTCCAGATCATAGTTATTTTTGCTGATGTTGTTAACGTCATCAGAAATGAAAAAAGTACGAGTGGTAAGGAACAATGACGTGTCAGAATTAAACATACTTTAAGCGTGGGTGGTTACAGATTTAAAAAGAAGAAGACAATTAATGACTCGAAAACGAATAAAAATAATTTTTCACATTGTGTGCACAAAATTTATTTAACGCACTAATATAAAGTCCATTTTACGTTTTTAATATAACGATGTGACATCAAAAGTCGGGATTCCATACATCATACCAGCATAAGGCACTAAACAATCTAGACGCCTACGTACGGAGACAAAGAGAAAGCTGCATTGTTAGCAAGTGTCGCGTTTAAAAGGACATAACTCATGGGAGATTTTGTTTCGGGCGTAAATCACCAGCTGTCACAATTTTATATACGGCCATATTTTTTTAGGAAACAGTGGCGTAACTGGTGTTACAATAAATTGTGGAAATGCACGAATAAATTGGTACGCTGCCTGTTTTTCGAGGTGGGAATTAATTGGGTTAAAAACGTAAATATTGTGAATGGAAAACAACGCAACGCCCAATCGCTAGATAGCTATTTAGCTTGTGTCAGTATACAGCTGGACAAATATCCCGTAAAAGCTCTAAATGCTGGGTTTATAAACGCAAAGATGCAGCTCTAACCTGAAACAGAATATAAAAAAATGTAGACAAAAATCGCCTTACGGGACCGCTCAAGCAACCCAACCCCTTATCAGAATTCTACAACAATGTATTTGGTATGCATTAATGATCAAAGTCTCAAGTAACTTAGTTCATAAGACGAACTTCGTTAAACTTCGACAAATATGATGAACGCTTCCTTAACGCAATTAATAAGGCAGATGACTTTCCTCTTCTCAATGACGATGAAAACGATTAACTTAATTTTGTTGCGTAGGTACTAACCGTTACCAAGTTTACTCCTGACTCATCATGAACCACCATATTTGTTTTGAAGGTGCATAATAAAGTGTTTTTTATTCCCGTGTCACTTTTAATTACGATATGATATGATACCTTTTTGATTTTATTGTCGTCTTCCAGGTAGCGGTTAAGTGTTTTATTGCATTGTTAATAAAATCAACGAATGAGAACGCTATTAAGAGAGCAAACTTCTTTAAAGGTTGACATAAAAATGTTTGCATGAAAGGATTTTCGAGAACTCATGCTAATAAATTATTTGGACTTCGTGGTCAACGTGGTCTCTCAAAATCAGATTCGTCAGATTTCTTATAAAAAAAATCAGGATTGGATTACAAGATTTTAAATGCAAAAAACTAGACGCAGCGCCAAAAAGTTGAAACAAGCGCTCTTGTAAGTCGGTGGCAGATGTTGTACAAAGTTTCAAATTTTCAGTTGTAAGGTTAAGTTTTTGTAACTTTTTTCCAACATCGTTTGTACGGATCAAACCGCGTTTTGTGTTATAATTAATGGTCTGTCTCTGGTCGTTACAGAAGCTAATTAGAATGGGACGGCTCGCGACACAAACTAAGTCAATGCTTAGAGACAGGTGGCTTTGGTAGATAACAGGAAAGAAGCATTAGTGTGCGAGTGCTTGTATTAGCTTGTGTAGATGTGCTGTCTGTTGGCTTCAAGCTTATTATAGCTGTTTTAGAATGCTGCTATTTGAAGTGGTTTAGTTTGAAATAGTCTAATTTAGAAAACAAGACAAAAGATTCAGAAAGACCATAGTTTGTCTAGGCACACGGAAGGCAAATTTAGAATGAAAATATTGCATTATTTTTATAATATAATTGGAACTGGTGAGATCCCTATGTCCAGTATTGGACATTGGCATTTTTTAATCACATTTATAAATTATAATAAAAACCGTCTTAAAAGGTATGTATCGTAAAAAATATACAACTTTGTAGTAACGAAGTATAAAACATTTAACAAGAATAACCTTCTTGACTTTGGTCGAAACACTAAAAACATTATTATAATAATGAAACGGTTCCAAGAAAACGTTTCAAAATGGTGATGCAGAACGCATTGACTTATTTTTTATGCCAACTGATATGATTAATGTTTTCAATCTTATACGTACCTATAACACGACACATTAATTTGAATTATGTGACACGAACACTTCGAAAATTCGCAACAAACAATCCATAAAACTCCAATTATTTTTTTCCTCACAAACAAACAAAAAAGAGGTATGAATAGTAAGCAACAACAAACAAGCGACGCGTCATAGTACTGGTCAAAAACAAAAATAAAACCAGAGAACAATGAAGAGAATTTCGAAAAAAGAAAAATGGTTTCCAAACAAAACAAAAACGAACATGGACGTAATTAGAGCACAAAGTGTTGTGTTAAATTAAAGGTAGCTAAATGTAAGGGAAGGAGGAACAAGCGAGTTGGCGAACCTTTAAGTCAGCACTTAATTTATGGTCAATTAACCTGGTGTTAAAGTTAAATAAGGTGACATTTAGATAGCCTCGGCTTAACGTAGTGCTACCTGTGAATCTAAAAGTGGCAATTATGTGGCGATAACTTTGAAGTTGATGGCTGATCGATCGCTAGGTTACATAATTAAGAATCGATATTAATTTCGTTAAAAGTTATAAATGAGGATGCTGGTGTCCGATAAGAACTATGAGCAAAATAAAAAGGATTTGATCAATGTAATGTACACAGAGCCTGTTTCGAATGATATGTATCTCATCTAGATTCATACATACCAATATCAGTTCTTTTGTTTTCCATTTACAATGCTATAAGAATTAGAATAACTAGTTTTCGGCATACATCTTAAACTAACGATGTTACTTAGGCAAGTACTACATTCCTACATGCATTTACATACATATTTGATACCAAGAAAATAAAGCACTATGCTTGTCACCTCTTTATCATTTACAATCATAATTTCATCACGGATACATTTTATTTTAAATCCTTAGTAGGGCGTTTGGCCGAGACTCACCTCGCCTAGAAAAAACCTATTCACTTGAACTTTGAAGAGATCTAAATTGTGATGATTGGGATACAGAGAATTCCAGAGACTATTCTACAAATTAGTATAACACATTTTCCAAAATTTCTTCTACTCTACAATTTAAGCCATCAACTACGATAAACATCACAGCGGCATTTGATGCTATACGCTTATTATACTTGTTACATTGAGTTAACAATCTCAATATCGAATCAAGATGCGTTAATAGATAGTGCAGTGGATAACGTCTATCAACGCTATGGATTACTTGGGAATTAATTAACCATTCCTGTGAAACTATAACACCTTCGTATCTATTAGAAAGTTGTCTTGTTAGAGGTGCATTGTTCACGTTAATTATATTTTGATGGTGAAGGGTACTATGAATAATGATTTCGCGAAAATTGTGGCTTGTTATACACTTTCTTGACTGTTGCTGGAGTTGTTTAGAGTTGTTAAGAAGTCATGATAGTATGTATTGTAGTCACTGCCGCCAGTGTATTTGAGATCATAGCTGATATTAAAACGGTAAAATTTGATACAAAGGATTCTAATCAGAACAGCCTCCTCAATTCTATTATTCTTTTTAAAGCTTATATCATGAAATATTACTATTTTAAAGCAATAATTATAACGAAATTAGCACCCAGTGGCTATTTAAACTAGAAAATGCGGTTCCCAAACTTCATTAAAACATCAAAGAAAAAAGCTATCAATTTTAAAGTCTATAATTATTAATCATTAATTTACTACACAATTTGGTTATTTAACAGAGGCAAATGTCTACATAAAGTAATTTATAGCGTGTGTATACATATAAAAATGAATGTGTAATAAGTTGGAGGTTGGGATACAAAATAAAGAGCAAACAGCTGATTACACTGACCCCGGGCGAAACAAAGCACAATTATTCCCCATTTGATTTATAATGTTTGCTTTTAATAGCTGTGAAGCGTAATCGTTTATTTATATTACTCAGGTATATTACGGACCGGTTCTGTCTCGTAGGAAGCGTTTGCCTGTAGATTATCTACGGATAAATGCTTGGGACTACGACGGAATTTACATTTTCTTGAAATGAACTGTCTCGCGGAAATTTGCGAGGAGAAGAATGGGAGCTATTGTAATTATAAGCTGGTTTAAATTCCAGGATAGATGTTTCATAAGGTAGTTTAGATCCTTGCAACTATTTGAGACCTGTGGCTTTGGTCTTGTATGCTGTATTTAATGAAAGCGCCATATTTTTAATAAATTTTCAGACTACTAAATTAAGTGGAATTGGGCGGGTTATGTCTGTAGAATGCATCAGGACCGATGAGCCAGAGTCGTACTCCGGCACGCAGTGTGTGCCAGAAGACGGGCGTCGCGTCGTCGCAGAGGGAGGCCTAAAAACGATGGTGTGACCAACTAGAGGCGTTTGCGAGAGATAGGCGGCACGCATAAAAGAGTGGTAGCAGTGGGACATACGAGTCTAAGTATAAAAATAGATTATTTCATGTAAGTCAATATAGTCCGTGGCTAAGTCTAACTAAATACAGACAACAATAAAAGACACCATAAATACTAAGTACTAGTTTTGAATACCTAACTAGGTGCTAACTTCAATTGTTACGACACTATTTGTATACAATCCACTAGCCGATCCAAGCAGTACAGAGATTGTCTAGCCGCTGCATGTAATAAAAACGTATTTTCGTGTAAAGATTTCAATAGTGCCTTTAAGTAGTTTACAAGGCAATAAGAAAACGGTTTTACCGAGCAAACGGACTGGGCCTTTCAAGCCACCCCTGTAATATCCTGTGTATTAGACACCTTGTTTAGTAACTAAATTGAGATTCAGATGCTCAATAGCTTCTTGTATAACCCTTCGTTTTACGTAAGACGGGAAACGAAAATTATCATGGGGTTCCTTTAATAAAGAGTACAATAGAAGGGCAATATGGTGCTCGAGGCAACGGGGTACAAAGAACCGGATTAACCCTAAATTAGACGTATAAAGGAGACATAATTAAAAAACCAATTTGCGAAATACATGTACCTACAGAAAAGATGCCGCGAGCAGAAATAAATGATTGTGCCTACCTATATGACTGTGTTTTCTTTTTTTTTCAATCTCTTGTGTTGTAGGGTATTTATTGTTCATAATTCACGTATGACTGAGTCAACAAACAATTAATTTTGTTGACTACTATTTATTTGCTGTATAGGTACTGACTTTGAATGTGAAAATATATAGAGTCAACGTTGGTTGACTCCATTCATTCAATGACATTCAATTTAGAGTCTTTTAATTTGAAAAGGTTTTATCTAATCATACTTTTAAATAACAAACGACCCTATAAGTTTAATTTCTTAAATAAAAAGAAAAACATGAACAGCTTCTCACAAAATGTTATCTTCAGGACGAAAAACCTAGTTTCATAATTAAATATAAACCTGTCACTAGCATATATAAACACAAATAAATGAAAGACAATACATTGTTATTTCCAATTAATGTTGAAGAGCCGCCTGTCAATGGTCTATTAGCGCCGAGATGAGATATAATCAGTACTCTGGCGAAACAATAAGTATCCGTGGGGCGGTGGCCGTTATTGTTTGTCTTGTCCCGAAGTCCCAGCGGGAACCTCACTACAAACAAATTGACAAACATATTGGTAAAGTATTATTTGTAACGGTCCACACATACAAAATTTATATTTTATAAACATTTTTGATGGTGTTATAAAATGCAAATGCTGATGTTTGAACACCAATGATTATATTATAACGTTATATCAAACGCTATTCATAACGTTATAACGAGAATTATTGATATTCTCATTTGAATTCCACAATTTTGTGTGCGCTTTATAGTGATTTTTCTCGATAACAGCTTGTCCCTGCTGTGTTTGGTGCTTAATAGTGTAAATCTAGACACTTTCCCTATTATAATTCAATTCGAATTTACTAAATATATTTACATAGATGTAAAAAGTATATTTATGACTGTATATATGGGTTGAAATTGAATAATTCAAATACTTGAAATGTTAGCCTTGCTGAACTTTAACTTGGTTGTGCTGTATGCGGTATGTTTAATTTAATATGTAGTTTAGGGGAAATATCTTGTAGTAAAGTTCAGTACAATATAGCATATTAAGACTAGCTTCTGCCCGCGACGTCGTTGGTGCGAATATTCTTTTTTTAACATCATCATCATCATCATTTCAGTAGAAATACGTCCGCTGCTAGACATAGGCCTCCCTCAAGTGTCGCCACATTGACCGGTCCCGTGGGTCACGCAATTTTTTTTACGATTAAGAAAAAACAAATGCCAGCTTCATAACAAGGAAAGTTTTTTTTGTTATTGGATCATTATTTTTAGCATAAATAAACAATTCGTAAATAATGGATAAGTTCTTTTTAATGAATAGTTTGTAAGATCAAGAGTATGAATACGATGCACGAATAGCTACTCTCCAAAGTAAGTACAGCCGTTTTCAGGGCATTACAGACGTTTGTATTTTATTACGCCATCATACTAAATGTTGAGTTTCCTTACGATGCTTCTCTTTAACGTTTGTTTACAATAAACCAATTTTCTACTTTGTGGTTAAAAAGTACAACGACTACTAACTACATATTATGAACCTACTTATCCTAATTTTCTTGTGTGCTTTGTAGAGCACAGGGTTGCGTCATCTACAACTATGCTAATACTGCC
The DNA here is from genome assembly GCA_950022955.1 of Xestia ashworthii. Lineage (NCBI taxonomy): Eukaryota > Metazoa > Arthropoda > Insecta > Lepidoptera > Noctuidae > Xestia > Xestia ashworthii. The sequence continues at coordinate 13,605,618 of OX465561.1, forward strand.
TTAAACCCGCGTCTTCATCCGCGTGAAGTTCGGTAACTATCCCACGTGATCGTACTGCCGGGATAAAAAGTATCCTATGTGTTAAACCAGGTTATAAACGTATGTATACATACTCGTATATGTAAACGTATATACATATGTGAGCAAAATTTTATCCAAATCCGGTCGCTAGTTTTTGCGTGAAAGAGTAACATACATCCATCCATCCATTCATCCTCACAAATTTTCGCATTTATAATATTAATAGGATTCCTCTTAGATTTCCTGTCAGTTTTCCTTCTCAAATTTAATTTTCGATTCAATAACCGCTGGCTGAATCAGCTCCCGATCGATTCACACGTCATCAATGAAACCCAATCAATTGTTGAAATCGATATCGCATCCATCCGTCGGATCCCTTACCCTGAGCCGGCTCATTGTGGGACATAATTAGTTTTTGTCACTTCAAATTGACAAATCCCATTCGAATCTATGGCCCGATAGCATGGACCCCACCACTTGTCCCGCTGCAAACCGGTTCTTATCAAAGAGAAATTATTATTTCAAACGCCCCTGTCAACCCCGATGGGCTTTTCGAACCCCAAATCCAGTTTGTTATGAATGAAATTACAGAAATCGAATAAGGTAAACACAACTCGGAGGCAACAAAAGCTTGCTCGAAAAAAAGCTAAATTGAATTCAAATTGGTTTCGTCGGGTATTAGGGATAGCCGGGGGACGTTTCAAGATGAGCCGAGCAACATATAGCGGGCAATCATTTTAAAGTAAGTTTTTTTGTCAGAGGGCAACAGACCACGTCAGATAAAACCTACAGAAGAGATTGAATGAAAACAAAAAGTTCGAGAAACAAAATTTTTAATTTTACAAAAGTGAAAAAAATACATGTTCTACTAATTCATTTTAAAATAGATAGAACCTATCGATCAACAAAACAATTCCAAACAATATTGCAATTAGTTAGGCTCGAATAAAAATATTTTTATTCGAGCAAACATTTAAATCCTGAAACTATTTTCAATAATGTTTATCGAATACGATTGCGGATTGCACATTTCAAACATACAAGGAATAATGTGAAACAAAATCGTTTCACGCCCAGAGAACCAATATGGCGAGAATTTTCACCCGAAGTTCAACAGGTATGCAAATAGTTGGTTAAAAACATTGATGCGCTATTTGAAATATTGAAGGGTTTCGGTTACACACCGAGAACTTTAAGTTTAAACGTAAACTTTCAAATCCATGGTTTACCTGACAGAGAGCGTTGTGGTTAACCGCGCAAAGCGATTTGACTTTGTTGCCTGCAGCTTATTTTATAACGGTTTGTTGAATTGAATTTTGCGGTTATTTATTTAACTGGAGCTTAGAACGGCCACATAAACTCGGTTGATGATGAAAAATGGTAACTGTTTACGCTTTTGCTTTTCTCATTATTCAAATTGCAATTTATATATATCGAAATTGTTGGTTACATAGGCAGTCACTTCATTTAAAATACTGGTATTCAGCTGCATCTGGATTAACTGGAAGCCGACCCCAACATAGCTGAGAAAGCGTTAGGCAGGTGATTATGATTTCACAATGTTGTAAGACGCAGTCTTTTTCAAGGAATTCGATTTCAGTACGGAATAGGGTGGCAAAAACTTAATTTATTTTCAGCATTATTGTATGTCAAAGAAGAAGTAAGACAATTACATGAATTCAATGTCTGAAACCCAAAGTACATCTTTTTCTTTGTACTGACGGTGAAATCCAATTTTGTACTTTGCCTTCCAAGCAAAGCTAAATCTAGTTAAATATTTTCATGTTTCTGAGTTCTGAATTCCGATTCCGTGCACATAAATTCCCAATAAGTTGAGCTAAAACTTTCAAGCTTAATATCCATTTTAATGAATGCGATAATCTTTGATCTTTAAAACGGGGCCGTGATATAAAATACATTAGAATTCGCATGGGACTAATAGAGTAGCAGATTAAAGGTAACGTCTTAATGGTCATAAATTCTGTCGTATCTCTTTTATAGTCGAATCAAGAGCTAAAAGATCGTTAAAACGTGGTATCCATTAACGTAATCATTCGGGAGCCAATAACGTCATACGGACATGCAAAGGTTGGACGTAGAGAGCACCGTTCCTTGTATATCTATCGGCTTCTAACATTCCATTAATCTTATCTTATTTACATGAATAATTAATATGGCTTTTAATATTACTTTGCTCTTTTTCCACGTCTCGAAATAGAGATGTGTAAGTGTATACCCACCGTTTTATTAAGAGTAAATCTTAACTGTGCTATTGCATCAGAGTTTTGCTTTTTCTTTTTTCTTAAACTATCATTACATCCAGAGTCATCAATCATGGTAGTTCTCTCGCCGTTCTAAAAATATGTTGTAGATTCAAAGATGATTTATAAAACAGGTTCTCGAAACTGTTCATTTTTAGGTCTACTTTAATAATATTCTCTATTCAGTTGCCACTAAAATAGTTCAGTTGGAATCGGACAGACGTTATTATTGTATTAAGTACAATTTTACCATCTGCCAACTGCAGGAAATCGGGTAGGCTGGTCTGCACGTGACGTCACGTTGGCAGTACGTCGGCCTCACCGCGCCGCTGACGTCCGGCCGACATGTTCGATTATTTTGAAGCTATATCTGCAATACATTATTTTACTAAGATTTACGTAACCAGTGATTCTGATTGAATAATAGTGTTATAGATGTTACCAAGAATTGTGCTAGTGAACCGTACTTGACTATGTTTACAACTTAAGTAATCTAACTGGCTAGCTGTAATCAGTAGTAGGTGGTAGTTCGTGCTGAAGAAAGAGATCCTCAATTGAATCTAAAAAAATATGAAATTTGCTGAAAAAGCAGTCTGGTAATGAGTAGAAGAAGTTAACTTATTTCTCCTTCTTTTTCTCATGTTGCGTAAGATCTACTTTTGCTATACCTTGCGATGTTTCTAACTTAGTAATTATATTTTCAGTTACATTATTGTTGATGTTAGTGTTAATAATATTTAATACAATACATTACAACAGCTGCGTTGCATGTCGCAGATTCAATTACCATAATAATTGTTTCTAATATAAATGTCACTAGTTTAATTTTATGGTAGGTACGAGAGGACTCATTACAACAAGTCGTTAGATAGTTTATAGGCCACATTTCTAACCTAAATGCTTAGTTAGAAAGGTCAAATAAAGTTATTAACAAATTATTTATTACAGGTATTATGTCTAGATATACAGTGGTAGAGGTAGTGGGTAGTGCACTGTGCAACGTGCTTCAGTGGGCGTAGTGATTGGTTGTAATGGTTGCGGTAACAAATTGTTCCTAATTTAGATAATTCAATATTTTTTTACCGACCATTCGTGAATTGCGTTTATTTAACTGAAAGTCCATAAAAGCAATTTGTTCTTTGGACGGAAACCAATAAAATTTATGTTATTCGTAATGTGAATAAACTTTTCAAACTTTATTTACATAATAATACAAAACAGTTTGTTTGCCATCAAAAATTCGTCTTAATACCGAGAAAAGGTCAAAAGACAATATTAAAGCGTAATTTTGGACTTAGACAAACAATTTCCGTTTACATAAGAAAGTGTGGGCGTCTTTCTACCATCTAATAATCTCCGGAATAATTTAAGCACCTGCAGTTCACGAAGCTATAAATTTTTAAAGTCACAACATTTACAGGCAGGAACTTAGTTAGTTTCCACAATTTTCTGCAATTTCATAATACTGGAAATGTCGCTGGTACGGCTAATAGTTCTTATCTGTCGGATTTATCGTTCCGTGGGATTGCTAATTTACGAACGACGCGAACAAAATTAAACTTTACGTCTAATTAATAAGGTGGTAAATCTAAATCTTGCTTGCATTCGTAAACTAAGCTCGAGTTATCGTAGATTTCATTATTATAACTGTAATTGGTTGGGAGATCTGTCAGCGGTATTGCGTTTCCTAATAGTGGATTGGGAATAATTTGATTAACACATAAATTATTGTAATTATGTGTTACCTATTGTTTAGCTGGTACAATCGGTTTCACAACTATGCCGAACATTTAAGATCTACTAATAATACAATAATTTATTAATAATATGAACACTCAATTAAAATGCAATAATTAATTACAAACTTTCCATTATTTGCCATATATAATATAGCCAGGTCAGGTCAGGTTTTCGAGGCTCCTTCAGTTGAATAAACATGACATTGTAAAACCATATTTCAACGTTTTTTTAACTCAACATCACAAAGCTTTTCAATTTGACCATCTCTGTACAAAATATAATAGTAGTTCAGTGTGTTTAAGAAAACACATTTTATTTTCATCTCGTTACGAGTAGATGACATACCACTGACACCACTTAGATTTTTGATCCTCAGACACACAGGTCGTAGACCTCAAGTCATTTCGTCGTTAAATTACGAACACAAAGTCGTGACATGATAAAGTGAATGTTTTATTTTGTCAAATTGCAAATCAGAAAAAAACCTCGTGCATTTAAATTTAAATTATTCAGTGTGCTCTGATTTGTATTTCTTTTATTAGATACATTCCTTTTGAAGTATCACGTGTTTTAAGTTCGACCTGAGTAATTTGAAACTAAATGACGAAAATTGAGGGGACATACGGTATCTAAATATAGTGATTTGCTGTATTTTTGACACTAAGTAACTATATAGCCAAATTATGGGGCTATAATTTGGCTTTCACCGGAATTTTTCTTTGACTTGTCATCATGAAAACATCATTACCCAGTATTATAATTTAGCTGAGTTTTTTTTTTAAGTGAAAACTGCTTTGGGCACGTTGAGTACTTTTTGAATGAACAAAAATCATGGAACTCGCGTGACCGTCACCTAACGCTTCGTAGGACTCGTAGCCGATCTACTATGGTGCAGTCGTATCGGATCGGCTACGAGTTTTCACTTCTGTCCCCAAAAACTGTCCGTATGATTTTTTACTTATTAATGCTTCACGAGTATAACTGAACAAATTGTGTTCTAGTAAAGTACACACACGTTATTATTTCTGCCTGGTACTGGTTGTTTTAGGTCAAAAACTTAAAAAAATAATCAGTCCTTCGTGGAATTTTCAACCCTTTCAACTTTCACGCTTCAAACTCCTTATCGAAATAACAATAGAATAACATTCCTCGAACATATACACCCTTTCATCGGATTTCGCGAAGTTATGGATGGTCAGATGTCAGAATTCAGAATTCCGTCAACCCGCATCGGTTAACCGCAACAGTACTGCAGGCGACACGCCGCTCTCAGCTTTACAATTCGACCAGTAACAATGTTATTGCTAGGCCGTACGGCCTCTACGTCGATACATTGTATTGCTTTGCGTGTGACCTGCGGCTCAAAGGTAACTGAGTAATCAATTCGGAGATTTATAATTCACACTTTTATAGTGTGATTTTCAGATTCACTGTTTGACCAAAAAGAACTTTGTAAAAAACATGTTAAGTTAGTAAAAAGTTAGTTAGTTAGATATGTTGCCTTTGCCCAGCAGTTGGACACAATATATGCTATCAAAAAAAAACACTGCTGAAAATTCTCTAGCTTGTACTGTTCAAGAGTTCTTTGACCTTGACTGAAACTAACGAAATGTACTTATAAAGCGTTACAATAGTTGAATTTGTTCGTTCAATCACTCATTATTTATCTACATCCTTAATGACACACTAGCTATCGACATCTTCCTGTCTAAATTCACATCTCTAGTATCAAAATCCCCACTCAATCAGCTCCCAAGTTTACCCTTCCACCGTTCTCGTTCGACGGCGACAGGAGGCTCTATCATTCATATCTGTGTTTATTTAGTCATTTCCCCAGTAAATTATCGACATAACGACCGTCCTATCTCGAATGTTAGTGCTGTATGGACTCCCAACTCTAATGCCAGGGAAACACTGATGTTCTGTCACTGGAAGTGGCCTGGTAACAATAATTTCTGGAAAAGCGATTTGAGAGTAATAAAGACAGTTATATATATACATCACTTATTTTTTTGGTAAAAATAAGGGATGGAAATGCCTTTAGGTTTTATTTACTTTTCGTGGAATACTTGTAGAACTCCTGTTCTAACAATATTTGAATTCAAATAAAACAATAAGCTGACAGAATAAAAAGAATTGAAGCGGGTACATAAGGGTACTCAGACAGCATTTTCTTCTTGCCGTTTTTAATAAGTAATGACTATTAAAAAATATTTCAAGGTATTAATAGTCAATGTAATGTCACTTACAATGAAGTCGGAATAATATTTATATGTCGCAAAAAATATCCGCTCTGAAACAATTGAGCAATTAAAAACACACATTTATTTTAATCCAAATACGGAGTAGAGACAGGCAGCCATCAAGGACATCAGCTACCTAGCCGCTCGCCGATAAGGGCATGCGATGTTACCGGTTCTTAAAAGATTAATCTATACATTTTTTCATAGCATGATATGTCAATCACCATCAATTTACCATTAATACATGTGTAAGAAATATAAAGTTTTTGTACTCTTGTCAGTAGTTGTATTATGTGTAAATTTATTAACTACACGATTATCTTTGTACACAAAAGGCAAAGTTTATCGTCCATTCATCAATTCTCGTTGGAAATAATATCAACATTAAATTTTATATGGCTCTGGTCGGTTTATCCACTAAAGCTACGACCAAAAACTGGTATACGGGCAGTTTCGCTATGAAATTAATTCATATGGGCTTTACTATGGCGTTTATTTGTTGGCAGACGCCTTTTCCATGTGTTCTAATATCCATGATTCACAATAAAGCGCAACATGGTGTCCGAACATTACCATTATCATTTGCTTTACAATGAAAAGGGCTTGTCCTGATCCGATTCAAAGGAAACCATTTCGGCCTAATAACATTCAACATAAAGAAACAGCGGGGTGTATCAGTGTCACCCTTTTATATTCATTTACGAGTTATTTTAGATAAATGTACTGGCAATATTGCGAGAAGGGCTGCTTCTCAAATATTTGAAAAGTATTAGGTGTCATTAATTTGCATGCAGGTATTTGCTTAAGTTATATACGAGTATGTTGCAGTTTTTATGACGCTTATTCGTCAACTGGCGACTGTGAAACACGCGAGTGCTCGAGGGAGTTGGCACCTTCCAATTTTCATTTTTTTTGTTGTCGTCAACTTGCGTGACCTTGTCAATATGACGTTAAAAACGTCAGATGTAGGACAATCAGCTACGTAAACTTCTCATAAAATGTGTCATCAACATCATCAACCTATAATGTTCCCACTGCTGGGACACGGCCTCCTCTCAATGAGAGGGATAAAATGTGTAATCTAATAATATCTTTAAATGAGCAAAGCTTTTTTTATTAGGTATTTATTTCAATCCGCTTTCATTTGACTGTACTTTATAACGTGCGTGCGAGTTGACGACAAAAAAGTAAATTAAAGGTAGATACGGGTGTTAAATTTTGAGTTTGACTCACAGATTTATGTAATCCGTTAGATGCTATATTTTCCCCTCTCCGTTTTTTTCCAACAACACCACGAGTTTTAACAACTTGAAACATTTCCTATTCATTACCTCAACTAAACTCGAAGGTAATCGTACTAACGAAGCCTTAGGCACCACATAACTACTCAACAACCCTTAAACGCGGCCCATAAATCCATGATCGACTTCTTAGAATAATAAAACAGAGATAAACAGTTAGTCTACCGGTAATAACAAACACAGGCTCGTTTGCGGGAAGTCTTGGGGGCCCGTACAATTGCTGTTATTATTGACGGACGGGAGCGGACTATTCCGACGATAACGGATATTTTCTATAAACAAATAACATTGAATGGAAGGTTTGTCCGTTCAGTTTTTCTGGTTGAAGTAGTTGTTTGATGTCTATAGTCTCACACACTGATAAAACAACGTCTATTATAAGCTGTTTTTGGGAACTAGTTTAGTCAGTTTATGTCCCATGTAACGAGCCTATTGGGTGAGCCTATTGCCACCAAGCGGCCGCAAATCCATAGTCCGTCGCTACTACAGAGAGATTCGTAATGGAATAACCCAATAACACTTAGCCCGACCTGGAATCGAACCTAGGACATGAGGCGCTTGAGACCACTAGACGAACGAGGCAATCGACCTCTTTATTAACTTTGGGAAATTCGCTTTTCAGACCGAACGATAAATAAAGGAAACTGTTCATACAAATGGAAATGGCTAAATGATGATTGCTTCAACAAAATATAGACATCGTCTTATTGTTTACTAAGGCCGTGGTTACATTATCAAAACGATGGAGCCCGCTGACCCTGATGCGACGCGACGGCGACAGGGTGACGCGACGCGACAAGCACCAGAACAATGCAACACATGTAATTACGCATGCTCGCGTTAAGAAAAAGACTATTGTTTAAGTTGTGTCGCCCGCATGTCATCTTACCTTGTTCTTGCACCTTTACATTTTACGAACAAATTGAATATTATTAACTTAAAAGTAACTTAGCTAGAGTTACTTCAACAAAATCATATTTTATGTTATTTTTACGATAATTTGTGTTGTAAACGGGAAGTATTATGTTTTATTTCCTCTGAAACGTAATACCTACTAATTCGTACTTAAGTTTTAAGTTGTATCAGTTATTGTAGTAGTATTGTTATGTAGTTAAAAAAAGACTATTGTGTAAGTAAGTTGTATAGCCCGCATGTCGTCTTACCTTGTTCCCGCACCCTTAGGTACATTATACAAACAAATTCAATATAATTTACTTAAAAGTAACTTCAGCTAGTGTTACATCAACAAAATTATATTTTGTGTTATTTTTACGATAATTTGTGTTGTAAACGGGAAGTATTACATTTTATTTCCTCTGAAACATAATACCTACTAGTTCGTACTTAAGTTTCACTGCATATACACAGTGTAAGTACACATATAAAACCTTAAGTTTAATCAAAGATTTGTGTTTTAGGTATAAAGTACTAAGTTCTCGAGTAAGAGCTCTGACTTTTATGTGAATCATAATATTTAAGCGGTTTTAAGAAAATAATTATGAATCTACTGGTTTTTCTTTTTTACATACCAATATTGTTTTAGTGTTAGTCATCCATCCTGGAATATAGGTACATATTAATCATCACAAAAGTATTGTCCCTCATCCGCCATTTTGAAAATGAAACCCATGAAGCATGACGTATGAATTTAATTAAATAATTTACTCAGAACTTGAAATCTGATACGTAAACATGAATAAAATTTGCCTGGAAGGTACTACGTCAATTTACATAATATGAAATTTCTACTTTACTCCCTTAACCCAAATAAAAAAACCATAAATGTAAAATCTTATTAAATATATAATTAATTACTTCGGTAATGACACAGCCACTGTTTTTAACGACACGTTGCAGAACCCGTTTCTACTTGCAGTTATCAATCATAACAGTACAAAAAACTGAAGTCCACTCACAAAACGAGTATCGCTACGTACGAAACCTTTTTGCAATCCGTAATAAAATCTCAAAGAAAACTACAACATAGGTTTCGATCTCATCTTGGGCTAAATCGAACTTTTTAGATCTGGCTGTACAGCCTCTTTGTTCGTGATATTATAATAATGTACATATTTCATGCAATCTATTTACTTTTTTGTCTATGCTCCAACCATGAAGTTTATTCAGTTTTGCGTTGTAATGAGCAAAAACTCGGTCATGCACGAGCGGTAACTTTATTTATGGTTTGCGATAGCAGAAGGAACCGTGAGATTTTGTGATCGATCTTAAACGTGGCTAATTTTATTGGTTTAAGATCTGAAGGAACTCTCTGTCAAAGATGAAAAAAGATTCCGAGTACTTAATTCATAAACTCGTCCGGCCAATTTAGGACGACTTGGGATCGACTTAGGAAGGATGTTTTCACTATGCCCCTCGTCCCACGTTACTAGATTCCTTGCTTGTCACCGAAATTGGAATAGAAAAATTCAGTCGATAAGTTATTCGAATATATTATAGGTACTTGAAATAAATTGCGTAAGAAAATTATAAAAAACGTTACAAATCCAAAAAGACATGTAAGTATTTTCACAGTTCAAATGGTATGGAATCTTACATTCTTTTTTTAATTGAGTTAGTGTTTTGTGATTACCTAGTGTTGATTACATTCATAAGAAAAAACAAAATCAGAATACTTTTAAGTAGGTACATAAGCCCCTATCTTAAATTATTATTATATCCACAGTTTTAAACAGAAGACCCCTACTTGATATTCTGAAATTCAAATGACTTCGGGACCGACTTCAGAACACAATCGCGTTTTAGTAGAACAAAAGTTTGTATACAAAAGACCTTTTTTAATTTATTCTGATAATATCTTTAAAATAGAGCTACATTACACGACCGTAGAATAAAATATAATGCGTCGATAAAAGCTTTTGCCGTAACCGAAAATTACAATTTATGAAACATCAAAGAAAATGTTTGAGATAACATAATGACCGAGTCTTGTAAGTTTTAACATAACAATTTTATTCCCAGAATCGAATCGTGATAATTCTTCAAAGGCCCGATAATAGGGTAAATGGTTACCATCTCTGCGTATCTGAAACGATGCTGAGACGTTTAACAATTATGCAAAGCCCGAGGCTTCTTCGAAGGTACTTGATCAAGAACCACTTATTAAGATATCGCGGTCACATCGACCATTACGCAATCGAGAAGGTTGGCAAGGCAATTTCTTTACCCCGTAATACCAGCCTGCGGAATTACCATGACAGTCATCAATAAAATTTTACCGTTCTTCCAACTTTTGCGAACAACGAGATCATCGATTTTCTTAATCTGATTTGGGAAAAGATAATTTAAACGATGCCTCTTTTAAGGAAAAATGGCCGCCGCTTTGGTTTGAATATTCAAATTATTCTACGATCAAACTAATCTGTAATACCAAGTTTATAAAGTAAAGGTCTGAAACATCAATCACACCAAAATTAAGCATTAGTCAGGTAACAATTTCATAGTTGACATGTTGCGTGGCCGCTCCTGTCGGACGGGGCGGTCAATTTACATCAAATTACATCGAGTGTCATTAACGAAACCCGACAAACTTTTATTTACCTTCCAGAAACTACCAAAGAGACTCTGTTTCTCGGAGATAACGATTAAAATGCAATAAAAATACTCGGTAGCGCGCTAAATGAGATTTGGAAGCGGTGTAAAACTAAAAACTGCAACAAAAAGTTGGTCCCACGAAAACGGACATCGCAGATGACACTGAGGTGACTTTAATGACAATTTAATAGCATCGCCTTCTGCTGCCGGAGAGAACGTGTAATCAGCGCCAGCGATAAGACCCCATTACGGCAGGATGTTTTTTGTCACAGCACAAATTGACCATTTCTAAGAACATGATCCAGTTCAGGTGTGCCTAATGATGTGGATTGATATTACAGACATAGTGCTGGTTATTTGAAGCTAATTGTGGCGCTTTTATTATGACCCTTTCGTTGAATAACTTAGAATAATAACTTCCTTTTTAGGGGTCTTTCCTTTTAAGAATTGGCGCTGGACTCGTTTTGCATAGAAATATTACCCTAATTACTATTGTAGAACAGTGAATAACAAAAGGACCGCGCTTTTAATTTTTAAATTACCAGTTTATCCACAACCTTTTTTGCATTCTCAACCATGAACAAAATTCGTCGGAGTCGCTCCTAGTGAAAATCTTGCTAATGAACAACATTTTCATATCATTTTATATCCTTTCCGTCACCTGCGTGTCTAAAATTCACGTCATGTTCTCCGGTAATATTTTTTAACAGGGGCTTTGGGTTAAAAGTTCACAAGCCGACTTTTCGCGTCGTCTGAGCTTATTTAAGAATTTTGACACGTTAGGTACATTTGAACGCTTTGATATAGGTGTCACGTCCTGGGTTATCTTAAACACTCTGACAGCGGCACCCTCTAAAATGATAGGTAGGTAGATACTGGCATTTTATATTCCCCCCGAGTTGCTATTACCATGCACGGGATGTCTCCTTAGTATGCGGGTTTTGCCACGACACTTATTAGTCTCAAAAATTCCGAGGTTCTTACAAAGTTTTCGATGTAAAACGACCCTACTTCGACCGCATTTAAAACTTAGGTACCTAATGTTTAATACATAGACGATATTGCTTTTGATAAAGCGGTTTACGAATCTAAAATTTAAAGCACGATCGAATACAAATGCGGCCATGTTTTGTTTGTGTCGCGGTCATAAATATTAACTTGGAACACGGAGAGGTGAAAATTTCCAAGATGCACTTTTTAAAAAATCCCAAATTTTGTAAGGACAGCACGGGAATTATGAGTGCTTTGTTGAATATGAACTAAGCATATTTATATGTATGTGAGCTTGTAAGAACAAATGGAATGCTTTCCTTTGAGACAGCGTAAACATGAATGATAGCTAAGTGCACAAAAAACATTACAAAAAAACTTGTTTTGTGGACTAGTCTATTCGAAATTTCTCTTACAAAAAAACCGGCCAAGAGCGTGTCGGGCCACGCTCACTGTAGGGTTCCGTAGCTTCCCAGACCATTAAAAATACCAACATTTTTCGTCAGCAAAAATAACTTTGTTTTTCATAGTATTTGTATGAAAAACAAAGTTATCATTTGCGTTTTTTTGAAAAAGTGCTATATAACTCAAAAACTATTCAACTCATCAAGTTGAAAATAATTTTCCTAGAAAGTTCATATAAAGGTCTACTTCTGTGATTTTTTTCATATTTTTTAAACTTATGGTTCAAAAGTTAGAGGGGGGGGGGACACATTGTTTTTGACTTTCGGAGCGATTATTTCCTAAAATATTAATATTATCAAAAAATGATTTTAGAAAACCCCTATTCATTTTTAAATACCTATCCAACAATATATCACACGTCAGGGTCAAAATTAAAAAAAAAATCGCTCCCCACTTTACGTCTGGGGGAGGTACCCTAATAAAAATGTTTTTTTAAATTTTTATTTTTGCACTTTGTCGGCATGATTGATATACATATTGGTACCAAATTTCAGCTTTCTGGTGCTAACGGTCACTGAGATTATCCGCGGACAGACAGACAGACAGACATGGCGAAACTATAAGAGTTCCGTTTTTTGCCATTTGGCTACGGAACCCTAAAAAGGGCAACGCGTACATACCTAACTTATCAAAATACATTTTTTTATTCTGGAGAGTCATTGTTCTACAATGATCTTACAAGATTTGGACTTGTCTACATCAACGAGTGATGGGATACAAGAAATATTAATTCATTCTTGTCACTTTGATGTTATAGTATGGAAATGGTTAAACCTACCCATTGTTTAGATTTGGTACACAATGTTTAATGTTAAAATGATATGTTGTTCTGAATATACTGTTCATATTAAACTTGTTGAAAAGTTCTCATTGTTTGAGCGATGGAACGCGAGATTCATAAAAAGTTTCAAATTAAAAATGTCAGTGAGTATTTTTTGTTTTTCAAAATTTCGATTCCAACATGACTTTTCTACTTTCAGTTTCTTTTTTTAGGGTTCCGTAGCCAAATGGCAAAAAACGGAACCCTTATAGTTTCGCCATGTCTGTCTGTCTGTCTGTCTGTCCGCGGATAATCTCAGTGACCGTTAGCACCAGAAAGCTGAAATTTGGTACCAATATGTATATCAATCATGCCGACAAAGTGCAAAAATAAAAATTTAAAAAAACATTTTTATTAGGGTACCTCCCCCAGACGTAAAGTGGGGAGCGATTTTTTTTTTAATTTTGACCCTGACGTGTGATATATTGTTGGATAGGTATTTAAAAATGAATAGGGGTTTTCTAAAATCATTTTTTGATAATATTAATATTTTAGGAAATAATCGCTCCGAAAGTCAAAAACAATGTGTCCCCCCCCCCTCTAACTTTTGAACCATAAGTTTAAAAAATATGAAAAAAATCACAGAAGTAGACCTTTATATGAACTTTCTAGGAAAATTATTTTCAACTTGATGAGTTGAATAGTTTTTGAGTTATATAGCACTTTTTCAAAAAAACGCAAATGATAACTTTGTTTTTCATACAAATACTATGAAAAACAAAGTTATTTTTGCTGACGAAAAATGTTGGTATTTTTAATGTCTGGGAAGCTACGGAACCCTACAGTGAGCGTGGCCCGACACGCTCTTGGCCGGTTTTTTTTAATTAAAAACGAAATATAAAAGAATATTTTTGGTCGTAACAAATAAAATTCTCCTCTTTTTCCATAACTTTACACTGACTATCCGTATCTCCCTGTTATTTGAACAATATGTAACAAGTATGTTCCTATCCTTGGATTACACAAGTACTTACTAAACCGCATTAAGACTGTGAAACACTTGCAACAGCAACTGTTTAACATAAAGTCGCGACACACAAAGTTGCAACTCATTTCGTCTCGTTTTAAAATGTCGAACGTGCTATTTCCGCGGCAATTGTTTCGCTCAGCACAGTTTCCCTAGACTACCACACCACACGTCTGGTCGACTGTTCCCTTTATAATAATTTAGCCGATAATGCGAAAAATACGTGCCTTCAGCCCTCTCAGCAATACGTGAGTGCGACCTTATTGCCACTTATTGCTCTCGAATGAAGCGGAATTATAATCTTAATGTGGCAACATTCCGCTTTGATTGGCCCAACTTTTACCTACACGCCTCTATTGTGTGAATGAGCTCCACAATAAACAATTGCTACCCTAATTAGATACGTTTCACGTCATTTCTGGTGGTTATTAGAGGATTGCGGTGTAATGTTCGTTTGCCGTTCACGTGTTTTATGTATATTATTATACGCCATCACGGTTCATTTATTTTAGTGAGCTTTGTAATTGCTAAAACCATTGAAACCATTTGCAGGTTTTGTATTACTAAAGAATACTCCTGGGAAATAAAGTGAACTGGTAAAACACGAACTGGAATTCATTGCATAAAACATGTTAACGAAAATCGTTGAAAATACAGGCAGATTTAAACATTGCCACAGTCCATTGCTAATGACAAGCTCCTTGCTCCCTCCGAGTCTATGAACACGAATCCGCCATCGCTTTCAATCGAGTATTACAAATTGTGCTGTGGAAACCTATATTTTATTATTTCCTATCATCAATTACCCGTATCAGTTCACCTGCCATTACTACTACGGAAGTCTATAAAATAATACAATTTAGACACATAATCGAATTGAAGCTTAGACTAAAATAATGTGGGCGTACAAAAAAAGATACAATTTTCCGCTCCTGTGCTTCGATATTGACGTTCGTAAATTGTATGAAATGACGTCATATTTTGTGAAGCTGGATTGACTCGTCTATCTCAGCTCCAGTGCCGTCGATCTTATGATAAATCCGTGATAAATGATGAGCACGGCATGCAACTTCGGAGGTTTGTTAGGACCAATCTTCACGTCAATCTGGCTGTGAGTGTATGACGCAATAGTTATGAACTTGTTTACAGATTAATCCAGTAACAACTTGCGAGTTGTTCTAATTACTGTGTTCTTGAATTCAAAACGCTCTATATTTAAAAAACTTATATTCTTTTTCCATTTATGAACATTTATTGACAAAGCTAATGGCCACTATCACAGCTTGACTGGAAATAAAACCATATAGGTATTTAAATTGATGAACTTTTTAAAATTCATTTATTTTAAATCTAATGTTCATGTGTCATTTCTAAGAACTTTATTAAGTGTGATTAAGTCTTGTGATATTACATTAAATTATACTATCTTTACACCAAAACCGATTCATCAATCATTCTTGAGCGTTTTAAAACTGATTTATGAATTTGATAGCTTAAAATGAGCGTTTCGTTTTAAAAATCTGAGATTACTCATACTTATAACCTCTAAAAGTCCGTTGTTATAAAATGTAATTATTTTTATAAAGACCACGTGATTCCATTGAACTTTGCGGTAACGATGAATTGATAAAATCGGTTGTTCGAAATTCCAAAGTTGTTAGCAAACTAAAATTGAATTTCTGTGCGCAACTTTTAGAAATTAATATTTTGTAGTGACAAATTATTGTACTCTAAAACCAAAATACAGGTTACAATTATTTTGATCTTTTACCTAGATAATTTCTACGTTCTTTCAACTTAATTTTGTTTTTCTTTTCAGGTCACTTGAACCAAAACTTTGAAGCCAACCAAGATATTGATGAAGTCTATATTTCAAGATTCTCAGCCCAAAATTCAACTCTTATCTGGGGCATCGTATAAAGCAGCAAAGCAACTAATCCCGTCTTGCACTAGAAGGACTACCAAGAAAAGAAATTGTGTTTCAGAATGGAAGAACCCCTGGAGCTACAAGAGACATTCATAGTGACCAAGATTTTGTGCCTATCTTCACTTGTCTATCGAACAAAAACCGAAGATATGTAACTTGTGATGATATTTTAAAGTAAATTGTTTCATTGGTCATTCAAGAACTGCTTTCATCCTCCATCAGCACAACAGCTTCTTCTCTTTAGAAGGCCTGGACAAAATGAAATTCTATGGCTGACAGATACCGTACGCTTACGAAGGCAAAATGAGAGCTTACTGTAACGATGATGAAAAAGGCAAAAATGGACGAACGCTTACGAAAAGCTTAATGTCGAATTGACGATCCTGTTGCCATAGAATTAACCCTTTGGTCTGCTTTCTTCTCAATCGAATTACGGGATGTCATGTGGCTGATACTATTAAGTGAAAACAAACCTAATAATCCCAAGAATTAAGTGTTCATTCGAAGGAAGCTGAACTAAACTGTTAGTACAACCATCAGCCATAAATAAATCCAATGCAATCTACAAGAATAGCGCAAAAGAACAATGTACGGGTATCGTGATCAAATTCTAGCTCTTACTTGTAAAAATCGTGACCATGCGTGCGTATTATGAATCATGCATTACTATCGGATTCTGAGGACTTATAATTGAATTTACTGATCCTAACGACACATGCATGACAATGAAAGATAGTTCTGACTGTTGTTATCCACCGCACTCACACATTCAAAATCGACTGTCGTGGCGTTGGCCAATCACATTTATCTGTCTTTTATCTTACAAACCATCTGCTTATAAAATACAATGTGATATAGAAAAACGAACATCTACGTTTTACAAACCATATATCACAGTAAAACAACGATTTATAAAAGTCTCGAATCAAAACAGAGATCCGGTGGCCATCTTAAGCCCGTACGTGCCTAGTTGTGTTTTTGTTAGAGAGGCTATTCTTGGATTCCATTTTTTGAGTGTCACAGTTAGAGATTAGGGTTAAAATCTGTGGGTTTGTCTAGTGCACCTTTGTTTTTTTTACTTTTAGCTTATTTGATTGTCTAACCTTTTTCAGGTAGCTACCTACCCAATTCAAATACACCCACTACTCTACATACACTTGTGTAGGTAAGTACTTACAATTTTGGTCTGCTGTTGAGTTCAATTTTGTAAACAGGGTCAGTAACAAACTTCAAAGGAATATTATGACTATTGGTACACAAACTCTTGGACCATAACTCAAAGATCTAACACGCATGCGCTGTAAAGAAAATGGGCACATTTGCTGTCAACATTCAAAATTCAAGAATACATCCGTGGCAGTACAAACGCATAGCTAACACGCCTAATGCATAAAATATGAATCGCCTCTTTGAATTTGTCATATCAGAACGATAGCAGTCGATATGGACCGGATAAGCCACGCCCACCATACAAACTGCAAGAGATTTTACTCGTTATGACAAGTGAAATATATGCGCATAATTTGTATCGACTGAGTGTCTGATTGGTAACAAATTGAAATTAACCATTTAAGACCTGCGCTCCGACTGTGTCGTAATATTTTGTGGGCCCCGCCATAATCTATGTTATGATCTTTATAGAGCTGGCTTATAGCGGAAGAAGGACATATAAATCGGTCCCAAATAGTGATATAATGACCGTAAAGCAGTACATGATGACTTAGTTGCTAAAGTGTGATTCAGAATCACACCTACTACGGTTATAAGTAAGTCAAACATTTTGCCTGAAAAAAAAAAATAAACAACCAGAACAACGTTTGCAAAACCATAGTGTGTTTATTTATACTTGAAATAAAAGCATTCCCAGATACTGTTAACGGTGATATTTCGGTAAACGTATAGTTAATGCAAATAAACGCTTAGTCACAGGCTCACAGCGCGTCGCATCAAATAAAGCGAATTCAAACAGACTGTAAAGTGGCTTTTGCATTAAATCTTTGTTTATTTACGACCCACATCGAAGCCTCGTTGTATTGTAAATTATTACCGGCTGAGTTTTAAAACGATAAAATTTACGTGAAATACAGTGCCCCGATCAAGCGTAGGGTGTAAAAACCGGAAAGTAATTAAAATTAGTCAAATGGCAAAACTGGAGATCTTTATAGGCAGCTAGAGTCATAAAATCATTCGATTTATGTTAAGAGACAACTCGCCCGACGGACTGCTATGTTGATGTCATTTTGCTCAAAAACCTGACGCCCAATCAGGTTTGTGAGGTGCTAACAAAATGCTCCGA
Source organism: Xestia ashworthii (assembly GCA_950022955.1). Taxonomy (NCBI): domain Eukaryota; kingdom Metazoa; phylum Arthropoda; class Insecta; order Lepidoptera; family Noctuidae; genus Xestia; species Xestia ashworthii. Next base: position 13,624,201 of record OX465561.1, read on the forward strand.
AGAAAATTATAAAGTCACTAACACGAGAAAAATAGCATTTTTATTACAGTTTGCTCTAAGCTATGAATAATAAGTTTTGCATAATACGTTACAGATTTAATTTGATACAGAGATACGCCCACGATTCTGAATGAGGTAGAAAACGAAGATTCCAATTGCTAGGAGATTTAAAGACGCGATCGAATTACGCGTGTGTTTGTATTCGATTCGACTTTTGTTTCTATTTGTTACAAGTATCAGATTTTTCTTATCGGGAAGATCCACTTTAATTTAACACCAGAAACTTTAAGTGGTGATTTAATTTAAAAAATAGTCTATGAGTCTACTATTTTGAGACCTTATAATCCAATTCGGCAATACAAAGTCTCAGCTTACATTCGTCAATTTACTAGATGGTTTTAAGTGTTTATTAATTAAGAAACTGGTAAAGCTATGAGGCATACCTACTTTGCTTAGCCATCGTGTGTCTAAGCACAAAGCTTCATTAGACTCGCTGTGGGTCCTTAAGTTATGAGTGGAAACACATAAAACAAACAGCAGGTATTAAGCTATAAAATTCGATTCAAACGCCACAATTCGATTTAAAAGTAAATTATTGCTGAGTCAGCGCAATGGTAAATTGAATATCTGATCATAATGACCTTCGTTTGTGCATAAAGGCGAGTCCGAAGGCGGATGCCGTCCAACTTCTTATTACCCTCACTCGGGACACACGGCCGGTCCGCTTATAAAACCCTAATTACTTTGAATAAATTATCATTTTAATCGAAAGTTTCCATTTCGAGGACGAAACAAAAAAGTTCGCGAAACGAATTGGTTTGCAAACACCAGGCAAATGAGAAAGATGATGATGGAACATTCTTAATTAACGACTTAATAGAAGAAACGAGTTGCCGTTTTTTGAGTGTAATAATTATGTGTTATAAAATGGATATTTTGAAATGTGTTAAATATATTAATGTGTCAATCAAATCATATCTAATGACCGCTTGGAGTATTTTTAGTGATTATTATATTCCAATAAAAAAATCACCTACTGGGCACTAAAGAGAAATAAATAAGAATTAAAATATGCAAAAATAAAACTACAAAATTTTCTATATACCACGGAATATTTCAGTCACTCGTTTTTCTTTGACCCGACCAACATTACGAATGCGGTAATTTCGCCAAGGTTTATGCAACGCATAGTTACATCGTTTTGAGCTTAAACAATTCAATCGCACATAAGTAGTGATCGCTAGGCCATTGTTATTTACCCGTTTCTCAGTTAACTCTTGCAATAGCCAACAATTAGCTATTGTTTGTCGAAGTCAATTTAATGAGCGAATTATTGAAAATTACCCTAACAAACTTTATGTTCATGTTCTGGGATATGTTGTAGATTTTTCCCAAGCTTTGTGGGGTCGGCATTTAATAATGTGGCTGGCTGATTTTGTACTTTTGCTAGGGATGCATCCGATACCGATACCGATATATCGGCGATACTTCGGATTTGCCGATATATCGGTATCGGCGATATTTTTATGGCAGATTCAACGATACTTTTCAAATTTTGCGCTTTAAAAATGACGTCTTATACCCATCCATGTTCCTTCCTCGCCCTAACCAAACTTGAAAAAAATGGCGCAGAAGTACTTTAGTTTCCAAATGAGTTCTGTCGCATCTGAGAGACTATTTTCCACCGTAAGTCTTATTCAAATAGACTTGTGAAATCGCCTTTGCCCGCAAAACTTAAGAATACTTTGTTTTTTAAATAAAAATCTTACAAATGTTATTTTTGATTACTAAAACTATTAATTAATCGTGTTTTATTTATTCTATCTTTCTTTCTGAATTCAGTATCGCCGATATTTTTGGAAGAGTATCGGTATCAGTATCGTATTGGCAAAAACTCGTATCGAGGCATCCCTAACTTTTACTGAAGAAATTATGTATTTTGTTACCTTCGCAACTTTAATTGCTCAATAAGCGATCATAATATGGTAAACATTTTCTTCGATTTGAAATTAAATGCCTTAATTAGATGAACCATTGAGCAACGAACGATTATTTATGGGATTTCTAAATCAAAGTATAAACCAGTTTTCCACATGTTTTCAACATTATCGAGCCCTATGTCCCATGACATAAGTATAGTTTCACGCATCGATTACTATCCAATTTTGAGCGCGCCGAATACCTGTCGGACGATCTTTTGTCGCCTTGTCACGTGCCTGAGGCTGCCTCCCGGCCTTTATTTTCCACCGAACCCAATGAAAAACGTGCTCTTTCTTATGTCAACAAAACTACATTGTTGTGTTTAGCTTATTTAGCGATTCTCTTACTGTTTCTGCGGCTTCGTTGGTCGATCATCACAAAATTGTCAAGATGATAAATGCCAATATTTTATTCCGTTTTGCATGAATCGGATTTGGTGCGATGCTTCATTAATTGTCATTTTATTAATGGTGCAATTGGACAGAAAGCTGCAAATCATTTATTCTTTACTCTCCTGCCCTTAGGCCTCATCCCATTTATTTGGGGTCTTCGTAGCAAGGTTTTAATCCATTGGTACTCCTCTATTACTCGCCACCTCAACAGTGACCTCCTTTCTACCCAAATAATCCTTCACAACGTCCATCCATCGTTTCTTTGCTATTCAAAAAGTCAAATAATTGGAAAAAATAACAAACATAATTTTGTTTTGTTGAATTGAACCTCCTTGCTTGCTTTGCTTGAGAAAGTCATACTGTACGAAAAGTTTTATTATAATTTAGATGCCAGTGTGCAATAGATAACCAACATTCGTATAAATCGTTTGTATATATTTCTATGCAAAACGAACACGAAACAAGTGCTGGAACCTATATAACATCTAACAAAAATTGGTTGTGTGTCGGTTTAAATTCCGGATAAAATTACTATTTGCGCCTCGCGGCTTGCTCGCAAAAAAATAGTTTTTCACAGTGTAGCTGCTACCAGTTTTTTACGACCACAGTTTTGAATATTTGCAAACGGAAATGTTTATGTGTAGTCGTTGTTTATAATTGATTTCACGACTTGATTAACTTTGTAAATATGTTATTTTAATGCAACAACATGACGAAATAATTTTAATAAATAACATGGAAATATCGTTAGTTATTTCTATAGTTTAAGCTTATTTTCACAATTTTCCGATAATACGAACTTGATTATAATAATGTTACCGGAATCATGGCCAATAATGTTAATTTGTTTGGTATACGTACATATTATTTAACAGTTGATTGGAAATTAAAACAAAAAAATCAGACAGCCAGAATGTCATGATTTTCCAATAATAGGTTCTGTAGAACTTACAAAGTTTTGTTCAAATATTTGAAAAGTAGAGCCAATGTTTGACTTAAGGATAGATTTTACCAATCTTTAAGCGATATTAGAAAGTCATTACAGTTGGGACGAGGAAGTCCTCCAAAGTTTAATAATAGACATCCTACCCCTGTTGTAAATTCAGTCGAAATTTTAATGCGTTTTTTATATCTATGCTAATTCGGGAATAAAAAGAATCTTTGCCTTTTTACGGCATCATAAAATCGTTTGACGGAGATGCTCATTAGAGACGTAGATGTGAGATTAATCTGCGAGTTTCTCAGAGTGTCACATTTTCTACTAGGCCATTGCAATGAGTCATCAATTTCTAATCTACGTCCATGATATGCGTTACTAATCCGGACAAGCTTGTGTACCGCAGTCGGTCCCACTAAAGCAGGACCACTAGAATAAATTAGAGTGTCATATACGCATAAAAGCGTCAATCCCAGTCTTATCATGATTAGATCATAGTTCTGATTATGAATTTAAATTTCCTTCCTACCGCCTCACGGTTAATTCGATTAAACTTATATTGTAAGGGATTAAAGCACATGTCAATCACCTTAATAAGCAATTCAAATTCGGTTAATCCAGTAAAATTGGTGCATGTGTAATTACTACCCACCATATAGGTTAATTAAAGTGCCACTATTTTCGGTTTATGGCACCGAAATAATTGAGGTTTTTTCAACATTACGTAAATGACTTGGGCACGATTATAGCTTTATTACACGTGTTTCCGATGTTTTTTTTTGTAATTTAAATGAAAGTTTTCTGATTTACTCGTATAATACCGTTACCCACGAGACCGGTGCGCGGTGGTCCAGAGGTGGCAACCGCGGCACGCGCAGGCATGGCAGGCGCATTATTTTGTGTAAATTATTTACCACCACTACTCTAAAAAAAACCGGCCAAGAGCGTGTCGGGCCACGCTCACTGTAGGGTTCCGTAGCTTCCCAGACCATTAAAAATACCAACATTTTTCGTCAGCAAAAATAACTTTGTTTTTCATAGTATTTGTATGAAAAACAAAGTTATCATTTGCGTTTTTTTGAAAAAGTGCTATATAACTCAAAAACTATTCAACTCATCAAGTTGAAAATAATTTTCCTAGAAAGTTCATATAAAGGTCTACTTCTGTGATTTTTTTCATATTTTTTAAACTTATGGTTCAAAAGTTAGAGGGGGGGGGGACACATTGTTTTTGACTTTCGGAGCGATTATTTCCTAAAATATTAATATTATCAAAAAATGATTTTAGAAAACCCCTATTCATTTTTAAATACCTATCCAACAATATATCACACGTCAGGGTCAAAATTAAAAAAAAAATCGCTCCCCACTTTACGTCTGGGGGAGGTACCCTAATAAAAATGTTTTTTTTAATTTTTATTTTTGCACTTTGTCGGCATGATTGATATACATATTGGTACCAAATTTCAGCTTTCTGGTGCTAACGGTCACTGAGATTATCCGCGGACAGACAGACAGACAGACATGGCGAAACTATAAGGGTTCCGTTTTTTGCCATTTGGCTACGGAACCCTAAAAACGGTGACGGGAAACAGATCCTAGATTCTAGGACATGTCCTAGAATCTAGGACACACACCACAACACACAACAGATCCTAGATTCTAGGACATGTCCTAGAATCTAGGATCTGCATGGTGGAAACAGGCATGCCTGTTTCTAGGACCTAGAACCAAAACATTCGAAGACATGAGACATCTACCAATCCGCACTGGCCAAGCACGGTGTATTATATATAGCCCTTTCCCTCTCAAAGAGAGGAGGTCTGTGTCCCAGCAGTGGGAACATTAAAGGCTGATTGTGCTAATGCATCCAAAAAACCTAATATGCATAGTAATATACCAACAGTACCGGTACCATGTACGTTGGTATATTCGTTGCTGTTGGTTGTTTCATGAAACATATATGTGTTTATAGTACACCAAAAAAAAAAAAATACTTACTCTATGTGAAAATATTCAGCAGGAGGTTTTTTTTCTAAGACTTGACAATTAAGTTGGCTTTATCATTTCAATCTTCACATAAGTCTAGGTATATGTATAAACTAATTTATTACATAATTATTTATTGCAATTTTGGACACAAGAAAAACATATTTATGCCCCATAAAACTTCACATTGTACACTTTAATCATCAAGAAGATGTAAGATTTTAGATTGTTAATATGTCACATTTTTTATTTACAACATAATTATATTTTTATCACTTTTCCTGCATCGTATAATAAAATCCAGATCGCTATATCGTAAACTACAGTTGGACTAATTAGCATTATATGAAACAACAAATAATTCGATTATATTAGAAATCTGGTTCTGAATTAAGTATTAATCATATACAGTTTGATAATTAAAATACCTACCAGCAGATATTTTCTTTGAAATGTTCATTATAGAATGGCATTAAATGATGTCAGAGTCTATAAATCGTTTAATGTCAATTATGCTGGGAATCGCTATACCAATTAAGATTAGGTTGTAGTGATTCAATACATTGAATAAAACATTCTCCTCTGATATATACAGGACGCATTTAAACTGAAGCAACGAAGGACCTGTATATTGATTCGGAATCCGAAATTGTGCAAAGGACTCTCTGATTAAGTATTACCTTTACGAAAATACTGGTTGGAGTGTCAGACAAGCTTATGATATGTTTTTGGAAAAGGTTTCTCGGATCGTTTCATGATTGGTTTGACTTGACTCAAAAAAATTGCTGCAAAGCTCTATTTGTTTTTTAGTTGTTTTCAATTGAAAACCATTAATTGTTCCAACTTTAAATCCATCTTTGCTAGCCTCTTTGGGTTCAAATGATTCATCCTGTATCTTAGTTTATTAGCTGAAGCTTTTAACGCTATTCTTATCTTAAAGTTCTAGGTAGCAGAGTCTATTATTCATCTATCCTTAATTATGCTAATTTTGTACCGTAGGCGTAATTAAGTCTATTTTCATAACATATTGTTTGGGTTTGTGTTTTGTTTTTGATACCTTAGCGTGAGTCTTAATTGTTTTATCTTAATGGATTTAAACAATAAAATGAAAACTTGTTTTAATGATGATACAAAAGCTAGGAAAGATAGATATTTTGTGCAAATGAGATGAACAGAAGCCATTTGCTTGATATTAACGGAGATAACGATAATGGTCACGATTTTATAATCCATTTTAGATAACTTATTAAAATAAAGTTAGGTATCAGTAAAGTTCCTGTACATCCTCTTCTCATATAATTTTATTTTAAAACATATTTTACTTCAAAAAATATAAAACGTATTTTGAAAGTAACTAGGTCGTTTTTCACTCATTTTACTCAATACAAAACGAATTAGTTATCAAATAGAATCAATAATACTCGTTCTATTTCCCCGAAAATATTGACATGTAATTATACATTTTAGTGCACTGAATTGCAATAAATGGATTTGTCTCTGAATTTGTGGACACAGCACAAAATATTGAACAAAATAACTCAATTTAGCACCATGATCTATTATTTATAACCGTTTCATAAGAATTGTGCAATTACAAACCCCATTTTGCAGATAAACAAACGGAAGGCTGGTAAATCGTGATTTGTCATAGAAACGCAATTTATATAATTGTATCAGTTCATAAATGCCAATTCGTTGCAACAGTTGACATTAATACGATTGCCAATAGTACTGTCATTCAGTTCATTGCAGCACCTGTACTAGATTAAGCAGAGATAATAAGTTTCATAATGGATTAAATAGGTACACACCTGCATTGTGAGGAAATAGTCACATGTCTCATTGAGTTCGTTAGTCATGTCCCGTAGATTGGTATAAACATTAGGTTTACAGCCTTCTGGCAGGTAAATTCTTCATACGATGTACTTTGACGTACTGATTTGGTCCTAGCTTCTTCACAACATTCATACATATCTATACTTATGCGGTTTTGACCATGCGAGTGGGCAGAAACCACAAATGCAAAAGCCACCTGATACCCTTACATACTCCTTTCGCTTTATCCACATTCATGCATCCGGTCATTCACGCACGTTGCTTCTTCAAAACATAATATTTTGATAAGGACATTTTATATACGGGCCAGAGTCGTCACGCAGTGGCTGCCAGAAGACGGGCGTCGCGTCGTCGTCGCCGAGGGAGGCCTAGAAAACGCAGGCGTGCGTTTGTTCAAGATGGGCTGGAGAAAACCGCACGAAGAGAAGAGTGGAAAACTATGGGGGTGACCTTTTAGACAATATAGGCTAATAAAAAGAAGAATATTTTTTAATTACTTTTGTTTAAATTTAAAAAAAGAACTTGCCTATAGAACTACACACTATACTATACATTCATCTTAAATGCAAATACAGAAAACAGTTTTGGTAAAAGATCTGTTTACATACATCCCACTAATCTAGAAATGAAAGAAAGTACTGTTTGAGATGGTTGTTAACCCGCACAAGTTGTAAGAGTCAATTGCAGAAACCAGTTCTGTGATGCTCGCAAGCGATGGATTACTAACCTGTCACTGCTACAGCATCTAGATGCAAGTACTTATTGCTACACACAGGCTGAATGATGCTGCCGCATTTGCAATAGATACTGCGTGTAATTTAGTTCAAGTTGTTAAAGAAACTGGATGGAAAAATGATAATAAAGAAACTATTAATGAAACAGAAGTCAGTGAAGATAAAATAAACCTAACGGCAATTGTAATAGGAATTACTGAAATAAAAGCAAGTTTCAATTTAGAAGTTGTTACAAAACCCAAACAAAATCAGGTTAATTTACAGGTTGGACTAGATATACATTTCGTAACGCTAATAGAAAGGTACAGGGTCTACGGACGTCCATAGTTTGTAACGAAATTACCTTTATTGCGGGTTGAGACAAAGCGGAATGCTGGGACGTCGGGCGGCTCCTATAAATCACTGGTCGACGCAACTGATTCAGATTACCGGTGCAGTAAACTGTGAGGTGAGATGCAAGGGTTGCTGCGACATGTGATATGTTGGCTTTGCTCTGTAATTTAAACATATGTTAGAAAGTCCTGAGATTAGTTCAGGCATTTTATTTGATGTTTATCTGCATTCATTTGCAATGAATGACTCTTGGTTTAAAAATGGTAACAACAGTACAATTACTTCCGTAAGTATATCTATAATATCAGCTGCTACGTTAGTTGCCATTGACATTATCAAAGAAAGTGGTCAATTAAATCTAAAAACTATTTTCTCAATATTCCACGGTCGCGTGTCGCATCAAAACAATTTATCTCACATTATCGCATGTACTACATCTAGGCTTAAACATCCGTACACTGAGATTGATTATACTGTATTACTAAAAAGTATAAAACGAGAAGCAGGCTAGACCGGCGCGCGTTGCCTCAGGCGCTCTGCGATAGAAAATTATTAAGAAAATTAAATGATCTACCGTGTGCCGGTTCACAGATATGCCAATTATTGATACCATCTAAAGGCAGGCCCTGAAAAATGTGTAGGCCGTTTCTCTGCATGTTGCAATTTACTTAAGCTTTATCTCTAAACCGTCTTGGTTCTAAAACTAATAGTAATTGATTTTATGTTTCTAGCAACGTTGTGAGAAATGAGTTCGTTCGGTACGAATCTTTTAATGAGGTGAAAAATATACAGCCTTGTTTTATGTCTGTTCTGACTATGAGTTAACATGCTTGTAATAGAATTTCTTGTTTAATGATTCTATTTGGCATTTGTGTTTCGTAAATTTAATGGTAATGGATGGACAAGTTTATGACTGTAATGGAAAGTCAGTCATTATAGGGAATGGGGTGATTGATCGCCTAATAGGTACTTGTGTTCCCCTATGACTTTGTAGTAGATTACGCACATTCGCAGATTCTTTTGTTAAGCCATCAATCTCAATTTTGAGAATTATTGGTGGTTTTTGCAATGTCACATGACATAAACATTAGAATTAAGAACGGGATATTTACCATGTTTATTGTTTGTTTTGAGTTTCCGATACAAACAATAAACATGGTAAATATCCCGTTCTTAATTCTAATGTTTGTGTTAGTGACCATGTCAGTCTAAAAAAAACTCATGTCACATGACATGTCCTAAAAGTGCCATAATTGAAATACTTCATCGACTCTTGCTCTAACACCCATATCCTGTAAACAAGTCAAAGTGATTACTTGAGTGAAAGTAATTATTTAAAATACATTTTAATTCTGTAGTATAATAATTGCTTGAAGATATAACTGTAAAAATTCTTAGGTTCGCTTTCTTTGACGATTTTCTCTTCGATCATTTTCTTGTCTATTAAATTGCAAAAGAACACCGGCCCTACAATTGCTGATGAAATTATTAAGCGTCTACAAACGTCACCGTTATAGATACCGACGAAATAATTAACTAAGATTTATCAAATCAAGCTTAAAGCCTATCGAAGTCTGGAAAAAAAATCGTAATAATTAAAAGCTTGATTGACTAGAATAATGATGATAAGAAATAATCATGGCTTAGTCTTTTTCTTTCTGGCTTGACTTCATGACTTTTGGCTAAGCTATACTTTTAATAGTTAGAGAGCCCATGACACTCCCAGGCGAAATATAAATAATTCGTAACGTTATTAATAGGGGAACACGAAATGGCGATGCTACAATGCAAAAAGCCTGGCGAACAAAACGATTTCTAGTATGATATGACTCCCAAGTTTCGTAAAATTATTCATACGTGACCGTGGCACGCGTATTCAATCAGTATAAATCGAAAGGAACCGGGTGCTGACAAAATGCCGAATCCAGCTGCGCGGAGGGCGACGTTCAATCGCTGCAGCAACCACTTTCTTCACTGTTTGGAAGATGCAGCAGTGGTTTTTCTTACAAAGAAATTGATGACATTTCAAATGAGCGGTGGTTTTTTCAGGAGGTCGATCATACTAGATACCTAAAAATAGTTTTTTTGATAGCGCCGCCAGGTGTTTTGCATTGTAGCATCGCCATTTTGTGTGACCCCATTATGAAAGAAATAATATTATAATATGTATCGAGATTCTTTTCAAACTAGGTCTAGTGTCATGGGCTCTCTAACTATAATGTCACCTCAACAAAAACCCATGACATTTATTTTGTCAACTGGCCTAATGAAATAATAGTATGTATGTAGTATAATAGGATGATATATCTTTAGAGGGAAACACTTTTTGTACTGATTCTGTAATTCTAGTATCCTGAAGCCTGGAACATTGTGCTCGTACGGTCTGTGGCAATAGGCTCGCCTTCTACTAAAGTAATGTAGGTGATACTTACAAATGCAATGCTTAAGGAAGGCGCACAAATAAGAAGTCAAGAAAGGAGATACTAATAATTTATTATTTATTTATTATGATTATATTACACACATTCCGTTACTCAAGATCGTGGCACGTAGCTACTTAGTTGGAAGTTCAATACAAAATGATTGCCTATTTTTCCCTCTCGTAAGTAGATAAATACGATAATATTCTGACTGGCGATTTGTCCTGACCGATCTCAGTCGGCAGGTTTCTTGTAACTCATTGGCTTCGGTTGGGATGTACTCGTACCATCATTTGAAAATCTCTAATGGAAATGATATCAACAAACACCAAACAAAATCCGAAGGCAACTCGTACTTCATTAATAAAACACAACTTGCTGTTCAGTAACTGAATTAATCGAAGTCCAACTGAAGATCAAAATGAAGATTTCAGTTTAAAAATCAATAAATAAGAGATGAAATAGCGAATTATTTACAATTTGACATTGAAATTGATTGAAATGAGTTGACAAATAAAATGCTTTTTTAATTATTTGAGGAATCAGTGGTATAGTTTACAGAAAGAAGTATATAATCAAGTTACAAAATGTCTATTAAAGTTAAACCCAGGGGTGACTTTTAAAATCAATAGATATATTTGATTCGCCATTGCGTATTTCACACGCTAATAAGGGATCTGCCCTTACTTTGCGTGTGTGTGCTAAGTAAGTACTTATTTTTACATTTATCTGATGTTGACTGCACATACATACATAACCTTTACAACTTCAAACTAAAATATCTTTAATTCCTGACTTCGTATAAAAGTATAACAGAAGACAAAATTGTTCAGGAATTCAAACTCTATACTTTTACATATTTCTCATGGGCAGACGCTAAAATAAAATTTCAACAAAAAATTGTTCGCGCTGTGGCCGGTGTTCTTTCTGCATTAGTAATTATTTAAGCTCAAATAATTACTTTAGCTTGACTAATACGGGTTTAATTGGTACATATAAGTCGTGATATTTTCGTATAATTCTCGGATATCGGACACTGAAAGATTGAATTCCGTTGTTCCTACTGTGTTCAATGGGTTCATTGAAAGTCATTGTCTCCATGAAGCCATCAATATGATTGTGCTTAAGAGTGTAGAGAGTACAATCGTGTTGATGCGTTTTAAGGCTACATAACAATAATGTTTTCGACTATCTCTTTTGTCTGCTCCGAAGAAAACAATAAATATTCTTCGTCATAGTTACCAAGACTACGATATTATTCTGAAACAAATACATGTGTGTATACGTACAGTAACGATAAGTACATGGCACCATGTCGTTATTTAACGGCTGTAACCATGATCATTGTCTTTGACATTTCCTTTGATAGGTTGTCCCCACAACCTATCAAAGGAAATGTTCTTCAGCAAAGACATTCAAATATTTACGAGCAATAGACGAAGAAAAAGTTAGGAAACGACGAAGAATATCCTAATCTACGACTTGTTACTACTTACAAATAATTAAGTCGCTGTCTAGTTTCATGTTGCTTGTCAATCGTGATTCAAAACTCAAATTCGAAATTTTTTAGTGTTTGATAAACAATCCTTGTAAATCTTTTGGATCTTCTTACACTTATTCAATTCTAAAGGGTGTAAAACACCTCTTCACGAAGTCGAAAGGCACTTGTTCTTCCCATCATTGCGATCATTTTTTTTGTTCTACACCATACCTGGGAACCTTCTAGTTACAGAGATATGGGGGGTCAAAGTTACAACTTTTTCAAAGGTTGTTTTTTTTAAACACAAGTTTTTTTTTTGTAAGATTTTTACTTTTAACAAATCCACGACCCCCGTACTATTCAATCTATCCATCAGCACAATGTTTTAAGTGCGTTACATTGAGTTCTACCACAAAACAAGACTTATAACCTCAAAAAAAAAAATTGTTTCCTAGTAATATTTTTTGCGTAAAGTTACTTAGTTTGATGTACAGAATGCTTGGCTTTATGATGAGGTGGTTTACACCCTGTATAAATAATAATATTTTCTTCTAGGTACGAGTACTTCATCATGCATTCAGAAACCTCCCATTTTATATTTGAGTGCTATATCTCCTTGACCCACGACAACGTTATTTACCTACACATTGTGTATACAGGATGCATGCAAGCTATCAGATGCCCCGTCACGTACACAATAAAACTCACAACTTCACCACGAACGTTAGTTTGTCACAAAAACTCCGCCGCCGGGGCTTGCAAGTGAATTAGACTATTAAAGCTGTAGTAAGCCGACATGAGGTTGGTTCAAATGTTGGTGATTGAGTTGGTAAAGGTATGGGATATAAGCTCAATCAACTTCTTTTTGCTGAACTTTGGAACAAAGTATAGTGGGTGTAGGTAATATTTGCGAAGTTTCGAACATACTTAATAATATAAAACAAAGTCCAACCTAATAGAATAATAATTTATCATTGAAACACCTGAGACAACTGAAACGTACGAGTAGAAGTGCCTAGTGAAATTTTATTGCGCCTATCAATTCTGGATTTTATCTAATACATGACATTAATGAGTAGAAACAGTAGATAAAAATTAATGTGCGACGAAAACATAATATATTTTATACATATGAAAAACCTAGGCTTTATTCCACAATATCTATACAAAAATCATAACCAAAGTTGGCCCCAACGTTGGTCCACAATGCATCCATTGAGTCACGCGCAGTACGCACGATCAACGCACGCGCAGCGCAAGCTAAGTAGAGTTTAGTAAATTGTGCGCTGATTGTTACGTGATATGGAGTTATTATTTTGTTTTTTACTGCAAAGTAATGTGGTTTAACATGAAGCTGCTGCTGTACATAGCTAAACAAAAAGAGGTTTTGAGTGTTACGGATATAATAAAAAGTTGTATGACGGCTTGAAAATGGTTGATGTTTGATCATCCAATTATTTTATCGTTATTATACTATTTTTGACACATTCAATTCAAATGTATGAGGAATTTTGAATATGGCTCGAATCTTCAAATCGTAATAGTCGTGTAGAAACTCAATATCAAGATTTGGTCTCAGATCTTGTCCTCGCCGCTTAAGGTCATTTGTCCCACAAAATCCCAGAGCCAAATAAAATCGGATATCACCATAAAAGCTCACAGTTACGACATAGTCCATGTGTTAAATTATACATGAGTTGAGTCGCCGAAAAGCGACCACGCCTTTCCGGACAGGCGGCCTGCTCCTCCCACTACCGCCCCTCACTAATTATTATAACCGGTTTTGTTTATCGTAATTAACCGGTAACGCCACCTGTTGTTCAACAACATACGAACTATTCGTAATTGCAACTTTGGAAGCAACAGTTCAGCTATCGGATATCGAAGTTGAATGCTAATTTCAGTTAGAAATTTGAGTAGCAAAGGTATTAATTTAAACTTGGTAAACGGCGGGTTTTGAGTAGTTTCTTCAATGGATTTGATGAGATTTTTATTGGTAGCGATTTCTATTGTTACGATAGAGTTAGTGTTCATTTAATTTACAACATCTGTTGCTTTTATATCCTTGTCTTTTATCTGTCATGATTTACGAGTCTTGCTAATAAAACTTTATCGGGTTTTTTTACGTTATCTGACTATACATTTCGAATATTGAAGATTCATTTAAATAAGAATACCTATAAGTTGATTGTGGTCAGACTTTTAATTTAAAAACAAATCTACTCCATATAATCCCCTTATAATGCCGTGCAAGTTATAAGTCTTGTAAAAGTCAACTAAAACAAGTTGATATCGTGATCGCAAGCGATGGGCAAGCGATTTGTCTCGTCCCAGCGCGATGTTTAAACCTAACATGGCTTTGCTCTGCGTGGTTTCAAGCCAACATTATATGGTCAACACTTGGAAATGTGTTCATTTGCTCTAGTTATATTTTATTGTATATCTAGACTAGCTTCATCTTCATCAGTAATACGGAGGTCGCCTGGTAAACGATACCTTAAGGCTGAAAGGTAAGTTACATTATTGTAATTGTCTCTTTATTTCGTGATGATTGTATTATTAGCAGTCATTGGACTAGATAATCAAATGCGTTCTTACTGATTAATTTGTTCTTTGTCTGAATTAGCTGTTATAGCTTTCGGTTTGTCGTCAGGTTCTTCTTCAGAGGTTACTGTCAGATACTTTATGTTATGTTAAATAGTTTCAAACGATTTATTTTTTTTATACAAGGGACTGAATTAAGGATTTTCTGTTATTATTTTATTGTAGTTAAGGTTATGTATCTGTGTGGTTATGTAACTTACCTTTGTGAATCATTTCGGAGAATAAAGTCACTGTGTGTGTAAATTACATTTTGTATCAACGCAATGTCTAAGTACAATATTAAAGCCTATCATCTATTGAGTTGGTTTCGCAGAACGCCCTTTACCACGATAACTAATTGTTGTGTCATTTATTAGCCTTGGGGTGAAAATTTCTCTAAAATATGAATTTGTACTCAATAATGCTTCTCATCTAATATTTAAAAATCTGGTGCAGTGTTTGCTATCGAAATCCTCCGAAACGGCATGACTGTTTTTTTTAGTCCCACCCTTAAACAAATATCCACACGAACGAAGTCGCAGGCAACAAACATGCTAGTATCAATATAATATTACAGATATTTACAGAAACACCGAAAGCTATACTTCAACGAAATCTTTGTAAAGAATTTTAAACCAAATTTATCTACATGTTTCATAAACTTTTATATGTCTTCATTACAAATACAGTAGATAACAAGTAGCGCTACACCTGAAACGATGAAAAAATGGAAGGAGGTCATTGCCCAGCTGTGGATCACAACAGATAGGCTACAGAAATAAAAAAAAATACATGTCGTTGAATAAATTGTGAAGAATAAAATCGTCCAACAAGATAAACCTTCAAAAATCAACAAAACACAGGTTCTGTACGTACACAACGATAATTAACTTCGCGAAGCTTCCCTCGTATTTGATCTAGCAACAGTATGTAATTTCTAAATGGTTATAAACAGTTATTTCGAGATAATTCCCGGCTTCCGCGAATTATTGATTGATTGGCATCGGAAGCCAGTGTTTTGCTGTGGGTTACCTCATTCCAGAAAGTTACCCGTAAATTAAGGTTTTATTAATTTGTGAGTGGTTGTTGTTTCATCATCATCATCATCATCTCAGCCGAAAGACGTCCACTGCTGGACATAGGCCTCCCCCAAGTGTCGCCACATTGACCGGTCCCTTGTGACTCGCATCCACCGGATTCCCGCAACCTTCACCAGGTCATCGGTCCACCTAGTGGGAGGTCTTCCAACGGTCTTCCGGTTCGCGGTCGCCACTCCAGAACTTTTCGGCCCCATCGGCCATCCGTTCTGCGAGCAAGGTTGTTGTTTAGTTGACACAAACTCAATTGGTTTACTTTAAATTCTCTCATGCGTGAGATATATTCCCATCCCATTCAACCTATTCCACGTGTAATTTAAATAACTGAAGACTTCTTTAAGGCGATTACATGAGCTAAACGCGAGTTTTATAATTACTAAAAATATAAGATTCACTGCTATAAACAAGACCAGAAAAATATATGATATTCTTCAGGATATAATTATGCTAGCATGACAGTGTCTTGAAAACATAATAAAATTAATTTGACTCGATAAAAAAAATCACGAACTATTCTCTAAAAATATCTTTCAAACAAAAAAAATCATACCAATATGATTTTTTTTTTGTTTGAAGTATAGCATGCGATCATTCTGATTATTTAGCAAATAATTCTACAAGCAATATATTAGCATGATAGTGTTTTAGTTTTTTAATCCAATCAATGGTTTTTTTTGGAAATCGATCAAAACCACTCATTTCGCGCTATTTGGCCGGCAGTGACTGACGTAGCAACCACTTTGTAGTGCAAGCTGATTAGAACTTTATTCTAACAGCATTTCAAACGAAGTTTGAACCACCACAAATAGAAATGCTAATTTAGCTCGTCTAATCGCCTTAAGCGTAGTTGCACTCATAATTATGAACTTTTCTTAATAAGTTTTCTTTTTATAATAAACTGAAAAAAACTAACTGTACAAAGTACCTTGTCCAAAGAATCAGTAAAATTTCTGTAAGTAGATATATTAAATTTGTTTCCATACTAAAAAATCTCACAAACACACACACCAAAGCCCAATTTAACGCATTTAATTGTTTTAAACAGAAAATAACTTTGAACCCTGATCCTAACAACTCTACAAACCAACTCTGGCTTGAAAGCAACTTAATCTAAAAATAATCACTATATATCTATTCAAGACTTAAGCATTCACCGACTTACCAGTTACATTGAGTGTTGGGTAAATTGAACATGGCAGCTTGCAACCCCAATGATAGGCGTAAACGGGCTGCATTCAATATCGGTAAGTGTTTATTCATAAGTACCGTAGATATCGGTACCTATCTTGAAGAGTAATGGCTATGGGACTACAGGTTCTTCTGATATAATCGCTTACCCTCGTCGAGTGACGAGGTAATAGTGTGGAAGCTATGTATTTTGTGGCTTATAGAACCATGAAGGTAAAGGAAAGGAAACAAAAGCTTTTGGGCGCGTGTTTTCAGCTTTAAAAAACAAGAAAAGTCCAATAGATATGTAAAACTACCGAAATCCTTTAGTCAATCCCATTGAAAACTGCTGTAGAAAATAACAATGGAGGCTTTAAAATCGTTTGTCACTATCTAGGATCCGGAAAATATTGTAAGCGATATGTTTGCACTTAATTTGAACGTAGATCTTCTGCTCTCTACATGGAGGATTTGGAAGATACAAAGATTGAATGTAGGAGAAAGATATGAGGAATTTGTAATTACAGTAGTAAGTATAGTAGGTAAATCATTATTTTAAACTATGTTTTAATTACTCTGCCACATGACTCGACGATGACTTCAACATACCTTATAACCTGACAGATGCCTACGTATTTTAACCGACTTCAAAAAGGAGGAGGTTCTCAATTCGTCGGAACCTTTTTTTACTAAAAGCATTAATTATACAAGTCTACAGACAGGGCTTTTTCAAACACTAGACCAGACGTCCTTGTAAACCGTACAATATTGATGATATTTCAACTAAAAACACACATAGAACCAACACTCATAAGCTTCGATACGTTTGTTTGGATTATCTGAAGTAGGTTAAGTACAACATAAGTTAAACATCATGTTAAGGGTTTATAGACTTGTATAAGTGGTCAAGTCAATTCACTTGTCGTTAGTCTAACCAGTAACCATTCAAAGCCTATAAAATACTTGGTTTTCACTTACAGTTATTTGAAATAACTGTAAGTATCTGCGCGGAGTTTGCCAATCAGCAAATTAAAACAAGGTTCTAAGCCCATTTCTGCAACAAAAAGGTTAACTAACAGGCTGTATGGTTTCCAATTATACTATCAAGACGATGTAAAAGCTTTTAACACCCATTTAACGTTAATTTTTTTCATTGAAAAGAGTATCAACTCTTGCGCATAGCCATAATACCTGACCATTAGCACCTCAAATAAAGAAATTTACACTTCAATTAATTTAATGAACTCTACGTCGACGTCTCGTACAATTACAGTAATTATATCGAAGACAAATATTTACCGTGTATTTACAACTGATGTTTAGTCGATCGCCCACGCGTTGACAGGCGGCCATTACTGCGCCGGCGCACCGGCGGCGGAGGGCTTAAGCCCCTTCACATTAGCTAGCTTGTTCGTATCGAACTGTCAGAAGTTCAGGATGCTCTGTGGAAATGAGCCTGTCTGGATGATTTTCAAGGAGCCCATTAATTTTCTATTTATTTTGATTGATAAGACTTTGATTAGGTACTTTGATATTTTAATTCTTTTCCTTTTAATTTTAAATCTTAAAAAGATAGGATAATTAAATAACTACTAGAACACAGAAGCAGATGTTCGGTCTCCAGTAGAAAAGTAAATTCGGAAAAAACTTATAAAATCAACTTTTTATAATTTTATAAAATGTCCATCTCTATGAATATGCTTTCAGCGGCAAATAAATATGAATCTAGTTGTCATAAAAATACAGCTAAACATAATTTACGTTTAGTTTTGTCTACATAAATAACAAAAGTTCACTAGGCACTTTGGGACTTTTCACTAGGCATGACAAATGTACCTAGTCAGTTCAATATTTATCTTGCACTAAAAGCCGGACTTGTAAAAAAGTAACTACGACAATAGTTTGTATGCTCAGAGCTATACAAATTGAGCACTTGTACCCGATGTTATATTTAATTAAATTTTGTTCGTTTGTTTCGACAGAATCTTCACCATGTACCAATTCACGGGTATTTCCCTAGGGTTAGGATGAACTATTGAGATGTAATAAAAACAGAACAGGACTAATAAAAATGTAAACTAACTTCTTTTTTTCTTCGCACAAGAAAGACGTGATCTTATTGTTATACAGGAATTGCGAGCTTGAGATTCATGGAAACTATAACGTAAATGTCGTCTCAAACGATTGAATATAAATTATTTAACTTCACTGTTTTATCCGCGTCAACCTTCTTCAAAATGGAGCTATAAAACAGTATGTAATACAATAAATTACTTTTAATCGTTTTTGTCTCATTGATTGTGTTGTTCATTCCAAAAAAGTTCTGAAATCGTTTTTAATTTATGCTAAAAAAGGAAATTTATATTGTTCTTTATCTCAAAAGAAGTGCTACACCACAATTACTATTAGGAATCATTGACGCGGACAAGATTCAGTCTTAATTTAAAATGATTCATTACCAAAACGAGGAGCACAAATTGTTAAAAAAAATCACTAAGTGGAATATTAAAAAACCTTTAATGCTCAAGAATCATATTTACAAATGAGCTTAACTTCCCATACACAAAATAATCCATACAAACCTTCTTGAATGAAAACGTAGTGTGTGAAACGGCTTCCTTTTGATAAATGCACTCTCGCGACTTGAGATAAGCAGACATCCAGCTCTTGATATGTCCGTCTGACAGCCGCTAAGACTAGTGGTAATTGCTCCACGAGAGCTTGCCATCAATTAACATTCAATTCTTAAGAATTTATTCGACCTTTCGTTAATATTGCCAATCCTTAATTGCCGTCTTTGATTGAGAGGACGACTGACATTTTCAAGAGAATAATTTTCAGAGCCTTTTGACTCAACTGTTGATGAAATTGACAATTTTATCGCTAATTAGGATAACAATTATGACTAACTGTTAAAAGGAAAGGGGGTAAATCTAATTGGAATAGCACCCATACACCTAGACACACTTTCTTTCAATGTTTGTGCTGTCTTTGTGTGATTTCGTGGTAGTATTTTTTTAATACGAGTATTATTTTGAGCCTGGCCTACCTTCCTTTTTCAATACTTTTCTCTCTAGACTTATTTAGCTCAATCGCATAAGTAACAGTTCATATCTCACGGTATCCTTCTGGGCCCGCTGCTTCGCCAATTCCTGTTGTTCGAAACCCAATCTGTAGATATTTTCGCCCAATTCTGATGTGACATGCGGCGTTTACTTTCTACACAGTTCCATTTTTGGCGGCTGTTTTGCCTACATCTGCAATGTGTTTCAAATTGTCGAAGTCACGAATTGTTGAAGTTACTTATTTAATAGATTTTTCTTATTCTCATCAAAATTATTGATTACATTAATCATAACAATAAATGAGTTTGCTTGCATTTCAAATTTTAAAAGTAGACGTAAGTAGGTACTCGTACTTTCAAATACATGAAATATTTACATAATTAATTTAGCACAGAGTAAACACGATTTCTGCTTAGTTATTTCTAAGCCAAAGTGGTTGGGCATTTAGCGGTTTACAGGTAACTATTTTCCTTTCAAAACATTATAAAACCTATACATTTAATACAACGGCTGCTAGTATTTAGATTCAAACCGCAGCTTTAGATAAGCAGCCACGCTTCGGGCACTTGAAATGTCCATCTGACAGTCATTAAGACTAGTTTAGACTAGTGGTAATCGCATAACGTGAGTTTCCGTCCTATCTGAACTAGACTTTAGTTAATGGACGTATTAAAATTTTAATGTTCCGTGTGGTTGCATTGATATTTTGTATTTTAAGGGCTTATGCGTCCTGGGTAAGTTGAAAACGTTATTAGGGAATATTAGATTTATTACTTGTTGGTCTAGTGGTCGCAAGCGTGACTGCTGAGGCCCTACTCCCTAACGCTTCGTCCGTTTGTTCGGATCTATCCGTCTCTATCGTGCACGTGCGCAGATGAGTGCGAGTGAGAGAGACGGATGGATCCGAATATACGGACGAAGCGTTAGAGAGTAGGGCCTCTGAGCATGAGATCCTGGGTTCGATTCCCAGGTCGGGCAAAGCGTTATTGGGTTTTCCGTCAGGAAATCTTCAGTAACAACCACGGGGTTTAGATTTGTGCCCCGCTGATGGCATTAGGCTCGCCCCCTTCACATGGGACTCAAAAATAACAGGCGAAAAGTGGGTGTACCATTAGGTACGCCTCTGCCTACCTCTTCAGGGATGACAGGTGTGATGTTTTTCTATGACATTGCGTTGTAAAAGTCTCATTATGTAGGCTGGAATTATCTTGCCCATTTAATGACTCTTTCTTTTATAGAACCTTAGTTCCTGAAGACGACCGCGGAGCATGCGTCGTTCGTACAAACGTAATAGGTACCAAAATAATTTGTAAAATTTAAATTAAAATTTTAAATTCCTCATATCTCGTCTTTATATCATTTCAAAATACATATTTGGGAACATAGATATTCTCTAATCCAATCGAAATAAATACACACTACCTTAAAAATATGTATGATTTACAAAATATTTAGGTATTACGTTTGTATGAACGACGCATGCTCCGCGTAAGTTCTATAGAACCTCCATTCTATGAAAGAAAGAGTAATTTAATAGGCAAGATAATACCAGCCTTCATAATGACACTTTTCACGCATATGCACTCGTTTTGTTCTTTCCACATCCATCTTATTTGTATGTGCATATTGCGACGGTCACACTGTAACATTTCATTTCATTTTTTCTGTTAATACTATAATTTTATAAATCGTAACAAATCTATTGTTACGATCAATCTTGCTACAAAAAGAAGCGCAGTATCTTTTGCTTTTGTGTGAAGTGGATTATTTACTTACATGGATTTATTTTTATGTTCACAGATTTTTAAATCGGTTACCAAGCTTTTGTTACTTACCTACTCGTTATCTAACAAAAGATTTCGTTTTAAGGCGATTCAAATATATAAATTCAATTACGTAGTGACCAATTGGAATTTCTGTTACCGCCAAGAATAGAGCGACGAAAAAATAATTGAATTACTTTCACTAACTCCATTTTTAATCTAGCGCAGTAGACCAAGAGCTAGAGATACAAAACAATATTCATCACATTGAAGTGTAACAGAACAGATACAATTTAAAATCTAGCTTTTAAATAACAACCTTCGGTATCAGACAACATTTCAGTTACATAAAAGATAGTTGTACTGTTGGTCGTTAACAAGAAAGTCTGTCCCACACATTCGCTTTGCATCGGCAGTTTAGATAGAATCAACTTAAAATATCCCGATTGCAATATCTCCGACTGTAAGTTAGGTTATCTATCGACGGGGAATAAGGATTTGTAATCGCAGGATAATCCAGATCATGGAGCATAACATGTTGTGTTATTGAGGATCGGGACTGAGCAGATATCTCGCAATTTTCCTTGTAACTTAGGTATAAGATTTTTGTACTTACGTTTATTTTGTGGTAGAATTATTTATGTGATCTTTTTCAGATAGGTTGAGTAGTCAGTGTATGATGATTGTCATTGTATTAAGGTCTAATCTTGAGAACCATATCTTTTATGTGTTCGTTCATTAGTAGACCATTGAAGATGGAATCAGAATACCGTAGAGAGAAACAGTAAATCATAACCACAAAATTAATACCAATCAGTATGAATTAAAGCAAACGGAAAAAATGTCTACATTTAAGGGACTATCGTTTCCAAAGGCACATAAGGAATAAGTAATGTGCTCAAGTTCTGTAATAAATCTTAAAAGAATGCTTTGCCCGCTCCCAAAAGGATACTCGTGGAAGCGTTCACCTTCTATTTTCCTCGTTATTTATGAGCCTATGCTTTATACTAGAACCGCGGGCCAAGAATAAAATGGGTAACTAAAATAAATGGCCCAACGTTACCATAATCATAGATTTCCAAAGCAAACTGAATAAGTTTTTTCTTAATGAAAACGAATGAGAAAAACTGGAAGCTGATACAGAAAGGGCGACTATCTAAACTGACTTTTTTATAAAAAAAAAGGCGCAGAGATTCGACTTTAACGATGAGAAAACAAAAAGCCTATATCTAATCTTACGACGTGAATTATGGGGATCCGTGGATGCAGTCGTCTATTATAGTTCAGAATGCCGGCACTGTCTTCCACTTACATGTAATTTACATTAAAATGCCTCCACATTTGCATGCCGGAATAACCTTTTCATAATCGTCACGTCGGTGGCTCCCAACTTAGCGATTAGCTTAATGGATTTCTCAATTTAATGAAACTCAAACTTTGTAATTGGCTTTTTAAAAGATAGGACGGAATTTACGATTACTTACTTATTTCGGTGTTTTTTTTTTTGTAGGTCGCCGCCGACAGACCTTTTTGGAGCAAGGCGTTTTTAAAAACAGAATTCATTGTTGTGTCCCGTTATTCGAAATTCAAAAAAAAATATATGGTTAAGTATTTAAGCTGGCACGGACAGGGCGACAATAGTTCGAATAGGTACCCCCCTATTCGAACTTGGTTGTGAGAGGCACAAATCTTTTTGTTTGATCAGGCGTTTGTTGACAACAAATTCGTTGACGTTAATCCCTTGACAATAGTACCGTTTTATCCGGGGAAGGCTAGACGGCCCCAACGGTATCCTTTAACCGAAGTTAAATCTCAATGTTTGTTTAAAGGATTCTTTGAAATGATTGATGTTTGTTCAAGCGGGAAATCTCCGCTAAACCCACACAGTATTAAAAATTAATATCGATATTGAATAGTTATATTGTATTTATGACATTTATTGCTAACGCTCAAGCGCACTATGAATAAATGTTTAAAACCTTTTATTAAAATATTTTTATGTTGTTGTGTAAAATATTTTTATGTCTATTCCATGCGATTGATAAATTGGTATACTTTGTTTACCTACATAGAAACTAGTCCTATATAAAAATGTTTTGCCATTTATGAAAAAACTTGTCACATGAACGTCAGAAAACATGAAACTCCTCAATGTTCTAAAACTACTCGTTGGCATTTATCCGAATACGTACTAATGTTGAAGTCTTCGATGCCTTTAAAGTATCATCGTATAAAAACAGTAATTGCCAAACACTCGTTTATAAATCGTCAAGAAAGTTCGGGAATGTAATGAAAAAGTTCGGTAATCTCGCTCAAGGTGTCAGAACCGTTCGTTAGCTGTCATTCTTTCCGTCCACTCTAAATTATATAAATTACCGAAGTATTTAGTTTTTATACAGACGTCGTTCCGGGACCACTGGAGAGATTCTTTGTGCAGTATTTTGAACCAAAAGACGATGAGAACAATAGCACATCTATTTTTTTCCCTTCAATAGAAACAATGTCGATAAATTAAAACTCGGCTGTAATTTGGCAGACATATTTATTTATACACGTTTAAGATCAGCGTCGTCATTTATAGCAATTCGTTTATTTACAAAATCGAGTGAAGGTACTAATAAATCACAAAAAAATAAATAAATTTAATTAAGCTCCTAACTTACGTCCTACTCGGATTTTGGTTGTCACAGAACCAAAACTTGTTTCAAATAATATATAATTTTGGTCTCTTTTACACTTTTTGCACTACGAAACGAAACTTAAGTTATTAAGTACAAGTGTTTAAAGCCTAACATCAACTTTAAACAAATAATTATGACACTACACTGTGATATACGTAATATTACGTAGATGGCTAAGAGATTCTGAGAGACACTTATCAAGGGAATGGGCATATCGCATTTGAACCAAAATTAATAAATAGTTTCTTGAAAAAAACCTTAATCGATATATCCACCCGTAACTTCTACAAATATCTGTCATAGGCCAAGAAAAATATAATTTCTCTGTTATGTTTTTACAATAAATGTTTCCTTTATTTACAAATACATACATATATGTTATTGCTGAAGAAGACGTCGTAAAGTTCACTAGAATGAGTAAGAACCTCATCAAAACTATGATCGTAAAATATATCTAATAACTATGTTTTAACTAAACGATAATAAGGACTAGTTGTAAAAATAGTTCTAGATATTTATACCGATTATTCTAATAAACTTGATTCCGTATAACAGTCGACCACAATAACACGAAAATAGAAATTTCATTTCATACTCCATTTTAAAAGATAACATTTTTGTTGATCTCGGTCCAAAAACTCAAGGGAATCTAAAATGAAACTTCATATTTCGTGCTCTTGTAGTAGATCACGATATTTTCCTTAGAAATACAAAACGAATTGAAATTGAACATCGAAATTCGGTACACGCATTACAGTTATTTATTTACAAGCAGTATATAAATCAAGTCATATTTTAGAAAATTATCATTTAGGTACTATCTTCTTAACATATGTACATAACTAATTTTTCTGGTGTTAACCTTACTGTGTTTCATAAATACATTTATAAGTAGTAACTTTTTAATTTACAATCGCCTAACTCTACGTACAAACAAAATTACACGAGTAATTTTTATTACAGCAGCATTTACATACAGTGTTCCAAAGTCCATTACAATTTACAACGTAACAAGTTACACGACATTCCACAATAAATGCAATTTAACTTTCACTTACTATCTCTCTTTTAGAGTTTTAGAGTATCACAAACAGCACTTCTATCCACTCGAACTACTTGTCTTTTAGGGAGTTCGTCCAAATGCTTAGGAACTGAAGACGCGGTCTTCCACCGACAGCATATCGAAGCTGTGACGTCACACGACCACGTCACGCGGCACCGAGTCGTTGGTCGGTGTCTCCGGGACCAGCACTGGCTGGAAACAGTGTGCCGCTGGCGCGAAATCCTCAACCAGCTTCCGCTTTAACACAGAAGATGAACCGATGTACACATTGGTTCCTGGGAAGGTTCCTCGTCGTCTCCGCCTCCATATGATCGCGGCTAGTACAGCCAATCCAAACGCGATCATGGCTGACAAACATCCTAGTACTAGCTCAGTGTCTGGTGAACGCTCAGGGACACGTTCACCTCGCATAGAGCTGACCAGAACGGACATAAGGCGGTCTCCTTCACTAACTTGAACATCCTGCACGCTTTCAGTTGAAACGCGTTGAGCTCTGCTGGTATCGATAGTCATGGTCTCTGACCGTTCATTGTCGACTCCCGGTGTGCGAGATACAAGCTCCACTTGAATGTGATAGATCGTGTCCGGCCATAATGATAGAGTTACTCTGGTGGAGTCTGTAAACAAATTGCCTTTCAGACCGCCACCGTCAACTTCCCACGTAACTAAATAGACACCGCGTGCTATTCTAGGTTCCCATGCAATTTCACCAATAACTAGGACTTTTTGGTGGATGAGGGATATTTCTTTCAGTATCCACTTGTGTTCATCGTGATTGGAAGTGTTTGTGTCATGCGCTACCCAAGTTTCGTCAGGACTGTAGATGGTGACGAGTCCTAATGGGTCGACTACCAGTACTCGAAGAAGGGCCCCTTCGTTGTTTGAAGGTACTCTCGTTGCTAGTGCTTGAGTTTGTATGATTTGCCGCCAGGGGCCTTCCGCGGCACGACGCATGACGACGTAGACGAGGGGCACGGGGCGGGAGGCGGCGCGGGGTGCCGGAGGGGGCCAGCGAGCGAGCGCTCCACTCACACGCATCACCCCTTCGCCCTTCGTGTGGATGACAGGCTGAGTCTGCGACGCGCGCGCCGCTTCCGAATGGAATTCACATGCGATCTTGCATCCCGGGAACTGTAAATAAAGGTCCCGTTAATTAAACTGTTCGTTAGAAATAAAATTAGGAAGTCGTATAAAGATGTCAACTTACACAAATATCTTTCTCGTCGCAGATGGCTCCCCATACCTGGTAGTTGGACTGCAGAAGTTCACAATTTTCCCAACACTGCAACAACAAACTCATGTTGTACAAAACCATCACATCACAAATTCGTCACAATTAAACTAGTCTTTTGAACTCCTTTGATTTATTATCGTGTCGGTCATTACGACGAATGAGGAGTGTGTACTGACACAGACAAATTTAAAAGTTAATGCTCATCCCGGAGACAGGCTGAGTGTGTTCAAACGGAATCTTTTTTGTCAAATTAGTGTGCGTTATCGGGTGGCCGTCGACTTGAGTGTGGATACAGTCGTTTGTCATTACTTGTGGAATTGGGTCGACCTCTTTACTGACTTAGAAACACGGACACTGCCGTAATGTGAATAGGGCATAATTATGTTCGGATAGCTTCGCCAAAACGTGTGATTATAATAGGTAAGCAATTATTGAAGATTACATTCGGAGCAAAAACTATTTTGATTGTGGATTGTGATAAAAACTATTTCTATTCCATATGAATATCCACTGATGCATCACTTTGGAATTAATCACTTCTTAACCAGCGCTTTGTTTTATATTCTTCTGATGCCGTAAAACTATTACATTTCTTACGACGAAACTTTTAAAATTCTACGTCATAATTTATTTTCGTCTGGTAAGCAAAACATAAATTCTGTTAATCCCTAAGACAACGGCACATCCAGCCAAATTTGACTACTCTGTCGCTTCGAATGCAGCATTTGTCATTGGAAACGCTCATTAGTTGGAGTTGACGTTAACTTGACGCCCGCTCTCGCTTCGGTAAGCTTTAATAATTATAAGAACGGGCGAACCACGATTATTAATTACTGGTATTGACAAAAGGTACCGGTGGAATCCACGTTCCAAGCGAGAATTTATTGGTTTTAGCACTAACCCCCAGATGTTTTGTAGCAAAAAGTCATCCATTTTATTTTCGTGTTTTAGTGTCACGGAAGAAAACGTTACTGAGGTTCGTCACGAGACAAACGTTATAAATTCTGATTGAAAACAAAAGAAGAACTATCTAGTAAAACAGAAATGAGTTTCAAAAATGGTTGCAGTTAACTTATACAGCTTTTGTCATAAAGAGATAGTCGCTTGAAAGGAAGCTTGCACACAATCACCCATATGTACTGCTCATTTTTAAGTTTACTGCAAGCCTTTAAATTAGAAAAATTGCTGCAAGCATAAAACAATCGTAAACCGTCAGGAATATCTTGAAATTCTACATTACAAAATATTATGTTTTGCGAAGGAACTTGTAATTAAATGTTATGGCAAAACCAATTAGAATAGCTTTACGGGTTTCCTGAATAGCAGCTACTAATTGTTGGGAGCTGTAGATTTTAATATTCATTCGCAATTAGTATTTTTGCGTCGATAGTAAAATATGATTGCTGCCGTTAAGCAGCTGATCCTTGAGAACTGTTTGTTCACTAATTGAAAAGCTATGTTTGTCAAGAAACTGCTTAGTGTAATCGCAGGAATAATTGATTAATTTGTCATTGAACTGTCTTCCTATTGAAGAGCTATTAATAAAATCATGATGGGATATTTATTTTATGTTCTTACGTCCCACAATTTTTATATTATTCAAATGTTTCATTCAATATAATACTGTGATAGCTATTTTATCCTAACATCCGAAATTGATGTTAAATCCCGATGCGCATTTAAGTCTAAAACTGTGTGATTTCCCTTCTTCGACCATAACTGTTTTTAAGTAGCAATAGTTCATGATGAAAATGCAATAATTTCTTATTACTGCGGTTTGAAGCTACCCTTCGAGTTTCTTGGTAAAGTTCTTGAAAGTTGTTAGGTTTAACATATATGGGTTTAGTTTTAAAGCTGCTAGGCTCATTCCCTTTGAACACTTACCATAAAACAGTCGGGACCCTGCAAGCACGAAGACTCCCCGCCAGGCCGCGGTGTTGCGAACTGTGAACAAAAATCGAAAATGTCACTCAAGAACAACATTTTATAATTTAAGCTAAAATTAACAAAAGTTATAACGATTTTAGTCTTTTTATTACTCAATAATATACCTTTATTGCTTTTGTTTAATATGTAGAGTGGGCTGTTTGTATTCATCGTTCAGTTTTTTTTTAAATAATAGATGGATATCATGTGTCCCGGCCATTTTATAATACCATCGACACTTGAAGAAACTATAAAATATCGCCTTACAGTGTTTATTGCGTAGTTAAATACAAATTCTGACTTCTAATCGTCAAACCAGGAAACCAAAGTCTTATCATCTGCATTTTCCCAACTTATAGTTCATTAAAATCATAGTATATTTTAATAGGGACAATCTAAAGTAATTGCTAATATTTCAGAAATTGTAATAACATCAGACAATTACTATTTTTTTTTTTTTTTTTTTTTTTTTTTTTTAATAGCCTGCTCTGTCCCACTCCTGGGCAAAGGCCTCCCTCCACTCTTTCCACCTCTCGCGAACCCGCGCGTCCTCCCTCCAGTTTGGACAATTACTATTACGGTTGCCAATATGCAGTTTGTTGATGACTTTAAGCCTGAAAAGGAAAGTAATTTTCTTTGCCATGTAAAGGAAACTGGAAATAATCGCTACACACGGTTTATGGTAATGAAGTATTTTTGCCTTTGTCGTTATGGGAATGAGTCACTTGTATGAAATATATTTATTCGTTAGTTATCAAATTATAATCAGCACCAATTGGAAGTTTGGAACCACTGTTTATGTAAACCTTTATGCCATGACCCACGAGGAGGAGCATGAGGAGTATGAGGAGCTCGTTGCTTAACATTAACAGCCGCCCGGGTCGATCTTTAGGTTAATCTTTAGGTTGGTCTGTGGATACGAAATCATTTTTTTCTCATATTTTGCTCAGAATAGTTACAGCACTGTTGACAATATTTGTGTCACTTGTTTAATTTAGTTCTTTAATTAAATATTTTTTTTTTTTTTTATTTACTTACATTTGTATAGATGCTTTTTTACCTATTATTTGTGGATGAGTGAACATTATAGGCCTTTTAGATTCCCGGATGCTGTTTAACTTTTGTTAAATATTCCTTTTGTTTTACATTTTTTTGTATAGCAAGCAACGACCTATTGTCGGGCCTACGCTGTTCCCCCATACTTTAGTACTAATGCTGTAATGAAACATAAAAATATTGTAATACCAAATGATTTGAAAAGAGCAACCATGGAGTTTCTTGCCGGTTCTTCTCCATGGAATCGACCAACGCGAACCGTGAACCTTTTTCGACGTTTTATAAGTGCCCATCTAGGCCTATGTGAAATAAAATATTTTGATTTTGATTTTGATAGTCTGTGTGTTTAACCACACATTACATACCGAGTTTCCTCCGTGCTTCGGAAAGCACGTTAAGCAGTTGGTCCCGGCTGTCATTTGTAGATCTTTGATAGTCGTTACAGGTAGTCAATGACCCAAAAAGTCTGACAACCAGTCTCACCAAGGGGTATCGTATTACCCAGTACTAGCTGGGCTGTGGAGGTCAGATAGGCAGTCGCTCTATGTAAAATACTGGTATTCAGCTGCATCCGGTTAGACTGGAAGCCGACCCCAACATAGTTGGGAAAAGGTTAGACAGATGATGATGTTACGACCCACTCTTGGGTAGTGGTTAAATGCCTAAGCTTTCTCTTTACAATCTACCTTTTCGATTTAGGACAACTAATTCCCATTTAATCAAATCATCCCTTAATGAAAACAAATCCGCTTAAAAGGGTCTGGCCATCATCGCCCATCTGTTTGACCATCACACAACTAAACAAAACCTAAAGCGCTTAATTAGTGCTTCAATCGCACTTTAATTTCGGCCAGTAAGTACCAATATAAAAGGGACATTTAATTATTCGACAGACTACCAATACATTACTCGTTATCTGAACAGTGTTCGAAGAGGTTTTATGTGCGGGCCCAAAAAAAAAAGAAAAAAATAAATGTTCGATTCGAGCAACCAGTTTAATGTATTTGATAAAAGTGACGGGCATCTGCTTACCGTCGGGTGGACGGTTGCTTTAATTGCCTGATATGCCGTGGCCCATGGCTAGGGAAGGCTCAACCACAGTGCAGTGGCCTAAATGTCAGATATTTTAATGTCGTGATGAAGAGTTTATGTTGAGTGTGACGATTTGTGTGAGCTTTTTTTTCTGCGATTGGCTCTTGATGGGCCGTAAATATGTTTTAGTATGCGCAGTGCCAGATTCTATGTTGTTCGCTGTTGTAGTGTGAACGATTTTTATTTAGTTGCTGAATTATTTACGACCGTCAACATACTCAAAACAAACGCTGATTTTGTAATTTACTTGGCACGACATTCTTTCACGTTTTCAAGAATATTTCCTAACAATGTTCTTAAAATTTGTTGTTTTTAAAACGTAGCTACTCGTAATTATAAAAATGATTGCGTTTGTGTTATCTAAATGACAGACTTTAAAATAACCCATTTCCTTGCCGGATGCTATTATAGACGTTAAGATAACTTTACACAAGAACGATAATTCCAGAATGTAGGCGCGTTTATTGACGACTGTAATTATTAGAACTAACCCATAAAATAAATGCTTTAGAAAGCAAGTAGCGAACAAAGAGTAGCAAAGGAAAACAAAATTACTCTTTTAGGTCACTATCATTGCGGCTAATGATGCCAATCTGTGGCAGAGGCCATCAAACGACTCGGTCCATCTACCCGTTATTAGACGTAATCATCGTAATTTTTCACACAATTTATTTTTTTCTACCACGATACTACAGCTCAGGAGTGTTATTTCACGTCAACTAATGACAACAAAAAATACAGTCGAGATTGAGTGCGCAATGCGCCGACAGTAAAAACAGCCGCTATATTTACTACATTCTTATTTTCGCCGACTTCAAAAAAGACCTCATAAATCAAGCGAATTAAAAAGATACCTTGCTGAAGGCACCTCTAATCTAGGACTTATAGTTTTTACTCTATTTTGCAAGTCCAACAAGTTTTTAATAAACAACAGATAATCAACTTTCGCCTTTCCAAATACGCAAACAACGAACTTCTAACCCATTCAATTATTACAAGTATTGTATCGCACGACTTCGCCTCAGAGAGTTCGAAATATGAAAGTTAAACAAAACAAAACGACGTGAATATACTTCGGCAACTGCAAAGGGAAGTGAGTGAATAACGAAAGACGGTGATTGAAAACAGCTCGTCGAGTGGCGAGTATTTGTGTTAGATGCCGCCGCCGATTACCCTTTTGTTAATCAAACAACGTTTATTGAATAATATTTAATTAATCTTTCGTATTTGACTTCGGATAACGTCCCCCAAAAACGGATCACTTAGAGATTGAACGCTAGATACTTACAGAAAGAATTTAAATATCGTTCAAGCCAATAAATTGAATCGACGAACAAAAAAGGAGAATCGATAAACGTTCTAACACGCGTCGTAATAGTTATTTCGAATCAACCGTTAATCTGAATAGAAAATTAGGGTTCAAGGATGTATAACATTTTAAAGGCGAGCCAGGATGTTGCATACCAACACTTAAGAGTTTACGAAATCCATTAAAGATAATCGTCAATAAGTCAGGCCCCTGCGGCCGGCCAGGAACTAATCGATCGATGAGCATACACGGTCGTTTACAATCAATCCATCAGCGTTTATGTAACGCGCAACTACCGATGATCTTCATTTATCATTTTGTTTTGTGGGTAGCGAGCGCGCGCTCTTGGGGGTCAACCCAGAGGTCCGTACAAAATAAATGCCAGTGACTTACGAAATATGATATGTAAACAACTTTTTCTCCTTTAATCTAACGACACATCTTCGAGATTAATCACTTGTGCAATCGGTAGTTTGGAGTTGATTAACTTTTGATTTATCGCTTTGTACTGCGAAGGAGATATTGAAATTGTAAATAGAAGAGAGTTTTATTAAAATAGAGGTAGCATCAATTAAAGTGTAGCAGAAATTGTGATCTTATCGACAACAATAAACAATGGTGGGTGCGACGTTTGCATGTAAGTTAGATAGGAGGAAAACATTAAACACCTAACAGCCTCCGTTGGCGAAAGAGGCAAAAACAGCATGAATTATGATTTCGCATAAAGATAAAATACAATCTAAGCTAGCGCGCCAAATGGCGAAGAAAAAATGAAATTTCTCCGCAGAACAGATTGTAAGAGTTGAAGAGCGTAACAAGAAATAAGGGTTGAACCTAGTGCCTGATGCGGATCACGATTAAACTGATGATGTGGAAGAATTTATTGAATACGCCCGGGTGCTCTACAGGGGCACATTCAAGAAATCCTTCTATTTAGCTATGTTTTGTTATTTAGATGGAAGTGTCAGTAGTGGATGTCGTGTTTTGATATCGCAATCATAATATACAAGGTGGACGACGCACCAACGGGTTCCACGTATTCGGCACGTCATTCAGAAAAATTTTTATGTGGTTCCCACAACGACATAGACATTTTCATGGGTAAAAGGTTTTAGAATTCAGGGTTCAGAATGATGTTCCCAGCACATTTTATAGAATGTAGGGTTCAGAATGATGTTCTGATTATGTGGTAGCCGTTTGTCGTCGGTGTTCCACCCTGTAAATTTTTCTTGAGACATCATCACTAAATCATCTATTGTGATGTATTGTGATCTCGTCTTATTTGTAACTATACTAAACTAATAATAATGATAATTTTTAAAGCTATTAAACAAATAATCAATTTTAAACATAATTAAATAAATAAGAAATTAATAGACATACTATTTTTATTATTAGACACTATTATGATTATTAAATGAAAGGAAAATAAATATATAATTGGATAAGTTTTATAGTGCTCTTCCTCTCTCTATTTATTTAAAACATTGCTGTGCCCGACAGGGTCCATAATTGTTTCTATTTATTTTCCACCGTTTACCAAATTATGGTTAAAGCAATAATCGATTTGATTTGATTTCACAATGTCGTGTCATCGAAGAATCGATCAAACTGCACCAAATAACAAAACCTGAGTTGAATGAAACACTAACCCCAGATGATTTGATTGATTTGATTTGACAATGTTGTGTCATCGCAGAATCAATCAAACTGCACCAAATAACAAAACATGAGTAGAATGAAACACTAAACCCAGTAAGTTACAATTCTATCGGAATAGACACTTATGTTCGAGATAACCACACCATTTCTAATGCAGTTTTCAATTCAATTTAACGTTTTCCAATAAAAGTCGGTCAAAACTATCAGACTTTAATACCGTATGTGGTTTGGGTAAGTATACCGAGGCATCTGTGTACCCTGTCTTCCCTTCCAGTTGGTATTTTATTTGATCTGCAGTAAGTAAACTCTATTACCGGTCCGTTTTTACAAGTAGAAATTCAATTTCAGCCTCGTTCGGTTTTAGGTTCTTAGTGGGAAGTAGGTTAGTCGAGGTAGAGGGATAAAAATAAACGAAATATTTGATGAGACATACGTTTTCTATAAATTGTTCTTGCGGTCTGGGCTTCCGGGTTCAATTTGAGCTGGGAACGATTGGATATTCTGACCATCTTGTTTTATTTTTTATCGTTAAGTTGAAATTGATTATGTGTCTAGTCCTTGTAACATAAAAAGGGTATCAAGCTCAACAAAAACAAACTACGAAACAGCTTTGATACAATAAAACAATAACTTACAATTTATAAAGGTCTATATGTCCATACATCAACGAACCTGTCTTCTAATTAGTGATACTCCTATTTTTATTTACTTTGTTTTGTAAAGCATCAAGTACTCGACGTATCGCGGGCATGTAGTATCATAATATACGATTAATGAAAAATATGTCCCCGGCGGCAATAAAAGATGGCATCGACATCATTAGGTACCAGCGAAGATATGAATTTTTCATGAAATATGGACTCGCAGAGCTCTCGCACGTCGTTTCGAGTAGAGAGAACCGAGGTATCAACATTATTACTTCCATCAGTTCCATTCGTTGTACGACTTTTTGCGATTGCCTGACAGACCACAACAATTTTATCTTGACTTTAGAACACGACCATAAAATGTTTCAAAGTCATCGGGAAACGTGAGATGGAATTCATTATTCACTTTTGGAACGATGCACATATAAAACTCGTTGTTGTACAAAACTGTACAGGATAGTTTTGAACAAAAAGGTTGTACTCCGAGCAGTGTTGACCCATTTACTTATTATGAACACATCCTGCCAATTTACTTTATTGATGTAATATTATAGCATCATTAAGTTTTTATACCCGTTGCCTCTCTGACGGACCGCCTATAATTATGATGATACGAGGCCGCAGTCTTTAAACTATTTTTAAATTATACCAAGACGATCTAAAATCTGCCCCAGTATTATAAGGATCATGTATATTATGAGGTCGATATCTTGATTGGCGCCCGCCATACAGTTTAAAGCTTTTAAAACAATTGGTTTTTAAAATATGAAAAACGACATGCCATTAAGTAAACCCTTACAATAATTACGTATGGAAATAAAATTGTATGTTAAGCAAACGTCTTTCTGAATACAGTGTCAAGCATATCTTTACATGCATCTACTCTGTAATTTTGCGATGATTGCAGAGAAACGAATACTTTAGCAGTTCATCCAGACATGCATTTAAATAGGGACAATGTGGTTGCGTTCTGCAAGTCTCCGTAGAAAGCAGAATTAAATCAAGCTGCCACTATCGACCTAACAATGATATAAATGGTCACAAACACGTACCAAATTTGATCATGCGGCGAATAAATTAAATGGGAACACAATCAAGGATTAAATTACTGCTTCATTCTGCCTCCCACACGCGCGGGCGTTGCGACACATGTGCGACACATCGCTTGCAGTTTGCAGCGGCCCGACGCGCGTTATGTATGATTGTATGTAGGATTGTAGGTGCCTTAACATATAATATTGTGGCACATTGTGCGGCTCCGCGACCGCATATAAATGCG
Source organism: Xestia ashworthii (assembly GCA_950022955.1). NCBI lineage: Eukaryota > Metazoa > Arthropoda > Insecta > Lepidoptera > Noctuidae > Xestia > Xestia ashworthii. The sequence goes on from OX465561.1 coordinate 13,659,926, forward strand.
CTGAGAGCAAATAAAACGGTGCTATAATTTCAAATCATACGGACAGAGAATGGGTGTGGACGGCGCTCTCATTGTGTGGAAATGATGTAACCGCTATTAAAAGTGTGGGCCGTATCCCTTGAATATTTCTTGCAACGAAGACGTCGTAGGGTCATATCGGTATTTTATATCTCACCGGAGACAATAGCATACATTTCCAACAAGAAAACTGGCTTCGTACGTTAAGTGGTCGTGGGCCCGCATTTCAATATTCGCTCCGATCTACCGGTATTGCTCTCTTGGACGATTATGTTATTAAATATTCCGAATCAGATAGCGATCAATGATTTATGTGTCGAATGAACGTCTAATGATGGAGTGTATTATCTAAAAACGCTTTGTTATTTGATTTCTTATCATAAAATTACAGATTTTTATAGACGACGTCGAACTATGTGACAGATGAAACAACGGCGATAAATTATAAGGCTTTATGTAAAATAAAATTGTTACTTTTATGGCATAGTAAAATGTTTTAAAATTAGTAGCGTTCAAAAACAATATTTCGTTTCTACCATAAAATCCTCAATTTATTAAGCCTGTCAACTACTATAGGCTATAAAATGCTAGATTTGACGGAAAAATCACTAAAGCGAGTCATCAATCCACCCCTTATATGCACTCGCCATTTCCAAAACCCACCAAAGTAACCGGAATAACTTGAAGTTCAGTGCTCTTCGTCTTATACCAACAATTACAAACTAATACCAAATCTATTTCGTATCAAATCCCAGTCACAAATCACTCCCCCCAAGATAAAGACGTGTAAAGGATTACACGAAACTATAATGTTCTGTTTAGTTTCGGAGAACCCTTTGGTTTAGATGTCCGGATTTCTGACTAATTTTGGAACATTTGGAAGCTCATAAAACAATACGCGCACACAATAAACAACGTGTGGGCGTAATAAAAATAACTTATTATTATAGAACACGAAGTAAAAGGAAAATGCGCTGACAATATAGCTTATGACAGCTTATGAATTCTGATTAATGCAATTTCTGTTAAACCCAAATAAGATTTTTCTCCAAAATTCATCGAATCCGAAGGACATTCTTGTATCCGTGAGGATAACTTGATTCAATGCTGTCCCTTTCCAGCCAATGGCAGTATCATATGTAGCTATCCTTTTCGGGTAGAGGCTGTCGGTTTTTGTGAGTCTCAGAAGTTCCGTGGAGCATGCGACAGATGTGCGCATGGCTGCGGTTGCTAACGAACCATGATTCAATCGGAATAATCTATAATATCTTTGATTGTTTGACCGCTGCCTGCTTCTTTGACATTCGATTGACAAAATAATTTTGATGACTTGTTTCATTCCTCATTCGTAATTCGACAAATTAGCTTTCCAGCCCTATACTTGAGTTCTTGTAGTGTCTGTGTATCTTAAACCATGAACCAATCGCAATAACTTACAGTAATCGATCGGAAACGTTATAGATCAAAATATCTAGTCTTATTTGTTGTTTTACAGGCATAATGCATTCTTAGAACTCATTTCAGATAAAGCAAAGTATAATCAAGATTCAAGTTAGAAGGAAATCGTGTAGAATGCAGTCTCGATGCAAGGACCGTTACGAAGCGATATCGGCACCGAATCCGATTGCCGCAATGCGAAAATTATCCGCAACCGTGGAGTACAGTGGAGGCGTAAAGAGGTCTCAGAAATGGTTATGTTTTGCTATGTATCTGATTTAAGTTGTGACGTGTCGTTTATACCGCTTACATTGAGTTAGATGCGATCAGTTTATTCCTATTTTATGGTTATTCCACGTCAAATATAACTAAAATAATGCCAGGAAACTTCACTATGTTAGCGCTTACGACGTTATTTTATTTACATTCGCTGATTAGTCTCGATGCTATGTTGTACAGGAGTTATTATAGTTGCATTTTATTCATAAACGTGCTGTTATTTCTTTATTGCATTACGTTACGTAGAAATTACAGTAACGTGAGAGATTAATTAAATCGACGCCATTCCTGAAATAACAAAATGCGCGTTTGTAAATTCCGATCACGAATGACTAACATTATTTACACCGAATCGTAAAAATAATTCAGAGAAGTACTTTATTTTGAGACGGTAGCTTACTACTGTAGGTTGGACCCAACGGACGATATTGTAAGGCTATGTTACATAATGTGGTTAGTATTCTGCTCACGAGCGTACTTATCGATCAGAAACGTGAACCATAGAGATATCATTAGTCCAAATGTACAGTTGCACGAAACACTTAGGCCGATCTCACAATCTAAAGGGCACTTCCTTTGATCTAAGCTACCGATGAGAACGGTAACCCATATCAAATCGAATATGATCTCTAATGAGATTAACGCTACACTTTTTTGAACTAAACTGGAGCACACGTTTTTTACGAGTGCGTTTACGATCGGCGGCATAGCTCAAAATTATCAAAGACCATATTTCAAAAGCATAAAATAAGAAGAGCAATTAAAGCGCTCATAACCGGGCTAGTAAATGGCCGCATAGTATTACAAATATTTATGTAGGCGGCCGAACAAACAGTAGCGTTAAAAGCAAAGACATGCGTTAATCCAACACAAACAGGGCTGAAAGAATTACACGAAAGGGACACAAACACCATAAAGGCTTCTCTTTCCTGTAGAGTAAACAGGAGTGCGTGAAGTGAGGTAATCCCTCCTAGGTGTAGCTAAAGCTGTGTAGACCTATTAAGGCCGAGTACCTCCATTCAAAATGTAAATGGCTTACTTAGAAATTCTCTAGGGGATTAAACTGCAATCTGCATGCGTAAGGCAATTCTGTACACGTTGTCAATGGGTCACAATAAAATCGTTTTATTTATAATGCGGAGTTTAACACTACTAACTAGTTTCGGCAAGCGTAAACACTTAGTTGTTCCTGTATTTACATAAAATACTTTGTATAACAATTCATTTGTAGTGGAATAAACAAAAAACGTATCGTTGTTAGTATCGAAGGAAAACAAATACCGAAACGCAACTAAACCAAAAACAAAAATGCAAATTAAATCGTACAGAAAAAAATAAAAGTGCATTCTGTTGTCACCGCGCCTTAACAAACTACCATACCATACGTCGCAATGGTGGGCGTTCATCAGACACTTAGGTACTCTAGTTTTGCCGCTAATTGTGACTCCACCTGTTTTAAGCTCGAGCGACTAGGAACAATCTTGTGTTAGCAAGTGCCTAGGGGAGGCATCAGTATGCAAGTGTGCACATGTCCTTATGAATCATTTATACTATATGTAGGGAACATTGCCTTCTATGCGTGTGAATGTGAAGTTCTATTGAGCTTTGACGTGATTTGCAAAATGGTATCTGATCCATTTGACTCGAATTTGGAATGCCAATCACAGTACAGCAAAGCACTTGTAGTTATGTGAGGTGACATGGGATGACCAGACTAGAATTTCCAGTAGCGAATTAGATCCTCTTTGACTACTGATGTGAGTTTAGAGAATTTGCTATAAAGTACTTTTCAACACACTTGCTCATAAAGTGGCTCTAATTTCACCGCAATTAGGCACATAATGACACCTGTAATCAAACTGTGACTTTTTCATTGCTATTATTCACAAGTGAGTTATAGGGTTTTTTTTTTTATTTTATTGGTTGAATTGCTTTGTTCTTAAAAAAGTTTCGATACAAAAAAGATCGTGTTCAATAATACAAATAAATTAATGTACCTATTGCTTGCTCATTTCATACAACTTCGTATCTACATAGATAATTTCAACTTATAAGTTTTTAATAAATAAAACTTTCACTCAAATGCAACTTTTGTTTTCTTTTTTTTTACTTTTTTTTAATAATAAAACTTCGAATTCCCCATTTCGTACGTGGCTAAAACGCTATCCGCTAAAAGCCAAAAAAAAAAGGAACCTCATTCTTTTAGTCTATGGGCGATCGCCATTGTTAGATGCGCGCGCATAGGAAAACTGATGAATTATTCCATTGCGAAAAAAAATTCACAACTCGTTTTCACTGTTGAAATTATAGTTATTTTTAGTATTATTTTATTCTCAAGTGTGTTGAAAAACGTCGTATGATACACGTGTGTGTTGATGATTACCGTCTCGGCTCTCTTAAGAACCTCGCCTAACGGCTCGGTTCTCAATGGCGCCTCGGCGGTAATCACCAACATTACACACTTGTACCATAATGTACTATTATACGGACATATTTATGATGACGAAAACAAAACTAATATGAGATGTATGTAACAAAATGGCTTTTATATTGCTCTGCTCTCAACGTGAGCATTAATTTTTATGCAGTCTCAAGCTACACGAAATTACGTACCCGTTGCAGACACATACATGTCTCGCAACTTGAAACGGGCTTAAATTTTCATACAATCCGAACTAACCGGTGGCGTACTAAACAATAAGTATTTATTACAGTTAACCGTGGGGACGTACAATACCTACATAAATTTTCCTCATTTACCCAGTTACCATAGGCAGATCTAACAAGACGAGAAAGCGTACCGTATACTCGGCAACCGGCTAACTTGCAGCTACTTAATTTATAGCCAATTAAGTTAGTGTTAAGCTAAATAAACTGACATGAAGATAGCACAAGTAACCGTAATACAAAATACTCGCCCCCAGTCGCTTAACACAACCAACAAGTTTGTGTAGGCCCACGTTTAATGCTAAATCGCTGTCGACAAACCAACATTTTAAATAGTCCGGTTTATCTACAACGAGCTTTGATATTGCGGCACTGATGACAAGAACACGACTATGTGATTTATAATATTAAGCACTGAGCTAGAAAGTGCTCCTTGCTATTACTGCTATAGGTCTGTCTTTCATTATTGCTTATTGAATCAGCTTCCAAATGAGGATTAATAAGGATTTATGGGCGCAGAAACAGAATGAAACTTTCCATTGCTAAGTCGATTAAATATAGTACTGTTCATTTACTATTCATCTGTCGCGGTGGGTATTTGTTCTTCAACTCGTGATTCGACGTCTATTGAACTCGTGATTTATATTGCGCAGCTCGGATTTGCCATCAGGTACCTCGCACCAAACTTTTCGAGCACCCCTTAAAATCATTTTACGTACAAAGTTTAAAATGACAAAGTTCTTAAAATGCCAAGTAAAAACTGAACTAAAGAAGCCAGATGCTTCAGACAGTTGGAAACAACTGGCCGGAGTTGCTTTATAAAAAGTTAGCTTTTAAAACCCTCGCTATAAATCAATAGAAAGGAGTTCAGAGGAAGTGGAAGCGTAAGGCGGATATTTACGGTGATGGTATACTAGCTCTACTTACAGCGCGATAAATCTTTGGGCAGCACGCTTTGTAGCTTGACTTTATGGAAGTGCTAATCATTATTGTAATAGAACACGGTGCCCCACAAACCGTTGCCGAAGATAGGATGACTGGGTCAACAATATCCAATTGTTTTGTTTTCTTATCAACTTTTCAATTTCACTTTAAAACGTTCTTTCCATTCAGTCCACTGCATTCTTTATTGTACTACGAGTACTTTTCTTAAAAACTGTTTCAGAAATTGGAGCGGTTCAGTTTCTTTTTCTTTTATCGCGAATCTGGAGCTACGTAACGGTCTGATGCCAGAACAGCGCATAAAAGCAGACGTTCGGCGGTATCGTAACATTTATTCACAATATCATAATATTATTCTTTACCAGAAGAAAGAACCGCCAAGACCTGTCCATTGTGTACTCAGAATTACGTAAAGATACCAAAGAAAGGGTAAGAATTTTTTTATAAGATAAAATCGTCACGCTTCGATTGGTATCCAATTTACTTAGGAGAGGCCGCGCTCCGATGCTACCTGACTCTTTGTCGCGTGGTCACGGCAGCCGAGGCCCGACCCGTTTGTAAACGTAATAGCTTCTTATTTATGTTGGTACTTTCAAATTAAAATATTCGAGAGACGATATCGTGCTGGACAAAAAACTTGTATGAGATGACTTTGATGAGAATAAATTGGATTGCGTCGAAGACTGGACGGTTGAACTTAATAGAAATGCAGGTGAGGCATGTAAGCGTGCTAGAGCTAAATGTCAAATGAGTTGCGTCACGGACATGTAACCTCGCTTACATAAGACCTCGGGTACATTAGGCTTGTACTCATACAGGTATAAGCTCGCTAAGACTGGAGTCATTAAATAGAAGATCTTAACCATAACTCACGTAATTCCCAGCTTTAGGCCATTTTGCTAATTAAGTTACGTAACAATTTCTTTGCTTTTGCTTTGTTGTGAAGCTAACTGTTATGTAATTTTGGAGGAAAGTTTGTGAAGATTTTTTTTTCAGGCAACACTTCTTGGATATTGAATAATACATTATCCTTGTTTCATTATTGTTAATATTCAAAGAGGAATTATAAAACAGGCTTCAGTAAGCCTTTGTAATTATTTTCTTTATTACATCACTGCTTTCTTTGTTAAAAAAAAAATTTAGAACATATTTGTAAGAAATCTTTATCCTTTGTTTTTTTAAAGCGAATAAAATCCACTACAGCTCTATGCAATAATAACTGCGCATAATAATTAGCAAAACAACACAATTTCTTTCCGAAGAATTTTCATAAATATCGGACGGACAAAGGCTTTTGAGAGAATTTCCTTGAGAACATTAGGGAAAACAAAGGAGAAAAAAAGATTATCTACTTAAAGACTCTGACTAGCCACTTAGAGTATAAACGGTACTTAAATCAGCAAAAACAAAAGCCGACTAAGTAAATGCTTTTGCCTAGTGCCAGCACTTCGTACTTGTGTATCCTATGCTTATCTGTCTAGACCAACTTTATCTTAGTTATATCGAACTGAGTTTAGGTGTAGGAGGATTTTCTTTTAGTTCTCCTAAATAAAAGGTATTGCGATTGTCGTAGACAGGCTGATCTGTGTTTTGATTTCTAAGTGGATTTTATGAGATAAAAACGTTGAATTATAGACTTGATTGCACTTTCAACGCCTCCTCATCATCTGCCTTGCCTTTTCCAACTATGTTGGAGTCGGCTTCTAGGCTAAGAGGATGCGACTGAATACCAGTCTTTACATGGAGCGACTGTCTATCTGATCTTTACAACCCAGTTAATACTGGGTACCCGATACCACTTGGTAAGGACTGGTTATCAGACTGTTTGGGCCACTGACTACCTGTAACGACTGCCAAAGATGGACAAATGACAGCCGTAACCAACATCTTAACGTGCTTTTCGAGGCACGGAGGAAACTCGGTATGTAAGGGTGGTCACCCATCCACAGACCAACCTAGGCAAGCAAAACAAATGATAGCGTGACGATAGACAATAGAAGAAAAAAAACGTTCTGCGCCGACCCCAAATAACATGGGACAGAGACAGGAAGATGATGACGATTGGTATTTCAATGCCGACACAAAAAGGACCAAAATAGTGTTGCAAAATAGTCTAGAATTGTACTCGATTCCAGCCAATTAAACGAGTCTAACAAACGCTGATGAAGATCTATCGTGTTACTGATATAAAATTGACTGTTAGTGATACCGCAACACACCTCTTGCCCTTTAAATGAACTAAAGCTTAGGTAATACTTCTGCATCTTAGCAGCAAATAAATGGATGTATTTCCAGTACTTGTAATGCTGTAATCAATCAGCCCATTGCTGGACATAGAGCTCTCGTGAATTGCGTCATAACACCTGGTTATCTGCCATAAGCATTGCTTGTCTTTGTCAGGTCATCGGGTCATTAAGGTTAGCATAAGCTCTTTTGAAATTGTATGTGTTGTTGATTGTTTATTTAAAAGCTCACTTGTAAAGCTTCAACCAGATTTTAAAGTATCATTTTGTCACTTAATTTACAACCAATGTTTGTTAAACCACGACCATTACTCCACCGCTTGAAAAACTGGTCATTAAACTTTAAATGATGGGCATATGTTTCAAATACTGTAGACAGTGTTCTGTGAACAATAACATCACTGTGTCAACCACATAACTGTCGCATTACGAGTAACCGTTAAATGTCGGACATAAAAATAAGTGAAGCTTCTAATACAAACATGAAAAGGCCTTTATTGTTAAATGTGTGCACTAATAGTGTACTTAAGAGTTTAAAAGTTAGAATGAACAACAGCTCTAGTTTCCGTTACATGTCATTTTTTTTGTCTAAACATGTTTCCTGTATGTATAATGACGCATTATAATTGCTGCGTGGTGTTAAAATTAAACAGATGACTTGGACTCTTTAGAGATAAAAATAGTTGTTTAAAAAGAAAAAAAAATGAAATGTGTGTTTTAGGGATAGTCTCTGGTGTTTTCAGCTAATTAAGAAAAGTGTGTTCGTTCTAGTAGTTTGTATTTATTTCACTATAAAAACGACCAGTGTGATGTACGAAATGCTTATTATAGGTATACATATGTCACCGTAAAATTGTCAAATACGTTATATTGTAATATCTCTAGCGATATTGTAAAATATCGAAATATTGTCAAATGAACATACTGCTTACAACAAAACGCATTATTTTACGTGAAATGCATGCGATGGTAGTCAACTCACGCGGTGTGGAGGGAAGGAGTCCCCCTTGCCCAGTGGTACAACTCTCATGAAAAGATATTGTACCATTCCTGAGAAATACCGATTATTATAACCTAACCTTAAAACACTTTATATTCCCCTAAAAAGCGTAGTCGACGGAGCCCCGCTTCGCGGGGCCCCTATTTCCGGGTGCAGGGTATATAGGAACCTAACTAACCTAACGGGGGGGTGCCCCAAGTCCCGATTATGGGGGCAGATATACTTCCGTATGTTCAGTTGACAATAATTCGAGACTTTACAATATCGCTAGAGAGATACACGTTGTATTGTAATATAACGTATTTGACAATTTTACGGTGACATAAATAATATAACTTCAAACAAAATATTGACCCTTTTTTATTTACGACTCGTCTTTATTTTACACAAGAAGGAATTTTCTCCCTGCTATATTATCGATTAGACCAAAAAACGTATAAAATATAGGTATAGAAGGTACTACTACTGTTTTAAGCTTTCTTCTACATTATTTTCTAAGTAAAACCCCGACATAAAATACATGAGTTGCTTACCATCCCAAACAGGTTGTAAAAGCCGTCGGAGGGTAAGGGTCGCTGTTGCAAGTAAATGGGTGGTAACTTGGCAACGTGCCATAACCCAGTTATATAAATTTTCATCCAACGTATTTGTCTTAAATGTGGTACGTCCGTACGCAACTAAATTTTGGCAATGTCGTTGTTTGAACTGTAATTAGTACAACATTTCAATGGGTGAACAAAAATCAGGTACTCGCACTCTAACGCTTCGAAGCACTTGTGGCCGATTCGCTAATCGGCTACGAGTTTTCACTTTTATCGGCAGTCCCCAAAGATTGCCCCGCATGTTTTTTTTTTATCCAATTTAGAGTTGCATGTTTTATTTTTAAAACACCCAAGATGAAAGTTGTCCATACAATTATTTCAATTTTAAATTAAAAGAGGCCAGCTGCTAACAGTAACTTTAAAAACCTCATAATTACAAACCAGTAAAACGAATAGTAGCTAAACTCAAATTATATATAATTTAACAAGTGATCGTAAAGCAAAGACAGTCCATTTAAGGCAGAGATATAAAATCGTTTAATTTTATCTGCCTACTTAAGGCCAAGATAAAGATAAGTGAACACATCGCTCCCCACAATTTATTATCCTTTACTAAACCAACATAATCTTGAACCCTTGCAATTTTTGTCTTGCATTATATTTGTAGTTAATAAACGTTCAATATTATCTTCGAATAAACGTCAAAAAGGCTATAAAGTAGGTCTCATAAATTATAGACTAATAAATCTGTATAGCGCCTCGATGCCGTATCGAGTCAGGATATTCAGTGTGATATGGAAGTAAAGCCAGCTTTCTTAGATAAGTCGAGCTCAGTGCAACGCCGGCTCAGCTTGACAAATGGTGCTGTGACGTCAGAGTACGTCTCGAGCTACGGGAGACAGCGATATTGAACGCTTTGATACGAATTTCGGATTGGATTTAGAAAATTCGAGATTGAAATGGCATCATGTGATACGAATGGAAGATTTTCTCTTGTGTTTTAGTGATCAATTACCCAAATGTTGGTTCTTTGATTGACTACCCATAAAAGAGTGATCGAAGCAAAAGAGCCTAGGCTAATTAATTAAGTTAAAATGTGGCCCGAGGAAGAAAAGTTGAGATGTACTAATTCAACAACAAAATCTACTGATAAGTATCTTTAAAATGCCCAAACACACCATAAACCCTATCAAATTCAAAATGAAGCCATTATTAACATTTAGCAAAGTTCCATACAGATCGTAAACTAACATTATATCGTGCTTAGAATTTTAATAGAGCATTTTAATATAGTTCAAAAACGGCAATAAAAATCACATAAACAGTTAACGATTGACCCACTAGGAGGTCCGAAGTCAGTCGCGGCGATGGTAAAAACTGACCAGCTTGAAATGATCTTTCGGAACTACATTGTCTGGAATACAATTTTCTTTGGTTATGAAAGATCTTGGTAAAATGGTTGCAGTAAAGCACTCGATATATCAGATGCAGATGGGTCTGAAGATAACGTCTATCATGCCGTATGAAATATCGGGGAATTAATTATTAACAGACGTAATGCGATTACCTATCGTGCGTTCTCCCGGTAGCCATTGTAATCTGACTACTGAGAAGAGATTATAAGAAAGTACCATCATATTGGGGAAATGTTTTGTCATCATTTTGCGCATCAGGGTTTTATGTGCAAATCGTTTTAATAAACGGGGGTCTTATTGATTATAATGGACTACCTGTCACATAACTTTAAAATAAATGGGAATTGAACAACATAGTCATGAAAAAATGGAATGTAGGTATCATCGATATAAACAACAAGCAAGCAAAAGATAGTTTTCGTAGTGATATTAAGCATGTAATTGTGCTGATGCAAAATAAGAAAGGTCACGTATAAACGTTTCTCAGGGAGTTTTTAGAAAAGCATAGAAATGTTGTCCCAAATTGACCCAGTAAAGATTAGCTTATCCTCTTTTGCAAGCGATTCTTGGGTTGATTCAACCTGAACCACAACGTTCTAAAATGTTGTGACTACCAAAGTTTAGATGGTATCCAACTGTCCGGATATTCGGTCTACCGCACGTAATACCGCGAAACTCTTTTATACGTCAACAATGGTCGTTCCCCAAAAAGATACAAAAACCGTATCAGTAACCGCTATTCATTGACAATTTTTCCATCAATTACGTTATTTATCTGGATATTTGTGCGTAGTGTGAAAGCCAATTAGATAGGAAGTGCATCGCTCGCTTGTGTGCGAACAATAGCATTGGCGGCCGCTGGACACGTTCCATTACACGCCCACAATGGACAAATTATAAACAGTTCACTTGCCTCCATACAGGAGACATCACTTCCTCTACCTATTGTCAGTGTTCAATACAATAACTTTTATTGAAATGACGCTAGAACGTGTCTTTTGCCAACTTTCAATGGCCACGATTTATTTTGTGAGCCCGATTGTGTTGCGACCAGTACGTACGATTTCCGCTCTATAAAAGGTTCCGATGTACAAGGAATGCGTCCAATACCTCTACTACAAAGAGGTTTTATTTCTGACTTGTGTCAGCTACGTATAATTGATGCCCATTCATGAATGTGGTTACTTACTTACAATAAGTTCTGATCAATGGTTGCTAAGGAAGTCGTTAGAAATTTACCTGTAACAAGAATACAATATTTGTTAGATATGTTTACCATAATTGGCAGATGTACATAAATAGACAAATTGAGACCAAAATGTGTATAGAAATATTTCCGTGAGTCAACTTATGAAAGTAATTTCGGTGATTCAAATGATAGTTCCTACCCAAAATCTTTAAGTAGACCTACATTCTGCAGTTGACATCTGACAGTTTTTTATGCATCATGTATATAGTAAAGTTCCCAAACCCAGACCTACTCTAGGGGGAATACTCGAAGGTAAAGGGTAAGCATCAAAGGATACGAAGGGTCGAGATACTTTTTCAAAACCTTTGTTCCCAGAATTACACTTAGAGTAAGGAAAACTTTGGTTAAGAATCTTGCATCAAAGATTGCTATCAGTTTGAAGAATCGTTCGAAATTCAATACATTTGAAAAGTGTATTGTTGAGTGAACATTCGAAAAGGCTAAAATCTAGGCTAGTAACAAAAAAGGGGCAACCTATGACGTAACTCTCTCATGTAGGTCGTACAAAAACTGAAGCTGTCATACATATTGCTATCCATTTAGAAGATTGAACTCTGACAGACATATCAGATCCAATAGATAATACATTTATATTGGAACTGATTTCTTCGTGATTGATGCATTCCGGTTCATAAGAATTGGAAGAAAAAGAATCAAATAAGATAGATCTCTTAATGCATAGATCTTGTCTTATACCGTTAGTAATAGAACTTAGATTCTAAAACCCGATAGAATTCAACGTATGCCGATTTATATCAATTATGTGAGCCTGATTTAGCCTGACGATTAAATTGAGTTGTATCTGGTTCGGCTGCCGTATTAAAGTTTACCCTGCCTCAGGCAAAAGGCGTAGTAATAAATATACTATTCTTATATATTATCCTGATTGTCTGTTTGTTTGGTTCTCAATTACATGTAAGTAAGTTGAGGCTGTTTTGCTGGTTAAGTGGCTACCGACAATAGAATGGACAACCTGTCTGCTGTATGTTCTTCAATCATGGTTTTAATAGGAGGTTACATTTTCTTAATCCCAAAATAACTTTTTACAGATTTATCACTCATTTGTGGCATTGATGACAGATCTTATATTGATTAAAATATTGGTAAGAAATAATATTATGATTTACACTTGTAGTGTAGAAGCAACAATTTTGCCTATCGCAAAAACTGAAGATGTCCTATACCGAGTTCTCTAACGGTCTGCCACTATTCAGCCTTAAGCAGTAAGTAATAAGGCTGAAAACTGGTCGATCATCGCGTCAGTGAACTCGGTAGTACAATCAAGACTAGCCACAGAACAGAAGGCCTTAGATAATAAATGTTTTTAACAAACCCAAATACATGACAGTAGAGAGCCTTTGTAGTTAGGTAATCAACGAAGATCTATTATACCTACACATGTACGAAGAACAAGAAACACTTGCGCTGGTATTATTGAAACCACATGTAAAGGAACACATCTTGTTTAAATACTGCTCTAGCGGTAAGCGGTTGAAGCACATCCGTTGTGGGTACTAGCTAATACATTTCCTTTAATTAGAACGTACTTGAGGTACTTACTAGAAGTGTTTTCTAGAGGCTACAATTTTGTATCTCATTTTCTCTTGGTTATTGAAGACTAAAAGGCTAAAGCTGAGATAAATATTTTCATGTTAAGTTTAATTTTTTGCAACCAAAATTACTTCCTCTATCGAAACATCAGCTGTCCAAAATAAGGGTACTACAATATCTTAGAGCTATTTGGTTGCTTTCAAGCATACACCCTTCTTAATATTATTGGTATGAGTATTCTACTACCGCAAAAATCAAAGTCTATAGAGAAGGCCTTTGCATAAGCCAATCATAAAGAAGAAACGGCCAGGTGTATCGCAAATAAACGTTAGAAAAGAAACAAAAAAGTTACGGCGAAAAAAAAAACGAATAAAATTCAGCCATTTTATAATCGGAGGCATAATTATTAAACCCCACTTTGCATGTAGGACACCTAATCAGCATGTACGGCTGCTTTGCTACTTAGGAAGTGGATGCTGGTATAGTTGGTCGCAGACATAGAACATCTATTAGTACTCATTAACAGCGTGAAGTTGTTCAGGTCAATGCACTGATTCTACCGTTATCTTAGGACCCATTCTAACGCTGGTTATGGGATTAGGATTATTGAATGAGATATGGAGTATTGTCAGGAGTTTCGCTTTTGTAATAGCGAATTGCAATTGGCTTTGTATGATCGTCTGTTGTGTTGAGATTTGGACAACTATGCGGATAAAACGGATTCTGGGATTGGTAATGTCCTTTGCCAACCAAACAAAGAGTTTAAGCTAACAAGGTGATGTAGACTCAGTTTCAAAAGAAGACCACCAAAGAAGGATTGAAGATAGCCCAATATTACAATTCCATTGTCTCCTAACAGAATTTTTTTATTTGTTGAATCTTACAAATCTAACTATTTGATTAAATAATAATACCAATTTTTGGGGAAATTTTGGGAGTACTGTATCGTAGTAGCCAATACCGACCAGGTCAGATAGGCAGTCGCCCCATGTCGAACAGTGGTATTCAGCCACATACGGCTGAGACTGTAAGTTGACTCCAAAATAGTTGGGGAAACGCTAGGCAGATAATAATAATGAATAAATAGATTATCAACATTGAAGCGTCGACACAAACCAGAATAAAATTCGAGCAAGTCAGACCCAACAATTTCAAAACAAGAAGCTTACCCATAAAATTATTATCTAAAGCCTTTCTCTAATTACAATTATCTCAACAATAAAGCATATCGTTTTGTTAAAATGATTGATGATTGTAATAATACATATCTAATGGCCACGATACACCTACTGAACAAATATTTATCTGCAAGAGAATTTGACAGCAATGATGTATGGACGCGCTAACTTATTGCTGTAGCTTTGTTTCTTTTTAGGTAGATTTCCTTTTTTTGAAAAAAAAAAAATCTACCTATTGGTCTCTCACCTACGGGGATATATATGAATACGTATGTATATGGGTGACAAGCAAAATTTAGCCACACTCTACAGGTCGCAATTATGAACCGATTGCTTTCAAACTTGGCCAAAAAATCGAAACGGCCAAAACTTAGGCTAAGTTCGTGAATGGGCGGAATTCGTCCATGGGGGGCGGCGGGGGGGCGGTTTTTCTAAAATCAGTTTTTTGGCCATAACTTTTTTCCTATGGAAATTTTTTGAACCGTTTCTCATTTTTATCATTCTGAGTACGAATACGGACATCGTTAAATTAAAACTTTTTTAATACAACCCCTAAATTGGGGAGGGGGTTGAAAATTCCAAATTTTTTGCGAAAAAAAATCATATCTCCGAAACAGTAAACATTTTGACCGTCGCAAATATTTTTTTTTGAAAGAAAATTGTTTACTTTACAATTGTTACCTTCAAAGTTTAGCGATAAAACTTATAGTTTTCGAAATAAAAAAATATAACTAAACATTTGAGGGCGTTTCCATGCTAAACTCTTATGAGAGAATTTAAAAAGGGTAAACTTTCCATTACCGGACAACGATTTTGAAATCATATTTTTTTTGTAGATTGTACACATAAATACAACTCTTTATACAAATTTTCAATAGTCGGACGCTCCAGCACCTTCTTCGAAATCTACCTCCTCCTGCGGCTTGCCGGAGGGATTTTTTCAAACTTATTTATTTTTCGAAAAAAAAAACAAGTTATAAATAAATGAATATCTTTCTTGTTGTCATTCTACAAGAACATGAAACCCGTTCTAATTTTTGCTTCATTCATCGTTAAATTGCATTGTCGGTCACTCTTGACTTCACAAGGTAAGAAAACTCTAAAAAAGCATAACATTTTATGTAGGCCTTAATAACAAGGTTAAGTACTTGTCTGACTAAGCTTATTTTTTATAAAATCGGTCGGTAATCGTCCAGCCAACCACAAAAGTCTTAATGAGAAGATTAATCACTAAATAAACTATCCCAGACGCACAGTAACATCTGTTTTTTGTCCACAAAGTGTAACAATGGTCCAGTGATCATCGCAGTTGCCTGATCTTTTGTATGTGATCATTTATCATTAGGTGGACTCTATCATTTGGTAGTCTATGATGTACCTATTGATTAACTTTAGAGCAAACTGATTACTGTGCTCATGCGCACAACTACGAGAGGTTCTGAGTACCTACCATGACAATTATGTTTTAGTAAGTTAGTTAGTTGCAACTGAATTTCAAACTAGTTCTCTCCAATCGATTGAGCTGAAATTTACACACACCTTTGGTTCTGATGACATGGCATTTTTATGATAGACATGAGTTGATCCTGGAGCTAGGACCGCCTCCTCACGAGAGAACACTTCAACGGTTAATAGCACGGACACGAAATGTATGTATTCGCGTTCAATGTTGAATAAACCAAAATGTTGATATGATAGATCAATTTTTTCTTCTCGCGTTAAAATAAAAGACATTAAAAAAAATAGTTTAATTTACATTATGGTCATTTTGGTTTGTCTTTTTTAAAACAACAGATTATTTCAACCTTGTTTGATTTTCTATTGAAGTGCAAAAATAATGTTAAAATTTTAGTATCAATTATAAATTTATATAGGCCAATAACTAAATAAGCACCTAAATAGAAAATAGCAAAACCAGAACTATATAATGTACTTGTATCAGTTTCCCTTATTGTGAAAAGTTCTAAAACACCAACATACCTTGGAAAGGGCGCCCAAAGTTCAACTAAGTAAAGGATCTAATTTTCATGAGACATCGAACCGTGATGTAACCACTAAGGAGATTAGGCACTTGTTACTTCGCCGCCCTTGGACAGATTCCCTCTAATAATGTGTCGGGTAAAGGGTCTTTGAATGCGGAATTAGTGGTCATCAGAGCTTTCAGCTTGAACAATATTCGAATACCATCGGTAGTGAACACTCGGCTCTCTCTTTAAGGTAATGTTTTATTACTAAATACCGTTGAAACTACACAGAGTTTCCATTTGTTCTCGGAAAATTAATCTTGTAAAAGTTTCAGGAATATTACGCTAAGTGGAGCGATAATTACTTAATGACTGACGTTTCTGAATAATCGATCATCTATCAAAAATAAAATGTAAACTGTCATTACGACATTGAAGTACTTATAACGTACAAGTTGTACGAGTATCACGGCGCGTGTCCGACTACACGCCACCTGCGCATGATCGTGAATATGAGCGGGTTGTATGACAATTATACAAACCAGCTATTGAACGACTACCATATTAATATCGAGTCAATGACTCTCTGATTATCCACCTTACAACGCTGCAGCTTTGCAAGCCACATTATGCAAATTATATACGCAAACAAGAAATACTTACGCAGATCAAATACCCCCTTTACCCGTTTAATTAAAATAAAACCTTTTAAATAATTTATGCAATCCAACGTTGCGTAAAGACTCCACGGCGCAACAATAAGAATACTTCATTCCAAACTTGACGTCACATAAAGTCGTGGGCGAGGAAGACAGCGCGAATAAAAACAAAATCTTTTTTTAATTTAAAGCGAAGAGACAATGAGCAAACACAGCTGGCGGAATGCAAAACGAAACTGAATAAAAGGAGAAATCCACGAGTTGTGACATTAGCCGAAGCAATCCTCGGTAGCACCGAACAGTCGAGTAATTTATGTGGAAACAAAGGGTCGAGGATAAAAGAATTGTCACGTCACGTGCGATAAACGAGAGCCAGGACAGCGGGAAGTAAGACTTGGGTGTCCATGTCCGCGGTGAGGGGCAGACGAGCGGCGGAAAAGATTTTTATTTAGTGTGCAGATAGTACGAACAACACAGCGGACGTCTGACGCAGCCCGATAGCCTCCCCCGATACTCCTTACGACATCAGATAAGCCGAGAAGCGTCCTCGGGCAACTGAGAAAGGAAACCCGACTGCTGCTCGGGATGTATTATTGTTGTGACTATTGCCTACCATAAAGCGTGGCCGCAGATCCTTAATTAACAAGCAACGGAACTGTATCGAGCGTCGCGTCCGCAGCTATAAAACTGTGTACGAATGGCTCACTTAGGGAGTGCGCTTCCATGCTTTCAAATAAATATGTCCGATTAACACGATTCATGGCCAAAAACAGCGATATTTAGGAGTCAATTAAGAATAAACACGTTGGAACGCCCGGCGCGTCTCGAGTAAAACGTAACTAATAGCCGTTTAGATGGCAACACTGAACAGCAGGAAGCCATGTTGAGAAAACCTGTGGCACTTGCACCGCGGGCGCCGCCGACCACGGCCGTGTTTACGACACCTCTCCTGTTCTTATTGATTGAATTTGCCACAAATTAAAAAGTTTATTGCCCCATTCTGTAAAGTTCGCTCCAGGTTTTTTGCGTTCGTTAATAAACTTTACAATACCGTCGCCTTCGGAGTTTCGAAGCACGTAAATTTAAGTCAAGAGCTCTCAGATACTATGCTGTAGCAAAACGTTTCACAAAAAATACTCGTAAATTGCATACTTTATGGTTAAACAAACTGGTAGCTAAAAAGGAAACTAAGTTTACGCAAGTAGGATAAAAATAAACTAAAAAACCCCAAGCAGACGATTCAGTTCTCAATATCGTAACAAACCAAGCAAAACACAAAGATCAAATTAATCTTGGAATGAAAATACAGTATTCCTTATAAAAGACAATAGCATCTATTGTGTAAGGTGATACCATTTTACGACTTAAGAAGCCATACGTAGCAGACTGAAGGAGCATTGAGGTGTCATTTCTTAAAGCGCAAACAATACGTTAAATCGGTTTTAAAGACGGACGAATTCACAATAATTTAAAGAAATGATTGATGAAGCGCAAGTGTAGCGGTTAATAAAACGAGAAAGTTTACAGAACGTATAACAGTCATCTCGTAAATATTCAAAAAGACGCGTCAAGTCGTCAAGTTGGGGACCCCTTCAAAGTACGTCCCGAACACGTCAATTTGTTTACGAATTACGCATAAATTCGTCCCCGGAGACAAGACATCTCGTGCGGCGATCGCTGTTGCGACATTTCAATAAAATTTACGATTGTGACTTAAATGGCGTGTCCGATGAACAAAAAATGTCCCGACATGTTCCTCTTTTATTTTAGACGTACATTCGGTTCGTTAAAATATCTTGGCCGTGATAATAAAACTGTCCGTGTACTCTACCACTAATAAATACACCATTGAAATCGATATTATTTGGGATAAAATAGCTAATTCGATTCTGAATCGATGAGTTTATAGACACTTTAGAAATTTTATAGACCTCGTTACGTTTCTTTTCCAAGAATATAGTTTTCACGTATTTTCATTCATATTCATGGGGTAATAAAGACGCCTCTATTTTGTATTATATGTTTGCATTTGGGTAAACGGGTTTGAGTATAATGTAATTTAAGGTATACCATAAATAATAAGCTTTCAATCAGTTTTCTTATACTGAATAATTTAATTACAAATAAATTCATAGATCTTCTCAAAATGATTTAAAATGAAAATGATGATATTATCGTTATATTCAATTATAAAAATCTTTATCATATTCATTTTTCTAATGCATTACAATACAGTCTGAGTAAAATTGGAAATCTGCATTTTTTGACATTCAGAGAGAGATGCATGAGAGGAGTATTATTAGTTGAAAACAAAAGAAAAAAAAATTATGGATAGTTCAACGATGCTACTGACATACAAAAAAAAGATTTCAAAGTTACAATTCATCACCGTCGCAACGCTTCAATTTCCAGATGCTAATACGACAATCGTTGGAGGAGACGAAAAAGAACAATATTATTTTAAGATTCTAAAATAAGTGTGTTACGTGCTTCAGCCAAATACACGGAACATTGATGGGTTCTATTGGGCATGACAGGCGAGTCTAAGACGAATGGCTTTGAACAGTAACCCCTGGTATTTTAGTCTACTCGACGTTCCAACCGGTCGTATGGTACGTGTTTACTCAGATGAGTCGGAAATTTAAAATTAGGAGGTGATTTAGTATGGTCCTTTCCTGTTCATTAACATGAATAGATTTAATTTCCACACACAACCATCTGTCCAAATTGAAGCGACGCATTTTGTATGACAAACTTTAATCTATTATAATTATTATTCATGTTAGTTTAATTTAAAACGCTACCTTACGCGTTTTATGTATAAATGAATTTATTTTAATGTGTTATTTCTCTATCAAATATGAATACACACAAAATATTAGATTTAATCAAAATAAAATTCAGTTATACCTATATTATTGAATGTTAATTTTCTTAAACAAACATTCAATATAAAAAAGTCTCTATCTGAATTCGTTACTAAATACAAATGCGTTCGCCGCGGGTCGTACTTTTTAAAAGCTAAGGCGTTTAAAACTCTCAACGTTTTACATAAAAAAGCCCATAAAGAGGCATATTTCATTATTTTTTAGCTCTAAAACAACGGGGAGCCTCGCGTTTTTTGTATGAAGAATACCAACTGCGTCGAGGCCCACGCGAGCCCCCAATGATCGTTTCACACTTTAAGTGGCAGTACAGTAGTGATATACATGCTCCAACTATTTTTAAAACAACTAGAGGACGAAGGGACTTTTTACGTGGGATTGTAGTCAAACCACCCTGATACTTCTACGTATTTTTTCATTCCAAAGTTTTTTAATGACTTGCCGAACCGAAAAACGACCATATTTTACTTTATGCAAATATTTTCATATTCTTCTTTTATAAGACGACAGTAAAATTAATTAGGGCCTCAGTAAATAAATGTCTTTCAGAGTAATAAAAATGACAGTAAAATTAATAACTGGATTCGGAACGGTTTTTTACGTTTTCCTATACATATAAAATATGGCCCTTAAAGTTAAAAAATAAGCCATTATAATGTACAATCTCTTACATCTGTGACATACTCTTAGCTTGTATCGACACCTCTAGGAATTTTGATCGTCTTATTATAGATTTGAGCTCTAGATAAAATACGGTCCCCCATCAATTTCGTACAAAATATTTGGTAAGATCCAAAGATTCGTTTTATGGGTTTTAAAAGATTAATGCGGAGATAAAGAGATTTGGGGCGGTTCTGACGGACCGGAATTTTCGGAACACGATAAATTCTGACACCTTTATTTTTGAGGGAAACAAATGGATTGGAATTATCCCTACTTATTTTTTTGTGTTAGCGATTTAAGTCTTTAAAGTTAAAACGTTTTAATTAGGGTAGGAATAACGACTCCCCCCTCTTTAATTCCTTCCCCACCCCACGGAGAGCGTTTTTGCTTGCGCGTACGCAAAGACTCCGCCCATCGCAGACATCCTACTGTGCTTTGTTTCATAACGAATTTCTTGAACCATGAAGCTTTTATGTGTTTATTTATCATACTGAATGACGTAATTTTATATCCAAATTAGGTATAATAGTCCCTTTTATATTTAATTGTAATTTATGGTTTAGTAGAGAAGAAGAAGAAAGTACTATTTTCATTTATAATATTGCCAAGGAAGAAAGAACAACACTGTGAGTAACGATATAAGACAAAGTAACCAAGTACAGACTACCACCATAGGGTAAGGTTTTGAATGTAATATGGAGAGTTCCAAGTTTTCACTCGAATAAGGCACGTGGCAGACATTTTTCTTACTAATAAGTAGCAAAATATTTTGAGTGTAAGTTTTAGTTTTGAAACTTGCGCAAATACCCGTACAAAAGTGATTAGTAGATCGGACGTCGAAGTCTCGGAATGAAATTTACGAGCATTAAAACTATCTCCATTTCATCGCTGCCTGTAGGGCTTGGTCTACGCCTTTAGTGAGAAGCAGCTGCTTTTAATCGAATCCCAATCAACTACGGAACGTTGTAAAATAGTTTACTGAAACATTAAATATGTAATCAAAACTGCCGCACTGCCCCAATACACCATTAAAACTGATTAACTGTTTCATAATTTTTAATCATCACATCGCTGTTGTAATGTTTATCTTACTACTTTGTTTATGAGCAATCGTAATTTGTAACCGAAAGGAATTTTTAAAACGTAAAAAGAAGTCATAATTATGAAATATGTGTTCGAACAAAACGAAGTATTTGACAGCTTAAGTCCCTTTGTAGGAAAGCCGCATTAAGCGATAAGCAAATAGGAGTCATTAGATAGCACGCATAGGTTGATTGATTGTATACAGAGATAAATGGGAAGGGATCATTAATTTCTTATTTACCGAGCTAAACAACGTGTGTGTCGTTTGTGGAAGAAAACGGTTAACGTCAAAAATTGGACGGGGACACAATGGTGGAGCCAGGATTAAAAGCGAAGCGGTGTAGCAGTAGCGGACGCATCATTTATCAGAACAAGTCGAGGCGGCCGAGTTGAGCTTTAACAGCGATGGATACCCGGCCCAACAAATAATATAGAACCAAATTACCCAACCATTTCTGGCTCAAATTAAAAATGTCCGATATGCCCAATAAATTAGACTTGTTTTTGGTAATCAAGAGGTCACAGACCATTTGTCATTGACTATCTGGAATTTCCAATTTGATAAACATTTACAATATTCACACGCGTCGGCAAAATATCGCCAAAGGTAATTTTACGATCGTTACTTCAGTGCGATTTATTGCAGATTCATTATCTTCGTTCCAATAATCGTTGTACAAATTGATTTCAGCGTTTTGTTGTTTCACGGAAATTCCATCGTTGACACAGGCTTTGATAAGACTCTTAATTAATTATCAGGAGAATTATTATCGAGTAAGCTATCAAGAAAGTCCACAAGGCAGTATCAATCAGTGTTTGCGTTTGAATCCAGTTGGAGTCCACGTTTTACTTAGTTAAGTCCGAAGCGTGCTTTATCGCCGTATCGCGTGACAACAGGCTCTCCGTCAACTTTAGGACTAACGGAACGTCATGTAATTTCTAGTAACGACGTGTTTCTTTTATTGTCACATGGCACTGGAATATTAAAATATTGACTTATGCTCGACCAATAGGCAATCGTACTGTCAAGGGTAAGTTATAGCTATAATTTCTTGTCTTTGTCTCTCCACTGGGAGCTGAGAGATCATATCATCATGGGAAACTAAAAGAACACGTAAAATATTTTATGGTTCCGCAAACGCCATATCGGAGTTTATGGCTGAGAAAATAGATTTATTATTTTAAGGTTATTTTATATGTTTGAGTTGAATATTTCATGTTCCTTTCCGTGAAATCTTTTGGTCTTTGCGGCGAGAGGACGACGATGGTCCACGCGATGCGTATCAAAGGCACATGAAACCTATAACTTCACACTAAAGCCGATTGTAACATCAGCTTATTGCCACCAAACGAATAAATTCCTTCACCTTCCTTATCTTGAATCTTTAAGAGAAACCCGAAACCGTAAACATGCACGTTGAGCATACAGTGTTAACTATTCATTCGGTGTCTCTAGGGAATATATTGAACAAAAGACGGGCTCAGCATCCGACTACACTATTTCTCACTACATCGGTGCGATGTAATCAGAGAAGACGACGTGTCGTGCTTATTTATGTATGAGCGGGGCGCGGGCGAGGGTGGGCCAAACGCGCTGGATACAAACAGAATAATATTGATGACACTGCGCTGCTAGGGGTCATGAATCATTAATCGTCTGCTCTGGTATACGGCTCTATTACGACTGCTTGCCGGATAAGCCACCCTTCACGAGGTGAGGCCGTATGAGCGCGAGTCGTCCAACCACCAACGCTTGCCTTTTTCACATTGTTATGAGCAATGAAATTTTCGTCTCGAAGACTCTTTACGCCTTCTAAACCAACTCTTGATGTTTCTTTATCATAGTTGTTGCATATGACAACTAATTTAAGTCATCAATTTGATGTGGAAACTGGAATATTTCATTATTTTTCACCGATTTTTCAGATTGTATTCGTGTAGGTATTACAGCCCTGATACCACAACCTGTTCAATTGTGTCATCCACTACTAAAATTGTGACCACAAAACGAACTTAAAGCAATTTACTACCGTACAACAAAAACCGAAGGTAATTTAAGTTAATTCAGTAAGCAGCAGACATGGCTACTTCCAAATGAACTCAAACGTAACAAAAACGAAAACAAATCGTGGATAAAAACGCAGGTCATTTCGGCGTGGACTTTCTCGTTTATTTTTTCTAAACGCTGCGTGGCCCGAGGACGTGCATCCGAAGCCTTGAGATGTTTTTTTTCCTATTTTAAGTTCGAACAAAAATTTTATTCTACCTCTTGTGCATGGCTGAACAACGATAAAATAATAATGCTCCAAGTCGGAGTGTACTTCAAAAAGGGACCGTAAGGGAAGGCCGGAACGTTCCTAAATTTCTAATCGAGACTTTATTTCACGATCACCCGGCTCGTTCTTTATGGTCTCTTTTTGCAATGTTTTAGGTCTCAAGGTGAAGCTGCCATTATTCTTTTTTTTAAGTACAGTACGACGGCGAAAATATTTGGGTAACTTAAAATTTGTGCAATAAAATTTACAAAATGGAGTCGTAAAATTTGTTGATTCAAAAACGTTGAAACTTTGCCAACAATCAGCTAATGGTTTCGACAAAATTGTTACCAAAAATGGTATGACCTGATTTCGAATTGTGTGTATTTATTCGGATATTATGCGAATAAAGACATTAAGACACACAATGAGGCCTATGTCTTTCGGCTGAAATGATGATGATGATTCGGATATGGAAACACAGTCCCTAAAGGTCTTGCTTTTGGGAAAATTTCATATTTTCGATCGAAAATCAAAGGTCGATTGACACAACTATGTACTTTACCGAATGCGTTGAAAAATACCAAGTCGCCGAATAAAAATATATTGAAGAAGTAAATTTAAACAAGTCTGTAAAATAAATAATAAAATACCTCATTCTGATTCTAAGCGTACACATCCCATAACAATTTTACAAACATGAAAGTATTCAAAACGATTTTTTATAAAGGCACGACACATAAAATTTACATGACAAGTCAACTTACATGCCATAATGTAGTCATAACCATATCTATATCTTGGCATTAAAGTACTTTTTAAAATTCATCACGTGTTCCCTAAGTCCAACTTGCCGTGGAAGGAGGCACGTTTCTAACAAAAAGGCTACCCATAAAAGAAAAACGAAAAAAAATAAGCCAATATATTTTAAAAGGACCATGTTTCAATGAGACACAATAGGAGAAAATAGTTTCTGGCGACAGCGTGGCCCGTCAATGTCTGTATTTTTTACAAAAACAGTTTAGTCAGAAAGTTTTTAAAATTAGCTTCCAATTGTCTTATGGCAGCCTTTTGTGTTGCAGTTATCCCAATATGGAATCGATTATTTTTTGTCGATGGCTAATAACGCAAACCGTTTTACACATCAACCCATAAGGCAAAAAACTAATTTTATAAGATCACTCCTGCCTACAATTTAGTACAAAGGCAGGTAGGCGGCCAATTTCTAAGCCTATGGTTAAGTAATTTGCGTATTTCCTCACGTACCCTAATAATGTTAAAAAGAAACTACCTATCCTTCCGCCTCCGGCAACGTCACGCACATCCCTTTACAAACAATAAGAAAAAAATGGAGATCATTGTGCCCTTGTCGCAGGTAGAATTTGATAAAAAACGCCTACTAAAAGCAAGGCATTAGGACTGCAAAAAATTGGAAGCGTGATCGCAGTAAATACGTCCTGGATTAGCAGCAGATGTCGATTTCTGAAATGTAGATGATGTGCATGATATGGGTCCAAATATTTTTTGTATTGATCTTACCTGAAATCATAAATAATATCGCTTATATTTAACAAATAATACAACAATGAATAGAAACTTTCCTATGCGTGTCTCATGACGAATTTGGGATGAAGGATTATGCTGCTCCGCCAAACAAAAATGCGAGATTTAGCAAAACGGTTACTCAGAAATTTCTCGGGCCAAAATCTTGCGTGCTTGGCTAATATTTATTTTAAGAGACTTTTAAGAAATCAAATTATCGAAAAGCTTTCCGACAAAAGGAACTGTACTTATTATACGAAAATTCTGTTGCTTGAAAGTTTAAAAAACGGTGTTGATGATAATTAAAGAAAATATGTTAAAATTAAAATTTAAATATACTTAATGCATTTCGTACCAGATAGCTTCGATGATACCAATGTATGTGATCAATTTTCTCCAACAAAGGTTCGATTAAGAACATTTTCGAACCAAGTAATTTGATTCACGTATTCGTTGGTACTTTAATAGTTAACGTTGCTGACACTACTAATTTATGATTCCATTGAAATCTGATTTGAAACGTGGCTCTCGTTTGATAAAGTTAATGGACTCTGAAGCTATTTATTGGCAGCTACTAAGTTATTCTTTAGATGAATTCTTTATGGCTTCACTATCTAAACATTCCTTGATATGGGCTCGGCAAACAATTCTATCTTCGTTTTATTACTTTCTAAACAAAAACGCAGTTTAAGGAAAATCTAATTTCCGAATTAATAAGACTAATATAAATTCTCCGGCTTTTCGACAGTAAACTGATGATCGTCCATGAATATATAATTTCATAAGCAATCAATAACATTTCATATGAAAAATATTCTGGCACACATACCAAAATAACTTAATTAAAGTTTACTGAACCAAGAAATTGATTAACAAACAAAATAATTTATAGTGTAATCTCTTAGTGGAGAGCTGAAACAAATAAGTTTATTCCAATTTAAAGGGGATAGCCGATACAAATTACGTTTATGGAGGCATGGTCCGCGTACCGATAACCAGCAGGCAACCTGTTTCGAATGATTCGAATAAATAATGAGACCAGTTTAGATAAATCCTATCTGTAAATACTGATCGATATATTAGTATGGGTATGGTTTTCGAATGCTGATACGTATCGAAGGTACAATTTGGTTTGTTGTTAATTGATAAGAATTCGGAGTTTTACTTATCGTTATTTTGTTTCATTCAGTTTGTTTAGAGACAGTCGGTAAAGTTTTGTCTGAAATCAGAATGTGACCATTTTAAAATGTTTGCTACTGGGGACAGATCTCTCAGTCCTAAACAGCTACTATTTTACCCTAAATTATATTGTGAAATATATGCATAACATTTTCACACTAAAGTCCCAACTTGTACAGATTGTAAATTCATTGCCCATTTTCAGAAACGCCGGGCTCAAAGTGCTCTGTGGGAGTCCGAACTCTTAGCCCAACACCGAAAGTTGAAATTCCAGCAGAGCAACAATATTTATGCATCCGTTTAGGTGTCGCCTAATAAGACGGACATACAATTATTTAGATTTTGACAGATTTTTTCGTTTAAAGAATAATTGACAGATCCCGCAAATAGGCCTACTTAGGGCAAGCATTATGAAATCGAAAGATGAAGATGAAGATTTTCAATAGGATTGATTATGGAGTTATTCAATAGGGGAAAATTTACGGCATAATACACTATCGTACAATAGGTACACTTATTGTAAGATCTGGAGTTAGTTAGACACCTTAGAAGTCAACATAGAAAATAAACAGTAACATCAGTTACTTAAGCATTACTTAATTACTTAGGAGCATTTATACTGACTATAATAGTAATATCCAAGATTCGGAATGAAACGAATATTCAGTCTGATGTTTTTTAATCGAAATTTTGGCTATCATGACTCATAACATCATATTCTTATGGAGTCTAATTGTCAATAATCCATCGATACTGATTCAATTACGATTCTCACCCTATTTTCTACAACTGAAATATTTGATTGACATTTCATCAACCACTCCTACTGTCAATAGAGCTTTGGACATAGAATTATCAACCAATGAATCTATGTTGATTTTGTTAAGGATTCTACAAGTGCTAAGAGTGTGAAGATCTAAACATCACCGTATATGAGCTATTAAAGCCGTGAAATTTTACCACGCATGAACGCAGCATCAAATGCCTAACAGGTTGTAGAAAGAAGCAGCTTCATGATCGAGGGACAAACGAACAAAAAGGTATTGCCATTCTATTATATATTCAATTCCGTACAAGATTCGATTTTGATTACAAGTTCATTCGAGATCTGGTTCAGCGATAAGTAATTTGGAAAAGTCAATACAATCAAATTGGATCACGGCCTTGTTCTCTTGTTTTCTTTCAAATGCCTTCAATTATCACAGTTGTTGAACAATGAGAGAGCTCTGTAATTGCGCCTCTTGCTTTTCTTTCACTTATATTTGTAAAAGTTTTGACAGCTGTATTAGAAGCATTTTTTTTCTTTAGAACACGTGATTAGGTGTTTGCAGTTCTTTAATTTCATCGTTTTTAATATTTGCTAAAACTACTATACTGTACTGTACTGCAAATTGTTCATTAATACTATCAACAGACCATGCTGCATGTAGGTTGTAATAATTTTATGAACTAGAATCTAAAATTTGGACATCCTAACGCACGAGTAGATAGGTATCGTCGCAACATACGACGGAAAACGGCGTTCGGCCAAAGGATCAAAGGATAGCCTTAGGCTCTCGACGTGAAAGTCAAGAACTCACAAATTTCCGACAACTACTCCAATTTTGTTGGAAAGTTGCCTTCATAACTGAGATGCAATGTATTCGAGCTATCCCCAAGCTAACTGGGTTAAACGCCAGACAAAACCGATGTAGGTACGTTGAATCCGAAATTTATCGTTTCCTTACCTTTTGTAAACATGTTGCTCTGCATTGTGCTACCCGCAACGGAGATGACACTTCCTCTTCAGCCGACACTCCAATCCAAGACATAATAAGGGTAAACAAGGAGAAACAATAAAATAACATTTTGGCACACATTTTCTTTGGTATTCCTCTTTTGACAAATCCAAGTTTGGTCAAAGCTCCGAGCTTATCATAACCGGCACTTTAATATAAGCGACGGAATATCGCTCATAACTTTTCCTTGATTTTTCTTCAGTGTTTACAATTCCAATCTTACAAGTTTTTCGTCACAAAAACATCGTACTTTACAGTAATACAAAAGTCTGTTGCTTCAATGTTGAAATCCGAAATCCAAAATTCAGCGGAGGCCGTATCATATCAATAAAAAACTTAAAATAAACACAAAACGTTAACAGTATGAAAACGCACTTGGAAAATATTTTTCACAGTTCGAATCGTTTCCGGCGGAATACTCCTCGAGAGGCGACGTTGCCGCCGACGCGGTCGAATGCGGACTAACCACCCCGCTTGAAGAAGCTCGGTTCCTCTCCCCTCTGTTGGTTAATTTTTACGTCTGTCTCGCTCGCACGCTAGCTTTCCCTAGTCGCCGTCCCTCCCGGCACAAAGCACCCATCCATGGCTACGTTCGTACTACTACGTGTGCCGCTCTCTCTGTTCTCTGTACTAGTGCATATACATTATTCTATCTCGTTTCATCTCGGGCGGTTTCACGTTGTTTTTCCTTGATGCAGTTTAACGGATGGGAATGTAGTGGTTATTGTTAGACAAAGACGGTGGTAGTAAAAATTTTAGGGTTGCTCGAAAGGGGTGACAAAGAATCGAGCTAATTCAGGGCTTGTGTTTTTATGGGAACCCACGCGGTAAAAAGTATCCCGCCTCTCTCGTTTGTTCAACTTTATGGTCCTCGTATCGTGAAGCCGTATTAATAATATTAATGGCTGCCGCATCAACTATTAATACAACTTTTTTTATGGTGGTGTTTATGAATTCTTAATTTTATAATCATTTATTTGGCCATATAAGGTTTTATGAAGGACAGCTGAAACAATTTTCATCAATAAAGTATTAAGTTATAAAACCTAAGGGCAACTTAGATAATTTATGCTCGCTTAAAGCTGACCATAAATAACAATCTTGAAAACACTTGGTAATATTTCACCGTCAAATGCTGATGGCCGAAGAGACAATACATTGGGAGAGGGAAGCTGTACCCAGAACCCCTTAAGCAAAAAGATTAAATAAGAATACAGTGTTCGTGACAGCTCACAAGCCTTTACGTAAAGGCATTTTTCGTTTTCTTTCTCCAGAATCTAGGCTCGTTCTATTCATCTCGCTGTCTTTAATCTCCCAGCCTCTTGGCAGACTTTGTCTAGACGAGCCGTCCTGAGGTAACTGCGCACAATTTCGATACGGTCGAGCCAGGACGAATGTTTCTGTCGGACCTAAGTTATTAGTTTCGTACTTACTGAAGAGCTACAGTTATGTACAGGCTTTACTGTTATTTCGCTGTAACTAGATGGTTAAACTTAGGCTTAGGTCGGTTCTAAGGCAGTTGAATTGTATTTTAGTACCAAGTTTAAGAGTTTACCTGAGGCCAGAAATAGTGTCCAACGAATTTACTTGCTTTCAGTTCAATTCAGTCTAGGGCAATTGTAACATGTTTTTTTCTGAAGTGCCAATTTGTTTGTTTGATTTGCAGAATGCCAATTTTCAATATTTATTTTATCAATAAACGTCGACAAATTTTACGTTGAAGCTACATGGTTTTGCTGTCGTAAATTCTGTAAATCCACGGTCTGTTCTGTGTGTGATTATAAATAAGTATGCTTATACAAACTGTCTAAATGGTGTTGATGTTCAAAATAATCAAACCTCGATTAGTTTCACACATCATCATCATCATCATCATCATCAGCCTATAATGTTCCCACTGCTGGGACACGGCCTCCTCTCAATGAGAGGGAATGGGCTATAATCCACCACGCGGGCCCAGTGCGGATTGGTAGATGTCACATGTCTTCGAATTTTTGGTTCTAGGACATGCCGGTTTCCTCACGATGTTTTCCTTCACCGTTTTGAGAGTTTCACACATGAACAAATAAATTCATCTCACAAACAACTGATGACTTTAGCATGAAAACAAATAAGTAGCCGTAAAGAAATAACAGATTCCTGCACCATTCAAATTTTGGCCAAGAAAAAACCTAAATCTCGTGAGCTAATACTAAAATAGATGAATGAACCCTTATACACGAAACTGGGTCCCTTTCACCAGCAAGGTCTCAAGTTTATATTGTTGACAAATGCGATCCGTCCGCCACGTCGGCAGTTTATAGCTCGCCATGACAGCCGACGCATTGTCAACCACGTTCAAAGGTTTACTACGACCTCGTAAAAACAAGTGTTCGCTTTTGGGAGGTCAAAGTTAGCTTGATTGTTTGCCCAAGGACAATTCACTAGAGGATCGATTTTATTGAACAAATTGGGGTCAATTTGCAGGCTAAACTTGTTAATACAGATAATCTAGTCCGGCTTAGTTATTCGGTAACTAATATTATACTATCTGCCAATAGAGCTAAATTAACATTCATAATGAAGATCGACGACGTTATGTGTTCTCGTTATCATTGATAGATCAATGGATCTGCTACTTCCTTAGATTAACCAAGTAAGTAAGGAGGCTGATGCCAAATCTTTTATTTAATAGACCAAAATACGTTTTATTTCTGATGATAAATACAGTTCAGATGAGTTTTGATATCGCTACATGTATGCTCCTTACAAGAGGAAAGCGTTAGTGAAAGGAGACTATAAATTACGACGTAAACAGATCTGCAAGCGATACCAGAAGGCCTGAAACTATATTGTGCGACTTTGATATTGCTTAGGCAATAATGTATGATTTAGTTAGATTATCATAATCTACGACATACGCTTATGCTGTAATTGGTCGTCGAATTAAGATTTACTGTGTGAATTTGGGTGCCAATGATATAGATTATTTGTGAAGATAATACAGTTCCTACTATAAGCTTCGGCAGGATCAAATTTTCTGTGGTCTACTAGGAAGTCACTAAACTGACTCCAAACCCCAATGGGCAGACCTGTAATTCCAACATAGTAAAGTGGTGTTATTTGGGCGCAAGTTTTGTGCAAAGGGCAAGGTAAAGAGGTACCCTAACCTGCCTTTTGTATCTTCAAAATTTGAAATCAAATTAAACTCTGCGTTGACACCGAGAATGCTGTAGAGAAACTGCCGTAGAACAAGAAGATAGTTTTTTAATCATCATTTTGTACTCTATCACTATGTTTTCCTATTTCACCTAAAGGTTGACTGGTAGAGAATTCTTTGTGGCATTGAGACCGCCTATGTCCCACTATTGTACATGGAGTTTAAATAAATAAATAGAGTTGACAAAGTATACACATCGACGGAAAAAGAAGGTCTCTAACGCATTTTATATTAAACATAAAAAATATTGAAAATGGTTCTACATGATGTTGCAATCGGATCTTTCTAGGCTTGTGTTCAAACTCACTAAAGAGCAACACGAGTTCGTAGAAATGTCAGAACCTACCTTCACAAAGACAAAACGTACCTTCCATAAATAGATAAAGCTCCTGTTTACTGATTATATTATTATCGTCTTTGCTACAAATAGACAGATTTCAGCGTCACGTGGGTGTCATGGAAAGAAATGTGCCATACATAACTGATATTTAACCCTTTTGACCGCCACAGCATAAACGCTCGCGCGTGCCCTCCACGCCAAGCCACAATTACATCTACTATTTTGTCACGTATTTGTGTCGTTTGGCGTACCGGGTAAGCGGTTGCTTGTCACGTATATGTGACAATGGCGTCCAAAAGGTTAAACACCCACATAGTACGTAGTCTACCTAGAAATAGACTGCACTTAAAGGGTGTAAAAAACTTCTTAACGAAGGCAAAGACACTTGCTTTCAGTCTTTGCGAACATTTTTGGAATGCTTGCAAGAATGCTTGGTTGACGGCTTCGTGATGAGTCTGTTTACACTCTGTATATAGCTTTGGCTCTAAATAACACGACGCCACGAAAACCTGGTTCCTTAATGCTAAGATGGAAGTCGCAAAGAATAGCGAGTTTTTCGTTCATTCCATGAATGAAAGAGCTGGTTGTGCTAATGAGTACACGACTAATTGCTTCAAGCAAAGCCGACGAACAATAGCAATTAGTTAAATAAAATTTAAAAAATCTTTCATTCCAGACGGAGACCCATAAAAACGGTGTTGTGTTGAAGCCACTAGGTAAGGTTTTACAGAATATGAAACACAGCATTCAAGTATTTTAATCATAATTATGGTTTACGAGAAACTATGAAATTGCCCTAGTGAGCAATACCTCTGAACATGCCCATTGTTCTAAGGTTAAAAGCATTTTCTAGCTTACATATAGATAGCTACAGACTATAGACAGATAGTTCGGAATCTTGCCACGCGATGGCTGTTAGACACACATTTGAGTCCAAAAAAACCAAGTCCGATGATTCAAATAAATCTTCAGATACAATCGTTCTTATCAAGAAAGCTAAGGAGTAACAAACATAACTTCATCCCAGTAGAACCAAGCAAAGCAAATGTAATAGAAATAACCGAACACCGCTGTAGGTAGCTGTTTCGAGAAACAAGGGGGCTAATTAGAACTTGTAAGATGGTCGGAGTAACTAACAGTGAGGGGCTTAGGAACAACTTGTGGCATTAGCGCGACAGTACGCCACTGTACATAACAATCTATGTGATACGTGGGTACATAGGTATTGCTACCACCGCGCATTCACATAGTACCCACGATTTGTGCCCGAAAAAGCCGCTTCTATTAAAACACCCCTTGTAAATTCTAAGACGTCTTGGGTTGCTTTGTTGCGAATTAGAATGCCGTAGTTTTATTAGAATTTAGGAACATTACTGGGAACGAAAATTCCATTTGAGGATTAAATAAAATTTTAACGTCTACCTGCTTCTTATTCTAGAGGGGAATTGAACACGTTTGTGTTCTAGAATAGGGACTCGTTACTGCTTGCAATTTTACACCAGTCAACTTTTACTTTATATTCCGACTTGTGACCGCAAACGTCATGTTGTGTTTGTGGTTATCGCTTGAATACACACGATGCAGGTTCATCTGATACCTTCTGTATGTTTGCATCTATCTAAGTGAAGAATGTTTCATTACCATTCACTATCTAATGTGTCTTCACCATTCATCCTTTTTTCATTCCCTTCGACTAATCCTGTGCAAATATTGTGATATGTATGACCCTTATTTACAAATAGTATGTTTTTCTATCATAAATGTTCATCCACTACAAATCCCTTGAGAACTTTCATCCAAATTAATAGTAACTCCTCGTGTTTTTTCGTGTTAGGGAAAACAGAAGAACATAAAAAGCAATCGTCAATAATTTTCATTCGTATATTTGCGGGAAACCAATATGAGTTCCCTAAAGCCGATCGTAAATTTTCACGCTTTCTGTAACAAATATAAAAAATAACTACTGTTGTGTATGTTTTTCCATCGTATCATCTAGTATGCAAAACCTGCACCAGGGGGAGCCTGGGGACCGCAATTCTCTACTTCTTCATTGATTTTACAGGTAATACGAGTGGTGGTGAGTCGACGTTTGAATAAAAACTTTAAGCGATTAGCGTTAAAAGACTATAACTATTTAATTTCTAAGTCATTTTGGCAAATTGGGGTCTTAAAAGTACTTAGACTGTCTGAATAAAGACATATTTTATTGAAGTCTTCAAATAATTTATATAGAGACCGCTGTCAAAATATATTTTTATCAATGCCTTGTATAATTAATTAGTTAAATTAATTGCGACCTACAGCAGTGGCTCAAAATAAACCAACATTGACTTTTTATATCGTATTTGAACCAATGTGTCATTAATGATGGCGCTACCACAAAGAATCATTTTTAAGATCAATTTACTTTAAACCATATTCAGAAATGTCTACCACTGTATAATTTCAATGCGGTCCCTTTAACTGTACAATGTCAAATATTTATACAATCCAATTAAGATTCTCCAACTTATATTAAGAGATAACGAGAATATTAGGCGGTGTATTTTTAAACTGAAATTTTTGTACATCTAAGGAATCTCCATGCATTCCTGTTCGGGATCGTCATCATAATAATGCATACTTTCGTTTATTTCTTCAGTCTCAGCATTTTTATTTCACTCGTTCTGTCTGCTATGCAACTACAGCTCTTAAAACCACAGAGATTACTATGACAATTATCGCTTTGGATCCCTTCCCTTATTGGGAGCATTTTCTTGTGCCATTGTTGGAGTAAAAAGCTTTGGCATTTGATAGCAAGTTAATGTCTTGTGTCTTGTGCATTTATGATTACCTGTTTTCCAAGTGCTTTCTTTATTGTTTTCTGCTGTAGGTCTGTATGACGTTACTGATCGGTTAATGGATGGGTACAGCTTTGCCACAGATTTCATAGTAATTCTCATCATTTGCCTAGCCTTTTCCCAACTATGTTGGTTTCGGCTTCCAGTCTAACTAGATGCAGCTGAATACCATTATTTTACATGGAACGACTGCATATCTGACCTCCACAACCCAGTTGGTACTGGGTAATACGACACCTATTGGTATGACTGGTTGTCAGGCTTTTTTGGGCCACTGACTACCTGTAAGGACTGTCAAAGATCTACAAATGACAGCCGGGACCAACAGCTTACTGTGCTTTCCGAGGCATGTGACTGAAACTCGGTATGTAAGGGTGGTCACCCATCCACAGACCAACCTAGGCAAGCACGGCTTAACCTAAAGATTGATCCGAGCGGCTGTTATTTGTTAGCCACGAGCTCCTCCATTTCATAGTGATTCTATGATTCCTAATTTATTCATACCAGCAAAAATATTTTTTGGACGGTAAAGGCAAAGGTAACTTAAATGAATGGAGGATTTTAACCTATTTTGACAATATTTTTCAAATATATATGTGTAATTGTCTTCTCTTTACAAGTTACGGGCAAAATGTACTAATGCTTACTTAAAAAACTACAGGCAACTTTAAGTTGAAACCCACAGGTTACTTACAAGATCAGACATTAAAAGATGCACCTCAAACTCCACAAGGATTAACAATATTGACAAAAAAGAAGAACGCTAGTCTCTGCATTCGTAGGTTACTCTGTACAGAAATGTACAGTTGTGAAGATGGAGCTGTTACCTACACCAAAGAAGAACAGAGCCATCCCTCCTTATTTAACAATTTTTATGACATTATTTTTAAAATGAAATGAGTTTTGCAGTTTTCATATTCATGGCGATGTCAAAGGGTCTTTACAGTTTCAAATATTCAATCTTGGAAGTATCTTTTCTAGGGTGTATTCTTGGCGTCCGTGGTAGCGTTTGAAAAATAACAAATTACTGTCTAAACTGTCTTTCAGCATTAGCTTTCATCGCTTCTGAAAATTTTGTTACCTGAATACCAAATTCCGTTCAAGACCTATTATTAAAAAAAATCTACAAATGCGTGTTTATTATTAAGAAATAAACACAGATTTTCATCGTGAGGACATCGGCATGTCCTAGAACCAAAAAATCGACAAGACATGTGACATCTGACAATGCGCACTGAGCCCGCGTGGTGGATCATAGACCATTGCTTCTCAATGAGAGGAGGCCGTGCCCCAGCAATGGGAACATTATAACATTATTTTGGTGATGATGATCATGAAACACAGATTTGTAAAAAAATGCTGGATTGCATGATCAATGTTAATACAACATAACATAATGCCACTAGTCCCCAAAGAGTAAGGCTGAGTCCTACGAGTATACCCACTTAACGCTGGTTTTGTCTAAGTTCCATGTTAAAAGATCGCAGCGAACCTATTGCCATTAATAGGGCACGAATTTGAACTCATTGCTTTTACTAAGAAACAATATCAACAAACAGAAGAACAATAGGACGTCAATACAACAAAAAAACGTAATCAAACGTCTATTTGCCCGACTACAGCGAAGCAAAAAGGAGGGTTATGATAACAATTACTGCCTGGCAAGTGCCGAAAATCGTCCGTACAAAATGAACCCTAGAAAAAAAACTCGTGTTTCAAAAGTTAGCGAGTTGCTCCATCGTTCTATTCTTTGAAATAAAGAGTTTTGGTCTCAAAGGAGGATGAGCTCACGTCGTTACTTTGATTAGAACTTCGCTGGCTGCCTTTTGTGAGTTGAGATGGTCGGAGGCAACTGATATCGAAAATATTCTTGTTCCTCAGAATAGGTTCATAACATATGTTGTTATTATAGTTTTCATCCTGAATAAAGGGTGTATAACACCTCTTAACGAAGCCGAAACGCACTGGTTCTCCCCATCATTGTGATATTTTTTTTGTTCCACGCCATACTTGGGAACCTTTTAGGTAGTTATGGAGATATTGGGGGTCAAAGTTCCAACTTTTTGACAAGTTTTTTTTTTTTTAATACAAGTTTTTACACTTTTTACTGTTAGATTTTTACTTTAAACACATCTACGACCCCGCGCTATTCAATCCATCCATCAGCACTATTGTAAGTGCTTTACATTGAGTTCTACCAATAAACATGATTTTTCACCCCAAAAAAAAAGTCGTATCCCAGAAATATTTTTTGCGTAAAGTTACTTAGTTTGATGTACAGAATGCTTGGTTGACGGCTTCGTGATGAGGTTGTATACACCCTGTTTATCAACATCAGTGCCTAAAACATTTAAAACAGCAGTCGAAGTCACATCTACGCTGCTAAAGACGACGCCTTGTAAGTTGCGAGGTTCCTAACGAAAAAAATTTTAAATTCTGTCGTGCTAGTGTAGTGAAAAAGAAGGCAAAAAGATCATTCTATCTTAAATATAAAGGAAAAACCATGACAGTTAAAAGCACAAAAACATAAAATACAATTTTTTTCTTAGTTACAAGCCATTTTGTCATCATCATCATCGGCCTATTAATGTTCCCACTGCTGGGACAGGCCTCCTCTCTATGAGAGGGAATGGGCTATATAATCCACCACGCGGGCCCAGTGCGAATTGGTAGATGTCACATGTCTTCGAATTTATGGTTCTAGGACATGCCGGTTTCCTCACGATGTTTTCCTTCACCGTTTTGAGAGCAGCGGTGATGTAATAAATTACACAAAGTAATACGCCTGCCTGGGTTCGAACCCACGACTTACTGAACGTAAGTCGGGGCCGCCACCACACTGGGCCACCGCTGCTCTCATTTTGCCATTTTGTAGCTGATGATATTTTATTCAAATATTAATAAGTAGGTTAACACTTAATTCACAACATCTTTTATTTAATGTTAAAATTCCCTAGAAAGCTATTCCAAAGAACATTCGTCTAAAATATTATCTGGATTTTCGAACACATCTCTTGCTTCGAATAAAATTTTCTATTCATATCATGAATCATATTAATATTTAAACAGAATTTTAAGACCTTCTTACAAGAAATATCTCTTTGTTCTGTGTTGCTATGTAATCTTAGTATACAAATATAAAGAAAATCATAACTTAAATATCGTAAACTTGGTCATACATGTAGTTTGCTCTAAGAAATTTTATATTAAGATTATTAGTCGGTCGGTAGCTTGTAGCAAGTCCAGAATTACTTGGCCAGTATCTTTGGCCAAGTTTAATGAAGTTTCGCTTTTATTACGACAGTCTTAACCCCAAGGATCTTTGTGTTTATGATCCTGTTATAACTTTAAAGAGATTGCACCAGCAGAATAAGGGTTAATTTTTTATTTACGTCCTTAATGAGATTCGGTTATTTTGTTTTATGTGTAAAGCACGTCTCGGAATAATGGTTTAACTTGTAACATGAGTGGAATCCTATTAAAACTTTAAGTGATCGTACTTTTCTGAAGCTCTAAATTAAAAAGCTTTTAAGTTTTCTTACACAGACATTTTCGAGGATAGCTTGTTAGGTAAGTTACAAAAAGTCTGTTGATTATCATAGTTTCACCCTAAAGAAAATCCTATCGTAAACTTAAATTTCACCCTCATATCGAACATAATGCGAAAATGCAATTTCCATAAATTTTACACCCTGTGAGCAGAGTCCCCATCCGAAAAGATTGGACGTGACCACATGATAGGTACTATAGATACCTTTATTACAGCGCTCTGCAGTTTTTAAAGTAACTACGTAACTTACTTTAAAAACGCAATCAAAAAGCCATTCAGATCCCGCGAAACGAGAATTCTCAACTAAATAATTTAAAAGATTTTTCATGAATGACAAATTTCAATGTGCATCCACCGGGACATACATTTTCATGAGAGTAACTGGGGAAGTGCGGTCGTAACAAACCAAATAAATTATAAAAAGAGATCCCGGGAAGGAGACAAGGCTTTCCTTGGGACAAGTCGTAAATTTAACGGTCGAAGGAATCCTTATTTCCCCCGGCTATTCACGTGGTTGAGCTAGCAAAACTATCTCCTTTATGAGTAATAGAAAAAACCTGTTACCACTAAAATATTAACCGCAACAGCCGCATAATTCCATTTTGCCTAACATTCAAAGTATATTCAAACCGTTTTAAAACCGCTCGTGTTTTCTGCAGCCATCATTTTATTAACAACGTCCATTTTTTCCTCCGCTAACAGCAAACGTAATCCCAAATGTTCCATTAAAACGTAACTCCGTGTGTAACTCCCTTAATTAACGCAGTCGATCTCCCATTCGCCTCAGAAACTGCTCCATTGTACAAAATTTGTAACGTAGTAAAATTCTTCGACCGCAACAGAATTACCACGAAATTATGAGAATAATTTAATTAAGACATAACAGCACCTTTAATACCGATTAGTCACACGATCCGAGGTTTGGGCGTACTAGGTAATTTGAGATCTTAATGGGTTTACTGCGGCTTTGGTCATACCTCCTCCTCCGCGTTGACCAATCCCGGACGCCAAGCTTTGGTGCTTCGACGGCTTCACTGATTCATCAGGTGATTAACACTTGCTGGTATTCTGTGTTCATTTACTCACGTTCGTTATTTGATGTTTAATCAAAGTTTCGTTAGACGATTCTGATAATCGCTCATCATTCTCCATAAAACAGAAGCTCGCATCAGTAATTTAATATAGAATTTCCCCTTCATTAGATGCGTGCTTTGATCTAAGAGATTGCTGAGCAGAAATTGTTTTGTTTTCACAGCAAATAACATCAGTCTTGTCAGTTCCAAATGTCGGCTATTACTGTGATATTTTATTATTTTTTAGCACGGAAACAAGTCATTTATATAAAGCAGCGGAGTCTAAGACAAAGCGGAGCCTATGGCCGTCACAGCGGGCGTGCTAATAAGCCCCTTACGTCAGTTGACTCAAAGCTAGTATTATTTTTCTTAAAGATAGCATTGCGGGAGTTTTCAATGTAATTGCCCCGGTTTCTTCAAGAGGCTGACAGCTCAAAGGCCAGTCAGTGACGTGCTCATTGTCGGAACGCCCACGGTTTACCTTATTCAAAGTTTGCGGGTTTTTTTCTTTAAATATTCACCGGGAGTCAGTTGGTATACTCGGTTATTAGTGGTTTATTTGCCGTATTTGCGTATATTTTATGTTTCAGTACTAAATTCTGGAGCTTTGAGGTTTCCAAATATTTTATTTCTATTCATATAAACTGGCTGAATATTTTTCCACAGAATCGTTATACTCGTAAATGCGAGTGAATTCGTATTTTATTTTGTTTATTTTTCAAATTTTTCCTTGAAAAATTACCGAAATTCAGCTAACAGCGTTTTATAACATAAAATTATAGGATACCGTGATAATTCCTTGATGGTTC
Organism: Xestia ashworthii; assembly: GCA_950022955.1. Lineage (NCBI taxonomy): Eukaryota > Metazoa > Arthropoda > Insecta > Lepidoptera > Noctuidae > Xestia > Xestia ashworthii. The sequence goes on from OX465561.1 coordinate 13,700,266, forward strand.
ATCGGTGCCGTGTACTTCAGCCCTCCAATAGAAAATGTTCCAATAGTCATAAAACTAAATTGTGGTTGTAAAATTGTGTAATTAGTGAAACTAATGGTGGTAATCGACTTCCATATGAAAATTACAATCGTAAACTTTTTTCTATAGTAAAGCTTTTAAATGCTTTCATAAAATTTTGTTGTTTTGATTATTTTAGAGAAACGTTATATAATTTATGGGAATAAACTATCAACATATTTGGATTGCGTTAGTAATGTTATCGATTCACTTTGTTCGTATTTCCTTAGGTAAACCGTATGACAAAATATACAAAAGGACAAAAAGTGAGACCATTCTTTCCTCTTGGGTAACCTGATATTGCTCATTCAGTTCTGTTGTTTTCTGGCTGTTTGGGTATAAGATTACAAGCAATTTATTTCAATATGGCAATCGAATTTACGAACGCACTCGGATTGTTGAAGGAGACCATTTTATAGTCGACAAACTTTTATTTTATTTATTTTTCCTTTCTTTTATTTCATTAGAATATTATATGCACAAGGGTGAATAAAGTCCCATGTCACTGTAGGTATGTTATAACCAAGTATGTCAGTGACGTACGGTCTACTCAAGTTGTCAAAAGCTATCTAAGATGATTGACCTCGGTATGTCAAAAACCTGTCAATTTGACACTTTATTAGCCATATCGAGTTCATCTTACATGAGCAATGACAGTAATTTAATATTCAACATGGGTAATTATGTCAACGCCCGCCTAAATTGTATGCACGTTGTTAATTATAACTTAGTGGAGTTTATAAAAAAAATCACATTAAAATGTTATTTAATAGTAAATAATAACTTAAGAAATTGTTACGTGTGATCAAATTACAAAGTTAGTGGAGTTTATAAAAAAAAATACACATTAAAATGAATAGTAACATATATCATTGTTTTCAAAACTGTGTATGATAAAATGAGATTTGCACAAACCATAATATTGTATTAAAATACATACTTAGACAAAATATTGTATTAAAATACATAACAACACCACGCCTATAGTCCCCGAAAGGTTAAACAGAGGTGTACCAAATAGTTGACCCACATCACCAGTGATGTTTGAAGTTTTTTTACACAATTAGAAATAGTTCGTTTCCTCTACTTACTTCATCAACAATAGAACGAAATTTTAGATAATTTATTTATTTAGTAATAATCATTCTCCCGATGCATGTTTAAGCAAAAACTAACGGAAACTAGATTTCATTATTTGAGACCTCTAATTTGTAGGTCCTATTGAATTTAAAGACAGTCAATTTTTTTTTTTTCATCTCACAAATATCCTATACTTTCATTATAATTGAATACTTTTTCGTTAGGTAACGCCAAAATTTATTTTGTTTTTTTTTATTCATGTCGCCACAGATATCGTGATCAGTGGGTAACACGATAGCGAGGGAAACCGATAACGGTATCAGTGGATATAACTCGCTGTGATCTGTGGCTAACGTGATCTGATACTGTGATCGGTGGAGACAAACCCCTTTTAAGTCCCATGTAAAAAGCCTATTGCCGTCAACCGGGCACAAATACTAACTCCTTGGCTACTTTTGAAAAATTACTGATGGGAAAACTCAATAACACTTTGCCCGACCCGGGAATCGCACCCAGGACCTTATGCTTAGCAGACGCGCATGCCATCACTAGACCAAAGAGGCAACCAAACAAGTGAAAGTATATTAAATTAAATAAACCTTATCAAGCACTTTTTGCGCACATCAGCCCAACAACAACTTCGGTACACCTTTTCAATAGGAAAGTTCAAAAAGTTGTCACATCAAACTTCAAACAACTTTTTTCAATGAACATTCCCAACTTTAAGTTGTATAACTTCAACAATAGCGAGTCTATCTAAACTCTTAGACCTTTTTGAGACGTTTTTCGAGAATATCGGTTATCCGTACAATTATCGATGGCGGGGCACTGGCGGCCGTAAGATTGCAATCTCCAGTTAGGTTGGTTTAATCTACAGATTTATGGGTCCAGCTACCACACTTTAATCCGTTTACTTCGAAAAACCAAGTTGGATTTTATTTAGTATTGCTTTGTGTTTTATAGTTTATCTAAAGTATTTGAGTACTTAGGCACTCTACCGTTGCCTAAGTTTTTACTTAGGCAACGGCGGTGTTAGTGCCTTGTTACACGATCCGGTCATCGATTAGTTGGTGATGTAAAATTATGAGTATCAATCAATTTATTTATTTCAGGCTACAATGGCCCATAGGTATGTATAAACTAACTTATATAAAGTAAATACAAAATTTGTTCTAATAAATAAGACATAAAACTATGTTAGTCACAATTCACTTGTGTTGGCTGTCTAGTGGTACTTGTCCGCGGAAGCGACGGAACACCACGTCCTGCGGCCACAAGTCTTCCACCATCACCATGGGCTGATAACAATTCGGTACTCGCACCCCGAACGCCTTGAAGTTGACGTTACGGCGCGACTCCAGGAACTGCACCCTAGGTATAGTGGTGTGTGTGTTCGGTATATTTCCAGCTGAAAATCAACGTCAGTTGAAGGCGAGATTAACTCGGCTCATAACTTGTGCCATCTTGCATTTTGATGAACTTAAAAGCATTTTAGCGTTATAAGCATTGCTTTCTTAGACTTCATGTTATGTTTGGGTGCCAGTACACGCTCATTACTTCTTCGTTCTTCTTCTTTCAAAAGGATCGGTAGCATTTTCCCGAATTACATATTAAGTACTTCACCACGGCCGGGTAGTATAAGCAGCCTGAGCAATTGAGAAGGCACTAATTCTGTGAATCCTTCAAAATAACACTCCCTTGTGTGTATACGGAGATTTCAGAGAATTCAGTTTCAATTTAGGATTTCGCACTATACCTAACCTTCTCAGTTACTGTCACAAACATACCTTATGGTAAGTGAGTCGGAACAGTATATTTCAGGTTAGACAAACCAAACCAGTTGGTACCTATTGGAAAAACAATTTGTTTATCAAAAGACTTGTAAAGGTTGTCCAGCAGCCATCAATCCTTCGACTACTGACGTTGACTGACAGTCAGACTTCAATTAACAATCTTACTCTGTAATCTAATTTTTCCGATTGTGGTCCAAGATGACATAAACCTATCCGCCTCCGTCAAATCGCTTAAATCGAGGTCACATATTTCATATTTCTAATTTATTGCTTTAGAAACCGCTATCCATCAACTCCGCCTTACATAGACAACGTCTTATGACACCCCATATTTGGATATCTTAACGAACGTCACAATTAAAGCTAATCAAAATGTTCCCATTAGTTGTTAACTAACAAACTTTGATCTAACTATAAATAACTCCGAAATAGAGATACAGACACACCTTGAAGGTAGGATGTTTTTTGTGTAATTGCGATCAGTTTTTGCGGCTTAAAGTGGCAGTAAAGATTTGTTACACTTTTGGTTTTTATTTCTCAAAAAAAAAGATATCTTCGTTTGTTCTGTTAATTCTGCTACCCGTGGTTTGTTCGAACTCAGAAATCCTGATAAGTACAATAAAACATAATTAAGGTTTTCTAATACAAAAAACATGGTTTTAAGTAGAGGTCTCAGTCTAGTAAATAGAATAGAACAGATAAAGAAACATGGTTTGTTCAAACTGTTAAATCCTAATAAGGTTTTCTAATACAAAAAACATAGTTTTAAGTGGAAGTCTCTTTCTAGTAAATAGAATAGAACAGAACAGATAAAGAAACAAACAATCTTTATACATATATAAAACACACTCGCACCCGCTGTCTGATCCGCTTCGACCTTTTAAAATGCGCCACGGGTTTTAATGTAGTTTTCAGCAATAGATAGAGTTATTCAAGAAGGTTTGTATACGATATTTAAAAATGAATAAGGTCCATGTTCACCAAAAACATGACGGACGATTATCTAAAAACAGCTGTTTAAAACACATTTTTGTATGGGAATATGTCACATTGACAGCTGTTTTTAGATAATCAGACTGTTATATTCTCGGTGAACATGGACCTAAGAGTTTGAACTGTGTTAAATAAGACATTCGATTTATTTAGATAATTGTGATCTGTAGAAAGATGTCCATATTTTAAAATAGGTAATTGAAAAGGGATGCCAACGGAAATGACTCAACTAAGGTAAAGAATTTTAAACAAATATAATTTTGTTTGAAGAACTTTTTCCTTATAAGAAGGAAAGTGTTTGCGTTTATTGTTACTATGATTAGCATGCGTTGTGTTTGTCCGGTCGGAGATTTCGAGGTTTAGGTTTATACCTATTAGGACTATTTGTAAATAGCGGGATTTTGTTGTAGGTACAAGTCAACGGGTCATGTGGCCATGTGAAATGTTTTGGCCCGTTTTTAATCAATGACTTAGCGTTGTAGTACCTACGAGTTTTAGCGCGGAACTTTTTAGTTTTAATTTCGTAAATTATCTTGTTCTAAAGTTAAAGACTTTTATTAGTAGTTTATGAGTTCAATAGTATTATCTAGATCCAACCTTTATTTGAATTGCTATTATATATATATTGCTAGTCAATCTTTCTGGTACTGGGACTCAGTTCCAGTACATTGACATCAGGTCAATGTCATATTTTTTTCAACCCATGAATTTCACGTTACTGCCTACCTTATTTACATAATGCGAATCTATAAATATGAACACAAGCTAGAAATATGACGTAAACAAAATGAAACTGTATGTTACATTAAAGGAATGTGAAAAACACCCCTTCCATTTTATTTACACTCCAGTACATAGGTAGTATTGTATATACCTACTCGTACAATATGTACCTATTGCAGCTGCATCGCAAATTGCAAGGCTGGAATAAAAGTGCATGGGGGTCTATAAAAAACAAAAGCAATATACGAAAGGGAGGTCAATAGTGAACGAAAATTACGCTTTTTACGATGAATGCGGGTAGAATTGAAAATGTTTGCTGAAGCTTGCGTTGGATTAGAAGCGAGTGGTTTTATTGAAATATGGTGATATTTGAGGGCTATTTTTGGTTCAATATTTTAATGACGTATACTAGAGATAGGGATAGATTGTTATGGTAAGAAAAGAGGTGTCGGATGAGACGACAAGTAACAGAGAAGTATATGGAAGAAAAAGACATGCTTCTGATTGGCATAAAGACAAAAGAATGATGACGATACTAAGGCCAAGCGATGTTAGAGGACTCTGAAAAATTTATTGTTATTAAAGTCGAACTTAAGCACTAAATTGTTGATGGATGTAGGATCAGACAACTAAAGACGTAACCTGGTGCCGCATTTATTTAGCAGTTTCTTAATACTTTTTTATTCCACATTTGAAACGTAAACTCGGATTGTTGTTCGATTTTCACAGTATACAACGGGTAATATTGAATTTTCGTAACAATAAATTGCGATTGCAGTTTCCGTAATTATGGTTACGGTCTATTTTAGTTAAAATGTGAAATAATTGATAATAGCATCACTCTGTATCTGTAGATTGAATTACATTATTTATTTATTTAAACTTCATGTACAATGGTGGTACAAAGGCGGACTTAATGCCACAAGGCATTCTCTACCAGTCAACCATTGGGTCAAATAGACAGCATCCATCTTGAGAGCCTAAATTATAACACATAAATGGGTACCTACACACTAATACATAAATAAGCATATAAAATAAACTAATAAATATTAAAATACATACAAAAAGTCCGAAATACTATAAACCTTATGATATAATTAGTACAACTCTATGAATGATTATATGGTAAAAATTTAGACCGACTTTAAATAAAACTCAACAAATTCAACAATTTGTGATGGAGTATTTTGAGAGTCTTTTTTTTTAATATTGATTATGAAACTCAAACTTAAACATCATTATTTCAACTCTGTCCAATGTTTCAATAAACACACTCACGAAAATTCTCCAAACAATTTAATCTTCAAAAATACGCCTCCGAGTCAGCTTTTTGCTTAAAACAAAACACGCACTTGAGGTCCCGGTGTGGTATAATTCTGATGACTTAATAAGACTCGATGTCCAGAGGTTAACAAGAAAATTACATACGTAAAACATACCTCCTTACAGACGTACCGAGCAAACAGAATGTTGTAATTATTTTATGTAGAGCAATTTAGTTGTATGCTACAAAAATGCCGCTTATGATCCTAAATTACAAGCGAAAAAGTTGAACATTTCGCTTCGTGTTCTGTTAAAGTGCATTTTCCGTACTTGTGTTATTTAGGTTTCTAAGGCGACTACAGAAGCTGAACACGCACGTGTTTTATTAAGATATAAATCATGTTATGATTCACTGCAATAAACAAAACTAGAAAAATAAATGATATTCTTCAGGATTTAAGCTAGTATGATAGCGTTTTGAAACAAAATACAACTAATATTACTTGATGGACAAAAATCACTTGTCTCTGAAAATTTCTTTCAACGAGTAAAAACCATACTAAAATACGTGCGCGGAAAAGGCTTTGAAATAGACATGATTTAAAACAGGAGCCAATAACGCGATAAATACTATTTTGTTGCTTTTTATTGGTGATCTCTTATTAAGGAGGAAAGGCCAAGGTAGCTCGCGATATTAAAAAATTCTTACGTTATTTTTGCAATTTGCATGGTCACTGCCAGGTTTTATGCTAGTTAAAATATGTTTTGCGATCGTAAGAACTATGAAATCATCAATATAACCCTTCAAGATCATGTATAAATCCCATTGATTGACTTTTTCATGAAATATAGTCAAGGTTTCTATTGATGATTTCAAACATAAAGATTATATGCTTTTATGAGCATCTGCTTATCTCTCTGAATCATTAAATAATCAAATTTGTTAAGTATAGTGAGGGTTTAAAATAATTTCAATTATACCACTGCATGTTGCAATCGGTAATTATGTATAGTTAAATTATGAATTACTACTTAATTATGGGAAGTAGTACTAAAGATGATATTACTTGTATGGCAATGAAAAAGCCAGTTTAAATACTTAAATAATACCGTATAATTATATAAGAGCCCCGACTAATAATTTTAAAGTAAAATGAGTAAAAATGACTTCACGTGATGCAAAAAGTAAATTGCTATGATACTAAAAGTTACAGCCTTCCTGTCTTGTGAATATGTGTAATTAGGCTTTTACAAAACATACCTACTTTATGCCTTAATGGTAACAATTTAAGTTTATTCAATTATTTATGTTAAGTATCTGAGTACTTACATTTTTTTTTGGTTTTCTACAACTATTATATTTTAATAACCCCTGATTTAACTATTTACCCGACTGCGCGACGTAAAGGAGGGTAATGTGTTTATCAGCCTATGTATGTATGTTTGTATATTTCTATGTGGCGTTCTAGAGACCAAATGCGCAGGCCGATTTTGATAATTCTTACGTCAAACGATTCGTCTTAACCTTGCGAGTGTCACTAAAGACATGACAGTAATCAAAATTCACCACAGCGACAACCATTTATTATTGACAAAATGAAAAAAAAAAGTCGATGAACTACGAGTATGTCAAGTGGGGGATCGTTGAATAGGTATTTTAAAATAATCAAAAAAAAATAACTTAAATAAAAACTAAAAAAAGAAAGAAACAAGCCCAGTAGTAAACTACTGGGCTTGTGTCTTTCTATTTTTTTCACGTAAGTAAGTATTTTTTTAAATTTGTTTTTACGCAGTCGGGTTTGTTATTTCTTTAATAGTCCAAGTGAGTAGAGACGACAACTCAGCAGGACGTCATTTTCTGTTTGTATTGCTATTTTCAGTAGTAAATCGTCTCTTAGTTATAACAGACTGGCACTTCGTCCGCGAATATTGTGATAGCTTAGCTTATTTGCGTGATATCAATACACTTTATATTATTATGTTACTCGGTAAAAACGTAGCTTACTAATGGTAAAAGAATTTGTAAAATCGGTTGATTATTTCTTGAGTTAAATCGTAACAAACTAACAAAACTTCAAATCATTTCTCTTTAATGATATTAGTTTAGAAGTTTAGAAAAAACAGAAAAAAAGTATAAGACATCTTTACCTAGCCTTATTTTATTTTCTATAAAACTTCTAATAACCTAATGAAAATACAGCAGTAGTAAATAATAATCCTTGTCTTTCCGTTGTCAGTTAACAGCGCCATTAACTTCAACCAAAACAATGAAAGTAAAGAAACAAGTTATTCCCTTTGTAGACCTAATAGATTGAAATAAATTGTAGAAACGATAATTATTTTTCATCCAATCCAATGCCTGTCGTCTTCGATTCGTCGATATAATTATTTTCTTCCGCTTAACTAGCGTTGAACAAAGACAATCTGACAAGGTGGGTACAGTTCCTTCGACCCGAAGCGTTGTTCCGTGAAATTGACAGATGTTCAAAATAATAACAGAAAGTTACAGTCCAACGGGTACGGCTGAACGTAATTGGGTTGCCAATGGCCTCAAATCAATTTTGGAATAACAAAAATCAACGAACAAAAGTTTGAAATACGAACATTGAAATTCGGTGATTGGAAAATAACAAAATTATGCCACACACCTTTACAATGTTGTTTCATCTAAGTTCTAAGTTTAAACTCGATAACAAACTGACAGCACTACTAGTTTATCTTTACAGTTGATCAAAATTAATAAATTTTGTTACAAACACAAAAAGATCTTTTTAGCAGAGCATGGTTTCAATCCACGGACCTCTGGGTTATGGGCCCAGCACGCTTCCACTGCGCCACTCTGCTTACAAGTTACCTCGGTGAAATATTGCTCCAGTACAAATAACTGGTGAAGGTACTCATTTATTATCTACACTAATATTATAAAGAGGAAAACTTTGTTTGTTTGTTTGTTTGTTTGGTTGTAATGAATAGGCTTAAAAACTACTGGACCGTTTTTAAAAATTCTTTCACCATTCGAAAGCTACATTATCCACGAGTAACATAGGATATATTTTATCCCCGTACTCCCACGGGAACGGGAACTATGCGGGTGAAACCGCGGGACGTCCGCTAGTGTACAATACTTACATACTACATCTAAAACTATATTTAATTACAAAAATAAAACTAAACGTAAAACTACAATTTATATACAACAATGTCAATAGGACACATAAGCGTCAAAGTACTCCTCCGCATCGCTGTCATCGGGAAACGTGCCCAGAAGACTGGCAGCATTGCCACGTTGAATGGCAATGCTAATTCTTTGGCCAAAGAAAAAGCCAGCCCTCTGGTCACGCGAAGTGTCGATCAGTCGGCGGGAGATTTCCTTAAAAAGGAGACGCGCACTCGGACCCCATGACCAGAGCGTTTCGACCCCAAACGGCTCAAAGCTGTAGTTACCATAAATAAGGTTACAGTATTAGCGCCGTTTGAGGATCTCAGCAGCTGCAGCAGCAGCGCCTGCACACTGATGAAGTAATAGGAAAATATTGTATAGTGAGTGCCACCATTTTTGGTTATTGGTGCCATATAACATTCACCAAAAAGTGATGTTAGCAGAGCATGGTTTCGATCCACGGACCTCTGGGTTATGGGCACAGCACGCTTCCACTGCGCCACTCTGCTTACAAGATATAACGGTGAAATATTACGCCACTAGAAATAAAAATGATGAAATAAACAAAAATCATCCACTGCGTTTCTCTGTCCATCGAGTTTGATACTACAATGACGATTCGCATACCTATTTAGTGAGTATAATAACAAGTCGCTTTACTAAATATTTCTAACTATTATGTGTCTAGCATTTAGTTAACTCTAAAACCTACAGATCAGTGTGAAAGAAACAATTAAAATATCTTCGTAACTACGTGCACTACGTAACACAATAAATAAGATAAGCTATCTGGCCTAGGCTTGTAATATGGCAAAGTTCCAAAGTAACTAAGTTGTTCTAAGATTTCGAAACTTGGAAGTTTTTAGTAATGAAACACTGAAACATGCTGAGCCCGTAACGTGGGTACGTGGAGCGCAATCACGTATTACTAATATTGTATCTTGTTCGCTTCGCAAAAATAATATATTCGAAGCAAAAGGTAATATTGGTTAGGGAAAAAGGATGTTATTGTTACTCTTATCTCTTGATTTGCGATTGTTTCCTTTTGTTCTAATAATTTAGGTAACGTGAATCAAAGCAAAAACTCTGGAGTATTCCTCAAGGCGGCACTACTATATTTTAGAACTATTTATTACATCAGCAGAAAGAGGAGTAATATTTCGCTGATGGTCGTGTAAGCAGAGTGGCGCAGTGGAAGCGTGCTGGGCCCATAACCCAGAGGTCCGTGGATCGAAACCATGCTCTGCTAACATCACTTTTTGTTTTTAGCCTGCGCCACTACAAATGTCTGTAATTATTAAAGAATTTATTAATATTTTCCTATTATTGTGTCAGCTATAGATAGTAGAGCAACATTTCGCTGTGATATCTTGAAAGCAGAGTGGCGCAGTGGAAGCGTGCTGGGCCCATAACCCAGAGGTCCGTGGATCGAAACCATGCTCTGCTAACATCACTTTTTGTTTACTATAAGTAAACAAACCAACAAGCCTGCGCCACTACAAATCTCTGTAGTTATTAAAGAATTGATAAATATTTTCCTATTATTGCGTCAGCTATAGATAGTGGAGCAACATTTCGCTGTGGTATCTTGTAAGCAGAGTGGCGCAGTGGAAGCGTGCTGGGCCCATAACCCAGAGGTCCGTGGATCGAAACCATGCTCTGCTAACATCTCTTTTTGTTTACTTATAGCCTGCGCCACTACAAATGTCTGTAGTTATTAAAGAATTGATAAATATTTTCCTATTATTGCGTCAGCTATATAGATAGTGGAGCAACAATTCGCCGTGGTAACTTGTAAGCAGAGTGGCGCAGTGGAAGCGTGCTGGGCCCATAACCCAGAGGTCCGTGGATCGAAACCACGCTCTGCTATAATCTCTTTTTGTTGTAGCTTTGTGTTTTATTTGATAAGTTTATGTTGTTTTGTAACATAGAATAATCAGATCACGTGATGAATGTTAAATATTTCAGAAATTGCTTATTAATTATAACGATGTCCAAACCATACCTTGCTTAAAAAATATTTTGCTAAAAATAATTGGTGTATTCAATATTAAAAGACTCAACTAAATAAATAGTTCACAATATTTATGAGAAACTCTGAAAAAAAATTTTGAATCGACAAAAATCACTGGTCACTTTTCAACCGACCGTTTATATTACGGAACCCATTTTATTAGGGCAACAGAAGGTACCGAACGTAGGCAATTTTATTAGACTAGTACAACAATAGTTTATGTTCCTTAGGGTTGTTTGAATAGGATGACGTAATAAAATTCAAGGAAGATAAAGACACCGCGGCATAAGATATGAAGGTTTGTTTGTGCATTTTATTGTATTGCCCATGATTCCGGCAAGTCGGTTTTTGCGAGACTAAAGCCGCCATATTACGTGAGGGGCCATCATTATTGAATCGTCTACGTTGCGACCACCCGCGTGGGACATACGGCCCTGCACTTGGAAGCACTTGTGTGTCAGATCCCCAAGTTGTTGCGAGAATTTCGCAAAAAAATGCAACAGGATTGGCAGAAATAGGTTAAGCTTAAGAGGTCTGTCTTGTATCGGTCCAATTGTCATACACTTTTTGATATTGATGATCTTCTTTGTGAATCTATAATAGGAATCGATATGTTTTAAAACTGGTCCTTCTTAATTCGCGCTGGTAATACTGAATTGAAGAAACGGAACAAACCTCTACTCAAAACGGTTCTCTAGCACCACTACGAGGAACTGAACTAAAAACACCCAGCCCCAATGTCAATTGTTTTATTATTGTGTTCATTATGCCCAAATAGAGTCAACTCAATTCTTACTTGATCTTAATTTTAAGACTTCAAAATAAATTAAAGAACTTTTTCTTTTCTCTTGAATTCCCTTAATTATATCATTGTGAGGTCCACCTTGTGTGTCCACGATCCATCTAGTCGGTGGTCGACCAATTCTGCTAACAATTAGTTAAAAACCAATTCGAAGTATCTAATGCTCGCAGCCCGCACATCCAGTGATGCTCTGCCATATTCGTTGGTGGCCGCCGTGCCGCCGGGACTATTCCAAATATTTCACAAATTGCAAGATTGTTCGAAGCGCCACGATATCACGACGCGATACGGCGACGAACCATGGAAATGTCAAAGATCGATCGTTTAGCGATACGATGAGTTTTTGCATTTTGATAGAACATCGCGGCCTTAAATATTTGAAAAGATTTCGACACAAAACGAAACCAACTTTAGCCAAAAAGTTTTAATTTAGGTGCTCCAATTTCTTTCAAAAAATTATCTAATAAAGCTTTGGACCCGTTTTCATTAGAACAACCGGTTTTTGTCGAAAATTAAACAACTAATTTCACCTTACAAGTGGAGTCCTCTCTAAAGTTTCTGAGAACATAATTAATGAATTTCCTTGGAAACTTTGCTCAAACGTTTCATTAACGGCACGTGCACAAAAACTCGAATTAATAGTTTTGTTTTTGTGCTTTATGAACAAGTGAATTAAAACTGCGTTTTGAATTCTTTCAAGGAAAATGTAAAATGTTATGAACCTTGACATAATTACGTAGGTTACTGCGTTTGAAAACCAATGTAATTCAGGTACGTTTATGACTTGAAAACTGAAACTTTCTGTATAAACGCAGTACAAAAACAAAGCAAATAAGCACGAGGTTGGAGACTTGTTACGGAAATGCTATTTCAGGATCTTACAAATAAGGATCAACAATCGTTATGACAGTTATGAAATCAACCGAATGATTCAACAAACGGAGAACAAAACACCATAACATATTACGCGCATTACGCAACCGAAAATAGTTTGAACCCAACAAGATCTTAGCATAATCTCCCACATGCATGCGAAACACAAATACAGTTCGCAATAAATAATAAAAAGATTCAGAACTGATGCTTGCACTTGTCTACTGCTCAAGATTCCGACCACAGCTTCATTACAGCGGCTAAATAATGACTTCTGATGGAAGTTTTCAATAGTCCCGGCTTGGAATAAATCAAATAACTCCGTTGGATTCGCTGTCGTTGGCAAATGTGTCTTCATTCATGACGGTAGGACGAGAGATTAGAATGGTATGGAGATGAAAAGGGTGGCGAAGATTTTTGTCACTCAGCTCGTGTGTTTTTGGAAATTTTATTTTTCAGATAAGTCGCTTACCTGAACAAAAATAGATTCTGCCTAAGAAAGATTTTGTTAAGTAGCTGGATCACCAACAAAAGTAGAATATGAAATGGATAAGTGCTAAGATAAAGATACCTAAGTGTGTTAAGAATAACTTGTAAAGATTGCAAAACAAAATACTTTACTAAAGACAAAATAAAAGACGTTTTCTTAGAAAAAAATATTTACTACAAAATCAAGTCATGAATTCAAGACCTCAAAAAACCAGCTCCAACTTTTTCTCCGCGTATCTATAACATCAATCTGTAATCCAAGTCATGAAAAATACATAGCGTCGTCTCTTTTCTAAAGTTTCCAGTCATTGTAACAACTCCACGGACTTTTTTCCATGACAGACACGGACAGGTTCGGGCAAAAATAGTCTGGTCGGTGATCGGGTCCGTACCGCGGGACAATACATTCATTATTGAGATGCGAGTGGGCACAGCTGCCTGCCCTAGTCTGTACTACGGACACGCGGCTCAAAAAGCTAGGATATTAAACTTCGTCAATTTAGTTATACAAGTTATAAGGTGCTTTTTAGTTAAATTAGTTATTTTTGTCTGTTACTACATCTAATTGCACCTTCCAGGACTTCAATGAGCCAAACGACAGATCTGTCTAGGGTCGGTCATCTCGATATGAATAGCGACAAAATCGCTAAGTTTCGATCGCTAATTAGGTACTAACGAATAAAAACGGTTGCAAAAATTATGCTTGCGGGGAACGCAAGTTCTTATATACAAGATGCGACTCTCGCAAGTAAACTTATTACAACAAATTTTTTTCATTGTTATTTTAGCGATTTTGTCGCTATCTATGCCAAGACTAGGTAGCTAAGTAATAAATGTGAGTCATAAATTCTAGAAGAAGATGAAGTTAAATAAGGTGAATATTTATTATATTAAGTAATCAAATATTAGTCATGCGATTAGTATAATAGTAAACAATAAGTATTGTATATATGTAACTTAGGTCATAGTCTACTCGTTGGCCAACCTTTATTGAAATCCATGAACTCGTCAAAAGAGTAAAAAGAAGAAAGAAAGAGTTAATTGTTTTCATATTTATGATAGAAATGAGAGCAGCGGTGGCCCAGTGGTGGCGGCCCCGACTTACGAACAGTAAGTCGTGAGTTCGAACCCAGACAGGGGCATTACTTTGTGTAATTTATTTCATCACCGCTGCTCTCAAACCGGTGAAGGAAAACATCGTGAGGAAACCGGCATGTCCTAGAACCAAAAATTCGAAGACATGTGACATCTACCAATCCGCACTGTGCCTGCGTGGTAGATTATAGCCCATTCCCTCTCATTGACAGGAGGCCGTGTCCCAGCAGTGGGAACATTATAGGCTGATGATGATGATGATGATGATATTTATGATATTATAGTACTTCTTCACTTCACCCGCGACTTCGTCCGGCAAAATTGTGATAACTCAACTTATTTTACTCGGTAAAAATGTAGCTTTTTAATGGTGAAAGAATTTTTTAAATCGGTTGAGTAGTTCTTGAGTTAAATCGTAACAAACAAACAAACAAAAAACTAAAATATTAGTTTGGATAATATAAACACTACTCAAAAAGCTAGGACGTTAAATTTCGTACTATGAAACCTTATAGACGTACTGGTTATGTAGGTTATTAGGTTAGTTTGGTTACATAACTTTGTGTGGTAGTTAATTTTGTTTAGTTTACGTGAATATTGCTTACACGTGTAGTGTGAATTATTTAATGTGATTGGGATTATAATGTAAACATTATTAATATGTACAAAAGTTCCTTTGCCTTTGGTTGATTTTGTTTGTAGGGTTTAAAGTTGACTCTTCAAAGCTCATTGATAATTACTGTAATGTGATAGGTTGCTCGTGTGTTAAGAATAGGTTGCCAGGCAGCCAAATATAGCTATAAAGTGCTCATAAACTTGTATCGACCATTGATGTCCAACAAAAGGGATTAAGAAAAGGTCAAAACAAGTTACATTCAATTAAAAAAACCCGACACATAGGGCCTTAACCCAATAGTGTACATTATTCTACTAGTCAAGCCCTTTCATTTGATACCTAATAATTACCCATATTGAGGGAGTTGTGAAAAAAGGCAGTTTGTGGTGGCGGGCATCTTGGATTTGTAATGTATCATAGCGTATAGTATTCTACTAGTCAAGCCCTTTCATTTGATACCAATATTGAAGGAGTTGTTGAATAAATATGTATTCCGCCATTTTGTGGCAGCGGATATCTTAGACTGATTATTATCAAATATAGCTAAGAACACTCCCGACCAATTTGCCTTTAAAAAAAAAAAAAAAAACCAAAATCGGTTCATACGTTCGGAAGCTACAATGCCACAGACAGACACACACACAGACACGTCAAACTTATAACACCCGTCGTTTTTGCGTCGGGGGTTAAAAATAGATCAAACCACGTACATATGAATAAAATAGAAAAAGACTGCAAACGTAAAAATAAGTAACTAAAAGCTCATAATATTCTTATTAGATCACAAACCAATTTCAAGATTACAAACAAATAGCCTAATCTCAAGCATCACTAACTTCAAATAATTTCTCCAACAAAAATATCCAACCAAATATAGCCTTATAATATCCGAAACATTTCTTTAAATCTCGCAATAGTGGTACCATGGATCGTCATTCTATCGGCAAGCGATCTCAGAGCAAAACGAAATAAACGCTTAAAGATCACCGTTCGCCGACCAAAATAGTATTGGACTCTATTCAAAACTCTTTGGAATTACTCTACTATTTGTTACCATCGTCCATTCAGTAAGTCAACGCTTCAATGTAATCTCTTACTACAAGTATTCGACAGTTATGAGACGAATATAAATTTTTAACGTTTCGTGGTGTTTACATTAAACCCAGTGGAACGCCAATGGTCTAAGTTATTTATTACACATATTAATTTTGATGATTTGAAGCAAGCATTTTAATATAGCGGCTATTTGTGTAACATATCATTTTTTAATATGTTACATTTATAATAAACTTTGATG
This sequence comes from Xestia ashworthii, assembly GCA_950022955.1. Classification (NCBI taxonomy): domain Eukaryota; kingdom Metazoa; phylum Arthropoda; class Insecta; order Lepidoptera; family Noctuidae; genus Xestia; species Xestia ashworthii. The sequence goes on from OX465561.1 coordinate 13,716,524, forward strand.
GTACCAACCTTCATTTCTGTTTCATCCAATATTATATACCATTACACAGCACAGTTACCTTATACCTCCCACATGGCTAGGTACTCATACATTTTCATCAACTCAATTCCACGCAATAATTGCTAATTTTACATTTTATGTAGACTTAACTCGTCAACAAACAACAATTCTGTCTGACGTTTGACATTTTCATTTTATCAGCATAAAAATCATAATTTCTATACTATTGGCTCAATCTTGTGAGGAGTAGCAGAACCATTTCCACGAGCAATCATCCAAATATATGCGTCCTCTCATTCTTGCATGGATGTCTAGCTATTTCCATCCTTTTCTTTTCATAAAAACACCTAGCGTTGAGATTCCACACTTCATCAAACCTAGCGCTATCTAGTGACAAATAGCGGCAGAGTCTGTCGTGCGTGTATTGCCATCTCTCTCACACCTAAATGCATAACCATCCTGTCATCTCGTTCATGCAATAGCGCCCGAACTGACATCTGGCGTGGAGTAGGTTTCTTGCTTTCACATTTGAACGTCCTGATATAGAGCCTAAATTATCTATGGTACCTATAAACTTATAACAATAACTTTATGAATATTTAATCTACAATGGGAGTAATTAGTTATTTAGAATCTACAAATCTTCCTCTATTTGATTCTATATAACTCTTCATTTATCTTTAAATAATTTTCTTAACCATAGACTATAATCGGATCATTCGAGTAACGCACAAGTCTGCATTGCTTATGGAACGGACTGGGGAATATTCGAGATTTATGGTGAAGAAAAACGAGTTAAAATCAAGATTCTAGAAAATAACGGTAACAGAACATATAAATAGGACCCGACATGCCCCGGGAGCTTTTTTTACTTTTCGCTCTGAGCGTCGACCTAACTGATTGTGGAAAAGTCACCGTGAACTATTAACACGAAATAATTGGAATACGTGGTGTGTGAATTCATTCCTGATAAACCTCGCTAATTGCGTCCCTAGCTGCATCATCGTGTGAACACCGCTATTTATTCATCAGTCCTCGATTCTCAGCGTCCGGGTAAGTCTATCTGCTAAACGGCAATTATGTCTACCAACATCTTTTCATGTCACTGCTTTGGCATAACGCTGTGTTTTCTCTTTCCTCGACAGTTTTTATTTTCTTTGTCTGGACTGAATTACCCGGCCGGGACGAGTACCTGCTAAGCAGTGGAACACCGCCAAGCCCTCAACCGCTGACCTTTGTCCTTGAGTGACCGACGTACGGGAGCCCTCCTCAAGATACTAATCTCAGGTGTAACCGTTCTCATATTGTTTTAACCTGCAACACTTCATTCTACTTTTCACGTTTATGATTCACCCATAAGCGTGTGGCGCCCATCTCTAGACTTCTCTTCTTCTATGTATTTTAATTAATAACCCATATCTAGCCTGATACATTGTAAGCTTATTTTAAGGTTAGCGATAAGATAAAACCTCTGATCCAGTAAAGTTCGTGTAAACTTTTGTCTCCAACTCAGTGAGGATTCTGTAATCCAAGGCCTTCTGCCAGTGCAACAAGTGAGCTGCAAGAAATTGTTATACCCACGCCCTGTATTTCCTTTAAGTTTCTTTTCTTGAACAATTGCATATAATCAATAAAGCTCCATTCTTCTTTGTATTTGGAATCTTTTATTTTACAACTACACTTGGAGCATAGGAAGAAATTTCGGTTACATTGGCGCCCAACGTGGGGCCATGCACTCAATTTATTGTTGACAGTTTCTCACTGAGTGATAGGGATTAAACGGTAATTACTTTTCTACATTCTTTGTAATCTAAAATTGGAATTATGTCAATTCCAGTGATGGAGCGTGCTGCGTTCACCGGTCTTCTCAAGGACGAGGTCACTTACGAGCTCAACCTGCGGGGAGTGGAACACGAGCGTGGTGCCACAGCGGAGATGTTGGCGGCCCTGCTGGAGAAGGCTGAACCGGCCGCTGCAGAGGTCGAGGACAAGTTTATTGGTTCCCTTAATACGGGAACAGAACTGGAGGTATGTGCACGGAAGTTGGCCGAACTAAGCGCTCTTGTCCCCAAATATTCCACAACTACGCATTTACAAAAATGCTGGGCAAGGTTGACTCACGTCATAGACCGACTAGACAGACTGGCAGGGCAGACCAGGGACCAAAGGCGGAACAAATCTTCTCTACTGGAGGAGTTATACAGACTCCGCTTTTGGATCACAAATAATCCTCCGCGCAGTAGGGATCCTTCCCCGTCAAAACAACACCTACATCCGACTGCTTCCGGTGATGAAGAAAACCACATCACAGACGTTCGGAAGAACGGTGTCGATGAGGACGTACACTCTGAGGGAGTATCCATTCCTGTCCCTCCTCCTTATCCCTCTCACTCCTCTCCATTTAGAAATTCTCCAATATTAAAATGGGGTGTAACTTTTGACGGACACACCTGTGTCTTGGAATTTATTGCGAAAATTAAAGAATTGGCTGCCTCCTGCTCTGCCCAAGACCATGAACTGCTCTCAAACTTCTCACATCTGCTTGCTGGCGATGCATTGATATGGTTCCGCGGTTACAGGGATAATATAACTTCGATTTCTCAACTTTTTGATTATCTAAAAGAGGAATTTCTACCTGTTGATTATGACAGACGACTTCTACTGCAAATAAAAGGCAGATTGCAAGAAAAATCTGAAGACATAAAAATTTATATTAATCTCATGCTTTATGAGATGTCTAAACTATCAAAACCACTCTCGGAAACCGAAAAGTTGGAAATAATATCATCAAATATGAACACTTTTTATATTGCAAAATTAGCTCTCCATGAGTTCTCTTCGATTGCGGAACTCAAATCAGTGTGCTCCAGTCTAGACATAGCAAGGCACAGATGTGAGAATAGAGGTGCCTTAAATTCTGGCAATACTGCTATTGTTCCCGGTTTCACAGTGAAATCTAATCTTGTTAAATCGGTAGATAAACCGTTTATTAAACAAAAACCTTCATCGGGAGATGTTGCTACCGTCTCCCATAATGCTAACAATCCCGCTATGCTAAAAAAAGATAGTGTAACTTGTTTAAAGTGTAGTGGCGAACATCACTATTCAAAGTGCAATGTATACAATACACCTATATGTTTCAAATGTAAAAAACCTAATGTGCTTACTCGCGACTGCACTTGTTCAAAAAACTGAATAAGCGGTCAGTAGCATGTTCTCTCTCTCATAAACCTGAATCTTCTAAACTAACTAAACATACTACTGACCAGGAATGGCAGGAATATCTAAATTATTTAAAAAACTTTTTCTCCTCTCAGAAGATAGCTCCACTTTTTGAGTCAAACTTGCCTGACAACCGAGCGTTTATCAAAGTCAACATTTTGGGAACAGAGTGCTTGGCCTTGGCCGATTCGGGTGCATCAACTTCAATACTCAGCAGTGATGCGCTAGGGACGCTTAGGGAATTAGGACTACAGACTCATCTTCAGCCATCTTCTAAAACTCTTAAAGTTGGCAATAACGCCAACCTTAATATTTTAGGATCCATTACGGTACCTATTACTTACAAATCCGAACTAAGACTAATTACTCTCAATGTGTGCACAGATATTAACAGTCCTCTTATTTTAGGTGTAGATTTTCTTAGGGCATTTAACTTATGTCAGGATATTCTGGAATATACGACCGACTCACAGTGTCCTTCTGCTTTCAACTCTTTAATTGACACAAACACACACTTACATGCTTACGAGGATCTGTTGGTTGAACAAAAATCTCAGATTGATAACATTATCACTGATTTTAAAAGTATTTCTGCTGATTCTAACAGCTTAGGTCTCACTGATCTTGAAGAACATGTCATTGACACTGGCGATCATTCCCCAGTAAAACAAAAATACTACCCTATACCAGTTCACTATAAACAGCGAGTCGAGGCCGAAATTAATGATATGCTGAGAATGGGTATTATTGAAAAAAGTAATTCACCTTGGAATTCCCCTCTCTTAGTAGTACCCAAACCCAACGGAGACTTAAGGATCTGCCTAGACAGTAGAAAACTGAATAGTGTTACCAAAATAGATTCATATCCTATGCCACGTATCCAAGATATACTTGATTCGCTTAATAATGCTAAATTTCTAAGCTCTATTGACCTGAAAAGTGCATTTTTTCAGATTAATTTGCACCCAGACTCCCGGGAAAAGACTAGTTTCTCTATTCCAGGAGTTGGGGCTTTCCAATTTTGCCGCATGCCTTTTGGACTTGTAAATGCATCTGCTAGAATGATGAGACTTATGGATAAAGTTTTTGGACCAGAGTTTGCTGGCCGCCTGTTCACCTACATCGATGACATAATACTAGTGAGTAATTCATATCACGAACACGTCGATTTATTAAAGCGCGTCTATCAACGTTTAAAAGAAGTAGGTCTCACCATCAATTTTGAAAAGTCAGTTTTCTGCAGATCTTCCCTTAAGTTTCTAGGGTTCATCGTCGACCGACACGGACTACGCACTGACAGTGACAAGGTCAAGGCCATTTTAGAATACCCTGTCCCTACTAACCAAAAAGAAGTCAGACGGTTTCTAGGCATGGCGTCATGGTATAGGCGTTTTATCCAAAATTTTTCTTTAGTAACTGCTCCTATAAATAGCCTAATTAAAAAACAACCCAAGGGCAAAGCTTTTAGTTTTCCGCAAGAAGCTCTCCTTGCCTTCAACGAGATTAAGCAACGTTTGGTATCTGCACCCATTCTCTCTATACCTAAATTTGATAAGCCTTTTATCATCTCTACCGACGCCTCTGATTTAGGTCTCGGTTGTGTCCTCTCTCAAAAGGATGACGAGGGTAAAGAACATCCTGTCGCCTTCGCTAGCCGTTCGCTTACTAAACCAGAAAGAAACCATGCCACCACTGAAAAGGAACTCAATGCTTTAATTTTTGCTCTGGAAAAATTTAGGGGTTATATTGAAGGCTCTCCCTTCCCCACTACGGTCTACACAGATCATAGTAGTCTGAAATGGCTTGTCAGTCTTAAGTCTCCTACGGGAAGATTGGCGAGATGGGCAGTCCGGCTTTCTCAATTTAATCTTAAAATTGAGTATCGTAGGGGCTCTGACAATGCCTTGGCCGACGCTCTTTCTCGTTCATTTCCCGTGAATGTCACTTCTGATGACGATCCACCTCAAGACTACCCTACTTCTTCTTCTACTACTAAAGACTCCTGGTACCACAAGAAAGTACAAGACGTCAAATCTTCACCCCACAAGTTCGCTGATTGGAAACTGATTTCTGATCGTCTATATAAAAGGATGAGAAATCCCAACCCTCTCTCTGCTGACTGTGAGTGGAAACTCGTGGTTCCTTTCGAATCGCGGCATGACGTCATAGCTAAATGTCATGACCACCCGAGTGCAGCCCATCTAGGCACCTTTAAGACTTTGAAACGTCTTACTCAATCTTACTATTGGCCATCTCTACATAGAGATGTCAAGAAATACATCAAAAATTGTCAAGTTTGCTTGGCGTATAAGAGCACGAATGAAGGTCCCCCAGGCATCATGAAAAATCCCAAACAGGTCCAACGTCCCTTCCAAATGATCTCTACAGACATAATGGGTCCCTTACCTAGATCTTATCAGGGCTACAAATTCATTCTAGTAGTTACCGACGTTTTCACTAAGTATGCATGCATATTTCCTATGAGGAACTCACTTGCCAAGACAGTAGTTTCCATTATTGAAAACAATATATTTATGAAGTATGGGATTCCTCAAACAATTGTCATGGACAACGGTCCCCAGTACATCTCTAATGCCATGAAGGATTTGGTTGCGAAGTACAAAATTCCTAATTCCTTTTACAACTGTAGGTTCCTGCCACAAAACAACCCTTCTGAAAGGACTAATCGCGTCATTGTCACTGCCATATCTTCCTATGTAGGTACAGACCACAGAAAATGGGCTGAAGAATTACCAAAAATTGAATTTGCAATCAACACAGCCGTTAGTGAATCCACCGGTTTTAGCCCGTATTTTCTAAATCATGGCCGCGAAGCTGTACTCTCTGGTGACTGGTACCCTAACTCTCCACTTAAAGAAGAAGATATTTTGTTTACCGACAGGACTTCATACTCATCTACTCTACCTCATCTTAAAGACATTTTTATTAAAGTAAACTTAAACATGTCCAAAGCCTACTCCAAGTATAAAATTCATTACAACAAAAATAGGCGTGACATTGAATATCAGGAGGGCCAGACTGTATGGAAAAAAGAATATCCACTTTCTGATGCTAATAAATTTTTCACTGCAAAACTTGCTCCTAAATTTACTAAATGTATTGTGAAAAAGAAGATCTCTCCTCTTACATACATTCTGAAGGACTTTCACACATCCAAGGATTTAGGCACTTGGCACATTAAGGACATTTTAAAATCAGTACCTATATAACTACACCTATTTTTTTTTCCCTTATTTCATTTCATTCATGTATTTGATTATATACGAGTATTTTCTCCTTTCTCTCTTACCCTGCCTCTAGATACTATCTCCTCTTACCTTATCCGTATGGTTGCCGGAGAAAGAATAGTACCATCGTTCTCCCCTTGCGCGTCGTAAGAGCCGACCAAAAGTCCCATCTCCCTATCCCACATTTTCCCTCATCTTGATACCCATTCCGTAACCCTATTATATATTCTTTTATGTACTGTATTTTTTGTATGGTTTTTATTATATATATATTAAGTTTATAGTATCTAGTTTATTCTATGGGACGGCTGGTAATCCCATAAATGAAAAATCAAAAGCCTTATTACTCATAGCGGATTGTAACTCTGTATAAATAAGCCTTAACGACAACAGATTATTCTTATCACACTAGTATATTATACTCATCTATATATCAGAGCGGCTGCGACTCTTAAAATAGGCCATCGGCACTCTATTTTATTCATGTATATCCATATTTATCTAGTATACGCACACTTTAAAGTTTCGGCAAGGGCGCATGGTACATAGGCCAGAAGTAAGACCCACCGTCGATATCAATTATCTATATTGTTCATGTATTCCGTTTATCGATATAACTTATTTGTTTACAGCTGGCATGTAGTATATGTATATGGATTTTTTCTCCACGCTTTTTGTTTCCGTTAATTTTTTGCCCTTTCCTTTCCTTACTTGATTCCCAACCCACAACTTTCTTTACTTTCCTACTCTACTATATTGTGCCATCCATTCCTCCTTTCTCTACACAACCTTTCCTTTCTCTACACAACTTTCCCTTCTCTATATTTTTTCCCCTCTTGCTCTGTTCTTGCTTTTCTATTCCCTTCATGTTTCCTCACGCTTTCGCTTTCTTTTCTTTACTGTGTGGGGATAATGACCTGTCCTTCACTCACCTCATCCCAGTTCCTTTTTTTTTTATTTTTTTTTCTCTCAACTAATGAGGTATTGTAACATATCATTTTTTAATATGTTACATTTATAATAAACTTTGATGGTACCAACCTTCATTTCTGTTTCATCCAATATTATATACCATTACACAGCACAGTTACCTTATACCTCCCACATGGCTAGGTACTCATACATTTTCATCAACTCAATTCCACGCAATAATTGCTAATTTTACATTTTATGTAGACTTAACTCGTCAACAAACAACAATTCTGTCTGACGTTTGACATTTTCATTTTATCAGCATAAAAATCATAATTTCTATACTATTGGCTCAATCTTGTGAGGAGTAGCAGAACCATTTCCACGAGCAATCATCCAAATATATGCGTCCTCTCATTCTTGCATGGATGTCTAGCTATTTCCATCCTTTTCTTTTCATAAAAACACCTAGCGTTGAGATTCCACACTTCATCAAACCTAGCGCTATCTAGTGACAAATAGCGGCAGAGTCTGTCGTGCGTGTATTGCCATCTCTCTCACACCTAAATGCATAACCATCCTGTCATCTCGTTCATGCAATAGCGCCCGAACTGACATCTGGCGTGGAGTAGGTTTCTTGCTTTCACATTTGAACGTCCTGATATAGAGCCTAAATTATCTATGGTACCTATAAACTTATAACAATAACTTTATGAATATTTAATCTACAATGGGAGTAATTAGTTATTTAGAATCTACAAATCTTCCTCTATTTGATTCTATATAACTCTTCATTTATCTTTAAATAATTTTCTTAACCATAGACTATAATCGGATCATTCGAGTAACGCACAAGTCTGCATTGCTTATGGAACGGACTGGGGAATATTCGAGATTTATGGTGAAGAAAAACGAGTTAAAATCAAGATTCTAGAAAATAACGGTAACAGAACATATAAATAGGACCCGACATGCCCCGGGAGCTTTTTTTACTTTTCGCTCTGAGCGTCGACCTAACTGATTGTGGAAAAGTCACCGTGAACTATTAACACGAAATAATTGGAATACGTGGTGTGTGAATTCATTCCTGATAAACCTCGCTAATTGCGTCCCTAGCTGCATCATCGTGTGAACACCGCTATTTATTCATCAGTCCTCGATTCTCAGCGTCCGGGTAAGTCTATCTGCTAAACGGCAATTATGTCTACCAACATCTTTTCATGTCACTGCTTTGGCATAACGCTGTGTTTTCTCTTTCCTCGACAGTTTTTATTTTCTTTGTCTGGACTGAATTACCCGGCCGGGACGAGTACCTGCTAAGCAGTGGAACACCGCCAAGCCCTCAACCGCTGACCTTTGTCCTTGAGTGACCGACGTACGGGAGCCCTCCTCAAGATACTAATCTCAGGTGTAACCGTTCTCATATTGTTTTAACCTGCAACACTTCATTCTACTTTTCACGTTTATGATTCACCCATAAGCGTGTGGCGCCCATCTCTAGACTTCTCTTCTTCTATGTATTTTAATTAATAACCCATATCTAGCCTGATACATTGTAAGCTTATTTTAAGGTTAGCGATAAGATAAAACCTCTGATCCAGTAAAGTTCGTGTAAACTTTTGTCTCCAACTCAGTGAGGATTCTGTAATCCAAGGCCTTCTGCCAGTGCAACAAGTGAGCTGCAAGAAATTGTTATACCCACGCCCTGTATTTCCTTTAAGTTTCTTTTCTTGAACAATTGCATATAATCAATAAAGCTCCATTCTTCTTTGTATTTGGAATCTTTTATTTTACAACTACACTTGGAGCATAGGAAGAAATTTCGGTTACATTTGTAGACACTTAACCACGAAATGCTTTAGACATATTGAATGCGATTGAATTGTCATGTTTATTAGTTTACAAAGCGGGGAATCCCATTGAGAATTTTATTGTTATTCTACAACTTGGATGGTGATATTTAAGTTATTCATTTGCTCCATATAAATAGATGAAAAATGTTTGAATGGGAGCCCAGAATAAATACCAAAAAATTAATGTAAGATTTGTCTTGCCTTTGAAATCGAGGGTTAAGTGTATTTTAAATATAACAATCTTCAAGCCACTGATTATTCAAAAAGAGAAAAGGTCAATATTGTACACGGCGAGTGTTTCATTTATTAAAGATACAAATTTATCTAAGAATACAAAAGTTATTATCTGATAATCTAATTGAATTATGTGGGCCTAGCCTACTCTATAGATAGAGCGAAATACAGATAGAGAGAAATAATAACAATGGAAACGAAAGAAATATTCAAATCTCGTCTTTTTTGACTGACTGCAAACAATAGCTCAACCTATCTGCTTAATAGAAAACATTTTTTTCATTTAAATATCAAAAGCCAAGATAATAATACAGCTTTTACGATGGCGTTCCAGGCTGTACTCTTTTTCTTAACCAATACGTTATTTTAAGAAAACAACAACGAAGACAGCAAGAAAGTGAAAAAAGAAGCGCCAGTCGAAGTCGTGCCTTCGATGTTATGTCCAGGCAGAGCACCACTGACATTCTACACATTAATTACGAACGAAAGGCAGACCACAAACGTTAAACAAAAGGTAATACACTCCACACTTAATCTGATTCGTATTATTGCAGTCGTAACGCAACATTCCCCTGGATTTATTTCAAAATACTTGTTAAGAACGTTTTCCACCGAAGACGGCATCGGACTTTTGAATCAGCAAAATGAAGCGTTAGAATGTTTTAAACGAAACATGATTTATCGAGGCGGCCCGTGGTTTAAGAGCAAGCATTCGCTTTGATGCTTACGCGAAATGCTGCTTCGTGCAAAATGGTATTCTAGTTTCACACGCAACAAATGTGCTCATTATCTGATGAACTTTGTGGAGCGGCGCGTTCGACGCGTAGACTAGGCATTTATGCAGACGTGGATATTAATATCGATAATCTTTATTAAAATCACAAAAGTTTAATAAATATCTACAATAATTCACAATCCACAGAGTTTTAATATGTGCATGATAAGGAACACTTTCCAGGACATGGACAAGCCATGGACTAAGCTCCATTTCTTAGAAGTGTCTAGGACCGTCGGCTAAGTTGCTTTGTGTAAAAATGGTAAGCGCCAGAGTTACTCTCATCGAGTGATTGTCTTCATGCAATCCTTAGAAAACAGGTCTACCAGAAAAAAATGTTCTATGACACAGTCATGACATTCCAATTAGATTAGCAACCAACTCCAACAGACCATAATAAAAACTTTTTTTTTGATCCTGGAATATTTAAAGTCGACAGTAAAACAGAACTAATTGAATGTTAGATTAGCTACAGTGTGACTTAAAATAAATTACCCCTTACGTCATACATAACGTACTCATCAAATACAAATTTTCTTTAATGCCCTATTTGACTATTACAATGGTTTATTCATCTATTCATTCCTAATCCTCACCATCCATCAGAATTTCATATTTATCAGTCCTCTAACCAAAGGCGTTTAATCCCTTCTCATCACATGCTTATACCAAGACAAACAGTTTCTTTTCAACTGATCTGTAGTCGGTGTCTTCTTCAGCGTTAAAGGTCTTCTAGAAAGCTCACAGAAGGATCATAGCTTGTCAACTTTACTTCGTTAACAAATTCAGCAATACCTGCAATCGATCCATGACTTATAAGAGCCTTACAATCGCCATTATCGCGCCCTCTCTTTACCTCATCAACAAACCGATGGCTAATAGTGATAAATTAAACACAAACCTAACCCCCAATCTCCATATAAACCCAACAACAAAGTCAATAAAGGATGCAACAAAAACGTCCATACATAACGCTCGTAAATCGCTGTTCACCTCTGGGCATTGTTACTCTGTGTCCCCTGCGTGTCGTCGTGGTTCGACTGTTCGATCTCGATCACATCGTGTATGGGAGCTTCGATGCTTTGCTCTCCCTGATATCATTAATGCACAACGGGAGATTGTGTTGGGCAATCAAACTTAATTACCACTGAAATAACTAGTTAACGGTACTTTTTGGTGGAGTTGCGAAAATATTGGGAAGATGTGAACTTGTGAACTCTAATTGGACGTAGTTACACGAAAAGGATCCAATCCACAACATGGTCAAAAATGAGTTAAATATACCAAACTGATGCTAAATATCAAAACTATCGGTCAGTAAAAAAGATCCAAGCAAAAACATCTGTTTAACACATTAAATCAACCCCAGAACCAACCAACATGTATGGCACGTTAAAAATAAAAATCACCTTGAACAATCCAACCTTCATGGTTCATGACCAGTATCACCAAACGATTCAGTAAAACGAACCAAGGAGTCTGGATTATTTTTGCGTAATTACAATTTTTCCATCACCGAAACCTTAATAAAAACACTAAAACGATCTAGTATGCCTGGAACTTTTTTCTGAATACACTTACACCTAAATAAAATAATTAAAACAATCCAGAATGCATGTTATGCATGGCTTATTCCAAGAGATTGTCATGATTTTTACAAATCATTAAAGGGGAATAAAACCATTGTAGAAGACATAGATGGCCATGATGGAGAACTAGATTTTGTCCTCGAGTAGAGTGAAGACTAAAAGGCTGATTCTTGTGGAGTTAACTATCAATCATCCTAATATTTAACGCCACAAATGCCAAGCTAAAAAAAAACCTCTTTTTACATAATTATTAATAAATGTAAGAAGACCTCTTCTTTTATGAATATAGATAATAATATAAGTTTTATTTTTGACTTTGTTAATTTTTAGATTTTTATTTTATTCTGTTCAAGTGTCTTGTAACATTTAGGATACGGAGCAGTCAATATCTTTATGTAAACAGATGTCCTCTCTATATTGATATAGATGACATCTTTATTTTTTTATCCTAAAGAAAATGGAAGACTGAAAGCTGATTAAGGTGAAGTTATGATAATTGAAATATAATGCAAAATTTGAGAAGTTGTTTAGTTGGTTTTGAGATTTTGTTTTGTTGATTTTGAGATGTTTATGTTGCCTTATGTAAGATAAAGGTTTAATCAAAATTATTAAAACAAAATAAGTGTTTTTCATTTCATGGAATAGGTTTTTCATACACCATTTATTACTTGGGGCGTTTTAACGAAATTAAGACTAGAGCATGCGCTATAGAAAATGTAATTTAACGAAAAGGATCCAACCATATCAATTTACATATAACTCGGAAAATACAATACTACGCTTGATTGTACTATTAACAATAAAAAAGTTGTTTTATTCCACACATAACATAATGCTTTCAATTACTTTTAAAACGAAAGCCAATGAAGAAATATCTTCCAAACTTCAAACGTCAATATCTCCAAAAATATAAGGCAAGTTTTGAGAGGTTGCTATGTTGTTTTTGAGATTTTGTTTTGTTGATTTTGAGATGTTTGTGTTGCCTTAAGGTTTAATCTCAATAATTAAAACGAAATAAATGTATTTTATTTCATGGAATAGGTTTTTTTTACATAATTTATTATTTGGGGCATTTTAACTGAATTGAGACTAGAGCATGCGCTGTGGAAACTGTAATTTAACAAAAAGGAACCAGCCATATAAATTTACATATATCTTGCAAAATACAATACTGAGCTTGACTATACTATTAACAATAAAAAACTGTTATTATTCTACATACAACATCATACTTTCAATTAATTTTAAAATGAATACCAATGAAGAAATATCTTCCAAACTTCAAACGTCAATATCTCCAAAGTGACTTTGTGTGGATTGGATCCTTTTCGTGTAACTACGTCCAATTGTGGTTCGAGACGCCCTGAGGTTATAACTTTATTTACTTCAGAGAATTGTTTAGCATTACCAAAACCAGACCGTTGCGTTTTAGTTAACAGTGGAATACTATCTAGCAATTTTAATAACAACGTTTCCAACCCATTTTCCATGTATTTTTAAAGCTCGCGTTCAAATAATGAACGTCCTGCAAATTATAATTTGTGTAAACTGCTCGGAGGCAGTTAGAATTAGATCTTGAGCGATTTTAAAACTCACTTCTCTCTAATAATGCTCAGCTGAGCAGAACATGCTCTTCGAATGGAAATTATGCCGAATTACGTAAATTATCTCAAATTATCGTCTGACTCGGTTACTGTGGAAGCTACCCATCATCAGAGGGAAGCATTAAGGCCTGCCTCGAGGCAATCCGTCGCGTGACAGCAGCGAAATATTAATAATTATGATAAGTAATTACGGCCGATCAGATCCTTACGGGCGCACGATTCTTATTTTATGCAAATAGGGTTTAATTTGCCAAAAATTAAAAGCGCCTTTTTATGTTACGGGGAATTCTTAAGCGATTTTAAATTGCGCCATGATTTTTGTACTGAAACTGTTATTTGTTAGGAGAATGTTTACAAACATGATCACACAGGAAATTGTTTTTTTTTAAAGCGCAGGCCTCTTTTAAATACCAAGTTTTATTGTGTACTTTTGGTTACGTAACTGCTGTAGTGCTGTCAGATATTTTATCAATACCACGTTTTCACATTGACTTACGCATAAATTGCATCAGCATAATACGGTATTAATTTCCACATCATACGTTCATATTTTATTACGTATTCGACGAACTTTAACAATACTGGTATAATTTACAAAGTGCACATTCCCATAAAATCATACTCCTATCTAGAAACCAAACGGGTTGAAACAAGAAACTTCTAAAGAAATCAAAATAAACTGTAATGAATATCGACACTCATATAATGTTTACGATAGATGCTTAGCTCTTTAATACGATATCTAATATTTTTATTTGTGTGGTCTAAACGTCATTATGTGACGAAGATTTACTTACAACGTGCAGGCTGCACGAGGATTATGGACCCATCTCAAATTTTAAAAGAGAAAAAGTTTAATGTAAAGATCACTGACAAATTTGTAACAGAACAATGAATCGGATATTAAAGTATCCTCTTTCATGACACGGGCGAGCGGATGGGTAGGTAAGGTTGTGGTCACACTGACATGAGAGGCAGAAATATTGAAGAATATTTATGAAACCCTGGCATAGCATGCTGAAGAACAATATTCAACTCTTTCACTAAACAATCCTTGCAAATACACAGAAAGTACTGCTTCCTTTATTTGTTTCGATAGACTTAAAGATAATGTTTTACTGCCTGTAGACCTTTATCTAAGAGCTGAATTTACCTTGTCGTGTACCTTTAAAGCTTTGCCAAAGTAGTACAAAGCACGTACCAAACGTGCGTGACATCTAGTAGTCTCCAGCAAGATTACAGTCGTTGTAGAATAACTTAGCTGCGCTGAACTATCGACGGCGTCCTTCGACCTACGCTCGCCGCATCGCTCATCGCTCCGCTTAATGCTCTGCTCTCACGCGACGCGACCGCTTGCGAACCTCTCGGTGGTGTTAAATGTATCCGCCTGCTTGTATCAGGTTACCGTACCAAAGGCGTGGGCATTGACATGTCCAACTTATTTTGTTTTGTTCACTCGACCATCGTAAAGGTTGACTTTCTACGCGCTTCGACGTGACGTCCCCGGTTGAATTACTTTAAACTTTATAGGAGACGCTTGTCAACTGTCACGTCGCAGCACTGTTGCCCCGTTACGAGCCTGTGAACAGTAAACCCCGTGTAGTATCGGGAAACTAGTCATATTGTGATCACGTTATTCGAAATCGAACACGCATTAAACCAATTCAAGCGACAAAAATTGATGTTAAATTGGATTGGTTCATTTTGTGTCGAAATAATTAAATTTCGTGTTGGCACTAAATTATTTATTCGCACATTCGAATTAATGTAGTCGTAATTTCTGGGCGCATCGAAATTATTTATTTCTGCGTAAAATGTCACTCCGTTGAAAAATAATTACGGTTGTGTTGGGTTCGCGTCATGCTGCGCCGACACGGCCCTTCAACGGATTATTAAGATGTTCAAGTGCAGTGCGCATTTAGCGGGTTGTCTCTCATTGTTGTCCGACGAAGATATGCCAACTGATAATCGGAATGACCGAACCCGGAGCGACGACTCATTTAATGCTTGTCGATTTGAATGCGAGGAAATATCACAGGGTCATAATTAATATTTGTACTACTTCTTTATATTTTTTTTCGCAGGCAAGAAGAACATTTTTTGCTGTAAGTAGGTATGTATATTAAAAATGTGCAGCCATACACAGGTGAAGAATGACTTCGATCTCATGAACGCTACATAAATCTTCATAGGTGCTTCACAGTAATTACAGCGGATAATATTCAGCAAAGCACTCTTATCCTTCGCCTAGATCACTTTGATCAGTTTTATAGCTTGAATTATCATTTTTAAGCGCTTTCTTATATGCTGGAGTTATGATTATATTTTAATGGCGTCATAAATATCTAATGTTTTCATACCACCATGCATCATTTATGAGCTATGGTATCTAATAAGGGCAAGGAACTTTTAGTTGCAACAAAACGCTACCACGCGGCGCCACAAGTGCGTGCGACCATTCTATTACTTGGACAATGATATTTTAAGTTTATTTCTAAGCTCTATTAAAACGAAATAAGGTTGAAAATTAGGTGGAGTATGTATGAAAATGTTGTAAGGCAAAGTAACACTAAGCACCGCACTTGAATACATATTCGGTTATTATGTTGATAAAAACTGTCGCAACATGGTTGGAACTAAGTCGGGACACGGAGGGAATATATTTGAGAGCCCGTTATGTGTGACAGAGAACATTGTGATGATGTCATTTGCCAACGTAATGTTCTAATTATGTCCAATATATTCTAAGTACACGTTTTACATACGAATTTAAAGTTTTGAACCTACGACTTGATGCAAATGATATTGAATTTAAAACGCTTGATTTTAACATAAAACATGGTGGCTTAATTGACTGTACAAAACATGAAGCTAAAAATCATCATCATCAGCCTATTAATGTTCCCACAGGCCTCCTTACTATGAGAGGGAATGGGTTATAATTCATCACGCGGACCCAGTGCGGGAAAAGAAGCTGAAAATGCCTAATAACTAAATTCTTGACAAAAAACAGAAAATCGTCGACATCAATTTATTAAAAGAATCTGAAATTGCTGAAAATACCCATGAAAACAAAATTGCCGCCATTCATATTCCTCCCCTCATCTCAAAACATTCTTCAAACAAAATTGCTAGACGACAAACATGAAAACTTTCCAGTCGTCCAATTTGAAACTCAAAACAAAAAACAATCTGGACTCCATAGCCATTTCGTTCTCGTACATCAACCTGAACAAAGAAACTAACAAATTGATATAGCAAAGGTTAAAATGCAGCATCAACTGTAAGCCGTACCTCCCTTTATGAAATCCACTGCTTACTTATTCAATAAACGTTTACAGTGTGGGAACGAAATATAACCCACTTTGTTCTGAAGAAACTACAGCTATTTGTCAATGTGCATCCGTATTCTGGGAATTTAGTTTGAATTTTATGCGTTTAGGGTTGTTATTTACTTCTTTAGGTGTGATGGAGCTGTTTATATGCGTTACATGCTGCCTGTTTACAAGTACCAAATGGATATCTACTTGAGATTTTATTACCCACGTTTTGAGGTGATATTCATGTGACTTTAATGGATTATTCATAAAATGATAAATAATTATTATGTTAGGTTGTATCATAATTGTCTAATCTGGTAACAATGTGGTTTATCTTCATGTTATCCGACATTTTTGTATGCCAATAAAAAACAACAGCACTGGTAACCTTCTGTGCCAATTAATGAAAGCTATAATAGTACATTATGGTACAAGTGTGTAATGTTGGTGATTACCGCCGAGGCGCCATTGAGAACCGAGCCGTTAGGCGAGGTTCTTAAGAGAGCCGAGACGGTAATCATCAACACACACGTGTATCATACGACGTTTTTCAACACACTTGAGAATAAAATAATACTAAATATAACTATAATTTCAACAGTGAAAACGAGTTGTGAATTTTTTTTCGCAATGGCGGGAATAATTCATCAGTTTTCCTATGCGCGCGCATCTAACAATGGCGATCGCCCATAGACTAAAAGAATGAGGTTCCTTTTTTTTTTTCTTTTCGCGGATAGCGTTTCAGCCACGTACGAAATGGGGAATTCGAAGTTTTATAATTTAAAAAAAAGTAAAAAAAAAAGAAAACAAAAGTTGCATTTGAGTGAAAGTTTTATTTATTAAAAACTTATAAGTTGAAATTATCTATGTAGATAGGGGAGAGTGGGGTGCATTCGTACAACGGGAGCATTCGTACAGTAGTGATATCTAAGCTATACAGCACACTGGCGTGTTCATGTTTGTGTGCGTAACTCCCACTCGGACGCATAGGCTACGAGCGGAGCGGCGGGGCAGTGTGGCTCCCGGCTTCGACACAACAGGCCCGTTCATGTTTTCGCTCCACTTAAGTAATTTTTGGATTCACTTTGAAACGTGTTTAAATGTTATTAGTTTTACTGTAGTTATAAAAGTGATTCAATTTAGTTGGTGGAATGGTATTGAGGTCTTAAATGAACGCAGTTGTTTTCTGATAACTATAACGGGTATTTTTATTTTAAATTAAATCGTTGTATTTTTGGTTTGGGGTACCTTCGTGCAGTTAGCAGTGGGGTAGATTCGTACTGTACGAATCCTCCCCACACTAACTTGCATAGCATTAAACATTTTAATATATTATTATTAAAGAATCAAAATGCCGCAAAAGTATGTGAAAAAGGGGACGAGAACGGGACAAGTAGACGAAGATAGCATGAAATCTGCGATAGACGAAGTTTTGAATACAACCTTATCTATCAGAAAGGCTGCGCAAAAATATGGCGTCCAACCAACTACGCTCGAAAGTCGCTTGACGAAGTTACATAAACAACCTACCTACTTATTATATTAATAAGAGAAAAGTTATGATAGGTTTTTGTTACCAAGACTAAGTAGTCATTTTTAGTACTGAGGTACGTTTTTTGTTACTAAGAGTAAGTAGTTATTTGTAGTACCTACTGAGGTACACAAAATAATAATTGATATTTGTCCCTAAAAAAAGGCTGATTCTGTGTTAATTGTGATCTCAATAAATGATAATATTACATTGAATAGTGGTTATTTCTCTCATTGTACGAAGGTACCCCACTATGTACGAAAGCTCCCTACGCTATGTACGAACCTACCCCACGTGTGGGGTAGGTTCGTACGTTTTTCTCATTTTAGTAAAGTTGTCGTAGCATCGCCATGCTTTCTTATATCGAAACAACACATCATTCATCTTAAAGGCTGATAAGTGCAGTATGTGACAGCATTAAAGTTATTTTTAAATAATGGATAGTTTTTGTTTTATGTGGCTTAAAGTAAAAAGTGTACGAATCCTACCCACTCTCCCCTACGAAGTTGTATGAAATGAGCAAGCAATAGGTACATTAATTTATTTGTACTATTGAACACGATCTTTTTGTATCGAAACTTTTTTAAGAACAAAGCAATTCAACCAATAAAATAAAAAAAAAACCCTATAACTCACTTGTGAATAATAGCAATGAAAAAGTCACAGTTTGATTACAGGTGTCATTATGTGCCTAATTGCGGTGAAATTAGAGCCACTTTATGAGCAAGTGTGTTGAAAAATAGTTTATTTTAGAAGTTCCAAATGACGATAATGGCTAAACTTTCAATTTGTAGTCCCCGAGCGTAAATAATAAAGAAAATGCACTTACCCAGTAATTTTCCTATTTCCTTCCACAATTCTTACACTCCACCTCAAAAATGCCAAAAGATGAATATATTCCGGGAGCAACACATACACATGTCAAGAACACCGTCGAGTGACAAATGCGACACCATCACCACCACACGGAACACATCAGGAGCATTACATCTAAATTTCACAGCCAACAACTCCCATAAACAAATACCACCTATTCGGGGAACAATTTCACGCCCTATTTTACCCCTACGAAATTTTCTAGTCCGCCAGTCGAAAATTTCACATCGAGACTCAAGCCGGCTTTTTTTTATGACACCTTTTTAGTTTTCCTGAATAAATTATCTCATAGGTATGTCAATTTTATTTACACTAATACTATAAAAATGTGAAAGTAGCTCTGTTCATCCGTTTGCAACCTTTTCACGTCTACAACCGCTGTACGGATGTCTATGAAATTTGGCATTCAGGAAGATTATTTCCTGCGTTAGAAACACGTTAGGAAATTTACATTTTTTGTCTAAGTCCACATGGTGGGATAATTTGTGACCTCTATGGTAAGCCGCGGGTAAAAGCTAGAGTAAAAATAATTTACTTAATTTATTTCTGGAATGCTTTAACACACAATTATTCGCTGTGGCTACTGGATAAAAGGAAGATTCAAAAGCAATTAGTCCATGTGGTTTCATAATGCACTTCATAATAGCATATTAAAGATTCATGGCTTGAAATGAGAAGACTTGGTTGCTTTTAAAATAAACATGACTTACATACAATTTTCGACTTTAAGTTGTTATTATTAATTAAAACCAAACCCTTGTAAATTAATTGGTACCAATAACAACTCTAAGGTTTAAAATGAAGTGGCATTTAAATAAGATCAGTTATTGTATTCACAGGTAGCTCTTCAGTCGAAACTTCTTTAGTTTATAGGTCATTTAAAATTAGACCCCAAATGAATTTAAATACAATAGAATTGTGAGAACTGATAGTAGTATTTTCCAATACATAGATCTTTCCGAAGTTAAGCTACAACACTCGGTCTAGCCTAGCTCGAACTTTAAGAAAGAAGTGGGACTAGACTGGATGTGGAAAAGGAAAATTGAATTTTCAATCAAACTAAAGCGTGAAAACTGAGTTGAACTGTTTGACTCACGCTACCACGCAATCGTATTTAGTTTTAAAATAAAAAGAACATAAAAAACAAAGCAAACCGTTTTTCCGTTTTGCCATAACCGGGAATTTTGATTTTTCAGCTTCTTGATTTTTAAAAGCCTTCTCCATATAAATTTGAATTATTAAACTATTTGATTATACAAACCTTATCCGTGTGTATTATAATATCTGTGTCCGTGTCAATATCCGTATACTTATAAAGAACCACTCTGATGTTTTAATCGGGCAGATGTGGCGAAATCCAACTGTGAGAATTGAAGTTTCTTTACAGACTTCATTTCTTTCGTAATAGCATCCGATCCTGTTTTATTTATTGTTGAAATACAAGACGTAAAGGATACTCTAGATCTGTGGAAATGGTAAGCGATTTTTGATATTTTTTCAGATGTATATTCGGTTTTATTTGATTTTCAGATTATATTAAAAGTTCAGTGCTTGGCTATGTTATTTATTTTCTGCAGTTTCTTAAAGCATTGATCGGAAAACGTGTTGTTATAAATAGTTTACATTTTACATGGCAATACTTTATCTTTTAACAAACTTTTGTACAAACGTACCTAACTGAACTAAAATCACACCTTCCACCACCCTCCAGAAATTACATGAAGGGTTGGGCAGATTTGTGCTAATATAAAGCGAACATTTAGCCAGTTGTTACGAGAAATGGCATAAAAATAGATTTTCAATTTGTAACTGACACTACAGATATTACACTGTTTTGATTACCTACAAAACAGATCGTGAATGAAGTAAATAAAATTGTTTACACATTTATGCTGTTTTAAGCATTAACTATGGCCAAAAATTCACAGGCAATGTGTAATTTTGGTTGAAAGGTTTTTTTTCAGTATTTTCTCTGAAATTTATGTGTTTTTTTTCTCGTTACATTTATAGAGTGAAAGTGATGCGAAATAAAATAAAAAATAGGGGGGCTGTTTTACGTTATTTCACATCACTTTTGTATAGCGGTTCATAGAAGACACCTCCATGGGTCTTTACAATTTAAAACTTTGGCACATTGCGAAATCGGCATTTGAAAGTTGGCTAACCTTTCCAGCAGTATTTTGTTTCCTTGTACACCGCAGTGAGCGGTTGATGTGCTCCGCAGGACGCCACTCCTCAGCTAAGTGATTTTATTTGTGTCCACATTCCGATGTGTATCAAATTACGCGGCCCTGCGACCAGCTGCTTGATCGATTGTCCGCCGCCTTGCTAAAAGCACTATATTGACGCAATTAATTATCTCAGGGAAACTGTGGGGTATGAATTTATCTGTGGACCTTACATGGTTCGTACAAGTAATTGCACGTTTTGGTTTGTTGTGTGCCAATTTGTTTTTGAAGCTACTGCATACAGATAGATAATCTGGTATTTACAATGCCCTACTATATCCTAAAATTTCATTGATCTCCAGGTTCATTTTCTAAACACCGACCGAAATTGTCATCTGTAAATGTTTGTAATTTTTCAGTCGTTCCCAAAAATAGGTATCCATGGCTCCCGTATCTCATTCCTATTAATCGATCAGTGTGTTCCAACACCAATATACCCAGCCGTTAGTTAGCATTTAACTAAGGAGGTCTATATTCTAAACCGAAGCTGTGCAGCATAGCGGAAAGGAAATTATACGTACGATATTAGACAACTTCACTGGGTTGGTTGCGTCATGTCCAACACAGAACTATTCATTTGTGCACAGTTATCAGGCTTGAGTGCGCTCAACAACATTAGTTGCGTCGGCACTGCCCCGGGACATAACATGTTGAGTTTAAGGGTTATTACTTAAAGTAAAGTTTCAAGAGAAAATGAGCTTTGATCTAGTCATCTCTGAAGGGATAGCCTCAAGGAATTTCTGCTAAGTTGTGTGTTGAACGCTAGGTGAAGAAAATTAAGATGGAAAAATTTAATATTTTATTCTAATGCAAACGTTTTCATTACACAAATCAATTTCAGTTGATCCAGCTGCACTTGATGTTCAAAAGACATAAAACCAAAACTCAAATAAAATTGATGAGAAAACAGATCAAGAAAATATCGTTTTATCTTCACTTAACGAATATGATTCTACAAATCTCTTCAATATAATAATGTTCAGACCCCCAATAGGTTGATGTGTTAAATGACTCGAGCCGGCTGCAATAAAACTGTTGCGGCCGCTGTAATGTTAACATTTGACATTTTTATGATCATTTCACGCAAATAAAAGTTTGTTGCTTCCTTCTATTCGATTATTATGACTTATTTATACTCGTTTTGCGGTCTTTAATACTTTATCTTATTGGTTTTCAAAAGTTGCCAGTGAAAATTCAAAGGTAATGTAAATGTGGATTCACGCGAACAATCTACGGAATTGCACTGCATGCATTGTTATGACTTTGAATAAGAATACTTTAAAAAGAAAACGGCAAATTGCAAACCCCTGTCGCAGATACTCCCATATCCAATATTCGTCTTTCTATTCTTTATGCAAATGTAGAAACGCCGAGACGCGGGCCAACCTTATCCAAGGGTGTCACTCTCAGCTGTGGAATCGATTTGGAAGTTTATTCAGGCTGACAACGCGTGAAGCAGGGCTCAGCTCGAAATCTATTCCACTCTGTACACCTATATAAGCCGACGCGGCGACGTCTCAACTCGGAGCACGCGTATTACCAGAGCGTTCAAACGCCGATTCGAATTTGGAATGAGAGTGCTATTCAATTCCAATCTATCGAAAAACATTAGAATTGTAGCTTGACTGAATGACTGAAACAAGCTCGAATTAGGGTCGTCGTCCTATACGTATAATGAAATCTAAATTAAACTGTGTAGGGTTGTCATTGTCATTGTTCGCATCGGACACTTTACGTTAATAATCTTTTGTGATGTTTTACATTTAAATAACTCTGTAGCGTTGTGGAGATAGCATCGAAATTTATGTGTTGGGGTTGCGAAACGGTGGCAGCGTACAATTGGATGTGACAGACAACGCGCCCTGTTTCCCAGAACATTTCAGTCGAATACAGACTCATCGCGTAAAATGGGAATATTGTAAAAATAAATGAGAACGTAGACGAGTAAACGGTTTTTATCGGCTGTAAAATGTTGTAAAGGTGATAGTTACGGAGAATTTATTTAAAAGAAAATGTCTACCGTATTCAACTGTTTCACTTTCTTTCTGTGAGCTGTGGAAGGCTATAAAAGCGACCTTTGCCCAACAGTGGGGCAGTAATGGTAAAAAAGTTCTACATTGAAGTAGAAAATACAATTTTTCAAGCTGAGAAAATTAATATCTGTTGTAGACATTGTTCTTCAGAAGTTTTTGTAACAGCTTGGATGAAAAGGATGGATGGATGATATTTAATCTTTAACGCAAAAACTACTGAATGGATTTGGATCTAATTTGGCACAGAGATAGTAAATAGCTTGGACTGACACATAAGGTACTTTTTATCCCGGTAGCATGTTCCCCTGGTACAATAGGCTTGTTAACTGAAAAAATCTAATTAGTCCGTCACATATAGATTTTCCAAAAATATTTGACCCGTATTGTTTCTTTT
Organism: Xestia ashworthii; assembly: GCA_950022955.1. Taxonomy (NCBI): domain Eukaryota; kingdom Metazoa; phylum Arthropoda; class Insecta; order Lepidoptera; family Noctuidae; genus Xestia; species Xestia ashworthii. Next base: position 13,740,343 of record OX465561.1, read on the forward strand.
GTTACATAAACCAAAATTGACGAAGATACGACGCTTTTAAAATTCTCAATACGTCACTGTTTGGTATCATTTTTAGTGAGTTCTGACGTCACGAGCCCCCACTCCCGAGTTTTGATGCGTTTTATCTTTGTCAATATTGGTTGATTTACAAAAACAAAAATACGTGTCCATTATTTTCCAATACTCTAACTAACGTACTAAATAGATTTGCAATTTATTGATGGTGGAAACTAGCCTATATATATTTTTTGTAATCGATATCCACGCGCGCTGGTGAAGCCGCGGGCATAATCTATACTATAAACTCTATATTATAAACTCTATATTATAAAGCAGAAGAGTTTGTTTGTTTGTTTGTTTGTTTGTTTGTTTGTTTGGTTGAACGCGCTAATCTCCGGAACTACTGGCTCGAATTGAAAAATTCTTTTTGCGTTGGATAGTCCATGTATCGAGGAAGGCTATAGGCTATATAACATCACGCTATGACCAATAGGAGCGGAGCAGCAATAAGAAATGTTGCAAGCGGGAACAAAGCAGTTTAAACTTCCGTTGAGTAGGCGATGCGTTGCGATATCAAAACTTCACGCGAACGAAGTCGCGGGCAGAAGCTATGAGGCTATAATTTATCTTGGAAACTTGAACACCTGATGCAGAACCGCAACAGACCAGCTAAACTATAAGAGATACAAACATGCCACCATAGCAAAAATTGTTCTACATGATGAGCATTTTCTGCTGAGAGTATACGTTTGAAGATCTGGAACATCTGATGTGGAACTCCAAGAGCCCAGCTACACCATAACACATATAGGAATGACGTCTTAGCAAAAGTTGTTCAATCTGATGAGCACTCTCTGTTGACTTATAAAAATCGAAGATCTCGGACACCTGTTGTAGAATTAATTTCCTTTTCCAGTTATCTTCGTGACTCGGTAGCCTATCCGGTAACGCAGGGGAGCAGTTACTTAGATTTCAATTGATCAGGTATCTTCACAACAAAACCATAACCATGCCTAGAAAGAGGTCAAATCTTTCCCAATGTTCCAAAGGAGCTAAACGATTGAGGTTCATAAGATCCCAAGAATCTATCGAAGAGCGTCAGGAGAGACTTGATGCTGTTCGAGAACATCAGGCTGCAACTTGCTCCGTGGAAACCTCTTCGGATCGCGAAGCACGCCTGCGTTCTCAGCGTATTTCTACATCCAGGTCTCTAGAGACCAGTGAAGAATAGATGCGCGACTGACCGCTAATCGTGAACGTCATGCATTGTCTTGCGAGTCGGAGCCGTTCACGGATAGAGAATTGCGCTTGAGTTCTCAGCGTATCTACGCATAGCTTCTTCTAGGTCTTTAGAGACAAGTGCGGAACGTGATGCGCGACTGTCCGCTGATCGTGAGCGAATCCGAAATTTTTACCGATACAGAATCAGGCTTGAGTTTTCAGCGTATTCGCACATCTACTAACAGGTCTTTTGAAACGAGTGATGAACGTGATGCGTGATGCGCGATGCACGTTCATTGAACGAACGTTTGAATTCTGATCGACGTCGACATTCTCTGAACAGAATGTCGATATCATCTGAAAAACCGGATGTGTTTCAAGATATAGCCGTAGGGCATGGCGACCTGCCGTGTCGACGGCGCGTTCGTGTTCCACGTGCGCCTCAAAGAGATGTCAGCATAAAGGGAGGGGCCCGCAAAGGTCGAAGCCTGCCGGGGCTGCGGGACTGTTCGAAAGAGATACCGTGGCCCTGGAACGTAAAGGGCGAGGAAGGAACATGGATGGGTTTTAGTCAGTAAAAATCTGACACTCCCTCCCGCTCCGCCCAGAGTTGGAGAAGTTATTTGATTATTTCCCAACCGAAAAAAAGGGCATGGCGACCTTCCTTGGGTTGATAAGGCACGGAGTGCATTTACGTCTCCTATGATTGAATACGCCACATATTCCGCCATCGGAGGTATGGCTAAAAATTGTACTTTTTGTGAAGCTGTTAAATGGCAAAAAGAAACAAATGGTATGTGTTGCTCAGGTGGGAAAGATCCGTTATTTTCCCGTCCCCGGGTTCTTAGAATTCGACATCAGACGTTTCAGATCTTCGACGACCCCGTTGTCGCTGGCATAAGCAACAGGATCCGCGTACGAAGTCGCGGGCAGAAGCTAGTCTATACTATAAACTCTAAACTTACAAACTTGCTAATCGGCGTCCAATACAAAACTATGCATAATATTATAAGACCTGATGCTCATGCTATCTATTTTTCATATCCATAACTGTTGAATGTAACCTTTGTTGAGCAGTCACTGTTTGATTATATACTACTCGTACTGTCGTAGTGTTTTTGAAAATAGAGTGACTTTTCTATTATTTGTCAACATGACTAATTCATGGATGCGCTTGTGTTTTATAAATAACATTACATTACAATATATTACAATATATATCTTGTGTACAAGTTCCGCGTCTTTAATTGCATCCACGACAAAACCCTCTAACATAATCTAATCTTGGTAGCATAATCTATACCTACTAGTTACTCTAAACTTACAAACTTGCTAATCGGCGTTCAATACAAAACTATGCATAATATTAAGACCTGATGCTATCTATTTTTCATATCCATAACGAATATCCTAACCAATTTCAATCTTGGTGGAGTCACTTTCATTATACATTCAACTTAAATCTTATCTTCCAAGTGGTAATATCGAAAAGTTAATTTCACACATAATTACGTAGCACAGTAATAATGTTTATTAAGGTCAAATTCATTCATTATCCAATTTAAATTAACATTATAAGTACAGTTTTAAAACTGCTCTAGCCTGTAATACTGACACGAAATTACCTTAATACAATAAAACATGTGTTCTATGAGTACAAGTTTGCAACAAACTGATCTTGATATGGGGCGAGAAGAACAATTGTCATTACTTACATATACAGCATGTGTCAGAAATGTGTGGTAATAAAAATAATATCGGCCGTCCCATACAACTTCTCTAACTACTCGACCCAAATGTATGAGATAGCTAATTATTTTTCGCGATTTTTATGGTGGTCCTATTGAGAAAGTTGATCATTTCGATGGTCCTTACCCTTAAAAATGACACACTTCAATAAGTGTTTTATGAGAAAGGACCTACTCGACCCAAATGTGTATGAGACGGCTGATATTCTTTACGCAATTACCATGTTGGTTCCATTGAGAAAGTTGATCAGTTTGATGGTGGTGAAGTAAAAACGATAGCACCTTTCTGATACACCCTGTTTTCTTTTATTTAGTTCATACACAAGACCGTAACTAAACACGTGTTTATAGGTTGTCGAACAGGACTTAATATTTGAAACGTTTAATTTTATCGGTGTGTCTTACTCCTGCATACATTATCGGCATGTAGCGAATCAAACTCGATAGCGATTTAAATTTTGTTTCGCTTTCTGTGGCGTATTTTAACAATGATTCGATACGGTTCTTTTATTTTTGTTCGAATAACAATATGCGAGTGTAAATCAAGGTATCGGTTCCTAATTTATTGTTTTATACCAGTACTTTTGTATTGATTGATTCAGTTTTTTTTTTGTTACCTCTTGCCAAGGTTGGTGATTATGGCGGTATCAATTTACGGCAGATTGTGTAACATTGGAAGTTACAGGCTTGCACACTAACAAATATTATTAAAAGAGTGTTATAAACCTCATTACGAAGCCTAAAGGCATTTGTTCTCCCCATCATTGCGAACTATTTTTGGTTTACCTGGGAAGCTTCTAGTTACGGAGATATTGGGGTTCAAAGTTCCAACTTTTTCACAAGTTTTATTATTTTAAATACAACCAAGTTTTTAATGTACGACGACAACTCCCGGACTATTCAATCCATCAGCACAATGTTTTGAGTGAGTTACATTGAGCTTTACCACAAAACATGATTTTTCACCCCCAAAAAAAGTCGTTTCCCAGCCATATTTTTTGCCAGTCTCAAAATCAAAATATTTTATTTCACATAAGCCTTGATGGGCATTTAAAAAACGTCGAAAAAGGTGCACGGTTCGCGTTGGTCGATTGCATGGCGAAGAAGCGGCAAGAAACTCCATGGTAACTCTTTTCAAATCATTTGGTGTTCCAATAATATTATGTTACAGCATTAGTACTTTAGTATGGGAGGACAGCGTAAGCCCGACAATAGGTCGTTGCTTGCTATACAAAGAATGTAAAACAAGATAAATAATTAACAAAAGTTAAACAGCATCTGGGAATCTACAAAGCCTACAATGTTCAGTCATTCACAAATAATATTTAAAAAAAGCATCTACACAAAGGTAAGTAAACATAAAAACAAAGAAAATTTAATTCAAAACTAAATTAAACAAGTAACACAAATATTCTCATCAGTGCTGTAACTATTCTGAGCAAAAAATGAGAAAAAATGGTTTGAAAACTATTGTAAAAATCTGAATCAAAAGAAAGTGTGAAAGAGTGGTATGATGTACAGAAATACCAACTCATGCTATTACACGTTTCAATAGAAAACACATCAAAATCAAAACAGACAAAGCTAGCTGCTAGCTCAAAGGTTGTAACACGACCCGAACTTTATGTAGATTTAGGAGCTACCAGACATCTCGCTCTAGGATCGTTCCCAACGAAAAAGCATGTTAGTTCCAATGATATAAAATTCAAGTAAAAATGTCTTTGACTGGTCGCGACAGACGGTGCCCAGCGTATCTACGCATCGATACATGAAGACATAGAGCTTTGTTCGATTCAACTTTGATATCGTATGGACGGACATGGCTGCTCATAATATGAATGCATTTGGAAAAATATTAAATTGTAATGTGGTATTAGGAGAAGGTACAACCTACGAAGTATTTCAGTCGGATACCATGCATCTGCTTAGCCTTTTTCCAAAGATATTGGGGTCGGTTTTCATTCTAACCGGATGCAGCTTAATACCAGTATTTTACATGAAGCTTCTGCCGATCTGACCTCCACAACCCAGTTAGTCATTGGTAATAAGAAACCGACCCAACGACGACGACCGAACGACTGTTCACAAATAGGCTTGTTTCCACCATCAATAAATTGCAAATCTATTTAGTCCGTCAATTAGAGTATTGAAAAATAATAGACACGTATTTTTTGTTTTTGTAAATCAACGAATATTGACAAAGATAAAACGCATCAAAACTCGGGAGTGGGGGCTCGTGACGTCACTGTTCGGTATCAACTCACTAAGAATGATACCGAACAGTGACGTATTGGGAATTTTAAAAGCGTCGTATCTTCGTCAATTTTGGTTTATGTGACAAAAGAAAAAATACGGGTCAAATATTTTTTGATAATCTAAGTGACGGACTAATTAGATTTTTTCAGTTAACAAGCCTATTGAGCTACATCTTATGTCTTCTATTAACAACGGAGACGAAAAATTTTAAAAACAAACCACCGTTATATGAATAATTATACAATTTATACTAAAACCGCGACTTGAATATTAATTTAAAATTTAAGTAATATTTAAACAGATCGGATACAGTAAGCTCAAATTGCGTGGCTTAATATTAAAACGGAGTTTATTTAAAATTAATGGTATTTTCTGAAGCTTTCATTTAAAACCATCCTCGTTTTCTGTAATAAAATATATATCAATTTGATTAGCCTTAGTTTAATGAGTGAATTAAATATTATTGTAGTGCCAGGAGATGGCAAGAATGCTACTGGTTGTAAAGACATTTTAAGATGCCATTAAATCGTTAAAATGAACGCTACACTTTAATAGGTCTTGTAAACAAATAGCTTTTAATAAATACCTATATAATAATATGTATAGTTTATTGGATTGCACGATTGTAAAGCCAAGTCAGAGGCAGGTGGCACAAAAACTTTGACACTAGGTTAGGTACTAACCAAACGATAAAGAAGATTAGATAACCATTATTATTATTATCTATAATGAATACTTATAATTTGAAGATCGCTATAAGATCAAAACGTTATTTGATCATGGAGTTAGGTAGTTTTAGATGAATCTAAAATGTTTATATTATATTGTACTGATATTTTTCCATGCTCCAAATTCACGAAATATTTCCACAACTACTTCAGTGATGGAAAAAAAGCGTTACAACTAAGGAAAAGTGTTTACGATGAGCTCTGGCACCCAATGTAAGATTTAATTTGTGTTTAGGGTGCCAGAAAACAACCAGGAACACAAACAACAAGGTAAGAAATGTTGTTGAGTATATTAAACCTAATCTTAATCAAAAAGGCGAAAGCTCGTAGAAAAACTTTTTATGTGAGGAGCCCTGAGATCTAAAAAAAGTAACGCGTACATAGTAAGTGAGCTACAAAATTTTACGGCGATTTGATACGCCAAATTAAGACCAAACTTCGTGATGCTGCAATAATTCCAAGTTTCTATGACACTCTACTGAGAAAGAGTGCTAACTTTTGTAGGTACACTCGTAAAATTACGAAAACATTTGCATTTTCTAATTTTATAGTCCTACTTAAGAACTAAATTATATTGGAAACCAAGTAAGGTTGTATTGAGTGGATTCAAATCTGGTTTGAACTAAATCAAAGAAACAAAAGGGACGGTATAAGTACAATAACTTAAATCTTGATCGACACTTACGCATTATGTCAGGCAAGATTAATAGTATATTTTATAACGAGGGACTAAACGAAGCCATTATATACCCGAGGTGGTTTGAGTTTTTCATTAAAAAGCGAGGGTATATAAAGTTGGCGTTTAGTCTCGAGGTGCAAACTGTACTTTTCACTTCGAGGGCGAGAAAAATAGTCATTTAAAACCGAACTTTACACTCGACAAAAATTCTGAACTGAGCGGTCAGTTTTTTCTTCTATCAGGTCAGTCACAGATTAACAATTTAAAACACAACACAAACTCTCAACATTGTCGCAATGAAGATGATCCACACTCCACAGATAATTAGTACCTACATTACTGCAGCGGCTAGCAACAGAGGCATTGCACATACTTTTCAAAATCAACGATGCACACAAACAACAATATTTTTTCTTTGTTTGTTTTGTTTTTTTTTTTCAATAACCCGCTTTCTATTTGCAAGCCAATTCGAAATTTAAATAATACCTTTGATCCATTAAAAAAAATAGTTACTCTTTTGTGACCATGTTTCAGAGTAAAAGATCGTTCCATTTTTAAATTACTTTTTACTCCCTAGGGAATAAACGGTCACTTTAATCCCGCTTCGTAGGGCTATAATGGCGTACTTTTAGAGCATGAGAAGTGAAAAAGTTTTTTTGGCAAACTCGTTCGGATGATGCGTCTCACCTGCTGAATAACCTTAAGTTTTTTGTCTGAGATATTTTACTTGAGTCAAAAGGTAAAACAGGAGCTATTAAACAAAATTAAATCCTATAATTTCCTTCGAACTAAAGAACAGTCATTCAGTAAAACAAAATCGCACGACAAACGTCTAGTCCTCTCTATTCCAAGCGCAGCACTGTGTGGCCTTATTACACGCGATGTGGCCTGGGTGGGCCGTTCTAGGCCCAATGACGACAGAATTATCGACAATTACGCCCCAACGTCGTCAGCCCTCGACTGTCATCCACGAATGACGTTTAAAAGGCCTTTAATTGCTCCCGCGCCGACTCGCTTGTGTTTGAAACAATGTGTATGAGTAATTTCGAGTTCGTGGAATCTGCTCAATGATATGTGAAGGGTCTTTTGTCTTATTTGGAGTCGATTGATTGTCACTATTTTGAGACGATATTTATTTAAATGAGGTGTGTTGAATTTGGGTTCGTATAAGGGACCGATCGATCGGTAAAACGATATGCTTAAACGATACACTTTTAATGTCTTTTATAAATCTTGTAACTTTAGACAGTAATATTTTAAGTTACAATAAAGTATTGATTATAAAGAAAGATACCTACTTACGGGCCGAATACACAACCTCCTCATTTTTAGAAGTTGGTTAAAAATACCAATTCATAAGTTTACTCTTCTAGATTTTGCCCATCTCTACATAGTTCAGTTTCTCCAAGATTAACAGAAATTTCTCCAAACTCAAACGCAATCTCCTAACATCAAGCCCAACATAACATCAGAACTTTCCACTATAATAGAACCGTGGTCTTCCATTTCTTCCAATAAATATGTGATATGTAACCAAAGTACCAAACACATCGACAAAGCCTCGCCCCGGCGCGCTAAGCCCACTTCCTCGCCGCCGATTGGTCGACGAACCATGGCTTACCTACTGTATAGGGTTTCAGCACCACATGGATCACACTGGTAATGCCACGTCACTCCGATAAAAGTTTTAAGCTGTTTTTAAAGGGGATTTTTGTGGTGGCTTCTCAGGTGACGTGAAGGTGTGAAGGTTTTTCTTAATCCGGGATCTCTTACGCTTTGTTGGGTGCACGTTAATTTTGAGAACGTAAAAAGGAAAGTAAAATGAAATAGTCCAATTCTAAAACCGAAAGTTTTTATCTACGTCACAGCAATTGTACCGTACAAAACGCAAAATTGACAAAGTTCGAGGATATCCACTGAAATTAGCAGCAAATTAGGCTCAATCTAGAAGATAAAAGCAATTGCGCAGTAAAACCCCAATGCCTAGACACAGTTATCTAAAAGAAGAGATAGAAAACAGATACAATGAAATTATTTCCACAAACAACAAAACATTTTTCTCTCGTCAGCGTTCACAACACATTCATAACCACCTAAGAAAACCGAAAACAATACGGAACGACCTCGCGGTATCTTCGACAAAGTTCGCAACCTTATTGCCAATTGACATCCAGACACGAATACCGCTTTTGGTCGTGATCGAATGAAAGAAAGATACTCGTTATTTGCGAGCCGGCGTTCGTCCATAAACGTTATCACTAACTAGCGATCGGGGCGGATCGATCCCCTTGATTCGCTCACGAAATTAAGGAAATCGCTCATGGGGATATTATTCTTGGTGTGAGATACCATCTGCTCTGGATGATGAAGATTTGCGCTGTACTTTGACGAGATTTCGGCGTTCGCACAAGTTTTTGTCGATGATGTTGCACTTATCTGTTGATGAATCTTTGCCAATGGGAAAAATACGACACAGGAAAATCTCGCGATGTAAGACGAAGAAAAAGTCCTAGCAAAACCATAAAAGTTAGGAAATAAAGTTTTGTAATTAGTAGAGCAGCAATATTTCGAAGATAATTAAATTTTCAAATAAGTGTAAATCTGGAACCTTCGAATTCATGACCCTATAAAACGTAACGGCTTTTCAAAGATAGCAATTAATATGAATCTATAAAGATCTTGATTACTTTGTTTAATCGCCTAGATTAAATTAACTTTTATCTAGATTTTGAGTATCACATAAATAAACAATTACATCGTTTCAATTTACAGTAATAGTCAGCTACTGCTGACATCTGTTATTATAAAATAATATTCAATAAAAATAATCCATGTAGCTCTGAATAATCTTTAATCTGTTTGGATATAATTTATTCGACGTTTTATTGCTTTTTCATTTGTTTCTTAACTAGAATCCCTTTTATATTGCTAACTATAAAATGTCTTGAAACAATATAAGAGGTCTTATAATAATAAAAAATAATTTGAGTCCACAATATTTATAAGCTAAAAAGCACAGAAGTTAACCATTTCGAATCGTTCTAAGACATCATTATGTCATCCACACAATACTCAGAATGACACCATTATTTGGTCCCAAACAAAAGCAAAACGCCCACTGACTACAATTATCAGCTTTCTTACCTTTTTGTTTGGTTAGTAACAAATTGTTTTGGCCGGTCCTAGCTGACGGGTTTCACCGTCGTCGTATTGACGAGTCCTGGGTGGTCCCACTAATTGCCCAGTGACGGCGATGCTGGTGACAAATCGGACTAAGTCAACAGGAGATAACACATATGTTGATCAATAACCTTTGGAATTCAGTTGATGTTGTTTTGTTTTAATTTCCTTTTTGAGCTTTCATAGGAGCTATGATTTATTAGTGTTTAATTGATAAAGTTTCTGTGTCTTTAAGAAACGACTTAAAATTTTAGATAACTAGCTAGTTACGATAGTTGGAAAAAGATAAAAAAGCGGCCAAGTGCGAGTCGGACTCGCCCATGAAGGGTTCCGTAGCAGCAAGTAACATAATATAAAAGTTATGATTTTACGATTTATGACGTATTAAAAAAAACTACTTACTAGATCTTGTTCAAACCAATTTTCGGTGGAAGTTTACTCATGGTAATGTACATCATATATTTTTTTAAGTTTTATCATTCTCTTATTTTAGAAGTTACAGGGGGGGGGGGGGACACATTTTACCACTTTGGAATTGTCTCTCGCGCAAACTTTTCAGTTTAGAAAAAAAATGATATTAGAAACCTCAAAATCATTTTTTAAATCCATAGATACCCCACATGTATGGGTTGGATGAAAAAAAATTTTTGAGTTTCAGTTCAAAGTACGGGGAACGCCAAAAATTTATTGTTTTTTTTTCTATTAATGCGGTTTACAGAATACATCTACGTACCAAGTTTCAACACCATAGCTCTTATAGTTTCGGAAAAAAGTGGCTATGATATACGGACGGACAGACAGACAGACATGACGAATCTAATAAGGGTTCCGTTTTTTGCCATTTGGCTACGGAACCCTAAAAAACAGTATTTTTGAAATATCTGTCGTAATTATTATAAATGCCCAAGTTTATGAGGATGAATGGATGGATGGATGGATGTTTATTACTCTTTCATGCAAAAACTTCTGAACTAATTTGGATGAAATATTGTATACAAACAGATATTTTAATGGATTAACATATGGGCTTCTTTTATCCCGGTAGTATGATCCCGTGGGACAATTATCGAACTTCAAGCGGGCAAAGCCGCGGGCACAAGCTAGTCATTCTACAAAAAGAAAAGACCATCCACTGTCATTATTACAAACAATAATTTACAGAGAAAACAAGCTTGCAGTACAAAGTCCTTCAGAACATTTTTCAGTAAAGTTTCCTCGCCCGAGGGTATGAGACCCTAGTTTTTATTTCATTAAGTACCATGCTTTGACATCAACTTGGGAAATTCAGAAGTTAACAACACAACCACAAAAAGTTACGGACTGCTTTCGGGTTAAATAGACATCAGGCGCTTTAGAAACGGACAGCTTTTTGCTCCCTTTACAGGTTTCTCGAATTTCAGCTCAAAATGCTTATCGTCTATTTTCAATCAAGCGCTGGAAATGCACCTTGGCTTTGACAAACGACAATCATGGCCGTATGTGCTATTACTTTGTAAATAAAAAATAATTTAAAGAAAACAAAAAACCCGACTGCGTAAAAACTAATTTTAAAAAATACGTGAAAAAATTAACTTAAATAAAAACTAAAAAGAAAGAAACAAGCCTAGTAGTTTAGAATTCTGTAACAAATCATAAATTCTAATGCAGAACAGAACGACTCACAATCAGGGGCCCCTTGGGAAGATTTGATTGGTAAAATTTGAATGGGCCCCGACTGTGAGTCGTTCTGTTCTGCATTAGAATTTATGATTTGTTACAGAATTCTAAACTACTAGGCTTGTTTCTTTCTTTTTAGTTTTTATTTAAGTTAATTCTTTCACGTATTTTTTAAAATTAGTTTTTACGCAGTCGGGTTTTTTGTTTTCTTTAAATTATTTTATTTTATTTTATACTTTTTAGTTACGAATAAAAACTTAAATCAATAAGTAAGGAAATTAGCGAGAATGATTGTTTTGTTAAACAACTTTAAATCTTTATATATCCTAAACTGTTATTTAAAATGAAAAATGATAAAAGGAACGTAAAGATGATTTTAAAATACCTATTCAACGACACCCCACTTGACATAGTTCATCGACTTTTTTTTTTCATTTTGACAATATGGCGTCTGATTGTCGCTGTGGTGAACTTTGATTACTGTCATGTCTTTAGTGACACTCGCAAGGTTAAGACGAATCGATTGACGTGAGAATTATCAAAATCGGCCTACGCATTTGGTCTCTAGAACGCCACATAGAAACAAACATACATACATACATACATACATAGACTGATAAACACATTACCCTCCTTTGCGTCGCGCAGTCGGGTAAAAAAGGAACTACTTTCATCGGCAATCAACAGATGGAAGGGGATATCAACCTTGCCTAACTAAATATCCCAAATGCAGCAAGTTCTACAGTCGAATGGCTCATTTTTACAGTGGGGTAATTTTTTAACCGACTTCTAAAAAAGGAGGAGGTTCTCAATTCGGATGTTTCTATTTTTTTTTTTTAATGTTTGTTCGGGCTAAACTCCGTCGCTTGCCAACCGATTTGAAAAAATATTTTTTTGTTGGAAAGGGTATTCTTTCCAAATGGTCCCATAGCCACCAAGTTGGGATCTGATGATGGAATCTTGGCGAAATCGAGGGAACTCTTCAAATTTTATATGATAACGTGTTTTGATTTTGGTATTTTCTACAACAAGTGAAGCATTTGCGTTCGATAAGAACCATTCTACCATCAGATCTGATGATGAAGCCAAGAGTCACGGAACTCCATAATGAGACAATGTATCCTAGTCGTGTTTAGGCTTGTTGTAATTGTAACGGTATGCACTTTTCATGTATATCAAGCACATGTGAACCACTAAAATGTGAAAAATAAAAACTTTTTTGCAAAAAATAAAACCGACTTAAAAAAAAAACTAAAAACAAAAAACTAAAGCCAGGCATTAGTTGGTTTGCTAAAAAAAATAAAACCGACTAAAAATAACTTTAGCTTCTGAAGTCGGTGACAAAAAAATTAAATCAATCAAACGAAGGTCACCGACTTCAGAAGCTAAAGTTAATTTTAAGTCGGTTTTATTTTTTTTAGCAAACCAACTAATGCCTGGCTTTATTTTGTCCTGACTAACTATCATCGCATATCTCAAACCACTTGACGGATTGTGCTAAAATTTTCCATACAGATAAGTGCTCAACGCGCCTAGAGGAGTTTTCACTTCAAAACTAAGTGTTTACACAACTTTATCTATGTCAGATCGTAGCATAGCATGCCTTTAAATTTTATTTATTTTATTTTATCGTTCGTGAATGTGTGTGGCGTCCATAGGGGGTGGCGGGGGGGGGCGGTTTTTGTTTTTTGGCCAGAACTTTTCTCCTATGGAAAACTTTTGAACCGTTTAACATTTACGAGTATATCATTCCGAGTAAAAATACGGATAACTTTTAAATTCGACATTTTTTGATGCTACCCCTAAATTGGGGAGGGGGTTGATATTGCCATATTTTTTACTAAACAAATCATATCTCCGAAACGGTTAACATTTTGAGCGTCGCAAATATTTTTTTTGAAAGCTTACTGTTTATTCTCCAATTTTTATATTGAAAATTTAGCGATAAACTTATAGTTTCCGGAATAAAAAATTATAACTAAAAAATTGAGGGCATTTCCATGCTCAACTCTAAAGAAAGGATTCAAAAATGGTAAACTTTCTATTACAGGACAACGATTTTGAAATTGAATTGAAATGACTGAGACTGAGGACTGAGACTGAGGACTGAGACTGAGGACTGAGACTGAGGACTGAGACTGAGGACTGAGACTGAGGACTGAGACTGAGGACTGATACTGAGGACTGAGACTGAGACTGAGACTGAGGACTGAGACTGAGGACTGAGGACTGAGAACTGAGGACTGTAGGAAGGAAGGCTTAAAGTCACTCAAAAGGCAATGGAGAGCGCTATGCTCGGAGTTTCCTTGCGTGATCGAATCAGAAATGAAGATATCCGCATGAGAACCAAGGGCACCGACGTAGCCCGAAGAATTGCCAAACCTAAGTGGCAGTGGGAAGGGCACATTGCTCGCAGAACGAATGGCCGATGGGGCCGAAAAGTTCTAGAGTGGCGACCGCGAACCGGAAGACGAAGCGTTCGAAAACCTCCCACTAGGAGGACCGATGACCTGGTGAAGGTTGCCGTTGGATGCGAGTCGCACGGGACCGGTCAATGTGGCGACACTTGGGGGAGGCCTATGTCCAGCAGTGGACGTCTTTCGGCTGAAATGATGATGATGATGATGATCACCGATTTTAAGGCCTACACCCAATTATCAATCACCTTGTATATCAACAAGTTTGGATTTAGACGTGGCCACACCGAGTGGAAGAAAGACCGTGCTAACTGAGGACTGAGGACTGAGGACTGAGCACTGAGGACTGAGACTGAGGCCTGAGATTGGAGACTGAGGACTGAGGCCTGAGACTGGAGACTGAGGTCTGAGGACTGAGGACTGTAGATAGTACACATAAGTACAACTCTTTATACAAATTTTCAATAGTCAGATGCCAACGGTTTACGAGATTTAACTATTTAAAGTTTCTATACAAATTGAAAAAAAGGGGCCAAGTGCGAGTCGGACTCGCCCATGAAGGGTTCCGTAGCAGATTGAATGAAAGGTAAATTGCTTTTGACTTTCAGTTCTAAGTATGGGGAACCCCAAAATTTATTGTTTTTTTTTACTATTTTTGTGTGAAAATCTTAATGCGGTTCACAGAATACATCTACTTACCAAGTTTCAACAGCATAGTTCTTATAGTTTCGGAAAAATAGTGGCTGTGACATACGGACGGACAGACAGACAGACAGACATGACGAATCTATAAGGGTTCCGTTTTTGCCATTTGGCTACGGAACCCTAAAAAGCACGCCATTTGCCATGGTAGACGTCAAAGTTGACATTTCACGTTGTGTACAATTTTTTGTATGTATGTTGTACATGTTTTTTACATAAATATAATTTAATTTTACATATTCACATACTTTTGGTTTGTAATAAATTTGCACAATAATTGATTGCTGATTAATATGCAATTACACTGAGATTTTTACATAATCATTACGATTTATTTTTTTATTATTTCTGTGGAACGGAACGTGAAGCGACACCAAAAAGCGCGCCAAGCCATTTGTCTGCCAGCCGTCAGCGTTAGTCATTGGATGTTGCTTTGCAGACTGCAGTTATTTGAAAATAAGTTGTCCTAAAAGTCTTGCTAGCTGGCATGAGGAGCGTAGGCCGAAGGCCGGCGGAGAGACGACATTTGTGACAGAGTGTGGGTGTGTAATGTAAAATGCAAGCGTAGCGAGCGCGCTTTATGGAGTCGTAGCCGGTTCTAATTCTAAACTTGCTTATATCTCGAAAACGGTGCGTTCTATCGCAAAAATAATAAAAAAAATTGCTCCCCTTAATGACCACCCTGACAAGTAGAATATAAAAATAATAAAAAATATTTTACAAATGTAAATATGGGTGAATCCTTCTTTGAAATCTACCTCCTCCTGCGGCTAGCCGAAGGGATTTTTTAAAACCATCTTGCAACAATAATAATGCCAGGAGCTTTCATACAAGAAAACAAAAGACTGATAGACCCCGTTTTTATTCCCGGTTTTAGATCAAAGTTAAAAAGGCGGAAAGGATGAAAACGTTTCAAGCTTACAACCATTAAAACAGTACATCTCAAAGGAATTCATACATTTTCATTTACATATAAATAATGCATTGGTAATTTGAGTGAAATTACTCCAGGGAACTCGTGAACACAGAAGGATATTAAATGCATATTAATCAGTTTAGTGCTGGCTTGATGCTTCACCGTTCTGAATAATTTCCTGTTGGTCCATAGAAAAATACGGGACTACCGGCTTTTTGCAATGGGAATATTTTTTATCTTGTTATCGGATTTTGATCCGACATATGAGTGAGTTTGATACTAGGAGTTTTACTGGGGTGGGATTACTAACAACAAACTTTTGTCTGCGGTTTCGCTTGTATAGATTGTTCAGAAATGATTTCACGGGTACGTACTACTACCAGGATTATAGCATGTTATGTCCCAAATCCAGATCAAGGTCTACCTGTCTACAAAATTTCACCGAAACCCGATCAGCATTCAACGCGTGAAAATGTAACTTACAGACGGATAGACTAGTGGATAGACAGAGTTTTTGTCAAGTTTACAATATAACTACGGATTATGATAGACACAACGACAGTTTTGGACAGTTTCGTAGAGCAAACTACATAGTTGTTTATGAAAGCCTTTTCATACACCACTGATAAGACACGTAATGCCAAATGGCTTGAACATCAAACAAATCACCTGCAGCTGTGTAAATAGTCCTACTAAAATGTCCACAGAATCCTGATATTTGACATTTCGATTGCTCATACCAGACAAATTATCTTCACTAATTTGCTTATCTTTCCCATTAAAGCCATCCATACAACTACTAACCATTCCGAATTGGAATGCCAATCGGATAGCGAACTCAAGAATCCCAATATAAATTTTCCGCGTTTTAAGACACAGTCATAAATTGCGATAGAACTGATAACCACGTCGTGCAGTTTTGAAATAACCCACCCAAAGGTAGCTTGCGTCGTTCTGCAAGTGACTTGCGTCCACTTGCATCCACTTGAGGCGACTTGCGGCAAGTCAAATGCACATATGAAAGCACTTCGCGCTAAGTTGCATAATTCGCGTCATTTACTTTATCAAAGATCGTTGCTACCGCACAGCCAGTTATGGCACCAAAGCATAAAATATTTCGCCATAAAAGTTTAAGCATACTTAAAATGTTATCTTGAAAGTCGGCGTTGTTTGTCACTGTGCAAGATTATCAGTAGATTAGATTTGTGCAGCTTTTCAAAATCAGCAGCAATATTGTTACTTCTCCAGACATGTAACGAATTGAAGTCATCCCTTCGTCTGTGAGGCTCGCTAAGGGACCTGTCCGAAACCACCACTAGCCCCGTCGACTTGGCTGAGTTCTGGTCGAAACAAATTTAACACAACAACAATGGGAATCATCGACACGAGGAAGAAGAAGAAGAAGAAGAAGAAGTTTGTGAGGCCCGACCGAATCGGTATGACGCCATTGTTTAACTATTGTGTCTATTGTGAAGGTGAAGGTCTAATACGTAATTACTTTTGGCCTAAAGTTTTTCGACTGAATTTCAGAAAACAAAGATAACAAAGAAAGTTAGTTTGTCAAACAAGCTGCAAACAGTCGCATACACAGACAAAGGTTTCATCCATTAAAAGTTTATTTATATACATTGCTTAAAGCTAACTAATGATTAAATATGTACATAGTGATGTCTGAATACTATTCATTTTTGTCTTAGCTTTCAGCAGCGTTTTAAGAATTAACCCTTCTTTTGTGATTCGTCAGTTTCAAAGAATTCTCAGAACACCAAATAACCTTCTGCTATAAAACTTCTCAACATACCCAACACATTGTCGGGTGTCGTTACAGTTAAAGCGCACATGTCCTGCCTCCCGTCTGCCTCAATACAGTTTAGTCTACAATTATTTTCGTCTGATGACATTACACAAGTTAGGGGTGAACTCTTCGGCGAACAGATACTGATCATGACTTTAATTGTACGTGGCGCTAACGTTACATTTTAGCTACAAGTGACGACAGGCTCGGTTTACATGCTGCGTTTATATGGTGCATTTAAGTACCTACAGCTTAAAGAACTTTTCTTCGTAAAGTTCGACACTCTTTAGGTCCATGTTCACCAAAAAGATGACGGTCTGATTAACTAAAAACAGCTGTTTAAAACACATTTAGGTATGGGAACATGTCACATTGACAGCTGCTTCTAGATAATCAGACCGTTATCTTTTCGGTGCACATGGACTTTAGTGTCTTCTATTGACAGTCGTGATTTGAATGTGAGATATACAAGGTGTCGCTTTGCATCCTGGTCAAATTCAAGGGTACATTTGGTCGAGTAGGTATTGGAACTTTGTATGGGGCCGTTGATTGCTTTTTCTCGATTACCTACGATGGTTGTCCCATGGAGAAAGTTGTTCAATTCGATGGTCTGTAGTGTAGCACACCTTTGAATTTGACCAGAATGCAAAGCGGCTCCTTTTTTAATTTTAATAGCTTCATTCAAAATTCATAAAATACATTTAATTTTCTGTTCACGAAAATTATGGATAATTGCAAGATATGCCTATACCTAGCAAGTGGTACAGTTACTCATAAATGTTATTACTATTAATAAAATGGTTGTAATTTTACTAGTTGCTCATAATAATGTAACAAGTCTATCTCTTTCAAAAACCTTACAAAGTCACTTAAGTGGCGATAAAACTGCAGTAAAAATTAAAGAGACACATTCCCGTATTCCATTTCCCATATAAATTCATGCATAGTTTATACATCGCCGACAATAAAGTAATAGATGCCTCTATTAGAGGACAGTAAAGTGGCTCATCGTGTAATTTACTACTACTTATTAATGAAGGGAAATAACCCTAAATGTGAACCAAGTACGCATAACTACAGTTTTACTGCTCAAAGTCACGGATGATTTAACCAACGAAGAAATTTGGAAAGGGCTCGCCCTTTCACATCGTTATCGAGTTAAACTATCGACGAACATACATCAAGTGTTAACTACACCGAATAAACAACGGTTAAGTAGGAAACAGACGTTATAATGATTTAAATAAACATAGAAAAAATTAATACCAGTAATCATTCATGTGGATCTAAAACCCGTTTAGTTTTTGATTAACAAATATTTCACAATTTAAATTATTAATTGTTGAACTGTTAATAACTTCACGCTCAGCGTGAAACTTTTTAACAAATTGAGTTGTTTTGTAAAAACAATTTGTTAAAATTATAGGTATAATTAAAGTTACTAAAATAACTTTGGCATTCGAGATGATAAATTAATGAAAAATGTAATTCTTCATAAGTTTTTAGAAATTCTCCAGATTCTGTATAATGTTTAAAAATCGTGATCTGAGACTCCATTTGACACCCACTTGTAACAAAAACTGGGTCTATTTTCGACTGAAATATTTGTCATAGTATCACTTTCTTATGAGCCCCATGTAAACCACGTCAATATGCGTCTAATTTAGGCCAAGTTGATTTCGTCGTTTTCTCATTATAGCGAACGCCCGGGTGGCCGTCGCTTGACAAGAGGAAATTGTCCCCAAGGATAAATAAAATTTGACTCGCTTGAAAGTGGCAGCATTTATATGTTTATGACTGCAGTTTAGCATTGCGGAATTCACAAGCCACGGTTCACATTTTGAGACCACGATATTGGGTACGTTAAGCTAATAATATACATATATGAATTTTAATAATCTGACTGTTCATTTCCAGTTCTAAATGCAACTCATTATGATTCGAAATATAACGGAGGATTAATATAAACCTTTTTATCAGTATCCTATCATTATCGGAATCGATTACAATAATATTTATCGCAAGAGAAAATAATTAAGCAATAATTTCGAGTCAAATTATGTTTAAATTGGAGTAGTTCCAGCCTCCAGATCCGAGTAAAAAAGGAGTAATATTGATGTCGATGCCCGGAGAGTGGACATGGGTACAATTACGCTCTCTCTCGACAAATCTGTCCACTTATTTATGGTTAATGAAATTCAGATTTTATAATAACACCCCGGGTTTTACGCTCTCGTTTACGCGTCTGTAGTACAACCCCATTATTTTAAAGAGCCTACGCGTCCTGTAAAACTTTTAATATCGCTGTTGTCGTTGTTTTGCCCTAGTCTCCTTAGATTTATTACTCATTATCCCGGTAATGTGTTGTAGGACCGCAAGGCGTAGCCAACGCGATGTAATTTGCGGTGTGCGCAAATGTTGTATTGTTCATAAATGAGGACCGCCTAATTTTATTAAGAATAATTAGGAGCGGCAAGTTTATGGCATCGGTGAAAGGTACTGAGTTAACCTACAGCGTCTTGTTAGGATCTAAAGTTATGAGTAAGTGGAAACTGAATGTAAAGGAAACATTAAATGACATCTGTTCCATTTTCCCCAGAAACATGTTTAATAGAAATATAAACCATTAGAACTGCTATTGAAGTTTGTTTCACCTCGCTTCACTTAATCCATCAACACCCAATGACGCACTACGACCACTGTGCTCCTAATTCATTGTGCCATCGATGCTTTTATACTTTGTCGGAATATTAAGTAAGTCCATCCCTTTGAATCAGTAACGAAGGATTTCAACCTTCGAAAAGTTCATCAAAAAAGGTAATTAAGATGAAATAACGAACACAGAGCTGCGGTTCATTCTGCCCTACGCTGTAACCTTGTAACAGTGCCGAAATATCGGAAACTCAAAACAAACAATAAACATGGTAAATATCCCGTTCTTAATTCTAATGTTTGAACCTTTATTCCTTCTAATTGGCTCCCACGCCACATAATTTTTACAGCAAATTGCTGGACTAACGATTAAGTTCACCCGATGTCTAATTTTCTGGGACAATAGTCGACTTGAAAATTAAAGAAATATGTTAATTTCTATCTTTGTCCCGGCCCGTCAGAGCGGAAGATTATAATTATTAGGAAATTGTTAAAAAGCACCTTGCTTTGTTATTGGACTCGTCCAGTTGGATGGGTGCTTAATGGATCTTTTTACTAAATCTTTTTCAAGTCGAGAGTACGCTATCGTTTTCCTTGTTCGAGAACAGCCGTTCAAAATAAAGAGAAAAGTAGAACACGAAACAATAACGTCACTCAATGTTTTATTTTATATTGGGTTTTCTTTTTTGCGCTCATTTTATTTCTTATTCGGATTGGACTAAGAAAGTCAAGTTATAAAAATGTTTTTGTTTATACTGTTGGAAACTAGTCTGGAGCAAAAATATATTCTGATTTCGTAGAAACTCAATTTGGTAGCAAAATTTTATTTTGTCAATATTATTTTAGTACAGAATTAATTTTGGTGGTTGTTTTTGGAAAAACATTGGGTTTTATTTAGTTGTTCTTTGCCCCGATCTTTGTCACGATCAAGTCGTATTTTTTCTTTACCCTTGTTTCCTTGTCTAGTAAAAAGTGATGTCCTTTTAATTAAAGAGCCAGCAGTGAACCGTGCACATGTGTTGATATTGCCAGCGAGGGTCAGGTGTGAGTCAAACTGCTTTTGACTTTAGCTACCGGCCAATATGCCTTGAGCTATAGCGTTTTGTGCATAAAACTGCCGTGGATTAATAAAAGTTGATTAAAGAAGAACAAATCAGTATTTTTTGAAGTGAAAACTTCTTTACGAGCGTTGAGCACTTTTTGGGTGAACAAAAATCATGGAACTCGCGTCATCGACGCCGAACGCTTTCTTAGAACGGTATATGCAAAGATAAAGTTTATTTTGGATTGCTTAGTTTTTTATGTTACTGCTTAATAAAAATAATTGTTTTCTAATTAACAAACAGAAATCTAAAAATGAAGCCACAGTGTCAACTGGTTAACTTTATAAAAAAATGTATTTTTTATGAGACAAACTTTAACATAATATTCTATTAAGCTTGACCACAGATTATTTCTACATACAATTCCAAAGTTTTTCACTACCATACAACAAAATAAAATAACACTAACCTACCTAATTCAAAAAGAATATCTCCCTCAAACACGTATTCAGTACATATACAAAGCCCAAAAGTCTTAGAAAAAAAACTACGGTTCCCTAAAAATGGAGCCCAAACAGAAAGTAAAGTAAAGCAGGGGTCACAACATTCTGGTCCGCTTATCTACCTCGACGCGGCGTCAGCGGTCGTTATTCAATAAAACGTCGCAGTCGTACGCGCCCTTTTGAGCATTAGTCGCAATATCTTTCACTACCAACGGGACAAAAAACCATGGAGTTATTATTGCCATCAACACCACAATCTGCTCTTATGCTCGTCATAAATATGAGGATTTCTATTTCTGATTTTTCGGTGGAGGCAAATTGTGTGGGTTTTTGTTTAGTAAATAAACTTTCTAACTTCGATTGTTGGGTCTTCAGCTTTATTGTTCTAACTCTCATCGTTTCACATTGACTACGACTTGTATTATCAATATTATACATAAAATTACAATTTCATTTCCTACATTTACACTAGTTGTCTCCAAAATAATGTATGTAATATCCACTCCATCATAGTTTCTGATTGAATCCAACTTAATTTCGGTGAGCAGGGGGATGTGATAAATATTTAAGGTAGTTATATTAATTTACTACTCCATTCCTATTCTAATAGTGGAAACTTCATCGCCTCAAGTTGGGCTAAGTCTCCCCCAAACTGTCTGTTTCCACAGAACGAGATAAATTGAATTAATGTGAGCTAAAAGTAATGCAAATGTTTGACAGACATGGTTTTAGGGTCTGTATTAGTTTTATTTTTTGGTGTGCCTTAAAAAAGTATTATAGAAGAGCATAATTTTATAAAGGTTAGTGTGCTATACAAAAAATATAGCAGAGTACTTTATGATCAACATCAAAAATCATACTTTATTTTGAACTAATTCAGAAAAAGGAAAAGGTAAGAAAAAGTATTTCAACAGTATATTCATGTTCAGTTGTACTTACCTGTTTATAATTTTTCAGTTTAACTTTTCATGACTTTTTGCTTTTACGAACTACTCGAAAATGTGATTAATTGCAATTTCAGTTATTTTTTTTTTATGACTAATCGCTACTTATATGAACAAAATAAATGTTTTGATTAATATCAGATATACTTCAAAATAGATGTTAATTACGAATGCTAATATTCCGCTACGAATTCTGTTGCCTACCGTTTATATTATGTAAATCTAAACAGGCAGAAATAATTCAGATTTAAGGCATATCTTAAGAAACTTTCCAATTACCGTCTCAAACTTTAATGATCTTACATTTCGGATTTAATTTATTCGTATCTGTCTTTCATCGTAAAGAAATAAACGAATGAATGAAAAGGACTTGAAGGAGAATTTCTTAAGAGATCCGAGTAATATCTAATGATGAGACACATAATCCGTCGTCGATCGCCTCTCCGCACTTATTGAGTTGGAATTTTCGATTAGTCTGTGATTGATTGAACCAACTTCTCTTCGAGCGACGTGCATTTTATGATCCGTTCTACTTCTTCGATCAGTCCCCTTTATAATATAGTAAACGGTAAAATGAGATGCTACATTTGCTTTTTCAAGATAAAAGCAAGTTTTGCTGCAAATCCTGTAAGTTTCTTCGCTACTTGAAGCAAACTTCCGGATACTGTTTCATCCGATATTCTAGGATTTTTCTCAGTAAAATATATATACGTTTTTATCATATTATGCGTTAAAAAGAACTTCAGTGCTTAATTTCATGTGTAGATATTTTGTCCTTGAATTTTATTTACTGTTTTTGCATATTATGAACAAAACTCCAAGAAACATCCAACGAAGCATGTTCCCAGGAAGCAGATAAAATACACATACAATTGAAAAACTGGACAAACAGAAACGCCTGCATGGCATGATTTCAGCAGACCAATAAAAAATTGAAGTACTGTTAGTTATTTCTGGACCAGCATCTAATCTGTTATATTTAAATACACTTGCTTGATTTTTTTTCCTAGAAAATTACAACAGTGAAACTTTGTCTACATTTTCGATATACTATGGAATATCCACACAAGCCTTAATGCAATTTGCGGTAATGTAACGTGGAGCCGAGTATGAACCGGGCGGCGGCGTCGAGCGCGGTGCGATTCCGAACTCACCGCCTCACTACGTCACTGCTTCACTAAAATACCGACGATCCAGGATTACAGTCACGCTTATCTAATCATGTAGACAGATTGAAGATCACATTGATACTTTGTAATCTGAACGTAATTTAGGAAACCCGATTGAAGTCCTTGCGAATAAGGACTATCCCTACTTAGGCTATATACGTAAAGAATGTGGAGATTGGATCGAGATAAGCTTTTAGTTCATTACCCAATTCAGCCTTTTTTTATCTGTTCCAGGAAAAATGTTCCTCGTTGAAGGGGAGACTTTATTTTGGTACTCAGTTAAATTAAAGTACCACTCTTCCTGAAATGCGTTACTGCCATCGCAA
The DNA here is from genome assembly GCA_950022955.1 of Xestia ashworthii. Lineage (NCBI taxonomy): Eukaryota > Metazoa > Arthropoda > Insecta > Lepidoptera > Noctuidae > Xestia > Xestia ashworthii. The sequence continues at coordinate 13,764,278 of OX465561.1, forward strand.
TATAATATTAATGGCCAAATATGAGATGACTTCTTCCCAACTCACTTGGCGGATACACCCCAAATATCCATTCGCTTAATAAGTTAAAATACATTAAGTTAATAATGCAATATTCTTTCCCGTTGAAAACAAACCACTATTTCATTTTGTAAGCGCGAATGCTGTAAGCTGAAATTTTTATGAGTCGCAACGTCTGGCTACGTGGGAAATTTTTAAAAAGGTTTTTCAAATTTTCGTGATTCATCTTTCCATTCCCCGGTGACTGGGTACCATCATACGCGTATCTTTGTTTAACCTCGCCACATTAAACATTTAACATTTGTTCTTCGCAAACATTGTCCGAGATTTGTTCGCTGGGTTTGAACATTTACGAACTTTTCATGAAATAAAAATCGTCAGTGTTAGATTTTAATAATGTATCATCTGAGAACCAATTAAGTTTACGCACAACTATCTAAATATACAACAATTTTAGACAAAAAAAAGCATTCTCCGTCTTCTCATTATGCTTCAGCAGTTCCAAAAAACATTTTCCGAGGCTAATTTATCGTTCGTAATTATTCGCCGAAACAACAAATCCGTGTGTTTCACTTTGATTCGGTGTCGTCCGAATTTTATTTATGTGGTGGGCATTTTTCCACAATAGCACGCGAGGTCAGCTTAAGAGGGAGGAAACGACTTTGGCCTAATCCGCTGACTTTTATTTATTCAGTGAATTAATCTCGCCCTGGCCGGGGGTGGGGACACTGGCCCTTATTTCCTGTCGCCTGGCTACGATACCACGGTTTCTCGACAGCATACAGTGATAAAACTCAAGACTGTGTCCCTTGACAAGTACGATTTATTACTATGCCAAGTATCGCAGCTGTCCACTACTTCACTAACATTCTTGACGTATTAATACAAAATTTTGAGGGTCTTGGATAAAATTAAGTTTTATGTTCAAATGAAGTAAATAATAAATTTTCTTCCGCAAAGTATCGTTCAAGTAAACATTCAACAAAGTTGCGGTGCATAATAAATCTGAGAAGTTTCTGGAACGCCATGAGTTCACGCAACAAAACTCTGTTTATTAAAACGTGCATTACTAATAGTATCATGTAAAAAAATCTGTATGTCATGTCCATTGATCATTACCATTTACCATACGAATCTTTTCCAAGCATGACTACATTAAATCATCGTTTTTCTAATCAAGGAACGTTACACATGTTGACGATTGACATCATCATCATTCGGCGCAACACGTTTTCTTCTTCTATTTTCCCTATTATCACGACATCATTTACTTTGTTCTCTTTCGTATCATTCCTCACACAATCCCATCTTATCTTTAGCCTTCCTCTTCCTCTCCATCCATCAACATTCATGTCCATCACTCTTTTAGTCTCAATGCTTTACATACCGCCACATTCCACGTTGGCCTTTGACATCATACTTAATAACAATTACAATAAAGTTTTATCTGGATCCCTCGCCAAACTCGGTAATAATTTCGCCAGTAGACCACGTAATAAGTTACTTCCATATCAACAAGTCAAGTAAAACCACTCGCGCCGAGCTAGATCGCTCACTTCTACGACTAACAACTTACACTGCTCAACTGACTCAAACACACAGATTTAACAAACTTCCCATTCCTTAGTGGAACTGTCTCTTTATTCTGTCAGTTTGTGTTTTTCAAGTTTCTAGGTTTATTTTGCTCTCTAGTCTGCAGTGAACTTTTGGTATTTAGATAGTTAATAATTTACAAACAATACGTATTATGTATTAGCCTCTAAAATACCTAATTGTCAGTTATGTCATAGAAATATTAAAGTAACTCATGAAAAACAGAGAAATAAGACTGAAACAGAGGAAAGAAGAGAAAGGGAAAGTAGAAAAAAGAGAGGAGGCGGAAAATACAAACAAACAAGAGAGAACAAAGACAAGGAAAAAAAGCAAAGGCAATCTTCTTAACGATCACGTATTTTGTCAGCAATGTAATGAAATACCACTGCTTACTCGCCCAAAACAAAACTTCAATAATGACGAGTTCCAAGTTCATGGTAAGCTTGTACGACTCACAACAATCGTATTTAGCTTCAGAAAGCTAAAAAGCAAAATAGAAGCAACACGATTGCGTGGGCTTGGCGGATTGGAATTCCATTCTTTATTTACGCCACTCTCCATTTTTAACTTGGTACGAAAGTAGCTATAGATTTTGTAAGAAACGGCAATGATTGTAATTGAGGTCACGTTTCTTAAGTGGAGGCTGTAGGATGTCTTCATTAATAAGGCATCTGTTGGTGGTTCTTCTCTTAGATATACAGAGAAGCAACTGCTCAAACTAAAACCAACCAACATAACATCACGTGTGTAATTCCCGCTAGGCTAGGTAGAAATGTATCTATTGTGTGCCTACCATAGATCTATTAGAGAAGGAGATATGCCCGTTAGACGAAAGTGTCTCGGAACCCTGTGTCTCCACTTTATCCCTACCACACGGCAACTACTACACATGCAGTTCAGTAAAAGCAATAGATACGCAGTCGCGTACACACCCGCATTTCTTAAATCAGAACGTAGTACACAATCAATTGTAAACCTTATGCCATCAAACACATCGTGTTTTTACCAAGCACCGTACAACTTACCCACACAAAAACATCGGTACACAAGCACATCACTAACTCGTCGTAAGAAACAGCGGCCGCAATACGCGATGCATGTGCTTATTGAACTATCGATTGGTGATTTTTACATTGCTCCCATGTCCAGTTACTTAGCGATAAATTTAGGTATTGGTTGAGAAGCAATGTATTTATTGCAAAATAGTATAGCCATTTGCTTATGACTGGTACAAGAGGCCAGGGAGAGAGGGGTCTTGTGCCTGTCGCGCGGACACCGACAAGCCCTTTTGCCACTTCTCCTGTTTTTTTTTTTAATATTTCTATGGTGCCTACATTTCGCAAGCTACGTTTAAGTCCTATGTGAAGGACAGCGAAGGACAGTGAAGGTAAGCGAGCACATAAATCCAGGCTCCGTGAAGCAACTGATAAATTCTTGAAATAAGAACCAAAAATAACACTTAGTGTGATATGAAAATGGCACCCAGATCCTCATAGTAGTGGGGCCGGCCTCCAGTCTTCCCGGATGCAGCTGAATACTATTTTACGTGAAGCGACTGCATGCCTATCTGACTTCCACAACCCCGTTAGTACCAGGTTATACGATTATACCGCTTGGTAAAACTGATTGTCAGACTTTTTGGACCATTGACTACCTAACGACTGTCAAATATCTACAAATGACAGTCGGGACCAACGGCTTAAGGTGCTTTCCGAGGCACGGAGGAAACTCGGTGTGTCACGGGTGGTCACCCATCCACAGACCAAACTAGGCAAGCACGGCTTAGCAAGCGAGCACGAGCTCCTAGTTCTTGCGACCATTAGTGCTTGCGACCAATACAGCACTTTTATTTTCGTGTTGTTGGTGCCAAACTTGGTGTTAAAGTTTTTATACCGCCCATGAGCCTCTTGACTTGGCTTTACATGCCGTCGAGTAATATCTCACAGGCATGATCCTGGTTTGGTTTCCTCACGAGGTTTTCCTTCACTGAAGCAAGTGATAATTATACAATACCCACATGCAAATCCGAAAAATCAAACATAGCTCAAAACCAAACTCAAACCGGGATTCCGTAAAAAGCCTTGAAATTGTTAAAAAGTCTGATTAAGGCGCGTCCCCGAGCAAAAGCCGTTTTTTGTGCTTTTTTTGGAGCCAACTACTCTATAACCAAAAGAAATACCAAGTAACAACAAATACATTCAATTTCTACATATTCTTGACTGCAAAATGGTAGTTTTTTTTTAAGTCTCATAATATTTAATAAATCCATCCCTTCACAATGAAACGACAAAAATGAGAAAAAAATATTTATAACATGCTTCTTCTCGTAAAGTTAACATTATTTTGATTTCCTTCTTATACTAATGGATAGGCAAGTTAATAATGAACATAATGCTTAAAGACGGAAATTTGATTTTCTATAGAATAAAAACCACTAATTTCGCACTATTCGACCCGCAGTGACTGACGTAAAAACCACTTCGTAGTGCAAGCTGATCAGAACTGTATTGTAACAGTGACGCGCCTTAAAATAGGGAGTAATTTTTTAAATAATTGTTAACGAAGTTGATCAATGTCTGCTGACACCACCGGCATGCACTCTCACGTTCACTAGACAAGTTTAAACAAGCGCGTTCAGTTGTTTTTGTTTCTCGCCAATCATCGTCGATGGGACCAAGAAAACCCAAAAAAAGTACCCATAGAGTTTAATAAGTTGTTTTCCTGCCTAGCCCATAAAACCCAGGTCAAAAGTGAAAGCTATACTAAAGGAAACTAAGATAAGGTTCAGTTACATTTAGTTACGTTCAAACTGTTGTTAATTTGTTTCAATTAAGTTTCTCCAGACTTTGAGTCGGCCTTCAGGCAAATAAGCGTTCGAGAAACAAAGGCGGATTTCTGGCCTATAATAATGGAAATGTTGTTCCCAAAAACTTAAGCAACACTTAAGAAGGCAGAGAACCACCAGGACAATATTACACATTTTCAAAAACAGTATTATGGGAGACGACAAAAAAATAATTATTTGTCCGTCAGATTATCGGTTCTATTTGACCCGTATTTTTTTCTTTTGTTATATAAATCAAAATTGACGAAGATACGACGCTTTTAAAATTCTCAATACGTCACGCCTAGGTATAATTTTTAGCGAGTTATGACGTCACGAGCCGACTCCCGAGTTTTGATGCGTTTTATCAATATTCATTGATGTAAAAAAACAAAAACTACGTGTCCATTATTTTCCAATAATCTAACTGACGGATAAAAAACTAAAATAAATAAATAAAATGTAAATGGTCTTTATTCTACCACAGTTTACCAGTTATTTAACAAAACTTTCAAAATAATCACAATTGATGAATATATTTGGTAGAATTGAATTTCACTTTTAAATTAACAACATTATTGAATAAAAAAAATTAAATGTAAATATTGGTAAATGACGGACTACATAGTTTTGCAATTATGATACTGTCGTCAACTCGTCATGCCTACGATTTAAGTTGAAAAGCCACTAGCGGTGTTGGATTATCAACTTTAAATCTATAGTGGTATGAAAAACGGAGAGTAAAGTTCTTCTTCTACCATAGAATATGCAAAATCCTCTGACCAGACGGGTATTGTGTCTGGTGACAGGTTTTTCTAAGACCCGTTTTACTTTTGTATACTTCGTTTATCGGTGCTACCGGTCGCTATCAGTGTTTACTTGTCACTTTATTCATAGAAAAACCAAAAAAAGATTTTCGCTGACTTTTTGTTTCTAACCGTTGACAAGCAAAATTTCAAACGTAAAGAGATAGCAAGCTACCGAAACCGAATAGTATTTTAAGGAAAATTACCGTAAGTTTGATGTTAGTTTTTCATTTGTGGCATAGATGGGGCTGTAGTATTTTTGCTATGCTGCTGTAGTATTTTTGCAGGGCCGCTACAAATCCAACAGTGCGTTTTTAGGTTTCGCCCAGTAATACTGAAAATGTACGCAAATAAAGTGTGCACTAGGTATAAAGGGTGTAAAACACCTCTTCACGAAGCTGAAGGGCACTTGTTCTCCCATCACTGCGATCATTTTTTTGTTCTACATCATACCTGGGAACCTTCTAGTTACGGAGATATGGGGGGTCAAAGTTACAACTTTTTGACAAGTTTTTTTTTAAATACAAGTTTTTTTTGTAAGATTTTGACTTTTAACATCTCCATGACCCCCGTACTATTCAATCCATCCATCAGCACAATGTTTTAAGTGCGTTACATTGAGTTCTACCACAAAACATGATTTATAACCTCAAAAAAAAGTGGTTTCCCAGCAATAATTTTTGCGTAAAGTTAATTAGTTTGATGTACAGAATGCTTGGTTGACGGCTTCGTGATGAGGTGGTTTACACCCTGTATAATAATGGTTCTGCCTACGTAAATTCTATCTTCGGAAAAATTGTAAGTGAGTATGGGTAGCTTTCGGTATTTATTTCCGGATATTATGATAAGCATAAAATGCTTAAGACGTGTGTAGTTACAGAATTGTAATCATCAAAGTCATTAAGTCAATCCTCCAAGTTCATAAAGGTCTAAGAACTGTTTTTTCCTCGACCTTTAAGACCTTGGGAAGGTTGTATTGATGATTTTGATGATTATAGTTCTGTAACTACTTACGTCTTACTGTCGCGAACGATATTTTAATTAATCAACACACAACTTAGCACTGGCCTGTAAATAGCAAAAAACGTAAGAAAATTTGAATTTCGCGGGCTGGAGCATCAGCCTTAAGCAGGGCACGCAAAGTGTGTTCTGTAGCGTTATCTAGGTAAATCTATATCTGTATTACTGATAATATAATACCCAGTTTCAGATACCTATTTTTATTCGTAATAAACCCTTGTGTTCTAAAAAAAGATGACGGCAAACATAGGTACGGTGTATTTCTCCGACGGTTCTATTTTAAAACTGTGTAAAAGGTCACCCTTTTCTATCTAGTTTTTTTATGCGGGTAATGGAAATTTTCTATTTTTCTATGAGGAGAGGCTATGGATGGTATCGCGGTTAGTACAAGTATTTTTAGCTCAACTGATTATTATTCTAGAAGCACACTAACAAGGTTTTTTCAACAAAATATTTTATTTAGGTAGCTTCTCATTCATCATACGTTCTTTGATGAATATTTTAAACCAGCCGCTTAGCATGACCTCCGGAAAAACGAAAGACACTCGACAAATCTTTTGTTCATCTGTCATTGAGTCGACAAAATGACAGATGAACAAAAGTTTTGTCGACTCTCTGTCGTATCTACGGTGGTCATGCTACACGGGCAGCACCTACCCAAGCCTATTCAAGCTTAAAAATCTAGAACAGAATCTGATTCATATTATGTTTTAGATGTGATAAATAAATATTTAATGAATTTACAGCAGTTTAATATTCAAAATGAAAATCATCACAATTCTCTTGCTCTCTTGTGAAGACATCTGGACATCTGGCGTCGGCGCAGCATATCTTTTACTTCAATACTTCTATTAGTCTCGTCATGTCATCAGACATCTCTTTTCTTGCCATATTTATCCTTCACGAAGTCTATCCAACGTGTCTTTGGTCGTCCTCTACTCTTATACCTACCCATCCGAATTCACATTCAAATAGAAAATATAACACATTTTATTTTCCCTGAAATTCAATAACCGTACACAAAGTTATCAAAACTATTTATTCGAAAATTGAAACCAATCATTTTGGAATCTCCAACAGGTTTATTTCCAGCAATACATTTTTCACCAAAACAAATTTTCTGAAAATAAAACTAAGCATTTCGGGTCTAAATTTAAAATTCCTGTGAAACGTAGATTGTTGACTGCTGATGCTGATATGTTTATTATTGGTACAGTTTCAAACACAGAGAAATCGAACGGGGCTATTTCCAAAAAAAGATCTTTTATAGTAGCTGTCGCTTTGATCGCGTGTGGTCCAGGTTTCTATCGAAACGTATTGAAATTAACATTATATTTATTGCTCGTTACTTTTTTGTATCTGTTTGCTGAACTGTATTGGTATTGATGACTTCCTTACTGTTTGTGGAAGTCATTTTTATTGGGCGCAGATTTATAAATTAGCAGTCTGACTAACGAAAATTGGTGTTATGAGACGTAACACGTGACATAATTTTGAATGACAATGAATAAATAAATTGTTTATTTCACCAAAACCACTACAATATCCATACAATTAAGAACATAACATAAAGCTTATAGTAATACATTTATTTTTAAACTATGTGCCTGAGACAGTGATTCTCCGCAACAAACAAAGATGTATTTATGGTAAACCGGGACGTTTCAAATTTAGGAAATACACATAATAATTAAATTAAACTGGACCAGTCGTATTGGCCCAACTTACGAGGTTTTGTTTGCTGGTTCGAACCCATGTGTATTTATAACTTTCATAATCACTGCCCTGAAACGATAATGAAAAACCCAAGTGATGGAAACCTGTTTTCCCAGAACCAAAAATCAAAGACATCCTCTAACTTGCACAAGAACCACTTCTCAGTGAGATAAAGCCCGAGTCCCAGTGCATAGTCGTAGGAACACTAGCTTTACAGGCTGATAATGCTTAAGTTCTGATAGATTACAGAAGAAAATGTCGATATCCAAAGAAAAACATAACATACACCCACTCAAGTAACATTATTATGAGTGCTGTAGTGCTGTTCTAAGCAGATTTGTTTGTTGTTATTGTTCTTTCCTACTCTTCTTCTTCTTGCCCTAGTCCCACTCTATTTGACGTTTTCCTCTTTCATTCTCCCCTGTCAGACGTCACGGCATTATTTACACCATCCACCCATCTTTTCTTTGGCCTCTCTTTATTGTTCTTTCCTACTGACTGTTCATAAATCTACATACAGCTGAGTTATTTCACCTTACTTCAACAAGTCACGCAGTACAAAGTTGCCGCCTAACGGATTAAAATTGTGACCGAGAGGTGACCAACCCACTAAGTAGAAATATTTGTACCCGTTACTCAAACACAGGAAACGTTTACCTTTGTTCTAAGCCACGCGCTTTAATAAGTACCTAATAAAAGTATAACAGTCGTAAAATTGTTAATTAGGCCGCAATAATGGTCTTTAACATCCCGGACAGAGGGACCAGAGTTGATTAATTTATTTTAGCTTTGTGTTACCGACGACGCGACGTGCAAGTTCGGTTTTGGGTATGAAAGCCTCTTGAAGGTGACTTTTATTTGCTTTTGATAAAAGAAATTGGGCATAAATATTATTATTGTTGTGTCACGACATAATATTCAAAATGACTTACCAAACACAAATATAGTTACAATATTTTTTACTCGAAATTTTTTCTACACCTAGTAATATACACGAAACATTCTTAAATCGCAAACAGAATTTGCAAAAACTCCTTCACCTTACCTTACCATTGTGAGAAACGCGAACTACAGCTGAACTTTCTAAGACGGAAGGAAGACTGCTTCCACGGAATCACAAATTCAGTGGAGTGTCTAATTTATGATTAATTCTGTAAAGTTTTATCGTGGGACAATACAAGGGTAAACCGAAATCTATTGTTTCACTTAAGAGCTCAATTTACATACCAAAGCTCGCGACGGAATGCCTAATAGAAGTTTTTGCATTTGTAACGAACCACGAAAATCGATAGGAATTAAATGAAGCGTGTTCAGAACCTCCCGACTAGCTGGGGTTACCAATTATTGCCAATTTTGTCGTAAAAATCCTGCTTTTATTGTTGGGCAATTTATTACTCATGCTACAAAAACTATATCATAAACTGGAGCTTTTAAATCTTAAGCATCCTACTTCCTACTATTATATGTATTATAAATACGCAAGTTTGTGAAGATGGATGTTTGTAACTCTTTCACGCAAAAACTACTGACCAGATTTGGATGAAATTTGGCACACAGATAGTTTTTAACATAGATTAACTCATAGGATATTTTTAAGAGCCCGCGGGTATAAGCTAGTCTTTCTATAAAGTCTGTACAAAGTTAGCTATTAAATTATTCAATGACTTATCACGATGAAAAACTTGTAAGGTTTCGAATAACGTTACATAGGGGAAACCTGTGTCACGGAAAAAGACGAGAGATTTTTATCTGGCTAAGGGAGGTCCGGGAGGTCCCCTAAGATATTGCCTGGTGTCTGAATTTCAAGTTTGCTAAAATTTAAAATTCATGAATCTGAACTTGGTGACATAAATTCTGCTCGGATTCAAACTAGAGTAATTAAACATTGGCCTGACCACTCGCGGCAATTTTTTGCACGCATTTGCATTTGTTCTCCGCAAAATATTCTGGTGTACTGATGGTTAAACTAGTAGATACCTTTATTTTCCACCTGGACGGCCACTAACTAACCCAAATACACAGACAGATCTGTAATGGTGCTTCACCTTAATTTGACAGGCAACTGCATTTGTAATGGTAACATTAGCTTGAAAATCTGACCTATTCGCCCGTCAAGCCAAGGTATAGTCGATGTTAGATACGTTTCAGTAAGTCCTATAATATCTGGTTACCCTACCTTTATATTTTCATTATGTACTTTACTCAGAAGATTACAGAGTGCTAAATTAAATAAGTGCATCCAATTTTTTAAAACTATTTCCATTACACTTATATTGATTTAATCAGATCACTAGATTCAGTGAAGCGTGCCAATAAATATTGTGCAGATACTTTGAAATCACAACAGTTCGATACAATAAAAGCATGCAGAAGTAATCCAATAACCGAAGTTTGAGTACAAACTAGATTAACTAGATCATTTGGCGCACATGAATTTAATTTGCTCTTGTAACAGTTTTAAAATATGCTCGCAGAGCCAACTAAAATTTAATAAACACTGAATAATTTAATTTAGTGTTACCACTCATGCATGGAGGATGGCCAATAAAGGCGATTTTATGGCATTTTTATTATGATGCATAAACGTGAATCACCTATAATGGGGGTCATATAGTAAGAGAAAAAATTACGTCTGGCACTCTACAAATATTAAATTATACAGTTTTAAATACGGGTGGCGGGAATAAACAAATAATTTACTGCCTCATCTCTCCGTTGCGGGATGCTCTCGCTTGAAACGAGGACACTTAAAAATTCATGATAATATGCGCGTCGTAAATAGCTTACTATGATTTTGATGCGGTTGCGGTTGAATACAGCTTTGTTTACTGCATATGAAATTGTAATTTGGTTGGTGGAATTAAACTAATTCTGACTGTTATTATTAAGGGATTAAATAAATTCATTATTATTAGACTGGACACGGAAAGAGTTGACGTAAAGGTGCTGGATTATATTTTCATATTTTTCTTTGCTCTATTCTCGAAAGGCGACAAAAACGGCAACTATATTCCATGTATTTCCAATGCTTTTGTTTATCATTCTCCTTTCAGTCGCGTAAAAGGTGCAAAACTTAAATATATACAAACCCCGTCAAACCAAATTCTAGAACACCTTTCAAACAATACACCATAAAATAGAAGCCAAACACACATCGCATTCTATTAATAAACATCGAACACTTTGAACAGCCAATGTTATTGAAACGTATTGCACCCTTAAGAACACAACCCCGGGCGTACAATAAATTATCTGAAATCAATTTCTAATACGAGACATGGCTTATCGGTAGGAAGTGCATTGCATTGAATGGCGGTGAACAAGGACGCAGGAGTTGAGAGGTATTCCACCTGCATTATTTATCGCGTAACATTATTAACTGCATATCAGAGGTAGATGACTATCGTGTGCACTACACGCCCGGCCGAGGCGCACGCGCTTTCCACTGAGAGAGAGATATGGATCGCGGGGTGCGTGTGCGTTGTTCTGTGAGGGACGGTAGGGATAGACTTTTGATATTTTTAAAGTATTTTTTTTATAATACCTACTATCACTGATTATCAAAATTGGCACAGAGTAATGTCGGTGTCCGACGAGAAGATGTGCCTACACTATGTGGACGAACAGAACAACAACGTGAGCGGAGAGCCCACTTACACCACTGCTGAACCTAACTTCGGTAACCTGCTATACTAAGTATATAAGGTGATTGGCAATTAGTTCTTGATACCTAAACAAGTATCGTGAAAAAAAAAACGAAAAAAAAAATATCTACAAAAAGCTGGTTTATTTTTTTCACGTCAGGTTTGGTCCTATAGTAAAAGTTGTTTATTATCACTTGTATAAGTATCGTAAACAATTACCAGTCACCCTATAAATCATCGTGTATTTGGGGCTTGTCCATGTCCATGTAGTATATATTGAAGCGGCCCAGAATTTGACTAAGTACGAATTTGAAGCCTTCAGTAGCGTCCATCATTTCCCGTAACGAGCTAACAACAGGAAACGATAAAAGTGCCTATTGTTTATAGGATGGCATTACACGCACAATGGTCCATTTCAAGGACTAAGTGCGGAAACCTAAGCCCCCATGATAGATAGGATGGCATTTGGGTGAAAAGAGTTACAAAAGTTGTTAAAAATCTTGTAAGGTCCCAAAGCATTTTTAGTTTATTTCAATCAAATATGTAGGTTGAAAGTAAGTAAAGTTTTGAAGAAGCAATTCAAATTAACAACGCTTGTATTTTCTATAAAAAAAAAATAAAAAAAAAAACGAAAAACAGTCGGAAAAATCAGAAACTCAACATTGTCACAGGAAATGTGTTGTCATATTATACGTATCAATATTTTCACGAAAGAAGAAAAAATATATTCGCAGAACAGTTTAACAAACAAGACGTCAAAAACAGTACAATGGAAACACACGTGTTTTGAACTGTGCGCGCACATAATTCTTTTGTCTTAGCAATTACACTTAAAAATATTGATTTCATCTTTTCCATTATTTTCATACGTACAAAAGTTTTATTAGATGCTTTCAGCGATATTTATGTATTACAGATTTATGTTTCCACAACTGTGTGAAATGGCTCACCTTTTAAGTTAATGGAACCTTACGTTTGCGATTCAATAGAAAATAGCAGTAGGTTAGTCAATATAATCGTTACACATTTATGACCCGAATGGCGCAGCTATAGTGAGGCTGCCTTACGTTCTTAGGGTCGGGGTTTGAATCCCGGTAGGAGCAAATGTTTGTGTGATGAGCATGGACATTTGTTTCCGAGTCATGGATGTTTATATGTAATTATACATATACATATACCGCAAGTTATAGTCCCATGTAATAAGGGACGAGCCAATTGCCATCAAACGGGCACAAGTCCAGCCCTCGTAGCTGCTACTGAGTAATTCCTGATGGAAATACCAATACAACTCTGCCCGACCCGGTAATCGATCCCAGCCCGCTTAGCATGACCACCGGAGAAACGAGAGAGACTCGACAAATCTTTTGTTCATCTGTCATTGAGTCGACAAAATGACAGATGAACAAAAGATTTGTCGACTCTCTGTCGTGTCTACGGTGGTCATGCTACGCGGGCAGGACCTCATGATCCGGCGACCACAGGACCAACGAGGCAGCTAGATATTAGCACATATATACGCTTCCATATTAAACGTAAGGAGAAAGATTTCCCATCCTAAAAAAAAACGGAGAAAGGCATCATCAGCATCATCATCAGCCTATTAACGTTCCCACTGCTGGGACTCAGGCCTCCTCTCTATGAGGGAGAATGGGCTATATCCACCATGGCCGCAGACCCAGTGCGGATTTGTAGATGTCACATGTCTTCGAATTTTTTGGTTCTAAGACATGTCGGTTTCCTCAAAATGTTTTCCTTCGCCGTTTTGAAAGCAGTGGTGATGAAATAAATTGCGCCTGTCTGGGTTCGAACCCACGACCTACTGTTCTTAAGTCGGGGCCGTCACCACTAAGCCACCGCTGTTCCCTATCCATTCGTGAATAATTTATGTTTATAGATCCCCGCACAAATTCGAAAGAATTGACAGCATTCTGAATTAAATTAAAAGCGGCGTCTCAAAAGGAAAAATCCTGAAAATACTTCACCGATATCCTGTAATGTAGTCACGTAATCCTTCCCTCGTCATCTCTTATTGCGATCGAATTTTCAATCGGACTTTGATTGATTGAAACGACTACTGTGGGACCGAATTGACTTTTAAGTAGACTTAAAGCAAGAAAAAGCTTTAATAAATCGTCCAATATTCGATACAAAGACACAAGGGGATGAAATTCTATTTACAGGGATTTGACAGAAATACGATTACTGGATTTTCTCTGTTTACGTATTTTTATTTTGGATTAATTTTATGAAACGTCTTCGGTTTATTTAATTTAATCATCATAACATTTTCAGCTTAGCGTTTATTTACTTTGCTCAATGTATTTTTAATGAACACTCACAGAAATTTGAATTTCATGTCTTAATAATACAGGATTATATAAACATTATGTGGTGTGCCTCTTCGTGTTATCTTTTCTCGGACATTTTTATTTACTAATATTCTACGTGCATTGTGTTGAAACTTGTCGCTGCTTATATTTTTACCAGGGTGACTTTTCTGACCACCATCGGAAGTTATTCTGAAATAATCAATTACCATAATTATTTATGTTTAGTTTGAGTAGCGATTTCTAGGTAAAAATAGATGAAGTAGTAAATAATTACTAGTATTTTTATTTCAATAATAGAGCTAGTGTGTACAGGGTTTAAACAACCTCATCGGTGAAGGCAAACATCGTGAGGAAACCGGCATGTTCTAGAACCAAAAATTCGAAGACATGTGACATCTACCAAACCGCACTGGGCCGCGTGGTGGATTATAGCCCATACGCAAAATACGTGGTTTGACGGAGTTGCGGACCCCAGCCCGTTGTGCAATACAAACAACCTCATCACGAAGCCGCCAACCAAGCATTTTGTACATCAAACTAAGACTTACGCAAAAGTTATAGCTGAGAAACGACTTGTTTTTTGGGGTGTAATATCATGTTTTGTGGTCAAACTCAATGTAACGCACTGAAACCATTATGCTGAGGGATGGATTACATAGTATGGGGGTCGTAGAGGTGTTTAAATTTTACAATAAAAGCTTGTATTTAAAAAAAAAAACTTGTGAAGTTGGGACTTTGACCTCCAACATCTCCGTAACTAGAAGGTTCCCAGGTATGATGTAGAACAAAAAATGATCGCAATGACTGGGAGTACAAATGCCTTTCGGCTTAGTTAAGACGTGTTTTACACCCTTCATATTATAAATAATTAGCCTGTTTTTTTAATAAATAATTGCACGGCTCTTTAACAGTTTCACGAATAGTTTCTGCCAGCGGCGCGGCGTCGTCCACGCTGAAGTTTGGTAAATGTCCCATGGGATCCTATTACCGTGATAATTTAAATACCTTATTGGTTAAGGCGATTACACGAGCTAAACGCGAGTTTTATAATTACTAAAAGTATATGATTCACTGCTATAAACAAGACCAGAAATATATGATATTCTTCAGGATATATGCTAGCATGATACTGTTTTGAAAACATAATACAATTAATTTGGCTCGATAAAAAGAAATCACGAACTTACCTCTAAAAATATCTTTCAAACAATAAAAAACATACTAATATGCATGCGATAATTCTGATTTTTTGGCAAATAATTCTACAAGCAATATATTACCATGATACTGTTTTAGTTTTTTAATCCAATCAATAGTTTTTTTGTAAATCGATCGAAACCACTCATTTCCCGCTATTTGGCCCGCAGTGGCTGACTTAACAACCACTTTGTAGTGCAAGCTGATTAGAACTTTATTCTAACAGAATTTCAAACGAAGTTTGAACCACCACAAATAGAGTTGCCAATTTAGCTCGTCTAAGCGCCTTAATACAGGTTATAAACTATCTGTGTGTAACTATTCATCCAAATCCGTTCAGTAGTTTTTGCGTGAAAGAGTAACACACTCACACACTTATTAGTAGGATAATAGGATTTACTAAGCACATCAAGCCACCATTAAAAACGTGCATTATTATATTACAACAAAGTTTTAGTACTAGCCCGATGATGCATAATATTTTAATGAATAGATCTAATTAATCAATGAAAAGTAGAACCAAACATTTGTATGGGCCCGCCAAAATTCAACCAACATTAACTTCATTAGTCTGTTCATTAGTACCCAAAAATTAAATTCTAACACTACGTGTCTCCCTTGAACAGAGGGCAAAGATTAATATATAGAGCTGCAAGCCACAGGTCCGGATTGTAGGCCTTCGGATACAATATTTATATTCACTATTCCCTTTGGAGGCACATCGACATTCAGGTGAGGCCTAGAATTACCATGAACACGGGTCCAGTTCATTTAGAGAAGACAGGGGTGGGCAGCGATCCGGGGATTACTGGAAGAGACACCAAACCACCAAAGTAACAAGTAAAAAAAAAAAATAAACAACAAGAAATATTTTTTGCTAATAAATACGAATGATTATGATTGTACATTTTTTCACAAATCTCCATTTAGAAATGATATATTTTACGTGGGTGGATGGAGTTTGAAGTACTTAATATTTTTTTCCATCAGTTATTTATAGCAGTTATAATTTTGGTTTAACGGTTATTTTTAGGTCGTTCTGAAACCGAAAGCCATAAACTCGATCATCGAAATCGGTTATTAATTGTTTTTTTTTATTATTAGTAACCTATTTGAAAAAGACAAGTTTTTTGGAACAATCGTTCCGAGTTCAATGATCGAGTTTAGGATTTTCGGTTCCAGAACAAACTAAAATTAACGGTGTATAAAAAACATCAAAAACAAAAGTTCTCAATTCAAAATCCTAATCCTCTTCTAGCATTCGAAAACCTAAATCCTTGTCTGCGGCCGCCTCGCCTCGGGACTTGTCCCAATGCCGTAATTACGAGTACACACCCTACTAGCGCAAATAGAAACAAAACCGCACACATTCGCATATGTAAATAGGGGAGGATCTCGGCCGAAATTCAGTGTGCTCACCCTACCACCGACTTGGGAAAAATAATAGAGATGTTAAAGGTAAGCCTGTTCAATTTCGTGGAACTATTTTGTAGAAGGAATGGGACGTGTAAGCAGCCAGGCAGGTATCTAATATTAATAATTCGTTGAGTCTAAGTAGGCAGGGATGTTCTACGAATTAAGTAGGTAAGTAAATGTACTGCGTGGTACAGAAAATCCTCTTACGAGTAATAGAGAGACCTATTACTCGTAACATTTTCTTAGAAATGAAGCTTGTAACTAAATTATTTTCTTTGCCAAATTATGTGGGTGCCTACACATAAAAAAAAAAAAATAATAAAATACTTAACAATGGTGTCGATTCTGTTGTGCACCAACTAAACTTAATTTAGGCTGTTACTATCTTTTTCTCACCAATAAAACGAGAAAGAGACGGACGTAATTTAGAGCTGTCAAATTTAATTCGAACTAATATTTCCATAGAAATGAAGGGTGCACGTAAAAACATGTCGACTAAAGACACGGTGAAGCGCAAGGCATAAACTAGTTTGACATTTCTAACTTAGTGCATAGCTATAGCCGTCCTTTTCTCGCCCTGCCTTTTAGTAAAAGATAGCAATAGTCTAAATTAAGTTTAGTTTGTGCACAACAGAATTGACACCAATATGTCGAAAATTATTTTTATTAAAATAAAATA
Source organism: Xestia ashworthii (assembly GCA_950022955.1). Taxonomy (NCBI): domain Eukaryota; kingdom Metazoa; phylum Arthropoda; class Insecta; order Lepidoptera; family Noctuidae; genus Xestia; species Xestia ashworthii. The sequence goes on from OX465561.1 coordinate 13,781,521, forward strand.
AATCTCTCTTCTTCCGGTGTTTCTCCAATAACAAATAGTTGGCTATCGAGTCTGAATATTTCGCATCGTCCTTTGCTAGGTGAATCAGTCAGCGGCTCCTGTGATTGACAATGTTCTAGAGTAAAAAGTAAGGCAGGATAAAAATTCCCAAAACAATGTAGAAGTGAGAGAAAATTTGTCCTAACGTGAATCTGACGTAAAGCGAATCTGTCCTTATGCTAACAAATCCATGAGAAGCAAAGGAATCGATCCACAAATTCAAGTGTTATTGGTTTTTTTTCCATCAGGACTTTCTCGGTAGGTGCGTAGGCGACGTGATGTTAAAAAAAAATAATGTAATTAACTTACGAAATAAGTTTCCAAAGAGAAAGAGAGAATAGTCTAGGGAATCTAATAAGTTCAAATGTACCTACCACTTTATTACTAGCACAATCAACACTACACTGAAAACTCAAATTTTCATAAACCTCTTGGGATTACCATCTTTTTATTAACATTTCTTTAGGAGCTACATCGTTATTTTATGATTAGATAAGATAGTTTTTTCATTTACAAGTTGTAATAAGGCTTGTATAACTTTAAATTATTTTATGAATTCATTTCGTTAAGAGTTGATAAAATATAACAAGAATAATATTGTGCCTTTCAATTTATCTAATTGAATGACTTTGATGTTTATTCAAATTAAATAATGTGTCAATTTTTTACTAGCTTAGCCCGCTGGTTTCATCCGCCTGGAGTTCGATAATAGGCATGACGTCAGTATCAAAAAATTACAAATCTATTTAGTCCATCAGTTACATTTTTGAAAAAGAATGGACACGTATTTTTTGTTTTTGTAAATCAATAATAATAATAATAATAAATAAATATTTAAAAATGTATAAAATAAGATGTATACTGAATAAAGGAGATAATAATAATATTCCACAACTATCACACAACGCCATCTAGTCCCAAGCTAAGCAGAGCTTGTGTTATGGGTACTAGACAACTGATAAACATACTTATATATTTCTAAATACATACATATTATAGATAAATTACACCCAGACACAGAACAAATGATCGTGCTCATCACACAAACATTTGTCCTGGGTGGGAATCGAACCCACGACCTCCGGCATAGCAGTCAGGGTCACTAACCACTAGACCAACAGGCCAAAGACAAAGATAAAAACGTATCAGAACTCGAGAGTCGGGGCTCGTGACGTCAGAACTAGCTAAAAATTATACCTAGGCGTGACGTATTAAGAATTTTAATACGTCAATTTTGGTTTATGTAACAAAAGAAAAAATACTGGTCAAATATTTGTTGATAATCTAACTGAACGGACTACTTAATTATTATTTTCTTATCGTCTCCCTGTCCCATGGGATCATATTACTACCAGTATCAAAGGTATCCTATGAGTTAATCTAGGCTATGAACTGTGTGTTTTTCATCTAAATTCGTTCAGTCGTATTTGCGTGAAAGAGTAATAAACATCCATCTATCCATCTATTATCACAAACTTTCGCATTTATAATATCAGAAGGATTCGTAAGATCAATCTTGACAAAAAGTCCAAGTAAATTGAAACTAATTCACTAAAGCCGGAACTATGTGTAACCTGAACAAATACACAGCAGGTCCCTTGCATTTGTGCTCTTCTATGTTAATATATTGTCCTTATAAATATTTTGTGTGTACGGTCGAACAAGCTATTTGGTTTACATTTTAACAATGTAATTTGTGGATTAAACTCTTAACCAAATAGTTTGTTCGACCGTACATAAATAAATAATTAACACCTAATCAATCATAACGTGCAATTGACGTTCAACTGTAGAGTGGAAAACCAATTAAGAGATCAACCCTACGAGATAACTTTGAAATGACAAGCTCCTCATACCGTGAGAACACTTCAGTTCACTGAGTAGCTTATAATTTAACAAGTTAACATTCAATTAACCACCAATTTAACACAAATAATTATCATCCCCTATATCTACCCCAATAATATTGATAGCAAATCGCCCATGTACACCATCTAGCCCCATTTTAATATTTAACAAGGGATAAACAATTATTTATTCAATGCTTGGTATAGCAAATAGGCTTGTTTTGAACTAACCACAAACTAAATAAACAAAATATTGGATGAGCGGTCATAATTTTAGTACTTAACATTACGATGTTGTAATTGTAATGGGTCCGTGTAATCTCGTTTTGGAGAGATTTGGCAAACGATTTAGAGGTAGATTTGGTTTTGTGAGGTTGAGAGTAAAATGCTAGTGTGTTTTGTCTCATATTTTGGTTTCAGCACTGAAAAGGTTCCCACCCGTTAAAATAAAAACTTTCGAATTGGTACTTTTAAATGATTTTTTGATGATGATTTTCATATCACTTTCGCGTACTACCATGTTTCGAGGATGCACGGGAAAAGAGCTCTTGCATGGGAGGAATTGGGGGAGGTCTTTCCCCAGCAGTGATACATTACAGACTAAAAAAAAAAATAATAAAAATATTTAGATCAATCTCTTTCTCTATAAAACAAGTTTTTTTCTACAGAAACGTATCTAAATTTACAAAGAAAATATCCAAACCCTAACCACAAAAGTATTGATTATTGAATTCTACTTTAAAACTCATAAATTACATTATAATCGTCAATAAAAATCTCCCACTCGCCACCCCTGTTTATATCGTTCCATCAAAATCAATAAATAAATTCATAGATAGTCAACATTTGGCAACCCTACCGAAGTCACGTGCAAGTTAAATGATCTGAAACGGGAAGCAATAAACCTATTGTTTACAACACTCGGTTGTCGTTTATCAATATTTATAATATTCAATAATCTGATAATGTCGCTGAAGATTTATGTGTACTTACACAAATATAAATGTGTGGTTCACACGTACGTACAAGTTGATGATAGACGATATTTTTTTGTTGATTGCTTGGAGAATGAAGTTAGCTAAGGGTCGGTTTCTGTGACGTTTCCAGTGCTAAAACACAGGACTGCACTCTGGTGGGCCCAAATCTTTCAAGAGAGTCCAGAGCAGTATGGTGGATTATACAAGTCATAGAATTTTTGGTTCTAGGACATAACGGTTTCCTGACGATGTTTGCCTTCGCCGCTCTGTGAGCAGTGGTGATGAAATAAGTTACATAAAGTACTGTGCCTCCTTGGATTTTAACCTCCTTACAACTCATAAGTGGGAGACAAATTAATAATATGTAGATACCTGAATTAACCCCTAGGCTAGTATTACTCGTTCAATTCATTTCAATGAATCATTGAGTGAAAAGTTGAAACACTTTAAAATGCGTATTAAGTTAACAGAGACTTATCAACTTGAAAATTAGCATTTTAAGTTAGTATTTAAATCCAGAACATCACTCACCTAACTTATTGTGCGTAAAGACTATAAAAATTCTATCAAAAGCTTGAAAAAACTGCTACTTTTTAAGCTAAAACTCTTACCTAATCTAAAAACTTAATAGTACACTTTCAGCAATAATTTCTAGAAAGACCTGCATACTAAGTTTTTTTTTTTTGTTTGAACTTTTGAAGGTGAAAATTCTCGTGATGAAATTAGTTAGAACTATAGTTTTATAATTTGCAATGGCATAAAATTATTATTTAGCCTGAAATGCTCAACAAGATTTATTTTTAATACCAACATATGTTGGATTTTATTTGCCCTAAGTTCATACGGGGCGGCCATTTTGGTTAATTGATACTCAGGCTCCATAACCGCAATTTGATACTGCAGCCGAGGGGTTGATTGCCGCTATTCTTGAATTTTTAACCAATCAGAAGGATTCACTTTGTTTATCACTATAATATGTACTGGTCTTTATTCTTTTTGTAAATAGACACATCTGCTTGTAATGTACCTAGTACATACGTAACTATAAGACACAAGTACCTATAGGTATAGGTAGGTAGGTATTCGGTTTCATTAGGTTGAGTTGAGATTAAAACAGGATTGTACTGAATTAGCTTGAAGACGAATGATACGATGTAAATCTTAAGATACAATTAACTGTGATCAGAACTCAAGGCATAGTATATTTAATAGCTCGTCTATTTGTTAAGGTGAAATAGATAATAAATAAAATTAAATGACAACCAAATTGTGCCAAGATGAATCCACAAAGATGAAATTAAAACATGTACTTATTTTTTATAAGTTTAAAATATTAAAATCTTCAGCAAAAATATTAAACTTAATTAAAAGAAATCAAGTCAAAAGGAATCAAGTTGAAATATTTGTGTTACAGGCCAACAACCAACAATTCTTTAAAAAAAGAAAAACTTTCTAAAACACAAGCCATTTGTTGTCAAGCCTTTTCAAAGCTAACCCAACAAAATGTACGTAGTTTTATTAAAACAAGAGTAGTTTTAAAATAAAGGGGGAAACAGACATAGAGTGGGGGGAAGTAGACTTGTAGAACAATGAGCAATGTCGGACGACCAATCAGAGGCTGTCACGGTCGAGAGTGTAGGTACTTTGTTTTAATAGCACTAGGCTGGATTAGTTTTTAAGTACGCTCTAAACAATGCTTCCTGCATGTCTGTAGGGGAGCCCTCATGCCCCGCCATGTTGGATTCGAGGTAACTTATACCCCGTATGAGGTTTTTTTTATGTGGGGTTAGTTAGGTACTTTTGTTATTTATTTTCCCTTACTGAGTATATTTTCTGGTTTGCATAAAATAAATTTGATTGCGCAAGAAAAAAACTAAAAAGCGTGATCGTTATTTATAGAGAAAATATTGCAATCCCGAATAAAAAACAAACAAAAGCTAAGTACTGTAAAATGTTAGAGCAATTTAATTTAAAAATAATATGTCAGATATGAATATGTTTTCAGCAGATTTTCATGATCCCTGTGCCAGAGCTACATCACGTCATTTTGCATAAAATAAACAATAAGTTATAATAAACAGAATCTAGTTGGTAGCACAATAAAAAAGAAAACTTCAACATGCACAATAATATAATTTTGTTAAAACTGTCCACACCACAAACCGCTGCAAGAAATTGCCACAAAGCGAATAAAAGATTAATACATTACGTCCTTTTTACATTTTTTTTAATTCACGTAATCTAGGGATTATGTTAGCCTGTGCGAACAAAACTGGCGAGGTACAAGGCTTTACTTCCAACCGCATGAGGATTTTAAGGGATTTAGCCCTTTATAAAACGCTGTCTACCATCAAGCCGTAATTTTAAATTTTCTCGTTAATACGTGAGTTTTGGGCGAAATTAAAGCGGTATTATTATGAATTACGTCAAGGAAAAACCGATAAGTAGGTACTCGATTTTAATTGGAAACTGATTGGATTTGCTGTACTGTCGTAATGAAATCTGAAAAGTAGTTCACTGGGCAGGTAAGTAATCTGATTTCTGTTCGGTTCACATTTGCATTCAGCCTTTAAAAAGGACTTAAATTTAGTTACTAGGTATAGATGTTAGGTTTTAGCATAGCAATAGAAGTAATTGCCTTTCCCCTAGTATCTCTTTGCATGAACTAAAACAATAAACAATGTATCGTGATCCCCAACATTTTTTGCCCATTAGAATAAGAATACAAACGTCGGTTAAATATGCAAAACGGCTATGTTTCCATTTTTGAAATGAAGAACGTCAATAAGTAAAGGTGGGTTCAATGTCAAATTGACATGCTAAAACGCAAAAACCATACCACTTCAATTTGTTTTTTTGCGATCCTAAACATCGTGTCTTCGTATCGTATGTCCCCTCGCGATCCCCACTATGTATATCATCCAACCATCTGACTGGTTTCTATGATTAGCACCTCCTTATCCCTTTCGAGATAAACGAACTTGTCTTATCTACACCTACCGCAGTTGAATTTCGAAGCAGAATTATTCCCCAACATAGTTCTTTGTGAAACGATATCGTTGAACTAAACTAGACCTGGGAATAACAGAGATTTTATTTGTGCTCAAGTTATTTTGAGTGTCAAAAACTAGATTTAAAACTGGCTTGAATAATGAGATGCTTTAAGTCGCAACCGTACTAATAACACAGGAGCAATACAATCACTATCAAAATGATAAGACTATATAATATTAAATTACCAAGCTGAAAAACCAAACAATTAGCTATTTTGGCGCCACAAAAACGCATCCATCTCATTCTTAGAACTGACAAAAGACGAAAACTAATGACAGGCAGATGATACCTGTCCGTCCAGACGTGAAAATCAATAAATACTTCGCTCCAACCGGTGCGTCCCATCTGGCGTCAAACGTCAAACGTCAGACGTCATTAGTTGAAATTGCCAACATCAGTGCAACACCAGAGACCAACAACAGTTGTTTCGTTTCATTTAGTTGGCCCCTTTACAAATTCGCCACAAAATGTGGACCGCATAAATTATATGCGGCCTGACATATTTTATTTACGTTGCAAGTGTTGCAACGTTTGTTCTTTTAGTGTTATTAATAGCACCTGTTAAATAATATTTTGAAATTAAAATGATAAAATTAAACATAATTCATTGTTTTGCTACGATTTCTCGAAGCTGAAAATAGTAATCAATTAAAGAACAAAAAAAAACATGATGAATTTCACGTAAATCAGTAGAAAGTATGAATTAATTATAATTTGAATATAGTATCAATAAAATTGAATTTTAATTACATACCTATTTGGTCTGAAATTTAATTTTACAGACATAAAGTGGCAGTTAATTTCTTTGCCAATGAAACGTTAAACGAAAGTACTTAAAACTGCCAGCGCCATTTTGTATTATCTTCAATTAACTGATATAGTTAAAATCATAGTTGAATAAAACTGTTAATTAAACAATAGTTACATGTAAACATTCGCTAAAAGCTGTTGTAGTTCAAACTAGAAAACTGAAAATCAAACAATATAAAATTAACGATAACACAATTCTACAATAATTTTCTTGGAACAGCGGAAGCGCTGTACAAATGTTTCTGAACATAAAATTTATGAAATGCAATTACAGCAACCAACCATAAGTTTCCTTTAAAGTCCACAACAACAGCCAATCAAGGAAAAAAGATTACAGCATTCGAGAAAATATTCCAAGTTTAAGATGCAAAATAATGTAAATAATGTTTTTAGTTGTGCAACTGTTTTGTGTTGGCAGGACGAAGCTCCGCAGTTATTATTGGCCGTACCAGCGCTAATTTGGCCGAATTTGCTTAATGCCCCACAATTTGCACGCTGACCCCACCGCTTATTATAATAATTTAGCAACCAGTTGCAGCTTGAGATTCTATGGGTTAATTTTGGCAGAATCGATATTGTCTGAGGTAAATAATATGCTGTTTTGTTGTTTCTGTAAGAGCTTGATTGTTGGTAAATTCTTTGACATTCCAGGACACAGATTTTTCACACGTTTTGTAATTTCTTGGAGTCGAAGAGCTTCATCAATGGTCTCCCAAACGATTTCTGTTGAAGGTAAAGAACGTAGGTATGTAAAAAAAATACATTTGTATCGTTGCGTTAAAAACATTCGAAAAACCCATGTTGTTGGGTGGTGTGTAACGTGACAATAATATTACCAAATGTCACATCATTCATGACATAATTGAACATTTTATACACATGTCAGTTGCAAGTGCCACAATATGCTATTGTACGCGATTTAATTTCATGCGGGCAATTTTTTGAAAAGTGTTTGTGGTTTTAAATATTTTTTTTAAAAAACAATGCCTTGGCCAAATGCCAAAGTAAAAATATACTACACACGACACACCTGACAGAAGGTGTTGCAAAGATTCTATAGCAAATCATAATTTGGCACCTTTTGTTACTTTTATTTTTGTTTTGACAGTTTTTGACAGCGATAACACACTGGGGAGCGATAAGTGACAGAAAGACATTTTTTTTCTTGTAAAACTTCATATCCGAAGAACGTAGGTAATATAAGTGACTTTTCGGAAGAATCAATACATATAATTACAGAATATGGCGAAAGAATATAAGCTGGATATGGTGCAGAGAACCATGATAAATCACCTAAGCGTTAATTCTAAAAAAGCTTTTTTATTGTGTATGAAGGTATGACAGATTTATTTCTAATTTTAATCTCAAAACAAAAACTTTCTTCCACAACAGAGAAAATCATAACGAACGCAAAAATATTCCACCAAGTTTTCACAGCTCGACTTCAAACGTTTAGTATTTTTTTTTTTTTGTAGTTTAGCGAAATATTTCTTCAGTTTAAAAAGAGCTGAAGCTCAAAAGCAAACATCGCGATTAAGATCTTTGTGTACAAGAATAAATTTGTCGTCGGCCGACCGCCTGTTTGATCAACAGATTAAAAAGTCGACGAGAGCTTCGAGCAAATGGTGCATTTTAAAGTTGAAAGCTTCTATAATGTATAGTTGCTTGTTGCACGACGCGACGCCTCACATATTAAGGTGGAATATATATGTGGATAACGTTTTATAAGTCAAGTTTTTCGAATGTGTTTATTTTGGTAAATTCAAAGTTTTTGGGGGAAAATAATAAAGCCACAGGCTGATTGCAAGAAAATACTTTCTGACTTTGCAAAAACTTATTAGATGAAGTATCCATGTGCAGATTGGAAGTCTTTCGTGTCCATAAAGTAGGTATCATTACCACTTCCTATACATTTTATCCATATGGTATAAACCAGTTGTATTTACCAGCAACAGACGGTAATATCTCCACGTTATCGCGTGATTAAGCCAACAAAAGTGTCCAATAATTCAGGGCTGCCCGATTACCGTCTTCTTGAATGATTATCCTATCTTTAGAGGGTAAATAAACGAATTATTTGTCACCCCTTTTGTTGTTACTCCGAAGCGTTTATTAACAAAAGCTTAATCGTTTAAATGGAGAATTCTCCTTGTAGTTAATCTTTGTAAGAGGAATATTTTAGCGTTGAAAATAAATCTTTTCTTTTGTGATTCTAGTAACAGTTATTGAAGATTTATGAAAGTAAGTCTTCTACTTGAAGTTTGAGACGCTGTCAAGTCAACGCTTATTGGCCACTACTCATTTTGTAATTAAATTCAATAGAAATAATTAATGACTCTCTAATTCAGGCGAGATCTAAGACAAACAAATTTTTGTTCCTCGAAAAGCGTTGATAACATTTTCCAGTCCCAGTAAGTAGGCCATTTCATGACTTTGTGTAGTCAATTAAACAATTGTGAAATTAGCAAAATTCTTAGACAGTTGTAATAACTGTTTATTTTGCGTCCTAATTAGATTTTAATTATGCCACCATTATGTATATTCACTTTAGTAGCCATGACAAAATTCTAAGAAAATAATATCGAAGTTAATTTTTATACAATTATTTTACAGGAGCGTCGGACAGTTGAACGCTAAAGGCTAAAATCATTTGCATATTGCGGTCCTTTGCAGGCCTCGCACCAGACTAATAATCATTATATGCCAGGCGAAATTAGCCCCTAAGGTGCTCTAGCTGACTACCACTACCGCTTTATTATCCCTCAAACGTGCCCGCTCATGCTAATTCGGACCCTTGATGTGGTTTACAGTATCGGAACTTATTAGTGTAGAATTAAACACAATGAAATGATGAAGGCACGTACATATTAGATATGGTAATCCCTTCGGGATGGACGCTTGATTACCGATCTAATGCCATGCTTGACTTCAAGATGTCGGGTATTATGAGGGAATTTCGGCCGTACCTTCGAATGTGTCCGCAACTCAAGTATTGGTTCCCAAAAATTTGCTCTGCAATTATTAGGGTGCTTTTGCATCTTGTCTTAGCACTGGTACTAGTAAGAAAGTCACAACAAAAAACAAACAATAATTTTCGAACTTATTTCAAGATTGAAATTGTTCCATCAACAATTTATTCGAATTTCAAATCAGTTGTCATAGACAAACCATAAATTCTATTTTATGTTTATTGATATCTCATTCATATGCAAACTGTGATATTTAGGGAAACGGTGATATCGATACCAAGCACACCGAATGCGGAATCGATATACCACTGCAGTTATCGATAGGAAACTGTGCATTGTTCTCTACTACCTACACGATTACGATGGAACGTCAAGAGAAATCGGGCAAAGTTTTAGAGGTGAGCTCATGAAAGCCTAGACTTCAATAACACTTTGAAGATTTATTTATATTATTTTCGTAAATCATACGTCTATCGCCTTACAAAAGACTCAATTTATATAGATAATGAAATTTATTCTACATGTCACCGACTAAATTGAATACTAAATCTCTTTACAGCGTTTTTCTCTTGAAAAAGAAAGCGCTCAAAGAAAATAAGTCATCAGGGCACTCTTATCGTAATTGGTTATGTTGTGGAATGAATAACTTAACATTAACGCAGTTTTACATGAAAACACAGTTTTGGTCAACATAGGCGTGGCAATTGCTGTGATTTAAGTGACCATTTCACATTTACAGCCTTTGTCACGCTTACGTAAAATAAATTGAGACATTTCGCCACCGTTATGTGCTATATTTTAAATTAAACTTTATTATTTATTGTGACACTTTTACGATCATTACTGTTTTAATGTAATATTTGTTTGTGGTGTTTCTGCTATCATTAGCTGCTGTTGTTTTGTGTGATAAGAATTTATTAACATGTTTTTTATAAAAATTTACCTAATGCGAAAAAGCCATGTAAGTTGAAAACATACATATGGTTTTTCTATATGAAAGTTCGTCCTAGGGGTTTCATTTAATTTGGTTACACACATTATTAGTTCACTTGTTTTAGATAGGGCTTCGGTGTCAATCCAACTTAATGGCTACACCATTCGAAATCGTATTAATTTTGTAAGGGAAACCCGACAAAACTGGAGCCACCATTCAGAAAAGCAAATTAAAAATATTTTCCCCTCAAAAAAATAAAAAAAACCTGTTTCATTCGCTACACCCACTTTTTGGGACAATTGCGTAGAACTACGTTATCGGCGTTGATCCGTCGATTCAGATGTATGTTGAAACAAAACAGAATCCATCGGGGATAGCCGTGAACCGTGAAATTGCCAAAAAACTTCCGAAATCCATCACGAATCAAATGACACTTTGAAATTGTAAAGCTAACTGAAGAGCGAATTGGATCGACTGGGAAAACAATTAACGGGAACGGCCGATGCGAAAAATTGGAATAATCAACGGATGCCGTGTTGAATAACGTTTGTAAATTAAATAAATGTAATTTTTCAAAAGCGTCAATCTCTCATAGTCCTTACATTTGACGCTCGAGCCGACAAAGTGCTACTGACCGATTAACATGTTTGAAATAACGAAACCGCGGCCTGAAATCTGACAAGGCTTTGTTTGATGTCATATGACGATTGTGAAATTATTTATAGTATTCTAAATGTAGAATTTATGAAGTGAAGCCCGTCACAGACGTAGCTATGATATATAGTAATGTGAATCATAGCAATTACGACATATCTTCTATACAAATTTTCGAGAGACCGCACACGCAGCTATAATATATATATTTCCATGACGTCACCAAATTATTCGACAAATACTTATTTATATCTATATTTTAGCATCTACGCTTGCAAGGACGACCGCAGACCGAGTGAAGGCAAAATATATACCATAGTATAGCTCTCGTGTGTGGTAGCTTGCTATACTGAAATATATATTTCGATATTATTGAAATGTTATTTTAAATTTCGCGCCTTCTAATGTCATCTCTATGTTTTGTTAATCTGTGTCTTTGGCTAAACTAACTCTCTACTCTGTGACACTACGAGATGTGTACATGCTTTTATTGTAATACTTTATAAAATACAAATTTATTCATACGTAAACCTGACTTCCACTCATTTAAAATCATCAGGTTATGGGCCCAGTTAGCCTGTTAAAGTGAAAAAGTATAAGTCGAACATTAACTTAGTGAAAAAAAAACCTAACCTAAAAATTAACGCACGAGGAACCGGCAAAAGTTTCACAAGTGTTGAAAATGTCTGCAAACAACCCGCTGACCTTGATAGAAAAACTAACTGGCCGCGATAATTACTCCACATGGAGATTTGCCGTTAAAACTTACCTTCAACACGAGGAATTATGGGACTGCATAGAAAACCCAACGGGCGGCGACGCGGCATACCAAAAACGAGATCTTAAAGCGAAAACTAAGATTATCCTGTTAGTGGACTCCGTGAATTATGTTCACATACAAGAAGCAAAGTCAGCAAAGGAAGTTTGGGACAACCTGGCAAGTGCATTCGACGACTCGGGGCTTACACGCCGAGTAGGTTTACTTCGTGAATTATGTACCACAACGCTCGCCGAGTGTCAAAACGTAGAAGAATACGTCAGTAAAGTAGTCACTACAGCACATAAGCTGCGTAATATCGGATTCAAAGTGGATGATGAGTGGCTGGGAACCCTGCTTCTCTCTGGTCTACCCGAGATATACAAACCAATGATTATAGCAATCGAAAGTTCTGGTATGAAAATAAGCGCCGATTCAGTCAAAGCTAAAATTTTACAGGATGTAAAAATGAGTAATAGTGATACAAATGCTTTTGCAGCTAATTCGAAGAAAAAGGTATCTAAAAAGCCTTTCCAAAAGGGTCCACGTTGTTTCAAATGCAACAAACACGGCCATATAAGCACAGAGTGCAAGTCTAAGCAAAAACAGAATCATGAAAGTCCTAGCTATGCCGCTGCATTCATAGCTTCTGTCAGTAACAGTGATGCCTGGTATATAGACTCCGGTGCCTCAATGCATATGACCAGACACAAACAATTATTGCATAATGAAACAGTGCCTCAAGTTAAGACAATTCAAGTTGCTAACAACAAATCCTTACCAGTAGAAAGCTCTGGTCAGCTTAGTTTGGAAATCTGCGATGACAGAGGTCGGAATAACAAAGTTTTATTCCAAAATGTTTTATATGTACCCGAATTAGCAACAAATTTACTCTCAGTCAGTCAGATTGTAAATCATGGTGGTGATGTGAAATTTAACAATGAAGGCTGTGTGTTATTAAACAGTCGCAAAAGAATAGTTGCAACAGCTATCTTAATCAACAATATGTACCGGCTAAATCTGTTCAATGTACAAGCATACATATCTGATGTTGATCAGCAAGACATTTATCTCTGGCACCAGCGGATGGGGCATCTCAATTTCAGTGATTTAAAGAAAATTGAAGAAAATACAGGTGGTGTGCAACTATCTAAGAAAGGTGAATATCTGACCTGTGTGACTTGTTTGGAAGGAAAACAAACACGCCTGCCATTTAAGTCAAGTTGTTCAAGAGCTGCAAAATTACTTGAAACTGTGCATTCAGATCTATGTGGACCAATGGAGACCACGTCTATTGGGGGTGCAAAGTACTTCATCACATTTATAGATGACTTTTCAAAGAAGGTGTTTGTTTATTTCCTAAAGAAGAAATCAGAAGCTCTTGAAAAATTCAAAGAATTTAAATGCCTAGTTGAAAATCAATTGGAGTGCAGTATAAAATGTTTGCGTACAGACAATGGACTTGAATATGTAAACAATGCATTTTCAGAGTTCTTAGCAACAGCTGGTATCATTCATCAAACTACAGCGCCTTATACACCCGAGCAAAATGGTGTATCAGAAAGAATGAATCGTACACTTGTTGAAAAAGCAAAATGTCTGCTGATTAATGCAAAACTTCCTAAACTGTATTGGGCAGAAGCAATACACACAGCTGCTTATCTCATAAATAGAACTCCAACACGTTCACTAGCTTTTAAAACTCCAGAAGAAAAATGGTCTAACAAGAAACCAAATATAAGCCATTTAAAAATATTTGGCTGTGAAGCAATGATACATCTCCCAAAAGAAAAACGTAAGAAGTGGGACAGTAAATCACAGAAAGCTATATTCATCGGATATTGTGATAATACAAAAGGGTATAGGTTTATAATATCGGCCTCTAAAACTGTGATTAAAAGCAGAGATGCTGTTTTCTTAGAGACCACAGTAAAAAGAAACTATCTTCCTGTAAATCTGACAGAGAAAGAAACAATGGAACAAAATGATGATCATACATCTCTGGGTTCCAATGACAAATCAGATACTTCAAACACAAGCAGTGAATATGTTTCAGATCAAGAAGACAACTTAGATCCTGAGTATAAACCAAATAGAAATATTCAAATATCGTCAACCCTATCAAAAATAACATTGAGACCAAGAAACGTAGAAGTATCAAAATTAAATGAAAATAAAGATAAAGCTTACCTGTGCTACAGTGAAGACAAGATAAATTCCATTCCTCAGAGTTACAAAGAAGCTTCAACCTCAGTTGAATCTGAAAAATGGAAAACTTCAATAAAAGAAGAATTAGAATCTCATTATAAAAATGGAACTTGGACATTGGTAGAAAAACCTCAAAACACCAAGACTATTGGATGCAAGTGGGTGTTCCGCATCAAAGATGAACCAACAGGTCCTCGGTATAAATCAAGACTCTGTGCAAAAGGATATTCCCAAATAGAAGGAATAGATTTTGATGAAACTTTTGCGCCGACAGTGAGGTATGACTCTATACGATTATTATTATCACTTGCAGCTCAGAAAAATTTAGACATAATCCAATTTGATATTACTACTGCTTTCCTGTATGGTGACCTAGAAGAAACAATATACATGACTCCACCTGAGGGATTAGACTGCAACCCAAACATGGTATGTAAACTTAACAAATCCTTATATGGACTAAAACAGGCACCAAGATGTTGGAATACTAAATTTAACTCAGTTTTAAAGAAATTTGGGTTTGAAAGATGTAAAGCAGATCAGTGCATTTATATTGGAATAACTAAAGGCACAACATGTTACTTGTGTCTATATGTTGACGATGGTCTATTATTTTGTAAAGAGAAGTCAGTTTTAACTGAAGTAATCAATGATCTTCAGACTAATTTTAATGTCAAAACATGCCCTCTTTCCTGTTTTGTAGGAATGCAAATTGAAAAGTTAAATAATAATATCTTCATACACCAGACCAAATACATTGAACAACTATTGAAGAAGTTCAACATGACTGAAGCAAACTCTAACAGTGTACCAGCTGATCCACATGTCAAACTCATGAAGACTGATGGGCTACCTGAAAGAAAATATCCCTACAGAGAAGCCGTAGGATCTCTCATACATGCAGCAACAGTAAGCAGGCCAGACATTTTGTTTGCAGTTAGTCAGGTGAGTAGATTCCTAAACTCTCATGATGAATCTCACTGGAATGCTGTCAAAAGAATACTCAAGTATCTCAAAGATACTAAAGATTATGGATTGTGCTACATGTCAAAGCCAGACAGAAATGATGTGGTAGGGTACAGCGATGCTGACTTTGCCAACGACGTTGAAACAAGGCGTTCAACAACTGGTTATGTTTTCCTTAAAAATGGAGCTGCTGTTACTTGGTCATCCCAAAGGCAACAAACAGTGGCATTGTCTACAACAGAAGCCGAATTCATGGCTGCTTGTGCTGCCACTAAAGAGGCCATGTGGTTAAGGCAATTCTTACAGGAAATAAGTGAATATAAACAAGAGTCTGTAATCATAAACATTGACAATCAAAGTGCAATTAGTATTATCAAAAATAGTGAGTTTCATAAGCGTTGCAAGCATATAGATATTAGATACAACTTTATTAAAGAAAAATATTATGAAAATGTTATCAGTCTTAACTATGTAAACACAAACTATCAATATGCTGATATATTTACAAAAGCTTTGTCTAAGGACAAATTCATATTTATGAGAAGTAACATAGGGATGTGTAAACTTAATAATTGTAAGTAGTTCAACTTTCTTTTGTATAACAACAAAACTTGTAACTAGATATAATTCTATGTAGTAGTTTGTAAGTTAGTATGTTTGTGATGAGGCCTTGTATTTTATGCTATGTTAATATGTAAAGAAGGCTTTAATTTGAAGAGAGTATTGAAATGTTATTTTAAATTTCGCGCCTTCTAATGTCATCTCTATGTTTTGTTAATCTGTGTCTTTGGCTAAACTAACTCTCTACTCTGTGACACTACGAGATGTGTACATGCTTTTATTGTAATACTTTATAAAATACAAATTTATTCATACGTAAACCTGACTTCCACTCATTTAAAATCATCAGATATATTGATATATATTATAGCTACGTCTGCGACGGGCTTTAAGAATTACTGTTATATTTATACATCGGGCACGAGCGAGAATGTACGCCAGGTATCAATTAAAATGTCTATACATTATTCTTTGTATAAAAATATCAAAAGCCTCCATAATATTTTACAGTTTTATAAAGGTACTTTTATAACTCAAACTTTAATAAACTTTTATAAATCTTTACTTAACGTTCAATGCCTCATAAAACTGAGTTTTACGGTCACATAAACCGCTAATTGATATCCGTCCTCGATAAACTAAAACAATGACACGCCTTATTTAAACTGCTAATTATCTATCAACTAATTCAACCAAGTATTCCTATTAACATTTTAGAGGACAAAGTTACCGATAGCTACTCGTTGAAAGCCAGGAAATTGAGCATAACGTACCCATTAATATTTCAACAATTTCCTGGCGATCAACAGTGTTAAATATGTTGTTGTAATTTCGACTTCATTCTTCAAGGGATACGGTGTAATTTAGAGGGAGTGGTAGGCCTATACAGAAAATCCGATGTAAGGATGTATAAGTTAGTAGGTGTGTATGTGTATACGTGAATACCAAAACGCATCGCCTCGCGCACCCCAAAGTTAAACTGTGGAAATTTTAATACATCCGGTCTGAGGGGGCTCACTTCGTGCGTAGCTTACATGGCGACTTTTCTGGTTCAGCTTTTGCGATTTTTTGCCGTTTTATTATATATATATCTAGACCAACGAGGCAGTCTACTAAGGTCCATGTTCACCGAAAAAGTAACGGTCTGATTATCTAAAAACAGCTGTCACTGTGCCATGTTCCCATACAAAAATGTGTTCTAAACAGCTGTTTTAGATAATCAGACCGTCATCTTTCTGGTGAACATGGACCTTAGAATATTATCATCTGCCTAGCCTTTTCCCAACTATGTTGGGGTCGGCTTCCAGTCTAACCGGATGCAGCGGAATACTAGTATTTTACATAGAGCGACTGCCTATGACCTCCACACCCCATTTAGTACTGTGTAATTAACACGATATCCCTCGGTAAGACTGGTTGACAGACTTTTTGGGCCACTGACTACCTGTAATGACTGTCAAAGATCTACAGATCTGTCAGTCTACTTAGAAAGATACTTACATTTTCACCTTGTTTTTCAATTTGATATATCCATGTCAATATCGTAATACAACACAATATTTACTCATATTTATAGGATACGATATACACTATACTTACACTGAATTAAATATGTGTTTGAGATATAAAATAATGTGTATATTTTGTATCTCAAACACATATTTAATTCAGTGTTTTCTCGACAACCGTACCGTACAACCGGATGGCTTCGGCGGTACATGCCCAACGGTTCGGCATACCCCCTTGGGGGAAGTACGAGCCCAGTTTATAGTTCGACGGGCTCCCTAGGTTATCGGCCCGTAGTCTGACATGCTACTAACTTCACAATATAACTGTTCCATGTGTTGTTGGTAGATAACTTCGCTTTTATTGCTTTTGTTGTATTTAGAACATGTTTCAAGGCATAAAGACATACAAACAAATGCAACAGTAGGTATAGAAAGAAGATGTATCTTCGGTTTATACGTCGTAATTTAGGTGTGTAATATAAGATGAACAAACCATGTACCTACCTACTACATTAAAATGTGTTTTTATATTTATTCTGGACGCCTTTTCAATAAATCCATTTCTGTTATATATTAATGGCTTCAAGTCATATTAAACCATAATATGAAATTTCCAACATTCTCCACTAAATGTAACATACATAAGTGCTTAAAGAACTTATAACTTAAGTAATCAGCTGTTTTATATACACTGTAACATAACCTCACTTTTAATAAACCTCAAATAACTCGGCTCTCAGATTGTCAAAACTTACAGAATTTTCAGCGAGGGACTGTTAAGTTTGCATCTATTAATTCATACCATTTTCATCTCGTTACGTCCAGGCCCAAGAATGTATTGAATCGTTTCCGTCTCCTTTTACGAACAGTTCTGGGTACCCAAAGCACTACCGACGACATAAAGACAAGGTCCTGTATTTTTGCCCTGAGAGGTAGAAAAGCTTAAAGTTGAATCAATTCAAACAAAAATCGCAACTTCACTTAAAAAATGTTTTATTTTAATATTTTATTTAAATTTCAAACGACATATGAACTAAATCTAAAATTAAAATCTATCTCACTACCCTGTTTCCGAGGCTCGCTCACAAATGTTAGAATTCTCGTAGTACCTTGTATTTTTTTATAAAAGGGAAGCTGCTTTGATTCCCCACATGAAACAGAATACATATTCTAGTAATATTGAATCGTAGATCAGTTATATTTTTTAATAAAAACTCCCTTGAGGCATACTCCCATTTATATGCAGTTTTTTTTAAAGAATTATACATTTTGACTTCTATATTTAAACCAGTAAAGTACGTTATTGAATGTCTCTAGCTTTTCGCTAATTAATTTAGAGAAACAACAGACGACAGCTTTTATCCTCAACTTATTAGCATTCTAGATTACGCTTCCCAATAGATTCTTTTAAAAGCCTCTTAAAGCCAGCAATAAAACGTAGCAATCGAATCATAAAACCTTACTACCTCTTTGTACTAAAAAGGGATCAATTAAAACGAATCTACGCAAAACAATCGATACTCGCAGTGCCACGCGCCTTCACCCACCGCAAAGGTGATTTCCACAGAAACCGTCATATCTCTGGCATAATAGTACATTGTGATACAAGGGGCTAAAATGACCCATTATAGACGAGGTAGTTTTTACTACCGAGCTTTAGCGAGGTAGTAAATAGGAACCGAGTTATAATGTGATTTTAGCGCCGTGTGTTACACCGTACTTTTCACTCCGATTGCGAGAAAATAAAATAACCATATTTAATATGATAGTTTATTTTATTAAAAATGAAATGTACAATTTGTACTGTTGTTCTAATGAGATGTTTTTTCCCGGCAACATAATCTCAGTTCTCTGTGAAGACGAATATAATATTGTGTCGTCTGTGAGGTAAACGTAGGAGATAAAAAGGAATCCTACTTTTAATTAAAATGAATAATACAGAAAATATCATAAAATTTCGCGTCAATGCCTTTTTTTATTTCTTCTGTAGCTGGAATGCAACGCACACATCCTGCCAAAGAGTTCGGCGTTCGGCGCGTTTGGTTCCATTTTTAAAATAAAATGTTTTTTTTATGGTACAATTATAAGTCAATTCTTTATGAATTATGAGTAAAGACTTTGCGTTTTCGAACACCGACGACGAAATTTAAAAAAAAAGCTTATTTTCCTTAGGGCTGGCCGATCTGGTACGCTATTATGACGGTCTTTTCGAGCAAGAGGAGTGAAAAAAGTATTCAATTTCGCTCAGGAATAGTCTAACTGTCTACTAGTGAGAGATTTTTTGAAATCAGATTAGTATTTTCCAAGATTACCCTCAACACACACCCAAACAACTTTTCAACCTCTTTTCAAATCAGTTTAGATTTAGACTAAGCCTTCGAATGTCAACCGCTAACACAGCCTTATCTTCTAATTGAATATTTATCAATCTGGGGCGCACTTAAAGGATAATCAAAGCAGCAGTAGTCAACAAACGAAGAAAGTTCTCGGGAGCCGGGCAACTACACCAAAGTCAACTAGTACTTGACCCAAGTTTAATTATAAACTGAATGAACAAGTTGTGAGAACAATCACGAACTTAGATCATGCTGCCGGTATCGTAATAAGTGCTTTTTCCGATACATTGAGGTTTTTTAATGATACTTTGTTAGGGGAACGAGTTTTTACTTGAAGACCTCCTCCGTGCCTCGGAAAGCACATGAATCCTTTCATTCCGGCTGTCAAAGAGAGGTTTTCTTATTGAGAATAAAAAAAAATAGTTTGCATGAACTCGGTAGATGGCGTTGATCTGACTACGTTACAAGGTGCCAAAGCCAAAATGCTTGAGAAAACACACGTCACATACGCTCGTTGACTGACACTTTTGTTCCCTTCGGCCGCATTCGAAACCAAGGTTCGAAACTGGTTTCTAAATAAGAATATTGTTTCTTCTTTCGAAACTAGTTTCGATATAAGAATTATATTTCGTATCTCGAAACTTGTTTCGACAAAAGAATTATATTTCTTCATTCGAAACCGACAAATGAAAATCAAA
This sequence comes from Xestia ashworthii, assembly GCA_950022955.1. Lineage (NCBI taxonomy): Eukaryota > Metazoa > Arthropoda > Insecta > Lepidoptera > Noctuidae > Xestia > Xestia ashworthii. Next base: position 13,801,839 of record OX465561.1, read on the forward strand.
ACCTCTTTAGAATTAATAATCTATAAATTATAATAATATTATATATAAAAAAAAAAAAATGAAAATGAAAATCAAAACCTCTTTAGAATTAATAATCTATAAAAAATATTGCTGGCCGCTTACACATAAGCAAATGATTTTAAAATTAACTAGAATGACATAATATTGTCATGTAGGTACTATAGGTAAGTGCAACGAGGAAATTTAAAAATGAATAGCATTTTTTGACTAGATTCGGTGTTAACAATATTTGCCATGAATACAACACAAGTTGAGTTTATAAGCACAAAAAGAGGAGGTGTGGCAGCTCTATATCAGGGACGTAAGTACCATAGAAAAAAAATCTACAAATCCGGCAACACATTTTTTTATTGCGAGAATGAAAATTTTGGATGTAATGGCAACTTTACTATTAATTCTAAGAATGAAGTTATAAAACAAAACCAACACGAGATACATTGCAAAGGGGACATTATAAATACAGAATTTCTTAAAAAAATGGATACTTTAAAACAAAAAGTAAGTACTAATTTTGTCTCAATAAAAAAACAATAATTATGACGATATGAAATCTGAAATGGAAAATGAAGGAGTTGGTTTGATCAATAAATTGCCAAATTTTAACAATATTAAAAGCGGACTATACAACGAACGGAACAAAGTATTGGGTGTTACAAAACAAAGATTTACATTACCCAGCGAAGTAATTGTACCAAAAAAATTTGAAAATATGCTCTTAGCTGATTTCATTGATGAAGGCAATCGAATTTTATTATTTTGCACAAAAAGTTCTAGACAAAAAATCACAAATTACAAACACATTTACTGCGACGGTACCTTTAAGTCTTGCCCACGATGTTTCAAACAGTTATATTCGATACACGGTTATGATAAAGACACTCATTCAGTAACCCCTTTAATTTTTGCCTTTCTTGAAAACAAAAATAGAAAAACCTACGAAATATTGTACAGGTTAATTAAATCGCAGATTCCATCATTTAAACCTCAGAAGGTTACTTTGGATTTTGAAAAAGCAGCAATGCAAGGTATTAGAGATGTCTTTCCGTTGATCAAAATAAAGTTATGCTACTTCCATTACAACAGGGCATTATTCCGAAAGGCAAAAAACCTGGGTTTAAAATCAAGCGTCAAAAAGAGACACGTAGCCCGCTGTGCTGGTTTAGCACGCTTACCACAAGAGTATATTAATAAAGGTTATAAATAAGTAATGAATAAAAGCCCAGTCGCCATAGAAGTACAAAAATTTAACAAATATTTTAAAAAGCAATGGTTTGAACACAACGATTTTGCCAAACTTTGCTGCTGCAGTACAGAAGAAATAAGAACAACAAACCACTTGGAGGGATGGCATTCCAAAATAAACAGATTTATTGGGCGTACGAATCCAACATTAGCTCAAGTCCTGGATGTTTTAAAAAATGAAACAAGTGTAAGCAAGAAAACTACAAAAAAGAACAAACACTACATGGAAATAGATGAAGAAATTAAATTAGCAATCCAGCAACTACAAAAGAAAGAAATCTCCGTTGGCCATTGCGTTGAAATTATCGCCCCCTTTTCACTGCATTATTAAGTCTTACTTGTTAAATTATTTCAATTAAATATAAGTGTATGGAAACGCACCGGATTTTATTTCCAAATAGTTTCATAAAATTATTTTATTTGACACTCACACTGTTTATATATTTGTAACTTCCTAAAAAGTAACGCTAATAGCTCAGTTAAAAAAAACATATGCATGGATTGCCTAGTGGAATCCATTATATATTATAATAATTTATATAATATTATATAAATTATATAATATTATATAATTATATTATATAATATTATATTATATATTATATATATAATATTATTATAATTTATAGATTATTAATTCTAAAGAGGTTTTGATTTTCATTTGTCGGTTTCGAATGAAGAAATATAATTCTTTTGTCGAAACAAGTTTCGAGATACGAAATATAATTCTTATATCGAAACTAGTTTCGAAAGAAGAAACAATATTCTTATTTAGAAAACAGTTTCGAACCTTGGTTTCGAATGCGGCCGAAGGGCTTTTGTTTGCATAAGATTCCGAATATAACCATTAAGTCCAAGTAAAATTATGTGAAGTTCTGTTTCTTGCAGTAACTTGCCGAGATCAGCGCCATCTATCCAGTCCCTAGGGAAGAGTTGAAAAAGAAAATCCCTCATTGATCTTTGACAGTCGTAACAGTAGTCAGTGACCCAAAATTATGACAACCAGTCTTAACAAGGGGTATCGTATTACCCAGTGCTAACTGGGATATGGAGGTCAGATAGGCAGTCGCTTCATGTAAAATACTGGTATTTAGCTTCATTATGTACTGGACGTTAACAAAATTGGAAAAGGCTAGACCGCTGATAACCAATTTTATTATTTTCATGCTCCTGCAAGATATCTACAGGTCAATTTAAAAAGTGTATCTTTAGTATTGTTCAATTTTGTACATCAATTTCAATTATAAAACAGAATTAACTATTGAAGCAAATTCAAGCACACAATTGTCAATCTGTATTGTGATTTCATTTACTGCTAGATACAATTAGGGAATAACAAAAATTCTACCAATTATCTACTTCATCATAATTTAATATTAATTGAAAGTCGTCAATACGTGAAATTCTGCTACCTACTACATTAAACGTCGCAATAAACAAGCATGATAATTAATTAATATAATTTGATTGATATAATTCCTTAATTGTATTGAAATTATTATAATTTCGTTCGTCCATTACCATATAGTTTGCAAATTATAATGGTAACCCACATTATTGTTCGTAATGTTGCCATTATTGAAAATTTAACAAACAAAGGATTTTAACAATAGTATCGGTAAATACACAGTCAGTTTCTGCCCTCATTTGAAACGCAGATTAATTAATACATTTAAGCGTTTGACTAGCTGACCCGCGCAACTTCGTCTGCGTCACATAAGAGAAAGAGAGGGTTACAGAGAGTGGGTCGTAAGCACCTATAATACAATTGTCAAAGAGCACATCACACACATCCTTCCGCATAATGAAAATGCGCGCCCGGTACATGATCATTATTTTGCTGCGGAGTTATTTAAAACGGTGTATCTCTTGATATGCATTGCAATCAATTTACGTACCCAAGGGCAATTTTGTTAAAAATCAAAAACTTGTGATTAACAACGTATTTATTTGGATAAGGATAAATTACCATGTTTACAAAAACAGCTTTATGTTTACAAAAACAGCCCGGGCACGTGTCGGCGACTTGCAACGCTGCGCCGCACTGCCCAGCATGTGCGGCGGCTCGCAAGCCGGCCGATCACCGCGCCGGGAGCAAGGCCTGCGCCGCGCCTGCCAAGCCCAGAGCCAGAGGCAGGGGAAGGCCCTCCGCCACCTCCGCCAACGCCACCGCCGCCACCGCCGCTGCCGTGGCCGCCACAGCCGCTCCCGCTGTCGCCACCGCCGCCGCCCAGAGCGCGGCAAGTTCGCCTGCGGAGGGGCCCTCACAGGGGGTCCGGGGGGAGGAGGCGATAATGGAATGCCAATAACGGCACCATTACGCCTTCTCCAGGCGAATATCAACCACTGCGCCTGTGCTCAGAATCTGTTGCTCCAGAGCATGGCGCAGTGGTCGATTCACATCGCTGTGGTCGCTGAGCCGTACTTTGTCATGCCCAGGGAAGACTGGGTGGCGGACCTTGACGGCTCAGTGACCATAGTTTCATCGGCCGCCGCCGGTACCCCGACCCTTGAAAATGTTAGGAGGGGTCGGGGGTGCGTAGCAGCACGGTTCGGGGAGATCGACGTGGTGGGAGTATACTTCTCCCCGAACCGAACTCTCGCCGAGTTCCACAACTCTCTCGCAGAGTTGAGTGTCGTCGTCGGAAACCATTCCCTCCCCGTGCTTGTCCTCGGGGACTTCAATGCCAAGAACTTGGCTTGGGGTTCTCGTTGTACAGATGTGCGGGGAAGGATGGTGGAGGACTGGGCCCTGGAGAAGGGCCTGGACGTCCTTAATCGGGGTTCTGTTCCCACGTGTGTGCGGATGCGGGGCGAGTCGGTGGTGGACATTTCGTTCGCTAGCCCCGCTCTGTCGCCGCGTGTCGTCGACTGGCGTGTGATGGAGGGGGTGGAGACATATTCCGACCACCGGTACATTCGGTTTGACGTCTCCACCCAGTCCTCAAGCGCGCCAGTCCAACAGGCCCCGAGTGGTCCGCGTTGGGCGCTGAAGCAGCTGGACCGGGAGCTCCTCCTGGAAGCCTCGATCGTGCAGGCCTGGGTGACATCACCGGACAGGCCTGCCGACGTTAACAGTGAGGCAGAGTGGTTCCAGGAGGCCATGTCCGATATTTGTGACGTGGCAATGCCCCGAGTCCGGCCAGGAAGCGCCCGACGTCAGGTGTACTGGTGGTCGCGCGAAATAACATCTCTGCGCGAGGCGTGCGTTGATGCGCGGCGCCTGTACGCCAGGCATCGCAGGCTCCGCATCCGCCCGCCGGATGCGGCAGCCATTGAGGCGGAGCTGTACGAGGGATACAGAGCGGCGAAGACCGCCCTCCGGGAGGCTGTCCTGCGGGCCAGAGAACTGGCCCGCTTGGAGATGTTGGAGACTCTCGACAGAGATCCGTGGGGGCGCCCTTACAAGATGGTGCGGAATAAACTCCGCACCTGGGCCCCCCCGCTGACACAGAGTCTCCGGCCAGAGCTCGTGGAGGACGTGGTGAGCGCTCTGTTCCCCTCGCGGGGGGAACATCCGCCCCCGCCTATGGCTCCGCCACCTGCGGTGCCGGAAGAGGACCCCTATGACGACGACGACACTCCGGAAGTGACTGGGGTAGACCTGAGAGTGGCGGTAACGAGGCTCAAGGCCAAAAATACCGCCCCGGGACCCGATGGCTTGCCTGGCAAAGCCTGGGTCCTGGCCTCGGATGCGGAGGCTCTCGGGCCCCGACTGAAAGGGCTCTTAAGCGCATGCTTGGAGAGAGGCCAGTTCCCGCTTCGTTGGAAGACGGGGAAACTGGTCCTCATCCAGAAGCCGGGGCGCCCTGCGGACTCTCCGTCCGCATTTCGGCCCATTGTGCTGCTCGACGAGGTGGGCAAGCTCTTTGAGAGAGTGATTGCAAACCGCCTCGCCGAGCACCTTGATGGGATGGGGCCGAATCTTGCGGAGAATCAGTTTGGTTTCCGCAAGGGGCGCTCCACAGTGGACGCCATCATGCGCGTGAGAGCCCTCACGACGGGGGATGCGATATCCCGGGGCGGAGTCGTCTTGGCGGTGTCTCTCGACATCGCCAACGCCTTCAACTCCCTGCCCTGGAGTTGCATCAGGGAGGCACTCCGGTATCACCGGGTGCCGACCTACCTCCGTCGTGTGGTCGGGGATTACCTGACGGACAGGGCCGTCATCTACCCCAGTCGCTGCGGAGATTGGAACCGGCGAGAGATGTCGTGCGGTGTCCCACAGGGATCGGTTCTGGGACCGCCCCTGTGGAACATCGGTTACGACTGGGTGCTGCGCGCCGACCTCCCTAGTGGTGTCAGCGTCGTTTGCTACGCAGACGACACCCTGGTGCTGGCACAGGGGAGGTCGCACGAGGCGGCGGCCGACAATATGACACGCGGGGTTGCGATAGTCGTAGAGAGGATCCGGCAACTGGGTCTCGAGGTGGCACTGCACAAGTCCGAGGCCATGTGCTTTCATGGGCCTCGGAATGCGCCACCGTCGAGATCCACACTGACGGTGGGAGGGGTATCCATCGGCGTCGAGTCGACGTTGAAGTACCTAGGACTCGTCCTCGACAGCCGGTGGAACTTCGTGGAGCACTTCCGACGTTTGGCCCCCAGGCTGGAACGGACCGGGGCTGCCTTCAGGCGGCTCCTGCCCAACCTTGGGGGGCCAAACGCCTCCTGCCGCAGGCTCTATGCGGGGGTCGTGCGGTCCATGGCCCTTTACGGGGCCCCAGTGTGGGCGCGTTCCTTGAGGCGGCGAGCCGCCCATTACCTGAACGCGCCCCAGAAAGTGGTGGCCGTAAAAATGGTCCGTGGGTACCGCACGATCTCCCGCGAGGCGGCGGGCCTGCTTGCCGGATTGCCGCCATGGGATCTGGAGGCGATAGTCCTCGCGCGCCTGCACGACTGGCGCGCGGAGGCACTACGCCGGGGGGAAACTCCGCTGCCGCGGCAAATTGCCGCTCAGCGGACAGACCTCCGGCGCGATCTCATGGCGACATGGAGAGAGCGACTGTCGCAACCCCGTGCAGGGCACGCCACGATAGTGGCGGTAAGTCCCCTCTTTGAGGAGTGGCTGGAGAGGCGCCACGGCGTCCTCACCTTCCGCCTGACGCAGGTCCTCACCGGACACGGATGTTTCGGGAGGTACCTGCACCGAATCGGGCGGGAGGAAACGCCCGGGTGCCTCCACTGCGAGGATCGACCGGAGGACACGGTGGAGCACACGATGGAAGTCTGCCCAGCGTGGGCGGAGCACCGCCGTGTCCTCGTAGCGGCGATCGGCGGCGGCGACCTCTCGCGTCCGGCCCTGGTTCAATCCATGGTCCGGAGCGAGACGGAATGGGAAGCCGTCACCTCCTTCTGCGAAGCAGTCATGCTAGCGAAGGAGGTGGCGGAACGAGAGAGGGAGAGAGCCTCTCTTCCCGGCCGCCGCGGGAGACGCACCGGGCGTCGGGGGCCACGTGGTGGCTACCGGCCACCGTAGATGCGGGCCTGTGGACGGTTAGCTATGGGCTAGCTAGCCGTCCGTCCGTCTAGTGACGACAGGCCGTGTCGACGGCGCGTTCGTGTTCCACGCGCGCCTCAAAGAGATGTCAGCAGAAGAGAGGGGCCCGCAAGGGCCGAAGCCTGCCGGGGTTGCGGGACTGTTCGAAAGAGATACCGCGGCCCCGGAACGTAAAGGGCGAGGAAGGAACATGGATGGGTTTTAGTCAGTAAGAGTCTGACACTCCCTCCTGCTCCGCCCAGAGTGGGAGAAGTCATTTGATGATTTCCCATCCTAAAAAAAAAAAAAAAAAAAAAAGGGCAATTTTGTTAAAAATCAAAAACTTGTGATTAACAACGTATTTATTTGGATAAGGATAAATTACCATGTTTACAAAAACAGCTTTATGTTTACAAAAACAGCTTCTATTTACAGCTTTACATCTTCATACTTAGACACTCAATGACAGTCATGCTCTAGCTAGGTCTGCAGTTCTCATCAAGGTGCATTAAATGAGCCGCGCCACGATATAGTTGCTGTAAGCTGTTGCGGACCTCTTACAACTGCTTACCATTTCAAATGAACTCTACGTCTCTACGCTATGACGCCGTGTCTTAAAGTGCACAACCTCTTTAAAGCTTAGAAACCTTCAAATGCGGTATTAATATTTTACGGTGACTATCTAGACATTCCAATTTTAAAGAGTATTTGCAATTTTGCACCAAATTTTTATGTGAGTTCAACCTTTTCGGAATAAAATCGGATTGAGTTTTGAAACATGTATCAAAATAACATGTAGTTTATATCAGACTCTCTACGGAGTATTGATATCAAATTCGAAATAAATCACCGGCAAAATAACTTTCTACCCCTTTTTAACCCCGTTAGGAGATGAATTTCAATGCAATACGAAACGCATCCATCAATTCTGTTAATATTGTTGATTGCAAAATTTGAAGTAAATTGGAACAAGGAATCACATTTTCCCATACAAACTTTGCCCCCCCTTTTCACCCCCATACCCCGTATAATTTAAGAAAATCCTTTCTTATCGCATACAAAAAAAACGTCATACAAAAAATACACCCTCCTAGTTTCAGGTTTCTACAATCTGCGGTTTAGGCTGTGCGTTGATCCATCAGACAGTATTTCAGGACAAAGCATTTTTTATTTATAGATACTCGTAGTAGGATTTGTACTTGTTTGTAATATATTTGTAACTCTTCCGGCTTTATGTCATAAGTACATTCGTATAGTCTACATTTTTGTCGTAGTATTGTTTTAATTGTAATATATTATACAGGGTGGAAACGATTAACGGGGCGGTAAGGGGAGCTACCTTAACCGTTGAGTATTAGAAACAGGATCGTCGGCCTCCAGTCTAACCGGATGCAGCTGAATATTAGTATTTTACATGAAGCCACTGCCTAGTCTGACCTCCACAACCCAGTTAATACTGGGTAATAAGATACCATTTGGTATGACTGGTTGTCAGACTTTTTGGGTCACTGACTACCTGTAACGACTGCCAAAGATGGACAAATTACAGCTTAACCAACCGCCAACCGCTTAACGTGCTTTCTGAGGCACGGAGGAAACTCGGTTTGTAAGGGTGGTCACCCATCCACAGACCAACCTAGGCAAGCACGGATTAACCTAAAGATCAGCCCATGTGGCTGTTATTATGAAGCCACGAGCTTACACACCACTGTCAAAAATAAGAATTAATTTCAAAGAGAATAAAATAGTTGTCCTGAAATCAAAACCGCAGGACTTCATTTTCTCGGGAGTGTTATTTTAAGGTGAATTTTCTCATCCAAGGTCAAAATAATATTTGAACAGGCAACACTGGGGAGAAATCTTTGCGATCTGAAAATAAATTTTCCCGTTGACATTAAATTAATACCAAGGTTCCGTATACATATATAAATAACTGCTGTAGACGTAAGATGATTATGCTTGAGACTCTCATGACAGATATATATGTCGGGTTTGTCAGGATTTATTTCGTTAGGCTCGAGCATTATGTGGGCAGAAGACCGGTTTCGTGCTATGAAAACTCACTGGATGCGATACACTGTTTATTGTCAGGTGCACGGTTCGCGTTGGTTGTTTCCATGGAGAAGAACCGGCAAGAAACTCCATGGTTACTCTTTTCAAACATATCTACACTGAGTAAACTAACAAATTACTTGACATTACACTTTCACACTAACACTGGGCACAATGAATCGGATACAGTTTCAAGACGTCTGAACTCCGCTGCGATCCGACCCAGAATGTCGTCCTCGCGGTGATCTGTTAACGTCAGGACTCTGTAGAAGCACGCCATGGCGAGGGTAGACTGGTCTCTAGGTCGCGTGATGTCACCACTGGCGCGCTTTGATTCATTCCCGAGTCCATACCAATGACCGGATCCGACATATATTATATAGAAACATTTTTTAACCGCCTTAGGCTTAACAAAGCAATTTACTTCAGCAAACAATCTGTAACTTTATGGGACTCTGAACATCTTGCTAGGCGTAGATGGCGCATATACAGGGTGGAATTTTTCAACGCCACCTGAAAGGAAACTACTCTAAACACTGGAGATAGCAAATTTTACTCAAAGGAAACATTCCTTTATTTAAAAAAAGAAACAAATCTGCATTCACACATTTTCGAATATTCGCTTGCCATACTCGAGAATCGAACCGACAAAAGTTCGAAAAAGTACAGGACTTTTTGACATCAATCGACAGGATTAATCATATGGATCAACATGATAAATTAAATGAAAACATGAAATCTAAAGTTATAAATTTAATGAATGCCGATTTGTTTGTTTTTAAAAATAAAGGAAACTTTCTTTTGAGTAAAATTTTCTATCTCTAGTGTTAAGAGTAGTTTCCTTCCAAGAGGCATTGATAAATTCCACTCTGTATTGCACCCAAATGAGTGTCTACATACAGGGTGTAAACAACCTCATCACGAAGCCGTCAACCAAAGCATTCTGTTCATCATAATAAGTTACTTTACGTAAAAAATATTGCTGGGAAAGGACTTTTTTTTTTGGGGGAAAAAATCATATCTTGTGCTAGAAATCAATGTTACACACTCAAAACATTGTGCTGATGGATGAATTGAATGGTACTTTTTACATTCAAAACTTGTATTTAAAAAAAAACTTGTCAAAAAATTGGAATATTGGAGATATTAAGGGGCAAAGCTTTAATATCTCCGCAACTAGAAGGTTCCCAGATATAGGGTAGAATAAAACAATTATGATCACAATGACGGAGAGAACAAGTGCCTTTCGGCTTCGTTATGAGGTTTTTTACACCCTTTATTGAAGCTGTATGTTGAACATACAACAGTTCGCTTTTATTAGGCATTTGTTTAGGTATCGCCTAGTGTAAATGAAAACCGGCATAAGTTATGAGTATGTACTCGTATGCTAGGTACAGAATGTCAGCAATGAATAACGCCTAAGACGAAATTTTTCTTGGGATTTGTTTCGTTGAATTTAAGTCTGCAGTGAGAAAGAGTACCTATTGGTGATAAAATTATAACTCAAAGTAATGCGCCTGCCTGGGTTCAACCCACGCCATATTGCTCATAAGTCAGGCTGACACCACTGGGCTACCGCTGCTCTTCGAACCAGAACAGAATCCATAAGAAAAACAACGAATAATACAAACTATTCTTGAAACTTCAGTCCTAGTTTATGACATCACAACACAAACAAACTACACCAAACTTGTTCAAAACCTCAATCAAAACACTCATGTGGTCCCTTTGACAGGTATGTAATTACACCACCAAAATTACGTATTTGCGTTCCAAATCCACCAAGCAAGCAAATTACATGCCCAATTACATATCTGTGACAAAATTCAAAGATGGTGGCGCGAGCCTTACTTACAATCAGTTAACCACCGAACGAGGATACGGGCGTCGGAAACACTCGCTAGATAATCCAATTATCTGAGAGCAAGCTGAACAGGCGGCCAATTAGAAACCAAAACTACAGTACGCACTGCCTTTATTAGTTACAGAGCCAGTCTAGTCCTGTTAAGAAATAGACGCTGATTTTTTCAATGTTTGTTCTTGTTTATCGTGGATTAAATGAGCAATGACGCAATTTTTTGCATAATGATTATCTCCTTTACGATCATTATCATTAATTTACTTTATTCATTTGGGATCAGCGCAGCATGTCTTCGTCTTCCATCATCATCATCAGCCTTTAATGTTCCCACTGCTGGGGCAGGCCTCTTCTCTATGAGAGGGAATGGGCTATAATCCAAAACGTGGCCCCAGTGCGGATTGGTTGATGTCACATGTCTTCGAATTTTTGGTTCTAGGACATGCCGGTTTCCTCACGATGTTTTCCTTCACCGTTTTGAGAGCAGTGGTCGTGGTATAAATTACACAAAGTAATGCGCCTGTCTGTGTTCGAACCCACGACTTACATCTTTCATCATCTTTTCTTCTTCTTCCATACGTTTCTATTACTCGTCAACTCATCAAACACAGGACCTCCTTCGTCACGATACATGTCTAATTCAAATCTGTCATGCTGAATCTTTCTCCAGAATTCGGTTTTCATAATACATTTTTAAATTACTACATAATATTCACAAAGCAACAAAAGAATACTCAGTTCGAAATTTAACTCAATTCTTTATTCAAAACTTTGTCATAACCACCGCAGACAGTGGTACCACGCCACAAATTATGTTTGCTCCCCGAAATACAGTCTCTTTGTTTAGACCGAAAAAGCCACACCTAATCCTTCTCTTCGAGAACAGTACAGCGTTGTAGCAAAACCAACACAACATGGTAATATAACTCCTGTGTCCCGAGAAGCTAATTACTAGATTAAAAACATAGATCTAGACGATAGTGCCTGCCCCCGGGATAAGTCTGTTCACACAAAACGACTAACGACTCTCAGTATTTTTGTAGCAAGAATGTGTAGGTGGGAAACTCTTAATTTATAATCCCGAAGGTTTAAACCATTTAAATTAACGTAAGCTTCTCGTATTTTATTTCAAGCGAGTTCACTTTATTGCGATGCTAGCGGACGTCCCGCGGTTTCACCCGCATAGTTCCCGTTCCCGTGGGAGTACGGGGATAAAATATATCCTATGTTACTCGTGGATAATGTAGCTTTCGAATGGTGAAAGAATTTTTAAAAACGGTCCAGTAGTTTTTAAGCCTATTCATTACAACCAAACAAACAAACAAACAAAGTTTTCCTCTTTATAATATTAGTGTAGATTACTGTACGTACCTACATGTATGTATGTGTATGAAAGCAGTCTGTTGTACCACTTGTACCTACATTATAAATGTACAAAGCAGTTAAAGTATTCTTTGTGAAACATAGAATGTTTATCTATTAATTTATTTATGTTTTCAATTCTTAAACAAAATAAAATTGTGATGGAAAACATCGGTGAATCCAAAGTGATGATAGTTTGGACACATTAGTAATACACATTAGTTAGTAGAAATAACAAAAAAAACACCTTCGAAGTAAAAGCACAAAATAAGAATAAATAGGAGACGAGGAAGAACAAAAACGAAGTAAATGTCAAACACAATCAATTGATGTAAGAAAACTTACTATACACGCTGCTTGGTGTCACTGTAAATAAGTCTTATTTAAGGGCTTTAAAAGTTATAGCTTAATAGCTTGCTACAATGTGCACACATTTAGCTTTGCCCTTTGAGGTTCTATTTCAATATTCACTTATAGATAGCGTGGGAAGATGAATAGCTGATACGCCTGACATTCACGATATGATTGTGAACTCAGATATTGTGTAGTATAATTATAAAAATATACACATGGAGGAAATAAGCCGGGAAGTTTTTATGAAGTCATTGAGGATTTTATAACAATCCATACAATGCCACAACTCATAATTCTGCTGATAACACGGTCGGGGGCTTTTGGGACCGGGACTGCGCTCCCGTATTCCCTCTAAATATTTTTAAGTGGTATGATGTTTGTGATGAGGCGGATGATGCCCACATGACAAAAAGAATCATGAACATACAAGACGGAAAAAGAAGCCGTGGACGACCACCAAACCACCAAAACTAAAAAAAAACTCATTCATCATCAACATTCTCTTGCCTCCAAATTAATTTAAGGTAGGCGCAGTATGTCTTCTTGTTTCATACTACTCTATTACTCATCTTCCCCTACTCGCATGGATGGTCCACAGTCATACTCAAAATTTCTTATTACCATACAACTCTTCAGTCCTCGGCGCCACTTTCAGACTTATCTTATGTACTTATTCTAAAATTATTTATTTTGTTTTATTTTACACTGCCAACTGAAAAAGATTGTGTGAGTTATTGGAAAATAAAAATAATAACTTAATGCCAGTATGGCTCACAAACATGTGAGCTCTACGAAAATCAAAGGACCCTGCACCGTACGGATAACAAAAGCTCCTATCCTCGAGTATTCTATGAAACACGTCACGAGATATCTCTCTGAAAAACCCCTATGTCGAAACCGTTAGATTGTAAACCGAACTAAAAAAGATTGGAACTCGTTTTTCCTCAGAAATACAATTTTTCAGGTGCAGTTCGGCCTAAAATCTATCCAATGCAGTAGACGTCGTTGACTCTAACTGCATTTTTCTAATAATTTGATGGCGACGAATCAAATGGCCTATATTCATATGGCTTACAAGGATTGACATGGCTTTTCGGCAATTTATGACAATCCAATACATATCTGGCATTCCCATTATCACCTTTTATTAGCAAGATAAAAGGTTACTTTGTCAAGTCCCTCTTGTGTTTTTCTTTTAAACATCACTATCTGCCTGCCATTCCAGGGTTCACTCACCCTCATATTTTTTAAATGAAAACTTCTTCAGGCGCGTTGAGCACTTTTTGGGTGAACAAAAATCATGGAACTCGCGCTATCGTCACCGAACGCTTTCTAAAAGAACGGTTCGTCAAAATCAACTTTATACAATTAAAACAATGTTTATTTTGGATAACTTAGTTTTCACTTTATTGGCAGTCCCCAAAGACTGTTGTATGTGAGTGCCTAGAGGTTACGGCCTGACCTCTAGAACATGAGGTTGTGGAACAAATCCGAGCAAGCACCAATGTGACTTTTTCAATTCATTTATGTACCTAACGACCTATCTTTCTAAGTTTATTTTGGACATCACACACATCGTGCTGGATTTATAATTAATGTAAGTCTGAAATCGTCAACCCGTCTTGAGCAAGCGTGGTGATCACTGCTCGTGCCTTCTCTGTATGAGGAGTGATTTTTGCCTAACAGTGGGACAGTAATAGACCGTTATTAATACAGTTGTCTTTGTCTTCCTTTAACAGACTAACTCAGATCTTAGCAAGGTTACAATTTGCCCTCACAATTCAACAAAATTTTCAAGCGACAAACTGTTTCACGAAATTCAGTTAAATTCCTTATCGAAAGCTTCAACAATGGCAAGGAGATGGAATACGAATGTCTAAATGCAGAACATGACGATGCTCTGCACTTAAGATTGGTCGACTGTACGAGATGCACTGCTCTTATTGTTCAAGTTCCCACTGGGAATTTCCGATACGAACAGTAGTTTCTTTTACGACGATACAATATATTGTTATGTAATGTGTTGGGAGGAAAAAAGATGTAATATTTATTTGTAGATAGGGTTTGTAATTGGTGGTCGCTGAAAAAAAGACAATGGTCGAATTGGTTACAGAGGTGTCTTATTTTAAACCCCCGACGCAAAAACGACGGGGTGTTATAATGTAAGGTCCCCTCTACATTATTAATCTTTGTCATTATAGACACCTTATATACCATATTATTATTGTAATAAAGCCAGTATATTCTCAGCAGTCATTGGTTTCATTTACTGTCTCTGCCTACCCTACATGGCGACCCTGCGCAAAGAATCTGCTATCCGAGCGTCGCGTACTTGACACCAGCCGCCTAGCGCTGGCTGGCGCCGTACCATATATGGACAAAGAATGTGAAACAAATCAGTGGATTTAGTACAAAGTGCATCCAATATGAATAAAATAATTTTATCGGTGATTAAAGTCACACGTACTGGTGCAAAATATTCGGAAAATCATAAAAATGGGTACAACACAGTCTCATGAAGAAGTGATCTTGGCACAGAACGCAGCTGGAGGCTCGAATCAAGCAACCGTCGAAGAAATTCGTTTTCATCTAAGTACAGCAAATATTATCCTTACTATTATTGCCCTGGTGATTGGTATTGGGCTGCTGTTCTTCATATACCGAGCGTATAGAAAATGCCATAAGCGCTGGATGCAGCAAGAGATAAATCGAAATAATCTACGAGTCTCCAATTATCGCCGCCGCACCGCTGAAGATATGAAAACAGCCGGAATTGTTTAAGCAAAGTGAATTGTAGTGCCAAATAAAATAATAAATAAAACACGCGTATAATTAAATAAATGCAGTGCAGTGAAAAAGTGATAGTGCGGAATAAGTGCGGAACTTAATAAATAGGTACCTACATAATACAAACAGAAGTAAAGAAATGTCACATAAAAAAAGGTAAAAAAAAATCTAAAATTACTAAGTACTGGACCCGAATACCTCCTGATCAGAACTTTATGAACACTGTAATGGACTATACGATAGAATAATGATAAAAGGTGTATAATTTCAATATTTTTTATAAAATAAAGTTGTTACAAGCATGTGCAAAATAGTAACCGGGCGGATAGATATCGTCCCAGGTAAGTAATGAGTAGAACTTTAAAAGATTTGTATCAGAGTTTAAATGCTGTCAGAGAATATTTGATTAAAATAGGACCTAAGCGGCGTCAAGGGAAGATTATCATTCAGAAGTTAAAAGAAGCAAAAGATTTATACGAAAAATACATATTAGTTATAAATGAGCTAACTCTTGATATCACGCAAGGAAAATTATCTTCTGTTGACGCAGAATTAGTTACTAACATATCCTCAGATATTCAATTACTTTATAGTAGAATAGTGCATCTGTGTTCAGGAGAAAGCAAAGAGGAGGAAAGTTCAGATACAAGTGGAGAATTTAAGGACTCGGTCGAGGGTAACAGTTGTGTAAAAATGGAGTTGTTTAATTTAAAAACAGCCTTATCTTTGCTATCACCTATGACAGATGAAGAATCTCAAACCAAACAACTGATTGATAACATTGAATATTATTCATCCATGCTAAAAAATGATGATTGTAACAGAAAATTGATCACATTCGTACTCAAAAGTAGGTTGTCTCAAAGTGCAAAATTAAAACTAAAAGAAAATTATTCAAGCATTAGTGATCTGATTAAAGATATGCGGACAGAACTTCTACCTCAAAAATCAGCCCCAGCAATTCAAAATAAATTACAGCAGATTAGACAAAACGATTTAAGCATTCAAAATTATGGGAAAGAAATAACAGAATTGTTTACAGAACTAACGATTACGCAATCCAATGGCAATTCTGATTGTTACAATGTATTAAAACCAGTCAACGAAAAATTTGCAATAAAAAAATTTGCTGATGGGCTCCGTAATCGTAGGCTCAGTACTGTAATTGCAGCTAGAAATTACACATCGTTAAAGGACGCAATACAAGCTGCCAAGGACGAAGAAACAGAGACGGCCTCTACATCAGGAGACGTTATGGGTATGTATCGAAATAATTTTAATAACTACAGAGGAAGACTAAACTACAACCGTGTACCACGAGCAGGCTACGACACCAGAATTTACTCAAACCAAGGAAATCGCAATCCAAACTACCAAGGTCAAACTACCAATGATAGTGGTGGTGGTAGTTTGCAGCCTCAGCAGTCCACACGAGGTGTACTTAGTCGGAGACCTTGGCAAACCAGAGGTAGGTATAACAATTATTATAGACGCGAAAATCAGTGGGTACGCAACGAACGTATGCGTGTAGCCGACAGTGATAATTCAAATGAAAACACAGATGGAAAAACAAAAGAAAAACAATTGCAAAATGATATCGAGGAAAATCAGTTTTTTCGTGAACAATAATATTATTTTAGCGACCAATAGTAATTGTTGGATTAGGTTACCAGTAAATAACGTGTCATACACTTGGTTACTTGATACGGGCGCTACCATTTCAGCTTTAAAGTATAAACATGCGCTCGAGCAAAAACTTACTATCCATAATGAGAAGATTATCATAAATGGAATAGGTGGTAAAGTCCATGCAATCGGATACACATATTTACAGTTACGTAGCCATGACCAAAATCTTAACCACAAGTTCTATGTATTTGAAACATTGCCATGTAAAGCGCATGGTATCATCGGACAAGATTTTTTAGAGAAATATAGCGCGAACATAGATTTTAAACATAATAATTTAACTTTGAGAACAGACCAAAATACGGAACTTAACTTACCTTTTGTGCGGAATTACAAAAACAATTGGAAAATACCATCTAGAAGTGAATCAATACACTATATCCAAACAGATTTGACTGAAGAGTGCGTCATATGTGCAAAAGAATTGGGTGAAGGCATTTTTTTAGCAAGTTCTATAGCTAATCCACGCAATGGTCTTGTGCCGATACGAATATTAAATACTACGGAATCCACAATAACCTTAACAAAAATTGAGCCGACTGTTCATAAATTATGTGAATACACGATTAGTTCGTTTCGAAAGACAAATAGGAATGCAGAAAGAGTCAAGCGGTTATTTTCACAATTAAATTTAAATCATTTAAATAAAGAAGAACAGGTGTCAATCGAGAACTTATGTGCCAAGTATTCGGATATTTTTTACCTAACGGGAGACAAATTGTTGACAACCAATATTTACGAACATAGCATTACTTTAAAACCAAACGTTAGTCCGGTATTTACAAAACCATATCGGCTACCACATTCACAAAAGAACGAAATAAAAACCCAGGTAAATAAATTGTTAGAGGAAAACATTATTGAAAAGTGTAATAGTAGTTGGTCAAGTCCAGTACTATTAGTGCCAAAAAAGACAGACAACAGCGGCCAGAAGAAATTAAGATTAGTCATAGACTACCGTAAACTAAATAATTTGATCGAGGATGATAAATATCCCCTTCCAAACATGTCAGAAATATTAGATGCGTTATCAGGAAGTATATATTTCACACACTTAGATTTATATAATGGATTTTATAACGTACAATTAGAAAAGGAAAGCAGGAAATATACTGCGTTTTGCTCAGGACAGTACCAGATGGTGCGTATGCCTATGGGATTGAAAACTAGCCCAGGATCATTCTCGCGCATGATGAATATGGCCATGGCGGGCCTCACATATGAAAAATGCTTCATCTATATGGATGATCTAATAATTTTTGGGAACTGTTTAAATACTCACAATAAAAACTTACAAGAGGTATTTGAACGTTTGCGAAACGTAAATCTTAAGTTAAATCCGGAAAAATGCGATTTTTTAAAGAAACAAATATTGTATTTAGGCCATGTGGTTTCAGGTGATGGAATATTACCAGATCCATCAAAAATAGATGTAGTAAAAAACTATCCACAGCCAAAAACCCTCGATGAAGTCAAAAGGTTCATTGCATTTGTTAATTACTATAGAAAATTTATACCAAATTTCGCAAAGAAGGCAAACCCGTTAAATGATTTGTGCAGGAAAAACGTGCCCTTCATATGGGATAGTAATTGTCAGGAAGCATTTCAAGTATTAAAAGAATGTATTATTTCACCACCTGTTTTGCAATACCCGAACTTTTCAGAGCAAAATCAGTTCGTCATACAAACCGATGCATCAAATTATGCAATCGGTGCCATTTTGTCTAATAAAGATCTTAAGCCCATAGCATATGCCAGTAGGAGTCTAAACAAGGCAGAAAAAAACTATCCAACAATAGAAAAGGAACTGTTAGCAATCGTTTGGGCCATAAAGCATTTTCGACCATACCTTTATGGTAAACCATTCAAAATTCAAACAGATCACAGGCCTCTAGTTTATTTATTTAATATGAAAGACCCTTCAAGCCGGTTAATGAAGTTAAGGCTCTTACTTGAAGAATATAATTATAGTGTCGAATATGTAAAAGGCACAGATAATGCAGCAGCAGACGCCTTGTCTCGAATCAGCATGACATCAAAAGATTTAAAAGAGATGAATGAAAACTTAGTAAGTGTTATGACAAGAGCGCAAAAACAAAAGCAAGCGCAGACTAGGATAGACTCCGTGACCAATAGCGACGACTGGCCTTACCAACCGAAAGTTGTGGAGGCACACATCAAACCAAAGGATCACACAGAGTTAATATTTATAGAGAAAAAGAAGTTAGATGCCATGCGAAAAATTAAAAACATTGCCTATGAATGTAGAACGTTTTGCTATATTCCAGAAATGAAAACACTTTACATAAAATACAAAAACTCTCCATCGCAAATTACGCCAGCCGAATTTGTGAGAGAACTCGATACGTCGTGTAAACAAATAGGTATAAATGAAATATATTTCGTAAAAACCAAAACCAATAATATTTTTACAGAAAAATTACTAAACGAGATAAAAAAAAACGGAACTGCAACTATTCCGCGAGTGTGTATATTAAAAGACGTAGTAAGAATAGAAGAAAAAGATGACCAAAAGGTGATTTTGAACGACTTCCATCTACTGCCAACCAGTGGTCACGCAGGTATAAGGAGGATGTTGAGCAATATCAAAAAATATTACTTTTGGCCAGGCTTAGAAAAGGACGTCAGTCAATTTGTGAAGAGATGCGATAAGTGTCAAAGGCACAAACACTCAATACCCGTAAAAGAACCAATGGTTATTACATCTACAGCAAAAACAGCATTCGAAAAAATATATTTAGATATTGTTGGACCATTAGATCGAGATAACAATAACTATACGTACATATTAACTCTACAATGCGAACTATCTAAATACGTCGAAGCCTATCCACTGATTACTAAAAGTACAACAGAGGTAGCTAGATCGTTTGTTAATAACTTCATTTTGCGATATGGTATACCACAGGAGATTGCAACAGACAGGGGCACAGAATTTATATCTTCCACCATGAAGGAGGTATGTACCCTTCTACACATTAATAAAATGAACTCGACAGCCTATCACCACCAGTCTATTCAGTCTATTCATTTCTTCGTATCCAATGTGACAGTCACCCCGAAATGTGGAGTCAATGGCTCCCATTCTGGTGCTTCTCGTACAACACCTCAGTACATAGTGAGACCAAATTTACACCATATGAACTGATTTTTGGGAAAAAATGCTCTCTTCCAAGTAACTTAAATTCCAATGTAGTGGAGCCATTATATAACTACGATAATTATCCGCTAGAGTTAAAGTTTCGGTTACAATTATCACAAAAAGAGGCTAGAGACAATTTGCTTAGGAGCAAAATACAAAGAAAAGAAAAGTATGATAAAAATAACAGACCTGTAACGTATAGTCCTAATGATTTAATTTTAGTCAGAAATGAAGTAGGTGGAAAATTAGACAGTGTATATTCAGGACCATACGTGGTAGTAAGAGATATGTCTCCGAATGTGGAAATTATGAAAAAAAATAAGCTAGATGTAATACATAAAAACCGCACTAAACTGTACCATTCTATGTAGTTTAATTATGTTTGTGTTTTACTTCATTAATGTGAAAAAAAAATGTATCTTTAGTTTGTAATTTTTTTTTTCTTTCAAGGGGGGAGGTGTAAGGTCCCCTCTACATTATTAATCTTTGTCATTATAGACACCTTATATACCATATTATTATTGTAATAAAGCCAGTATATTCTCAGCAGTCATTGGTTTCATTTACTGTCTCTGCCTACCCTACAATAAGTTTGACGTGTCTGTGTGTGTGTGTGTGTGTCTGTGGCATCGTAGCACCCGAACGGATGAACCGATTTTGATATTGTTTTTTGTTTGAAAGGTGAATTAGTCGGGAATGTACTTAGCTATGTTTAATAACAATCAGTACAAGATGGCCGCCGCCACAAAATGGCGGACTACCTACATATTTATTCAACAACTCCCTCAATATGGGTATCAAAGGAAAGAGCTTGACTAGTAGAATACTATACACTATGATAAATTAAAAATCCAAGATGGCCGCCGCCATAAAATGGCAAATTAACGAATAATTTTCTATTTAACTTTTAGTACATTGTGTCGTGTTTTTAATTTTTTTAAATTTAATTTCACTTGTTGTTAAACGTTAGAGCACCTTGCTGAGATATTCTTTGAGGCATCCTTTTTGCCGCGTACAGGACCAATTTCATTTGTCCGATTTAATATTTTTCTCATGTTCACTTTTTACATCATAGTTTTGTTTTATTGTTGCTTAAATATTTTTGTGTTTTGTCCTGTGCGAGACAAATAAATTATTTGTCTTTCTTCCTTGTATTTTTTTTCAGCCATTCTTAAGACCTTGCTAAATAGTTTGTCTAAATAAATACTGTCTTTCTACCTTATATGTATTTTTTGCAGCCATTTTTACAGCCAATCTTGATACCCTATGCTAAGGCTTATTGTACACCACAGACGAAACGTTATGTCTGGTGTCCATAATACGACGGTTAACGGCTAATAGGCAAAGCCAGTTTTGATAATGACTGATAGCAATTAAAAGGACCAATTTACGTTATTGTCTTATTTGATACCGTACAAATCTGTCCTTCTTTAGATGTGTCTAAAATTTCCCCACTAGAAACCTATTAATCAGTTGAAGTAAACGAAGTGAACGTTGAAGTGAATGTTGTTGAAAAGACGACTTGGTTAAGACAAAGAATTTTCTGAGCCAAGAAAACAAGCATCCTATTAATTATGCTAAGTTCCTATCTTCGATGTTAAGTGACGTTCTTGAATCGGATGAATAGGAATTAAGCTGCGTATGTGTATTGTGTGTCCATCGGCACATGCCAAACCCGGGAACGACTTATTAAATAGTGCTGATTTATTGACTGTATGAAATTATATGCATGCACTTTATTGAAATACCTGGGTTTTCTTTAACCCAGAAAGAACAGGAAAAAGGAATACCATTTGAAAAACACTAGTATTACGAATTGTTTTAAGAATTACAGTGACTTTTAAAATAAGAGTCAGTCAACTTGGGGACAGACAAAAGATACGCTCTAGCTAGTCTCCAAATAAACAAAAGCTAAAGAATAGAATACCGGAGGAAAGCAAACTCAGTTACTATTATTTTTCAAGGAATTTCAACCAAGAAGTGTACTTTAAAACACTCAAAGCTAGAAAGCAAAATTATATCTCTATTTTCAAACAAGAAATTTTAAACAAAAATAGCGTTGTGAGCAAAAATTGCGAGCACCTGTACAAACTGCAACGATGGTGAATGGTGAACGATGGGATCGCATTGTGTTCCCGAAAACATAGGCCATTGTGTTGGATATAGGTCGGCTGCATTTTAGCATTAAAACACGCTATTCTCCGCTCAATGTTAGCGCGTTTCTTATACACCACGTGAAATATTATACCCGGTAATTATCAATTTTTTTGACTTCAAAACCGCTTGGTATTTTCTCCACGTGTTCGTTTTCGGGCTAGATTTTTGTGAATTTAGCCAGATTTATTTGAATATTTGAATAGCCTTTTTGTTGAAAAGAAATCAATTTAAACAGTTTTGGTGAAAATAATGTTTTCAAAATAAAAGGACTTCCAAACCAGGTATGCAATTATTGAATCTTTTTTGTTTACAATAGTTATTTTTTCTAACCAATCTAGGCAGTTGCTGCAGTTGGCAAGCAAACGAAACGTCAGAGACAGTTGAGAGATGTGTGATTAACAAAACAAAACAAAAAGGCCACAAAGAAGAACTTCAACGAACTAATAAACAACCAGCCAAAACTAATATCAATCAAAGTACTTAAGCAGTCAGGCAATAGTTATACATTCTAATACAGACACGTAATAATTCACTAGTTAACGTCATTATATGTCGCTAAGCATAAATTCCCGGTAGGATAGTGTGCGTTAATGAAGTTCCCTGTAACAGGCAAAACGTGCCGAGAACTGATAAACTTCCTCGTCTATTAGTAGATATAGCGGATTGTTGGAGGTATTGAGAGTTGCGATGCTTATGTTTCATGTAGAGATAAATAATATGAAATATATTATGTTGCTATATTTCACAGCTCATCATCATCATCATTTATGCCAAATGACGTCCATTTTCGGACATAGGTCTCCGATTCCCTAAGAGTCTCTACATCACGCGGTCCTAAATGTTTTTAAAAATCCAGTGGATTTTCCCAGATATCACTTAATCATTGGTTCATCTTGTGGGGGATCCAACGCTGTGTGCCACTGCAAAAACTTTCGACCGCATTAGCCATTTTTGAAGTGTAAACTTCTTTATGCGCGTTGAGCACTTTTTGAGTGAATAAAAATCATGGAACTCATGTGACAGTCACGTCATGTACGCTTTTTCTAGCACTCGTAGCCGATCCGGATCGTCTACTAGTTTTCACTTCTATCGGCGGTCCCCAAAGACAAATGGGCCATCGACATGTGGGACGAGTTGCTAAATTACTCAGACTGTTCGCCCCGCATGTTTTTTTTAACTCACTTGACCGTAAATGCTAACTAAAGAATATTGATTGAAAATTCCTGAGGTGCACTGAAACAAGAAAATTCAATAATGGTGTGATCTAGTCTTTCAAACGCTACGCAATTTGAAAACACGCGTCAACATTTGGCTTTCCCAAGTAGATATGACTCATAATAATACATCCCGCAAATCAAGGATACCCAATGATTCAGCTTTGAAGTGCTCATTAGGATTAGATTTCCGATTTTGAATTGAAAATAATTTCCATATTCAAATGCAAAAAAACCTTTGCATTAGCTTTTACGTCCACAACTGTGTAGAATCACGCGTATATTGATTACAGGGGCCGCTCAAAGTGCTCTCAAACCGAGGGCCGGTCATTTGGTCATCAAAAGTACTGTTGACCGTTGTGAGCCCCTAGTGGTTCGTTTTAATGTACTAATCATAAAAAAATCGACTTCCATTTGTAGGCTTTTGAAAGCACCCATTCTTTTGATCAACATGAATGTATAATTAGAACTAAGTGGCACTAAGCCGGCCAGCCCCCTCGTTGTTGAGCACTTAGTTCTTATACTAGTGACCGCGCGTGTGCCTACTTGTACTTACGTACATCTTTTTTTTCAGCTATAACTAGTGTTTCTACCCTTTTTATTTTGGATGGGAAATCATCAAATCATCATCAACCCTCCCACTCTGGGCGGATCGGGAGGGAGTGTCAGACTTTTACTGACTAAAAACCATCCATGTTCCTTCCTCGCCCTTTACGTTCCGGGGCCGCGGTATATCTTTCGAACAGTCCCGCAGCCCCGGCCGGCTTCGTCCCTTGCGGGCCCCTCCCAGTGTTTCTACCCTAGTACGAGTACTTACTTTTGGAACTACGGCACAGAATGAGTATTTAAGATCTTAAAATTTATACAATACAGGTAGTTAGGCTCGATGAACCCTTGGGCGCAAGTAATTTGCGACATCTTCTGAGGATATCCCGTGGAGGGGCAAAATTCGTGTGGAGTAGGCATGGCATGTTCATAAATATTGCTTTTCCTACATGTGCAAATTTTTGCGGACGGGAAGGCGTTACTGCGCCCTGTATACGCCGTGCATATTTTGCATAACTTTTAATGTCATAGATTTCCGCAAAGTAACTTCTGATTCTACAACTTAACTTAGGTAAGATCTTAAAAAAATAGAATCCAATTAAGTCTGAACGAGGCCATTTAAATATAACAAATATAAGAGAGGTTTGCTGAGTAGGTATTACCTTGAAATTATATTAATAGTAATATTTTTCAGTTGTTTTGTCCTGGTAACCGTTCAATAAATTATAATCCTTGCGCACAAAAGCACTCGTATTAATAGGACTTTTATCCGATCAAAATAATCTGCAATTAATAACTCTGCGATGACAAATATGACAGATCTGTAACGCGAAGTATCGTGTTAATACCTCTGTTGAACGCCGCGGGGCCTTTTCAATAAAATAAAGTTGTATTTAAGTGACATAAATACCTGACAAATCAGTACTTCATGCTTTTTTTTAAAGCAAGGTTTCAAGGAAGTTATGACCTGTACTTTTTTAAATCCGAACCCGAGTTTAATGCACTCAAAAATATCTTAGCGTAGGTTGTCTTTTGCAGTAATTTTATAATAAGTTAATTTTCTGTAGCCTAATTTATGAATTTAATACCCTAAAGTGTCCCCAAATCCTCTTCAATGAATGGGTCATAAACCGCAAAAAGTGAACTTTTATCATAATAACGACAACGTAGAAAATTTTCCTCCCCAAAATTATCTCACAAGAAAATTTTTCACAGCACAATCTCTGTAATTGAATATCTCGATACCTGAGGAGCTTCCTTATAAAATTAGTCCATAAATCTTCCCCCCATTGGCTGCGCTCACGACTCTGTAAACTAATCGGTAAATTAAGTAATTACTGTGCTCGGTGAAAATCAATGTGTAGGAAATTTAATTTGTCGTCCAGACAGAGGTGATTTTCAATGTAGCTCCTAGGGGGATCCGCACTCGTTTTTCTTTATTAGTTAACAGTGGGCATAAATTAATAGGGTGCTGTTTTATGTCACCCGTGATAAGGGTATAGGCCACAAATGAAGATAGCCCATTTGTGAATATTAAAACTTGGGAAGTAGCCGGTGACTCAGCAACAGATGTTACGTTGATTGTCGTTTTTGGGTAGCTGGTTATGGAAAGCCGGAAAGTCTGGCAGTATTCGGAATTTGACAGGGAAAATCTTGCGAGTAATAATCGTAACATAATTGCAAGTATTATACCAGTCTCACCAAGGGATATCGTATTACCCAGTTTTAACTGGGTTGTAGTAGTCAGATAGGCAGTCGGTCGTTGTAAAATGAATACCAGTATTTTGCAAGGACCGGTTAGTGTGGACTCTGGAAGCCGACCCTAACATAGTTGGGAAAAGGCAAGGCAAATGATGATTGCAAATTATAATACAAGAAGGAATTACTAACTGCGCTAAAATCCTGACCAAAGTGAAAATTTATTAGCCCTTCGATGGAACGTTGTCGATACAGTGACTGTCGATGTAGAAACTGTCGATATTATGTAGGTAACCCAAATTATCACTCCATTTTCGCAACAAACTTTTATTCTTTGTTCCATCATCAACGATGCCATATTTGCGACACAAACTTTAGTCAAAAACACGCGCATATTTGGAATACCTTTTTCGCAAAATTCTCGCGATGAAGTCCGCGTTAAACAGGCTTTTATGTCCACTCAGCTATAGAGAGAGAGAGTGCAGCTGCAAAAAAACGCACCAGAAAAATTTCATTAGGCCGCGACAACACAGAAACAACGATCCTTTGTCCCATATATTGACTGAGATTGATTGTCAGTCGGCATGTGCTAAACGAGTTGCACGACGAAATAAAAGCAAATGTTCGCAACCCCTGTCGACATCCGTCACGAACACGGATCGTTCTATTGAACTCCACTACCGACCATATTAACTTTTGGTTACGTTGTATTTATTTGCCTCAAACGATTCCTCTGTTCCACACCTACGAGCATATGAAACAGAATGAGAAAGTTTTAATGTCGCTAAATAAACATTTTCGTTTCCACTTTCAGAGTTTATAAAACGTGGTTTTATTTGCGATTTCGTTTCCTTTTACGTGTATTTTTATTATTTTACTTCGGTAAAAATATTTTCGTTCTTACAAGTTATATTCTCGCTTCCTTATCAAATCCATCCGAGCGTTCTTTTGTCATGACAAAGATGAAATCTTTTCCCAAGAGCTGAATACCATCACCGGAACCTTGTATTTATTTTAAAATTGGTATCATTAGGTGCGTTCTTGGCTTACTTCTAAGATAACAAGCATTGTTGAAAGTCTCTCGAGCTTCCGACCCTTTTCTCACTTTGACAAGTCACCCGTAAAGATTGCTTAGATCCCTAGTGACTGGCCCTTAACTTGAAACAGCCTTATCGCCGAGATAGGATTAATTGCGGAAACACCGAGACGATAACGAGCGAGTTATAACTAGCCGAGCTTTGTGAGCGTCCGAAGGTTTCAGCTGTTGGAGCGATTGTCTCGGAGCGGTTTTACGGCATTGTAATCCATCCCAGCGTTATGGGAATAAATAATTTGGCTGTCGGCAGATAGAGTGTTAATAGATACGCAACTTCACAGGGTCATTGTCTCCTGTGATTTTCTTCGCAAAATTCCAATTAATTCAACGACAAGTTGAGTCCGCTTTACGACGAACTGTTTTGTGTTTTAGATAGAGCTTTAAGTATAACAAAAACCATTTCATTTCGACATCTAAAACTAGTATCAAAAGTTTTAAGGTATGACATAATTACCGTTAAACAAACCGAGACAACACTAAACATAAGTTCGTAAACAAAATAGCCAACGACGCTTTAATTACCAAACTTTTTATTCAAACAAGGCAAATAAACTGTAACATTAAACCTAACTTTGTCAGTGAAATGTCTTTGATAAAATGCAGATAAGCGAATTTATGGTACACTGTATTAAGTTGCTTTATGAACAAATTCTGCGGAGTCACTTTACTTTCTAATTAATGAAAACGGGTACCCTCAGTGAATGAATAATATAACTGAGTGAAACTGAGTGAATTACTCAGCTCCCCCACGTGTCAATGTTAGACTATGAAAGGTGCAACGTTTTATAAATCAAAGAAGAAACTAATCACTTTTTTTAATTAAGATAAGTTTTTGCTCTCGGCTAGCGACGTGGAGGTCAGAAACTAAGGTAGGAGGTCGTACTCCTGGGATAATAAGTATCCTAGTACCCGTCTGCCAAATTTCATCGACATTCATTCAAACCTTTACGTCTGAAAAGCAAGTAGGTACTCGTAAGTTATCAGTACAATTAGGTCTTGAAGCTATTATGGTTTCACAGAAATACAGACAGGTAGAGCTTCTTACCCATTCTACACTTCTACACTAATATTATAAAGTTGTATTTTTGTGTGTATGTTTGTAATGAATAAACTCAAAAACTACTATGCCGATTTCAAAAATTCACCATTGGAAAGCTACATTCACCCTGAGTATTACATAGGCTACATTTTATCCCCGTACACCCACGGGAACGGGAACTATGCGGGTGAAACCGCGTGATGTCCGCTAGTTTAAAATAATGGATGTTGGAACTGATAAATAGCACTTAATTTTGCGCTCATTAGAAACATTTTTGTCGTAATATCCATTCGGTGATGCACGAAATTGCGACTGAATATTTTCAGGCTCTCCCCTTATGCCTAATTATATCGTAGATAATTAATATAGTGGAAGTGTAAAATATAGGCCCAGTTGTAGTTAATTAACCCTTTCTGAGAACCACGGTTATTAAAGTCCTTGGCTTTCAATGAAAAGGCAAAGAATTTGCAGAAGCTTTTTCTACGAATCGAGTATCTAATTATCTTACGTAAATAATAATTTTCTCAGTCAGTCATAACTATGATTACTTATATGTACTATGAAATGCCTAGCGATTAAAACACTGTTGGAATTTCAACTTTAAGCTCTGGACAGAGAATCCAATTCTATGTTTTTTTGGGGTATTATTTTAAGTGTCTCTTAATGTTAGATAAAACGGGTACTATTCTATTACCTTTTAAGTAGGCGTAAGTAAGTAGTTACTTAATTGAATCTTGTACAAACCTCTTCAAAAGTACGTGGGTGGATTTCAGAAGATATAATTATAATTAATGTAACTTGATTTCACAATTGCGTTATAAATAAATCAATTCAATATGGATTTACTTGATTAAAATAATCATTTCGGGCTACTTTCAATATTGATTAATGAAACCAGTAAATCTATTTTGCTGACGTATCTAACGCCATTAAAGTCGGGATAGTAAAATAGATGTGTTCATTAATGAATTAATTTATGTGAGCATTTGTTATCGTAATAATATGGATGACGCTTTTTTTTAATTTTGTCTCTAAAGTCAACCTCATGGAATGACCTCAATCAACTTCGTATTGATTTCATCACTTTCACAAGGCGTTAGAAACTTTTTGAGTTCTCAGAAATACGAGATACTCGTATCATACTTATAGATTTTCATATTTTTTAAAATTTTCATGAACGTAGTTTCCCACCACAGTCAGTATATTTCTTCTGTTTCATTCTTATTTATGTGTTCGTGGTGACTTCAAGTAGATATCTTATTTATCTCAGTTACATGACTACGGTACTGTAACGGCACTGCAAAAAGTACTGCGGCTACATAATACAAAAAGTACTATAGCGTCATCTAAACAAACGAAGAACTAACATCAAAATTCAAAATTGTGCCATTTATTCGCGACTTAAATCCGTACAGAAAAACCCGACAACAACCTATAGCACGCCAGACTTTACCCTCGTTTGGTCAGAGAATCCTCCCTTTTCTATGAGGTTGAGGGATGAAGGACTTGGAGGAGAACTCGTAGCTAAATAATAACAGCCACTCGGGTCGATCTTTAGGTTAAGCCGTGCTTGCCTAGGTTGACCTGCGTGGATGGGTGACTACCACATACCGAGTTTGCGCCGTGCCTCGGAAAGCACGTTAAACTTGGTCCCGGCTGTCATTTGTCCACCTTTGACAGTCGTTACAGGTAGTCAGTGGCCCAAAAAGTCTGAGAACCAGTCTTACCAAGTGGTATAGTATTACCCAGTGTTAACTGGGTTGTGGAGGTCAGATAGGCAGTCGTTCCATGTAAAATACTGGTATTCTACCCCAACATAGTTGGGAAACGGCTAGGTAGATGATGAGGGATGTAGAACTTTACAGCGTGTTCTGCATTTCCCTGAAACAGTAGACTGTACATTGATAGACAATTTTACCTTTGAGAATAGCATAGCTCGTAGTATGAAGGTTCAATGGAACATGAGACAAGCTTGTAAATTCTAGGTCTGCTACCACAGACGTGCTAATTAATGTAGGTAAAACAGCCACATGCTGCCTTTACACGTGCCAAAAACCACGGTCTAAATGATTCTCCCCAAAACAAGGGCGCTAATTCCAGGCAAACAGCACTGTCTCCTAAATTATAATACATACGAGTACCTGCATTTACTAGCTCCGAGTCTCTTACTCGACTCGCCGCAATTGTCGACCGCATGTAAACAACCCTCTATACGGGGTGGGTTTTGTTCAGCAACATTAACAGGAGCATGTTGTTGGTCTAATAAGGATTCCCAACTAATGTAATTTTAAATTCTTGTTTGGATTATCTTCTTACCTTTATTATGTGGGTTTTGAGGTCGATACACGTCTGTTGGCGTAGCGACCATGTTGTTTTTCGTGCTTCGGTTGATTATGTATCAGCTTACGATGAATACTCTAGAAAATAAATTTGGAATATTGATATCTAATATATGTGTAAATGTATTTGTATGTATGTTTATTTCAAATGGTTATAATCTAAACTTTCTTGTTTGACTTTTCTACACACTGTGTCTA
This sequence comes from Xestia ashworthii, assembly GCA_950022955.1. Taxonomy (NCBI): domain Eukaryota; kingdom Metazoa; phylum Arthropoda; class Insecta; order Lepidoptera; family Noctuidae; genus Xestia; species Xestia ashworthii. The sequence continues at coordinate 13,832,133 of OX465561.1, forward strand.
CATTTCTTATCCAACTTTCCTCTCGCAGGTCTGCTGGAAGAAATTTCCTTTGAAATAAGCAGTACCTTTGTGCTCTACTATGTTAATATTTTGTCCTTATAAGTATTTTGTGTGTAACTAAATAAGTAAATAAATTAAATAAATAATTAGAGTGGTGAAAAAATTTGTTGTTTCTAGTAATTACTTACTGCCTCATTACTTACTTTTGGAAAAAATCGGTAACTGTTGTAAGATTTTAAAAAACTTACCCTGAAAACCAACAAATATTTTCTTTTAAAAAACAATTTTAATTAAAAAACATTTTCATGGAATTATTCCGCACAACAAACCCAATTTCACGTTCATATAATTTTGTTGCAAATATTGGTAATGTTATTGTATAATTAAACAAGCGACCCGGAAACATTTTACTGAAAATGCCGACATTATTATAATTAAAACATACACCCACGTAGGTGTTTATACACCCAGTACACATACGCGCTGGAGCTTCATTTTTGACATATTTAAATAAACATAAAAGTATTTCAGTAAATACAATGAACTGAAGATGCATTGTTTCAAACAAAAGATATTTACCACTATAAACGAACATAGTAATTTATTACCCAAGCATAGTTTTCATTGCTGTAGAAAACTTAAAAGAAGGTTGTAAATACTTGTTATTCAAAAATTGGACTCCTTCATTATTATTTACTACATGAAAGGATACCTGCCTATTGCTGTCTTATTGCTGGGCAAAGGCTCAAACAGAGAAGATAATACATACACAGAAACAGAACAGATACTTGTATCTAGAAACAAATGAAAGTGAGTGAAGCAAAAGTAATTACATACGAAACGATTTTTATTCTATAGTTTAGTCATTGATTTAAGTTAGAATTGTAAAAACATAGAATTCTTAACTTAGCTTTCTTTGAAAGTTCTTACTTGGTCCGAAATCTTGTCCATTGCATTTAAATGGTTGGATAAGTTAACTTGACATTTTTACATTTAAGTAGGTATATTCCATAAACAAATACGTTACAGAGAAGACAATGAAAACTCAACACAGCCTTCCGTTTTCCAAGAATGGCGGCAGCTTACACAACAGAGCGTATTTCCAACAAAATTAACCCTAATACACGCCACCGAGTCATTAAAACACCACACCATTTCAGGTTATGGTTGCTAAAACTACGTTTGTTTCTCCTTTACATGTAAAGGTTGCTTCAGATACATTATAAGCGGTGTTCTGTACCTTCACAGAGCAACCCTCTACCCATGGGTGTCGTAAAAGGCAAGTAAGGGATAGCATCTAGGGGCAGCGTCCTCCTGTTGGCTAATAAAATTATAATTTATTGCAATTGCCCAATTCGTCTGCAAAGTTTGGTCATGAAGTTTGAAAAAATCTGTAAAAGATTTTGAGAACTCAAATAGGGTAGACGACATAAAAAAATTAAATTAGTCCGTCAGGTAGATTATTAAAAAATATTTGACCTGTATTTTTTCTTTTCTTACATAAATCAAAATTGACGAAGATACGACGCTTTTAAAATTCCCAATACGTCACGCCTAGGTATCATTTTTAGCTAGTTCTGACGTCACGAGCCCCCACTCCCGTACGTTTTGATGCGGTTTATCTTTGTCAATATTCAATGATTTTCAAAAACAAAAAATACGTGTCCATTATTTTTCAATAATGTAACTGACGGACTAAATACATAGATTTGTAATTTTTTGATACTGTCGTCATGCCTATTAATAAAAATAAGCTTCAGAAGTAATTAGTTACTTACCGAAGTTGAGTTAACATGAGTCGTTGATCCTACAACAACTAGCGAAAATTGTGATAGCTTGGTTAATCAAAATCAAAATCAAAATCAAAGCATTTATTTCAAGTAGGCCAGTTACAGGCACTTTTGAATTGTCGAAACAAAAATGAACATTTAATGTAGCTACAGTCCCAGTCACAAGACATAAAAACTGTGAAAGTACTGTAGTTGCCCATTCCCTAGCGTAGATCTCTATGGAGAAGAGCGGGCAAGAAACTCCATGGACACTCTTTTAAATCAAAATATTGTTACAAAATCTTGGTTACACAATTCATGTTGAGATGGTATATTATGTGAGAATAATGTAGCAAGACTTGCACGTTAAAAGTGTCCATAGCAAAACAAAAACAAAATACAACTCAAAAACAAAATAATTAATTCAAATAAACCATGGCGACTAAGACATGACCAGTCACAACTGACAGCGCCCGTTCACGAACATGACGCATGGATCAGCACCATTCAGCTCAACCATTTTGAAGGGAACTAAATGGTCCGACACACGCGCCACCATCAGCGAGACATTTGAGTGAGCATGACATACTCATAACCGCCAGGGCACATTCAAGTCAAAAAAATAAAAACGTAGGTTTCCAGGGAATGATAGCATTCTAGTACATAGCACTCACACACTATGGGATATGAGGTTATATAATACTAAAGATATTGAATTTATACAATGCAAAGATAGTTGTACAATCTTCAGCAGCTCCAACAACACAAATTAGCGCTATCCATTTATGCGCCCCTGTCCTTGTGGAGCAGGACCGGCATTGAGCCAAGCATTTTTATCAGCGATATAATCGTCCAATTTGTAATATGCTTGCTTACACAGTGTGCGTTTAATGCATGTTTTAAATTTGGTTTCATTTAGTTCAAGAATGCTTTGTAATAATTTGCATTATGTATAATTTTTTTTTGCATTAGTATATATAATTTTTATTTTCATATTTTTTTTTTGTCAATAATTTGCATGTTATCAATTATTATCAATATACTATAAATAAAATAAAAAATAAATAAAAATAGCCTTTATTCACTCTGACCTTCGTATACAATATTTAGTAATTAGCAAAAAATTAAATAGTCGCTACACTTATTGGTTTTCTATATCTAAACTTAAATTACGAATCTGTCTAAACTGAAAATATACTTTTAACTATACTAAGATTAAATTATACATATTTTCGTTTTCTTTGTTCGTCTTATCAGCTACCAGGTTATGCTGTCTTGCGACCGACATAGGCCTCCTAAAGTTTCCTTAACATTTGTCGATCTCTTGCTATACTCCTCCAACCCTAGGGTAGATCATCCTCCCATCTTTCTGTCTGCCTACCTCTATGTCTTTTTCCGTCCCTCGGGGTAACTTTTTTGGACCACTTTTCTTTTTGTGTCCTCATCATGTGACATGTCTATTTCCATTTTAGGGTTCGTGTTTTTACTTTAACATCTGCTACTTTTGTGGTGTTCCTAATTGTTGTAGCTTTCCATTTGTCTTTCAACCTTAGACCCATCATGCTCCTTTCCATTCCTTTTTGGTAAACTCCTAGTTTGTGTTCTATCTTCCGTGTTAATGGCCAGGTCCGACAACCGTAAGTAAGGCATGGAAGTATTCAGGTGTTGTAAACGGTTCTATTTTCCGAGATGGGCACAACATACTTATTTTTCATGATTTCCCTGAATGACCAGTACCTTTGGCAGGTGTTGTTTACTCGTCTTTCTACTTCTTTCGTCGATACTCTTTCACCCATTTGACTGATATGACTTGACCCATATTCGTTTACGTTTTCGATCTCATCTTCGCCCATCTCAATTTTGACTTAATTCTTGTTTGTAATTAATTTAGGTTTGCTTATATTCATTGATAATCCTGCCTTTTTACTCTCTGGTGCTAGTTGTTGTAGCATTGTTCGTAGTGTGATAGGATCTTCTGCGAACAAAATGAGATCGTCGGCGAACCTTAGGTGGTGCAATTTTTCCCCGTTTATGTTAATGCCAAAGGTATCCCATTTGAGTTGCCTAAAGATATTTTCCAAAACGGCATTAAATATTTTGGGCGATAACAGGTCTCCTTGTCTCACACCCTTCTGTATTTTAAATTGTTCTCCAATGTTCACGAGTTGCACTTTTGCAGAGATCCTAATGAATTTACTTTCCACTCCTTGGTTTTTTAATGAATCCCATATGTAATTATGATTCAAAGAGTCGAATGCTTTATTATAATCGCCGAAAGACAGGTAGTACGGGCGGTTGTATTCATTGCATTTCTCAATTATTTGTTTAACAGTATGTATGTGATCAACTGTTGAAAAATCAGAGCGGAATCTTGCTTGTTCTTTGGGTTGATTACTGTCTAGATTTTTAATCATGCGGTGTAATAATGTTTTGCTGAATACTTTGTACAAGTTTGGCATCAAGCTGATGGGTCTGTAATAAATTGTTAATTTCATTATCTCTTTATTTGTGTAAGAGTATTATTGTTGAAGATGTATAATAATACAATAGCCTGTGTTACTCGGTAAAGACGTAGCTTTCTAACTGTGCACGATTTTTTAAATCGGTCTTGAGTGTAACTGTAACAAACAAACATAAAATCAAATCTTTCCTCTTTACAATATTAGTGAGATCAGTGAGAAGTGTAGATATCTCATTTCTTCCTTTTTCTATAATCTATGTACGTGTTTATTTCACAAAGAAAACACTGCAGCTGAGCATCCACTTGACCTTATCCAATGGTTATTTTGGGCGTCCCTTAGGAAAATTAAGACCAAATGGCGTATTTGGGAACAGAAAAGGACTGTTAATAATATCGCCCAAGAATAGATTGAGTGAAAATACTCTTTATCGTAAGCTATTCCAGCTATTACATGCTCTTCCAGGGGTATATCAATTGTCGTGTCGGCGACGGCGCGTTCGTGTTCCACGCGCGCCTCAAAGAGATGTCAGCACAGTGACGGGTGTCGCAAGGGCCGAAGCCTGCCGGGGCTGCGGGACTGTTCGAAAGAGATCTCGTGGCCCCGAAACATAAAGGGCGAGGAAGGAACACGGATGGGTTTCAGATGGGTTTCAGGTGGGAGTCAGTAAAAGTCTGACACTCCCTCCCGCTCCGCCCAGAGTGGGAGAAGTTATTTGATGATTTACCATCCATAGAAAAAAAAGGGTTATATTTACAAATTCAATGTGTTTTTTAATTTTCTATCATACTCCTCACTAGACGTCGTTGCCGAGGGAGGCCTAGAATACGATGGTGTGACAACTTGGTGACCTTTTTTTTTTATTTTTTAGGATGGGAAATCATCAAATGACTTCTCCCACTCTGGGCGGAGCGGGAGGGATTGTCAGACGAGAGATTGGTCGGAGAAAACTGCACGGACGGAAGAGTGTAACGCTACGGGAGAGGCCTTTGCCCAACAGTGGGACAATATAGGGTAAGGCAAAAAAACTCTATAGAGTTTTTTTGCCTTACCCTTGTTGTGTGTACACGTCCCATGTTCTGTGCATTGAGCCCAATTACAGTTCATGTTCATGATCTACATCATCTGCCTAGCCATTTCCCAACGATGTTGGGGTCGGTTTCCAGTCTAACCGAATGCAGCTGAATACCAGTATTTTACATGAAGCGACTGCCTATCTGACCTCCACAACCCATTTAGTTCTGGGTAATACGATACCACTTCGTAAAACTGGTTGTCAGACATGATGATACGAGCTTAACGTGCTTTCCGAGGCACGGAGGAAATTCGGAATGTAAACCCCAACAGACCAACCTAGGCAAGTACGGCTTAACCTAAAGATCAACCCGAGCGGCTGTTATTGTTTAGCCACGAGCTCCTCATGTTCATCATGTGTACATGTCGTCAAGTTTAATGAAATGAAGATTTTGGTAGTGAAAATGAAAATTACGCCATATACATATTTAAACAAAGTTAGAAATACTGAAATAAAAAATGAGGTATTGTAGAGACATAATACATTCTGATTAGGTTGATATCGCATTTTGAAAGGTGTTCCTTTTTATGACAAAAAATATTGGATTTAAATATTCTTTCTATTAAGTCTTAAAGTAGGTACTCGTACATCCTATCTGAAACAACCTTTACAGAGGCATCGAATTAAAATTCAGTGATGTGACAAAAGCGCGGTGTGTCATGGTGCTCATAGCGTTGGTTATCACGCGGGATTAGTAGGGAAAAGTATGTGTTTGTGTGGTGTTATGGTCACATTATGTAAGTAATTAATTTGTTTTAATTACTACATTAAATAAACCGCACAATTATATGGAGCTTTGTGACACTAATAAACATTAACTTGCCTTTTTTGTATGCTAGTTATTAGCAACAATACCTCGATGGGATTTTTCGCAAAAAAAAATAACATTCATAGGTACAATCCTTAAAGGTATTACCTTACATTTTCATGCATTTTCAATAATCTTTCTTCTTTTTTACAGGATATATAAACAAATCGGTGTAAAATTTATACGATTAGATTTACCTGCAAAAAAGGTTATTGACTTTTTTTTCAGTTTTATAGTTACTTTATCAGTTTGATGAAAAAAAAAATATCTTGTGTTAAAGTTCAACAATAAAAAAAGTAAAACTATAAATTATTCGAGTAACTACAACTAAAGTAAATCAATCAATCAATATAATTATATAAAATCAATGCCACTTTTCGTTGTAATTTTATAACTCAAGAACGGGCTCACCGATCCAAACCAAATGTTTAGGCTTTGTTCGGACTATTTAGTAGATGGTTTACGTGAAGTTTGCACAAAATCGGTCAAGCGGTTCTTCACGCAGACGAAGTTGCGCGGGTCAGCTTCGAGTAGTAGTACACTATATAATACAAGATAGACGCGCAACTGTGTTCGTTTTTACCAGTATATATACCCTAGCTGTTAGATGGCGCTGTTAGTTTTTGTTCAACAAAATAAATACAAAAAGTATATCTTGACTGAGGATTCGAACATGAGGACCTTGTTGTTCACAAGTTAGTGACTGTCACCGTTAGGCTATCTATTTCACTGACAATATGTCTAAAATACCTGTTCTCTTCATAAGCATGTTATGACAGTCGTATGTTGTCAAATAGTTGAAAACTTGGTGTACTCAACCACACAGACGGCAGCACTATCTATGAAAATTTTATTTGAAGCCTATACATGGAAGTTTCACCCCCCTGGGTATGGACATACAGATGTTCACAGCTAGTCCTCGTGGATTGTCCTCACGAGCTGCTGCCTCTGGTGGATAGGTATCTCTTATAGCAAACTTTTGAATTCCCTGCATATAAAAAAACCATTTTAAAAAAAAAATAGACACCTCCTTTCTACCCAATCCACCAAATTCACTCAACATTGCGAAAAAAAAAGCCTACCTACCCTCAAACATACCGACAAAAATTATCCAACTGTCAAAAATATAAAAGCTTCTCTATTCAAATGTTACAACATGATTCTCCTCATTCATTATACCGTTCGTTCTGCACGGACAATTTATTACAACGCAAAGCTAAATACACTGCGTTTAGCGAAATCCTATTTCGGCAGTCTCGGAAATGACGGGGAGAATTTGCATGGCTGATTGCCGTCCGCTGCTCAATCAAGGATATTTAACAAAATTAACTAATTGAGTGAGCGTACCACCACACCGCCGCTCCGTCCCCTCGACTAACTTGCCGACGATAAATTGACTAGACAACAGAAAAGCAATGTATCGAGGAAACCTAATAAGCGATAATAAGTTGATTTCGTGCGGTCCCGCCGCTCGCTGTACGTTTTTAGGGTTCCGTAGCCAAATGGCAAAAAACGGAACCCTTATAGTTTCGCCATGTCTGTCTGTCTGTCTGTCTGTCTGTCTGTCTGTCTGTCCGCGGATAATCTCAGTGACCGTTAGCACCAGAAAGCTGAAATTTGGTACCAATATGTATATCAATCATGCCGACAAAGTGCAAAAATAAAAATTTAAAAAAACATTTTTATTAGGGTACCTCCCCCAGACGTAAAGTGGGGAGCGATTTTTTTTTTAATTTTGACCCTGACGTGTGATATATTGTTGGATAGGTATTTAAAAATGAATAGGGGTTTTCTAAAATCATTTTTTGATAATATTTATATTTTAGGAAATAATCGCTCCGAAAGTCAAAAACAATGTGTCCCCCCCCCCTCTAACTTTTGAACCATAAGTTTAAAAAATATGAAAAAAATCACAGAAGTAGACCTTTATATGAACTTTCTAGGAAAATTATTTTCAACTTGATGAGTTGAATAGTTTTTGAGTTATATAGCACTTTTTCAAAAAAACGCAAATGATAACTTTGTTTTTCATACAAATACTATGAAAAACAAAGTTATTTTTGCTGACGAAAAATGTTGGTATTTTTAATGGTCTGGGAAGCTACGGAACCCTACAGTGAGCGTGGCCCGACACGCTCTTGGCCGGTTTTCATTAGGCTGGGACCTGAGTGTAATAATATTTTCATTTTAAAGGAGAGGTACCGTCGTTTATTAGGTACCGGGTTTGTGTATACAGTGTCTGGAGTAAGGACCGATAATTGAGATAAATTACAAAATATTGAGAAATTATACTTCAATACAAAAATAATGTTTAAAATATAGTTATATTTAATTTTTCACGTTTTGATTTTGACGAATAAGGTGTCAATCGATTCGTTACTATGGCCCGGGTAACAGAGGTTACATTATAACAAACTTCACCAGCAGGCGGATTTTAAGTGGATTTTTTAGTACTACATAAATTCTTGTTACCTAATTCTTGTTTTACATTTAATTTTACTGATACTCGCCTGCCTAGCCTTTTTCCAACTATGTTTTCATAAACATCTGGAACCAAAAAGCAAGCACAAAGCATTTAATAAGTAAGAATTCACAGCTATTCAGTGTTAATTTTTTTGTTCAGTATTTGTGTTGTTTTCTCATTACATTTCAGATTACAAATCCTATTAATTACTCGCGTACAGTCTGGAGTTGTTCCAAACAAACTCTAATTAGGTGATTGAGTTACAAATTCGTTGCTCTCACGGAAACTCCCAACCGTTATGTCAAGGCTATTGTTATACGAACACGTTAATTTAATATGTTTCTAAACAACTTTTTGATTAATTGTAGCCGAGTTGTTTAATTAGTCTAGACTTTGTAACTACTTATCTTTCATAGATCAACATGGAAAACAAGAATTTGTGAGACTAAAAAACCTGACTAGCGAAAAATCACGCTGTTTTTACATTCGGGGTATACAAGGTAAAATCGACTCCTCCTATTGTTGATGTTGGCTAAATGTGGCTTATGTTACCCAGGCCATAATAAATAACGAATTGATTGACACCTGATTCATAAAAATCGAATGAATATTTTAGGCGATAATTATGACATACGTAAATATTAACATAAATATACATACTGTTGAAATTATAACCCTTCCTTTGGCTTCACTGTATTCGGTCAATAAAGAAAAATGTCGTTACGAAATAAGATTAGTTTGGAAACCGCCTACTGTTTCGCAACGTTGTCTATCCATGGGGTCTTGATGACAGAACGTCTTTTTTGTAACGTCTCACTCGACCCTTGAGCAAAAACAGGAATCCCAAATCGAACTTCTGTCGGCAGACGCTAGCAAAAGATTTATATCCTAGATGAATGATCGGTATGCCGCGATAGGAACCGCTTTGAGCATTGAGGACAAAGGACGCAGAAATTCTGATTTAATATTAAGGTCCTAGCGCTATTTGAATAGCATCTATATCTCGGATTAATTAATGCCTTTCTTTGACTCGAAGAAACTTATTTCAGAATGGAAATTACAAAGATTCTTTTGTCAAATGTTCATCTTAATGTAAACTGGTTGGTTGTACAAAAAGTCGTCGACAGCTCAAGGCTAGGGATTGGACGGAAAGTGCGCCGAAGCTTCTTGTGGTTTCAAGCGGATGACCACAACGGTCTCAGTCAAAGGAGAAGTGCCACAACGTATTAATTACACCATCAATCTAATTCCGACCGGTAGGTGCTTCGATGTCGAAGCGGGCTTCTTTGAAGCTCAATGACGATTGCTAGATACTGTAACATGGTAAAGTTATTTATTAGTGGTTATTACTGAATGTTTATTTTGATTTACTTTTAGAATGTCAATTTGAAAATTCCAGACGTAAAATTAGAAAGGATAAATAGATCAAATTAAAATTCGTTATCCATCTAACTAGTTGGCTTGTCCCCTTTTTGCTATAAAAACATATTGTACTATTCCAACGATGATTCACAATCTAGTTGGCAAAGCTTTGCGGAAGTAATCCCCGGAGGAAAGACACGATAGAAACAAGAACAGCATCGAACTACACTGATGAACTTCAAGCTAGCGTGTCCACTTCGCAGTAACCAGGAACCTAACTAGGCTACTGCCCCAGGCAAGATTGATCGAGAATATAACGGTATACAGCACTCATTGGCGGGCCACGATGTGGTTGATTTATCAATAGAACCACAACACATATATTTGGCTTTGCGATATTTTGTACATACCGCAACATATTGTGGTCTATGTTTCCGTGTAATTTGCATTATTAAACATTGTGGCTTGCAACAACTATTCGTACACAAAAATGTTCGCTGGGCTGTTTTCAAATAAACACAATTATGATAAATAAATTTAGAATATTTACGCGAAACAGCGGGAATCCGCTGGATGCGAGTCGCATGGGACCGCGACCGGTCAATGTTGTGTCACTTGGGGGAGACCTTTATCCAGCAGTGGACGTCTTTTGGCTGAAATGATGATGATGACGTGGAACAGATATGACACACTCGATGACCCCATATTCACAACGCTTCGATTCGATTTCGATTCGGGAAGTCGTATGTCTATCTGGTTCTGTTTTGACAAAACAGGATAGACATACGACTTGTCGAATCGAAATTCATTCCAAGTGTTTGTGAATACGGGGGCAGTTCTGGAACTGTTGACCACAGGACATCCATTCACTGCACTGAAAGATGCTGGTGCTCGCTATTTTTATATTCTTCAACTTTGTCAATTTTTGTTTCCCATTACATGTCCGAAAACCACTAATCTAAAAAAAAAATCCGCAATCTCCATTAAGTTATTGAGGACACAATGTCCCAAAAGTAAGACTTAAAAAGTATGAACTTTAATATAAGAGCACTTTGTACCAAAATCCTTGTGATTCATCAATTTAGGCTTTGTTGACACGAAACGTTTAATCCCAGCCGGCTAAGAACAGGTTATTAAGTACTAAACCTTAAGTAAAGGCGCTTGAGCCCCATCATCGGGGCATTATGTAACTTGACTAATTTCACAATTAATTCAGCCCCGGCTTGGTAAAGCCACAACTATATGCCGAAGTTCCTTTAGGGCAGGTCTACTCGTAGAATTGAATGAATATTTTAACAAACTGAAAGCTCTGCATTTTGTTAAAATATTAACAGCACTGTTTTGAAGTTATCTTGTGTTCCTGAAGTCATAAAATGTTTTGAGTTATAGTTTATACCTAATTACGATTTGATGAACCGAACAATAGTTTTTTAAAACCAAAAAAATTTACTTTTTACAACATCAGCACTTCAGCAGTAACAAAACACATTTTGTACAAAATCCCAAAATAAAATGAACAATAATTATAAGGTTGTAGAAAAGTTCTGAAATAGATTATGTTAAGTTAATCGTCTTGTAACATTAAACTTAGAATGCTGTCATTTCTCTTCTAATTTATAGCCAAAAGCATGATTAGATAGTTCCGAGTTAGTTAGTACTTGGATCCAGGAAACTATAAACATCTCCTACATTTTATGACTTCTCTACGTAAAAATAAAATCAAGCCGCGAATTAATTCCAGAAAATAATTCCAGTTTAACAGTCAACACCACCACAAAATAGAGAACCGATTATTCAATTAAATGTCTTGTTCTCCACATTTAGTATCTCGTTAAACGTTAATGTCATTTTACATTGCTGAACTGCATGGAATAGATTACATTCTAAAGTGAAAAGAAATTGTTCGTCTAAATTGGAAACTCTCTCCTTTAAGCCTCGTGCAGATGAACGATTTTTATCGGTCATCGAATTGTGTTCGACAACGCTAACTCCTGGCGGTAACATAGTCCGATTTCTATCGACTCATCGCACACGTCCTGCATTAATGCGTGTTCACTCGTATGTTTTATCCTTTTATCCAATTCACGCTTACGGTTGTAGTTTTTAATGGTCTCGTGTTAGGCTTTCACTGATTTCTGCGTCAAGTTTGTATTTAGTTTTTTCATGATCGTCCAATACCATTGCAAGATACATTGTAAAACCTAAGTATGGCAACAGTTATTATTCTGCAATACGTGTAGCCTTTAAATACCTATTGAGCGTCGAAAGAAACGACCTATCATAATGAAACCAATTGTTCTGTAGACTAATAACGTCGATCGTCTGCGCTCTCCCTACAGGTCCAGAATCTCAATGCGCACACAGGCCGGTTACAGACGTCGCGTTTTGTTCTATTTCGCACGCGTCGTTTAATGTGCGCCTAACAATCACTTGCAGCTAGGCCGCTCAGTGATTTGTTGCCTCCTCAATGGTTGCATAACGTGAACTAGGATTCTTATTATCTCAATAGGTACTTTATAAAATCGTGTCTTTAGAGAACAAACTTCACTAGTCAAACTCATTTTGGTTGCTCAAGTTGCTCGCAGAAACACAAAATAAAGGCTCTCATAAAATATGAACCTTATGTTGTATACAAATTAAATACGTCATTTAAAATATACTCAGTCAAATCAACAAATTCAGTGGAGCTTAAATATTGTGCAGGTGCAGATACTTTGAAATCACAACAGTTAGATAAAATAAAAGCATGCAGTAAGTATCAAGAACATTAAAAAAGATCCAGATCAATCAGTAAGTTCAGTGCCTTTGTAAAACGCAGCGAGCTTTTAAGTCAGGTGAAACGATTCTCAAATAAACTTTCCTCCACTGTAAAACCTGACAATACTGAAACTTTCTATAACATCAGCACTTCAGCAGTAAGAAACACATTTTGCTACAAAAATCCCGAAATAAAATGAACAATTACATTGTCTGGACACCTTTTGTCACCACTGTGGATGTCTCTAGTACAGGAAACAATTTTATTTGCTCCAACTAGCGATGCGGTGACATTTTTCTTTTTCTATTTTGTGCGTTTCGCGTGCGCTGCGTGTTTCGTTGACGACATTGAATGAATATGTCTTTTAGTTCATTTTGGTACAGTTTAGATTAATGTATCTTGGATCTAGGTACAATGGACGAGAGATGTTGAAGTGAAATATGGTGGGTGATTCCGAAAAGGTCGACGTGATTCCTGAATAATAGTGGAGTGGCGATATCTTATTTGTTGAGGGTGGTGGGGTTGAGAAAAACATATACTTAAGCTTAAGTTTTTGTTACAAAATGAAAGCTCAATTTTAATTAGACGGTTGTAAAAATACATAGAACATTGTCGTTATTTACATGCAATCATTTACAAAACTTCTCAACACAAAAATCGGCTTCAACTTATGAAAAAACAGTTGTGATGTGAATGCATTTTTGGTGCATAGTCTGGTAATTTTAAACAACTGAACATTGGCTTCCAACACGAATGTCACCGAGGTGGAGTGCTCCTCGAAAACTCGAAGTATACTATAGAAGAGAATCTGATATAGATAATTGGAGGTTTCGATTGCTGCATCATTATTGGTACAGATTCGGTGTTTGCTTGGTCTATTTTTGCACTTCAATTTATGTACGTAAGTATTTAGTAAGTATGTACAGTGAAACTTGGTTAAGTGGACCTGGATAAGTGAGAAACCTCCATAACTGGAACTCATGCTGAGGTCCCGATATTTATGCCTGGATATTTGAGACACTGGATAAGTAGAATACCTCTTTAAGTGAAACCAATTTGTAGATCCCTTGAATGTCCCAGTTATCCAGGTTTCACTGTATTTACAAACAAAAAGTATCCATGTAGTATATCAACTATCTGGTGTCCACGACACAAGCCTCGTTGTTTAATGTGGCACTAGATGGCGCTTTGTGTAATATCCATATTTTAATTTCGATATTTATTTATTTATATTGATAACAACAAAAATCCCAATCATACTCGTACGGTATTCGTGTACCTACAAAATTGGTTTTCGAAAACTATATTTAAAAAAGTAATTCAGTCAGTCAGTCCATTGGTCGTTGTTTTAAAGCTTTTTTTTTCAGAACATCAAGATTAATTTCCATGTAAACAAATTTTTGAAGGCACGAGATCGAATCCACTCATGTTTCTCAGCGTTACCTTTCTCAACGAAAAATAAGTGAAATAATTTAAACGCTCCGTAAGGACACTCGTCAAAGCAAATCTACTGAATGGGAATAATGGAGAATGCTCGACGGTCCATAGCCGGGGAAAGGAGTGCTTATTTCTGTTTTTATATTTCATTATTGGCCCTCTCATCTCATATTGCACTCCATTCGGATTCATAGAGGCTGCTATAAAAGATTGAAACGCGAGAGGGGCATTTGAATGGCGTAATTGCAAGTGCACTTTTTTTTTAATTCAATTCCTGGCGGCCTCGGTAAAGGTGGAATGCACTTCATTGATATCGCTTTAAAGTAATGAGTTTTTTTCATAATTCGGTCTCCTTTTGTTTATTTCGGGACGATTTGTGTTCGATTTTGCGGGACCGGATCAGAGATTTTTTTATGGGAACGCATTAAAATATATGTTAGCAGTCTTTTGAACAATAAAAATATAGGTATTTTTGGAATTAGTAAAGAGATATTCAACGATTTGTGGGATTTGTTTTTAAATCAGTATTTGATGGGGGTAGGTATACAATAGTTTTAATGGTCATGCAAGTATGTAGGTACCTACAATTTAAATACTAGTAGCTGTAATCCCGGCGGCCGTTTTTTTATGAAAATAACATGTTTTACTGTAGCATTTTTTTTTGTATTTTGTGTTGACTAAGATAGATTAATCACCGTTATTAATAATTTCAGGAAAAACACAGTTGTGAATGTTTTAAATGTTGTACATTTTGTAAGTAGTTGCAAAAAGCCATTTGCCCACTGTTTTAATTCCATTCTCTTTTGTTTATTCGGGGACAAATTGTTTTCGCTTTTCGCGTTTTGTGCGAACGGCACTCGGGACCGGATTACCGATTTTTATGGGATCGTATAAAAATGTGTTCGGCTTAGGATTTAAACCTTTTTTTTGTCGTATCGTAACTTTTATAATGGTTTAGTACGCATTTTACTATAGCTTAGTGTGTAAGTGCCGCCGCCGCCGCCATTTAAAAATCGGATAAAGATGTTTTGTTTGGGCGAACAAATCCGTTCGTTTAACGAAAATGAAATAAAATTTGTTGGGGTTTCAAATAAAGAGAGAAAAATGTGTTTATGCGTTGAATGTAAATACATCATAAAATAAATACAAAATACAAATTTAAATTGCAACATTTTATTCGATTCTAATTAACAAGGAATCGGTAGAATATGGAAAGCGATATAGTATGTAATTAATAGTTTACGCCGGTATGAAATTCGATAAAAAAGTTGTTTTAAAAGAAGACACACCTACCAAAGCTCAAAATTAAATAATCTATCTTCATAGTTTTATCAACCTACTGATATGTAAATATGAAGAGGAACACAATTTACATGGCTTCTCTACAAATCGTCCTCTCGCTTATTTTTTGCCTATTTTAGCTCAACTCAAACAAAAGATCCTATAACCACTGGAGATGCACCAGAGTACTTTGCCACAACAACTATTATTTAATCAGTACAATTTAAAACCAAAATACTATTAGCCTGTAAGGTTTTTTCCAGGAGATGACGAGGAAAATGAGCAATTACACGACGGCGGTGGCTCGACTTAAACGCCTAATGAAATTTAGAGTATGCCGAATGGAAACTGACGGCCGTGGAGCCGACTTTCGTTGTAAAGATTTTTTCGTAACCCTTATTTTCGGTTACTTTTACTGTTAGCCTGTTTTATTGTTGGGCAAAAGTCTCTCCCAATTACCTCCAAATCCTTTGATCCAAGGCCAACGTGGGCCACTGGTCGATGGTTCTGTCTAGCTTGTCCCGCCATCTCTTGCGAGGTGTACCGCGTCGCCTACTGGCTGTATATTTTCAGTAGATATCTAATTTTAAAGGCCGTTTTTATTAAATGCAAGTTTTTAACAGAGAAACTACTAATTACTTTTAGGCAAGAAGATACAATGTGGTAGAAAAATCTTACATGATATGGATATAGAGCGCAGCTTTGGGTGCCAGAATGCCTTGTAATACCTCTCGTTGCATTAATGTTAAATCTGTTTATATTTTTCCATTTGCTCCCCATGTTCCTCTGTTGGTTTTTTTGCATCACGTTGCATTTTTCCAAGTCTGAAGTTCAGCATTTATTATTCACTCTTGATCCTCCACACCACCCAATGTCTCCACATCTTCATACCATCAGCTAGCAACTCTAGAATTCAGGAGCACGGAAAATTATCCTTAAATACAATTAAAGTGTAAAGCAATTTATTTTAATTTTAATCCGCGTCTACCCGCCATCTTGCACGAGGCTTTGAACCATAATAACTGGTGTTAATATTCACAAGTTCGGATAACGTATATTACTATTACGTCATAAGCTGCTAAGTATATAATTATTGTAGTAATATATAGCTGCTTTTTTTAAATAAAGTGTCGGTCAGCTATAAAGATATCAGATTAGCTTCAACGCTGTGGTACAGCCCATACAAGTCAATTATGATAATTCCGTTTGTCAATTTGGTTCGTATTTAATTAACATTTCAATACTTACAAATACTTAATAAATGACGGATCGATTTGCAAATGAATTTAGCGTCCCCTTAGCAGTTGGTTCGATCATCAATCATGACCTATTACCGAATGGAGTTCGCATTACGACAACACTTCTGTAAGTATGAGTCACAGAGTAGCAGATCTTCATACAAAACCTTTGAGCCACTGCTCGTTCGTTCGTTTGTAATCCTCTGTAATTCCTTCATATACAGACTATTGGCGGTCAGACCTTGCTGTAGTATGTAGTTGAACTGACACACTTTGCTCCAATTTATATCCATTCAACAAAGGGAGGGAAACGATTAACTGCACACAATATTGCGGGTGAAAATGCATATTTTTATTGTGTCAAGTTGATTTATGAGAGCTCAATGACAATGGGGAGTATGGGTCTAACCCACAAATTAGATTCAATTTCCATTTTTATATCAAGGGTTCGTACCATTTTCGTCTAGGGATCCATAACATTTTCGTCTAGAGACTCGAGATCTTATTTCAAGTTTAAGAAAAATAAGGGTCTTGTGAATTTTCATTTAGACTTATTCAAGGGTTGAAATTCAGCTCAAAAGCACCTGTTTCTAGCTCCGTGTCTTCCAGCGTTCGTGGTTAGACTAACTCGTTAAATTATCATCTTATATCTGGGAAAAAATCTTAATAACATTTTCAAGAATACCGAGAAATAACTAGATTTTTTCCACTAAACAAAATGCAAACTGGGAAGGGCAGCAATGTGGCATTATCCGAGAGGAATTTCATTACGATGACAATGTTGGCAAGTTCAATTTTCTTGCGAGATAACGAACGTTGCTGAGATTGTTTCAAGTTTCTAAGTTGAGGCCACTTTGACCCCTGGCCCGTGAACATCGCCAACATTCTCATTAGACGTCCACAAAAGAATACTGTTTTGTTTAAAAGAGAAATAAAAACACAAGTGAATATTTAAATGGTTCAGATTAAAAACGTTTTGTGCCTACTTACGGGTTTTTATTTGCGGCGGCCGTGGCTGTTTCGGATTCCGTTTGTAATGTTGAAATTTATTCTACTGGAAAACAGGTTTTTGAAAGTGCTTGCGTTGTCAATCAATTAGGGGGGATTTTCAGGTTTATTTTAGCTTTAGGTAAACATACACTTAGAAAATGCTTTGTATTTAGCATGTTTGTATTCTTAGATCCGGTAAATAGATTTCAGCTACTACTACAACTACAGTGGGCATTTTTTTCTGTTAATATTCTAGTTGATTCAAGAGGAATGGATGGATATAAGAGCAGAGGAATACAAAAGGATCGATGGATGCACTGTGTTAAGGATGCTACGGTAAGAAAGTAGGTATATTGATGAGATGAGTAATAGAGAAAGAAGTATGGAAAAAGAAGATATGCTGATCCTAATTTATTTAGGGGTAGAAGATTGAAACTGATTCAAGAAATGAAGAAAATTGTTGTTTTACGTTATTTGTTGGAATAGGTATTCTATAACCTTTCCCTCTATCTTAGCACCACTAGGATTCCTAATTTTAGCCTCAAAATATAATAATCTCAGTACATATACCCTCTCCTAAATATGTAGATACACATTGGCACAAACACGGCCGGCCGGAATTCCATGCCGTTCCATTATAATTGCATTAATTCCTCGGCACACTAATTACGATGGCTGTTAAATCATTGTCCACACAAATTGCTTTGACCGCAGAAATCGCTTAAAGTTACAAGAGGACTATTTGACTGTGACGTGATATTAAGTTATTGGCTGGACCTGTGTTGTGAATAGAAAGCAGAATACATTACATACTAGCATTGCCTACAACTCTACTTGTATGTCCTGTATTTTCGGTTCCAAAACCATAATTCCAGATATTATGACAAAATTAGGAGTCGGTAATTTTACTACTCGTATTTTAATTTTATTTTATGTGTCTCTCTCTGTTTTTCAAAAGTGAAAAGTTCTTGAGGCCCGTTGAACACTTTTCGGGTGAACAAAAATCATGGAACTCGCGCTATCATCACCGAACGCTTTCATAGAACGGTTAGTCAAAATCAACCACAAACAATTAAGATAAAGTTCATTTTGGATTACTTATTTTTCACATCTATCGGCAGTCTCCAAAGATTGCACTGCTTGTTTTTTTTTTTATCCAATTTTGCAATGTAAGGTTCCGTACACGAATACACCAACGGGAATCTATTACTTAGTCTCCACTGTACGTCCGTCCGTCTGTCCGTCTGTCTGTCAGCGGGTCCGTCTGTCATTCTGTCATAAAATTTTATAGTACAGTGCTTGTGACACAGCTAATAGCACGGGACATGCGATGCTAGTCTGTAAGAAATTGTTACGAAAACCTTAACATCATAATATTTAAAGCGTAAAATTGGTCATTATAGGAAACGAAAAGAAAGGGAAATGAAGTCTGTTCAAAATAATAATCACGCAAATGGAAGTCCCTACAATTTTTCGAGTTATAAGCTGTTTCTGTTTTTCGAGTTGTAACAGACAGACACATAGAGAGATGGTTTTATAGAAGTGGTTAGTGGGTGGCATATTGTGATAGTCACAAAGCCATTATATTACCAACTCATAAACTAAAGGTTACCCAAGTCATAGAAACCTAAAACTGCCAGACGTCTGTCTGGCAATTTCAGATAGGTATAATTTACAATGGTAAATACTAAATACCAAACAGAGCTCGTAATCTTTTTAAGCTGAAAGTAAAGTATGTACGTAATAATATCATGGCCATAAACATAGAACGCAGTATATTTTTAAATAATAAGAGCACAGAGAAAAAGCAGCTAGGATATAGTTTTTTATTCTGAAAAGAGTTTTCATTTCGCTGTTGCTATTTTTCCAAAGTAAAACTAGCTTGTGCAGCATTGGATATGTTCGGAGCTATGTTGCTTCCGCGAATGATATCCGCTTCCTATTTAGGTATAATAAAAATAAAAGTCCTAAATTTCGTTTCTTTGAAATCCGAGTTACAGAGTAGGTACAAATACGCGGATCATTCTCAGAAGATCCATTGGCCAGATAGATCCATGATGGATCTAGTGAGAATTAATTTTCTCATTGGTCCTGATTTCAAAACATGGATCTACTGAGAATCGTTCATTCTCAGAAGATCCATTGGCCAGATCCACGATGGATCTAATGGATCTAGTAAGTATTAATTTTCTCATTGGATCCTGATTTCAAGATATGGATCTACTGAGAATCGTTCGTTCTCAGAAGATCTATTGGCCAGATCCACGATGGATTCAGTGACAATTTATTTTTTCATTGGATCCGGATTTCAAGATGTGTGGACTACTGATTTTTTTTCTTCAAAAGACCTACGAATCAGACCTATTATGAATCTATCATCAGATTAGAGATTTATTTTTCATTATTGAGGGATACGTTTTCTTGTGTTTTTTCTTTAAAAGTTGTATCTGTAAATATTTCGTTTATTTCTACGATCACGCAAAATTCCTTCATTGTATGTGTATCTTGAACTCATGCGAGCCTAGTACCTTTTGGGGTAGGTACATATTTTGTTTCATATATCCATCAATATGATAAATAGATAGATCCATAAAGGTCAGACCCTTTATGGATCTATCTATTGGGTTCATGGGTTTTTTAAGAAAAAAAATCTCTCTAGTATCCATCTTGAAATCAGGACCCAATGAAAAAATAATTAATCACCGGATTCATCGTGGATCTGGCCAATGGATCTTCTGAGAACTAACGATTCTCAGTAGATCTATATCTTAAAAACAGGATCCAATGAGAAAATGTATACCCACTAGATCCATTAGATCCATCATTGATTTGGCCAATGGATCTTCTGAGAATGAACGATTCTCAGTAGATCCATGTTTTGAAATCAGGATCCAACGAGAAAATCAATTCTCACTAGATCCATCATGGATCTGGCCAATGGATCTTCTGAGAATGATCCAAATACGCGATGGTCGCTTTTTAGCCAGGGTACGTGTTTTTTGAAGTAAACACCAAGTTTGACATGCTCTAGTCAAACCAACACGGAGTTTAAATTGTAGGTACCTATAGAATGTGTTAAAGGCCAACAAGAATTTAACAATATACAGGGTGTAAACCACCTCATCACGAAGCCGTTAACCAAGCATTCTGTACATCAAACTAAGTAACTTTACGCAAAAATTATTGCTGGGAAACAACTTTTTTTTTTGAGGTTATAAATCATATTTTGTGGTAGAACTCAATGTAACGTACTTAAAACATTGTGCTGATGGATGGATTGAATAGTACGGGGGTCGTGGATGTGTTAAAATCTTACAAAAAAAACTTGTATTTATAAAAAAAGTTGTCAAAAAGTTGTAACTATCTCCTTAACTAGAAGGTTCCCAGGTATGGTGTAGAAAAAAAAAATGATCGCAATGATGGGCAGAATAAGTGCCTTTCGGCTTCGTGAAGAGGTGTTTTACACCCTTTATATGCTGAAAAGCTGTACTTCTACGCAAATAGGTACTTAGCAAACTGAGCTTTCTTCTACAATGTTAACTAAACTTCATTCTTACATCCAATTACTACGTTTATTTAGTCGTCCAACCAGTTGATTTACTCTTGTTATAAAGCCTACATAAATAGCTAATGCATGAATGTAAATCATGAACTTACCTACGTATTGTCCAGAAGACCAATATTGGAAAAGCACTCGACTATACGCTAACGAGATGCGAAGTCTAATGAACTTGAAATCCTGCGCTTCCATTTTGTATAATGGACATAAACGTGGATCTACGAATGACTAACTTAATAGCTAAAATAAAAACTGAATTTTATAACACATCTTCAAGAATTAATAGTATAATCTGGAACAAAATTAAGAATAGCCCTAATTGTACTATTAAGTAATTTACTCACCGGAATTATAGAATTACGCTCGTTAAATATACAATGCAGAATATTTCTGGGAATAAAAGCATTTATAAAGTGTGGTTATTGTTGGGGAATTTCTGCAGTAATTCTGGGGAGGTTATTCTCACATTAGAGATAATTCTATGATGGTCAGAAGTAGGCCTATAAACACCAAGTAATTAAGCCTATAACGCTTATACTAACCTGAGGTAGGCATACAATGCCTTTGTTGATTAAGGTCTCGGCTTGATAGTTTGATTTGGTAGCATAATTACATAAACTGCACGTGGATTAAGCCCGTGTTCTGATTGCGTTCAACTGTCCTGGTCAGAACAATTGGGGTATTATTCTGACCCTATTCATCTTGGAACAGATTTCTTTGCGTTCAAAGGTAATAAAGAAATTGTGATGTGTGACAAGAAGTCATGAATTAATAGGACATCAAATGAAGTTGACAGGGTTGACTTTCCGGCCTAATTACATATTAATAAATTGGCAAATTCCTTTTTTTTAACAGAGACTGGAGCACTCGGAGGAATAGTGAACATACTCATAAAAAAATATTTGGTACTTGTGCCTCTCCTATGTTTTGTTCTCTGGAGTAAATACGATTTGATTATATTACATGAATTAATCTTCCACTCATTTTCAGTTTTCTCCCTGGATGTCCACCTCCTTGCAACCATTTTATCATACCCAAAAACCATTACAAAAATCATTCTCTATGAACCGTGTTTTCGCAGCTCCGTGTACTATTTCATCAATTGTGATGACGCGTTCCGATGTGCTTTTCGTACAACGTAAGCCCCGCAATGCGTTTGTGGGAATGAGTTGATGTTTGTAAGCAGGATTATACGGTTAAAATGTCCGATGGCTGCTCGGCTATTGACGAAACGCCAATATTTTATGTGCCAGATTATGGTCGTTTGTGTGCCAAAAACATAATGTGATAATGAATATACATTTACTTAATAGCTTTATGCTCGTTTGCCGTGATTGGGTAGGGAGAGCTTATTTTGATACTGTTTTGTTTCATTGGTACAGCCAGAGAAATTGACATATATGGACTGGACCTTTTAGAGTCACCTTCTGACTTGGCATCTCTGTCGTTCGGATCTATCTTCTGGTTAAACCGCGCTTGCCTTGGTCTATGTATGGGTGACGTCCCATTACATACCGAATTTATTCAAAAAATCTATCATCTACAAATGACAGTCGTTACAGGTAGTCACTGAAAAAAAGGGAAAGGCTAGGCAGATGATAATGTATCAGAGGAAACGCGCCAATCTTTTAAAATAGAGTTGGCAACACTACAAAGCCTTTCTTGCAATGTGAAGACGGTGGAACACTATAACGACTATATAAGAACTACATGTTACGGAATGAAGACTACGCTACAATATGAACACTACACTTTGCCTCAAAGACAGGAATATGACACTATGTAGACAATTTAACGCTTTACTACAAGAAGTCTACCCTACTCGAACCTAACATTTCAGGAGATATGTAGATATGGCAGTTTTTACTAGGTAACTCTTACAACCAGCACCAAAACGACTGCCAAAACATTAGTACAATCTCGAAATTAGAAATCTATCAGAGCGCTTTTATTTGATCTTATCTAGAGAAAATTATATGTATACTATAATTAGTATGTATAATTTAAGTTTCGATAAAGTTTTTATCAATCTAAGTGTAGTTGAAAGTATATTAAAAGCTTAAATGAAAAAAAAAACCAATAAGTGTAGCTCCTATTTTATTTTTCCAAATGACTAATGTGTACGAAAGTCAGAGTAAATAAAGGCTATTTTTATTTTTATTTATAGAGAAAATTGACGTTAGACATTCATTTATAAGATGAACGAATTGCAAACCCTACCAACAGAGTATACAAGTTATAAATGTAGCCATATACCTACGTGCAACCCACAGCACTGTTTCAAACTAATACCTCGTCATACCTCCACACATTCACACCTCTAAACTCCAAACTGCTTAACTAAGGACAGTAGCATGCATTATTCACACAAGTTTCACAAAGAGAATGTTAAACAACTAAGGAGCAAGACAGTACTAATCATATTAACCGTTCCTATACTAAATAGCTGCCGTTACATCCGAAACTACCGTCTAAATTGCTAAGCAACTGGCTCTTATGTCCACTGACACTAGGCGATTCCTACCAAACAAAAGTACACTATTCGATTTCCAACTCTAAACTAAGCCTTGAGAGTTGAAAATTCAAAGTGCATTTACACTTAGGCATTTATATTTGTGTTGGTGTTGCTTGGTGATACTGTAAAGCTGTGTTGGCTTCGTAAACGTATGTCCAGTAGTTGTCGACCCAGCTGCAAGCTTTTAGCTTGATTATGCATTATAAATTACTTGCGACTGCTCGCAAATTGTACTTTAAATGTACGGTCAATGTTTTGGGCAAAAAGTGTAGCGTGGATAGAGGGAGGATAGTGTTTAGATGTAGTTTAGTTTATAGCCTGTTGCTTTTCATTAGATTTGGAGATATGTATAACACAATTGAGGCTGATAATAATATATGTTACGCTGATGGATGGACAGTAGATTCAGCAGAATATCTACTAGGCACCCGACATAAATAAACCAACTGTTCGGTTGCCTTTTTTTCTGTCGGGAAATCATCAAATGACTGCACCCACTTTGGGCGGAGTGGAAGTGGAGTGTCAGACTTTGACTAACTAAAACCCATCCATGTTCCATCTTAGCTCTTTGTGTTCCAGAGCCTCGGTAACTCTTTCGAACAGTCCCGGCAGGCAGCGGCCCTTGTGGATCCCTTCCTTTGCTTTCGTGTCTATGATGCGCGCGTGGAATACGAACGCGCCGTCGTCGCCACGGCCTGTCGTCATAAAGGTCGTGGCTCACTTGACAAGCACCGCACCAGCACCGCTCCAACCCAGCAATTTACTTGCCATTCAAATTAGAGCATTAAATCGTGTTAAACGAACGGCGAGCTAGCCCATAGCTCATCGTGCACAAACCCGACTGTTTGGTTGCCTTTGAAATGAAATTAGAATATAAGTGCTTTAACGACACTACTTTAATACTACGTACAGATAGACAAGACCATTTCATCACAGCAGTACGTTGCCGTGGGAAAATTTCCAACATCCACACTGATATTGTAATGGCCAAAACCGTAAACGAAAATCTTTCAAGGCTCTCCATAGACGGTTGGATCATGGGCCTGATTTAGAAGACATGTACTCTTCAAAGCAGCCCACATTGCGTGGAAGTTCCTGTCTCTCGAACCCTAACCACCGGTAGCTTGGACCCTGCTCCCGACACCAGCGGACCACATTTTTTTATATCTTTGAAAAGGTTTTTTTTCCAAGAAGTAATAAAAAATGTAATGAATGGATAATGGAGATATTATGATACAATATTCGACAGTGCAAAAAAAGTGCAATAATTATAATAATTGCTTGCTTGTGCACGGCAGCGGTTGGAAGCTCCTGCATTATGCTACTATTGCTCCAATAAGCTAACTACTAACGAGTGTCTTTAAGTCGTATAAAATTAATTAACGGAAGTGGGTTAACATGGCCCACGTTGGCCGTCGTTGGGTAAGGGCTGTACCACCTGCTATGCAATGGTAGTGGGACCGTTATGTTTATGGTGGTATTTTGCGAAATTATGTTTGAATGGTTATTTGCGTGGTTGTTTGGGAGGAAATTCGTATTTTGAGTTAAGTTTATGTAGATTCGTTTAATGTTTTTCTTATTGGTATTAAAAGAAACAAAAAACAAAGTAAACATGGCGAATATGCAAAAACACAATATTAATGGACGCGTTACCCTAGTTGTTTTGGTTAGATACTGTAGGTTAGATACAGTAATATACCCGAAAAGAAAACACAAAATTTGAAATACAGAAACAGTATTTGCAACAATATCAGGGCTGTAAATATAATTAGCAGTCAACAGTAGGTAATAAAGATACCAAAGCCTTATTTATAACTTTTAACCAATGACGTAAAATTGCATCTTCTAAATACCTTCCACCAGTTCCAAGTCATAAATGTAAGTACGTACTCCTTCCACCTAAATATAATATTAGGTATATTCAAAAAGGAAAACATAGTTTCTGTAACAATGATCCTACTGTTACAAAGATATACGTAACATGTCCGAAACTTACCAAAGAACTCCCAATGTTAATGGAATGTCTCAATCCAGGTATTTTCTATCAGCCTGTTTCGAAGAAACCCCGATTTTCTGTGATATTATTTTCGGAAAGCCAAACTAGTTTAGTTAGTAACTAGGGTCGCCTGATAATCAACATTTTGTCACGTTCAAGAAACAGCCTTGTTTCTCGAATTAGATTTTTTTCTATGGATCTGTTTTTAAAAACAACCTGAGTTTACGACTATGCCTTTCAAAACTAAAAAGTTTTTAATATTTTTTGAAAAAAAAAAATTAAAATAGTGTTTTTTTTTTCAGGTTCAGACATCTCCGATAGTATCAAGGAAAGGTTCCTTTAGTTTTTCTCAGAGCGGTCAAAGTTTTTTTGATTTTTCCGTCAGGAATTTCTCAGTCAGTAGCCACGGAGTCTGGACTTGTGCCCAGTTGATGGCAATAGATTCGCCCCCTTTTACCTGGGACTTGAACATAACTGGCAAAAGGTGGGTGTACTTTTAGGTACTCCTCTGCTGATAATAGGCGTGATGTAACGTAGTTCCTTTAGTTTTCACCGTATCAATATATTTTATAAACTAACTAGCTGACCCACGCAACTTCGTTTGCGCGCATATAAGAGAGATAAACGAAAGGAAAAGAAATCCCGTTTTTGCAACATTTTTCATTCCTGCTCCGCTCCTTATGGTCGTAGCGTGATGTTATATAGCCTTAAGCCTTCCTCGATAAATGGACTATCCAACGCAAAAAGAATTTTTCAATTTGAACTAGGAGTTCCTGAGATTAGCGCGTTCAACCAAACAAACAAACTCTTCTGCTTTATAATATTATTATTAGTATAGATAATAACTGTGACTGAACTGAATACAAAAGTTTGTTTCAAATGATATCCTAAATAAAAAAATGTGAGTCTGAAAAAATTGGAGCTAGGATTTATGAAGTGCTGAGCTGTAATAGGCACTAAAGCACGAAGTAACACTTTAGGCCTCATGCATAGATTTTAAATGAAAAATCATCAGCTGTACTAGTTAATATTTAGTAAATACATAGTTCAAAGGCATTTAAATATCCAATGAGTATAGGGACTTAGTTCGTTGTGATTTGGAACAGATTTTGGTCTATCTCTATAGCATTAGCATTCTGATCTACACACTAAGTAACTTAACGCAAAAATTATTGCTGGGAAACGACTTTTTTTTGGGTAAACTTCATTTTTTGTGGTAGAACTCAATGTAACGCACTCAAAACATTGTGCTAATGGATGGATTGAATAGTACGGGGGTAGTGGAGGTGCTTGAAGTAAAAATCTCACAATAAAAACTATATTTGAAAAAAAAACTTGTTAAAAAGTTGGAACTTTGACCCCCAATATCTCCGTAATTAGAAGGTTCCCATCTGGGAACCTGGAGCCAAAAAACAACAACAAACTACCTGTAGAACAAAAAAATGATCGCAATGACGTGGAGAACAAGTGCCTTTCGGCTTCGTTAAGAGGTCTTTTACACCCTTTTACATCTTTTATAAAGACGAGAGCAAGTATCGTATTTTCCTTGAACAGAAACAACATGTGTAAAGGCATTTAATAATAATATGGTCGG
The DNA here is from genome assembly GCA_950022955.1 of Xestia ashworthii. Classification (NCBI taxonomy): domain Eukaryota; kingdom Metazoa; phylum Arthropoda; class Insecta; order Lepidoptera; family Noctuidae; genus Xestia; species Xestia ashworthii. Next base: position 13,859,438 of record OX465561.1, read on the forward strand.
TCATCCCCAACTAGTCAACTCTCCTTTTCTTCTAGAACAAAAAAGAACTACACATTCCCAAAACCACTCAGGCAAGTCAAATCCCCATAGAACTACATACCAAGAGACGTACTTATAAAGCAATTTCGTCATACATTCACATCCATTCACAACATCAACTGAGTGAAGATTATGCGACGTTTTAATAGGTCAGAATTAACATATGAAAGCTTGGGTCACCTCTCCTCTGAAGGATTACGTGTTAATAATGCCTTAGATGTTAATATCTTATGAAGGGTTTAAGCTTATGTGTTGGTAATGGATATTATTCAAGACATAGCTGTGGGACAAAACGGTCTCTGGGCACGTTCTAATTGTACTTTGATGGTCGGATTTGAAGTTACGACTTTATTACTAGCCATATACACCATTGGAATTCTCGCACTATCTAATTGCTCTGTAATACTCGGAGCGATTATGTGGCGGTGCTGTTTTAAATTTAAATTAAATAGGTACTCAAGTTGCGGTCGGAGATCGTCAAAGCAATAGGTGTGGGCTTCAGGCATGATTTAAATCCCTATCTAGTTATTAAACAGCTGTACTGTAAGCAATTGACTCGACGTGATTCATGGCAGTAGGTATTGAGAAAACCCAACTCCGGGATATTTCCGAGATGACAAGTCTACTATTTGCAGTAAACCAAGTTTCCTCCTATGTGCATATCATGTTCAGCGTATTCCACACATAACACCAAGCTTCAACAAAGTCTTCTCACAAAAACCTTTTGCCCATTGTGAAAAAAATATTTTTCAACCGAAGAAACACATTTTTTAAATTTAGAAATGTGTCATGAATTTATGTTTTATATTCCAATATTTACCCATTTTTTTGTGTTTTTAAATTTTTGAACTACCAAAATAAAGGTTTAATTTGTTAGCTTAATTGTTAATTTAATTGTGATCTCCTGTAAGTGAACGAAAACACCTACAAATACTTTATGTTGTCCATTATCTATGTAGTAATGTTTTGTGTAAATCTGGAGATCCTAAAAAAACAAAAAAAACTAAACAAGACAGTTACATTAAAAAACACGACTCCTGTCTCCTGTCTCTCTCTTTTGTCGAGACAAGTCACGCGACATTGCTTTTTAAAAATCCAGAATATTCTCATGGAAGACGGAGAAAGAATTCTAATATAGTTAAGAAAGAAAAGACAAAAGGCAACGAACCTGATAATAACTAGTTTTATTATGTAGGGGTCACGTCTGGTTAATCGTACTGAGGGTTCTAGCCATACGGTTAAGAAAAACATTAGATCATGTGATTGCAAGAAAATTGCACTTGGGAATTGTTTAAACAGAGTGTTGGAGTTCAAATAGGTTTACACGAAAAATAACTAAGTATTTTCTCTTGAATTATACTGAAAAGTGATAGCTTATTCATATTTATTCAGCGGATGAAAATCTATCAAAAGACAACTAAAGAATAAAATTCCTAGAATCTCTATTTCTAGCTTTAATTTAATTTTTGAAGAAAATAATTTATTCTACAGCTAAAACTGAGTTAAAACATTCATAAAGTGTTTGTCAAATTGAATATCTTAAAATCTTTGCATGCTTTTAGATCTAATTCTTTAACTTTAAAAGACGTAGCTTATTACAAGAATAGACTTTTACAAATCTTTTCAGAAGTTACAGGTAAAAATTTTATCTACTCCGTTCTTCAAGTAGAAAAAAACTTCTAGCACTACTATAGATAACAACAACAACAACATTGGATATTCAATATTGTGGTCATTGACCTTTTCCTAATACTTTTTCGCAGAAATCATGACAATACGACTACCTGTATCGTTTTTCATTCGTGTAAAAAAATAATTTCGAGGATTACGACATACAAATTCAGTATGCTACCATGATTCTATTTTTAAACGAAGAATGTCAATAAATAAATGTAGGTGGGGGTCAATGACTGTTGTTGCCACGCTAAATCGCAACAACTTTTAAAATCATTATTTTTCAATCCGCAATTCTTACACATCCAAGCCCTTCTTTATTGACAGTAGTGTCATCACGCCTCCACATATCCTGTGGGTAATCAGAAATGCATAATGGAATGTCAATCATTGTAATGAACGCTGTGAAGCCGTACTATCGAGTAGAGTGGAGTACAGTGGTGTACAGTGATGTTGCTCTCGATGTGACAGCCGATGTTACGTAACAAGACTTGCAGGAAATAACAGCTTTTGATGTTGGTATTGTCCTAGCAGAGGAAGCGCTTTATATTATAATAGGTAATGTAAATATATCATTATATTATAAATATTAAATGCTGTGAGATATCTCAGACGAATAGACATAAAGTCGTTGTCCATTGCATTCTCAAGCCTAAATAATGAATTTTACTATGATAAAAAAGCGGCCAAGTGCGAGTCGGACTTGCCCATGAAGGGTTCCGTAGCAGATTGAATGAAAGGTTAATTGCTGTTTACGATTTATGACGTATTCAAAAAAATACTAACTAGATCTCGTTCAAACCAATTTTCGGTGGAAGTTTACATGGCAATGTACAAGTACATCATATTTTTTTTTTAGTTTTATCATTCTCTTATTTTAGAAGTTACACATTTCACCACTTTGGAAGTGTCTCTAGCGCAAACTATTCAATTTAGAAAAAATGATATTAGAAACCTCAATATTATTTTTGAAGACCTATCCATATAGATACCCCAAACACGTATGGGTTTGATGAAAAAAAATATTTTGAGTTTCAGTTCCAAGTATGGGGAGCCCCCAAAATTTATTGTTTTTTTTTTTGTATTTTTGTGTGAAAATCTTAATGCGGTTCACAGAATACATCTACTTACCAAGCTTCAACGGCATAGTTCTTATAGTTTCGGAAAAAAGTGGCTGTGACATACGGACGGACAGACAGACATGACAAATCTATAAGGGTTCCGTTTTTGCCATTTGGCTACGGAACCCTAAAAACACACGAAAACTTTTATTGATGGATCTCAAAGCTTGACTCAAACCAAATCAAAGATAATCATATAGATGAACTTCTAAAAATTGCAAGTATTTTAATAATATAGTTCTTCTTGAAACATTCAACGTATAGAAAATTATTTTATTTTTCAAAAGTAACTCTTCTTTATCCTTGAACAACGTCTGTAGATAATGTTCGCTGCACACAATTACATTTTCCATTTAAATTAACATCGTCTGCTACGTTATGTCAGCATTTTATAAAGCCTTTTCAAACTATGTTATTCGATTACATTTAGATTGGAAACCTTAATATTAGCATTCTGTTTAGAATCAAGATTATAAACAAAAATAACAATGAATAAAAAGCTAATCCAATTATCTTTTATTGTTCAGAACAGTTCAATACGAAAAGTCTTAACCCAGCTTTGGGCTTAGTAGTTATCTCATTACAGATCTAAAACTTAGAAGATTTTGCGGTTGAATTACAAATTGTTTGTTTAATTTCTCTAGCGCCGATCTTGACAAAAAATAACAGAAACTGTTGCATTTGATCGTGTTTTCCGTGCTTTGGCCATAGGTCCCATTCCTCATAATGGGAATGGGACCTATGGCCTCATTGGTTTTTGTTGGCAAAAGTCGTAGACGACAGTTCAGATCAGTATTCAGATCAGTATTTGACGAACCGAATGGCGCAGGCAGTAGTGAAGCTGCCTTACGTTATTTGGGTCCTAGGTTCGAATCCCGATAGGAGCAAATGTTTGTGTGATGAGCATGGACATTTGTTTCCGAGTCATGGATGTTAATATGTATAATAAGTATGTATTTACAAACAAAAAAAAAGTATCTATGTAGTATATCAACTATCTGGTGTCCACGACACAAGCCTCGTTGCTTAGTGTGGCACTAGATGGCGCTGTGTGTAATGTCCAGCGATATTTATATTTATTTTATTTATTTATCGTATAGTCCTTTAAGTGAATACCTCCATTTAAAAACACAAGCCACGACACTTAAAACTACACGATTATCTGTCGTCACGACATTGTGTGAAAGGGGCCTAAGGTTCATGTTCACCGAAAAGATAACGGTCTGATTGAAAAGAAAACAGCTGTTTATGGGACATGTTCCCCTACAAAAATGTGTTTCTGTTATGTGTTAGATAATCAGACCGTCATCTTTTTGGTGAACCTGGACCTAGTGTAGCCAACCTAATTGTCCAATTAACCATAAATATTCATTTGCTTTTTGACTTGAGAAAAAGATTTGTTTGTAACAAAACATACATAACCAACGGCAACGCTTTGGTATGTGTACGAGTACATATACAACATAGTCAGCCTGATTCATTATTTACTTCCATACCCTGATTGTTGATATGAAACATGTGCGAGCCATAAAAGCACACAAGCATTAATAATTTCATATTTTCTTATCGTAAAACACAGAGCACATACCTTGTAAATTTTGAAAGAAATATTGAAACATCAACGAGGCAAAGTTACGATTCTTTTAACATATAACATTGTCGTATATTTTTACGATGCAGGAGCGTCAAGATATGAATATTGGGTGTTGTGGTTTATACAAGATGAAAACATAACTTTTACATGACGGGGAAAATCTGCGGTTAACATGTGCCTGTACTCTGAAACGTTTCAGGTAAATGAGTCAAGAGAAATCAAGTTTCAAAGATGCCTGTTGTGTGACAAAAAAAAGATTTGTACACAGAAATGTCGTATTAATTAAGAACAAGAAATTAATGATTATAGACAAACAAAACTCTGCTCTACATAACATTACAACAATTCCTACACGACCCGAGACGCAAAGATAATGTACACGCAACACTAAAATCTAGGCAAACAAAACTTAACAAAGATATGTTCTATACAAGTATACATAGGCACATATATCTGAGCTCTGAACTCTGCCCTCAAACCACAGCCGCTCCATATGCTCCGAATAATTTATACTGCTCGCAAAACCTGACCTTCCCTTAAGAAATACGACACTAAAGACGTTCCTAATAAGGGCGCCAATGACCCTTTACTGACTCGCCTATATCTCGGCATTCCCTTTTACGAGCCAAGGGTGTGAAGAATGCTGTCTACCCCGATACAATGGCGGTAAACGTACGGTATCCCAATTTAACGAGGTCCCCGGGTACTAGGATATTGAGATTGTGAATAAGACCTGAGTCTAAGGGTGGGTCGCTTTGAGTTTGGGACGAATCTGTTGCTGCTGGGTTACCACAACCTCTAAATGCGATTCAATTCAGGTCCTAAACTGAGTCGCAAGCTGTCAGTTCCATAGAAAAACTGTCAGAAAATGACAGCTCAAACCTAAATTGAATCGCATTTAGAGGTTGTGGTAACCCAGCTGAAGCGAAGTCGCTATTGTTTTCAGATATCTTGAAGGACTTGAATGTGGGATTAATGTAGGAGATTATTTGAATTGGTTATTGTCGCGTGCTATATGAAGTATACAAGACTGCTTATCTGAACTTGGTATAGATTTTAGCACACCAGTAAACAGCTATATATCCTACAACCTATCATATATTGTTGTAAAACCATGAAACTCGTAAGTGCATATAGGTACCTAGGTAAAGTAAATGTACATATTTTCATTTTGAACTCGTAAGACTGCAAAGGTTAATAGAGGTTGCTCACAGTAAAGGTAAAATGTATATGAGACCACCTAGCATCGCTTTGAAAGCTTTTCTGACGTTTTTCATAAAAAAGTCGAACAAAAAAAAACGCCTGCACTCAGCCAGTCTGTGAAACGTGCACTCGACAAACCATAAGCTGTAACTCATTTCCAGCTTCAATATTCATAAATTAAACAGAATTTTAAAATATTTAATCAAACAGAAGTATTTGAAACAATGTTACTTGTAATTCGATGTAAAGAACAGACCATAATAATAAAAACAGAAACTTTTCTTGTTGCACTCAAGTTGAACCGAAATGAACATACTTTTAAACGCACTAGACATTTTTAAAAGGCTATTTTGAGGCTTAAAATTGACGTTTCATTCAGTGGCCAGCTGTAAGAGGTTGAATGAGTAAACCTAGTGTGTGGTGGAAGTTACAAGAGATAGATATAATTAAATCTGCCTTTTCTTATCTGTATTGCAAATACTCTAATCTATGGTATGCAAGGTGACAGGTGTTGCAAGCAACAACTCTACGCAAAAATGATTGCTGGGAAAGGACATTATTTTTTGTGTTGAAAAATCCTGTTTTACGGTAGGACTCCATGTAATCTGGCCCTTATTTAAATTTATTTGAATTCTTCTTTTTCCATACTTCGGTACTTCTCTATTAACACAGACATACATAGGCAATTAAAAACTCACTATTGAAGAGTACCAAGAACAAAACACAAAACAACGAAAATATCAAAATTAATAAAACGAAAAATAAGTAGGTACTGCTGTAGCAGTATCTGGAGCTTACTTATATCAACAAAACAGCCATACGTGAAGATGGCTGTCGATTTCTTTATATTAAGAACTAAGGTCGATCAAAAAAGTCCTCTCAGAATTTCTCTCTTTCTTCAAAAACCCAATCAGTATCTAACTTCCACCAGCCACTTAAATGTGAAGCTGTCGAAGTAGCCGCGGTCAGCCCTCGTGTCGAGAGCGGTATTATGAGCGTCTGCTATGCCCAACCCTCGTTCAGACTCCAAATTGAAAATTGAAGAAACGCTCTTTTGTTCGCTGCGATCCTGGTATTGTTGTTGCTTATTAGAGTTTCATGATACTGCAGTTTAAGAATTAAGTAATGGGTTTTCTTGAAAAAGAGAAAAATATTAAAAGTTGCTGGAATATCTGGACGATGATTCTATAATTTCTGCTTCAGAAAATTGTACCAACATCACCTAACCTATTTTTGACTATTCAGAATATTTGACATTAGCATTATTATAACTTTATCTCTTTGACATTTATTGAAATTGATTATATCCCCAATTTATATTGACATGCATGTACCTATTTTTTAATATTGATTTTATTACGAATGTGAAAGTTAACATAATTTTATAAAATTCTACCAATAAAGTAAAGACAATGTTAATTAAAATTATATATTTGTACGCCTCTGGGCAAAACATAGAGGATCTACCTATCTGTAACATCATTATTGTAATTTGACCTAAGTATGTTTACAAATAAAGCATTCTGATTCTGATTCTGATTCTGGTTAAATGTGCAGTGCTGCATGGTTATTTTGGCACTTGAATGACATTGACAGGAAGGTTCTGTATTCGAACGCGAATTGCCGCTTTCACGGGTTAAGTACCAAATTATAAAATAGTTTACAGTGAATATTTAATACCTACTTTTGTAAGGTTGGATGTTATGTGGCTGTTTCACTATTAAGAACCAGTGATTGTTACCATATACAGTGTGTAAACAACCTCATCACGAAGCCAACTAAGCATTCTGCACATCAAACTGAGTAACTTTACGCTAAAGTTATTGCTGGAAAACGACTTTTTTTTTAGATGAAAAATCATGTGCTGAATGTAGAACTCAATGTAACGCACTCAAAACATTGTGCTGAAGGATGGATAGAATAGCACGGGGGTCGTGGAGGTGTTTAAAGTAGAAATCTTACATTAAAAACTTGTATTTAAAAAAAAAACTTGTCAAAAGGTTGGAACTTTGTCCCCCAATATCTCCGTAACTAGAAGGTTCCCAGGTATGGTGTGAAACAAAAAAAAATATCGTAATGATGGGGAGAACAAGTTCCTTTCGGCGTTTTTGTCTGATTACTATCCAATCATTTCTGATAATTATCCATTAATGACCTGATAAGTATCCAATAATTATCAAGTTATGTATCAAAGCAAAACAATTGTCTTGATAATAACGAACCCTGGTATTTTGTGAAATTGTCTAGATGAAATTTGTTCTGAAAAATCAAAGATGGCGACGTTACTTCGGAGCGTCGGAGTTAACCATGTATCACTTCTATCAATCTTTAATGAAAGTTACAGCTAACGCCAATGATGTTCTTCTTTACTGAAAAACTAGATAAGATATGCTCAACAAAATGTATTTTATTTTGTTTCTTCGTCTTATTATATTATTGATCGTTATTGAGAGTATTAACTTAACTGTTATAAAAGGCATTAAATATTCAACACCAGACCTTTCTTCACTTTTAAAAGGCGCTATTCGCAATTCACTAGACTCAATTTAAATTAGCTCAAAAACTAGATACTTAGTACATTTATAAAAATAATAGCTTAGACAGAGATCTACTATAGAGTACACCCACGTTTCGCCAGGTATGTTTGAGACCCATGAAATAGAGAGCGGGCCTATTGCCAGCAACCGGGCGTAAAAAAAGACTCCATTGCTGCTACTGCAAAATCTCTGTTTGAAAAACCCAATAACCCCCAACTGTACCATACAAGACCAACGAGGCAGCCATAAAAGAAACCTAATATTTATAGGCATCTTCTGGGCACGCTCGTTCCATCATAGACCTCATGTTTTGCTTTCCATCAGGCGTGATCGAGGTCAAGAGCAGGCCCATTTTGTAACAAAAAATAAATAAATAAATAAAATCTTAATAAAAAAATACTCTACTCATTAAACGATGTACAGCGCTGGATACGCAGAAAAGACGTAATACGAAGGCTGGGCGCAGACAGGGCCCAGACGGGGCGCTGTCGCGACTTTTTAGAACTTAAAGAAAAGACGAGGCACGGGCGTGACGCCTGGGCGCCACGAGAGACGAGGCACGGGCGGGGCGTGGTGCCTGGGTACCGCAAGAGACGACGAGCGACGCGCGCGCCGCGTGATACGAGGTACCCGCATATGTCTGCGCCCCGTCTGCGTCTTACGTCTTTTCAGTGTGCCGTACGCTTAAGGTACCATTCTAATTCTGTACAATCTTAACATTTGAGAAACGTCGAAATAATACGTTGTAATCACAAAAATAATAACATTTACTCACAATTTTTCTTTGTTCATTATTCGCCTGAAACTCTAATATGTCTAAAAAATGAATACTGCCCGGGGCTCACAGACTCGCATTTAAGGACGTCAGAGCGAGCTTGTATGAGAAATAAAATATAAATTATTCAACAAAGGCAATGAGCCCACGTTTCATCTTTTCCATTATGTATAAATATTTGGAGAGATACGCTCTTGTTTAACCTTATTGCGTAAATTAACAACGTGCCTAGATTACACGGTATGTCGGCAAATTAATATTTGTTAAATTAATTCAAGTAGGTTACTATGAGTTATGATTTGCGTACTACACGTGCAAATTCTAATTTTTAGGGTTCACCACCTAACGGCACACTATTACAAGCCTCCACTTTCCGTCTCATGATCCGTATAGGCAAACAGTGGAAATTTTCTCTGAATGTGTATTTCTTTGAAAATTTCAATGGTTTACCTATAACGGATCACGAACTTATTAACCCGACATAAAGATGTAACTCCCCTGAAACGATGGCAAATAATAGACATAGACCAGAGATACTACTTAATATCTGCCAACTCATACGTTGCTGTTTAATGGAATTGCACCCAATCCAGATTAATCCCAGACAACATCTGATTATGGCTAAAAGCCGATTGAGGATAAAAAGGAAAAAAAACGTGTACTTCAGTTGCCGCTATCTCAACAAATAGCAAAAAATTATTCTGAAATAAAGGGGGCTCTTCTACTACGATGGTACGGAACCCTTCATACGCGCATCCGACTCGCACCTGGCCGGTTTTATGTATCTCGTTGAAGGTTGTCTTGAATCAACACTGTTTAAATATTAAATTATGCTTTTAATTATATTTTGTTTAATTTCGTATCTTGCAACCCGAGCCACGCCTAGAAATCTTCTTAAAATTTTGAAGGAATTTAAATATTGTTTCTTTCTTTTACCCAGCTTCTTTTGGCATTCTTCTACTTACATTATTGTGTGTGATTTGCATGATAATACGTCTCTCGCTAATGCGATTAATATAATACCAGCTTTTAAAAGCTTTGCGACTAAAATACGTAGTGCAAAGCAACAAAAAAAAATATTTCTTTTAAGTTTTTCAAAGAAATTTGTGAAGACATAATTACGTATATTTTACGACAATAACATATACCGGATAAAATACAGGGTGTAAACAGACTCATTGCGAAGCCGTCAACCAAGCATTCTGAATGTACTTCAATTTAGTTGGATGTACATCCAACTAAATTGAAGTTTACGCGAAAATGATTGCTGGGAAACATTGATGTATAATATACATCAATGCTGGGAAAGGACTTTTTTGAGTGAAAAATCATGTTTTGTGGTAGAACTCAATCTAACGCACTCAAAACATTGTGGTGATGGGTGGATTAAATAGTACGAGGGTCGTGGAGGTGTTAAAAAATTAAAATTAAAACTTGCATTAAAAAAAAAACCTGTCAAAAAGTTGGAACTTTGACCCCCGATATCTCCGTAACTAGAAGGTTCCCAGGTATGGCGTAGAACAAAAAAATATCGCAAAGACGGGGAGAACAAGTGCCTTTCATCTTCGGTAAGAGTATTTTTACACCCTTTATACATACAAACAGCTGCGTCCGGTTGGACTGGTAGCCGACCTTAACATATTTGGGAAAAGGCTAGGTAGATGTTGATACCCATAACATATATACCTACCTACTTCCCTAATAAGAACATTACTTGCTCCGAATTCGCACAAAGAAATAAGACACAGTAATAACTCTTCGGTTTACTCCCTGAAATTGAAATGAGGCCTATTTAATACAAAATACTGGGGTTACACGGGCCATGCATATTTTATTAGGTACAAAGTTATGGTCAAAACTAACCACAACTATTGGAGCCAACTTAAAGTATGTACCTACTAAATTAAACAGAGGCACCGTATCATGAATAATTGTAAAGCAACAAACATTGTTTAGTTTAATCAAAGAGCCAGCGATTGCCTTCAGTAACCTCATCTGTATAAACTTCGGAGTAAATTCAATTAATGCTGGGATCACAACAATAACAGTTTTCGGTAATCATGTTTGTATTCTAAGTGTGGCTTGCACGTATCCTAGCCTAATTTACCAATAATTATGTAATCCTCTGTTAATTAGTATTGTAATTTACCGATAATATGATTAGATATTGTGGTGGACAGGTTGACATTGTTGTGTGGTTTGTGTTATGAAATTATGGTTTGCTAATTAATATCCGGCTCTGAAGGGTTTTATTTTACAATGAATATGTTTTTGTGGTTTAATGAAAGATATATTTTAATGAACCTTCAATTTAATTGTATGGTGATTCGGTGCTGTGGCCTTTTCGTGTCATAGGCAGCGATAATAATATTTATTCAGTGAAACAAAGCACATGGATTTCATGGATGTAGTCTAATCCCAAAAGTTACAACTTTTCGAAATCTTTATTTGACGATGTATTATGTGAACAAAATATATTCAACTCCCACCTTGCAATAATAAAACAGAGATTTGAATAGAATACCTTATAGAACTTCAAATCAACATCATCATCATCATCATCTCAGCCGAAAGACGTCCACTGCTGGACATAGGCCTCCCCCAAGTGTCGCCATATTGACCGGACCGATGACCTGGTGAAGGTTGCGGGAATCCGGTGGATGCGAGTCGCAAATCAACATAATTTACTTAAATCATTCACAAACTTTTTATGAAAATTACATCAAAACGATCAAGCGAAATAACCTTTCTGAAAGTGGTTTAGTACAATTCAAGCACTGCTCAACCCACAAGAGATTACATAAGAATGAAACTTTCAGTAATATCAGAAGCGGAAGCCTACAGCATTTTGTTTTGTTTGCTTTCAAAAAGGAAAGCATCAGCTAGCTACAAAAGAGTTCTTACCTTCTACAATTAACAACGAGTTGTTAAGAGGAAGACATTTCTGCATTTTACGGAAAAACATTTTTTTTAAGTTTTATTATTTTTATCTTGTACTTATTTTAGTAGTAGTTGAGTAGGCATTTCTCTTCTAATGGCTAGTCAGTCTATAATATTCCCAATTAATAGACATAAGCTTCCTCTCTGTGAGATAAGCATGGCCTGATGGGCGGGATAGTACACGCCTTCAAATGTTTTGGTTCCAGATCATTCTGATTCCTTCCGACATTTTGCTTCATCATTTTGAGAGTATTGATGAAGATTTAAATTACAAAAGGAAGCATGAATTTTCAAAACAAAATCATGGTTTACCTTAAAAGGTTGGATTTCACATTTATTCTCATGTTTGCAGGCACTTGGTGTATTCCCGTCACTTCATTCCATTTCAAAATGACCACAATTTGGGTGGACTTGAGCTTTTTGCAAAGAACTAAAACTTTATTCCAGGATCAAACATCGTCTAATACAAAGTCAATTATGTTCTCTTCCTCCATTACATACAGAGCTAATAGAACCATGAACAAATCGTTATAAGTTTCACTTTAGGGAATCCAGCAATAGCGCTAACAGGAATACTCTAAGCACAAAGTTTGATGTGTTGCGACATAATTTTCTCAACAACAACTCATAACGTGGGTAATGAAAACGTTCTATCGCCCTTCAAGGCTTCTACAAATAGGTGTAGGGGTACTCAAGGGAAATCATAAACAAACACGCCATTGTAGCGAAGTGTGAGCTAAAGTTGCCAACATAAATAATTCTATATTTTATTTCATAAATAAGTACAAAGGAACACTTCTAGTGCCTCCTTGAGGATTAAAGGATTAGATTGTATTTTTTCTTCTTTATTTATTTGACCTATGTCGATATTCTCGTGTATGCCGTGGGTGAATTGAATATCTTTATAAATGTTTAATCGAGACTTCGCTAAAAGGTCGGAGCTTGTATCGTTTTTGTTGAACACAGCGCTACTTATTCTTACTTCATTTTAAACAATTCATAGCATTTTATGTAATTCATTTGGACAGATGGACTCAAATAATAAACCGAACAGTTTATTAATTGCCACCTGCACAGCTCTTTCGTTGGGTGTTTAAATCTTGGAAAGTGCAGATGGCTGTGCAGGATGGGCACGAAAGGAGGTGGGCCAAATCCTGCAGAGGAGCTCCACACTGGTATTGGTATTTGGGACGGGTCGATGATATCCCATTTGGCCAGATTATTTCTATCAGCGGCCAACCTGGATTTCAAGATTTCCCGATTGGCCACTGCAGTTCTTTTCTAAACCTTTACGATAGTAAAGAGCAAGTATTTCTCATCGTTCTCATCTCATCCAAATTAAACCTGTAAACATCCAAAAAGCGGGCAATTTTAGCTTCCATTCATGCCTCACGCCAACTAGACACACTGACCTGCCCTAAAGAAACCTAACGAGCACTGAAATAAAATATTTAAAAAAATGTTCAAACTGTCCGCTCATTAACTAGGTCTTAACTTACTCATTGCAGCTCTGCTAATTACAGGAACATCTGTATCACACGCTTGTACATGATACGGGCATTAAGTGCGCCCCATTGTCTCAAGAGCTGTCTCGTGCATCAAATGACTTGTTTTTTATCACTTATTCTTTGTGTCGCGTCTTCCTTACATAGGCAGTAATTTGCGCTGGGGACTCGTGTTTTGGTATGTAAAGGATTTTGGCATTTGTTGAGATTGTCTTAATTGTTATATTCGTATGTTTTATGACTTTGTCTTAATGTTTGTCATTGATATTCCAGTCTATTCGAAGATAGATTGGTGTTATATTGTAGCTACTGTGGCTTCTTTTAAGTTTTTCTCCCAGTTTCTTTGAAGTTATTGTTTGTTCTTTGTCTCGTTTACCCTACATAAGCTATTATCATCTTCATTTCATTTGGATAACGTCCACTGCTGAACATAGGCCTCCCCAAGTGTCACCACAGTGACCGGTCCCGTGCGTCTCGCTTCCAGCGGATACCGCCACCTGTACCAGGTCATCGGTCCACCTAGTGGAAGGCTCCATCGGTCATCCGTTCTAAGAACAATGTGCCTTGCCCACTGCAATTTAAGTTTGGCGATTCTTCAGGCTAAGGGATAAGCTATTATGTCTTTTTAAATTCAAATCAAACAATTAACTTTGCCTATTGCAGTCAACTGCTAAAAAAATGTCTCTCCCTAACTGCGCCATAACACCTAGTTTTCCATCTTTCCGCATCCAATCTGATATAGCCACCATAATTATTAATCTTTTGGTATATTTGTTACTGGTAATGCTCATCTTCATCTCCCCATTGTTGAGGTAGTCAAGTCTACGTTTGATTAGCATCATCAAAAATTCTCAAGCATCATTTCCGTTGGTTACTCATTGGTACTCCGACCTCTTTTGAGTTCGTGTCATCGTCTCAAGGACTGTCTCTTGGTTCCATTGGCTTTTTGTTTGTGTCTGGTCTACCTTACATGGCCTGTATTTTTCGATGTCATGGTATTTGCATTTGGGTTTCTTTCTCCTCGTTCTTTGTATCGTTTATCGTGTGGTTAGTGCTTAACCAGAAGTCGGAGTTTTTATGCTGCCCAAAAGCCTCTGACTTGGCTTTAAATGCCGTTGCGAAATATCTCACAGGCATGCTGGTTTCCTCGCGGTGTTTTTGGAATAGAGTTAAAAAAGTATATATTCTAGCAATGTTGATGCTCTTTTCTGTATCTATCTTTTTTTAATATCGTAACAATATACACATAAAAGTAGGATCAATATCAAAAAGTTTTCCCTAGAGCTCGTTTGAAAAATACTTGCTTCGTATTTTCCATCCGTACCTATAGACAGTAATTTGTTCTTATTGTGAACGACGACATACATTTCCATGTGAATATGTTACATGGCGTTGTATTGTGTCAAAAACATGAAACGGTTCGTCTTGGAAATAAATAAGATTTTTTGTTGAGAGCTTTATTAACGATTTTAGATTAATTTTGCTCTTATTACTATTTTGGGCATGTTTCTGTTTCTGTGTCTGCTGTTTTTCTTCCATACTCCTCTATACGTTGTCTTGTCACTTATCAGATAGAAAAAGCATCACCCCCATATCGTGGGATTCAGATTTTCCTAAAACCCGTTACTTAATACAGGGTGCAAACAACAAACTAAGTAACTTTACGCAAAAAAATTTGCTGGGAAACGATTTTTTTTTTGGGTGAAAAATTATGTTTTGTGGTAGAACTCAATATAATGCTCACACTAAAAACATATCCCCCAATATCTCCGTAACTAGCAGGTTCCCAGGTATGGTGTAGACCAAAAAAACGATCGCAATGACGGGACGAACAAGTGCCTTTCGGCTTAGTTAAGAGGTTTTTACACCCTTTTTATTCAACTGAATATTTATTAATAAGTACAGTCACGTCTAATAATATGTATACAATTTCCTTAATATTATAGCTATTTTTAACCGACTTCCAAAAAGGAGGAGGTTCTCTATTCGACTGTATGTATTTTTATTTTTTTTTACAATGTATCCTAGTCGTGTTTGGGCTTGTTGTAATTGTAACGGTATGCACTTTCCATGTGAACCACAAAAAAGTGAAAAATAAAAACTTTTTTGCAAAAAATAAAACCGACTTCAAAAAGAAAAATTGAAAAATAACTTTAGCTTCTGAAGTCGGTGACAAAAAAATTAAATCAATCATACAAACGTCACCGACTTCAGAAGCTAAAGTTATTTTTAAATTTTTCTTTTTGAAGTCGGTTTTATTTTTTGCAAAAAAGTTTTCGCGAGAAATAACGATTGTAACTAGAAAATTGGATCTTTTTCATAAAAATATGAGTTCCAGAATACTATGTACGTAATAACATTAAATTTTAATCAGTACATTAGGAGAAACACAATTAAAAAAATTCTTAAGTGTTTACATAATGTTAATAGACGTGACTGTACTTTACTGTAAATTAGTTCAAGTGCAATTCAATAAGTTTCAACGTAAGAAACATTTATACGTCTTTCTGCAGTTGTATCCATAATTTGTCTTCTTCAGTCATTCCTTAACTTGTAAACCCATCTACGTCAATACTCCAGACTTTTCTCACATCATGAACCTCATTCCTCCGCATCACATAGCCATATCATGACTACCAACTACTTTGTACCATTTAATCAAAACTAAATGCACAATTTCCTATAGTTAGCCACTTTAGGCTCCGACAAAGTGTTAACTATCTTCTATGTTACTTCAAAGGGTTCTCACCAACTAGTAACTAACTTGTTCAAATCTCTTCTCAAGTGTAGGTAGGTATCACTGGAATACATAAGCACATCAAGTCTTAACTTGTCGATAAGTAACGGACTTTCAGCACCAGATAAAAAGATACAGAAGTTCCGCTCCATACAATCTCGGTACCTACATATCTCTAAGGTGTGGTCCATGTTCACCGAAAAGATAATGGTCTGAATATCTAAAAACAGCTGTCACTGTGACATGTTCCCATACAAAAATGTGTTTTAAACAGCTGTTTTAGGGCCTATACACACCACGTTTTTTAAACGCGCCGTCGACGCGCGTTTTGGGAACACGCGTCGCCGGCGCGTTTTTATCCTGCAGAGCAGTTTGTTGTCGTTTGTATCGATACAAACGCGCGGCACCGGCGCGTCAGTATCGATACAAACGCGCGGCACCGGCGCGTCAGTATCGATACAAACGCGCGGCACCGGCGCGTCTGTATAGATACAAACGCGCGACACCGGCGCGTCTGTATCGATTCAAACGCGCGACACCGATACGAGCGCTAGCGCGCGCGCCTTCCCTAAGGACGTGGTTGAATGAATGCTGTCTCGACCGACGCCATCTTGCTACTGTTGACGAGGTTCTGCTTAAAAACGCAAAATGCCAGCGCGTTTGTATCGATACACACGCGCGTTTGCATCGCGTCTGCATCGCTACACACGCGCGTTTGCATCTCGTTTGTATCGCTACACACGCGCGTCTGTATCGCTACACACGCGCGTTTGCATCGCGTCTGTATCGCTACACACACGCGTCTTTATTTATACAGGTGCGCAAAGGTCTACAGGCTGCGTCTGACTTGCGTGCGTATCGCGTCTGTATCGCTACAAACGCGCGTCGACGGTGCGTTTAAAAAACGTGGTGTGCATAGGCCCTTAGATAATCAGGCCGTCATCTTTTCGGTGAACATGGACCTCAAGGTATTATTCAGACCGCAACCAGCGGTTAGCTTGGCAATAACTGCAAGCGACAACGCTATTGTGATTTCAATTCCACTTTGGTAGCAACAGCATTTTTGGTTTTCGTAGTCTTTTTTTCAAACTAAGAATACGTCCTGTCACCACGGCAGTGAGAGCCACTGATGGTACACTTCAACCAAATTAATTGTGCAGGCGGGAAAACTAAAATAAATGTACCACGTTTGACTTATCGATGCATTTTTGTTTGAACTGCACACTTGAAGTGGTCATACTATAGATACTACTGGTTTACGGTCTGAAGTCGCCGCAAGACCGCAGCGTCAGGCGGGGATGTCATCTACATATAATCTTTTCTATAATATGACTACATAGAAACCAGCAGTGTCGCTGCAGTGTCACTTTTGAAAGTGTAGAACTGGCTTTACACTACCGCTGAGACCCTCCCGAAAAGGGCGAGGGCGAGAGTGTTTATAGGAGAGTTCGTCTGGCCTCGGTGTTTTTCGCTTGAATGTGTTTACACTCTCACATTCGCCTTGCCTCGGAGTGTCCGCGAGAACACAGCCACCATAACATAAGTGCACTTGCACTTGCTGTTCGTGAAGCATATTTTTGGTCGCTGTTTGGAGCTGACCTTCTGTATTATCTATGTCAATACCTTCAGTTTGAAAATCATTACCCACGCCGTAATTTCAAGTGGCGATGCTAGGTTATTTAGTGATATTGGAAACTTGGAAACATAAACGTTCTATGAAACATTTATGTGGGTACTAAGTTGAAAGTTACTTGTATGGGTACCTGAGCCACAGTTCAAAGTGTTTGCTTAGGTCTTCAGTATTGGTCATAAAATTAAACTAGTATTAGTTCTTGACAAAGTACGGGCTATTTGTACCCCAAGTTAAGTTTAACAAACCTTCATTACATTATAAGCTTGCTGAAAAGCCGCCATTGTTGACCATATACCTTTAGTCGTATATATCGTTATGGCCGCTTGCGTACAATTTTCAAATTTTCATGCATCAAATATTTGTATGAATTGTGATAAATTGACACACGCATTCAAAATACACGGGTAGGCTGAAATTATGGGTTAAAAATCTGAAAGAGTATTCTTCTGTGATGTCGTAATGATCAGATTCGTAATATAACTGTGGATGCATCCTCAGATCACCTGTACTTGTGATGCTACTGCACAAAAAGCCAGATCCCCTTCATTACTCTTCTCAAATATAACGATGATGATCACTTTTCTTAATTCTATATAATTCAGGCAATGGTTGAAAAAATGGAAACACCTGGATAAGAGACAAACAGAACCCTGAAGTGTGGCAGAAAAAAAGTGAAGCCTTTAATAATAATAATAATAATATATCATTTAATTCAGGTAACAAAAGACCCATATTACATATACCTTACAGACTAACATACATATTTATAAAAAAAACCACTAAACATTAAACTATTACACATGAGGAGACGGCGTCATGTTGCGCTGCGTGGTGTCGCGTAGCCTTCCGCGGAATCGCCGATATATGACACCCTTCGGCCAAAACTCTTCCTTGAGGAAGGTCTCAATATGATGAGTCGGAACTCGCACCACGAACGACTTAAAATTTGTGTTGTGGCGCGACTCCAACTTCTCTACCCTCAAGGTCCAGCTGGTCTTCACCCGGACATACTCCACGATGTCCTCAACCTTCGTGGTGTGATGTAGCCGGGACACATAGAGCTGCGTCGGCAGCCTTTACCCAGCAGTGGGTGATTCCGGGTTTATATATGATGATGATAATGATGATAAGCAATGGTTTGTACCTGCAGACAGTACAAATCCGTCGCCATAGAACTAGTGGACAGTAATCTCTAAGTAGTATTTATTAACGTCCATCTATGTTTGCAAAAAAAAGGTTTGCTGTAGTATACGTATACCTACTACCTAATTCGTTTGAAAAAACAAAATAAAACGTTCCACTTCCACATTCAAAATACGGCCAAATAATTTCATAACTTCTTTGACTCCGACAATATTAAACTCTGCTTAATATGTGAAAGGAACAACCTTTTCCATGTACCCGGAATACTTACATAAAGACAACAATACGTATAATAATGTACCGGATTTATTATATAGGGTACTTCCAAACGATATTGCTTATATTAGATTTTTTAAGGCCCGCGTTCCTAGGACAGTATTAGGCAGTTACGTAATACTCAATATGGTACAGCCAAGCCACGAGTTTGCTTTGAATAAATAAGATCTTGCTATCTGGGTTCTGATTATTTTGCGCTGTTTGTTAGGGTTCTGTTGTAACAATTAATGTTTTGGTAGGTTTATATCTGGTTTTAACAAAAATGTTGGAATAAATTGTTCATAATTATGTCTGTATATCTTTTTTAACCGACTTCTAAAAAAGGAAAAAGTTGTGTATTCTGCCATCTTTTTTCATGTTTGTACAGCGATTCCTTTGTGATTACTTTTAAATTTGGTCGATATAGCTCGCGTGGTGGTCCCATTATATATTTTACTAACTTTACTTGGGTAGCTTTCTCCAGTTGTTGTTGCAAATGTTGCAAATGTTACAACATTTTAAAAAAATCGTGGCTTGCATGGTAATGGAATCAAATGTCGTAATACCTCCACTGCAGGTGAACTGGCAAAGTGGAACCGTCCAATCACTGGAACAGTCCAATGTTTATTTTATTTATTTATTTAGTACATCATAATATGCCAATAACACCAAATTAAATAACCATTTTATTCGCTCTTCTCACTGAACCACAAACATTCTATCATTATTTGTCTTCGCATGATGACGTTATTAAAACAATCCTCTAATTGATTAATTATATTCTACAGGCTGTACCTACACAACCTCTTATACTATTAAACTTGTACTTATTTAAAAAAAAAACTTGTCAAAAAGTTGGAACTTTGACCCCCGATATCTCCGTAACTAAAAGGTTCCCAGGTATGGCGTAGAACAATAAAAATATCGCAATGAAGGAGACACGTGCCTTTCTGCTTCGTTAAGAGTCTTTTTACACCCTTTATGTCTGAACTCTTTTTCCTCTTTCTTCGACTAAGACTTCACACGTTTTCTTTGAGATACAAATACCCCCAGACTTGATTACCGCTCATTTGTTATTAGGGATAAAATCAGTAGACGCTGTGTTTGATTCTTTTGTGTTTTCTTGCTTATTATCCTTAAGTGCTACGTGACTCTGAGATTATCATTAGCGTTTGGTACGCATTATAATCAATTGGTTTCTTAACATGATGTGTATTTGGTAAATATAAAAAAATAATTAGGGAATTTGTTCTTACACAACCCAATGGAACGCGATGGACTTGAAAAATACAAGGTGGATTTCGATATCTATCAATGATTTTAATAGCTATGTCGCAAATTGTTTGGGAGTTAACAGATCAAATCATCACCGTAAATGAGAATTTCCCAAACCAAAGGCCAGAATTTACAGTGGAATTTCGAAGTTTCAGAAATGTTTTTAAATATTTTCCGTCATAATATGAAGTCATCAATACCAGTAGTCAAGACCCCGTCTAATATGTGACTAACCAACGAACCATCATCATCATCATCATTTCAGCCGAAAGACGTCCACTGCTGGACATAGGCCTCCCCCAAGTGTCGCCACATTGACCGGTCCCTTGCGACTCGCATAATAAACTTTAATTAAAAAAAATCCAGACTCATTTAAATCTACCCCAACTACCAACAGCTCAAGGCATTTTAAAGTCTTCTCAACACGTCACTAAGTACATACTCCTCTAACATATTCAAACGACGCACATAGAAACAAAGCGCTGAACCGTCAGTGCACTAGCACTACTCGTACTCATATACTGCACTCGAACGAAGTGGAAGGGTGCGCGTTGGACCAATGACGTCACCTCCCACCCCTGCACCATGTTTTTACATACACGTGTGAACAAACATGGCAATATGGCAGACGTGAGTGTGAATACGAATGGCCACTAAATGCCACTGAGTATTAACGACACAACGAAAATTCATTATGTTTTATTGTGACCTTCGCCAGTTTGTTCGTAATTAAAATTCTGCTGTTTTACTTTTCTGCTTTATAGCTGAGCCAGTATTTGAGCAGAGTTTACGACATGATTGTTGTTTAGCTTTTTAAATTGTTAATTTTCGCGGCAAAGTTTGCGTGACGTTAATGGGGGAGGTGAGCAAATGTAAATAAATTTCTGTTTACTATAAATTATTGACACAAAGTGCGACCTAATACAAACGAAGCTGATGACATAAAGCATTCTTGCCTGATGATGTGATTGTATAATATAACCCGTAATCCCTGAAGCGTTAGTTAGGTAGTGATGTATGCCCCTGTAAGAAATAAAATTACATTTCTCCAGTAACGTTTAAGTTACTCGTAGTCGCACTATAGGGGGCAAGTCTCTACCCTGTAACCGGGCTCTTGCACGTGCGTGTGTTCTTTGTATAACGTAGGCATCCGATTTTTATCGAATTTCTACCCCTAAGAGGGTACAAAAGGGAGGCAAAGTTTGTATGGGACAACGTGATTCCTTGTTCCAATCTACTTCAAATTTTGCATACTTAAACCTTTTTTTTACTGTCAACATTTTTCACCGAAAAAAAAGTGTTCCAGCAATATTTTTCACGTTACTTAGTTAAGAATGTAAGCAGTCATGTTAGCAAAGGAGGTGGCGGAACGCAACTTTATTGTGATTTCTGTAGTAAATACTTGCAAAGATGATGAGACGCATCTAGTTCCCAGAGAGCAGTAATCGAAGTAAAAAGCCAATTGTTTTACTAGTTCTCACAAACGTAATCACAGATTAATAGGGTGGAATTTCTCACAACCTCTTAATCACTCAGTACCGGGTATGGAGTAAGAGGTCTTCGCTTAATCGAACGTGTCGGATTTGAACGTCCATCTTAATCATCTAATACGTTTGAAGGATGTTGCTGGATAATTGTTCCTTGTACTTGCTAGCAATAAAGAATGGTCGATCTCTATACAATGCATTTTGTGAGAATAGATGGTCAACTGTGTTTCTCTGCTAACACCAACTATCTAATACACGTGAGGTCGTTGCTAAATAATAACAACCGAACGGGCCGATCTTCAATGTTAAGCAGTGTTTGCCTAGGTCAGTTCGTGGATTGATGACCAAAATTACATTCAGTTTCCTCCGTGCTTCGGTCCTGGCTCAGCGTGCTTTCTGCGGCACGGGGATATCATACAGCCAATTTCCAAACCTCGGGCTCTACTGACTTTCTAATGGAAAAACCCAAAAGGACCTTTGCACGAACCGGAAATCGAACCCACGACCCCACACTCAGCAGTCGTGCTTGCTACCACAATACCAATGGGCCACCCCATTGGTATTGTGGTTAATATTTAGGAAAGGGTCAAAAGTGGCAGAAAAATGCGTGTTCGGTATTCACATCTTCGCGATATAAACACTTAATATCGCCTTTTTTGCTACTCCCTACAGGTTTTTTCCGATCGTCTATTTATTACAACCGAATATACAAAGCAAACGGCAATATATCATACTTACGTTTAAGTTATCCATTTTACCGCCCTAAAGATATAGCCATGATGAAACAAAGGTAGGTAGGTACATTCATTATCGGAACGAATAGGTACACATTTGAAAAACATGTTATTAATCCTGGTAGGGCTAACCCGCTCGGGTGTCATCAAGCTTTTTAAACTCATGTTTAAATTACCTCTATTCTGGAGGTCCTGCTACTACTTTCAAGCAAATCTATAAATGGAAAAATATAATATTAGTCTCATTTATTACCTACATACGTGTACGGCTAAGCAGGCTATTTCCAAATGATTTACTTAAGGGGCCGGCGGAGCATGCGTTTTTCATACAAACGTAATACCAAAATAATATGAAAATCAAACATATTCTTAAGGTAGTGTGTATTTATTTCGATTGGATTACAGAATATCTATGTTCCCAAATGTATTTTTTGAGAGGACAATGATACAAAGACGAGATATGGGGAATTTAAAATTTCTATAGAAAACTTATTTTTCTTATAACTCTTGTTAAAATGAGTATCTAATCAAAATATATATTTGGGAACCTGGATATTCTGTAATTCAATCGAAATAAATACACACTACCTTAGGAATATGTTTAATTTACAAATTATTTTGGTATTACGTTTGTATGAAATACGCATGCTCCGCAGGCGTCTTAAGTAAATAAATTAAGCATTAACGATGATATTTTAACTAAAAACGCCATTTTTACATATAATATCATTGAGCAGTAACGTCAAAAACTATTTCTCTAGTCTTTCCATATTTATTAATCTACTTTACAAAGTATCACTAAAAATACTTTACTATTAGGAAAAAATAATTGATACAAAAGATTTGGTATACGTTTTATGAAAACAAGGGAAAGTATTTATTAGTAAAACAGTCGGAAAAAAAGGTATTTAGAAACTAAAAGCAAACCTCCATATCAGTTTATCTCTTTGGGCAAATCAGGACAAATAGCCAACGGGTAAGTATCTTATGGTGTTCGTATGAAACGACGGTGATACATCACTGTTAAGTGCGACCCTACAAACCATGGGGCCTTTAAGGCACCTTAGGAGTCTCCTATTACCATTGTAAAGGACAAGAATAATGCTACTTGAAGGTAACATGGTTAGGTCTTTTTGTAAAACGTCAAACATTTTGTTGCATCGTTTATACAAATCATTTTACACAGTGGCCTTTAAAACGGTATTTATGTCGTCTATGGGTACTCAGTGAAAGGTCATTTATTCAAATTAGACTGCAAAAAACAATACTTATACAACAATACTTTTGGAACATTATCATTACATGAGATAATCTCCCAAAACTGCTGTCCTTCAGCAACCACAGAGTATATAATCACCAGCAACTTCATTTAATTTCTGACAAGATGCATAAGTACACCTATCACAAGAATACTGACTTTTTTTAAAGTCGACGTTTAAAACGTTCCTAAATCGAAAAATCGTCAAATAATTATTTTTTTGCAAAAATTAAAACCGGCTTCAAAAAACACAAAAAGTGAAAAACAACTTTAGCTTCAGAAGTCGTCACCGACTTCTGAAGCTAAAGTTATTTTTCTTTTTTTTTTGTGTGTTTTTAAGTCGGTTATCAATACACATAGTGAGATTTCAGCAATCCCAGTACATTTGCTTTAATTTATTGAGGAGTTTCCCTCCAGCGTAGTGCCTCCGCGCGCCATTCGTGCAGTCGCGCGAGGACTATCGCCTCCAGATCCCATGCCTTGACGCCTCGCGGGAGATCGTGCGGTACCCACGGACCATCTTTACGGCTACCACCTTTTGGGGCGTTTTTGTTTTGTGGTAGAACTCAATGCAATGAACACGAAATCCTGCTGATGGGTGGATTGAATAGTACGGGGACACCTAGAGTCACACACCGCGAGTTATACCAGTGCAAGTGCACGCAACTCAGCAGCGATTCACCAGCCAACTCGAAACTCGACTCGACGAATATTGATGCGTGACTCTGAACATTCTTGACCCTTATTACAATGCCTGTAAAGTGCACGAATAATCAGTTAACTGTATTGGCGATAGAGAAACAAATGAAGATGTAAGAAACAAGTAACACACGCACAGCGGTGAGCGGCGAGTGGAGACTGATTCAGTGACTCGGCAAGACAAACTTTGTAAACTCGAATCAAGAATACAAATACTATGAACTCGATTCGACTCGCCGATCCGTTTGGCTGCTGCCGCGAAGCGAATCCCATCCGGTTGATGCAAGTCGAGTCAACACGAGTTGCGATTCGAGTTAGCGGCCGAGTGAACTCGAATTATCCGAGTTGGAAAAAATTCGACTCGTAATATCGCTAGGGTGTTAAAGTAAAAATCTTACAATAAAACCTTGTATTTAAAAGAACTTGTCAAAAAGTCAAAAGACTTTGACCCCCAATATTTCCGTAACTAGAAGGTTCCCAGGGATAGCGTAGAACCAAAAAATGATCGCAATGACGAGGAGAACAAGTGCCTTTCCGCTTCGTTAAGAGGTTTTATACACCCTTTATAATCTAGCTACAACATAACTTACTTCATATCGCACGTACATGTTCTAGACACGAGGTAAAACTTTTACCAGATAAGGTTTCATAAGGTCTTAAATTTCAATTTCAGAGGATCAACGCGAGCATTTGTAGACTGAGGCAGGCAACGCTGGGTCGTGTGCCGAAGCTAATTCTTCCATCTAACTTCTTATGAAGAAAATTTCATTTCATTACAAGGTAATTTAGAGTTGTAAGTCTGGATTAGAATTTAATTCTTGAATGGTATTAAGCGGGTTTCAAGTGAACTTAATTGTAGTTTAAGTTTTTTACTGTTATCTTTGAAATAGGACTCGTTGGATACTGTCGGGGCCTTTTTAAACAAACAAATACCGTAACCTAAACCAAAAACAACATAACACAAAAAATCACGTATTTTTTTTTCATTGGGACAAGCCCAAACCACTGTAACTCCTGAAAGGCAAAACCAACAGTGACAACCACCAGAAAAGCGGCGAGACAATGAAGCTCGACGATGTCCCAGAGAATGAATTTAACTGTCTTGGATCCCGCAACGAAATTAATCAAAAAGTATAGCGGGGGAGTAGGAAAAAACCGTAATTTCCACTTCCCTCCATATCAGCAGGAGACAGAACGACACAAGACCAATAGGCACAAAGGGACGTTTGCAACTGGGATAGACCCAGTACCTATTATTGGAATCAAATATAACAGCTCACAACTTAGGACCAATTAATGTTAATATTTATCCGTTCTGCTAGGTAAAACATCAAGCCTGTTAAACAAAAGTTATTTAAACAAAATGCTATTTTAAAAGCCCGTGATTACTGCACGTGTATCGTTCATAATTCCTTTGGCCCACATCTATCTACACGGCTATTCAATTGGTAAAAATACGAAGAACCAGCTTTTAAGGGCTTACTAACAAAAATACCTTGTGCAACAGTTTTTTTTTTAATGTTTCAATCAGAAATATCCAATAAATCTGTATTTCGTACACAACGTATTTATTTCGTACACATCTTTGTAAATGATATTTTTGAAAAACGTTATTTCGGAGATTTAACCTCGCAATTCCATTTCACGAATAACTTGGCTTTTACAGTTGAAAAACGAATGAAAATGCCATAACATTTTCCTGTATTTTATTCAAATTTCTTTTTGTACTGGGCCTTGTCGTTCTGTGAAACAATTTCAGCCCTGGTCCGGTTTCCAGCGGAACATTCGACGACGGGCTGGAATCGCGATGTATTTGACTGAATATTTCATATACGAGTGTACAGAGCGCCTTATGGTAAGTTGTACTCTGATCGGGCTGTTTAGATTTTAGAACCTTACTTTTGTATTTGATCACCATAAGATTTGATACCGATGGTTACAGATACCGGGTATTGCATTCATTTTTTATCCTTTGCCATGACTAAACCAGTCCTGTTAAGCTAAACATAAACCCTGCTTAGAAACTAGGGAAGAGCTGCAACAGCACGTAAGTTATAGGATAGGACCACATACTGATTTGATAAAATTAGGCTTCAATATCTCCCACACGATTTTTATAGAATAGTTTTGGCCAAAATTAGTCCATCCGTAAACGATTCAGTAAAAATCAACAATAAAATCATTCATCCTAACTGCTACCCAACAATGGATGGACTTTGTGAAGGATAATATGGCTAGAAAAGAAGTGACTGAGGAGTAAAAGAGAAGTACGGATGAAGAAGACATGATGCGAGGTCGGCCCCAAATAAATAGGAGTAAGAACAGCAGCTGACCAACGGCTACCTACCTCACCACACCCAACAACGCAGGACCAAGAACTTTAGTTGAACTACAGCCAACTCCCAACTTCTTGGCGCTGAGGAATGGTCCCATTATGCCTGTGACTGATTTCTTATTTATTGGCCACTCGTGAGCTTTCCTACCCTACTTACACGAATTTGCATTTTACGATGAACAATGCCTGCAGATTTTGGACTTAACATTGTCCAATGTTGGCCAAAAATATTATCGCTTTAATGGTGGTGGAATAATAATTAGTGGGTCGTCTGTTCTTTTGGTTCAGTTATTTTATACAGATGCTGTTTAAATGGGCCATTTGGCACTTCGTACTGTAATCTATATTATGAAAGTGAATGGAACTCGAATTATCTGCATGTTCCTTTTCAGGCATTAACAGCTGAACGGATGATTATTTGGTACATAGGTATGTAAAAAATA
The DNA here is from genome assembly GCA_950022955.1 of Xestia ashworthii. Classification (NCBI taxonomy): domain Eukaryota; kingdom Metazoa; phylum Arthropoda; class Insecta; order Lepidoptera; family Noctuidae; genus Xestia; species Xestia ashworthii. Next base: position 13,886,825 of record OX465561.1, read on the forward strand.
ATTCTTTGTGCCTTTCCATACTTTGAGAAGTTGTCAAGCAGGCAAAATCATTATATTCATAAACTTAATAATCACATGCATTTACTAAGTCACTATTGTGACAAGTTGGTATTTTTTGACACCAACAGTTTCGTTCAGAAATTAAAGTCAAAGAGGAATAATGCATATCTACCGATTAGTTTTCGTCAAATAGCGAGGCTATTAGCTTTTAATATAAACTCAGACATAAGTTGTATGTCGCAGTCTTTTGTAAATAGTTCCACGGAAATTAGTAATTATACTAATTGTAATTATACACATTTTAGCTTAGATTTAAACTAGTCATTAAGACAATAGAAGGTAATAGAGACAATTTAGATAAACAGGTATCTTCTAGCTCTCAATCAACTATTTGTAAAAAAGGGGCTGAGCAGAATACCTTGAAATTATTTCACCAGAATATTCAGGGATTTTCATCCAAACAATTAGAGATAGAATTGTTTTTAGAAAAAACCAAGTTTGATGTTATTTGTTTTACCGAACATTGGATGAAAGATTATGAATCAATGCAAATAAATTATGATAACTACAACGTGGGAAGTTGCTATAACCGAAAATCTAAGATGCGAGGGGGTTCCTTAATCTTAGTTAACAATTGTATTAAATCTAAGTCTCGAAATGATATAGTCGATCTATCGGTCGAACATAGCATTGAATTGTCTTGTGTTGAGCTTGATAAGCATATAATAGTGTGCGTTTACAGACCCCCAAATTATCTGAACTACTCTATCTTTGAGTCAGTAATGGAAGATGCTTTAGCAAAACTTGTAACTGGTAATAAACCAATAATTATCTGTGGTGACTTCAACGTTAATATCTTAGAGAATAATGTAAATAGCAGTAGATTTTTAAGTCTTTTTAAATCATTTAATTTGTCAAACGTTTTTTCAGAACCAACCCGAATTACTACAAATACTGCTACATGTATTGATAATGTGTTTTGTTGCTGCGACTACATAGATAAATCTATCGTAAATTACCTTCCTTCAGATCACAGCGGGCAGACAGTTGCTTTCGCGTACAATAAACAATTACAAAAAATTCAGATGCAAACCAGACAAATAACACCCAGCAATTTAGAAAAGTTTAATAATAATTTAATTAGCAAGCTAAATATACCAGGCCATATTAGAAACAATGTAAATGAATTGTATGAAGAATTCTTTTCGGTAGTGCACACTGAGTTCAATAACACTTTAAAAAAGAAAACTAAAACTATTGGCCCAAAGTTTATTTTCAGTGACTGGGCAACACAGGGTATTAGGAAAAGTAGGGAACGATTGTTTGAGCTGTACGGCCTTAAGCCTTACATCAAAACAGAATCTTTTAATAAATATGTAGCTACTTACTCGAAAATTTTTAAAACCACTTGCAAGGTAGCTAAATCTTTATTCATTAGCAAAAAGATTAAATCAGCCGAAAATAAAATAAAGACGGTTTGGAAAATAATCACCAGCGAAACAAATAGAAATAAAAAACAAAGTAATGACTTAACACTAGAGACCTCACGTGGCCTTGTCAGCTCCAACAGTGAAGTTGCTCATGAATTTGTAAATTTCTTTACTAGTATCCCAATTAAAACTACAGAAACCTTAAACTCTTGTCCCTTGCTCTCTATTGATTTACTGAAAGCAAACGTTTCAGCCTGTCCAAATGAATTTAAATTTCAGCATATTAACCCCATAACAGTCTTAAAAGCTTTTAAGCAAATCAAGATAAAATTAACTGAAGATCTATGGGGTTTGTCTATCAAAGTTTGTACCTCAATTATTGAGACTGTAGCTCCGTATTTAGCCTTAATATTTAATTTGTGCGTGGATCAAGGGGTCTTTCCGGATCTAATGAAGTTCAGTAAGGTAATACCGCTTTTTAAATCCGGGGACAGTAAAGACACGAATAACTATAGGCCCGTATCCGTGTTGCCAGTTTTCAGCAAGGTGTTTGAAAAGATAATGCTCAATCAAATGCTTCACCATTTTAACACCAATAAAATATTACACGAGCAACAGTATGGTTTCACCAAAGGACGTTGTACAACTGACGCCGGTGTCACTTTATTAAAACACATATTTACTGCGTGGGAAGAGGCACAAGATGCCATAGGAATCTTCTGTGACCTTTCGAAGGCATTTGATTGCGTAAATCACGAAACCCTGATCTTGAAACTTGAGCATTACGGTTTAGGTAAACTTGCGCTCAGCTTAGTAAAATCGTATTTGAGTGATAGACAGCAGCTGGTACAAATCAATGGTGTCAATTCAATGGGTTTAAAAGTAGAAATGGGTGTACCACAAGGTTCGATATTGGGTCCCTTCCTCTTTTTAGTTTATATTAATGACTTACCCCATTTATTTAACAATCACCCGCAAATGGTGTTGTTTGCAGACGATACTTCTTTAATATTTAGGATAAACAGACGTGCCACTAATCTTGACGACGTAAATAACGCCCTACTGCAGGTTCATAATTGGTTTACTGTAAATAATTTAGTTCTAAATTGGAAAAAAACTAAGTGCATCAGATTTGCTCTACCAAATGTCAAAAGTAGTGATTGTGACATAGTATTAAATCAAGAGAAACTAGAATTTGTCGATAAAACGATTTTCTTGGGAATCGCGCTCGATTCAAGGCTACAATGGGGCCCTCATTTAACATCTCTTGCAGGACGCCTAAGCTCAGCAGCATATGCTGTTAGAAAAATCCGTCAATTTACCGATGTTGATACCGCGAGGATAGTTTATTTTAGTTATTTTCATAGTATCATGTCATACGGTATTTTACTATGGGGACGTGCTGCAGACATCGAGTCTATATTTATTCTGCAGAAAAGAGCCATCAGAGCCATATATGATTTACGTAGACGCGACTCTCTAAGAGAGCTGTTTAAGGAAATTAATATCATGACAGTACCTTGTCAATACATCTATGAAAACATCATGTACGTTAGGAAAAATCTGACAAACACCACTATAATACTAGAAATAGGGACCAACTAGTTCAGCCAGGTTTCAGGCTTGCTAAAGTAGATTCCTCTTTCATGGGGTACTGCTTAAAATGTTACAATAAAATACCTCTCCACATTCTACAACTGAATGAGACGAAATTTAAATCTTGTGTAAAACGCACACTATGTAGTCAAGCGTATTATAAGTTGGTGGATTACATTGATGATAAAAATGCTTGGCTCAATGCCGGTCCTGCTCCACAACCATAGGAGCAAACTAATTGATTCCCAGTCAAGTTATTGTGGAAGCTGCAGAAGATTGTTAAAAAAAAATCCTTGCATTGTATAGATTCCATATATTAGTATTATATAACTTCATAGCGCATGTGTGAGTACTATGTACTGTAAAGCCACCATTTACATCTAGTTATTTTATTTTTTCTGACTTGAATAAGCCTTGGCGGCTGAGAGAATGTCATGCTCACTCAAATGTCTCGGTGATGGTGGCGGGTGTGTCGGGTCATTTAGTTCCCTTCAATATGGTTGAGCTGAATGGTGCTGATACATGCGTCATGTTCGTGAACGGGCGCTGTCAATTGAGACTGGTCAACTCTCAGCTGCCACGGTTAATTTTAATTTATTTATTTTTTAAGTTGTTGATTTCATCTTTTCTCTGGACGCTCTTAATGTGCACGTCTGTGTACATCGTTCTCACATATATGTATAATCACAACATGAATGATGTAACCAAGATTTTGTAACAATATTTCGATTTAAAAGAGTGTCCATGGAGTTTCTTGCCCGTTCTTCTCCATAGAGATCTACGCTAGGGAATGGGCAACTACAGTACTTTCTCAAGTTATTATGCCTTGTGACTGTGACTGTAGCTTTGATTTAGTTTTGTATTTTTGACATTCAAAAGTGCCGTAATGGTCTAATTGAAATAAATGATTTGAGTTTGAGTTGAGTTTGAGTTTGTGGACTTAAACTGGATAAGAACATTGTGAAGAATACTTTTTATACCGGTAATTAATTCAAGTGGAATTGTTTTCGGTCATAAAGCGCAGGCGCAGCGAACCTCGCCCGCCTCGCTCGCTCGCTCGCTAGCCAGCTGGGGGCGACATTCTTTTCATAATTCGTTCGGCTCTTTCGGTAGTTCGCTGTGTGAACCAAAGTATGAAAAGAAGTGAAACGATGCCTCGTTCGGCTCACTCGCTCGCTCGCTAGCAGGCGGTGTATAGCCTGCGCTTCACGCGGGTGAACCTGAAGCCGCGAGCGAAAGCTAGTATCGGAAAAACTGTCGTTGCTTTCCTTACCCTGTCCTTTGATTCAGACAAATGTAGCAGTTAAGTTACTTACTACCCAGTACCAACGGGGTTAATAATGGTCAGATAAGCACTCGCTCCATATAAAATGCTGGTATTCATATAAATTGCTGGATCCGGATAGACTGGAAGCCGACCCCAAAATAGTTGGGTAAAGGCTAGGCAGATGATGAAGAAGTGTAGCAGTTACATAAACAGCAACAAATCGCAATGTCCACCAATTTAATATCCGAAGTATCACAGAAACATGTATACTTACTTGTACTACCAATACACAAAAGCAGATCAAAACAAAAACAAAAAAAACTACCGGATCGAATTTCATTCCAAAAAATGGTATTTTACGATGCACTGAACTTTGCAAGCGTAAAGAGATTCATGAAATATTATCGAATATTTTCAATATTTTACAAAGGATAAAGGATGCTTAACGAATACTAGTTTTCATTTGCAATATTGCTTTTGTTCACTGACATGAATGGATTACTCTTATTGTGTTGATATTAAACGGGGCACGGCGATACTTCACGATGCTTGTTAAAGCAATCGTATTCATTTCAAAAGTATTTGCTTTGTACATTTTCTATTTTGATAGAAATTTATAAATAAGTAGTACGATGATCTTTGGCGAATGTTTTAGTTGCATACTGATAATTGTTTTGTTGATTATTTTAAAAGATTTTGAGGTAGATTGTGTGGTAATCGGTTGTCGTGGTAATGTCCTGATGCGGACGAATGAGGAAACTTGACATGTGGGGAAAGTTTTGAGTATAAATGAAGAGAAGAGAAAGACAAAAAATCGATGGATGAATTGTGTCATCATCATCATCTGCGTAGCCTTTTCCCAACTATAGGCCAATAAAATTAGCTTAACCCGGACATAATTCTATAACTGAAATTTTCTTTTTCTATAACATAGAGCAGTGTAATTTATAATGTAATTTATAAAAATTAAACATTTTTGAGATGCGCGTCAATAAAAAAAAACGAAAAACGAAATTTTAAGAAATTAAGATTTCTTGTCAACAGCATAATAGATAACTTTGTCTGATTCCTTATTTTATGTTATATTACTTGAACTCCAGTTATAGAACACACAATTAAACAAATTAGTCATCCGTGACTATCATTAATCAAGGGGGTTCGCAACATTTCATATTTTTCGGTTTACTTAACTAGGCATTATAGATAACTGCAGCCCAACAATCTATTTAGGGCAGTTCGCTATTTTCTTTAACCCATTTAATAAAATTAAACAAATTCTTTTTACGGATTTTTTAAATTAAAAATATTTGTATTTTTGGGAGAACCAAAATACGTAACTATTTCAAAAATTTTTAATTTAAGCTTAAAAGTAATTACTAATACTATGGAAAACAAATTAAACAATAATAGTCCACGGATATTTATTTATAGAAATATTTATTAAGTCACATTGTAATATAGACGTTATTACGTACGACATGAAGCCGTAATTGGTTTGTATCGAGACGCGACGCGCGGATGGCTTGTCACAACGCCGCCGTCACGTGTGTGTGCGTTCCCGAGCGATTCGCATTTTCTATACCTAAAATGACGTAAATATTACCGTCTTGTTACACTACTTGGTTGAGATACGAACAACAAAGTATTTCATATTTTCAGAAGAATAAGATCGTATCTCGTTATTTTATTGTATTCTTTTATATTAGCACGTAGGTAGGTACTGATAAGTATTTTTACCTAAAATATTTACTTACCTCCAAAAGCAATCAATCTAAATGAAAGTGAACAACAAACAATCGAGATTCAATGTTCGGGTCTTAGAGGTGCTAACTAAAACCTACCTTTGTGATCTGCTTTCCATACGAAAAATAAAATCACTCTTATTTACCAAATTAATATCTTAAAAAACTATAGGTAGGTACTACTAGCAGTTTGTAGCAGCTGTTTTTTACTTGATTTTTATATTGAGCCGTCGTTAGTTTTTTTATTGTTTTGTATTGTATACGTTTCTAGTACATCAAAAGTAACTTTTCCTTTGTTGTTTAAGATCTAGGTAGTTAGGTACCTATTTAGGTTTTTAGATCGGACACCGAGGACGCACCACAAAATATATAGGTACAGAAGTCAATTTTCATATAAAGCAACACACACATAGACACCGTTTACTTTTACGAAATCGGGGCTCAACGGGGCTCGCGGCTCTCGCGTCGTACCTACAGTTCCCGCTCGAACCGTTATTAGTGTGTGTAAACCGAGCGTAGGCATAAAAAAGGAAGTACATCATGAGATTGTCTTCAAAAAATATCGACGCCCGGACGCCGCAGCGTGCACACGTGGTATGCTCCGCTCCCCACCGCCGACTCTCCGCGCACCCCGCGCCCCCCGTCTTGTTCGCCGTAGCTTCGCCGCTACGCCGAGCATCGAAGGCCCCGTGCCCGCCGTCCCGTAGTGCATAGTGGTTCTTGACGGTAAACCTAACGGTGCTAACGAAGTCAAGAGGGTGGTGACCCAATCCAAACCGGACCCCTTCAGGGTGAGGCATTCCATTGGCATCGGGAGCTAGGACCTTGGCCTTGGGGGCTTCCCTCGTCAAACCTAGTCTTCGACTTCGTTCACAGCTACACACCTGGTGTCGGTTGGGAGTGTCTACCCTTTCGCACTAGAGCCCCTTGCGGGACTAGGGCCCTGTCGCACAATAAGACTGGCGACAGGATTACAAGCTTAGGGCACACCTTAGGTTCTCACCTCCCTGTTCGCACAAGTTCAGGGAGGCCACACATCCCCGGGCGCACCTACCCGGGGAGCTAGGTGTTAAGTGATAGGCTTTTAGCTATTTTTAGGCCCCTCTGGCCAATCAGACAGTAGTGTAGCTGGCGAGTTTGTTTGTGTTTTTCTTCTCGCACAGCATAGCACTAGGAAAAACACTGGGTAGGTTCGTTTTTCGGGGAACTATCTTCCCGAGGGGTTCACGTTTCGACGTACCTCCTCGGGACTAGGATTTCTTAGGACATGAGCTTAACTCTCATCTAGTCCCCGCCAACAATGACGCAGCCCAATAAGTGGGCCGTCCTTTTCGACGCGCTCATTGAAGTCCTCCTCAAGGACAACAATGAGAAATACGCGAAAATTCTCGCCCCCTTCCGCGAGGAGAGCAATCGACTCAAGGAAGCGGAAGCCGTTGTCGAGGAAATACCCTCGACTCTTGTGGAATTCAGCGACGCGCTGAATTCCCCCGCTGACCCCGCGTCCGCGTCCCAAGCCTCAATAGAGGCCCCTCCCAGCGAGGAAACTCCTTCCCCGATCGAAGAGATGGACACAAACATCTCTGATAACGAGGCGACCTCCGCCTCAAATGATTCGGATTGCTCCGAAACATCGTCGCCCACCTCATCCTCCGAAGACGATTACCAAATCGTCAGAAAGGGGAAGAGGAAGAAGGGCAAAGCCCCCGCCAGTGCAGCTCCGCCAAGAAGCCGGCAACTCAGGGCTCACGCTCCCCCAATTTGGCTGTAGGCTCTACACAGAGTCGTCCGCACAGCCCTTTGGCCTCAGCCACCCCGGCTGCCTCCTCATCGCAATCCGCCACCCCGGCGAATGCCCCCAAAACGGTCCGTCCCCCTCCCATCTACATCCATGAGAAGGGAAAATGGACAGAATTGTCCAAATCGCTAAACGAGCGTAAAATCAATTATACAAACGCTCGTGCGGTAGAAGTCGGCATTAAAGTACAATGCCCAACTTCAAGCGATTACCGCTCCCTCACCAAGCTCCTCCGGGATAGGAGCATCCTCTATAACACCCACGCACTGCAAGAGGACATCCCTGTCCGAGCAGTAGTTAAAAATGTCCCGCTAGAAATCTCCACTCAGGAGATTAAAGACGACCTTATCGCGCAAAATATTTCCGTCAGAGAAGTGCACCGCATGCACCGTAAGGTTGGCGGTCGCACTAGCTCGGTACCATACAACATGGTGCTCGTAATTTGCGACCGCGTGGATGGGCATCACCCAATCCACAAGCTATCCAAAGTCTGCAACCTCTCAGGCATCCGCATTGAGAAGCCCGCCAAACTTGGCGAGCTTTCTCAGTGCCATCGCTGCCAGTTGTACGGCCACGCACAGAGGAATTGCTTCGGCAAGCCGCGTTGCGTCAAGTGCCTGGGTGACCGCGGCACCACTGACTGCCCTCGCCCCAAAGATCGCACACTGTGCACCGAACCCCCCAGCTGCGTTTTATGCGGCGAGTCCGGCCATCCCGCCAACTACCGCGGATGCCCTAAGGCCCCCAAATCGTCGGCCCCCAAACTGGCGAAATGGGCCAACAATAAGCAGCACCGAGAGAGCCCATCTCTCACTACTGACCCCTCTGCCTCACTCCGACCCCAACGCCCCAGCCCCTGAAATGCGCTTAATCACCAAGCGCATTTCCCGGCTCTGAGGCCTACCCAAACACCTGCTTCACAGGTCATCCCACCACTGATGGCATTGCCTGCCATGCCCTCACCCCCCATACCCGCATCTCAGAAGGCCGCACCGCCAGCGCCCCGTAGAGCGCTCTCAGGCCGCCCTCACCCCCGGGACCCCAGGTGCCCGCCCACGCCAGCCAGGGCGCACCCCGTTCCCCCCGCGTGTTTTAATTTTACGGCCACTCCTCCACCTTCAGTGGCAAGCCGCCCGTTGCCTCCGAACTTTGACCCCACCGATCCCGTATTTGTTTTAGGTAGCACCTATGCCATATTCCAATCCCCGCGTGCTCTACAAATGCGTGCCGAAACGATGGCCTGTAAAGGTAACTGGGATCTTCTTGTAGAAGTTTACCTCAGATACCCTGACATCCAGAAAGCCATGAAGAACCTTCAATACTTAAACTATTATGGATAAGTCTCTCCGCAGTAGGTTCAAACCGACTTCCCTTAGGATAGGGACCTTTAACGCCGAGAGCCTAAATGGCCAACGTGATGAGATCGCAACGACAGAACTCGCTGCTCGCTACTCTGATTTATTACAAATCTAGCTTGTACTGCATCCCCTTAGACACCCCTCTCTTTCCAAGTTAGAAGTCTCCGTCTGCCGGCTGGGCATGACAGGGCACCAAACCCTCACGATCGTATCGGCTTACATCCCGCCCTCAGGAGCCGGCTCCCCGGTTGCGAATAACGAAATGAGCGATGACCTCAAAGTTCTTTTCGATCTAAGTGACTCCGTCCTTCTGGCGGGAGATCTTAATGCTAAACACCCCGCGTGGAATAGTAATGTATCAAACAGCAGAGGTAATGCCCTATATAATCTCTGCTGTTCTCTCAACTTCGATGTCATCGCTCCGATGAATCCCACCTACTATCCTAACAGTGGCGGCCTTAGGGGGTGGCGAACAGGGCAATCGCCCGGGGCCTCGCTCTTGCAGGGGCCTCGCGTCAAGCAAATTAAAAAAAAATAGTTTTTTTTAATGTAAACTTTTGATTAGGATTCTCAATTATTTATTAAGTTTATAGCATAACGGTAAATTAAAAAAAAAAGTTAACTAATTCATTCATTCAAATCATATAATAAATTGATAATCGCTCTATCTATCGCTCGGGGTTTTTAATACAGAAACAGCTGAAATTGAAGAAACATTTTATTGGTTTCATAGCTGTCGAAAAAACAACAGCTGAGAGTGTGACTAATTAAATAATCACAGAATTAGAACAGTTAGGTATATCATTGCAAAACTGCAGAAGCCAAGGATATGATAATGGTGCCAAAATGCGTGGTGAAAAAAGTGGTGTCCAAAAACTTATTATTGAAATTAGTCCCCTTGCTTATTTTTTACCTTGTGGGAGTCGTAGCTGGAATCTCATCCTAGAAGATGCAGTATCGTCTTGTGTCCAACCAAAATCTTTTTTTGGTTTGCTACAAAGGTTGCATTTACACTCTGTTTAACACGCTAAAACCACTTTCTGAAACTATATGGGAGTGCAGGGTAGCATCGGTGTAGGCCGTTTAATACCAACTAATGCTTTAAAGGATTTAGCAGAAAATACAACCAGATTTTCAGTTGGTCAGTGAATGCAATTCTATACAAAAGGAAATAACTACCTACGAATTTGTAGTTTCACTTGTCATATAGCATATGACAGTCTTACAAAGATAAATGTTATCAGTAAAATATGGCAAAGCGAAAACATGCACTTAGATGTGGCTATAGAACACCAAGACGCATTCACAAATTGGCTCTATAATTATCGAGAAATGGTTTTCAGTCATCCCTAGGTTGTAACAGCGAGAGAAATAGCCGAGGAAAATGATATTGACAGACAGAAAAAAGGCATTTTGATTGTGAAGGGGAAGATGAAGATGAATTGAACGCGGAAGAGATTTTCAAAATAAACTATTTTTATGCTATTTTTGACAATGTGCGCGCAAGCTGCCATCCTAAGTTTGAGGCACTTAAACATCATGAGATCATATTTGGTTTCATGTACCTATAATATAAAAAGATTAAAGGAAATTAGTGATAGTGATTTTGAAGTAATGCAGCGACTTGCAAATATCTATGACAGTAGGAGAATCATGTGATATTGATGGACATGAATTGTACGAAGAACTGAATATGTTCATCCGTGTGTATGAAGGAAACGATGACATTATCTCGGTGCTGAAATACTTAATAGAAAAAAAAATAACTGAAGTTTACCCCACTATCGAAATAGTTTTGAGAATTATTGCCACCACACCTATTACGGTTGCGTCTGCTGATTTGAGTATTTCGAGGCTTAAAATTATTAAAACATAAGTATTTGAAGAACAAGCAATCGAAAATGAAGTAGCTTATTCGTTAGATTATTGTGCTTTAAAAGCGTGTGTCTCTGTATTTGTTAATTTTGTAAATATTTCAATGTAAGTACGTAAAATATTTTAAAACTCAAATTTTATTTATTTGTATAACTTTAGCAGTTACCAAACAACCAGAACTACTTTCGCATCACATAGGTCCGTAGGACAAAGGGCCTCGCAAAGACCTGCCGCCCGGAGCCTCGCAATGGGTAAGGCCGCCGCTGATCCTAATAACCCGGATCACAGACCCGACGTACTAGAATATGTCGCGCTTCTAAAGAATGTAAACTTGCGATTACATTATATCGACGAGCTCAATTCGGATCACAGACCCGTCGTAATAGAGTTTACCCCGAGAAACGGTCACTCTGACCCTTCTCAGCCCCCTCCCACCAAAGTGATCACGGATTGGAAGAAAGTAAGCGAACTGCTGAAATCCACCGAATCCCCTCACTTGGACAAAATCCCCGACAATATCGCGACTGTAGCTGACACGGAGGCCGCGATCAACTCGTTCACAGAGCACGTACAGTCAGTCCTGAACGTTTGTTCAAGGGAAGTTCCAGCGGATGGCCACCGCTGGAAACTCCCGGACGATGTACGTGACCTGCTGACCGAGAAGAACGCGGCCGTCCGTGCTTATACTTCTTTTCCCTGTGCGAGTAGCAAAGTTTTTATGCGCCGTTTACAACGCAAAGTAAGCAGAAGCATCAAAAACTTCGTGACGAGCAATGGGACAAGATGCTCAGCGAACTCGAACCGACCCACCAGGCATTCTGGGAACTTCAGAGGAAAATGCAATCTTCCTCTAAAGTTGCCTCCATGCCTCCCCTCACGCGCCCCGATAATACCGTCGCATTCGACGACGTCGACAAAGCCGAATGCCTAGCCGACAGTCTTGAAAAGCAATGCTCCCCCAGTACCCAGCCAGTAGACCCAGCCCACCTCGCCGAGGTGGATGCTGAAGTCGAACGCAGGACCTCGCTACCCCCCGTAGAAGACCCTGATAATCCCCTACCCTCAGTCACCCCTGAAGAGGTAGAGGATATAATCAAGGGCCTTAAACATAGGAAAGCCCCTGGCTCAGACGGAATCACCAATAGGGTATTCAAACTCTTCTCCCCAGCACTTATAGTGCTAATGACCGCTATCTTCAATAGCGCCATGGCCAATAACGTGTTCCCACAAACGTGGAAACAGGCCACAGTAATAGGCATTCCCAAACCGGGTAAGCCCAAGTCCTCGCCGAGTAGTTACCGGCCCATTAGTTTGCTCAACGTGTTAGGTAAAATCTATGAGAGACTTATTTATAAGCGACTCAAAGATTTCGCCGAAGCTAAGAGCTTAATTCCGACAGAGCAGTTTGGTTTTAGACCTCAACACTCCTGCGTTCAACAAGTGCACCGCATAGTCGAGCACATCGGTGCCCGCTTCCAGCGGGGACTGATGACCGGTGCCTTGTTCTTCGATATCGCGAAGGCATTCGACAAGGTCTGGCACAACGGGCTGATATACAAGCTATACCAGCTCGGTGTGCCAGATCGTCTCGTACTATCTACGAAACTTCTTGTCGAACCGCACATTCCAATACCGTATTGATGGTGCACTCTCATCCCCTCATCCGATACGTGCAGGCGTCCCACAGGGATCGGTGATATCCCCACTAGCCTTCACGCTTTACACCAGCGATATCCCTAAGAGTAGAGCAGCCCAGCTAGCCTTGTTCGCCGACGACACGGCCAACTACTACTCTGGTAGGAGTCCATCCAACACCTGCCGTATTCTCTAAAACTCCGCCAAAGCCTTAGGCGATCGGTTCCGGAAATGGAGAATCGAGGTCAACCCCGATAAGAGTCCAGCGGTACTTTTCTCTAGCCCCCGCGTAAGATTCCCCCCATCCCCTAGTCCGATAGCCATGTTCGGCAAGCCGATCCCCTGGGAGAAGCATGCCAGATACTTAGTAGTCATTCTCGATAGGCGGCTAAGATTCGGTGAGCACATCAAGACGGTACGTTCGCGTGCCGCCTTCGCTCTCGGTAGGCTCCACTGCTTGCTGAATGCACGTAGCAAATTGTCACTCAAGTGCAAATTGCGCATTTACATCGCGTGCATTCGGCCCATCATGACGTACGCGTGCCCCGTGTTCGCGCACGCCAAACCCCATCTCCTTCATAGGATGCAGACCCTCCAAAACCGATTTTACGTAAGGCCACGGGAGCCCCATGGTACGTTAGGAATGAGCAACTTCATGTTGACCTCAAGATCCCCACCATCCAGCAGTGTATGAAGCGACTCACTAAGGGTTTTTTCGATAGGGCCGAAAAACACCCTAACCCGTTAGTCGTTTCAGCAGCTAGTTATGTCCCCTCCGCGATATCTAGGATCCGACGCCCAAGGTCCACCCTCCTCCAACCCGATGACCCCATCACTCTCTTGCAGGAAAGTCGTAGGGAAACCAGCACTCTTAGAAAGCACACAAGACGACACAAATACAAACCACGAATCCGGTCTCCGGTTAAACTTTTATAGAAGTATTTGAATGATGCGCAGTATTGGAGTGCATGCGTTCGCTGAATGAGATTTAAAAGACAAAATGAAAAAAAAAGGCGTGTTGAGTGAAGATCTACCACCACGCATGCGCGAACATATGTGCGCGTCCTTCCAAGCCTTCCAGTCTCATTTATTTAAATTTCAAATCAATTAACAATGTCTCAAATAAAATAACCTACGTATACGTAACACTCTTAGTGTCACGTATAACTTGTGTAAATAAATAATATAATTAAAATTGGCTTAGAAAGTCATTCTCTCTCACTTGCACATTAAAACTGTGCGAGAAGGAGAATGACCTTCTAGGCCCTTTGTTGGTTTAGTTGGTTTTTCTCAGCACTAAATTTTAGAACGTTCATTGGTATACACCGCTCTGCACTTACTGTGTAATGTTAAATTTTCTTCAAAAATTAAAAATATATCGTCCATAAGCCTTTTACTGGCAGCAATTAACTTTTTCTGTCCCTTTTCACCTTTTTTAACTAGATCGAAGTTTAAAGCGCACTGGCAAATCTTGCAATTAGGGAACTCCATTTTTTCAATAGAAATCACGCGCGCACGCAACGTCGAAATGAAGTTATTGAGGTATCGAGCGGCGCGCCGGCCGCGCGGGCGGTGGCAGAACGCGACGCCGCCGCCGCGCCGCTGTGTATCCCCGCCCCGCGCCTGCGCCCGCCGCCCCGTTCACTCCGGTCGCTCGCGCGTATTTTCAATATTTTTGAAAATGTCAAAAACGTGTCATTAAACTGTATAATTTTGATTAAAACATGATTGTAGAGCACAAAAAATTATAATTAAACAAAAATTTCACAGTTACGATTTTTAACTATTGAGAAATAACTTTTTCTTTAAACGTTAAAAAATAATGTTTAATTTTTGTGTTATGTATCTATAAATACTCCATTAAGCTTAGCACAAACATAACATCGTAGTTATTATTTTTGCTTAACGATATATATGCACAAAATGAATACTGGTAAAAAAAACACATAAACGAATTTAGGTTTTGTTTAATTTTCATATCAGGTGGTAGCATTTGACTACAGCTGAAAATTATACTAACAAGGTTTTTGGTTACGTATTTTACTTTTACGTTAAAGTTTGGCGATCAATGAAATCGTATGATTTCTAATAAAAAAAATGACCACCCCGGACTTTTAACGACACGGTATTCATTTACATTTGATACTCAACACAATATCCGAAAAAAAAGAAAAAACTTGCAGTTTATGAATTATGTCCGGGTTAAGCTAATTTTATTGGCCTACTATGTTGGGTTCGGCTTCCAGTCTAACCGGATGCAGCTGAATACCAGTATTTTACATGGAGCGACTGCCTATCTGACCTCCACAACCCAGTTAATACTGGGTAATACGATACCACTTGGTAAGACTGGTTGTCAGACTTTTTGTGCCACTGACTACCTGCAACGACTGTCAAAGATGGTTAAATGACAGCCGGGACCAACAGCTTAACGTGCTTTCCGAGGCACGGAGGAAACTCGGTATGTAAGGGTGGTCACCCATCCACAGACCAACCTAGGTAAGCACGGCTTAACCTAAAGATCGGCCTGAGCGGCTGTTAGTATTTAGCCACGAGCTCCTCATGGATGGATGAATTGTGTATAGGATAATATGGCAAGAAAGGAACTGTCTGTCTGAGATGACGAGTAATAGAAAAGTATGGCAGAAGAAGACATTGAATTAGGTTATGGGACAAGAGAATGATGATTTCAAAAGATGTCTACGATAAATTGGGCAGTTTTTTTTATGTTTTGCACAGTATCTATCCATTTTATACTTTTATTTTATCCCAAAAAATATTTACCAAAAAAACCTCTCAAATGAAAATTTTCTTTTTAATCCCAATGTAACTTAGCACTTTGCAAAATATTCATAATACTCGTAAATTCCATTTTGAATTTTCGAATCCTCAGTAACCACTCAAAATCTCTGATGCCTCAATGCTGTCCATATCAAAATTTTATTTAAAACTTTAGCCAAGGAATGGCTGTCAAAAATTCATCGGGACCGTTAACACGTACCCACTGCTTGAATAAAACATTAAAGAGGAAACCAGAAATTGCGTTATAATTTATGATATCGAAGAATTTTAAAGCAACAAGAATATGGTTTTATTTGGGAAAATATAAGAATGGAATTTGCCAACATCTGGGCCCCGATTCTGCTATTGCAATAGTGTCAGGATAGTCTTTCGTTGATCTCATAATTTGTTGATGAATGACAATGGGACCGCTATTGCCATTTTGCTTAAAGTTCATATTCTGCTAAATTCATCATAGTGGTTCGATCAGTGGTCTCGTAATTGTGTTTGAATGACATTGTTGTATTGCAATTATTAAAAACCTGTTAATAGAAATGATTTTCGAAAATACACTATTAAATTTAAACTGTTATTCAGGCCAGATTTAATTAATATATTTTTACATATTATTTATTTGTGATAAAAGCAATCTGACGTAGTAAGAAGTTCGTAAATAGCAAAAAACATAAAAAGTAGTTTGGAACGTGGATAAATGTGCAACTATCCAACTCAATATAACTGTTTAGCTGTCAAAGTCAAATGTGACATTTCTACTTTATGTTTTTATTTCTAGTGGCCGGTGTTTAGATTTATTTTCTTACAAGTGTTTTAAATTATCTTTATTAAAGAAGCCTACATAGATTGCAATATAAAATAGTCCTACTTGTGCAAATTTTCGCTCTAATTCTCAAAGGAACTGTCAAAATGTTGGCAGATTACAGCGTAAGTCAGTCATTCATTTGTCATTATGTACGAGACTACTATTATAAGCTATTTCTTTCAATGCAATGTCCGTGATTGTTCATTGGATAGTCATAATGACGCCATGATGTTAGTAGATCACTAAACTTGTCAAAATGAACAAATGAGATCAATGAAAGACTATCGTGACACTATTGCAATAAGAGAATCGGGGCCCTGGTTTGGTGTTACGTGGTCTCAAATTCTGCTTAAGGCGACTACAAGAGCTAAATTAGGAACCCTATTTGTCGTGGTTCAAACTTCGTTTGAAAATCCGTTAGAATATAGTTCTAATCAGCTTGCACTACAAAGTGGTTGTTACGGCAGTCACTGCGGACCGAAGAAGTGCGAAATGAGTGGTTTCGATCAATTTACAAAAAATCTATTGATTGGACTAAAAAATAAAACACTATGATGCTAATAATTATTTTGCTTGTAGAATTATTGGCCCCAAAATCAGAATGATCGCATGTATTTTAGTATGGTTATTACTCGTTAAGTAAAAGAATTTTGAGATATTTTCGTGATTTTTTTATCAAGTTAAATTAATTGTATTATGTTTTCAAAACACTATCATACTAGCATATATTATATCCTGAAGAGTATCATATATTTTTCTGGTTTTGTTTATTGCAGTGAATATATACTTTCAGGCATTATAAAACTCGCGCTCCTGTTGTGGATTTTACTTACATACATTCATATACTCAAGCCCCTTTGGTGGGTGATCAAACACAACAGAATTAAACTTGCTACCATCCTAACATACTCCTTGTTCCTGTTACGTCCACGTTCATATTCGTTTTGAAAACGAAAGTCGAATCCAATAAAAAAAACTGCTATGGCTTGTGAGCCGCGCACGCCAATGTGGTGCTACGCCTTAGCGGATCGGCTACGAGTGCTACGAAGCGTTAGGTGACGGTCACGCGAGTTCCATGATTTTTGTTCACTCAAAAAGTGCTCAACGCGCCTAAAGGAGTTTTCACTTCAACAATATACTAATAATACTATTTCACCCCAGCACATACCCCAGTCTCTACTATACCAGGAGAAAATAATAGGATTTCAGACATTTTGCTCCCATTTTAATAAATAAACAAAAAATACGCACGTTTCCTACCCAACACACTTTTATTACTGCAGATATGACGTAATTCACAATTTCGTATGGGCCCTGAAAAAAATCCTTGTGAAAAATTCTAATTCTAAATCTAAATCGATTTATCGCTCGTCCTATAACTAAGCAACTAGTGTAACCGTTAGCTCCGTATAAATACTTGTTTACTTTTAGGCTAAAGTGCTATTTGCAACTATATTTGTAGTGATCAATGTAAATAAACACCAAAAAAGTGCAGTGACTAAGTTTTTGTGGTGTAAAAACTAAGTATAATAAAGTAAAACTGTTAAAACAAAAACCGTCACAAAAGTGCTCGGTGCCGTGTCGATTTTAAAATCAGTGTGGACTAAAACGCGTAAGTGACGCCCATTGCACGGCGCTTGCGACCTTTCGGTCGCGACAGTTCTAGTGAGCCGCTCCACATCATCGCTCTGCGCTTTAAGCATTCAAGCGCTTCATTCTATTTGGCACCACTAGACGCCTAATGCTTCGTGATTTTGCTGAAAGCGCTTTATTATACTAGACCACTATTTAAATCGCACTGACAAAAACATGTCAACAAAGAACTGCGCTGGTTGTTTGATTGACTTTAATACGAAGGAATGCTTGCAATGCTTCATTTGCCAGAAAAATCTGAAAGGATACAGAAACTTGAAAGAGAGAACTGTTGTTTACGGGATGACATTCAGCAATTTAGTCAGCGCCTGAACCTAGTAGAACAAAACTCCAGGTCCGCCAACGTCGAACTGCAATGCGTGCCGGAAAACAAGGCGGAAAATGTAGTCAACACTGTGCTTCAACTTGGTAAGGTCATCAATTGTAATATTAATGATCCCGATATACTCCACTGCACCAGAATAGCAAAGAAAGACGCACAAAGCACTAGGCCACGTTCCATTCTTGTCAAATTCAGTAGTCCACGTCTGCGAGACAGTTTCCTTGCCGCTTCAATGAAATTTAACAGATGCAACAACCAAGAAAAACTGAATACGAGTCACTTGGGGATGGCAACGGAGAAACCTCAACCCATTTACGTAACGGAACACCTATCCAGCCAAAACAAAGCAATCCATGCCGCAGCTCGGATCCGCGGAAAAGAACTTGGGTTCAAGTTTGTCTGGGTTCGCGACGGCAAGGTTTTCATGAAAAAAGACGAGGATTCGCAAAGAATTGTAATTAATAACCTAGACAAGTTAAAATCGTTAGTATAGTTTTATTAAGTATGTGCTAAGTGACAAGTTCCTATTGTTTTTATCTAGTCACATTCAATCGTCCATTACGTGTGTACTATCAAAATGTACGAGGCTTAAAAACCAAAACTATTAACTTTTATAATAACATTTCCTTGAATAATTACGACATTATAGTGTTAACAGAAACTTGGTTGAACAGCGGTATCTATGACTCTGAGTTGTTTGACGAGAGGTATTTAGTTTACAGGCGCGATCGTGAGACAAGTAAATATAAAACTCGCAAAGATGGAGGTGGTGTTTTGATTGCCGTTTCGAAAACTCTGAAATCATGTAGACTATCCCACTTTGAAAGCGAGATTGAAGATCTATGGATAAGCGTCAATATTGGCTCAAATAATAGTTTTAATAATAAACTTTACATCAGTGGCGTATACCTACCGCCCCCCATTCAAAGTAGCACGCTGGCATTATTTACTAAGAACGTCCAAAATGTATTTAACAACAATGATCAAATTTTGATTTTGGGGGACTTTAATCTATCTAACATAACATGGCTTACAATTAAGGACCTTATATATTTGTACCCAGAACCCAGCAACACAGATACAAATGCGATAATCACTGAATTCTTGACCTTAAATGGTCTTAATCAATATAATAATATCTTAAATAATAAGCAGAAAATATTGGATTTAATATTATGTAACACCTCCGTTACTGACGTAACCCGTTGTACCCATAGTTTATCAAAAGAGGACCCTTTACATCCCCCGTTGGAGTTTTATTTACCAGTGCAAGCTGAACTGTTTTTAGAAGCTAATAATGTAGTAAAACCGAATTTCCATCGAGCGGATTACGATATTGTACTGCATCACTTATTAGCAATTGACTGGGATGACGCGTTCAAAAACTGTGCTTCTGTTAATGATATGGTAGACGTTTTTTATTCCTTATTAAGACAGACCATTACAGAATGTATCCCAATGAAAAAGACGGCGAGCAATAAATATCCACCTTGGTACTCACGTGATCTAATAGCACGTCTCAGAGAGAAGTACAAATACCACCATCGTTTTAAAAAGTACAAAAATCCATTAGACCAAGAGTTTTTTGAGAGATTAAGGGACGAATGCAATGCTTTAAGTTCGACATGCTACAAGAAATATATTTCAAGTATAGAAAATAGTATAACAAAAAACCCTAAAACATTTTGGTCCTTCATTAAAGCTAAAAGAAAAGGTAGCAGTTCATACCCCGCACAAATGTCTCACAACAATAAAATCGCTTCAGGCGGACAGGACATATGTAATATGTTTGGAGAAAATTTTTCAAGTACCTTTACTGCCCCTACAGAAGGTAATCAAAGTCATGAGAACACCGCCTTTCCCCTCTCTTCCGCAGCTCTGTGTAGTTTAAAAATAGATGGTAACGAAATATACAGTGAATTAATCAGGTTGGACGAAACAAAGGGTGCGGGTAGTGACGGCATTCCTCCAATGTTCATAAAACGTTGCGCTAAGGCCTTAGTGTCTCCCCTACAAACTATCTTTAATAAATCTTTACATGATAGTATTTTCCCAAATACCTGGAAAGAAGCTCTCGTGATACCTATTTTTAAATCCGGGAAAAAGCATTTAGTGACTAATTATAGACCAATCTCTATACTAGGTGCATTTGGAAAAGTGTTCGAAAAAATTGTAAGCAGACATCTGATGTGGTACCTTAAACAACACATCACTGAGTATCAACATGGCTTTGTGAAGTCTAGATCTACCAATACAAATCTATTGTGTTTTACATCGGCTTTGTCTAAGTGTCTTGACAATCGTATACCAGTGGACGCTATTTACACAGACTTTAGTAAAGCATTTGATAAGGTAGATCACTGTCTTCTTATAAATAAATTGGCTAAACTGGGTGTGGGTGGGACCATAATAGGGTGGTTTAAATCTTACCTTGAAGATAGAGAGTCAAAAGTGGTAGTTAATGGACACTTTTCTGACAGCTATAAACCAACTTCCGGAATTCCACAAGGATCACATTTGGGACCTATCCTTTTTAACGTGTTCATTAACGACATCACTGAATGCTTCAAAAACTCCCGTTTTTATTTGTTTGCTGATGATTTAAAGATAATGAAGCCAATACAGAGTAACCTAGACTCCATAATGCTTCAAGACGACATCAATAGACTTGCGAACTGGTGTACGCAAAACAAAATGAAATTGAATATCAGTAAGTGTCACTACATCCAGTTCACTCGTAACAAAAAGGTACTAGATAACAAATACTACATAGACGGGGTTGAAGTACAAAAACTGAGTAGTGTTCGCGACCTAGGAGTTCAACTCGACCAAGCACTGAAATTTGATGTGCACATTCTAAATATTGTGTCTAAGTCGTTTAAGGTACTGGGATTCGTTTTGCGAAACTGTAAAGAATTTAAGAAACCATCTACAAAAATTAAGCTCTTCAACACTCTAGTCCGTCCAATCTTAGAGTATAGTTCGGTGGTATGGAATCCGCATTACGATGTTTATATCAAACGATTAGAGAGTGTCCAAAGGCGGTTTCTTTACCATCTGTGCTACGGCGATCACTTGGCTAAACAACTGACTAGCTACTCTGATAGGTTAAAACATTATCACTTGGAAACACTAGCCAGTCGTAGGATGAAACTGGACTTCACCATCCTTCACAAAATATTTAGTGGAACTATTGATTGCAGTGAACTTTTGATCTCATTAGATATTAAAATTCCAACTCGTACTCCCAGGCATAAAACATATGAGTTATTCTACATTCCTGGCTCGAAGACCAACTTGGGTCATTACGTCGCTGTGCCAAGACTTTGTAGGCAATATAACACTTTGTCTAAGACCTCTAATCTTGACATCTGTGATTCCCTCGCAAATTACAAAAAAAGCCTCAAAAATTTTTCTATTTGTTAATTATTGTGTCATTTTAATGTTAATTTATATTTCTTATTTTATTGCCAAATGTGTTATGTTTTAATTCAAATCTAATTTAATTTAATTTTCTAATTGTATTACTTAATGTGTGTCGATGTTAATTTAATTTTTTTATTTTGTTTTTGTTTGCTTGGTTATACATTTTATTATGAATGCTGTGGTCTCCTGTAAGTGAAGGAGTACACCTACGTGCTACTTTTGTCGCCGATTATTATTTTTTCGTGTTTTGTGTATATTCTTTGTTGGAGATCCTAAATAAATAAATAAATAAATAAATAAATAAATAAATAAATAAATAAATAAATAAATAAATAAATAAATAAATAAATAAATAAATAAATAAATAAATAAATAAATAAATAAATAAATAAATAATTTCCCAGTGAGCACAGATTAAATCAGTGTCATTTTATTAAAACAACATTCGCCGTGACCGCTCGGCCGCCGCTTTTGGCCCGGTATTTGATATAAGTACGGTCACCATCATTGGTTTACAAGTCAGGACAAAAAGCTGAGATATTGAAACTCAAACATTATTACATAGAATATTATAACAGAAACTTACCTTAATATTTTCAGAGAGAGTCAAGAGCACTGAGTTGAAAGACTGCCCCGCCTTTTTTTTATTGCCTTAAATTATTTCGAATTTTATCATCAATTCACGTAGTCGTTTGGTTTTGTAAGTTTTTTGCCCAGGCTGGAGGCCTTACACTCAAGGTACCCACAGGGTAGGCCGGTTAAGCAGATGACAACCTCTCTAAGTTGAGCTGCGAGACACCATTTCGAAAAAAAAAAACACCCAATATGTGAATTTTTTTACAGAAAATTCAAACCACCTGGTAACCCTATACAAACGAAATGTTATTCGGAGCTCGCGGTCAAAAGAGTTCCGTACATCGGACGCTGCAGCCCTGTATTTGCATTATCTAGATTCGACCGGGCCGTTCCCATCTCGCGCTTTGCTATATCAAATACAATTTGCGATAGAAGATTTTGTTGGATTTTCCAGTTTTCCTGTGCGTTTCAGTTTGTGTTGTGCAAATGCGGCTAACGTTTCGAAATATTCAATTTGTTTAGTAAAAACTAAAAGCGGAAAGCTTTTGCGTTTCTGGTTTCAAATATTCGGACATTTTTCACTATTTTTTTAACTCTTTTATAAGTTTAAAAATAAACTAAAGATTTGACAAAGTATAAACCGGTTCATAATATGTATATCATTAATTTTATAACATAATATGGGCACTGTGCTAAAGTATATGTTTACAACTCTATTAAAAAAACCGTGTCAAAATGCATTGTAAGGTTTAGCTTAAAGATAGCAATAACAATGCGTTGTTACAAAAGGATCCCATCTCATGCCTGTCATCATGCATAAGTGGGCCAAGAGCTAAAAATATGTACCAATATACGGACAAAAACCCATTTTATGGTCAGTAACGTTTCACAATATTGTATCCACATACCTATTACTCTGGATGGATACACAATTATGAAAAAATGGTTGAACTGGCTTCTGGAGGTGAGATATCCAGTCGCTCCATGAGAAATACTCATATTCAGCTGCATTCAGTTAGACTGGAAGCCGACCCCAAAATAGTTAGGAAAAGGCATAATTATGATGGTTGAAGACTATTTCAATTTTCTTGTCTTTTTGTAAAGCGAAATTCTAGAACACAAGTGCATGGTATTTTCACTGCGTACACGCTCATCTTTCAGAGACAATCAACGTACACAAGGCCACTCAAATCTTAGATACTCAACGATTTTAGTCTTCAAGCGACTGCCGCCATACAGATCCATTGAAGTTCGTACACGAGTCGCGTCGCCGACATTCGTCCCGCGACTCGCATTTGCATGGCGGCAGTCGCTTGAAGACTAAATTCGTTGAGTATCTAAGATTTGAGTAGCCTTGTGTACGAAGGGGCTTATTCTAAAAAAATCCTAGATAACCTCAAAATGTCAAACAACTAATCACACGAACACCTAATTCTTAAGCTCCTCAAGAATGTATAGGTACTTACAAGTATTTAGGGCGGCAATAAATTTTCCTTTTATCGCGATTCCGAATGCTACCCCAGGAGTTACGTGACAAACTCCTCACTTCATTAGAATGAGGCGTGACTCGATTGGTAAAAGACTTCACTATCTTCGGGACATTTCAATAGAGTTGTTTTGGTAGGTATTATAGGAAGGTATTATAGGAGTTGTAGGTCTTTGTAATTAGTGGTGAGTGAGATCTTTAGAAACTGTTCAAGGTTATGGGAGATTTATAGATATAGTAACTTGATCTCTGATAATAAACTTCATACAGGCACGTCTCTGTAAATGAACTGGAACTTACAACAAAAGGAACTTACTTCTATGGTGAAATTCACAGAAGGAATTGAGCGCAATCAGCAAATCGCGTTCAAGGGCTGTCAGTCTCATTGTGTCATAGTACTGATGATACCAACAGCGTCTGGACGCAGTTTACATTCAGCTTTATTGGTGAACTTTACCTTAAATTAAAAACAAACACTAATTAAATTTTACAGTTTACAAAAAACACGCTTTCTAAAGCGTATATTTTAAACCGTAAAATTTAATTTTATTTGAAAAATAAAATAACTTCACTAATTTATTTTTCATATTCTTCTCAGCAGCCCTTTTTATTTGATATCCATATCATGGGAATGCAAAAAAAAGGAAGTCCATGGTGGACTTTCAAAGATGCCGTTTTTTTTTTAAATTTAGAATAACATCATGTAGCATGTAGGTAGGTTAAGTACATGCACTGTCATCCAAACTAAACATGTATGCATTTCAACCCAATGGAAAACCGGGAAGTGGGGTAAAAAGATGTGTGGGTCTTCTTAGATTTTTATATAGATTGGTACAGTTGAAGGTAAAAAATCGTGTTTAAAAGTGTCCAGCACTTTTTGAGATATGTCTCGAAAAGACTTCAGTCTCGTTTTTTAACACGATTTTTTATCACCACTGTATCGCAATAGTGTCTGAACCATTTTACTGCTCGGCATACGCTAAGCTCAAAACCTCGACTACAAAAAATAATGTGAAAATCAAGAAACATAAGTTTTGAAGGAAGTTAAACTTATATTACTTGGAACTTTGAACTAATGCCTCTACTAAGAAATGTCTTCACTGAAAGTAATGAGCACACATACTTCAACTGGATCTAATACCTTTGGAATAGTTTCCCAATTTATACCGTCTCCAATTTATAGCAAAACCTTTGAAACTGAGAGAATGTTCGGACGGTATTCCGATATCAATGAATCTTAGCTCTGTTCTCGATCTTGAGACCCGAGGGCCGAGGCCGGGTCGTGACCTGCCTGCCAGGTGCTACTAAAGACTGCTTCATAACGAAGACAAAGCAAAAATCACGACTGGGGTATGTGCTGGGGTGAAATAGTATTGATAGTATATTGTTGAAGTGAAAACTCCTTTTGACGCGTTGAGTACTTTTTGGGTGAACAAAAATCATGGAACTCGCGTGACTGTCACCGAATATTCCGTAGCACTAGTAGCCGATCCGCTATGGCGTAGCACCACTTAGGCGTGCGCGGGGCATAACCTGGGCCTGTATACCATTTGTTTTCAGTCCCCAAAGACTGCCTAGTTTCTTTTTTTTTTGTTCTCAGTCAGCAGTTTTAAAAATGGATGTTATAGTCACAAAAAACTTTTTTGCAAAAAATAAAACCGACTTCACACAAAAAAGTGAAAAATAACTTTAGCTTCAGAAGTCGGTGACCTTTATTTGATTGATTTAGTTTTTTTGTCACCGACTTCTGAAGCTAAAGTTATTTTTCACTTTTTTGTGTGAAGTCGGTTTTATTTTTTGCAAAAAAGTTTTTATTTTTCACTTTTTAGTGGTTCACATGTGCATACCCTTTCACAGCGTACCAGCGTGATTTTTTGTTATGAACTGCGATGTAAACAATAGACAGACATGAGATTTCAGCAATCCCAGTAAGAGACACACATTTGCTACATTTAATGAGGAGTTCCGTTGCCTTTCTCCGAAGTTTTTCATCTAATCTTTACCAATAATTTATTTATTTACAATATATACACACTAACACTATAATAGAAATAAAAATATGTACAAGTATCAAAAAGGGGTTACAGGGCATCGAAAAATTCGTCCACATCGCTGCCAACAGGAAAAGTGCCCAGAAGGCTGGCAGCATTGCCACGTTGGATGGCAATGCGGATTCTTTGGCCAAAAAATAGGCCCGCCCTCTGGTCACGTGAAGAGTCGACCAACCGTTTGGCGATTTCCCGAAATACCAGGTGGGCACTCGGACCCCATGGCCCTAGTGTTTCAACCCCAAACGGCTCAAACACATAATTACCAATTAAATTATTGTATTTGCGCCGTTTGAGGTTTTCAGCACCTGCAGCAGCCGCCCCAGCGCAGCAAACCGTGCTAGGAAGATGGGATGGCGCAAGGGTGTCGACGCAAGTTGCATCCCACACCAAAGGCCTACCCAACTTCCATGGCATTATGGTCATACCATCTGGTCTCTTGCCATCGACGCGTGCCAAGCCAGTAGGTTCTAATACAGCTGGCACCCCGGCGGTGGCAAGAGCACGACGGATGAGATCATTAATGCTGGCGTGCCGCGCTATCCGACCTGCACTCTTAATGCAAGAAAGGCCATGGTGTCCGAGGCAGTCGACTACTTCACCACATTGACAGCGATGTGGAGCCCCACAAGGAGCGCCCAAACGCAAACATGTAGCGAGCCGGAAGGTCGTGTCACCTAACAAAGTCCCTATATTAGGTGACGGTAGTGCCTGAAGCCAGAGACCCGACTCCCACTCACCCACAGCCAGCAGGCGGGCACGCTCAGCAGTATTGGTAGACGTATTAATAAGTTTATTCCGTACCAACCTGCAGAGCGGCTCATCCCACTGTCTCTGGGAAAACGGGTTCTCGGGCCGATCCGTGTCCGGGCAAGTCAATTTCCAGGCGTCCTCTGCATCGGTCAAGCACGGCACTTCCGAGTCAACCAGGGAAAGGCTTAAAATTTTCCTGGTTAGCTTTTCAGTGCTGTGGACAGAAGACAGGAACGCCGGTAAGCTTATACTAGAAATTTTGCGGACGCCGAGGCCACCAAAACGAATTGGTAGGGTGGCTTGTAGCCACGCTCGGTCGTCCAGGGCCACATTAAGAATGGATGTTAATGTGTTGCGAATTATTTGATCAATTTTGTCCAAAAGTTGTGGTTTCTTCCAAAGAGGAGAACAACGGAGAAAATACATAAAATTTGGACCAAAACAGCAATATCTGATAATGGTGAATGCTGCATGTATTTATTTTGGAGAGTCTATCCGAAATATCATTGAAATGTATAATTTTGTCATCGATGAAAGATGAAAAACTTTCTTCTAAAATAGGGGAACCTAGGAGGTGCAGGGAATTTTTTTCTAAAATTTTGATTTGAGGAGCGATTGCATTAAATTTATCTATAGTCGATTGTCTGTCGGTAACGTCAGAGAGGTAAATTTCACACTTTGAGGGGTTAAGGTCCAGGCCAATGGATTTAAACTGATGTTTGAGGAGTTGTAGGTCAGCCAAAACAGTGTCAACATCACCTCCTAGCGTTCCATCATCTAAATACCACACATTAAATTTTTAATTTAGTTGTTGAATTATGGGATGAATAGCCAAACTGAAAATGACAGGCCCGAGAGGGTCACCTTGTTGGCAACCAACTGCAGATTCCAAAACGTTGTCCTTGTAGAGTAATTTTGAAGGGTGTCTATAACATTGCCACAAAAAACCATAAATTTCGGGTAATTCTTTTTTGACTTCAGCCAACAAAGTGTCCCTATTCACGGAGTTGAATGCATTTTTGACGTCAACCTTATCTTTACCAAATTTAAATGGGATTACTCCGAGAAAGTAGTCTTTCTAAAACTACCCAAATCGCTTCTGGTGTGCCTATAAAATTTGAAAAGTTCTCTCTATTTCTCCAGGATCCCATTATCAGGATCCTGACTTGATGATTATGGGACCTTCTGGGAAGTATACCCTTTCAAACAATTAAAAAACAAATTCGGTCCAGTCATCTTCGAGTAATCGGGGAACATTGAATTGAGAACCTTCTCCTTTTTGAAGTCGGTTAATAACGACGTTATGGTACGTGACCCAAATATCCGGATAGGCTTTAAAAGATTTGGCCGAGTATCGTTAATTTGCTTCTAAGAATTGAAGAGCTCCGTTCCTTTGTCATGGATCCCATAATCAGAACCTAACCAAATTCTCATCAAACTACCCTTGAAGTACCCTTGCCAATAAAATAAAAAAAAACAATACATGTCAAGGTAATAGGCTTATCCCCAATAAATGGAACTTAATACACCTAACTGTCAAAATCTGGGAATATTGTACACATCTGCGTACCCCCTCAGAGCATACAGGCGTAATGTTACGTCATGATGTTGTATAAACATTCAAGCGATTGCAGCAGTTACTGCAGATTTGCCGTGTATTTTTGAAGAGTTCCATTGTATATCTCCGAAGATCCGGATCAGATCTTCAGCAAATTAAAATATAACCACACGGGAAGCACCAGCTTTCAAATTAAAAAAGAATCATCAAACTCGGTTCACCCAGTCGAAAGTACTGAGGTAACAAACACTGTCGAAATGTGGGTGTACTGTACACATCTGCGTACCCCCTCAGAGCATACAGGCGTGATATTACGTCATGATGTTGTTTAAACAATAAACCTACAAGCGATAACAGCAATCACTGCAGATTTGCCGTACATTTTTGAGGAGTTCCATTGTATATTTCCGAAGAACAGCATCAGATTTTCAGCAAATTAAAATGGGACCACATGGGAAGCACCAGCTTTCAAATAAAAAAAGAATCAAAAAAAACATACAGACGAATTGATAACCTCCTCCTTTTTGGAAGTCGGTTAAAAAACTCTAAGAGTTAGGTGCAAAGAGTGAAGAAAATGAATAATATCAAGAATTTCACTCAAGACAGACTTTTTGGTTCATTATTAATTCATCAGTCTATTTGTTACACTTCGAAGTACCAATTTAACATTTAAATTGGACACTAAAATGTTAGGAAAGCACTTCGCATTCATTAGACATAATAGACATAATGTTTATACCCTGTTCTACAAACTGCAAGAACAAAACTTAACATAAGTATTGTTTAAGAGCAAGTGCATGCGACAAATCTCATATTATTTCTTTTAATATCGTGTAACAAAGGATTCTTTCATGTTCGTCCGAACTTGCATAATAACTATGCAAGAAAGTTGTGAACGCTTGAATAGACAACAATGAGATTATTAGCTAATTATTCAAAGTCGTGTCGCGTCGACTGTCGCGCATAACGCGAGAGTGTCGATAGCCTTATCTGGACCACCCGAACACCGCGAGCTTCGACGCCAATCTAAGGCAACCTTATTATTTTATTTTACGAGCCACGTGTGCCACTGAAGTTTTTGGTGCAGCATTCAAATTAGGTATGACAATTTGATTTATGTGATTTTTTAAAAATTCGGTAAAATATTTATTTATTTACTAAAACTTTATGCACGAGTAAAAACTGAACAAAGGAGGAATTAATGCCTTGGGGATTTTCTACCAATCTACCTGGTGATGCAGAGACAATACCCTCGCAATGACAGAAAAAAAGACTAGAAAATATTTATAACTAAATAATTATCTATATCAGAAATTAAATCTTGTGATAATCGATTAAGATTTCAAATGACTGAGATCAAAGTGTTGCTTATTTGTTACTTCTGGCATTTGTGCATTATTCAATTTTATATAACATTCAAAAAACATTTTAACGAAATACAATGTACGAAAATGGTAAAATAAAATATGTCTGGCAACAATTTAACTTTAATGTAGGTAAATATTCATGGAAGCAATATAAATTATGTTTATTCCCGTTTTTCTAAAAAAAAGAGACCCCCCATCTTTACCCAGCAAAGAGCAGCTGCGCTTCTAAAACTACGCTGAAATAATTGCAAATTGCTAATACGGTACGTAAATAACAGTGCAGGCGGTGTCACGACATTTTAATGTTTTATGCACAACGCTACTACGTGTTAATGGCCTCGATGAGCCCCCAACATAAATTTTAGGGCTTTTATCCCATTTTTGTGGCGTTTTGTTGAGCAATTTCCTCCACGATCAACCCGTATGTTTAATGACAACGCCATATTCTCAAGATTGTCGTAAAAAAGCTGTAACACACGAAAATTACTGTAAAATGCGGCAATTGGTAAGATTGGAATAACATTTTAGGACAAAAGAACTGAAAACTGTATGTGAATAACCTGATTTTAAAGCGTCGCGCGTCGTTAGTATTACAATTGGTATTGTGTTTTCTTGTATTTACTTACCCATTAGTAATACACGTAAAGGGAAACATGAACAAGTCAAAAAAAGAAAATGTCTATATAGCAAATGTAGCAACCATACTCTAAGATAAACTTGAATTGCAAGGTGCAACTCTAGCAGTAATTTTTTTATTAGCCCAGAATGAATGTTTCACGACGCCCAGTAAAGGTTAGATTGATATGGCTTTCAGTTGAGTCCACAGAGTTATTACACTACACTTTTACGGCCTGAGAGTTAGGATGCAAATTAACATCTATGGGTCACTCCTTAGGTAGGAGTTTATCGCCGAACAAACTGCATCGGGACTCGGCATGGAATCAACTTTTCAATTTTCAGAACCTTAAAATGTCTACAAAACGTACATCTGACTCCTACACAAGGGGCGTATAAAATTTACTACGCGTTTTCCCGAAACGATGTGTTAGTCTGTTTTTAGTGTCGATTTTACGATAAATAGCACCATTTGTTGTTGCCCATTAAGGCTTGACGACGTATAGAATGGGCACTTGAGATTGTGTGCGTCGTTCTGTGTGGATAAACTGCAGTTCCTAGCGGTCCCACTCGTTGTAACTGTGATACATTTGAGGCAAGCAAACAAACAGTTTGAATGCGTCTGCACAAACGGCTACACGTATAAAATGCGTGTAATTAGACACATATTCGAGGAGGTTTCCGACTGTTACGCTTTGAGTGTTCCTGCTTTCAGATATTGCACACATTTCACGGCTTTTACTCGGAAAATTCAGCGAACTGACGACTAAATGAAGAATGTCGTACTTGTTTTAGTGGTTCGGGGCTCGTATTCACGTAATTAATTTTCCAGCGAAATTATAAAGATTAATTACTACCGCGTATTCTCCTTGTGTAACCCAGTATTGGTTTAATTTGGTGGTATTTCTATGGTAATTTCCTGCAAAATAATTTAAGGTAGAAAATGATCGTGGGTCCAAATCGATTTAGTATCAACGCGGTGACAAAGCTAATCATTATCTTACGAACCAGTAATGTTGAGCAATTTATCATAAATGGCATTCTATTTTATATGAATTGAATTGAAAAGTAATCAATCAAATAATATTTATGTCTGTCTACGTTCATACTTCGTTTTATTTACGGCTAGTAGTCGCAATTATTTGAAGATTTATCGCCCATAAACATTCGGCTGAGAAGCAAACTGTGAACAGGTACAGTGAACATAAAATGCATTTCCAGCGCATTATTGTCTCCAAAAGTTGCCGTCAAGTGCTTTAAATTAAAATAATTGCTTTGTCGGACCAGGTTATACATTTTCGTTGTGTTGACAGTACCAGATAGGGCAAGTTGCTTACAAACTTTACAATTTCATGAAACCGTTTTCAAAACAGTGTTTCAAAAGATCAATCTACAAAAATGTTCAAAGACGTATCTTGTTAGAATGCAAAAGAAATACGCAAAGCAAACTCAACGCCAACTTCCAAGAAAAAAAAAAGTTTTGAAAACAGAACTGTAAACAATTCTTTGGGCGTAACTACTCAGCAGAATTTGCGTACCATAACTCAGAAGCGTTATTTACTTTTTTCATTAGCCAGATGGTGAACAGTGGTATTTCGACGTCGATTATTTTCCTAATAGACCATTCCTAATAAAGGTCTGCGTGGCATGATTTTAGCTCAGCCACTGAATTGTCGTTAGGTACAAAATTGGCACCAATTTATTCCCTGTCGCTTTTATCACCATTTTCTGTGTTAATTGAGACATTTGCACAAAAATTGCTCGCTGTAACAGTGAATGAAAGGTCAGGGAAGCGCGATAACGGTCTGGTTCGAAAGGGGAAAAATTATAACCGCAAACACCTGACGGGTTAAGGTCTATGCTTGGTAAACATGCGACGTTTTATTTTATAGTGGTGTGACACGATTTTATGTAGTTGGAATAGAGCGGGATTTGATGGCTTTGAACCCAGCTTGACATAGTATTATTACAATGGAGGCTTAATGTGTTTGCGGTACAAGTTTTGTAACTGTTTTGCTGTTGTGTTTAAGAGAGAGGTGCTGATTCTTCTGAAAGATGGTACCTAAATAGAATCTGTCGAGGTGCTTCATGAAATGGGCTGAATCTTTGAAAATAATTAAACCAATATAGGGAACCAAGACCACCATATGTGTTTTTGTTAACATTTCCACTGAAGTTTCAGAAATCAGTCTATTTTTTTTTTTTTTACGGGTAAACAATGAGAATAAACCTCCAAATCTTGCTAGACCTACAATATTAATTGTTTCATCTAGGATTTTAACTTGGTCCACGTAGAGCCAAATACAATCACTCAACCTCTCCACCCATCAAAATTTAATGGTTTCTCCACATACGAAGTAAGACTTAAAGACAGATTTGCAGGATTGATATGCACATATTACGTGTCGTCGATATGCTAAACGCTCGTTTTGCATACACATGACGGATTGTGCTATTGACGTATTATGCATATTGCATTCCATTTGGCGATCACCGAACTATGGTATCACCCTTTATTGTTTTACCAGTGATATTATAACTATAATAACTTGACTACAGTTAGAGAAAACCTCTAACTGTTGTAAAAGAAAGAAAGCATTTTTTTTACTGTCTACAAATTTAATTTAGGTATCTTCATCTGCCTCGCCATTACAGGACAAGTTACAGGATAGTTGAAAATCTATTACACACACCGCCATCTAGTGCCACACTAAGTAAGGTTTGTGTCGTGGACACCAGATAGTTGATATACTACATAAATGCTTTTTTGATTGTAAATACATACTTAATATACATAACATCCGTGACTCGGAAACAAATGTCCATGCTCATCACACAAATATTTGCTCCTACCGGGATTCTAACTCGGGTCCCTAAGATCGTAAGGGAAGCCTCGCTACCGCTGCGACATTCGGGTCGTCTAAATATATTCAGGTTAGCCTTCAATCTAACTGGATGCAGCTGAATGCCAGTATTTTACTTGGAGAAACTGCCTACCTGCCCTCGTTGCTAAACATCAACCCTAAACTCTTTGGAAAAATGGGTTGTGAGACTATTAGGATTCCGACGGACAATAACAAAATCTCAATTATATTTAAATCATGAAGCCAAAAGCCTAGTAAACGAAAAAACTCAAAAGTTATGGAATATTATGTATTCTGGTATTGTCATAGTAGGCAAATTATATTACATAGTAAATTAAAAGTTACAAAAATCGCATTCGATGTCCATAATATATATAGCAATAAGTTACAAAAATCACATTCGACGTAAAAAGTCATTATTTTTTTCGTATTGTTTTAAAACAAACAAGTTTATAAATAAAAAACATTTTCATTTAAAATCACGGAGGCAACTCCAAAACATTTATAAATGCAAAATATTTTCGTAGAAAATAAAGTTAATATCCACTTTCATTTTAATTAGGCCGGACATAATTATTATCTCTAAATGAGTGTTATTATTGGAGATGTAATTAAGGTCCTTTGTTCTTCTGTCTTTCTCATTTTTATTACAAAAAAATGTTCAATCTTTTTTAATCTACCTAAATGATGAATTTTTTAATCTGATTTCTTGGTACAAAATTACTTTTATTTTCTTTGGAGATTGTCATCAATCCGGTTAGATGCCTTAAGCTTTTGTTTTTAAATTTATTATTTTATTTTTATACTTGAAAACTCTCCAAGGAATAAACGTATTATTCGTATCTTAAGTAGTGGGTTCCATTTCATATTCTTGATCTTTTTTCAAACGGTTCATGTTCAGCTTCAACCTATTTTAACCGACCTGCAAAGTATAGCAGTGCTTAACGCGGATTAAGATTGGTGACTTTACATCCCCATCGAGACCCCTCCTCCTGACGCAGGATAAACCCGAAAGCTTTGAGGGTTACAGGAGTACTGACTGAGGAAATTGGAGTACCTACTACCTATAGTGGAGCAGTTCTTAGGACCTATAAGGGTTTTATTACCTGAGGAGTTCAGAGGCACGTCTAGCACGAAACTTGACGTAAATTCGTCCATTTTAAAATAACAATTACGTTCTTACTATTACCTAAAGTTATTTCAAAAATTATTCATATCTATGGAAGATATTGACTGTGCTGGTTGCAAACTGTTTTACTCGTATAATGCACTACAGATGTATTTTCGATTCGAAACTCGACGTATTAAGGCACGAGCCACGAGCCAAACGCGAGTTTTATAATTACTAAAAGTAAGTATATGATTCACTACTATAAACAAGACCAGAAAAATATATGATATTCTTCAGGATATATGCTAGCATGATACTGTTTTGAAAACATTATACAATTAATTTGGCTCGATAAAAAGAAATCACGAACTTACCTCTAAAAATATCTTTCAAGAATAAAAAACATACTAATATGCATGCCATCATTCTGATTTTTTGGCAAATAATTCTACAAGCAATATATTAGCATGATACTGTTTTAGTTTTTTAATCCAATCAATAGTTTTTTTGTAAATCGATCGAAACCACTCATTTCGCGCTATTTGGCCCGCAGTGGCTGACGTAACAACCGCTTTGTAGTGCAAGCTGATTAGAACTTTATTCTAACAGCATTTCAAACGAAGTTTGAACCACCACAAATAGAGTTGCTAATTTAGCTCGTATAGGCGCCTTAACGCTACGAAAAACATCAAAACTCCTGCCAGAGCCTAAGATGGGTTTCATTCCACGCAAGCTACGGGTATTTTCCATCTATTTAGATAGGAAGCTAAAAAGCCAAAAAAATATGAGCTGATGATGAGTAACAACCCAAACGAGGCGCATAGCGAAAATTCCTCTACACAAAATGGACTCTGGCAACAAGCCTAAAAATCTAGGACGTAGAAAATTTCTATTTATGTAATAGATGTTAGTCTCTCTACGTAATTACATAGGTATTTCACACAAGCTCCTTTGTTTCGGCCGTCAGGTCAAACTGAGGGGTCTAAGTGATCGTTCAACGTTTATTTTCGTTCCGGAGTCAGCCCTTTTGCACCCTTGTCTTGTCTTGATACATTGTGAGGGTAAATGAAATACATTCTACTTTTGCTTTTTATTAAAAACTACAGCTGACGTAGCGGGAGGTGTATTGAGGTGGGTTTTCTGTTTACAAAAGGAGAATTAACTAAGATGGGGATGAACAGATGGATTCGACAATCCGTTTCTACATGTACGTCAAACTTTAAACCTAAAGTTGTAGCAGCAAAGTTCAGATTGTATTAGAGAGATGTGCTTTATTCGTAAACTACAAACTTTTCATCTTTATTGGAAGTAGATTTGTCATACTGTATTATTAATTTGTTCATCAGATTTTTCTGGAAATTAAAATTAAATCTATGTAAATGAAAATCAATAAATGAAAAGCCATTTATTCAAATTAGGCTTATAACCAGCTTTAAAAGTTTACAAGAGAAGAGGAAATAAGTAGCAATAAATCTGTCTGTTGGAAGAACCAGATACTATAGAATGATGTGTAAAGTTAAATGAACAAAAAATTCATTTAAAATCGGTTAGGTACACATGTCAGCTAGCACACACCAATAAAGCAAACCAAAAAAACATAGCTAATATAATAAAAGCCTCTAGACATTAATTTGTAAAGGAGTGTAGTACCTATCTAGCAAACTTAGGAAAACTTTAGTTATAATTAATTTGTTTTTAATTGCTAAGTAATAGCTTTTCAACGTTCAATAAGCTCCACGACAATAACTTAGTAGACTCTTTAAATGCCATTAAAATGCTCCATCAAGATTTTCGGTAACGAAGACTTAAATACATTTGAGCACCCTGCTACAGAATTCCATTTAAATCCTCCTAGAGATCCTATTATAACAGTGAGGTGTCGCGAACTAAGTAACCGTAGCATTTCTCTGTTTCGAGACAAAGTAATAAATTAAACAAATCCGATTTTCACGTGCGAAGGGAAGCGAAACTCGTTTACCGAGAATGGTGATCGTACTGTTTATTTGATGACAAAAGACGGTGAAAATAGATACAGAATCGTTGATGGAGAAATTATGAGAGAGGGTTGAGAAATTGAAGATTTGCTTTGATTATTTTTCGTTAAGATATACAAAAGTAAAGTCATCATCTGCAGTCTAGCCCTTTCCCAACCAGGATTTTCTGGATGCAGCTGAATACCAGTATTGTACGTTGAGCGACTGCCTATCTGCCCGGCTAGCATGGGCAGGGGATAAAAATTTTATCCACCGGTTATTTCCACTTTTGTTTGAATTTTGTCCCTTGTCAGTGGAAATAACCGGTGGATAAAATTTTTATCCCCTGCCCATGCTAGCCGGGCAGATCTCCAAAACCCAGTTAGTACGGAGTAATACGATACCCCTTGGTATAGCACTGATTAACTACTGTCAGGGATCTTCAAATGACAGCCGTGACTATAACGGCTTTATTAATCAAGCATTCATTTACTTAACAAAATTATTAATACCAGCAACCTAACAAGACAACCAACCAATTCAAAACAAGAAAAATAGTTCTATCAAACTAGCTTTCACGTGATTCCGCGACGCCGATATAGGTAAGTGCAATGTACCCCTCACGATCCTAATGTATTTGAAATACGTTCACATTTTATGTTAGCACTGCATACGACAGGGTAGCACTACATTGCTCAAAGCTCTCGCAGCCACGTGTTGAGTTAACAAATTAGTTTCATAAGTTGCACTGGCGCTTATGCGATAGTTTTCCTTCCTCAGGTTTGGTACATATAACAAATCATAGTTTCGTCCTTCATTTGACACTACTTTGGTACTTTGGTTGTGATTTTATTTTAAAGTTACGCTTCTGTCTCACCCTTTGCGGATTACAGGCGACTTATTTTTAAATTATAGAAGATTTTTTTCCAACATAACCCTGTTATTTGAATAACATTACTCGTAAGCTTGAATGTTAATTTTGACTTGAAAATTACTCAAATCGAAATTGACATTCTTAAGATTAATGCAAAACCTGAATATGTTTGTCTTTTCAAGATTAAGCTCCTGGGAATACTGGAAAAGTGCTAAAACCTAAATGGCAACTACGATTCACCTGGCCGAGGGGCGTCCAGAACTAGTCATTAATTAACAGAACAAACTAAAAACAGTCAACGAAAATCGAATCGAAAAAGGAAAATAGATTCACAAACCCACGTAGGTAGAAACAAAAGAACGCCACCTGGTACAATCTCCTAACATACTCATACAAAAGAATAAACGCTAAAATCATCAAATCGCAACTTTATGGAGTCATACCTTAATAAGGAGCAAAAGAGGTAAGAATAGGAGAAAGCAAAAAGAAATAAAAGGGCAAAATGGAGTAAATAGGCTATGCCGAACACGTCCATAAGAGTCGGTTGATTTCTACGTCACGTACGCAGAAAAAAGAACTTTTATTACTTCCGAGTAGCGTAATTGTTATGGAGAACATGGTATCCCTTATTACTCAACTCTGTCCTGACGCAGTTATACTACTGCCACACTAGTTGAATGTTTTTGTTATTCCTCTAGTCTTGGTTTCGATTTTATGGTAATCTGGGTCAACGTTTGCGGCCAATATGGCCAAATCAATGTGTTGGTTAAATCTACCTGCCTGATCGATAACAGTTAATAAAATAATAAATTCATCAAATATATTCATAAAATTATCTTATAAAAATATCCTACAGTTAGCAAAACATCCAACCACTACATGTCTCGGCGTTATAATGTCACCTGCACTTTGCTACAACGAAAACAGACTACCTAATGCCTCGAAATGGTTTTGCAATTAGCAAAACTTGTGAAAAATGGACTACCAATCCCCATAATGTCAAATTAATCAAAAGGTTTTTTTTTAAGGGTGATAAAATTATAGGCAAAGTAAAATATAGACTTTACTTATGAACATAACTCACAATATATGAATAAGAATAGACATGAAAAAAATATCCTTTGAAAAATGTGAACCTGCAAACCCTTCAGGTATTACAGGCATGATGTTATGTTAAGCTACGTGGAACAATAGCCAGAATAACAAACCCTTAAAGACACGTCAAGATATAAAGCCTACCGAATAGCCAATCAAACAGTCTCAACTGT
Source organism: Xestia ashworthii (assembly GCA_950022955.1). Lineage (NCBI taxonomy): Eukaryota > Metazoa > Arthropoda > Insecta > Lepidoptera > Noctuidae > Xestia > Xestia ashworthii. The sequence goes on from OX465561.1 coordinate 13,925,021, forward strand.
TCATAACATTAGTAGATAAGACAACGATCGTATCTATTTGGTTCGACCACAGATATAAAGGGCCGAAAGTTCTTCCCGTCATTACGATAATTTTTTTTTCTACACCATACCTGGGAACCTTCTAGTTACTAAGATATCGGGAGTCAAAGTTCCAACTTTTTGACAAGTATTTTATGAAATTCAAGTTTTTAAGGGGAGCATGCGTATTTCATACAAACGTTATACCAAAATAAATTGTAAGTGTAACATATTCTTAAGGTAGTGTGTATTTATTTCGATTGGATTACAGAATATCTAGGTTCCCAAATATATATTTTGAAAGGACAATGATATAAAGACGAGTTATGAGGAATTTAAAATTTCTATAGAAAACTTATTTTTCTCATAACTCTTGTTTAAGGCGCTACCCCAAGCAAAAGCCGTTTTTTGTGCAGTTTTTTGGAGCCAACTCCTCTTTATCCAAAAGAAATACCAAGTAATAAAAATACATTAAATTTCTACATATTCTTAGACTGCAAAGTGGTAGTTTTATTTTTTATTTTAAGTCTCATAATGTGTAATAAATCCCCTCACAATGAAACCACAAAAATGAGAAAAAAATATTTATAACATGCTTCTTCTCGTAAAGTTAACATTATTTTGATTTGCTTCTTATACTAATGGATAGACAATTTAATAATGAACATAATGCTAGTTTTTTTTTTTTCAAAAGACGGAAATTTGATTTTATAAAGAATAAAAATCACTAATTTCGCACTATTCGACCCGCAGTGACTGACGTAAAAACCACTTTGTAGTGCAAGCTGATTAGAACTTTATTCTAATAGTATTTCAAACGAAGTTTGAATCACCACAAATAGAGTTGCTAATTTTGCCTGGGGTAGCGCCTTAAACCAATATCCAATCAAAATATATATTTGGGAACCTAGATATTCTGTAATCCAGTCGAAATAAATGCACACTACCTAATGAATATGTTTGATTTACAAATTATTTTGGTATTACGTTTGTAGGAACTACGCATGCTCCGCAGGCCTCTTAATGTGACATTTTTACTTTAAACATCTCTACGACCCCCGTACTATCCAATCCATCCATCCGCACAAATTGAGTTCTATCACAAAACATGATTTTGAACCCCGAAAAAAAGTCGTTTCCTAGCAATATTTTTTGCGTAAAGTTACTTAGTTTGATGTACAGAATGCTTGGTTGACGGCTTTGTGATGAGGTGGTTTACACCCTGTAGATATACCTGGATAACGCAAGAGCATTTACTTCGCGTGGCCCGGCTTAAGCATTTTATGCTTAACGTTGCTAGCTGTCGTAGCAAGCTAATTTGTTTAAAACAGCAAGTAAAACTCAAGACCTTAGTTCTAGACATTTATAGAACAAAGACGTTTCATATTGTATAGTAACTAAATAGTGCTTATAACGTCATAGTACGAAGTTAAAAAGTTTTCGTACGGATCATGACATTTGCGTTATCTAGAGAGCAGCGGTGGCCCCGTGGTGGCAGGCGCTTTACTTTGTGTAATTTATTTCATCACCACTGCCCTCTAAAACGGTGAAAAAAAATGAGGATACCGGTAGGTATGTCCTAGACCCAAAAATTTGAAGAAATGTGAAATCTACCAACTCGCACTGAGCCCGCGTTGTGGATTATAAAGCCCAGACGCAAAATCCGCGCTGTGACGTGGTGTTGGCGGACACAAGCCTGTTATAATAATAATAATAATAATAACTGGCAACATCGTGAGCTTATCGCTCAAAAATATCATCTTCATTTTATTTTCATATAATTTATTGGTTTTTATACAAAGCGCTTTTACAATAGTTCTAATAAAGTTTTGAAACCACTCAAATATTAATTAATTGAAAAAAAAAACCGGAAAGCAAACCAAAACATTGAAAAGATGAAAATCTGTTTCACTACGACCCATGACGTCTGTCAAAGACGTCAATACTCAAACATTTGGAAAAACGAAGATTGATGAGATGATATTTAAACAAAATGATTACGAGAGCTGCCTCCCGACGCGCACTTATTCCATCCCCGGACTCGTCGCTCAGCTCCGCCTCGCCGCCACCGGACCCCGGATCACCAGTGTCACCGGTTGCGGCAGTTGCGTCGAGCTCGAGTGACGAATATTTCTCTCCGCCGACGTCGCCAACACCTGTACGTCGTGCGGGGAGAGGCCGGCCACCGAAGGGCTTGGGACTTAGGGGCCAACAGGCCCCGAGCCGGGTCCCCGCTACCGGTGGTTGTGTGCAGCGCATGAAATGGACTCAACTAATGAACGAGAACGTCATGCGCGCATACTACGGGTCTACAGAGGGGGGGACTAACCTCACTGCGTACCGTGTTAGGATGCTGTCTCTGTTTCAGGATCTTGAACCAACTGTCAACGCCTCAGCTCAACGACTATCGGATCAAGTGCGGGTCATCCAACGCAATCACCTGTTGGACGGCGCCGCGCTTGATAGGCTGCGCTCAGAGGTACTGAGCAACCGTATCATCTTAACTCCGGCACAAACCGCGGTACAAGCCTCATCTATTGATGCAAACCCACCGCGATCCAACCCTGCTGTTGTAGAGGAAGATGATAGGGTTGCCACGGTAAGTAGCCAGTGCAACGATCGATTGAGGAGCGCACTGGAGGATGCACTTCATGAGTATCGATCAACTTCTGCTGAACTTAGGCCCCGATTACCACGGTTACCCATGCATAAAAAAAATAGGGCGTTGGTGTGTGCCCTGGACTCACAACTCAAGAATGTATTCGAGAGTAGCGAGGACCTCGTTGATACACACTCGATCCTGTTTTGCGGGGCTGTTGCGGCATGTCGTTTAGCTAATGTCAAGTTCCCAAATTGTGACTTAGCTACTCGACCAAAACCAGCCGTACCAACCTGGCAACGCAGGATTGAGCGCCGTATCGATGGGGCCAGGGTACTCATCGGCAAACTACACTGCTTCAGGGAGGGCAATACACGACCACGTGTGATGCGTTTTGTGAGGCGGGCATTCTCGGGGACTGAAATCAGTCCTCAAGAATACATGTCCCGTGTCACAGAGCGCATCGACTTCCTGAAGCAGAAAGTTTATGCATGGGCGAGCCGTATACGGCGGTATAAGCGGCGGGTTGATCGGTACTCGCAGAATCGCATCTTCCAGAGCGATGAAAGGTGGGTATACAGAGCTTGGGAGCGACCTCAGCAAAATATGACGGACGTGTGCCGCCCGGATGATGCCGCCACGAGTTCCTTCTGGCGCAGCATCTGGTCGGTGCCCGTTTGTCATTCTGAGGCTGACTGGATGCGTGATGTTGAGCGAGTGTGTGAACCTATTCCCACAATGGAACCAATTTTAATAAATCCACTGGATATAGCCAGAGCAGTTCGTCCGTTACCGAATTGGAAATCACCGGGACCGGACGGACTGCATAACTTCTGGCTCAAGTGGTTTAGTAGTTCACACACTTGCCTGGCATCCCAATTCCAGTCATCCTTAGAGTCTGGGTCCTTACCACAGTTTTTAACAACAGGTATAACCCACCTGCTCCATAAGTCAGGAAGTCCCGCGGAACCCAAGAACTACAGACCGATCACGTGTTTGTCGACGGTCTATAAACTTCTTACATCCATTTTGAGAACGAAAATTAATACTCACGTTGACAGTAACTCAATTATGTCTGCCTCTCAAAATGGATGTAGGAATGGGTCCCGTGGTACTAAGGAGCTACTCCTCATCGACATGGCCATTAGCCAACAGGTCCGTCGAACCCGCAAGGATCTGTCAACATGCTGGATAGATTATAAGAAGGCCTACGACTCGGTGCCACATTCATGGCTCAAGAGGGTGCTGGAGTTGTACAAGATAGATGCAACTCTACGCAGCTTCCTTGAGTCATGTATGGGGCAATGGAGGACGGTCCTTCGATATCCAGGATGTCGACTGTAAGCACATTGCTGGAGAATTCAGGGCTAGGCTACCGGTTGAGGAAAGATGGTCAGGTTATATCTCACCTGCTTTACATGGATGATCTGAAACTCTTTGCCCCCAACAAATTGCAACTGATGGAGCTACTGAAAGTAACCGAAACTTTTAGTAGCGCCATCGGGATGGAATTTGGTGTGGACAAATGTGCAGTCATGTATGTAAAGCGAGGGAAGATTATGGGATCCGAGGGACTTCAACTCTCGGATTCCATACACCTAAGATCCCTTTCCTCATCCGAGAGCTATAAATATTTGGGTATGTCGGAAGCGTTAGGCATTAACGTAACTGACATGAAACAATCGTTGAAGGAGCGCTTCTTCGGTCGCCTAAAGAAGGTATTAAATAGCCTTCTTTCAGGTGGGAACAAGGTGCGCGCCTTCAACGGTTGGGTCATGCCGGTTTTAATGTACTCTTTCGGCATACTCAAATGGACACAGACCGAACTCGACGCCTTGGATAGAAGAGTTCGTACACTGCTGACCGAAAACCGGATGCATCACCCACGATCGTCAGTGATGAGACTGTACATCCCGCGGAAGTGCGGGGGTCGAGGCTTTTTAAATGCGAAGACCCTCCATAACCGCGAGGTGTGCAGCCTCAGAGAATATTTTCTAAAAGCCGACGTGGGGATGCACCGAGATGTGGTCGCAGTGGACAAGGGACTCACCCCGTTGTCCATGGCTAAAGAGAACTGGCGCAAACCTGTGGTACTTACTACCGATGACCGCAAGAAAGAATGGCAGGGCAAGGAGCTTCACGGGCGCTTCTACCGGGCTCTTCATGGGCCCGATGTAGATTTTCTAGCGTCCGTGTCCTGGCTACGTTTTGGTGACCTCTTCGGGGAAACTGAAGGTTTTGTCTGTGCGATTATGGACGAAGTTATGTTAACGAACAACTACCGGAAATATATTATGAAGGACGGGACGGTTGACGTGTGTCGGGCATGCCACTGTCCGGGTGAGTCCATCAGACATATTATTTCTGGTTGTTCTCGTCTGGCCAACGGCGAGTACTTGCACAGGCACAACCAAGTAGCCAGAATTATTCACCAGCAACTTGCCTTGAAATTTAAGCTTGTGGAATCTGAGGTACCGTACTACAAGTATGTGCCCGACCCAGTTCTTGTGAAAGACCATGTCACGCTGTACTGGGATCAGTCTATCATTACTGACAGGACTATTGTTGCCAATAAGCCTGACATAGTGGTGGTAGACCGATCAGCGCGCCGCGTAATGATAATCGATGTTACTATCCCTCATGACGAGAACCTCGTGAAAGCTGAGAAAGAGAAACAAATGAAGTATCTCGACTTGGCACACGAGGTTCGCGACATGTGGAATATGAACTCGGTTATCATTGTGCCGATTGTCGTGACGGCCAATAGCCTGATAGCCAAGAGCCTCGACGAACATCTGTCGAAGCTCTCTTTAGGCGGTTGGATCAAGGGCCTGATTCAGAAGGCAGTTCTCCTCGATACGGCTCGCATTGTGAGGAGGTTCCTGTCTCTGCAACCCTAACCACCGGTGACTTGGACCCTGCTCCCGACACCGGCGGATCCCTATTTTTTATATTTTTAAATGTTTTTATATGTTTTTTTAAGAATATTTAAAAATGTATCAAGTAAGATATACAACGAATAAAGGAGATAATAATAATAAACATTTTTTTCAGACTATGTCCATATTTTGTAAGTAACAATATTCTTAAAAAACTAATGTTAGTAGAAGCAAAACACAAATACAACATTTAAATAACAGCATGAAGCCGCACCCACCTTTGCAGCATGGGGGACTCCCACCTATCAACGAAAACACCCAGTATAGTGTTGGTACTGTCACGAACGCGAGCAAGTAGGGAGGCGCATCTTTTCCTAACGATAGCGGCAAAGCCATCCACCCGCGCCTCAGCAAACATCCCTGAGGCACTGCATCGCCATGGCAGCCCCAACAGTACTCTGAGTGCATTATTATATTGGACACGCAGGTCGCTGTATGACCGCTGCGAATACCTGACCCACAGGCTGCAGGTGTAGAAACTCTGGCAATATGCTTTAAAAAGCGTTATTTTCACTGAATTTGTACACCGTGCAAACCTGCGTGCCAGCATGTTACAACGGACAGCCAACGACCTACGTTCCCTTTCTATGTCTAAGTTATCACTTAAATCATCGGTGACCCAGTGACCCAAATATTTAAATTTAGACACCCTACACAGAGGAGTGCCATACAGTGTAACATTGGGAAAAGCTTGGTAAGTAAAACCACGGGCTTCAAAGAGCATCAGTTCACTCTTCCCAACATTATATTTGAGCCCATGAGTCACCGCATATGATTCACATATCGACACTAACTTCCTCATAGCACTGATTGATGGACTCAGCAACACCATGTCGTCTGCGTAGCTAAGATTATTGGTACACACTCCGTCAATATGACATCCGACCATGGTGCTGCTGAGCTCAACAATCAGCTGGTTAATATACAGGTTAAATAACCGAGGAGAGCTTAATCCGCCCTGCCTCACCCCACATTCCAACTGGTACACACTTGACAAGGAACCGTTCCACCTTACACAATTGCGTTGATTGCTATACCAATACCTGAACATTGATATAACTTCAACTGGTACAGAAGTTTCAGACAGCAATTTATTCCACAACATGTCATAACTGACAAGATCGAAAGCCTTCGATAGGTCCAAAAAACAGGCAAAGACAGGCGTTTTTCTATCCTTGTAGTACTGCACAGTCTGCTTGAGACACAATATAGCGCTTTCAGTGGACAGCCCCGGCCTAAAGCCAAACTGAGCGTCATGCAGTGTTAGATGCTTAGCCAATTGTGCGTCAAGCAGACTGTCCAGCACCTTGGCTAAAACAGTTGCCAAGGATATAGGCCTGTAATTTGAGACATCAGAGGTATTCCCAGTTTTATTTTTAATAACAGGTACCACAACAGCAAACATGAAGTTATCTGGTAAATAACAGTGACTGATACACAAGTTAAAAAACATCGCAAGTACACGAGGCAAGTGCACTCCAGCGTATTTCAGATGTTCGATACTGAGGCCATCGTGACCTGGTGACTTACTTCTTTTCATTGATTTTACTACCGATGCAACTTCCTTAGGCGTAAAACGAACTTCAATGTCCCCAGAAACGGCCTCAGCATCGACAACCCGTGTCGTTCTCATAAGTGGTGACTCAACCTTAAAGTGCTGTTTAAATAAATTTGCTATTCCTGTTGGCTCATGCACGCCCGCCACGCTCACAGGAAGACTCGACCGTGGATTCAATTTATTTGTTGCCTTCCAAAATGCACCAAATTGCTTGTCAGTCTGATTTTTAGCTATGATATCCATTTTTATTTGCTGCTCATTATCCTGGCAATATTTGAGCTTTTCTTTAAAAACCTTCCTGGATTTACACATATTCGTGTAAATACACCCCGATGTGGGTTTGTTATGCAGCAGCCACGTCTGATAATGCATGCGAGCCTCCCTGTGAGCGCCACGTACATGCACATTCCAACCAGTCACATATTTTCTATTACAACGCAGATTTTCAGAACCTTTGTATGAAATATCAGCGCCTTCTTTCAAAATACTTATAACTGTGTCCTACATTTTATCTAACAGTCTGTGGTGGCTAGTATCAGAGCACATTCCATGCGAACAATCCCGAAATTCCGTAGGAAAATCCACTAATCTTAACTTTGAATGACAAAAGGTTGTGAATTTATCAATTTGTTTAGCATTTCTTTCACCCCAAATGACCTTGTTACAAGAATGGGATTTGCTCAATAACTTTGGTATTATCAAATTTATGTTACACTCAATAATCAAAGGAATGTGTTCTGACGAGTAAACGTCATAAAAAACAGCTGCTTTCATTACTAATTGCCTCGCTGCACTACTCACCACACAATGATCTAACCAGCGTAGTGCACCGTTAGCTGTGCTTGTAAATGTATAAGTATCACTCGGTAACAATTCCATGTCCACACACGACCATAATTACTCCGTACACACTAATGACAATTCACTTGCAAAACGTTCGCCCGGGTGAGCGTTAAAGTCTCCTAATATGAACACCGTCTCCGTATCACTATTCTCAGTAATCGCAATAATCTCACTCAAACATGTAGTAAATTCTATTAAATTATCACTCGAGTCAGTAGGCATATAAACCGAGAAAATTAACATGGAACGATTCATGTGATCAATTCTAATAGCAACTAAACGATCGCTATTACACGACACTACCGATACCTTTGAGAAAGCCGACTTCCTCCACAATAGGGCAACTCCTCCGTAGGGTCTGCCCACAAGTACTCCGGCAGACGTATCGACAGCAGATTTTCCCGTATACGCGTAGTCATCATGCAATGTGCCTAAGTAGGCTAGATCATGAGGTAACAGCCAGGTTTCCTGCAGCGCGATGACGTCAGCCACTCCGCATAAACTTCTCACACAATCAGCTGATCGAGTGACATTTTTGCAATTAAACGTCGCTAGGTATGTATTTTTTATTTCCTTATCCATTACTCTGAGATGCATTTACATTCAAAATCCCGTTGTCTATCCTCTTCTTGAAATGTATAAATCTTCTGAACGCAATGTCCTCAGGCCACAAGTTGTCGTCTAAAAACGTATTTATTTTGTGCTTAGGAACAAACAGCTTGAATGCATTATATTGCCTATCAACCTTCATATTAATTCTTTCCAAAGTCACTACTTCGTTAACTTTACTCTGTATATAGTCACAAATATCTTTCTCTGTAGTTTCTTTATTTACATATGAAATAAACAACGGTATTTTCATATCTGCAGCGCGAAACTTGATTGGTACATTTGAGACAGCCTTCCCTGTCAAACCAGTAAAGCGATTTCTAGGTTTTGATTTCTGCACTAGTGTCCAGCCATCCTCTCTTTTATTTTCTTTCCACTTGCCATTGCTTACAATCTGTGCCGTTGTTATACAATACAATATCTAGGTATATCTATATCTGTGGCTTAGGCTGTGTCAGAGCAAATAAATGTGCGATTAAGTTTAACTTCTTCGACCATTATCTCGTACTCACTACAGACATCATTACTAATGTTATTCTTGTCACTGATGGGATCAATTGCTTTCATTTACATTTATACAAGTAAATTACAGAGTTTAATGAAAACACTGGACCTTTGTCCAGTTGGTCAAGAAATCTTTTTGAAGAAGATCTCTCTCTGTGACTTTGATATCTAGTTTTTCTTAACTTTCTGACCTTTAAAGTTTTAAATCTTTACTGAATCTTTAGATACTGAGGTTCTTTCTGTAAATTGTAAGTAGACGCTCAATATTTCAAATTGACTCGTGTGATTTGTATTCACTGAAGTGTCTCCTAAGTCTGAGTAGATCAGACTTTTTTCCAATGTACCTATTTACAACGATAAATATAGATCCAACTTTTTCGTTTTCAATAAATTGAGTTTTTCAATATGAATTTGAACTTAACACGTCTCGTTTTATCGCTTTAAATGGAATCTTCTATTCAACCTACAATCGCTAGTTTTACAAACATAGTATATACTCGTATAATATCGTGCCCTGCGTGTCCAGTTGTCCCTCATTACAGATCTATACTCATATGTACACAATATGTGACAATTTCTATAAGTATTAACTGCGTCCATGTCCATTTTAAGAATTTTTAACGTAATTCATTTAGTTATCCTATATTTTAGTGTGTGCAGTCTAAGTCCCTAGATAATGATAGACGTAGCCAAGTTCAGTGGTGATTGAATTTAAAATGGCTATCAACTTGCTAAGAAGAAGAACCACATATTTTATTAAGCATATATTAAGTTCACTTATCCGCAATAGCTTTACTAAGTACTGAACCGCCTATTGACATGCTTCAGGTTAGCTTTTTAGTAACAATAGAAAATGATCGCGTTTTCACTCAATTCTGAAACAATTCTTTATTTTTCTTCCCCTCAAGACCTAGATACAAACAATGGTCCGTTTTCTTGAAAAATATGAAACAAAACGGGCTCACATAATGCATGTAGCCACTGCGCCACTGTAGTCAGGTGTTCTTTCATCTAAACATTGTTGTACCCGCGAGCGTAGCCGTGGGGAGCTCAGACTTAAGTAAACTTTCCTCTATTCATTATGCTACAGAAGAAACCAGCTGTAATAATACTGAGACGTTATGCTATATTGTGGACTTTTGTTAGGAATGTCGGTACCTATATACGTTTTATTAGTGCAGTCTTCTTCTTGGAGTAGCTCGTGGTTAACTAATAACAGCCGCTCGGGTCAATCCGTGGAGGTTGGTGACCACCCATTACATACCGAGTTTCCCCCATTCCTCGGAAAACACTTAAAGCCGTTGGTCTCAGGTGTCATTGTCTAGATCTTTGACAGTCGTTACAGGTAGTTGGAGACCCGAAAGTTTGACAACCAGTCTTAGCAAGAGGTACTGTAGTACCCAACTAACTGGGTTGTGGAGATCAGATAGGCAGTCGCTCCATGTAAAATACTGGTACTCAGCTCCGGCCCCAACATACTTAGTTAGGAAAAGGATAATCAAATAATCATGATGAGTCTTCCTCTTCTACGTGTACAACGCACGAAGGAGCCGATATTTCAGATTTGGTTGGCGCAAATCTTCGCCACTGCTTTTCGTTGTTGGTCGTGCAGATGTGACTTTGAGTGCATCACAGCTCAGCTACATCCACACTCTGCTGAGTATATAATATGTCGAAGGACGGAAGACGTAAGCTTGTAAAGTGGGGCTAACTTTATGAAGTTGGATCTTTTCTCTTGGGAAATCATCTCCCACTTGGGAAAGTAAAACTGATAGAAATAATTCAGAATATTGTGTACACAATGAGGGACCCGTTTAGATCCTTGAGTTGTCAATAACTGTTGGTCTTTAATGAATCCTGGGGGGTACTTCATGATGGTTTATTTGCTTTCAAGGGTTTGATACACCATTTTATGGAAACACAGGCATTGTAAAAGGACTTTATTGACTTGACCTCTGCATACTACGCTCATGTTGGCGTGATCGGTAGACAGCTCAACCAGAGTAGGAATTTACGATTTTCATACTGGGTAATTTAAGTAGTTACATAAGTATTTTTAAATTAAACCATAAATCCACTTGTCATGCCAGTGTGTATAAAACTAATTTCAAACTACTAGCGAAAAAATAAAGCTCAACAGTTTCGGTCACAATATTTGCCGGCTTCCTGTAAAATATTTTGTACAACAACTAACTAAAAATAACGTCAAAGTAACAACCTGTATAATTATAGGCGGGTAACTTTGAAATGTTTTCAGTGGCTATAAATATTCAAGTAGTGAAAAGCTAATAGGTCAATAAGCTGTTGGTTGGTTATTACATTGTTACGACTTAAGTCACGCTTGACCTGGTGCAGGCCTTTGATTGAGCAATTTTCTTCGACAGCAAACTCACACGATAGTGTAGTATGATTAACACGTTGCTCTACATAACGCGACGTTATTATTTGTAATTATTTTTGCGGGAATTAATCGGTGGGAACGCCTGAAGTGGAGTAGTTGAGCGGTCGTTTATTGGTTAATGGAGCAATTTTTGTATTACATAGTTAATGGTATTTAGAAAGAAACGTCGTAGTCTTTTCAACGAAAATACTAAACTTATTTTCGTTACCTAAATAAATGCTTAAACAGAAACGAGATACAGTTGAAATTCCAAAAGTTCTATGTTTGCCACCCAATAGTGGTCACTATTCCCGTTGAAAGCGATGCGGACAATTTTTTTCTACTTTTTTACATAAGTGTACTTTTTTTATTATTTAGTTAATTTATATAGTTTGTGAGTATGTATTCCAAAATATATACCTAGGACAAACGGTCCAGTTAGGTAGGTCTAATTTCGAGAAAGAGGTCAATCGTCGAATCCGACTCGGCTGGGCAGCGTTCGGGAAACTGCGCGGTATCTTCTCGTCCAACTTACCGCAGTGTCTCAAGACGAAAGTCTATGACCAGTGTGTGTTGCCAGTGATTACATACGGGACCGAAACGTGGTCGCTCACAATGGGCCTTATCAAAAGGCTTAAAGTCACCCAAAGGGCAATGGAGAGGGCTATGCTCGGAGTTTCCTTGCGTGATCGAATCAGAAATGAAGACATCCGCAAGAGAACCAAGGTCACCGACGTAGCCCGAAGAATTGCTAAACTTAAGTGGCAGTGGGCAGGGCACATTGCTCGCAGGACGGATGGCCGTTGGGGCCGAAAAGTTCTGGAGTGGCGACCGCGAACCGGAAGACGATGCGTTGGAAGACCTCCCACTAGGTGGACCGATGACCTGGTGAAGGTTGCGGGAGTCCGGTGGATGCGAGTCGCAAGGGACCGGTCAATGTGGCGACACTTGGGGGAGGCCTATGTCCAGCAGTGGGCGTCTTTCGGCTGAGATGATGATGATGATGATTCCAAAATAACCAAATAATATTTAGACATTAATAATGTATAGTATGACCATTACCTAAGTGTACATATGTTTGTCAAGCATCGATTTAAGTCAAACTTGGTACATTTATTTTAGTTTTGTGTTTTCCCGCCTGCACAGATAAGTTGGTTAGGTGTCGTTTAGTCTGAGAGAAAACATTTAATTTGTTCATACTTCAGATACAACCTAGGTATTTCCCAGAGATGAAGCAATTCCCAACTGCTAAACTCAGCAAGTCGATACAGGTACCATAACACTCCAAATAGTTATCAATTTCCATCTCGCATGCAAACTCCCAAAGACATTTAGATTTCAGAACTTTGTAACACAACCCGCGTTCCTCATGGCGATGGCAAACCTGTCCCCTGCATGTAAACTATGCTATTTAAACCTAAACTTTTATACGTTCGGAATCCAATCACATGCAGTTGGGCTATGGCGTTCGTACTGCAAACTCTTGGAGTTCAAACCGACCGAATGCACCACTAGTCGATTCCCTCTGCGAATAACGGAATTTCCGATCAGACAGGACGCTTCTTCCGACGCTTCGTCACTGTTTGTTTATTTTCTTTTATGTATTCCACAAGGCACGAATTTATTTTGAAGTCGGAGTTGGAAAAGTATGTGTTTGGACGTTGTGGAGTGGGTAGTACGTGCTTTTTTATGGAACCACGTCAAAGGATAGAGTGTACGAATATTATATCAGTTCAGGACTCGCGGGTCAGTTCGTGGCTTGAAAATGTCAGTGTTTCATATTGTATAATATTCTGTAGATACACTGATTTTCATATTTATACCCAAACAACTTTTCTTTTCGCGCACATATTAATTAATCTAAAATGGACTTCTGATTAAACCACCACTATTTGCATAAAATACTGCCGAAGGGGATGCTGATGCGATTATACACTTGTCCCCAGCATTCGTTATTCGTAATTAAAATTTTAGCAATTATTCTTCCCTTCTATTTTCGAATCGCACCATCAAAGTGATGGTGTCAAAGCATCGTTATGCATTTTTTTCGGCGAAGCTCGTGGCGGGCGGCTCGTCGTCGCCTCGCTCTTCAGACATCTTTCGGAGTTTTTTTTTTATTACTGCAAAAAGTAAAGTCGTCATATCCTCCTTGCTCAGGCTTCAGATTCGATCTGACGGCGTGTCTCAAGTGGCCAGTGACCTGTCGCCTGCACACATATCAGTTACTTTGTATAAAAAGTAATTAACATTGATCGATAAGTCGATTAACGATTCGATATTAAAAAGAATATCGAAATACTGGTAATGAAGTTAAGTTTAAAATGTATTGGATATCATCTGTCGTCTTAAGTTTTATTTTAAGAGTAGTTGAATATTAAACGATACCGACAGGAAATGCAGTAAATTAATCCAGCACATAGTATTTAAATGTTGCTATTCAATATTGATTATGATAAGTACCCTTTTTGTTTTGTACCAGATTACGATTCGTTGATACCTCGTGTACCTACTGCTCTACGGCTGAGCTCACAACCTTGCATGATGAAGAAAAAAGAGACGTGATGCTTTCGTCATCTCTTTCATCACAGCTTTTTTCGTTTTTGTTGGAAAGAGATGACGTGGCACTTCCCTCAACTCTTTCAGTTAAGTTTTTTTCGCCTTTTCTAGCATTCGCTTTGTCTTTCAAAAGCAACCGTGCATTTGTAAATGTTGTCCGATTCTATACAGTTTCCACACCTACACTAAGTGTTTGAGTTTTGAGGAATTAAACACAAAACATATCACACCTGTAATCCTCGAAGAGTGGTGCAGTGATGTGCCTAATAGGATATTCCTCAGAGCGCACCTATTGCTAAGCGCAACCATCTAAGCGCAGCTAAATCATTCCTCAGGGTGCAACCATACATGATAAAAAAATAGAGAGGGATAAGATGAATTCATTCATTATATCGATAGACAGTTTTAAATCAACTGTCCTAACCCAGGCAAACAGATTTTTACTGGAACTAAGTGTTCAAGCAACTTTTGGTCAGTAATGTACAGAACTACTAGGCTATCAGGAATTGAAGATGGTATTTCAATCACATGTTTGCTCTGAGATAAAAGTACCTACATAGTTAGATACCCGGAATATAAAAAATATATAAAAAAACTACTCCTTGAACTTCTGCTAGCCTAGTACATTTTGAGTGCTATCAATGTATTATTTAAAATACGGATCACTGGATGAGCAAAATAACTTTACAAATTAAAAGTTGTATTTCGTTTTTAGTATGACTGTATTCTGTGACAGCCATGTCGATTCGACGTTAAGGGACTCGACGCAGAAAGGGAATGATTCTTTAAAACTGTCTATCGATAATTAAGTATAATGAATTAACCCTTCTCTATTTGTAATCATGGTTGCGCTCCGAGGAATGATTTAGTTGCGCTTAGATGGTTGCGCTTAGAAATAGGTGCGCTCTGAGGAATACCTCCCTAGTAGTATCTATACCCACATTTTGCCAGTTATGTTTAAGTCCCATGTAATTGGGGGCGAGCCTATTGCCATCAACCGGGCGCAAATCGGAGACTCCGTTGCTGCTAATGAGAAAAACCTGATGGAAAAACCCAGTGATACTTTACCCTGCCCGGGAATCAAACCTAAGACCTCAGCATGCTCAGCAGTCATTTTTGAGAAATCACTAGTATCTTATCACCCTATCAACAATGTAAACACAAAAAAAGATTTTGTATTCGTCTTTTATTTTGATTAAAAGATAAAAATTAATCTTCCAACAATACAGACGTTCAAAGACGTTTGAGCGGTTTCTTTTTTTTTTTGTAAAAGGAAATTAAAGCCTGTTTGTTTCCCAGGGAGGCACTTAAAGTATTTGTTGTTAGCCTTATTGAGCATACTTCATCTTATCTAACGTTGCTTATGACGGACTCGCTTTAGCAAACGACAGTTGGGTAAATATTTTATAACTTTTGATTTTTTGTATTTATATGTTCTGATGATTAAATCTGGGTTTATGGATGACTAGCACTGTAATAAAGATAAAGTAGGGCAACACTAGTTCCCTCAAAAATGACAGGAGCTAGGAGCTGCCAGAGACAGTGCGGGCATAGACACTTAACTTAAGGCGCTACCCCAGGCAAAAGCCGTTTTTTGTGCAGTTTTTTGGAGCCAACTCCTCTTTATCCAAAAGAAATACCAAGTAATAAAAATACATTAAATTTCTACATATTCTTAGACTGCAAAGTGGTAGTTTTATTTTTTATTTTAAGTCTCATAATGTGTAATAAATCCCCTCACAATGAAACCACAAAAATGAGAAAAAAATATTTATAACATGCTTCTTCTCGTAAAGTTAACATTATTTTGATTTGCTTCTTATACTAATGGATAGACAATTTAATAATGAACATAATGCTAGTTTTTTTTTTTCAAAAGACGGAAATTTGATTTTATAAAGAATAAAAATCACTAATTTCGCACTATTCGACCCGCAGTGACTGACGTAAAAACCACTTTGTAGTGCAAGCTGATTAGAACTTTATTCTAATAGTAATTCAAACGAAGTTTGAATCACCACAAATAGAGTTGCTAATTTTGCCTGGGGTGGACAAGAACTGATTAATACGTGTAAAGCCATTAAGTCACTATTTTATCTAATCGGTTTTTATTTACAACATCTAAACATTACTTCGCCCGCGACTTCGTCCTCCGAGATTGTGATATATATGTTACTCGGTAAAGATGTAGCTTTCTAATGGTGAAAGAATTTTTTAAATCGGTTGGGTAGTTCTTGAGTTAAATCGTAACAAACAAACACACAAAAAATCAAATCTTTAAAACATTACTTTAGATGAGCGTGGTGTTTCTTGTTTTTTACCTACCAGAACTTGAGGATGCTTTTTGTATATTTTATTTTATTAAGATCTATGCCTACAAAATAATTCATGCTAATTTGTCTGTATTTGTGTATAATAATAATAAGTTCAATTGGGTTTTTTAAAGTAATTCCTCCCATTTCAAATGAGAAAACCACTTAATTGAATCTGTTACAATAACATTTCATTTTTATGGTAGATACTCCTAACTTTCCCGCCAACGGCGCCACTGCTGTCTACAAAATAATTTAACAACTTACACAAAAATAATAAACCAAAATTGTTTATGAGTTTAGAAATGAAGTAAGAGCTAACACACTCGAGAGCTTTCTTGGCTTCAACAATAAAAGTTTATTTAATTCTCAAGAAAATCCAACCTTATAACTCCACTAGAAACTTGCTTAAGACGTTGAAAAGAGAGCTAGTAAGTCTTTTCTTAACTTATGAATTAAAATAAAGTTATATAAAACCTCTTAATTTTGAGTTATAATAAAAAGGAACTTAAAATGTCACTGACGGGATATCTTCCGTGATTTTTATTAGTATTGAGCTCCGGATATTTCGAGGCTGTTGCGAGCGCCATGATCGCGGGTTTACATGGCGCTTGCAACAGCGTCAAAAACAGTGTTTATTAATAAAAAGCGTCTTTAATTAAAATTCGATTATTTTAATTCAAGCACATTATTTTAAACCTACTAGGCGCCTATACGCGCGCCATTTGCCAAACACGCATCACTCAACTCGTACTAGTGTTGACGCAGTTATAAGCGCGAGGCGCGGTACAAACTGTCTTATTGCCATTAACTGAACCTACGGGTTGAAGCGACACGCTAGAAAAACTGCGTTTACACGCGCGTTTGATTTTTTGAAGCTCAAAATGTAGCGCGCGTGGACGCGCGGAATCCAATACGTGCGCGTGGACGCGCAGAATATTACGCTATTTTAAAACCACGCGAACACTCCATAATCTAGAATTAGAAAAATATGAGCACGGCGCAATACTTTTAGTATTCATAACTAGTACCTATTTATTCCTCAAAACAGACAGCCCATTGTTACGTATAACTTGTTTTTGCCAATTACACACCACTTATGCCATTCATATATAGCTATTCAAGCTTCCTCGTTTTGCTCTTCTGTGTCTAATCGAGACGTCATGTCAATATTTCCATACCAGTAACCGCCCCCGCCTCCGCATGGAAATCCGCAACCTAATTTGTAACAATTTTATTCAAAGTCTAGCAAACTAGTTCATTTGCTTGGAAGAAAATACAAACAGGGCCTAAGATATCTCCTTGCGGCAACTCATTGTACAGAAATAAGTTCCCGGAATTTCGGATAGAAACAAAAGTAACAGAGCATAACGTCATGCTTGAGATCCCCGCGTAAATCCTCATTCTAAACTGCTGCAGAGAAATTCTTGATAAAAAACCCAATAACACGTCCCATCCTGAATAACAAACCAGCAGAGCCAAGCCAGCAACCAAGCAGATAATGTTTACGACAAATTGAGCACCAAGGCAGTCACAAAAATAATTTGTCGAAAAATGATGCCTTGTTCAACAACAACACGGCGACCTTTCTTGTCATAAAGGAATCCTCTTAAGAATCTTACAGTAGATAAGGGACCCTGATCTGCCGATTTCTACCTATTTAATAATCGATTATTGCCCGAGGGTTGGGCCGGATTACCATATCAAAAGAATGCATGATCTCATGTCGAACGTCAATTTGGTAAAACATTCGGCTCAAAAGGCGTGAGCCGTGAGCAGTTATATTGGGTTCGGGAAATTCTTAGGAATATTACGAGTTTCTATGTAATTTTGTTACGCACATCTTTTTCCCTTTTTACTTACACGACACGTGCCAAAGTTTCCTTTCGAAAAGTTCGTGTGCGGTGTTCGATGTCATCGTTAAACTTTGGTGCTAGCGCTTCCCTTCCTTTTACGGGGTTTTCAAACAATAGACTATTCTTCTACTTGATGAGTAGCAACTTGACAGTTATTGTCTATGAAACGAATGGTTATATCTACTACTTATTGAAACTTCACGCTACCGACATTCAATTTAGATGTATTTCTTTATTTAGTTATAATTTTAAATCCTTTTTATTGCAGGGTGTCAAAAAATTCATCCGCGTCGCTGTTAACGGGAAAAGTGCTCAGAAGGCTGGCAGCGTTGGCACGTTGGCTGTTAATGCTGATTCTTTGGGCAAAAAAAAGGCCCATATTTTTTAATTACAATTATTAAACACTAGCTTCTGCCCGCGACTCGTTCGCGTGAATTTCCCGCTTGCAACATTTCTTATTGCTGCTCCGCTCCTATTGGTCATAGCGTGATGTTATATAGCCTAAAGCCTTCCTCGATAAATGGTCTATCCAACGCAAAAAGAATTTTTCAATTTTCAATTCGAGCCGGTAGTTCCTGATATTAGCGCGTTCTACCAAACAAACAAACTCTTCTGCTTTATAAGATTAGTATAGATGACTGTCCCGTTGGTCTAGTGGTCGCAAGTGCGATTACTTTGCATAAGATCCTGGTTTTGGTTCTCAGGTCGGAGAAAGTATTATAGGGTTTGGCCATCTGGAATTCCTCAGTAGCCGTAACGGAATCTGGTTATCTGTCCGGTCGTCAGCAGTAAACATAAAGTATTACATGGGAATTAAACATAGTTCCTCTGCCTAAACCTTCTTGGAATACAAACGTGGTCTTATGTAACTGACAGTAATTTTTATGTTTTATTGCAAGAAAATATCGCCGTAATAGAAATAAAACGCGACCTAGCGCCTAAAAGCCTCATTGGGCTTACATTCAGCCGTCTGATGAAGACAGATGGCCTGAAATGGATCGGATGATTAACCAATACGAAAATAGGCAACTTTTACCTAAACAAGCATAAACGAATTATATAAGTAGGCCAGTTTCAGCATACTAAGTAGGATCAGTAACTAGAATTACCTACTGGTCATACTGACTCATCTCGACTTTTATCTACAGTCAGACAATCGATAATACAAATGTGTTTGTAAAGTAAGAATTATTTTGATTAAATCTAACAGTTTTGCTTTTCACTGTGGCTTTATACAGTGTTAAAAACCTCATCTCGAAGTCTGTACCAAACATTATTGCTGGGAAACGACTTTTTTTTTGGGTGAAAAATAATGTTTTTGGTAGAACTCAATGCGTACGTAACGCGCTCAAAATATTGTGCTGAGGAGTGGATTGAATAGTACGGGGATCGTAGAGGTGTTGAAAGTAAAAATCTTGTATTTTTTAAAAACCCCTCGAAAAGTTGGAACTTTGACCCCCAATATATCGATAACTAGAAGGTTCCCAGGTATTGTTTAGAGCAAAAAAAAATGATCGCAATGACGGGGAGAACAAGTGCCTATCGGCTTTGATGAAGGTTATAAAGTTTCATAAGTCTGTAATTAGATTAAATGAACATTTTTTTTTAGTTATATTGCTATCTTAACAAAACTTAGTATCAAGTCAGTTTGTCTCCAAGGGTTATGCAAAGAGTTCGACAAATAACCGCTTTGAAAATTTGCTGCCACAATATCAAAATATATTGTCATATTATTTATATCTAACTCACTCGTTTATAAGTCTATTAATTTCAACCGACTGAACTTTTTTACTTGGAAATTATTTATAGTGTCACAGAATCATAATACAAAACTTGTTTTTTACTTCAAAGACGCAATAGATCATAACAAATTAGTCATTAGTGTCAGCTTGTAATTTGTAGTTGATTTCTTACTGTATCTGAACTGTAACTCAATTTGTCTGACTGTTGTAAAAATAAAAGTTACAATAAAATTTATGTTTGTTTTGACAGTCTAATTATTTGAAGATGGTTATATTGTTACATAAAGAAACCAATAGCTATGTGTAAGTTATATTGATTTACGGTTATTATTATAAACACCACAGAAAAGCTGTGCCGATTAAAATGCTGCCTTGGAGTATTGGTAGGTACATTACACCGATACATTTAGATCGAATTCGCAGTAACTTTTAATACTTGATTGGTTTTGCCATCAGGAAGTTCTCAGCAGTAGCTTGCTATTGGGATTTGTACCCAGTTGATGGCCATAGCTTCGCCCCCAATTAGGGCCTATGCACACCACGTTTTTTAAACGCGCCGTCGACGCGCGTTTTGCGTTTTTATCCTGCAGAGCAGTTTGTTGTCGTTTGTATCGATACAAACGCGCGGCACCGGCGCGTGTGTATCGTTACAAACGCGATACGCACGCAAGTCAGACGCAGCCTGTAGACCTTTGCACACCTGTATAAATACAGACGCGCGTGAGTAGCGATACAGACGCGATGCAAACGCGCGTGTGTAGCGATACAGACGCGCGTGTGTAGCGATACAGACGAGATGCAAACGCGCGCGTGTAGCGATGCAGACGCGATTCAAACGCGCGTGTGTAACGCGCTGTCATTTTGCGTTTTTAAGCAGAACCTCGTCAACAGTAGCAAGCTAGCGCTCGTATCGGTGTCGCGCGTTTGAATCGATACAGACGCGCCGGTGCCGCGCGTTTGTATCGATACAAACGACAACAAACTGCTCTGCAGGATAAAAACGCGCCGGCGACGCGCGTTCCCAAAACGCGCGTCGACGGCGCGTTTAAAAAACGAGGTGTGCATAGATAGGCCCTTACTCTGAACTTAAAGGCAATTGGAAAAATATCGATTTAATAAAATTGATTCACATCACATCATCAAAAGGAATAAATGATAACGTGATATTGACAGAGAAGAAACTGTGCTACGCCGAACCCAAGTAACATGGGACAGGACAAAAGCAGGAAGATGATGATGATGAATTGGTTCACATCTATTATGCATTACGTACACATTAGGTACACATCTTTGTGATATATCTGTCACCGTAAAATTGTCAAACACGTTATATTACAATATAACGTGTGTCTCTCTAGCGATATTGTAAACTCTCTAAATATTGTCAACTGAACATACGGAAGTATCTCTGCCCCCATAATCGGGACTTGGGGCACCCCCGTTAGGTTCTCGGAAATAGGGGCCCCGCGAAGCGGGGCTCCGTCGACTACGCTTTTTCCCTAAAAAGCGTAGTCGACGGAGCCCCGCTTCTTCGTTTTCTTTATATTCCCCTGAATATAAAGTGTTTTAAGGTTAGGTTATATTAATCGGTATTTCTCAGGAATGGTACAGTATCTTTTCATGAGAGTTGTACCACTGGGCAAGGGGCACCCCTCCTTCCCTCCACACCGCGTGAGTTGACTACCATCGCATGCATTTTACGAAAAATAATGCGTTTTGTTGTAAGCAGTATGTTCGTTTGACAATAATTCGAGATTTTACAATATCGCTAGAGATATTACAATATAACGTATTTGAAAATTTTACGGTGACATATCTATACTAATATTATCTATACTTAATATTATAAAGCAGAAGAGTTTGTTTGTTTGTTTGGTTGAACGCGCTAATCTCGGGAACTACCGGCTCGAATTGAAAAATTCTTTTTGCGTTGGATAGTCCATTTATCGAGGAAGGCTATAGGCTATATAACATCACGCTATGACCAATAGGAGTGGAGCAGCAATAAGAAATGTTGCAAGCGGGAAAAAAGCTTCCATTGAATAGGCGATGCGTTGCGATATCAAAACTTCACGCGAACGAAGTCGCGGGCAAAAGCTAGTCATTTTATAAAACCTGAAAAGCGCAGGGTGTCAGTGGCGCAGGCTCCTAACAACTCAATTCCCACCGGCTTACCTTCAGAAGTTTAGAATACAACCACTCTCTACCTACCGTAATTGAAAAATTGCATAATCACTACTTCTTACAAGCATCACCAAACGCCTACTCGCATTTAATAAAAAAAAAATTACCCTTTAACAACATTTTGCTATAAAATAACCCGCAGGCGCTATCGGCTTTTTGGCAGTATAATTTCTAAGCAAAATAATAGTCATGACGTCACTAGCCAGCCCGCCATATTAGGGCTCTGGTAAGCCGAAGCAAACCGAGTTATTCATAGAGAAAGTAATAGAAAATGCGTGCGCGTGAGCGAGATGGAAAGAAATCGTTATCGCTCGTTGAATTTCGTAAAGAATCGGACATCATTCATTCATTATTTTTGGGGTCGCTGCTAATGAAAATTAGGTCAAAATGAAAATACAAAATGAAATTTTTTGGTTGTTTCTTCATGGGTGTTGTTTTCGTGGTATTTGAGGTCGCTGATAATGAAAATGACGTCAAAATGAAAATCCAAGATGGTGCCGACGACGATAAATTTCGGTTTTTTCTTCATGGGTGTCGTTTTCGAGGTTTTTGGGGTCGCTGATAATAAAAAAGAGGTCAAAATGAAAATCAAAGATGGCACCGGCGAAAAATTTCGGTTTTCTCTTCATGGGTGTCGTTTTCGTAGTCTTTGGGGTCGCTGATAATGAAAATGAGGTCAAAATGAAAATCCAAGATGGCGCCGATGAAAAATTTCAGATTTTTCTTCATGGGTGTCGTTTTCGTGGTTTTTGGGGTCGCTGATAATGAAAATGAGGTCAAAACAAACATCAAAAAGTCAAGTAAAAAAAAATCATTCTATTTTTGTTTCTCGGCTTACCCTGACTCTTTTTTCACCCTTCGCCACTGCAGGGTGTACATACACGTCTAGCCGACACAGTACTGTAGTTTGCAGCGACTCCCTCAAGATAACGGTGACCTATTTTTACACACCTTAGAACATTTTACTTCAAAATACTATTGAATACTTAGGTAGTAGTATCTCTGCAGTTTTATTTAACGAATAAATTGCTTCCAGTATTCGCAGCATTTAACGCAAATTGTTTCCAAGATAGCTAGCATTAGCTGTTTGTCTTTTATGCGTGAGTTGTAAAACACAATTGAAAGATCTTACAAGGAGCAATTGCCACTGATTGCGGGATGTACGAATTTTAAACACCCTTATTTATGCAAAAGATTTCGGAATTTTTCGGATTTTAGTTTTATGAGTCCAAGTTATTTCTTCTTCGCTAGGTTACTGGTTGCACTCTCTGACAGCCTTTTCCAACTACGTTGACGTCTGCTTTTAGTATAACCAAAAAAAGATAAAAGCCAGCACTTTACATGGAGCGACTGCCTTTCTGTCCTCCACAACTGAGTTACCAGATACCTCTTTGTGAGAACTGAGACTGATTGTTAGAATTGCGGGCTATTACTAGGTTACATTCTTGTACTGAGGCCCTAGTACGAACGCGCGGTGGAAACGTACCGTCATACGTTGACTTTAAAATTAAAAAGACACGTTTTGCTTAACGACGCCAAAAATACCGGTTCTCCCTGTCATTGCGATCATTTCTTTGTTCTATACCTTAAATGGGGAACCTTATAGTTTGGCGATTGAGGATATTAGCGGTCAAAGTTCCGAATGTTTCAAAAGTATTTTTTTAATAAGTACCACGTTTTATGGTTAAAAGGCAGATCACGTCACTACTAACGGTTTTCATATTACGGTTATTCTGCTTCTGGATAAAATTTGGAAATTATAATGCCTGCTTCTAACAGCTCGTTAATTTTGAGACTATATAACCATCTCTTGTTCGTGATAAGTATGTTTTATTACATCACATTTGTTGAAGTGTTTAAGTGTTACATTATTAAGGTTATCTCACGACTCTCGACTGACTGACTCTGTTGTATCGTTTGTACATCAGAACAATGTTTTGAGTGAGTTACATTGATTTTTACCGTAAAATGTGATTAAAAAAGGTCGTCCCTAACAATACTTTTTGCGTAGGGTTACTTAGTTTGTTATGTACATCATAATGATTGGTTGACGGCTTCGTGAAGGTTTGTCTACACCCTGTATAATATTTTCATTGATTCGTACCTATGGATGATACTGACTGTGCCGGTTGTAAACTAAACTAAAATTCTATAGAATAATTGTATTAACTGGGTTGTGGAGGTCAGGAGGCAGTCGCTCCATGTAAAATACTGGTATTCAGCTGCATCTAGTTAGACTGGAAACCGACCCCAACATAGTTGGAAAAAGGTGGGCAGATGATGATGACCATAGAATAATTGTATCTTTCATACAAAAATCAGAATAACATGAATAAAAGTAATAAAAGGTTTTCACGAAGTATACTTATTTATTCAATAGAGCAGGGCTTCACAACAGTAACATTTTCAGAACACTAATGTGTACTCATGTTTCCGGATCCTATTTACTAGCGACACGTGTTTGTCTACTGATACTTTATTCAAAGAACTAGAAACTTCTTGATCACTCTTAGGCCTTGTCGCGCTGGCGGGCGGTCAGTTGCGTAGGGTTGCCAACTTTTTTACTAGAAATAAAGTATATTCAGGTCTATGAAGAATATTAAACAGTATTTTAGAAAAATGAACCGTATTTTATTTATTTATTGTTTTAAATACATATTTTTAGAGCTTCTCTTAAGAATCTTTAAGAATTCAGGTCTTAAGGTTCGGTAAAACCAGTACCGACAAATCGTAGACGCAGCTCCGGCCATTGACAGGTAATGCTCAGCTGAAGTATCTCCCAGTGTCCGCCGTGTTGCAATTTATATGTATTGCTGGCCCACCATATTTTTCTAATCTTATTCCAGAGTGGGAAAGAGTTGGCGCTAGACGTCCTCTATAGCTTTGTCTCTATAACACACTGGAGTGACATTAAAACAATGGGCCGGCGGAGCATGCGTCGTTCATACAAACGTAATACCAAATTAATTTGTAAATCATGCATATTCTTAAAGGTACTTAGTGTGTATTTATTTTGATTGAATTACAGAATATATACAAAATAAATAAAAAATATATATTTTGAAAGGACAGCGATATAAAGAAGACATATTATTATGAGGAATTTAAAATTTCTATAGAATACTTATTTTTCTCATAACTCTTGTTTAGATCAGCGTCCATTCAAAATGTATATTTGGGAACCTAGATATTCTGTGATCCAATCGAAATAAATAAACACTACTTTAAGAATATGATTTATTTACAAATTATTTTGGTATTACGTTTGTATGAACGACGCATGCTCCGCAGGCGTCATAAGACATCATGGCAGGGCATCATCCCCGTTTGAGCTGTACCAAAATACGGAACTGTGGTTTTCAAACAATATTATATTTTTGAAGGGTAAATATAGTTAGTACGTTCTTTCTAGGGTTCCGGTATTTCGACTCACACTCTCACGATAAATCCTTTTTGTAGGCGCACGATAAATCCTTCCATCTTTTGTACCTTCATCTATTTTACCAAAATGGTACCCTGCTGAGCCGAATTCTCTTCAGCCAACAATAGAAAAGGCAAAAAGTATTATCTTCATAGTTCCATTGGTGGTGGTCGTATGGTTTTTAACGATTCATGCGCATAGGGACAAGTTTACATAAGTTCCGAATGTGCTTTGCAAAACTTCCATATAGTAAACAAACATAGATCTTGAAACAGGGTTATATCTTTGTTGCTGCTACAGAAGTCCTTACGATAAAAATTTTGAGAGTTTTTTATCTAGTTTAGAAACATTTTTAGAACATTTTATTAACAAGAAGTGCATTATATGTGGTGATTTTAATATTGACGTACTTGTTGACAGTAAGAAACATGCTGAATTTTTAAGCATATTGACATGTTACAATTTTCGATACCTAATAAATACTCCTACTTTTATACGGAACAACGCATATTCATGTTTAGACAATATTATTACAAATCTCGCTGATGATGACATAGATCATTGCTTTGTTGATCACAATGGTTTGGCAGATGGCCATGGTGGTCTTTTCTGCAACGTGACTCTTGAAAATATAAACAATAAATCGAAAAAATCTAATCAAAATGTAATAATAAAAAAAAGAATATTTAATGATAAAAATAATATTGCTTTCAAGGAAAGTATAAGTAAGAAAAATTGGACAAATATGGGAATAAATAGTTTTTTAAGCTGTTTGAGTAAAGTTTTTCAAGATTGTTACCGAAAGAAATCAATTAGTATAAAACCATATAAAAACACCTCAATACAGTGGATTACAAAAGGGGTTAAAGTTTCAAGTAAGATGAAAAGAGTGCTATGCTCAGGTACAGTACCTAATGCAAGCCTAAAAAAGTATAAAAACAACTATGTTCGAATTTATAGAAGAGTTATTCACCAAATTAAGAAAAAAGCCATAATAAAACATTTTAATACCGCTACAAATTTAACAAAACAAACGTGGAAACTTGTTAATGAATGTACAAAGAAAACTAAAAATAGGCAATTTAGAAACTTAATCCTAAAAGTGAACAACAAAGTGGTGTCTGACCCCCAGCAGGTCGCAAATCAATTCATTGACAGTTTTGTGTTCAAATCGTCACTCGCTAGCAATGAAAAAGAAAGAGCTATGAATTTCCTTTTAGAAAGCACAAAAAGAGTAGAAAATGATTTAACGTTCTATACAACAACACCATCTGAAATTAAAAAGATTATAAGTAAAATGGCAAATAAAAAATCTTGTGGTTTTGATGATTTACCGATATCGATTTTGAAGGAGAATATAGACACTTTGGCTTCCCCTCTTTCTGATTTTTTTAATAAATGTCTTGAGGAGTCTGTCTTTCCAGATCAGTTGAAATTGGCTAAAGTAATTCCAATATTCAAAAAAGGTATTAAGACAGATCCGAAAAATTACCGACCTATATCCCTTTTGCCAACCTTATCAAAAATATTTGAGAAAATCATCAAAACAAGGTTGATGGTACATTTAAATGTAAATAAAATAATTAATTTAAGACAATTTGGTTATCAGAAAGGCGTCGGTTGCTCAGATGCAATAAATACTCTTGTAAATGACATAATTAATAAATTAAATGACAAAATGAAAGTGGCAGGGCTATTCATCGACCTTAGCTCCGCTTTTGATACGATTGATTATGACTTATTACTGACAAAACTTGAATATTATGGAATCAGAGGCAAAGCCTTACAACTCCTAAGATCCTACTTACAAAATAGACGAATGTTTGTCGAAATAAAAAGCATCGACGAAAGTAATCATGAAGTCATATACACCTCTAAAATTACAAACATAAACCGTGGTGTGCCCCAAGGCTCTATTTTGGGACCTATACTTTTTATCCTATTTACAAATGATTTGCTAAACTTTATGCATTATATTCAGCCTGATGTAAGACTTGTTGTATTTGCAGATGATACAAATATAATAATTGGGGCGAATGACCTAAAAGAATTGACCAAAAATGTTCATAAAAGCCTACAAAATCTCTGCGATTGGTTTAAAGCCAATAACCTTTTGCTAAACACAAGTAAGACTAACATTATTTTATTTAAATCAACATCTCGCAATAATGAAAATTTGGATGTACAAATAAATGGAGACAAGATTGCATTGGTGGATAGGGTCAAATTTTTAGGTATTAACATAGATGTGTATTTAAATTGGAAACAGGAGTTAGCTGCCATTGATTCTTCAGTTTCATCAGCATGCTATGCACTCAGGAGCCTTAGGGGTACGTTAGATCTAAAGCAACTCAAGGCTATATATTATGCGCTAGTAGAATCTAGATTAAGGTACAGTATAATGCTGTGGGGTAACAGCTATAATTATAATTGCCGTAAAGCGTTTACTTTACAGAAACGTGCAATAAGGACTATAGTAAGGATCTCACAAAGAGACTCATGTAGAGAGCACTTTAAAAAACTAGATATTTTAACAGTACCTAGCTTATACATATTAGTAGTACTAAATCATTTTGCTAAGAATATTTATCAGTATGAATCACAAGAGGAACGTAAGACAAGAGAAAGCACAAGAAGAAAGGAATTTAAACACAAGATGGCACCAAAATTTAATATAGCCAAGCACTGTTCCAGATACCAAGCAGTGGAGTTATTTAATAGGTTACCGACTGATTTGAAATTATTAATTTATAGCTCTCACTCATTTAAAACTAAATTAAAGGCCTTCTTGCTGAAAAACTGCTTTTACTCGGTAGCTGAATTTATGTCAAACTAAAGCTAAACTTGAATTTTTATTATTATTATTTTTGACATTCAGTAATTTAGTAACCAATTGTACCTTGACGAAGTTGTTCCCTTTATATTTTTGACATTAAATTTTGACATTGTACCGCTTTTTTTTTTTTTTTTTTTTTGACATTAAGTAAATTTGACATTGTACCGCTATTTGTTTATTGTACTTTTTTGTTGGAATAATTATGTATTTTTGAAACTGTATGAATTTTTAACTTTTATTTTAATAAGCTTTTAATGTATTAGTTACCGCATGTTATAATTTTATTTAATATGTAATGTAATGTTCAACACAAGTAAATTGTTAATGAATAAATAAAATGAAATGAAATGAAATATTACAGACCCTAATTAATTCTTAGCTAAACTGTCAAAATGGCCGAGAGATTCGAAAACCAGTTGACGGGGTTAAATTTTAATTTTATTATTCGTTAGGTTAGAGTCTAACGTCTAACCGTTAGACGTATGTACGAAATTTAACCTAGTTGAGGTTACAATTCTGCCAAAATGTTATCGAAAACATGATTAAATTTTATCAAAAAAATTAACCTATCTAAAATAGATTACATATTAAACCATAAACCATTCTTAATCCTATAGAATCCTATACAATTGAACCCTCTCAGCAAACTATACCAGTATTTTAAGTATTTATGAAAATTTTAGTTTCCATATTCACCCGATACTCTCAACGGCAGTGCCTTCCGTTCAGGCTTCCCACATCCTTTGCGAGTTGGAAATTTTGGATGTTCACCCTCAGAGCGGTGTTGCTGGCCGGATGCCTCAACCACTAGGTAACTATTATGGCGCCGAAGTAGATTGTGATAGTAGAGGAATCTTTTCAAAGAGCTCTGGATGGTGAGATGCCTCAAGCCATGAACTTTTTAATTGGCGAGGTAGTTCTTTAAGCTAAGAGAAAAATATGTTGAAAGTTTACGAGAAGAAGTAAGTTAGTATCTTTATGTAATATCAAGGTATACGATAACTCTTAACATAATATATTTAGACATGGTAAAGAGGGTCTGCAGAAGGGGGGGGTCTGTATTTATGCTTTCGCGGTTGCACAACGACATGCTTTGCTTATGCTTTGCTTGGTAGTATAGATGCAGGCCTACCTTACTGTCTCCCTCAGAGACAGTAGGGTGGCGGGGTCTTGAGGGGGAGCGCTACGGTCGTGTAGATCCTCAAGGCAAGTCTGGGGGATTCACCTTCACGAGGTTGCCACCCTGTTCTTGGTCTAATTCCATAAGAAATAGACGTAACAAAAACCCCCGGGCGCTTTTTCACACTTACCCGAAAGCCAAGATCCCAGGCCTAGGGCAATCCTTCACCCATCCTCCATGATCCTACACCCAGACCCTCCCTCCTTTCTCCCCTTTATCCCTTCGGTCCATGAGGAAGGGTAACCTCAAATCCAAAAAAGCCCACCAAAACCAATATGTCGCAGATCAGGAAAAATAATATTCCCCAGGTGGGTCCCGGTAATGCCGGGGAATCCCACACCGACTCGTCGGTCTGCCCCCACCGTAATCTGGGGGGGGGCACTTTTCTGCCAATAGCAACGGCTGCGGCTCACGCGCCAAACAACAACACAAACACGAACACGGCTGCAATTTGTGCGCCCACTGACTCCACAACGGCCGCGACTACCGCGGCAAAGACTGTGACTAAGACTGACGCTACACCTTCCACGATAGCCTGGCGACAGAGTATCGTTCGGAACAGTGCAGCAAACAATCCCGACAATGACGGCGACAACCCGCGAATATCCAGCCTTAGCAGCGAACTCCGCACGCTGGCACTCCAGCGTGAGAAGATCGAGGCAAGGTTGAAGGACTTAGGCTCTCTCGCGACGGGAAAGGAAGCGGAGCCTGGTGGTTCTGGGTTCATCTCTGTGGACGAGGTCCGCAAGCTGAAGACTCAGCGCGGAAAACTCAGAAACAGGGAGAGGGAACTCAACAAACGTTTGCGCAAAGCCCGCGAAGGCAATAGTCTACGCGAGAAGTCACTGCCTGCACCAGGACCATCCGGAAGCGACCGGAACCGGGACGGGATGACTGGCGACCGACACAGAACCAGGAAACGGGGCAAGCGGGCTGGGTTCCTAAACCGGGTATCCCTGGCGCAAAATGCCAAGCCGGGTCCCACAGAACCGCAACCAGGTCCAAGTGGCCAGGGAGCGGCGAAGCGGGAGCGCCCGGACGATACGGCTTCGCCAAGTATGCTCCAGGGGGACGCCAAACGTTTGAGAACCCAGACTGCTCAAGGGGAGCAGAGAACCTACGCGCGGGCCACAAAGGATATTCCTGCGCGACTCGCCGTAGCGATCTGCTTCTCACCTCCATCACGAGACATGACGGCGGCCGAGAGCGAGGTTGTAAAGACTAAGCTCGAGGACTTCATTGTGATGACGTGTCGCACCGACCCTTCCAAAGTCCCGGCCTTCCGCGGTTACCCAAGGGTAGCGGAAGGCGCGGTTCACATATGGTGCGAGGACGATAACGCCCTGGCTTGGCTGACTCAGAACGTCCCTAACATACGACTGCCGGACAATGACGCGACACTGACTGTCATGAGACAGTCTGACGTACCGACCCGAGTTCGAGTGGCGCTCTTCGTACCCAGATATAATGGGGACGTAGAGTTGCTGCAGACTATACTAAAATGCCAGAACCCCTGGTACGATGTCGGTAGGTGGTCCCTATACAGGGCGACTTCGGTCGGTGGGGAAAACTTCGGGACCTATCTGACCCTAGGTCTCCCACCGGACGAAGCCGAAAAGTTGTTGGGGAAGGAGCGACGAGTATCGTACCTTCTTGGGTCGATATACGCGCGCTTCTTCCCCAATACCCACCCCTCCGAAACCCAGACTGACACCAAGACGGACACGACACAGACCAAACCGGCAACGACTGACATCGACCTGACCATGACTCAACTGGAGGAGGATATGGCCAGAACGGCGATGGCTGATGCCGACGCAGAGAGGCTGGCAACCTCACCATCAGGGTGGACGGAGCGGCTCCTCTCGTCATCACCGGCACTGCACGAGGACCCGCATGGGCTGGAAGAGGGGAGGGTATCGTCCGATGGATCAGTCTCCTCCTAATTCCACCTCACTACCGCCCACATCCCGTCCCTTAAACATCATCCAGTCCAACCTCCAGCATAGCCAGACGGCTACTGCTTGCCTGCGCAGGACACTGGAGACGGAACCCCGAACCATTGCACTCATCCAAGAGCCGTGGATCCGTAAAAACAGAATATGTGGCCTTGGTAACATTGGAGGTAAGCTAATCCTCGACACACAAGGTACAGAGAAACCACGAACCTGCGCCTATATACCCAAAGATGTACCCACCACCACACTCACGCAATTATGTTCCAGAGATCTAACAGCCGTCAGGATCAAAACCGACGGTGATGCACCTGATATCGTCCTGGCCTCGGTATACATGCCCGGCGAGGACGCCGACTGCCCACCAAAAGAGATGGTCGACCTGGTAAGGTACTGCGAAGACGCCAACCTGGACCTGGTCATCTGCACGGATTCAAACGCCCATCACCCACTTTGGGGCTGCAACAAAGCCAACGCTAGAGGTGAGGTACTATGCACATACTTATTCTCCACTAACCTTAACATCGTTAACCGCGGCTCGGAACCCACTTGGGTCACATCTCGCGGACAAACAATTATTGATCTCACGCTGGCTTCGGAAAGCGCGGCAAAACTTATATCTGACTGGCACGTATCCAACGAGCCTTCTTGCTCTGACCATAGAAGAATCCGCTTCTCACTAGGGGCTAGTATAAAAAAACCCGAACCCAGACGCAACCCACGCCGTACCAACGTACCCGGCTACAAACGACTACTGGCCTCCCTGCTAACGCAGCACCAAGTGCCCCAAATTCTAACAGATCCTAAACAACTTGAAGACACTGTAACAAAACTCTCGGAATTTATAATCGAAGCCTACCATGCCTGCTGCAAACTAAAAGACCCAAACACCAAGACAAAGGGCAACTCCTGGTGGAACTCGGAACTTAGTAAGCTCAGGCAAACCATGCGCAAACAATTTAATAAAGCCAAAAACTCCAGACTACCAGAAGACTGGGACTTATACAAGAAAACACAATACACCTTCAAAAGACAAGTCAGGTACGCCAGCAGGGCGGCCTGGCGGAGGTTCTGTGAAGAGATCGAATCGAACAGCGAAGCCGCACGCGTGAGAAAGATCCTATCTACCGATCAAGACCGCGCCCTCGGGTCGCTGAAAACCCCAAACAACACATATACCAAGTCGGACCACGAGACAAGTAAGGTCCTTCTGGAAACCCACTTTCCAGACTGCGACCTCTCCGAGGACAGAACCTGGCCAACTGAGCCAACGCACACACCAGATGACCAAGACTGGACCAGAGCCCGCACTATAGTAACAGCAGAAAGAATAAAATGGGCAATAAGGACTTTCAAACCATATAAATCCGCAGGCTTAGACGAAATCTTCCCCGCCCTTCTGCAATGGGGAGTAGACGTCTTAACGCCATGGCTGACCGGCATCTATCAAGCCTGCATAGCACACAATTATATTCCACTTACATGGCGAGAGGTGAAAGTCATTTTCATTCCTAAACCAGGCAAATCAGATTACACACAACCCAAGGCGTACAGGCCAATAAGCCTAACATCCTTCCTACTGAAAACCCTCGAGAGACTCTGCGATCGACACATTCGGGACGGACCTCTTAGGGAAAGACCACTTCACAAACAACAACACGCGTACTCCACAGGGAAATCAACAGAATCCGCGCTGCATAGCGTGATCTCCAGGATCGAATGTGCAGTGGAACACAAATGCTCGTCACTAGCCGTCTTCATTGACATAGAAGGCGCCTTTGACAAAACCATCTTCTATAGCATCAATGCAGCCCTCGAGAAACACGGGGTGGACCCAACCCTGCGAGGCTGGATCACAAATATGCTCCGACTGAGAGCGGTTCAAGTTAAGGTAAACGACACCACTAGAGCCATAGTGGCGAAGGGCTGCCCTCAAGGAGGAGTCCTCTCGCCACTACTGTGGAACCTCGTAGTAGATAGCCTCATCAACCGCCTCAATAGCAGAGGCTACTACACGGTGGGCTATGCCGATGACCTGACTATAATAATAAACGGTACACATGAAAACACACTATGTAACCTTATGCGCCAGGCCCTAAGGATAGTAGAAGACTGGTGCAAGGAACACAAACTAGCAGTGAACCCGACCAAAACCGAACTCGTCCTCTTCACAAAGAAAAGGAAGCTGGCAACGTTGCAACTACCAAGCTTCTTTGGGACAACCCTTAGCCTATCGACTGAAACCAAATACCTGGGTATCTATTTGGACAAACAGCTTAACTGGGCAAAACACACGGATTACATTATCACAAAAGCCAGTATATCCCTCTGGCAATGCAAGAGACTCCTCGGGAGAAACTGGGGCCTAAGCCCCAAAATCACCTACTGGCTATACACCACAGTTATCCGACCAATTATCACATACGGGTCTTTAGTATGGTGGCCCAGGACCAACCTAAGTACGACCCAAAAGGACCTTGAGAAACTACAAAGATTTGCCTGCGTGGCAATCACCGGCAGCATGAGAACATCACCAACTGCTGCCCTACAGGTAATGCTGGGGCTACCACCCCTACACCTCGTCGTAAGAGAGGAGGCGGCCGTAGCGATTTTCAGACTCGAGCTAGCCGGCACCCTAAGAAACGACTCTAGAATAAAACATACACGCATCAAAGAAGATGCAATCAAAGAACAACCGATGATGACATCACCTATCGACAGAACTCTGAAAACTCACTGCTTCAAAAAACACTACAAGATAGAGCTCATAGAGGAGTTGTGCGACTACTCAGACACAAAAGAGCTAAGAATCTACACTGACGGATCAAAAACCAACGATGGGACAGGCGTCGGGGTGTTCTCCGACGACCTCAACATTAAAATATCAAAATCTCTTGGTAGATACAACTCTGTCTATCAAGCAGAGTGTGTAGGCATTATCCAAGCAGCACACGCTATAGCGGCCAGGGAGGTTACGGATACCAACATTCGTATACTCTCCGACAGTGCCTCAGTCCTTCAATCCCTAAAGAGTAACCAGATCACGTCGAGACTAATACTAGAATGCCATAAGGCCCTAGAACAAATCACGGTGTTGAATCACAACACGGTCACGCTGCAATGGATCAGAGGACACAGTGGATCACTCGGCAATGATGCGGCTGACGAACTTGCCAGGAGAGGATCCAGCACAAAACCCTACGGACCCGAGCCCATTGTGCCCATTCCCTTCAAGCAGCTGAGGAACTGGTTAAAGGATCACACCCGATTACAAGCAGAGAAATGGTGGGCCTCGGCACCAGGTTGTAGACAGTCCAAGGAAGCTATGCCATCCTTGGATCCAAAGCTGACCAGGCGCCTTCTGCGCCTGGACAGAGATAGCCTGCGTCTGGTGGCGGGGACCATCACTGGACACTGCTCGCTGAACAAACACTTCCACACCCTAGGTATCACTGACAGTCCCCTGTGCAGAGCGTGCATGGAGGCGGAGGAGACGGTGGCGCATGTGCTTTTGGAGTGCACAGGCGTAACGAAGATTCGCGAAGAGACCCTGGGAACACCAGGATCACTTGCAGATGTCCTGAGGAGACCGGGAAGTTTGATCTGCTTCTGGAGGGAGGTGGGCTGGTTGGAGTAATCGGCCACCATGGCTCACGCACAATGGTCCATTTCAAGGACTAAGTGCGGAAACCTAAACCCCCATGATGATGATGATGATGATGATGAGGGTCTGCAGTTTCTTGATTCTTGAACATCTGAACTTTCCTTTATAAATACTGAAACGTAAACATTGGAAAAATCATAATTTCTACGAGAAAATTCCAACATACTCCTGATATTGAATCCAGTCTAAAAATCCATTTCATAAATACACAGACAGACGTAAGGTTAGTTAAACTAACATTGAACGAACAACCTTTTGAATTTAAAACATTGAATTTTATACTAGAACCTCCGTTCAGGTGCACCGAAGTTCTAAAGAAAATATCAGCGTTATTTAAATAGCAAAGGGAACCACTCGAACATGAAATCTCCGGGGTATTCGATGGAGGAACTTAAAGACAAGCTCACACCATAACGAGTATTGTTAGCGTTCCCGTCTGGAACGCTTTGACCCACCACCGGCCTCTTAACAATTCCTTTCCTATTAAAATTCTTTCCCAAGTCGGGAAAACTTTATCTCAAAATATAACGGGCCCATCAAAATACGAAATAACGGGAAAGTACGGCGCTGCTTATAATTAAACGAATTCTGAACATTTTCGGTGTGTGAACTTCATTTTTTGTGAAAGGAAAAGGGAATTTGTTAGATTTTTCGAGGATACTTTGTACTTTCAGTAGTTCGAGACGAAAGTCTGAAAGTCGGTGATAGCATTTTGGGAACTCGTGTTCAGTTTTTTAAAACATTTTGTCAACAAAGAGAAAAACGAAAAGTTCGAAAAACTTGTGCTTTGATTTATTGAGGTTAGCATACCTATATCAGTGCAAAATAAATTTTCTAGAGAATCTTTATGAATTTCATTTTCTAATATCATAATGATACGTGCAAACATAACAGAAAAAACGTTCACATTTTAAATTTTTCTCCTAAAATAAATAAAAGGTGCAAGAGAGATAAGTAAATTTATATTCATAATAGTAAGATGTTCCAGGGGTTCGAAATTGTGAATATTATCAGAGGGGACTACACCCCCTCTCCTCCTCAGGTAATCGTCTGACAAATGTCTTAGATATTTTACCAACTTCATTTCGTGGATGTTCAGAATTTTGATGGGTGAGGCATGTAGGGAACCATCTCACACTTCCCCCTGAAATTGAAATTGAAAAAAGGACTTCATTTTTTTGCGTAAAATTGATATTGGTTTGGATGAGCTTTTAACAATTTTTATTGTGTGTCAGTAGATGCATACAGTACACAGGTTTTCAAATCTATGTTCTGGCGAAAAATTTACACTTTTTCAGTAAACACCAACCTAAATATTAAAATATCGTTTTTTTTTTACGTTAAATGTGGTCTAATGCTACTACGATCAATGTGTTTAATACAGAAAGAACTCTCTATCATCAAGAAATTACCAAACAACTTATTTTTAGAATCCAATTTCATCATAATAAACCTATTTGTTGTAGGTTGCCAACGCAAAATGATCCAAGCTAGTTATAGTCTATTATAACGTAATAATAATACTCGCAAAATATAAGGGTAATAAAAGTTCATAGACCTGTGAACGTGGTGTTGAATTTATACCAAAAATACCCATTTTCTTACCACCCGCCAACAATAAGGTGCGAAATTAGGAGAAGAATTAGGCTCCCCCGACGTGGCGCGTGCTCCGAATGGTGATGCAGGGTGCAGAACAAGAGAGGATAAAATACCTGGTATTTTATCCTCTCTTGTTCTGCACCCTTTCCACGATAACAATATATCACACGTCTATTGATTTATGCGACGAAAGGTATTTCTTAATTTAGTCCTGTAGATAAACGCTGTAGGCCACTGCTCCTGTAGGTACCATTAATATAGGTGACAGAAGCACCATTATGAAACTTTATAGAGTTTTGCGGGTACGTAAAAGGAATAACAATGTATTGAATTACTTTTGTACGCACAATGGACTATTTGAGGGAGGCGGGAACCTATATTGGATGGTATTTATGGGCGCTTTTTCTATGTTATCGAGGGATCCTTGGAAGGAAAGGGAAAATTACGTATACTTGACGTAGTAACTATGAGTATGTACTTTATACTTATTTGGTAAAAGCGAACCAATTTTTACACAAAAGGCGTCCCATAAAAGTCGTAAATTAAACTTAAACTATATTTACTTTTTTCTTGCGTGCATTAAAACTCAATGCGGTTATGTATACTTTATCATGAGGTTGTCGCAACGTCGGTGACTATGATTAGGCAAGCTCTATGCGGACAAAACGCGGCGAACCACTACTCCACAATGCCTACTTAAATATTTGTTCTTCAGAACTTAGAGTTACAAAGCTCTATTTTAAGCAAGATTTAGATTAAGCCTAACACATAAGTCCAAGACTTTATTACAGCGAAACTTCAAAGGAATGCTGGGAACCAAATCTCCCCTAGGACAGGGGTGATTTTATTTTACAAATGCTTATCGCGCAAGCTTTCAAGTCACTCTGAATATCGTCACACTGCCAAGAAAATTCAACTTAGATAAGCCCACATAAAACCAGAACTTTCTTAGCTAACATTACTTGAGACGGACAGAAAAATCCGCGAGGCATATTTTTATGCGCGAAAATTTTAAAAGCTCGCTTTGACAAAAGCGGGCTCCAAGATAGCGGCCGACGAACGAAAAACTTCACTCTGTCTCGTAATACAAGTAAAAAGTAGTGTAGCGAAACAAAACACTGCTGTCTATGTATGAGTCATACGTCGTTACAAAGTTATGTCAATATATAAAGAAAGCCTTGGAAAACAAAAACATTTTTCTTACTGTAACCTCGTGTTTACTGCCAAGTGTTTGCCGTCCTCGGAGCCCAGATGTTATTCGCCATAAGCCTCCCTTATTAGGGATTCCGTATGTTCAGCTGTAGGAACAAGCTGAACTATGTATTTTTATTTTAGCGACATTATTAATATTTTCCTCTTGTAAAAATGCGGAGGAACCAAAAGAAAGGTTCATGTTTGGGTAACGCAAAGAAAATGAGGTAAACAGAAGTAACCTTGGTCGGGAGAACAGAGGTTATGTTAGCTATTCGTAATCGTTTGTGAGGGAATACATTGAGCACTTTAGCCTACCTAGATGTTATTGCTAGCTGTTGTGTAACAAGAAATAGTGGAACGTTTTGTAGTTTTAGGGTTGGTAAATTGTTATTGAGCCATTAAAACATTCATTTGAATTGACACAAACAAACCAGCATTAAAATGAGATGTATTCTTTAAGTAAGTATATGATTGTTTTAACGATCAACAATTAACCGTGCCATCCTGGGGCGGAACGCTAGTTTCTGTATCAATATAGAAATTGGCGGTTTGATCGGTAGATGGCTACAAGAGTAGAGAAAGACCAAAGAAACGGTGGATGGACTGTGTGAAGGATGAGATTATGGCTAAAAAACACTGCTGAGATGACGAGTAATAGAATAAATGTAATTAATGTACCATCTTGCACACTGCTATAAACTGTGTTTACAAATAAAGACTATTGATGGATTGATTGATGGATTGATTGATTGATTGATTGATTGATTGAAAAGTATGGAAGAAGAAAATATGCTGCGCCGACCTCAAATAAATTGGGTTATGGGCAGGGAAATGAAGATGACCGAAGTATGCAGGTTCATTAATTAATTTAAACAAGAACACAACCCTCCTTCAAAGACGTTTCATTTACAACAAAAAACACGCTCACTTAAAAGAACAACATGAATTTAAACAATTTTTTTCCTCCTGTAAACTTGGCTACAAGAAACATTACATTTCACAAGAAACGACTTCTTTAGGAATTCTTCCTCATCATACCGGGGTTGAACAAAGATCCTAGCTGTAGCTTGAAGGCAGTAAACTTCAAGTTGAAGTATAAAAATACGATTAAAAGAGTTCCGCTTTACCTTGTTATACTGCTTTGTAACAAGTATATTCTTAGACATTTTATATTATAAACCTTGGTCAGATTTTGTTTTAAAGTGTTTCTAAGAAAATGTGTTGAAAGTTGAAGTTTTCCTCGTTTACCCATTTCTTGTGTTTACTGATGATAATCACTAACAAAAATAAACATTTATAATTAAAATTATTCCATAGTTTATTCCAAGTGTGTGGAATGTTTAGTGCATGAAATGATCACGTCAAATTCAGGAGCTTTTCTTTGAAACATTATTGATGTCTTCAGAGTCAATAATACATCATTATTTTTTTGATGAAATTAGGTTTTCATCATCATCATTCTTCTGATGATGATGATGATGTACGGCGCAGCACATTTCTTCATCTGCACAAGACTTGTCAATTAGTCTTGATCTCATCAGACACCTTCTTTCTTGCCATATCAAAAAAAAATATGCAGAGTTATTTAAACTACATTCATAATCGAGTGTTGAACTGCCAAATAAAAAAACTTTTTTACAAAAAATAAAACCGACTCCAAAAAAAAACAAAAAAATGAAAAATAACTTTAGCTTCAGAAGTCGGTGACCTTTGTTTAATCGATTTACTTAGTTTTATGTCACCGACTTTTTATTTTTCACTTTTTAGTGGTTCACTTGTGCTTACCCCTTCGAGGCGTGATGTTATATTATGAACTGGTGTTAACAATAGATAGACATGAGATTTCAGCAATCCCAGTCCACTTGCTATCATTTATTGAGGAGTTCCGTTGCCTATCTCCGAAGTTCTTCATCAGATCTTCACCAAATTGAAATGGGACCATTTTAACATTTATTTATTTATTTATATAAGAAAGTACTCTCCCAAAAACTACCCAAATCACATCAAGTGTGCCTATAAAATTTGAAGAGTTCTCTCAATTTCTCCAGGATCCCATCATCAGATCCCGACTTGATGATTATGGGACCACCTGGAAAGTATACCCTTTCAAACAAAACGTATAATTCAAAACGCCCCAGCCATCTTCGAGTAATCGGGGAACATACATAAAAAAAAAATAAAAAAAAGGTTCCTCCTTTTTGAAGTCGGTTAAAAAGAAAAACCAACGAACTCAACTCGTCGCAAAGTAATCGTTCTCAAAACTCAACAGTATCATCATATTTCAACGTAAACCTGCCTTCTAAAGCATGAAACATCGCGTATATACTCCTAATCCATCATTTCGGGAGTCGGAAAAAAAATCGAGAATATATTTTACGTTCGGTCAGGTGTCGTGGGAGTCCTGGGGGAAATCTAACTTTCCCGGAGGCGCAGACACCAATCGATTCTATTCAAATTTATGACAGAGAGAAACGGTTTGTGTTATATTGATCTGGAGCTGATAATACCCGTGGTGTTATCTTCTTTTTTCATGTTTTGTGGGAAGATCTACGTGGGTTAAGACAAGAGTTGTTTAAAGGATATTTGTAACCGTTAATTTTATAAGAAAAATTATAGCGAGAAATGAAAGGAGTGGAGGGAGACATTTGAGTGTGACGGCTAGGAAAAAAATTAGATGATTTTTCACTATTGCAACTTTTAGGCAGTGAGATCTAGAAAAAGGTCAAGTATCTACAGTAAGTGCAATAATCATTTACAATGGTGATAACATTACTTGTGCCAGAATCTCTAGTCTAAACATTTAAAAAACGAGTACCTAATGAAAAACAAAAAAAAAAGACTTCCAAAAATTGGCAAATTCTCCGACGTTATCAAAATGATGAATGAAGAATTTTTGGTTAGTATTCCCCACTCTATACAGGTGCCATTACATTCGGAACCCTATCGATGGCTGTCTGCAACTGGCAGGCTTGGCGCCAACTTCTCACAAAATTCTCACCCTTATTTTATTGCCTTCTGTCCAAGATTAAACTTTCCTTCACCGTTTTTTAACAATCCATTCACTCAAATACACTCCGTAATAAAACTTGGTACCGAAAGAGGGAATAAAAATAGAATACGTGGAAATAAAATAAAATTCCCGTTCATAGGAGACTGATGCATACGACAATTGTATTTGTGGGTTCGACAAGATACTTTGTGTGCGAATATACATTTGCAACGTGCAATGTAACTAATGGTGTAACGCAACGTAGTCGTGTGAACACAAATTGGAGTGACAGTGCAATTACTATTGCATTCTATTGGTTGAACAGATCGGCCATCGAACGGTTAACAGACCAAATCAGTGAATGCTGTTACATTACATCACCAATTTCCATTGCTTGTTGCATTGGTGTCCTAACTTTAGGTGGACATAAAAGTGTTTTGCAAGTTTGCTTTCATCACTAAAGACGGATTATGCGAATTATAAGATAGTATTTGTCCTGGTTTTACAGTAAATTGATCAATAGGTTAAAAAAAACTTTTTTTCACTTCTCATGCTCTAAAAGTACGCCAATATAGCCCTACGAAGCGGGATTAAAGTGACCATTTATTCCCTAGGGAGTAAAAAGTAATTTAAAAATGGAACGATCTTTTACTCTGAAACATGTTAATATTAACAAAAGAGTAACTTAGCAAAGGTTTTATTTAATTTCGAATTGGCTTGCAAATAGAAAGCGGTTTATTGAAAAAAAAAAACAAATGAACTCTTCAACGCGAGAAAAATTATTGTTGTTTGTGTGCATTGTTGAATAAAGTTGATATTGAAAAGTATGTGCAATTGCTCTGTTGCCAGCCGCTGCAGTAATGTAGGTACTAATTATCTGTGGAGTGTGGATCATCTTCATTGCGAAAATGTTGAGAGTTTGTGTTGTGTTTTAAATTGTTAATCTGTGGCTGACCTGATTGAAGGAAAAACTGACCGCTGAGTTCAGAATTTTTGTAGAGTGTAAAGTTCGGTTTTAAATGACTATTTTTCTCGCACTCGAAGTGAAAAGTACAGTTTGCACCTAGAGACTAAACGCGAATTTAATATACCCTCGCTTTCATTGACTCCCTCGCAAGCTCGGGAGTCAAACCACCTCAGGTATATTATGGCTTCGTTTAGTCCCTCGTTATAAAATATACTATAAGTATAACAACTAATTCTTCCTTATATGAAAACGCCTGTGACCTGCAGTTCGTGGTAGCGTGAACGTGTCACAGCAAAATGTAAATTCATCAATTTCCTTGTCAACTCATTACTCGTAACTTTATTTTGATGCCTGCGGTTTCACCCACGTGTATGTCGGTATCGCGACCAAAAGTACTCATGAAATTGCAATCCGATGCCAACAAATATCATTATATTTTAGCCAATGTATACAAAACTTGACAAATATACTAAAACCTTCCCCGAGAAACATTCTATCCATTGATAAAAACAGCATGAAAATCGTTGCAGAAGTTTTTGAGCTTATCGCGAACAGACAGACGCGGCGGGGGACTTTGTTTTATAAATGATGTTAGTGATGTTGTCTCTCATGTTAGTTGGTATTTAAAAGAAGTGGCGTAAAATGATACTCCTCATAGATCATTATACTTACTAGTGTTACAATAGGAAAAACTAATCACTTTTCTTCACAATCTTCTTTTGCTGTTAGCAATACGACATTAATTTTCATTAATTTTCTTCCTACAACAGAGCTGTCACCATTTGTGTAATTAAAGGAGTTTATTAAAATTCTGCCGAGTTCATTACAAAAGACAGATTTCACCAAGACTCGACTAATAAATTAAGACACAATATTCATAAACTTATTTGTTTGAAAAAGTCTTTGAGATTAATATTCCATTTGCCTTTGCCGAAATCAGAAAGGAAATTAAAGATGATTGAAACAACTGAAGGTTTTACTAAGATTTTTTTAAGGATACAATTTTTTTCTAGTGGGAAACTAACATAACAAGTAGGTAGGTAACTGTGGAGTGCGGTGGCCATAAATCTTCATTTTACCGGATTAAAGCACCTCTCTGTTTTATAATAACAGAGGCGGTGTGAAGCACCCTGAATATTTTACCAAAGTCAACTTCCAGGTTTAAGATTGCTATTACCCGTCCTT
This sequence comes from Xestia ashworthii, assembly GCA_950022955.1. Lineage (NCBI taxonomy): Eukaryota > Metazoa > Arthropoda > Insecta > Lepidoptera > Noctuidae > Xestia > Xestia ashworthii. The sequence goes on from OX465561.1 coordinate 13,968,111, forward strand.
TTCTAGCAAAAGCATCACTGGTTGGTGCAAAAAGGATGTGAAACAAATTCGAAACATTTCTACGTGTTGACTTCTACACAGTTCCAGACTGTGTACGTTAATTCAGTTTAAGTACGTAAATACTGGCTTACAGAATCTTTGAAATTACATTACTTGTTTGTTCATACATATTTATACGGAGTTGGGGAATTAAATTAGTGATACGTTCAGTTTGTATTGTATCCTCCCTCATTTACATTTTAGGGTTGGGACCGCTTTTAACAAACACCACCGTATTCAACGGTATCAAAAGCAAAAAAGTTTGCGAAAATGTCAAACTACAACATCATTACCTTGAAAGTCAAATTCAATCATTCATTTTGATGCGTCGAACGGTATCGTCGTCCGTTATTCCTAAACTACGAATCTGGGATCATTTTCTGTAATAACATTTCTGTTTCATCCCAAAAGAACTTCAACCAATTACGTTTCGCCCGGGGATCGGTAAGCAAAACAATCCTTGTTATGATATTAAATATTATTTCTTAGATACGTACCTAACTACACAGTTTTAAACGAGAAAAATACGAGCTCTCGATAAATTGAAACATTTCTTAGAACTAGGTTGGGGGCATCACTGTTTGTCGAGTAAATTTTTAATTTTTGTTAGGGGAATACGAAGCCTGACGATGTTGTACTTAATTTTTTATGTAATCTTTCGATGTTATGAATTACTTTCAAGTTTTTAACTGCCTTTGCGAACAATGTCCGCGATGAATAAATGATAGTAAAGCATTGCTCACATTGGGGCACATTTTATGTTGTCTGGAGGCAATAAAAGTGCTTTTATGAGTGATAAATACCCACCAGGTATGTACAAACATTGTACATTCAGCGCCAATGGAACCCCTTAGCCCTGCCATCCGCTCAAAAATGAGCCGCCTAGGCAACATCCTTGGATATGATATGCAATTAGAGGATATCTTATAAGATGTGTCTGGATACGTTATAACACGTACTTTGGTCAACCGGCGCACATTGCCAATCTAACGCAACTATCAAAATAGTAGCTAATAAAAACGAGAACCAGCACGGTTGGCGCAGTAGCTGAGTAACTGCCAGCTGCGCTGCGAGTCGTGGGTTTAATCCATGTACGTTACAAATATTTGTATGGCTTACATGTAGTTGTTGCGGGTCTCTATTTGAGTATGTGAATTTAAATGTTTATAAACCTCCAACAGTGGAGAGATTTGGAACAGACCTACACTCAGAATTGGATTTTATTAAAGAAGAAGAAACGCACCCAGTCCGTAACAGAAGAAATTCCTAGTGTGAGGCAACGATTTCTAATATATACAGGGTAAACAGACTCATCACGAAACCGTCAACCAAGCATTCTGTACGTCATACTAAGTAACTTCACGCAAAAAATGAATGAAAAATTCATGTTTTGTGGTAGAACTCAATTATGTAGCGCACTCAAAATATTGTGCTGATGGATGGATTAAATAATACGGGGGACGTGGAGTTAAAAGTTAAAATCTTACATTACAAACTTGTCCTTATTTAAACTTTTAACTTATTTTTATTGCTTACTAACACAATGGATTACTGTTGTCCGAAAAATAAAGAATTTATTATTATTAAAAAAACTTGTGTAAAAGTTGGAACTTTAACCCCAATATCTCGAGTAGAAGGTTTCTGGTGTAAACCAAAAATACTGCAATGACGGGCAGAACAAGGTGCCTTTCGGCTTCACATCCTGATGTTGATACACCTTGATGGATCTCGGGCTTAGTACCGCAAGGAGAGACGATCTTATATCAAAATCGTTTACCTAAATAATATCGCTGATAACAGCTTTCAATATGAGCACTAGAGTTATACAGAGGGCGGTATATAGCACAGAAAAGGCAGTTACGAGTTTTGGGTCATGAATCGCAATCACGCCAATATGGACGAGCCTTCACACCGACACAAAAGAAACTTTATTGGAATGGATTTTTATTGATGCCATGTCGACATGTGGCAAGCAGCTTGATATTAGAATTTGATATTGCCGAAAATCCAACATTGTGATGGAAAATATTAAAGACATTGAGACTTATTCGAGATTATTTTTGTACGGTCTCATTATTTATACACCACTTATTATTTCTGGTCGTATTTTTACGATGTTGAATAAATATTTAACGCTACATATTTTTGTACAGAGGAACGAAAATAACTCGGTCTGAAATTGAAATGTAGGTACTAGGTAATATCGTGTAACCCAGTAACTGTGGAGGTCAGATAGTTAGGCATGACGTTCCGTGTAAAACACATATACCTACGTCCTAATATAAAACTGGTTTCGATGCATCTGATTAGATTGCAAGTCAAACGCAACATACTTGGAAAAAAAGGCTAGGCCGATTATTTTATTTTATTTTTATTTTATTTATTTGGGACTAAAAACAGTTACACGTTACAATATTAACAAATAGCTTATAAGGTATCTGAAAAGTTAACAAACGCATAACCCATACTATTGTCCACGGAATCATATCGATTTAAAAGAAATAAGGAAACGGACGTATACAGAAAGGTCCAGTAAGAAATTATAAAATAAACCTGAAAGGTCACACAAACCAACTCTAGACAGCGCTATCCGTCTAGGTTTCGTTCGTATGCACCAATCAGATCACAACATAACATCAACAAGAAGTAGTCATCGTTAAGGATGACCAGAAAGTAATTCAGAAGCAATTTTTCTAAATTTGTTCTGATTATGAGAAAAAATATGAAAGATCTCATAGCACAGGTTCCTCAAACTAAAACAAAATTTGCTGCCATTCAGTACAATAAGCTATCATGTCAACTTTATAACAGAATAAATAAATATATATATGTACACAATAAACAATTACACGAGTGCAAAAAAATTCTAACAATCTGGATAAAGTCACTAAGGTCCGTGTTCACCGAGAAGATAACAGCCTGATTATCGAAAAACAGCTGTCAATGTGACATGTTCCCATACAAAAATGTGTTTTAAACAGCTGTTTTAGATAATCAGACTGTTATCTTCTCGGTGAACATGGACCTAAATGACGCAGACACTGAGGCACTATTGCAACACACAAAATGAAACACTCACACACACCCACACACACACACACACCCACACACACACCCACACACACACCCACACACACACACACCCACACACACAAACAATGTTTATATCTAAGGAACCAAATAAATTGAATTTTGCTGTGGAAGAGCGGAGTCTCCTAACACAGGCATTACTTGCTTAAAAGGAGGCTCCAATCACCAACTAATGTAAAACTTTTTGGTTATAAAATAAAGATTTTGTATTTGTATTTTTTTGTAATATCTAAATTTATAAAATGTGACTTGTACGTTTCTAATAATCGGCGGAGTGGAGCTGTCTCCCCAGCATTTGTTCTACACTTCTCTTTGCAGAATAAGCGGTTTACTCGCACTTCTCGCCGATGAACAGTCCTAGGTACTACATAACAAAGTTTATTTGAGAGTTTCATACAATTAAACCTATTGTTGCATATGCCGCATCATAACCATCAGCAGTGTAGGCCTGTGCTCCAAGCTTAATATGTTGTATTGTTTCATCAGATCCGCATAGGAAATCTTGGTATGGTAACACTTATAATGTAGTGCGAGGAAATTTTTTCTGTAACATTTCTAGTCTGTGCTTATATTTTTCGTAAAACGGGCTCCAAATGGGGACCACGTATTCCAACTGGGAACGGACTAAAGTTTTATCTAAGAAGAGGAAAGTAGAAGCCTTTTTAAATTCTTTACAAGACCGCATTATGAAACCATACATCTGAAAGGCTCTGTTAATAATGTTGTCAATTGATATGGATATCAAAATGTAACTTACTATCTAGTAGTACGCCAAGATCACGCGTGCAATCAGTTTTATTCAAGTTTATGTCATTTAGTGTGTAAGGAAATTTAATACTTGTTTTATTTTTGGTAAAAGAAATATAATGACATTTTGGTAAACTGAGATAAAGTTTATTCTTAAGACAATATTGCGAAGTCTTCGTAGGTCATCTTGTAATAGCAAGCAGTCCTGCATACTTGTACAGGATTTAAAAATTTTGATGTCATCGGCGTACATGAGGAATTTAGAGTTAACTATACAGGACTTTATGTCGTTAATAAACAAGATAAACAATAAAGGACCCAAGACTGAACCTTGGGGCACACCGGACTCAATAACTGTGCAATCGGACTCGTATCCATTGATGTCCACTTTCTGTGTTCTGTGGTATATGTAGATGTACGATACAAACCATCTGTGCAGATTCCCTCTAATGCCGTTGAAAGCAATTTTGTCCAAAAGCAGTTTGTGGTCCACCTTATCGAAAGCCTTCCGAAAATCAGTATACACAGCATCAACCTGCGTGCCTTTATCCATATTTTCAAACAAAAAATGTGTAAAAATCATTAAGTTTGTACTGGTAGATCGAGACTGAACAAAGCCATGCTGTTCGGGAATAATGAGATGACTAAGTTGTGGAAATAAATTACTATGCACTAAATTCTCTTAAAGCGACAAAGTGGATAAAATAGAAAAAGGTCGATAATTTTCAATGTTGGCTTTATCTCCACTTTTGTAGATGGGCGTAATAAAGGCTCTTTTCCATATGGATGGAAATACCCCTCCACTTAAACATTTGTTGAACAGGATATGGAGCGGAATACAGATTGGTTGTGCCGTATGCTTAAAGAATGTAGGTGGGAGACCATAATAATATCATCAGATGGTCTGACCGTGTTTACTCATTTTTAAAATCAATCAATCGTCGAATCCGACTCGGCTGGGCAGCGTTCGGGAAGCTGTGCGGTATCTTCTCGTCCAACTTAGCGCAGTGTCTCAAGACGAAAGTCTATGACCAGAGTGTGTTGCCAGTGAGGGACCGAAACGTGGTCGCTCACAATGGGCCTTATCAAAAGGCTTAAAGTCACCCAAAGGGCAATGGAGAGGGCTAAGTTCGGAGTTTCCTTGCGTGATCGAATCAGAAATGAAGACATCCGCAAGAGAACCAAGGTCACCGACGTAGCCCGAAGAGTTACCGGAGTTACCAAACTTAAGTGGCAGTGGGCAGGGCATATTGCTCGCAGAACGGATGGCCGATGGGGCCGAAAAGTTCTGGAGTGGCGACCGCGAACCGGAAGACGATGCGTTGGAAGAATAGAAGTTCCCACTAGGTGGACCGATGACCTGGTGAAGGTTGCGGGAATCCGTTGGATGCGAGTCGCAAGGGACCGGTCAATGTGGTGACACTTGGGGGAGGCCTATGTCCAGCAGTGGACGTCTTTCGGCTGAAATGATGATGATGACTCATTTTTAAGGGTCCCTCTTCGAAAATCGGAAAATCAAGTCAAGTAGATAATACATACTGTTATAATCCAATCTGTTAACAACCAAGTAATATGGCTATTGAACTGTGAAATTGCTATTTAAATTGTTAAAAAACAACACTTAGTTGGTTTTTCAAAGCTATCAAGCAAGCTGTCTCAATGCTTCCAATGAGACTTGTATGAAAAACTTAGTTACATTAAAAAAATGAGTTCTATGAGTATTTTAAACAAACACCAAGTTATGTACATATTATAAAACAAAGTCTTCAACCGCGGCTGTCTGTCTGTCTGTCTGTTCGCGATAAACTCAAAAACTACTGCATCGATTTTCATGTTATTTGCATCTATGGATAGAGTGATTTTCGAGGAATGTTTCAGTATATAATTTGTATGCGGGCGAAGCTACGGGGATCAGCTAGTATAGCATAATTTAAGTAACCACAGAACTCGTCTGTTACAGAATTAAAGGTTCAGATGGACGTTTGACAAGTTAAAGTTTGCGCGTAAGCCCAGTAATTAAAATGAACTTAATTTAATATCTTCTTATAGACTCGTTTACAGGAGCAGAGTTTCTAGCCTCGAACTTGAATACTCGTTTTTGGAAATAAGTAGATTAAAAGTTGACTGGTGTAAACACAAATGTACGTTACTACGTTGAAAGGCGAGTTACTAGCGAGCATCATCCTACTGCTGAGCAAGGGTGCCTCCGCATGACAGCTAGTTCTTTCAATCTAGGGCGAATCATTGACCCGCAAGGGCCGAAGCCTGCCGGGGCTGCGGGGCTGCTCGAAAGAGACACCGTGGCCCCGGAACATAAAGGGCGAGGAAGGAACATGGATGGTTTTAGTCAGTAAAAGTCTCTGCCCAGAGTGGGAGAAGTTATTTGATGATTTCCCATCCGAAAAAAAAAGGGCGAAACATTGAACACTTTATTCTTTCTTCTTTATCGTGTGGTTAGTGCCTAAACTGGTGACAGAGTTTTTATGCCACCCTTGGGCTCTGACTTGACATTACATGCCGTTGAGAAATATCTCTTAGAAAGCAAGTGACAATTATACAATACGCACATGAATCCGAAAAATCAGAGTTGCGTGCCTTGGGTTCGAACTTGAGACCTTTGACATGGCAAGTTCGACAATCACACCACTAGGCTACCACTGCTTTTGAACACTGGTATTTGGATTGGCTCAGACTGGGTGCGTGTCTTTAAATAACCTCATTTCAAGTTTTCAAATGACAGTTCGAGTTGACTAATAAAACTCGTATGGACTTTTCCGCCTCCCAATGGACGAGAAACCTTCCTCGTGTAAATAATCCCTAGTGCCATAAGTAAGCGAACAGCGGACACACAGTATCTGAACAAGTTTACAACAAACTGATGAACTTTGAGTTAAAAACTTCGGCCATAATTCCTTTGAAGCTGCATGCCTTTATGGTCCAAATTAAAAAAAAACTGTACGTTATGTTATGGTTGGAAAAAACAAAAGAATCGACTTGGTTGCCTCAATTTTTTCAACACTTTCCCTGGAAATCCAAAAACAAAAATGAAATACAAAATCAATGTTCGATTTTTAAACTAAAAGTCCGTGTTTTTAAACTAAAAGGAAATAAAATTTTAAAGTGGTTTGGATTTAAAGTTTTGGCTGATGATTAAGTTTTTTTTTTATAAATTAACCGTTTTCATCTAGTAATATTACATGTAACCTGCAAACATTAACAGCCACACTATTAACCAAATAGAACTAGAAACACCTAACACCAATATTTTTCCCTAACTCCAAAATCGAAAATTCAAATACAGTTTATGAACTTTGAACCAATATTGGACTAACCCAAAATTGGCACGAAACTCGCGCGGTACGTTCCGAAATACTGTAGCAGAATCAGTGTGGGTCCAATACTCCCATTTACTTTTAACTTACATCATAACAAACGCGGGCGGCTGGCAAACACTGATATTAGTTTTCTGTATAAGCAATTTTCGTAAGTGTCCCCTGTTATTTGTACGTAATACCGCCCTATATCGCCCCATCTTGCCCCTGTTCAAATAACGTGTTACACAGTTATTGAAATGTAATATAAAGGCGATGGAGCGTTATTAATAATGTTTTTGCTGGCCCTAAGCTGCTTGTTCTGGTTTTTGTGAAATAATGAAAAAGTCTAGATTTCTAACAACCTTTTGTTCTAGAAACATAAAAAGGGAATTTCTTACATTTTGAGTTGTCTACAGGCAATTTTCCAAGAATCTACCCACAATGAATAGAAAACAAAAACATAAATAAATGAAAACGTTACAAAAATTTAAGTTTCCCGCGGGAAATATAAATGCTTGTAACACCAACGGTCGACTACTTAAATAAAATTCTTCATCTTCAACACAGAAAGGACGAAAATGTCACAGGGCCAGAATATTTTCTAATTTATTTTTTACGTCGAGATAAACAAAACAAGAGAAAACATAATCATAGATTGTAGAAAAGAGTAGCTTACTTTCGTACATTTTGTGAGTTGGGCGAAATTTTATGAACTAATTTCCCAGAGACAACATTCCTTATATGCGAGGGAGGCGCCTCGGGCTGTGTAGGCATTTTTTGGACAAAAACCGAGCTCTGTGTTTAATGAAAACTCTGTACCACAATATGCCTCAGGGGGTCGCTTTCACTGATTGTAGGAATTTTTCCATACTTCGTATGAATATTTTTATGGCACGAAATGGCGCTGCGTGCGGGCCCACTGACGTTAACTTTGACTGGTCCATGATGAAAAGGTTTAGAGGCAGTTTATTTTTCATTTTAAAGCGCACATGAAAGGCTTTGCAGGAATATTACCCACTGACGTATTACATGTAGAACCGATATGTGCGTATTCGAGCCACATTGTTTCAGTGTTTTGAATTTATTATGCTCTGATATTAATTAAGGGTTAATTAATAGATATAATTATGTACACGAAATGTTTGAGTAAATATACCTGCCTATTACTGCATGCTCTAATTATGTTTGATGTTGTTGTGTGTATCAACATGACATCTTCATTAATCTGGTTTAGTATATTGTGCAGAACATCATTCTACGTAGGTATACCAATTATTATGAATTGTGTTTATAATTTCTAGAATGTATCATGAAGAGTATCATCGTATTGTTATGAAAAAAACGGTACAGTATTCGCTAAAAGAATAAGATTTTGTTGCCCCAAAACACTTTGATATCTTATTCATAAAATAATAACATAAATAAGGCAAAGACTTAACTCGACAAAGGAGATTGATTATACAAAACGAACGTGTTCCGTACCTCTCCAACGTGTCGGTACTGAAGAGATTTACAAACATTATATTGCAGTATCGCAAAGGAGGTTTAATAGCAACGCAAGGTGAGCGTAGGAATTTGCAATAAGCTCCACCTTTGTCTCGCAACCAGCCCCTTTATTTCCCAAGTTCCCTGAATTTCATCCACTATGTACATAGTGTAGCAACACCGAATTGTTCAAACACATTTTTCTTCTAGTCGTGACATTTTCTCGTTTTGTCGCCAAAAGTTCTAGATACCTAGCGATAAAACCGATATACTGAACTTCGTAAATATACTTTTAGCTATTTTATGTACCTGGACGATTTATTGTTATTATTTCATCAGCTGCCCAACTGGAAATCGTTTAAAATTAAATTTAAAATTCTGAACGAGTTCGTTTAGTACTTAAAACAAAGATGTTCTTACTGGTTTTAGTTTAAATTAATTGTAAGTCAGTTTATTACTAATAAACTGATATTATTAGTATGTTATCTGTAGAGGATTTGAGGAATATGCTACGACTTCACCCGAAATCGCGGTCAAGTGAGCGAAGCCGCGAACACAGCTAGTTCTAAATAATTTAAGTAATAATTTAAGTATTACTCATTGAAGTAGTAAGGGCCTTAAGTTCTATATTTATCATTTTATATCATAAAAACGTAATTATGTGTTACTAAAATACAAAAGAAACAAGTTAACCATTAAGTTCCATGTTTACAGCTCACGGTCTAGACTCTAGAGAATTGAACTTTTATCGGTTAGAACTTGAAATAACTTTTATTTGTTAATTACGCGAAGGCGCTATTACGTTAGCCAATAGAACATTTATAACATTCGACTTTGATTAGTTTCAAGCCAAATTGCTTTCTCATTGTTCAGCAACTAGTCATCGCTTGGAGAGAGGGGCTGATTCATTGCTCCCCAAACGGTTTCACGGTTCGTTAGAAATGTAAAAACTTCACTCCTTCTGGATCAATATTAGGAGGAAGATTAAACTTTGACGCAGTCCACGGGTCCTATTCAAATTAGCCACACCGAATTGGGGAAACAAACGTTCCGAATCTACTGAAGTTTGTGGTCAAAGTTACAATTCGTGTCCGCCTAGAATACTGATCACAGAACATTCCGAAAAGTTTATACCGTCAGCAATGAAAACCAATAAGTTTTTCATTTTACCTGAAAGTGCTAACAAGCCACAAGTAGGTCAAGCTTGCTGGCGACATTTCTAACGATCATATCGCTCACAATGCAAAGAGTTGGACCGTAAAAAATGTAATTATGACTCCCAGACTAGGGACGGCGATGATATTTTATAGCGACTGCGGAAAATATTTTCACGCCAACGTTTCCGTTACTCACAGCTGTAACCACAGATTACTACTGTAACCAAAATGTTAGCAGGAACGTCTCATGCGACAATAGCCTGTATTTTAAAGAAAACTTCGTTCGTTCCCCGACGAAAGGGTTATATATTCTTATTTAGTAAGCAATAATAATTTCCCAGTATTGTACAGCGGTTGGTAAACCCTTCTAGCTCTAGAGCCATGGTTGCTACATACATCCAATATCGTTTTCCGATAAGAAGGGAAACTTTGGTCGATATTACTCGGGTAAATCTTTTCAGGGTTTAGAAAAATAATTGGATTGCTACATTGAAGGAAAGCAATTACATTCGGCAAGAGAAGCAATTTCGATTTACTCAACAACGACGATTTAGGTAAACTTCCCGTATTAAATTGTGCTACCCCATTTTATATATTTGCTTCATAAATCCCGTTTAAGGGTTCAATTGCGATTTTCCCTATACTTATTTAAATGAGATAGGAATTGGTACATTACTGGGTCCTTTACCACAGGTTGAAATAAAGACCGCTTTAAATGGGTACTTGAATCCAAGTGACTTGAAACAGATTTTATTCCCTGAACGTAGATAGACTTATTCGTTCAAATTAGTCATCGAATTACAAATTACCGTATTATAATATCAGTTTTGCATGTTCCTTTCCTATTTTATCATTCTCATCCTTTCCTATTGTAAAAAAAATCACAAAATTCCTTAAAATCGATCACACCTTAAATTACTTCTAACTTTTTTCAATTCCAATAAAAAGATGCTGCCAGGATCAATTGTAATTTTCCGTAAGTATTTATCTTTTCAATAATGTCAGATAATGTTTCCCTCGATTCCAATCAAGCCTGGGGCATGGACAACGAAATCAAAGAAATCCTCTTCGTGCTAACTTTAGTTACATGTTGACTGATTGATAGCTTTGGATGGAGTCAAACTTCTTTCATGCAATATGAGTACGATTTAAAACGAAATTATTAGTTATATATCAATTATATATTAGCATAAATCATGCCAATGCAATGATATGTTAGTCTCGTGTAGTAGAGGGCGAAGACATAATAATAATCTTCTATATATATAAAATGGAAAACTGACTGACTGACTGACTGACTGACTGACTGACTGACTGGGTGATATATCAACGCACAGCCCAAACCGCTAGGTCTACAGTTTCCAAATTTGACATGAAGGTTCCTTATGTGGTCTAGGGGTGCACTAAGAAAGGATTTTTCAAAATTCACCCACTAAGGGGGTGAAACGGGCCCCCAAAGTTTGTATGGGGAAACAAGATTAGTTAGACTATTTTATTCGAAACTTCACAAGAGTACTCCTATTGATAAATGAGAAGAAACGTGTTTCAGTTTTTTTCAAAATTCAACCCCTAAGAGGGAAAAATGGGGTGACAAAGTCTAAAAATCAACGCACAGCCCAAACCGCTGGGTCTATAGATTCCAAATTTGGCAAGTAGGTTCCTTATGTAGTCTAGGGGGGCACTAAGAAAGGATTTTTCAAAATTCACCCTCAAAAGGGGTGAAACAGGCCTCCAAAGTTTGTAAGGGGAAACAAGATTGGTTTGACTATTTTATTCGAAACTTCACAAGAGTACTCCTATTGATAAATGAGTAGAAACGGGCTTCAGGTTTTTTCGAAATTCAACCCCTAAGAGGGGTAAATGGCGTGACAAAGTCTAAAAATCAACGCACAGCCCAAACCGCTTGGTCTACAGGTTTCAAATTCGGCAAGTAAGTTCCTTATGTGGTCTAAAAGTGCACTAAGAAAACATTTTTCAAAATTCGCCCTCTAAGGGGGTGAAACGGGCCTCCAAAGTTTGTATGGGGAAACAAGATTAGTTAGACTATTTCATTCGAAACTTCACAAGAATACTCCTATTGATAAATGTAGAAACTGGTTTTAGGTTTTTTCAAAATTCAACCCCTAAGAGGGGTAAATGGGGTGACAAAGCCTAAAAATCACCGCACAGACCAAACCGCTGGGTCTACAGATTCCAAATTTGGCAAGTAGGCTCCTTATGTAGTCTAGGGGTGCACCCCTAGACAAAGAGGGAAGAGTGGGGAGGGTGAAACGGGCCTCAAAAGTTTGTAAGGGGAAACAAGATTGGTAAGACTATTTCATTCGAAACCTCACAAGAGTACTCCTATTGATAAATACAAGATAGCGCCGAGGAAAAGTATTTGTTTTTCCATCTCGGGTGTCGTTTACATGGTTTTCGAGGTCGCTGATTACAAAAATGAGATCGAAATGAAAATCGAAATGGCGTTGAAGTAAATTTTTCGGCATGTGTGTCGTTTTCATGTTTTTTGGGGTCGCTGATATCGAAAATGAGGTCAAAATGAAAATCCAAAATGCCGTCTAGGGTTTTTTTTTTTTTAATATTTTTGTCATGGGTGTCGTTTGCGTGGTTTTCGGAGTAGTTGATAACAAAAATGAGGTCAAAATGGAAATCCAAGAAGGCACCTAGGATTTTTTTTCGTTTTTCCTTCATGGGTGTCGTTTTCATGGTTTTCACTGAACACAAATCTATTTTTTCTTTAATTTTTTTCTTTAGTTTGTCTTCGTAGCTACGTATCCTTATGTTATTTACCGGCCATAGTAATTCCATCCTAGACAATAATTTAAGATTTTACACAATACTTCTGCAAAGTTCCTCTATTCTGCTTTGAAACCAACTAATTTATGAGCAACCCAGATATGTATATCTTTAAAAGTCTGCTGGATCTTGAATTTTACTTGCTCTTAGTTTTGCGCAATGAAATTCTCTCATTTTTTAATTAAAATTACCCCAAATTCAACGTGAGCAAAGCCGCAGACAAAGTTATCTAATACATAAAAATCTCGTGTCACATTGTTTGTTATCGAAGTCCTCCGAAACGACTTCACCGATTTAATATTTTTTTTTGTGTATACTTGCTATGTCAGAGAACAAGTCGAAGGCTACTTTTATACCCCTATGTGACTAGGGTGGTTTACGCGGACGAAGTCGCGGGCAACAGCTAGTAATATAATAATAACATCACTGGACATTAACACACAGCGCCATCAACCGAGCACATATCTAGACTTGGTTGCGTCTCAACCTGGGAATCGGACCCCCAAATCGGACACTCTAATATGTTTTCCCTTTTCACTCAAAACTATAGTAGTATTGTATTGTATAATGGGTTGTTGTCCTCGTCAAAGCGCGTATTTTGCGTATGTGCTGTGCGGGTTGGTCACATGTCTTTGAATTTTTGGTTCTAGAACATGCCGGTTCCCTCACGATGTTTTCCTTCACCATTTTCAGAACAGTGGTGATGAAATAAATTACACAAAGTAATACGCCACGACTTACTGTTCGTAAGTCGGGGCCGCCATCACTGGGCTACAGCTGCTCTCAACTATAGTAGTAACAAAATATAATGTCAACCCATTCAAATTGCATTCTTCAGAAATACTGAAGTTTCATATAAATACAGTTTTACTACAGCTTTCTAGGTTTCATCATCAAAGTTACAGTTTTACCTCCTTAGATTGTACTCGTAGTTTCCTGACTTTGCCACATGAGAAGTGCAGCGGTATCAAGACAATTAAGATAGTTGAGTTTGGCTTTCTCTACGAACTCCCACTTTCTCGTTGTGAAACATTATATTCGCTTTCGCTTCGTAATTTCTGAACAACTTTTGTGAAATGAACCATTTTTCTTCCAAGTTCGCAAAATCTTCAATTTGTAATTAGATGATAGGTAGTAAGAAAGAGGAGCTGAAGGGTATCATTCCGTCAGCTCAGTAACAAGTAATAAAGTCTAGACTCCTAAACTTTTTTATGACAGCATTTGTCAAATGAGAATCCTCTCTAAATTTTTAACTAGTCTCTCTGAACAAGTCGGACATAAAGAGGATTCTACTTTCGCTTGCCAGAGAACTAAAATTGTAAAGATAATGCCATACTAAGCGAGCATTAAAGAGCGGCCCGAAATTGTATTTGAAGCTCTTCAGAAACTTAGGCATTAGTGAGCAAGTTTTTCCAGTAACGCACATGGTTGGGTTGCCTCTAATGGCAAGCGGTCTTACGAACTTTTAGCCGAGACGATGGCATAAAAAGTTTTCTTTGACTCTGAACTTCTTTTGGCAAGGAAAAATAATTTCTGAAGTTGCAGATATGATTTTTTTCCGGTTGATACAGCTAAAAAACCAAAACAACCCCAAGGAATGTTGAGACTATGTTGAATATGAAATTGACGATTCTATTAAAAAGATAGGTGACTTAGTAGCAAAACAAGACATTCACCCATACAACATTATATCTAAGTGAACAACAGCATGCATGCTTACCTTATCCCCATTGATTTTAACCATTCAGCTGCCGTTTGTAAGACACAACAAACGTTCGTATCCACACATGCCGAGTCAGGGGTGGCTCGGGGTAGAAACGAGACAAGGTTCAGCCAATATTAACTTGCCGACGCTAGTTTGAAGACGATGGTAGAATAAGAATGGCGTAGTGTTGCCTTTCTCTGACTTACAATTCAGCGACTGTGTGTGGTGGAGTGCATTAATTTTGTAAGTTGGGGTAACGTTGTTCAGCTTAATGTTTGTTTTTACGAAAGTGCTACTCGTGAAAGTTTTTTCTGTTACTAGACTTACTAGACTACTACTTATTGATACACAGTCTGTATCAATATTTTATAGTCAATTAAGTGTTATTTTCTTCTTATTTATTTTATTAGTTGTTGTGTTGTTTCATGTCAGTCGTTCCACGTAAAATACTGGTATTCAGCTGCATCCGGTTAGACTGGAAGCCGACCCCAACATAGTTGGTAAAAGGCTACGCAGATGATAATGAGTACTTTCATTCTTTCTGCACATTAATTTTATTTAAAAACATTATCAAATATCAATATAGTTAAGAATCAAGTTCTTCTAACTCAACAGACGGATCAGTTGCCTTCAACATTTATTACCCAATAGGTGGGTATACGACGTGGTTGGTGGGTTGAGGAGCTCGTGTCTAAATAATACCAGCCGCTCGGGTCGATCTTTAGGTTAAGCCGTGCTCGCCTAGGTTGGTCTGTGGATGGGTGACCACCCTTACATACCGAGTTTCCTCCGTGCCTCGGAAAGCACGTTAAGCTGTTGGTCCCGGCTGTCATTTGTCCATCTTTGGCAGTCGTTACAGGTAGTCAGTGGCCCAAATAGTCTGACAACTAGTCTTACCAAGGGGTATCGTATTACCCAGTATTGGGTTGTGGAGGTCAGATAGGCAGTCGCTTCATGTAAAATACTGGTATTCAGCTGCATCCGGTTAGACTGGAAGCTGACCCCAACATAGTTGGGAAAAGGCTAGGCAGATGATGAGGTGGGTATGACGACAAAAAAAATCTAATTAGTCCGTCAGTTACATTATTACAAAATGTTTGACCCGTATTTTATCTTTTGTTATGTAAATCAAAATTGACGAAGATAAGACGCTTTTAAAATTCTCAATACGTCACACCTAGGTATAATTTTTAGCTAGTTCTGACGTCACGAGCCCCCACTACCGAGTTTTGATGCATTTTATCTTGGTCAATATTCATTGATTTACAAAAACAAAAAGTACGTGTCTATTATTTTTCAATAAACTAACTGACGGACTAAATAATTAGACAAATACTTACAATCAATATTCACTTATTAGTTTTGTAAAACATTTTTGTGCCTGGCAGTAGATTTGATCAAAAATTGTTTTAAATTAAATAAATCGAATCGGGGGCGTCGGCCACAGGTGCGTCGACCACTGGGGGCCTAAGCCACGGACCCGTGATTTGTTGATACTGTCGTCATTACTATTCATGCCCTAGAAAGTGTTGACGGGTAGCCGTTTTGGAGAACTGTCTTGTTATTTCGACGTTTTTAGTACTAAGTCTGATTAAGGTCATTCACGCGGAGATTCCAGGATTACCAATCAACACAATTATCGATCATCTCCTTGCTATGCAAATGAGCAAATGTTTGGCGTAGATATAATTAGTAATATTGCAGTTGCAACTTGCGAACCGTAAATGTATTTGTATCAATATTAAACCAATCAGTATTACCGATAATATAATTAGTCCATGACATATGATTGGAATACGGACATTCCTGAAAAAACTGACCCTAATGAAGAAGAAATGGCTATAGTTGGTGATGATGATAAAGTTAATAAAGAAACTGAAAGTTAGTATACACATACTAACAATGCTATTACTGGAAACCAAAAAGAAAATGTAACATGAGATTTCTTCATAGCTAGAACGTCAGAAAATAAAAACAGAGACAATGATACAGTATCATAAAAGATTGTAGCAACACTAAAGGCTGCTCCTACAAGGTCGATAGACGCACAAACTGGGGATCAGATGGCACGTTTGCGAACATCGTCTGAAATACCAACAAGCTGTTAGTTAACACAATGTGTTTATATGCTTGTCGTGTGCTTATTGTTTTTACATTTGTACTGTTTTGTTGTCTGCACCATTTTGCTTTTTTGCCAGATTTTTTTCTTATTTTTATTTGTGGTTTGATTTTTCTGGTGGGAAAATCGCTGCCACAAAATTTATGTGTTTCTTTCTAGTTTTCTTTTTCGTGCTTGTTGGGATTGTCATTTTATGTTAACTACATTCAGTCTTGTTCATCGATCCTTGGCTTAATTTAAAAAAGCACTTGATCCTTTATTGTGTTATAGGGGCATATTCTCTCATTTTCATACACTTACGAAGAATAACGATTGCAACTTTGAGATAAGATCTTTTAGATTTCATTAATATGTCCAGAGACGGCATAGGATAGAAAGCTATGGAAGAAGGAAGCAGAAGCAGTGGGACATGAAGTAAGAAAGAAAATAAACTGTGTTCTAAAATACTATAATTGGCTACAACATGAAATTGCAATCAATACAATACGAGAAAATCACTTCGAAAAGTTGCTAAGCTAAGCATGTACATGACATATTATGCTCATGACTGTACATATTACCAGATGAAAAGCCAGATGACAAATGAAGGTAAGGCAAATACAACCCTCGCGCTGCTCATTAAGGCGGTTCCTAACAGTCACCTTGCAGCCGCGTAGAGTTAATTCCGCTAACTCAATTATGGCATTGTGTACACATGAAGATTGAGTTGTGACAGGTAACGAGATAACTAGCTAATAGAGTCGCGGGTTCACTCGCGACCTGATTAGGAACAGTAAGATACATCATTAGGAAGACAACTCTCGTTAATAGGAATTTGTTTTCATGAAAAATAAAAATGAATTCATAAAAACCCACTAAGATAAAAACGGTAACTAAAAATTTATAAACAAGTATTGATGAAATATTTTTCGGTTTTCGTATAACCGAAGTCGTACGTCGATTTGGCTTTTAGTTTCAATCTTTATTTTTTAGATATATACTGCTAAAATCATAACCCTTGCTTTTGTTTTTTCCTTCTTTTTGTTATTCGGACGGGTTAAAAGATGACTTGACTACAAATTGCTGAATGTATTACATGTATATGTCACCGTAAATTTGTCAAATACGTACATATTGTAATCTCTCTAGCGATATTGTAAACTCTCGAAATATTGTCAAACGAACATATTACAATAAAACGCATTATTTTCCGTGAAATGCATGCGATGGTAGTCAACTCACGCGGTGTGGAGGGAAGGAGGGGTCCCCCTTGCCCAGTGGTACTACTCTCATGAAAAAATAATGTACCATTCCTGAGAAATACCGATTAATATAACCTAACCTTAAAACGCTTTATATTCCCCTAAAAATCGTAGTCGACGGAGCCCCGCTTCGCGGTGTCCCTATTTCCGAGTAACTAACCTAACAGGGGGGTGCCCCAAGTGCCGATTATGGGAGCAGAGATACTTCCGTATGTTCAGTTGACAATATTTCGAGAGTTTACAATATCGTTAGAGAGAAACACGTTATCTTCTATCTATAGGTACATATAATAAAAGAGTAAAAAAGCTGTGTCTGTACATTGAATATATTTAAACAATAATAATTGAAGCGGGTTTAGAAATAGTAATAGAGCACGAATCCAAAAAAAAAAGTCTGTCTGTTTGTCTGTTTATCTGTTTGTCTGTTTGTCTGTTTGTTTGTACACGCTAATCTTCGGAAGTACTGGACGGATTTGAATGATTTTTTTTTGTTATATAGGTATTATGTCTGGGCAACATATAGGCTATAATTTATCTTGGAAACCTGAACACCTGATGTAGAACCGCAATAGACCAGCTAAACTATAAGAGATACAAATATGACACCATAGCAAAAATTGTTTCACGTGATGAGCATTTTCTGCTGAGAGAATAAATTTGAAGATCTGGAACACCTGATGTGGAACTCCAAGAGCCCAGCTACACCATAACAAATATAGGAATGACGTCTTAGCAAAAGTTGTTCAATCTGATGAGCACTCTCTGTTGCCTTATAAAAATCGAAGATCTGGGACACCTGTCGTGGAACTCCAATAGCCCAGCTACACCATAACACATATAGGAATGACGTCTTAGCAAAAGTTGTTCAATCTGATAAGCCCTCTCTGTTGACTTATAAAAATCGAAGATCTGGGACACCTGTCGTGGAACTCCAATAGCCCAGCTACACCATAACGCATATAGGAATGACGTCTTAGCAAAAGTTGTTCGGTCTGATGGGCATTTCCTGTTGACTTATAAAAAATCGAAGATCAGGAACATCTGATGTGAAAATTATTGCAAAGCTATCACTAATTTCACTGTATAATTATAAAATGACAAAAACTGGGAGTACCTCCACGCGGTTAAGGAGGTAACAGTTTAGGACTGATTTTCGATTTTCGATGACGATGGTATATCATTGAAAATTTGACTCTACTGGCCAAAACTCCCATTTATTATTTTATTTTATCGAATAAATATGTCTTCGAGCTTATGTTATTTGAGTGTTTTTGGCATGAAGAGACAGAAGAAGAGCGCCGAACACGCGCACAACAAAATATTCATAATCTGTTAGAAAGTGAGAGAGAAAGAATTGCTGGAGTACGGCATGAAGAGACAGAAGAAGAGCGCGAAGACTTCGACATTCTCTGAACAGAATGTCGATAACATCTGAAGAATCGGGTGTCTCAAGATATAGCCGTAGGGCATGATGACCTTCCTTGGGTTGATAAGAAACGGAGTTCATTTACGTATACTCCTATGATTGAATACGCCACATATTCCGCCATCGGAGGTATGGTTCAAAATTTTACTTTTTGTGAAGCTGTTAAATGGCAAAAAGAAACAAACGGTATGTGTTGCTCAGGTGGGAAAGATCCATTATTTTCCCGTCCCCGGGCTCTTAGAATTAGACGTTTCAGATCTTCGATTTTGACGAACCCGGTGTCGCTGGCAAAAGCAATAGGATCCGCGTACGAAGTCGCGGGCAGAAGCTAGTATTGTAATATAACGTGTTTGACAATTTTACGGTGGGTGACATACAAGGTGTTGTTTTGCATCTTGGTCAAATTCAAGGGTGTGCTACAGACCATCAAACTGAACAACTTTCTCCATGGGATCACCATCGTAATCGCGAAAAAATAATCAGCTGTCTCATACAAAATTCCAATACCTACTCAACCAAATGTATGAGACAGCTGATTATTTTTTTACAATTACGATGGTGGTCCCATGGAGAAAGTTGTTCAGTTTGATGGTCTGTAGCACACCCTTGAATTTGACCAAGATGCAAAACAACACCTTGTATAGATTACATCATCATTCTCTAGCCCTAATCCCATTTTTCCGGTAGGCGTAGAATATTTTCTTCTGCAATACTTCTCTATTCATCGTAATTTCCCCCCCTTCTACCCCGTATCATCGTTTGTTTGATCTTCCCTTACTCTTAAAGCTGAATTACGTCATATATAAAACGGAAGGAAAATTAAAGTCATGTAAAACTTCGTGTGTGTAAAATAAAATTTCAACTTCATTTCAATGTTTAAAAAATTCACCTATAAACACACATTCATAATATGTAGTTAAGTGCATGTAGATGAAACTTGTAAAGTTAAACACAAATTCAATTAATTGCAATTTTAAAAACCGCGCCCGTCACTGATAGCTTTCAAGAGGAAAATAAATAAAAAAACGCGTGCGTTCTTGAGGGTATTAAGTAATTCGAAGGGTTGAACTCAACCCCTGAGAGTTTCATCCATCACCGGTGGTGCTCAATTGACATTGACGTCAACGCTTAACCTCTGAATGTTTGAACTTGTCTCACATGGAGGATATCGTCTTATAATATTGATGCATTATTGTAGCTTTTTCTTTTTTGGAACCTTTTTTATTGAGGACTAGCTTTTGCGCGCGGCTTCGCCCTCGTTATGTACGGAAATTAACCAACGGGAACGTTATAAATGTAGCCTATGTAGCCTTTAACACTCGGGGATTATGTTTCATACAAAGCAAAGCGTACCTATTCCACTAACATAACATAGCCTAAACGTGAGAGCTGTGGAGCGGCACCACATCGAGGTACAGGCGTGGATTAACAGTGGCGGGGGGGTTGCTACCTCTGGATTGGCACTCTTATTAGATTTTTGCATGACCGACCTATACAACGTGTAACAGAAAGGGTATAGTCATATGAAACGGCCTTATACTAAATTCCAATGCCTACTCGACCAAATGTAGGTATGCGACAGCTGATTCTTTTTTTTACGATTACGATGGTGGTCTCATAGAGAAAGTTGTTCAGTTTGATGGTCTATAGCACACTCTTTCATATGATTATACCCTTTTTGTTACACGTTGTATAGGGTAACTAACTGGTAATTACCGTACGATAGTTAAACACGTGATTGTACTCATGATAACAAACAACTTTTACTATGGGACCAAAACCTGAAATCGCAAAAAAAACAGCTATTCAGTACATTTATGTTCGCCTAAACTGTTCAAAATGTACTGAACAGCTGACCCTTGTCCCGAGGCCTTATATGTGTCACCGTATTATAAAATTGTCAAATACGTTATATTGTAATATCTTTAGCGATATTGTAAAATCTCGAAATATTGTCAAATGAACATACTGCTTACAACAAAACGCATTATTTTACGTGAAATGCATGCGATGGTAGTCAACTCACGCGGTGTGGAGGGAAGGAGGAGTCCCTCTTGCCCAGTGGTACAACTCTCATGAAAAGATATTGTACCATTCCTGAGAAATACCGATTATTATAACCTAACCTTAAAACACTTTATATTCCCCTAAAAAGCGTAGTCGACAGAGCCCCGCTTCGCGGGGCCCCTATTTCCGGGTGCAGGGTTTAAAGGAACCTAACTAACCTAACGGGGAGGTGCCCCAAGTCCCGATTATGGGGGCAGAGATACTTCCGTATGTTCAGTTGACAATAATTCGAGACTTTACAATATCGCTAGAGAGATACACGTTATATTGTAATATAACGTATTTGACAATTTTACGGTGACATATGCAATTATACGATAATTATTATCTGGTATTCAGCTGCATCCGCTCAGACTGGAAGTCGACCCCAACATAGTTGAGAAAAGGCTAGACAGATGATGAACTGCTTCGTTTGGTCTAATGGTCGCAAGCGAATCATGAATTTAGTCACGAGTTCCGACAAAGTGTCATTTCGGTTTCTTCATTAGGAATTTCACGGTAAAAAGCCTTTTTTTTGGATGGGAAATCATCAAGACCCCTCCCACTCTGGGCGGAGCGGGAGGGAGTGTCAGACTTTTACTGACTAAAAACCATCCATGTTCCTTCCTCACCCTTTATACGTTCCGGGGCCGCGGTATCTCTTTCGAACAGTCCCGCAGCCCACGGTAAAAAGCCTTGAGTCTGGATTTTTTCCTGGCTCTTAGTAACATTTTGACCCCTAATAACAGTTACGTTTAATTGGTCAAATGTGGATACATCTTATACCAATCTTCAACCGACCATTTTCGTAAAATAAAGGCGTCCATGTAATGTTATTGGTACTTCGCATCGATATTGTAAGATTTACGCTACATTTGCAAGTGCCACATGATATTTCCCGTATGATCCGTTTTGCCGTCCGATCGTATCAGATATAGCCAGCTTTGTGGGCGGCTCATGTTCAGTTCAAGACGTTTATAGGCTAATATGACTGACTGGACCGATTCGGAGATAAGTTCTTTCCTTCGAAGAAATATATTGGATTTGGAAGGTGTTCTTTATTTAAACACACGAAGTACCTACATCACTGGCCAGCCAGACAAAGCTTTACTAGTTAAGTAAAAAAGTGGTATTAATAAAATAAATAATGCTTTAACTCTAAATATATCACTGCATGCTCTTTAAATTATGTAACAGATTTGTCTATTGTTATTTCAAAGATCTCATGCCATCTAATGCTATCTACTTTACTTTAAATATGATTAACAGCCATACGCCACACAAAGCTTTTACAAATCCCTAAAAAATAAGAACGTTACGAACAAACAGTTGGATACATGAAGATTCATTTTTAATGCGATCATAAATAACATAGCTTATTTTCCAACACTTACTCAAGTCGTAAAAGTAATACAAGTTTTACTGAAATTCTTTCTACATATGACGCCATGTAAGCCGTGGCTATAGTAAGATTTATGAGAGCATTCTTGCTACTACGTATTCGTACGTCGAGCGTGATGACTCCTGTCAATCAATCGTGAAATTGTCGTGCACAACAACTTCTTACGGCATTTGTGATGCTAGCTAAATTGCATTTGTTATTGTATCAGTTACAAGTACTCGTATAACATAATATAGGTGGTAGCATAATGTGTAGTAAATTCAAACACAGGTTTTATTTTTCTACATAGATATTCGGTTTCCAGCAAAAATCTATGAAGTTATGCAACATCAAAGAAATACCCTGAAGTACACAAGATAAATTAATAAATAAAGATTTGCAATAGATTCCCAAGACGCTAGATCGCTATTCATTCGGAAAGTAAAGCCCAAGTTGCACTCTCGAAACTCATTAAAAGTAAATCCGGGTGCATTTTCTAAAGACGTTGAATTAAAGCTTCTTTAAAGAAATTTTCTTAAAACTGCAAGCGGTGAGCGTGCCTCATTTGCCACTATTGAGGCGTTTCCTCATAGTTCAATGCTCTGCCTTCCGTTTAAATGAAGCTAAAGATTGAATCGTTCCGCATTCGTCTCTTTGAAAAACCCGGTTTCATCCTCGTCGACTGTGCATTTCACATAACTTGAGAATCCTGAATCTGGCTGTGTCAGACGAATTAACTACTGTGAGAACTGGCACTGCTCATTATTATTTTTAGCCACGAAAGTCTCGATAAGGAATTTTAAAATGTTGCATTACATCAGCTTAAATGAATGTGTTTATCGCTGGACATTAACACACAGCGCTATGTAGTGCCACACGAAGCAAGGCTTGTGTCGTGGATACCAGATAGTTGATATATCTTTTACATCTCTAATACAAACTCCCAACTGCCAAACACAAGGTGCAAAGGTAAAGGCTTAAAGAGACTAAACCCTCAATTGTGAATAATACTGACAGTTGTAACAACACCAACTGTCATATTACCCTCAAATTCCTATCAATCAAATCAATACGATCTACTCAAAATACAACAACATTGCCAATAATAATTATATTACTCGACGACAAAGCGCCGAAATCCTTGCAACATCTGCAGGAGCGATGGAGAAATTTGGATTTCAATAATTTACTGACGCTCGTACTGTAGATTGTGATACTGTCTCGTACGAGTTGCCTACTGTTTATTTAATAACGTTGCGACGTTCCGATAAGCGGGCATTGTGTGAACCTTGTAGGAGTAGGACTCATTGGCGCTAGACGCGCTGCAAGTTTGAACTTACATTTCGATATGTCTTTGAAGAAGTGATTGGGTAAGGAGTACATTGATTCCAATACGTTTATATTAAGACTAATCTTGGATGATTGGAGTTTGAATAAAATCACGCCAATCTCTAGCATTTTCAACTCAACTACCGGTAAGCTAAGTGTTACCTGCTGCAATTGTGTTTTCAGACTATTCGTTTTGCACTATCTCTTCGTTTTGAAACTAAAACTAGCAGTTTAAACACACTATGGTTACTTACTCCTAGTATTATCCCGAATCTACATAGAATTTCTTCGACTAGTTCCTTTACTGTAGTAAGGACTGTTGACATGTTACCGCCTTCATGTACTCATGCAATGTCATTGTCCTTTTCAAGTAGGTCAGAAATTTTCTTATTTTCTGTCAACTCTTTCATCTTTCACTTTTATCACGACGCAGCAATATTTGGATATAAGCTAATCCTATTCCAAATATTATTTTCTGTCTGCTCTATTAGTTAAATTGTCTATGCTGTCACCCCAATTCTGCAAATGCGAACTGCTTGGCAAACACTGATATTAGTTTTCTACAAAAGTACTCTTCTTAAGTGTTTCCTTCTATATATCATTTAGAACATAACATTGTAATAACTTATACAGCTTTATTTACATTCTGCTCGTTATTTTGCCCATAATATGTGTGGAATAAAAATTGTGTCTTAGAATTGAGTGTGAATTCTTTTGTCTTGACACCCCTTCTGATTAAGGAAAAAGGTTTTATTGTTTGTTTACATAAGAACTTACAGTTTCCTTTGTTTCAGTTCCGTTGGTGTAAGCTGATAACAAAAAAAAAACTTTTTTGCAAAAAATTAAACCGACTTCACACAAAAAAGTGAAAAATAACTTTAGCTTCAGAAGTCGGTGACCTTTATTTGATCGATTTAGTTTTTTTGTCACCGACTTCTGAAGCTAAAGTTATTTTTCACTTTTTTGTGTGAAGTCGGTTTAATTTTTTGCAAAAAAGTTTTTATTTTTCACTTTTAGTGGTTCACAGGTGCATACCCTTTCACAGCGTACCAGCGTGATTTTTTGTTATGAACTGGTGTAAACAATAGACAGACATGAGATTTCAGCAATCCCAGTAAGAGACACACATTTGCTACATTTAATGAGGAGTTCCGTTGCCTTTCTCCGAAGTTCTTCATCTAATCTTTACCAAATTTAAATGGGATCGATCACTCCGAGAAAGTACTCTTTCTAAAACTACCCAAATCGCTTCTGGTGTGCCTATAAAATTTGAAGAGTTCCCTCTATTTCTCCAGGATCCCACTATCAGGATCCTGACTTGATGATTATGGGACCTTCTGGGAAGTATACCCTTTCAAACAATTAAAAAACAAATTCGGTCTCAAAAAATTGAGAACTTCCTCCTTTTTGAAGTCGGTTAATAACGACGTTATGGTACGTGACTCAAATATCCGGATAGCCTTTAAAAGATTTGGCCGAGTATCGTTAATTTGCTTCTAAGAATTGAAGAGTTCCGTTCCTTTGTCATGGATCCCATAACCAGAACCTAACCAAATTCTCATCAAACTACCCTTGAAGTAGGTACCCTTGCCAATAAAATAACAATACATGTCAAGGTAATAGGCTTATCCCCAATAAATGAAACTTAATACACCTAACTGTCGAAATCTGGGAATATTGTACACTTCTGCGTACCCCTCAGAGTATACAGGCGTGATGTTACGTCATGATTTTGTATAAACAATAAACATTCAAGCGATTGCAGCAGTTACTGCAGATTTGCCGTGTATTTTTGAAGAGTTCCATTGTATATCTCCGAAGACCCGGATCAGATCTTCAGCAAATTAAAATACAACCACACGGGAAGCACCAGCTTTCAAATTAAAAAAGAATCATCAAAATCGGTTCACCCAGTCGAAAGTACTGAGGTAACAACCACTGTCGAAATCTGGGTGTATTGTACACATCTGCGTACCCCCTCAGAGCATACAGGCGTGATATTACGTCATGATGTTGTATAAACAATAAACCTACAAGCGTTAACAGCAAGCACTGCAGATTTGCCGTACATTTTTGAAGAGTTCCATTGTATATCTCCGAAGACCAGCATCAGATCTTCAGCAAAATAAAATGGGACCAAATGGGAAGCACCAGCTTTCAAATAAAAAAAGAATCATCAAAATCGGTTCACTCAGTCGAAAGTTATGAGGTAACAAACACAAAAAAAAAAAAAAACATACAGACGAATTGATAACCTCCTCTTTTTAGAAGTCGGTTAATAAATGAATACAACTTTTTGCTTTATTTCAGACATTGACGCAACCACCAACAATAAAAAACCGGCCAAGAGCGTGTCGGGCCACGCTCACTGTAGGGTTCCGTAGCTTCCCAGACCATTAAAAATACCAACATTTTTCGTCAGCAAAAATAACTTTGTTTTTCATAGTATTTGTATGAAAAACAAAGTTATCATTTGCGTTTTTTTGAAAAAGTGCTATATAACTCAAAAACTATTCAACTCATCAAGTTGAAAATAATTTTCCTAGAAAGTTCATATAAAGGTCTACTTCTGTGATTTTTTTCATATTTTTTAAACTTATGGTTCAAAAGTTAGAGGGGGGGGGGACACATTGTTTTTGACTTTCGGAGCGATTATTTCCTAAAATATTAATATTATCAAAAAATGATTTTAGAAAACCCCTATTCATTTTTAAATACCTATCCAACAATATATCACACGTCAGGGTCAAAATTAAAAAAAAAATCGCTCCCCACTTTACGTCTGGGGGAGGTACCCTAATAAAAATGTTTTTTTAAATTTTTATTTTTGCACTTTGTCGGCATGATTGATATACATATTGGTACCAAATTTCAGCTTTCTGGTGCTAACGGTCACTGAGATTATCCGCGGACAGACAGACAGACAGACAGACATGGCGAAACTATAAGGGTTCCGTTTTTTGCCATTTGGCTACGGAACCCTAATAAAACGACTTTCCTCAAAAGTTGACTTCTATCCAATTTTTCTCAAGGTAAAATTACTTAAACGAAAGTAAGATGAAGACGCGAAATTTACCTTTCCAAGTGAAAAGTTGCCCTCGAAATCTAACGTCTTGTGCTCAGTTCACCGGAAAATGCCCATCTTCAAAATTAATGGATATTTTATTGCGTTACAAGTTAAATTATGCGTGAATGCGTAAAATCCCTCAAATATATTCGGAAAACCTTTTATATCGGCATGTCCATTTGGCGACGTCAGCAAATAATAGGTGGAGCGATCGCGGCGTATGGATTCAATAAGCTAAAGCATTTGCTAAAGGATTTTCCAGCGTATTTTTCAAAAGCGAAATTGATTCTGACTTTGTGTTTTACAGATACAATTGAAATGCCTTTTAAAGTCGTCGCACCTTTCTTTGGTGATAAAAGTCAAATCAAATGTATTGACGTTTAGTTTGCTCTTGTACGCAGATGCAATTCTGAATGGGTTTTTTCTTGTATTTGCGCGTGTGAAGCCGCGTGCGCCGCCGCGGTCAATTGAAAATATGATTACAGCCCATTGAAAAATAACGTTAAATTGATTGAATTTTAGTACTGAGTTTCAATTTGCTAATACAATTTAAAATCTTAATGACAGTCATTAATGTTGGTAATGGCACCTCCATTCAATATCACATTTAATATTTTTATTACTGAAATAAAACTTAAAACGGTTAGAAATAAAATTGCCTCATTTCGCCCAGCATTTCGCTTCAGTATAAAGAGGTAATGAAAAGAAAAGTTCGGATTTCACGACACATAGATTATCCTTAATGCTCTCCTTTGTCCACAATGTATGTGAAGTTTTCATATAAAATTTTATGAAAGTAGCTTTCGAGTGAGGTCCGAATTCAATTTGATGTTCCACATAACGACTGGTTTTTATGGAAAATCTTTTTTAAATAACCGCTGATACTTTCTTTTTAGCACACCTTCATGAAAGGCCACACTTTGCAAGGTGGTACAAGAAAATTGATTGTGAATTTTCATAGATCTATGAATAAATTTTCTGATAGTATTTTTCGTTCTTAGTCTGTTTTGTTTTTTTTTTTATTCTTACTGGATTTATTTATTTACAAAACCATATAATAATATGTTCACAGCTTTCTTTTTCTGAACCCCAAGACATCATAAAATCAAACAGCATTCACCTCCACCATTTTGTTTCTCACACGTTCCCGTGTTCAAAATTTACATCACAATGAGCGGTAATCCACAATTCGTCTCATTGTCAGCGCATTTGCCAGTTAAATCGTTCAAACAGAATTAAATCTCCACCACTTCATGTTTACTCAAGCAAAATTCAAATGCCATTATTCGCAACACCATTACGATTCCATAGCACTTTTCCAGCTGAACGGGACGAAATCGTCCGCGCGTCTCTGTAATGGTTTCCCTGGTTCAAATTTGTGCAAGTAAGTGCACTTTACATAAGAGGGGATAAATGGAACCAACAGAATATTTCATAGCTAGTACAACTTGGCTCAAACTCAACCAAGTTTAAGGCTGACTGCGAGTGCACGCCATTGTAACACCACCTGATTGGTAATTTATTGCCGCACTTCCCCTTTGGGGATACAGTCATATATTTTCCCCAGTTATCTATACAGAGTGGATACGATATCTTCCGGATATTAGTGACAAATAGTTTGGCATGAGGTTTGTGGAACACGAACGATTTGATGACTTTGACTTAGTTCCCACAATGACCGTGTCTGACTTTATTTACAAAATCTGAAAATTGTCTTTCCACGAATCTACAGCACAAACATAAACTAAAGGGTTGATATTATTAAGGCTAGACATAAGTTACCTAAGCTAAATTGCAGAACAAACCATTTGAAATTTAATCAGACCCGCTGAGACCTTACTATCCTGAGGGACCTCAAGCTCGGTTGAAAACCCTCTCGAGCCGACAATACATCGGTGGATTGTCCGCAGATATATTAGCAATCTGTTTACTCGGCGGGGCGTTACACGAACTCGTTAATATACGTCGTGATGCCGACAAAATATTGCCACAGAAATATAATAAAGGCGATAGCTGCCTCTCCGTTTGCTTAGCGCCTTTTACGACAATCCGTGTTGACGGGGCGCCACAAATTGGACGACCGATACTTTTGGCAAGAAGTTTTTAGTAGGTAGGTACTGGGACTTGATTAACTAGAAGCTTTCTTGATGAAGAGCTTGTGTATCTATAAAATAAAATGTAAGTTAACGACTCTACTTTTTGATAGACTGCTGAAAATCTGCCAGTAATAAAAAGTGTTGCTGACTTTATTTTTGATGATAGTCAAGTACGTGATGTGAATGAACGAATCTAGTGCGAGCAGACTTGATGAAGTTGGATGGAGGCCTGCCGAAAGTACCTTGGTAGCTAATCCTATCGATACTAATACTACCTACAAAGAGGTAAAATTTGTTTGTAAGTTTGTATGTAGGGGGTAATTTCTCGTATTTATGTATGTTTTCCAGAAGTGTTGTGAATTGTTAGAATAGAATGGTAAAAAAGATTGTCAGAAATTATGATTTATAAAATAAAAAAAGGAAAAGAAGGTTTCACGTGAGTGAAAAGATAAGACCAAAGTGATTCGGATACAATTTTATAATTTTTGGTACAACAAACAATACATTTCCTTTCATTAAATACTTACTTACAAATAAAGGTAAAAGCAATCTTCAAATAAAGCTGCCCTTGCTCACACACATCACCCGTTCATTGCAAAGCTTTTATAAGTCTTACGTAACTAAAGGAACCTTAGAGCTATAATAATATTACTAAGTGTCCATAATCCCACCTTCGAAGTTCAACGTGCTACACCGTTCTACGTAAATGAAGCCAGTGAAAGTCTGTCTTTAAATTCTAAGACTTTTGCTCTCAAACTTTGACCAGCTTTTCCATTTGACATTCAAGCGGTTTAATTGTTCCACGAGCTCTAAATTTGTTTCAGAATTATCACTTCCACCTCTTTGAATTTCGAACTCTGGACTAAAAGTACTAAAAGAGCAATTAACTTTTAAATAAGACGAGTTTTTTTTACTACCTACATTTTTTGCGCACCCTACCACAGGACCTCCTTTGTTATTTATTCGCGACCTACGTCATACCTACTGTTAGTCCATTATCCAAACGAGGAGAATTCCGCTAGGCGGACAAAGAAAAAAAGTCACGTTAATTAGGATGTCAGCTTCGCAAATAATAATCCCAGTGTGGCTCATTTCGTATGCAACCCCGACTCGCGGCCAAAAAATTTATCTTCGCATTTTTTAGACAACGCAATTACAGGAATATTTACTTAATGTGGGCCCACAGTCCGACAGAAAACATGTACGACAAGATTATTTAATTCGGCGTGGTCATGCTCAGGTCCACATTATTATAGCAATAAATATATCGTCTACCGTGATATGTGACGGTTTGCTGCCCTGCATGGTTTACATGGGTGCTTTTACATTGTCGAGCTAGCTTTGGTGCAAGCAATGACTTCATAAAATTCATAAAAATGTCGGCTCCGATTATGTACGGTATTATTTAAGTACCCGTACCCGCGTACCGGCAAGTCATTTACTCCGCATAATTTCTGTCGTTGTAAATACTCGCTGTGCTTGTACTTAAATATTTACCCAAATGACAAAAGAGAGTCGACGATTAAAAGGTTCGTTGAATTTGAATAGGTAAGGTAATCCTTGGGCCCTGAAATTACCCTTACATAAAATTCGTATAAAACGGATTATATGTCTGACCCGATTTTGTAAAAAGCCAAAATGAAAATGTAGAAAAATAATCTAGAGCACGTTTTATTCGTTTTTCTATGCATTACCTAGACGTAAACAAAATAATGCACTAACAGAATTAGGATCATTCTATTTTTGTATCACCTACTTGGTACCTCGTTCATATTCTCAGGTTCACTATACATAAACTGCACGCTCCTTGTGGATCAATAGAAAAGCTCATTTTGTTTTATTCTACCACTCTAAGGGAACGCCCGAACCCTTTCAAGGGTGCTGTGTTTACTTACATTTCGCTATAGAACAGCTGTTCTCAAACTTCCGACTTTAACTACTCTTTTTGCAACTGTTTTTCCAACCGCCCAAATTGTTTTTTTAACTTTCTGAAAGCTGAAAGTTTTGTTTTTCTTAATGGCTGGTGAGCTTATTTATAAACATTTTTACTTTGTGAGGAAGAAAGTGGGTTTCGACACTTTTATCCTCAATAATAATTTAATTCCAAGCACCACAACTAAAAGTTTTTCTTAGACTCTTCAAAGAATTTTCTGGAAAGTTGTTTGAGCAGTTCCACTGCGTATGAAAGTTTGGGAATCACAGTTGCAGATAGTGGAGTGAAGATGCGGGAACGTAGGCAATTATCGTGGTTGAAACAAACAATCCGAGTCGTTGGTGAAGAATGGATTTTGGCAGAGCATCTATTTGGTGTATAAAGATCTAAAGATTCACACTTAATACGAGGGTGGCGACTATTTAAACCATCCCTTTGCCCTTTGTGTTGAACTGATAACGTAGGTGTTACTTTGTAATGGGTCTATAAATAACACAAAAGATAGGACTTGTTATTTTAGAGGGAAGACAATGAAGACAGAGTTATTATAAACGCAGCTTTAGATAGATAAATAGCTATGGATATGCAAAGAAAAGAACACCTTTGCCTGAGAGAGTCGTAAAAGACGGTTCTTGATAAATCAGGAGGTTGTTATCTGCATCCTAACGAATTCTTCTTCTTGAACATTACGGCCATCAATCCTATAATGTACTGGTCCTTTGAACTATCATAGGGCAGCTTATATTTGAAAGGGGCAGCCCATACGGATGGTAGCGGTGGCGTGGGTACGCACAATCAAGCAATGCAATACCAGTTTTAGCGGATCTCTCATTGTACAGGAAATCTTTCTAAAGCGAGGCCATGTAATTGGAATAATGTCGCCGTGTGTGCGAATTAGCCGATTAAGATTTAATTAAAAAAAACAGCATTGCTTAACAGTTTCCTTTATCGTCGCATTTCCTTTGATATGGAACCTATGTAGGTACCTATATTTGTCTACCTACATTTTCTTCTACCATATGGCACACCACATACCAGTAAACCAATATCACAGCCAACAGGCAGATGTTCGAAAGAACTAAGTTTCAAACTATTCACTTCGGAAATTCCCATGTCGGGCCGGGAGACTTGCTTCCACACTTGAGCGCCGAAGGATTTCGCTATAGCAAAGCTTTCGATGGATTTTTTGGCGATATGACGCGACAGGCAAAAACGTGTAGGTAGATAAACAGGGCCACGCTCGTAAATTTTTTTGACATGGTAATTTTGCTACTTGCTTCATGAAACGACAATGTTTTATCTTAGGTGGGTAATATTCGTACTTGGGCGCTTAGGTACCTAGCTAAGCACTGAATCTCTCCTGGCTAAGACACATAGCGCGCGGTCTAGGCGCTCTTGAACGATCATGATGTGGAATAAAACATCGGACTGTCAGATTCACTCAAACAATATCTACCTACCATAATTCTATAATTTCATGAAGGTTCTCTAAGGAATACCTACCTAATCAACAAACTTAAATATTTTGAATTTAATTTAATATTTTGAATGAAATTATTAATCTTGAGGTAGGTAGGTATAACCCAAGCATTACCCTCACCTACAGCACTATGAAAGAAACTTTAGAGAACTCCAGACCTAACTTCTTGATTAATTGGCTAATCCTTCAGTTGTAGAAGTTTAGAGATGAAAAAACTTGTGAATAATATTATGATGAAGGAAATCATTTTCTTTGTATGTTTCAAACATTTTAAAATATAGGTACTAGACTTGTTGTTTTCCTCTAGCTCGTATTTCAAAACAGTGCCATCTACAAGCAAGAGATAAAACTACCTACAACGAAAAGAAACGCCACCACTGAGTCCTCACTCCTCAGTGGAATCGAAATCGCAAGGAGGACCAAACCGTATTTCAGTTCGTGTCAAAATTGTTACCCAGTTTATAACCTCAGATCGCGTATACTACAGCAAATTGCAACAGCTGAAAAATAGTATTGTAGTGATTTTCTTATTTCTATTTTTGAATACAGCTTAGAATTCATGATTTTGAACGCATCTTATAGACCTACAATGATTTGTCAAAAATGTACTAATTCGTTCTCACTGCATGAAAACAAAATGTTTTGATTGGTCAACAATTTAAGTCAGTGTCTGTAGTGTTCCTTTCGTTGCAAAATCTTTAAGAAAATGGGAGCAAAGAGCAAACTAACCCCTCTTAAATTATTATTGTATGGAAACAATAAAATAAAATTACTATTTAAAGTAAATGTAATTATTTTATGAATAAATGGCTTGTATTTTAGAAATGTCGGTAATATTTGAATAAAATAATTATCGGTAGTGTAATAAAAATTGGAACGTACCATCCTGCATTCTTGTTCAGCCGTGTAAATTGTTGTAATAGAAAACATTTCAATGACAAAGTAAACCGATTGAATTGCTTGTCATCGCCGCCGCAAACTAAAAATATTGCAAGAAATTAGATGTAAAAGTGTTAAATCGTGGTTTTATCAAGCATTTCATTTTATAAACTATCTCAAACATGAGTTCTATTGGAACGGGTGTAAGTATTTATCTCAGAATTGCAATTTAACGTTTAGGTTATGATCCATTTTTGTTAAACTTTC
Organism: Xestia ashworthii; assembly: GCA_950022955.1. Classification (NCBI taxonomy): domain Eukaryota; kingdom Metazoa; phylum Arthropoda; class Insecta; order Lepidoptera; family Noctuidae; genus Xestia; species Xestia ashworthii. The sequence goes on from OX465561.1 coordinate 14,001,708, forward strand.
AAACTTTGTAATTGGTTCCTGTAATCACCAGTGACAACATTTTCCTGTACGTTATGTGCTTTTTAACGATATCAGATTGTAATACATAGCAAAACCTACTTATCATCACATTAATTACCTTTTTATGCAATTACAGTACGATCTTTCTGCCTCACAATTTTCGCCCGATGGCCGGGTATTCCAAGTCGAGTACGCTGCGAAAGCCGTAGAGAACTCTGGAACAGTGATCGGGCTCCGTGGGAAGGATGGAGTGGTGTTTGCTGTGGAGAAACTGGTAACATCGAAGCTGTATGAACCTGGCGCAAACAAGAGGATATTCCATGTTGATGAGCATGTTGGCATGGTAAGTGTTTTATCAGAAGACTGTTTCTGATTGATCTTATTTGAATAATTAAAGTTATTCATTGACCTCTACAAATAAAATTGTTGTTTGAACTGAACAAATTTATGTGTTGCTAGTGCGTTTGTACAGCCAGTTCTCCCCAGCTACAATACTAGCCAGTTGCGAAGTTTCTGTGCTAAAGTGCTTATTATTAGCCTAATTTGAATAGTACATCCCCCAGAAACAGTGTGATAGCACTTAGAGCTCTTTATTGCTAACTTTAAGCTTCAAACATTCTTGTAACTTACAGTGCTTTAACCGGCTAAGTTGTTTCAATTCCATGAGCAAATGTCAACTAGCCCATACTGACATAGTAAATTGGTTTCCTTTGTACCTTGAAGTATCAATTATCCCTCTAACAGATCTATCTAAACATAGTCATGATAGAATTGATTGTCAGTCATCAATATTTGCATTTACGCAAAGAAAAAGGATTTCCAGATCTGCAAATTTTTTTTCAATGTGTTCTTATTTCAATACTGGAGTCCTCAACTAATTTGTCCATTCTCATTTTCAGGCAGTAGCAGGTCTCATCTCTGACGCCAGACAGATCGTAGAAACAGCTCGTTCTGAAGCATCAAACTACAGATCTCAGTATGGTGCCCAAGTACCACTGAAGTACTTAAACGAGCGTGTGTCCATGTACATGCATGCATACACACTGTACAGTGCTGTCCGGCCCTATGGGTGCTCCGTTGTCGTGGGAACATGGAATGATTACGAAGGTCCTCAGATGTACATGCTTGATCCCAGTGGAGTGTCATTTGTAAGTATTTGCTTATAAACTGTGTTGATTATTAGATCTTGTTTGATTGCAATAAATTATCTCTGCCTGGTTTTTACCACTCCTGCATAGTTCATTAATTATAAAGTCAAAACAAAAATAATAATAATAAAGCTCATTTATTCCATATTTTTCTTTACAAATGTTTTTACAAATTAATAGTTTAGTTATAGTATTATTAGTTACATATGGATCCCTTTTGGGTAAAAGCCTCCTCCATCCCGTGCCAGTTTTCCCTGTTTTGGGCCAACTCCATCCAACTTGGCCCAGCTACTTCAATTATGTCGTCCGCCCGTAATTAATTATAGACCTATCAAATTGTCATTTTTTAAAACAAAGTATGCTTGCATGTGACCACAACTCATCTTATGTAAACTGATGATGCGGCCTAGTGTGGTAAACACTACATCATCAGCCTATTAATGCTCCCACTGCTGGACACAGGCCTCATTCTATGAGAAGGAAAGTGGAAACACATAACACTTACCTAGAAGAAACCGATTCACTCAAGCTTTGAATAGATCCAGATTACACAGACAACATCATACTACCTACTCGCAATTAATGTTGCATTGTTTAAGTTGTGATAATATAGAAAATCTTGAGCTCAACATTGGCTCAAAGCATATTTATATTTTTATTATTTTACTAAAGTAATTTTAATAGCCACTGTAGTAGAAATCCCCATAATTATTTTGCATCTGTGATTCACATTTCCTGGAAAGTCTTTGAATAGAGCAGCAACTTAATTTATAGCAATCATGACCTGTAACTAAAGATATTAATTGCTGAACTTTAAGCCTCCCCCAAACTGCATCACAATAGTGTTCTAGAATGTATGAATTAATTCTGTTTTTTGTATATTTCAGTCATACTTTGGGTGTGCAGTAGGCAAAGCAAAGCAGGCTGCCAAGACTGAAATTGAAAAACTGAAGCTTGCTGACCTCACTGTAAAGGAACTCATCAAGGAGGCCGCTAGGATGTAAGTAAAACTTTTCATTTATTTAAATATCACCAGCAACTGAGGAATGTATCGGAAGTAACCACAGTAATCAACACACAATCCTTGAGCGGGCAATTTCCGCAAAATCAAACAGAAAAGGATGGCATTTGCATCATTTTGGTTTTTAATGCATGTAAAAAAAGCCCAATTTTCGTTGATAAATGTGGTAGTGTTATTGTGTGTATTTCTGGGCCATAGGGAGAGTTTTGGAGTTAAAAATCCCCCCTCGCCATCTTAAGCTTGAGAACTGTAGAGAAGATCAACCTATTCGAAGCAAAATGCAAAAATTATAGAGCTCACCTCGCTCTTACTCTTGTTCTCAAGTTATTCCTAGATGCCATTCTTATTTCGTGTTTAATCAATTGCTTAGGTCTCTCCTGTTCTCTATAGCACTAGTTTTTTTCATTCAGGTGATTGGAGATAAAATTAAAATGATTACCTCTGGGCTCTGTGGTAGGTGTACCCTCAGCTTCTCTGAGCTAATGAAATAAAAATAACTTATTTTGCATAACAGATTATTAAAAAAAGTTGTATTTCTTCAACATCTACTAAGGTTTAAAAATTAATTAGCAAATAGGTAAAATTATTTCGCTAAATACGCTTACCCTTGATTCATCTGATTGTTTGTGGCTGAAGATTATAGTGTTGCTTTTAGTATGGCGCGGTGTCGGTTTGCGTCTTTCAAACAAGACGTAGCGTATGACGTCTTTTCCGTTTTAAATGCATGACAATCTAGCTTTTCGGACCCACTATTATATTCAAAGACATTTGTTAAAAAGAAGAGGATGACTCAGCACAATTTATATTTTTTTTATTATAGCACCAATATTTATGATTTTCCTTTCACATTTCAGTATCTACCTCGTCCACGATGAGCTAAAGGACAAGCAGTTCGAGCTAGAACTCTCATGGGTTTCCAAGGACACGAAAGGTCGTCACCAGATGGTCCCCAAGGAACTGGCAAGCGAAGCCGAGAACTTGGCCAAACAGGCCCTGGCTGATATCGAGGACTCTGATGAGGGCGACATGTGAATGTATTTAGATAATAAATTTTTATAATAATAGTTCTTGTTTGTTTAATTTTTCTGAAAAATACAAAGTCAAAATGTCTCGAAACGGATGGAGGATCGGATCCCGCGGTACTAAGGAGCGTTCTATCATTGATATGAACATAAAGGTGAACGGACACGTCGGACACTTATCAGAGCCGAAGGAAGCGAAAGAACCATATTTTAGAATAACTTGTTTGCAATCTTATGTAATTTCGCACAAACGCGCCGAATTGGACGAATAAATAACGTTATACGGATGATAAAACGTTTCGTTTGGCGCGGATTACTGTGCGTTCACCTTAAGCCAACAGGTTCGCCGTTCGTGTATGGGACAATAGCAAATTATGCATATTTTTTTTCACTTACAATACTTAAATCAATAAAGTATGTAGTACTATTAACTCAAGAAAATAAGAGTTATAAATTTTGTAGTACGTAGTGTTGTTGGTACAGACAACTTAGCATTGCCCTGCAAATTGCAAAAAGCGTAAGAAAATTGAATTTCGCGGGCCACCCTGACGCTTTCACCTTAAAATATAAAAGAACTCATAATTGATTGACGTGATATGAACACGCAACCTGTGCGAGACGACCGTCTGTTCCGTTTGGTACTGTGGTTTGGTATAAGTATAGGGAACGTGCAGGAACTATAGGTGGCAGCACTAAATCGACAAAAGGGACACTATGTGGACAGTAAAGGAAACTTATCAGACCTATCATCGTGCTTTCTTCAATGATGTAAACAAAATTATCTTTTTAATTATAATATATTATTTTTGAAAATGATAAAAATAAAATATATGTTTCGGTCTATCAATAATGATCGTCAGTGTGGTCAAAATATGTCAAAAGGTCAAAAGCTCTTCGAGACCGGCCATGTATTGAAGGTTGAAGAGATAAAAAAATCTTTGTAATTTTTAACCAAGTTTTTTGTTGAACGTATGACGGATACAAAGGATTTTCTGATTTTTGTTGCCAATTAAGTGAGCGCTGAATATTATTGTATTTCTAGATGGAAGCCAATCATTCGTATGTTTGCTGAAAACAGATTAAAAGGTATGTTTAGCTGACTGTATTAAGTAATTACAAAACTTAGTTATTTTCAATATTAATATTATTGACTAGCCGACCCACGCAACTTCGTCTGCGTCACTTGAAAGAGAAAAAACCCACAAAAGGAATAAATATTCCCCGTTTGTGCAACAATTTTCATTTATGTTCCGCTCCTATTGGTTGTAGCGTGATGTTATATAGCCTATTATTAACCTTCCTCGATAAATGGACTATCCAACACAAAAAGATTTTTTGACGACTCGAATGGCGTAGTGGTAGTGAAGCTGCCTTACATTCATAGGGTCCTGGGTTCGAATCCAGGTAGGAGCAAATGTTTGTGTGATGAGCAAGGACATTTGTTTCCGAGTCATGGATGTATCTTTATTTATATGTCACCGTAAAATTGTCAAACATGTTATATTGTAATCTCTCTAGCGATATTGTAATCTATCGAAATATTGTCAAACGAACATACTGCTTACAATAAAACGCATTATTTTTCGTGAAATGCATGCGATGGTAGTCAACTCACACGGTGTGGAGGGAAGGAGGGGTCCCTCTTGCCCAGTGGTGGCACTCTCATGAAAAGATAATGTACCATTCCTGAGAAATACCGATTAAAACACTTTATATTCCCCTAAAAAGCGTAGTCGACGGAGCCCCGCTTCGCGGAGCCCCTATTTCCGAGTGCAGGGTTTAAAGGAACCTAACGGGGGGGTGCCCCAAGCCCCAATTATGGGGGCAGCGATACTTCCGTATGTTCAGTTGACAATATTTCGAGAGTTTACAATATCGCTAGAGAGAAACACGTTATATTGTGATATAACGTGTTTGTCAATTTTACGGTGACATATACATATAATAAAACAGTAAAAAAACTGTAGCACGAAACAAAAAAAAAATGTTTGTTTGTTTGTACACGCTAATCTTCGGAACTGCTAGACGGATTTGAATGTTTTTTTTTTATGTATAGGTATTAAGTCTGGGCAACATATAGGCTATAATTTATCTTGGAAATTTAACACCTGATGCAGAACCGCAAGAGACCAGCTAAACTATAAGGGATACAAAAATGGCACAGTAGCAAAAGTTGTTTCACGTGATAATGACACAATAGCAAAAGTTGTTTCACGTGATGAGCATTTTCTGCTGAGAGAATAAATTTGAAGATCTGGAACACCTGATGTGGAACTCCAAGAGCCCAGCTACACCATAACACATATAGGAATGACGGATTGAGGATCATAAGATCCCAAGAATCTACCGAAGAGCGTCAGGAGAGACTTGATGCTGTTCGAGAACATCAGGCTGCAACTTGCTCCGTGGAAACCTCTTCGGATCGCGAAGCACGCCTGCGTTTTCAGCGTATATACGCATCTACATCCAGGTCTCTAGAAACCAGTGAAGAATAACTGCTGATCGAGATTATCATACATTGTCCCGAACACGCACACATCAAAATATTCATAATCAGTTAGAAAGTGAGAGAGAAAGAATTGCTGGAGTACCGTACGGCATGAAAAGACGAAGAGCGCAACGATCGTTTGAATTCTGATCGACTTCGACATTCTCTGAACAGAATGTCGATATCATTTGAAAACCGGGAGCGATCACCGCATGGTAAGAGGCACATTGAACATCAATATCAAGCTAGAAAGGTCTCGACTGATGAAGTCTACGCTCCGTCCAGCACAGATCCAAATCCAAAACCCCGAAAGCTTTCAGCTCGAACTCCAGAATCGTTTCGAGTGCCTAGGGAGCTCAGTGGACGAATACAACGATGGGTTCGTGGAAACTGTCCATACGACCGGGTCGAATGTCTTCAAGACACGTCGTACAGATCAGAAAAAGAGGTTCTCCGATCAAACTCTCAAGCTCATGAAGGAGCGGCGTGAGATGATCCTGCAGTCTTCAGACGAGGCGTTGAAATACCGGCAGCTCAATAGACAGATCTCTAAATCCTTGAAGAGCGACCTCCGCCGCTATAATACCGAGCGCATTAAAGACGCAATCGAACGGAACAAAGGCTCCAAGGTATTTTCAAGAGATCTGGCTATTGGGCAGAGCCAGCTCACGAAACTGAAGACCGACGATGGCAGGATCTTATCCGCCAAACCGGAGCTACTGAGGGAGATCGAGAGCTTCTATGGACAGTTGTACACGTCAACCAGCAAACCCATTGTCGACCTAGCAAACGACCCAAGAGCTAGACTAACCCGACACTATACCGAAGACATCCCGGACGTCAGCCTGTACGAGATTAGGATGGCTCTGAAACAGCTCAAAAACAACAAGGCACCGGGGGATGACGGAATTACGGCCGAACTCCTGAAGGCGGGTGGAAAACCGGTACTTAAGGCCCTTCAGAAGCTGTTTAATTCCGTCATACTCGAGGGGAAAACGCCACAGGCATGGTGCAGGGGTGTGGTGGTGCTCTTCTTCAAGAAGGGTGACAATGCCCGGTTGAAGAATTACAGGCCCATCTCACTTCTAAGCCATGTCTACAAGTTGTTTTCAAGAGTCATCACGAATCGTCTCGCGCGCAGGTTTGACGATTTCCAGCCACCCGAACAAGCCGGTTTCCGAAAAGGCTTTAGCACCGTGGACCACATACATACGCTTCGGCAGGTTATACAGAAGACTGAAGAGTACAACTTGCCTCTCTGTTTAGCGTTTGTGGACTACGAGAAAGCCTTTGATTCGATCGAGACCTGGGCTGTACTGCAGTCTCTCCAACGGTGCCAAATTGACTACCGGTACATCGAGGTGTTGAAGTGTTTGTACAAAAACGCCACCATGTCAGTTCGACTTCAGGACCAAGCCTCGGAACCTATCCTTCTACAGCGAGGTGTAAGACAGGGAGACGTAATATCTCCGAAACTGTTCACCGCTACACTGGAGGATGTCTTCAAGGTTCTGGACTGGAGAGGGCTAGGCATCAACGTCAATGGCGAGTACATCACTCACCTTCGGTTTGCCGACGATATAGTGGTCATGGCTGAGACCATGGAGGACCTCAGTACAATGCTCGATGACCTCAGTAGAGCTTCCGAAAGAGTGGGTCTAAAAATGAACATGGACAAGACGAAGGTCATGTTGAATGCCCATGTCACACCCATTCCTATCAAGATCGGAGGGTCTACACTCGAAATTGTAGACGACTATGTATACCTAGGACAAACGGTCCAGTTAGGTAGGTCTAATTTCGAGAAAGAGGTCAATCGTCGAATCCGACTCGGCTGGGCAGCGTTCGGGAAACTGCGCGGTATCTTCTCGTCCAACTTACCGCAGTGTCTCAAGACGAAAGTCTATGACCAGTGTGTGTTGCCAGTGATTACATACGGGACCGAAACGTGGTCGCTCACAATGGGCCTTATCAAAAGGCTTAAAGTCACCCAAAGGGCAATGGAGAGGGCTATGCTCGGAGTTTCCTTGCGTGATCGAATCAGAAATGAAGACATCCGCAAGAGAACCAAGGTCACCGACGTAGCCCGAAGAATTGCTAAACTTAAGTGGCAGTGGGCAGGGCACATTGCTCGCAGAACGGATGGCCGTTGGGGCCGAAAAGTTCTGGAGTGGCGACCGCGAACCGGAAGACGATGCGTTGGAAGACCTCCCACTAGGTGGACCGATGACCTGGTGAAGGTTGCGGGAATCCGGTGGATGCGAGTCGCAAGGGACCGGTCAATGTGGCGACACTTGGGGGAGGCCTATGTCCAGCAGTGGGGCGTCTTTCGGCTGAGATGATGATGATGATGATGATGATGATGTTAAGTCCAGCGATATTTATTTATTTTAATTAATTATTTATTTCTGCACCGTATGAGTGGTGATCTTGTTATGTGAAACCCAGTGGATCAGAAGTCCAGCTAATGGGAACTAAAACCTGAATGCGGCCCATAGTCGACTATCGAACTTTTCCCAAATTGAATGCAATTAAATGAGGTACTTAAATAAAATTACAACATTAATTCTTCATAATTATTTGTATTGTCAGTTTATGTGTAATAGTTCACAACATTTGCAGAACTAAGATATACAAATTTTATGACCAATAATATCAGTGATGACTCAAAATATTTATAAAATGTACAATATAATCTCATTCATTTGACTTACACAGTTAAATATTTACAAAATATTAGATTTGATAAAATTGTATACAGCGTCGTTACTTTTAGATTACAGTGATATAAATACATAAAAAATAAAAGTAACTAATAGATATTTACAAATTAATCAGGTCATAATTCAAGACTTTAATCTTGCTGTGTGGTTACTCGTGGATATAACTGAAACAAACAAAACAATATATTAATTAAATCGCCTAAAATAGCAAATAATGGCTGTCATATACAATCTTATGTAGAGAGCTGACTAAAATGGTAGCGCCCCCGGCTAAGCTGACTAGAGGGCAGGGTCGTAGGTTCACCGACCTACTGGCACTTTAGTTTGCGCCATTTATTCCCAATAACAGCTCTCATTATGGTGGATTGTGGCCTAATTCCTACCACAGAAAAGCATATGTGTCGGAAATGGTTGGGTAACTGTTATTTTGTATCAGAAATGTACTTAGTAGCAGCTAGGACTATGGATCTGTGCCCGATTGGTGGCTGTACTCTCGCTCCCTATTACATAAAACACAAACATAGCTGGTAAAACGTAGGTGAACTTTTTCCCAACCATTGTAACTATTTTGGATCCAGTAACGAAATAGAACAGCCGAGGAGTAAGAAAAAAAACACGTGGGGCAGTCTTTGGGGATTGCAGATGGAAATGAAGTGAAAACTGCACCGTACGCCGTAATCTACGCCGTAGCGGATCGGCTACGAGTGCTAGGAAAAGCGTAGATGACGGTCACGCGAGTTCCATGATTTTTGTTCACTCAAAAAGTGCTCAACGCGCCTAATATGTTTTTTCTTTGTCATCCATAGTTTATAATTTAACTTTCTTCTTTAGATTAATCTGGAACAATGTCTTTGATTGTATATGTATCTTGAATAGGGAATATGCATGTATTTTATTCTTCACTTAAATCAATTAATTACACTATTATCAACCCAAGAAAAGTATTAAAATTTAATTTCAACTACTGCTTGTCGCTTAAAAATAATACTAAACTCCTGCAATTTTCTATGACAGTTCAAACGTCCGTGATTGTCGCGACCATACTTTGACGTCATTTATCAAAATCTACCTAATTTGCCAATACAAGGCATTTTTAATAAATAAAAAGAGTTGTATTTCTTGCATATTCCCTATTGGGCGTTGATAGCTGCGCCACAGTACTTTACTTTTGTAGCTATCTTCGTTTTTCCTTTGTAATTTGTAAACTGAAGTTGTTCCAAGTAATCTTTTATTATTATTATTTATTATTAATGAAGTTTTCACTTAAATAAGTAATTAGTGGACACTCACCCCAAGCAAGTTCCTAGGCACATAGCCCTCGTTCCCCAGATCGTCGCGACACCACCACCACTCGCGCTCGCTGTCGTCTCCCTTGCGCAACACCTGCAGGCGCGCGCCTGTCTCGAACGAGAGCTCGTCAGTACGCGCCGCCTTGTATGAGAACACGGCGTACACTAGACCGTTGTTCATTATGCCGAGTTTCTCTTGTACACCTGGAAATGTAAACGTGTGGTTAGTTTTGTTGACTCATCATCTCCCTAGCATTTTCCCAACTGTGTTGGGGTCGGCTTCCAGTCTAACCGGAGGCTGAATACCAGTATTTTATATGGAGCGACTGCCTATCTGATCACAACCCAGTTTATCTGGATAATGCGATACCTCTTGGTAAGACTAGCTGTCATACTTTCTTTGGGCCACTGACTACCTGTGACGACTGTCAAAGATGGACAAATGACAGCCGGGACCAACAGCTTAACGTGCTTTCTGAGGTACGGACAAAACTCGGTATGTAAGGGTGATCACCCATCCACAGACAACCTAGGCAAGCACGGCTTAACCTAAAGATCGACCCGAGCGGCTGTTATTATTTAGCCACGAGGTCCTCTTAGTTTTGTTGAGCCAATGAAACATATATTCTGACACACTTGCCATTACAATGACGTGACAAAGGTCTATGTCTGTGGTTCAAAAGAAAAAGGACATAGCTACAGTAGCAGTTACCTATCACAGACGCGTTGTATCAGTGGCAAAGCTCAAACGTCTTATGTGCTTGCAATACGGCACAAACACCGGTCCGGTGTTTCCATTCAGTATGTGTATGTATAATCGCAAAAATCTGTCATGAGATATTTAAGATTTTTGTGATACAATGAAACTGAACTACGAGTAGTTTTTCCATAGGACAGAAGTCGTACTCGCAAAAAAATAAGCAGCTGTATAGCTGATCGAAGTATTAAAGTTATGCACACGTTTCTGGACACTATACGCTGTTTATACAGAATCTCAGTACGGACGATTCGGAAGCAGAACGAAAGTATGGTGCTATAAGCTACTATATTAATTACTTTACACAGCGCCATCGATCCGAAGTTACTTCAACTACCAACCAAAAAGGTAAAGTATAGGTAAATACTCACTGTAAAGATATTCGGAGCATCCGTCGAACCCCTCCTCGTCCTCTTCGCACTTCTCGGCCGCCGTCTCGTGGTCAGACAGCGTGGTTGCGAATATACATGCGCCTGAAATAGTTCACAGATTAAACGTTAGATGGCGTTATGTATTTCCACTTCCCTCCATATCAGCAGGAGACAGAACGAAACAAGGCCAATAGGCACAAAGGGACGTTTACAACTGGGATAGGCCTGGCTAGGAAAATGCTGGAATAAAAATATATAGGATGCAGTTCTTGGCCAGATATCGCACAAGATATAGAGGTTTTGAAGGAGAAAGCCTAGCCTAGCCTATGCTTTTACGATCACCAACGCCCTGGTGCAGTAGTAACGGCGAGATTAGTCGGATCCGGGATAAGAAATGTTCTTTATAAAGCGATCGTCGCGTCTCGGTCATAAAGGTTTTATGTGTTTTCTGGCGCTACCGGGAAAATGACTGTTTGGTTGCACCAAACAAAAGCGTACCTATTTTTTTCTATTAGGACTGAAGATTACGGATTCGAAGGCCATTTACAAGTTCCCATTATGCGCTGATTATGCTTACCTCTTGCAGGGTATGATGATGGTTAAAAGCGATACATACCGTTATCGACGAGGAAGCGCACCATGGCTAGGTTGTTGCACGAGGCAGCGCAGTGTAGCGGCGTCCATCCGTCCGAGTCCTGCGCGTTCACGTCACAACCTAGCTCCACTAGGAATCTGGAAATGTAAAAGAAAACTCCTTAGTACATACTGTACAACCATATGATACATATACCTACTAAGTACCAATAAAAAATGTTTTTTTTATTTGATATACGAGTGGCGGGACGAACTGGACAAAACCAACACAGTGGTCCACATTGGCCCAGTAGCGGGATGACATAGACTAACAGTATATGAGCAAGCAGTGGTGTATAATTGCCTAATTTATTCCACCATTAAAATAAAACAACTAAAATTAAATTAAAAATTTAAAAAACACCCGACACATAATGCAGGTACTAAAAATTAAATAAAAAATATTTCGTTAATCGTTAGGTCCAGTATTTGTGGTGGCGGCCATCTTGGATTTGAAATTTATTAAAGCGTACAGTATTCTACTAGTCAAGCCCTTTCATTTGATACCCATATTGAGGGAGTTGTTGAATAAATATGTATTCCACCACATAGCTAAGAACACTCCCAAGTCCCGACTCATTCACCTTTCAAACAAAAAAAAAACAAAATCGAAATCGGTACATCCGTTGGGGAGCTACGATGCCACAGATAGACACACACACAGACACGTCAAACTTGTAACACCCCGTCGTTTTTGCGTCGGCGGAGGTTAAAAAATTAAAGGAAAAATATTAGGATCAAAAATACGAAGGAAGGCATTTGATTCACAAAATCGCACTGGGCTCGTGTGGTTGATTATAAATGTACCCTCTGATAGATAGGTCTGTGTCGGAACTGTGTGGGAATGCTAAATCTTCTTAGAACCCAAAACGATTAATTGAAGGTTACGGGCAAACTACATAGAACATTGTCGGTAAATTACGCAATTACCCGGCAAAATTATAAAAGTTTTCCAGTCTTTTATTTTGTTTCTGCCCTCAGGGATCTCATTATTTTATTCTAAAAGCAGCCTAGCCGTTGTCAGGTAGGACGAACATAGGACCATAAAAAAAATTTCGATGTTTGGAATTATCTAGAATTTATTAAATTATAGAATGTTAATACTAACTTGACGATTTCGAAGTGCCCTGCGCAAATCGCGTTGTGTAGAGCAGTGATCCCTTCGTCATTTGCAGCGCTTGCATTCTGCACCTGAAATCACATTCATAGACATTAACACAAGCACAACACGAGTAAACACACTTCTGACGGTATTTGTATTATACATTTAAATGGACTATTCGAAACGGGCAGGAATTTAGGAATGGCACATGTAAAACTAGTGTTAGGATAATCTGGATGAGATTTCTTTAAAAATAATGATAAATTTAGTATGGTACATTACTTTTCTTAAGTCACATGATGTAAATGTCTAAATAAAAGTTACATACCTGTGTTGCCGTTTTCTTAACGAGTTCCAACTCGCCTTCTAAACTAGCATCCAACAGCAGTGCGAGGGGATCGAAGCTCACCCGCCTGGCCAGCGGAGCCTTGCCTCCCTGCTTCAAGTTGCCCTTCTTCCGCCTCAGAACATTCTCAGGGCCCTGAGAATCCTGACCGTTCAAGTCTACTGAGCTGATTTGCTCCGTTATATCCGACACTACAATATCCTTACTATCTTCCTGTCCTATTGATATGTTATTATTATTTAACGCCCGATCAACCTCATCCTTCTGCTTCTTTTCCTTTAGGCCGTTCTCATTAGGCATGGAATCGACTAAATGATCCATTTCGGGGAATAAGAAGGCTGGCGGCATTTCTATACGCCTATTTATACTGACACTTATTCCGTTTTTAGCATTACTAACGTTTCTAAGTTTGGGCTGTTCGCTCATCGGTGGTTTTCTTATAGTTAGTGGGCGTGCTTTGATGATCATTTCATTGCTACTTGTACTGCTGGCTGATTCTTTCTGGTTTTGTTGTTCGCTGTCATTTGACAGGTCTGAAGGCAAGGGTATAGTGGGCATTGGGGTGATTTCAGTTGATTGATTGTAGCCAACATCGGTGTTCACTGACTGTCTCGGTGGTGTCTGAAACGAGAAGTGATGATAGTGTTAAAAATTGTATTTTAATTATTCTTAGGGCATGGTTGAGAGGACTGATAAACACATTAGTAGCAAAAGTGCAAATATTTGACAATTAGTGAACAATTAATAACTTTAGCAATGATCATGAGCTTAATGCCAGTGACAATTTTTAATAGCAACAAGTGCAGTGACAACATACCTTGATAGTTGGCTTTGGAGGTAGGGCCGGTTTGGGAGATTTGTCTGTACCGCTAACATCAGGCGTCGAGAGCGGCGTGCTGGCACTCTGAGGCGGTGACAACAGGATACTCTGTGATGACGCATTCTGCCCGGCGAACGAACTGCCCGTACTTGACAGTCCAGATGCCGTGTTCCTAACAATCTGTGGTTGGGAGGTCACCACATTACTAGCTACATGATTTGATGATGAAACAGTGATGCTTTGGGTCTGAACGGTCTGTGGCTGGACCGGTTGGATCTTTGTGGAGGATGTCTGGTATATGGGTGACGGTTTCCCACCCGAGACCTGAACTGATGTGGGTGCTACACTCGATACGGGCTTCTGGAATGAATGAATGAATGATGATGATATTTACAGGTGTGATGTGTTATGGTGTGCAGCAATTGATTCAAGCTTTGCGTGGAAACATAATAGTGGTTGATAAAAACACAAGGTGTGTAGGTAAAACACTTGTAAGTCAAGGAAATTACTTTATTTATTTAAAAATTGTCTACTATTTCATTGAATGTAAGCTTATTAAAATTCCCACTGCCTTTCTTTGACAGTTGTATGTGTGCACAGAAAATTATATTAGTTTCTCTTTGGCTTAATTTCAAGTCTAAATATTAAGTTCTAAATTTTTAATTGGACTTTTGACAATGTCTAACTGTTGTAATACATCTCAATTTTTTTTTGCATTTTACACTGTTTATTTAAACCTCTACTTGAAATTGCATTGTGTGTGTGATTCCCCTCTGTTAGTGGTTATTAAATTTAATAAAGGTTAATTATTGTAAGCTTTTAAACTCACCCCAAATCCGATAGAACTGCCAGCAGATGTTGTACTGGAACCCAAACTTGGTGAGCTGCCCTTTAACACCGGCTGGCCCTTCCCGTTGCCTTTTGAAGCTTCGTTACTCTGACTATTACTCTGACTTAGCCTATTCTGTGGATATGCATGGTTCTCCTTCCCTTCCTGATTACATCTACTTGAAGAGTCGGACTTTTGCAACTGATATGTACTTTCTTGCTGATATGTAGTTTCCGTTTGACTTAGAGGTGTCGCTAGACTTTTATTCACAACCGATAGTGGTGTAGAATGTACAGTCATGTGATTTACGTTGATCGCATTTTTCGCGTCTTGGTTTTCGTTGTTCTTACCATTGACTTCAGGTTTTAATTTCCCGTTCGTACTCTGAGGGAATTTAGTGTTGTAAGGCAATGTTTGATACTTGGGATCTGATTTGCTTGCAGCAAATTCTGGGAGGAATTCTTGTTCGTTTATTTTCAGATCTTTGTTAGTTTGGTTGCTGTTAGAACTACTCGTGCTGTTTGGACTGTATTGCGGTTGCTTCTGGTAGTCCATGTATTTGTTTTGATCCAGAATCGGCTTTTGATCGTACGCGTTCCCAATGCCTTGCTGGACGTGACTAAAGTTCTCATGTTTGTTTGGATATTGCCCCTGGTATTGATTTTCTTGTAGCCCCTGCGAATGAGTGTAGCCGTTGAACAAGGGATTGATCATTTGTTTCTGTTGCAAATAATGCGCTTCCTGCGTTAGATGACTCTGAATGTTGTCGCTTTGTGTGTGTTGTTTTAATGGCACGTTGTTTTGTATTACATTCTGTTTCATCGCCTGGAAATTATTAATAAAATTTTCATTACTACCAAAACAAACAACAAACTTGAATAACTTTTTCCCGCCGGGTTATTTTTAGAATTTTTGATTTTGACAAATTATTTTTTTGCGGTCAATCAATGTGTCATTGTCAATTTTACTTATGTCAATGTCAAATTTAATCACAGATTATCAATGTACATTTTATCGATTCAAAATGACTGTATGAATCGGTTCCTACGGTTGAAAATAAAATAAAAAACCTGATAAAATTACCTGGAAATTGGCATTATGGCTGACGCTCTGAGCGTGGGGCACGTGATTATAAGGTTCGACAGCAGCAACATTTCCTCGAGCTTGTTGATTCTTTGGTTGACTGTTTACCCCGGTGTTACCAGCAGGATAGCTGGGCAACTGTTGCAAGGGCGCGGGATTCGTCGTTCTGAAAATTAAAAATCAGAAATTGTTATATTTATTTCTGACCCAGACTTACGTAATGAATAGCGAAGGTAATTTTTATAATTTATTAAAATT
Source organism: Xestia ashworthii (assembly GCA_950022955.1). Taxonomy (NCBI): domain Eukaryota; kingdom Metazoa; phylum Arthropoda; class Insecta; order Lepidoptera; family Noctuidae; genus Xestia; species Xestia ashworthii. The sequence continues at coordinate 14,017,598 of OX465561.1, forward strand.
CGACTGCTCCTAGGGGCTATTGTGTTTCCAGACTCTATTGTTCCGCACCGACTGCCTCGAAGCCACATTCACAGCGGAGCGACGGTTTGAACTAGTGGCGTTATTGAAGTAGGTAAGTCGCGGGCACAGTAGGCCTAATTATTATAAAAATGAAAATGTGCGTAGCGTAGTTAATAGTACTTAACAGTAAATATAGCATCATTTTAATTGTTAACGTTAAGTTAAATAATGAATAATGACCCTAATAATAACAAGTGAATAATAAAGAGTAATTTGACAGGGAGTGAATGTAGGTTTATAAATCACACACACATCATTTGTAACTAAGTGTTTCAATACTATGCTGCTCGAAATAGTCCAGTCCATCAGTTTGTTTTTCTCGGAATAGAAGTAAGATTATCGGTACAAACCTCTGCTGCTGTGGCTGTCGATGCGCGGCCGCTAGCTGCCTGTTCAAGGCTCTTTTCCTAAGCAGTCGCGCTTGCAGTTCGGAGACGCGGCGGTCGATGCTTCGCATCTCCTCCTGCCGCGCGCCCAGGGCTGCCCGCTGCGCCGACAGCCTGCCGTTCTGTTGCTCGTTCAGCTTGTTGCGGTACTTGAAAGTAAAATAAAGTTTTTATAAGTTTCATACAAATAGTTTTAGAACTTAGGTACAACAATAACCATCACCACAAATAACAAAAGAATGTTGAAGATGCTAAATTAGCCATATGTAACAACAATCCAGGGGCGAAAATAAATCAAAGTTTGTTCCTATACATTCAAATAATAATGCTTAAGATGCAAAAGGTAAATAAATAAAGAAGCTGGCAACTCTGACCTCCGCCTATGGCGCCAAATAATTAGGGCACCAGATTTTAAAACAAGTCGGTAATGTATAAGCAGAGCTTTGAAGGTTGAATAATAGCTTTACCTACAAAATGTTATTGATCGATCCCTATAGGGCTATAAGTAGGGGAGACCGGGTACAAAAGTAACGGCGGGTCGAAAGTAACAAACGCTCTGTAGGTACCTATATCAAATGTTCGAAACGCTGCTCTGCTACCTCCAGGAGACAGCCGACAACGTTCCCCCCGCTTGCATTTAATCGCCGCGCTCGCTTCGTGCCGTAAAGTTGTGCTAGAGGACGCCACGTGATTTTACGAACTAAAAGTAAGTTTTTTGACATTTACTCATTCAGTGTTTACGTAGTGTTAAAATGGTGATATCAATGTGACTATTTGCAGTGTAGTTTTTTATTAGATTGTTTACACAGTGTTGTTGTTCATTTTGTAATAGCAAGTTCTATTTTTATGTAAGCATTCATGAATTAACAAAAACGTGGTTGGGTACAAAAGTAACACACCACTACGGGTACAAAAGTAACATGTTACTTTTGTCCCCATAATGCAATGAGTGTGATTCACTCATTGTTTTATGTTAATTAATCGTTTTTATTTACCAACAGAATGCCGCGACAGCGAGTGAGAACGACAGCAAGAAGGACCACTGGCATATTATGGACGTATACAGAAAAGCGGCTGACGAGCATTTCCAAGATAATGCCACAAAAAAAAGTACAATGTTTGCCATGTGACGTAAGAAAATTACCATAAAAAAAATATAAACACAGCTACAGACAACTGAATGCGAAATAATCCCGGTCAAACGCTGACTATACATGACATTCCCGGTATTGTCAAAAAAAGCATTTCCTCTTGCTGTTACTGATACAAAGGCCATTGCTGGGTTCACTTGCACTGTTATAAGTTCATTTAATGGAAATATTTTTACTGATGCTGACTTTGCACCAAATCGTGTAACAGACCGTCCCTTGCCAGTCAACGAAGAAATACCACATACTGATTTGTCGACCAGATCCAACGCACCCTCAGCCCTCCTGGTTGAATATGCCAAATTGACGATTGTATCTCGCCAGCAGCAGGACCTAGCGGACTACAAGTGGGTTCTTCTTCGCCAATTGCTTTCTTGCCAATTCCTTTCTCAGTCTCACCCCAAGATATACATCTACTACATTCCAAGAGCTGGTTCGAGGACTACAACCAGTAAGGGGCGTAAGAAACGTAAGACGGCGATTTTGACCAACACGAGCTGTCCGATATTATTTATATTCTTCTTCAATTGCAAAAAATGCGATTGAAGAAGAATACAAAGAAAGAATGAAAGTAAAAAAAAAATATTTACAAGGAAGGGAAAATTAAAAAGAACAAAGAAGGCAAGTTAGAAAAAGAAAACATTGCTCATAACAATTCACCAGACGAAGAAGATTGCTTTTGTCTTGTGTGTTTTTTATAATAAATAAGTTGATTTACTATGGCATTTCATTATACCTTAATCATGTTACTTCCGACCCACACCGTGTTACTTTCGCCCTGGCCTCGGGGTCGAAAGTAACAAACGCCATTTTTTTTTCAAAACCTTGTAATTCACAGAAAACAGCAAATAATGATGTAAATTTATTTACAAATTTGTAGAGCACAGTCAAGATTTTGATGTGGCTATATTCATCTCATCATAAATATAATAAATAACTAGAAATCAGTGTCAAAGTACAAAGTGTTACTTTTGTACCCGGTCTCCCCTACCTATAACCTACTGTACTAAGTTATAATTACGGGCTTTTAAAGAATATAGGTAAAACTTAAAAGCCTAATAACTGTAAATGGTACTCTAATAGCGCACGCAACCGAGTTCCCACAATTGACTTTTACTACTGTCGCGAATTACTGTGATGGATGATCTTTGATGATAGTGAAGAAGCCTATCATTATACTTACTTTGCTATGTCACGGTCTTATTAACACTACTCTTTTGTTTTTAGAAGAACTTAATAGGTCCTCATGTGGCGTATCATTTCAGTAGGACATTTGAAGTAGGTAAGTGTAGGAAGGTCTGTACATAGTCACACATTATTCTTTGTTATTTTTAAATAATTACCTACTTCCAAATTAGACTAGAATCTTTCTATGATAAGCCTTTAAATATATGGAGAAATTTGTACGGTGAAGTTACTGAAAATTTTGCTATAATGTCATGCCTAGAACGTCCGTATTGTTTTCAACCAGGCACAAATCCAAATTCCGTGGCTTGCTACACGAACGGTTGGTGGTTAAATCATTTCAAAAGAAAATGAGTACCTAAATACGAACGTGCTACCTAGCTATGCATACAATTAACCTTAATAAGAGCTGATTTCAAAGAAATCTACGCTGGCTCATTTCAAATGCGGGTAAATTACACTGCAGTCAGAGTCTCTAGGGAAAACTGGCATAAGGCGTGTACCTAGCTACTAGCGACAAATAGAATATAATAGAAAGCAGATTCTACTTCACTGACTAGCCTTGTTTATGGTATAAACTACTTTCGGACTGCAAATGGACAAGGCGACCTTAATCTCGAACTGTTTCCAATACTTAGTTATTAAATAATGTGTTACATTTTACAACTCACTCAATGTAGATCAAGTTCCAGATTTCTGTTATGTATTTTCTTCTTAATGTAAGGTTACATAGAAATCTTGATTACAAAAGGTTGGCCCCACCTAATTCAATAGGCTTGTTAACTGAAAAAATCTAATTAGACCGTCACATAGATTATCAAAAAATATTTGACCCGTATTTTTTCTTTTGTTAAATAAACCAAAATTGACGAAGATACGACGCTTTTAAAATTCTCAATACGTCACTGTTTGGTATCATTTTTAGTGAGTTCTGACGTCACGAGCCCCCACTCCCGAGTTTTGATGCGATTGATCTTTGTCAATATTCGTTGATTTACAAAAAAAAAAAATACGTGTCCATTATTTTCCAATACTCTAACTGACGGACTAATTAGATTTGCAATTTATTGATGGTGGAAACTAGCCTATTGCGGTAATGAGAGACGATGAAGTATGTATGTGTGTAAGAGAATGAGAGAAGTATTAGGTCCCTAGCCTATATAATTGATATACCAAATGCTGTTAATCAAATCTATAATTTCAACGTGAAGTCGGCTTCAGCAGTTGAGTAAAACTAAAAAGAAAGTGACGATGAAAAGTTTCATTTTTATACAGTGTGTATTATTTTACTTGGCACAGAAAATAATAAAACCAGCGGGCGTAAAAAAGAGTCACTCTAATCTTTTTCACACTGCGATCAGTCCAAATCATTATACCCCTGATTTATCTAACCACGAATCCATTCCTGAGCTGAATCAATTCCATGTGAATGACTTTTTCCATGTCAACGGATTTTCTGGTCAACATTAAGAGCAATTTGTATTTTTCGTTTCTTATAGAGTTTAACGAAAAGAAAAAAGTAAACTACTTGGAAGAGTAAAAACTATCACGGTTTATTATTTTCATTTGTTATGTTTTTGTCCACTGAGTTTTGAGTTATGCGGTTGGGTAGGCAGGAAATCTCTGATTTACTCAGTCAGTTAATCTGGGCTTTGGTTTAACGTTTATGCACATGAGTAGACATCAAGTCTGTGGTTTGAATTAACAGAACTATGCCTCGTTTATACTACAATAATTAGGTAAGTAGATAATTATACATAGGATTTTGTTTACTCTCCGCATTACTATAGGCACGGGCTATTTAGTTCTTTCGCTGAATAAAACACTCTTTATTATAAGATTTTATATTTTTCTCTTTTCTTATCACCGCGGTAAACTAACTATTTATTGAATCAATTAATTGTGATTTGATGGCTTAGGTATAAATCCAATCAAATACGATGTAGAAACAGAAAAAAAAAATCGTTTTCAAAAATAAATCGAGAACAATATCAATTGTCACAAAATCTTGCGTCATTAGTGTGTATTTTCCACGTATGGTCGCTGGGTCATCTATACCAAGTAATAATTGAACGATATCGATCAACAATTACCTAGAAGTGGCGTGGGAAAATAAACAGGTGATACACAATACTTTAATAGTTCGCGTTACCCTATCCATTGTTGGCGTTATGGGTAATTTTTTGTGCAACGAAATGTAGGTGGTATAATGTACCTGCATTGAAGAAAAGATGCAGTTAAAAAGGATGGGTGATACAGTTTTTTTTGAGCAAAGCAGGTGATTCTATGTATTGAAAAGGTATATATGAAAGCTTTTCAAAGGTACTTCTTATACTCGTCAAAAACACACATTTTGTAATCTTGACCAACTTTCATGGCACTTCATTTTATATCGAAATCATTAACAATTTGCTCCAGAAAACAGGTAAAAATCTGTCACTATAATTACGAAAGACCCTCTCCAGTTCTTAAAATAGAATGACTTATGAAAATTAAGGTTTCAGGCTCTCAGTGGGGACTCCTTGGGGACTTAATAATACATCTGGGGTCCTACAATTCGTCAGGCAAATAAGATGCCTGGTGAAGCCTGGCTGTAATTTTGAATAATTTAAGGTTAGTTATAGATTTATTCATGTTTTGTAAGTACAACCCGGGCGCAATAACTTGACACCTGGCTCGAAAATAAATAAGTACTACGTTATTAGTATACTTACAGATGTTTTATCTCAGCAGGTAAATAAAATTATAAATCAGTAATACTTAAGTTTTTAGTTATGTTAGGATTTTCATTTCAAACCTCGCCATAGGGCGGAATTTCGGAATTTCTATAGACAAACGTCATTTGAGCCAGGTGTCAAGTTAATGCGCCCGGGTTGTAAGAACCTTCATTTCAAATACTGGTAGGTATTAGGTAAAGTTCATTTATAAATATTTTCAAAACGCGTTATAATTCCATGTAAAGTCATAGGAACAAGAAAGACCTTTCGTGATTTAAGTTTCAATGACCGTCAACTCAATTTAATTTTCTGCTTCATTTAAAAGATACCTACTTACCTACTTTATACAGGTTTGTACAAAGAAAAAGACAGTGATTCTACAGAATCAGAATTAAATGGAAAATCCCTTACGATTCACGTCGCGAGTTCTATTGACTCAGCGAAGGAAATGTGGACTCGATTTTCCATTACATTCTACTTTTTTTAGTAAGATCTAAGTTTAAATTCGTTAATTAATTATTTAAATTAAATAATTTAAATCTTTTAATGTGTAGCGAGTGTCATCGGGCAGGTAATTCTGTAGATTGACAACGTGAATTCCGGTCCGTTGCGATGGTGGGGCCATAACGTTTTTTTTTTTAAAAATATGCTGCGATTTTGTGAAAAATCGTAAAAGTAGACCCCCAAAACCCTAAAATTTGTCAAAGCTATGGTTAAAAAGTTATAAGGGTTTGAATGTGGCCGCGCCATTGAAACGCTCCGAACCGCGCGGCCACGGAGATCTAAAACTAAACATTGCAGAGACCCGAAATTTTGGTAAGTAACAGATTGAACATTAGTAAAATATAGAAAAAAACCAGGGCTTATATTTTAGGAGCTGTAAGACTAATACGCCATGGCCGCGCCATTGAAACCGTGAAAAACCCATTTTCGCCGATATCTCGCTGAAAAAGCAACGCAGACGTGCTTACAGCTCCTAAAATATAAGCCCAGATTTTTTTTCTATATTTTTACAAATTTTTCCTTGGCCGCGCGGTTCGGAGCGTTGTAATGGCGCGGCCACGTTCAACCCCATAACTTTTGAACCACATCTAATCACATCTTTGACAAATTTATGGTTTTTGGAGTCTACTTTTACAAATTTTTACAAAATCGTGGCATAATGTTTTTCAAAAAAAACGTCATGGCCGCGCCATCGAAACGGACACCGTGAATTCAGACAATGAGCGAATTAAATAGGTAAGATCCTAACTGCGGATATTAATCCGAATATCCGATGTCGGAATATCGCCTAGAGGGAGTCCGATGTAATTACTCCCTCTAGGCGATATTCACTACATATAAAGGGACATCGGGAATTGTACATCTGATGGCTTAGACCTGTAATTTAGTTTTACGAGTGTTTGAATGGTTAGGTATTTCTTGGTTTTATAGATCATAAACTAGGTAGGTAGGTATCGTAAACCATACCTTTTATAATTTAAGTTTATGAGATAATAATTACAATTGTTATGTTTATTTTCAACGTTTAGCCTGCAATAATACTGAAACGACTATAACCATCAAAGTAAAATTGAAAATAAACTGGGTATTACTGTAGCTTGTTATTAATAAGCTTACAATTTTGTTTAATAATTTATACGGTTCTATTGGTGGGAAAATGTAAATAAATAGGTAAGTATAAGCTTTTTGATTCTTCTTCTAAGTCATTTATAAAAGTTAAAGCTCGACAATTTATCAAAACAAACTCCTCATTGAAATCCAATTCACCTTGCATAAATAACATAGAACTCGAAAAAGGACAGAAAAAGGTCCAGTTTACGAAATAAACGACACAAATTGAAACGGGTACTGGCAGACTAACTTGATTTACTCTAATACCGACCTTTCGCCCTCGACCCACTTGTTGTATTTAGGTATTTTTTTCACTTCACAACACTTAGTTTTAACGATCACTGGTCCATTAATAATTCACTACACTGTAGTTTTATTTTTCTAAGGTCAACGGATGAACACTAGGCCGCTTGAATGTCGCGTCGGTAACTAAATTGTCAAATTGGACTGAATCAAAATGTTGGCATTAGACTCACTAGCGAAATTAGTCCGGTGACGTGGGTTTAGTTGTACTCGTAGTTACCTGTAGGGTTGTTGAGTTTTTCTATTGCAGTTATATAATGAAAATGTTCCCGAAACTTTTCTAGAAAGTTCTTTGTAAAGTGAAACTTTTTTGACTTTTTCATGCTGAAACGGGGAGAGTCATTCGACCTTTACAATCAGTAAAGTATATTATCTAAGTACCTATTCACTATTCCTTATATACAACAGCGAGATTGAGCTAGAATTGGGTGTTCTTACAGCAAATGAGCAGACCTTACTTCGACTGCGAGATTTGCAGAAGAAGATACAGGTACTGTGTGCACAAACAATACTACGATAAAATCCCAAGAATTAACGACATGTTCATTCAATATCTATGTGTAAGCTATGTGAAAACATACCAAAATGATTTAACTAAATGAGTAAGTAATTATTGAAGGAATAAGTACTCCAAAATCCTTACAAATATACAAATAACTGTGTAATTTTTTTTAGCAATGCAAACATCCCTTTTCTGCCATAACAGTATTTGAGTTTAAAATGGTCTAGGAAAATGCAGGAACCATATTATAAAGTTCAGTAATTGAAAAACTTTCAGTATAGCGTGATCCGGCACGAGACACGTCGCGTCCGGCCATGTCTCTTGTCGGATCACCTTGCAGTTCAGTTACGTGCAGCCCACGGAGGACAATATATCAAGGGATAATTAACTAGTTTCCCACAAGAGACTAGGTAGGTAAGATATGAAAATATTACGTAAGAATGTTCTAATTAATTATATTGCGAAAATCGTTGCAGCATGATAGAAAACTCTTGCAGTCCTGAACTTTTTTCCACCATTGATTGTTGATTGTAGACACAATAGTTAAACAAGGGACCGTTTCCAAAGCCTTTCGTATTTCTACAACGAAAGCTTATTTCAATCCTAATAATATAAATTCTTTTTTGACTTTTACAACATTGTTATCGCTGATGAATGTGTCATGTTGTCTTGGCGCTATTAAACGATGTAGGGCAACATTCAGTATGACAACGTTACAAATATCTGGAGTCTGTCTATCCAAAATTCCAGCGCTTTATATTCATCTGCCTAGCATTTTCCAACTACGTTGGGGTCGGCTTCCAGTCTAACCGGATGCAGCTGAATACCAGTATTTTACATGGAGCGACTGCCTATCTGACCTCCTCAATCCCGTTTGCATGGGTTATACGATACCACTTGGTAAGACTGGTTGTCAGACTTTTTGGGCCACTGTAACGACTGTCAAAGACCTAACGGTTCAACGCGCTTTCCGAGGCACGGAGGAACCTCGGTATGTACTGGGTGGTCATCTATACACAGAACAAGAACATCGACACGAGGGGCTGTTATTATTTATATGACAACGTTACAAATATCTGGAGTCCGACTATCAAAAATTCCAGGGCTTTAACAGTGTGTCGGTAAAAGGAAAAGTCCCTATTTCTTAGTTTAACAACTGTACGAAAGTTCCGAAGCCCTATTTATCCTTCACGTCGTAAGTACCTAAAGCAACCCTGAATCCAACACGTCGTATCGCCTACCTAATTACGTGTTGTATAAACGTTCACACTATCCCTATCATATATAGATTCGTATCACGGTCAAAATATTATCTCTCGTTATTTAGTTGTCTACTAAATTAATTTGCAAGTAATTTATCGTGTAAGTGTTGATAGACTGGGATGTGCATCTGTAATTGCAGCTTGGTGTAGTTCAATGGTTTCGCTTGTCGCAAAATTTATAGTTGCATGTTTCTGTAATTTGAATTAATTGTCGTTCTATTAGAGTAAATTATCGCTTAGCATTCAACCAACTATCTTGTGCATAAATTATGAAGCGCGTGTTGACTGAACGTCGTGTACCTATGCCCTGTCACGTCCATGAAATCCTTTCGTTTTCTACCTCTTTGTTTGTTTACTCAATCTATACCGCTGTCACGCTGTACCGACTGTCACTTCAACCCGTAAACGAGATTAACTAGCGGGATAAGGAGATATTTTCACCAATATTACCTTTTATTTTCCCTGTTATCCGAGAGAACATACTTTATTATTTCTATCAGTAATAATATAGTAGGCGTCGGATGTTTTTATACAACGTCTTCAGAAAATATACGGAGACCAAGAGTCTTGTTAGACGCATGTCTCATTATTCCAGTTCGACGAATTCAATATTGTTTCTTTGGCAATACATCCGAGCCAGTCGCGCGAGTTTTATGTCGTCTCATATACGGGGACTATTCTCGAATCTCGGTCTCATATAAATAGCTGTATTATTAGTATTTTCATTGTTTATGGTGGTTCTGAACTAAACATAATGATTAGGTACGTATTCTTTCGCGGAAAATGAATTGCTAGGAAATTTATTGGCGCTTGGTTGGTCTTGCTTCGAAGAAGTATGAGTATTCTTCAAACAGGAAAATCAAATGCTCATCTGCAGTTCTATAAGTTTTCAAACTACAAACATTTCTGGACAAGGTTGAGCAAGTAAGACAAGCAGGAGAAGGTAAAATAAACTAATAAGGTGTAGAAAAAATGACGCCAGAAAGTTATTGAAACCTCCATTAAAAAATCCTTAGAACCATTCTAAAGTTTGCACTGCAATGCTACCAATTAAAAGTCTCTATCCAATACTATGTATTTACAAACAAAAAAGGTATAATGTAGTACTTATATCAACTATCTGGTGTCCACGACACAAGACTTGCCTAGTGTGGCACTTGATGGCGCTGTGTGTTAATGTCTAGCGATATATATTATTTATTATTATTATTAATTCTGACATCTTCATTAGCGCTAAAATCAGCGAAAGAAAAAACAACTATTCATAAACAACTGACGATCGTAAGCAAACCCTATTGCAAAGAGGTCGTATGAATTGGTGAAGATAATATGTAGTCAATGATTCTCCCTCATAGTAAGTAGATATTCCACACATGTACGATGTGCCTGGCATATCTGTATGTATAAACACCCCCTTTTAAAAAAAAAGAATAAAAAACAAAAACCGACGATCAGAATAACCACCCAACTATCAAGTCCAAGATGCGGGTTCAACCGGCCGAATGCCCGCAACCTAGTTGGCTGGTCACTCTCTCTACAAATATTACTGTGTCCCGTTCCCGTCACCGCGTGTTAGCGGGCTCGTTAGCTATCCGAGGCATCTCCCAGGTGAATGGGATCATCGCCTTTATTATATAGTTATGACAGCCACTATGGCGCCATTGGACGTCTAGATGCTGTTTGACACGTAAATGTGAAAATAAGGTGAAACCTGCTTGAAAAAATGAAGTAAGTAAGTAACTAATGCAATGTGAAACGGTTCCGGAATTTTCGGAAGTCGATGACTGATGACCATTTTACGTTTGATTAAAACAAAAGTATTTGCTACTGGGATGCAGCTGAATCCAGTAGGGTAAGAAATCGACGTAATCGACTTAATAATTAATTTCAAAGTTTAGTTGGGTTACAAAACAAAAGTTTCCGCTTTCAGGTTTTGTTTTTGTTTAAAAGTAATGCGTGGAACTCATGGAAGACATCTGGAAAGTGATATAAATAGATCACGTTATCGAATTTAGGTTACAAGATCACTCAATAAAGGAACAATAAATCAATCACCATAACCTTTTTGAAAAAGTCGGCCTCTATTCTATTTTCGTGCTCGATTGATTGATTCGTATACTAACGTCCACCAAGATAGCAATCTATCAATGTAAGAAGATAATGCTTTATCACTTGCCATTGTATATGTCACCGTAAAATTGTCAAATACGTTATATTACAATATAACGTGTATCTCTCTAGCGATATTGTAGTCTCGAATTATTGTCAACTGAACATACGGAAGTATCTCTGCCCCCATAATCGGGACTTGGGGCACCCCCCCGTTAGGTTAGTTAGGTTCCTTTAAACCCTGCACCCGGAAATAGGGGCCCCGCGAAGCGTGGCTCCGTCGACTACGCTTTTTAGGGGAATATAAAGTGTTTTAAGGTTAGGTTATAATAATCGGTATTTCTCAGGAATGGTACAATATCTTTTCATGAGAGTTATACCACTGGGCAAGGGGGACTCCTCCTTCCCTCCACACCGCGTGAGTTGACTACCATTGCATGCATTTCACGTAAAATAATGCGTTTTGTTGTAAGCAGTATGTTCATTTGACAATATTTCGAGATTTTACAATATCGCTAGAGATATTACAATATAACGTATTTGACAATTTTACGGTGACATATACAAGGACTCTTAATACGGCAAGATATTATACGAGTATTTAAGTGTAGGCATAGTAGACAGAATGAAAAAAATAAATAGTTTGCAGGTAATGCAATAGAAAATTAGTATTGGTAGACATAGACAAACTGACAGCTGGTACACTATTTACTACACAGGCAGGTACAGGACTAGGTATATATAGACTGCTTAAAAAGTTCTGTGTTTGCTCTTAACAAATAAATTCGTCAATTTTCTTTGTGTATATCGTCATCGATACTGATAACGTCTTCACCTAGGTACTTGGATGAAACAATAAAAGTTTCATTAGTATCTCATAAGGCTCAAATTGTTCTCCACTCTCTGACTAATTTAATCGATTTCAGATCGGCCCGCTAAAAGCATAATGTTCGAAATTGAATATCGACAGGTGGGCCACAAAATTATTAAAAAAAAACCGTGACCTCATTGAGTTTGACACTGCCGTAATTATAATTATCTGCCTTCAGGTGCAGTAACTGACAAGGGCCGGAATTGTGACGAGGGATAGCCTGATAACTGATAACCTGAAAGTTAATTTCCAACTAGCTTTAGCCCCTGGCTTCAGTCACAGGATACAGAGGTGTATCGGCATTAAGGTTTAGTTGATCTGGTGCGTGTTTTTTGAAGTGAAAACTTCTTTAGGCGCGTTGAATTTCCTTACTGAATTTCATTTCATGTTGAGCACTTTTTGAGTGAACAAATATCATGGAACCCGCGTGACAGTCACATAACGCACGTTCGTTCGTTCGTTCGCTTCACATCAATCGGGAATCCCCAAAGACTGTCTCGCATATTTTTTTTTCTATTTATGCCTCGTTGACACAGCATATTTTCGGTCAACTTTCAGATTTCTGAAAAGACATCTAATTAAGTAAAACATGCAAGGGCATTTCTCAATTTATATAAGTAGAATTCAGTGTAAATCTAAAACAAACAGTACGTAGTATTGTTTTCAAAAGACACGTTTGATATTGTAATGACCAGAGGCGTTACGTAAATACGAGTGATTTTAGAATTGAAAATACTCATTTTTCACATTAATACATTTTCGTTATTTGAAGAATTTATTCATATCTTTGATGATACTGATTGTGCCTGTCGTAAAGAAATGTTCTGTGATTACTTTTTCGATTAAAAAATCGACCTAACGACGATCTGGCCTAAGTTTTATCGTTGGCCAAACCTCCATCTGCAAATTGTGTCACTAACAATATCTTTTACTTAAATGTATTTTAATTAATGATTCAGGAAATTAACACCAACAATAACAGTACAAACAATGGAACATATTTTTAAGAGAGACCGCTTATTTTCTTCCCAAGGCCATCTTATCCAAAACTCAGACATGCGGTTATTGTCTTCATTTATTAATTAAGATAAAATAAACTGCCGCTGGAACTTTGCGCCCTTCCCTTCAAAGAATGGGAAGCAATAAGTCAAGTTTATAAGACGCTTATAAATAGAATATTGTCCTCAATAATTTAGAAACTAAATTGTTTAGAGTTGTAACAAAGTTGAATGAACTGGTAAAGTTTAGCAGACGTGGTGTACACCTGTTTAAGTATTACATTTATGGAAAAGGTAGCTAATTTAATATTAGAAAGAAACAAGGAAGCTGTCTTTCTGGTTAAAATCTTGTTCTTTGAGAATAATATTAAAAAACGGCCAAGTGCGAGTCGGACTCGCGCATGTAGGATTCTGTACCATCGTACTAGGTACCTTTGTTTTTGTTACAGCGGCTACAAAATTACACATTCTGTAAATATTTCAACTGTCTACCTATTACGGATCATGAGATACAGCCCGCTGCCAAACAGATTGACGCGGACGGACAGCAGAGGCTTAATAATAGGGTCCCGTTGGTTACCCTTCGGATACGGAACCCTAAAAAAGTTAGTAACTACATAGGCTATACGGCTCGATTAATGCAATAGTTAAATACCTTTTTAGGTAATTGACATCTGCTTTATACCATAAAAGAATTTCTGTTCAAAAATATTTGCATGAATTATTTAACAAGTTCTCTCTTCAGGTAAGAAAAGCTTGGTGCGCAAGCGAACAAGAGGAATTCCTAGAGTCTATAGATAGCATTTTCTAAGGGCTCAATAATTCACGAATGTTACTGAACGCAATAAACACAGCTGTCAGTGTCATCATTGCAATGGTATATTAACAATGACAGCTCTTAAACGAGTTCACATGTACCTATTGATCGCGTTATGTTTTATTGGTGAAATTCGCACTTACACTCGATACTTTATAGATACTGGAGTGTAGTGTCCCCCCCAATAACCGTGTTACCGTGTTTTCGGCTACATACGAGAACATCACATCAACCCTTCTCACGGATGTCGTAAACGGTGTCTGGATAATAATAATAGCCCAATACAAGTAAAGATAGTTGTGATGATCCCTATTTGCCTGTCAACCGTAACCACCATCTTGTTATGACATTATCGTTATCGGGGACTCTGTCGGGGATGTTTTCTCGATACACCTTAAGCCTGGCAATCTAAAGTTTGTAAATGTATCTTCACGAGACTTAATTAAAAACATGAACACGTCACACCTGTTTTCCCAGAAGGGTAAAGCAATATGCAGAGATGTTAGCATTTGTAGAACCACATTCCGTCAGTTATGTTTGAGTTCCTTGTAAAAGGGGACAAGCCTATGGCCATCGACCGATCACAAATCATCACTTTCGCCCACTTTATATAAAAAATGAATAAAGTATGTACTGTAAAAATACCACTAGGTGTCTACTACCTGTTAAGGGTGACAACGCCTATCATTTTAGCCGTAGACTACAAAATGACAGAGAACAACGCCGATTAAGTACAATTAAAATAAAGCAGCTTAACAAAATAAAAAGCAAACAAAAAGAAAAGTATCCAGCTTACTTCAGAACTCACCATTAACTCCCTACGCAGCTTGTCCAGCTCATGCGCAGAGGGGGGCGCGGGCTGGACTCTTCCTCTCCTCAACTCCTCAAGTTGCCGCGTCAGCTCCTCCACTTTGGCCACCGCCACGGATAGCTCCTTCTCCTTTTCATTGAAAAGCGCTCGTATTGACTCTAGGTCGCTCGCTGGGGACAAAAGAGGAAATTGGTTAACGTTGAAGGAAAATTGACCGTATGTGATGTCGTTAGGGTGTTGTTTCTGCTTTCCTGTTACTGTTAAACCGTGGAGGCAAAACGGGGAGGAAAAGGAACGAATAGGTTCCTCAGGTACAGCTAATACGGGAAAGAACGGAAACTGCGCTTATTTCTGTGAAATTCACGCGTTTAAAAAGTACGCCGGTCAAACCTTCATACACAAATGTAAGAACAACTACGAGTGTTGGTACGTCGTCAGACAGAGGGTAACACATCCTCAAAGTCAAATGGGGAGATGAACCTAAGGGGGCTCTCCTAAGTTGAGGTGTAATGGACGACAGAAGATGCCAGAGAGATATTTTCGCAAATTACAATCAAGTTTACTTTTACACATCATTTTGTTTTGTTCTCCTTTTACTCAATCATTTTTTTTGTCCTGTATGAGTCTAATAAATACTTTTTCTTTCTTTCTTTCTAACAATATCTTTGCTAGAAACAAGCTTCCATACATTAAAATTGTTACATAGTCACTGGAAATAAAATTGACACGCTACCCTACAGTCCGTCTCGCTGCTACATATATTATAAAATACTGTATTTATGTACTTGAACTTATCAAAAGCCTGAAAGGCGTGTCAGACTGAAGGCGGCCGGCAGTCGGGCTGACGTAATGGGGGTGTGGTACTTTATACTATTCCACCGAATCGTCTAAATAATGTGGTGGTGCCGTTAAATTATCGAATACTAGGTTATGCACGCGATTTCGCCTGTGTATCCAGGTCCATAATTGTCCCTCAGGATTGTAGGTCGTCGTACGTTCTATTCTATGTGTTAATCGAGGTTATAAAGTATCTGCATCTAAATCCAGTCAGAAGTTAATGAGTAAAAGAGTAACAAACACCCATTAACTATCACAAACTTTGGCATTTATAACAGAGTAGTAAGATGTTTAAGTTGCCTACGTATAAAAAAAATCTATGCCTACTGCCTTACTCGAGGTTATTTTTGGCTCATGTAAAGGTTAAGGTAATTTGTGCTCAAAAGGAGGAGACAAAAAACTCAAGAGGAAAAGGTTAATCACGATTGACTGAAAAAAAAATCATCTGATTAGGTATGTGTTATCAAGAAGACATTTACATAAGAAAATACGACCTTTTATGTCACTAGAATTATCTTTTATATCTGCCTGTATTACCAAAATAGGCCACCCACGATATTTTGTCTTATACATATACTTGCTTCAATGAACGAGCTTGTAGTTTCAGTATTTGTTATAACAATATTGTTATTTTCCCGGCAACCTCGTATACAAGTTTGTTCTTCCCGTTATTAATTATTTACTGTACACAAATTGTGCTCGATGAAACATTTCCTGGCAGAAATTGTTTAGATTACACCTACGTGGCCAAAGTAAAATTCTATCTTGTAATGTTCATGAAATAACGACACTATTGTTCCTTAGAAATGTAACGAGGACAGAATAGCGATACCTGCCGAAGAAAATATCAGTTGCCTTTCAAAAGAAGCGACTCGTAAAACACAAAAGTTGGAATTTATTTCAAGTTGTCAAGTAAACGAAGTGAAGATTAGCATCATTTGGAGAACAACTGAATCTGTCCACAAGTGCCTTTCAGACGAAGAAAAAGTATTTTTATACCGTCTATAAAATATGCTCGAGTAAGAGAAAATTCTAAGGGACGAAAAAAATGGCTGCAAGCTGAAAATGTGGTTATCACCTGTCACGTCGAAACAATAAAAAAATGCTATAACGTGGGTACGGATGTTAAAACGTTTAACGGTTAACCCAGCGACTGTTGACATTTACAGGTGAAGTCTACTTTGTGAAATGTTTTGAAATATTATACGGAATATGAGACGGCGGGACTCTCAGAATGAACGTTATGAAAAATCCTTTGATAATGGTTTGACGTTTAGTACGTATGCGTGGGAGTCAAACGGTGGTCTTGAAGATTTATGCTCACATAATACATGCCTAATACTCCGACGTTTATAAATTAGTGGCAATTTTTAAAAGATCTAGCTATTGTTCAGGCGAATAAAAGTTGAGGGTATTATGGAAGGAATTCAAAGCCAACCTGCTGATGAGAACACTAACACCTCTTTTAGGTACACTGTAAGTACTTGTAAACAAGCCAGAAACTCTCTCCAACAAACTAAAAGAAACAAACAAGCAAATAGTTCTAACACTGAAGTCCTAACTCCCGATTTTAGTGCTCAAGTTTACGAATTGTTCACTCCAATTTATAGCCAAATAAACATTGATTTCCCTTAATAGTTGTCATTACGACGACAATAAAACTAATTTGGACCGAAATAAAAGAAATAAAGTTAACAATTGCGAAATTCTAACGCATTGAGGGACAAAAATGCTATTTTACGTAGCGCGGACCCAGCTGAGACACATTTAAAAGCTCGGAGAGGGAAATACCTCCGACCTTTCAATTACAGAAGACAATAAAGAGGGCTTTATCTGTATGAAGAGTCTCTCCGTTGGTACACGACACGACGGAGCAACATAATTTTTTGGCATAAATGCTAAAAATAACTTTAGGTGTAGTTAGTTGAAAATTGTGCTTAAAGGGGAACTGTTTGCCTTTTGCTTTAGTCGTGTAGTTTCTGGTAAAGGATAGGCGATCCCTCTTTTCCCATGAGTGTCGTAAAAACCAACTAAGGGAGGGAAGATAAGCTCTTATTATCACCAACAACCCTGCATATGACAAGAATAATGACTAATACGATCATTTTCGCTTTGACCGTACTAATTCAGACCCGTAGACTATATTAACCTACTCTTTAAGTGGCAATATACACAAATTGCATAGAGAAAAGCAATTTAAACCTGCAGCTGAATATACTAATCAATTTCACACTGAGTGGTTGCTAAGTAAAGCATTCAATGGTCTAGCTTAGAGTTTCCATATTAAGACTAAACCTAGCTCAGTCATTTATAGCTTGGTTAAAACCGCTCAAGACATTAGATTCCATGATTAAGCTTATATTAGTAAGCCATGATTTAACGAGAAACGTAATTAAGATTCTATCATTATACCATGCAGTCTTGTTCAAGAAAGTTGGGGTCGGTTTTCAATCTATCTCTCTTGGTTTGTCTGAATTTCATAACAATCTGATCTCTATAGTAATTAGAGATTCAGATATCTTATGACACTTGCACTAATATGATTAGGTATTTGATTGGTACAGTAAGCTACACTTCCAGTTCTGGAGCGTGGAACAGAGTTTCAGAGTTTTTGATAGAATCATCCTATATTGGTAGCGTTAAAGCAACTGAACTGTTCAGTGTTGAGCATCATTATTAGCTAAATCAATTTTCCTTTTATCTCCTATTTTTTCACAAATAAATTCCTTTTTGTCTCATTACCCAATTGCTTACAAAATCATTTGAATGTTTTTCAATATTTATCCATTCCTTTTTCAAAACGATTCCAACCGCAGACCCTTCCCTTTTTAAATCCAGCCGGGAACAAAATCTCATAATGGTCAGTCGGTATGACTGATTTGCTTACCACGTCACTTCACATCAATGGTTGATCTGTCCCGTCAAAGGGCCGTATCGAACCATGAAATAAAGAGTGCAAATAATGTTATCAGCGTTCACACACAAACCTTTTTCGAATACAATAGGATGTTCCTGAATTTTCATAGAGCTCTGAAGAAATTGATTTTTGTTTTCAAAATATTAGGCCGAGTCTGCCTGGAGTATGGAAGTTAGGTTAAGTATTTGTTTTTTAGGAGAAAAAATGTTATTAATTATTTGATTAAATTATTTATGTTTCGGAATAATAGAAACGTAGCATCTTAATTTATCAAATAGGTAAGGAATTGGTTTGGTTGTAGGAAAATCTTGATAAAGTAGAAGTGTTTTAAAAGATATTTGAAATTTATACGCCTACAAAGAAGCGATAATCCTCGTGCGTCTAAGTTTAAAACCACGTAACACGATCTAAGAAGCCACATCCTTGAAAGGAGAGCGATCGAAAACAAAAGCCCTGAAGGTCAGGCGCCGAATAAACGAATATTTCTCCGGAGCGAATATATCGCGACCCGCCCAAATTGATTTAACTACGCCCCTCCAAGAACGTATTCTACTTTTAGTATCTAATGTAGGAGAGGACCTTTTCTCCCCTTTTTTTTCATGAGTAACAATTTACGCGCAAAGGGTTGTTTCACTCGTTATCTCGCATCAAATATAATGTGCACAGCTTTGGGAAACAGTTCCTTCGCTGTCCGTGAGTGAAGAACTTCCGCATAAGTTTACGTAATGAATTACCTATTCACTGAATTTACATTTATTTTATGACTAACGTTTGCCTCATGGCTGTTGTAAGAACTCCTTTTATGCACGTGCACGTTACGTTACTGAACGAAATAGATGTTATCGTGTGTACAGAAAAGTTTTATAGTGTATAAAACTTTTTCAAAGCATCATAGGAAAGAAGGCAAGAAAATTTCCGTCTAGCTTTATTTAAAATCGATTCCACCGAGGTCGTATTCGAGTGGCTCGATTGCCATACAGAACTATGAACTAGGGCGGCTCACAATCAGCTTAATGAGGCGAAACTTGTAAAGTGATTAGCCTGAACAGAGTGTTGAACGGCTCCACTAAAACCCACATTTGTAGCTACGGAGCTAATGTAGGTGCGACCACAAAAACCTCCTTTCTGACGCAGACTGATGTGTAAGGACGAGAACAAATGGAACTTTCGACTCTAACAACGATTAGGTTGAATGAAAAATAGCAACATGTAAATATGGGGTGGGTTTTTTGCTCGCATTCATTCGCCGTCCGAGTTTTGACGTTTGGCAATGGGATAAAAAAGTATATTCGTGGATACAGTATTGGAAATTTACGTAAGTCAAAAATCCCACTTTTACAAGAGAGTGAATTAACTGCATACTGTTACCTAAGTAACAGGACAAAACCATTTTTAAATTTATGTGCACTTCAAATAAGATGCGACGTTGCTTGTTCCTGATTGTCTGAAACAACGCATCTTCCGTAATCCTTAGTAAACGACAGGCATCATTTCTAAACCACCATAAATTGTGAAGTGTTGAACTGATAATAGTCGGTCTGCAAAAGGAACCAAGAAAGCTAAGAAGCTCTTCAAGTTTGAAGTTTCAACTGAAATAAAATTCGTTGACACGCCAACCAGAATAAAACATATCCTACTTTCCACCATAGCACGTTCAGTATTGATTTTCCTAAGTTTAGTCGATGCGTCACCACCGTCGGTGTCATTTGAAGACTGGTACTAAGCCATACTATTGTAACCTTAAAGGCATAGTTACGGAACGCAACGATATATCACTTTTATAGACGTCGAAAGACTGACAACATGAAAAATGATTGTCGATAAATAAAAACCGTATAAAACCGAACGGTTTTCTTGAACATCGTTTTATGAATTTTTAATGTTTTTACCTGAAAGTTTCGTTTGTGATTTTATCGCAAAATATTCTACAATTTTCGGGAAATAGAATCAAAATATTTGTTTGTGTTGTGCAAGTTTTAGAAAAGTTTTGAGACCTTAGGTACTTACCTAGTTGGTTTTCCTAGATTTTATGCTTGATTGCAGTATTTTAATATTTTTTATTTTACCTCAAATACTCTATATATCTCGTATTGATGTATTTTAATTTTATCTTTTCTTAATTTTGATTTTAATGTTGTTTTTAATTTTGATGTTAACTCATTATTATTTTGTTTATCAGTCGGAAAGTCGCAACGATCTTTGACCTTTCTACAAAAAAGGCGCGAATTTGCAAATGGCGCCACATGCAGGTGGTGAAAATTAGAACTACATCTTTCATCTCGCTTACTCTTTTGTATTAAATTGAGACAAACGTATTGAGCAAAAGCACTTCCAAGGAGGTTCGATCAGTCAGCCTACTTATTCTCGTAATGTGAAACTCCTTGGTGGAATCCTTTTCTTTTTTTTGGAAATTAAAAAAAAACCCGTAAAGAATACGCACGGTGCTATACAAGGGGGAGTGTGATGAAATAGGTACTTAGATGAGAGTACCTATTTTACCGCACGTTCCGTTGTATGGTGCGTAATTTTTAACTTTCGAACAATGTATACAGGCTTCGTAAATGCACTTTTTGAGTAAGTGTGTTGAAATAGTA
Source organism: Xestia ashworthii (assembly GCA_950022955.1). Lineage (NCBI taxonomy): Eukaryota > Metazoa > Arthropoda > Insecta > Lepidoptera > Noctuidae > Xestia > Xestia ashworthii. The sequence continues at coordinate 14,038,729 of OX465561.1, forward strand.
CATTATGGTACAAGTGTGTAATGTTGGTGATTACCGCTGAGGCGCCATTGAGACCCGAGCCGTTAGGCGAGGGTCTTAAGAGAGCCAAGGACGGTAATCATCAACACACACGTGTATCATACGACGTTTTTCAACACACTTGAGAATAAAATAATACTAAAAATAACTATAATTTCAACAGTGAAAACGAGTTGTGAATTTTTTTTCGCAACGGCGGGAATAATTAATCAGTTTTCCTATGCGCGCGCATCTAACAATGGCGATCGACCATAGACTAAAAGAATGAGGTTTCTTTTTTTTGGCTTTTCGCGGATAGCGTTTTGGTTCACTGCATAATTAAAAAAAAAAACACCTCTGACAATAGAGTCAGAGGTGATTGTTTTTTTTTTATTTCGGAAAAGCGATCTACTTACGTCCTTCTTTATAACATTTTTTGAATATTCAAATAGTGTTTATAAATTCAATATCGTATTTAAACATGATTATTTATAACTAATATGTATTTACTTTTATAAACAAATCAACATTTATTTGTGTTCTAAATTAAAAAACGAATTAAAATTTATTTTTTATATTAGGCTGTATAACGGCTCCATACCTTTCCCTCTCCTTGAACCTGGCGAAAGCAAAGCGCGAAAAAAAATAAAATTTAAATCATAGTCTCGTGACATTCATGACACGAATATTTCACATTATTTTATTTTATTTCTTCAAATGTGTATTGAAAAACGTCGTTTGATATACGTGGACATTTGATATTGCAGTTCTCGGCTCAAAACCGCCTTGAACGACAATAACAAACTTTCTCCACTTGTATCAAAATGTACTATCGTACTATGTACGAACACGATCTTTTTTGTATCGAAACTTTTTAAGAACAAAGCAATTCAACCAATAAAATAAAAAAATAAAACCCTATAACTCACTTGTGAATAATAGCAATGAAAAAGTCACAGTTTGAATACAGGTGTCATTATGTGCCTAATTGCGGTGAAATTAGAGCCACTTTATGAGCAAGTGTGTTGAAAAAGCTTTTTTTTTCAACTATTAGTTTTAAGGTCATAACTTTACTTCAAATACCTCCGTATACTGCTTACTAATAAATGCGTGCATAAGCACAATGCTTTTATTTCGTTACATTGAGTTTTACCGTTAAAAAACGTGATGTTTTAACCAAAAAAAAGTCGTTGCCCAGCAATACTTATTTTTATTTTGCTTTGTTGACGGTCTGTTTACACCCTGTATAATTGTATTTTCGATTTAAAACCCGACGTTTTTACGTTACGTTTACACCGTGCTCTCATGCTAGCCTCAATAAAATCTATACTAATATTGCCTATATCTTTATAAAAGATTTGATTTTTTATTTGTTTGTTTGTTACGATTTAGCTCAAAAACTACAAGACCGATTTTAAAAATTCTTTCACCATTAGAAAGCCACGTTTTTACTGAGTAAAATAACTATTTTTAATCCCCGTACTCCCACAGGAACGGGAACTATGCGGATGAAACCACGTCACGTCCGCAAGTTCTAAATATCCATCTCATAGCTAAAACAGTCTAATAAAACACGAACCTAAGGGCCTTATCACACTAGTGAGTTGCGAGCGAATTGAAAGCGGGGCGAGTGCGCAGCGAGCTCGGGGCGAGTGCGCAGCGAGCTCGCCGCGAGTTCGCAACGTGTGCGCGGCGAACACGCCGCGAAGAAAAACAAAATTAATGATTGAACATAACACGGATTGCACACCGCGTACTCTCTGCGCTCTCGCCCCGCTTTCAATTCGCTCGCAACTCGCTAGTGTGATAAATAAGGCTGGAACAAGCTAGTCTACCGAGTAGGCGTGAGGTTGACGTAATTATATTTTGGTTTAGCCCACCTTGTTAGTTTAACAGTCTCCGGTTACTTTGAACCCGTTCCTAGCTTACCTACCTTTGTCATAATAATTACGGATATGAGGCAAGGTAGTCAAGTGTGTGTTTTAATTATGACCTATTTATATTAAGAACTTTTCTTTGTTGAGTTTTGTGAGTGAAAAACCACTTTTGAAACGGAGAATTTGATAAAAATCGTTCAAAATAGAATTTGTTATGGGAACAAGAAAAAAGTTTCACAAACGTCTTGAAATCTGATTTCGCTATAAATTGTATCAAAAACTAAAAACATTTTAGCGTTTTTAACTTCGAAATTATTTATCATTTTAATACATATTTTATTTGGTACTAACACTACATAATATGTTATTTAATATTAGTTACTAACACTCTATGGATCCTTTTGCGTCCGAAACAAAATAAAAAAATACTTAATCATCATTTCAGCAGAAAGGCTCTGCTGGACATAGGCCTAAGCTCCCCCAAGTGTCGCCACATTGACCGGTCCCTTGCGACTCGCATCCAACGGATTCCCGCAACCTTCACCAGGTCATCGGTCCGTCCGAGTGGGAGGTCTTCCAACGCAACGTCCTTCGGTATTGAACTCGATAACAATTGACTGTCTCGCTCATAGATATAATAAAGAAGTCTGTGGTCTCGCTGGTCTAGTGGTTGCAAGGGTGACTGCTGAGCATGCGGTTGAGTCGGTCTGTTTCAGTACCCAGGTCGGGCAAAGTGGATTTTTCCATCAGAAATATCTCAGTAACAGCCACGGAGTCCGAATTTGTGCTCAGTTGATGGTAATAAGCTCCCTATTAAATCATTATCTGCCTAGCCTTGCCCAACTATGTTGGGGTTCGGCTTCCAGTCTATCCGGATGCAGCAGAATATTAGTATTTTACATGGAGCGACTGGCTATCTGACCTACACAACCCAGTTACTACTGGGTAATACGATACCACTGGGTAAGACTGGTTGTCAGAGTATTTGGGCTACTGACTACCTGTAACGACTGTCAAAGATCTTCAAATGACATCCGGGACCAACAGCTTATCGTGCTTTCCGAGGCACGGACGAAACTCGGTATGTAAGGTTGGTCACCCATCCATAGATCAACCTAGGCAAGCACGGCTTAACCTAAAGATCGACCCGAGCGGCTGTTATGCATACATGCGAAATGTGGGTACACCTCTGGCAAGGTACCTAGCCCTTCGGGAATTGCAAGCGTGATATTACTTAGATAATTAAATAAGTACCTAGGTTCTTTTTATTTTCATAGAATGTGTTATTCCCGATGAATACAATACATTGCCGCGCGATTAACGACCTAAAATCAACGCTTTCCTAATAGTATTCACAGACACACAGCATTTTATTATCATCCTAACGACGTTCAGCTTCTTTGAAAAAGCTCTCCTCTAAGTGATTGGATATTTGCTTGAATGTGAGATAAAATCGAATGCCTACTCGAATAGACCCTCTAAATAGAACAATCTGTGCGAATAGCAACGTTACCTAGCAATCGTGAGTGAATAGACCAATACTCGATACCGATTCATTTTTTATCGATAAGTGGGTCCGACTTAATTATTGTCTCTATTTTTCTCTGCTATTTCATCAGTTCTGTAAATATAATAAGTATACCTAATCAGTAGCCGTCGATCATATTTACTTTGATTACAGCGAATCGTACACTTCAGTCCCATATTTGATTTTCAATTCGAATGAGTTCTGGAACGCTATTAAGTTTGTGTTTCACGAATGTTCTGTTTATGAAGTCAATCTATATTTGGTAAAACAAAGTTAAGGCTAAGTTTAAAGTATGCAATAGCAGCCATGTAGTTTATTGTCTCTGCCATAGTGCTAAGGCATTTTCCTGAGTTATCCTTCGTATCTTGTACGAGTATATGCTGAAGTTCGTGCAAGTCCGTTTGCATTCTTGTGTCAATATTATCTCGCTCTAGATAGATTTTCGCTGCCATTCAATTTCGTTGCGGTGAGATGTATCTTTCATTTAAAGTAAGGAAGTGCTTCTGAATAGGTAATAATAATATTAGTTTCCACACTTTGTAGAGATCTATTTTCGTTAAGTTCAGGGTTCACAAAATGTGTGGTCACTATAACCATAAACAAAATAAACCAAAGCCAAGGAACACTAAAGAAAACCGTGCACTCAATCACTTGATTTTCGCTCGTAGAACCCAATCTATCTCTATCACGTCAGTAAAGGTACGCAGGAGTTGAGAAAATTGCCTTAACGGACATTTATAACCCGACAAAATTCAGACACCCCCCTTTTTATCCTCACAAGTAATCTTAATATGAACTTTATCTATTCTGAGGACAACACAAATTGTGGTTACAACACAAATTTTACGCTCCATCGGCGAATCAATGGCCCATAAAATGTTGACGTTATTTATTTAGGAGCTCGCACTTTCAATCCTATTTTATTTTATAGCTCTAGACTGGGAGGAACTCGTTCGTCCTAAAAGGTTTATAAAATTGATTTAACAAATTAATTTAAGAGTAAGTGATAGGACTCGAAATAAGACCTTGTTTAACAAAGGAAGAATTTTCTTAAAAAGCTGATATTTTTCTAGGAATTTTAATGAAGAGTTTGATTCGAAGTATTTTTAATCAAAATGTTGTTATTTTGTGTCGTTAAAGATACGACGACAAAGTTATTATAATTCCAATCTTGGATGCGGGATTTGTTTGAATCTGAAACAAATCATCTGGATTTTACTACTTTCATAATACAGTCGTTAAACGTTTAAGAGTGGGACACATTGATAAACGAAGAGACGAAGATATAAAAAAGTCACGATAAATTCACCCGGCAAACGAGTTATTTAATTTCCACTCCATTTTCGGCCCGAGTCTATATTTTACCATTCCAAAAATAACTGTCCAACAAGATATTAATATCAGATTTTTAATTAAGCAATAAAACACTTATAAAACTTTACAACGTCGCGAAAGGTTCCCGAATTTGAGAGTGATAAAAGATTTATGACCAATAAAAAAATCGGAATGAACTTTTTTATTGTATGTGTTGCCATTATTGATATATTTTGAGGCTGAATGAGACCTTAAATTATTCATAAAATTTGCAAATTTCATAACGCCGAAATTGGGCGAATAGATTTAAAAATTCAAAGGGTGATTTAGACCCGGGCGGGTATAAAACACACCTGGGCCGCTGCTGTAGTGTGCTGACAAATCAGGATGAACATTAAGCCGTCTTATTTACGAAAGGGCGGCAGACTGAACCGTACGAATAAACCAAGAAACTTAATTAAACTTCGTCGTGATAAAATACTTTTGACAGAAAACCAATTTCATAAGTCGATATTCTTAACAATTAGGAAATATAAATTGAATTCAAGGAGGTCATATTAAATTAAGCATTGTTTGAAGTCAGATTTTGTAACAAAAGCGAAACGAAGTACCTAGCTTTTTATTTCAAAGAAAGAATGCCAGTATACAGTTTCAAAGCTATAATGATCTACAAAACTACTAAAGGGACGGGACCGTTTACAGGGCACTTGCATAACCTCATTTTAATATTTACGCGAAACCAGGAAGACATAAAATCTATTTTCTGTTTACGATGTTGTATTTTTATTATGAAAGAAAGAAGACCAAGATCATCATTTTTCTTCGAATACAAAGTCCTACCTATAGACTGTGACATGAACAATACTTGAAACAAGGAACAGCCTAACATTTCGCCGTAAACAGCGAAATATGGTAATAAAAAATGTTAAACCCACTCCTAACCCAAACATTCGATCCCAATTAAATGCAAACCGCATTGCAGTGCGGTTATCATTACTAAGTGAACCAAACTGGATTAAACTGGAATGCTTTTAATTAACGGCGATCGAAATTCGAATTCAGCAAGCTTCTGGAACATTCTAGAACCTTCTGCGATTGGCAGACGTCACTCGAGGACCTAAGCATTTGGATTATCCGGGTTATGTCCAGATGGGGGGGGGGGGGGGGCACTTGGAGGTACTAAGCATATTTCGGCAGATAGGACGAATAGCTTATCTTGGTAAGCAGAGAGATATTTATACAATCCTTTTTTAAACTGACTGTTGATCCAAGTAGTAACGAATACAAAAAAATATAGTTAATTAGTTATGTCTATAACGAATACCGAACTACAAACACTCATAAAAACTAAATAATACAAAACAGAAAAAGAGCACGCTGTGTTTGAGTTTGTAATAAAACTAAAATGATTTTAAAACAGCATTTCAGGTCCAAGTAAAATACTTGGAATTACCTGAAATGCTGTTTCATGTTTAATGTACACAACCTCTTAACACATTGTACACCACAAAACATTTTATATTCCCCGTTCGACATTTTTGCCCGAACATCTTTACATAGGGTCGTTCAACTGGCATTATAAATGTACTTCCCAACAAAATAGTATTAGGGAGGCAAAGGAAATCCATTTAGACCTTATAAACGGCGACCCAATAAGTACCTACATGTGTATGGATATTTATCGGGCCGTGGCATTTACCGGGGTACCGCGTTTATGAAATACCTTAGATAATATCTATGTTTATGACAACAAGGACCAGATTCGTGCATTCTTTGTTGTGTGTTATTTGGCGACCCTGTTTTACAATAAGTGTACTGTACTAATAAGTGTGTTTTTCTTTTCTTGTTTTTTTTTTTCAGTGGGCAATTATAAACTAACTTACTTTTATTATTATTATTATCTTCTTTTCCCTTTTGGGAAGGCAAAGGGATCTAGCCCATGCAGCCTGTTCTTTTGTTTTATTATTTTACATAGTTATTAATTATATAAGGCAAGATAGCCTAGTCTTAGGTTTAAATTCTTCATGTTTTTCTTTTTAAATTCCTATATCCTTGTATACATTATATCCGTTTTTTGTTCTATCCTTGTTTTTCTTGTCCGATGGATTCCATGTTTTTCATGTTCAATTTATTATTCTTTGTCGAATCCTTGTGTATTTCTTAAGTCCAGTTCTTAGTCGATTCCTTAATTTATATGTTCAATTCTTTGTCAAGTACTCGTTTTAAATTTCCTTAACTGTATTGCGAATGAAGTTATAAATGGGTAAAAATGTTTGTGCATTTCCCATGAGTTGCTGAACTGAGCGCGGGATTTGTTCAGCAACCTTATAGATTTGTAATAGATCATCCATAAGCACAAGGCGGTCAATGCCAAAGGATGGGCATCCAAATATGATATGATCTAATGTTTGTTCTTCTCCTTGGCAGTAATTACATTCCGATGTATTAATCATTTTCATCCGATATAGATGCGAGTTAACTCTGCAGTGACCCAGGCGTAAGCGGTTTATTGTAGTGTAAAATCTTCGATTCAAAAAAGTTGATGATTTCGTGAACCATGGTTTCTTGTTTGCTGTCGTACCTTCTATACCTGCATACCATTGTCCTTTTTGTTCCACTGTTGTTATATGGGTCCAATGTCGGTTCAGATCTTCGCAATACTTATTTCTTAGCTCGATAATAATATCTGTGTGCGGTAGGGCAACACTAGTATGAGTGACAGCTGTATTCGTAACGGAATTTATTGACCTCGCCAAGAAATCTGCATTCTCGTTTCCTTGCACTCCTTTATGACTTGGAACCCAGAAGAAAATAACAGTGATGCCAGAGTCTTGAAGCAACTTCCATGCTCTTTTAATTTCATAAATCAAATAGTTAGACTTTGTATTCAGGCAGTGATTTTCTAGCGCAGTAAGTACACTTAAACTATCACTTAGAATAACCCATTTTATTGCAGATTTTGTATGTTTATTAATGTGTTCAAGTGCTGATAGAATGGCTGTAGCTTCGGCTGTGAATATGCTAGAATATTTGTTGATTTTGGATCCTCCACCTATTTTCAAAGTAGAATCGTATAAGGCTATGGATGTACTGCCAGATATTTTAGATCCATCTGTGTAGACATGTCTATAATCTGCCCAGTGAGATAGTTTGTCGTAAACTTCATGTTTTTCAGACAATTCTTTATCAACTATAATATCCATCTGTGGGTATTTACTTTTATATGTTCCCTGGTAACAAGGCCATTCATTTGAGGAGAAGATGTTCATTGACTCTATATATTGTGTTATTTCAGAAAAATCTTGAAGAATAAAGCAACGATCGGGAAAGTTTTTAAGAAGGTTGAGTTTAATAAGAAGAGGATGTGATTTAATGGCAGCTAGTTTGAGGAGAAATTTTGATTTTAGGAATCTAAAGCGGTATAATAAAGGAGGAATATTGCATTCTAGCTGCATAGAAACAATGGGAGTTGTTTTAAAAGCACCGGTTATAAGGCGTAAGTTACTATTCTGGATTTTCTCTAATTTGTCTATTAGCTTGCCATTGGAAGCAAAACAAAGAAAACCATACTCAAAATGACTCCTTACCAAAGATTTATAGAGCATTAACATGACTTTAGGGTCTGCACCCCAATAAGTTCTACATAGGACTTTTAAAATGTTAGTAGCCCTACGAGCTTTGCATACTATATAATCGACATATTTATTCCAGGATAAATTATTTGTAAAAATGATACCTAAAAACTTCGCTTCTGTAACTACTGGTATTGTGATTTTGTCATAACAAATTCTAATATTATAAGATTTATTCTTGCCAAATATCATGATGTTCGCGACGAACGTCACCAAAACAAGTGTAAATAGTGTCTTTGAATCAATAGTGTAGAGTCAGTGATACATGGGCAATAACAGTGACGAATAAACAAGCGCGTCAGTGATTAGATTTAGTAAATAAACCGAACAGTAAGCGTTACACTCATATCGGCTCGAAAGTGGCATTGTATTTGATTAATTTAGTATTTTAATGAGATCCAGGTAGCCTAGATTGCGATCTAGGCCTGGATATAGTTTTTTAGCATGAACGTAGCCCTTCAGGAAAGCCACTTGTCGAGGATATGACGGTCTAACGCGCTAATCTGTGTTCATAGCATGTAAATTTGGTCTAACATACCGACAGTTGAAGGATCATTACAGGCTGGATAATGTAAACGCATAAAAGTAAATAGTAGATCTCGATAGGCCATACAACCTCCTTGTATATGGCACTCTATATACTTACAGTAACAGCACCGGTTTTCGTGTAAATTATCCTGAAAGATCCTTCAACCAACCAAGTTTTGAAAAGTTTTGTACTCATTTAGCTATATTTCTTTAATTTCAATAAAGAACTACCTATTTTTCGTGTTAGTATATAGATAACACTATGTACAAACTATGTTACGATTAAAATATAATTAGATATAAGTTCAGAATTGTAATAAAACAGGAAAAATGTAAATATCAAAGTGAAATTACATAATAAAATATCCTAAAAAACAGGAAGCGATTCGCGGCTCTCGTTACAGTCAAGTTCCGTAGTACGTTAGTAAAATCAGATTGTACCAAAATTGTAGTCATCAGTACGGCAAATATTATATTATAAAGTGAGTAAATCAAGCAGTAAAAAAACCGGCCAAGAGCGTGTCGGGCCACGCTCACTGTAGGGTTCCGTAGCTTCCCAGACCATTAAAAATACCAACATTTTTCGTCAGCAAAAATAACTTTGTTTTTCATAGTATTTGTATGAAAAACAAAGTTATCATTTGCGTTTTTTTGAAAAAGTGCTATATAACTCAAAAACTATTCAACTCATCAAGTTGAAAATAATTTTCCTAGAAAGTTCATATAAAGGTCTACTTCTGTGATTTTTTTCATATTTTTTAAACTTATGGTTCAAAAGTTAGAGGGGGGGGGACACATTGTTTTTGACTTTCGGAGCGATTATTTCCTAAAATATTAATATTATCAAAAAATGATTTTAGAAAACCCCTATTCATTTTTAAATACCTATCCAACAATATATCACACGTCAGGGTCAAAATTAAAAAAAAAATCGCTCCCCACTTTACGTCTGGGGGAGGTACCCTAATAAAAATGTTTTTTTAAATTTTTATTTTTGCACTTTGTCGGCATGATTGATATACATATTGGTACCAAATTTCAGCTTTCTGGTGCTAACGGTCACTGAGATTATCCGCGGACAGACAGACAGACAGACATGGCGAAACTATAAGGGTTCCGTTTTTTGCCATTTGGCTACGGAACCCTAAAAAGTAGTGCGCGAAATTCATGCCAATCGCTTCCTGAAAAGTTATGAAAGTTTATCAGTGTTCTTATTCCCAGTAACCCCTTTCCCTGTTAGTAAACGACTGAGGTATCTACAACCTACAGGTGTAGGACGTCAGCGCCGTCTAGGTTCGAAGAGTATGCGTGTATAGTACCAATATTATCGTAGGACCAAACAGGCACACATACACCCCCGAGTCTAGCGATCACGCCCGTCCGGCACATTTTTTGGTCCTTCAGAGCCGGATATCCTCAGTTCGTCAGTGATAGTGTAGTTTCTGGTTGTACCGGTCCAGGTAACTTATGTGAACAGTGCGTCAACGTTATATACCTCAGTTATATACGTTAAATAAACAGTGCGTCCAGGTAACTTATGTGAACAGTGCGTCAACGTTATATACCTCAGTTATATACGTTAACTCAAATAAACAGTGCGTCGAGTTAAACCTATGTGAACAGTACCTCAAAGTTATATACCGATAACTTATGTAAACAGTACATAAGTGACAGTAAATAGTGAAAGTATATAACAATAGTACATAGGGAAGTATATAACAACAGTACATAAGTGAAAGTATATAACAACAGTACATAAGTGAAAGTATATAACAATAGTACATAGGGAAGTATATAACAACAGTACATAAGTGAAAGTATATAACAACAGTACATAAGTGAAAGTATATAACAACAGTACATAAGTGAAAGTATATAACAACAGTACATAAGTGAAAGTATATAACAACAGTACATAAGTGAAAGTATATAACAACAGTACATAAGTGAAAGTATATAACAAAAGTACATAAGTGAAAGTAAATAGGGAAGTATATAACAACAGTATATAGTAAAAATACATAGTGAAGCGTATAACAAGTGCATAACTGAGAAATAAAACGCGTTTTAAAGCAAATAACTACTTATTTACATGGATAAAACTTATAGTGAAGTAACAGTGAAGTTTACACGCTGAAGACTTACGTTAACAGTGAAAAATAAACAGTAGATCGGTTCGAATAATACAGTGCGGTTTATAAATAAATCAAGATGCGAACAAGATCGCAAGGCAGATCTCCCGCGGAAACACAGGCGGTCGAGACGCGTCAGGACACAGCCATCCATCACCAGCTGCCACCCCGTTCACCGTCCTCTACCGAGGGGTTGGAACAGCTGGCCAACCGCCCCTCTGCTACGCGGGGGGGTGAAGACGCAGCCGACTCACCATCTGCTACTAAACGAACCAGGTCAGAAGGTAATTCAGATAAAACTATTAAGCCTTCAAATACGACGAGAAAGCCTTCTACGTGTAAGCCTTCAGTTAGATCTTCAGCTAAGCCTTCAGACAGAACGAGGATTACTCAACAAATTACTGATGCCGTACCGATGACTACCCGGGGTGACGCCCGTATCGAACATAGCAGATCGCCGTCGCACAAGACGACGCGATCTAACAGTAAAGTTTCACAAGCACGTGAGGCTTTATTAAAAATTAGGTTGGAGCTTGCACAAATAGCACTTCAGAGGGCCGAAGAAGACAACTCTGAAGCTGAATATATGGATGACAGAAACTCAAACGATGAGTACGTGCGTTCCTGGTTGGAAGAAGCGCCCGAAGAAGCGCCGCTTCCAGAAGATGACGCCGCCGAGGGGAATACAGATAGACAGCACACACCCCCCCCTGCGGACATCAACAGTAAAGAAATAGGAAACCGGGAAAGGGCACCATCGTTACATCCTACAGTGAAAAATGTGCCAAGAGAAACAGTACCAACACAGAAGCCCGAACAATGCAGGGGGGAGGATTCATTACGTCCATTCATAACGGAACTGACATCCGCTATAGCGTCGCTCGCCGACAGGAAAATAGAAACAGGGACAGCGAACCAACCCTCGGCGTCGAAGGTCATCATGACCCTACCAAATTTCAGTGGGTCACATACGGAATGGCTTTCGTTCCGCGCCATTTACGAAACAACTCGGACGTACTTCAATGACGTCGAGAATACAGCGAGACTCAGAAGGAGCCTTCAAGGAAGAGCATTGGAGACAGTGAGCTCAGAACTCATCGGTCACGCCAGGCCAGATGACATCATGCGGGAACTCGAGTTACAGTTCGGCCGTCCAGACTCGATAGCCCAAGCCGAAACAGATCGGCTAAGAGGATTGCCGCGTTGCAGCGAAGCACCTAAAGATATCTGCACGTTCGCAAGTCGTGTCAGAAGCGGAGTAGTGACTCTACGAGCATTGAAAAAGGAGCACTACCTCATCAACGCCGAGCTGATGCGATCCCTCACGGAAAAGCTGCCGAACTCCCTGCGTGTACAGTGGTACAGGACTTATACAGAAAAGTACCAATCACTGCCGGACCTGTCGCTCTTCAGCGAATTTATAACAGAACAAGCGCGCTTCTGCAGCGCCTTCGCTCCTCCTGAGAACATACACTCATCCGAAAATGCAACAGGCAAACGGAGTTTGCAAAGAACGCATACAGCGACAGATAAGTCGACTTCGAAATGTCGAATCTGTGAAAAGGAGAGCCATCACGAGTCTGACTGTAACAAATTCAGAGAGGCCTCCAACGAGAGAAGATGGGAACTCGCGAAGAAGTTCAGCCTATGCTTCCGTTGCCTGCGATACCGTCGAAGCGGTCATAGGTGTCGACCAAAGAGATGCGAAACAAGGGGGTGCAAAGCCACGCACCATCGACTGCTGCACTTCACAAAGAAGTCCGAAGAAGCGGTCGACCAGCCGCCAAAGCAAGAGGTGGCCAAAGAAACAGTCGCCAGCTCCAGAACAACAGCGAGCCAAGCCTACCTCAAAATAATACCAATACGAGTCGTAGGACCGGCGGGAGAAGCTTCCACGTATGCTCTCCTCGACGATGGGTCAACAGTATCGCTGATTGACGAAGAGCTAGCGCAGCAAGTCGGAGCGGAAGGCCGCGTCGAACCCCTGACGATAGGCGCGATCGGGAACACGATGATAGACACTCCCAAGTCAAGAAGAGTGTCAGTCACCCTCTCCAGCCAGACGAAGGACAAGATGCCATTCAGAGCGCGCACCATTCCGAAGCTCAATCTCGCAGCGCAATCGATACGCGAAGAAGACGTAGTCCAGTGTAAACATCTGGATGACCTCAGAACACAGCTGATCTACAACACCGGCGCGCCGAAGATATTAATAGGTCAGGACAACTGGCACCTATTGCTGGCCACCGAGGTCCGCAAAGGCCCCAAGAACCAACCCGTTGCCTCACTCACCGCGATGGGCTGGACTCTTCACGGTGCGCACACAAGAACTCTGGGTCACCAGGTACACTACGTCAACAGGCTCACAGAAAATGATCAAGATCTCAACGAACAGCTGCGTGAATTCTTCGCGCTCGAATCTCTGGTCATCAACCCACGCCGTCCTGATTCCGATCCTGAGAAGAAGGCAGAAGACATATTAGACCGTCACACCAAACAAACAGAAGACGGACACATAGAAACGGCCCTGCTTTGGAAAAATGAAAGCATCGAAATGCCCGACAGCTACGGGACAGCGCTCAAGAGGCTCGTCTCAACAGAAAAGAAGCTCGACAACAATCCCACTCTTCGCGACAGATATACAGAACAGATGGAATTGTACATCAGCAAGGGATACGCTGAAAAAGCGCCCAAAGCAACCACAGCTGGTAGGACGTGGTACCTACCCCATTTCGAGGTGTACAACCCCATGAAACCGGAGAAATTCCGGATAGTTCACGACGCCGCAGCCAAATCGAGAGGAATGTCATTGAACGACTTCCTACTCACGGGTCCAGACCTACTACAGTCACTGCCCGGCGTCATGATGAGATTCCGTCGACACCCTATAGCGGTCGCCGGCGACATAGCGGAGATGTTCATGCAGGTGAAGGTGCGTAAACAAGATCGAGATGCTCTCCGCTACCTGTGGAGGGGCGACAGAAGACAGGGAGCTCCTGAAGAATATCGCATGACATCCATAATATTCGGCGCGGCAAGCTCGCCGTGCACGGCCATCTACGCAAAAAACTGGAACGCAAAGCGGTACAGCGACATCCAACCGGAAGCAGTAGAAGCCATCATACAGAGTCATTACATGGATGACTACCTCGACAGTTATAGAACAATTGAAGAAGCAACGCGTGTGGCAACAGCAGTCAAGGACATACACCTACAGGCGAAGTTTGAACTCAAAAAATGGGTTTCAAACAGCACAGAAGTCCTCGACAACATAGACCCGACACAGGACAGGACTGAAGTAGTCAACATCGGGAAAACTAACGCCACAGAGAAGATACTCGGTCTGATTTGGAAACCGACTGAGGACACGCTAGGCTTCAATTTGACACTCGCACGGCTTCCAAGCGACATCCTCGAGAAGGAAACACCGACGAAAAGGGAAGCGCTGAAAATCGTCATGTCATTGTACGACCCACTTGGTCTCGCCTCGCCGGTAACTATTCGAGCCAAACAGATCCTACAGGAAGCTTGGAGACGAGGAACCAACTGGGACCAGGCTCTCGAACCAGACCTGTCCGCCCAGTGGAGAAGATGGATACAACATCTGCGACATTTGAAGGACGTCGACCTACCAAGGTGCTATCCTGGGTACAGCGAAGCTACCGAAACACAAGTCCATGTCTTCACCGACGCAAGCGAGATGGCATACGCAGCAGCGGTATACTGGCGGTCAACAACAGCTGACGGAAAATGTCATGTCACTCTCGTCATGGCAAAGGCGAAAGTGGCACCACTCAAACTCCAATCAATACCGCGCCTCGAGCTTCAGGCCGCGGTAATGGGAACCCGCCTAGCCGCAGCTGTCATCGAAGAACACGGCATCAAACCCGCTGCGGTGACATACTGGACAGACAGCAAAACCGTCCTCACTTGGATTCGACGAGGATCTCGAGCGTACAAGCCGTTCGTTGCCCATCGCATAGCGGCCATAGAAGAAAACAGCAAGGTCGAAGACTGGCGATGGATACCCACGAAACTAAACGTAGCTGACAGCGCCACTCGCGACGTTCCACACCACTTTGACAAGGATCATGAGTGGTACCGTGGCCCTACCTTCTTATTCGACGATCCGTCATTTTGGCCAACAGAAAAACCCCCGGTGGATACAGAAACAGGGGAGGAAAGAACTCTCACAGTCACCGAGGACAAAGTCAACAGTTATTCCCTGATAGAAGCTATTCCAGATCCATCCCGATTCTCAAAATGGGAGCGACTACTCCGAGCTACAGCAAGCGTCCTTCGCTTCATACATCTGTGTCAGAACAGAACAGAGAAAACGTTCTACAAGAGAACTAGAAAAAACACAGAAAAGGATCCTGACTGGAGACAACAACAGAAGAAGGCGACCGAACCTCTTCCCAAGATAATGGCGAAGACATCAGGCACTCGACACGAGAAACAAATAATAGAAGCAGAATTTCTTCAGAAAGCAGAGAAATTACTCGTACAAGTCTCACAGCAACAGTCGTTCTCTCAAGAAATAACAGATCTGCAACAACACAGAACTATAGGAAAGGATAGTCGACTCAAGCCGCTTCGAGTGGAAATCATCGACAACGTCATACGGTTGAAAAGCCGTATAGCCGCCATCAGCGAAATAGCTGACGATACGAAGCAACCACCTATCCTTCACGGCGACCATCGCATCACCCAACTGTATGTAGACTGGACGCACCGAAGTTTACAGCACAGCGGTACCGAACTTACCATCAACGAAGTGCGCCAACACTATTGGGTCATCAGGATGCGGCCAACTACGAAGAAAGTGCTGGCACAATGTCTGCAGTGTCGTATTCGCAAGGCACAACCTTCCGTGCCTGCGACCGGCGACCACCCGAGAACGCGCCTAGCACATCATCAGCGGCCGTTCACCTACACCGGGCTCGATTACTTCGGCCCGCTCTCAGTAACAGTCGGTCGACAGCATCACAAGAGGTACGTAGCACTATTCACGTGTCTCACCACCAGAGCCGTCCACCTCGAGATCGCCGCCAGCCTCAGCGCAGACTCCGCTATACTAGCGTTGCGCCGATTCGCCGCTCGCCGAGGCTGCCCCACCGAGATACACTCCGACAACGGCACCAACATGCACGGCGCCGACAAGGAGCTCCGAGACGCCTTCCAAAGGGAGGCCAGTCGTAGAGGCATCGTGTGGCGCTTCATCACGCCATCAGCGCCCTTCATGGGGGGCGCCTGGGAGCGCCTCGTACGATGCGTGAAGTCCGCCCTGTACACCGTCCTCCACGAGAGACATCCGCACGAAGAGGTATTGTCCACTCTACTGTGTGAGGCGGAGTACACAGTCAACAGTAGGCCACTCACGCACGTCTCCGTAGACAGCGACGACGACGAAGCCATCACGCCGAATCACTTCCTTCTCGGCGGGTCAGCAAGGTTGCCAATACCTGGCACATTCACCGAACAAGACATCAACAGCAAAAAGATGTGGCGGCGCTCGCAGATACTCGCCGACATGTTCTGGCGTCGTTGGGTACGAGAGTACCTGCCGGAGCTTCAGTACCGGCGGGAGCCGCACAGCCGCGGCCCCAGTCTACAGGTCGACGACCCCGTCCTCATAGCGGACGGTCAGCTGCCACGAAACACGTGGCCACGAGGCCGCATAATAGCCGTCTTCCCTGGGGGCGACGGAGAAGTCCGGACTGCTGAGGTACGCACTTCCGGCGGTACCCTGAAGCGTCCGGTGAAGAAACTCGTGCCCCTACCGAAATGATCCTGACATCGAGACGTCGAGGCGGTGGGCATCGTGACGGCGGGCCCCGACGACTATGTTCGTCGCTCGCCGGCATGGTGCAGTGCCGCGCCGACGTACAGCGAGTCGTCACTACACTGCACGGCGGGAGATATGTTCGCGACGAACGTCACCAAAACAAGTGTAAATAGTGTCTTTGAATCAATAGTGTAGAGTCAGTGATACATGGGCAATAACAGTGACGAATAAACAAGCGCGTCAGTGATTAGATTTAGTAAATAAACCGAACAGTAAGCGTTACACTCATATCGGCTCGAAAGTGGCATTGTATTTGATTAATTTAGTATTTTAATGAGATCCAGGTAGCCTAGATTGCGATCTAGGCCTGGATATAGTTTTTTAGCATGAACGTAGCCCTTCAGGAAAGCCACTTGTCGAGGATATGACGGTCTAACGCGCTAATCTGTGTTCATAGCATGTAAATTTGGTCTAACATACCGACAGTTGAAGGATCATTACAGGCTGGATAATGTAAACGCATAAAAGTAAATAGTAGATCTCGATAGGCCATACAACCTCCTTGTATATGGCACTCTATATACTTACAGTAACAGCACCGGTTTTCGTGTAAATTATCCTGAAAGATCCTTCAACCAACCAAGTTTTGAAAAGTTTTGTACTCATTTAGCTATATTTCTTTAATTTCAATAAAGAACTACCTATTTTTCGTGTTAGTATATAGATAACACTATGTACAAACTATGTTACGATTAAAATATAATTAGATATAAGTTCAGAATTGTAATAAAACAGGAAAAATGTAAATATCAAAGTGAAATTACATAATAAAATATCCTAAAAAACAGGAAGCGATTCGCGGCTCTCGTTACAGTCAAGTTCCGTAGTACGTTAGTAAAATCAGATTGTACCAAAATTGTAGTCATCAGTACGGCAAATATTATATTATAAAGTGAGTAAATCAAGCAGTAAAAAGTAGTGCGCGAAATTCATGCCAATCGCTTCCTGAAAAGTTATGAAAGTTTATCAGTGTTCTTATTCCCAGTAACCCCTTTCCCTGTTAGTAAACGACTGAGGTATCTACAACCTACAGGTGTAGGACGTCAGCGCCGTCTAGGTTCGAAGAGTATGCGTGTATAGTACCAATATTATCGTAGGACCAAACAGGCACACATACACCCCCGAGTCTAGCGATCACGCCCGTCCGGCACACATGACTTTGCTTTTAATTGCATTTATGTCTAAATTTAAATAAGAAAAATAATGCTGAAGTTTTTGCAATGCATTATTTAAAGTTAATTCAACATGTTTTATATTGTTTCCACTACAGTAGATAGTCAAATCATCAGCATATTGCAGGTTTACAACATTATCTAAAACAAAATTTAATCTGTGAATGTAAAGCAAAAATATCAAAGGACTCAAAATACTGCCCTGACAGGTTCCTTTATAGGAATATCTTGGCCCAATAAGCTTCCGGTTATGTTTAACATAAACTTCCCTGCCATGTAAGAAGCTAAATATCCAATTAATCATTTTTCCAGGTATGCCAAGAAGATTAAGTTGCTCTGTGAGAATGTTATGATCAACATTATTAAAAGCACCAACTATATCAAAAAATACACAAACAGTTGTCTCATTGTTATGAATACTTTTTTGAAGATCAAGATGTAAAGTGCTTATACTTTCACGGGCTGAATAGCCTCTGCGAAAGCCATATTGATTGGATGGTAATAAATGATGCTTTTCAATGTAAAATTCAAGTCTTTGTTTTAAGAGCTGCTCAAAGACTTTGCCAATACAAGAAGTGAGAGCAATGGGACGGTAAGAATCAGGATTAAATTCCTCTTTATCTTGCTTAAGTATTGGGATAAGGCAGTCTGTTTTCCATTGAGAAGGAATTTCGTTATTTAGCCAAAGAAGATTAAAAATGTGAAGTACAATATTAAGAGATTTGGAGTTAAGTTTTTTAAGAAAAGTATAAGGTACACCGTCCAATCCATAAGCTGTATCTTTTCTTGAGGATATTGCTGATTTGAGTTCTTGATAAGAAAAGGGTTCTATTAGAAAACTGGTTGTGGAATTAGAGTTGCTGTCTCCATTAAAGTGTTCAGTCATATAATTATCAACATAGTCTGGTGTATATTTATTTAAGAATTCGTGTATCCAATTACTATTGTTGTTACTCATAAATTTGCTATAAGTGAAGGTTTTATTAAATTTTTTCATATTATTCCAGATTATGGATAATGGAGTGGTTCGATTAAATGACTCACACAGGTGGGCCCAACTAGCATCTCTTTCCTTCTTCAAGGTAATTTTTTTTAAGGCCTGTAACCTTTTAAAATTAAGGAAATTAGCTTCAGTAGGATCTCGTTTAAATTGTAAATATGCTTGCCTAGACACTTCAACAGCTGATCTACATTTTTGATTCCACCATGGGAGGTGAGCTCGAGACTTCTTTCTATTGCATGTTGAAAATGGTCTGTTACGTTTTTGATGTATTGGTAAGGACTTTTCAATTGCAGAATGTAGTATATAACAGAATTCATTGTAGCTAGCTTGAGGATCCAAAGGATTTATTGTGTAATTATTAAGTGCACTGTCAACTTCATTAGAATATTTATCCCAGTTGACTAATTTATAACTAGGGAATAAATGTAAATCATTACCAACACTGTTATTATTGTTGTTACTATTACAATTAAAGATAATTTTTGTGATTACAGGTAAATGATAGCTACCAAGCGGATCATCATGAACAGACCACTCACAAGAAAGAGCTAATGTTGGAGATACAATAGTGAGATCTAAAGCATTTGGACGCCAGGTCATGGAGCCCACAGTAGTTACCTGACCATTATTAAGTAATACCAAACCATTTTCATCAATGACGTCCAAAATGTCTCTACCACGTGCATCAGTAGAGTTACATCCCCAGGAGATGTGATGTGCGTTAAAATCACCAGCTAGTATTAAAGGATGAGGAATACTTTTAATGAATGAATCCAATTTATTTTTATTAAATCTAGGAACTGTATGACTTGGGCAATACATACTAACAATGCTGATGACATGACCAGCAACATGCAATTGAACACAAATATTTTGTAAAGAGTCATCAAAGAAAGTATTAAGTTTAGAATATTTAATATTATTGTGAATGAGAATGGCTACTCCATTATGTTTATTACCAGTATCATTACGCTCTATTTGGTATCCTCTAAGTTTAAATGGTTGTTCTGGCCTAAGCCAGGTTTCAGATAAAATAGCTATATGTATGTTGTTATCTAGTAGAAAATTATGTAAAAGGAGTTTATTACATAGTATACTTTGTGCATTCCATTGTATCACGTTAATGTCCATAATTAAATGTTGTTTGAATTTTTATTAAATGTTTCATTTATTATTTTTTTGATGCTACTAGAGCTAACATTTTCTTTATTTTTGTGTAAAGTAATGATCTGTATGACAGATTGAACGAGCATGTTCATGAATTTATCTGAATTTAGAATGTTTTGAAAGTTGTCTGATGAAGAAAGAGATGGAAAAGATTTTTCGTTTACAATATCTGAGTATTTATATGACATGGCCTTTTTTTTCAATTCCGTGATTTTTTGTTTTTTAACTGGGCAGACAGAAGATATAGCAATATGATTGCCTCCACAGTTGTAGCATTTTGCATTGGCTGAGTCAATGGTACACATTTTAAAATTGTGATTTTCTGTGCAGATGGAGCATTTTTCTGTATTTTTACAATATTTAGCAATGTGTCCATACCTTAGGCACTTTAAACATTGTTTTACCGGTGGGACGTATGTATTGACCTCGTGGCGCCAGTGATCCAGGTAAACATGGTCGGGCAGCTGAGTGGCTGAGAACGTTACGGCCACAGTCTGCGTCGGCTCCAACTTCACTGCACCTCCAATTCTTACCCGTCGCATAAATCTTCGAACTTGTATGATGTTCCTGGTGCTGGCCAGAAGAGAATAAATTTTCTTGTTAGACAATTGTATGGGGACCCTAGTTAGGACCCCAGTGGTCTCCGTGGCAGAGGCAGGTATAGAGGTTTTTAATTTATGTTCTGCAGTTAATTTACTCCCCTGGAGGAACATGTTGGCATTGTTGGCATTATCGAAGACAATGCCGACTTTAAATTTATTTATGGTGCGTAAGTGTTGGACGCCGCTTATACAATCCCTCCGGATTGCGCGCGAGATGCCCATTCGGGTGCCTTCGGTGATTGGTTGGTTAGCTTCAACATGTGAAAGGAATACAATGTATTCTACATTACCAATACTGTTATCAGGATACTTCCTTATGTAGTTCGGTGCATTATATGGAACGTAGTCCAGCTTTTCATCAATTGACGACGACGAGTCTGACTCTGTAGACGAGTCGTCGACGATGGAACTTTCCTCCTCTTCTTTTTTTTTCCTTTTGCGCCCGCTTTTCCCCATATTTACAATAATTACAGTGACACTGATATAAATAAGCTATTTACAACTATTATTTATAAAGTTCTAAGGATTATTTAATTAATTAATAGAATTAGCTTAGAAATTGCCGCCTATTTGTTCGAACGATTCCCGCGCTTTTTTTTCCGGTTTTTATCTTCTAACTTACTTTTTCATTTGTTTCTGTAAAAAGGAGGTTTAGTTTGTCTATGTATTGATCCCAAAAAATTAATGTGTCATTGTTTTAAAATTCTTAAGGGGCATTGCGCTGTATTGAAAGTTGTCAAACCGGAAAATGAATGAAAGTACAACCAAATTGTGCTTAACGGAAAATGATCAATAAAATATACCATTCATCCGATGATCCTCTTTGAAACGGGGCATTAAAGGATTTCGAATATTACATTATTCGTCTTCCTCATCGCATGGTGAGATTATTAATTCAATACTCCTAAATTCGATTTTTCCGAGTCTTCATCATTTGTGCTTAATTTACATTTGACATCAACCAATATTATCATAATTTTGCTTACTTTTTTCGGTAGCGTTTTGTATTTTTCCTTCCATTGAAAACGTATTTTTAATATAATATCCTGGTGGTTTACCAATTTTGTTCCTATTTGAATTTTTTAAATCCTATCATTCAGAGAGAATCTAATTCTATCTAATCTTTTAATATCAACAAGCAAAACAATAAACGCCGGTCTATAATTAAGAGTTGCCATAAATAAAAAACTGCATCGTTTGAAATAGCGCATCGTATCATTCCATTCAATGCTGCAAGTCCAATGTCAGAGAGGTCGTCTGCACTCCAAATAGACTGCTCTTGATCCAATAATGTGACCCATTTACACCGGTCTGCTAGTTGGAGGTGAATTTGTAATTACACTAAAAATACATGTATTTTTTTTGTGGCAACATTTACTTTAGTACGACCTCTTTCTTTTTTTCATATTGATTAAAGATATGACCTACATTTTTTTTGGGAACCAATGCTTTTTAAAATGTTCTTTGCACATTAAAAGATGACGAGGATAAAAACCTTCGAAATTTATAGACGAATACTTATCATCATTGTTGATAGGTATCTAAAAACCTGAAGTTTGACAGCTGGATCAACCGTAAGATCGCATTCTATTCATTTTTTTCAATGGCAATCAAAGCTGCTGATGACCAAGCTGCCAATGTCTCAAGTGTGTAGGAAAGCCAAGAGATTATTGGAATACGGAAGTGTGTGAATACAGAACTGTTAATGTCAGTCAATATATTGAAATACATAAATGAGTTAATCTAAGTTCTAGAAAAACCGTCCAGACAAGAAAAAATAATTTTTGTCACAGTTTAAAAAAACAAAATATTGAAGTAAGTACAAGCGGAAAAAGTCAATCCTTCCAACGGGCAAGCGTATTACAAAATGTAAATTGCAATGCAGACATGCATATTTAATCTGAATCGGGACATGGTTCATTTAACTTCTTTCTGTAAAAAAAACTCATTCCAATGTTCAATGAAATCGTAGGATGAAAACCATTCCATTTTTATCAAATTAAGTTTAGTCAGTAGATGTTTAGTTTTATTTAACCTGAATGGAGAAAAAACAAAGCCAAAACTTCCTCAACGTTCGACGAACAAAAAACAGAAGAATTCTAAACCTCTGAAGAGGGAAACCCCTGAAAAAAGTTTTCAACTTTCGAATTCACTTCTCTCATTTAAACTCGGTCTACGAACTCCTTCGTAAATCAGGTTGCTTTTAATACCTTTCTTATTTCAGCCAGCAACAATCTACCCTTTACTGGAACATTGTTGAGCAGTTTGCATGGAAGTTTTCTAGTTAACCCTAACAATCAAGTCTTCGGCGAGGCATCGATCGTTGTCCGTCTCATAATGAATTAACGGTTATTGATTATGTTCCACGAACGATTTTGTGGTAATGTGGTGCATTGGTATCGTATGACTTCGTCGCAAACGGAGGGTTAGGTTTTCAGAGGGATTTGTAAGTAAACATACTGTAACTGCATACTTTACCCATCACAAATAAGAGTATCAGAAAAAACGATTTGGATGACGTTTACTTTTTCTTTTTATTCAAAAATGGTAAGTAAACGAATAAACTAAGCCCACAATACCGTAGCAATGGTTTTACTGTGGGGTCAGTAAACACTTTAAATAACCGAAGATTCATTATAGTGACATTTACCAACCTGCACTGAGTTCACGTAGTGGATTACGGCCCTGCCCCTCTCTCAGAGAGGAGGCGTTTGTCTCAGCAGTGGGCAGGTTTTAGGCCATCATCATTCCTCACGCTTCAAAATAATAGTGTTTGAAATAAAACAAACAAAAAGATTACAAACTTTTTCGATGAAACTATTGTGTCTATATAACAAAGTGGCCACGCGTGTTGTCCATACATTTTGTGGAACAAAAAAAACGTTTTAGGTTATTGAAACGGCTCCGCGAACTACAAATAGAGGTTTGTAACATTCGAATTGAAAAAGCAATTTAAACATATTTTTTGTTTGTGTTGATGGTTGGCTTTTACTATGTCAACTAAAGTTACAAATACAGTTTTGATTACCACAAACGTCTACATCTAACGGAACGACTTTGACCTTGAAAAAGTCATTCCTAGACCTTTATGAACTTGGAGGGTTGTATTGACGATTTTGATGATTATACTTCTGTAACTACATATGTCTTACAGCCGCGAATCATATTTTCATCAATATACAACCTTGCACTGACCTGCAAATTGCAAAAAACGCAAGAAAATTTGAATTTCGCGGGCTACCCTGGAGCATAATGTTAGTCTATTACTGTATTATTTCAAGGTACGATCTCCTGTCATACAGATAGGTAACAATGAGCATAGACCTTGATAAATGTCCACCAAGTTAGCTCATGGTGGATAAGCAATTTCACATTTATTCCTAGTGATTATAAGTCCAGGTTACCTCATGATGTTTTTCTTCATCAATGTCAGATGATAACCTAACAATATTTATACCCAGCAATACGCCAATAATTAGGTATTTAAGCCTCACGTAATAATGAGCGAGCGTATTGCCAATTTGCCGCTAATCGGGCACGTTACCAAACTCTATCGATAGATACTTTTCGGACAAAAAAGGGACATGACCCGACCTCGAAATAGAACTACCCATTATGTCTAGACAACGAATACCTAAATATACCGGCCTGTAAACGGGAACATTGCAAAAATATTAAATATAGTCATCGCCAGAAGCATACTTTCTGCATAACCTTGTCGAATTACTACCCCTGTACAAGACTAGAATCAGAAAAAGGCGATAATTATTTACTAATAAAATTAAGCAATTAACTTATCAACAACTCAAATCAAAATTAAGTACGGATGTAACTATTAATTGGGCTTAAACAGCTGTTAATACGTCAATATTATTCAATGGCTCAGTTCAAATGCCTGATAATGGAATACCGCGCGATTGTTGACACTATCATCTCATATTAATCCTCAATGAGATACATTGACAAACACACGCAATCAGGGTAAAACAACACAGTCTAAATTGTACTTTAATACTTTTAAAATATAGTACGTAATATTAGGTACCGATTTAAGCATGATAAATGTTACATTCCCAAAAGGCAACCCTACTTCTCATATGCCTCATTTGTAAGGATTGTGAACCGCAATTCGTAGAAGAAGGGACTTAAGTATGAGGAAAATCAGAACAGTTTTCCTCGACCAATAACGTTTCATAAGAATTATTTGTGATGGAAATCTGTACATAATACCGCCTGTTCGGCCATTTGTAACATGTTTAGGACTGTAGGTAAAATAACTTCTACGTAAGAATCAACAGAAACAACGATTTAAAATAACTGAATAAAAGTGTAACGCAAACTGAGCTTTAAAAGTACTTACTAAGTGCGATATTTGCTTGCTTGTTTCTGTCGAGCTGTCCTCGTAGCGCTCGTAGCCGGCGTAGCTTCAACTCTTGCGCCTCTACGCGTTCTCGTAGCCGCCGTAACCGCTCACCCTCGACCGCCACCTATCAACAAATGCATGACATTACAACTTTGAAAAATTTATTCAAACTACGCTTTTGAATAAAAAAAAACCCATTTATGAAGTGCTGTCCCGACATTTGCTGGTTTTTACGTTTTTCCGCCCTTTAAATAACTTAGTTCAGCTTATTGTTCAAAACGAGGGCTGTTGAGAGCGTGTGGAAAAGTTCTGAAATTTATTTTAATATCGCCGTTGATTTATATTAACAGCCGGTCTTTCCCCACTTAAAGTAACGTTTCATTAATTAAGCGATATTAAAGTAGTAAAGTAAATCGATGAAGACGAAGGCTTATTAAATTCAAAGGCAGTATAATAATGAATATAAAATTAGATCTGTATAACGGCTCGTCGTCGGGCAATTTTGTTTATTTTATAGGCTTACTTATTGCGTGAGAAGAGTTTATTTTTAAGACGGCGATAAATATCGCATTAGGCTAACGTGCGTCCGGCCCGCCCCGGAGAGATTTATTAAGAACGGGGAAAATTTAATTTTTTCTCTCTTATCTGCTCACAATTTCTCCAAAAGATTCCGGGTCGTCTTTATCCTTGATAACTCAGTTGGTCTTTAATGTCACAATAAATATGCTAAATAGACCGGATTATTTGCCGAAATATTAACTGGAGTTGATGGTTAAGCAGAATTGATGACGGTCGCGATAAGGCACCTTATTTTCATGTTTTAAATGTGTATTTATTTAAATAAGATTTTGTACACATTATAGATAGCTGTAGCTGCGTTTTATTAATGTTACAGCACCATTCTGAGGCAGGGGACTTTTGGACTCGTATACGTGACCAATTTTGTTCCTTTTCCTCTGTTTAATTTTTAATTAGTTGTACTGATCGTCTGATAATTTCTAATTTTATATTATTAGTTTTGTCCTCTGCGGGCTGATAAATGGTTTTTCTTTCTGTGTCTCTGTACTGTACCTACTAACACACTACACACACACACACGTGTGTGACTGTGTGTGTTTCATAACATGACTGAAACATAACATGGGCAACTACAGTACTTTTACAGTTTTTATGTCTTGTGACTGGGACTGTAACTACTTTAAATGTTCATTTTTGTTTCGACAATTCAAAAGTGCCTGTAACTGGCCTACTTGAAATAAATGCTTTGATTTTGATTTTGACAAGCGAAATGTGGGTGCACTATTAGGTAGGTACACCTCTGTCTAACCCTTGGAATATTACAGGTGTGATGTTACGTCATAAATGTTTTAAATATCTGTCTAAAAACAGAGTTATACCAAAATCTTTGACCTCCAAAGCACAACAGAGTACAGTCACGACCGCCAATATGTAAACACAAGTGTTTTTCTTCAACTTTTCTTATTAAAATGTCATATTGTTACGAACATAGTATTCTGGAACTCATATTTTATAAAAAGATCATATCTTCAAGTTACAATCGTTATTTCTTGCGAAAATTTGCAATTTAATTCAGGAAACTGTATACATATTGGTGCTCGTGACTGTACCTTTCTTCCATTTAATTTTACCGATAAAATATTTCCAAGCAATAAACAAGATCTTATTTATTTACTATCACATTGAATCATTTATCGGTTCTAATGAATGCTTCGTTAGATTTTATCAAACATGATGACACTTTATCAATAAAACACTTTTTCGGGTACCTGAAATTGACAGAAATATCACTTTGTCCACAGAATTGTCGGGTTATTAGAAATCGGTATTAATATTAGACAAGTAATTCTTGTAATTGATTTTCCCACGATGTTCAGAAAATCTTATTCCACTGTGTCGTGGGAATTCACTCAAATGATTCGACAAGATTGTTAATCTTCACAGTTATGTAAACAATTGTGCCTCGAACTTAGTGATATTCAATTCTAAAATCTTCAATGTTAAACTGTCAGAGTCAATTACGTAACGAAAACAAGCCAGATTTAAATTATAAATAACACAGTTATGATTACACAAAAGCAATCTAAAAACTTTGAAGTAACTGAGAACAAAGATTTTTCGTTCCATTTACTTTACGGAGTGTTTCTCTTACTTCATTAAAAAGGCTTTGTTTTATATTACGGATTCCAGAAACCCTTTTAAAAAATTCACACCTTCCCCTTTCATACGTGTCACCCTTTGTGGAGTTCAGTTAAATAAATAGAAATCTGAGCCCATTTTATTGTTATTCATAAAGAATAGCAATGAGAATGACCCCGCTAGCCTGCTACATACAAAATGTAGTACTGCGGGCCTAAAATGGCCACTTTAGCAGAATCGTGATTCATAATGTGAATCACGTTAAAAAAATTAAATTCTTAAGATGGACTTTATAATCATTATCATAAAGTTCATTTTAAGAATTTTAAATTGTAACGTGATTAATATTATGATTCCGTTAAATCGGCCATTTTGACCCCCTGGTTTAATTAAAAATATAAAAACCGGCCAAGTACGAGTCGGACTCGCGACGTCTACTCATACCATCGTAGTAGGGACAAATAATAAAATAATAAAACCACATTTTTTATTTGCTGTTATAGTGGCCACAGAAATACACATTCTGTAAAAATTTCGATTGTGTACCTATTGCGGATCAGAGTTGAGATACAGCCCGCTGTATCTCAACTCTGATCTCAGATAGACGGACAGCGATAGCTTACCATTAGAGTCCCGTTGGATACCCTTCTAGTAAGGAACCCTAATAGAAGCAGGGAGGAACAAAACTTTAAAGAATTTAGAACAAGGTATTTGATAGGAATTTTTCAACGGCTCTGGAATCTTCATTACTGCATTAAGATTACGTCTAGATTAAAGTAAGTTCGACCAAGTGAGCTTCTAGGTTAAGCCAATATGGTAATGGTAGCGTTAATCCACATAAAAGTATGAGATGAAGGTTACAACTATCACAGAATATTCTCGAAATTATGAAAGCGATTTGGTATATTTAAGGCACATATATTTCTGAAGCAAACAATAGACTCAATTATCAGATGCCCCGCGGAGGTCGCGAGTATAGGTGGAAGACTCTGCACTGTACGGATTATTTGCAAACCCTGTCGATATGCAGCTCTGCCTTGTTGCTTGAACTGTGCATCTTATTTCCCGCTAATCTACGAATTATTTTGCTTGTGAAGTCAATGCACACCGGTCCATTTTTAACGACATTATAAATATTAAGCTTCGCTGAGACAGAGAGGATTTTCGGGAAGATTGACAAACAGAACAGACTACAATGAGAACGTAGAATAATTAAATTCAATAATGTTATAAAATAAAATGGCCGAGACTGTACTATGTGTGTTCTTTGTGAAAGAAGTGATATTTTGAGGAATAAATATTGCTCAAAATATTATTCATACGTAGGCAGGCATACTACGCCAACTGTTATTGTTAGCTGCGTGATTTCCAACAAAATGAGTGTAAAAAAAACATATAACAGCAAAATAAATCATACGCACATGTTTAATAATGTTTCAGAAGGAACATGAATTCCTGATCTCGTGTAGAAAACGAAACAAAAAGCAAAATAAAAAGACAATAAGCGATTTATGATTTTCGAAGTCAACGTTTGCCTGAATAACACCTAAAATAAATAAAAAGTTCAAATAAAAGGCAGAGTAAACTAGATACATATTTCTGCAACTCACAAAGCAGAGAAAGAGCTTTTGATCCGACGGGGTTGATTAATCACACCAAGTATTCATCTTTTTCGTAAATTCTAAAAAGAAATACTGTTGATACTTTTTCGGCTTCAGAAAATCTGAAAAGCTGAGTGAAAAGAGAAGCCTAATTGAATGAAGCGAGAGCCATTGGTGAAACAATAAGGAATTTATTGCGTTGTTTGGAACGGTAGATTCCTTTTTCTTGGGATTGGATATCAAACGGACGATGGGTTGGTATATCAGTTACGTTTAAAGATTAGAAAGGGTGAGATGAATGGAATGTTCTATCTTAAAATAAACTACGTGCTTGTTTTTTTTTGTTTTAATTCTGGAATCGTATCACTTACCATAATGAAGATGAAATTTTTTTATTGGTTTTGAATTTTCTGAAGAAAATGAGTTTTTTTTTAGTTCGAATTCGTACTTATATTGTTATTTTAATTATAAAACCGTGTTACCTTGTAAGGTTTCTATTTCAGGCGTTTCGTCTGAAATGCTGCCAATGACGCCTTGTATGCAATTTCTGATTTCTGCATCAAATCCATTTTTATTGGAGTCTTTAACCCTATTTTTATTCACAACTAGCTGACCCGCGCAACTTCGTCTGCGACACATACCTAAGTAAAAGACAGGGTTACAGAGAGTGGGTCGTAAGCACCTCGAATACAATTGTCAAAGAGCACATCACATAATTCCGCATAATGAAAAGCGCGTCCGGTACATGATCATTATTTTGCTGCTGAGTTATTTAAAACGGTGTATCTCTGATATTCATTGAAATCAAATTACGTATCCAAGGGCAATTATGTTTAAAATTAAATACTTGTGATTGACAACGTATTTATTTTGATAAGGATAAATTACCATGTTTATAAAAACAGTTTAAAGGGCTTCTCTCGACGTCCTAACGTCTTCATCCTTAGACAGTCGATGACAGTCTCATACTCCAGCTATATAGGTCTGAAGTTCTCATCAACGTGTATGAAATGAGCCGCGACATGATATAGCTGCTGTAAACTGTTGCGGACCTCTTACAACTATAAGCCATTTCAAATTTCGAACTCTACGTGCCTATGAGGCCGTGTCCTAAAGTGCACAACCTCTTTAAAGCTTAGGAACCTTCAAATGCGGTGTTAATATAGTACGGTGACTATCGGGACATTCCAATTTTAGAGAGTATTAGCACCAAGTTTTTATGTGAGTGTCCAACCTTTTTTGAATAAAATAGGATTGAGTTTTCAAACATTTATCAAAATAACATGTAGTTTAAATCAAAAGCACTAAGGTCCGTGTTCACCAAAAACATGACGGTCTGATTATCTAAAAACAGCTGTTTAAAACACATTTTTGTATGGGAGCATGTCACAGGGACAGCGGTTTTTAGAAAATGAGACCGTTATCTCTTCGGTGAACATGGACTTAAGGAGTGTTGATATCAAATTCGAAACAAATCACCGCCAAAATAACTTTCAACCCCTTTTTTCATCAATTATTATTATTATTATATAATTAAACACGTCTTCCATCAATTCTGTTAAAAATTTGAAATAGATTGGACCAGTAGTTCGTTGTATTATTTTATTTGTAATATGTAATAAACAGGGTGGAAACGGTTAACGGGGCAGTAAAGGGACCTTAACCGTTGAGTATAAGAAACAGGATCGATTGGCATCAAAAAAAGTTCGTGTAAAATAGCAATTTTCTTGCTACCCGTATGTTTCTTTTTTAATCTGTGAATGGGGATCAAAATTTCACGAAAAATTTCGGATGGTTTTCTAAGACCATTTTCATGTAGCTGCAGTGAATTTTTGAGTACTCTAACCTGGGTTGGTCTGGAAGAACTTTTTGATCAGTGTCGGAAAGAAGATCGATTGGCATCAAAAAAATTGTTTTATGTAAAATGGCAATTTTCTTGCGAACTGTACTTTACTTTTTTATCAAATCTGTGAACAACATTTCTCGAAAAAATACGGGTTGTTTTCTAAGACCATTTTCGTGTAGCTGCAGCTCCCCTTACTTCCCCGTTTACCGTTTCCATCCTGTATTACCAACTACTTATACCGAGGAAAGCCGAATTTCTTGAGTTCCGCTATTTTGGGCGTATTCACTTCAAAAATCAAATTTCAAAAAAATTGAGAAATTATATTTACCTGTATTAGATTTGAAGTATTTACAACAACTTTTAAAGGTTTACACTTCATTGGATTTTATTCTATAGGTGTATGAAGTTAGTTAATTTTAAACACAAAACCCTCTTTTTTACGTTTCTGGATGAGATTTTTTAAAATACTGAAACAGGTATTTCTTTATTTTAAATAATAAGTATTTACTCTGAGTTTTATGATTCTAGAACAATCTAAAATTTTTTTTCATACAAACTTTACCCACCCTTTTCACCCCCTTTTTCCAAAATTTTCCATAATTTCTATAGCCTAAATGTTATTCTGAGTTTATTTAAATAGAATAGTGAAGTTTTCATCAAAATCCGTCCAGCAGTTTTTACGTGATGCGCGTTCAAACAAACAAACAAACAAACAAAAATTTTAAAAATAGTTTTAATATGTTCAGTTACTTATTTTAAGTCACCCTGATCGGTTTTTTTTTTGAAATCTTCAATGTACAGATTTTTTGGTCTCAACGATTTTATTATATGTATAGATAGTAACTAAAGCAATAGACAAAAAGTACCAAAACGTAGGTATTCTTGTGACACAATTTCGTAAGTAATTTATTCAATAAACTAGCGACCTCGGTTTATTCTCGGCGATCTAGTAACGATTCCCGTTGAGACTGGAGACTATTAAGTTTCTCCAGAACTGAGCCTTGCTTACAAATTGATTCTGTCACTATATCTCAACAGAAATAGATATTCTTTTTGGAAGAAACTGAAGTTGTTAGCCAGAAATACGCGTAAAAAGGGCTGTTTTTATGTGAACTTTTCATTTGGGATCGGGTGAATAATAGTTATTTTCCGAAACATGAAGTTATTTTATCGATGAAACTTTTGCTTGACTTCCAAAAATCTAATAAATTTGTTTTGCGTACAATTATACATACTCGTATATTAATATTAACATACCGACTGGACTGGTCAATGTGGCGACACTTGGAGGAAGCCAATGTCCAGCAGTGGACGTCTTTTGGCTGAAATGATTATGATGATGATGATAAAGTAACTTAACAATAAACTAAAAAATGCGCCAAAAATCTCCTCCTCAACAATGTGCAAAAGGCAACGTTATTGATCTTTACTTGACATTTTTTTTTACGTTGAAGTACCATAACGATAATAAAAATCTCAGTCGCTAACAATATTGAGGGAAGCCCTCCTTGGACATTATTGCACAACCTCTGCGCTACCATAATTAAATAAAAGATATCTACTTACGTATTATGACCTCGCCCAGCTTATTCAATAATATCCTCACTATATCTACCTTCGTCATTAATCTAAATATGCTCGCTTTACCGTAAAATTCAGAACTACATACTATAATATATTGCAAATCTATTTTATAGTCCGTCAGTTAGAGTATTGATAAATAATTGTCACGTATTTTTTTTGTTGTTGTAAATCAATGAATATTGACAAAGATAAAACGCATCAAAATTTGGGCGTGGGGGCTCATGACGTCAGAACTAGCTAACAATTATACCAAGGCGTGACGTATTGAAAATTTTAAGAGCGTCGTATCTTCGTCAATTTTGATTTATGTAACAAAAGAACAAATTCGGGTTAAATATTTGTTGATAATCTAACTGACAGACTTATTATTATTTTTTTGGCGTCTACCCTATCAACATGAGTTTTTGTGGAAAAATCACTAGCGAGTATTTTAAGATGCAGGCGCTTAGACGAGCTAAATTAGCAACTCTATTTGTGGTGGTTCAAACTTCGTTTGAAATGCTGTTAGAATAAAGTTCTAATCAGCATGCACTACAAAGTGGTTGTTACGTCAGCCACTGCGGACCAAATAGCGCGAAATCAGTGGTTTCGATCGATTTACAAAAAAAAACTATTGATTGGATTAAAAAACTAAAACAGTATCATGCTAATATATTGTTTGTAGAATTATTTGCCAAAAAATCTGAATGATCGCATGAATATTAGTATGTTTTTTTATTGTTTGAAAGATATTTTTAGAGGTAAGTTCGTGATTTCTTTTTATCGAGCCAAATTAATTGTATTATGTTTTCAAAACAGTTTCATGCTAGCATATATCCTGAAGAATATCATATATTTTTCCGGTCTTGTTTATAGCAGTGAATCATATGCTTTTAGTAATTATAAAACTCGCGTTTCAATCTTGTTGAATTTGTATTTTGTGGTCAGGTCTTTGTCTGTTTAGGGTATGTTAAAGTCCATAATAGTTTTTAAGGGCGTCACTGTAAGGTTGTTTTTGTTTTGCCTGAACTCCTAACTCTTGTATTCACTGTACTTATGCATTTACTTACACAACTTCAGTGGTATGTATACGGTATACGTAGCTTAGGTATATATGTGTGTGCCCGTAACGACATCATTGCAACAGGGAATCGCGTCGTAAAAGGCTTGCTAGTTACTACTAAGTACACTCGGTCCCGTGAGAGGTCAACGAAGTTACTGCTCCACCTTATGTTTTAGATTTATTACTGAATTCAGACATTATTGAAGTAGAAAAGCATAAATTGTGATGCCTGAACTTCGGAACTAATTTTAAATGACCTTGTCTGCAAAGTTCTTGAAACAAGCAAACATTATTTGAATTTGAAGGTCACGAAACCATGATCAACTTTGACAAAGTATTTCTGATCTACATTTTTCTCTGGCGGAGGCATCACCCAATTCAGTAATTCTGACTAGAAAAAGACAGTAATTATGTAGTACAAGTAGTACCACTTGTGCAAACATCCTGACTGTGCGGACCAATGTCATTAAATAAGAACTTTCTAAGCACCCCGTGACCAACAGAACCTGATTTTTTGATTGATTGAATCGTATTATGATAAGCGTTTGTTCCAGTATTGCACTGCTCTTTATGCTCTCACCAAATCGGGTAACTTGGTGAAATATTCTAAGATGTGAAGTACTTAGTACTGACCTGGTGTTGCCTCGCCTCCTGCTGCTTGAGGTACCTCAGCCGCTGCTCCTTCGCGCACAGCAGCTGATGCTGCGTGTCGATCTGCTGCTGTTGGCGCAGCGCCATTGCGCGCAGCTCGCCCAAAGTCAGCTCCACCCCTTCCCCCAACTGAGAACAATAAGGAAAGACACTGTTAAAATCATCATCATCATCATTTCAGCCGAAAGACGTCAACTGCTGGCCTCCCCCAAGTTTAATATGTCGCCACATTGACCGGTCCAATGTTGATTGGTATATCAACATCGTTTGCAATTAAAAGACACACAGACAGCTGGACATAGACCAACGCCACAACGAAAGGTGGATGTACTTTCAGCATCCAGTGGAATTCCAGTGAGTCCATCTTGTACGAATTTAAATAAGTTGATTACACTAACGTATCATGTTGAAATCTTGGCTAAAGTTGTCTGAGGAAATAGATAAAAAGGTCTTGATATTCTCGACGTTTATCAAAATCAAACTAAAATCCATAAAAATGCGGATACAACAGAGAAGGAAAAACAATGAAGTGTCTTTTGAAAATCTTAGACCACATCAATCTGACAATGACCCATGGCGCAAAAAATAAACTGTCACTTGTTAATTAGCCGACTGAAGCTGAAGATAGCAGACAATACGAGTATGTCACATCCTGTCTTTTACAAAACATCCGCTAGTTGTACTATTTGCACAAGCGGAAACCGAAATGAAAAACTCTCGATCACTTTTCAAAAGAGGTCTTAATTATAGCAACTTCGATGCCAGTGCAGTATGGCCAGAGAGAAAACGACAAAAAAAAGACTGTCCCGTATTTTCTGGTTTCGACGGATTGCATTTCGTGGCTTTGAGATAGTGGAGCTCATCGGGGTCAGATGTGTGCACTCATGGAGTCGGGTAACAAAGGATTTTGTTTGAAGTACTAACGTAAGACGTTAAGGGAAGCTGGAGTAAATACATTTTATTTAAGTTTAAAGGTTTTAATACAAACTTATTTCTTAGCTTGGCTTGAAGTGCACTGCTGCCATGCTTTCTTACCGAGTTTGTAATACGGACTTTGTTTCGTAGTTACTTTTTCCAAATGCCCGAAACCATGTTATGTAGGTATGCTAATACTAATCTCGAAGTTTTAGAATCTTGTCACTAGATTGTTGTTGAGAACTCAGGTATGGTTTGATATTACTGTATGAATATTTAGCATTCATTAATTCCAATATAATTGATAACAGCATTGAAGATAAACCATGCGATACTTGATGCGTACTTTTGGAGGTTTATTTTATTTTTTTCTGCTTTATAGTAATGTTTGTGTCCTAATTTACAAATTAAACAAAGTTTTCATTCATTATTTTTTTAATTTACGGCAATTGTAATAACTTTTTAAGGTCTCTTATGTCTAAAAATACCTAAAATATTAATGTTTAATTCCCACAGCACATAAAAAGGCATCAACAAAGACCCAAGAAGCCGAAGGAAGCTACCAAGAACATTATAATAAAGCTGATCTTCATAATACCAATTTAATGACACAGGATATAAAAGAAAAATCTCTTGCGGAGAGGAGAAAACTATTTGCTTACTGTTGCTATTTTTCGTGTGTAGTTTATTTTAGAATAAAGTCTGAGATTGGGTTATTTTTTCTATTAAAGCCTGTTTAAATTCAGACGCTATTTCGAGCTAGTGCAGTTTACTTTTAAAGAAAATCATTTAAAAGAGGCCAGAGACCAAAATAAACTACATAGTTGTCGCTTTTGATCGGAATAAGGAGTGGACATTCTCTAAAAGTGCTTGTGAAGAGTATCTCATTAGTACGAGTAAAATAGTGAGAATAGGAATATCTTGATACACAAAATTTTGATACGAAGAGTCTGACTCTTTGTATCAAAATTTACCTACTGGACTGGGGATATAATTATTTTGATTTTGAAACAGCGACCATTTACGGCCTCCAAGCCCCCATATTCACAAACGCTCGGAATGAATTTCGATTCGACAAGTCGTATATCTATCCTTTTTTGGCATAACGAAAACGAGCGAGATAGACACACGACTTCCCGAATCGAAGCGTTATGAATATAATAATAAATAAAATAATAATAAACCATTTATTTCAGGTAACAAAGACCCATACACAAATACCTTAACCTAAATATACATACTAATAACATTTCTTGTTAGTATAGTAACTTAAAAACTATGTTAGTACACGATGCACTTCACTTGCACGATCTTTTGTGCGTTCTTGTGGAATCTGTCCGCGGAAACGACGGAACACCACATCCTGCGGCCAAAAACTTTCTTCCATCACCAAATGTAGCATACACGTTGGGATACGCACCACAAACGCCTTGAAATTGACGTTGCGGCGCGACTCCAGTAGTTGTACTCTTGGCGTGTACTTCAACCTTCGGCGCACGTACTCCTCGATGTCCTCAGCCTCCGTGGTGTAGTGTAGGCGAGAGATGTACACCGGGGTGTTCGGCTTCGCTGCGCGCAGTTTTACGGTGGGCTCTGCAGGAGCCTTGCCGGAGCGGTTCTTACAGCTTCGCTGACGGCGTTTCCTCCGCTGCACCGTCACGAAACCGTCATCATCAGCCTGGTCCGTTGCCTTTGCAGGCATGGGCTTTGCGGGAAGAGCAGCAGGGATGCTCGAAATGACCACTGGTCCAGGTGGCCGCGTCGGTCGGGCAGCGCTGCGGGGAGGAGCTGCGGGGACGGGGGCGGGGCTGCGAGGCGCACTTACTGCGCGCAACGCAGATTCAGCGATCGGCGCCGGCGACAAAACTGCTGACGCGAAACTCGTAGCTGACGCATTGAGGCAGCTGGCTTCACGACATGTGTCAACGTTGCTAACACGTGCCGTTGACCCAGTTAATGCCACAGAGTTGCGCAACTCTACTATTT
Organism: Xestia ashworthii; assembly: GCA_950022955.1. Classification (NCBI taxonomy): domain Eukaryota; kingdom Metazoa; phylum Arthropoda; class Insecta; order Lepidoptera; family Noctuidae; genus Xestia; species Xestia ashworthii. The sequence goes on from OX465561.1 coordinate 14,075,674, forward strand.
GTTCGCGCAAGTCTGCAACGGTGCTCTGGGATGCAGCCAGATTTCTCTGCACATCAGCCAAACTAGCCTTAAGGAAGACAATGTCCTTCAGCTGGCTCGTAACGTCGACGTGGTCGAAAGTGACTGGAGGTAATTTGGTTAAATCCCTCGCCACAAACGTCGGCACGTCGTCAGGGTCGGTCGCTTTCAGCAGCGTGATGATATCTTGCAGGCTTCTCTTTGTCCCGTCACGCCTACGAGACACCATCTGGTCGATTTTATTGAGCGACCGAAACAGCAGCAGCTTCGCAGCAGCAATGTCGTCCTCGCTGAAGTTCGATCCACAGATCTGAATGGCGGACACCTCGTCCATCACATCCAGTTTCTGTTGCAGGAACGCCAGCAGCTCGTTTGCCACGAGTGTGTAGTCCATGATACGTTAATACATTAGTACACCATACATAACACAACCTAGACAAAAACCAATCAGGCTACAGTAACCGCCGCAGTGTGGTTATAACAGGTTAATCAACCACACTTTATCCCGTCGTCCATCGAGGCTAAAGCTCGGAGCTCACTGCATTACCGCGATGGTTAATGTCCAGTGACAGACGACCCTAGCTAACGCCATCAACACTGAGTTAATAGCATGCGGGCTTCCTTCAGTATTTTCCTGGCAAATAATAGGTAGGTTTATGTAGTGTTAATTGGTACAGAGTTCACTGACCGTCGACCAATTTTCAACCTTATTATAAGGGTGAAAACAACTTATTCTATAAATCTATTTGACTTTATGAAGTAAAACAAGGACGGAGACAAATGAAAAACAGCAGTTAACAAATTGACAAATGAAACCTGCTTGAACCAAAAGTCTGCATAAAAGAGATTAGTCAGATTTTAATTATTGTTGTTGGATAGTTCTAAAATAGTCTGATACTGCAAAATACCTTTGACCATCGTTGTCCTGCACAAATAAGATCGATAATGGTGTCGATTCTGTTGTGCACAAAGTAAACTTAATTTAGACTATTGCTGTCTTTTACTAAAAGGCAGTGCGAGAAAAGGACGGCTATAGCTATGCACTAAGTTAGAAATGTCAAACTAGTTTATGCCTTGCGCTTACCCGTGTTTTTAGTCGACATGTTTTTACGTGCACCCTTCATTTGTATGGAAATATTAGTTCGAATTAAATTTGACAGCTCTAAATTACGTCCGTCTCTTTCTCGTTTTATTAGTGAGAAAAAGATAGTAATAGCCTAAATTAAGTTTAGTTTGTGCACAACAGAATCGACACCAATGTGTGTGTGTACATTTTTATTTGCAATCTGTATGACTTTAATGGAAAAAGAAAGAATTATTTTCAGGTGACTCCTACATGAATGTTTCAATAAGGAAAACACAATAGAAGGAAAGATATGTAACTGATGTAACTCGTGACATTTTGTAGTTTCTACAGAACCCCATGGGGTTCGCGACAAACATTTATGTTGACGTGACATGCGAGTGAATCGATGAAATATTTCTTTCTCTTTGTCCTTGTTTATTATTGATAAAAGGTGAAGGATAGCAAATACACTTGTCCTGTTTAAAACGAAATTATAGTAGCGATATATTTTGGATTTTTTATAGCGGTATAAACATAAGTTTTATAATTGACCAAGTGGTGAAAACTATTTAGAATGAGGTTAATAAATTCTTGGAACATGAAAACAAATTCACAAAGAAAAATAAATCTCACTCTCTCTTTCAGTTTCTAGAATGATGACCGCCAAAATGAAATAATAATAGAAGACATCGTCTTTCAAATAATTCAAGTTTAGGTCCTTCAGCATTACAACCACAAATGGAAACACGTACGAATACTTTAATAAAGCTTGCAAGAGAAAAGCTCCCTCACTACGCAGAAGATTAGTCCAGGTGCAACAACGAGGCGAAGTGGCATTAGATATACGAGTACACTAGCTGCTCGTTCTTGAGACAGGAAATAATGCACTTACTGGGCTTACATGTGACTGACTCAAATAAAACGGACGTGACGCAATAAGGGAAGTGTAAAGGCGTGCTACACAGATGTACGGGTCGGTGATATTCGAATGAACAGTATTTTTTCACCAACAAAGTTGACCTGAAGCAATTACTAGTACTACACATTTTCGGCCAATATTAGGGTAGTGCCGATTCGTATGCATGTTCGGGTCGGTTCGGCCCGGTACTCGAACGTATATCGAATAGACTTAATATGCAGATCAACTACATATATTCGATTTTCCTGCCCAGCTGTGCTGAATCATGCCGGCTTGAACATGTAAGAAGCACCCTGTACGCGTAAAGGAGTCTGCTCACTATACCGTACCATCCCATATGAACGTTTCAGGGAACGGAAAGAAACACGATACGAACTACTATGCCCACTCAGCGTATAAACAGCGTATCATAACCGTTTACCAACACCGTCGCATGCCATGCACAGACCGGCAAAAATTGTCAGCGAGAATAATATTGCCGGTAACGTTACGCTACGTGACGTGCATGGCACTCGACGTCTAGCGTCGACTCGAGTCTAGTCTAGAGAGCATTAGTCGCATACTTTTCAATCCAAAGAATATTTTTTTAAATTGATGCGAGTGTACAAGGTGTCGCTTTGCATTCTGGATTGCAGCATACATTTGGTCGAATAGGTATTGGAATTTTGTGACGCCGTTGATATTTTTTCGCGATTACGATGGTGGTCCTATGGAGAAAGTTGTTGAGTTTGATGGTCTGTAGCACACCCTTGAATTTGACCTGGATGCAATACCTTATAGTAAGACATGGTATGGTACGGTGTAGTGGGTAGAATCCCTAATAGTAATGTGGGTGTAGCCTTTTTCGTTCTTGTTCATACATGAACATTTACAACGGTTTTCCTCGTGTATGTTTCGGGGTTTCCTGATTAGTTTTGAACTAAACCCGGACGGATATCAACCCATTCCTAGCATCGCATAGAAATGTGAGCGCGAGAATGACTACGGTCTACCGTTTATTTTCTTGCCCTTTTTTCTCAAACATGCTGAAAAATGGTCGTAATACAAACTTAGAAAGGTGTCGCTTTGCATCCTGGTCAAACTCAAGGGTGTGTTATAAACCATCAAACTCAACAACTTTCTCTATGGGACCTCCATTGTAAATTGGCACTATAACATTATACACACTTACTATTCTACTAGAAAGGAGAAATGGGCTATAAATGGCACATTTGCGTTATATTGCATAGTGCAGTTTTATTAACTTTATCTCATACTGTTTTACGCTACCCTTACCTACGAGTACAACAATATTATGATCCAAGTATCTTAAGACGGTTTACTTGTGGCTATTACTTTAGCCTAGATCTTTTACCAGATGATCGTATTTTTGAAGTGAATACTTCTTTAGGCGCGTTAAGCACTTTTTGAGTGAACAAAAATCATCAACTTGCGTGACCGTTACGTACGCTTTTCGTATACTACTTACTAGTTTTCACTTCTATCGGGAGTCCCCAAAGACTGCTACCGCATGTTTCTTTATAAAATGCAGTTTGGCTTTTACTTTTAAAATTGTAAATGAGTGTATCAAAATGTGAAAAGAATTACAGGGCGTCAAAAAATTCGTGCACATCGCTATCAACAGGAAACGTTTCTAGAAGACTGCCAGCAATGCAGCAATGCCACATTGAATGGCATTTTTTTTTTTGAAGTGAAGACTTCTTTATACGCGTTGAGCACTTTTTGAACAAAAAACATGGAACTCGCATGACCGTCACGTACGCTTTTCGTAGCCGTAGTGGATCGGCTACGAGCATGTTTTTTTTACCATAAAAGGCCATCCTGCTTGGTCACGTGAAGAGTCGACCAAAAGCTTGCCGATTTCCAGAAATACTCGACAATTTTAAATCAGTTTGCTTTTGTATTTCAGACTAGGTTTAGGTCCTATCAAAGACTACCTTTCAGTAGTCTACTGCGAATTAAAATCTACAACAAACATCGAACAAAACAGTTTGGGACACAAAAGACTTCACTTTCGTCCGTAATTGCATTTTTGTGTACACTAGAAACACCGAGTGACCCACTGTTCGCCTTGGATTAGCGGGAGTGCTCAAATATGAGTGTCTTTCAGAGATAACTGTAGGTCAACGGATAAAGAGACTTGCCCACTGGGCCTTTAATACCACATTAGTGGCTCAGAATTGTTTCAAATTGTCTTCATAATTCAGCTGGGTCGCCCTTTTCCATAACTCAGACGTAATGTATCGCCGTGGCGGCCGCTCCACGGATATCTGGCATTTATTATTTTTATCTTTGGCTGTAATGGCTGTTAAAGTTATAACCGTGCTAGTTCGTAAATACCTTTGTTTTTGTGTCACTACATTTTAGTGAGACTCTACACTCGAAGTTGTGGACGATTATGTGTACCTGGGACAAACGGTCCAGTTAGGTAAGTCTAACTTCGAAAAGAGGTCAATCGTCGAATCCGACTCGGCTGGGCAGCGTTCGGGAAACTGCGCGGTATCTTCTCGTCCAACTTACCGCAGTGTCTCAAGACGAAAGTCTATGACCAGTGTGTGTTGCCAGTGATTACATACGGGACCGAAACGTGGTCGCGACCAATGGGCCTTATCAAAAGGCTTAAATTCACCCAAAGGCAAGAGGGCTATGCTCGGAGTTTCCTTGCGTGATCGAATCAGAAATGAAGACATCCGCAAGAAAACCAAGGTCACCGACGTAGCCCGAAGAATTGCCAATTACCGAAGAGTTACTGGAGTTACCAAACTTAAGTGGCAGTGGGCAGGGCACATTGCTGGCAGAACGGATGGCCGTTGGGGCCGAAAAGTTCTTGAGTGGCGACCTCGAACCGGAAGACGATGCGTTGGAAGACCTCCCACTAGGTGGACCGATGACCTGGTGAAGGTTGCGGGACTCCGTTGGATGTGGCGACACTTGGGGGAGGCCTATGCCCAGCAGTGGACGTCTTTCGGCTGAAATGATGATGATGATGATGACACTTTAGTGAGCAATGATTTGAAACATGATAACTCATTAAAAAAAAACTGGTCAAGTAGGAGTTATACTCGCGCATCGTGGTTTCCTTAAAAACTTGTTTTCAGATTTTTCCTTTAAATAAATAGAATAAATAATTTTCATGATTGTAGGTGTGACAACAAAGTTATGTTCTATGGGATTCGAATTTTTCTTTTTTTACGTAAGGAACTCTAAAATGCATCAAAATACCGCTACACGCCAAAGGGTCTGTGATCAAGCTACTTATATCTGATTAAATAAAATCATCTAGTTTTTTTAATGGTCCTACTAATCACAAATAAAATTAGTTTTGACAATTGTTAGTGAAACTAATTTAAACAGTTTGTCAAATTAAATTCAATCACAGATAATACTCAGAATATCATAAATTATTAGCCACATTCCTAAACAATCTGAATTGCCAATTAGTCATTACAAGTCGAGATTACAATTTGATTGTATTTCTAATTTTAACAAAGTTGCAAAAGTTTCTACACTAATACAAACAATTCGGGTCTAAGGATCGAAAAAGACCGTTCGAGTAGGTTAAACTATTTCCTCCTCTCGAACAGGGTGCAATAAAGTACCACATCAAACAACCGTCAGAAGATAACACAGCAAAATCCCATTGTAAGTTTTCATTCTCGTATCTTGCGGTCGAACAAAATTCTTGGATTTGGTCCCTTTCGGCGTATCTTCGGAATTAAGGGCATCCGTGGGCTCGATTTATATATATCTTGACACTTGTTGATAGCTGGCCCTGTCTGAGCTCCGACGTATTGGCAGAAAGATAAATTGTATTACTGTCAAGCCTTGAAAGAGTATATAATGACGCTGACCTCCGCCTGTATTCAAATTTGGAATGAATGGAGCGGGATAGCGCGATAAAAAACATAAAGCCACATGTATTTATCTTTCATTCATTTTCAGATGTGAATGAGTGAAAAGGTTGACGTGATACTATTATTTAAAAAGTATTTTTGTTTTCATAATCAACGGTTTCACATAAAAGGATTTTAGATAACTTTTAAATTCCTGGTAATGATATAACGTGGGCAGATATTGTTTAAAAATGAAACGTGTTGCTTTTGAGTAATTACGATATTATTTTCCATTCTTATTTTATCATCGTTATTTTATGATGAAAGTAACTTAATGGAACGCTCATATTCAACAAAACAGCGCAAATAGTCGTAATAAGCCGCTAGTAAGTAATAAAAACACAGTCTCCCTCTACCTTTTAATTTAATTGCACTATGCGACAATATTTTTCTCTTCCGCATTGTACACGAAGAAGATACAATTGTAAAAATGCGCTTGTTGAGTTAAAAGTTATATTTTAAAAGGGAAATCTGGGGAGAGATTTTAATTTAAATGTGTAATATTTTTTCTATTTTTAATTAGAAACCTCTTTTAGGATATCAAATGTTAAGGAATCTGATGTTGATCTAGTCACTTTTTTTTTACCTAATGGTACTGTTGTCCAGTCTTACCAAGTGGTATCATATTTTCTAGTATTAACTGGTTTGTGGAGGTCAGATAGGCAGTCGCTCCATGTAAAATACTGGTATTCAGCTGCATCCGGTTAGACTGGAAGCCGACCCCAACATAGTTGGGAAAAGGCTAAGCAGATGATTATGATCATGATGGTACTGTTGTCTATATCTATACCAATATTATAAAGAGGAAAGTTTTGATTTTTGTTTGTGTGTTTGTTACGATTTAACTTAAGAACTCCTCAACCGGATTTTTTTTAAATTTCGCGGGCGAAGTGCTGGTAATCTATAAAGTAAGTACATGGAACACCGTTACAAAATTATGAAATATGAAAGTCTTCATTATTGTGACAGTTAAAAAAACAACCGGTGAAAAACAAGAACATCTGACAATTCACAGACTCCGGCTACGGGTCCTTTACTCCAAAACATATTATTATTTCCCATTGTGCTCTCATTACGGCATGGAGGTTACACAAATATTAGGTCTCATAACATAGGGAACCCGCGTATAATAACGGGTGAATAGTTTAGTAGCACATAAACATAAGTGAATTTCTGTGTCGGTTCATTGTAAAAATGTGGACGCCAAGCCTCCCGCTCCCATGGCCATGAATTATGTATTAAGTGACGGGATCACTAATGGTTGCCACCAATCGGTTTGTTTTTTACAGTCCAACACTTGTTATGGTTTCGAATGATGGATTGTTACTCAATTTTGTGAAGAATACGAGAAGAAGTCGAGGAGGAGCTCGTGGCGAAATAATAACAGCCTTGCCCAGGTTGGTCTGTGGATGGGTGACCACTCTAACATACCGAGTTTCCTCCGTGCCTCGGAAAGCACGTTAAGCTGTTGGTCCCGGCTGTCATTTGTCCAAGTTTTGACAGTCGTTACAGTTAGTCAGTGGCCCATAAAGTCTGACGACCAGTCTTACCAAGTCGTATCGTATTACCCAGTATTAACTGGGTTGTGGAGGTCAGATAGGCAGTCGCTACATGTAAAATACTGGTATTTAGCTGCATCCGGTTAGACTGGAAGCCGACCCCAACATAGTTGGGAGAAGTCTAGGCAGATGATGATGGCGCGGAAGTAAGTCGTGGAGGTAAGTCATATTGCCCAATGCCTAGTAACTGGGTTTTGGAGGTAATATTGGCATTCGGTTTATGTAAAACAAGCTTACGCCCGCAGCTTGTCCTGCGTGGTGTTTGGTAATGTCCCACGGGATCGTACTACCGGGATAAAAAGTATCCTATGTGCTAATCCAGGTTATAATTTATCTGCGTGCCAAATTTCATCTAAATCGGTTCACATTTTTTGCGTGAAAAACTAGCAGACTACCATTCATACTTACAAGCTTTCGCAATTATTAATAATTTTAGTAGAAAGTAGTCGAATATTCAATAGAAAATGATTGCCTAGATAACAGAGCTGATTCACTCACAGAGAGTCCATTTTAAAATAACATCGCACTGTTCGAAGAAACTGCACTAAACTCCTGAAAGCCCCGTCAACACAACTACCAAAGTGTGTAATTAAAACACACACAAGAGTTTTTGCATATTTGTAAGGGGTGGTGTGAAAATTAATTGATAAAGTTCCCGTCCACGCGTAGAGCCGCGCCATAAATATTAATCAGAATTTAACGTACGCACCTACTGAAACATAAAGCCATTTTGTACCGTGGCGTAAGTTTTCGTACGGTTTATTCCACAAGCTGTTTTAATTATTTATTTGACGTTTCTTTTGGTGGATTAAATTCTGGTCTTATTAAAAATATTTTCTTTTTAACTTTCTTTTAAAAAATTTGATGTTAGTTACCGATTTCAAATTGTTACCCTCAAAGGCACCATGACACCCTTGCTATGCTAGCACCACCCTTGGCTAATCAAATCAAATGGTGATGGTGTTTTCTCTTAATTCCTTTTCAGTGTTTTGTATGGAAGCTGACGCGAGTGCTTACTCTGCCACCCATCGTGATAAAATATAAAATGTCGCAATTTATTTCACCCCGTGGGAACTTCCTCCATCGTTCAAATCAATATTCACATGGAAACATAACAAAATACCCTATACTCTACACACATTATGTTATTAAACCACATAAATGAAATTCTCACATGAATGGACACGTAAAGCGGAAAAAATACGAACGTCATTCAAGGAAAAACTTTTACACGCTCGAGTAACTTCCGTGGAGATACTCGCCGATAACAACTTTTTACTTCTTCTTTACATTTTTTTACATATGATTTCAAGTGAGAACTTAGTTATTTAGATCGAACAAAATGTTTGAGTTAAATGTTTGTGTATTTTTTCACGCAGAATCGAATAACAAATAAATTCATGAAGCCAATGATCCTCACCGAGTCCATATTGTGATTTATTTGTTCTTGGGTGGTCCAAGTTTTCAGCTAAAGCGTTTGACTGCCTAAATAAGGGTACTAATTTATGATAGAAGTATGCATTAATGCCCTATAGATAAACTTATTTGTGTTGTTTTGTAGGCTTCTAGGTAAATAATGGCTAAAAAATAATTGCTAATTTATAAATCTACGGTTTAATCTTGTCTCTTGTCCCAGGTGTTCATATACTTTAATATGATCGACTACAGCCCATTAAGTCACAAAATAGCTCCCTAAAATAAACACAGATAATATATAAATTCTTTAGCACATTACAAGAAAGATGCCTATAATAACTCTTGTTAATGACCGCGTTTTTGTTGTAGACTATTTACTTTTATGCGACATTACATCGCCTTATAATAACACTTCACGCTAATATTTATGAGCTCAATTAAAATTTATTGAATGTGACGGCTATAAGAGTAGGGGAAGACCAAAGAGACGATGGATGAACTGCGATAACATGAATAGAAGTCATATAGAATTATAGCGTCATTAGAAGCAGTGATAGTCTAATGGTGTTCCCGTCGGACTCCCAAATCATAGGTCTCAATTTCGGATACAAAACACGCACCACTGATATTTCGGATTCATGTGCGTATTGGATCATTATCACTCGGAGGAAGGAAGATATCGTGAGGAAACCAGCATGCTCAAGAGATATCTCTCGACGTCATGTTAAGACAAGTCAGAGGCCCATGGGCGGCACAAAAACTCTGACACCGGATTAGGCACACGATAAAGAAGAAAGAGGGACTCATAAGATGAAGACTAAAAGAGAAGTATGGATTAAAAGACTTGCTGCGCCAATCCCATACAAAAAATTGGAATAAGGGCTGAAGAATGATGAAAGCTTATAGATTACGCCATACTTTTTTTCCGTCTAAGGGCCGCCTCACACGAGTCTATATGTTTTATTCATCAGCTGATAGAAGGTTCTTTACCTCCTCACTTACACGTCCACTCAATAGGTTTAATTACCTTCTGAACAGAGGTTTTTGTTCGTTGATTTTAACTTTATTAAACTCTGCTTTAATTAGTCAACATGAATGTGTTTAACATAAATTAAGCATTTGTTATTGAAGGAGCTGTTTTGGGTGCGAAGTTCCAGTATATATTTTCAGTTTGTTTTATAACATTTACATTATTTTAAGACAATTAAGTGCGAAATTTTAGCACTATCCAGGCGTGAGACAATCAAGTGGAAACTGGGGACTGCAGATAGAAGTAAAAACTAAGTAATCTATATCTGCTACGGGTTGTGCCCGCACACGCCTACGTGGTGCTACGCCGTAGCAGATCGGCTACGAGTGCTACGAAGCGTTAAGTGACGGTCACGTGAATTGCATTATGTTTGTTCACCCAAAAAGTGCTCAACGCGCCTAAAGAAGTTTTTACTTCAAAAATGCAACCTGTTGCCGATGGTATCACATCGCATCGAAAACTAAATTGGTAGGAAATATTCTATTGACAGCCATGTTGGCGACTGCTGAGGATGTGGTCCTGGGTTCGATTCTCGGGTCGGGGAAGTTGTTATTTAATTTTTACTCAGGAATTTCTCAGTAGCAGCCAAGAAGGATGAATTTGTGCTCGGTTGATGGTAATTGGCACCCGGCTTGCCCCGTTCCATGGCGACTTAAACATAACTGGAGATATGTTGATGTACCACAAGTATTAGGTGCACCCCTACCTAATCTTTCGGGGGTTTCAGACGTGATGCTGTAAGTTATATTAAGGCTGATGCTCCAGGGTAGCCCGCGAAATTCAAATTTTACAACGTTTTTGGCAATTTGCAGGGCAGTGCCAAGTTGTACGTTGATGAAAACATCGTTTGGAGCTGCAAGACATATGCAGTCACAGAATTATAATCATCAAAATCATCAACACAAACCTCAAAGTTCATAAAAGTCGAGGAACGACTTTGACCGTGAAAAATTCGTTCCTCGATTTTCATGAACTTGGAGGACAGCGCCGATGATTCTGATGACTACAATTCTGCAACCACATACGCCCCACAATCGCGAACGGTACTTCCACCAACATACAACCCAGCACTGACCTGCAAATTGCAAAAACCCCATGAAAATTTGAATTTCTCTTGTAATGGTAATGAAGGCGAAAGCTTTTCTCCGAAGTATTCGAACAGTGCAAGAGTTTTATTATTATTTCTATCATTTAGGTCTCTCAGACTTATATTATAGACACTAAAGTTACCAACTAATCAACATGAACATGAATACTTAACTTAATGATTATCCGGAAAAGATTCCATTTTATTTTTAATTATGTATTTTATATCATCAGGAAACCGTTTTCATTGGGTAGTTTTACTTTTATGTTTAGTCATAGAATTAAGGTCGAACAAACCCGTTATGACTCATAACAATCTTTAATTCTATTTGTTGGGTACGTAACCTGCGATTTCATCTTAAGGATATTATATTTAGCGGTAACTTTATCCACACATAAGCATATCCGATACGTAAGTGCAAAGAGGTGAACATCTGTCGGATCCTTCGGATTAAGATTTAACCTTTTTGCTCCCGGCTGTAATATTTCAAAATCCGCTGCGGAAAGAATTCGAACGGGAAAACTACTAACCGTATGATCACACTTCACCGTGTCTACGAGGCTTTACCTCAAACCAAAACAAAGTAAAAATACTTATTTTATTCTAAGGTAAATGTTAAAAGCAGTACAACATAATTATGTTGACAGGAATAATGTTAACTAATTACTCTTTTTCATTTTAATAACGTTACTGAATAAAACACGTGTTAAGGCTCAACTGAGTTGCGGTACTGAGCAACTGAAAACCACCCACGAGGGTCATTCCCAACCCCAACTGAAATAGACTGTGTGAAGCAGTAGTTTTGCTGTAAGCGAGTAATTAATTTGTGAGACTCAGCCTGCCTTTGAAACGACTCTCGTGACGCTGGGAAAGCTGTTAACCATTTCCGAACTATAACGCGGTACCCATTAAGAACACGTTCAGAATTATTATTATTTAAACCCTTGTTCAATCTGCTGTAAGAGCTTAGAACTAGGAACTTTGTAACCGACCTGACGTTAGTTTTCGCAGCAGCTGCATTTGCCAGTTTTCTGCATTTGTCAACTTTTTGTTATTTCTAAGTTTTAGTATTAATATTTCTCATGTAAGTGAATAGTGTAATTCTTATGAGAATAAATGATCTTAAACCTCAGTTTTCCTGTTAACATGTTGAATGTTCATTCATGCAATAATTTAATAGTTAGAGAAATAACAGTGGTGTATTGAGTGGTGTATTTGCATGTAAATTGTTACTCTTATATAAATAACTTTTACATTAGTTAAGCGCGAGTTATACGAACCTTCGCAATGAAGTGAATGAAATGTGCCGTAGAATAATAACGGTAATTTACTTACCCCGACCCCGGAAAGTAAAGGGTGGCGTTACCGAGAAATACGAAATAGACTGTGACATTGCACTCATTAAGGGAAAATCGATCCTACGTTCAACATTGTCTCTCAACAATGATCAAAGTAAAATAGATCTTTATTCAACAAACTCTGTTCAAAATTTTCGTACACTTTAAATATTTACGAACAAGAATTTCGGAGTTCTGTGCTCAAAATACACTTAAGTTCATGTAATACGTCAGTTTGTTTACATACAGTGCTGCTCAGTGTCCCAGTCGTCGCTGGATTATTTCTCACAGGACAAAGTCGGATTACGTCTGTGACTTTATGCTTATTCGCATGTTTAATTTTCAACTTAAAAGCCAGAAGCTCAAAATTAAGCGGTAAAGTTTAACAAATTAAGTTTCAGTGTCTTTGAATCGCTAATGAAGTCGTAAACGTAAAGAAAACGTACTGAATAAGGATGATTTCTCCCGGGAATTCCATCCTACTTTATACGAGTGTGTGTAAAAGGTATAAAATCACATCAATAAAGATAAATACCACATTGTTTTGAGCCCGTTTCCACGTTAAAATAGTTGCCCATTTCAACCCACAAAAACATTATTATGTATTTTTTTGTGCCTGGAATAAAAGGGATTTCAACCACCACAAAATAAAATCAGTGCTGTCATTGTCAAATCACGTCAACAGCAAAACTTTTATTTCGCAGCGACAAAAACGTTTCACGACTTGATAAAAAGGGGGAATTCAAATTGTTTGAAGTTGATCGTTATTTCATGCACGTGAACATGTTAATACGGTACAATGCGTACTTTCCCATTCAAAGGCATACCTCGTGACATTTCACTCGATTCATTTCGACCCACAGAAAGAATCGATTCACAGAAACTCGGATAACTCACCATTTGGGAAATCTTTACCATTTCTAAGTGAAAAGTTTCTACGAAAGATTGCACTTACTTGGACTTTATAGAAGGATTTATTTTCATCTTAATCCGTGTCCAAGATAATTCTGTCGTCGGGAAAAATGGCGTGGATTTAAGAGAGCTTTATATTGTCTAGTATACGCATACCAGATCTTATGAAGCTGAAAACATCAGGGATTTATTTTCTTTAAAATATACAGATGGCAACACCGAGGTCACGAGACAGGAAAAGATGGCTTGTTAAATATTTTATGTGGATGTTTTACTAAAGCATACTTAACATTAGCTCAGCATTTATTTACCCGCGATGTTTGCTGAAAATGTAGGTAAATGTACATAAAAGACCTTGTCGTTTTTATTTTGTTGGAAATAAAATAGCAGAAGTAAATCCGCTAGCCAGTCGTGTTGATTATGGCGTAATCCCCTAAGGATTGCTCGTTATGACAGACTACTGAGGTGGGGGGGCTTAAAAGTAGACATTTATGGGGTCACGATTTGTGAGAGCAGCATTATGTTACTGTTTATTTATGTATGTGGAGTATAAGTGGGACCTACATGTACACGTCTCTGCTGACGAGCTTTTCCTGATATTATGTTTGGGTCGGCTTCCAGTCTGACCGGATGCAGCTTAACACCACCACCAGATTGTTCGTGGTTCTGATTTTGTTTCGCATCTGTAAACTTTAGCAAAATCTGTTTTAGTTAACCATTGACTCTTTAAAAAAAGTAATATTTTGTTGAATTGTATTATATAATCGCCAGTCGGATTCTTGGTCAAAATGCACTGGTAACCACTTTGGATGAATACAACAGGCAAACGAGTTCTAGACCAGCGCATCTAGCTATACGTACAATTACATTACACCTAGCTACGTACATTAAACTACGTAACTACTAAAATTTCATAGTATTGCAAAATTTCCTTGTACGTAACCGTGGTTTCGTACAAAGAAAAATAATTCCTCCATCGAAACTAGTTACGTTCAAGGAAAAATAATTCCTTCATCGAAACTAGTTACGAAACTACGGTTTCGTAGATGGCCGAAGGGGAGTGGAATTATTTAATATTATTTTTAATTTACACACTGAAAGGACACGAAGAAAGAACATAAATGTATATAGAAAAGTACTTAATTTTCAATTTTATGGATCTAAATCTATAAAAAAAAATAGAAAAATAGATAATTTGGGCCATAGATTCTCGAATAGCTTGTGCAAAGATTTATAAATAAACTACGTTTCTTTATACCTATAACCATACCTATCCTACCTAGCTTATAAAATATTCCAAATCTCAGAAATTGTCATAACTGATTAGTGTACAAAAACCTTCGAAGAAAATACTCTAGTTCCGGAAAAATCGATGAGAACGAGGACGTCTCATGTCGCGTGTCCGTTTTACTGTTGTATGTGGAAGTAGCGACCTCTACCGTATACATAAATATTGTACGGTTTCTATGTAGTTGGACTGAAGTTGTTTAAGCAACACTTACGACAGCACAGTTTAAAATCATAACGTGCAGAGTGCTGTAAAAGCTTTCGCGTACAGGCCACCATGCAAATAGTTTCGGGTACAACAAGAAGAATGATCTGCTTAATTTGATACTTTTAGTAAATAAACATTAATTGCTCGCAGAACGGATGGCCGATGGGGCTGAAAAGTTCTGGATTGGCGACCGTCAACCGGAAGACGTTGGCCTACCACTAGGTGGACCGATGATCTGGTGAAGGTTGCGGGAAACAGCTGGATGTGAGTCGCACGTCACGCAGATGATGATGAGAAAATTTAAACTTTGCTTAAATCAAGTAGGACTGGTGACACACCCAGATGCGTCACTGCCTTCCTATTTTTGTTCATTGTAGATCTTCTTAAACACTTTTACGAGTCGGGTTTTTAGTAAAAATTATAAAACAACATGCCGCTGGCATTTCCAAGCTTGCTGATTTACATAAGTTTCACAGAAAACAACCTCAGTACAACATAACTATCTAAGAATAAATATATCATAATCCTCTTTTATCTTGAAGTATAATATCCATATTAATGATCATAATAGTGCTCAGTGATGGATGGGTTAACCTTCCCTTTATTCACGTTAGTAAAGTGTTGTTCCAAGAAAACTATTATAAACGTTCTTTGGAGAAACTGCATTCGAAAATAGAAAGTATTTTTAGAACATTAGCGTCATTAATCGCATCTACTTTCCGTCGTCGGCAATTCAAATGGAAGGACGTTTGCCTACAAAACGTTTGCAGTGCAAATACACTCCCCTCACTTATTTATCAAGCGCGTGTCAACATGAACTAAGTACATTAAGATATTGTATCAAAGCAATCAGTAAGTTTTTAAGCTTGAGTGATATAAGGTGAAAGCAAGGTAGTTCGCGATTTTCTTACGTTTTTTTGGAATTTACAGGTCAGTGTCAGACCGTGTTCAACAAAATACGATTTGTGAATATATTTACAGAATTATAATCATTAAAATCATCATTAGAACCCTCTAAGTTCATTTAATCCGAGTATAAAATAGTTAACGAGAGAGATATTTATTCAACGTAGATTTCCGAGATTTATTTTCCATTTTATTCAACTAATTCCGTCTTTGTTACTTACCGACTTCCCAATTTACGTATTCCAACTAAGCTAAATTAATAAAGTTTTGACAGTCAGTAATTGGCACATTTTCGGTTCTAAGATTAATTAATTAACACTAGTCACAATAACACAAAGCGAAGTCAACAAAAAAAATAAAGAAGATTTATTTTTGCGCGTTATTTGGCTTCGCTTTTTGTGTGCCGGATATACCATCGAACTACTTATATTATGTGTACTTATTTTGTAACACCTTACTGCGTAAAAAAAATATTTTTTTCTTGAAAAAATCTCAATAATTTCAAAGTAGGGACCTAGTTTATTATTTACTATGTAGGTACAGAGGAAATTAAAAAAAAACTTGCGCTCTTTCCAGGTACAAAATATCTCTGAATTTAAAATATGTTCAGAACTGGTTTAAAAGATAAGAAAAAAACATCTCGAATTTTCTATGGTCCAAGATTTTGGAGTGAACATTTTTCTAGACGATTAAACAAAATTCAACTTTATTCAAAGAATTTAATTCAATTAGGATATACCCTCTATCTGTTACTGACCTTACCCTACATACAGGGTGTGATCGACAGAGCAACTATAGTAGCATTATCATCAGCGTCATTAATCATGCGCCACTTGACATTGAGCTAACTTGATTTACGTTACACATAGAGCACCCACTATATTATAGAAACTATTTTAGTAGTATATAAAGGAGTAAGTAACTTGGTTAAAGAAGGAACGAAATATTTTCGAGAGAATTTGAATTAAGAAAGGAACTTTGGAATACTCTTTTAAATTATGTTGAATATCATTTAACCGTCCTCTGGATTAACTGTTCTACAGAGTTACGATTGCCTTAACTTATACCGCCGGAAAAAATGCAAAATTTTTGTAATTTTGAATGTACTTATTATCATAGGCCTAGCCTTTTCCCAAGTACGAGTATGTTGGGGTCGGTTACGAGTTTAACCGGATGCAGCTGAATACCAGTATTTTACATGGAGCGTCTGCCTATCTGACCTCCACAACCCAGGAAATACGATATCACTTGGTACGAATATTTGTCAGAGTTTTTGGGCCACTGACTACCTGTAACGACTGTCAAAGATGGGCCAATGACACCCGGAACCAACAGCTTAACGTGCTTTCCGAGGCACGGAGGAAACTCGGTATATAAGGGTGGCCACCCATCTGCAGGCCAACCTAGGCAAGCAAGCCTTAACCTAAACATCGACCCGAGTGACTGTTATTATTTTGCCAAGAGTTCCTCCCCTGTGAGAGTGATTTTGAATGTAGAACGAATTATTTTTTTATTCCTTAATACTAAATAGGTATGCGTTTAGCCCCAACCCAAGTGAACCCCGATGTGATGCGAGGATACTCGTATATAGGGTGGAGCACGTATGCCTAGAAGAAATGAATAAACGTTGCATGTATGATGAACGCAAAAGAACGTGTCATTGTCGACACTATTCAGTGTTATCGATTAAATAGTCAGACGAAAAGCGTACAATATTGGCCAAACGGACCATTTAATTAAACAGGTAACCTACACAAGTACACCATGTCTCTAAAGTCGGTCAAGGTGACATCTATAGGGGTTATAACTTATAACATGAAAGGTCGACGTAGCGTGCGGTAAACTAGCTTACATTATTACTTTCCATTTTTTGTGCCACGATAATAATTTACGAGAGTTTTATTTCGACGTTTGTGGTCCTAATCCTCTAGCTACGGTCTGTCATTTCCATATGAAACAAAGTTAGTTTCTTCTGGTTTTTATAAGGTTTGAAACTAGGATTAACTAAACACCAACTAAAATCATTTATGGTTAATCAAAATACGAAATAACTGGTAGTAGGTACTTTAATTAAATAGATGAGAGTATTAAATTCGTTTGTAATTAAGAATTTGATTAGTATCCCACTAATTTCGTTTTATCGACCGATAGTTGTATTGCCTATAATAGTTGCCTACTATCTAAGTACTATACACATAGATGCCGAAAGCTATCGTAAACAAGTTACTAAAGATTATATAAATCAGATATATTAAGTAAAAAAGTAAATAGAGAAATCAGTAAAAAAAATTGAACGTGGATTCCACACACTGGTGAGGCGACTACCCAAATAAGATTTGCTTTATTTGTAAGTTGCCAGTTTAAAAAAAAAACAAATTCAGAACTCATTTCCTGCAAATGACACTTCCAGAAAAATGATAGTCCATCCTTTTTGCTGTTTGTTTGTACACAGAAACATAAAACACAAGTTGTAATTGAATTCGTATTGTTTTAGACCAGTTAAATGGAGCCGACATTGATTTACTGTGCCGACCGCACCTGTATCCCTGTCGTGCATAATAAACTTGTTTTATATCTACAAAAATCAATATGAGAATGTTTACGTGTTATGCTCATGTTTTGGATAATGGACTTAGATGCTGCGGAAATATTGGATAGAACGCACACAAGCTATGCATTTTTTGTTTTATTTTCGGTTGTGTTTTGAACATCGTGATGGGTATAATGGTGTTTTAGGGGGGCCGAGGTTTTATGTTTGGGGCCTAATCAGGACCGTTTAGGCCCTGTTCCCGCTACTACTTAAAAAAATAGATAACAGTGCTAATCATAAGTAATTATGACGATAAACGAATTAGGTTATGAAATAGTATTCCTAAATCATCATATGCCTTTTCCCAAATATGTTGGGGTCGGCTTCGTCTAACCGGATGCAGCTGAATACCAGTATTTAACATGGCCTATCTGACCTCTACATCCCAGTTAGTACTGGGTAATACGATACCCCTTGGTAAGACTGGTTGTCAGACTGTCTACCTGTAACGACTGACAAAGGTCTACAAAATATGACAGCCAGGACCAACAGCTTAACGTGCTTTTCGAGGCACAGAGGAAGCTCGGTTTGGGCCATGTAAGGGTGGTCACCCATTCACAGACCAACCTAGGCAAGTACGGCTGAACTAAAAATCGAGCCCAGCGGCTGTCATTTTTTAGCCATGAGTTCCTCAATAATATTTCAAAATATTCTCTATTATTACAAAATGTGCAAGATAACAGTGACCAATTTATGTCACGTAACCCCGAGAGAAACCACTACTGACTTGCATTACACGAATATCCCCTGAGGATATTGCCATAATCAACCCCCCAACTGGATTAATGATAGTACGTTATGTTCGTAGGATGCTGACCATCCTCAGGGTAATAACCCTTTAGTAGCCTATTACGACACCCGAGGGAAGTAACCTGACAGTATCAGAATATTAGCTACCGCAAAAAATATTGCGATATGCTTTTGTTTTATTTTCGTCAATCTGTCTAAAGACTGGCTGGTTGTAAAGGCAGGAATGTAATGACACATAATGGCATGCAGTTAGTATTTAAAATAAATAGCATGACATGGCCTATTTACGTTCCCAGAAATAATTCGTGTTTCAAGGGATAATGTTACAAAGGACATTCGTTTATGAAGTGAAAACTTATTTAGGCACGTTGACCACTTTTTGACTGAACAAAAATCATGTAACTCGCGTGACCGTCACCTAATGCTTCGTAGCACTCGTAGCCGATCCACTACGGCGTAGTACCACTTAGGCGCGCACATTTCACTTCTATCGGCAGTCCCCAAAGATGTATTTTTTTATAGTGAATTGAACAGTTTTCTTTTCGAAACTAGTAACCATTCGAGTGAGCATTTCCCTCACTATTATCGCATAAAAGATCGAACTGAAAGAGAACTAAGCCACTCCATTCACAAACGGTTTCATTCAATATCGAGACAGAAAACTCATCATTAACAATAGAATACTAGATAAATATAAATGCGAGTGCCAATAGCCCACATCTGTAGTCCCCCCCGTGCTTGTCCCGCGTCATTTGCTGGGCCCGTAACTTTGCTCGCCGCACCACTGCCCCGAAACTTACTGCTTCAAGAAATATGTTGAAAGGTGAACGAACTCATATAATGTCTTTTGGTAAAACGTTCGGGATGTAAATCGGAATTTATGTTTCTTTGATGTGCCTGTAAAAGTCGTAGAGTGCTAATAAAGTTAACATTGTGAAAATTCTGGTTTATCATAAACATTAACTAAGGCATAATAAAAAAGATTTTTCTATTTATCTAGGCCACAAACCACAAATTGGGAAAAACTATGTTTTCAGTAGCATACATTTTTCAATATTAATCTGGTTGTTATAAATGCGTGTCGAATGTAGCTATAGCTGTAGCTATGAAAGGAAACAGTGAACCTGCAGTTTCAGTAATTACTGGCGTATTCTTTTCCATACATAGCACATGTGTGGCTCGTGCTGCAATATCTCGAGCAACAATAGAGCGACCCTGGCTCGCCACTTCAGCCTGTTTTGTTCCACTCTCATTCTTCTGGTTGACGTTATTACTTGCCCTATTGTCTTCCACGGCCTTTGCTACATGTGAAAAATAAAGCATTGTATGCTCCAAGAATGTTTCGTGAGGCTCGCTTAAGGCGCCTATACGAGCTAAATTAGCAACTCTATTTGTGGTGGTTCAAACTTCGTTTGAAATGCTGTTGGAATAAAGTTCTAATCAGCTTGCACTACAAAGTGGTTGTTACGTCAGCCACTGCGGGCCAAATAGCGCGAAATGAGTGGTTTCGATCGATTTACAAAAAAACTATTGATTGGATTAAAAAACTAAAACAGTATCATGCTAATATATTGCTTGTAGAATTATTTGCCAAAAAATCAGAATGATCGCATGCATATTAGTATGTTTTTTATTGTTTGAAAGATATTTTTAGAGGTAAGTTCGTGATTTCTTTTTATCGAGCCAAATTAATTGTATTATGTTTTCAAAACAGTATCATGCTAGCATATATCCTGAAGAATGTCATATATTCTTCTGGTCTTGTTTATAGCAGTGAATCATATACTTTTAGTAATGATAAAACTCGCGTTTAGCTCGTGTAATCGCCTTAAGGGTGGATTCACCCATAAAACGCCCGCCTTTTTTAATAAAACCCAAAACGAGTGAATGTAATTTTCTTTACAATCTAACGCCGCGTCGTCTTAAGTGTTTAGTTTAAGACTACTAAAACTTACAAAGTCCATCGCGAAAGCCAAGTAGCGTTCAATAAAAAGCGACATATAAAAGCCCTATTGCGGACATTCTTTGGCCGCGAGCGCCGACTTGCCGAGGCATCCCGACACTTTTCTGCACTTAGCCTCGGATACATACGTCTCAGTATGGCGGACCACTATGTGACCGCAATTCGTTGCTGGAAAAATGAGAACGCTTTTATTGTCAAGAAAATATATTGCGATAAAAGCGCGTCTCGCGTCTAGCAGTTTGCGGCAGACGAAACAAAGCCTGCGAAGCCCTTGTTGGTTACAATTACAAAAACCTTAATACGCGGACGACTGCCAACGAATTTATCGCCGCCTTGTTTTTTTCGCAATTCATTAGCGTTCTTCTCGTTTAGAATAAGATTTTCCTCAGTAATGGGACGACGATTCTATGTGCTAACGATGCAATAAATACTTCTGAACATAAATGAATGGTACACTAGTTTTTCCGAGACTAAACAAGGTTATGTAACTCGGTTATCTCAGCCGGCTCTGGCGGTGGTTTTAATAAATTAAGTTGTCGGAGTGATGCAAGTTTGAAACTTCTTCTACCTCTGCGTTATCTTCGCCATGGGTAAGATCTACTATCTTTCAGTAAGTAATTGCTGGTCTTGCGACATCATTTTACTCAATTTATTAGGGCTCGGATAGAAATTTCCTGACTCTGCAGGAAATGTTTAAATTGAAACTGAGTACCTGCCCACTCAATTTTGTGTAAGTTACTGCTTATTTTAGGCACAATCTTTATACCAAAACTTTATACAAAATATGTGTCGGTACGTGTATTATAATAAAGACTTAATATTCAAACAATGAAAGTAGATATGAATATTTTATGATATTTTCGTCGACCCTTGTTTCGTTTCGACAAATAAGGTATTTTGATGGATTGCTCTAACCACCTCAGCCATGAAATTGAAATGAGTTACGCGAAAATATTCTCACAATTTTCTAAAATTTACTTAATATTCATTCAATTAAAGTCTATCTGATAAGTAGAGAAGTAAAAACGTAGATTATGGACGGCAGGTAAGAAGAGAATCTAAAACTACTGTTTGCCTATGTAAGGTGCGGCAGACAAAATTGATCGACTTCTGAACGGAACCCACGTGGTGTGTTTGTGAGCCTGCACTGCAACGCATACGCAATGTAAACAAAATGAGAATACGTAAATCTGTCATGACTGATGACTCAAACTGTCAAAATTTTAATTTGTGTGTATCCCTAGACTTCTCCTTGTCCTTCTTTGTTAAGTTGTACGTCAATAAATAAGTCGAAAATAAAAAAAAGCATCACCGATTCTTTTTCTTTTATTTTGATTACTTGCATTGTACATATACGTCACCGTAAAATGGTCAAACACAGTAAACTCTCGAAATATTGTCAAACGAACATACTGCTTACAATAAAATGCAGTATTTTTCGTGAAATGCATGCGATGGTAGTCAACTCACGAGGTGTGGAGGGAAGGAGGGGTCCCCCTTGCCCAATGGTACCACTCTCATGAAAACATAATGTACCATTCCTGAGAAATACCGATAAATATAACCTAACCTTAAAACACTTTATATTCCCTTAAAAAGCGTAGTCGACGGAGCCCGGCCTCGCCCTATTTCCGAGTGCAGGGTTTAAAGGAACCTAACTAACCTAACGGTGCCCCAAGTCCCGATTGTGGGGGCAGAGATACTTCCGTATGTTCAGTTGACAATATTTCGAGAGTTTACAACCTCGCTAGAGAGATAACAATCTAACTTGTTTGACAATTTGACGGTGACATATATATAATGTAAACAAACGTGCTGAGATTTATTTCACAGTAATATTATAATTTCCACATCGGTACCACGATATCATGAAAATGCTAGCGGTGTTGAATTCGAATTGAAAATCGAGTTAAGACTTTACATTCTCTGTCATATTTTCAGGTATCAAGCTTCTTTTTTTTTCGGATGGGAAATCATCAAATGACTTCTCCCTGGGCCGCCTGGGACGCTGGGCGGAGCGGGAGGGAGTGTCAGACTTTTACTGACTAAAACCCATCCATGTTCCTTCCTCGCCCTTTACGTTCCGGGGCCACGGTATGGCTTTCGAACAGCCCCGCAACCCTGGCAGGCTTCGGCCCTTGCGGGACTTAGGTATCAAGCTAAAATATTAATTTGCCTCAGTAAAATAAATTTGTATAAAACTGAGATTATTTTTATATAAATTAATTTGACTATTGATAAGGTAAGTCCCGTATCTTCGATCTATTTATGTTCATAATCTTATCGTCCGATCTACGACTCTTTGAATTTCTATAGGAGTTTTTGGTCTAGCTATATCCCACTAGGGACATACCCAAAAAGATACTACTTTCAAATCCAATTTTGATAATACACTTAATACTTTTCCTATGGGCGTAAATAAACGAAATCCGTAGTACGCTAACTAGTCGACAAGTCACGTACCATGGTCCCTTAGGAGTGGAGTGAAGACGGCGCCAGTATTCAAGTCGGGAATTTGGAAGACTCGGAAACTTCGAAACGTACAACAACAGAAACTTTTGTCGAAATGGGATATTCTTAGAGTTAGCGTTTAGCATGACTAAGCTGTATAAACTGCTTTTGAATGGCGCCTCGTGAAAGTTAATATCGGAGCCAATAATCCGGGCTTTGAGAATGCACCAATAAAAGGGCAGGAATACTGGGAATAGAGCTAGAGACATCGACTGTGCAGTGTGAACATGAATAAACAAGGGTAATACAAAGCATATACAGCCCAAGTGTTAGTTAAAACTCAACAGCCAATAGAAGCTGGTTATGAAAAGAAAATCACACAAAAGTGAGGGCAATAATTGCTCAATCATCTATAATCACGATGTGAAAAATTGCTTCCACGATTATGACGGAAAATACGGAAGTTACTCAACCAAAAAAAAGTTGCCTCGTAAGCATCGAAAACTTTACACGAAAATTGGTCAGGATTAAACAAACCTATACATAATACAGCAACAAGTATATAGGAAGTAAATGGCCTTGTTGTTCGCGATTAAACGAATCAAAACGAAATTAGATCCGAAAGTTTTTTTTTCAAAATGGCCGCGTTTTTCCTTCAATTATTTTGAGCGCAGAACAAAATTGTATTCAGTTTCTCGTTAGTATTAATCTTTGAGAGCTTCCATTCGTTTTCGGTTACATGGCATTGGTTAAATTTATATTTACAGGGGCTATTCATTACTGTGGAAAGATTAATATTGGATGGAGAATAATTTAGTGGATTAATTTATTGAGATATAAATAATGGGTTGGATTAACAAGAATTCTAAAAGTTTTGTCGCGACACTATCAGGCTTGATCCTAAAATAATGTGAAGAATGTTTGTGGCTTGGATTTAATGACCGCAGTTGTACGCCGTTAATCAAGAAAGAGATTCTTTACATCATTTAAGAATAACTTAAATTTGAAATAAAGGAGTCTGCCCACTACACCATATCATACAATCACCGCTATGAACGTATCAGACAAAAAAATATTCTTTGTATTGAAAAGTATGACACTAGACCGTTCCGACATCGACCTACACCGTCGCCTGTCATTCACGGATCATATCCACAACGGCCAATATTCTCGCCGACTATTTGTGGATGCTCATATTTTTTTGCCTGATACGTGTATCACGGTCATGGATAGTATGGTCCGGTGAAGTGGGCAGAATCATTAATATTATTAAAGACATTTTTTGAATTTCGTAAATCTCAATCTCGATTAATCTGAAAATCATCTCAGACATTTTAAATCAAATTTTGACTTAATAATTTTCTTTCAAGTAAGTACTTACCTACGAATTATCGTAAATCTCGGTCTCGCCGAACATTTCAGTCACCTTCGCGTCGGTAGTAATTATCAGACATAGCCGTTCGTACATTGCCAAGTGAGCCAATAAAATTATACGGGACGGTACCCAGTAACGGTTGATCCCTCATATTAATTTTGGTTGCCGATTTGTATTTACGATTTCGCAAATATGTGCTAGATTCCATTTTGTTCAGTGCCTACAGTCGTTTGCAATTAATTATTTGCAAATTATTTTCTTTAGAAGGATTTGATTTTTTATTGGTTTTTTAGATTTTGATTTAAAGTAAAAAAAAAACAATATGATCCGTACGCAAAATACGCACTTCAAACATGGAATTGCGGATACTAGCCCACATTTACAACACCGTATACATTTACACACCGTAAACAGTTAGGAATTCTACAAGTTTTTAATTCCCATTGCCTCTAAAGCACAGTTCAGACGTAACAGAACGCCTAATTTGTAACGTCCAAGCAATCCCAGCGCAGAGCCATAAGTGGAAAGCATTGATTTCCCGATAAAAACGAACGATTAGCTACCGATCTAAAAAGCAGACCGTTAAAAGGCAATGAAGTGTTTATCTATCTAAAAGGACATTAGTGTGCTATCCCGCTCTCCGGTAAAGTGCCGTCCCTTTCAGAGGCGCCGCGCTGTCATAAAATTTTACACCATGTAATTACAAAGTAACATGTTATAAACGTAGTGATTATTCTGTATTAATATTTAAAGGCTTCTGTCATCGCGTTCCAAACAAAAATTGATAACGAGTGGTGTTAATACCAAAGTAAACCTAACACATAAAAGGGGCTTGATTAGAATTTTAATGGATTCCCAGTTAGCTCGACCTAACTATTCCAAAACGAACGTAATGGAAGTGGAAGGTTGATGAGCGTCAATTCATGATGAAAGTCAGACTGAAAGGGTACATACACAAGTATAAGTCCGTAAGGTTAAAATGGACATATTATTATATGACCGACTGCAGACCACGGATAGTGACACATGCTTCAGTAGTAAAATTTGTAAGAAGGTGTCCGTGTCCGCAATTATTTTGTCCGTTCCAGTTTGACCAAACCCGAAAACATAACGGTCCCAAAAATAGTTTAGCACACAAAAAAGGTGGAATAAGGCAAAGTTTCATTACACACAACTTAAGTTTAGTTAAACTTGCAAACTTGGGACTATTATCAGTCTAAATCCCAAACGTTAAAAGACACTAGACAGATAACAGTCTCAAAAAAATCAACACAAAACAAAAAAAAATCCCTCCGGCAAGCCGCAGGAGGAGGTAGATTTCGAAGAAGGTGCTGGAGCGTCCGACTATTGAAAATTTGTATAAAGAGTTGTACTTATGTGTACAATCTACAAAACAAAATATGATTTCAAAATCGTTGTCCTGTAATGGAAAGTTTACCCTTTATAAATTCTCTCATAATAGTTTAGCATGGAAACGCCCTCAAATGTTTAGTTATAATTTTTTATTTCGAAAACTATAAGTTTTATCGCTAAACTTTGAAGGTAACAATTGTAAAGTAAACAATTTGCTTTCAAAAAAAAATATTTGCGACGCTCACAATGTTTACTGTTTCGGAGATATGATTTTTTTTCGCAAAAAATTTGGAATTTTCAACCCCCTCCCCAATTTAGGGGTTGCATCAAAAAAGTTTTAATTTAAAGATGTCCGTATTTGTACTCAGAATGATAAAAATGAGAAACGGTTCAAAAATTTTCCATAGGAAAAAAGTTATGGCCAAAAAACTGATTTTAGAAAAACCGCCCCCCCCGCCGCCCCCCATGGACGAATTCCGCCCATTCACGAACTTAGCCTAAGTTTTGACCGTTTCGATTTTTTGGCCAAGTTTGAAAGCAATCGGTTCATAATTGCGACCTGTAGAGTGTGGCTAAATTTTGCTTGTCACCCATATACATACGTATTCTTAAATATCCCCGTAGGTGAGAGACCAATAGGTAGATTTTTTTTTTTTTCAAAAAAAAGGAAATCTACCTAATTGCAAACAAAAACCTACCTCAATATATAATTAACCTCCTCTTTCACCAAACTACTTTCACCACTCAGCAATGGATTAGCCACCTGACGTAGCACAGAACTGCACATTACAATCTCAGGATTTACTGCCAGTTCAAGCACCGCTTTGTAATTTGCGGTAGGCAAAGCTGTAAAGGCTGAAAGCCAGGTAATAAGGTAAGGAAGTCTTATGTGTACGTACTTATGTACTTATCTCGTGAAGAACATTTTGAAGATAGGTGGGTGCTTTTGTATGGATGGGTACGTTTTAGTAGGAGAGTTACTTATGTTTTGTGTGCTTGGTTGTTTCCGGTTCGTGTTGTAAGAAGGTTTATTGGCTTTACCAACGTATTTCTTACGTTATTCGTTTGTTTTTCTTAGCCGCGTATTGATTTGCTGCTGGGCGCAGGCCTCTCCCAAATCTTTCCTGGAATTCTTTTCCCTTTTGCGTGCAAGCTCGTGACAATTTTAAAATTCCACAATTATTGCTCTTTTGAAACGACGTTTACACGTTTGTGATAGAGAAGCCTTACACATTCAATATTCTTTATGACGGAAATTGCATAGCGATTTTCCTGCTACAGATAGAAATATAAAAAAAGTCTAAAGATATCTTTCTCATTCTACTTCGGTATTCATGAAATAAAGAATTAGATGTCACTATCTATTATTTCTAACGGTTTTTTAGACAGCCCGTGTTCATTCATTTGTTTTACATAATATCTTTTCTTTTCTATTTTCAGAAACCTTCATAAATGAAAGGGACATCTCGTGAAAGCTGTCTCGACGAGTCGTTAGTCATTGTTGGAATGACAGTTTTAGTCACCAACGTGACGTTTTACACTTTTAAACCAAACGTTTTGGTAGTTGACTATAATTCATAGAGAATTTTTATCTTTGTTAAAATAAAAAGCATGGGCCTGATGGGATTTGCAAAATGACTTAATGTTGTCTTCCATTTACTACTACGATATGAGTTTTCACTACACTTTACTTCTAATATACTTTTCCTTTGGGTTTTTATTATTAAAATAACAGTATTTAATTTTGTTTTTAGATTATAATCTAGACACAGCGGCAGCGGTTTCTGCTGAGCGGTGTCCATGTAGTAGCGTTGTATAATAGTGAATTTGATAAGTGCTTTCTCTCATCATTATCATTTTATCATTCTTCTGCCCTTATACAAGAAGAAGAAGACATGCATGCATTCCCTACTTATGCCATTAGAATTAATGCAGCAATAAAAAAATACCATCTCTATGAAAATACAAAGCAATTTCCCTCAACCATTACGTATGTAACTATTTCCGACAAGCAGCGTGGGTGCGGGCCAAGTGATAAATTATTAACTCCGAGGTCGCTAAGCATATCTCACAAAATCATAGTACAGTCCACATCACTTATATGTATACACTCAACAACTTTTAAAATGGATTTTATCCTTCTGTATTGATAGCAATTTACACTCATACGAACATGACATTCTAGAACACTTAATATTAAGAAATAGTTCTTTCTCTTCGATATTTCATGAGTAAATCGCTCACTACATTTATGTAACTCTATACATGTTGGTACTCGTGACTGTACCTTCCCATTGAAATATTGGGCTTACAAAATGTATGATGTGTCCGATACATCATCTTCAACCCTTAACCATTGGATTTGGGACGAGGTTTTACTATAAATGAATAAGTATTTTATGAAAGGAGAGTGCCTTATAGTATGTAGATGAATTAGTTTTCCACCAAACCATGTATCGGCATTAGAAAATACCATGCCTAAAAATATAGGAAAAAGAATGTGCGACTAAAAAGAAGTAGTAAAATAAAGAAATTCCGAGACGTTTACCATTCTTTCGAACTCCATACTGTAATGCACACAAGATACGATACTTTTATAAGTATCGTATCTTGTGTGCTATACGAGCTATGTGACTAACTTTTTGCTTATAACTGCAGTCTTAACTTAATCCAAGCGATTCATCAAGTCTTAACAACAATTTGCTGCACTGCAGTTCAAACTTCTCCAACTCAACCATGGTCTGAGGAAATACTAATCCAGTTTCCTAAAACCGTTTATTTATGATTTCCAAACTTCCTGCTAAAACTTCAGCCATTGTAGTTCAATGGAGTTATCAGAAACAGCAAGCTTTCCAGGCAAACGAGCAGAAACTTCATTTTTGATATACAGCGTGTATTAGAAAGGTTGCGGTTCTGATTCGGATAAGCTTACATGCTGGAGACCCACACACATAAACACATACAAACACACACGCACGTACATATAAATACGTGCACTCCTGACACATCGAGAGCGATTTAATTTTATTATTTTTTACCTTCATGTTAGTACTTTATTACCTTATGTTCATTTGAGCTTCATCACATGATTACTAAGACACCACTAAAGAGTGAGAGTATTGTAACTTACTGGGGCGCATGACACAATGTTTTAAATGAAATAAATATTTTACTATTATTTATTTTTGTATGTGGTCCTGGGCATACATAAGGGTGTCAAATAAAAAAAAAATCACATAGGCTTAGATGGGCACTTATAAAACGTCGAAAAAGGTGCACAGCTCGCGTTGGTTGTTTCCTATGGAGAAGAACCGGCAAGAAACTTCATGGTGTCTCTTTTCAAATCATTTGGAATCACAATAATATGTGGCAATATTTGTTATGGTGTGAGATCACCAAACTGAACATTTTCTCCATGTGCTAAGGTCGTAATCGCGAAAAAAATATCAGCTGTTCCATACGTTTAGGTCGATTAGATATTGAAGTTTAGTACGAGACGTTTTTAAAACATGCTGTAAAGCTGGTTACCAGCTGGTCAACAGCTCTTTGTGTTCCGTAGATTAAAGAGGCTTTGTGGGAACAAGCACATTAGTGAGCTACCGCGCTGTAACACTGTTCAGGCCAAGTTCAGATCGCAAGCGATTAAAGCGCTGTTTTCATTTGAGCCTTTACAATGGGAGGATAACAATACTAGACTGTATGTTTAGTACCTACCTACGTAGCTTAGGTTTAATTCCAGAATAAGTTCCAATAGGCATAGGTCCCTAGTTTTGACTTATAGTCCATTCCAAACGCCCATCATGACAAAAAGAAAAATTACAGTATTCATTAGTTCAGTATTTATGAAATACCATCAAATAAACTATTAACAAAGTTCAAACGAAAGAAAATTTAATTATGAAAGTCACGCAAAGATACTTACACGATACTAGTGCTACTACAATAATCGATACTATACCTACATGGTGTAAACCACCTCATCACGAAGCCGTCAACCAAGCATTCTGTACATCAAACCTTTAAACTTTACGCAAAAAATATTGCTGGGAAACAACTTTTTTTTTGGGTGAATAATCATGTTTTGTGGTAGAACTCAATGTTACGCACTTACAACATTGTGCTGATGGATTGAGTACGGAGGTCATAGAGGTGTTTAAAGTAAAAATCTTCCAGTAAAAACTTGTATTTAAAAAAAAAACTTGTCAAAAATTTTGACCCCCAATATCTCCGTAACTAGAAGGTTCCCTTCCCAGGTATGGTGTAGAACAAAATAGTGATCGCAATGACGGGGAGAGCAAGTGCTTTTCGGCTTCGTTAAGAGGCGTTTTACACCCTTTGTAATAGGTACTGTTTGATAAAGGTCCTATTCGGAATTACCCGTATATCGGTCCACCCATCGGTTGTGGGAAGCTAATCCACCGACCGTCTGTTAGTTTGGGCGTAATCCCTTCGAAGCATACATTGAATAGGTTGACCACGATTTGACTATTCCCGGGGATGTGTCAGTCAGTTACGGTAAAACGTTGACGACCGATAATCCGATATTCTTGTGTAAAATAGACGTTCATGATACATAGGAAACTAAGTTAATATTGGTAGCGTGCATGTAAATTCTGACGTTTGTCATTCATTAAAAAGTTTACATTAAAAGAAGAGTCAGCAAAGGTATTACATTAGAATGTAATTTTTCAGGCAAATCTCTGCATCTGAAGTTAATATTAGTACTATTTTAAAAGTTCAAATTTCCCAGAACTCATTTATATTGATTTGCTTCGGAATGTGGATTGATTTTCATTGGAAGTCATTAAAAACCATTCACTGTATATAACTCAATTCAATATTAACAATACAGAAATTTTTCCACGCGAAAAACTCGCATTACATGAACAAACAAATTCTTTTTCAGGCCACATTATTTCTTCAGCGAAACCAAACAAATAATTCAGAAATAAATTCTATGCGTAAGAAAATTATCATAGCCTATAACAATAAATCTTCATGACCACTCCCACCCCATTCCGAGGAGTGACGAAATGAATAATACGAATTCTCGCATCACGTAATCCTATTTGCAAGGGATGGCGAAGGGCGAGGCGTCTCCTTATTACTATACAAACGAGCCGTGCGTGGTAATCATTATAATTATTTGTATATCTTGACGGCTGATTATTTTGTTTGATTTTAATATTAAGTACAACATAAGGTGAAGGTTCTTGAGGAGGCTTGTGTACCTACTATTTGTTAATTTGTTCCAAGTTGCGATGTTCAAACTGTTTTGCAGAAGCTTAAGGTTGTAAGGATCGAAGCAACAAACCGTTATTAATGGTTATAAAGTTCATAATGGAACGTCATATTACTAATATTTTATCCACGATAAACGGTGCTACACGCTATTGTGAAATAAAGCAAGAATTAGATTAATGTGCTACAGCAAACTTTACAGCGCGCTTCCTTCCTTAATGCACCGCAATATCGCTTCGGAGCAAACATACTCGCTGAACCTAACACGAAAATATATTGAATGAAACTACGTACGAACCCACCTAAGGCCGCGCCCACACCTCGAGCTAGAATTTACAATTCTCCTATTAACATTCACGTCAAGTTTGTTTAGGCTGTGGTTGGCACGTGGAGGTTCGGACTTCAGGCTACGGACAATCGTTCTCGGTAACATGGTACTCTATCTGCAACCAGCCTAATTCTGTGAATAAGTAAGTAGACTGGGCGAGCCTGGTTAATGCCGGTACCCTCAGAATAGCGGTACAGGATACGCCTTTAGCCTTTATAGCAAGAGATAAACACTTATCTACATAGGCGTAAATAGTGATTTTGTTTCGGGTCGGATTTGTTCTCGTCTTTGCACCGGTTTACGGAATTAACTTGGATGTTAGTGGGGATAAAGTGTTTGAGGTCGGTTTTGGGTAAGCGGAGAAAATTGAATTCGTAATTACACTAATAGTTGTGGTGTCTAGTTACTAAGCCGCTTTTCGTTTTACGGTCTCGCCTGATACCTAAACATCATTTAGCATTTTATGATACGAATAAGAGAAAGGCTTATTATTTATCGAAAAAGGAATTTCCTTTCCTGATAAACACGTTTACAACAAACATATACGCATTAAAGGAAATCCGCCTACACCGAAAGGAACTTCAAAATTATAAGGATAAATTATATTAATTAGGAGGAATTTTCAAATTCGCTTGCAATATAATTTCCTTTTTTGCGTGTGGCTCTCGAGCCGATGCTGTGGGCATCAATCGAACCGCAAGTCCCAAGTATCTAGTGCTAAATAAGGCATCTGTTTACATGGTTTGCAACCTTATGAATCGCCCTCTTAACATTCTACGACCGTTTTCTAGTTCTCTTAGCTCCCTTTGAACATAATCAGTGTATAAGTAGCTAATTTATTAAGTTTAAGTAGGTAGTAAAATTAAGTTGTTCAGTAAAGCAAAAGTAAACCTACCAAAGAATCCTTTATAAATACTTTTCTGATAATTTGCGATACACTTCAAGCCTAAATAATTGACCTACGCATTAATACTGTAGACCTCTATTATAGAATAAGCTAAATCTTATATTTTCAGCTGAACTTAGTTGATATTACTAGAAGCCAAAATAATATTTTAGTGGTTTACAAACGAATTTGTGTTTTACTGGCAACGTAGTTCGGAGAGTGGTCGAGTAACCTTCATCTCAGTAAGTTGAACGAACCAAAGCGCACTGCACTGGCTAATAATGTTTGCAGATTAACTTTTTAGTTCAAACGACTATGATAAATTGAATGAATTGCAGACAGTTAGTCTTAGAAGAAATTAAAGTTCAACTTAATATTTTATGTGATTGCTGATTTTTACTACAAAATCGTTTATTTAGCGATATTTATTTATTAATTTAAATAGTTTTCTGGTAAAATCTAAAATATTCGGATACGCCGTTTTGTTTGAACCCCAAACAAACAACGTTGACCTGTTAATTGTACTTAATATAGAATAAGGGCTGTTTAATTTATTCGTTCACCGTTTACCAAAAGTTTGAACCAATATTTGTACGCCATACAATTTTCTGCTTTGTTTAAGTTCGTCCCTACGGAAATTTAACGGAAGGCGGACACTGGTATTACGTCAATTGGGTTGTCTCGTCGATTAGTACGACAGGGTAATTAAAATTGATGACTTAGTGAGGTGGTGGTTTTATATACATATGTCACCGTAAAATTGTCAAATTGTAATCTCTCTAGCGATATTGTAAACTCTCGAAATATTGTCAACTGAACATACGGAAGTATCTCTGCCCAGATAATCGGGACTTGGGGCACCCCCCCGTTAGGTTAGTTAGGTTCTTAAACCCTGCACTCGGAAATCGGGGCCTCCGTCGACTACGCTTTTTAGGGGAATATAAAGTGGTTTAAGGTTAGGTTACATTAATCGGTATTTCTCAGGAATAGTACATTATCTTTTCATGAGAGAGGTACCATTGGGCAAGGGGGACCCCTCCTTCCCTCCACTAAGCAGTATGTTCAGTTGACAATATTTCGAGAGTTTACAATATTTCGGTGGGTCATTAAATTGCTCCCGCATTGTGACAGTTTAGTCTCTGCTGGAGAGGAGAAAAATACAATGTCTACTGCTTTTGTATGTACTTGTAATACCACTACTAATTAAATACCTATTTCATAAGATGTTTCATAAATAATAAAAATTTTGCAAGGATATTAACAGATTTCCTAGACTATCAAGATATTTCTATTACGATTTTCCTTAATTTTGTAAAGGTCTGTTGAAACCAGAAACTTTATGAAAATGGCCCGAATGTTACTCAACTTCGGAAAGAATCGCGTAAACTTCGGGAAGCAAAAAAATAAACTTAATTTGCCAAACAAATAGAAAGTTTTAATTGAAAAACAAAATTTCCAAGAGAAAGGCTTCATTTTCCAGGTTTCTTAATAATAAAAGTGGCGAAGTTGATGTCTAATTGAGTGATGTTTTTGATTTTGATTCTTCAAACCATGGCATTATTTTTTAGGGAGGAAAAGTAAAAGTACTTTTATTTCGTTTAATTAATAACTGAATGAGGAAAATAATCCATTGAAAGGGAAGCCCAATATTTGTGGACCTTTATTTTTGTTAGTGCTTCATTCAACGAGCTTAGATTCTTAAAGGCCGTCCCAAAAGTATCAAAGCAAGAAAGCACTTAAACCAGCGACAACTCAAACCAACTCTCAATAGAGCATCCGTCTTACTCATAGACCTTTCATTTCACGTCTAAAAGTCCGCACCGCGCCAACCTTTGACCAACTGTAAATAGACAAGGTCACGACCCACAAACAACATCAACAACGCTCCCGCTCATCATGGCCTGTTTTCTATTCACATTTAAAAAAAGAACTAAGTGACTGCACTTTTTTTTAGGATGCCCCTGTTCTCTGTTATATTAAAAAAAACAACTTTGGAACAAGAATAAGTCCTCCTTACACGTTTTGAACAAGGATCTGAATGTCGCTCTATTTCGACCTACCATCAATTGTTTCACGTTAAACACAAACAAAGAATAAGCAAGGATAATGTAATACTTTGGCTGCGTTCATACAATTTGTATCATTTGGAACTTACAACAACGGAGTAAATGGGACTTACGAGCGCAGTCTCGAGAAGCAAATACTATTTCTAGTTGGAGAATTGCAAGTAGTTAAAGTGATGGATTGCAACACCTTCTACAGTTAACAAAATACATAACTAAGTGCTGTGAAAAACCTATAATATACAGAAATGAAAAACGTATTCATTTGCTTCCTAATTCCATTAATCAACTTAGTCTTTCTCAGTCTACTTGATATAGCTATCTTCAAAGTTCCGCCGCAGCACTCGGTCCTCGGCTTTTAATTACTCAGTACAAAAGCAAGTTAGAAACAAATCAAACAACGAGAGAGATTAACAAACTAGGTGTAAAGTGTAATAGTCATTTGAGTTATAAATGTAGCGTAACGATTGTGCCACAAGTCCAAAACATAGAGGTGTAAACAACTAAACAGTCATAGTGGCCATTTTATGGTGAAAACCAAGTTTATGAAACTCACCGCAGTTAACTCCATTATCCCACCTGCGGAGAACGTTGGTAATTTTTGCCTCGCATATTCGTCAAACAACCCTTGGTATTTTCACCTTTTGTACTAAAATAATTAACCCCAAAAACTTTAGTGGCTTGATAACTCCTTCGAAAATCACGTTCTGTTTAGAAGTCGACGGGTCTACCATTTTCTTTTGTAATTTCAATTTGTGTAAGTAGTTTGTTGCCTTCAAGAGGATTAATTATTTTGGAGGGAATGAGATTGTTGAATTATGTCACCGTAAAATTGTCAAACACGTTATATTACAATATAACGTGTTTCTCTCTAGCGATATTGTAAACTCTCGAAATATTGTCAACTGAACATACGGAAGTATCTCTGCCCCCATAATCGGGACTTGGGGCACCCCCCCGTTAGGTTAGTTAGGTTCCTTTAAGCCCTGCACTCGGAAATACCCGCGAAGCGGGCCTCCATCGGCTACGCTTTTTAGAGGAATAACAAGTGTTTTAAGGTTAGGTCATATTAATCGGTATTTCTCAGGAATGGTACATTATCTTTTCATGAGAGTGGTACCACTGGGCAAGGTCGACCCCTCCTTCCCTCCACACCGCGTTAGTTGACTACCATCGCATGCATTTCACGAAAAATAATGCATTTTATTGTAAGCAGTATGTTCGTTTGACAATATTTCGAGAGTTTACAATATCGCTAGAGAGATTACAATATGTTTGACAATTTTACGGTGACATATACACAAGAAGTTATAATAAAAAAGCGGCCAAGTGCGAGTCGGACTCTCCCATGAAGGGTTCCGTAGCAGCAAGGTTTAAGATTTAAGACGTATTAAAAAAAAACTACTTACTAGATCTCGTTCAAACCAATTTTTGGTGGAAGTTTACATGGTAACCACATCATATATATTTTTTTTTAGTTTTATCATTCTCTTATTTTAGAAGTTACAGGGGGGGACACACTTTTTACCACTTTGGAAGTGTCTCTCGCGCACACTATTCAGTTTAGAAAAAAATAATCTTAGAAACCTCAATATCATTTTTGAAGATCCATCCATGAGTATGGGGAACCCCAAATTAATTTTTAACCGACTTCCAAAAAGGAGGAGGTTCTCTATTCGACTGTATGTATTTTTTTTTTTTTTTTTTATGTATGTTACCCGATTACTCGAAGACGCCTAAACCGATTTGAAAAATTCTTTTTTTATTTGAAAGGGTATACTTCCAAGTTGGTCCCATAGTCGCCAAGTCGGGATCTGATGATGGAATCTTGGCGAAATCGAGGGAACTCTTCAAATTTTATAGGATAACGTACAGCAATTTTTATATTTTCTACAACAAGTGAAGCATTTGCGTTTGATAAGAACCATTCTACCATCAGATCTGATGATGAAGCCAAGAGTCACGGAACTCCATAATGAGACAATGTATCCTAGTCGTGTTTGGGCTTGTTGTAATTGTAACGGTATGCACTTTCCATGTGAACCACTAAAAAGTGAAAAATAAAAACTTTTTTGCAAAAAATAAAACCGACTTCAAAAAGAAAAAGTGAAAAATAACTTTAGCTTCTGAAGTCGGTGACAAAAAAATTAAATCAATCATACAAACGTCACCGACTTCAGAAGCTAAAGTTATTTTTCACTTTTTCTTTTTGAAGTCGGTTTTATTTTTTGCAAAAAAGTTTTTTCTTTCTATTTTTGTGTGAAAATCTTATTGCGGTTCACAGAATACATCTACTTACCAAGTTACAACAGCATAGTTCTTAATATTATAGTTTCGGAAAAAAGTGGCTGTGACATACGGACAGAAAGACAGACAGACATGACGAATCCGTAAGGGTTCCGTTTTTTGCCATTTGGCTACGGAACCCTAAAACACTAAAGTCAAAGTCAAAGTCAAAGTCAAAGATCTTTATTGTGAGACAGTGGTTACAGGGTTGTTTTGTGTTTATTTTTTATGTGCGGTTGCACTGCTCTACCATGTTAGGCATACAATAGTTTGAAATAATTTGTGCAATTTATATGATATTAATTCAAAGAGACATTTCAATTGAAGTAGTAGAAAATAATATAGAAAAAAAAAAAAAAATAATATAATAATATTTTGCATCAAAAACATAAAAACAGTTTGGCACTCAACTCGTCACGAATCTGTCGGACAAAAATTCATGTGTGGTTCAGGTATGGTTTATTTACTAAGAAATCATTTAATTTTTTCTTAAAAAGATTAATGTTTTCAATTTCTCTTAATTGCTTTGGAAGTTTATTATAAATTCTTGAAGACATTCCGAAAAAACTTTTAGATAGTAGGGCTGTTTTTGAGGGCATGTTATTTACTACTTTGTCGGCATGCCGACGGGAGTGCAGGTTACCAAACTTTTCCCTATTGGTTTTTACAAATACAGCGATCTCATAGATATAGAGGGCAGGAAGGGTTAAAATCTTAAGCTTTTTAAAAAATGGCATACAGCTATCTGGGGCACGTATGCCACAAATAGCTCTAAGACATTTCTTTTGCGCCCTAAAAGCGAGTTCCCTGTCTGTAGCATTTCCCCAATAAATTAGTCCATATCTAAGCGTAGACGTTACATAAGCATGATAGGCGGTTAGTACTGCTGCTTTATTTACAATCTTAGATAGTCTATATAAAGCGTAGGAAAATTTATTTAGTTTTTTACACACCGTGTCAATTTGCGTTCTCCATGACATATTTTTGTCAATCCATAGTCCTAAGAATTTGATGGTATCTGTTTCGTCTATTTTTTTCATTTCATAATTTACATTTAATGTCAAAGGGGTTTTTCTTTGGGAATAACTTACTATTTTTGTTTTATCTAAATTAATTATGAGATTATTACATGTCAACCACTTTATAATGTCATTCAAAGTATTATTTATGTCATTTTCAAATGTAGTGATGTCAGTCGGAGAAAATACAGCAGTGCTATCATCAGCAAAAAGGACTAATGGAATTTTTACGGCTCTTGGTAAATCATTTATATAAATAAGGAAAAGCAAGGGACCCAAAACACTTCCTTGTGGCACGCCACATGTGACATCTCTTGGGTTTGACAAATACTGCACTTCAGTTTTCGTCGCAAAAGAAAGCTTATTTATTTGAGTTACTTGTGATCTCTGGCTTAAATACGATTTTATCAAGTCCAGAGCATTACCCCGTATGCCGTATTTATACAGTTTTCTGAGCAGTAATTTGTGATCCACATGGTCGAATGCTTTGGACATGTCCATATACATAGCCGTTACTGGTGTCCTATTGTTCATATTTTTGTAAATCCTAATAAGAAGGTCGTAGATGGCCATATTGATAGTCTTGCTTTTACGAAATCCGTTTTGTTCACTGGCAAAAAGATTATATTTTTCAAAATAGTTATAAATGCTGTTGTAGATTACTTTTTCAATGATTTTGGAAAAAATAGGGATTAAAGCTATTGGCCTGTAGCAAGAGATATCCTCCTTTTTACCCTTTTTGAATAAAGGCTTGATTATTGAGACCTTTAGCTTACTGGGAAACTTTCCGTGTTGTATACATAGATTGATCAAGTAGCTTAGAACCGGACTAATGGATAGTGCGACGTACTTTATAATTGACGTAGATATATTATCGTATCCAGTACTGTGTGTATTTTTTAAAGATTTTATGATTTGAAATATGTCATTTGGAATTGTTGGACTTATGAATAAGGAATTATAATTATTATCAATCAATGTCAGCGTTTCATTATGGTGTGATGTCAAATTATTCAATGTTGAAGGGTTTGTAGGTTTAACAAGATTAACAAAGTAGGTATTAAAAACTTCAGCAATTTGTTGCGGATCCGTTATAGATTTGCCATTTTGATTTATTCGTACAATGTCTTCTTTAGGAATATTATGTTTTGTGGAGTTGATTATCTTCCAAGTTGTTTTAGTTTTATTATTGGATTGTTTTATACTGTAGTCATTTTGCGATTTTTGAGTCAAGTTAATTATTCGCTTCAGCCTTGAGGAATATTTTTTGAATTTATTATGATCCATTTTATTAGACGTTTTTCGATACATCCATAACAATTCTCTTTTCCGTCGGCAGCATTTGGCTATGCCCTTTGAAATCCATGTAGGTCTTTTGGTTGGTGTATTTTTTATTCTTATAACAGGAAAGCAAAGACTATAAAACAATTGAAAGTAATCGAAAAATTTATTAAAAGCTATTTCTGCATCGTTTTCGCCAAATACGTCAGAAAACGTGAGACTTTCTATGCACTGCTTAATTTTTTCTTTATTGCTGTTACTAAAATCTCTTCTAAAGGTATACCATTGTTTAATTCGGCAGGTTTTTTTAACTGGACATGACAAAATTTGTGCAGTATGGTCCGAAAGAGCAAAGTCGATGATGTCGCACTTGCTACCTCTAATATTGTTGATGACATTATCGATACATGTATCGCTACTTAGACGCGTTGATTCTCTGGTACCAAATTTTAAGTTATAGTTGAGGATAGTATTTTCAAATTCAGTTGATGAATAGGTTCTTTTTTTAAGATCTATGTTAAAATCACCACTAATTATTATTTTTAATTCTCTGTGACGTAGCTCTTTATTAAGAATATTAATCAAAGTTTCAAGAAAGATGTCTATATCGCTTTTCCGAGATTTTGGCACGCGATACAGGCATACAATAACAATAGGATGTTCAATTAGCCTTATAGCACAGCATTCTATCACATTTGGAATACTTAACTCTTCAATATATTTAATTCTTTGAAATTTTAAATCGTTTTTTATGATAATACATGATCCGCCATTTCTGTTATTACGAGTATAGCTAGCCGCAAGAGAGTAATTTGGTATAGTGAGAAATATGTGATCTTCTTTGTTCATATTATGCTCTGTTACACAAATGATGTCGACAGTTTTATCCATTTTCTCGAGCTCGTCTAAATGTACAGTGAGTAGATTTGCTTTGTTTATTAACCCGTTTATGTTTTGATGCATTACAATTAGTTTGTCATACACGAAATAAATCATTTTCTTTAGCCTTTAAATTATTAATATTAAAATCTTTGGACTGATTGATTACATTTATATCTTTAACTAAACTTACATTATTATCACAGATTGTTAGGTCAGTCTGAGTACATTGGTCATTATAAGTTTTTTTAATGTTAAGTTTCCGGTTGTATTCATCAAATTTTACTTTATATTCAATGTGACATATCTCTTTCAGAATACTACGAGAAAGCTTAATACAGGTTTTCTTGTTAGAATTTTTTTCTCTACTGTAATCCATATCTATGTACATGGAGTTTGAAAAATTACGACATACAGCTTTAAAGCTATCATTTAGCTGGCGCAAATTCAGATACTTGTTATAGGGTATTTCCGAGACGATTACATTTGCATTTCTAACTTTTTCTAGCCAGGTTTTTAAATTACCTGTCAAACTATATGCATTGTCATTTATACCTGCCAATACTACA
Organism: Xestia ashworthii; assembly: GCA_950022955.1. Classification (NCBI taxonomy): domain Eukaryota; kingdom Metazoa; phylum Arthropoda; class Insecta; order Lepidoptera; family Noctuidae; genus Xestia; species Xestia ashworthii. The sequence goes on from OX465561.1 coordinate 14,116,346, forward strand.
ATATAATCATTTTTCGTCAAATTTTTTGTCGCTTTGTCATGACCATTTAACACATCCGCCAGCATGGCACCCGGTTTCGAGTAACAAGTAACTTTGTACTTGGGTCCAACAAGATCTTGAAGTATATTTCGGACGTACCGTCCTTGCTGGTCGGCCAATATAATTATATTTCTCTTGGTCATCTCTTGTTTTGGCATTGGTGTTATAGGTTTTGTAATGGTTATTATTTTAGCTAGGTCAATTTTGCAGCAGGTAGAGTTGCCTTCATCGTAAACAGGTGCACAGGGTCCAGGTTTTCCTATATTATTTTTGCCTTGTGATTTAATTTTATTGTGTTCGTAGACTTCTCTGCATGTTACTGCAGCTGAATGAAGTGGAGAAACTCTGGGTGTTATTATTTGACTAGTGTTAAGTTTCCTTCTCAATGGTGTGCGAGTTTGTGCTCGCGTGGGTGTGGGACATAATGTGCTAGGGGTGCTAACCTTTTTTAACAAGCTTATAGTTTTTTCTTTATCTCTTAGACTCTGTTTTAATGTATTAATCTCTATATTTAAATTTTCAATTTCAATATGTGCAGCAACTAGTTCTGAGTTCGTATTGGTTAACTGCTTTTCCAGGTCTATAATGATGGAATTATCGACAATAGGTGTGGCATTTTCGCTTTGCGTTGATATTTCTAGAAGTGTTGAGTTAAAAATAGTATCGTTCAAAATTTCGCAGTCGGAATGTCTTCTTCTCTGTTTACGCATAGTAACATTGTCCATTTTCTCTTCAGTTGAATATTTATTTGCTATGTGTAATGAATCGCAGTCTCAAAAGGGCTAGTGTCCAAGTCTCAAAATAAGTTCAAGAGTCAAGTTTCTGAACGAAATGTCTTATATCAATTTTATCTGGTAAAGTTGCAACACTGGTGAGCAGTCTTATAGTGTTTTTATATTGGCTGTGGTCAGTCTATGAAATCATTCGTTCTTTAGTAACATTTGTTTGTCTCCTCCCTAGTAGCAAGTTGAGGTATTGTCTTTGGTTTGACACAAAATTTGCTTGATTTGAAATATCAACCGACTCACCCTGTTGTTTCTGTGTTTATTTCAACAATTATGCACCGATTTCTAGTTATTAATTATGGTTATGCCAGTCCACAACTTTCTTCTTATTTTCCCATTGGTAAAATACGCTCACTAACACTGATAACCGTTTTTATAAACAATATTGTGATTGTTATGTTTTTCCAAGTTTATTTCACTTGAGTTCAATGTAGCACTTCGCGAGCATTTACTAGTGTCTATGTTCAGTACACACACAATTTAATTACTTTATTAGTTAGATTAATAAGAGATTTCTATTTTTTTAAGTTTTTTAGTACACGGACCATGTTTACATCAGCATTGACAGCTGTCATTCTACTAAGGTAGATCATTTTCATTTTTTTTACTATGCCCATGTCAGTCAATTTATAAATGGCTCCCCTGTAAAAGTCTTTCAAAACAAAACATAAGATTCCTATAATTATAATGCACACAGTTGTAATAAAATATTTAAAATGATAATAAGAACACGTCTCCGTGTTCTAGTAAGGAAGGCGAGAAGTGGATTTTCCTTAATTAAATACCTTTTACACGGCGCGTACACTCGGGTGCCATTATTTAAACTCTTACCTGAAACAAATAAACGGAATTATTTAATTTATATTCAAGTTCAAGAACAAAGTATTCTTTACAATGAAATACAATTTGCAGAACTAATTAAGTGGAAAGATTTCCAGGAATAAGTATGATCTGTCTGCCTTGTCGTAATTTTTTTTTATCAATAAGTCGATAAAAATGACAAAAACTAAAGTAATGTAGTGTGGTCTATCATACTCCAGTCATACCCCATCAATAAATGTACCAAAATTCATCTAATCATTTATCGCAAAAATGAATCTGAAATTATTTCCCTAGTTTGAAATATTCTGCACAGCGGTGCCCAACAAAATATATATACGAGTACACTTTGCAACTGAATATAGTGTAACTGTGCTCCAGTGCTCAGTGCCAGTGTTTCTGTTGGCTCTGCCGCTCTGCCGCCACAGTCGGATATACACAAGAGGCTTTATCATTTCCGAGACTTCCATAAATCGAGCTCCGAGATCCTACATTTGCAATGACTGGAACATCTGTTGCTCCAATACAGTCCGATAAAAGATGCAACTTGAAAACAATGTCTTTCAACATTGAAAGGACTGTTAAACGTCAGTACAAAGAAGTTTATTAGAAATTGTACTTTAAATCTGTGCCACTAACATCAATAACCGGATTAAAACCAAAATTGATTCAACCGAAGCGTTTGCCAAACGTGCTGAAAACAAAAACAAAATCAGCCTCATCACGTCTAAAGCGTCTAATATTAATATTTATGCAAATGTCAATATTAAAATCATTCCCGGCGCGAGCCAGAATATCAATGAAGCATCAAATACGGCTGAGAGAACCTTTTTCGGAAAGCAATCGACACAGAATCGATTCCCAATGAGGTTTTAGCGAAGCCACAATGAAATTATCCGGGCTTTGGGCACCGGATATTAAACACAGATGGCCCGGGACAATCACACAGCTAATAATTCCAATAACGCAGCGAAATACACAGTTTTGTCCAACACTTCAATTAATTAAGTATTAATTTGTGCTCACTGTATTCATGATTGGCTATTCACCTACATTGAACTGAAGCTGATGATAATAATATGGAATTTGTCAAGTAAATGTATTTTCAATCAGCATTTTATGCATTATGTAAAATTTTCATGCGATTGATGAGCAATTACTAATGATTGAACTCTAAATTCAAAACGTGTACCTACTAAAATGTTCTATGGCGTGGTTTTGATACTAAATATTACCTATCACGAGGCCGTTGAGAGGAATGGTTTTGAAAGGGCGATGAGATGGAGTAGAGTGCAATCCGAGAATGTTCCTGCTCGTCATTAGCATACAGATTGATCCCCACTCCGGAACGACCGAAATGCTGGTAATGAATCCAATTCAATATACAACTGAATGACTGTGTTTCAACTTCTACTAGTGTGCTTTTAAAGTATTGGAAATGAAACCTAATTACTCTTTCCGCCACTTTATTTTCAGTTTCAATTTTATTTTTGTGTGGAGCGGAAAGTTATTGCTCAATTGATTTATAATAGCCTAGTCTAAATACTATCTTACCTTCTTTTCCTTAACTGCTATAGTAGTATCAGTCTTTCCCGTCTCCAATTGGTCATTTCTTAACATCGTCTCATCGGTCATCGTACCTTCGTCTACTAAAATTTCTCTGCTATTTTTCCTGGAATGGTTAATTATATCGGGTTTCTCGGCACTCATCAGATTACTCGCATTTTCATTTGTACAGTTCTCTTTTCCAAATTTTCGGTCTTCGACTGTACGTGATTTATCTTCGGAACTTTTTATTTTGAAACAAGATATCGATTTTTTATCTTCTTTACCATCGCTTCTACTAATTGGATCATTTTTATCACGTTTGCGTTCGTCTTTCTTGTGGGTCTTCGCAGCACTTTCCAACTTGAGACGTTTTTTCTTTCCATTCCACTTGGAGGTGACGTTTTTGGATCGATTGCTATCGTCGCTTGTGCCGACGCTGTCGGAGCAGACGGGGTTAACTAGGATTTTCGTTGATTTAGCTTTTCGTTCTATTTTCCTTAAATTCAATAAGTTTCCGGTTGAGTTGATGAGGGTCGGCGATGAATTGTGTGACGGAGAACTGTCTTTCGCCTCATCGCTGGAGCGGCGGACTGTAGCTGGTATCAGTTTGAGGGCTTTCATGGCATCAACTGGGTTATGACGTATTTTGTGTGTACCAAGTGGCCCCATAGCAACTGGTGGTCCTCCTTTAAATAATAGCGCCGTCTCCGTTGGTTGACATACACAAGCTAACATTTTCAATATTCATTTAACTTACTTATCACTATTATCACTCACATATTTGGTGTATTATTATGGTGTAACGACACGACTAACTTAAGATAACTAAAGTGTCGGCGTGAAGTTTGGCTGGAAACCCTGTTAGTTACAAAGACAATGTAACAAATCAAAGCTGAAGATTAAACTAAATTATGAAGACAGATCTGCAACGTCTTCAGAGTTAAATGCGGCAGTGTACACTGTACGTGCGGCGTTTACGTGAGTACTTATATACGAGTGTAACATATCTAATAATGCATCACACACGTTTGACGCGCTCATTTAACTCCCCGTCTGCGCGGAGACATGTTATTTCGGAATGAAAAGCGTAATCATCACCATCATTTGGATGCTCAATGTGTCTTTATTTGGAAAACTGACTTCCACACACAAAACATACGAATTCAGGGTAACGATCATATTGTGAACAGAACAACTGGGAGTAATCCAAATAGTGCGAAAAACAACTTTGGCATCGAAGCTTTTAAACCTTCAAATCCCACAGAAAAAGTATTTGCATCTGAAAATATTCAGAGTCATTTATAGAGTTTACTGAACAAAATAAGCCAAAAGTGAACCGCAAACATTTTGTCCCCGAATCCTTTCTCTGGGGAGGAAAAAGTTCAAAAGCCAGTTACTGCTTTATTCCGCGTATACTCGCGTACGTACTTACGCCACGAGTGTAAAGTTCACGTTATCGGATTTTCTGCTCCAGCATGTCACAATTTCTCACAGAGGTTTGTATTTATCATGGTATAGATCTGTTAGCGGTTCAGATACCATAATTTCTAGCAAAGATTACCTTCCTTCCAAACTTTAATATGAAGAACATTGTAGAATACTATTTTCAGTGTGGCCTGTCTCCCGTTATCATTTCGAAATGGTAATATGGCCGCCCTTCCTAAAAGCATTCATATCTAAAAGCGTCCACCAAAGCTCTCCCCACTTGCATAATTATATGAATAATCAATCAGGTAAGGGCAATAAAAGTGAATCATTTGAATGCGAAGCGTTTGCTTTGCTCCAAAAACTTTGAGTTCTCGTAAAAAAACAACAATTGGACCGATTCCTCTCAATCATTTACATTACGAACGATTTCTATACAATGACGAACGGGTTCTCATGAAATATAGTCACGGAAGAATGAAAACGAACGCATCGAATAGGTTCGATGCAAAATGAAACAATTTATAGGCAGAATACTTTATGTTTTTGTCAATACGGTTTTATTTCGTTAGGTATATTTAACCAGCCGAAAGGACGTTTCCTGAAATAAACTGACGTGTTTCGGCATAAAATCTTTTTATTCAAAAATGGAGAATACATTATTACGCCCCAAATAAACTTCGCGTATAAAATAAATGGAATTGTAACGAAATTCTCCTTATTTTTCAGAAAACCCATTAAAATATTATGATAATTGGAAGTTAATGTTTAAGTCAATATGAAATGAGCATTTCATTTTACGTTGTGGGGAAACACTGTGAATTATAAACCAAATAGGTGATTTCATGTGAGATCAAGCAGACGTAGTTTACTTCGGTGTGTCCACTTCCAAGTTAAAAGCACATCAAACTTTGACTCTCCTTGTGTGCTCTTCAAGTTAAGTATTAAATGGGTCTAAGCGCATTACGGCATCCCATCCTCCAACCTTTCAACATTGAACTATGTCTTATAAATAGAAGAACTTTTCTAGACAAGCTCGAGAGACGTAAGTGGATAGTGCTATGCAAAATTTGCACGTAGGGAATTCAGTCCTCGCCGAAATATCCAGGTATGGTCAGGTGTACTGGACGGAATGCTTAATATTGAATCTACGAAGACCGTCAGCTATGTTGGTATTCAAGGCTTTTTTGCCTCATTTGATCTAGGTTAAATTCGCAAGATAAACTATGGTCAAAGCATTGTCTTTCCCTGGATGAAAAGGTTCCATATTATATAATATGCATTTACAAACAAGAATGGTTTGTTTTTTTTTACTTTGCTTCATATGCTGTCGAGACATACATATCTCTCAGGCCAGTTGGTTTAGTTTCATTACCATAATTTCCTTCGAAGCAAGTGAAAATTGTACAATACGCACATGAATCCGAAAAATCAGAGGTGTCTTGGGTTCGAACTTGAGACTTATAACTTGGCAGTCCGATGGTCACACCCTCTTTCACTGCCATTTATATTCATTTTGCTTATACTTTTGGATCATCATCCTATATATCATCATCATCATCAGCCTATAATGATCCCGCTGCTGGGACACGGCCTCCTCTCAATGAGAGGGAATGGGCTATAATCTACCACGCGGGAAAGTTCTTATAGTTCAATCATATTAAATCTATACTAATATTATAAAGCAGAAGAGTTTGTTTGTTTGTTTGTTTGTTTGTTTGTTTGGTTGAACGCGCTAATCTCAGGAACTACTGGTTCAAATTGAAAAATTCTTTTTGTGTTGGATAGTCCATTTATCGAGGAAGGCTTTAGGCTATATAACATCACGCTACAACCATTAGGAGCGGAGCAGGAATGAAAAATGTTGCAAAAACGGGGATTTTTTTTTTTCCTTTCCTTTTTCTCTCTTATGTGACGCAGACGAAGTGACGTGGGTCAGCTATAGGCTATAATTTATCTTGAAAACTTGAACACCTGATGCAGAACCGCAACAGACCAGCTAAACTATAAGAGATACAAATATGACACCATAGCAAAAATTGTTCCACGTGATGAGCATTTTCTGCTGAGAGAAGAAATTTGAAGATCTGGAACACCTGATGTGGAACTCCATGAGCCCAGCTACACCATAACACATATTATTATAGGAATGACGTCTCAGCAAAAGTTGTTCAATCTGATGAGCACTCTCTGTTGACTTATAAATATTGAAGATCTGGGACACCTATTGTGGAACTCCAATAGCCCAGCTACACCATAACACATATAGGTATGACGTCTTAGCAAAAGCTGTTCGGTCTGATGGGCATTTCCTGTTGACTTATAAAAAATCGAAGATCAGAAACATCTGATGTGAAAATTATTGCAAAGCTATCACTAATTATACTTCATAAAATAACATAAGCTGGGAGTTCCTCCACGCGGCGGTGAAGGCGGTAACAGTTTAGGACTGATTTTCAATATATCATTGAAAATTTGAGTCTACTGGCCAAAACTTCCATTTATTATTTTATTTTATCGAATAAATATGCCTTCGGGCTTATGTTATTTGAGTGTTTAATTTCCTTTTCCATTTATCTTCGTGACTCGGTAGCCTACCGGGTAACGCAGGGGAGCAGTTACTAAGATTTTAGTTGATCAGGTATCTTCACAACAAAACTATAACCATGCCTAAAAAGAGGTCAAATCTTTCCCAATGTTCCAATTGATCATCAGATCCCAAGAATCGAGCGTCAGGAGAGACTTGATGCTGTTCGAGAACATCAGGCTGCAACTTGCTCCTTGGAAACCTCTTCGGATCGCGAAGCACGCCTGCGTTCTCAGCGTATTTACGCATCTACATCCAGGTCTATAGAGACCAGTGAAGAATAGATGCGCGACTGACTGCTGATCGTGAACGTGCATTGTCTCGCGAGTCGGAAACGTTCACGGATAGAGAATTGCGCTTGAGTTCTCAGCGTATTCGCACATCTACTAACTGCAGGTCTTTTGAAACGAGTGATGAACGTGATGCGCGACTAACTGCTGCTCGAGATTATCATACATTGCCCCGAACACGCACACGACAAAATGTTCATAATCAGTTAGAAAGTGAGAGAGAAAGAATTACTGGAGTACGGCATGAAGAGACAGAAGAAGAGCGCAACGAACGTTTGAATTCTGATCGACTTCGACATTGTCTGAACAGAATGTCGCTATAATCTGAAGAATCGGATGTGTCTCAAGATATAGCCGTAGGGCATGGCGACCTTCCTTGGGTTGATAAGGAACGGAGTGCATTTACGTATACTCCTATGATTGAATACGCCACATATTCCGCCATCGGAGGTATGGTTCAAAATTGTACTTTTTGTGAAGCTGTTAAATGGCAAAAAGAAACAAACGGTATGTGTTGCTCAGATGGGAAAGATCCGTTATTTTCCTTCTTCGGGCTCTTAGAATTCGACATCAGACGTTTCAGATCTTCGATTTTGACGAACCCGTTGTCGCTGGCATAAGCAACAGGATTCGCGTACGAAGTCGCGGGCAGAAGCTAGTTCAATAAATAAGGGTCTTGATTGGAAACAGAACCCCTTATTTACCCCCTTATTTAACGAACGGAAGACATTATAACTGTTGACGCTGAAAGTGGAATCGCATAAAATGCAAGCCCGTATACATCACCAAGAAATGTAATTTCAGGTTCCACAATGTTGAGAAATTTAATTTGAAGCTGCTGAAAATCGTTATAAGGCATTCATATTGCAGTGGGAATCGCGTCGGAACATTTCAGAGCAGTTTTAATTTTGTACGTTTCATTGTAAATAAATATTCAATGGATGTAGTCAACGGATTGAAAACGTTACAAAATAATGCAGAGGACGTATTTTAATGAAAAACTCTTACATTTTATGTTTTGAGGAATACGCGGTAAAACGTTATTTACGCTTCAAATGATTCTCAAAGACATTGTAAATTAAATTCGTTAGAAGCGTATGCTTAAAGTATAATTATAGCAGGTAACATGAACAAAACTTTTAGTAGACAGTTTCCGCGTAGGTTTTGTCTTTAATTGACGGAGCAGCAACTCATTATATTATGTTTATTTCGAGGTACTTCATTAAATTTTCATCATAGGATGTTTTTTAGGGTTCCGTTGCCAAATGGCAAAAAACGGAACCCTTATAGATTCGCCATGTCTGTCGTCTGTCTGCTCGTCTGTCTGTCTGTCTGTCTGTCTGTCTGTCCGTCCGTGTGTCACAGCCACTTTTTTCCGAAACTATAATAACTATGCTGTTGAAACTTGGTAAGTAGATGTATTCTGTGAACCGCATCAAGATTTTCACACAAAAATACAAAAAAAAAAACAATAAATTTTTCGGGTTCCCCACGGTCAAGCGGGACTCAAAATTGGTTTGAACGAGATCTAGTAAGTAGTTCTTAGGTATTTTTTAATACTTCATAAATCGTAAAATCGTAACTTTTATATTATGTTACTTGCTGCTACGGAACCCTTCATGGGCGAGTCCGACTCGCACTTGGCCGCTTTATTAATGATAAAATGAGAGTTTTCCTTCATGCTTTTCCGACACGTGTATTTATGTGATTTTATTATTGTGACGAATAATATACTTAACCACAAATGAGAATAGAAAATATTTCAAAGCAAAACATATTATTTTTCAGCTGACTGTACGAGGTACAGAGGGTTGTTAACCTTGTCCAAAGACAGTGACGTTAGATATTGTCGAGAGTAAGTGCGCACATTTAGGGCACACGACACTGCCATCGGAAGTAGGCTCGGAAGCCGAAGTGAACCGACTCTCCCGCCTCCACCCATAACTTCCTATCCTCCCGTATCACCTTCACACAGCGCTACTAGCTCGCAGCTAGGCAACAGTTTTGGAAATAGGAAATTACCTACTTTGTGTTCGAGAACAGACGAGTTGCTATAGAAGCAAGATGGTATCTTTTAAATAAATCTCATTAGTTTCCCACTATTCATTCATGTTTGGAATACTAATGAGCTGAAAATTCTATTTAAAAGTCCATTCGCGAAAATCCCATTGATTCACTCACAGAAACACTTCATTCTCGAAATAAAGGACCAGGAAAAGCCCATTAAAAGAGCGTTATTATTCAACCCAACGCTCTAGCGGAAAATTAAGAAGAATTCTCACACAATGGTTAGTGAAATTGCTTGTAACTCCGCAGAACCGTTTTTAGGGTTCCGTAGCCAAATGGCAAAAAACGGAACCCTTATAGTTTCGCCATGTCTGTCTGTCTGTCTGTCTGTCCGCGGATAATCTCAGTGACCGTTAGCACCAGAAAGCTGAAATTTGGTACCAATATGTATATCAATCATGCCGACAAAGTGCAAAAATAAAAATTTAAAAAAACATTTTTATTAGGGTACCTCCCCCAGACGTAAAGTGGGGAGCGATTTTTTTTTTAATTTTGACCCTGACGTGTGATATATTGTTGGATAGGTATTTAAAAATGAATAGGGGTTTTCTAAAATCATTTTTTGATAATATTAATATTTTAGGAAATAATCGCTCCGAAAGTCAAAAACAATGTGTCCCCCCCCCCTCTAACTTTTGAACCATAAGTTTAAAAAATATGAAAAAAATCACAGAAGTAGACCTTTATATGAACTTTCTAGGAAAATTATTTTCAACTTGATGAGTTGAATAGTTTTTGAGTTATATAGCACTTTTTCAAAAAAACGCAAATGATAACTTTGTTTTTCATACAAATACTATGAAAAACAAAGTTATTTTTGCTGACGAAAAATGTTGGTATTTTTAATGGTCTGGGAAGCTACGGAACCCTACAGTGAGCGTGGCCCGACACGCTCTTGGCCGGTTTTAACTGTGACATGACATCAATCAGAAAAAAGTTAGTCCTCAGTGGAAAGCCTGTTAATTGAAAGTTATTGCACGGAAAAATGTAACAGTTTTTCACGCAAACATTTTAAATTTATATCCTGTTATAGACAGCGTTTCGTACGAGATTCTAAACTTCTTTTTTTTTGGTCGTGGCCTAAAAAAAGCAAAGAAATTTTGAAGTGTAGCGGTTTCGTAAATAAAATTTTATGAAAATGGCTTAATTAACTTACATTAAGCCAATATTTAGTGAAACTGTGTAGAAAGGTGAAAAGTTGAATTTCTTGAGAAAAATAAAACATTATATTAACGAATGTTGAATAATATGAGGTATGTCAAGAAGGTACGAAGCTGTATAAAATTTAATCAAGCACGCCCATCACCATACTTTATTCATTCGAATGGAAAACTTTTGCTTTCCGCCCAGTCTTTGAAAATAGACTCACGATTCTTATAACACAATTTTTAAATTGTTTATACTCGTCATTAAACTTAATTTGCGTAACGTAAGATTCCAATTAAGTAGAATGATGTAATTTTAATTGCATAAGGTTTAATTAAGAACGTACTTAAAACGGCCAAGAAGGTATACTTATCTGAAGATACGACAGTTTTATAATTAATTAGAAAAGATGACATCGTATTAACGCTCCTATTAATGTAATTCAGTTTTCCAATTATAAAATTTTGGTACTTTCACACTGCCTTTTGTCTATTGTGTAAGGTAGGTGACTCACGTGCGAACGTCGTTGAAGTATGTTCATGAAGGATGGGTCCGACCATCGATCCCTGCTCAATTAGAGTGAGATTTAATTATCACGCCCGCATCGAGTAGAGCGAGTGTGAATCTACCTTTATGGAGGGACGTTTACTTTGTTAATTTTCCTTAGACTTTGTCATATTATTAACTAGCGACCGCCCGGCTTCGCTCGCTAGAGTAGAGCAAGGTAGGTAAGGTAAGGTTTCATAAAAATCTAGAACATAAACTATGCAAACTAGCAATAAAGGCCCGTAAATCCACAAACCAAAATTGAGTTCCATAAATAATGTCTCTTCTGGGTACAACTTTAGTTTAAAACAAAGTTTTCTCAACAAGCTGAAATTTTTATCACACCGTTTCAAAGAATGAGTGTAATTGGAATATTTCATAAATTAATCAGATTGAAAAAGTTTTCAAGTGAATAAGTTCAGTTGGCGACACCAGAGGATTTCGACAAGTTTGGTTTCGTATATACGGGGTAGGATTTTCATTGGGTTTCTCTCAGGGCACTCTTTGAATTAATAATAGAGGACCTTGACGCCTTTTGATGTCACCTCTATTAATTAAAACAATTATAAAGCACTTAAAATATAACTGGCGAAATGTGAATGTACTAGATACACCTCAGCTTAACCCTTTGGGAACTGCAGGCGTGATGGTATGTTTTGTTATAAAGCACTTAGAGATTAGATAAGACACATTAACTTCTGCAATATGACTTTCTATAGTTGTTGTTACGTTAACCAACTACGAAAAATGCGACTAAAAACCAGCAATTTTAATTTAGGATAATGTAAAAAACATCTACTTAACCAGTTTCTTTTGAGCTTTTACGAAGCGATAGTTAAACAGTAAAAATTAAATAAAAGTCTGCCAAAACTAACAGCTTTTTAAACCACCTATTTTCTTAGGAAAACTGGAATCTCATTACTCCGCTGGGCTTCGCTTCCACATTGCACTAACATCCTTTTGAGGTAAGTCTACATAGTTAGCACCCACCCCCATAATATGGAAGTGGGTGCGATAGAACCACGTAATGAAACCTCATTGTTCCGTCCTCATATGAAACAATAGTAATTTATTATTAAACTGTAATCCCGCAGCCATTTCCCCAGATGAGATAAATCTACACCGAGTTCATCTTAGTAATTGGCTTATTACTTGGCGATCTCAAACGAGACGATGAGTGGAAAGTGAGCTTTATTTGACTGAATTGATGGTTTCTTTTACACATTCTTTGTCATAAAAATAACTACTAACAATTCTAGAATAAATTCAGGCGAATGCGAAGTCGGTCCAAGTAGTATGTAAAAATTCCTGACAGTCCTTACATTTGGTCAGATATAGTACAGCCTATTATACGAACAGAGACAAACTTGTCCTGAAAAACCGTAAAGCAGCTTTTCTTTTCAAGTCGAAAAGATGATCTGACTTTCAGTATTTTTATTTTGATATAAGAAGTTGACAGCGCCAGAATTACTAAACAGGTGCAGCAAGAGTCTATATAGAATTAGAGACCTATTGTACCGTAGTAGGACATTGTGAGGCTTGGTGAAATTCCAGATCACTAGATATCAAATACGAGACGTTCAGAATAAAATAATTCTCAATTCCAAACAATTGTGTGATAATAAACCACTCCCTTCAATTGCCAATAATTCTCAGACGTGATAAATTACGTATCCTTTACAGTCGTTAAACAATTCCATGGAGCACACACACCTATTGAAAACTCTATGTCTCTCTAATAGGCTCAATAAATAATACGCTTTGCATAGTGTGCGGGTGGTTCCATGGATAATCTAACGACTATTAAACCCAAATAATCTAATAGAAAACGAGCTAAGTTTTAAACAGCCGTAAATCAATTTCGGCTCAAACCTCTAATTGAGTTGAGAGAACAATTCAGACGGAAGATATCCGTTAAATGTAATTTCCCTTAAATCTAAATTGAATTTTTGCTACATACAGTATTTACTGGTGCCGAAACATTGGCTATTAAATAATGCACGAAAAGGAAAGCCGTGAAGGCTGCTTTGATTCATTATGGAATATTAATTATCTGGAGGCTGAATTGGCCAAAGAAGCGTGATTTATTTTATAAAGATTATCTACAGGAGATTGCCCAGCAGAAAATGCGGAACTTCAGGGTATCCATTGTTTGTTCTGACATCCGGGATACTTAGATTTACGACTTTTCGTGTTTCTTTTGTTTCTAATCACGCCAATCAACGTAAATCATTGTACCAGTACTTTTATGTTAAGAAGTATACAAAAACGTAAAAAATCCTAATAATCGGGTTTTATAATATAATTGAGTCTTAAAACCACTCCATACTAAAACCAAAGTACTAAGACAACAGAAGTTAAGACAACAATGTAAAGTATTCCTTACTGAAAGTTTGAACTCATATCATCTCTAGAAGGAATTAGCTCAGCGAGCTTACTCCAATGTTCCGCTCCATTGGCGCTCATGAAGACTTAAAGGTTGCTTCAAAATTATATCTTGCCAGTATTTAACTTCGAGAAGTTTTGAATCTAGTTGAAACAGTTTTCGAATTGAAGTTTTTACGATATGATGGAAACTGGAGTAAGTTCGTAGTTTTGAAGGACGGGGTGGTGGGTGTCGATTTCAACCAAAACTATTCTAACCAAAGAATTCTTCGCATTTTCTCCTGTAAACAATCTTTTCGTAAAATCGTACACACCCACGAACAAAAGTTTATACAGAGGTAAGCTCCATAAACAAAAAAAGAACGAATTCATTTAAAAAAAGAATTTGAAAAAAAAAATACGTTCAGCCCTGGTCTGTTCCGCCGAAGCTAACTTTTCTAGAGCCTCCCGTGGCTCCCACGAACACGACTTGCCTCCTCCGCAAAGACATCGATACTGATAAAATGGCGCTGTCAGCATCTTTCATTTGTTACCTTCAAGGAAAAACGGCCATTATTCATCGGTTCCCTCAAATTATCTACTTGTCAAGTTCGTTTACACAACATTTTGGGCTACATCAAATTTTTCTTGGAATTTCCTTGTTATTCTCATTTACTTGTCTAAGTTAGATAGAATTTAATAAACTAAGACACAGTAACACCAACAAAATATAAACGTTGCGTTGGTGTTGACTAAGAGCCTCATTTTGATAATCTTCCTGAACCTTTCAACTGAGTGAAGCCTAATTTAATATGTAATTTATAAAGCCTTCCTTTTTGCTTTATGAAGCAACTTTCTAGCTAGAACTTGAAGACATAATCAAGTTAAGCCATGCTTCACAGAATTTTATGAAAATGTTTCTCACTTACAAAGTTACAAGTTTACGAAATTATGCTCATACGCAAACAGACACCAACATGCTTAAATGAAACACGAATCTTAACAATCCGCTGTTCCCATTCAGAATAAATCACTTTACAAAAGTAATGCAAATGTTTGTACTCCACCCTCCGTTTTAGACTTCAAGAGAGAAAGGGCATTCATTCATCTGAACGATCGTATAAATGTAAGTAAATACAGTTATAAAGGCGTGTTCACACAAATGCGATGGAGGTATAAAATGTATTAGTGTATGAGTGGTATTGCCCTGGCTGGAGGCTTTTCACTTAAGGCACCCACAGAGTAGTCCTATTAAGCAAACAACAAACTCTTAGTTTGACCGGCGAGACACAATTCACAAAAAAAAACTGATTGTCATTTGTTTTTCATATATTTTCACAGATGGCGACTGAGCATACGCTTATTGTGAACGCGGCCTTATGCACTTTTCTCCCCTGACGACAATTGAATGGTCTAATGATCTGATCTTGGCCTAAATAACAGGTATTCCGCATATGCAACTTAAGTCGCCAGACTTATGATCGCAAAACCGTTTAAACGAGTTTTAATGTGAATATAAAAAGTTTACCTGACATCTGTTACGAATTTTGGAAGTAATGACTGAGTTTATTTGCGTTTCTAATTTGCAAAAGACATTAGCAATTATTTCATATCATGTAGATTTACATTTTATAATATTACACTCGAGCTTTCATTGCGCCAAGTCCAAATACGTAGGTTTTTCCACTTATTCCTAGCTACACACTTTAACTTTGGACTTTAACAAAAATATCGCCTACAAATCTACGCAAGGCCCAGTCAAACACTGATGAGACATACAAGACAGTACTTAACTACAAACAGCTTCAAACAAAGTCTGTGTTTTGGTCAAAGCCTCGAACTTACTTCAATACATTCCAAACACACCAATTTTAGAACATTGTAAGGAAAGTTCCCAAACATTTGGGCCGTGGTGAGACGAGATCATTCTACCTGTTGGATGTGGCTGGATCATTAAGTTAATACCCTCTTTTACTTGGCTTACGGGACCCCCCGAGTGTTTGGGTGTTTACATGACGCATGTTTGTTCCCTGCCTTTCCTCTTTCTTCAGAAGATTTATTATCTTGTCTCAAGGACTAGTGAAAAGGAGTTGAAGGGCTATTAAATATGAAAAAGATCTGCTAGGAGCCCTTAAGAAGTGGTATCAGACCTTTCATCATAGGATAGGTGGTACTTGTCATCGGACATCTTGAATTTGGTTAGAGGAATTACTTAAACAAGTAGATGCGTAATTATTCATTAGACAGACAAGACATGTCTCAAGAGGATCAAGTAATTAAATTAACTTCACATTTCAAATGTGACATTTCCCACAAGCACGAATGGGTAAATAAATAATGAAACTATTCAAAAACTATACTAATGTGAAAAGTTAAATGAAAACCTAACCTTGGAAACAATATTTCGGAAAGTAGTTCGCTGCTTTCAAGGTTTACATTTGTAATAGAAACACCTGTTTTATTTTGTTAAATTATGGGACAAACCTGACTCAGCGTAACGGTTATTCTCAATAGGAATACAATACATAAGTACATAATTAATATTAACAGTGACAACGGAATATTTGCCATGTTTTTTGTTTGTTAAACTTAATTAACTTTTATAGGTACCACACAGAAGCTCAGTGAGGCATCACAAGGCATCCTCAGACGCAATTAATCCAAGTTTATGGCAGTAACGGGTAAGAATTCATGAGAACATACAATATTAACAAGAAACATTAAATTCCATCGATTTTCTTCAACACATTCATTACTAATTTTATATTGCGTCTAATAGCTACTAAACAGTAAACAACGAAGTACCTATAAAAGAGTAACGAGTTTCTTAATTACACGATGATTATGCAGTGCTAATTTTATTATGATAGCTTTGAGCTTCCTAGTCGTTTGTGGATAATGACCAGGAGTGGGGGCAGAACTTCTATATTATTTTCAGAAATACACCTTCCACTGCCTGTCTCTGCATTACCCAAAGGTTGACGGGTAGAAAAAGCCATACGTTCGCCTTCATACTTTGTGCTTCAAGTGTTAAATACATATATAAACTTCAAACTCTATGATAGACATGTATGATTTAATCTTTACTCAAAAATCACTGGATAAAACTAATTTGAAAATTAACGTTGTTTCCCAAAACAGTATAGAGAACGACCTGTAACTGCATTAGAGAGGAACTGCGTGAAAATTAGAGGACAAAGACAGATATGTAACGAAACTTTTAATTCGATAATCTTCTGTAAACAACCTTCCAAAGAAAATGATAAGCAAAAAGGCACCAACGTCCTACGTGTCATTGCAGATATGAGCTTGTAGCGAATTCATTGAACCTTTTATGTAAATCCAATGGATCGGCTGTATGTTTCCCTACGGAGCCACGTCACATATAGGACATAAAAGGAGTCCCCATATCTATACGGAGAACATCGCAAATGTCAGCAGTAAGGAATATCGCTAACTTGATGCTTGCGGGTAAGCTAACAGATGGTTAAATTTCCACTGTAAATAAATTGTGGCAAAATATCTACAAAAATATTTACAGAAATGTGGGCTTAAGATCCATATCTGTCAATTTCCTTTGGCCAATAACGTGAAGTTTATTTTGTAGATAAGAATTTGTTGGGATGAAGTGGCACGAAATCGGAGAAATAAATTGGCACGAGAACGAGAGCGTAACATCCAAGTTTTGATAAAAGTTTGTTAACAATCACAGACCTGACTGAAAAATACAGGATAACAGACATACAGTACTTACTTTAAGTCCTATCATAAAATAAAAAGGCTTATAAATATCACTATCTAAAGCTACACTACTAACATAATACAAAAAACCCCATGAGATCAATCAATAACATGAAAATTCTGCCATGACATTTCACCTAGCAGCGTAGTTACTCTGTAGGCTGTGGAGGCTGCACAGTTTATCCGCAAAGCCTGACCAAATCTCGCAAACAGTATCGGACGACGCGTTAATATAGAGAGTACGTTCATAAACTGTCCAGTTAACACGTTAATTAATTAACCAATTTTAGCCTTTACTGCAAATAATGATGATGAAATTTTGAGAAATATTTACGGTAGGTAAATATAAATTGGCGACGTTTTTCTGCATTGAAATGTTTTCATAACACAGATGACATTTTGTGATGTTCGTTGAACATTGAAGTTCTGATTTTAATCATCAATATTTTATTTACAAAAACGACGTAATATTTTATTGTCATTGATCAAACACATCGTTTTATTAAAATTCATTCTGCAGTCAAAACCCAACTTTTTTCTGTGAACTGGAATGAATACATTTCCCTAATTTACCTATCTCTTACAAAAACTAGCTTGAAAATGGAATGCAAAAATTTCTTATTTTAATATTCTAACTTCAGACCACTCTCAACATGCTTTACTTAAATTTTAAACATATTTCAGCCTAGACATCGCGCGTCGGCAAAATGAGATCGCCCTTTAAACTTAGTAAAAGCTCTTATATCATCAAAAAGGTAAGTACGACTTTATGGCACAATTAACTGGCTATTTAGAATAATAAGTTTAAAAGTCTTAGAAACATACAGCTTGTCGCTTTCACAAAGAGGTTTCAGAAAAAAGGTATGACACATTGTGTCCCTATATAAATCAGAAACATGGTATTAGTTTTTGCGGTAACGCAAATTCGCTGCGAATGACATGAAAATATATTGTATTTTTGCAGTATATTTTGACAATGGACTGTATTATGTTCATCAAGTTGATAAATATTTGAAAAACAAATAGGTTCGTCTTTTATTGTTATATTTAATTGTCCGGACCAACAAAATAAACACGTATTCATATTTTTTCTACTTGTTTAAAATATGTCAATTACGAAATAGTGACAGCTGAAGGTCACCACAGACAGCATATATTACGTAACCCTAAACTACTGGAACATAAGTCCTTTCAACCCTGTGGTACGCTTAGGGTTGTCACGCGAACCTTATGCGACCCAATAAAATTTTATTGATCTTAGGTCTCTCCAACCCTAAACTAAAGTAATTTAGCCTACGTTGTGGTTAATGCCATTGAGGAACTTTTATGAAAGTTGGTTACCCAGAAAATGTTTTATCCTGTTTTCGATTTTTCTGTTTTTGTTAGTGACTATGGTGAAACATTTGTTGAAAAAAAAATACTACAAGTTATTAAGAGAATATTAAAACTGTAAATCGTAAATCCATAACTGATGGATATAATTATATATATTGATTTAATCAACCCGTTTCACTGTTTTTTCTGGTAGCTACGTTTACCTCTGTGTGCAGTGAAAAGCCAAAAATAAAATAAAAAAACAATTGTCCAACCGATCAAAGCTATCACTTTGCCAGATAAAACGACCACTCTATTTCAGTAGCCAACGAAAACTTTAGTTCTAAAAATGACAACGACTATTTCGAAATGGAAATCAATATGGGCCAGATATTTAACTGTTCAGACTGGTAATTAAAGCTGAGAACTTAAAATGAAAATTAATTATTCAACACTGGACGACAGAATAACATTATTTATCTAGTTCTTACCAAGGACAAGTATTTAACATAATATCACGCTTGTAAACCCCGAAGGGTTAATTAGAGATATAGCTAAAGTATCACCTGCAGTTCATCAATTATGTTTGAGTCCCATGTAAAGGATGACGCACGCTGAACAGCGCCGAGCCCGAGTCGAGTGTCTGCCGTAGCTCAATCCATTGCACGTTGCTCGGTAGCGACTCGGAAGCATGAGTGTGTCCATACAAAATTGCACGGTCGACACTCGGTTCCGACCCGACAAGGTCTACCGTGAGACAAGCTTTATCGGGGAAATATCCAGGGGCAAGCCTATTTCTCCATGATGAAACTCCGAATTCCTGATGAAAAAGCCGAACAATACTTTGTCCGGTCTGAGAATAGAACCCAGGATCTTGCGACCACTAGAACAATGAGGCACTCAACATTATTCATCAAGTCAAATATTTATGGGCAAGTATTTAACTGCTGTAAAATAGCTTACTGTAGCCCGCGGGCAATGGAATGCCTTCGGCCATTATTTTGTCTTCTCTTCGTTCTTGAACTGAAAATGAACTTGGAGATAACAAAGTGCTCGTAAGCAAATAAATAAGGGAAGTCTTGTATAATAATTTGAAAGTAGAGCTTGAATTTACTGTAAGAAACACATGATGAAAGTAGGTACAGATTTTTCTTTGTTTGTCCTGGGTACTGTAACAAATATACGAGTACCTGAACAAAGGTATGTTTTGGGAAGGACAACGTAACATCACGCTTTACTCTCTGACGGGTTAGGCATGTATACATATACCTAATTCAATATAGTACATTTACGTTTTGCCAATGATGTTTAGGGCCCATATAGAGGGCGAGCCTAATTCAACAATGCACCAATAACAAATTCAGCATCGCGAGTTCTGTTCGAACACGAGCCATTACAATTAGTAAAGAATACAATTACAAATAAAAGTAACAGTAAAGAAATACCAACTCTAAGAACCGTTCGTTAAGTCGAGGAGGCTCTTCAATAGTGGACATTAACTTTTATGTCCTGTAATTAAAAAGTTAAGACCTCCACGGTCGTTTACTTTTAATAAATACTTGAACGGTGCTACAGCTTTGTTGCCTAGAAACATTTAAGTAACATTGGGCTCTATTTGGTCATAATTAGAGAAATAATTGTTATTGTTTCAAGTAATTTAATTAAGTAGACTCATTAATCAGTAAAGGAAATATTAATTTAGACGGTAGCTACACAGCTACCGTCTATTACACACGTATATTATATAGTCTACATCAAATTTAATGCTTTCAAAGCTAAGTTTGAATAGTACAGACTCAATATTCTATGTAGTTCACACTCAAGTATAATTACTTTATGCGCGTGTATTTGAAATGTAAGTGGGTTTCAAAATGTAAAGCAGAAATGAGAACTATAACTATGTATATTAGAGTGTTGTTTTGATAGACAGCCGCTACGTCTTGAGTACTTTGAAACAAATCGTCCTGTAATCATCTCTTGAAAATGATACCTACATGTCAAACCCATCCCCGCCCCACTAGTGTAAAACGGGCGATGGGGTCAACGGGAACCACCATATAAGTTAATATCAGGAAACTTTTCTACTTGACTATAAAAATCACAAAATTGGTCAACGGGATCAGTTGACCAACTCAAAAAATTATTAGGTCGGCTGATCCCGCGGGATCTGCCTGTATGGGATCAGTTTAGTAAAGAGCCCTTGTACTTCTTAGTAACATTCTCAAAGCTGCTCTAGGAAACGTGTAGGAAACCGTGTCGCGTATTTTTATGTTACACTTCAGGTTATTGAAGCTTCCATAGTAGGTATCGATTTTCAATATTTTGATAAGAAGCTGTCTGACACGAGGTGACGCAAGGGAAAATAACGCATGTATTTTTCTTCATACGTACGTGTTTGTACGGTAGATATGTTACAGGTCTTTATTTAGTATGTATTGTTAGCTCTAGTTAGTACGTGAGTGGAATTCAGAAGTAACCTGTAGAAATATTAGAACGACAGCTATAGAAAAATATAATTTCGTTTTATTGAAAATGTAATTATGTAATGTACCTACGTGAAAAAAAGAATAGAACAGTCTTTATTCGAGCAAAAGTCTCTAGCATAACATAACCAAAATCAAAATCAAAGGTATAGGTAGTAACTGTACCCTCAGATTTCGCGAGTTATTTTTACCACAATCCAGTTAGTACTGGGTAATACGTTACCCCATAGAAAAACTGAACTTTTTGGGAAACTGACTACCTGTAACGACTGTCACTGATTTACAAATGACAGCCAGGACCAACCGCCCGAGTCACGGAGGAAACTCCGGTATGCAATAGGTTGTCAGTGGTCACCCATCCTCAGACCAATCCTATTGCCACCAACCGGACACAAATCCAGACACCGTGGCTGCTCTTGAGAAAATCCTACAAATAATCTATCTGAACAATAATAAATAAAGTTCAGAACAACAGAATCGTTTTAAAATGCAAGCTCTGTCAGCTGCGTGGAAAGCCTTTGCAAAGTCACCAAGCGCATAAAAATTTTGTTTGGGCCATATTAGCATTGCAAACCTATTTTCCGTAATGATTGTTCAACACTGAAATCCAGCGATTCAATATAGCGCATGAAATGAACTCAACCATTTTATTTTATACCATTTCATTGAAATACAGAACAGTCCCGATGGAAATAGTTAATTTTAATATTATTCTCTCTTTTGTTAGATAGTAAAATATGTTTGTTGGTTACCACTTTTATTTATGAAAGTTACTCGTATTGTTTTAGCCGATATTTTTGCGATACCTATACCTAATAAATGGCCAAAAAAGCAATGTTTTTTAGTGAATATCTTATTTTTAGGGTATCATAACCGATTTCCATCCTAAAAAAAAAGGGTGCGGGTCCCTATTATCAAGCCTTCGCTGTCCGTCCGTCTGTCTGTCAGCGGGCTATGATCCGTCATAGGTAGACAGTTGGAATTTTCATTTATCAATCACAGAATGTGTATTAGTATATTTTATTTATGTATGTAGTTTAGTTCATAAGTTGCATTTATTTAGGGTGTAATGTGCACATAAGTGTATCCTCTTTTGCAAATCTCCCTTTCAAAATTAGTTTTGCTGTAATAAACCCAACTCTTGGTTAAGTTCGCCTTTGTATATAAGCTATATTATTGCAATTAATATGTAAAGTTGTTTTGTGTGCAATAAAGAATAAGAATAAATATTTTGTTTAAAAAAAGAGGGTCCACTACTACGATGGTACAGAACCCTTCTTGCGCGAGTTCGACTCGCACTTGGCCGGTTTTAATAATTCTGCTCTTACTTAATTAATGAATTCTTTCTTAATTCTCTCTTTTTTAAATTAATATGAAATTATAAAACGCCAAATAGTCCCTTTCATTTCAAAATCTTTACAGACATTACACGAATTTACTTCAAAACACAAATTATTACGTAAACTCACCTAGCTTATAAGTAAGTTATCAAAACCCTATTTATTTACCTATACCAACTCCATATTATGTATTGACAAACCAATCAAAATTTCCCAAGCACCGAAGGCAGGTCAAGGCGACACATTTCAGTTAGCAAACAGTACCCTAAATAAATAAGCACGCACGTTAAATCTAGGAAAGATGTTTGTATAATTATGTTTACACACACGTCCTTTAAGAAAACAAGCTACTTGTTTATTTGTATTAACACTAACAGTATCCACTATCTGATGTGGAAGTACTGTTATTATAGTGAAGTTAACCTGTGACGTTTGTAAGTTAATCTTTTGTCCGGTTAATGTTACGGATCGTTTTGTTTATCCATTGTAGCTTTCAGTAAAGTCTAACTAATTACTTAATGATACTTTTAAGGCGTATATAAACTAGTTAGTAGGTACTTTTGTAACATGAAACACAGAAACATAAAAAATGGTTGTGCTTGTGAATATTTTCGTGCTACGCGCGTGCTACGAGATTCGTAGCGATATTCTGCATGCAATATTACTGCAAGAAATTTTATTTACTCATCAAAATAACAATCTTCTTTTTGAATTAGGAGCTCGTGACTAAATAATAACAGCCATTTGGGTTGATTTTCAATTTAAACCGCACTTGCCTAGGTTTGTCCGTGGATAGGTGATCACCCCTTACATACCGAGTTTCTGTCGAGTCTAAGAAAGCACGTCAAACCATTGGTTCCGGCTATCAATTGTAGATCTTTGACAGATAGTCAGGGACCCAAAAGTCTGCCAATCAGTCTTAACAACGGGTATCGTATTACCCAGTACTAATTAGGTTGTGAAGTGCAGATAGGCAATCGCTCCATGTAAAATACTAGTATTCAGTTGCAACCGATTAGACTGAAAGAAGACCCTAACATTGGGAAAAGGCTAGGTAGACGACGATTGAACGGAATAGTCAGCTAGACTACCTTTACCGTGACTGTAGACCAATATATCATGGCTAGTAAGGTGGCTGTAAGAGTAGAATTGGATAAATACCACATATATGTATAAATGCATGCTGTGTAAGCACTCCATGTCCACACCATAGCACTTGCTGACACAATACACCAATTGTCCCCACACTCACGCAACAACGACACTAAGCAATTAAACACAGGTCAACTGTCCCTAATTGCTACAAGTAATTAATTCCGAATCTCATACTACACAGCTATGCAATCAATGTTGATCACAACTTGCTTGTAAACAAGTAAACCGTGGCTTAGAACCTAGTACCTAAGTACAGTTAACTGGAACTAGTAACTAGAATCTAGTCGAGCTGTGATAGAAGTAATAAATTGCAATCACAAGACCTAGTAAGATATGGTAGGACATTAATAAACTGTGTTGGCTAATTAAGTTTAATATGGACCATTTGTCAAATGGACTATCAAGGGATTATAGTAGTTTCAGTTATGGTTTCGGGCAATTTTGGCGTATTAAGTTATATAATTTTAATAGTTTATGTGTGTCGTAATTAAGGGTACTGCGTTTAATGAGCTTTATGTCAATAAAGCTCATTAAACGCAGTTTTCCTCTCTCAAGTTAGAAATTAAAGCATTTGCGTCTTAGAATTAATGTATAAAGCGACTAGGAATTATGTTAAGGAAATGGGCTGAAGCTTCCGCTGTTACCAGCACTGTAGGTTATTAATTACAGCATCGCCCGAAACTATCTACCTAGCATACTTCGGACTTGAAAAGAAAAATACACAAAGGAGACTGACCCTGCAAATAAAAATGTACCTACCAACCGCAACACAAATATTGAATAGAAACGCAATGGTCATAACAGGTTCCTTGACCCAAACCCCATGGGTAAGGTGTCACCCCAATTATGTCCAGTACACAAACACCCTTAGAAAACTGGCGACAACTCCACTAAAGCCGACAACCGTAGTATAAAAGTTTCAGGCCTGTTTTGAAGAGCTTTCGGAACGGTTTCTTAGCCAATAGGGGTGAAGAAAGAAAGGTGGAGGGCCAATGATGGATCGTCTTCTACTTTGGGAGTTATGAATAGTAAGCGTTTTAGGGTTAGAGTAAGCCCAGATAAGGAGTTCTTTGTGCGTTTGCTTTGAGAAACTATACTCGCACACATAGACTCTCAAGAAAAACGCGCTCTTTCGCCGACAAATATATTTCTTAGGCAAAATACTAATTCTGCAACACGGGTGATACTAACTAACTCACCTGGACAAGGTTTTACGCAACCGCTTCTCTGTATTCAATTCATAGATAACTATTTTGTTGAAAAACTTATTTTTAATGACCAAGGTTCACCAGATCCAAAAATGGATTAGACGGCCTACAATTGGCGCAGTGGTCAACCGATTGGCTTCGAATTGAGTAAATGTTTGTATAGCGTATAGACAAATTGTTCGTTTTTCCTGGTTTGCTAGTTTGTGTATTTCATATTTTGAATTTGTACCCACAGGACAGGAAAAAATTGTAATGTGTGACAGTCAATGTTTTCATTAAAAAATCTACATGTAGGTAATTTGTAGGCAGTTCTTCATTCTTTCTTTATCGTGTGCTTGGCCTCTGACTTGGCTTTACATGTCGTCAAGAAACATCTGTCAGGTATTTACCTACTCAGTTGCTATAATAGACACTGTTGAAGATTTCATATGTGTAAAATCAGAGTATAAATATCCCACGGGAGCGAATACGTAACTTGTTTATAAAAATGTGTTCATTCAAAAAAGACAACAAATGTAAGTAGGTTGAGTAAGA
Organism: Xestia ashworthii; assembly: GCA_950022955.1. Classification (NCBI taxonomy): domain Eukaryota; kingdom Metazoa; phylum Arthropoda; class Insecta; order Lepidoptera; family Noctuidae; genus Xestia; species Xestia ashworthii. The sequence continues at coordinate 14,141,737 of OX465561.1, forward strand.
TATCATAGGCATGTAACAAATCTATTACTACTTTTATTATGTGAAAGAGTTGTGTTGTAAGATAATAAGACCAACGGCAAGTCACTTACATTCTGAAAATATTTCCTATTCCCGTAACTGCTGTCTACATAAGTACCTACTTATTTGAACACTCTTATTCAGAACTCTTCTTAGTCTGTCTACGTCGAAGAGATAGAAAAATAAAGTAAGTCTGCAGATAGACAAATTAATTCAGTCAGACTAGAAATACTGGTATTATGCCTGAAAATACCAGTATTTCTAGTCAGGGAAACTTTTGCTGGTGATCTTAAAATAAAATAGACGACAAAATTGGGCACCAGCTGTTAATGCTCCCACGCAATTTCGTCCGAGTGTACATTTCAAGCTGTAAATAATCATACCGCGTTTGTCGTTACAAACTTGGACAAGTACTCGTAGGTACTTGTACTTAGTTTATGTTCTAATTAGTAATTTATTATGTAAAGGTATTGTTTAACTTGAAATCTCGTCAAAGTTGCTTCAGGTAAGAATAGTACCGTCCTTATTTGAAATTGAATTATTCATTGATTTTGACTTAAAATTTAATTTTACATGCTATATTTGTGCCTTTTTGTTAACACCTTTGTATGCCATGTTTACGTTTTACACAAACAAGTACTATTTTTTATTATGAAAAGACGAGTGTTTATGTTTTCAGAGTACGTTATTCTGCTCAACAGCAGCAGTGTAGTGTTGTGAACATCGGAATGCCAAGTCAAAGGTCTCAAGTTCGAACCAAAGAGACGCACCTCTGATATTTCGGATAAATTATCACTTGCTTCGGTGAAGGAAAACATCGTGAGGAAACCAGCATACCTGGGATATATTTCTCGATGGCGTGTTAAGCCAAGTCAGATGCCTTTGGGCGGCATAAAAATTCTGACACTAGGTTAAGCAACTTTATACATATAAAGAAAGAAAGCTCAAACTATACCTGTACTTTGCGACTGAATTAAACCACGTATCAGAATACGTGCAGGTTTAATTCAGTCGCAAAGTTCTTTAGAAGGCTATGTTAATACGAGACCTAAAGTGCCCTTAAGTCCGTCATCAAAGAACTGTAGTAGGTCTCCTTTTTCTACTTCTAAGTTCGTAATCTTCAAGAACTTAGCAAATAGTTTCTAGTCGATTGAGCTCGTCAAAGAAACCTCTTTGGAACGTGATATGAAATCTTCATGCAAACCGCAGCAATAAGGTGCGGTTAGCAATATCTATAAAAATATCAAGTTTAATGCCTATGTTACTTACTAAGGCATAAGTTCTCAACACTTTATTTGCGTCCATAATAAAGTCACCCGTGGGAAAAAGACGCGTATTCAACTAAACATTCCACTGAAAAAGTTAAAAGTATGCATGCTACTTAAATATTATAAAAGCTAAAAATAAATATGAGGAAGTCAGTTATTAAAGATTGGGACATGAAACATTTTCTTTCATGTTCTCATGTTTGCCTGCATGGTAGCAACATTGATTTGCCTGAAAACCAGAATAATGTAAATATTTCACGACCACAAGAGCGTCCTTTTTAACCGACTTCCAAAAAGGAGGAGGTTCTCTATTCGACTGTATGTATTTTTTTTTTTTTTTTTTTTTTTTTTTTTATGTTTGTACCCGATTACTCGAAGACGCCTAAACCGATTTGAAAAATTCTTTTTTTGTTTGAAAGGGTATACTTCCAAGTTGGTCCCATAGTCGCCAAGTCGGGATCTGATGATGGAATCTTGGCGAAATCGAGGGAACTCTTCAAATTTTATAGGATAACGTACAGCAATTTTTATATTTTCTACAACAAGTGAAGCATTTGCGTTTGATAAGAACCATTCTACCATCAGATCTGATGATGAAGCCAAGAGTCACGGAACTCCATAATGAGACAATGTATCCTAGTCGTGTTTGGGCTTGTTGTAATTGTAACGGTATGCACTTTCCATGTGCACCACTAAAAAGTGAAAAATAAAAACTTTTTTGCAAAAAATAAAACCGACTTCAAAAAGAAAAAGTGAAAAATAACTTTAGCTTCTGAAGTCGGTGACAAAAAAATTAAATCAATCATACAAACGTCACCGACTTCAGAAGCTAAAGTTATTTTTCACTTTTTCTTTTTGAAGTCGGTTTTATTTTTTGTTATGAAGTCGGTTCCAAAAGTGTACTCAAGTACTTGTCTCTATGCTTTCAAGTAGTAACATATGGCCACAAGATGAATAATCTCACTGACCTACCGCAACATCACAGGAACTTGAACTCAAGAGTTCAAACGAAATAAAAACAGATACAACAAAGGCGACCCTTATTGTATAAAAAAACACAGGTACCCGCAAAACATCACCCAAACACGACTTAAGTTATACAGTATACTTACAAGTTTCAGCTATTTACATTATACTATCAACTAATTTTATTTACAAAGTAAACATCGACGAAATTAAATACTTTCCGCCCAGTGGACCCTCACGAATTTAATTTGAAAAGATTTTTATTAATAAAATCTTTTATCAATAAATAACTTCTTCAAAGTGAAATTAATAAGAAAATCGAGGTCAAAGGAGTCCTCTTTGATAAAAAATCAAGGTTTCCAGCCAATTGTGAACGCACGCATAATCCAAATAACATAAAATGTCTTTGAAAATAAAACTTCACTAAAATACACGGGTGTATCGGAAGAGGCCGTACTGCGGCATCACGGGGAGCGCACGACCACCCCTCACCAAGGGCTCGAAGCTACTGAACTGACGCAGACGGATCTGCCGGAGGACGACGACAGAATGAAAGCCAGTGTGCACCCCCAACCCTCCTCCCCAACACCTCATTCCAAAAAATGCACACATTAAAAGAGAAAAGAATGTAAAGTGTTGCACGTTCCATAATTACTTGTGCCTTAGATTTGGGCCTTTGTTTGTGTACGAGTGTAAACGAGGCCGCGAGCCGGTATGCGCTACCTGTATTGTTCTGTAGCACTTGTTGGAATTCATTTATCTCCACCCCCGTAATTATCTTCCGTGTTCTTAGCATTTTGAGTTGGCGGCACCGAGATAATTAAATGTTGTTCATCATAACTGAGCCGACGTTGAACAACATGTTGTTACTTAGTTCGTGTACATGTTCAAAGTTGTGGTTGTTGCAGTTGACAGTTCGGTCCGGAATAGAGACCCTGTGTCCATTATTTCGAGTCAAATATTTACTTTAGCGGTGAAGAGTTAACTCGCGCACAGGAACTCGTGTATCGTTTCGGTTTTAATATAAAAATAGTCGTCACACATTTGTTTCACTAAAAGGTTTTTTTTTCACTGAATGCATTAACTATTTTTAAGAAAAAAAACTATTTTTGAATTACCTTTTAAAGTGCATTTTCGTTGAGCGTCGATTTCCAATAAAATTCTCCGGTGTTCGTTCTACTGCTGTAGGCGTTCGCTCAAGTTCGCACTGAGTACTGAATTCATATGACGCTGAATCGGTTATAGGAGAACGAAAGGAAGTTTTTGATATCTGTTTGAATAATACGCACCGTCGAGAAGTTGTTGGAATTTGTTTGTCATTTTTAAGCACACCCAGGTCCGGCCGAAGCAACGACTGTTATGTACACCGAACAACCTTTGACTAACCGTTACAAACAAAATGAATCATTAAATAAACTCACTAATGAAATTACATGAACAATTGAAACTGTAATCAGAAGGTAAAAGCATGAAATTGAATTACAGAGTGTCAGTACGTCTGACCGTCGCGTCGTCCTCAAAAAGAATTACGAATCTGTGAGTTCACGTTGAAATGGAGCGAATTCATCGGAGACCGCCAATCTAGAGGTGTCCCACTTTGTGCAAGCTCTGAATGAAAGAGTGGCGAGTGACGAGAGCCCACACCTGGCCGTAAATCAAATACCTCGGCCGCAAAGGGAGAACGGAAAAGCAACCGTAACATCTCAAACAGAAGGTCTAAAATTACTAAAATAACTCTAGACTTTGTATCTTTCATACGGTCGAGAATGTGCTATTGAGAAAAGGGCGCTCCCAGATAAGGGCTTTATCGATGCATAAAATATGTTATTATGAAGTTGGTCGGCGGCCTCTTAAGACGCGCCCGCGCCGCCCAAAAAGAAGTATGCCTTTATTCATTGAGGTATTTGTGGCATCTCTTTATTTGCACCTGTCGTAAATTTGCGACCTTCCAGCGGCATATTTATGTGACAGATTGCGTGAGTGGATTACATCAACACTGCCTTACGGGATTCATTTTACTGTTATCATTTAAATTATTTTGAAATCATACGAATAAGTCAAGCTTGCCCTACTGCGTGGGTGTAGCAGAATTCCAGGAAACAGATATCAAGGGCTTACAATAATAGTATATAGAAGGGTGGGTTTTTAATGTACTTAGTATAATAATTTTGTTTCACGTGTTCGTAGACTAAACATTTGGAACACGAAAAACGTTTTTTAGTTCGGAATAACAAAAACGAAATACGTGTTTTCTATCAAGTTCAAAGATGAATTTTTGAAATGCTCTCAAAAGATTGAGCAATTCAACGCAATTAATTCTGACATGAGATTTGTTGCCAGATAAAACAAAGCACTTAACCGGTGCAGCGGGATCCCAATTTAGTGGAACTGTTGAATGCGATTGTCTGAGATGAAAAGGTTAAAGGATTAGTTTTAGTAACAGCTATTAAAACAGTTCAGCACGTTTTCTTATAATTAGGGTTGGAAATGATACGGTAGCTGGCAAATGTTATAGAAACTTTTAAATAAGTTTGTCTAAATATTATGACTTGATTAGTAATAAACTATTTAGTTTACAAAACATGTTTCAGATTTGGTATGGTAATTATGAAAATATTAGTCATTGGACTTCGTTTAAATCGTAATATTCCGCTGGATGCGAGTCGCACGGGACCGGTCAATGAGGCGACACTTGAGGCCTATGTCCAGCAGTGGACGTATTTCGGCTGAAATGATGATGATGATGATGATTCCACAGGACTCTTTCTTCAGGATAAAGTACCTATATTTCCATTACAGTGAGCAGGGCCAGGGAGGCAGTAAGAATTAGGATAATAGATGGAGATGAAGATGAATCTTCCATTCCATTCGACGATTCGCTCCGATTTGGATTCTGCTTCCAGTTTCTGATATGGCTAGAGGTGTCACTCCGTAGTCTGCACCCTAAACATACATTCATCGTTAGCCTATTAATGTTCCCACTGCTGGGACACAGGCCTCCTCTCTATGAGAGGGAATGGGCTATTATCCACCACGCGGGCCCAGTGCGGGTTGGTAGATGTCACATGTCTTCGTTTTTTTTTGGTTCTAGGACGTTTCCTCACGATGTTTTCCTTCACCTTTTTGAGAACGTATACAAAAATACCATATTTTGAAAAAAAAAAACGATTAAAACTCAACCCACCAAAATCAAACAAATGCACATCAATAGTTCAATTCAAACAATAGTTGAACGATGAAATGGAATTTATAATTGCTTCACAGTGTGGAACCTTGTCACAAGTATAGTATATATTCATAGCACAACGTCTACCATGTGGCTTGTCGCCATGAATGTGGGCTGCAGTAATTCACCGTATATTATATACTTTGTATACTGCTGGATAAAGCCTGGGACTGCCTCCGATTTAGGCCGTAGTGACGTCATAAACAGCTGATTTTGGGGTGATTAGGGAAGTGTTGTTTGTATGAGGTTTGGTGGTGAACTTTAGCTTGAAATTAAACATAGAAAAATGAAAAAAATATATATTTTTGTAGACATAGGTTGTACATGGGGTGTTACAAATAAATAATTATAATAAAGTAAGTCCATCTACGTCTTGCATTGAATAACCGACTGTTGGTTTTACGACTGATTAATTTATGCTATTTATGTTTAAAATAAAATATATATATGTCGCTGGATCACACAGCGCCATCTAGTACCACAGTAAGCAAGGCTTGTGAGGCTTGTGTTTGAATATGATATCGGGAATGTGGTCATTTTTGGTCTTTCATTAAAATAGAACAAAAGACGAAACACAACATTTTGAATAGAGCACTGATTTACTTTCAGAGAGAAAGCAAAAAGAAATAAAAATGATATTCATGAATAGTGAATGGTGCTCATTAATATTTATTTTTAAACACATGTGTGAATGAAGCTGTATACCAACATCTGATTATGATTGAATTAATAAAACCAACTGGCTTTGAGATGATTTCAAAAAATCCCTCCGGCAAGCCGTAGGACGAGGTAGATTTCGAAGAAGGTGCTGGAGCGTCCGACTACTGAACATTTGGATAAAGAGTTGTACTTATGTGTACAATCTACAAAAAAAAAATATGATTTCAAAATCGTTGTCCTGTAATGGAAAGTTTATCCTTTTTAAATTCTCTCATAAGAGTATAGATAGCATGGAAACGCCCTCAAATGTTTAGTTATAATTTTTTATTTCGAAAACTATAAGTTTTATCGCTAAACTTTGAAGGTAACAATTGTAAAGTAAACAATTTGCTTTCAAAAAAAAATATTTGCGACGTTGAAAATGTTTACTGTTTCGGAGATATGATTTTTTTTCGCAAAAAATTTGGAATTTTCAACCCCCTCCCCAATTTAGGGGTTGCATCAAAAAAGTTTTAATTTAACGATGTCCGTATTCGTACTCAGAATGATAAAAATGAAAAGCGGTTCAAAAATTTTCCATAGGAAAAAAGTTATGGCCAAAAAACTGATTTTATAAAAACCGCCCCCCCGCCGCCCCCCATGGACGAATTCCGCCCATTCACGAACTTAGCCTAAGTTTTGACCGTTTCGATTTTTTGGCCAAGTTTGAAAGCAATCGGTTCATAATTGCGACCTGTAGAGTGTGGCTAAATTTTGCTTGTCACCCATATACATACGTATTCATATATATTCCCCGTAGGTGAGAGACCAATAGGTAGATTTTTTTTTTTTCAAAAAAAGGAAATCTACCTAAAAGTGTTTTTGGATAAAAGTTCTCATTTTATTGTGAGGTTACCCACAATTGCTCATCCAAAGTCATGTTTATGAATAATGGTTTTGGATTTCGAAATATTTAAAGTGGAAAATAAACATAAAAAACCCTGTATGTTATGAATATTTACATAGTGAGAATTATCTTCCTAAAATTACCAGGTTAAGTACTTTAATTGATATTCCCACACTAACTACTACTGGTTCAACCTTATAAATATTGTAATAGTTTTAGTTTATGAGATAAATGTTAGACAACAGTTCACCATTGAACTAAGTTACCAATGATGTTATGCTAAATACCGACCACTTGATTTACATAAATAACACAACAGTTTTGAAGTTAACAAACAAGCAATGAAGTGGCAAAAACTAAATATTATAGACTTTCATAACATAACAAAACATCACGCCAGTAATCCTTAAAGGGTAAGTTAGGCAGAGGTGTTTCATCCTAAAAAAAAAAATGATAAAAAAAAAAAAAAAAAGGCAGAGGTGTTTCTAATACTACACCCACATTTTGCTAGTTATATGTTTAAGTCCTATGTAATAAGCCAATTGCCATCAACCCGGCACAAATCTAGACTCCGTGGCTGCAACTGAGAAATGTCTGATGGAAAAACTCAATAAAACAGAAAGAAAGAAAAAAACATTTATTTGCACATAACTTTAAAAAATCACAAAACTATGGTGCTTACGAGTATAAAAAAACACACAATAACACTTCCTGAAACGGGAATCAAACCAACGAGGCAGCCGAGACAGATTAAGATACTTTTGGCTTTCATTCAAGTCAAATCAATTTTTTTAAAAGAAATATAAGGCCCAATAAGCTGTAGGTATTACCTTCCTGTGATTCCTAATTACAATTTAACTTAATTCACACTCCACTTATAACATCAATAAAATTAAAATCATCATTCAAAGTAATCGCAAGATCAACACTAATCAGATTCAAAGCCGATCGTCTTTTCAGTCCTTTCAAGATCAACATAAACATAACACATGCAATGTTTACGCAACACGTTGACACGTTGGGGATAATTCGTCGACGTCAAAAGGGCGCCAAGGGGTAAGTAGGGTTACCATTTAAAAATCGAAGAGTCCTTAAGAATAAAAAACCGGGCATTTTACTTTTGAATCTTTCGTTTTCGTCTGCTGATTAATGATCTCTCACATCCAAAGATAGACTCTTCTTTCGAACTTAAAATAAAATAAATAAATAAATATCGCTGGACATTACCACACAGCGCCATCTGGTGCCACACTAAGCAAGGCTTGAGTCGTGGACACCAGATAGTTGATATACTTCTTTCGTTTTCTAGAAAAAGTTCAGTATAATCGATAAATCTTGACAATTAGCAAGGTCGTACAAAGTCCGAAGGGAGTACCCAAAAGCCGGACATGCCCAGTCAATCATCTGAAAAGGTGTTATCAAGTTCTGTATTAAACAAATAAATCCGGAAGGATGGCAACCCTACATGGAGCGCAATGTCGTGAAAATGTAGGATCAGAGAATCCTAAAGATCAGCCTATCCTCTAATGACCTGCAAACATGAGGATATCACACGCGATTTACGCAGAACGATTTACGAAGCGACCTTTACTCAGCTATGTCCCGTAATTGATAACGGATAGGCGTAGATAAGAGCAACCGGGTAACCGGGTAATGCTGGTCAGCTGACGTTGCTTAAGTTAAGGTAACTTAGGTTCTGGTCAGGGATTTAGGCTATTAGCGCAATGGACGCTAAATGTGATGTATTTTAATTGCTTTCGGCTATCTGAATTGTCCTAATTAACTGGGTAGATTTAATAAGTAAGCTAGGTTTTGTGGGTATTATCAGGTTTCACGTAATTATGCGGCTACGAAGATAAGAATCAACTAGACAGTTATATTAAAAATACTTAACATCGGTAGGTACACGTTTATTTATACAGATCGGATAAGCCAAGGCAGAGAAGGTTACGATTTGCCTAATTTCTATCTATTCTAGACGAAATTAAAGCTAACTCCATAATAACATTAGACTATGATAATATTATGCTAACAAAATAGCCAAAAAACTTTTGTCTATTAAGTATATTAAATTCTAATATAAATGGTACCCTCTGTTACTGTACCCTTCGTTTTCTTATACATTTTCGGTTTTAGAGCTTTTAAGTACTCTTGAGATGTAACATTAAATACTAATAGAATTAAAAATGATCTGAACCTTTGGAATTGCTTACAAATTGGCCCTTAAAAATCCAATAAAAATGGAAATATTATATAATATGGGAACAATAAGGTAGAAGTGAGAAAGATGAAATAAAATTCCATGAACGCCAAAGCAATCGTATAAAAGTTATGTTTGACCCCCGATGAGATAATGCGAAGGCATCGACTCCCCGCTTCGCATTTTTTGTAGGGATCAACTTGCAAATGCCTTATCAACTTTAACTTGGAAAACCATTATAAACTGACACGTCTATCAAACTATTCGCATTATTTTTCTCCGACGTATTAAATACACTAACTAATGTTTGTAAATTGATCTACAAATTCGTTTCGTTTCAACCATCAATCTTCTTAATAATTACGTTTGCCGACACGTAGAAACTTTTTTTTAAAGTGGCAAAGACTAAAAGCTGACACAACCGGGCCATATTAGTTTGGCCCCGCCCCCGAAGGCTCACAAGTGTTTCCTTTGCCCATTTTTTGCGCTGAATTTTGGGTGCACAAAAAATGTTTTTGAATTTGGCACCCGGCGTTCCAGAACGTCCTATTGTTAAGTCAGTTTGGTGCCAGTCCGACCGCTAAAAGTGCTGATACTGGCTGAGACAGAAAGTTGACAATTCTACAGATTGCTTATTGTTTTGTCTTTGGCACAGAGTAAACTGTTTTTATCAACAAATAGGTAATATTTGGAGGAGTTTCTTAATAAATAAAAACAACGACAACTTTTCATTATGGATACATAATTATTTTATGAAAACAAAGTTTATAAAAGTCATAATTTAAAAACTTTGCGCTATAAAATCGATTTCACGGTTTGTCTGTGGGAATTTACACGATTCATTTCATAGGTAGTTATCGGAACCACCTCCATCACAATAGTTGGCAGGTCAAGAGGTCAGATTTGACATTGATTGTGAGTTATCTGACAGAGGCAGTCGTGAGAGGAAATTGTCCCCATGGGCTTTGTAATGATTTATTTCTAACGTATGGCGCAGAATCTCTGTGCGAGCACTAGCCACTACGTGCTTTTTCCAGGAAAAGAAATTGTCTTATGTTGATATTCACTCCGCTAATAACTGAAAGCTTACTTTAATATTAGGTAAGATAAACCAGTACCTAGCCTCTTACCCTTATATCTCTCGAACTCAAGTAAAATTACTTCGTAATTTGGTTATTACAGAAAGTTCTAGTAACTAAAACGTATAGGAACGCCCAATTTAAACTTTGTCGACGAAAGTTTAACCTATGTTCGAATAACGGGAATACAAATTACGAAAGAGTATTTCTTCTACAACATTCTTCGAAAAAAAGAAGACATCTATAATTCTCCTCACAAAAAAAAATCTTATAAAAAACCGGCCAAGAGCGTGTCGGGCCACGCTCACTGTAGGGTTCCGTAGCTTCCCAGACCATTAAAAATACCAACATTTTTCGTCAGCAAAAATAACTTTGTTTTTCATAGTATTTGTATGAAAAACAAAGTTATCATTTGCGTTTTTTTTTAAAAGTGCTATATAACTCAAAAACTATTCAACTCATCAAGTTGAAAATAATTTTCCTAGAAAGTTCATATAAAGGTCTACTTCTGTGATTTTTTTCATATTTTTTAAACTTATGGTTCAAAAGTTAGAGGGGGGGGGGACACATTGTTTTTGACTTTCGGAGCGATTATTTCCTAAAATATTAATATTATCAAAAAATGATTTTAGAAAACCCCTATTCATTTTTAAATACCTATCCAACAATATATCACACGTCAGGGTCAAAATTAAAAAAAAAATCGCTCCCCACTTTACGTCTGGGGGAGGTACCCTAATAAAAATGTTTTTTTAAATTTTTATTTTTGCACTTTGTCGGCATGATTGATATACATATTGGTACCAAATTTCAGCTTTCTGGTGCTAACGGTCACTGAGATTATCCGCGGACAGACAGACAGACAGACATGGCGAAACTATAAGGGTTCCGTTTTTTGCCATTTGGCTACGGAACCCTAAAAACAGGTATTGCCTAACTGTACTTCAGCCGAAAAAATCTCAGGAATGTTAAGAATTGATGCTATGGTCCTTGACATACATCCCTTATCAGCAAGTTTTATGGTAAGCAGACTTCTCTGAGACCACTTAAAGGAATCGATAACATGGTGCACTCCGTTTAAAAGGATTCCAAGATTTCTGACCGTTAAAAGTCTTATCCAAACATGTTGCCGACAATAGTAGATAATTCTGGATTTTCTTCGGTGACGGTGCTATAGGGAAGAGTCTTGTACAGCTTAATATAGTATACAGGTGCTAAACTTATGAGATAATCTTGGTATGTGCCAGGACAAACAAATACCATGTTCCAGCTTAATTTAAAATATGTCTACACACACAAGCATCTAGCTCAGTATAACAACGGATTCCTTCCTAAGATCCTACCCCAAGATTTCTTCCTTCTCTGCACGTAAACAACTCTAATCTACCCTAAGACTTTAATTTATATCTTTACCCTTATTCTCCCAATCCTTTACAAAGAACAAGAAACATACACGCGAAACACACACAGTCATACAAACGACCCCCACCGCCAGGCCTGTTTAAATGCCCATTTGGATGGAATTTTAATTCCGTCATACATGCCTTTGTATGGGATTGACAGCAAGCCGGGGAATTTCACGCCCTCTCCTAATTTATACTTCCTCGTTTCTTCTTTGAGAGGTTCGCTTATCCGACGGGCTATTCAGGTCAGCCTGATTTGTAATAACAACCTTTTATTTGTGGCTAAAAAGGGGATTTTTAAACAGCAGTGCTCGTGTAATTTTTATATTTCTACATGTAAGTAGATTCATTAGAAGAGTATCTATAATACTTTGATATTTTTTTTTATTTCAAAATTGAATTATGATGTTGACCGTACTGGTTCTGTGTTACATACATACAACTTTAATCCATCTGCTAAAGCTTATAGTTTTCCTGTTTATAAATAAATAAACTCCCATATTTTATTCAGGTATACTTCAAATCTTTCTAAATTTATCTTTTGATTGTGGATTCCAAGAACTTCATAAATAATTTACGAAAGACTGTTATTGAATCAAAGATTTTCAGTAACGGTAGGGTAATACCTAATAGTAAATAAATAAACCAGCAACATCTGGAAATAGAGAGGAACAACAGCGTAATACAATCAAAATAAACGAAAGTGGGCTCCTTCCCCAAATATGTTACGAAAACAGCGATGAATTTGATAGTCTCTAGTTATCGAAACCCTTATCTATAAGATATTTATTGAACTTGTCAATTGAAACACCCCTAACTTTGGTATTAAAACAATGGCTACCGGCATTTTAACGCAATTACACATTTGTATTTCCTCACAACTTATGTTTGTTCATCCCCTAGCTTTATTGAAAATGTTTGATTCAATATACAATAAATACAAAGCGAGTCTTAACATTGTGCTGATAAATAAATTTTAGATTAAACGCACATTCCCGTGGGATTAAACTCGGTCCGGCCCGGACCGACTCGCACGAACAGTGGGTACCTACCGGCTGCGGTTAATTTAATGTCGCTATTCTGACTTTGGTATGTTTTATGAGCATAAAGTGAGAGATAATAAAACATTCCGGCTCCAACAAAACTCCTGTCGGATGTTCCAGATATTTGTTTAATACTATCTTTTATGAATGTGGCGTCCGTCTTTTTAATCTTTTATTTCGCCCTTGGAATAAACGTTGTGTCCGAACCGGCCGTCCGTTTATTCCGAACGAGTGAATCATTAATGTGCATAAATGTACGGGTTTGTAGACATAATGGAATAAATCCGTAGTTTGTCCGGGTGGGTATCGAACTGGTGTTTATCACGGTATTAGTGCTTCCTGAACCACTATTAAAATGTCATTAGAACGCCATTTTGGTTGTTATCGAAGCGCTTCTCATGTTTAATGTTGCCAACAAGAACCACATTAAAATACACCCATATATGTAAATAATTATAGACTGTTAGCATGAAATATTTATCCTAAAGCATTTCTACGAATATTTTCTTAATTGCAAAAGAAGAATATATACTATTTAATTTTTTTATAACTTCTTCTACTATCTTTAGTGATTGTCAGGACGGCCAGCAAAATAAGTTGTATTTATTGAGCTTTCCTAAGATGCACCTAATGCAACCAGCAAATCTTTGCCAAGTATAGAGTAGGATTACCAATAGATAAATATTAATTTGTTGACGCATTGCCAATAGCCATAAAATACAATGATCAAGACATTATCAAAATTAGTAAGCTACATTATAACTCTAGCGCAAATTCAAATAAAATCAGAAACCAAATAATAGTTAAGTAAGTAACGTTTCAGTACTAATGAAAGATCTGAAATGCAAGCAGAAATATGTGCACATAATACTGATTAGATGCAACGCGATCTAAGAGCAAATCCGACGTGTTTGAATTATTGATGAAGGGTAGGTATGGAACACGAGCCGCCATCAAATGAGTGTTTACGTATTTCAACGATGTAATCGCTAATGAACATATCTATTTACATTGGTACGAACGAGTATGGCTCGAAAATGAGTATTTTAATGCGGCATAAAATATAAGCAGCCATTTTTAAACGATTGTGAATTCTAATCGTCTTATCAAAGGCAATGATTCGGAGGTAATGATTGTCTTTACTTTTTAAATGAGCCATAGAGCTCATTGAAAAGAAAACCGAATGTACTCCTCGACGATTCAGAGACGACTTTAAATGCCATAAAATTTTACGTACACATCTTTATGCAGATACTCTTTTATTTACAGATCAACATGCCTTGAAGGAATTCCCGGCAAAGCTCTGAAAATATGCTGATCCACACATATTTGTATGAAAGTGTATAAAACAGTACACTATTCTTGATTGCGAAGACACAACATTAGGTCGGCGCTACATTTACATACATACATGAATAAAGGCTAGCTCAGACGAGCTCCCTTTTACGAAGAAGGCTAATGTACTCGCGACCTCAAGCTCAAAGGATGTCGCATGACCATTTCCTGATGGGAGTAAGCTCTCATCTCAGGGGCTATATCGACGTATTTTTCTCATTTCCACTGTACAATAATACGTGTACCGGATGTCAGCGCTTTTTTCTTTGCGCCTGTTAGTGGCTTCTAGCAGGCGCAAAGAAAAAAGCGCTACTGGCTGTGACATTTTTTTTTTGTTTTTTTTTGCGAAGCCAAGTGGGTTAATATTTTTTGGATGGAGATTATTGTAGGATATTACTTATTAGTTATAATTCCTCCATTGTACTAGTATTAAGAGTCCTATTACAATTTATTTGCTTTTTCATCCTGGATCTAATTATTTCGATCGACATACACGAGTGGATTGTTATTGACGAAAATTTTGTGTCCAGGTCCTTCCTCGTCCAGCGCTCAGCGTCAGAATGACTTAAACTGAGGTGCGAGCTGAATTGATGCAGAATTTAGAGTGTTTTAATTTTATTTATTGTAACGTTGTCTTTTTATACTGACAAACGAAAACTAATGAAACGTATTAATTGAAGATCGAAGTTTAATATCATATTAATTTATTTGATAAAATTGAGTTTATTTGGAATATAATGGCCGCTGAATCAAGACATTTTTGGCTTAAATTAGGCTTTCTTTACGATTTGTTTTGTGAAAACTCAAGGAATTTAACGAAATTCTAGAACTCCAATAAACAAGTAAAATATTCAACTTATCTTTTAGTAATTTAAGCTTTTATAAGAATTGAATGAATGGCACTATCGTTATTCATAAGCAAATAATTAAAATATCTTACTACTGCTGAAAATTACAGCGTCAAAAATCACGAATTTGCTTAAAAAGTGTAATGGGAGTCTTAAGGAACAGACTAGAAATCAACGAAAATTACCAGTAGGTATGTATGCCAAATAAAGCATTTAAGCAAGACTGAAAATCCTAATTAGGTACCAAAGTAAAACATAGATGCCCCGTAATCTTTTGCACATGCTCCAATAAAGAATAAATAACCCTGAACTCTTGTATTAAGCCTTCAATATATCTTCTTATACGGGGCTTAAAGTAATCTTGGCTAAGTGTGATATATTATTTGGAAAACAAACTCGCACGCATCCCGAGGCTAAGGATTTCAAGTAAATCCCCTTGAAGAAAAGAGAACAAGACTTTACCATCGGTTGATAAGACTGCTTTTTGTTGGTTTTTTCGAGTATACGATATAAAGTTTTAGTACGTTTTAGTATAATAGAATTTGGGGTAAGTTAACTCCATTGGTGTAATGGTAGGGTCGGTTGTGAATTTAGGTCCATTCTCAGGTTAGGTTGAAAGCTAATGGATGCAATTGTGGGTATTTTGTTGATTGGGTAAAGATTGGAAATGAACCCAGTAAAGTACATAGGTGAAAGGACTTCAAGTGAATTTTAAAAGTCAATTGAAAATATTTTTAATCGGACTTAAGATTGAAATCACAGCAGTTTTTAATTTCGATAGTAAGAATTTCAATGAACGTATTTTCCTGTCAAACACTTAAGCACGTAACGTTATTCCTGTAAATGCAACCAATAAACTCCAAGTATTAAGAGTTAATTAAAAAGCGCATGTATTAGTCCTCGTGTGCACGCGTGGTAATAGCTTGTGTCTCCCTGGGGTAGGAACTACCCCCGTCGTTGTAATTAGTTTAACAGTAGGCTTGAATAAGAGAGGAAATGTTTTTTGAAAATAATGAAGATGTTATAAAGTGCATGAACGTTTTCAGAGCCTATGTGGAAGTTTATCTAAAATGTCAACTGCACAATCTAAGTTAAAGAAAAATGTAATCCATTTACTTAGCACACCGACAACATATTTTGCAAGATAGAAACAAGAGAAACACGAAAAAAGCCACAGAAATGTATGCCCCACCGAAAAATACCAGGCAACTAGTGTCTGACTCTAATTTTCATCTAGATCTGGTATAGTGCGATTCGGAAGTTTCAGGTATAGTAAACTAGTAAGTTTTAGTTTATGACTCAAGTTTGGAGTCTGGTAAAAATACTTCCCGAGCAAAAAACAATTTTTTAACAAAATTTACATCACAAACCAGCCACTTCGATGAGAAAATGTTGCCAACAGATAACAATTCCTCAACATCAGAAGATACTCTATAAAAAAGCCAATACCAGAAGCAACTTCAAACACTTTTCAAAGAGATTCCGTATCAAAAGAACCTTTGAACGGACCCTGCGTCATTTCCTATAAACTTCCCTAAACATTTAGTTTATGTATTTGCTAACACACGTTTTTACATGACGAAACCACACGCTTGTATACCCAAAAGGGGTAGGCAGAGGTGTATAGTAGTGATACCCATATTTTGCGAGATATGTTAGACTCCCATGTAAAAGAGCCCATTGCATTAACCGAGTACAAGTCCATTCTAAAGTCGTCATTAAACATTTTGTTTTAAACAAGCTTTAAAAATAGTTGTGACGTTTTTTTTTCATATTCTTCTTAGAAAACCCTTATTTAAGAATAAACTAGCCCGCCTTTCTAGGCTAGTCGCGCTCCAATATCTTTGAGAGTCCACCATATCGCCATAGAATAACGTCACTTAGCTAACCATTCATTGTTATTCATTTTCAGTCACTTAAAGGTCAATTATGTCAAACACCTTTTGACATTTTCATCATCACTATTGTTACTCTTCTAAGTTCTCAAAGCCCGATAATGTAGTAAGCCTCCATATTTACTTTATTTATATTTGCCTACACACGTTTACAAGAATGTAATGTAATGTGCGTTGAATTTAAAGTAGCACTTTCCATTTTATGTCCTCTTTATCGACTAGTTTTAAAGAACAGAGATTTTGCTATGGAAATGGCTGGATTAAGGTTATAAAGTAAATAGGGATTTTGGCAAGAATTCAATTGAAGAGAATGATTTCTTTAATGAAGTTTTTCACAGTCTTTTTATGAGTGCGATCAGCTGGAGCTAAACCATGAAATACAAAAATCGCTCTTACTGATACGACATAACGATTCTTTAGTAAGTTATCAATTAACAGCAAAATAATGCCCCGTGCAACAACATAACTCCCCATAATGTCTTCGTTATTAAATCCCAGGGCTATCATTGTAAGCAAACCATTTAAGTATAACTTATTGCGTTACCTGCGTGCAGTAAAACGTTTTATAGCTGGAATTACGACCTCCTTGAGCACCCTTTACTATTTATCTCAGAATACTACATGTCTGGCCTTATATGGCCATATATCAACGTCAACAATAAATGCTTAATCAATTTATTAACAGATGTCTGCGTTTTAGAAAAGTCGGTGTCAGCCAGACGTAGTTTATTTTATAATTAATTCAATCTTACGGTTTGAAATTAAATTTCTAGGAGCTATAAATATAATTGAAGCCCAAGGTTCTAACATCAAACGGCAAATAAAAGTCTATTAAAGTTATCAATTAAATTAAATGTCGTCAACAGTTACGTGGAAAACTCAATAAATATTTCCAACGAAAACGAGACATAAACACCGACTAATATATTTTTAGATCACACAATAATAATAGACACATCAACAGATGTTTGGAGTTAACTTTGAAAAATGACATTCTTAACGTGAGTGCGATCAAAGGCGAACAGCGAAATTCAGGCCATAAATATGAATAACTCTGAGCAACTTCACACGCGAGAATTCACAAAATATGCGAACATGTCGCGTTTCCAAACAAATTTATATCATGGCTCCTTGTACTTTCAGCAATATTTATAACAGCCCATTCTTCTTTATTTCGAAGGGCACTACATCAAAACACGCGAAACGGGACGTTTGTGAGGCGAAACGGGACTTTTGGAACCATATGCATAACGAGAACAAACATTTGCGTAAACATGATTAAAATCAGCGAATATGTATGAGGTGACTTATCTAGATGTCGGGGCTCTGGGAGTGGGTGTGCCATGGATGGATGGTAATGGAACCGTGTGGCCTGCCCCTCTGTACACACAATACGCAAATATGTGGCCAGTGCTAATTGAACGTGTGTTTTGTGGGTCTACTATCTCTGACCTATATCTTTGATAGGTTTCTTTTTAGGTCTGATGGTAAAAAATCCGGGAAAATGAATGAAAAGTGTCATTTTCCGCCTCGACGTGTACTATATAGCAACTGATAGTGACACCAGGAAAATATGCTGTGTCCCCTTTATCTGATGTGAGCAGATAAAGGTGACACACGAAAGGATATTTAGGCACAAACATGAACACGTTTTATTTTTCTGGATATTCAGCGTTAAGAATTGTGTCATCATCATTTCAGTCCGGAATCAACCACTGTTGAGTTTAGGCCTCACGTTTCTCTTACCCACTACACTTGCCGGTTCTTACAAGAGTAAAAGAGTAGAGGAAGATCAAAGAAACGGTGATGGACTGTGTTAAGGATGATATTGCAAGAAAGGAGGTATCTGATGAGATGGGCAGCCATAGAAAAGTATGGGAGAAGTATGCTTTACCGAACCCAAATGAATAAGACAATAGAATTATGACTTTTGACGGGTTTTTGGGTATTTTGACAAAATATGTTTTTTAATCTTTTCACTCAGTGATTTTAGTCCTTATTCACGCCATAAGCATACACTATTCCTATTAAAAGTTAACCTTTCCAACGGTTGAGTAGTTTTTCTGCTGCAACAATGCACTGCAGGCTTTCAAAAGTCAATTATACTCGCTCAGAAGTTTAACTGAAGAAAAGTTTTGCGTCACGGAAAAAGTAGGAAAACTTTGTTCTATAATGGACAAAAACTGTTTTTTAACGTTTTTAAATGTTACTTTAATTATGTTTAAGCAAGACTTACTTTCATTCATCGTTTGCAGTCGTTGAGTTATTTATATTTTATATTTTTGATAATTCTAAAACCACACAGGGGCTTTCCCAACTTTATGATCTCTGATTTCAATTAGCTTTTTAATCTATTACACATTTAAACCAAATTCTTCTCTACTCACCGTGAGGAAAGTTTGAGGATGGGTGTAAAAGTAAAGGAAGACCAAAGAAACGATAGATGAACTGTGTAAAGAATTATATAGCAAGAAAAGGTGTCTAATGAGATGACAAATAATAGAGATGTATGGAAGAAGAAGATAATTATTCTGCGTTGAACCCAAATAAATTGGGATAAGAGCAGGAAAATGACAATGACTTCTTCACTCACCTTTAACAATGGGGATAGTTAGAAACCACATACAGAATACAGATAGTTTAATAAAAGACCACGCTGCCATATTAGGAATTCCCTGTAATTTTGGTAGTGTTTGTGATAAATAAATATGCTACAAACAAAAATCATAACCCTTCGTTTTAGCTTTACAGTTACAGTCGGGTAAAAAAGGATGCAAGTAAGTCATATTGAACAAAGCTATTGCTCTCTGACATCACAAAATTGCTTTTATTAACTAAATGCAAAGTTAAATTAAGTTGTTATTCCACATACATACATTAAAACAGATAGTTTCAACATAGTTCCGGATCCGACCGTCCGTTTCATAAAGCCGTAGCAGAGGGACCTACTAAATTAGCGACGTCTGAAATTGCAACCACTGTTATCCCAAAGGAAATGCAGTAAGTGACGGTATCTCGCTTGTCATTTTAGTAGAAATTAGTTTAGTACAGTTGCTTGCACTGAATTTAGGTAAGTGATGCTGTTTGTATGTACATTTATTGGTTACAGGAGGGATTTATAGGATTGAAAGCTTACCTACCTACCTTACCTAGATAATGGCGTTATTTTACAAGCATGCATTATTATTGGGAGGGCTGAAGCCTGCCGGGGCTGCGGGACTGTTCGAAAGAGATACCGTGGCCCTGGAACATAAAGGGCGAGGAAGGAACATGGATGGGTCTTAGTCAGTAGAAGTCTGACACTCCCTCCCGCGCCGTCCAGAGTGGGAGAAGTCATTTGATGATTTCCAAAAAAAAATATGCATTATTATTACCAGAGATCGAAATACCTAGGTAGTTTTTTGCCTAACCTTCAAGGAAGCAATAACATGTAATACAAAAACTCCCTTTAAAATAACTATATTTCACGCCTCCAATCCCCTATGGGCTAGGCAGAGGTGTTCCTTATAGTACACCCACACATTTCGCCAGGGGTGAGCATATTGTCATCAACCGGTCACCAATCCAAACATCCTGATGGAAAAACCCAAAAACAAATTGCCCGATTAGCTCATGCACAGCAGTCGCGATTGGATCGCGAAACTTGTTGTCGTCGAAATTCACCATGGGATGTAGGGTACATCCCATGGTGAATTTCGACGACAAGTTGACTGACTGACTTTTTTTTAATTGAAAACTAAACTGGCACAATTTATTTATTTAAACTTTATGCACATAATGTACAAAGGCGGACTTAATGCTTTGGGCATTTTCTACCAGTCTACCTTAGGGTGATGCAGAGATAAAACAGTAGGTGCAATAGTGCAGTAGAAAATTATGAAGAATAAAATGTAACAATAAATACACTTAGACATACATAAGTACAACAAATTATAAAAAGTGAGGAAAGATAAAAACCAATAAAAAAACGTAGATGAAGAAAACGGGATCCTGCCGTTTTGCCGAAAAGATTTTGACAAAATTTCATTACCAAAACAAATTTTAGCAATCTATTTTTATACCATTGCAATTCTCTTTTATTTTAAATGTGAGCCGACTGGTTGCCATCCTGATATTCAAAGGGAGCGCATTCCAAAGAAAAACCGCGAACACCAGAGCGGTGAGTAGGACATCGTAGAAGACGATTATTGGAAGAACGAAGATCCTTGCTGTGCGCAGAGCATAAATACTGGAAGTGAGAAGTCAGATAAGAAGGAGAAGTGGGTTTGTCTAGAAGAGAAAACAGAGTTACAAATATAGTTTATGATGAATATGCCAAACCAATACAAACAATACATAGATTCATACGAAGAGAGGTCTCAAATTGTCTTTATATCCCCCTACACTAACAGATCACGGGTTTCCCCTGAAGAGGGCACTAAAACAATATTTATATTTGACATACATATTATGTTAGGGCGGGCAGCCTTAACATATGTATGTACTAACCAAACTATACTGCTCACATTCGTTTTTAACCGAAACAAGAACGATGACTTTTATTTAGCACTAGCCGATGCCCCCGGCTTCGCCCGCGTTACATTATATACAAAAACCTTCCTCTTGAATCACTCTATCGATTTAAAAAACCCGCATCAAAATCCGTTGCGTAGTTTTAAAGATCTAAGCATACATAGGGACAGACAGACGCGGCGGGAAACTTTGTTTTATAATACGTAGTGATAGTGATATCTTTACAAATACTTGGATGTAGCAATAGGCAGCTGAAGGGATAGGCAGAGGTATATCTAATAGCAGTTACATCCACAATTTGCCAGTTATGCTTAGATCCTATGTAATAGGGTTGAGCCTTTTGACATCAACTGGGCTCTAATCCAGACTACGTGGCTGCTACTAAAAGCTTTCTGATGGGAAAACTCTAATGACACTCTGACCGAATCGAACCAAGGACACCCCCTCCGACTCGCATTAGATCAACGAGATAGTTACAAAATGAAATGTTTATTATTCAACTTGCAATCCATATAAAAATGTTAAAATGTTTATGTATGAAATACGAATACAGATTTAGTTCCAGAGTCGCTATCTTACAGGTCTATCATCACGTTTTGTCGCTCGACAAGTAAATAATAATGGTAAGTCGGTCACTTAGTGAATGCTTGCCACAATTGCCACTCAATGTAAATCAAGTTGTAGCAATTGTAGTTACAAAGTAAGCTATAGTATTTACACTAAAATACCTAGTATTTACCCACCTACCATAACAATCCACGAACCCAGACATTGCTCGCATGACGTATTAGGGAAGGGACCACTATTCTTGCTGACGTAAACTTGGCTTGAGCAAATTTCTTATCGCATTTAGTACTCTTTTTTATTCGCTTTTATTGCAAGGCCATAAACCTTACCACGTGGTCGATCACCAACCCGATAGACAGACTCCATTAAATCTGTCACCAAGATCCCTCTGGCAGAATGTACT
The DNA here is from genome assembly GCA_950022955.1 of Xestia ashworthii. Taxonomy (NCBI): domain Eukaryota; kingdom Metazoa; phylum Arthropoda; class Insecta; order Lepidoptera; family Noctuidae; genus Xestia; species Xestia ashworthii. The sequence goes on from OX465561.1 coordinate 14,164,046, forward strand.
CGCCATGCGGCCAATAGAGACCGGTGGAATAGGATCGCGAAGGCAGCGACCGCAGCTGTGAACGACCCCACATGACCACGATTACTCTGTCAAGAGTGAACGACTAAGAAGAAGGAGAAAGCTCTTCTTGATCAGCTTAAGCCCTTGGGCCTTTTGAAAGCCCCCTCTCTGTCAGGAGTGTGGAAACTATGTTCGAGTAGTTGGAACAATACTAACTGATAATACAACTTAGCTATACATATGGACATTCTATACAATATGCACAAAACTTATTCCGATAGTGATATATAAAGATATACGTATAGGAACCTGAAAAAATTGTCAGAGCTCTAGAAAGCGTAGGTTACATTAGTATTCCTCGCCCATATTACGAAAGCGCAAACGACAAAATATATAATAGTATTTTATGTATGACGTAGCATCAGAACAAAGGTCAACAACGTTCAATTTATTCTAGAGCAAGTACAAGTGACGTCACTGCACGAACTGCGAAAGCAACGAGTTCACGACTAAGTAAGCTTTTCTCAACACAAACGTGCACAGTTTAGGGATCTTCCTATTTTTTAAGGACCTTGGGGAATCACCTAAACCAGTAGAATATTTAGAACACCAATTGACAACAAGAGGCAAAATATCGAATCGCCTTTGTCCAGGAGTGCAACAGACAAGGCTTAAATTTAAAAAAAAAATGAGCGTTCATTTAATTATGCGTTAGTATTATATTAAAATCAAATCAAATGTACCCTGCATTGGATACCATAATGACATGAATTACTTTTCCAAACCTGAAAAAGTGAGAATCAATCCAACTGGCAAGAAAGAACTCAATTCTTCATCAACACAAACATTCAGTTGTCACCGCAACTTCAAACAAATATACTTGTTTCCTCCCCAGTTCTTCCATGATATTGTGCAAGGTAATCTGCGTGATTTACACGGCACATCGAACCGCCGCGGGATGGCGGGATAGCGGGATAGCGAGAGTGTGAGCTCGATTGATGGGGTGTGTTTGACTACAATCACATCTCGTTTAGATAGATGACGGCTGACGTGATCGAACGTCGACTGCCTTTATAAACCTTTGTTGATATCGGTTACGAAAATATTGAAAAGGTCGGTTAGAATGGTTGTGGTAACGCGTCTAGACGGTTTGTTCTTCTTTGAGTCGAGGTGAATAGAGTTGAGAACTGCACAAAGTTTTGTAAAAATGTCTTGCCTGAGGCTACATGGTTAGGATAGGAACGAACGATCTGAAGAAAACCAAGTGTTTACGACAAGGAATACCAGTACCTCTCTCCATGAACATGGTTCTCTGCACTTGCTCATAATTATTATTTGTTATAAGTATATGTTTATATTCTGTGTTTACATAAGTATTAAATATTAATATGTAATGCATATACCACAGACAACTTGCAGTATTGTCTCTCCCTCTTCCTGTAATCCAATATAATTGAAAAAGGAGAAAATATTCTGTTATATTATAAACTTGGTCAAATCGAACTCTATTTTCTACGGAGTGAAAGTGGCACTTCCTCCAAAACGTCTATATTATAATGCGTTAAAGCTATTCAAGGGTTCAAAAATAACCCTGCATAAATAAAACGTTCAAATAAAAGAATATCAATTCATGAATAGCTCCCTATGATTGATTGGTAGTTCTCGCCGAGCGTGAACTTTTTTATTTTCATGCATGATCTATAAAACATTTTCCGTTTAAATGTTTTTTCGGGTCTGGAAAATATAAAACCGGGTATTGGTCAAACAATTGGTATAAGTAAATTATACTTTTAACTGGATCAATGTGGATTTTTGTTGTGTTTTTTTCGTCATCCTATGGCATTAAGTCCGCCTCTGTACTTTCGTGCTTGAATTGTTAATTAATACATGACATAAGTTTTCTTGAATTTAGATATCACGACCAAGTAAATAAGTACAAAGGTCAGTGGCGCCAGCTATGGAGAATTATATTACCCGTTCATCATCATCATCATCATCATCATCATCTTCCTACCCTTGTCCCATGTTACTTGGAGTGGCGCAACACGTTTTTTTCTTCCATTCTCCTCTGTCAACCTTCATGCTATCATTTACTCCTTTATATTTCATATCATTCTTCACGAAATCCATCCATCGTTTCTTTGGTCTTCCTCTCCCTCTCCATCCATCAACATTTATATTCATCACTCTTTTAGTCACATGCGATTCATCATCACCAGTTCGAAAAATAATTTACTTTTTACCTATTTTTTGACCAGTTCCCGTTTATACTTTGTTCTTCGTGTTCTACATGGAAGTAGTTATAAGAATAATTTATCTTAAGAGGCCTGCGGAGCATGCGAATTTCATACAAACGTAATACCAAAATAATTTGTAAATCAAACATATTCTTAAGGTAGTGTGTATTCATTTTGATTGGATTACAGAATATATAGGTTCCCAAACAGATATTTTGAATGTACACTGATTTAAACAAGAGCTATGAGAAAAATAAATTTTCTATAGAAATTTTAAATTCCTCATATCTCGTCTTTATATCATTGTCCTTTCAAAATATTTATTTGGGAACATAGATATTCTGTAATCCAATCGAAATATATACACACTACCATAAGAATATGTTTGATTTTCATATTATTTTGGTATTACGTTTTTATGAAAAACGCATGCTCCGCCGGCCTCTTAAAGAATATATTAAGAGTATCTAATAACACGCCCGAGAAAATTTCGTACGAAGGTAGTTTAATTTCTTACAAATTATTATCGTAATTAAATAAAAACACAAAATGTTATGTGTAACCTTATTAAGTTCACTCTAATATTAAAATACGCCTCTGTGTGCGTGAAAAGTTTCAAGAAACGCTCTTTGATATTGTAGGACACGACTTGAAAGATAAATGAGCATTATGACGTGACTGATAAACACACACTTCCAAAGTTTACATTAGTGGAATGAAAACCAAATATTTAACACCTATATCAATCAATCAACAAAATATAAGTATTACCTACTATTTATAAAATATCAGCTGTTTGTTGACGTCACACCATAGGGCTCCAAAAATTGTGGATATCACCATGTGCCTAGCTTTTTTAGGGTTCCGTAGCCAAATGGCAAAAAACGGAACCCTTATAGTTTCGCCATGTCTGTCTGTCTGTCTGTCTGTCCGCGGATAATCTCAGTGACCGTTAGCACCAGAAAGCTGAAATTTGGTACCAATATGTATATCAATCATGCCGACAAAGTGCAAAAATAAAAATTTAAAAAAACATTTTTATTAGGGTACCTCCCCCAGACGTAAAGTGGGGAGCGATTTTTTTTTTAATTTTGACCCTGACGTGTGATATATTGTTGGATAGGTATTTAAAAATGAATAGGGGTTTTCTAAAATCATGTTTTGATAATATTAATATTTTAGGAAATAATCGCTCCGAAAGTCAAAAACAATGTGTCCCCCCCCCCTCTAACTTTTGAACCATAAGTTTAAAAAATATGAAAAAAATCACAGAAGTAGACCTTTATATGAACTTTCTAGGAAAATTATTTTCAACTTGATGAGTTGAATAGTTTTTGAGTTATATAGCACTTTTTCAAAAAAACGCAAATGATAACTTTGTTACTATCTTGGGGTTGGCTTCTAGTCGCGACTGCCTATCTGACCTACACAACCCAGTTAGCACTCGGTGACGGTTATCAGACGTTTGGGCCAATATAATGTTGCAAAATTATGTTGGATAGTGTACACTAGGTTACATCCGGAGTTAGTGTACACTAGGTTGCATCCGGAGTTATTTACTATACGGACCTTGTAGAAACTAGAGCAAATTTCCGTGCGTTCAAGCGTTTTTGCCATACCTATTATTGGAATCAAATATAACAGCTCTCAACTTAGGACCCATTAACGTTTATATTTATCCGTGGTGCTAGGCAACTGGGCCTATATCCCAGTTGTAACCGTACCTTTGTGCCTATTGGCCTTGTTTCGTTCTGTCTCCTGCTGATATGGAGGGAAGTTGAAATTACAGTTTTTTTTTTCCTACTCCTCTGCTATACTTTTTGATTAATTTCGTTGCCGGATCCAAGACAGTTAAATTCATTCTCTGGGACTTCGTCGAGCTTCATTGTCTCGGCGCTTTCTGGTGGTCGCCACTGTTGATTCTGGCTTTCAGGAGTTACAGTGGTTTGGGCGTGTGTGGCGGGCTTGTCTCAAAGAAACAAAAAAGACGTTTGGGCCACTGACTTCCTGTAACGAGTGTCAAAGATCTACAAATGACAACCGCGACCAACGGATTAACGAGGCACGGAGGAAATTCAGTACGTAACGTCTTATGACGACAGGCCGTGTCGACGGCGCGTTCGTGAGTGAAGGGGCTCGCAAGGGCCGAAGCCTGCCGGGGTTGCGGGACTGTTCGAAAGAGATATCGTGGCCCCGGAACATAAAGGGCGAGGAAGGAACATGGATGGGTTTGAGTCAGTAAAAGACTGACACTCCCTCCCGCTCCGCCCAGAGTGGGAGAAGTCCCATCCACGGACCAACCAACCTACGCAAGCACACGTAGCTGTTATTATTTATATATTTATATAGCCTTTTTTGGTATTGTAAACATATAGTGTGAATTTTTCTTTCTAAGCTCTACACGACGCACTTACGTGTATCTTAGTAGCGTAATGAACGACAAAATTAACAAAATCCCGAGTAATCCCTGGTTAAGCGACACTCTGTAAAGGATTAAATATATCCGCGCGCGAATAGATTAACATAAGTGAGGGATGGCGGTCCCAGTGTTTAGAGGCCCTATTGTGAATTTGTGATGGAGACCGCGTGTATATAGCTGACGAACGACTTAATGACATCGAGGTTTTTAAGACCTGGAAAAGTTAATAGGAATAGAAAATTCTTTTAATTAAACAGTAGCTATGTGTTAGTTTTTTATTTGAATTTAGAATGGCGCAGTCGAGAGGTAGTAACGCAGTAAAATACTTTTTAAACTTATTTCAACTGCAATTCTCGGATTCCGCAAGCTTTAAAGCTACTTTACACACACTTTCATTACCAGTTCAGCATGCAAAATAATATGGTAATACACGACCTAGTTACAATAAAACTTTTTACGAACAAACGACATGAAAATAACAATCGAGGGCCGTAACTCAATTGTCAAAGTTGCTTGAATGAAAAATATGAAAATATCTAAATTGGGTCCGTTTTGCATTGAATTTTCACTTGGAAAATGTTCAGCGGTGTGAGGAGCCGGATCCCGGGGCGGTCATACGTGGAATGAAATTTTTGGTACCTACATTGTCGGTGTCATATCCATGACACGGCGCGCTAGATATTTTCGGCTATGACGGCCCAAAAGTTAATTAGAATTTAAATAACGTTTCGTGATTTTGTTGGTGCATAGTTTTAATTCAGTTTGAAATAATGTTGGCAGAATAATAGACGTTTCACGATTGTAATAAGAAGTTTCGAAGCTTAACTTAAATAGTCCTCAATCTACTTCTAAAGTAACTTCAGTTCCTACGTGCTACTAGAACTTCTCAGTTTAATACATAATCGAGTTGTCTCAAATATGTATGAAGCAAGATGTATGAGTTTAAACGCCTCGTCGTGAAACTTTGCCGGGAGCGAGACGCGCGCTTTATTACAATTAAAAGTCAGTCACCGTGCATTCAAGATGGCGACGGCTCATTTAATACATTAGTTAGTTTAATTAGCACATTTAAGTTTCTCTGCCACACTAAAAGCTTCATAAAACTGTGCGATGTTACGCAGATGTGAGCTAGAATACAAGTTGTTGAAACAATTAGGAGTTTATGGGCTACCAAATTAGATTACGTGTAAAAATGCTTAAATAATTGCTAGGAATGGAAAAGTCATGTAGCTTAAGGGACCGACGGAGCAATCGTCGTTCGTACAAACGTAATACCAAAATAATTTGTAAATCAAACATATTGTTAAGGTAGTGTGTATTTATTTCGATTGGATTACAGAATATCTATGTTCCGAAATATGTATTTTGAAAGGACAGTGATATAAAGACAAGACATGAGGAATTTAAAATTTCCATAGAACACTAATTTTTCTCATAACTCTTGTTTAAATCAGTGTTCATTCAAAATATATATTTGGAAAGCTAGATATTCAGTAATCCAATCGAAATAAATACGCTAGTGTGTATTTATTTCGATTGGATTACTGAATATCTAGCTACGGACGGACGGTAGTCCGTAAGAATATGTTTGATTTACAAATTACATATTTTGGTATTACGTTTGTATGAACCACGCATGCTCTGCGGGCCTCTTAAGAATTCAATTCATAACGATTAAATAATTTAAAAACTTGCTTATTTAGAAGAAAACTAATGATAAAAAGCTGCATGAAATAGTGTCGTAGTCTACATAAACATGCTATTACATATAAGCTATTCAAAATAGGAAACTACTTCGTAACTCGAACATAACGAATGCAATGCCATTTCAGCTAATAACGTTATTGAAACTCTGAAACTTTATTCCACTCCACGTCAAACTTGTATGACTGTCACACGCAAACTTGGCTGAACTAGCCAACCGACCATTACTTACCAAACTACCGCCAAACTTGAACCTAATTAAGTAAACGTTCACTCATCTACGTTTGACATGAAGGACCCTAAGGTTCAACGACCTTTTGTGATGACTTCAGGTAAGGTACCTCGTACATCCATCGTGGGCCCTAAGGATTAACCGACGATAATACCCTAAGCATGACTATGACCCATCCTAATTCACATAGATCGTTGTAACTTAGCAATTTGAAGTAGGAAACTCGGCCAAGTAGTTCCATCTTGCAACCGAGACTCGTTGCTTAGCGGTGCCTTAATGAACTTACTTAGATATTCTGGCTTCTGAATTGACGTTGGCAAATGAACTTTGTTTTAAAGGAAAACAGGAATTAAACAAATTAATTGATACTACATAAGTTTGGTGCGGAAATGGTTTTTTTATGAATGGCATCTCGCAGGCCAACCTAGGAGGTAGTCGTCTGCTTAACCGGACTATCCTGTGGTGCCTTGAGTGCAAGGCCTCAACAAGGGGCAAACACCTTAAAAACTAAGCGACTACACACTATAAGAGCACCCCTATGTGCGGAAACGGCACTGTACAGGCTTAAGAGATTGTGTTGGCTTAATCCGTTTCGCAACAAAGGCTCAACAAGAAGATGCGATAAATTATAAGCTTGATTTGCTAATTACCTGTCCTTGTCCCTCTGAAAGCTTTATTACTCCTATTATTGCATATCATTACACCTCCAACTACTCGTACATACCTGCAACAAAAAAAAAACGAAGAAATTTAGAACAATTATCACGAATCACAATTATCTTGCACAAGCGAAAAAAATGGCGGCATAATTTTTCAATGCCATTCAAAGAACACTTAAAGTAAACGACTTGTAAATGAGTAAAAATTAATTAGTTTGTTCTCGGCCGCGGTTCGTTGGGTGTGACGTCAAAAGAAAGAAAGATAATTGGGGGGGAAAGAAAATGGGGAAAGATTAGATTGATGTTGTTAGCCATTAGTGGATACTTAATTGTTTCACACGTTTCTCTGGAAAAAAGAAAACTTATGAGTAGAGTGGAGAGTAGTGTCTGTGATTACAAATAATGAGGTGATTGATTACGAAGATGTGTTATTCTCTTTGTTGGCAGCTGTCGGCAGCAGTGCAGCGTGTTAAGGTATTACTGTCCTCTATGCCAGGATTATTGCGGTAATCTCTCAAAATTACAATCAAAATCTAGTGGTATGATTGTTTCTTTACGAGCACACATGTATAATACATTCTCAAATTGAGGTTTAGGTAAGTTATTTAAATGTGCATTTACAGTTTTATAACTTTCTTTAAATGTTTTTTTTATCGTGCCGCACGGTAGAAAGTGCTGCATTTACTTAAATTAAGAAATGAACACTAATTGGTTTTTAACATTCCATAATTAATTACTTTGTAACTGAGTTTTACTAGCTACAATGTAGCTGAAGTTTTATTTAGAAAGTCACGTAAATATTAATAAAAAAATGTATTTTCTTACTTTGTAAAAATTCACTTACCTAAGTTTACTTATTTTTAATTTTACGCTCTAAATAAACAAGACAAGTACTAGTGAAACTTCTTCATCAGAATCTTAATGTTTACTTTGTACTAAGAAGTCTCTTGTCATTAGTGTCTCGTTGGACAAAATTGAAGCATTTTTCATACAAATTAAATTAAGCAAAGTTTCTTTTTGGAGCGACAACCAGTAAATTTTGCTAGGGGACGGGACGGTATGAAAAATGTCTCGTTGGTCGTAGGTAACTTGTTTCATGGTTGAGGGCCCCTGGAACCCAAGGGATCAGTCACCGTTGCGAGCAGTGAGTGAGAAATAGAACAGTGAATTCGGAAACAGAGGAATACACAGGCCTGCCTTTGATGGAAAACCGAGAGAATTCTGACTGAGGAAGTAAAGTATTTTGCATGTACCTACGAGTATGTATTCGTATTTTGTCCTGCTCATTCATAATCTAAGTAAGTACTAGGAAAACACAGACATAGATTGAGGAGTATTCTAAAATTGTCACATTCGTGCCTAATAAATAGTAACAGGTGGTTTTATACGCTTTGATCGCGATTTAGCACGTATTTTCATTTAGGTTTTCTTAGTAATAGCGTAAAATGTCCGTTTTTTTTTCGGTGCAGTTTCATTTAAACACCATTTAATTTCAACGTCATTGAATCTAGCGTATCTACTAATAATAATCTTATCTTATTACGTAATCTACTTTTCGTGATGGAAATTTGGCCATTTCGTTGGGAATTTCCGCTGCATTAGAACTTTTTTGGAAAAAGAATTAAGTAACTTACTCCAAGGTCCGGTGGTTGCTGACGCCAAGGATTACGAACATAATCAGCGGCCAAAAAGTGTTTCTAATTTGAAGTAGGTATTTTATTAAAACGTAATACATAAAGAGAGGTGAAAATATCGTTGCTTCTTCTTGAATTATTATGATTCTTCTTTTATTCTTAAAATATTATGTTTGTCTTTCCATTATAAACAAGATAAATATTGCTTAAGTAACACCATTTGTATTTCCTTCGCGTGGTAATTTATGTATGTTAATTAACGTGACCAACATTGCAATGTTTTAATCAGTAACTGTCACCTTTATGTCTTTATGTTTTCCAGGTATTATAAAATAGATAGCTGTAGTAATTTAGACTTATCCGGGAAAACAGTAATAATTCATTATCTGCTTAGTCTTTTCGGCCTAGTCTTAGTATTACACGGAGCTACTGCCTATCTGTCCTCCAAAACCCAGATCGCACTGGGTAATACGATACCCCTTGGTAAGACTGGTTGTCAGACTTTCGGGCTGTCAAAGATCTGCAAATGACAGCCGGGACCAAAGGCTTAACATCCTTTCCGAGGCACGGAGGAAACTCGGTATGTAATGTGTGGTAACCCATCCACAAATCAACCTAGGCAAGCGCAGCTTAATCTCAAGATAAATCCGACCTGCTGTTATTATTTAGCCATAGGCACGTCAAGACAGTAAGAATTCTTTATTGAAAATCATTCATAATTTTCTTAATCTCAAAAAAATCTTCTTTAATATACTTGGCCTAAAAATGCCAAGTCCTAAGGGACTCCTCATATTTTAAACCCTAGATATTCTTATCGCTTGCCTGAACTTTACCCAAGATGAATATCAGAAAGCGAATTCGGGCAATTTTCACCAAAACATGGGAATATTTCTAGCGATATTACATTCTGCGTATAAAGCAAGCTCGTCCTTTTATAAGGGCGCTAATTTTTTCCAGTGTCATTGATGGATGGTGTTTGGGGAGCCCCGAACGAAAGTAGATTAACATTGGGATTAATGCAATAAGTAGATATTATGTGACCTACATATTGAAGTTGATTCTGGTACTATTACTAAGCTAAAAAGATAAGAATACTTATTATCTTTTCTGTTGATTCTGATAGTTAGCCATGAAGAATACCATCTTTTCTTGAGCATTCTTTTTTACACGACTATTATAAAAAGCCAAAAAGAAGGGTTACAAATGTTTCAATATTTTGACCTCTTAGACTGATAATAATCAATCGCTCCATGTAAATAAAATACTTGAACTCAGGCAGCATTCGGTTAGACTGTAAGCAAGCCCCGACTGAGTTGAAAAATGGCTATATGATGATGATTAAAATATTGACTGCCTCGTTGATCTGTTGGTCGCAAGAGCAACTGCTGAGAATGAGGTCCTGCCCGCGTAGCATGACCACCGTAGACACGACAGAGAGTCGACAAACCTTTTGTTCATCTGTCATTTTGTCGATTCAATGACAGATGAACAAAAGATTTGTCGAGTCTCTCTCGTTTCTCCGGTGGTCATGCTAAGCGGGCTGGGTTCGATTTCCGGTTGTTAGGTCTTTCCGTCAGGAAATTCTAGCAGCCACGGACTTTGGATTTTTGCCCAGTTGATGGTAACACTCCATATTACATTGGACTTAAATATACCTGGCAAATTGTGGGTGTACAATTAGTTACACCTCTTCCTAACCTTCGGGTTCATGATGTCATGGAAAATATTGATATAACCACATCTTCCCAAGCTTACAGTTTCCGTATAAAGTACCTAATACATTGGTTAAAAAGCTATCTCTACTAATTAAGCTTTAAGCTTACCTTATAAAGACCTTCCCTTGCACTGCCAACTATCTATGTACCTTGTCAGCTGACTGACTTTATCTCGCCAACAAGACTAGTTTATCAATAGATACCTATTCAGTTCGATAAGGCTAGCCGGGCCAGTGACTACCTACTGAGATAACTAGCAACTTTCACAAAGTGATCTCGAAGTTATCGCTGCGATGAAAGACAGAATTTCATCATGATAGTCCGTTCGTTATGACGTTTGCAAAGACACTTTTAATTGTTTTTGTGGGTAGCTGCATGTTTGTATCATTGTGTTATGGGGATACAAAGTTTTGAAGGTAATTTGCGGACGAGGTTTTGAAGACATTTTGGCAAAGAAACTGTTAGCTATGCAAAAAGTTAAGTTAGGTAATTTCTTTGAAAAAACCAAATGTTATTTGGCATAACAAAACTGCCACATCAACTGTTTAAAAAAACCTACAGGATAGTCCGGTTAAGTAAAAACCAGCCTCATTGACCTTCGAGATGCCATTAAAAAAAGAAGATTAACAGAGTCTTTTATACAATAATTTGACTCCGACTCTTAAAAAAAACTATAAAGATCACAAGATATCATCTTTCAGGACTAAATAACTAAATATTATATCACTTCTTATTTAGTCAAAACCCCTTCGCTCCTAAAAACAAAACTCAGGTAAATGTACCTCGTTCTAATTTAATACAGTCGAGTTATTTCAGTACTTGGCTTCGGACTCCACGTACACACTCCATGTCACTCAATAATAGATGATCGTCGCTCTTGAATCATATCTACCCGTACGATCAGCCGCTGGATATGGATATCCGCTACATACGCCTACCACGAATCGTGCGGATAAATATGTTCGAAGTCGGTACAATTGGCAGGTGAACTGACGGTTACTGTAAGGCGAGTTGTTCTATTCTGAATCATCTAGATATCTGATAGCCCAATTCGTAAGAGTCCAACAACGAGGAGAAATGAAACTAGAAAAACTAAATGATGTCTATAATGTTAATAAACTATTAGGTTTATTAAAATTTCTCATTCCCGACTCATTACCGCAGCCATCTCGCCAATATACAATATCAACAAAGATTAAATAAAACTTCAATAGCAGGTATTCTGCCATTTGAAATTTTGCCAGAAACAAAATTAAAACGAAATTCGCAGAATATCGGCCCACAGTTCGGGCAAATGAAAAATAAACTCGATTGTACCGAAAAAGGTGTTTATGAAATTGTTGCCAATCACAATAATACCACTTTGTGGATTATAACGGGAATATTTCCAGCAATGAATATAAACAAAGCTTTTGGCCTTAAATAAGTAAGGGAAATCTGTTGGCAATTAAGTTTGACAAGGTAAAACAAGTTAGTTTACTACCTACAAAATGATAATCAAGGTTTCTTTGTCTAATTAAAGGAAGCTTGTGAAAGTAAGTTTTCAACGAACTCCACGAAATATTATAGGAATTAGACACAATATTAATCTTTCCAAGTTTATTCATCTATTTAACAGTTTAAGTAGGTACTACATACAGAAAAGATATAAGGAACAGAAAATAGGTACAACAACTGAAAACAAATAGTAAACATGGTAAATATCCCGTTTTTAGTGTTTATCCACCTTTAACTTTCATATTTTTCCATTTCCACCATTAAGGCAAAAGTACTCCATTTAATTAAGCCAATCGTAGGCATTTGAGCGATTGAGGTCAAATCTAATCAACATGTCGGTATGCCCATAGAAACCCGCTGATTTCCGGCGCCGATACCCGGCGGACACCTCACCAATATCCGGAGTTATAATGACTACGTTACTATCATTAGTCTCTGGCGTAGAAACATTTTCTGTCACGTCATGATGAAGATAGTTTGTAGAGATAATAGGTTGCGTGAATTAGGTCTTTTCGTTGATAAAGTCATTATCCTTTTGCCCTTATTCCAATTTATGCAATATTATATACAGAAGATACCTATCACCTATACAGGGTGGAAACCGATGCACAGACCACATATTAAGATTACATTGAACCTCCCCCATCTAAAATGTTCGGTTTAAAATGGTGTGCTGAATACGTCGAATACCTTTCGGTGTATCTTTTTTTCATTTTCTTTTTAGCCAAATGACTTTCACACTATAGTCATCACTATTTTCTTTGGCCTGCCTCATGTCATCCATACTCCATCATCATCATCATCATCATCATCATTTCAGCCGAAAGACGTCCACTGCTGGATGTAGGCCTCCCCAAAGTGATGGCGACTCGCATCTAACGGATTCACGCAACCTTCACCACGTCATCCACCTAGGGGGAGGTCTTCATTCAAAATTACATATACATCTGTATTTATGTCATAAAGAACACCGGCCACAGCGCGAACAATTTTTTGTTGAAATTTTATTTTAGCGTCTGCCCATGAGAAATATGTAAAAGTATAGAGTTTGAATTCCTGAACAATTTTGTCTTCTGTTATACTTTTATACGAAGTCAGGAATTAAAGATATTTTAGTTTGAAGTTGTAAAGGTTATGTATGTGCAGTCAACATCAGATAAATATAAAAATAAGTACTTACTTAGCACACACACGCAAAGTAAGGGTAGATCCCTTATTAGCGTGTGAAATACGCAATGCCGAATCAAATATATCTATTGATTTTAAAAGTCACCCCTGGGTTGAAGTTTAATAGACATTTTGTAACTTGATTATATACTTCTTTCTGTAAACTATACCACTGATTCCTCAAATAATTAAAAAAGCATTTTATTTGTCAACTCATTTCAATCAATTTCAACGTCAAATTGTAAATAATTCGCTATTTCATCTCTTATTTATTGATTTTTAAACTGAAATCTTCATTTTGATCTTCAGTTGGACTTCGATTAATTCAGTTACTGAACAGCAAGTTGTGTTTTATTAATGAAGTACGAGTTGCCTTCGGATTTTGTTTGGTGTTTGTTGATATCATTTCCATTAGAGATTTTCAAATGATGGTACGAGTACATTCCAACCGAAGCCAATGAGTTACAAGAAACCTGCCGACTGAGATCGGTCAGGACAAATCGCCAGTCAGAATATTATCGTATTTAACTACTTACGAGAGGGAAAAATAGGCAATCATTTTGTATTGAACCTCCAACTAAGTAGCTACGTGCCACGATCTTGAGTAACGGAATGTGTGTAATATAATCATAATAAATAAATAATAAATTATTAGTATCTCCTTTCTTGACTTCTTATTTGTGCGCCTTCCATTGCATTTGTAAGTATCACCTACATTACTTTAGTAGAAGGCGAGCCTATTGCCACAGACCGTACGAGCACAATGTTCCAGGCTTCAGGATACTAGAATTACAGAATCAGTACAAAAAGTGTTTCCCTCTAAAGATATATCATCCTATTATACTACATACATACTATTATTTCATTAGGCCAGTTGACAAAATAAATGTCATGGGTTTTTGTTTGGAGGTGACATTATAGTTAGAGAGCCCATGACACTAGACCTAGTTTGAAAAGAATCTCGATACATATTATAATATTATTTCTTTCATAATGGGGTCACACAAAATGGCGATGCTACAATGCAAAACACCTGGCGGCGCTATCAAAAAAACCATTTTTAGGTATCTAGTATGATCGACCTCCTGAAAAAACCACCGCTCATTTGAAATGTCACCAATTTCTTTGTAAGAAAAACCACTGCTGCATCTTCCAAACAGTGAAGAAAGTGGTTGCTGCAGCGATTGAACGTCGCCCTCCGCGCAGCTGGATTCGGCATTTTGTCAGCACCCGGTTCCTTTCGATTTATACTGATTGAATACGCGTGCCGCGGTCACGTATGAATAATTTTACGAAACTTGGGAGTCATATCATACTAGAAATCGTTTTGTTCGCCAGGCTTTTTGCATTGTAGCATCGCCATTTCGTGTTCCCCTATTAATAACGTTACGAATTATTTATATTTCGCCTGGGAGTGTCATGGGCTCTCTAACTATTAAAAGTATAGCTTAGCCAAAAGTCATGAAGTCAAGCCAGAAAGAAAAAAACTAAGCCATGATTATTTCTTATCATCATTATTCTAGTCAATCAAGCTTTTAATTATTACGATTTTTTTTCCTGACTTCGATAGGCCTTAAGCTTTATTTGATAAATCTTAGTTAATTATTTCGTCGGTATCTATAACGGTAACGTTTGTAGACGCTTAATAATTTCATCAGCAATTGTAGGGCCGGTGTTCTTTCAAATCCTTTCTAGCCTTTTCATTTTCCACACAAAACATCCATATTTTCTTTTGTCGTTCTCATTCCTTACTTATACGAGTATCATGGTTGTTCAGGTATTCATACCAACTCAAATCTTCTCTCATGTCATGGAAAACAGTCTGTATAAATCAGGTTTATTGAGAAGAATGTCTAACTAGGAATTAGGAGACCCAAACGATTCAGGTTAAAATGTTTCCCACGCGTATTTTAGAAGTCAAAAGAGATGAGTCACAGACTTCTGTTGTGGGTTTGTAACATAAGATTACTCACGCATTGTTACTTTCTCAAAAGATTCCCAGTTCCTAGTTTAATTTTAGATTTCTGAAGATACTATAAAGTCGTGAACAGATCCTTATTTCTTAGGAAAAGCGGTCTTTAGGCTAAGCGTTTGAGGTTGGGAGGGCCTCAAACGCTTAGCCTAAAGACCGCTTTTGTCCAGTATCAATGCTACCGAGCCATCTTGTAAGTTTAAGTGTCCTGTGTGTGTTTAGTGTCCCTTAGGCCCGGTTTCCACCAAAGCGCAGAGAAGCGGAGCTGAGAAGAGATGTGCAAGATGCCGACCAATCACAGGAAAGACGAGAGACGCGATATAGACTTTAATCAATGTGATTGGTCGAATCTTGCACATCTCTCCGCACCGCTCCTCTCCGCTTTGGTGGAAACCGGGCCTTAAAGTTGTCAGAATTGTATAAAGCAAAACACTGATAGAATGCCCATTGTATGGACGTAACCTTTACTGTATGTTCAATAGACACAATGTCCATTGACACCTCGCAGCAACACAAGGTACACTCACCCGCAAAACAATATTAATTTACACTTACATAACAACCTACACAAAGACAAACAACACGTGTATCTCACCTCCGTGCAGTCCAATTAGGCGCTGAACCACGTGGGCGCCCCTTTTGTCCCCCGAGTGGCGCTTGTTATGACAAAAATGCTGCATTGTACATACATACACATCTACATTGTTAGTTACACAGTTTCAAATTGAAAATAAAATGCTTCTCTGTTCTTCTTGCTCCCTAGTAACCTTTGTTCTGTAATTTGTTTTTTGCTGTTATGAAAGAAATGTTTAACGAAAGGGCTGAGCGAATGTAACGATTTAGAGTGCATTTTATCTTTCTGGCATTAGTGTGTATTTGCTTCCGTCATAATTTGAATTTCGTTGTCATTATACTCCTCATGCATACCGAAGATACTTTAGTTAAGATCAAAAAGCTTGCGTAAAACATTTCCATTTTCTACTTCGGTATTTTATACATAGCTCATCTGAGGTCCGCCATAAGAATATTCATTATTCTGAGGGTCTGCACTCATTCTCCAGTGACGTCTATCTAATTAGACAGTATCTTCTGACTTGTATAATAATGAGATTGGCTTACAAATCGGCTTTTCCTAACAAGACATTTTGCTTCACGTAGCTTCTTCCTCTCTCGCCTTGAACTCGTCTAATTATGTGGTCTCCCTTAGATGATAAAATGTAAATAATCAAACAATAAAGTTCCCTTTTTAACGCTTACTAATTAAACGTCGCGACGAATAAATTGAAGGCGAAATATCACTTTTATGTAAATAGTAACTTGGCTTGCGCACCACAGATTAAAATACTTAATATAAAGTTTTGGCGTCCTGGCGTGGCGCCGCGCGCCGCGCCGCCAGAGAATTTTCGTTTCCATACATTTGTATAAAAGTTTCGTATTTGCCGAGAATTCCTAGCCTTCATCATACAGTTTTTAGTCAAGAGTTCTCTACGTGATACGTGTCATATTACCTACGAAATGATATATTCATGTAACGTATCTACTTCTTATGCTGTTTTTATTGATGGTTAAAGTGGATAGGCACGATAAATCATTCCATTGTTATTTCTTCTAACTATTCGATAAGCTCTGGAGTTATTTATGGTTTTTGCTATACATTATTGGCAGAGGTGAATTATTATGGTAAAAATACGGTTCTTTAAAAATATACGTCGAAAAACTGGCAGTGTTTTGATATTCCCGACGATAAAAGTTTTCAAAATAAAACAATTAAATGTATAGTGCTGTGTAACACACTCGAATAACAAAGCGGCCAAGTGCGAGTCGGACTCGCCCATGAAGAGTTCCGTAGCAGTAAGTAACATTTTTTATTTTATTTTTATATTTGAGTTGGTTGACTGAAAGATATATTGGCGTTTACGATTTTTGACGTATTGAAAAAAACTACTTACTAGATCTCGTTCAAACCAATTTTCAGTTGAAGTACAGTCAGCAAAACAGTTAGGTTTACAGGCTAGCAATCTTCTTACTACTATTATAAATGGAAAAGGGTTATAATCAATCTGTTTGCAATTTCATCCAAATCCTTTCAGTAGTTTCTGCGTGAAAGTAGAACAAAAATCGATCTTTACAGACTTTACATTTATAATAGTCGTAAGAAGATTGCTGGCCTGCATAACTAACTGTTTTGCTGACTGTACATTTTTTTTTGTTTTATCATTCTCTTATTTTAGAAGTTACACACAATTTATCACTTTGGAAGTGTCTCTCGCACAAACTATTCATCATCATCATCATCTTCATCATTACAGCCGAAAGACTTCCACTGCTGGACATAGGATCTTTGTTGTCTGAGCAAATAAATTATAGGCTTCCCCCAAATGTCGCCACATTGACCGGTCCCTTGCGACTCGCATCCTACGGATTCCCGCAACCTTCACCAGGCCATTGGTCCACCTAGTGGGAGGTTTTCCAACGCATCGTCTTCCGGTTCGCGGTCGCCACTCCAGAACTTTTTGGCCCCATCGGCCATCCGTTCTGCGAGCAATGTGCCCTGCCCACTGCCACTTAAGTTTGGTAATTCTTCGGGCTACGTCGGTGACCTTGGTTCTCTTGCGGATGACTTCATTTCTGATTCGATCACGCAAGAAAACTCCGAGCATAACCCTCTCCATTGCCCTTTGGGTGACTTTAAGCCTTTTGATAAGGCCCGTTGTGAGCGACTACGTTTCGGTCCCGTATGTAATCACTGGCAACACACACTGGTCATAGACTTTCGTCTTGAGACACTGCGGTAAGTTGGACGAGAAGATACCGCGCAGTTTCCCGAACGCTGCCCAGTCGGGTCGGATTCGACGATTGACCTCTTTCTCGAATTTAGACCTACCTAACTGGACCGTTTGTCCTAGGTATACATAATCGTCTACAATTTCGAGTGTAGAGTCTCCGATCTTGATAGGAATAGGTGTGACATGGGCATTGAACATGACCTTCGTCTTGTCCATGTTCATTTTTAGACCCACTCTTTCGGAAGCTCTACTGAGGTCATCGACTATTGTACTGAGGTTCTCCATGGTCTCAGCCATGACCACTATATCGTCGGCAAACCGAAGGTAAGTGATGTACTCGCCATTGACGTTGATGCCCAGCCCTCTCCAGTCCAGACTTGAAGACATCCTGCAGTGCAGCGGTGAACAGTTTCGGAGATATGACGTCTCCCTGTCTTACACCTCGCTACAGAAGGATAGGTTCCGAGGCTTGGTCCTCAAGTCGGGCTGACATGGTATCGTTTTTGTACAAACCCTTCAACACCTCGGTGTACTGGTAGTCAATTTGGCACCGTTGGAGAGACTGCAGTACAGCCCAGGTCTCGATCGAATCAAAGGCTTTCTCGTAGTCCACAAATGCTAAACAGAGAGGCAAATTGTACTCTTCGGTCTTCTGTATAACCTGCCGAAGCGTATGTATGTGGTCCACGGTGCTAAAGCCTTTTCGGAAACCGGCTTGTTCGGGTTGCTGGAAATCGTCAAACCTGCTGAGACGATCCGTGATGACTCTTGAAAACTTACACTTAAACTTGTAGACATGGCTTAATAGTGGAGAAAAATACCACCACACCCCTGCACCATGCCTGTGGCGTTTTCCCCTAGAGTAGGACGGAATTAAATAGCTTCTGAAAGGCCTTAAGTACCGGTTTTCCACCCGCCTTCAGGATTTCGGCCGTAATTCCGTCATCACCCGGTGCCCTGTTTTTTTTTGAGCTGTTTCAGAGCCATCTTAATCTCGTACAGGCTGACGTCCGGGATGTCTCCGGTATAGTGTCGGGTTAGTCTAGCTCTTGGGTCGTTTGCTAGGTCGACAATGGGTTTGCTGGTTGACGTGTACAACTATCCGTAGAAGCTCTCAATCTCCCTCAGTAGTTCCGGTTTGGCAGATAAGATCCTGCCGTCATCGGTCTTCAGTTTGGTGAGCTGGCTCTGCCCAATAGCCAGATCTCATGAAAATACTTTGGAGCCTTTGTTCCGCTCGATCGCGTCTTTAATACGCTCAGTATTAAAGCGGCGGAGGTCGCTCTTCAAGGATTTAGAGATCCGTCTATTGAGCTGCCAGTATTTCGACGCCTCGTCTGAAGACTGCAGGATTATCTCACGCCGCTCCTTCATGAGCTTGAGAGTTCGATCGGAGAACCTCTTTTTCTGATCTATACGACGTGTCTTGAAGAACTTAGACCCGGTCGTATGGACAGTTTCCACGAACCCATCGTTGTATTCGTCCACTGAGGTCCCTAGGCACTCGAAACGATTCTGGAGTTCAAGCTGAAAGCTCTCGGGGTTTTGGATTTGAATCTGTGCTGGACGGAGCGTAGACTTTATCAGTCGAGACCTTTCTAGCTTGATATTGACGTTCAATGTGCCTCTTACCATGCGGTGACCGCTTCAGGTTTTCACCGAATTGATCACAGAGACATCAGTTGCACCATCTGGGCCCTGCCAGGTCCACTTCCTGCGCTCACGCTTTTCGAAGGAGTTCATCATATAGAGGCCATCCTTCTCCTTTTATCTAGCCAGTTGGTGGCCCCGGTGGTTCCGACGTCCAACTCCAAATTGCCCCACCTGCAGCTCATCCCCGTCTCGTTTGCCCAGTTTCGCGTTGAAGTCCCCCATGACAACGGTGAAGTGAATTTTGAAACCATGCATGGCTTTAGAGATATCCTCATGCATGGTCTCCACTTCGTCGTCGGGGTGCGCCGAGGTCGGGGCGTAGACCTGTATGACCCTTAGCGAATATCTTGAGGATATTCTGAGTGTAAGTTACGCCACCCACCAACTATTTCGACGACCCGAATGGCGCAGCGGTAGTGAGGCTGCCTTACGTTCTTAGGGTCCCGGGTTCGAATCCCGATAGGAGCAAATGTTTGTGTGCTGAGCATGGACATTTGTTTCAGAGTCATGGATGTTTATATGTATAATAAGTATGTATTTACAAACAAAAAGTATATTATGTAGTATATCAACTGTCTGGTGACCACGACACAAGCCTTGCTTAGTGTGGCACTAGACGGTGCTGTGTGTAATGTCCAGCGATATTTATTCCGTTTACAAAAAAAAATTATATTAGAAACCTCAATATCAGTTTTGAAGACCTATCCATAGATACCCCAAACGTATGGGTTTGATGAAAAAAAAATTGAGTTTTAGTTCTAAGTATGGGGAACCCCCAAAATTTATTGTTGTTTTTTTTCTATTTTTGTGTGCAAATCTTAATGCGGTTCACAGAATACATCTACATACCAAGTTTCAACAGCATAGTTCTTATAGTTTCGGAAAAAAGTGGCTGTGACAGACAGACAGACAGACATGACGAATCCATAAGGGTTCCGTTTTTTGCCATTTGGGTACGGAACCCTAAAAAGCTTTTATACGTGTACAGTCGAAACAAAATGCATTTTCTATTTTCAGTGAAACCAACATAAAACATTTTATGTTCTCTTGAAAACTGCAACAAGTACAAATCTCGAGTTTGTCGAAGCGTAGCAATTTTCTAGTACAAATTGACGCACTACAAACCGATTGAAACACTTTACACAAGAGCATGACGTCATAATGTTGTATAAAGTGGGATAGACAACAGCTGTGGCGTCGAGTGAATGAGTGAACGGAAAATACTAAAGCTACAATGAGGCTGCGTTGAACTATTGTGTGGCGGACTCACTCTTAGCAATCACTAATTTGCATTTCGCTTGAAATTATGTTTTGACATTATGTAGTGACTTTGTTTACGAGTGAAGTTGTATTATCCTTTGAAGACTGACCTTGGTGTAAATTAAATTGTGTTTGAAATTATGTCATGCAATTCAGGTTTGTTTTCAGGTCCGGCTAGAATATACTATGAGTTTTATGTTATTCCTGCACACACTATATAAAAACATGATTTCCGATTGACGACGAAAAACTCCCACCCAGATTCCGGAATCAATTACCCAATTAAGGTACTCCCAACACCTTTTAACAATCACACATTAATTCCGGACATAATTCAGCGTAATCTATCAATTTACAAGCGCTGTTACACCCTTAGAAAGAGGCTTACACAAGTAATCCCCTACTTGTAAGTTTAAATTAAAGTGTTTGAGAAGGAAACGCTAACTGAATTCGATTTTCCGCCGCTAGGTGTCGTAATGTCTGGTACCGCATCAATGGAAGCCTCGAGGAAATTGCCCGAGATCGACTGCTCCATATAGCCTCGATCGTAGCCCGTATATTGTTATAGGGGCGCCGCTGCCGGGGTGAACTTTGAAAATTACACGAGTGCTGGTAAATCAAATTTCTGAGGTGAAGGTGAGATCTGTCTGTTACATTTCGATGCTATTTTTGGGATGTTTAAATTACAATTTTATACGCGTAATCATAATTGTTGAAATGAAACAGCCTAACCGTAAATAGAATAAGTTAATAAAAGAAGGTTTATCACACTGGCCACAAACGTATCTTGTAATTGTCTATTACTATAGTCTATTACTGTCATCATAGCAATAAAACGGTTTCTTCACAGTGCATCACATGGGTTTCTTTCATAAGCTTCTTTTATTAACTTATTCTATTTACGGTTAGGCTGTTTCATTTCAACAATAATCTTACAATTGAGTTTTTTTTTTAATAAGGCCCAACATTAATTGTAGCTTACCATTGGAACTAATTTTAATCGTGAATGTTTCAACTCATGGCACCCACATTTCGGCACTTATGTCTAAGAACCATATAATACGGTGTGCGAACCCATTGACCTCTGCCTAGCCTTTTATGGAAAACAGCCGTAATGATTGATATGACTGTGATTAACTGGCTCACAGTTCCAAGTATACATATAAAAGATGCTCATTAAACCTGCTCACAAAACACCAATGGTCAGACAAAGTATGGCCTTCAAAGGGCCTACAAAATCTCCCATATTTGTGAATAACGCAAAAAAGCCAAGCACCTCAGTATTCGCGCGAGTTGCTCCGGAATGCGACGACACTTCCCGTGTGGAACTGAGCCAACCGCCTGCCAGTATGTAGAAAAAAATATATGAAGTACATCTTTGGCCTGACTGACATAGACAGCCGGCTTACCTTAAACTGGATGAGGTCATTGACCGGTCTTGAGCAGTAACTGCGAACGTTTAATATGAAAAAAATTCGTCTGTGAAAACGGTATAAGGAAAACTTGTCTCTGTATTCTTTTCCGTGGAGATTCCATAGGTTCAGAACAAGAAATATTTTTCTATCTTTAATTATAATACCTACTGTTCTAATAGAACAAAGCGTGGATGGAGGTCGTCACGCTAAACCAAATTAAGGTCAACATAAAAACTATAAGCAAAGCGAAAATTATAAGCAAAAAATACCGCGCACATGAATCATGTTGTCTTATAAATTATATCTAACTACAAACTACTTTCGTAGAACAAATTGTGACACTATTTTATTATTACATTCACGCTTGTGTTGTGGCACGCGCCATAGATTATAGATGTGTCTATTGCTTATACCAACATGATACATATATGAAGACCCACACCGGGGACCAGGGTTTAAGATAGTCGGCCTTTTTTTGCATTTGCATCCTGGTTTTAGATACTTACAGTATTTGTCAAAACATTAACCTTCAAGTCTTCGTGCCATGAAACTGCTGCTACGCAGTTTTTATTCATAGTTGTCATTATACACAATCGTCGTTTTCCTAGTATTTCCTAGGAAATACTAGGAAAACGACGATTGTAGCGAGCATGTAGCTTACCAATATTAATCACTAAAGCCTTACTTAGGTACACGAATGCTAGCTATGACTAGCTAGACAGACAGACATTAGTTTGCTAAAAGCTGTGGCCATCACAATCATCCTAAGATGACTTTAGACCGTCGACTCTCATTTACAAAAACCACACTGTATTTTTAGTCCCAGATTGACACGAAAGAAACAAAAAAAAAAAATGTCGCGTTTTGTTCGTGCCCCGAAAACCGTTTAGAATAACGTTTCGTTATTTTGACAGCTCTATCAGTGGTTTACATGGTAAAATACGAACTTCCTGCTCAAACTGACGTAGACAAGGACTGTTTTCCTTTGACGCTTTTCAAAGAACAAAAATAACTGATAAAATTGTTAGCCCTCAAAGTAATATCAAAGAAGTTATTGACTTTGATAAATATCTAACCAGCAAGAAAATGGGAAATTTAATAAGCCTAGCCTACAACAAAGATATTTACTTGACAAAAGTCTGTACTTATTGCTTTTTATTGTGATTAATTTGTAAAAAATAAGCTTCGATTTTAGACAGACTTCTACTTCTTTGAAGTGAGACAGAAAAGCTAGGAAAAAAAAACATAGCTTCACATCTATATGTAATAAAAACTTTTTTGCAAAAAATATAACCGACTTCACACAAAAAAGTGAAAAATAACTTTAGCTTCAGAAGTTGGTGACCTTTGTTTGATTGATTTAGTTTTTTTGTCACCGACTTCTGAAGCTAAAGTTATTTTTCACTTTTTTGTGTGAAGTCGGTTATATTTTTTGCAAAAAAGTTTTTATTTTTCACTTTTTAGTGGTTCACATGTGCTTACCTTTTCACAGCGTATCGGTGTGATTTTTTGTTATGAACTGGTGTAAACAATAGACAGACGTGAGTCTTCAGCGATCCCAGTACATTTGCTATCATTTATTAAGGAGTTCAGTTAGTTGCCTATCTTCCGAAGTCACCAGATCTTTATCAAATCGAAATGGGATCACTCCGAGAAAGTACTCTGCCTAAAACTACCCAAACCGCTTCTGGTGTGCCTATAA
This sequence comes from Xestia ashworthii, assembly GCA_950022955.1. Lineage (NCBI taxonomy): Eukaryota > Metazoa > Arthropoda > Insecta > Lepidoptera > Noctuidae > Xestia > Xestia ashworthii. Next base: position 14,188,098 of record OX465561.1, read on the forward strand.
AGTTAAGGAGTTACCTCTTTTTCTCCGGGATCCCATTGAATGGAACTTTACACGTCTAACTGTCGAAATCTGGGTGTATTGTATACTTCTGCGTACTCCCTCAGAGCATACAGGTGTGATGTTAAGTCATGATGTTGTATAAACAATAAACAACCAAGCGATTGCAGCAATTACTGCAGCTTTGCCGTGTATTTTTGAAGAGTTCCATTTATATCTCCGAAGATCAGCGTAAGATCTTAGCCAAATTGACATGGAACCACACGGAAAGCACCAGCTTTCAAATAAAAGAAGAATCATCAAAATCGGTTTGTTCACCCAGTCGAAAGTTCTGAGGTAACAAACATTGTCGAAATCTGGGTATATTGTACACATCTGCGTACCCCCTCAGAGCATACAGGCGTGATGTTACGTCATGATGTAGTATAAACAATGAACCTACAAGCGGATGCAGCAATCACTGTAGATTTGCCGTCTATTTTTGAAGAGTTCCATTGTATATCTCCGAAGATCAGCATCAGATCTTCAACAAATTAAAATGGGACCCAACGGGAAGCACCAGCTTTCAAATAAAAAAAGAATTATCAAAATCGGTTCGCCTAGTCGAAAGTTCTAAGGTAACAAACACAAAAAAAAAAAAAAAAAAAATACAGACGAATTGAGAACCTCCTCTTTTTAGAAGTCGGTTGAAAAGCTTGACGCAAGACGTAAATATTTTGCACACTAGAGCATAAACAAGCAATGAAATGAAGTGACTTAACCTGATGATCCAAGAAATTGAAAACACTACAAATATTTTTGTAATATTCCTGGTTTGAAAAACAAAGTTTTTACATGAAAACAACACACAACAACAACATTTTTTTCATAAAGATTTACGCAATAATCATCAATTGAAAGAAATCTCCTATTCATGTCAAAAGCATAGAGTTATAAGTAAAAAACAACATAAGCACGGCTTAAGATACATTTATAAGTACTCAGATCAAGTAAAAAGAGGACTATTTTGATTACTTGATTTGAGATGTTATAAGATTTTTTATGAAGAAGAGAGATTTAAGAGGCTTGGTTAAAGGATACAAGGTGTGTACACTGTGTACGCTTGCAAGGCCCTACCTATATTCATTTAATCAAAACATTCGCCGACTTCCACGGACGCCATATTAAAGTCTTTGAAAGGAGCGGCTCAGGTAATATGAATGAGGATTAACTGTAGTGCGGCTTTCGTACCACCAAACGAGCAGCGCCTAAAAATGTTGGTAAATATCTAAGGTACTGGTTGCTTTGGGCATTGTCACTGTTGTGGCTTGGGTGAATGGGGTCATCACATCGAGTATCGGCCTTAGCACTTCGAGAATCTTTGAATGAACCAAGTTTTCTTAAGAAGTGTGATAGTCATTGAAAGCCTTTGTGGAATCAGTGACCATCTCATGAATCTGGCTCTTGATACCCGCCAGATGAAAAGAGCAGTTTTATCCTTCAAATAGTCATAAAACTATTTTCATTACATAGCTGTATTTCTCCAAAGGGTTGATATAATATCGTATTGGCATAAATCATGAATTCAAGAACAACATCAAACTCTAACTGAGAGTTTGCAAATTATTATTGTTTGCGGAACGGAGAAAAGTCTGCTGTTTCTGGTTTCTACAAAATGTTTTCTTGTGGAACGCTTAATTTCATTCCCTAGACATGTTTAATTTATACAATGGCATAGTGCCCTATGAAGATACAGAATGCTAAGTATATCTGGCAGAAATCTTTCCCTCTTTTCTTTTTCGTAAGTCACTCGAGCTCAAGCACCCCTCGTATCTACGGATACCTCATCAATGATACTTCGAATCCAAATGGACTCAAGACCTCGCGACAGAGGTCTAATCACATTTCTGTTTCAAGTATTTTCGCCCTCAACAACTTATGTTTGCCATCCCAAATTACAATTGTTTAGTAACAATTGGTCAGAAATTAAGTTTCACGCTCGTTTAATTCATCGTCGATAGTTTGGAAAATTAATTTAACCTTCATAACGAGCCTTGGTTCTGAAGCCTCGTCTGTATTAATTAAAATCTTTAGCAAATGATTTATAATTTTCTGAAGGCGGTAAACGGACCATTCATATAATGAGGAAAGTTCAAATGCATGCTATTACGTTGAAGAACGCTTTGCTTAAGTGAGCTGCATTTATAAAGTCAGGGTTCTCAGTAAATGCGTTTTTGTTAACTTTTAATTGATACTATTTTCAAACATAAAAAATAACGTGATTTGATTCACTGTCATTTAGAAAGCACCGCTCACAAGATTGCCATAAAGGAAATTTTACTCGTAATGTAGAAATAAACCTCCCTGCTACTTGGCAATTTTTCAATTGCGTAATGAGAGCTCAACTAAAGTAATTAAAAGCACCAATCGAGTCCAGACAAGGGCAACAAAAACACAGATCTAAGAACCAACTACTATTTATGTTGCCGTCCGATAAGATGATTGCGATTTATTAGCGCCAGACGAGACCTATCCAGTCCTTCCCGTTTTAGTTCTCACCGGCTACTTAGGTATCCACGTTTTTATTCCATCTTTCTTTTAAAACAGGCTTACAGGGATTTAAGGACCTGTACGCTGAATATTGGATGGAATAGAGCAACCCGAGTGGCGTTACGGACGGACCGAATGAATGTTAAAGACTCGGGTTGATACTATAAAAGGCTTATTTGATTTCGATCCAATCTCGTCTACATTGTTCTCGTTTTCTTGTAATTCGTATAAATGAGCGTGGGTTTTTTTCATGAATGTAGGAGGCTGTGTAGGAAACCTCTTCAGATTTTACTTAGGTTTGATCATCTCTTCGGATTTTTGTGATCTGTTTCGGTAAAGATTTTATAGGAGCAGTACCAGATTTAAACATTAATTACGTCCTCGTTTTATACCACACTTATGATTCCCCTTCAGGGAATGAAAGGCACGAACGTTAAACAAAATTAAACGAATAATACAGCAGGTGGGGTGCAGAATTACTGACAGTACTAATTAAAATCGTACAGCATACCGTGAATTGGTGGCGTGCGTCCGTGTCGAGTGTTCGCGCGCGACTTGCTACCGAGTTTTATTTGCCCAATATGAAATTCGAATTTTAGACGCAGTTCATTCTAAAATTGTTTTTTGAGTGGAAAAATAGAACGCGGAAAACTGGCTGAATATAAACATTAGGAATATAGAAAAAGGTTTTGTATGTTATGAAAATATTGGTGTTTTATGTGAAACATGAACATGAAAAATATGTTCTCACTATCAGGAGGTAGGGTATATTTTTATTAAATAACTAGCTGACCCGCGCAACTTCGTCTGCGAGTGAGGGTTAGAGAAATTGTGAGTGAACCTTAAAAAATAGACATATGCTATCGCGAACTTTTTTTTAAATGCTTAAGAGGAATAATTCGTACGTGATTGCTATGTAACTATAACCGCGTTATGCAGCGCTTGTAACGGAAGCAGAGAAAAAGGAATAAATCTTTATTTTTGGAAAAAAATTCATTGATATATATTATACTAGCTGTTGCCCGCGACTTCGTTCGCGTGAAAATATTGATGGGTCATGTGTGAGACTGCATCGTTGGTCAAGTTGTCGCAAGCGCTACTGAGCATGAGATCCTGGGTTCGATTTCCGGGACGGGCAAAGTGTTATTGTATATTTGTGCCCGGTTGATGGAAATAAGCTAAATGTGCGAAATGTGGGTGTAGGATTAGATACACCTCTACCTAACAGCGAAGGGTGAAAATAGTGTCAGGGGAAGCCTAAGAAAAAAATAGAGAACTGTTTTTTTTTTGCTTCTGTTAACTTTTTTTACCATGTTAATTTTGAACTGATTTTCATTATCAGCGACACCAAAAACCACGGAAACGACACCATGATGAAAAATCCAAAAATATTCGTTTATCTTCATTCATCAAAAGTAAGATCAGAAGAGTTAGAAAAAAATCCCTCCGGCAAGCCGCAGGAGGAGGTAGATTTCGGAGAAGGTGCTGGAGCGTCCGACTATTGAAAATTTGTATAAAGAGTTGTACTTATGTGTACAATCTACAAATAAAAATATGATTTCAAAATCGTTGTCCTGTAATGGAAATTTACCCTTTTTAAATCCTCTCATAAGAGTTTAGCATGGAAACGCCCTCAAATTTTTAGTTATGTTTTTTATTTCGAAAACTAAGTTTTATAGCTAAACTTCAAAGGTAACAACTGTAGAGTAAACAATTTTCTTTCAAAAAAAAAAATATTTGCGACGCTCAAAATGTTTACTGTTTCGGAGATATGATATTTTTTCGCAAAAATTTTGGAAATTTCAACCCCCTCCCTAATTTAGGGGTTGCATCAAGTTTTATTTTAAAGTTGTCCGTACTTTTACTCAGAATGATAAAAATGAAAAACGGTACAAAAATTTTTCATAGGATAATAAAGTTATGGCCAAAAAACTGATTTTAGAAAAACCGCCCCCCGCCGCCCCCCATGGACAAATTCCGCCCATTCACGAACATAGCCTAAGTTTTGACCTTTTCGATTTTTTGGCCAAGTTTGAAAGCACTCGGTTCATAATTGCGACCTGTAGAGTGTGGCAAAATTTTGCTTGTCACCCTTAAACATACGTATAGGTACATATAAATCTCCGTAAGTGAGAGACCAATAGGTAGATTTTTTTTTTTAAAAAAAAAAAGGAAATCTACCTAAAAACAGAAAACAACAAAATAAAAAAATCTAGTTGGTATCAAATACGACATCGACAATTACTCATTCTATCTTGCTCTACTATACATACTTTCTTTTTCTGCCCCTGCCGTAACTCCATAATCTTCGGCTTACCTAGGTCCCTACAAAACGGTAAGTACTGCCAGCTGCGAAGTCACGTGTGCGCGTCCATACGATTGGTACCTACCTGTACTATTAACTTGTGTACGGCCTATACTATTAACTTGCACTGCTGCAAAAGGTCTCTCCTGCTGCCGTTATTGGTGAACGAATGAACAAATACAATGCAAAACTTCATCCCCTTTTCCCTTTGTGGGCTGAAATAAAAAAAAACCAACGACTTACTAACTTTGATACTATTTAGTAACTCAAAAATAAATAATTTAATTAAAAACAAAATGATGGTCTTTTTTCACCCCTCAAGGGTTGAAATTCTAATAAAGCCGTTGCGTTAGCTTCCAATCATAAGCCCAGATAACAAATTTTGTACTTTTTACGTCGAAAATTAAAGATTTTTCACACACAATTTCATCCCCTTTTTAAGCCTTCGGGTTGGAATTATCAAAAACGCTGAAACACGTATAAATTAATTTTCAATCGTCAGCCTACACACAAAATTAGAAGATCCTAACTTTAAAACTGACGGACTTTCATATAAACTTCCATCCCCTATTTTATTCCCTTGGGGGTAGAATTGATCAAAATCCTTTCTTAGCGGATGCCTACGTCATAACATCTATCTGCATGCCAAATTTCAGCCCGATCCGTCCAGTGGTTTGGGCTGTGCGTCGAAAATCTAAGAAGATTTATACAAACTTTCATCCCCTATTTTATCCCCTAAGGGGTGGAATTTATCAAAACCCTTTCTTAGGGGATGCCTACGTCATATTAACTTTATGCAAGCAAAGTCTCAGCCTGATCGGTTTAAAATTGACCAAGTTTCATACAAACTTTCATCCCCTATTTTATCCCCTTGGGGGTAGAATTGATCAAAATCCTTTCTTAGCGGATGCCTACGTCATAACATCTACCTGCATGCCAAATTTCAGCCCGATCCGTCCAGTGGTTTGGGCTGTGCGTTGATAGATCACTATGTCAGTCAGTCACCTTTGAGTTTTATATATATTTAGATTAGATTGGTGATGTTTGCCTTCCTTGATAAACGGGCTGTCAGACACTAAAATATGTTTTTAACTCGAACCACCATTTCCTGAAATTAGCGTGTTCAACCAAACAAACAAACTCTTCAGCTTTATAATATTAGTGTAGATTCAAGTAGGTGACAATTTAATTTTCAAGATTTCCGATCTTTGTATTAATCGCTCATATATTCTACTTATGGTTTTCCAAATAAGGGTTTTTCTCGACAGCTTGCCCATACTGGCTTACTGGATACGGCAGCACACATAGGTGTAAGTCGTATCTATTTTGTATATAGTGTGTTTTTTATTTTTACTTTTTCTTTAACTAACATTAGGTTAAGACTTACTATCAACATTAATGGATTGTATTTGATCTGAAATAAAATGTACATTATTATCATTTACGTTTGCTTCTTTAGACACTTGACACTGTCAAGTCATACTCCAGCTAAGTCGAAAGTTCTCATCAAGGTGCATCAATAAGCCGGGACACGATATAACTGCTGTAAACCGTTGAGGACTTCTTGCAACTGCCTTTTGTCCCCATCGTTGGACCGTCAATGACAGTCATACTCCAGCCAGGTCTAAAGTTCTCATAGGAGTGCATGAAATAAGCCGAAACACGATATAGCTGCTGTAAACTTTTACGGACTTCTCGTCACTGTTTTCTCTCTCCATCGTCAGATCATCGATGAAAGTCGTACTGTAGTTACGAGTAGGTTAAAGGTTCTCATCAAGTTGCATGAAATGATCTTATGGGCGCTTTCAATTCAGACGTTTCGAGTCGTACAACAAACGCACTGCTTTGTCTAAATTGAAAGCGCCCTAAACACGATATAGCTGTTGTAAACTCTTGCGGATCTGTTGCAAGACCAACTGCCTTCCATCTAGATTGACATACCTTTGGTGAAAATTTTGAAACCAAAATGTTTTAATCCTCCATTTCAAATTTCTAACTCTACGTCCCTATGAGGCCGTGTCTTAAAAGTGCATAACCTCTAAAGCTTTGAAACCTTCAAATATAATACGGTGACTTTTGAGACATTCCAATTTTAAATTATTAGCACCAAGGTTTTGGGGACTTATTCAAACTCGCAATAGTCCATGCTTACATGATACTAATAAACATATGAACAAAAAGAAAACACTAATACATAACAGATAGATCCATACCAAAAACTTCGCCTAAGTTTCGCAACGTGTGTGCCATGCGCTTATCGCAGAACATGTGTGCGGGTCAATGATCTTTACAGGTATAATCCATTTTCCCTTCATACTTTAAATCTGGCTTTACCTAGGGTAACTAGGTACTGACCGAATGTTCGCAGTCGTTGATTGACACCTCGCATAATAATTAACGGTTCCTCGCACAATAACACTTACGCACGAACCGTAATCCAATATTCTTCACTGGAATGATGATAAGACGTAATTTTTAGTTATTCAAGAACACGTTTACAGGACACTCATAATATCGCGAAGTAAGCGGGGTTGTTTGTTAAATGCGATACGCGGAAACGCAATATTAGACATGCGGAAGTAACGGCGCTCGCGCATATACTGAGGTCAGCGCGGGGTGGCGCGGGGATGTGCCCTGTCGGTGCATCGTGGACATTACAAAGAAAAGGGCGGGCGGAGTTTGCGCACGGAGCTCAGGATCGGCACGTGTTTTGCCGCGTGACATGTACTTGCGCGCTCAGTGTCCATGAGTAATGTATTTAATTAGACAATTATGTCAAAAATTAAGGTTATAGGTTTTTTACATATTTGGATTGAGAATCGAATACTGAATACCTTCCCTCAATATGTCCCTCGTTTAACCTAACACACTGTATAAAGAACACACCCTGCTAGTTTCAGGTCTCTACGATCAGTGGTTTAGGCTGTGCGTTGATCCATGAGTCACTAAAGCTAAATCGTCAGTCATTAAATCGCTATTTTGTGCGTATTCAATATTCACCTGAAAAATCAAATTTCAAGGAAACTGAGAAATTATATTTACCTGTATTAGATTTGAAGTATACGAGTATGTACCAACTTTTAAAGGTTTATACTTCATTGGATTTTATTCTACAGGTGTATGAAGTTAATTAATTTTCAACACAAAACCTCTTTTTTACGTCTGTGGATGATATTTTTAAAAAATGCTGAAACAGGTATTTCTTTATTTTTAATAATAAGTATTTACAAACTTTCCCCCCTTTTCACCCCCTTTTTCCAAAATTTTCCATGATTTCCATAGCCTAAATGTTATTCTGAATTTATTTGAATAGATCTGTGAACATTTAATCAAAATCCGTTCAGTAGTTTTTACGTGATGCGCGGTCAAACAAACAAACAAACAAAAATTTAAAAAATGGTTTTAATATGTTCAGTTACTTACTCGTATTTTAAGTCAAGCTGGTCGGCTTTTTTTTGAACTTCAATGTACAGATTTTTTGGTCTCAACGATTTTATTATATGTGATTGATGATTTATGATAACTGATTGACAATTTCTAAGAATACGTAGACTTTATAAGGAAGCTCTTACTTGAAAGGAAATTGAAGTACATAGCAGCAATTTATCGTTGTTCTATTTACAAGACTGCTTTTTAATTTTAGGGACGGACAAGAGAAATGTGGGAAAGCAAATATCAACGCTGCACTTGGATATTGCCGAGCTCACTGACTAAACCTACGAGACACGTCTCCATCTATGATAGTGCACTGAACTACCTCAATATGTAATATTAAATAACCGAATTTTATCACACATGAAGCATCCAAAGAGAGAGCACTGAGGTAAATGACAGGAATCGAAACTTCGTAAGTATGACTAAATTGCGAACACATTCTTGCTTTGAAACTTGGTAGTCACCAATGAGCTCACTAATAGAGCTATATTATGTAAACATATTCGAACAGAGGATCAAAGTATATCATCCATCCGCACTAACTACTCTAACCTACATACGTGAAATATTAACAACAGTAATTAACAAATTAGTCGAGGACAACACACCGGATTACGATCTTGCACTACACACAATGCAGCACTAATTGAAAACTTTTCACGGTGTCGCTGCAACGTTCGTTATTTTTGTGACAATTCAATTTCATCCCGTCGAAACAGACAAAACATAATCTGATTGAACACATCAAAACGAGCGTTGCGACGAAAAAGAAAATTCAATGTTAATTAGCTGTCACAAACTTTGACTTCAATAAAGTCTGGCACAATGAGAAAAAACGTCTTTAAAATGTGTTCATAAAGGAGCAGGCGATATTAATAAAGAGAGAGGCTCACCTTTTTGTACCCGCCGAGCCGCAATGCCCTCTGCAGGCGCGCGGCTCGAGTCGTGGACAGGTACACTATCGGCACCGCCTCCCCCGCTTCCAACTCGATATCGAAGTCGTTAACTGCCTCACAAAACTTATAATCCTCAAACTTTTTTGCCTCACTCTTCATTAGTTCCTCACTGTCCCCGTCGTCACTTATCTCGTCTTTTAAAACTTCGCTGGCCGGGATGAAAAGAGGGTTTTCGTAACAACGATTAAGAAGTTTAGGAGCTTCGTTTAAGATGTCCATTTCTTCGGAAATCCGCTTTTTGATGTCGTGAGCTGATTCGATCTCACTGTCCTCTTCCGGGTAAGTTATCAAATAATTTTCGGTGACGGGACACTGCTCATCTGCGCACATGTCTTCGATCACTACAGCCGGCACAGTCGCCTCTGAAGACGCGGAAGAGTATGCACTCCACCTCAACCCGCTGTTGAGACGACCGCACTCCATTGTTCCCAGCCAGAGTTATGTTTGTACTGATTGAATAATTTTGTTTAGTATTCGGGCGACATAAATATGTATGCTTAACTTTCAGTGCGACAGTAAAAGTAGAATAATGAATTGCGTCTGTCAGTGAGTGGGCGTATTGAGTATCTGATTTCAATCTGCAATCATCTGACCGCTGCACGCATGCACGTTACGGTCGTGAAAAATGAGCCTTGTGGCGCTAGGCATAAAAGTTATTTTTGGAAGCTCCGCAGTATTACGAATAAAGCAATGTAAATATTTTTCTAACACAGGCGTGGAAAATTATAAATTCAGTACGTTCGAGAAATAACGTTATATTTTGAAGGGCGCACTTTGCTCACGTGTGTCAGGCACAAAGCACATACCTTTTGCTTATTGCTTTTTTTCCAGTGTATTTTTTTAAACGTAGCGAACACAAAATGAGAATGTTTTGACGTTTTAAAATGGGTATCAAATTGTAGCGGAGGTTGTCCGCAGGTGGTGAAAGGTAGGTGATAAGGGTCACTGAGGGAGCTCGCGCATGTTTCTACCTCCTGAACTCACGTAAGCCATGTTCAGCTTTATGAAAATACTTTATATTTAATTTTATCCTACCGTTAGCATAATTTTGTTTATTTTGAAACTGCGTTTTTTGTTACACGTGTAAGTCTTTTCTTACGACCTGTTTGCAGTAAAAACGTGAAATATAACTAACCTGAATGTATCGTGTTTATAAGATAACTCACGAAAATGCTTGAAGTTAATTTTCAAACCAACTCGTGTACGAACCACGAACGAATTTGTACCCGTTGCCATTTATGAAGGCGTCTGAAATAAATCAGACGCAGTCCAGACGGGACAACCAAAAACGTAAATGTCATGCAACAAAACTATGGTTGGTAGACTCGGTACGGTGTCATCGCTCCCGACCATCTATTTAGAAGCTACATGTACTAAAAGAGGGATATCATCACTTATAGTCTGTTTCGCTGGAACTATTTAATAGAATGTCTGTCAGTGCAGTGCAGTGCTCGGAGAATGATTGGCGCTCGATACGACCGCTGCTTTTCAGTACATCAAACGTCCTGAGGACTTATAGCGCCATCTACAGCGAATACAAGGGTTTATTTTAGTTATCAGTAGATCTATTTCAGCAGGTAACAAGGAGTTTAATGGTCTTTAAATTTCAAAACATCATCGAGCTGTGACTTTATATCATCTCTTAAGTATATATCTCTTATCCATTTTAATTCCTGACAGTTTAAAACATGTTGCGGTGATACAATAGTTGCCCTAACTCTCTCGCTATAAGATCTGAATACATATTAAATGCCGATCTAAAAGATTAGATAAATAAATCATGTAGAACGTCTTATTTATGGACTAAACTTAATTAAATTGAAGAGTAGTCCTAATAAATATTCATTTACTACCAGTAATTTGTTCGATATTATAAATGTGGTATCCTGTTTTACTGTAAATGTATTCTTATTTAAGTTAAATTATTCTTTCAATGCTAATAATATTAATCTTACATTTCAACAAAATATACCTGCCGCCAAAAAAGTAAGGTTATGTTAAGCTTTCACCGCACATTTCCTTGAAAAACCTCAGAAAATATTAGTTAGGTTAGCCCGAAGTTAATATGTATACTGGTTTAACTTTTTCCGCGCGGGTTTAAGTAGTAACAAAAGGCTGATGAACGTTATTTTTACGTAATATTTGTAAGGCCTTTAAATATATTTCCACGTATATTGAATCCTGTCAAAGTATTGAATACTATAAAATGAACAGATTTTCAAAACATAGGTAACTATTCAAAATTAGATCGCAAAATGATAACAATAACGCATGAAAATAGCCAATAAAATTGTTCGCTAGACATGTTATTTAGTACCAACACTGTATTGATGTAACGTTTAGCTGACAACAGGCTCGTATCGTTGTTATTGGCAAACATACAAACTATTAGTCAATGATTATTATCAATTATTATTTGTGAGCTAAACTGTTAAATTTCAGTAAAACATCAGTTTGTTTGTTTTCTGTTTGTGTCAACTGTATTTATAGGCTGAACCCATTACTCTACTTATTTAATAGTCTCTAATATTATAATATCTATTAAAACACACATTCATTCACATTACATTCGTTAAAATAAAATTAATAACGAGTACACAATCAAAATAACTTGCTGAGTTACCAAAAACAACTGAAAGATTTTCCTGAAAAAAGATAATCGAATCGATTCCTTTGACTTTTAAAAGTATTCTTATTGTGATTCATACTCATAAAAGATTTAAAAGTTTTTAAAGCAATTCCTTGTTCTTTTGCTCTGGAGGAAACCACTTTTCACAATAAAGGCTCTCAAGAGAACAGCCTTTAGAAGGAAAAATAAAAATATGTGGAAAATATAGGAAGGAAGTAAATAGATTAAATATTAAGAAGGATTTATAAAAGTGAGAGAAAAAGCATTGGGACGACGAATTGCAGATTGATAAAAAACATGTATTTGATTCACATACAAAATAAACGCCTGAGTAAGTCAAATCAAACACAATTTCGCAGAACCCCACTCTTGTCAAATTACACGAAACGACAATTTTTTTGTCGCACAAATTAAAACAAAATAAAATTTACATGAAAATGATCAACGGATAAACTTGTCACATTCGTTTCAAATATGTCCTAACTATAATATTTATTTCTTGAATGATAGTTTCCGATTCAAACGTCAACGGACCGCGAGTCGGCGCACGCGCCGCGCGGGATGAATCGAGACTGAACGTTCTAATTTTGAAATGAAGTGGGTTTAATAACATTGCGTATTTTCCCGTTTTCTCCCGGTGACATCCGCGATGACTCACCTATCCCAGTTTTTGCTGAAGATTATTAAAACAAATTTTCTTGGCGCTTATTGAAATTTAGACGATATTAGAGTAGTTGACACCACAATACCTACAGTCATTAGGTACGCAGAATTAAAGAGTAGAGAAGAAAAGAATAGAATGGTTACTGAAAGATTTTCCAATTTCTAGAAGAATTTGAATGGTTTTTCTAATATGATTTTGAAATCTACTTGCCACACCGCACCGCCAGCTCTAGTGAGCGAGCCGAGCGAGACTCTTTTCATACTTCGTTTCGGCCCTTACGTAGTTCGCGGTATGAAAAGAAGTGAAACAATGCCTCGCCGGCTCGCTCGCATATCAATTACTTGTCAAGAGTCCTTACAATTTTTTTGCAAATATTTACAATAAATTACACGAAAAGAAATACGAAAATTTGTTATTCTAACTTTCAAGAAAGAGAATGGCACTATCGTTATTCATAACTTACTGCTGCTGAAAATTACAGCGTCAAAAATCATGACTTTGCGTAAAAAGTGTCAGTTTTAACGAAGCTAACGGCCGAATACTGAAACGTCACTCAAAATTTAAGTAACACTTATATTTAACAGAAACTCAAAAATGACGTTTGGCCATACAAAATTTTAAGTTTAGGAGCTTCTCAAATGTTAAGCAGCTCTTACATTTTGAGTGACGTTTCAGTATTCGGGGGTTAGACATACAGAAAACATTTTTATTTGTATGACTGTTAGTTTTTCAAGAAGGCATTCTAGAAGTTACAAACTAGCTTCACCGATACTGACCTTGTGCAATACATAGTTACTAAGTCGCAAAACTAACTCAAGGAAAAAGCTTAGACGAAAAAGAAAAAAATATAATCAAACATATTTATCAGTTGAAATGACTCAGATTTTTTTTTCCCGTCCAAACATAGAACAAAATTTCTGAACAATTAATTGTTCTAGTTTTGACACTTGCAGTGTCGGTTGCTGACCTTCGAACGATCTTCCTAACTTTTCCGTCCCCATAAAACACGCAGACAACCTTGGACATAGACATGTTTTTGTTTATTAAACCGCAGTCAGTACGATGTAGACTGATCTGCGTGAATTTTATTTTATTAGCTAGTAACCGCGACCTTGCGTCGTCCGTCGTCTTGATCCCGTGCCAGGACTACATTTGCAACGAAAACACTGTAGATATCTCTCGCGAAAACTTCGAGTACCCGATATCAAACATTCAGTAGCTCTCCGCCTCTGAAATATTACACGTCTACATCACCGACAGGGTTTTTTGATCGGCAAACGAAATGATAACATGCCTCACAATGTACACTTTGATCTTTCAATTTCCACTTTCGCAAATCGTTTTTGCTTTAACTTTCAGAAATTGTAGCAATTATCGATAACATTTTCCGTGCACCAGCACGAGTGTTTTTTATTTCAGTGCACCAGCTTGAGGTCGATGGCATACACTCATGACCTTAGCTAATGAGGTTGCCAATGTAACACCAATCAATTTATCTTCATGACAAGCCCAATCCCCCAATATGTCCAAAGCATTATCCGCTAACTGTGTAAATTATTCACTACCGTAGCATTCATTAGCATAAAATAAAATGGTTCACAAAACAAATGATAATGGGTCCTCCATTATTGAAATTTCATACTCGCGAAGAGGCTCACAGAGTGGGTAATGAACCTTGATCTGAATAGTCTGTTCGACGGTCGGGTGCCGTAGGTTCATGTTTATGCTATTACACTTGTTATCCCTGGAGATTTTGCGGGAGTGGTCTTGGTTTCCAGAGAGTATATTCGAAGTCACAGTACTCGTAGCACTCTAGAACAACAATCCTCTTGGGATTCGAGCTTCGACAGAGAGCTATCTGAACAAGGAAACCTAATCACGATGTCGTTCAAGCTTTGGATTGAACCTAGGAAAATAATTCTGTTTCCAACTAGGCCAATTGCGCTGTATCGCAGGTAATTGTTTCTTTCAACACGGTTATCACAAAGGGAGGGATTTTTGTTTCCCCTCCGCCTGTTCAAATGTTTGTGGTGACAACGCTAACGAAATCCCGGCTGCGGCGAGCTCGCACACATGTTGCGGAGATATATAAATAAGCTTATAGCGGATTTACATGATATATTACGTGCAAAGTGTACCATTAATGCTGAATGGCTTTTTTTGCTTGAAACACTAACTAAATTGTGCAATGTTTACAAACTTTATGCGAAGCCAACAGAAAGATCAAAAGATTTTTACTGGTAAGCTTATAATTTAGACATCAAGCATTTATCAAGATAACATTCGTTAGTTTACAAAGAAAATGTGAGGCACAAAATTAATTTACTAGTTCCTGGGAATATATTCCCAAACAGATCGTAATAATTGGGTCTCAAAGAGACCAATGCTGACCTCGTAAATCATAATACTGAGCCAGGATAATTACTGGAAGAGTGAACGAGGACCTTCGACGAAGTTTTGTAATTTGCTCTAATGAAGCTTAGTGAAGCATAGTCACCTTTAAGGTACAGAAAGTGATTATTTATATGTAGTTGATACAATGTCTCTTTAATCTGCTCTGTAAAAAAAGAACAATGTTTTCGTTTCCAATTATGCAAAGAGCAGGAAACAGCGTGTCGAGGGCAAAGTTTAATCCAGAACTGCACTTTAAACATCTTTCAATAAAATATACGGTACATTTTCATTTAACACATGTATTGTTTTACTACAAAATTGAAATCAGATTGGCTCGAAATGGTGATGTATTTCTATTATTTGTTACGGCATTTCATTTATCGCTTGGCTCGTTTTACCAGCTTTTGATTAACTCCAGACCAAACTATTCCTAGCTTTAATAGGTACGTGTGTTCCAGTTTAATTTAAATCACGGAGCTCATTATTTGTTATCGAACGTTGCTAATGTTATATACATGACGAACTACAGCTGATGAAACCACATAGTTCACGCAAATTAATTTTGAATTGGCTTCAAGATTGATAAAGGAATCTTCAATATTGGTAATTTAGGAGCAATTTCGTTTATTACGAGAAATGTTTGTGGTTTCGTTGCTACTTGTTTTACATGACTTTATAAAGCTAGGATATTAACAAAACACTTGATTCAATATTTGCTATATTCTTTCTTATTGTATCGACTAATTTATAGCCATTTCTATTTCAGATCAAAGGCTCAATAGACGACCCACTCCTTTCTTATCATAATAAATATTACACGTGTATGGGATAATTATTTGGGTAAAAGACTGGCGGAAGTATATTTAGGAAGAAAAGAAACAATAAACAAAAAAAATACGTTGATAGAAGTTCGTAGATTGCTTCTTATGATGGTATTGTTATCTAGGTATTATTACGTATTTATTTGAAATCCTAATGGTTAAAAAAAATGTATGACCTGTTCACTTTTGTCATTTTGGAATCCGTTACTTTGACTTTTGATTGAAAGATTGTACTTTTCTGAAACAATAGATCATAGATATAGATCCCGGCATATTAGAGCAATTTTATACCTAGTTAACTTTTCTTTTTTCCGAAAACAAGACTTAAATAGAAATCATCCTAAATGCGAACATCGCGTGCGTTTTCTAATCGAGGATCCCAATTTGAATCCATCAGCTTCCAGACAGTAGCTGTTAGAAATTAGGTTGGCTTGCCAAATACTTAAACGTCCCGTCTGGACACGCAACCAAACGGAACGCACGAAACTCTCAACTTTCACACGACACGATATTTCTCGACGTTTATTTTGATCGCCATTTTCTACAACAAAAGCAATCCAATTGCCAATTTAGACCACGAGGTCTCACCTAATGACGCTGTTAACAACACACATAACACTCAAATCAAGTGAATCAATAAACCACTCGCCGGTTCCCACATCATCAATCAAACGAGAGCGGGTCCTTTTGAGCTCATAAAAACTGACGTCACACTGGCGTGTACATATTTATGAAGCATCCAACTGATCTGCTATTGATGGGCTGTCCCATTCATCAGTCAGGGAAGCCGTCGACTAACAAAAACTTGTTCGTTACAAGATTTTTGTGGGTGGACAGTGTTAGACGGAAACGCGTGGACGTTTGCGGGATTTAAGAGGTGGAGTTACATAAACGAAACCTTGAAGTGAGGATTGCTTAAGAAAAGATTTGTGTGAAATAAAACACAACTAATGGTGTGTTATTTGAAAGAATGCATTAGGATAAGTTTGCTTCGTATTGTTTAATGACTTGGCTAAAGTGCTTAACGCTGTTTATTGTTGAAATGTCAACTTTAATGCCGTTGGCTTTGTTCACGAACAAGAAAACAGCAGTTAACATTAGAGCAACTTCGTCATACATCTTGTGTTGATTAATCGAAACGTCATAAATAAGCAATGTATCAGTAAATTGCAATTGTGGGTGATTGCGGTTGATATCAGTTCTTTATTGATGGACACTGAGACATGGCTCGTAAATTGCCACTTGCATATGCATGCGGGGAGCGACTGATTGGCAACGGTGCACTCGACCCGTTATGACTGTGTCGCTCCAACCTACGCTGTCACAATTAACGGATGTTATGGTATTTTTGACAACATTTTTCTTTTATGATTGATTTGGTTCCGTACAATTTGTGCCAGATATTTTTGGTTATTGTAGTTTGTGACCCAGAATGTATTACTGTTATTCTTCAACGGAATACTTTAAAACAATATATATTGCTGGTTGAATTACATTTTTACATAACCGGAAACTAAATAAAACAAAAGCCTATGCTAGGAATCAATTCCAATGACCAAGAAAAATGTTGCCGTTTTTGCTTCGCAAAGCCAACTTAGAGTAAAAAGCTAATGTCCACATTTATGGGGGACATTCCGAAGGAACAGAACGTTTGTGTTTGGCAAGTGAGAATTAAACTATAATCCATACAATCTGTCCATCAACGGCTCATATTTATTGAAGCGTTTATCTTGGGACCGATTTAGCACAAAAAAGTAACAAAAATATTTTCGGTATACTTTGCTGAGATAAAATCGTGAAAGCCGGATCAGTGCTCTCAGCTCCGCGTACGGATATTGAACAATTTTAATCCGAACTATGTAGGTACGTCGCTACCTATATCCTATTGCACAATGGGATTGACATTCGTTTGGGAACGAAATGCTGGGACATTTTTCAAGCCTCCGGCGTTGCTGACCACGGTCCGATGGCTGTCGAACGCCAATCAATACTACCATAAATAAACTTCATCCATTCTGCAACTAGCAATTGCAACCGTAACATTTGACCTAAACATCTTTGAGCAAATAACGATTAACACGCTTTCAATTATCAATTCCTAAGTCTTGTAAATTATAAGTTAGATGACTTTAAATTAATCCTGCAATAGGTTACCCCCAGATCAAAATGATAAGCATAAAACTTATTAACACACTTCATATATCAACCTGATTGATCCACTTATCTTCATCAGAGCGATGCAATCGTCGCACAACTGACAAGTGACAACTATTACGTAATAACCCTCCCGCGCCGCCGAGTGTGCACAAGCTAGTCAAAGTCACGTAAAAGCTGTAATCCGGTTGGACGACACGATCCTGTTAACGCAATCAAATGTTGGCGTATTTAAATGAACTTGTGGAACAAACGTCGGGAGTTGCGTAGGAGTTGATCAGAGATGTTAAGAGCTAAACGAATAACTACTACGTGTTTCTCCAGAGTTGCAAATTAGGTTATCGTGAATCTTTTGGTCTTTCGAGTGTGAATACAGCTAATGATATCATTCGTTTAGAGTAACTTCATGTTTTGCTCGCATCTGATTGTTATTGAACCTGTTTGCATGATAATGATGCAGAAACTGGATTCAATACGATATCATTCTGACTGGTGGTTACGATATCGTAACCTCAAAAGGTAGTTGATTAAAATAATATTATTTGATCAACTGAATTTTCTTGAAATCAACAAGTTTATTTTAAAATTCAGTGTTTTGCTTGTTATTTCTGGTCGTTAGGGTCTAAACAAGCCAACCCGTATAAAATAAACAACCTATTGATCTGAAAAATTAACAATGTTTACGATTAAGTTGAACTTAATCTATTTTATCTAACCGAGGTTAATCCTAAGAGCGTCGCATGTCTCATATGACGCGGACAGTGTGGGTCAGACCGTTACGTCTGTGAAGCGTATTTGCAAGCCGCGGCCGCACCGGCTCGCGGCTGGCCGCTCGGATGACCGGACCGCGTCGCAAGTGGGTTAACCTCAATGCAGCGTCTTGTTGACCGGCTGTAATTGACCTATATCAAGAGTACCGGTACGAACTTAATAAATAAAAATACGAGTCAATATTAACGTTTTTGAGGGGAATGTCATGACAGGTACTATATGTGTATTAGATGGCGGTTTTTGTTTGGCAATTATTTAACAAAATGTTAGCATGATTTTAGGGTTCTTCCTTTAGCTCTATTTTACCGGCTACCTAATTACACATTTTTGAGATCTTTTCCTCCTCAATTACCGTTGCCTATTAATGCTGAAACAGAGTCGTCACACATTGAGTGCCAGAAAACGCTGGCGTGACGACTTAAAGGCGTTTGTGAGAGATTGGCCAGAGAGAAGAGTGGAAGGCTATGGGGGAGGATAAAAGAAAGGAAAACAGTAACACAGGGTGGCCTCAGGGAAATGTCAGCGTATACCAGCATCAGAAAACAAATCCTTTTACGCTTTGGACAGTTCCATATTTTCAAAATATTGTGAAATAAACATAAAACTCAGTAGTTGACTTTGATGCATGACCAAACGCAAACTTTCCGGAAAAATAAATAATATTTCAGAACGTTCAAGTAAGCAAAAATGGAAACTGCTTTGAGATTCGCTTGAAGTTCAGACCTACAAACGGCAAATATGGAATGACCCTTACATTTTTAAAACATGATCAATAAATAAAGTACACAAGTACTTTATGTATTAATCATGCTGTTTACTTCCTTTTGGTTTTTCCAACTTTTTATTCAACAATAATTCAGAAATATATCTATCTAATCCCCATACCACACAAGTACTTTCTACTGTAAGTAAATTTCAGAAAACCTCGATTTATTTTAACATTTATCCCATACCTATTTAATCTACGAAAGGATTTACTCACCACTGACCGGCTTTGAATTTCAGAGAGTAAGTGACGGACAGCAGATTACGGATATCTCGTCGAATCGGATCGGATTCAGATCGCGACCGCTTTGACAATAATCAGAATGGGTACAGCACTAAAATGGACTTAGATGCGGATTACTCGGGACCCGTATTCAAGAATTGCGTGTTGTGACGTAATAAAGTCTTTTTGTAATATTGTGTTCTGACTTACGTACAATATAGCTAGCGTAGCTTTGTAAGAAGGCCAAAATACATTTTAGGGACATGAATTTGTGCCATTTTTCCTTGGTAAATAGATTGTTCCCTGATGCATGGTCTATGTATTACTTGTCTGTGTATAATAAATATATTTGATGAGCCTATTTCCTACCTATTCCTGTCTAATTCAGTTCTACCTTTCAATCCCTTCTTATTTCTGAGTTCTTTTTCAGAATTGTCAGTGCAGTTAAGACGTGTAGAGAAATCCAAGAAATGGTCCGCCCCGCTATAAAGCGATACGAGAACAGCTCTTTAATCAAGAGGTGTGACCAACAAAGTGCCATTTCACCATATTTCCCTCAATCCTTAACCTGATAACAAACGAGTATCGCATCGTTCTTGTTTATTTATAATCCCGTCGCGACGCCAGCGACGCCACAACAGACTTGGCTTTACTCCAATTACCATTTTTTAGGAATTTATTTCAATTCATGCGTTTTGGTTTTGTGTCCGTGTGGGCATCGGTTCAAATGATTGGCAATAAATGCTGAGCAGCAGTTATTTAATCGGTTTGTTTGTATTTCGAAGTGAGTGTGGGAAAATTCCGTTTTCTTGAGCTGTATTTGTATGGTGACTTACAGTAAGACTTTCATTTATTGAAGGTGATTATGAGGATTCATGCCAATTACAGTATTTATACAGTCAATTTATAAAGTTCCATTGACTTGCAAATTTTACTCAAATTAACGTCTACTATAATGCAGGGGCGACATAATGACACCAACAGACACCACGACAATTCACCCGTCAGCAATTAAACGTGAATATGAAACGAACAATCGCAAAGGGCCGAAGCGTAATCGATCATCGACATATCGACAGGTCATCTGTTGAATACGACCCTAACGTCCGAATCGTAATCGAAACGCGCTGGTTTGATTGGCACATGTGAAAGTCGCTAATGGCTGATAAACTCTCCAGTTTATCAGCCATTAGCACACACACATCTAAGTTGAATCTTGTTTGAATGTGCATTGTTACCAAGTTTTGGTTTTTAATTACTTTGAATTATATTTTCCTTGTTCTTACTTTAATTTACAAATATTATCTTTAGTTTAACCTTGTTAATAATCGCCGTGTACGTCCTATAAGAATAATTTAACGATGTGCAACTCCGATCCCCAAGATACAGATTAACGTCTAGTTTGGGGATCACCGTTAAATCTGAAAAATATGTACTTGATTATTAATAAATAATTAGAAATTTGTTATTTTCATGAATATAAGTACCATTTTGGCCTGAAATGGATTCATAATTTATAGATTAATATAAAGACTTACTATAGCCAACTTTACTCCACTTGATTCTACTGTTCAAAGTACGCTACACCTCGTAGTTTTTCAATGACACTAACCCAACTAACACTTCACTGCTTCTATTGTATTACAAAGCTACCAGAAACTTGACTGGCTCAACTCAAATGATCAAACAACGCCGATGAAACTTCATTTCAATAAAATTACAATTTAACATTACCGCGATATCCATTGCCACACACAGAGAGATCAAATACTTGGGTAACGTACGTAAAAGGAGTAAAACGGTAAAACTTCAAGGCGATTGGACCGCCTCAAACAAGATCTGCAAACGAATCGTGTAAACTGCCTGATTTCGGATACCTTTGGATCTTTGCGGAGATCAATTCGATTCTGATCGCCGGTAACGATGCGACCTTTGTGTATCAAACAGACGTGTTATACAGCCATAGGTTTAACAGTAATGTTATCGTTCGGTAGTCTAAACAAACAGCAGCGAAACAATTGTCTAGCACAATGGACCATAACAGTATAGACGAAATCATAATCATAAAGTCGTATTATGAAAATAAAATCCGGCCAAGTAAAGTACCAAGCGTATTGTTTTCAAAGTTGAATACCAAAATTGAAGTGTCAAATAAAAGTAAAACTGCTTTATGGTTATGTTTGGTCCTTAGAAGAGTAATTATAGTCATATAATTTCTTCTTCTTTGTCTTAATTTATTCCTTGCTGTCAAAGGCTTTGGTACATTCACATAAAAAGTATTCGAAATAAGGTACATACCAGTTCCTCAGGTGATCCCGGTTCCTTCATACCATTGCTCTTATCCGTGCTCCCCGTCTCTATAACAAATAAAAAGGCATATTATTGACATAACTCTCGAAGAAAATAAAGTAATCTAAACCTTTGCTACGTAATTCCCTACAGCGGAGTCTTCAAATCTATGAAAAAGTTATCCGGGGAACATTCCGGACATTTCCGGACTTTCCTTGGATTCATCATCTGCCTAGCCTATTCCCAACAAACAATGTTGGGGTCGGCTTCCAGTGTAACCGGATGCAGCTGCATGCAATATAATTTCCACAGCGAATTTTTTACAATAAAAGATTTTGCAAGAAGAAAACAGACCACGACTTCCATAATTATAATGAAGAGCAAAGATCCCCAATAAGACTATAGGAAAATCACACTTTTACCATCCTAGTAGTAGTAATGTATAGGGCGGAACCCACTACAAACCACAATTAAACCATCATAAGTTAAATTAGTCAAATTAGAATAATGAATCTAAATCACAAATTAGGAATTCAAACTAGCCATAATTAATTGGAACGTAACTAAATCTCGATATACATTAATTAGCTGACCAAACCGAGTTTCGTCGACCACAATTTTCCTGTGCAGAATATAAATGTTTTATTAAATATTTTGCCCGTTCATAGTATCGTAGTAACTTAAAAATATTTAGCAAACTATAGCCGTACGAAACTACGGTCACTCACACAAATAAAAAAGAAACTCATTCAGTATATCATAATTGATGTGATCTTTCATGTTGTGCATTGAAACTTTTAGAAATACAGTAATTTTAACTGTAAAATCACGTAATCACCTGGGGTAGTGTCTCCCAATTTTTTAGTTCTCTCTAACGATTTTTTCAGAAAGAATATGGACCTGTAAGCGGTGGTTGTGGAGAACTTCCCGGAGTATTCAAACAAACTTCAATCAAGGTTCCTTCTACAACAACCGCTTGAGGTTACGTGTATCGTAGGCAGCTGGCAGGTCCACGGATACAACACCTGTGACCATTTCTGTCTCAATCCCACCTTCAAGGTGTTGAACGAGTTTAAGAGTCTGATTACTGCAAGATTTGAAGGGTCTGTAACCAGCTTGCTCTAGGATTCATTTCGGGTCTACAACGTCCGTAAAGTGGTTCAGCAGCATTCTCTTGAAAAGCTTATACGTACTGGAGAGGCTGATACAAGGAGAATATTAAAAATTTGACCGACGCGACGTAAAAAAAGAAAAATATGTAATCGTGTAAAAAAGAAAAATAAGTCATTCGATTTGACACGACCACAGATTTAAGAGCATTGGCGCTAAAGAGAGATCGAGATAACCTAAGTAACAAATGGATGGTAAGTATAAACTAGAGAAAATACAATAACTTTCAAATAATCGTAAGTAAAGTTTAAAAAAAGATCTTTGGACATTTATATAAGAACAAATTATTATGAAACACTGCCTCTAAATACCAAGTTAAAGTATTTACATTTCGCTACAAATTCAAGGCATCTTGCTGTTCTTGTAACATTTTCACACGTTGTTAAATAATTTATTAGACAAGTTATTTCGCAATATTACGGAGAGGAAATTCCTTTCTTGTATGAACGGTCGGTTGAAATCTAAGAAAAGTATTCACCCTACCAAGCAGTTTTCTTTTAGTAGGAGGATACATACATATATCAAACTGTAATACAAAAAGGATACAGTTTACACAAACGACTACAATCAACAAGCCAATATTTAATCAAACAATAAATAACCGCAGTTTTGCGGTAAAACATCATTTGAGCTTATTGAAAATGTATACGTACAGTGAAGTGCTGAATTAATATTTAAGTTAAAATAAAAATATCAAAAATGTATGGCAGGTAAAAAATGGCGATGCAAATAATACAGTCATATGTTTGCCTGTCATCATCATCTACCTAGCCTTTTCCAACTATATTGGGGTCGGCTTCCAGTCTAACCAAATGCAGCTGAATACCAGTATTTTACATGAAGCGACTGCCTATCAGACCTCCACAACCCAGATAGAGTACTATCTGGGTTGTGGAGGTCTGATAGGCAGTCGCTTCATGTAAAATACTACATACTACTAATACTCAGTAGGGTAATTCGATACCCAGACTGGTTGTCTGACTTTTTGGGACACTGGACCAACTGTAACGACATTTATGTTTACCTGTATTTTCAGTATTAAGTATGTAGGTATATGTCAGCGTAACATTGTAAAACCCGTTAGATTGTAATCTATCTAGCGAAATTGAAAACTCTCGAAAGATTGTCAAACGAACATACTGCTTACAATTTAACGCATTGTTTTTCGGTAGATTACAATCTATCGAAGTGAAACCGTAATATTGTGAAATAATGTACGTAATAATGTTTATGCGACGGAACTCAACTCGCGCCGTGTGGAGGGGGAGGGAAGGAGGGATCCCTCTTGCCCCATGATACCACTCCCATGAAAAGATAATGCACCATTCCTGAGAAAAACCGATTAATGTAACCTAACCTCAAAACACTTTATAGTCGCCTAAAAAGCGTAGTCGACGGAGCCCCGCTACGCCGAACCTAACTAAGCTGACGTCGCGGTGTGCCCCAAGTCCCGATTATGGGGGCAGAGATACTTCCGTCGCATGCATTTCATAATATTACGGTTTCACTTCGATAGATTACAATATACCGAAAAATAATCCGAAATAATAATAATTATATTAGCAATATGTTCAGTTGACAATATTTCGAGAGTTTTCAATCTCGCTAGAGAGATTGCAATCTAACGTGTTAGACAGTTTTACGGTGACATAAATCTTTGCCCAGTAATAATGATTACGTTACTTAGTTTGATGTACGGAATGCTTGGTTGACGACTCCGGGATGAGTTTGTTTACACCTTGTATTTAGGAATCTCAATACTTAATTAAAGAAACACGTATAAGTTTCAGCTAGTATTAGATTCGTCTTTACATGATTCTAATCTTTAAAATTATGTATCTTTATAAAACCTACCTACTCTGTCTGCTTTGATTATGATACGCATTTAATATTACGTATTTATATGTTTTCGAAAGAGCGGGTTTGTAATATTCTCATAAGTAGTTCACTGAAACATCGTTGTGCGAAATGGTTTGATCCTATCAACAGTTGTTTGGTATAAAATCTCTTAGCTAAATATTATAAAGGAAGAAACATTTTCTTACGAGAAAACCATATTTCTTTAGAAAAATGAACTCTATAAGAAATCTTGAAGATGGTACAGGATTAAATTATCATGAAAGAGCTTTATCCCCCCCTTAAAGCTTGTTTGCTAACCAGAGCCCGTTATAGCACCCCTTTGACACACTTATCCGGCAAAGTATCACGTCTTGCACGACATGAGTACACACTCGTTTTTCTTTCAAGTTTCCCTGACTCAGACATATTTTCTTCCAATTAAAATACATTAAAACGGGAATTGCATACTTGAAAAGCAGAAAAAGCTGACACAGAGGCAGAGAGCGCGAACATGAAAACTGTTGATGCATTTTATACCAATGTCCACGAACATCGTTTAATTGAAACGTCAAAAAATCGTACGTTAATTATTTCACGAGAGCTACAATAAGGCACGGAGCTCAAATTAGTGTAATACAATTTGGTAGAACAATGACTGCCGGGAGGTTGGGAGGTTCGTGATAAACTATGGACGTAATAATAAGCTCGCGGTAACTAGAATTAATAATTAACAACACGAAATTATGGCTTTCAGTATATCTGTTTGGCGTGGTGTAACAGCCACGCTTGGTTCCTTGAGGGTGGGTAATTACCAGAGAGTAGGTACTTGACAAGATGACAAAGACGCTGCTAAGTCAAGTGATGTACTGTACGGTTGTATACCTTCTTATCAACATTGAATGATGGAGGCTTTCTGATTTATAACCCTGGCTACATTCTAGCACTCAAAGTATTTCGAATTATAAAGGATTTAGAGAAAAAATTATAAGTAGGTACTTATTTTTAAATGTGATGTCATTTCTGTCTTGGAAATAAAAAGTGAAGTCAGTGATTAAAGATGTACAGCTAAAGTCGCTGCAAGTATTTTATTCAAATAAAGTTAGTGTGCCAGCATCCAGCAGATATTCTGGTACACTACAGTACCTACAAAAAGTAGACTTTTCAAAGAGAAAACCTCGTTTATCTGTTAACAGACTCGCATCTTAAAATACTGCTGCTATTGTGCTTGCCAGCTCGAAATAATGGTCTTCCTACAGTACTTGGTATGTTAATTAAATATTGAATCAGAATACATAAAATAAAACTCGTTGATTAAGGATGTAATTAACATTATTTTCGTGTTTGAGGTGTGTGTTTATTTTAACAAACCGGTTGTTATAATGATAGCAAACATGTTTAAAAACTATTGCTTTCGAGTCATTCCAATTTTCATTGTAGCTCATGTTAGTTTGGTTTGGTGTACTTCAGTCATTAAAATAATAACCAATACAATAAAAAACAAATAATACCTTTAGTTATGCAAAAGTGTTCCATTAGGGAAAAATCTTGTCAAAAAAGAAAATGTCAAAATCTTAAATTGAGATAAAGTCTTACATTAATTCCGTAAATATTTTGTACAATTACAATTTGAGAGATTTATTTCAAATCAAGCCTAATGAAAAATAGAGCACTTTCCCCTCATTTGTAAAGGTTACAATTTTACAGAAATAAGTTGGCATTTCCATAATTCAATGCCCTGTATAAAATATGATACCTACGTTAAAATTCACGCCGGAGGCGGACGCTGGGCGGCCATCTCAGAGAAGATACGAATTTACTTTTAACGTAATCATGAAAATATTACATTGCTGATTACCAACGTTAATACTCTTGAGGTAGATTTTTTCTCTAACTACGTTTTATTCGGTTCATAACGTCTGATTACGCGGGTGATTTCTTGGTCAGTGTCTAGAATACTAATTGATTGATTTGCTCACAAAGGCTAAACTAGTAACAAGGGTCTCAATTCAAGTCTATAACTAATTAATAGACCTAAGTTTTGCTCTTAATATAACATATAATAGCAACAACCAATCAAATCAGTCAAGGAGACGATCGAAATCATTTTACTTGATTAAACATCGCTCCTTTTAATAGATATTATTCGTTTCATATTCTACGAATGAAAACAGTACCCTACAGGCAATACTAGGAACCCATAAATCCCTGCAGGTAAATTAGTTTTGTGCAAATTAAAGTTAATGTCACCAACAAGCGGAGGTTAATTTGTTTCGATTCATCGCTCTGAAGCGACATTGATTGCGTCATACACAGACTCAATCAACCCCTTTGTGTACTACAAATTATAACAGGGTTTATATTGAGTGTACTGCTTTTTAATTTAATATTATTTCAAGTTGTGTAGTTTTTAGTTGGAGCTTTTGAGGGGTTTTGTGAGAGATGAGGTGAACTCAAGATCGCTTTAGTTTTGTTGCAGTCTCTAATAAAAGAGCTCTTGGACTAGGAAGTGCAAAAATAATTAAAATAAATAAATATCGCTTTTTTTTTAATGTACATAGATAGATTAAAACTTGTAAAGTTTTTTTAAACTTGTTTTATTTTTCGATTTAAGGTACTTTTTTGTGATGTGGTGGACTGATATTGCGTGTACTAGAAATGAACCTACTGCAATAGCCTAATTACCCACTCAGTAATTATTGACCACCTGCATACGAGTCAACGACTCGCCATTAGGTCGCCCTGTCTAAATTTTAATCCTTTGACAGATAGAACCAGGCTAGCGTGTTATTTAGCTGGCAGGTAATTACCTAGATGGGTGTGCGCTTTCAGGAAACAACGCTGTTTCATAATAGCTAGTTTGCTAGTGAACTCGTTACATGATACAAAGCTTTTATAATGCTTGATTAGTACAAAAAATAATAAGATTAATAGGTGGTCTAGATAACCTACTTAAATAGGAACCATTTAATTTATTGGCTTAATTTGCAAAAAAAAACTAATTTTTTTCTAAGAAAAGTAATATCGTACATATACACAAATAAACACATAAACAAATAAAAATAGTAATAATAAATAAATAAATATCTATAACTTATATTTTTTCAAAGAACCTGTTGTTTAATATTTGAACGTGGATATGACGTAGACAAAGCAAAAAACATGCAGGGCAGTATTTGGGGACTGTTGATAGAAGTGGAAACTAAGTAATCTATATCTGCTACGGGCTGTGCCCCGCGCACGCCCAAGTGGTGCTACGCCGTAGCGGATCGGCTACGAGTACTATGAGGCGTTAGGTGACGGTCACACGAGTTCTATGATTTTTGTTCACCCAAAAAGTACTCAACGCGTCTGAAGAAGTTTTCACTTAAAAAATTGCAGCTGTCGGGTTACGTGATTTCTGCCTATCGCCACTGGACAGAGGCATGAGTTTATAGAAACAGAAAAAAGTGGCACCAAATGTAAGAGGCATTTACCCATAGGGTCCTTAATAAGATGTTAATAAGTTTTATATTTATTTCGTAATTTTGATGTTTTTATAAATATATTAAGGAAACATCAAGGTTTTTCTTTAATGTTTATTTTATTTAATAAGATTATTAACATAACCTACAAATCTCCGGAGATCACGCCCGTGGCAGAAGTACTTAAAAAAATTTAAGTAACTAGAAAAAACATCAACAATTCTTAAATTAGTTAAGTAATTGAATACAGAACACTATGAATACGACTCCATGTGTTTCGTTCGTTTCAATTTTAACATGCAAATTAGTGTTCGGCAATATAGTGATTATTAGCTGTAATAAAACTGTATCTGGCGGCTCTGTAATTATTTACCAGTGATAAATATACCTTCTGATTAATTAAAATATAAATGTGTGGGCGTTTCCCATCACGGGAGCGGTTTTTTACGTAAGAGCTTTAATATAGGTTGAACATTAATTTGGACTATTTTCGTCTTTTTAACCCACTTTGAAAAAAGGAGATTGTACTCGTATTGCGATAATTATGTGGATTCAAATTGTGAAAAGACAAATAAATAAACACCCCGTTTGTAACTTGTGGGTGTATTTACTATTAGGTACACCGTACACCTCTACCTAAGCCTTCGGGGATTACAAGCTCAATGATATTTTATGAAACTGGAGAATAAAGGTGAACGCACATTTATCAGAGCCGAAAGAAGCGAAAGAGCCGAAAGAATCGAATTTTAAAATTACTTGTATTAAATCTTACGAGACCTCGCACACTTATCCGCGTCGAATCGGACGAATAGATGACGTTATAAGGATGAGAAAAAAATCTTTCGGCGCGGATAAGTGTGCGTCCACCTTAAACCAAGAGACATTTTTCGTCTTTCTAACCGATTTAAAAGAAATGGAGATTGTATCGCGTTATGTTCAAATTGTGACAAGTCAAATCACCCTGCTGCATAGATGGCATAACTTGTGGCTGTATTTACTATTAAGTACACCGGACATCACAGAGATTACAGGCTCAATGTTATTTTACGAAACTGGAGGATAAACCAAAGAGCCACAGTTGTTAGTAAGATTCCAGCTAAACGTAGGATGCGCCAGATGGCTATTGAATTGCCTCCAACACCACTATAACCCGATTCTCTCACGGGACATCGCAGTCAGATAACGGAATAGGCAGATTAGTTGCGCCATCCGCTGAGCGACTAAGCTAGCCAAGCCGACAAGGGAAGTCAGAATGCGTCTATGGTGAATAATACGTAGGTATTCTACTCGTAGTACTATATAGTAGCGTGGCGTGGCTATTGTGCTTGGTTACTTGCGCCCAATGGCCTACATCAGTTAATCCTACAGTTGACGTAAGCTGATCAAATACCTAAGTAAAATCGTTTTAGGTCCCCAAACTGCTATTCAACAAAATCATCTTGATTCGCGTAAATTCTTGATATCAGGTCAGGACCCTAAAAAAAAGCAAACAAAATCAATTTTCAGAAAATTCGTAACATAAAACGATACCGGAATATTTTTGATAAATTGTGTGAGCCAACGTTTTGTATGTAGAAAACGGGAGGCCAAATCATCAATAACACACATTTTGAAAATTGTATGTAACTCTATTAATAACAAAGCTAGTGCCATAAGACAAATAGTACCGGTTACCTAACTAAACAGATCGCAGTGTTTGAACAAGTCCAAACACACTATCCCAATATTAGTGGCAACACTGAAATATAGCCATGTCTAGCTCGACACGTACAATTGTGCAAAGCCTACACAAATGTCATATCAGATTGTCTCGCTTATTGGCACAGCAGGCATAATGCCATCACCATTCTATACAGAATATGGTCTGATCCATCCACGATTGTACCTGACGCTGCAGTTTAAGTGCAACTCTATTTCGCAGGGCATAAGGATAATTTTAGGCTAAAATTAGAGTTACAAAACAGACGTGCATCACAACTCAGATTAGATGATAAATGGTAAAACAAAAAACAATCACCAACTGCGATGCTCCGATAATTTACGTTGATATTCCGAAAGCGATATTTTGTGAGAATATGCCGTGAATTGTATGAAATACATTATTTGGTTCGGCAAACAATCGTAACAATATAAAATTATACTTGCGCAAGTTAGAATATCAACTCAATGGCAGAATTTACTAAATATTTCCCACGCGTCCCAACGTTTCCAAAAGGTTCATGAATTATTTTGAAGCGCTATTATAATATCAGGACCTATTCACCAACATTACCATCAGCACTGAATAGACAATTAGCGACATAATAGCTAAATAAATGACTACTTAATTCCTTCTCCTATTTCCTATAACCGGCCTATAAGTGTCTCTCTTAATTGACATACGCCAAGCGCTGACTGATTACACCGATGCGACCATAAACGCACTTTATTCGTCTCACGTCCTCTGAGAGCTTTTATAGATACTAACTCCACCGTTTCATGGTTAGTGCCACCGCAAAAATAACGCCCGGTTACGTGTGACCACGCAAATTATATCATATTAACGGACTCTACAACCATCAGTCTAACTTAAACTCTATTGCTGGTGAATAGAGTATAAATTCTATAAAAGAAACCACCTGTCGCAATTTTATAACAGTTAAGTAAATCGTAAATCCGTCCGGTCCCAGGAACATTACATCACTAAGCGGAAACATTGTACGATTCTTTACGTTGAGTTATGGTAACGTAACAAATCAGGGGTCAACGATGTCTCGGCGGTCCTCCCGAACTGGCGCGTCGTATAAAACGGGTATAGTTTATGCAACTGACGATGGGAACCGCTTTCAAAACTTTCGCCGTCAATTAAAAAGCGGCTACCGCTTTTAGCGAGACACCCGGTCACGATCCACGCCGTGACCGATGACTTTCTGTTACGTAAACGACTATTGTTTTCTACTTTTAGCATCTGTCAAAGCTAGACTATTATGGGGCGGAATTGTGTCATAACTCGCTCATCAATCAATGTTACTGGACGTGGCGCTCAATTAATCATAGTAATACTGTAGGTACCTACACTATCTCTGGCAGTGATTTAGTTTCCTCGGACTCCGCAATATTGATTGAAATAGATTTAATTCAATCCTCCATTCCAGTCTCGGCAATTCTCATTCGATCTCGCTATAATAACTTCGATCATGAACTAACAAACCACTGCGCTTGGAGAAATTAATTAAGCCATTTCCTTGCAATGTTTATCTATCTACTTATACTTACTATTAACCGACAAAAGTTTGTGAGTTTGTATGATGGGGGTCTCCGGAACTAATGGTCCAATTCTAAAAATTCTTTAACTA
This sequence comes from Xestia ashworthii, assembly GCA_950022955.1. Taxonomy (NCBI): domain Eukaryota; kingdom Metazoa; phylum Arthropoda; class Insecta; order Lepidoptera; family Noctuidae; genus Xestia; species Xestia ashworthii. Next base: position 14,219,835 of record OX465561.1, read on the forward strand.
GCAGAAAGCTACATTATTCGCGGGTGCTATAGGCTAAACAAATATATTTATATCATGCATATTAGTTAATTAAATAGCTTTTCTTATGTCGTTAACAAAATATCGTGTTCGGTTAAAATTTACACGAAGTCGTCGGAAAGTCAAAGTTCTGAGTACTCGTATCATGCCTCACCTCAAAGTTATCTAATAGACGATACAAAACTGATTCTAAACTAAAGTTTTGTTAACAATATTACGTATCAAACTAACAAAGAAGGATAACTTCCTGAGGTTCCAGTACTGGGGCACTATTTTTGAATACACCTGAAGGTGATTTATGTGGTTAAAGAGGTAACTTTAAATGGATGGATCATAGGAGCTCCCGTCAGAGCTATTTTGCCCGGTCTTGTTCTGATATTCTCGTCTGTTGTAAGGTCCATTTAAATTCAAATATGGAACGACCAATACGAGAATAGCCCTTTAACCTTGGAGTGAATATAGCCAGCCAGATATTATGCTAGGAGACATATAGTCGACAGTCGGCACCGATGAATGGTCTTTTTTTTAATTACAAGACACGTCAAATCCACAATCTTTACGCAAACCCCATAAATCTTGCACCAGACAAGTAAAATCATACCCATTACCTTTACGAAACATAAACAAGATAGTACTATTTTAATGGGCCATGTAAGTGGCATGTCAGTATTGACGGTGATTACCGATTCGGTGCCATTCGTCATGTGCTGTCATGATGCAGCCAATTAGTTCAACGGCGAAAAGTTCTGCTGAAATATTACTTGATTAGTGTTTGAGCGTTGAGGAGTGTTTGAAGACGAAAAACTTTTGCTTGTTTGTAATTTGAACATGGAAAGTAGAAGTGGGAGTGATTTAAGTAAATGGTGACTTGGAGGACGCAGGAAACAAATCTCAACCCTGCATCCTCCAAGTATGTCACAAAATATTATGTTTGCAGACATGTTATTCAAAATTCATGTTTTGACTACACCAACCACATCAAACCAAATTTCACCTTTACGCAAGACGACTGTAACCTTTTGAGAATATCCGTTTTTAATCAGATGAATTTCTCTACGAGTCTCGTTTTTGTCGAAGCGAATGAGGTGGGGCCACAGAAATATTAAAAAACGGCCAAGAGCGTGTCGGGCCACGCTCACTGTAGGGTTCCGTAGCTTCCCAGACCATTAAAAATACCAACATTTTTCGTCAGCAAAAATAACTTTGTTATTCATAGTATTTGTATGAAAAACAAAGTTATCATTTGCGTTTTTTTGAAAAAGTGCTATATAACTCAAAAACTATTCAACTCATCAAGTTGAAAATAATTTTCCTAGAAAGTTCATATAAAGGTCTACTTCTGTGATTTTTTTCATATTTTTTAAACTTATGGTTCAAAAGTTAGAGGGGGGGGGGACACATTGTTTTTGACTTTCGGAGCGATTATTTCCTAAAATATTAATATTATCAAAAAATGATTTTAGAAAACCCCTATTCATTTTTAAATACCTATCCAACAATATATCACACGTCAGGGTCAAAATTAAAAAAAAAATCGCTCCCCACTTTACGTCTGGGGGAGGTACCCTAATAAAAATGTTTTTTTAAATTTTTATTTTTGCACTTTGTCGGCATGATTGATATACATATTGGTACCAAATTTCAGCTTTCTGGTGCTAACGGTCACTGAGATTATCCGCGGACAGACAGACAGACAGACATGGCGAAACTATAAGGGTTCCGTTTTTTGCCATTTGGCTACGGAACCCTAAAAACAGGGGGCTAACGGCAACGTCGCCAAGAATCCAACATTTCGTCTCGTCGCATCTCCATTTACGACCTAAGTGTTCGTATATATAAGTATTTGGAGCAGAACACGTGGACCAAAAATGCATAAATCTTTTCAAGTTAAATCATATTTAAAATTAAAGTAGCTTTTCGTGTCTGACTGTATGACCGTGTTCGCTTAAGATTTTCGGTATGTTCGAAAAGTTTATTTCAATATTTTTTTACATTTATAGTTTGTACTATGCAGGGGCAAGTCTGTAGTCAAATAAGGGGCACTGAAAAAATGAAATTGTTAAATTTACGAAACAAGAGTAGTTTGAGGCTTCAACTAGTAAAATCAACCTAATTCCTCGTTGATTTTACAAATACTCGTTGTTCATTTCACTAAACCATCAAAGGTTAACATTAACCTATCCATTGTTTAGTAAAATTAAGAAATTTATGTGTTAAATACACCTAAGTATGTTTTGTATAATGGTTGCCAGGAGAAACGTCAAATAAAGTATGCTTCGCTACTAAAGTTCCATGTAAAATTAACGATCTTGGATGTTAATTTAACTAAACGCAATTCAACATCCCGGATTTAGTATATTCAACTGTAATTTGATGTTGAATTATTATACAATTTGACATTTTACTTTCGTAAAAAACACTTTCTAGTTTTGTAAAAACGTTTGTAAGGGTAACACTAGATGGCGCATGCTTCGCTACTAAAGTTCTATGTAAAAATGAACGATCTTGGATGTTGATTTTGCTAAACGCAATTCAACATCCACGATTTAGTATAATCAACTATAACTTGATGTTGAATTATTAAACAATTTGACATTTTACTTTCGTAAAAAAAACACTTTCTAGTGTTGTAACAAGGTTCCTAAAAGTAACAGTAGATGGCGCATGCTTCGCTACTAAAGTTCAATGTAAAAATTAACGAACTTGGATGTTGATTTTGCTAAACGCAATTGAACATCCACGATTTAGTATATTCAACTATAACTTGGTGTTGAATTATTAAACAATTTGACATTTTGCTTTCGTAAAAAAAACACTTTCTAGTTTTGTAAGAAGGTTCCTAAAAGTAACATTAGATGGCGCGTGCTACGCTACTAAAGTTCTATGTAAAATTAACGATCTTCGCTGTTAATTTTGCTAAATGCAATTCAACATCCGCGATTAAGAATATTCAACTATAACTTGATGTTGAATTACTAACCAATTTGATATTTTACTTTCGTAAAAAAAACACTTTCTAGTTTTGTAAGAAGGTTCCTAAAAGTAACATTAGATGGCGCGTGCTACGCTACTAAAGTTCTATGTAAAATTAACGATCTTCGATGTTAATTTTGCTAAATGCAATTCAACATCCGCGATTAAGAATATTCAACTATAACTTGATGTTGAATTACTAAACAATTTGATATTTTACTTTCGTAAAAAAACACTTTCTAGTTTTGTAACAAGGTTCCTAAAAGTAACATTAGATGGCGCATGCTTCGCTACTGAAGTTCTATGTAAAAATGAACAAACTTGGATGTAGATTTTGCTAAACGCAATTCAACATCCACGATTTAGAATATTCAACTTTAACTTGATGTTGAATTATTATACAATTTGACATTTTACTTTCGTAAAAAAACACTATCTAGTTTTGTAACAAGGTTCTTAAAAGTAACATTAGATGGCGCATGCTTTGCTACTGAAGTTCTTTGTAAAATTAACGATCTTGGATGTAGATTTTGCTAAACGCAATTCAAAATCCCGGATTTAGTACATTCAAGTATAACTTGATGTTGAATTATTAAACAATTTGACATGCTACTTTCGTAAAAAAACACTTTCTAGTTCTGTAAGCAGGTTCCTAAAAGTAACATTAGATGGCGCATGCTTCGCTACTGAAGTTCTTTGTAAAATTAACGATCTTGGATGTAGATTTTGCTAAACGCAATTCAACATCCACGATTTAGTATATTCAACTTTAACTTGATGTTGAATTATTAAACAATTTGACATTTTACTTTCGTAAAAAAACACTATCTAGTTTTGTAACAAGGTTCTTAAAAGTAACATTAGATGGCGCATGCTTCGCTACTGAAGTTCTTTGTAAAATTAACGATCTTGGATGTAGATTTTGCTAAACGCAATTCAAAATCCCGGATTTAGTATATTCAACTATAAATTGATGTTGAATTATTAAACAATTTGACATTTTACTTTCGTAAAAAAAACACCTTCTAGTTTTGTAAGAAGGTTCCTAAAAGTAACATTAGATGGCGCATGCCGCTACTAAAGTTCTATGTAAAATAAACGATCTTGGATGTTGATTTTGCTAAACGCAATTTAATATACATGATTTGGGTTAACTATGTATATGCATAACTAGCGGCTTCCCGCGGCTGCACACGCGTGTTAGTGTCGTCTGCTAACATCCGTATTCAAGGCGTTTTAACGTTTTGGGCTCGTTCTACGGGATAAAAAGTAGCCCGCATCCTAATCCAGGTACGAACAGATCTCTTAGTACCAAGACCTCAAGTACCAACTCAGTACTAGTAGTCTCAAGTACCAACTCAAGATTATTTGAGGATGCAGGTATAGGGGTTGTCAGAAGTACGTCCAACTACATAGGTACATTTTGCAGTAGTTGGTATTCCATATGATAAGTCACAGGTTGCGGGCACATCGTCGCAGTTAGAATACTAACTGATTTCCTCGTGATATTTTCCTTCACCGATTGAGCGCTCTGGCATAATAATAAAGCTAGAATTAGAAATTAATAATAGTGCACATAAAGCCCTTTCAGAAAATAGGTAGGTACCCCCACGACATTGACGATGTTTCCTCCCCCCCTCACTCGTCTGTGTCTCCGCTAACTCCGCAACGGATTTTGATGCGGTTTTTGCCATTAGGTACTTAAGTAATTTTTCACGGATGGTTTAGTATAATAGAACCTAATTAAGTTTTCATGTACTTAAGTGGAAAAATACAATACCTAGGTACCTATTAAGCAGCCAAGTCCCCGAAAAACAAATTTACATGGCTTACGTTATTACGTAGGCTAAACCAATTTTGAGGATCTAAGAATTGTAGCTCTTCTGAAATTCTATAGAAAAGTCAGCGAAGGCATTTTGTCTCTATTACGGTTGACTCACTTCATTAAAACTTTTTGCGATAAGTACCTACGCTATTTACTTACAAAAAAAAACCTGTACCTAGTGGCTCTGTGAGCTGTAGACCTCGTGAGCAGGGTCTCCCTACTCCCAGTACCTAGTCTTACCAGTAGGGCAAGGCTAGGCTTAAAAAAAACCTAACAACCTATAGATATACACTGTACCTTTCAGGGCAAGGTTCCCCGACGACAAAAAAAAATCAAATATAAGTCAAATAACCTGTTTACCAAGTTTCGTCCAGATCGGTTGAAAAATGCGAAGTTGTAGACGAGAACAGGCATCCCCACAGACCACCACAGACAGACATCCGTACAAAAGCATTTTTGGTCAATCTCGAAACTGAGAACTGAGATTAAGGCGGTAAGTACCTAGGTACCCGGAGCAAAATCAGCCTGCACTACAATGTGGTTGTTACGTCAGTCACCGCGGGCCGAATAGTGCGAAATGAGTGGTTTTTATTAACCGACTTCCAAAAAGGAGGAGGTTCTCTATTCGACTGTATGTATTTTTTTTTTTTTATGTCTGTTCACCGATTACTCGATTTTTTGTTTGAAAGGGTATACTTCCAAGTTGGTCCCATAGAAATATTGTCATGATCTGATCACGAACTTCGGAGATATGGAACGGAACTCTTCAATAATAGACAGCAAATCTGTCGTGATTGCTGCAATCGCTTGGATGTTTATTGTTTACACAACATCATAACATAACATCACGCCTGTATGCTCTGAGGTGGTACGCAGATGTGTACAGTATACCCATATTTCGACAGTTAGGTATGTTATATAGGATAACGTACAGCAATTTTGGTATTTTCTACAACAAGTGAAGCATTTGCATTTGATAAGAACCATTCTACCATCAGATCTGATGATGAAGCCAAGAGTCACGGAACTCCATAATGAGACAATGTATCCTAGTCGTGTTTGGGCTTGTTGTAATTGTAACGGTATGCACTTTGTGTACCAAGCACATATGTGAACCACTAAAAAGTGAAAAAAAAAAACTTTTTTGCAAAAAATAAAACCGACTTCAAAAAAATACCAAAAACGTGAAAATTAACTTTAGCTTCTGAAGTCGGTGACAAAAAAATTAAATCAATCAAACAAACGTCACCGACTTCAGAAGCTAAAGTTATTTTTCATTACTCATACTCGGAAAGTAGGTCTGAAGTTGCCTGAGGAGCGGGCTGAAAGTAATACTTTTCAGCCCTAGGGAGAATCACTTTCAACTGACAGCTGTCACATTATTAAAAAAAAAACTAGTTCTATTTTCACATTTCTATTGAACCATGTTCCGACTTCTATACAGCCCGTAAATTACAGCGCGATGTAAAATTGAAATAACATTAAATTCAGTATTAATTAAAGAATATAATTATTTTAAATAACTTAGTTAGTTAGTAACTTAGTTAGTAGTTACAAATATTTCTTTAAAATAACAAAAATTTGGGCAAAATATTTACTATTTTTTCAGTGACTAAGTGAAAATAAAGGCTGAATTTATAGCCGGCCACAGAAAAAAAAAACAAAATAGGCGGGAAAGCGGCAATCCGATCTTCATTTTTTTTTCGAGTGGTTTCGTGTTTTTGTTTTTATTTTCCTTGTATTCGTAATGAAAAGCACAGTGTTTACCTCGGGTTAAAGACTTCTTTAGTCCCTCGAGCTATTAGCGCCCGCGCTACGCTTGGGCGCCAAACCCCGTCTCGGGACTAAATAAGTTACTTTCACCCCTTGGATAACAATGTACTATTTCACGTTTTTGGTTATTTTTTGAAGTCGGTTTTATTTTTTGCAAAAAAGTTTTTTTCTTTATAAAATCAAATATTCGTCTTTTGGAAAAAAAAACGACAATAATTATGTTCAATAGTAAATTGCCTATCCACTAGTATAAGTAGCAAATAAAAATAATGGTTACTTTATGAGGAGTAGCATTTTATAAATAATTATTTCTCATTTCTGTGGTTTCGTTGTGAGGGGATTTATTAAACAATAGGCTACCTAAACGACAATTTTGGAGTCAAGAATAAATGTAGTTTTAGTTCGTACCTATTTCTTTTGGTAAAAGAGGAGTAGGCTCCAAAAAACTGCTCGCTCAAGGTCGTTTGCTCGGGGAGGCGCCTTAAGTAGGTACTTATGAGATACCTACAGACTCATACCTGAGATAATACTTATTCTGTTTTCATGTAGAAGACTGAGTTGCGAGGCTTGGTTTTTTTGGCATCTCATTTCTTTTTGTAGATATAATGGAGAAGTGGAGACTTCTTATTAGCCTTTTGTTTTCCAATATTGCTCTTGTATAGTATGTTTTTAGTTAGTCTTCCTAAAACTTAAATAAATAAATAATTAAATGTCTAAGTAGAGGTACCCCTATCTAAACCAATTATTCCACTATATTATACGTAGCAACCTGCTCACCTGCCCCGGCTTCGTACGGGTGGAAAAAATCAAAGGCGTGACGAAACCCGTGCGAAGCCGGGGTGGGTCGCTATAGTTATACCTACATATTATTATAAACCTTCCTCTTGAATCACTCTATCTATTGCAGAAACCTGCATTAAAATCCGTTGAGTAGTTTAAATGATCTAAGCGAACATTTGTTCCCATATATTTATAACTAGCACCTCGCCCGCGACTTCGTCCGCAAAACTTGCGATACAATTTATAGCACGCACAAATAATGTAGCTTGATGTTTGATAAGTGAAAGAAGTTTTAGAATTGGATTAATAATTATAGAGATTACCCCTACATACAAACTTACTAACAAATTTTACCTCTTTCAATACTACCTAGTATTAGTATCGATAGGATTACAAAGTTATCTAAGCAGTTTGATGTACTTACCATCTAGAAAACTAGAACAAAATTGCAAAATATTTTAGTTTTTCCTTGATTTACTTATACACTAATTTTCATTTTCATTCTCCTGCCCTTATCCCAATCTATTTGGGGTCGGCGCAGCATGTCTTCTTCTTCCATACTGCTCTATTTTTCGTCATCTCATCAGTCACTTCTTTTCTTACCATATCCTTCTTAACACAGTCCATCCATCGTTTCTTTGGTCTTCCTCTACTCAAATACCCATCCACATTCATACCCAAAACTTTTTTCACGACATTTTCCTCATTCCTCCGCATCACATGCCCATACCACGACAACCGAGTACCACACAACTTTTCAGTCACCGGCGCCACTTTCAGACTTCCTCTAATATACTCATTCCTTATTTTATCCATTCGCGTAACACCACACATCCCCCTTATACACTAATTTTATTGTATTTTATACACATGACGTGCGTTTGAGCGAGTTTATTCGCCTAACTCATAGATTATGGTACCTACCTATCTATCTTAGATAGATAGTAACTTACAGAGTAGGATAGGCTTTATAGTCATTGGTCTAACTTCAGCGTCGCGGTAGGTAACGTTTTTTTGTGTACCTACCTACCTATTCTACACACTAGTAGAGGTACCTAGTTACTACTGTTTTTTCTTCTGTGACACTAGGCATGCTGACGGGATGACGCGCCTATTATGTAGGTAAGTACCTACCTATTCTACAAAAGCAGTTTCGTAGAATCAAAACATCTAATTGTCAGTTTTACGCTTATTTTACGTAGGTAATAATGATCCTCACTGCCTTTCAGGAAATAGCAATCTCTCTCCTCCAGGCAGGCAGAACCTATTAATTACATTTTTGGTATTTTGATTTTGCTAGTACTTACCTACCTATCGCTTTTTTGTAGTCAATATTTTCGTAGGTAGGTAGGTATATTGACGGAAGTCGGTATTTTTTGTTTACTAGTATGACCTGCCCAGTGCCCATTGCCACTTTCTAGGTAGGTAGGTAGGTACCTACCTACCTGATTTCTGCGAGCTCTAGTAGGTAGGTCTGTTCATTATGTGACCGCCAAATTTGCCATAATTTAATTATTTATTTATTTTTGAAATACAGAACTATGATTATATCGTAGGTAACGCCTTTTATTTTTTATTTTTTTGCAAAAAAGTTTTTTTATTTTTCCATTTTTAGTTGTAATATTCAACATCATCATCATCAGCCTATAATGTTCCCACTGCTGGGACACGGCTTCCTCTCAATGAGAGGGAATAGTTTTAATATTATACATTTATTTTACATTGTTATCAATACCTGTCATGGTATGGTAGTAGGCTTATCCCCAATAAATGGAACTTTACATACATAAACTGTCGAAATCTGGGTGTATTGTACACATCAGCGTACCCCTCAGAGCATACAGGCGTGATGTTACGTCATGATGTTTTTTAGACAATAAACACCCAAGCGATTCCAGCCATCACGACCGATTTACCGTCAATTTTTGAAGAGTTCCATTCTATATCTCCGAATTTCAGCATCAAATCTTCACCAAATTTAAATGGGACCACCTCAAAAAAGAACCATCAAAATCCATTCATAATAATTGGCGGAGTAATCGCGTAACAAACATACAAAAAAAAAAAACATACAGACGAATTGATGACCTCCTTCTTTTGGAAGTCGGTTAATAATCTAAAAAATAGTGTTGGTATCGTAGCCAGTACTTTTACAAAACTAATTTCGTAGAATCAACACACGTATTGTCAGTTTTACCATACGCTTGTTTTGTCGGGCGCGGGTTGAAAGGGGAAGGGAGGGACGGAACGCGATGCGTGTAGGCAGTTAACTCTCTCCTCCAGGGTGACCAGTTTCAATATTTAAATTATAATAAATTTATTATTTTACGTATAATTTCATACTTTTTCGATATTTTGTATCGCTTGTTTCGAACATCAATATTTTTGTATGTACGAGTAGTTAGGTATATTGACGGAAGTCGGTATCTTTTGGGTAGGTATAATTATTTTGGATGAAGATAAGATGACACCATGTCATCGATGTCATCTGTTTTATTCGTAACCGTTCAATGTTAATAGTGGGCTCTAACTTGCGCCGTCCACGAAACAAAATCAAAATGAAGAACTTTGACTAGTTTTAATTCTTAAACTACTGGCTATAACTACCGTGTTTATACAATGCCTGCTTGGTTACTGAAAATTCAGGCTTCTAGTTTTATCCACAACGAAGTTATAGGAGGTCGAAAATGGCCTGAACTGCTTCGAGAAAAGGATGGTACGGCCGTGCCGCTTTTTTGCTCTACTTGGCGGGGGCACTGCCGGACCTGCCTCCAGATTATTATTGGTATATTTTCCCTGGGTCGGTATTTTTGGTACTTTTTTGAAGTGCCTCGGCACTTTAGTAAAATGTAATCTGGTAACACTGCTTCTCTCAAGTAGGGTAGGTACACAGTACACACACAATCGTTTTGTTCGCTGATTCGCTTGTTCATTTCATTCTTTTGAGTTTGTGACGGTTTCACGGTTGCTTTGCTGTTCTTATTAATTTGCATAACGTAACGACTGTATTGCATAACCATATTCGTTTTTTTTAATTTTTAGTTGTTGGCTTAATCTAATAAAAATCGAGTTTAGTGCCAATTTAATTATAGTGAATACCTACTGAATAGATTCTAATCGTGTCGTGGAGTGCCAGTGCGTCGTCATTTTGTTATATCCAAGTAGGTTTAATCACTACATCAAAGAGTTTAACTAGAACACTTCATTTTTATTACCATGGGCACGGAAGGACAGACAGGACAAGACGATATACTCGATAACAACTTTGTTATCGAGATGTTGGTTTCTTGGGGAGTATCAGAAGAGTCTCTGAAGGTGTTCAAAGGTATGTAACCTACTTGACTCGATTAATATCAGTTCATAACCTAAGAAATGCGTTCTGCACAATTTTGATTCGGCCATGATTCGGCGGACAAGTTCGTACGCAGCCCCTGCGCCGCGCCGTGCCGCGCCGCGCCGGCGCCGCTTGCTCGCCGCCCAAGCTGCGCTCGCGGCGCGGCGCACCAAACGTAGGCTGTAACCGCACGCGAGCAACACGCGTGCAGTTCGCAAGCGGCGAGCGAGCGGCGCATTCGCCAGGGCCCCGCCTGAGCTTTGCCATTCAGCGTGGCAATGCAGCCAGCGCAGCGTCTTGAATAATAATTTATAGGTACCTACGTCAAGGGCTCTTTACCCATCATCATTACCCACTGCACTTCTAGCTAATTCATCATAGTACCTATGTAAGTAAGTACTTATTTTAAGACATTTTCACCTATCTTTTCTTTTCTAGAACACGAGTTAGACCTGTTCTGTATTGAGAATATAACAGAATCAGATATAAACGAACTGATACCAACAAGTAGAATAAAAGACAGAATTAAATTTAAGGCCGGACTATCTCGGTTGCAAAAGGAGAACAAAGCATTGGTAAGTGTATCTACATTTAACTGATTTAACTCACAGAATCCTCTACGGATATGCTTTGTGAATGTACTCTGTAATGCAAGTGTTATGATTGTTATACAGGCAGAGGTTCCGCTCATCATTACATGGACCATCTGCTAGGTTTCGTTAGCCTGTCTTCAAAAACGTTTTCTGCACACTATTTTCTTTGTACTTAATAATAGTTAGGGCTTATTTCAAGACGTCTGAGTAACGCTAGTTAACAATAAAAAATCATACTCTCACTTTCTGTTTGCTTGTCACAAAGAGAGAAGGATAATTTTATTTATCGATCAGAGCGTTACTCAGACATTGTGAAATAGGCCCTAAGTAAGATAATTACTTACCTACATTCAATTAAAAATAATTTTACAGAGCACATTGCCCATGGACACAATATCAATTGCATCCAATGATTCTGAAGAAGTAAAATCAAATAGCTCTGGATTGAGCGGCAGCTACTTCTTGACAAAACAACCGGTGAGTTTCTATATTTATTCCATCAATCATACTGTAATTTGCCCTACATTAGGATTGTAATTAGGAATTGTACTTTCTTGTGAGCTAAAAAAAAAACCATCTTGTGTAATAACTAGCTGTTATCCGCTACTTCCTTTGCGTTTAACTATTTCCTAAAGCATATTAGAGGTGATGGTGACCCCTGTATCTTTATTTTTTTTATTGCAAAAAAAATATTTTTTTAGGAACTTTATTTAGAGCATTACAATTATTATTCAGATAAATTTGTGAAACCATTTTAACCATTCCAAATGGATTAAGACCTGCATAAAGTTACTGATTAACTGTAAAAAGTTGAAAGGGACTGCCAGGGGAGAGACATTTTTCATGTTTGAGGTGTGATTGTGACAAAACTATGATAATTAATTAATTGAAATTGACTGACCATAAAGTAGCTGCATTGCACCCTGATGGTAAGCGACGATGGAGTAGGACGCCTATTCACTCTTGCCTTGAAGAGGCCTAGATTATATTGTTCACGAATTTAGCTTGCTTTTTTTTCTTTGACCATTTATTTTCTTTAGATCAAAGAAACTCACGTTAATTTTATCTAACCCTGTGTGTACCCTTACGTTTATTTATTTATTTTTTCATCAGTTTCATTTGCAAACAATTTTAAAATCAACAAATGCTGGACTAATATGTCTTCAAGCTATAGACAAGAAGCTTGATACAACACATAGAAACCAACTAACAAAATCAATAGTTGACTATTTCATAAAAGAATATGGTTCCATGAATGCTCAAGACTATGATAACATAGCTGATAAAATTGTTGAGCTTTTTCCATCAGAAAACAAGGTTTATGTTTTACTTATTATTACCGTAGACTGTTTATTGTAGTTGGTTGTAGATTTGTAGAGTAGAACTTGGGCGTTAATTGATAGAGTGAGTGAATGTTTGTATTTATGTATGTACATACATAAATAGTACATTGTACATGTGTATGTTGTCGGGCCATAACTTTGATCATTGAGGCTATAACTTTCGAACTGTTGTTGATCCGATCTAAGTAGGTATGTGAGTAAAATTGATTAATGGGTTAAGTAAATAGGTAATGACGTGGCACTTTGCGAGCGAGCGTCCACCTTCGAGCATAGACCAATGGAGATGTTAACGCGGGGTCTGTACTTCTGTTGGCCATTTGGCGCTACTTGGCCATTCACGTTACATAAAACTATATAAACCGATTTAGAAAAATATTTTCGTATCTGGAATTTTACACTTCCAGATTGGTCCTATAGAAATTTCATCAAAATCAGTTTAGCCGTTTAAGTGTTTTTTTTTTTAATTTTGTTACTCCACATTTACATTTACCTCCGACATTTATGAACCCGTTTTAAAAATCTTTTTATACCTGAAAAGTAATACTTAAGTACTTCCAGATTGTCCCATAGAAATTTTATCAAAATCGGTTTAGTAGTTTGGCCGTGAAATCGGTTTCGCTAGTTTTTAATTATTCTTAGATTTGTTTTGTAATAAATTAAGTAGTTATGTACTGTAGGTAGGTACTTGGTTACCTTACCGAGTTAAAAGGAGGTAGTTAGAAGCAAGTCAATACAGAGTGTTTGGTATATATACGAGATTTATGAAACGGACATTGCAAAATCTCAGTTCAAACAAAAAAAAGGGGGTCTAAAATGGCTACTTTTGCAGAACATAATATGAATCACGTTAAAAATTAAAAATTCTTAAAATGGACTTTATGGTTATGACAATAAAGTGCATTTTTAGAATTTAAATTTTTTAACGTGATTCATATTATGTTCTTCTAAAGCGGCCATTTTAGGCCCGCTGGGCAAACCACTTGTAGATATAGGTATCTAATAGTATCAAAAGTAATAGTAATAGTACCAATAGTATCACTGTATAAAAAAAAACCTATCCAAATTAACCATTACATTAGCATTTTTGTGTTGAAAAGAAAGTATTATTGCTGTGAAATGGTAGGTACCTACTTGATTTTTAACATTCTGGCGAATATCATTCAGGCCGTTAGTTTTTTTTTGTTAGAAAGATGATAGTCCTGAGATGGTTCTTAGCCATGTTTGGTAGACATCCATGTAGGAGTTTTCTTAAACTTTGTTCTTAAAAATTTGTCGCTTCCAGGAGACATATTACATCCCTAGTAGAAAATATGGAAAAAAAACATATATTCCTGCAAGAGGGAAACTGGTAGACCGATACCACAATCAAAGACGCGTTTTGAGAAAATCTGGCCTCATTGATGAGAAACGCACACCCTATACAACTACAACATCTCCTGTCGTCATTGTTGAAGGTAAGTACCTATACTATCTATATTATGTTATCATTGGTGATTTTTGATTCAATATCACCCTAATAAGGGAGAAGTTTGCTGCGGAAAATCATTAAGTTAATTTGAATAAATAGTAAGTTGCATGGCCAGACAAAAAAACTAAGCACGCAGCGCGCAGCTATGGGAACCAGATAGCTGATATATTACTAATATTACTATATACTTCAGGGTGTTAAAGTAGTCGCGTGCCATAGCTTAGGGGTGAGTTCAGTATCGATCAAGGACCTCCTAAAAATAAAAATATAAATCCAAAAAAAAACAACAAAATAAGTATTGCAAGATCAACCTAATTTAGAACCTACTAACTTAAAATAGCAATATAAAATAATTTTAATTATAAACGATTAGTAGGTACTAAATTAGGTCGATTTTGCAATATTTTTTTTTTACCCGACCCCGACCCGAGTGGCGTAGTGGTAGTGACGCTGCCATACGTTCTTAGGGTCCTGGGTTCGAATCCCGGTAGGAGCAAATGTTTGTGTGATGAGCATGGACATTTGTTTCCGAGTCATGGATGTTTATATGTATGTGTGTAACAAAAAGTATATATGTAGTATATCAACTATCTAGTGTCCACGACACAAGCTTTGCTTAGTGTGGCACTAGGTGGCGCTGTGTGTTAACGTCCAGCGATATTTATTTATTTAAGTAATATTTTTTTTATTTTTTACGGGACCCTTGATCGATACTGATCTCACTCCTAAGCTATGGCACGCGACTACTTTAACACCCTGTATATCAATATACTATGTACTGGTTTTCCCATACAAACGGGCCGGGCTGGGACGTATGATGGCCTTTCCAACCTCTCTTTTGTATTCTGTGGCTACTACCAGTACCAACTACTACGAGCTATGATAGCTGTGTATCAAAACCCAGCACCCAGTTTTCATGTGCCTTGTGTCTGCTGCCGAGTACTCGCCCAACGGACGGTGGCCCTCGTTCGTCAAAAAAATGAAAGACTATCGTTTGCCTATGAAAGCAAATGGTCGTCTTTCATTTTTTCCTTTGGGGCCCATTTAGTCTAGTTACGCCACTAAATATAGGCGGCTTAAACATATAATAAAATGATAGGGTTTTATTCCAGAACCTGATTTATCTCTCGAGGATGAGAACTCAATAAAATTGTGGCTCAAGTTTAATAAGGAACCTTGGGTAGAAATTAAACAAAAATGGAAACTTTCACAAAGACTGCGAAGCCTAGACTTGAAGTCTAATAATAATTCCATTCAGGATATTTGCAATGAGTGGCCGTCATTTAAGTCGAGCCTGGGCTACATTTTGGTCAGTTAAGTAATTTATGAAATTAAACTTGTTAAAAAAAAAACAGTGTTAAGTTTAATATACATTTTTTTATTATTTTCAGGTTGAATCAGATTTTGACATCCTCTTTCCAAACTGCGAGTTGAAGTTGTTCAAAAAGTGGCCGCATTTCATGGAAAAATCGTTGCCTGTGTATAAAAAACTTACAGCATGCGAAGAAACTTTGAAAATTCTTGCCGACAATCCCGGCGAAGGTAAGCAAACGCGCAAATATTTTGAGGTTGAGCAGTCATTGCCGTGGTTGTTGCGGCTATAGAATAGGACCAGCTTTAAGCTCCTGTAAAACTTTAAAATAGGTACATATGTACTTGTGTTTCGACCCGAACTGGGATCTTGCGATGTCCTCGATCTAGCCTATTTAAATACAATTTTACTTGAACTACGAAGCCATTACAACTCTTACAGATTTTTGCCTTCTTAATTCCACGCAGATCGAATAAAATCACTCATAGTAACGAGTTACATAATACTGATTGTTATTTTCTTTCAGATGTCAGGGATTATGTCTACTTAAAACTAATGAGTAGAAAGATGCCACCCACTATTAAAGTGGCTTTGAAAGGAGACGGCAAAAAAAAAATTTTTTATAAGCCCAGTATAGCAGAGTCCGAAAAATCGTTCATTTTACATGTGACGGTATGTATTACTTACTCTGGTAGCTTTACAAAAGTCATTTGATTTTGAAAGTCACGGTTTACCAAGTAAGGGACCAAATTCACAAGCTTTATTTAATATGAATTTTCTCTTACAGAATCAAAGCGAAATACTAACGCAAACGAAGCTACGGCAAGACGAATGCCTCGCTAAAGGCCTTACATGCCAGCCGTTAATTGTAGCAGTGGGGCCGTCAATAGAAGAAATAACGGATTTTTACGTTCATTTCGAAACAATGATCTACAAAATTGACACTTTACTAAAAGCGGTAGATGTATGTTTTAAGTTGATTCACGTTTTCAATTCAGAGTACCCGCTAGAGTCAATTAGCGTCTGGACCTTTATCCAGAAATATTTTTACGAAATTGACTGCGGAGCCGATAAAAAAATTTCAAACGTGGCTTGCTTTATCTCGGACCTTTCGTAGGAATTTATACTAAGCCTCATACTTAGCCTTATACCTGACTTACTTCTCATTACCCGTTAATAAGAGATGGCAATAGTTTAAGCAATCTCTATTTCTCCAGCTTAACACAATTTGAGTCTGTGAATCTTGAAAACATTGTGAAACATTGTACATCTTTTGACATAATTATTTGTATAAGCACGGCCACAAATTAACAAAATGTTTAATTGTTTCGTATGTTCTCTTGTTATTAATAACTACAAATCACTTTTTATACACTTCAAATTTTCCCATAACTTGGGCCCTAACTCGGTTTATTGCTGTAGACAATTGAATTGTGTCAGATCATTTTCGAATATTCGCTCGTTTTGTCGTCACCTGCTTACCATTCATATTTCAACATTAAATAATATACCGTCTGAAGTCTGTCCGTCAAACCGTGGTGATATAAATAATATACAGGAATCATGTAGTGGTTTAAACGTAAGTGATATTAGTGAAGATATTGCTGCTATTGAAAATTGCAGCAATTTCGAAAATAGTTATCATGTTTTATCTGAAAGAGCGGATATTTATAAAAACTCTACCTCTGCTTTCGCACTGTCACTGTATAGTAATCCTACACTTAATCGTAAATGTGCCCAAGAAGTAATAAAAAATGTTTCAAAGCAAATAACTGTAGTTATCGGTAACATGTTAACTGATTTACTACCGAATGCTTCCAAACTTAATGCCAATAAATTAAAAAACACTATTCAAACAATTTCACAATCATTTGATGGTTTAACGACCGAGTGTCAAGTCATAAATCATTTTTCTAAACTTGATATTTACATTTCTCCTAAGAAATATCTGATTTTCGAAAACGTAACTGTCAATACTGGTAATTCTTCAATAATGCTCAGACCAAAATCTGAATACGCAGCAATAGTACCATTAAGATTAGTATTTAGGAAAATTTTTGGATTACCTGGTTTTATTAACTCTGTTTTAAACATACCTGTTGCTGAAACAAGTTCAATATCAAACTATACCCAAGGCAACGTTTGGAAACAAAAAATATCTGGAAGAGAGGGTGATATATGCATACCGTACTTTTTATACACTGACGAATTTGAATGTAACAATCCATTAGGTAGTCATGCTGGAGTGCATTCGATTGCCGGCACGTATTACCAGTTTCCGACTTTGGGAGGCGAATACTTGTCACTGTTAGAAAATATTTTTGTTGCCATGTTGCATAAGTCATCCACTATTAAGGTTCACGGAAATGCCGCAGTATTTCACGAACTTATTAAAGAGTTAAAATATTTAGAAGAAAGTGGTATTGAAATAGAAACACCAGAAGGAACGTTCAGAATATATTTTATACTTGCAATGGTCATTGGTGACAATTTGGGACTTAACACTGTTCTAGGTTTTGCCAAATCATTTTCTAGCAGTTTTTATTGTAGGATATGTAAAGGTAATAAAACATTACTGAGAAAACAATGCAAACAAGATGACAGCTTGCTGAGAAATCAAGAAAATTATGCCCGTGATATTGAACTTAATAATGTAACAATGACAGGAATAAATGAGCCTTGTGTATTTAATAATATCGGTTCTTTTCACGTAGTGGATAACTTATGTGTCGATATTATGCATGACATTTTCGAAGGCGTTTGTCACTATGACCTTGCTCATATTATTTTGCATTACACTGAAACTATAAAATTGTTTAATTTAAATACACTTAATGACCGAATACAATTATTTGACTATAGGGGTAACGAATTAAATGACAGATGTACAAAAATAAAACATTTAATTAAAAGTAAATTTAACATGTCAGCTTCCGAAATGATGTTTTTTGTACACATTTTTCCTCTATTGTTGGGAGACCTAATCCCAGTGGATGACAAGGTGTGGGAATTTTTTCTTACACTACTAAAAATCATTGACATTCTTTTTTGCAGAGATATAGACTATAATACTATAGTGTTACTTGAATCACTAATTAGCGAACACCATGAGAACTATATAAAACTATTCCGTGATACTTTAAAGCCGAAACACCATTTTATGGTTCATTACCCTCATAATTAAAACAAGTAGGCCCTCTAAGATTTATTTGGTGTATGAGATTCGAAGCTAAACATAAACAATTAAAGAAAACAGCTTCTATTATAACCTCTAGAAAAAACTTACCATTAACTTTGTTGATAAAAGAACAGTTATCATTCGCTCATAGGCTTTATACATTAAAAGGGTGTGAAGCTAGAATAGAACTAGGCACACGGGATGATTTCGTTCCTTCTACTATAAATGACTTTGGAAATATTAAAGATATTATACCTCAAGATGTAAATTTAACAAGTTCTTTGAATTCGTTATATTTCAATGGAGTAAAATATACACCTGGTATGGTTTTAATTCTCTCTAATGAAAACTGGTATCAGTTTTTTATTATTAGGTTTATTTTTGTATCGACTTCAGAAACAAATATTTATTTAATAACCAAAAAAAAATATTGTATTGGATTCAATGAACATTTACAAGCATTCCAGCTTGATTTAAATAAATCTGGTATATGGAAATTGATTAAACCAGAAAACCTTATAATTTCTCCGACATTTTCTCATGTAATGAGTAATGGAGATTCCTACTGCAGAGTAAAGTACTTATAAATATATAATAGTAATATCATAGATTAACTTGGGAAGAATGCATCCTTTAACTTAATAAACAGCATGTGGTGGAGCGTTTTCGAATTTTAAGAAATTTATTGTTATGTATTTTTTTTATGGAGCAGCGATGGCCCAGTGGTGGCAGCCGCGACTTGCGAACAGTAAGTCGTGGGTTCGAACCGCATTACTTTGTGTAATTTATTTCATCACCACTGCTCTCAAAACGGTGAAGGAAAACATCATGAGGAAACCGGCATGTCCTAGAACCTAAAATTCGAAGACATGTTATATCTACCAATCCGCACTGGGCCCGCGTGGTGTATTATATATTATAGCCCATTCCTTCTCATTTAGAGGAGGCCGTGTCCCAGTAATGAACATTATAGGCTTATGATTGATTGATTTTGAATTTCTTTAATATAGAATTAAGTTGGTACTTAAGTACATAACATAATTTAGTTAGGTATGACAATAATTGTTTCTGTTTTTGTTTTTTAAATAAAATGTTTTGTATTTTTTACATTTTGTTATTATTTTAGTCCCTATTCTGACCAAATCTTGGAATTATTGTAATATTTAATCATTCATTGTTTTGTATACTTACCTAATTATGATAATTTTCACCAAATTTTATTATTTGAATTATATTTTGTGTACATTTAAGGGGTCCTATGTTATATTTTTGCTGTATTTGTTTTGACCTAGGCATTTACTTTCGTTTATTTAAGACTTTACTTTCGAACGTTCTACTTGGTATTTGGTTTTTGTGTATTATATCTTTGATATTGTATTTTACATAATATTTTACTTAGGTACTTGCTTGTTTATAATCTACATGTATTTTTTTTTTCATGATTTACCTACTTACAGGTTTTAGTTGTCTCTAAATCTTTTAGAATAACCTTCTTATAAAACGGAGTTTTTTTTTGAAACATTTTTTTTTTCATAAGAAATTTAGAAACAACTAAAACAGTTTATTTAAGACTTTACTTTCGAACGTTCTACTTGGTATTTGGTTTTTGTGTATTATATCTTTGATATTGTATTTTACATAATATTTTACTTAGGTACTTGCTTGTTTATAATCTACATGTATTTTTTTTTTCATGATTTACCTACTTACAGGTTTTAGTTGTCTCTAAATCTTTTAGAATAACCTTCTTATAAAACGGAGTTTTTTTTTGAAACATTTTTTTTTTCATAAGAAATTTAGAAACAACTAAAACATGTAAGTATGTATCATGACACTTATGTGTACCTAGGTAAATATTGCGAAAGCAATATTGTTAAAAGTCAAGGGTATAATATACAATTTGTTTGTAGATTCAACCAAAGTAAAGTTGCAAAACATACGAAAGTAAATGAGTAAACCTAGCAAAACCAGTTTCGTAGAACGTACTATACAATAATGAAAATATAAACGATACTTATTTAGTAAAAAATACATAACATGACCCGTAATGTATACAAAACAGGTTTATTCAAAAATACTATACACAATCCTTAAATTACACGAAACGGAATGAGTGAATATTACATGACTAGTATCGCATAGTCTACAAAAGCTGAAGGGTAAAATATACGAAGCCGATTTAGCAAAAAAATACTAAAGTTACTCGTTAAGTCTACGAAACAGAATGAGTAAATATTGCAAGACTGGTATCGTACATTCTAGGTAAATCATGTTGTAAAATGTACTAAACAACTTTACTGAAAAATACTAAATATGACACGTAAATTATACGAAAGAGAATGATTGAATATTACAAGACTAGTATCGCATAGTCTACATAAGCTGAAGGGTAAAATATACGAAGTCAATTTATAAAAAAACACTAAAGTTCATGCGTTAAGTCTACGAAACAATGAGTAAATATTGCAAGACTAGTGTCGTACATTCTAGGTAAATCATGTTGTAAAATATACGAAACAACTTTACTGAAAAATACTAAATATGACACGTAAATTATATGAAAGAGAATTATTGAATATTAAAAGACTATTACTGTATAGTCTACCAAAGGTGAAGGGTAAAATATACGAAGCCGATTTAGCAAAAAAATACTAAAGTTAACTCGTTAAGTCTACGATATTGAATGAGTAAATATTGCAAAACTAGTATCGTATGTTCTAAGTAAATTATGGGGTAAAATATACGAAACAGGTTTACTAAAAAATACTAAACAATATCCTTGAATTATACTAAATAATGAGTGTGAATATTACGTTACTAGTTTCGTAGAATCGATCGATTTTACAGAACTGAGTTTCGTAGAATCGATCGATTCTACAGAACTGAGTTTCGTAGAATCGATCGATTTTACAGAACTGATTTGTAAATTTTAACCTACAGGTTAGCTGAAAAACACTAAACAAAATCCTTATTTTACGAAACATAATGAGTGAATATTACATATGACTCGTTTCGTATAAACGAATAATTTTACGAAGCCTGTTTGTAATTTTAACTAATTCGGATACGTAGTAAAAATAACGTTATTACAATTCTAATGAGTTAATAATACCATATCAGTTTTGTAAATGTTTAACTATTTGGGTTTAGTAAAATCAACAAAAATGTGTGTAGGTCCTATATTAACACTTGGCTTTTGCAAAAAATACTGAGAATTTAGTATATTCAACAAAGGTATTTTTTCAGTGGGGTGTAAAAACACCCTTAACGAAGCCGAAAGATACTTGTTCTCCCCGTCTCTGCGATCATTTTTTTGCTCTAGACCATATCTTGGAACCTTCTTATTACTGAGATATTGGGTCAAAAATCCAACTTTTCCAAATGTTGATATTTTTTTTTTGTTTGAAAGGTGAATATAGTCGGGAGTATCTTAGCTATGTTTAATGAAAATCAGTCCAAGATAGCCGCCGCCACAAAATGGCGGATTACATATTTATTCAATAACTCCCTTAATATGGGTATCAAATGAAAGGACTTGTCTAGTAAATAAAATATTAAACGCTGTAATAAATTCCAAATCCAAGATGGCCGCCACCACAAAATGGGGAATTACATTTTTTTTCATTATTTTTATTTTACTACCTCAATATGGGTATCAAAATGAAAGGGCTTGACTAGTAGAATACTGTACACTTCGTCAAAAAAAATATACCTACCTGGAAATTACGAGTATGACCCTATGTGTCGGGGGTTTTTTAATTTTTTTATTTAATGTAACTTGAACCGTATAACGATATGATTTTTTCCCAAAAAAAAAGGCGTTTCCCAGCAAATTATTTTGCGTAAAGTTACTTAGTACGTATGATGAAGAGATTGCTTGGTTGGCGGCTTCGTGATGTGTATGTTTACACTTTACGAAACTCACTTGCCTCACTTCGGATAGTTTAATTGGAAACAGTACTCCCGCATTCGTAATTACTCCTGCAAATTACTGCACTAGGTGAATGCGGCGTGCCTAGGAGAAGCATTAATTCGGCTTTGAGGCAATACGTTAATAGACATACTTGTAAAATAGAGGTGTGATACAATTATGTAAAGTCAGGAAAATTATTAATGTATACTATAATTATTTACCGTTAAACCTACGATTACATTTCAAAGAGTGGCAATAAATTGAAGTAGGGGGTCAATTTACATAACAATTTTACTAATAAGTACTTTATTGCAAGTTTTTTTACTGAACTCGAGGTAAAGCAAAACCAGTCACGCAAAACCTTATTTGCGACACCAAGCAAAGAAGAGGATATCGAATACACAACAAAGTAGTATTTTCCAATTAGCACCTCAAATGCCATTGGTATCCCACAGTTAGACGAGAATAATGAGCTCGGTTCTTACACCGCTAGGCCACGGTACGTCGGTACTCATGTGTTTGACAAAGACTTATTGTTACAGAACGTGTACATTTTGTAGGTACGCTAATAAATTACGCTACGGTAAGTACTTATTTTTGCTTTAATTTGAATAGAGAACGCGGAGAAACGAGTACGTTCGTTAGTAAGAAAGTAGAAAGAAAATCTCTCCTAGCGTTTCGTATTTCTATTATGACTTTCAGCAGCTTTTCAGTAGCTTACATCAATCCCATACGTATCACAACGGAACATTATTTCTGGACCCTAAGGTCCTTATAGTAAACTTTTTCCAGGAGTAAAATAAGCTCTAAGATTGCTACTGTAGAATTTAATAACGAAGAGCACTTTTCCCCAATTAGGAAAACTTGTGCGGTTTCGTCCTGTTGTTAAAGTTAGCAAGTATAGTCGTAGCCATTAGCTAGGTAGTCTCTACTTAGTTTACAGAGAGTCGGGTACAAAAGATTACATTTTTTTTTTCATCATTGAGAAACATTGTATGATATGGTTACATCGTTATAAAAGCCAAATGTTTACAAAACTTTATGTTGTGCTTCTGTTTTGTTATCACGTTGGATAGAAATGCAGATTTTTTGTCCAAGAAATAGGCCAGCCATCATAATCAAGATCACGAGAAACCGCTTGATGTTGTCCCGAAATACTAGGTGGGCACTTTGACCCTATGGCCCCAGTGTTTCAATCCCAAACGGCTCCAACACATTTCTACCAATATTATATTATTGTATTTGCACCGTTTAAGGTTTTCAGCACCTGCCCTTCTTGCTAAGAATTGCCTAGATTAGACAAGGAAATGATTCATTTTTTTGTATAGACTAGTAGATTCGTTACAGGCCGATACTAGTATTTTGCTGACAAATGTTAACAAAAAAATATACCCACACGTTATTAACAAACAACGATGACATAACAAAACGGAAAGTGGAAACGCTCCCCAACAAAAATGAGAGAACGCAACCTGTTTACACACCGAGACTTTTTGCATTTTTTATGTAGTTAGCAACTCTATGTAAAACGTTGTTTGCGAAGAAGCAACGAACAGTTGGACACCCCTGAAAGGTGTTGTTGTGAAGTTTTAACTTTTCTTGACTGTCTCTTGATCTGAGTGCTTTGTTGGTCTACTTAGGTACCCCCGAATAGTGAAAAGTCACTCAGGGTTGAATAACATTTGAGCAGCTCCTAAACTTTAAATTTTGTATTACCAAACGCCACTTTTGAGTATCTGTTAAATATAAGTGCTACTTAAATTTAGAGTTACGTTTCAGTATTCGGCCGTTA
This sequence comes from Xestia ashworthii, assembly GCA_950022955.1. NCBI lineage: Eukaryota > Metazoa > Arthropoda > Insecta > Lepidoptera > Noctuidae > Xestia > Xestia ashworthii. Next base: position 14,244,137 of record OX465561.1, read on the forward strand.
GTGTTCGAAAGGTGCTGCCCTCGGGTCTTGTGTTTGATTTCTTGTTTGGGCAAAGTTTTGTTGGGATTTCCCTTTATGAATTTTATAAGAACCGCCTGACTTTGTGGCTGGTTGCTAGCATTAGGCTTATCCCTATAACATGGAACTTAGGTAATTAATTAAAACCTAAATGTAAGTCTTTAGAAAACCTCTCTCTACATTTGTGTAATCAAATTTCTTATTCTTAGTTTAAGGTGGTCACAGGTCCATTCGAAGGGTTCCGTCTCCATCGTTACACAAATGACGCAAGTTTTAATTAAAATGGCCACTGTTGGTTTATTTGCGGTCGTAAAGTTGTATCTGAAATCCCCAGACGTGAATTAATGTGCTTATGTGCGCATGAACGTAAATGTTACAACCTCGTGGGTAACTGACCTAGTCGAAATTAGAATAACTGTGTTCTTTGCCCTTAGGCGGAATATTCGAGATCTTTGTTCTAATCGTTTGAATATTTGGTTGGTTAATACAAAGAGAAATTCGAATTACTTCATTTTGAATTTAAAGAACCTTAATATCTTCATTTGTTTTAAACTGTGTTGAGCTGAATACAGTAGCAGTCATTAAGATAACGTTTATCTGTTATTCGGGTTTGAAAGTAGGCTACCATTATTTAGAAAAAAAGATATTATTATTCTCTGTAACAAAAACATAATGAGCGCTTATAGATCAGGAGGTGAAGAAAACCGTTAAACAAAATGTCTCTTGGTAATACAGGCAAGATGTGTTGTTATATATCATCAACATCATTCCATGTCCTTCTGCCAATCTATTTGGGGTCCACGCAGCCTGTCTTATTCTTCCATAGTTTTCTATGACTTCTCTATTCTGTGATAAAATGTGTGTAAAACAAAAGATGCAACACTATCCCTCATTCGACCATGAAAACTTACACAAACACCAATAAAACTTCAGTACATTTCCCCTGCAATAATATATTACCCAATTAATAAAGCTTAGTATACACGCGTACCCTTTATTGGCCATAAGGGTACAGTTGTAAACTAGTCCAGGAGCCAGCAACCATAGGCGAGGAGTCGGGATAATTATTCCTTTATGCGGATTTCTGAAGACGGTTCAGTGATCATTGTTCAAGATTTGAAGGCCAATAACATGTTACAATGTTATTTAGAGTATTATAAAGCGTAAGGGTAGTGGTTAATTAACAAGACAAATATTGCTCAATTTCCAATGATTGTAAACTAGCTTTTATCGTGTGGCGATTTTAAATTGTTCCACGGGAACGTTATACCGGGTTAAAATGTCCTAATCCAGGTCATGCCATCCGTATGCCTAACATACAAGTATGTACGGAAATCATAGCTTGAACACATAAAAGACAGGCGACAGAGTTAATTTAGCATTAATTCCTAGTATAAGTATAAAACCACGGATATGTGCACGTAGTCCGGCTAACTAACTACAAAATACTGTGAAGGAAGGTAATAAGTGAACAATGCGATGGTCATTTATTACCTACATAGGTACCTAAGTGAGACTTATTTTAAGTTACTTTCAGCTTTGAATACAAAAACAGCACAATATAGCAAAAGGTCAAGTTTATTTTTATCAAATCTTATATCATCGTATCAATTATTTCATCCGCCCACATGTAACGTTCCGGTCATTGCTCTTTACTCATACGACTCGGAAGATACCTTGATTTACCTCCCACAATCTAGCCTTCACGAATATCTTGCAAGTTTAAGTTCGAATCAAAGTAGCAGTCGAGAATCATCATCTGCCTAGCCTTTTATCAATTACTAGCTTCTGCCCGCGACTTCGTTCGCGTGAAGTTTTGATATCGCAACGCATCGCCTGCTCAACGGAAGCTTTTTTCCCGCTTGCAACATTTCTTATTGCTGCTCCGCTCCTATTGGTCATAGCGTGATGTTATATAGCCTATAGCTTTCCTCGATAAATGGACTATCCAATGCAGACAGAATTTTTCAATTCGAGCCAGTAGTTCCTGAGATTAGCGCGTTCAACCAAACAAACAAACAAACTCTTCTTATAATATTATTATAGTATAGATGTGGGGGACGAATTATACATGGAGCAAGTGCCTATCTGACCTCCACAACCAAATTAGTACTGGTATAGGTTTGTTAGACTTTCGGGTCACTGACTGCTTTTACTGTCAAATACTGACCAATGACAGCCGAGACCAACGGCTTAACGTGCTTTCCGAGGCACGGAGGAAACTCGGTATATAATGGGTGCTCACCCATCCACGAACAAACCTAGGCTTTACCTGAAGATCGACCCGAGAACCTGTTATAATTCAAACAAGAGCTCTTCTTGTAGTAGCAGTCGAGAATATGAAACCAAAAGTGACCAAAACATGGAAAGCATGCAGCAATGCATGCTACAAAACTTTCACCATTCACCATTACCATAATCACGATAATCTTATAATGTAACTTAACTACATAATAATTATCGGCACATAATACGTGATCTAAACACAAAATATAACTCTATCATATTCTCATAAATAAGGCATCGTGGTTCGATGTTTCGTCCAGGAATTCCGCCCACCCACGCACTGGGCTTTAATCACAGATTACATGGTTAATAGGCTTAATCGATGACATTTGTTTGAAACGAAGCGACGTTGAGAACGATAGCCTCTAATGTATTATAAACCGATATTCATTTATTTATAAGATAGTCGATAGCAAAACGCCTATGCCTATCGTTAGATGCATAAATTTTTTTTTTTTCGAACTGTGGCCTTAAATGGCCGTTTTAGCAGAACATAATATGAATCACGTCAAAAGTTTTAAATTCTACAAATGCACTTTATTGTCATGAACATAAAGTCCATTTTAAGAATTTTAAATTTTTAACGTAATTCATAGTAAGTTCTGCAAAAGTGGCCATTTTAGACCCCCTGGTCTTTTCAAGTTACCATTTCAGATTATGTTTGGTATTGTAACGACGTGATCTCTGTTTAAAGTGTCCAAAAACTAAATTAAATTAACTTCTCTCAGCTATACGTATTACGTATAGTATGCTACCGTAAAATTGTAAAACCCGTTAATATTGTAGTCTATCTAGCGAGATTGTAAACTCTCGATAAATTGTCAACCGAACATAGGTACTGCTTACAATATAACGCTTTATTTTTCTGTAGATTGTAATACATATATCGAAGTGTAACCGTAAAATTGTGAAATGTTTGCGAAGGAACTCAACTCGCACGTTGTAGAGGGGCAAGGAGGGAGGGGAAGTCCCCCTTGCCCTCTGGTACCACTCCCATGAAAAGGTAATGCCACATTCCTGACAATAAAGTGTTTTGAGGTGTAACCTAACCTCAAAACACTTTATATTCCCCTAAAAAGCGTAGTCGACGGTCGACTATTTTTGTCTGCGGGGTTTAAAGGAACCTAACTGACCTAACGTCGATTATGGGGGCAAAGATACTTCCGTCGCATGCATTTCACAATATTACGGTTTCACTTCGATGAAATAAAGCGTTAATATAACGCAATAACGATTGTCAAACGAACATACTTGTTCGTTTGACAATCTTTCGAGAGTTTACAATCTTGCTAGATAGATTACAATCTAACGGGTTTACACTTAACTTATTAAACGTTTACAGGCCCTAGCCTCTTACCGTTTAAACAAGTCAACGTATTTTCGGTATTCGATGCAAGTTTCTTTCCAAAGAGTCATTTTGGTAGTTACGACTATAAAATAAGTTGATAAACAAGTATGCAGTTCTTTAAGAAATGTATAACATACGGAGTTTACATAACACTTTGTCGGTATGTCCGGATGTCACGTCACATGCTCGGAATTCGACCGTTAATGAGTCAATCACAGTTTAATTTATATCGATTGGTTCCCATCACAAGATAAAGTGTCCCTGATTTTTTGTACAATTACATACTCGTTTGACCGGATTTTTTTTTCCTCATAATTACATCAACTGGTTCAAGCTACACTATTATGTGAAGTGGATCTAACGATTCTTAGCTATAATTTATTGGTAATTTAATCGCTGTTAAATTATGCTTTGCTTATTGAAGAGAAAATAAAAACAACTTGTTATTTTATCTAACTTTGCTGCGGAGTTATTTCAAGAAACTTTTGCAAAGTTAAACGTTATTATGAGAAAACAACATAAAAATGTCCTTCTAATTACAAAGCATGCGTGCACATACTGAATATCATATCATAAAAAGTCACTAGTAATCTCAGTTTTCCAAGCACCCATAGAGTCAGTAGCCTGGCCAGGCTGGCTCTAAGAATGCCGCCGATCTTGCTCCGCAGCTTCATAAATATGGAGTTGGTGATTAAACGGCGTACTCTCTGAGTTTTTGTACGACACCCCCTCCCTAGCCGTCTGCCAGTTAAACCTTGGATTAATTCATGAGTTACGGACAGACGGTATTTTTTCACTATAGTTACGACTATCTGAATACAGCCACATGGCTCACTTCCTTTAGCTTTTTAAATTGGAACTGGTTTAATGATTAATCGTCTTGTATTTAAAAGAGACTATTGATTACAATAACACCATTAAGATTCTTCTACATTGATTCGCTTCAGAGTCAATTAATTCAGTAACCGTCAAAAGAAATTTGTTGATTTGTTTTTGTGTTGTGAGTTTATTCTCTCGCTAAAGCTTGTTAGGTTGGACCGACCCGTAATGGCACCCTTTAGTACTGAATCATAGGTCCCCAGAGCGATGTTAGTAGGCGTGCGCGCGGTGAAGATCCAAGACACGATGAACGCACCACCATTTTGCAGATACATACTGGAATTACAGGATTATTGCGCAAACGTTTGCAACCAAACATTAGTGGTTAGCTTAATCACTAGTAATGAAACTGATTCTTATATGAATTATAGTCTTTGAAGATTGCAAGGTACGGGTAGCCTTTTACAAGAAGCTTAGCTAGCTAGTTTGTGTTACATTGTAGCTTGCCATAGAGATTCTAGTTATTTCAATGAAGATTGCAGAAGCTGGAAGATAAGTGTGTTTATGGACTGAAGCTGAATAAAAGACGAGTTAAGTGCACTTGCAAAAATGTGTCGTACTAGCCAAACTGTACCAGCTATACTTAAATTGCATTTGCACACATTGCGTAGTACTTTTTCATCAATGAATTGAGATCCAAATATATTTTGTTTCGTTCCATAAATTCCAAGACCCACATTACATAAAACGATGAATACGTAAGAAAACATTACCTTGCAACCCAAAATAAAACGAAATACGTCGTTTATGTAAAATAAACCGGAATCACAATCGCTCGCTCGTTCTATTTGATACCGATAAGTGGCTGCCTACACAAGCTGTTTGGCGTCGAATCAAAAGAAACATTTCGATTCATCGCATCAGCTCGGCTCCCATGAAGGCGCCTAGTAAAGGCTGAGACCGCGGAACAGGCGCCTCGGGCCGGGAAGCAATCTATTGCTCCTGAGCACCCATGCCTCGTTTGAACTGACAATTCGACTGAATTAAAAACACCTTCAAAACTTTTCCATTGAAACTTAAAAACAACATCAAAACATTTTAATATGTCATCGATTTCATCGGACATTATCAAATAAATTTTGTTTACATCGACGGAATTGTTTATTTCAAACCGACTATTTTATTCAATACCGGAACAATAAATAAAATTAAACATAGATTGAAAAACATTCGAAATATGTATTTTAAAATCCTTTCTGCTGCAAAATATTCGAAGAGCATTCATAAAATGAAAGAGTTTTAATTTTACAGTTGCAACTTGCAACATTTAATTTTCACGCCCGTATTTTATACGACCTCGATGGGAAGATGACACAATCAGTTTACCGTTAATCATTTAGCAGTATAATTGATATTTTCTGTCCCTCTTTTAGCTAACTGTATTTCATACATCGAAATCAACACGGAACTTTTATCAATAGTCACAAATATACTTACAAGAGAGCTTTCAACTAAGGTCACCCGGGGCTATTGTAGCCAAGGGGCAAATGTAGCTGATTGAAATAACTAGTTACCGTTTCGTTATTAAAATAAGTGACATCTGTGGCTGTAAAGAGAAACTTCAGTTGAGTTAGGTAGCAACAGATGGCGCAACTAACACTTAAACTGTTTTATCTACCGAGCATCTTTTTAATCTGCCATTTTGAAGTAATGTCAGTGATAAATGGTCGGTGGGAAAATATTCTCGAAAAAATTGTTTTTGTGCAAAATTAAGAGGTGTTTTGTAGCAAATCGTGAAACTAGGAAAGGTAAGTCATTTTTCATTCATTATTTTCATCCTACGCTTAGCTAAAATTATGATTTCTGTACCAGCTACGTTCACCCCACCAAAAATTGTAGGTGGTGTAATTGTAGCTACTTTGACAGCTACAATTGCCCCCGTGCTTATATATGAAAATCTAAAACACTAGTGATGTCAAGAAATCGATTGAAAGAGCGACTGGTAATAAATTTGATAAGTTACCAGTCCTTTAAAACACGTGATTGTACAAGTGATATAATATACGAATTTCTTAAAGAAACATCATAATCCGAAATGTTTTTTTTTTGTTACCTATCATACATATTTCGCAGTGTTTTTTTGTATGGGAGGTCATTTTTTCCAAACTCCTTTGGGAAATATGATTATCAGTGGGTAAATAATTACGAGTATAAACTAATTTCATAAAGAAGTTGAATACGAAAGTACGAATGTTTATATTTTTTTAGTTTGTAAGTTTGGATGTAAGGCTACTACTACTAAACCCAGTTTCAAAAATTCTTTCTCTGATAGAAAGCTACCCTATTCCCGAGTGACAAAAGGTTTATTTTTAGGACAGGGCGGGTAAAACTGCAGGTAATTTCTACTACACAATAATCATAATAGAGTAGTAATGACATAGTTACTTATGGATGGTTACTGTTGTTGTATGGATATTTTAACAAACTTATTTTTTATTTATTTTAGATGGTTCGGCACTACAAGCGTAAAACTGAAACTCCGTATTCAAGGGAGAATCTTTTGGAAGCAGTAGAAGCTGTGAAATCTAAGAGAATGAGCAGTTATCAAGCTGCAGAACATTTTGGTGTTCCCAGAGCCACGATTTATGCGCATGTAACTGGAACGCGTGGATTTAATAAACCAGGCAGGTCCACGGTGTTTCATAAAGATTTGGAACTGAGAATGGTTAACTGTATTCACGTAATGGAAAAGTGTGGGTTTCCGTTAACTGCCAAGGAAGTCATATCCTTGGTTAGCGAATTTATTCGAAGAAACGGGATTGTGACTGCGTTTAAAAATGACATTCCTGGTCATGACTGGTTCAGAAATTTTAGGAGAAGACACAATCATTCATTAAAAAACCGGCCAAGAGCGTGTCGGGCCACGCTCACTGTAGGGTTCCGTAGCTTCCCAGACCATTAAAAATACCAACATTTTTCGTCAGCAAAAATAACTTTGTTTTTCATAGTATTTGTATGAAAAACAAAGTTATCATTTGCGTTTTTTTGAAAAAGTGCTATATAACTCAAAAACTATTCAACTCATCAAGTTGAAAATAATTTTCCTAGAAAGTTCATATAAAGGTCTACTTCTGTGATTTTTTTCATATTTTTTAAACTTATGGTTCAAAAGTTAGAGGGGGGGGGGACACATTGTTTTTGACTTTCGGAGCGATTATTTCCTAAAATATTAATATTATCAAAAAATGATTTTAGAAAACCCCTATTCATTTTTAAATACCTATCCAACAATATATCACACGTCAGGGTCAAAATTAAAAAAAAAATCGCTCCCCACTTTACGTCTGGGGGAGGTACCCTAATAAAAATGTTTTTTTAAATTTTTATTTTTGCACTTTGTCGGCATGATTGATATACATATTGGTACCAAATTTCAGCTTTCTGGTGCTAACGGTCACTGAGATTATCCGCGGACAGACAGACAGACAGACAGACATGGCGAAACTATAAGGGTTCCGTTTTTTGCCATTTGGCTACGGAACCCTAAAAAGCCACAATCGGTGGAAATCGCCAGAAGAAAGGCGTGCAATCCCTTCACGGTATACGAATATTTTGAAATACTCGAAAACGCTATTCGTGATTTAGATTTATCGTCCGCACCCGATCGTATTTACAATCTTGACGAAACTAGTTTCTGTCAGGATCCATCAAAAAGTAAAGTTGTCGGGAAAGTTGGTCACCGATGTACAAGAACAACTAGCTCACCAGGTAGAACCAATACCTCCGTTCTTCTTGCAGCAAATGCAAATGGTGATAAAATTCCGCCTCTCATTATTTTCCAAGGGAAATATTTGTGGAACGAGTGGTTATATCAAAATGAGAATGTCAAAACTGCATAATTATGCTGTAAGCAAAAAAGGTTGGATGGAGACCAGCATCTTTGAGAAATATCTAAAAGATGTTTTCGTACCTGCAATCGGGAGCAAGAGGCCAGTTCTTCTAATATACGATGGACATTCGACTCATACAGATTTGAGCGTAATTGAGTTTGCAATATCTGAAGGAATCACAATCCTAAAACTGCCACCCCATTCTTCTGACGTGTTGCAACCTTTAGACTGCAGCGTAATGAAGCCAATGAAGGACAAGTGGGACCAGGAACTCATAAAATGGCAAAGAATGCATGTTGGCTTCAAATTGCCCAAAAGTGAATTTGCTAGAATGCTTACTGGCATTTGGGAGAATTTGAACCCAGTAATTATCTCAAATGGATTTACAAAAACTGGCATTTATCCAGTTAATAGAAATATGATTGGAAAAGAAAAATTTGATTCCTTATCATGGCAAAAGTGGGAGAACTATATACAATCGCAGCATAAAACTATATGCGCTGAAAATATTACAGCTAATGATGATGATACTATGGAGTATTATGACTTCGCATCAATGACAAAAGATGCAGACCTGGAAAATTCCGGAATTAACATATTTCAAAAGATTCCGAGTCTTGGAGATTTAGCACTCAGAATTTTCAACCAAAGTATCGCTCAGTTCCAGAATGTAGACTATGACAAATCTAACAAAAAAGCAGAAAATTCTAGTGGTATAGAAAGTAACTTAAAAATCATTGAAAAAGAAAATGAGCAACAGGAGAAACATCTACTAGACAGTCAAAAAACCTTTGCTAATAAAGAGCTAGTTATATACGAGGAAGAAAAAAAAACAAAAATTACAAAGAAGGAAAACTATTGCGACGATATAGCCGAAAATCCTAATATAACGATAAAAACACTTGAAAAAAAGCAGAAAGATCCTAATGATAAGAATGACAGACAAGCTGAATGGAAAAAAATATTGAATCCTAGAACATTTGTACTTCCTATGAAAATTCAAAATAATAATAGTAACAGTGGCATCAAAATATTAAATAACGAAGTAATAAAACCAGCACATCTCAATAAAGAACAAAACTATGATGAGGTTAACACAACATTTGAACAATTAGTACTTAGCCACATTTCACGAAACGATTTGCCAAAAAGACCAAAAAAACGTGTAGGCGCTGAAATTTTAACATATTCCGAAGTATTTGCTCGCATGAAAAATGAAAGAGAGGAGCAGGAGACAATAAAAATAATGAAAGAAAAGAAGAAGCAAGAAATTTTGAAAAAGAAACTCCAAATGAAGAAAACGGAAATAAATAAAGAAAATGTAACGAAAACTAAAAAAAATAAAAGGAAGCAAAAACAAACTAAACAAAAGAAAAACAAAGAATGGACTTCTGACAGTGAGGACACTGGGTCTTATAAGTCAATGGATAGTTCAGAAACTGAAGACATGGACACATTTTTAGCAAATATTTTACAAGATGAAGAGCTATACGAGGATGAATATGAATTCAATGAAAACAAGACAAAATCGAAACAAGAGAAAGAACCAAGAAAAAACAACAAAGAAAAGAAAAACCAGGAACAGGAAGAGAAGAAAAAGAATGAAGGAAAGGTAACCAAAACGAAACTTTTGAAAATTAAACAAAAACAGACTAAAGAAAAAAAAAAGAAAAAACGGGCTTCTGAAAGTGAAGACACTTTAAATGAAGAAGAGTTTCAAGAGAATGAGTATAAATATAATGAAGAAAATGAAAGTCCAAAGCCAGGGACAAGCAAATTAGATACATTAAAGAAACATAAAATTCTAGAAGGTACATTTGTGTTAGCAAAATTTGCGTCATATAAAGGCAAACAAGAATATAAATACGTATGCAGGATAGAAGAAATAACTTGCGACAAAATGGTGGTTCAAGGATTTAAATCTATCAAGAACAATAAAAGTAAATTTCGTTTAATTGTAAATGATTTATCTATTATAGATCAAAAAGATGTTATCGAGTGTTTACCAGCACCTACATTTGATGCAAAAGAGATGGTGTACACGTTTTCCAAATATCAAAATGTAAAAGAAAAGTAAATTTATTTAAGTATGTAACTTTTTGTTAACACAATTTTTGTAATTTCAATAAATTTTCAATTACTTTTTTGTTTTTTTTTTTTTGTTTTTACACTATGTTTAATAAACCAACTTCGAGCAATTCGGAGATAAATAAATTGTAGGAACCCAAACTTATCGAGACACGTGTCCCATCACTATCATATATGGAATGTAGCTACATTTACCCCATGACAATACCTCAAGTGATTTTAAAGGAAATTGAACCCCATTACAGAGTATTAAAGTACAGAATTAGTTAAAATCTGTGGGATGGGACGTTCACCATTAGTTTGAGAAATGTAGGTTCAACAATAAAAGTTATATAGATGGATAGCTACATTTACCCCAGTTGGGGGGCAAATGTGACTATTGATGGCTTGAAGATGGAATTTGTTGAGTTGAATATTATTTTTATTAATATTTCATCAATATGAACTCGTTGACATGATGACTAAAACATGTCTTTGCAACAAAAAAAACAAAAATAGCTGTAAAGTAACTGCAAGCATTAGAAAAAAATTTAAAAAGTTCGAACTCAATTTTTAGTAGCTACAATAGCCCCGGGTGACCTTACATCATTTAACTGGGAGATTTGTTTATCTGTGACAAGAATTAAAAGTTATGTAGACGGCCTCAACTACATAATTCATTCACAGTGTGATCTAAAGATGAACGTAGTGAAATATATAACTGGATTACTAGAACGCAAGTGAACTAGCACAAAGTAATATGGATAGTAAACAGCGATCTAAGCCCGCTGTGTACTTGTGTAAACGAAGCTGCGCTTAACGATTCCCTGTCTTGTTACCAGCCGCTGATTGGCAAAGTTCGATTGAATGTATCCCACATTCTTGTATCTTTTCCTACAATATTTATTTCCCAATAATCTTTACGCCACTAATTTTGTGTTGAGGACAATTTCCTTATATTCGGGCTCAGAAAAACCAGATAAAATCTGAAAACAACTCCTACCAAGTACCAACATCCGTTCGTGTACATAATTCCAGATTACATGATAAAATAGGCAGTATATTTAAGCCCGATTACGATAAACGCTATCTACTGAAATATACAGGCAGAACTTAAAACGTATAGCTCGATTAGATATGTATCTATCAATAGCTATGTAATTAAATAAATTATTCTCTTCGAATTTAATTTGCAAACTTGTGATGTTGCAATAAAAGTAATTGGTGAACATGGACAAGCTATCCCTTAAGGCTAGTCATAAACTGCGAGGGTCTCACGGTGGGGTAGGTAAAGGAAAAGTACTTTGGAAGCCATTCTTTGCAATCAGCGTGCCTGCTAGACCAGACGCTCCGTATAAGGAAACCTACCGAAGAGGGCATTGGTTGACGTCCATCACTATCCTCTGCTCACCAAGAAAAAACTACTGGTTCTCGCTTTTATTCCATGGGAATTCATGAATACGGAGGCTATTGTTTACTGTGAAAAATGGTACTCAGAACCTATAAATAACTTTATCGCCACATCTCACCGAAATGTCCAAATTGGTAACGGTGAATAACCTCAGCAAAACACTTTATATATTTTTTGAGAATAAATCCAATCCCGTTGATGGACAAAAGGCTTTCTTTGCTGTCCTTTAATATAATAAGGGAACATCAAAGCAATATTAAAGGTCTGATTTTATCACTGTTCCAAGTCAAACAATTAACAATTCACTTCTGACGGTAAGCTCCTTAAAACCGTTTTCAACCGACTTCTAAAAAGAGGAGGTTCTCAATTCGTCTGTATTTTTTTTTTTTTTTGTGTTGTTACCTGTGAACTTTCGACTGGGTGAACCGATTTTGATGATTCTTTTTTTATTTGAAAGCTGGTGCTTCCCGTTGGGTTCCGTTTTAATTTATTGAAGATCTGATGCTGATATTCGGAGATATACAATGGAACTCTTCAAAAATAGACGGCAAATCTGCAGTGATTGCTGCATCCGCTTGTAGGTTCATTGTTTATACTACATCATGACGTAACATCACGCCTGTATGCTCGAGGGGGTACGCAGATGTGTACAATATATCAAGATTTCGACAATGTTTGTTACGTCAGAACTTTCGACTGGGTGAACCGATTTTGATGATTCTTCTTTTATTTGAAAGCTGGTGCTTTTCGTGTGGTTCCATGTCAATTTGGTTAAGATCTTACGCTGATCTTCGGAGATATAAATGGAACTCTTCAAAAATACACGGCAAAGCTGCAGTAATTGCTGCAATCGCTTGGTTGTTTATTGTTTATATAACATCATGACGTAACATCACACCTGTATGCTCTGAGGGAGTACGCAGAAGTATACAATACACCCAGATTTCGACAGTTAGACGTGTAAAGTTCCATTCAATGGGATCCCGGAGAAATAGAGGTAACTCCTTAACTTTATAGGCACACCAGAAGCGGTTTGGGTAGTTTTAGGCAGAGTACAATCTCGGAGTGATTTTCAATTTGATAAAGATCTGGTGACTTCGGAAGATAGGCAACTGAACTCCTTAATAAAATATGATAGCAAATGTACTGGGATCGCTGAAGACTCACGTCTGTCTATTGTTTACACCAGTTCATAACAAAAAATCACACCGATACGCTGTGAAAGGGTAAGCACCTGTGAACCACTAAAAAGTGAAAAATAAAAACTTTTTTGCAAAAAATATAACCGACTTCACACAAAAAAGTGAAAAATAACTTTAGCTTCAGAAGTCGGTGACAAAAAAACTAAATCAATCAAACAAAGGTCACCGACTTCTGAAGCTAAAGTTATTTTTCACTTTTTTGTGTGAAGTCGGTTATATTTTTTGCAAAAAAGTTTTTTTTAAGTAAAATATACTAGTGATGGAAGACCCTTTAAATGTACTGATGCATCTGAAAGGACTGGCCATTTCAGTCACCAAATCTCTCGAATTGATGCAGTCAACAAAAGCCACCTTAATTGCATTCCACCTCAAAAGTAAAGAGGGACAAACAGCAATTAAATCGCGCAAAAGGAAAACTGACTTGCAAATTGAGCTCGCCTTAGAGTCTGATGGAAACTATGGAAAGTAGTTCACCACACTATCTTCATAAATGCATGCTTCGAAGAACTTTTGAACGAACTTGCAGTACAGACGAGGTACAAAGAACGTACTCTAAACTTTCAACGAAGATAATTCGGTATGTAAAGTATTTTTCAGGTATTTTTTTTACATTTTTATTTCGTAAAACATTTAATTTTAAGCAACTAATTTTAAGCTTTTTTTTTTCCAAGTTACAGTTTCTTTTTTATTATTTTTTAAAGTATTATTCGTGATGACGTCATTTCATAGCCTGAATAGCTTTAAGTCTTTGCCACGTTTTCAGTACATACAAAAAACACTAAATAACTTCAAAGTTGACATTGATGACAGTTGACGCTTGACAGATACGTGTTTTTATTTTGTTGTGAAATGTGAATGCTGACTGTGATGTGAACTTTTTGTTTGAGTTTCTTTTCCTACGATTTTTAGCAAATTTTAATTTCTATCCATTATCCGTGCTGCGTATCCGTGCAATGAATCTGTCATCGACAACTAGTGCTAAATGCTTCGTACCGTCATGTAAAAACACTACAACAAATAGCCGACACAAATTGTTTGTAAATGTGAAACGTTATGACGTAATTTAGAGGTCAAATGAAAGTCAAATGATTACAAGTATTATTGTGAAAATAAACACAATCTTGTGATATAGAAAGCTAAAAATAGAAAAATAAGGCATAGGACCCTAAAATCTCCAAATGGTTTTGGAATCAGCGTAGGTTAATTTTTACTTTACATACCGAATTACTTGCTACATGAGTACATGACAAATATTCACTGAAGGTTTTTGAGTGTTTTTGGCAAGAGAATCTTCCATGGTTGGAGGGATCAGTGCGACTTGCTATTGCAAAAAATAGCGCAATATTTCAAAGTGTTCAACAAATATCACAAAAAACATAATCAAAAAATGACAACTTACAGCAAAGATAAAATATGGAAGTTTTTCGTTAGAAAAAAATCTCATTGAAAATGAAAAATAAAAATAGACATGCCTTTTCGTTGAGTTGCATAAAGTGAAAATGAATAAAGAACATCTATCAGGAATCTCGCTAGTGATCGGATATTCATGCTACTTTTTAGAACGAACAGCTACATTCTCTGTCACGGAATGAAAAAGAAAACTATGAATAAAGCTATTCTTTTAAAACTGGAATGAAATTATGAAAAATGTAGCGTTGAGTACTTTTACAAAAGATAGTTAAAAGGGAAAGAAGTCTACAATTATTTGAAAATGTTATTAATTAACTAACTGGCTGTTGCCCGCGACCTTTTTCCGCATGAAATTATTGAAAAAGGTTCCGACGAATTGAGAAACCTTTTGAAAGTCGGTTAAATATTACTTCCCTATTTGAATGCGATTTTGTTTTTAATTTCAAGGTTTTTAATTTTATTGCAAGAAATTCTTATATTATTTCTAGAGTAAAAGTAGCGTCGTGCCAAAATCGGTCCAGCCGTTTCGAAGATTACTCGGAACAAAAAGTCACAAAAAAAAATTTAAAAAAAAATTTAGTAGGTACTTATGTAGGTAGGTACTGTATCAAAGAAAAAGAAAATTAAAACCTGTTATTTTCAGATTACTTACAGAAACTTCAATTTTATTTATTTTTATTAGGGGTGTAAAACACCTTTTAACGAAGCCGAAAGGCACTTGTTCTCCCCGTCATTGCGATCATTTTATTTCTTCTACACCATACCAGGGAACCTTCTAGTAACGGAGATATTGGGGGTCAAAGTTCCAACTTTTCGACAAGTTTTTTTTAAATACAAGTTTTTATTGTAAGATTTATTAAGACTTAAAACCCTACGACGCCCGTACCTCCTATTCAATCATCAGCACAATGTTTAAAGTGCGTTACTTTGAATTCTACCACAAAACATGATCTTTTAACCCAAAAAAAAGTCGTTGAGGCAATAATTTTTGCGTAAAGTTTCTTAGTTTGATGTACCGAGAAATAATGCGTTTTATTGTAAGCAGTATGTTCGTTTGACAATATTTCGAGAGTTTACAATTTCTCTAGTTATTTTACAATCTAACGTGTTTGACAATTTTACGGTGACATATATAAACTTTGACATTTTAGTTTTACCGTTATAATTATATCCTTCGTACAGTTTGTTTCTTACTTACAATATATCTCTTTCATCAGAAGGTTAACAACAATTGTTAGTTATGGACATACTTGTATAAGTAAACATTTGTTTCGCACAACTTAGACAAGATATGACGTCAGATCGTTGAATGAGCAAACACAAACTAGAGGTCTTTGTCCTTTGAATACGATTTAATATTTGATTTATCATTTTGACAGCCGTATCTAACTTCCTATAGGTGTGAACGGGTAAATAAACTTGGTAATATTTTGTGAATTTGCAGTAGATAGGTAAACAGAAATTAAGACATTCACAAGAGAACCAAGGTTATCGACGTATAGCCCGAATTTGAGAATTGCCAAACTTAAGTGGCAGTGGGCAGGGCACATTGCTCGCAGAACGATGGCCGTTGGCCGAAAAGTTCTGGAGTGGCGACCGCGAACCGGAAGACGATGCGGTGGAAGACCTCCCACTAGGTGGACCGATGACCTGGTGAAGGTTGTTGGAGTCCGTTGGATACGGCATAATTCCTTGGGGGAGGAATATGACCGGCAGTGGACGTGTTTCGGCTGAAATGATGATGGTGAGGTAAACAAAGAGAGACCGATAAACAGCTGCAGCAGTGGGTGGAGTCGGGCTGTGAATAACGATGAGGCAAGTATTAGCTACAACTCTTTTTCATCCCTTAACTTAATATTCTTTCGTTTAAAGCTTGTTCCTATAACATTAAGGTCCGTGTTCACCGAGAAGATAACAGCCTGATTATCGAAAAACAGCTGTCAATGTGACATGTTCCCATACAAAAATGTGTTTTAAACAGCTGTTTTAGATAATCAGACTGTTATCTTCTCGGTGAACATGGACCTAAGTTACAGTGATTTAATCCTGGTTGTTCCCCGTTATGGCCCATAGCTCTGGCCAGTCGTAAAGGTCCCCTGGCCTTGACTCCTCCACGGCGAGTCTCGCCGGCGACCTTGCACCTTATTGAATATACTGAGCTAGTACACAAGGAAGAATGATGCAGAAGGACCGCAGTGCAATACTGTGATGCATTGGAATGCCCAGGAATGGGCATTACTCACAGAAAGATACTTAAATCATTATCTAAAAGATGATCTAATTTTTTTCTTTTAATCTACGCTTATAACCATCTTGACCAGCCTAACAGATAGATCAATTATACAGGATTTAAGTTGCTACCTATACATGTTTACAAAACGGTAGGTACGGAGATTTTGCCATGGTAAAACAATTTTCAAGCTTTTGAATTAGTCTGGTTGGATCGCTCTGTTTTATTTTATGTCTAAACTAGGCAATGCCCGCGGCTTCGCCCGCGTAAAATTATATACATCAGCCTTCCTCTTGAATCACTCTATATATTAAAAAAACCCGCATCAAAATCAGATCTAAGCATTAATAGGGACAAACAGACGCGGCGGGAGACTTTGTTTTATATTATAGTGATACGCGTTTTCAGTGAAACTTCTGCACCCATTTATCGGACGTTTAAACTGCAATGCGCGCGCGCCCCGCCCTGTCTTTTGCGCCTGGAATGCTAGAGCGAGACAATGTTACCAAACCAGTTCCACAAACGCCGGAAGCCTTTCTCTTGTAGCGATAAGCATGTGTACATTCAAGTGTTCATTGTAATATACACATTTGAAATAAATGAGCTTTTTTATTGCAATCGAACTTGATAAAGGCAGGATCAATATTTCAGGTTTCCAGTACGTTGGCTGGTACGGTTATTCGAAAGTCGCAGTTTATTATAATGGCCGTATATAAAACAATGATGTTTCCTGTCGTTAAATGTGAACAACAATACTACAGGATGCAGTATTTTTTTCTCGGCAGCTATGATGTCCCTTGGATGAGATATTACTAAAAGATTGAATGTTCATTATTAACTATTTATTAAACTCTTTCTTCTAGGCAAGCATGTTCCACAGGCAGCATCATCGCTTTAATTGAAGAAATCATCGAATGAACTTTTAACAAAAAAAGGTTTTTACGAACAAAATTACTGAAGACCGACTCAGTTATTCAATACTACAGTCTCCATTAAAATGTCCTAAGCTACTTATCAAAATATCGCCCTCTCCGCAGACTCATCGAAAATTGATTGATTCACAACGTTGAGATTTATATTTATTTTGTTCAATGTTTGTTCGCTGATGGCCCCAATAAAGCCTCATGACAACTTTTTATCTTTTTATTATTTACTCCGCAACAGTTGCCTAACCAAATTATCGAAGCCTATAAAAGTAATTTAGCAATTAATGTTCAATCGCATTTGATTCAAATCTAATTTAATTACAGGTAACCTACGTGGTATCGTTAATTTTGCTGTCTATACAAGCAACATTATGTCTGTTGCCACACGCTACAATTTGTCTTAATGCTCGACTAATGTTACTAGATAGACTTAATTACACCTTTCATTGCCGCCTAATATCAAACGACTAGGCATTAACTCGGTGAAACCGCAGGCGCACCTAATCGACAGCGAGCCGAGATTAAATTCCCTGTCAGATCTCTGTCGACAGAACCGAGGTAAGCAGAGTTTCCCCGAGGTTCCCCGACTCTATTCGATTTGAGACCGAATCTCAAACATTCCTGTATCACCTAGATGAATCATAATCTAAAGTTTATTGCACTCTGAATCATGACTATTCAACTATGTACCTACATACAGGCTCTAGGGTAAAGCTACGAATTGTTAACCGAAGCAAATAGTAATCACTGTGACATAATTAGTGCGTGGACGTTTGAACAACGACGTGACGTGACGTTTGTGGACGTGAAATGGGAGGTAACGGTAGAGATTTGCTTAATGTTACTGTTATGATCAGTTACTTAATACATAAGATATTAGAAGGCAACACGTAGAACAAATCACAAACTACCAACAAAGTTTATACTCAGAGCTTTTAGTCAAACAACACAACTAATTGCAAACAAAACCAGTAACTACAAACTATAAACACTTTATCAACTACACACCGATATGTCATATGCAAATAAGTTTATTTTAGTCACCAATCCTGCCAGCAATCGGCGGGCCCACCCTACTCGGGTGTACTCGTATAATGGCGACTGTTGTGCAAGCACCCACGTACTCAAATAAATATGCCGGTAATAACTTTCCTATAGAAACTAAATCGTCTAGTCACGAGCCAACAACTTGGTTGGTATGGACTGGTTAGCTATCAGCGTCAGCTATCTGAGCTGTCATTATCTATCTGTAACAACGGACGGAATAGCTCGCGATGGGATTGTTTGGACAAATACAAATTGTATGAGTTGATTGGTAAACATACCTTCGTAGTCTATGTACAGTCGACAAAAGAGGTGATGAGTATATAAGGCGCTTAACACAAACTTCAACGACTGTTTCAACTCAAGAAAGTGTCGTACTGAAAAGTCAAAACTTAATATTAAGGTTCCGAAACAAACTACACTTAGCATTATGTGAAATGATCCTAAACAATACGTCTAAACCTGAATGAACAGCACTAGCACTTCGCACACGACTTCGTCCGCAAAAATTATGATAGCTCAGATAACATACATGATATCAATATAATTGATAGCCTGTAACACCCAAGAATAATGTGGCTTTCTGCAAGTTAAAGACATTTTAGAATTAGATCATTACTTCCAAAGATTACCCCTTAAATACAAACTTATAAAGAAAGTTTACCTCTTTATAATATTACTTTAGATTGCATGTTTCAGCAGACATGACAAGGGTAGAAACAAGATAATGACTTATAGCGAAGTAGCTAAAAAAGTCAGCATTTACAAAAGTAAGTTAATCTATGAACTGCAATATTACACCGAGCACCTTTTAGGATTTCATTGACAAAAAAGAATGGAAGACACACTCCCGGAAAATTGTCGGCATAACACGTGCTTCGCTAGACATATTGAAAGACACTCCCACTCCATCATTTGAGGGGATTGGTTTTGTGGCTTAGACATTTTCAAGGACAATAACAAAGAGTAAGGCTTCCATTTTATCTTAAAATAGAAATGTATTAGATTTTTCGTTATTAATCTTTATGAATTCATTAATTTTGTTCTGTCTGTGCCAACAGTGTATTTTCGAATTTTAACCACGACACTAAATCCGGTCAGAGCATATAAACGTCGTTTAGTTTCTTAGATGAACGTTATGTCAATAATAAAAAAATTGGTAAAGCAGATTCATATTCATTTTATTTTCCGTACCATAAGTTTAAAAAGATGTTACAATGGGCTTACACTAAGAACAATAAAGGACCCTATTAGGGCACAGCAAAAAAACAAGATTAACCAAAAATTTATATAGTTATAATATATATAATTGAATATATAATATGCATATAGGATAACTATTTATATAGGATTTACATAATAATTCGCTTTACATGAACTTTTATTATTTTAATATACTTATAGCAATGCTTTTTGGCTAGGTTAGGCTCCCTACATGTTCATCAGTGTCGTTACAAAGGGCACATAACATTCAGCTTATTCGACATTAGGGATCCACCTACAGCTCCAGTCTAATTTTCCTCGTCACGTGTTCACGTGCCAAAAAAACTCAATTTCTGTGTTATGTAATAAGTAATAACCATCAAAACAAAAACTCGTCACGTTTTGTATTATATACCTTCATGAAGGTAATGGAATTTTCAATTTCATTTCGTCACTTGACACGTTTTCGTGAAACCGAAAACATGCACAGTACGAGAGCATAACATATAAGTAGAAACAAAAAGAAGCTACTCATATGTACCCAAGTTACTGCAAAGTTCGTTTAATCTCTTCATTACGACGTATTAATAGTCTCATCCAACTTAACATTCACATACAGTCTTCTTAAACGCTTCCACTAACACATATATTCCTAGCTCCTGTACCTCTACAACAATTTGCACTCAAACTCAATAATCACCGCGATAAGTATAATAGACACCGTTGAATAAAGCCATTTGTATTACTTTCGTGTTGCCGACAACACCAAATCTGGTATTACCATTTAAGCTCAGTCTTACGCCACTATACAAACACCTGAATATTTAGTTAAATATGCGGAAAGATCAATAAAAACTATTCGTAAGTTTGTTCAAGACTTTATAGGCATAATGACTAGTAAATAAATAATAGACATAAAACAAGTCTATTATATAAAAAATCGACGTAAAACAACATTTATGGAATGCCAAACTGCCAATCATATTTGGGCAGTCCACGACAGCGTTGTTTGTCAAAGTAAATAAAGGTGCTTGTCAGCTAGAACCTGTCAAATCTGGCTAATATTTTGCCATTCGCATTTGCGCCACCTGGCACGATAAACTGAGCACTTGGTATTAAGTCTTCGTTCGCATTAGTCGGGTTATAAGAATAAACGCAGCGTCCGCGTCTCAGGAGCCAGGTGTTTCCCGTCATTGCATAACATTACAGTTCTTAGCCGTAACAGTAGTGTAATATAACCTGTTTCGAGACCTACCGCAATGGTTTCCCTTGCACCCATTGTCATATGTTTTGTTTAATTCGTCAGGATATATTCTAGCCCTGGTTCTTTCAAACACGATAAACTAAGTTAAAAAGACTGCCTTTTCAGATATCTTTTCTAAAGTATTAACACCTTAGATTACAGGAGTAGATTTCAACTGAAAATTATCCTATTTAAAAACCTCATCCAATTTAGCATAGTCATAATATTGTTATAAGTCAGATAAAAATTTCATAGTCAGAAAAAAACCGAAAAGTAATACATTTTCAATATGCATGAGTGTACACAGGCCTGCTTTTCACAATAAGGTAACAGGGTGAAGATACGGCGCGATTACACTACAGCCGCGACTCGACCCGAGCGAGAGCCCTCGAGGCGGGCACGGAGATGTGGCTCGGCTGCTCGAGACTCGAGTGGCCGTGTGGACCATTGTTTTAATACTACCCACTAGCAAGGCGCAGGAATTTTCATATTAGGTGGTTTTATACCAACCCTTTTAAAAAACAAAACGAAAGAACTTCAGCATGCAGTACTACCCAAATAACTTGGGACAAAAGTAAAAAGGTCGACTTGCCACTTCCAGCAGCTATTCGGTCTGTAATTTGGCACTTAAGTACCAGTTTTGCGCCAAAGCAATTAATGTTGGTGTCGCTATCCAGTCAGCCCCTTAGGGAAACGAAGCGTAAAGCTATAAATAAATTAATAAAATTCTTCGAGAAGCTGCATGTTTTAGTAGCTGAAGTTTTACCGCAATGTAAATCTTTCCCAGTTTTGTATTATTCACCCTCAACGTGTGACTGTAGTATCAAGTTGTCCGGCTCACCTAACCTAATTCCGCTCCTCAATTTCGGCTAGGCAAACAAGAGACCAAAGCGTCCAACTTTAGACGGAATACAGATTAGCTGAAGGCTTATTTTTGGACACAGTTTCCTGCATAATAAAACGAAAATGTAAATTAAGATTCGTTAGAAATGGCTGACTTCAAATACGGACTGTAAAACCATAAACTCAACACCCTTTTCCCGTGTAAACGAGAAGTAAAAGGTTGTTAAAAAGAGCTGAGTGTATGAAACAAGACAGAGTATTACGGTCGGCGTAACCTTCGTAATAAGTTACCTGGACCCGAACAAACAGTGTAACAGACCCGTTCGTCGTTTACGGATCGTGCTTGACAAACAAAGACGTCTCTGTAATCCGATCCGGCGATGTGCAATTAACATTCTAAGTGTTACGTTTACTGCTCTCGAACAATGAGCGCACTGCAATCCCTGACCACTCGGCGCCGTTTGAGTACACCCATTGTAGATATGTGTACAAGACTTACGTCCGGACAAGAGTGGTCAACATGATGAAGTGGACGTGCCTGTCGGTGTTTCAAACTGATTAGAACAGACCCTTTCGTGTAAGTCTACATCACCTTAAAACCTTTTTACATTCGACGTAGACCTGATCGGAATTATTTTACCTTTTTATAGGTCTCTTTTACGGCTTTAATATTAAGTCTCGTAATCTACGGACTTCATTATATTTCGACCTTGACTTTGATGTTGATTAAAACATTACGAGCTGCCATCCGGGCATATCCCAAATATCTTCCCGAAATTATGTTAATTACCTTGGTTCAGTAGCCGCGCTTAACATTTTTGATCAGAAGAAGACAAACGACGTTATTTTGTAAATAAATGTGGTTTGCCTTTCAAAATTCTAGGAAATTTTAACCTTATTGCTTTTCTGCAAACAGTAGAATATTATGCCACAATGATTTATTAACAAAATAGGTATAACAAAAAATAGTTTACAGTCCTACATAGTCGGCAGTAGAAAACAATTTAATCTTGAATCTGAAAAATGGTTTTATTCGAGGATTTTTTAAACTAAGATTAATATGTAATTCTCTCAATACAACTGATTTACATAGGTACTGACATCGATTCTTCTCGATCCAATATGGGATGAAACAATGAGTGCACTCGCACCGCTGACACCGATACAATTCAACTTCGATTCGGAAAATATGATGAAAACCAGAACATATCGAGAACGGAACGGTATTGGCTTGGCGCTCAACTGCGAATTGGTAACGTGTGGCAGCTTCGCCTAGATTTTTGTCAAGGAAACTTGAGATTTGTATCTGCTTTTAACTATACAAATACCATTCCATATTCTCTGAAAATAGCCTATGGCCCGCCTCGATAGTCTCATTGGGGCGAATACATTCAAATTTCGACCTCATTGGTCCCATAAACTTTTTTTTTAACCTCTAAAGGAATGTATCGCACAATGCGGGGCCTCTAGGCCGCCATTTTGTGCGTATGTTCCGTTTGTTTACGTTTTATTGAACGTTGGATAGCGCTACAAAACCAGTTCCCGACAATTTAGCAATACACAAAGGTCAATCCACGCACGCAATCCTATCCCACGTCGGCTATCAAGGTTATACTTGTGTGTTTAGTATCAATTGAACATAGGATGTTATGTGAACGGTACGGGTTTCGTCCGTATTCTATCTGTTGAGATATTGACTGGAGGCTCGGCTTTGAGCTTTAGCTATGGCAGTAAAATTTAATGAAAACATGGTTACTAGTATACAGATAAAGCTTTGTGGAGATTTTACTTTATTTAATCTGTACTGATAAATTGAAAGGGAAGAATAATTAGCTACGAATTTACCGCTCCCCTAATCATTTTCAGCAGGTTCGGCACGCTTCGCTTATGAGCGGGACGTTTGCCCAGAAGTGGGACATATTAGGTTAAAAAAACCTTTCTGTTCCGAGTACTGTCCAGGATACGTGATATCCAACGATATGGCAATGAATTGTATCCATCTAGGCGCAATGAATGTCGCCACGAGCACCTACAAAGTCATTCTCTCCAACTTTCACATCAACACCTCAATCAATAAACAAATAAACCATTACGTGTCCATAAACACACGCACGGCAATGTTATTCGATATAATTAGCCATGATAATTTCAATAAGCGTACGTTATGACACAGCTGATAATTGTGACCGCAGCATGCAACTCGCAACACGCTACGTCGCCTACTTTCTATTCATAGCAACATGGCGACGTTGCACGATAATGATGGCATAAAATTAGCTAAGCGTGCTTTATATGCGATGTAAGATGCATTAATGTGGAGAGACTTATTTGAATAGTAGTCGAGGCGATTATGTTCAAAGGAGTTACTTTGTAGGTAGAGACACCTTATGACAGGAGCAAGGGGCAGGACATCAATCCAACGTTCTAGAAATGGAATCTGTGGCGGATTTTTTATAATGGCATTCTTTTAATCTGTTCATAGGTAATGTTTTTTAAACAGTGATAACCTAGTGAACTGCAAAGTCATAGGTGTCAAGTTAGAACCCAAGACATGCACCTCTGATTTTTCGGATTCTTGTGCTTATTGTATAATTATCACTTGCTTCGGATTAAGAAAGCACCATGAGAAACCTGCTCGAGAGATATTTCTCGACGGCACATAGAGTCTAGTCAGAGGTCCATCGGCGACATGAAAACGCTGACACCAGGTTAGGCACCAAACACACGATAAAGTTAGAAAGAAGAGATGTTCTTTTAATGTGTATCAACGTGACGTTTAAAGCAGGTCACTGCTATTGTCAAAGATCTAGACAAAGACTGCCGTGCACAATGGACACTTGCAGTTTTCCAATAAGTATGTGTATTCCCAATAGCCCTACTGGAACATATTGGAAAACACTACTGGAGGTTTTGAAGACGAACAATATCGTGAAAGTTTGTGGTGGGATTCAAACAACTCCCAAGATGGACCACTTCTTACAGAAAACCAGGAAAACCTAAAAGCAACCATAGGAGCTGCTAATTAAGGTCCTCAAAAAACTCGAAGATCAATAAAATGTTGTTAGTCTTTAATACATTCACGACGGACGGTGATGCGGCGCGGCGTGGCGTTGTCAGTGCACTCGATCGTGTAATACCCGTGACAGTAGCCCGTGACACGCGGCTTTACTTGTCTCAGGAAGCGACAACTTAAGCCTCGCTGAGTCCCCGTGAAACTAGTTGTAACCTACGTTGCTTTAACTATTGCAATTAAAAGTAAAGTTTTGTGTATGACTAGGTTTTGATTTAAGAACTATTTTTAGATTTTTGACAGTTGCTTTCGCGTACAATAAACAATTACAAAGAATTCAGATTCAGACCAGACAAATAACACCCAGCAAGTTAGAAAAGTTTAATAATAATTTAATGAGCAAGCTAAATATACCAGGCCATATTAGAAACAATGTAAATGAATTGTATGAAGAATTCTTTTCGGTAGTGCACACTGAGTTCAATATCACTTTAAAAAAGAAAACCAAAACTATTGGCCCAAAGTTTATTTTTAGTGACTGGGCAACACAGGGTATTAGGAAAAGTAGGGAACGATTGTTTGAGCTGTACGGCCTTAAGCCTTACATCAATACAGAATCTTTTAATAAATATGTTGCTAATTACTCGAAAATTTTTAAAAACACCTGCAAGGTAGCCAAATCCTTATTCATTAGCAATAAAATTAAATCAGCCGATAACAAAATAAAAACGGTTTGGAAAATTATCAACAGTGAAACAAACAGAAATATAAAACATAGTAATGACTTCACACTAGAGACTTCAGGTGGCCTTGTCAGCTCCAACAATGAAGTTGCTCAAGAATTTGTAAATTTCTTTACCAGTATCCCACTTAAAACTACTGAAACCTTAAATTCCTCTCCGTTGCTCTCTATTGATTTATTAAAAGCAAACGTTTCAGCCTGTCCAAATGAATTTAAATTTCAGCATATAAACCCCACTACAGTCTTAAAAGCTTTTAAACAAATCAAGATCAAATTAACCGAGGACCTATGGGGTATGTCTATTAAAGCTTGTACCTCAATTATGGAGACTGTAGCGCCGTATTTGGCCTCAATATTTAATTTGTGCGTGGATCAAGGGGTCTTCCCGGATCTAATGAAATTCAGCAAGGTAATACCGCTTTTTAAATCCGGGGACAGTAAAGACACCAATAACTATAGGCCAGTATCCGTGTTGCCGGTTTTCAGCAAGGTGTTTGAAAAGATAATGCTCAATCAAATGCTTTGCCATTTTAACACCAATAAAATATTACACGAACAACAGTATGGTTTCACCAAAGGACGTTGTACAACTGACGCCGGTGTCACTTTATTAAAACACATATTTACTGCGTGGGAAGAGGCACAAGATGCCATAGGAATCTTTTGTGACCTTTCGAAGGCATTTGATTGCGTAAATCACGAAACCCTGATCTTGAAACTTGAGCATTACGGTTTAGGTAAACTTGCGCTTAGTTTAGTAAAGTCGTATTTGAATGATAGACAGCAGCAAGTACAAATAAATGGTGTCAATTCAATGGGTTTAAAAGTAAAAATGGGTGTACCACAAGGTTCGATTCTGGGTCCCTTCCTCTTTTTAGTTTATATTAATGACCTACCCCATTTATTTAACAACCACCCGCAAATGGTGTTGTTTGCTGACGATACTTCGTTAATATTTAGGATAAACAGACGTGCCACTAATTTTGACGATGTAAATAATGCCCTACTGCAGGTCCATAACTGGTTCACCGCCAACAATTTAGTACTCAATGGGAAAAAAACTAAGTGCATTCGATTTGCCCTACCAAATGTCAAAAGTAGTGATTGTGACATAATGTTGAATCAAGAGAAACTGGAATTTGTCGATAAAACAGTTTTCTTGGGAATCACGCTCGATTCAAAGCTACAATGGGGTCCTCATTTAACATCTCTTGCAGGACGGCTGAGCTCAGCTGCATATGCTGTTAGAAAGATCCGTCAATTTACTGATATTGATACCGCGAGGCTAGTCTATTTTAGTTATTTTCATAGTATTATGTCATACGGTATTTTACTATGGGGACGTGCGGCAGACATCGAGTCTATATTCATTCTGCAGAAAAGAGCCATCAGAGCCATATACGAATTACGTAGACGCGATTCTCTGAGAGAACTGTTTAAGGAAATTAATATCTTGACAGTACCTTGCCAATACATCTATGAAAACATCATGTACGTTAGGAAAAATTTGCATTTATTCAGTAAAAGAGGTGACAGACACCACTATAATACTAGAAATAGGGACCAACTCGTTCAGCCAGGTTTCAGGCTTGCTAAAGTGGATTCATCTTTCATGGGGTACTGTTTAAAATGTTATAATAAAATACCTCCTCACATTCTACAACTGAATGAGACGAAATTTAAATCTTGTATAAAACGCACACTATGTAGGCAAGCATATTATAATTTGGGGGATTACATTAAAGATAAAAATGCTTGGCTCAATGCTGGTCCTGCTCCACAACCATAGGCAAACTAATTGATTCCCAGGTTACGTTATTGTGGAAGCTGCAGAAGATTGTAAAATATCCTTGCATTGTATAGATTCCATCTCGTAATATTATATAATTGCATAGCACATTTGTGTGAGTTCTATGTACTGTAAAGCCACCATTTACATTTAGTTATCTTTTTTTTTTTTGACTTGAATATGCCTTGGCGGCTGAGAGAATGTCATGCTCACTCAAATGTCTCGCTGATGGTGGCGTGTGTGTCGGGTCATTTAGCTCCCTTCAATATGGTCGAGTTGAATGGCGCCGATACATGCGTCATGTTCGTGAACGGGCGCTATCAGTTGGGACTGGTCATCTCTTAGCTGCCACGGTTAATTTGAATTTCTTTTTTTTATATTGTTGATTTAATCTTTTCTCTGGACGCTCTTAATGTGCACGTCTTACTACATCGTTCTCACATATATGTTTAATCACACATGAATGATGTAACCAAGATTTTGTAAAAATATATTGATTTAAAAGAGTGTCCATGGAGTTTCTTGCCCGTTCTTCTCCATAGAGATCTACGCTAGGGAATGGGCAACTACAGTACTTTCTCAAGTTATTATGCCTTGTGACTGTGACTGTAGCTTTGATTTTATTTGTATTTTGACATTCAAAAGTGCCGTAATGGTCTAGTTGAAATAAATGCTTTGAGTTTGAGTTTGACAACTTTGACTGTAAGGCAGCTGGTATATATATTTTATGATATTATACGTGATACGATTGTTTTAATTCACATAAAACGCCATTGTATACAATGGTGCAAGGATCTTTTGGCGCTTGATTAACATTGTCAAGAAGGCGCTGTTTTGAAAATTTATGTACTTACTTAATTATCTGCGGAGATTGAATTGGAAAAACAAATTCGGGTTAGTTCAAATTCGGCCATACGCCAAAAGATCCATGTAACTCTATACTTTGCTTAAAGACGTCTCGACTCGGGTCTGCGCACAGCCTAAGTGTGATGCGTCAACAGCATGTCAATATGTAAATGACTGCGTACAAGACAAAGAGTAATTTTCCTCAGCTGACCGACTTTTTCCGCAACAATATTTATTCAAGTCACTGTCAGCAAACAGGGCACTTACAAAGGCAACCAGAGGAAAATTTTAGGTCGCCACGGGAAATTAAAATAACCATAGAGGTAACACACTAGAGCGTACTATTGTTCTAAACCAGAGACAATGGGTAGTTAAGGGCGGAGCTGGTCCATAAATTTAGACATACTTTCTACACGCCCACAAACTTGTCACAATTGTCGTTGAGAGGCTGAGTGACAAGCAACCACTGCTGACTGACTTATTATGGAGTTGTATCTTTCTCTCGGTTATATCTAATTTATAATACTGGTATTCAGATACATCTAGTTAGTTTAGAAAACATAGGTAGATGATAATGATAGGACAACTAATTAATTAAGATCCAGATGTTCAGTATGCTAAATGCTATAAGACGTTTTAAGAGGTAGTGGTAGGCTTCAAGAAAATCCGCTACATTTCTCCTGAACACATGTCCAATTAGAACAATCTAACACCAAAAACAATGACATATTCTTTTTCGTTTGGTTAACCTGGTGTCAGAGTTTCTATGCCACTCATGAGCATGACTTAGCTTGAAATACGTAGTAAGGTATAATGATGTCATTTAAAACAAATTAGCCAAACAAAGGCCTCATGGTAAGTTACGTTTGAAACCAGCACGTGGGACAGTTACAACACTAACGGTCACTGACAGTCTGACACCTACTGACGTCAGCGCGGAAGTTGCATAGAGATAACGTCGTGAACTATAATGTAGATCAACTAGAAGAGCATATCCCTTGCGTTGGGCATAAAGGCTCAGGTGTTTATACAGGGTATTGGATTGTATAGTATTGTAGGGTATTGTATTACGAATTGAGAACCTCCTCCTTGTTGTAGTCGGTTAAAAATAACGGGGGTAAATAGAATCGAAGTCGAAAAGCACTTATCACACGTCATTATTACGATAATACTTTAGTCTGGGCCATACATAGGAACCCTCTAGTCACGGAGATATTGGGGTCAAAGTTCCAACTTTGTCATAAGTTTCAGCGCGTTTCATTGAAGTTTAAAAAGTAGTTTCCCAGCAAAAGTTAATGCGTCTTACGAAAAAGAAACCATTCATTTTCTTGTTATGATAACCTAATCAATACATCTTGTCAATGAAAAGTTATGCCATCGGTATTTTACGGGAAACGTTTAATTTTTTTGCAAAAATCCAGTCGTAGATGTAGACCGTTCTTGCTACGATGCCTGACAAACCTACAACGTTTGTTTCAACAAATCAAGATAACGATCGATTACCTCCAATTTCAGTTATCACAGCAACTATAATAATATTATGTATGATGTATCTGATTTAATCACGTGAGCAAGCAAAGTGATGCATTTATTCACTATCTGTCCGATTTGGCATGCAAACAACGTAACGTTATTTTAAATGAAATGGCGTATCTTCCGCTCGTCCAATTCCAAGCCAATATTTTGATGCGTCACAAATTGAACATTTTATTTATCTACAGGTGTAGTAAAAATGGTTCAGTCCTATTTGTTTACGAAACTTGTAAACCAATCAGTTTGATGTTTATACTATTTTAAATTAAATTCGAATCAATTCCCAGCTGCACTGCGCTCTTTGGAATCGAATTTATTTCATTAAGAATATATTTTATAGGGGATTATTTATTCAAATAAAAATTCAATTTTATTTAAAACATTTATGCCCCGAATGCAACCTCACGGGATGCGACTTCCGTCCAACAACACGCGCGCTAGTCATTTGTTTCTTTGGCGTCTCTCTACAATTTCTTTCATTTGTTTCTGTTGCTGTCGAATCTCGCGAGTCGCTGACGTGTAGTCCGTGGCCCAGCGGTTAGGTATTTGTTACAGGGGGAGTTCAATTAAACAATATGTTACCTTAATCCATGCAAATAAAATGCACTGTGTGAGAATGATAAGAAAATACCATTGCATTGCTGTAAGATATTGTTGTTTATCATCCGTTGTTGTTAATGTATGCAAATTAAGTGAATTCATTTTCTCACTACGGGAAATAGTGTCGTGCGAAACTAATTAAATAGGCCAATATTACTCACAGTAGGGAAATAGGAAAACCTAGGAAATAAACAGAATAAAAGGTAAATTTCCTTCTATTTTACATTTCATTGTTAATTCATACTCAAGTGAACTAATTTTCTTAGTATAGCAACAGCGCCTTATCAATTGAGAATTATGTAAATGATGTAAACATTTCCGCTCGTGTAAGTTTTAATCTCAAAACGTAAAGTAAGTGAACTGATAAATTTTAACGAACACCAGACATGGTTCAAAAGTATATAACCTCCTTTCAGTTTTAAAATACATAGGTACTCAGCATAGCTGTCACCGTAAAATTGTCAAATACGTTATATTGTAATATCTCTAGCGATATTGTAAAGTCTCGAATTATTGTCAAATGAACATACTGCTTACAATAAAACGCATTATTTTTCGTGAAATGCATGCGATGGTAGTCAACTCACGCGGTGTGGAGTGAAGGAGGGGTCCCCCTTGCCCAGTGGTACCACTCTCATGAAAAGATACTTTACCATTCCTGAGAAATATCGCTTAATATAACCTAACCTTAAAACACTTCATATTCCCCTAAAAAGCATAGTCGACGGAGCCCCGCTTCGCGGGGCCCCTATTTCCGAGTGCAGGGTTTAAAGGAACCTAACTAACCTAACGGGGGGGTGCCCTAAGTCCCGTTTATGGGGGCAAAAGATACTTCCGTATGTTCAGTTGACAATAATTCGAGACTTTACAATATCGCTAGAGAGATACACGTTATATTGTAATATAACGTATTTGACAATTTAACGGTGACATAGCTATTGTACTCTTTTTTGCTAGCCTGCTCTGTCCAACTTCTGGGCAAAAGCCTTCCACCTCACGCGAACTCGCGCGTCCCGCTTCTAATTTGGACGGAACTTGTCCAGTTTGTCCCTCTTTTGTACTTTAGATATCACAATATTGTGAAATATCTAAGTAACATTTTGTGGGACAATAAAGTACAACAATATATCAATTTGTACATAATAAAGAGTATTCTACGTATTTGTGTCAATAAAAGGTATGTCTATAATGTTCACTCCTAGTCCCGTTTGAAAAAGTGATCCCGGTACACGCGAACTTACTGTTATACTACTACTTTACGACGTCAGTGAACCGCGGTGTTAACAATCCTATACGTTAACTGTTATAATTACACACTATCGACTATTCTAGAAAGCAAACTTTCCTTTTCAACTTTCGTGCATCACACCTACCTGATAATAAAACGCTCAAAACGCAAACGTAAACGTTACGTAAACAAGATAAAATTCATGTAAAAATATTCGAAAGCGTCAAAATCTCTAGTAGTTAATTACACTGTTCACCGAAATGCAACAGTACCGGACAACGGGTCCCGCTATACCGGATATTAATATGACGTCATTGGATCCCTCGACGCCACGAGCCGTAGTTCCGGCCACGACTGGAACAATACACCTACATTCCATATTTTATGAGTTTTATTAACGTTCGGTAAATCTCCCGGCCATCATGATGTCTGCATTATTAAACGGGTTCCTTCTGTGTAGATGTTTGAATTAAATGGACCATTGAAAACGGTTCATATAACAAAAGCTCTCAACCCTTTGAATGTGAACTGCCTTTAATAAATTATTAACGAAATAATGTGTATGAAAGCTTCGATAATAGCGTACATTGTACAATATTCCTAGAATTATAACCACACTGCGCCCCAAACCACAAATTACTGACGTTCCTCGCTCAAAAAGCCACTAGCCGAAGTGGGACTGGACTGGCCACGTTTGCCCAATGAGCTGTGGATCAAAATAGCCGCATTCTGGAGCCCTGATACAGCCAGATAGCATCGCAGCAGACCTCGTAGAAGATGGCGGGACGAGCTGGACAAAACCAACGACCAGTGGCCCACATTAGCCCTGGATAGAATTTGAAACCACTGGCAGTCATAGGGAAACGCCTTTGCCCAGCCGTGGGATGACGCAGGATAACAGTATCAATATCGTATCATCAATATGTATATTATCAGATCATCACGTAACACAAAAACGTTAACAATAACAAACCCCACGCACAGCACTGCCGTTTAAAATTCAAGCCAACAAACTTTTCATACCGACGTTGGAGACGCCAACCAAAATGGCCGTAATAATAAAAAAATCGCTGCGTGATACAATTTTCACTTTATAGACTCCGTAGGGGTGAGCCCTGAACTCCGGGGACGGGCTTAAAAACGGCAAAGTTTCAATTTTGTTCCCTCAAGTCGCGGATAAACGGGAAGATAAATGAAAGCTGAAACGTCGTCATTCTTTTCCGTCTTACGAAAAATCAAATCAACAGGGTTCTGTATTAAAGGTGTTTGATAAAATCGAGACAATGGAAACGATTTGATTGACAACAGGATTTGATACCGCGTCGCCGCAACATGTGGTTTCAAGAAATGATACTGAGAGAAACAGTTATAAAATAAGTAGTCAACTACAGCCGTTTTGGCGGAAAAAGTGTTAAGACACATTTGTATTGACAATAGGAAAGAGAAGAGACATGAAAAATCCACAAAAGTAGATAAAAACACTACTTTTATTACCTACTGGTTCAAGTTATTAGTTTATTAATAAATTACGCGATCCACCAGGCATAACCAAACGCATGAACTGTTTTATATTAGACTAGCGACCCGCCCCGGCTTCGCACGGGTACAATGCTGATACTAAATACACTACAGAAAAACTGTGAACGTTGTATATAAAAACACAGCGGCCCGCTCCGGCTTCGCACGGGTATAAAATATATAGCCTATGTCACTCACTGAAAGAATGATTAAAATCGATCCGATCGATTTTTTTACATGAAATGCACAACGTATCTAATGTATTTAATTGGTTATGTAATGATACTGTATCGTTTAAAATAGCTTGGTAAATAACCCATATTTTTTTTGTAATATGTAAAAGATAAAAATTGTTACTGTGAGTTATCCTTAGGAGATAAACATATGCTGTCGCAGACTTTTTTATTCATCTTTTTAAGATATACAATTCCGTAGTACATAAATTTGATCTATCTCGTAAGGTTTAGCCAGCGTTTGCAATGTAAGCGCAGAAAAATATGTTTGTTACGACATCACATTGCAAATCTTTAAATTTCTCGGCTTTTCTCTACTATAATATGCATGTATTATACATATAAACCTTCCTCTTGAATCACTCTATTTATTAAAAAAAAACGCATCAAAATCCGTTGCGTAGTTTTAAAGATCTCAGCATACATAGGGACATAGGGACAGAGAAAGCGACTTTGTTTTATACTATGTAGTGATAGTGATACCTATACAATTCTCCATATAAAACATTGGATTATGAATAATCTAAAAATATCCGATTAGTCGGTTATTCAACCCACTCTAATGTTTAAATTAAAATAATCTCTAAACGCATAGAAAATCAATTCTCAACCGAATCTTATCAAAGATAATAATCAATTTGGCATCACAAAAGATTACATCAACAAAGCAATCTTTACCTAATCGCCATAGCTATCCCACGAGATTTATCTCTACTTTCGCCTGAGGAAACTAAAGTGAAAGCCTATTTAACTCGCGTTAAGGAACATTGCACATGGAACCATGGAACCATGGAACCATGGAACATGGAATACTAGAAGTTATCTCATTTGAACGTCAGCGCACCGAGCGGTAATGAAGATGAATTCTGCATCAACATACATAGTTACACGACTCCCACGACTTACAAAGTACTTACC
This sequence comes from Xestia ashworthii, assembly GCA_950022955.1. Lineage (NCBI taxonomy): Eukaryota > Metazoa > Arthropoda > Insecta > Lepidoptera > Noctuidae > Xestia > Xestia ashworthii. The sequence continues at coordinate 14,278,494 of OX465561.1, forward strand.
CGCGTCGTTTATTGCAATCCTTCTTGGAATATAAAACGTTTTTGTTTCTCAATGCAATATTTAAAGTTAAACTTTACAGCTCAATTTCTGGTAGAGTTTTAGCTTTTAGTATATAGACTTAGGTAATCATTGTTTTAAAAGCTCTTTTTAAGATCGATGAAAATACCCAGAACTAGTTGCTTTTTGTCAATATTAATTTGGTTTGAAGTTACTAAATCTAATTGTTTAAACTGGTTTTGAAAGAACACACATTACTTAGTACTTTTCATGATTGTTGGGTTAAAAAGTCACACCCACATATCATCACGCCTGCAATAACCGAAAGGAAAGATAGAGGTGTACTCATAGCAGATACATACAATTTTCGCCAGTTAATAAGCCTTATGCCACAAAATAGTACTGCGAAACTCCTGATGGAAAACTTGATAACAGTATTCCCGACCTGACGATCGAAACCCACATCCACACATCTGTGTATATCCACTATTTTTTATGCTTTTTCAACAATGTGATGGTATGGTAAGTAATATAGTCTCTGACTGGTACCGTTGCATGTGGCTCGCGAAATACGGGGCCGCCCGGCGCATTAACAACACAAAAGTTTTGGTTGTTTCACAAAAAACACATTCGTAAAGTTTATGGATGGTGTCACGAAATTGTAAGCACATGCTAACTTCACCCTATTCAGTGTCAACAAATTGCAAAAAAGTTTTCCATTTTCCTACATTTCTACATAATAGTAGATCGGTTCCGATAGTTCCCATTTCCTGGTCTCAGCTACTAAAGTAGAACGCCAGAGTCTACAATGTGTGTGTACAGTGATAACCTCTTTTGCATGATTGCGATAAAAGCTTACTATGGTAATCTCCGTTTATCCTTCTGAAAAATACTTTTTCAAAGCGTGGGTGGGCCATTTCCTTCTTCAGACGAACAAAAGGGATTTTCCCACACTTAACAGAGCCTCTTTAAATAACTTTAGAAATGGATGTTGTGTATTGGATAAACGTACCTATACGTTTTGGGATAAAGACTTTTCTGTTTTATCTACTGTCTTATGAAATTATGACGTACCTAAGAAGTGGTAAGCTAAATCTGTCCATAATGTTTGCTTCGCTCATGTATCGGATGAAATGCTTCTTTCGGGGGAATGACCCTTCGGCTGTGTGACACCACAGAAATTGATGAGATTTTATTCGCATTCCGTACGTCGTTCCACCGAAAGACGATTAGGTTGAACGTCAAACTAGGTAAGGTATGTATATATACAATTTACTACGGCCACCGTGAGTGGAGGAAATTACCAGTTACTCCTTTAATAATGAAGACAGAAAACTTAAATTGTAAATTCGGTAGCAGCACAAAAGCTCAACCTCATTTATTCACTACGCCAAGCTACATTTTAAATTCCCGCTTTGAGCGTTCCTTGTGGAAGCCGACAAGAAACATTTCATCACATAGGTACTAGGTACATGAGCAACTACCTATTTAATAATGTAGTTGCGCGAGTGTGGTTGCTCTTATAAAGCGGCTCCGACGTGAAGGCATGCGACAGACGTCGGGACGAACCACTGCCCAGATTTGTTTTGTAACATGCTATTACTATTATTGTAAAGACGTATTTGTATTGGATACATTCGATTCTAACCTCATCGAAATACAACGCTGAAATTTTATATTTCGTATTAATTTTAGGTGCGAAAAGCTGCCCCTAACAAATCAGTGTTTCCATATTTTTGCATAATGTTTTTAGTGTTAACAATTTAGATTTCGTATTTTTTTGAAGCACGAACCTATTGTGTACGGCCAGACGCGTCGTGTCAGCCACAAATTGGAATAAAAAATATCGAACATGGAACGCACTTGTAAAAATGACGTGCGAATATCTCGACCGTGTATTTTTGCGTTCGTAAAAAATAACCTTTACAAAGGGCAAAAAGACGGTAAAAGGCTGGATTCTGTTGCTGAATAAGGCTGTGAGAGGCTCGTGACTCGCACGAGCGATCCCGGCGAACATTACGGCGGCGTGACCGCGCTCTCGGTTTAGTAATAACTCTCCGGACAACTTAAGCGTAATTGCATAAAATCGTTTTTGTTGGAATTTCGCTTGCTCTATCCGCGGAGGGTGGTATTTCTGCTGTTTCCTCGAAAATTTTGCAATTTCTTTCACGAATAGTGAACATCTCACGTTGCAATCAGTCATGCGCACAATACTATCGTTTGTTGTTAGACGTCAATTCTCATGTCATACTTAACTTTTGTAGCACTCTATAGAGCACGATTGACCTCTGCTACGAGCGTCGTAGCATTGTACATATCGCTTACTCATGTCTACAATTATTATGCAAGTAATGTTGGCTGAATAAGTTTTATTTCGGAATAGTAAGACTAGACCATATTTCTTGTAGCATAAATCACTGTTTTGTAGAAATTCATCAAGTCACGAGCGCCCATTGAGCGTTCTTGAAAATACAATATGACATTTAAGTGATTCTTACGTCATTTGAAATTCTAATATCAAGTAAATATATAGAAAACGCCTGATTAAATATTCGAGTAAACCATTTTTCTTCCCCGACGTCGCCGTGGCATACAAATTGTAATGTAATCGCTATACAATACGCAGAAGGCAATAAATTGTTATCTTGAGATAAGTTACTATTTCAAATAGTAGGTACCTACATAAGATTACGACACATGCACGTGCGTCTCCCGTTTTTTTTATAAACTCTTATATTTGAGTTTAGCCCGTATTTATAATTTGATTTTTTCCTAAATTTAACATAAACTAAACTAGGTTTAAATGTCTGTATTAACAAATGCATTTATTTGTTAGAATACTTATTACGAAAAGTTGTTAATAGTAATTATTAGTTCCTTAATATTCTGCTGCTTCCAGCGTACAAATATTTTGATTTTACACGCTGCAGTTTGATTAAATAGAAATTAATACCATACACCCTGTAAATGTAAAAGTAGTAAAATGTAAAAGTAATAAAATGTTCTTAATTATGGTACAAAAACTGTGTTCCTGACACAATCAAAGTTTTTATAATTAAGGAAAATTCTGGAAAATCTCCTCACTAGAAAGAGAGTTCCTAATTAAAATTTAGAGATCTGCGAACTTGTAAAACTTTATACATAGATACAAAATAAGCAGAAATGCAACAAGCTTATTTAATGTTTGTTTTGTAGATAAGCTGTTCTTTTTCGTTCCGACTTAACAAATGTTCCAATGTAGTATATCAACTATCTGGTGTCCACGACACAAGCCTCGTTGCTTAGTGTGGCACTAGATAGCGCTGGGTGTAATGTCGAGCGATATTTATTTATTTAATGTTTGTCTAAATAGATTTCACTCCTAAGTACTTTCTGTCTTACTTGTCTAGTAACGTATTGCAGCAAATAAGTAATAAACGAACTTGCAAGACATTCTACTAATTAGCCAAAGCTCACTCACTGTTTAGTTAGGACGCTCACAAAGTCTGACTGTAATTTATTGTGAAAAGCAAACCTAACAAAGGATTGCAACTAGGACCTAGCCAGAAATGAAGATAGGTACTTATTGAATGGTGAAATAAACCCGACAAGTCTCAGTACCTAAATACATTTTAGAACCACGGACAAGTGTTGCTAGTTTTGGTGTTTCCAAAGTGCACACAAAACCAAACAAATAATTTGAAATGTCGATACTCATATTCATAAATCTTTATTTATTTCGACATTAGGAATGAAAGGCGCTGGTTCACATAATTATGCACAATTTTATAATATAGAGAACAGTGGCGAAGGGTGTAAAAAGAGTCAGGGTAAGCCGAGAATTTTTTTTATTTTTTTTCCTATTTTTTTCTGTTTGTTTTGAACTCATTTTCGTTACCCGTAATATCGGGAACCATAAAAATGATGCCCATGACGAAAACACCAAAAATTTTCGTCGGCGCCATCTTTGATTTCCATTTTGACTTCATTTTCATGATCAGCGACCCCACAAACCACGAAAACGACACCCATGAAGAAAAAACTGAAATTTTTCATCGGCGCCATCTTGGATTTTCATTTTGACTTCTTTTTTATTATCAGCGACCCAAAAAACCACGAAAACGACACCCATGAAGAAAAAACTGAAATTTTTCATCGGCGCCATCTTGGATTTTCATTTTGACCTCATTTTCATTATGAGCGACCCCAAAAACCTCGAAATTGACACCCATGAAGAAAAAACCGATTTTTTTCGTCGGCACCATCTTTGATTATCATTTTGACCTCTTTTTTATTATCAGCGACCCCAAAAACCTCGAAAACGACACCCATGAAGAAAAAACTGAAATTTTTCATCGGCGCCATCTTGGATTTTCATTTTGACTTCTTTTTTATTATCAGCGACCCCAAAAACCACGAAAACGACACCCATGAAGAAAAAACTGAAATTTTTCATCGGCTCCATCTTGGATTTTCATTTTGACCTCATTTTCATTATGAGCGACCCCAAAAACCTCGAAATTGACACCCATGAAGAAAAAACCGAATTTTTTCGTCGGCGCCATCTTTGATTTTCATTTTGACCTCTTTTTTATTATCAGCGACCCCAAAAACCACGAAAACGACACCCATGAAGAAAAAACCGAAGTTTTGCGTCGGCGCCATGTTGGATTTTCATTTTGACCTCATTTTCATTATCAGCGACCCCAAATACCACGAAAACAATACCCATGAAGAAACAACCAAAATATTTCATTTTACCCAATTTTCATTATCAGCGACCCCAAAAATAATGACTTTGGCACCCATGACGAAAGAAAAAACAAAAAAAAATGACTAAAATGCAGAGCTACTCGTACCATAGTAAAAAAATCAAAGTGAACAACAAAATAAACATCCAAATAGATAACCAAATACGAAATCCACCATTACTAATACTATCTCGTTCTTCCCCTATCATACTTTCTTTTTCTGCCCCTGTCGTAACTCGATAAAATTCGGCATACTGCACCAAAATAATGTCATTCATCCATGAATGATGTCCGATTCTTTACGAAATTCAACGAGCGATCACGATTTCTTCCCATCTCGCTCACGCGCACGCATTTTCTATTACTTTCTCTATGAATAACTCGGTTTGTTTCGGCTTACCAGAGCCCTAATATGGCGGGCTGGGTAGTGACGTCATGATGTTTATTTTTCATAGAAATTTAGCTGCCAAAAAGCCGATAGCGCCTGCGGGTTATTTTATAGCAAAATGTCATTGAATGGTAAATTTTTTTTGATCAAGTGCGAGTAGGCGTTTGGTGATGCTTGTGAAAAGTAATGATTGTGCAATTTTTCAATTACGGTAGGTAGAGAGTGGTTGTGTTCTAGACTTCTGAAGGTAAGCCGGTGGGAATTGAGTTGTTAGGAGCCTGCGCCACTGATAGAGAAAGGCAGGAAGTAGAAAGGTCCCGAGGTAGGATCATAGATATAATAAAGAAGGAGATATTTAGACGAAAATGTATCGGAACCCTGTGGTGCTCCACTTTATTCCTACCACAAGGCAACTACTACACATGCAGTTCAGTAAAGGCAATAGATACGCAGTCGCGCACACACCCGCATTTCTTAAATCAGAACGTAGTACACAATCCATTATAAACCTTATAAAACACATCGTGTATTTACCAAGCACCGTACAACTTACCCACACAAAAACATCGGTACACAAGCACATCACTAACTCGTCGTAAGAAGCAGCGGCCGCACTACGCGATGCATGTGCTTACTGAACTACCGTTTGGTGATTTTTACATTACTTGTCCAGTCACTTAGCGACAAACTTAGGTAGTGGTTGAGGAGCAATGTATTTATTGCAAAATAGTATAGCCATTTGCTTATGACTGGCACAAGAGTTTAGGGTAGAGAGGGGTCTTGTGCCAGTCGCGCGGACACCGACACGCCCCCTTGCCACTTCTCCTGTTTTTTTATATTTCTATGGGTAGGATACTTATTACTTGTCTACGTTAAGTTTTTTTTTCGACTCGCATTTAAACAAATATAGAACATTCGCACAACTATGACAACTTATCATCATGTTTGAATATAAAACAAAAGGATAAACCTTGAAAAAAGTAATAAAAACGCAAATACTAAAACAGTACGGCAAACAGCATTGTTATTCGATAACACTTTGATAGTTAATTCTAATTTTATTTCAACACTACGTCACCATTTGTATGTAGAATTATAGATACATAATAGGTAGAATGTGGGTAATAATTATAGAAAATGATAACCGATTTTGTAATATACACGTCATTATTATTATCGCGACATTTGAATATATTCAGCTAAATTATACCAAGATGAGAGTTGAGTGGATCCACAAAGTTCAATTTGAACTTACGACCTTCTTTGTTAAAGTTCAAAGACACGACGGAAGTGGGTAGACGGTGTTCTATTCTGCTATTGGCGAATGTATCATAAATGTTGGATTTGAACTTGGGTGTAAGTTTAAATCAACAACCTATTCATACGCAGTAGCATTTAGCAAGTTTTTGAGGGGAATAGTAAATAGATACGTATTGATAACTACTTAACTTTGACCTTTAGATAGATCGATAGATAGTGTTTATTTTACACCAATTTTATTATCGTTGGGTTGATGATATCGTCAAAGTCGCGGGAAAGACTAGAAAGGGGCGCACAGAATTGGGAACTGTGACAGAAGAGAGGATAACTGTGGGGGGTGTGGATAATTGTGGGCCTATACCCAACAGTGGATAATTGTGGGTTTAAATGATGATGATGAATATTATTCGACTGCTTTTTACAATAATTTTGAATCTAGTCATCAGTCTTATGGTTAGTAACAATATCTTCGAGACAACTTTTGGAATGACTGAACCAAACGACTATTTTCATATCAAACTTACGGTTGGCAAATACATTAAAGATCGTCGCCATTGAATAATGTGTTTTTATTAATTACCAGGTAGCCCTAATACCACCATACACATATTTGGACACCAAATTTGCTTCTGGAAATAGTACTTAAACAAACAGGACAATTTGATCACGTCGGTCAAAAAAACACACAATCCAGCAATTAGGTACGGCAGATGTGTGGGTAATGTAATGAACTCACTATAAAGTGTATTGCGGCGCTAACTCCGAGGGGTAACGACAGACGTCACGGCAGTGCATGAGTCACGTACAGCCTGGCACGCGACCGAAATATCGATGTTAGTCTGTGAGTGTACCGTAGTACAGGTGCAAACAAACGTACCTATGGACATACTTCGATTGTTTGCTTTGCGGTTGTGATGGGGTAACTTTGTTGAGCCGCGTCTGATTGGGTGTTTTGATAAAATGAAGAATATTTTATTATAAATATGAGGAATCCAATGCAATGTAGCTACTAAAGCAATGGCAGGACGAGTGCCAAGAGCACAGGTTTGTGTAACAAATGTGTATTGGAGGTTCATAGGCTTGTGGGAGTCAGGAATCCCAACTACGATACCCTGTGTATCAAGGTGTCATAATGGGTGAAAGAATACCCTTAACGAAGCCGAAGAAAACTTAACTGGTTCGCCCGCGTCATTGCGATCATTTTCTTGCTCTGGGCTGTACCTGGAAACCCTCTAGTTACGAATATATTAGAGGTCAAAGTTCCAACTATTTCACTGCTATATTTTTTAAATGAGTACAAGTTTTTAATATCATAATAAGTACACCTATCAGTCACACAACAATCAGTGAGAAAAAACAATCGAGGTTTCCCCATTATTCCCCATTCCCCATGATAGTCACAGGCTAGAATAATATTCTCGAATGAACCAGGTCCTAATCAGCCCAGATCAGTGTTAGCAAACCTTGCAACAGCATTTCCACCGACTTATCGCCACCGACACCATTTATGTAGCAATAATTGGAAATTAACTATGCACGTTTATGGAATCTTCGAGACTATTATTTGACGAGTAAGTGGTATGTCGACAATTAGTCTAGTCTCTCTGTCAATTGGTAAATAGGTACATGGTTATTTTTCCAATTAAAATATTGATTAGGTACGTATGAAACGTAAACCCTAGAACCTGGGCGGCTAAGCTCTGCCCAGGTGAAATTAGAAAACTAATTTTCCCAGATAATTATGAGACCTAGCTAGATCCATTTTTCGCCCTCTTTTACCCCTTTATTGCAAATTAAACATCGTTAGAGCTGTTTTACAGATACTTACTTATAAGTACAAATATTTCTCATTTATAATTATGGGATGGGATTTACTCGTAGTACCTTTGTGCTATTCTATCTTAATCTTAATGTATTGTCCTGTTAAGTATGTTGTACTAACATAAATTAATTAATTAATTTAATATCTACTTGCCTAAGCAAAGGTTATATTTCAAAAGCGATCCAACATTACTTTTATATCCTAATGTACCTAGTACACGCATTATGTGCGTGCACATTAAATGCAGCTTATGCAGCTCATGATTTTTGTAGACATATGACACTTGGTATGCAGTTACCTATTGTAAGTCAGCTACGCATTTTATTCAACTTGATAGCCGTGACAAAATGTACATGTAAATGATGTAAATAACTCGATTCTTGAGAACTTCAGATCAAATTAACATTGAAAGTTTTGAACTTGGAATACTAGTAGAATTTGAGTGAAGTATACTTGAAATTATCATCAGTCAGCTTGCGCGACTTTATTCACGTAGACCTATTTCTTTTATTTAATTCATGACTAATTACAAATCTACTCCATGTCCATGATTCACTAGAAATCTACTTTTACTTGTACCTAAATGATTTAAAACTTAAAAACAAATACCTGCTTACCACCTACTCAGTTTAAAAAAAGAACTACAATATCTAATCATAAACATTCAAATAATTGTTCTTCGCTACAAATTAGTCAGAAGTATGTTTAACTTTTGTGAAAAACTACTCAATCAAATACAACCCTATCTCACCGTATCAAGGACCTCTCTATTTACAACTAAGTACGATTTGTCACGTGCAACCCTTCTCCCACATCAACAGCTGTAGTTCACAAAAAATGCAGGTGTAAGTAACTGGCACGCGTCTTGACTAACAGCCAGTGCCACCTTTGTCAAGTAAAGGTTAGTTGCCTCACTGCCCCATAATCAGCACCCCTGTTTGACGACACTTAATTGATTGTTATTTTAAGCCTATTACACCTTTCAAGTGACTGCTCGTTTAACATTAAATGGGAAACTTTGTAAAATTTGCTTACAAATCGTCTGATTACATTAATTGGGTTTTGAATTAAGTGGTCGGTTAAGCGATTGAGTAACACTCGTTTTACTAAATGGATTTCTGCGAAAATTTTGGAAGACTCTAGAACACGTCAAGACTAGACTACTCCAAGGTTTTCGGAAAAATATTAGTTAATATGATAAGGAAATCGTATTTTCTTTACCTTATTGGAGCTCAATCTAAACATTCCAATCATATTGAAGTATAAACAATCTAAGAAAACGATAGATTATCTCTACTCGACTGTAATGAAATGTCAATATCGAAGGAATGCGGCCTACTATATTGCATATGATGTTACTTTAAACTTAGTTTAAACTAACGACTTCAGTCATCAATGTAAACAGAGATTACGAAGAGGCAAGTCGATTAAATACTCCATATCTGTCACAATGCGATAAGAAGATATGTAAATAACTCTCAAAGAAAGCTTAGCCCATTTAAATGGATATCAATGTCAGATATCAAAGTTTCTTTTGAATCTGATATCAGTTTTATTTATCGACTTTAGTTGAAGAATCTCTGAAGTAAGAATGACTCTTCGATGTAATATTCCTGGAACTTTTTGTGGAACTAGACTTCTGAAGATATTAGCTCTTCTAAGCTTAAAAGTTTCTCCTAATCTGGTAGATATATAGGTTCATGCCAATGATGATCTAAGTATGTTACTGATAGACGTATTCATATTCGTATTCGGAATATCTAAGAGAAGTTCCACCCTGTACTAATAATGAAGCATGAAAGCTTGAATGTAGCCTAAATGCATCTGGCAAAGGAAAGCACTTCCATAGACAAAATTCCTTCGATGCCTTCGGCATTTAACTAGTACCCCATGGTAATCCCCCAACAGCCCATAATAGTGTGTTGTATAAAATTTATGATGGTGTCTGTATGACCTTATTAATTTTATGGGACCACTTGGTCCACTTGAAAACTGGTTTGAAGAAGTCAGCAATGAGACAAGGCTTGGACTCCGGGTGTAAGCCGCTTAAGAAATATCGGTTAGTATCACTGGGTAGTGAATTTATTGAGTGCCTTATGGAAGAATGAGCACGCACCATTTATGTATGGATTAGAATTACTCATTATCACTATTTTATTAGGAGAAACTTCCCGTCTTGAACATTCCTTGGAGGTTGTAAAACTTTAAGCTGTCCACTCATTTCGTTACAAAAGTTGAACCCTTTACAAGCTTTTGTTGATATTCGAAATTAAATTTTTAAGCCTGAGCCTTTCAAGAACTTATAAGCCACATTTTATCTAACCTTTCAGTCGTCCATTGAAATTTTTATCAGTGTCACGATCTCCGATATTTCATCAAACAATTGCCATAACACGAAATAACTCTCAGAATAATCGCTAAAGTTTGGCACTAAGCGTTAATCAATGAAATAGTTTCTACTCCTACATTGCTCAATATAATTAGACAGGGCGATACGATCGGGCGAACGGTAACCAATAGCTATTTAAATGTAAATATTTGTGAGATAAGCTGCGCCGGTTACCATTTGCACCTTTGTTTACTCAACTAAGACCGGCCAACTTGCAAGCTCCACTGCTCAAATACTAAATGGTATTTAGTTCAGTATGTAGCTAATGTTATCTGGTATTAATATTATTATACTGTGTTATAAAACTTTATAGGGTATTATGTAAAAATGTTTCCTTGCTTTTCAATACGTCTCGCACGGTTTTTTATGAGACGCAATGCGAACGTTGATATAATACAATACTACATAATATTATGTTTCAGATATACATTATGTAACACCATTGTCTTTCAAGCTAAGAGGGTGGCGGGACGTGCTTAACGCTTATTCTCGGCGGATTGATCCACGCTTTTACAAGATGGAAAAGAGTGCCTTGGGAATAGAGAGGATTTTCTCCCAGCCGGATGAAACGATAATTGTTTTAACTTTTAACTATTTATGCCATAAAATAGGTAACCTTTTAATTATTTTGGCTGCCAATATAATCAGGCTTCCGTGAATATATGTTACCGTAAAATTGTCAAATACGTTATATTACAATATAACGTGTATCTCTCTAGCGATATTGTAAAGTCTCGAATTATTGTCAACTGAACATAAAGAAGTATCTCTGCCCCCATAATCGGGACTTGGGGCACCCCCCCCCGTTAGGTTAGTTAGGTTCCTTTAAACCCTGCACCCGGAAATACCCCCGGGCCCCCGAAGCGGGGCTCCGTCGACTACGCTTTTTAGGGGAATATGAAGTGTTTTAAGGTTAGGTTATATTAATCGATATTTCTCAGGAATGGTACAGTATCTTTTCATGAGAGTGGTACCACTGGGCAAGGGGCCCAAGGGGGACCCCTCCTTCTCTCCACACCGCGTGAGTTGACTACTATCGCATGCATTTCACGAAAAATAATGCGTTTTATTGTAAGCAGTATGTTCATTTGACAATAATTCGAGACTTTACAATATCTCTAGAGATATTATAATACTTATAACTTATTTGACAATTTTACGGTGACATATATACCGTGAATATATACGTATAGGATTGTCGGAAAACCTTGTAAGAAAAGTTGAAAAGCTAACTTATTCAAATAAGCATAGACATGCTAATTTGATTGCGCTTTTATTACTAGTGATACTGACTTTGAAATATGCCAATCCAGTGCCCTACTATAATATGGTTAATTAATGACATCGTATTCATACCAAAATAATCTCGGCAATCTTATCAAAAGGACGGCTCGAAGTACGACCACCTCTGAAAGCTGTTTCACACAAAACAAATGTGGTACCTACTTAATCTAAGGACTAGTCTACGTCTGTACCAATGCCGTGAGATCGTAGATAGCAGTGACAATGAGTCCGCAACAATTAAACGCTGCATTTAGATAGCTGGAACAATCCACAATGGCACGTGAGAGGAATCGCATGGGAGATTTTTTCCCCATTCAAATGAATAGGTCACATAAAGTATTCAGTTGTTCACGGCTACGGATATGGTGCGTTAAACGCGGCATTTGTGCCAGAACTAATTATTGAACTGCAATTAAGCCGAAACACAGCGGAACGCTTACGTATTCTTTGTTATTGTTATGCTTTATGGGAGCTATTGTAATAAATTTCAACATTCGCAAGATTATGAGTGTCAATTATGAGTGTCAATTCATAATGCTGGCTGTTGACCGCGAGGCTAAATGAGCACGTAAATGCACGATTCACGCGCGTGAATCGATACCCGTTGCGGCTACGCATTCCACCAAAAACTATAATGGTCATGACATTTTACTGCTAATATGAATTCGCTATTTTAATATCCATACTAACGCGTTGACATTTAACACATTTGCGTGCGCCATAACTGTCCCGCTCGTGCTTCAACTCATAGAATGGCGATATTATCACGAGCGACCATTTAAATCTCGTTTTCTAGTTTGGTATATTTATTAATGATCTATTTCCACGGACCTGTTGTCGGCTCGGCCGGTTTCGCCGTAGATTCCTAACTCATCGTTGCCTACACTTGCCGATTCACAAAACTGGTTCCGCCGACCCATCCACTTGATCTTGAGCGAGTGTTGGCCAACTTTCACGAGATTCCTCTTGGGGCCCGCGCGCCGCCCGCGCCGCCTCGTGAGAACATCTGACGGCGGCGCGACGTCGCTCGAGGGTTACGCGGTCGATGTGCCAACGCTGCGACGCCCTTTTTCCTGTTTCCTCAATCTTTACTCACTTTCCTTCGCCATAAGTGCCTTTGAAACTTCGGAAAAGCTTTCGTCTCATTTACATTTGATGTCGAGCCTTCAGCTTTTATTAACTTTGGTCAGAATAAAAGCAACAACGTAACCTTTGTTGATACTTTCCGTAGAAAATACAATCCAAGTCAAACATAATCGAATACTTGAGCATACTTCGACTTAGAATACATCGAATAGGTACTCGAGCAATAATGCTGTCATATTTTATATTTAATTAATGTTTCTAGAGTAACGAAATCGAATCAACTTACTTCATGACTAAACAGCAACACTATTATACATATTGCCAACTAATAATGTGGTATATTTTATCCAAAGAGATCGGTGACCAGATGAATATAATTAAATTCCGTATCTACCAATTTGTGAAGGAGGTAATAAAGTTTTGCTATCTAATATCTAGCGACGTGTTTTTGAAATATCCTGCCTCATGTTGTGTTAGCAACCATTTATGATCATAATACAAAATAATATATTCGTGTAGTATATTTTTGCCGAGACAACTTTGCGTGGGAAGAATTATCTAACCACCATCAATTGGAGAGGAAAATATTCTAAACGAAGTTCGCAAAGGTTTATTTATACCTTCCAAGTTCCAACGTGACTGTCTATTGTAAATACTTGAAACACACTTTTGTATTCATGAATTAATAGACAATTTGAATATAGTTTTCTATGAAATGAATAATTACTTGCTTCCTTCCGCTTTTGTTAGAGCTTTGCTTGAAGATTTATGTTCATCCTACTTAATATTATAAATGCGAAAGTTTGTGAGTATGTATGGATGGATGGATGGATTTATGGATGTTTGTTACTCTTTCACGCAAAAACTACTAAACGAATTAGTACACAGATAGTTTTATAACCTGGATTAACACATAGGATACTTTTTATCCCGGTAATAAGATCCCATGGGTCAATTTCAAACTTCACGCGGGCGAAGCCGCTGGCAGAAGCTAGTCCTACATATATTATAAATGCGAAACTTTGTGAGTATATATGGATGGATGTTTGTTACTCTTTCACGCAAAAACTACTGAACGGATTTGGATGAAATTTTGCACACAGATGGTTTACAACCTGGATTAACACATAGGATACTTTTTATCCCGGTAGTAAGATCCCATGGGACAATTTTGACACTTCACGCGGGCGAAGCCGCTGGCAGAAGCTAGTAGGTACTTTTATAAACAAACTGACTTTTTATTTCCATAATACGTAGTCTTATTCATAAGAAGATAATGATTTCCAAAGATTGAATTAACAATGAAGGTTTACATTAAACTTGAGCAGTTTTTTTAGGTATAATTATCATAATAATTTTATCAACCGTGAGAGCTTCGTCAGTGAGAAGGTGAAATATATTTGTGTTTACACCTAGATTCGTAAATATTTGTACTTGTTTCAAAGAATTAGGAGGCACTTGACAGGCACCCCTATAAGTTAAGACATTAACGTCACGGCCGAACACAGCGCTCAACTTTACCTGCCTCTAATTAAAGGAATCTCCGGAATGTGCTGCGTTGTCACCCAAGATCTTTTACGAATCCTACCTTCAATACACTCAAAAACATACCCTGATTGTACCGAAGTAAGGTTCCTGTTTCAGTAAACGAAAATGACAGATTTATAATTGAAATCTGAACAATAGTAAATTGGTGAAGTTTGGTGAATAACTTTAGGATGTTGACATAGTATCCCCTTTGAGTAGAGTTTACCTTTAATTGTTCGTTACTCCTAGTAGTGTTGATGACAAAAGGATATCGTGAAATGTTCACGGAAACGTGTAGCGGTATTATTTTATTTTTAGTAATGCAAATGCGGTCATCGGAGTTCACACCTCTAGATTGCAATTCGAAACTTGAAATATAATAACTTTTTAATAAAAAATTGACACTGTTATATGGAATTATGTATAATACAGGTTTATTACTTCTTCTCCGAAGTTTGCTGTTTCGATGAGAACTAATAAATAAGCAGTAATCTTTCAAAGGTGAATTAAAAAGTATTACTTAACACAGTTACGTAATCTTAAGTAAGTAACACATTGGTCTCATTACAAACTGAGTAACTGTCTTAAAATTATTTAGCATTTAAATGTATGTCACCTAAACGAGGCACAAGAAAAATTCTACGAGCTTTTTTTATCGGCCACTTGCTGGAGGACTGGCCCCGTGCTACCTTTAGCATCTGTCATCTACTTGACCAACTACTGAACTATCTACTAAGTATCAATGGTGTTCCATACATAACACTGCAACGATTTCTTGATAATTGTCATTAGCATGCATGGCAAACATTTTATATTCCAATTCGACTCCTTGATAGGTGCGCGTTGATGTTCTTTTAAAGGCAAACTCGCTTAGCGCGGTCTATGATCGTCTATGATTTTTCCACTAATAGCCACACATTTTCTTGTAATTATTGTTATTTTGGAATAGTCTATAGTCACGTTAGTGTAGTTATGACTTTATGTATTTTTCTTTTTATAAAGACTTTCAAGAGATTTTTGACATTGCGTAGGTAAATTATTTTTTAATTTATTTAATTCAATAAATTACCTATCAATTTAAATCGATTGCCTGAACTGAGTTGAAGAAATCTTTAATCATTGTAAGTTAGGTAGGTACCTACTAACTTCTACTGGGAGAAAGATTCATTATTTGTAAACTACTGAATACTAAGACAGTTTCATACTGCATTGTTGATGATGAATACACAAGTAACAAGTATTTCGTCGATCCGAAGAGTTGTCTTATGTTTGTAAGCGTATAGATACTATTGAAAATATTGATAATTTGCTAGCTATAAACAAATATCGACCGATAAGTTCTTGCATGAATAAAACAAAATAATATTGTTCGAATCTATGGTAAAAAAGAGAAGTCATTAAACTTTTCATAAACATAGAGGAGTTGTTCTGTGTTGAATAAAATGAATCGATCAAACTCGACTCAAATAAAAGGTTGTCTATTCTAAGCAAGAATTTCACTCTCCTAAAACTACCTCGAACATTCGTAAATGTTGTTTAAACATTTTATATCAATTCTCCTGTTGACCCCCACCTCTTATAATAAATAACAAGACTGGACTGATCACGATAGTAAATACTGGTGTCAAGGTTCTAATCCAAGACCACACGCTGGTCACACCGCTCTAAAACACTACGATATCGATACTTTTCATAATAATAATCATTCTACGTAATTATAAGTTCAATTTTTTTATGTTGATAAGAAAAAAAACATGATAATCAAGTACTTGAATAATTGTGGTTTTAAAGATCTCAGACACGAGGGAACCAACGTCATTTCAAGATGTTAAACACCTTCCATATAAAGGTGTTTTCGACTACCGATACCGTTAGTAGATAGATACAAATCGATATAGTAGAAAGTATCGGAACTAAAGTACACACGTACGTACCCTGTTTTAGTCTGAAGTTAATCTCCCAATCCTTTATTAGTTGCACTTTTCCACTAGTTCCACTTCACACAGTCGCACAAAGTAAAACGTGCTAGAACCTTTTTATCTCCACCACAAATTCGAATTTAACTTTGCACTGGCACTTTTAACGAACCTACATAGCACTGGGGTACATGGCGTGATTTAAGCATTCACCGAACGAAGGCTGTATAACACAACAGGCTGTAACAGCCAACACATAAAATGCACATTTCTCGTCACAGAAACCACACAAACGGTCCTCTAATTCAAATTGTGACGTGTTGTACACAACATTGCTGAAAACCGACCGTTAAATCGAATAAAACAAACGCTGCGTTACAACGTTAAGTTAAAACTAAGTTAGGTCCGCTACGCGAGAAAGACCGTTGATCCAGTCGGCGGTCGGTACAACAGCGCGCGCGCTGCTTTACCGACACTGAAAAGTTCAACGCTCCGTCTCTTTCACAGCGGACCAATGAGAGGAAGATAGCGATACTACCATGGCAGTATAGTGGGAGAACTTACAACCTGCGCCTGCGCAAAGCCTCTCAATACAACCATAGCAACAGGTGAATTGTGCGCGTGTGTGCGTGCGTCGCTGTGACGACGTGTGCGTGCTTTCTTGATTGTGGTTTAATGATAACGTAGTATTTTGTTCGGTGCTATTTTATCAGTTCCCCGCTACGGTAATGATCCGACTTGTATGCAATTAGTGTTATTTATTAAGGTTAAACACTATTTAAATGCTTCTAGGTCGATAAACTAGACGTGACCAAAATAAATTTAAATCTATCAATGTGATGCGTTTACAAAATAACAACGCCATTCGTTTTGGGCTGACGTTAATAATACCTAAATGCAAAAAATAAACAAGTTTTTGACGTGTTACAAAATGTATGCTTAGCCAAAGCCATCCATATTTATCTATATTAGCCATCTAAATCTCTGATTTTTCGGATTCATGTGCGTATTGTATAATTATCACTTGCTTCGGTGAAGGAAAACATCGTGAGGAGACCAGAATAATTGAGAGATATTCTCTACAGTCTACGGCATTCTGACACCAGGTTAGGCACTAACCACCCGTTAAATATAGAAGAAGCCATCTACAGTTTCAAGTAAATAATATGATACCTATACCTATGAACACGAATTCTTGAATGTTTTTATTTTCACTTTGTTTTATCTAAAACAGCCAAAGAATTCGAATAAAACCGAATAGGCATGTCATCAATCACTTTGTAAGCGAATGTAAATAAAAATGCTATGAATTCCCAAATGCTAATGTTATGTAAATAAAACTTTTCTACTTTAACATAATTAATTGAACGAGTGGGAATAAACATTCTACACAAACATTTTATATTTGCTACAATTTATTTGACTGATGTTTAATAAGGTCAATTGAAATCTCTTAAAAATAATGTTTATTGTATCCATTTTGATGGACACAAACACTGGTTCTTGCGAACTTCTCTCAAGAAAAACAAATTAAATGAATGATGAAATGTTTTGAAAGACTTTGTTATGATTCCCAGGAAAAAAAAATTGTAGTTGAAGCTTCCATTAGTGTTACTCGTATGTCAAAAGTTATCATGATTTACTCAAAAGCCCAATTTATTTGAGGTCGGTGAAGTAGGTGTTTTTTAAATGGTAGGTATGGTCATCATCATCATCTGCCCAGCCTTTACCCAACTATGTTGGGGTCGGCTTCCAGTCTAACCGGATGCAGCTGAATACCAGTATTTTACATGGAGCGACTGTCTATCTGACCTCCATAACCCAGTTAATACCAGAAAATACGATACCACTTGGTAAGACTGGTGTCAGACTTTTGGGGCCACTGACTACCTGTAACGACTGTCAAAGATGGACAAATGACAACCGGGACCAACAGCTTAACGTGCTTTCCGAGGCACGGAGGAAGCTCGGTACCTATGTAAGGGTGGTTACCCATCCACAGACCAACCTAGGCAAGCATGGTTTAACCTAAAGATCGACCCGAGCGGCTGATATTATTTAGCCACGAGCTCCTCCCACAAGTTCCCAGGTATGGTCCAGAACAAAAAAAAACCTTTGTTTGATTGGTTTAGTTTTTTTGTCACCGACTTCTGAAGCAAAAGCTATCTTTCACTTTTTTTTGTGTTTTTAGAAGTCGGTTTTATTTTTTGCAAAAAAGTTTTTATTTTTCACTTTTTAGTGGTTCACAGCGTACCGGCCCGATGTTATGTTATCAACTGGTGTAAACAATAAACAGACATGAGATTTCAGCAATCCCAGTCCATTTGCTATCGTTTATTGAGGAGTTCCGTTGCCTATCTCCAAAGTTCTTTATCAGATCTTCAACAAATTGAAGTGGGACCACTCCAAAAAAGTACTCTTCCAAAAACTACCCAAATCGCTTCATGTGTGCCGACAAAATTTAAAGAGTTCACTCGATTTCGCCAAGATACCATCATTAGATCCCGACTTGGTGACTATGGGACCAAAACAGATTTTTGCAAATCGGTTGGCAAACGACGGAGTTATGCGCGAACAAACATTAAAAAAAATAGAAACATCCGAATTGAGAACCTCCTCCTTTTTTAAAAGTCTGTTAAAAAATTATCGCAATAACGGGTAGGGAGAGGTGTCTTCGTTAAGGGTCGCTAATCCCTTTTCTAGCCATATCATCTTTCTCACAGTCCATCCATCGTTTATTTTGTTCATCCTTCTCTTACTTTATAATGAATGTAAAAATACCATTAGCGAAGGTATTCTTCTCTGTCATTGCGATATAATTTTTTTATTCTAGACAAAAAAAAAGAAAAAGAATTAAACAAGAAAAGAAACGGAAAGGAAAGAAGGTAGGAATCTTCTAGTTACGGATATGGGTCGAAATTCCAAATTTTTGTGATAAAAAAGTATACATAGGTACAAGTGATAAATGATATGTATTCAGCAAGTAGGTTTTCTCAAACACTTTTACACGTCATTTTTTTTTAAACTAGATGGGGCCGGTGTTTCGTACCTGACGACTCTGAGAAGAAACAGCCGAAACAAACTCAGAGGTCATAGTCTCTTTTGAAGTCCAGACAATCTTGCTTATTTCACATGAGGACTATGCAGAATGCAGATTAGTGTCTGAGATGGTCTTTTGAAGAAAGAATCACACAGATTTGAGTGGATCCGTCCAGTCTTTATTGTTAAAACTTTGCAGACATCAATCAGCACAAATGTTACACATGTGAGTGCGTATACATTGAGTATTTGAGTCCCTACCGTAAAACGTGATTTTCACCCAAAAAAAAACACCGTTTCACAGCAAAGACGACCCTAAGACGACCCACTAACCAAATTTTTGCGCAGTTACTTAGTTTGGTGATAGCTTCGTTACACCTTGTTTAATAAAATAACAATAACTATTAATTCAGGTAGTACTGTAATAATCACCACGTGGCCACGTGCCAAGCAGATAGATGATCTGCCGCGAGGTTGCGGATGAATATGCAAGGCTGTTTGAAAATATATATTTTTTCATTGTTCAAGCCTATCGAAACTGTATGAAACCCATGCTTTATTTTGTTGTACAAATAGCATACGTTTTCATTTTTTTTTCTATCATAAACAGGTGTTTCTATTCATGAGAACTTTCAACACCTGAAATATTGCCAAGTAATTCATAGTCACTCTGTATTAATTAAACTAGACTAAGATACAAGAAAGTACATACATTGTTCATGAAATAAAATTCCTTTCTACATAAGGAATACTGGTTCATAGTCAACAAAATCCATTTAACAAGAATTGAGATGATTACCACAAGTTCCGTAAAAATGAAAACGTAAACACTAAACAACTATTCCAAAAGTAAACCCTTATTTGCAAAATAAAATTCTATTCTATTCTATTTGGGGGATCGACATAATACTCAACATCATACTGGTTAAAACAACGAGAAGACATCACAACAAATGTCCGGTTGAAATTCACGGCCTCTTCCGAACATAAATTCACTTAGTATTCATTGTTTTCTAATAAGAGTCCGTCGTCTCATGAATAAATATTGTAATTAGGTCCGTCAGGGCCGCCGGGTAACAGACGACACCCAGCGAAAAACTAATATTCTATTCTCCCCAACTCCAATTTAGAAAGAGTGTTTTCCTCCATTAATCTTTAGCCGTCCATCAGTCAAGAGGAAATCAAGCAAAAATAAGAAAGCAATTCAGAAAGCTCTTATAAGAAGTATCAAATGACGAAAGTGACAATAATCGTGGCAGGAGGCTGCTATCCGTGGTGCTATTAGCAGATGGATTACTTTTATATGAAGTTGGAAGGATAAGGGTCCTCTACTTCCTAAGTTTTGTACAAATCGATTGGATGCGTTGTACTTACAGAATGAACGGTAAGTCTACCTTTGTCTACAGAACCATTAGAATCCATAGTATCTCAAACTATACATATATAAATTAATATTATATAGAGGAAAGATTTGATTTTTTGTTTGTTTGTTTGTTACGATTTAACTCAAGAACTACTCAACCGATTTTAACAAATCTTTCCTCATTACAAAGCTACATCTTGGCCGAGTAACTTATGCTATCAATTATATTGATTATCGCGGGCGAAGTGCTTATAACAGAATAAGTACGAGTACATACATAATTATGTCAAAAGTAAAGGCACTTTAATTTTATCGATGGCTTCTACTTTTGCGTTCTGCAAGCTGATTTATCAAACGAAAAGACGCACTAAGCAGACGCAATAGCTTAACACTACTCATTGTTGCTACAATAGTATCGCTTCCATGTAAAGCAACAATGTACTAGCTACGTCATTTCCACTTTTCCAGCAACAAGAGCCTACCCTTTGTATCAATATTTATAACTTTCCCCGATACAAACATACGACTTTGGAAGTAACACATCAGTTACAGACTTAACTAAGTTTGAAACTTACCGTAGATCTGAACCAAAGGCGACACTAGACAGTTATCGGCCGCCCCAGACACTCGCTAATGAAATGTTCACAGAGCGAAACTGATAATTCGATTGGCAGTCCCCTTCTGGCAGTTTTATGGTGTCGTCTATAGGTACCTTGGTGGTAATTACGAACTCGATAAACAAACGCTCACGACGTAATGTTGCTTGCTATGTCTCTTAATTAAATACTTTGCTAATGTTGTTTAGCTGAATGTCGTCATGGTCGTGTGGTCTTCTCTGATCGTTGGCTTAATTTCCTTGTTATTTGGTTTTAGAGTTTTCAGTTGCCGGAAGTTTAGAATTTTCCTCTTTCTCTCAATTTTCGAAATTTTACTTTAATTAAGTAATTGTATCTAACCGACCATTCTTAACGTAACACCTTACTATAACATTCGACTGGTTGATCTATTGGTGTACTCAAAGTTGTCAATTAAAAGACCGAACCAGTAATAATTAATATGCATTTTTAAATTGTGATTATTTCTTAACAGAAAAAAAACTTTCGGAAATCTCTTGCCTCACAATTTTCTTTGTAACTACATAGTGTTGTTTTATTGCTAACAATAAGTTATTAATTATGTGCTTACCATCGATGTATTTGAGTACAAACTGGACATCTGGTCCTAAGGCTGAGGCTACCTCCAATGGCAACTCGGTGTCTCGTAACACGTGCACTGAAAACGAACAGTAAGTTATAATACAGGATATTTGGGGTTGATACAATTGGCACTTATCCATTAAATGCGGTAGAAAAGATTTTAGACTGTTCAGAATTTAAAAAATCAGTTAAAAAACAAGATATTGTTTGAAAACTAAACTACGAATAGCCCGTGCCTCGTTGGTCATTATGCTAGTTAATTGAAACATAAAAAAGAACATGTTTGTTCCTAAATCTCAGAAAATGGTCAACAATATTTAGATAAAAGACTACATCAACGTAAAACGCTCAGAGACATAATATAAAAGACTATCAGTCAAACGAGTCTCTTTCATTACGTCAGCGAGGATTGTCTGACTTTTAAAAAATCTTGAAAGAAAAAATAAGTGAAGATTTTTCCAGAGTTGAATTGAACTCATTACGTCGACCACGTCGGCACACAAAACAGATTCCGCGTCTGATTGTTTGATTAAAACCGACCTTAGGTAAATATGATAATAAGGACCTATTATAATTTATGATTTTAGAGCTTAGTGCCCGAATTTAAAGATAAATGTATTGTTCAGAAGGAAAGACTAATTTCTTGAATGAATATATATGTACGTGGGTACATAATTATCTTCTTTATTATATCTATGGTACAATGCTCATTCAAGAAGTTAGTGATGCGGTGTGGTGCGTGATGCAGATGTATAGGTAGATATACATCACGGTTTACGGTAGGTTTCAATGCAACGGGCAAGACATTGTGCAGATGGATGCATTGAATCGTGATAACACAAAAAGTGTATTTTTTTAACTTGTGTAAAAGTTGAGGATTAGAACTCCAATATCCTCTACTCCTTAGCTAGAAGTTTCCCAGGTATGGTCCAGAACAAAAAAAAAAGATCGTAGCGACAAGTGCACCTAATCTAAGAAAGGAAGGCCCGCAACTTTCAAGTTCAATGAAATATAATCATATGCATCACGTTACACGTACCTACCCCACCCCAACTGTGCCAATCAATATCTCCGACAAAAGTGATTTATGAACTTCCTTGAAGGCTCAGTTTCCAAATAATATCTTCGGAAACAATCTCTTTGCGCATTTCGCTAAGTTTCTCAACTGGCAAGCTGACATACCTTCATTTCATTGAATTTTCCAAGAATTTTTCCTCGGAACCAGGTGTTCACATTTTTCTCTTTAATTTACTCATTTGACGGCGCTTTCCGAAGTTCCGATCTTCCACTTAGGGTTCGCTCCCGTATTTCCGATTTGCTTTCCGATTGTCTGATCCGATTGATCGCTCGTTGAGTTCGACGATAAGGACTAGATCTTGAACTGTGATCTAATTTTTAAAGAGCTCTTGTTACCTTTCATATTGAGCATAAAACTTGTGAACGTACGCCGAATCTACCTACATGTGTATTAAAAAACGTCTAAAGTAGACAAATTCGTAAAAGCCAAAGAGCCAATAATAGGTTTTGACGAGCCCAGCTCAGTCTATCAGATCAAAATCAAATCAAATCATTTATTCTTTGCAAACATGGGTAATAGGTACGTAGGTGTTCTTTTTTATTAGAGTTCTCCACATTTTGCCGTCACATGGGCATGCAAATAATTGGTTTACAATTTAAAATAAGTGGCATGTCATACAATAAAAAAAAAATGACAACATGGTCAAAAATCAAAAAAATATGTCAGCATGGTCAAACATAAATAATTACCTATAATTGGACTTTTAGAGAGTAAACAAAACCCTACCCTTCAAAGAGGCAATTTTACTGATTTATATAACGAAGTTGTTCGAGATGCTACTCATTGTTCTCTCCATTAAACAAGGCGGCCGGTACTTGATTGTTTGAACAAGAGAGACGGGGCTGTCGGCCTGGCCTGACTAAACCAATTGCTTGAGCCCCCAAGTTATAAGATAATTTATAAAGAACCATGAAATATTAGTGCGACCGCTATGTCGAGGAGACGCTACAAAGTGGTTCGCTTGTGCGGCGGCTTAACTTTTGAGAAGGTTTACTAACCTACTATAAGCACACTAACTATTAAATTCAACCTAAAGTTACAAAGGCCTGCGTTAATAAATCATTTTCATTTGAGAACTCCCTCTGTAGAACCGTTTTATTATCTCTTAAAGGATTTAAAGGAGTGTGAAATTAAGTTAGTGATTAAAGAGTGCTTTTTTATGTTGGCGTCAGACGTCGTTTTCAAAATGACATACAGTACTTACTAAGGCCGGTTTTCTATAACTTACTAACGTACAACTGTCAGTTAATATGCCACGTCTCGCAGCTATCGGTGTCTATAATATCTATAAACTAAGTTATCTTGAAATATCCTAGGTCCTAAACGCCTAAACTTGATTCATAAAAGAAAATCTGTGACTTCTTGTTTCTAACCGTCTGTAAGCAAAGAAGAAAGGCAGACATAGCAACTTACCGAAACAGTAAGCTATTGAAAATGGCCATAAGTTAAGTACGTTAACGTTTCTGTGTACCAACAAATTCTATATGTAAAGAAACAAAAAAGATTACCATGAATAACTCTTGTTATAATAAGTAGAACCATTATCTTTGATAACTGCGTACATATCCAAACGAAAGATATCCCCTTCATGCCTTTTATTTCATAGAAGTGGATGCAGTATTTTCCGATGCCTGTAATTTCTGTCATCATCATAAACATTTTTATAACCACGTAATAAAAGCGTAACCAACTAAATAACAATAAACGAAGGGTACAGTGGGATTTTTTTCTATTAAAATGTCTCATAAAATATGTTGAGTGCATGAAATAGGGTTATTATTACATACTTCCTTATTTACTGTTTCTAATTAAAAAGCCCAAGTGATTTACACTTTTCTTTTTCAGTCGTAAGTATACTTTTCCTGGAGTTTTTATAGATTCTACGAAACGGAAAACGTTATTAACTTTTTTCATTATTAATCAAAATAAGGAGATCATTTACAAATAAACGGATTTCTAAACAAAAGACACTGAAAAAATGTTCAGATTTTCAGAGCGCCTACAGAAATTTTACATGCAATAATTACCACGGCACATAATGATTGCGTGAGCCTACGACGTAGGAACTTTACAATGTTGCCATATACTTATTAACGAGTCAGTTACCGCTTTAACAATCAAAATTGCAATTAAGACATAAAATGAGGTCAAATGTCAAAACAAAAGAGCAGGTATGAAGCAGTTCTCACACATTGTGTAATGCCACCCCTTTATTCCGTCGCGTGCTAACCTTATCTTGACCATTCTTCGAATGTGAGTTCATTATATCAAATTATGGTTGTTATGTTGCAATTTGCGAACGTATGTTTCACTGATGAGTAACATGCACTTTGTTCACGAAGCTAAGTCATGTCTACATGATCGAGATAGTCATCACAATACTCGTAACAAGTTCGAAAACCACAAGTAATCGATTGGACGTAAAGATCTGGAATCAATTAACTCAGCGCCCTTTTCACAGCTGGACATAACACACTAAAAGAATTCCATAGCTCATCTAATATGTGCGTATTTATCTCACTTCTAAACTATAAAACAAACGTATTCAGAACCATAAACGACTTCAAAAAACCGAAGGCATCCATCCGTATCGTTTACGTAATGGTATCATCCGAATATGGGCGTAACACCTTATCTATGTCAATAAAAGTTCTAAGACATCCGTCGTTTACTTTTCCATATAAAACTTACCTTTAGGCTCTCTGCAGACAATCAACATTTCAAGGTACGTTAGAGACATAATGCACATTTAGGTCCCGTATTTACTTCCGCGGATCGAAAAGCTTGACTGGAACTGTCCGTCGTCTGCTGAAGGCCTAATTTACTAGTTCACGGAGGTTAGGGAGGTGGCGACATGGGTACTTTTAGTACACCATGCGACGCATAATAAGGCGGCTCTTTGCACCATTACTCTGTACATGGGCACGACGAGTAAATATTTATGAGGCCCATTGTACACGGAGCCTGTTCCACGATAACATCTGAACGGATAATTACGCTAAAGTACACTTTCACTGTCCAAATTCACATACGAACTTGTGAGATATCGCCCAATCTTTACTGACAATTAAATTGCCAGTGAAATCGCTAGGAGTTAGGAATTCTTCAAATATTTGGCTAATGGGTCTTAAATATTTGTCTTGGCAATTTCCACAGATTGTTTATGGACTTTTAAAATTCCACCGATTCACTTAACCTTGGTGGTTCTTTACGAGGTATTTGTACACTATTCATAGATTATGAAACCCATATTTTATTCAATTAATACAATTACTACTATTACTAGGCTCAGTAAACTAAATTGCGGGTTACTTTAATTAAACCTATATTTTTTCTTCCAGCTGTTAGTCCTACGTCAATAAAAAGACACGATCTTAAAATAAATAAATGCCTGTGCGAGTATATTTATCATTTATCCTAAGGTCAAAACGATTTCAAGAGGCGCGCTTGCTGAGTGAATATGACATTTCGGGCATATCTTTCCCACGGACTGGTCGATCGGGATGCAATTACTGCCGTCTCGAGTTTTTGCATCGAAGTAAATCGAGAAACCTTTTCTTCCGAGATGTACGATCATCGATTCTCCACGCGGTGACATAGTCGCTAACGGTGATATAATATGCAAATGTTGTAACACGGAAATAATGCGGTTCAATACAAAAACTAGAAATGTTCTGTCGTAATTCACGAGTGGCGTTAGATTTTCGAGATAATTTATTCGACCGTGCCTTGTTATCGTATGTGTCAATCATTAATTACTGTAAAATACGATGAACAGCCAAACTAACTCTTGGTAACCTGCCTAATTTAAAATTGAAATCTGGTCTGAAGGTAATAAAACTGCGTAACATGGGGCTATCAGAATTAGAATAAGTTGTAGAGCATATAATGATGAATGATGCATAATACATTAGCCTGCATTTCTTTTAGCCTTTTCCGATCACGAGATACTTGGAAAAATTTACACGCGTCCTCGACCAAGTAGGCCACCTCAGCCGGTATCCCACGTCGTCTTGACAGGGTTAGAGGCCCATCAAGTACTGTTAAGGCGAATTAAAGTGACATCTCGGAGTAACGGGGCGGGACGTTTTTGTCGAGCCACATCGCTGCGCAGGCGCAGACCGTCGCGGTTCGATTTCAAGATACCGCGAACTAAACAGGATGCTACGCGTGTTTTTCTCTGAACGGGTCAAGGGATATTAGATGTTCTAATGCTGGTTACAGCTGTCTGGATATGTACTCGTAATGTTCTTTACTTGACCCATTTCTTTTATTTTAGTTGCTTAAGAACGTTTTTCTTAAACGACTTATTTTTTACAAACACCATACAATTATTTATTTTAGAGTGTCAGCCACTTTTTAACCAGACTTCACCTTACAGACCAATAAAGGGAAAAATCGACTTTATTACTAATGTAATAATATGATCGAACATTTTATCAGCCCAGAGTAATCTATGTACCTATATTCATTTCATACATTATTATATAAATACTATTTGTGTTAGAAAAAATTAAGTTTACTATCGAGTGGTGGAAAAAGGGTATTTATGAGGGGAAAAAAGCAACACAGTTAAATTACTGCTATACTTATCAACTAAACCTAATATTCAGTCCATTCCAGTCACAAGTATCTTTACAAATACATTGCTAAAGCACACTTACACACATTGCTTAACCGACTAGCTCATAATTACACATATCATAATAACTGATGAGGTACTCATTCAAGATGGCTCATCTCTATTATCTCTGTCACGAACATAGGATTTAGTGCGCGTCGTTTGCAGACAATCTGGCTAACGAGCGTCAAAACCAACGATGGCAACCATCTGGCTATAAGGCTCTATACTATATGAAAAGCGTTATATGTATCGCCGAATATGGGAAACAATCTCTTGACTCTTTTTTCATCCCTAAACACAGGTGCCTCGTTGAGTCGTTGGTCTAGGTAGTCTCAAGGGCGACAGCTGATTAATAGGTCATTTTTTTTTTTTTCGGATGGGAAATCATCAAATGACTTCTCCCACTCTGGGCGGAGCGGGAGGGAGTTTCAGACTTTTACTGACTAAAACCCATCCATGTTTCTTCGTCGCCCTTTACGTTCCGGGGCCGCGGTATGTCTTTCGAACAGTCCCGCAACCCCGGCAGGGATTATTAGGTCCTGAGTTCGATTCTTGTGTCGGGCAAAGTGTTATTGGGGTTATCGATTTTCTCCGTAGCAGCCACGTAGTCTGAATTTGTGCCCGGTTAATGGTAATAGGGTTGCCCCTGGTATGGGACTTAAAATAACTGATGACACATTGGTGTACTATTGGGACACCTCTGCCTAATCGCTCGCTCGATTACAGGCGTGATGTTATGTTACAGGTAGTTTGTAAGTACTAAAAGGAGTTTAGATCCCTGTCACCCCAAAAGCTCTTAATTGTTTTTGGCACAGCTTCTTCTGCGTGTTTTTCGTAGATATTTCATCATTTACTCAATCATTAGTATCCAGGATTCCTTATCTCCAGAGCTCAACCTACCTCTACACGGCTATCTATCTGAATAATAACGATCGGTTTAGTGAATAAGGCGTAGAAAATGGTTACTCTGTCAGTGTAGACAGACGACTATGGATGATTCTACCGAAGACTAAAAAGGTGGTAAATGAACTTGAGGCGAACGTACGGAGACTGGAACCGATTCTTACGTAGTTGAGAAAAATCTAGGCCGGATAGTGTCGTATGAGTGTGCGTCCCGGAGATTGCGTTTCCGAGGGAAACAAAGATAGATAGAAAGAAAATAAACCAACCCTTCTAAAAATACTTCTATACTGCTACAAACAGCTACTATATTTCTATTAAAATTGTAACCAACTTGAAAATTTCCGTCAAAGTAACGAGATTTTACTTATCTACTTGGTATAAGACAAGACAATATTTTCAAAAGAATTGTAGAAGGAAGCTGCAGTCGACGCGGGGAAATGATTTATGATCAGACGTAGGAAAAGCTAAACATAACACACGTAAGAAAACATTGGAGCAATCCAAATACAGCTTGTGGATTGTTTCGCATTCTTATCCTTTGTTTTGTAATACATTGCATTATGAAGGGACGGTTTACTGATGTCTTTCGTTTAAGTTACGTGAAGAATTTTATTCAATACTAGCTGACCCACGCAACATCGTCTGCGTCACATAAGAGAGAAAAACGAAAGGAAAAAGAAATCCCCGTTTTTGCAACATTTTTCATTCCTGCTCCGCTCCTAATGGTCGTAGCGTGATGTTATATAGCCTAAAGCCTTCCTCGATAAATGGACTATCTAACAAAATACGAATTTGAACCAGTAGTTCCTCAGATTAGCGCGTTCAACCAAACAAACAAACAAACTCTTCTGCTTTATAATGTTAGTATATGTAGATTAAATCTTGAAACAGTTGTAACAATTATCGAATACGAAATGTAAGTTGGAAGTCCAGTACTTCCTTAAGGAATAAGACCTGGTAGACGGTCATTCTAGACCATCACTGTCATCAAAAATTCAATAAATAAGTTTCTCACTTAATCTTAAAAAACTTACCCTATCTAACTTTTGGATTGTCGGTCACTAGATGTCAATAGTGACTTCGGTTAAATCTCGACCTCAAGCTAAGTAAAGGACCGCAGAGAGAACTGCTAGTCATCTTGTCTCTTTTAGAGTTAGTTAACTAGAGAGGTCCGTAACATTATGTGGGTACAGAACTACAGACACATCGTTAAATTGTGCTTAGCCATACTTTCTAGTGGAGAACCCGCTGGAAGCATAGCATAGGGCTACTTTAGGGGCGCTGGGTATAGCCAATGGGAATCCTGCGGCAAAATCATAATGATGACTTTAATAGTAAAGCTACCTCCATGCTGCGGGTGCACGCTGAACAGCAAGCACGGCTCGTCGCCGGGCTCCCGGCAGCACTCCAGCACGTCGCGACAGCTGGTGTGCGGCGTGACTGGCACGTGGGTCGGCGCCCAGCCGGCGCCGCTCTCGCACCACACTCGCACTATCATCTGGAAACAGAGAGAAAGCGTTATGGAACTGTGTAACACGAATATCATACCAGTACTAGCTATAGGTTGTGGAGGTAAGATGGGCAGGCGCGTCATGTTAAATACTGGTATCCAGCTGAAGCTGTATACGATTAGACTGGAAGGAAGCCGACCTCAACGTAGATGGGAAAAGGCTAAGCAGAGTATATGTAACGCAAAATAATAGGATTTGTCCCTTTGTATTGTATTGTATTGTATTGTATAACGGGCTGGTGTCCGCAACTCCACGTCAAGGCGCGTATTTTGCGTATGGAATACACGAATATTAATATTAATATTTTTTTTTTATTGAATACACTTAGGTATATTATTAACCGACTTCAAAAAGGAGGAGGTTCTCAATTCGTCGGAACCTTTTCTTTTCATTAAAACTATTTTAATAATTGAAATAAAAAACTATCAATAAACTATAAAAGGGCATCAAAAAAAATATCTGCAGCGCTGTCAGCTGGTACCTAATAAGTAGTTATAATCGCATCCTCTTCTTTTGTAGAATTAAAATAAAGACTGCACGACGTGCAAGTGCAACCCTGCTGCCTGATGACACTAGTTGGTCGCACATCAAGATGTGACATTCATTTGTAAAGACTATTCTAGCTTTACCCGAACCTCATTATCAAAAAACTGCCGTTTAAGGTTCATTTCGAGCTGGAGACATCCATAGCGTTACAACTGAGCATGTAAGCATAGAACTTGTGGTGCTATAAGGATATAATAAAAAAAAATGGTACAGATTCAGGAATATGTATAAATACTTATGTCACATACGCTGCCCTTGTCTCGACTTATCTAAATATATGGAAATGTTTGCTTGTGCACGTTACATTGCGTAGCCTGTTGCTTTACAAAGCTTGTAGAATAATGTGCAAGCCTAGGTTAATGTTACCGGATAATAAGATAGGAGATGGGATGATACCAGTAGCCAAACATTGTTAGCCCTCGGAATGTGAGACGCAGGATTTTCACATGCGTTCATAAATATATTCATGCAAGGCCACGCCATGTAAAATACTTACTGATATTCTGCTGCAACCGGTTAGACTGGAAGCCGACCCCGACATAGTTGGAAAAAGGCTTGGCAGATGACAATTTTACATAGGTAAAAAAATGGTCCTGAAAGCGTTGTCCTGAAGCTTTAACAAATTTTCTTACAAAGTAAATACTATGATACAGTTTTAACCTTACAATTGGTTTCAAATGACGCTGTAAAGTTCATAGCTCCATGAAGTTTCACCCGGCGCAGACTTTGTAACATCCCAGCGAAACGAGCATCAAGATAAAGTAGTATGGCGGCAACACTGATATAAGAAAATATTGCTGACAAGCGGAACTCAATCTCAGTTAAGCAACACTATAAACCCTTGCAGAGGCTTCCTCGGGAAACTTACATAGTAAAATGGCTGACAATTAAGATTTATACAGCTGCTGCCAACGCTTAAAAGCGCTTTTATGTATGAGAAAAGAATGTTACTGCTGCACTTTGCCTTAATTTGATTCTTGAAATTGCCAAATGAATAAACTCCTTTGGCAAAATAAAGAACAGTGGCGAGGAGAAATTAGTAGAAAAATGAATCCGCAGTTTCATTCGTGCTTACCTTAGTACCTACCTATACAAATTAATATTCAGTTTAATCATTGGATCGGGGGTGTACAAAGTAAAAAGGCGGTTACTAATGCCGTAGAATTTCTCTATCAATAAACTTTCTAGCTACTCGTCAAACAAGATTCCTTCACGGGAACGCGAAGTGTTCAGAGAGAAAATGGAAAACTATCTACAACCCACGTATTTCCACATTTATAGTTAGCAGTAGGATGTGAACGATACTTTGAGTATATTTCCATAGGCTGCCCGTTCGGCTTGGCACCGAACCAACGCAGCCTTCCCACTGGTGGCTCCAAAATTGCCCTACAGAACCTGGCTTTTTGATTTTTGCATCCAGACTACATAAAAAGGTAACGTAACATCATGCCTGCAATCTCCAAAGAGTTGGGCAAATCAACTCTTTGGGGATTAACTGGTGAAATATGGGTCTACTATTAGTAGGACACCCATATTTTACCAATTATATTTAAGTCAGTAAGTGAGACAGTTTGTTGAATGTAGGGGGTTAGCCTATTGCCACCGACCGGGTGCGATTCCAGACACCATAACTGCTACTGAGAAATTCATGGTGGAAAAACCAAATATCTCTTATCCCGTCCGAGAATCAAACCCTCTCTAGCTTAGCAGTCGTGCTCGCAACCGCTATACCAACAAGGCAGTCATCTAGTCTACCATCTATATTAATAAGTTTAAGTAATTTGAACTCAAAATTAACTGAACAATGAGAAATCTAACGCGTAACCGCACCCCAAAACAATGGCTACAACAGTTGAGTGCGTGATAATTCACATTCTAATACTCCATAAACTTTATCAGTCGCAAGATCACCTAATAGGGAATACTGGCCTTATTTCGAACACAATTTGTCCAGTGGCCTTTCATTCGCTAATTTGATCGTATTCAGTCTAAAACGCACTTGGAATTCTCAGAATGTAAGTGCAACTTGTGTGGTTTTAATGAACGAGGTGCGTATTGGGAAATAGTTATTGTGTGCTGTGCGATTTAACCCTTTATAGGACGGCTCATACAAAGTGGCCAGTAAACTGGACAGTCACTTCAAGGTCGTTATTTCATAGATTTTTGTTTATATATTGAACTTTATTAACATTTACGACCCGCGTTAGAGCACACTGGCCCGTCAACTGGCCAGCGTACAAGTTCGCCGCGCGACATTTTAATTTCGCGCCTTTTTTCAAGATGGCCTGTGAACTGGCCATCGTGCACCCGCGCAGGAACATTTGTTGTCATCGCGTGTTTACGTTACGTGTTTACAAGTTTTATGGTAATAAAAAATCATTTCTTCTTGGAAAAGGTAAGTGAAACTATTCTTTTATAGTATATACTTCGATGTTATGTGCAAATCTAATCGAGGATAGTAAGAAAAACATATATTATTTGGGATTGAATATAAACCGGTTTGTTGAAAAATCATAACCGAAAAATTGCCTACCTAACTTTGAGATGTTGTATTGAGTATTTATTTTCAAGTAATTCCTATGAACCATATTGTTTTACAACAAGTATATATGCATGTTTTATAATATAATAATAAATTAGCGATAAACAATCTTGTTCGGTAGTTATAGCCTATTATTATGAACGTTTGGGATTTTTTTTTGCAGATGTGTGGGTACTTATGAAAATCGTAATGTAACAGTTTTGTATTGTAATTTTCGCATTGTTTTAGACACACATACACTTATCGGGAGTTTGAGGCACTAGACGAGGACCAATGGAATGACTTCGTAGGTATTAGTGATGACCAGGCCACACTACCAGACATCGGTGGTGATTCCGATGCTGATCATTGCTTCGACGAAAGTTTTAGTACCAGCACCCTGAGCACACGTAGTCGAAATCAGGGATCATGTTCTGGAACATCGTCTTCATGACAGCCACCACAGGAGTTTTTGTTTCTACCACCATCGCCACCTATGCAGCCGCCGCCATCTCCACCAAAGAGAAGTGTCTATGAATGGGTTCAATATGATGTAGCCCTATGTTTAGAATGTTTTGTACCATTCCATAATGAAGGACAAATTAAAAAACACGGGTGATCATTCAATTGATAAAATAGATATCGGATTGTGATAAGAAAAATTAAAAACCAAGTCTTGTTTTAGAAGAAATATGTCATGTTAATTCTATCTGTAATTAAAACTGATTGCCAATTATATGCTATTATTAAAGGTTGATTAGGAATACATTTATTTTATAATTATTATCGTCTTTTCTTAAAAAAAAATAGATTTCATTACTGTCCATTTTACTGGCCAGTGATATTGCTATGATGGTTAGTGACGCAGAACGTTCAATGGCCAGTTTACTGGCCATATGATTTTCATGATTTTCTCGAAAAACAAAAATTTTCAGGTCTTTTTTCAAAAACATGTCAATAAGATTTACGCCACAGAATATGTATTTATCACAAAATATAAAGAATTAAAAAAAAAGTTAGGGTGTGCGTTAAAGGGTTAATGCATTACAGCGAACATTTTGAATGTAATAATTTAATTAGTCAGGATTCGAATATTTATTTCCCTTCAAATGGAATCTTATTTTAAGTCGAAGAAGGATTGACGCGACAACATTACACCTCGAGGTATTATTTTTGAACATTTGTCTAACATATTTTTGAACGGTACTTGGTCATTGAAAGGCTTAAGTTTGTTTATGAACACGTTTATTTTTGCTGACGTTTTCCAAATACCTTTTATCCCTTTTGCAAAGAAACTTCCAGGCATTATGGCTGTATAAAAGTGCTTACAATTTTCTACACGCTTCCCCTGCAGTAAACTGTTGAAATTTGCTTAGAATTCGAATTTGCAATTCTGATATATCCCGCTGTCCCACTTCGCACTGAATTTTTATCCCAGTTAGCGGCCAGACCTGGAAATATTACAATAGCTTGTGACTACGTAATATCTGTCCTACCTACGTTAGGTAAGACTTAGGAGGAACAAGAACAATTAACAGAATAAAATCATTTTTGTGCTAGCCTGGTATTTGTAATATTCGTCTGTATTGCAAATCCTGGGAATTACAGAAAATATCTATACTGTTACTGTTAGCCTATGTCATCCCACTGCTGGTCAAAGCCCTCTCCCCATAATCTCCAAATTCTTCGAACCAGGGCCAATGTGGACAACCACGGCGAGGTCTACCGCGATGCCTTCTGGCTGCGTCAGGGCTACATATCGTGGTTATTTTGTCCTACAGCTCGTCGGCATTTCAAAGCGATGACTAAATTTACAATTATGAAAAAAACCTTCCCTACTTTCCTTAAGATCCAATTTATAGAAGGATAATCAGCGATAAGCCCCTGATAAGTTTTTACCTACTAAGCCAATTTGGAATAAACGCTGACTTCCGCTTCGGGGACTACTTAAGGGTACTCTAATAGTACTTATCGCAATTTGTGGGTCGTTAAGTACATAATTAATCTTCAGTTAGATAAAATTAAAAGCAGCTAAACTGCTTCGAATTCAAAATGATCTAAACGTGATGTTCTCTGTTACTGATGTTTTCTAGGTTCGCGTAAATATTTCTTGGAAGCCTTCGTTCAAACTGTGCATATTTATAATAATAATAATAATAATAAATTTATTTACTCAACATACAGATTGTAGTAGGTATATATACATGGTAATAGTTATTACAGAATATGTTAGGTAGTCTACAATCGAGTGGGTGAAGCACTGTTCTCCTAGCTAGGTTACAGAATAACCTGTGTTAAGGAGAAACAGTCTCGGTCCCCTATGTTTAATGGAACAGTGATAATTTTACATAACATAGTATATGCGCTAATGCTACAATTTTAACGGCGGCGTTAATATTAATGAGTAAATACTAGTTTTATATTCTATACAATTCTACTTAGTAATATAAAATGTGGGTGTGGTGTGTCAGTGAATGTGTGGTATGTGTGTGTAACTGCGTGGCGTAAGTATGTGTGTATGTGAGTGTATATGCAACCGAAGAAATGCTCATCAAATAGTGAGTATTTCTTCGGTTGCATCGTATGACAGATTTTGAAGGTATTGCCGGACAGTTTTTTTACAATTATGGTGTGATAAACCGTAAATATGCATCTTCTTGCTTATTTTATTATAAAGATACGGACCTAAGTAATAAAAGAATCTCTTTGCAAATGAGGAGTGCACTTGCGGCATCATGCAGACAATATCTTTTCGTCTTTTAGTGATTTCTCTGTATGGGATATTGTGGTGCTGTAGAGCGACTGTTTTTAAAATAAAGTTTTGTCGAATGTTGAGAACTTGACAATCCTTATATAATTGATCGGTCGGGAACAAAATTGGACGAGATGTAGCTACTTTCAGTACAGCCCTATGTGCAATTTCTAATGGTTTTAAGGTGGTTTTAGCAGCACCACCCCAACATGAGATACAATATGTAATAATTGACAAACATAAAGCAAAATAAACATTACGTATAATAGTTGGATTTGTTATATTTCGAAGAATTTTAAATATGTATATAAACTTGCGCACTCTGCCAGTCAGGAGATTTATGTGAGATTTAAAGTTCAGGTTCTTGTCCAGGATTATACCCAAGTATTTAATTTGCTCCGTAGACTTCAATAATGGGCATTGACAAGAAACCAGTGTTGGTTGGCGACATGAATGAGCTTTCAGTAATATAGGTGTTTTTGGCTGAGAGGTTGAAGAAATTGAATATGTCATGAAGTTCGTTTTGGAGGCATTTAGAGTAAGCGTATTGGCGTTAAGCCATTCTAATGCTGTGTTAAGCCCAAGCTGGGCATTATGCTCCAGATCTGACCATGAACTGCCAAAAAGTGTTATAGCGGTGTCATCCGCAAATGAAATTATTTTGGCATTACCCATATTAAGGTTGCACAAATCATTGATGAAGACTAAGAAAAGTATTGGACCTAATATGCTGCCCTGTGGTACACCATAATAGATAGGAAATTCTTCGCTCTTGTTATTTTCAATCTTATGATCCATAAATTATGCAGATTCGACATTACATGACTCAAGCAATATTTAATTGACCAAAAATAATGAACACGCTTATGGGAAACATTGTCATTTCACAGATTTGTTGAAAAAACCAATAAAATCAATCGATGTACTGATGCAAGACGTAGGTAACACTAACAAAACCATCCCATAGAATCATCACGAGCACTAAATCCGTTGAAGTTCATACAAACGTTTTCTATTTGAGCAACAGTCACATTATCCATCTTATGGGACCCAAGAACATCAGGAAGCGACTCATTTACATTCCAACGATAATTTGTGAGATTTTTTGTAATTAGCACTGCGCTCACTTTCCTTGTTGCGACGTGATTACACGTACGCCCCATGCTTGGGAGCGAATGATGAACAGATAGTCGTAGATTTGAATGTACAATTGAGATTCTCATATTTTAAAGTAATAGAGAATAAAAAGTATGAAAATGAATCTAGCCTTTTGATGAAGATCAATGCACACTTACTATGTACAAAGAAGTTGGTAAAACAAGTTTCGTCAAGGAATACGTGCAAAGAAGTATATGCGAGTAATTGACGAGCTAAACTGCTCGCCAAAATCTAAGCAGTTATAGTATTGACTGCTTTACTAGACTGACAAAAAGTAAGGTACAAGGTCGTCCTGCAAGTAGCACAAACACATAGTATAGGTAAATTTGTAATATACAACCTAAATTCAGATGCAGTTCAATAACCGTATTAAAAATTGCCTTTTCATGAACAGAAGTAGTTCCATTTGAATTGACTTCTACGAATTTCTCAATATTTCAGAGCGAAACGTTTTTTGAAAAGCTCCATTTCTGTGTGCCTACTCGAAATCCAACTGCTATTTAATCAACCCAATTCGAGTTGCTTTTCATTGGCTTCTTCACATAGAAATCAGGAAATAAAATCACTGCGACGAAACTACGTATTTGTTGGAGCTGTAAACTCCATGTGCCTCGTTTTCAGTATTATAGGTATTCGGTTTCCCGGATGACTGAAATATACCCATTGCAAAAGTAAAATATATCCCTTACTCAAAGCCTGTGAAGTTTTAAACTGTGCGTGATCTAATTTCTTTAGATCTGATATCTTAGTTATTGTATTGCTTCACACAACCAAAACAGCAATTTATTTGACCGACTAACACCGTCACTTATGGGCCATCTTCCTTGATAATCATTTACGATGATGACAGTGACGATAATGACAGTGTTTTAGTTATAAACTGTGAAACCTCCAAACAGTGTTCGAATTATTTACATAATAAACAATTTTCTTGTAACTTATTTAGAAAGACTTTCTAATTATTAATTGGTTTAGCCTGAAAATCTAAAGTGTCGCACCCGTTTCCGAAACAACAAAAGCTAAGTACTTGGTTGTAACATTATTTTCATGCCGGATAATTAAAACTTGCGAGGGCAGCGGCGCATCCACGTTTAGTTTTGGCAATTTTCATCAGGTTTATTATTGGTTTCTTTGTAGTTCGAGTTTTGATGTGTCAAATGAGATGACGAAAAATAGAGAAGTATTTAAGACGAAGACATACTGCGCCGACCCCAAATGAATTGAGATAAGGGCAAAAAAATAATGATGACGTAGTTAGAGTTTTAATAAATTCTCTTCTTCTAACAAGCTATCCTTTTTATCCCATATGGATAAAAGATATACTATCAGTCCTTCTAATGTTATGGGGTATCATGTAAGCTTAGTTTGTATTAGCCATAAAACTAAACAATCAAATTCAAATGAAAATTCACTACAGGTTCTTTTAATCATTCTGATTAGTATATAATTATTCCTAAACAGAGCTGTTTCGGAACTTCCTTGTTAGCCTCATCTTTGAGTGTAAGTTGAGGAAAAGGGCCTGTTCATTGTAGTCGTAAAATGTAAATGTCAGTGTTACCACAACCTATTATTATCTGTGTAGTGTTGCAGTTATTAAAGGTAATAAATGTTGTAATGATAATAAAAGTCACTTTCTGTTGCAGCCGCTGTTACGCTACCAACAAAACTTCCTGTAGGTCAGTGCACTCTGAACTAAGAACAATGGTCCACCCAAAATAAAAAAATACTCCTCAATTTTACTTAGCACGTACTAGGATAAAACTGTGCCCCCACACCTCACAAATTAAAATCCAAATCTAACTTCAAAAAACAATAAATATTCAATAGCACCTACCAAGTTCTTTCACAAGAAATTTCATACATGAGAAGTAAAATTGAAGAAAACTATGGAGGACAGGCAATTTACAAGGAGCGCGCGATATGGAGGCCCCGCTAACGAGTTGCGAACTACCACACTACCGCCACCTGCTGGCAAACTAACGGAAAATCGCATTATTGGAACACCCAACCATATAGCAAGTGCAACCTCACCAGTAATTTTAGTGACAGCTTTTCCAGAAGTTGTGGCGTCCTACCAAAGTTGTGGTCTGTAATTTGTGCAAATATTTATGCACTCCAGTGTATTTGTAGAGGACTGTACTCTGCTCGAGTAATTAAGAGACTTACTGAACACATTTATGTTCTGTCAGTAAAACAATAAATTTTCAAAGAAATTGTGAAGTTTTTTTTGTAGCTTACTTTTTTCTTTAATTTAAAATTGTAGCTATTTATGTTTTTACCTTTTGCAAGAAATCATCCTCTCATGCTAACCATGTACAATTTCTGTATTATAATCATAATCTTACAACCAGTCTTATAAAGTGGTATCGTATTACCCAGTACTACCTGGGTTGTGGAGGTCAGATAGGCAGTCGCTCCATGTAAAATACTGGTATTCAGCTGCATCTAATTAGACTGGAAGCCGACCCCAACATAGTTGGGAAAAGGTTAGGCAGATGATGGTGATGATCTTAATCTGCCTAGCCTATCATCTCGCTGATCTGGGTCGGCGTAACACGTTTCCTTCTGCATTTCATTTCTCCTGTCAAACGTCACGACATCATGTATAGTATTCCTTTCTTAAGTTTGTAGTATAATCGTATATGCAAGCATTTTTTTAACTTCGTTTACATATTTTATTATCCTGAACGTATCTTTTTTCAAACAAAAAAATAATTATTATAAAATCGGATTGGATTGAACACTTATTGTGACGGACGGGAAACTACGGAACCCTACACTGAGCGTGGCCCGACACGCTCTTGGCCGGTTTTTATTCCTTTAAGGTTATTAATTCTAAATGTCTTTTAAAAGCCCATGATCTGCAGTGGGCATTTCCTTATTCGAAATTTTTATGTTTCTGTAAATGTTGGAGTTAAATAAATAATTATTTGATTATCAATCAGCTGATTGAAATACGCATGTCGTTTGTATCTATTCGATTCAAAGTGTTTGTCCAAGCAACCAAAAGTCGATTCATCTAACGATAATAACTTTGTGAAAGACAGTTTAATGTCTACCATTTTATAGATTTCTAACACGAGAGAAAGTTAATACTAGGAAAATTTGCTCTTAGTTTTTGCTAAGAAACTATACTCAATATTTTATACATCTTATCAAATACTTGTATTTTCTCCTAGTAACTTATGTAACTATAATTATAATTATGTTAGTATTGCGTATACTGTCGTGGTCGTCCACATTCTACATACAGGCAATTTTCCGACACAAACATGTAGCTTATCTTGAACAATGATTAAGATACTGCTTCCCTAATAATACCATGGTTGCCAATCATGGTCAGGATACATGAAGAATTCTAAGACGGTTAACACCACCTGTATCTCTAACAATCCTTTAAATCCGTGTTCACAATTTGTCTAGCTTCAAGGAATGACGGAAAACATGGTGCGTAAATTCACAAGTCAGATTTTATGCTTATTCATGAATGTATTCTAGCAGGTAGAAATACCATGGTGCGGTTTCAATTGACTTGGCAATGTGTTTTTATGGAGGTTTTTTCTCGAAGTGGAAACCACAAAATATGGAAATCCTTAACAAAGAAGATCACAGAGTGAAACCTCTAGCCAACGGGCTGTGCAATACTTAAAATTGTGGATGAATTTACTGTAACCTAACATAAAGATTAAATATTAAGTTTATTCAAGGATTCATCATCATCGGCCTATTAATGTTCCCACTGCTGGGACAGGCCTCCTCTCTATGAGAGGGAATGGGCTATATAATCCACCACGCGGGCACAGTGCGGATTGGTAGATGTCACATGTCTTCGAATTTATGGTTCTAGGACATGCCGGTTTCCTCACGATGTTTTCCTTCACCGTTTTGAGAGCAGCGGTGATGTATTAAATTACACAAAGTAATGCGCCTGCCTGGGTTCGAACCCACGACTTACTGAACGTAAGTCGGGGCCGCCACCACTGGGCCACCGCTGCTCTCAAGGATTCATACCTACCAACTATCTGTATTATGCCGAGGCCTACCTATATGTTTCTCTTAACAAAACTATGTATAATAAAAGAGCAAGAACGTATCTTATGAGATAGCCATAATGTGAATTGAACCTTATCCTCCTTCCAAACAATAGAAGATAACTTCGTACTTAATGTTTCCGTTATAGCAGATACTGGAAATGGACAGCAAAGTAGGTGGTTCATGTGGGTAGAAGATATCTCAAAATAACAAAGGTTTGACGATGATGCTCAAGTACTTACGAACAATTCAAGCAAACCAACAAAACGTGTCGTAAAAAAGCGATCAAATACCTATAAACTACGAATTCTTAATGTTGTGGCGAAATTTCAATGGGAGTGAAAATAATAGGACATATCGGACTCTTCCTGAGCTGTATAATGTTGGTAGCTTTAATGTACAATCTTCCAATTAAGTTTCCAATAAAATTCAAAGTTGTTAATGTAATATTGTGTCTAGACTCTATTGCAAGACAATATTACATTAACAACTTTAAGAATAGCATGACTCTAGAGTCTAGAGCAACGTTTCCCAAAATGAGTGATAACGTCCCCTTGTGGGCGCTGCAGGCCTAAAGGGGGGCAGTAAGAAGCCAGAAAAAAAAGAAAAAAAATGGGGGCGTTATGTAGGCTTAGGGGGCGATTTGTAATTTCATCTGGGAGGACTCTTCGACACCGACTGAGCTTTTGATTCTCGACCACAACTTCTGAACATCAACTAGTATTAATTAAGAGATTGCTCAAACTAACTCGGTTCGATATTTCTCTCCGTGTTCATAATATATCTGTCCTGTTTGATTGAATAAATAAAAGCAAAATAATTAAATAAGAAATAAAATTATTTAATAAATTTTAAAATATACATTAAATTAATCATTTAAATTAAAGCTATACCTAAGCGAACATAACAGTTGTTAGTTTTTAACAGTTTCTTACAAAAAAAAATATTAATAAATTAAATTAAAAAATAATATACATTTTTTTTTAATTTAATTTATTAACAATTTTTTATTTTATTTTAGAAATTTTAAGGAATTTTAGTTTTAATAGAAAATGGGGGCGCTAAAAATAATTTATTCTCAAAGTGGGCAGTAGACAAAATAAGTTTGGCAACCCCTGGTCTAGAGTCATGCTATTCTTGACGTTTTCTGATGTGAGAATCCATTTAACTGGCTCTTCTAGACGTTTAAATCGTTTTCTATCAAATAAAAGAAATGATGGAAAAATAATAATCATAAGTTACTGTTTCCAGCTTGTATTTCGTAACGCCACACGCCACATCATGTCACTGATTTATTAATACTCTTTTATGGTTTTATAGTTCTTACAAACACATTACATCGTCTCAAGCCGTCTCCGTTCTAGCTCGGGACCTCCGTTCATTGTCTACAAAAGTCAATAAATAATGTCTTCAAGACGATTCTTTATTCGAAGGAAGCTAGGTACTGTATTATGTAAATTCCCACCTAAACACTGTCATCTACGAACTGTACCTACATCCGTCTGTCAATCAAAAGTGAACCCTCGGTAAGAAAACCTTTCTGCATTTTCTTCTGTGGCTAAATGATAATGATACTTATTCAAATGTGGTTAGCGTTTAATTGTAACTTTTAACACTAAGACATAAATATATTAGTTGAGAAACATAGGAATTAAATTTTATTTCTGACTTCATACTTTCCTGACAATGATGCAAGAGTTGTGACTTGACGCAATAGAAAGGCGAACTATGCAAATAATTGCATCGAATGTTACAAAATAATTTCTTGTAATGCTGTAATTTTTGTTTGAAATTCATGGTATTTTTCAACGCAAAAATGCTAACCTAAATAGAGAAAAAATGGCAGTCAAACACTGTTTTAAGTTATCACGGTACACAACTAAACACACAGGATATCTTCCATGATTAATGTTATTACTTTTGAGCTCCCGATATCCCAGACCCCCCGTAAGTGACATTTTAAGTTTATCATGGCGGTTCTTAATTAAACAAGAGTACCTACAGGCGCTACGCACCCCATCTGACATTTAAACTTCCATAGCCGATCATCCGTAACAAACCAATACAGAAAAACTTTTCCCCTACAACTAAGAAAAGAAATAACCCCCTATGAGCACATGTGAACAACTAAATACTGTGCTAAATACTCAGAAAAACTGCTGTACTAGTTCGTCGGCATTCAATAAACGTCTACTTCCTTTATTACGATGGCAATAAGTCTGCCAGCTGCCCCAGACAGATGCTGGCGTAATTATTTCTAAGGGTGACTGGCGTTAAGCAAATTTCTCATTATACGTTAGCACTAGCTTTACATGTGGCGTTCCTTGTGTGATGCTCTTTGTTTAAACAGTAAAGCCATGATAAAGAACATTTTAATCAGTTGGACTGAAATTGGTTTTGTTTCTGTCTCTAATCTTAATTAAATTCGCAATGATTGCCAGTTCTAAATATGCATTTAAAAGTGAGCTAATCTCTACTAAGTCGGTCGATGTTTATGAAATCCTTCTACATTATGTAGTTATCACTCTTAGGTTTGGTACAAGAAAAGTTTTACAGTATGCACTAAGATTAGGCTTCTCACTACCGTAACGACTGTTAAAGATATACAAGTGATTAAGGCAAATGGTACCTTATCTGTAAGTATAGCAGTGACACACAAAATCATGTCCTAAGAAGAATGAGAATGTAGGTATAAAATTCGGCTGGACACTTTTCCCTGAGATACAGGTTTCCGCCTAGTTGAGGGGGTAGGGTCAAAACTCTGTGGACCTTGTTATAAGCAGCAAAAAAACAATTGTAATAATTTCATGGAGGTACATACTTCGTGTAAATTGTAACTTAACCACTTAAATTATAACTTTACAATGGTGAGTTTTTTTTTATTTAATTCCGAGGCTCGAGACTCACGTACCAACTTCAACAAGCGTAGCCTCGAAAATCAACCCGTGTGGTTGTTATTGTTTAGCCTTGAGCCTCTTTCTTATTAATTTATTGCAAGAAGGTGGAAATGTTGTACTTACCGGAATCATTGTTGGGGGACATGTGTGTTTCCCCCTTTAGTAACCGCTACGCCTGAAACAAATAACATTCTATTAAAGTTACTGCAAGTAATAAGAAGAACACTAGAACCTATCACAAGGTTGCGTGGTTCACCACAACCACGATTAAACTTCATACTTTTGTTACTTGATAGATCCTTCTTATAACATTATTTGATGACACTGTTTATGTATGCCAATTGTTCAACTAAA
The DNA here is from genome assembly GCA_950022955.1 of Xestia ashworthii. Classification (NCBI taxonomy): domain Eukaryota; kingdom Metazoa; phylum Arthropoda; class Insecta; order Lepidoptera; family Noctuidae; genus Xestia; species Xestia ashworthii. The sequence continues at coordinate 14,322,867 of OX465561.1, forward strand.
TTGGGTTTTAATCCTCATATTTTTAGCCCAGTAGTTTAAACATGGCCGTAACATCATCATTTAACAATAAACAAGCTTCTGAAATTATACAGATATTGAAAATCGTTCACAAAATGCTTCAACAGCAATTGATAAAGACGTAAACGCAAATGCTTAAGCAAATTATAAGTTATGTGTGGCGTGGCCGTGGTGGCCAACCGGTTGTATGGCCCGATCTTGATCTATAATCATAGGAAGCTGGCTACCGTTGAACTACTTTCTTTCGATGTACTTACTATACCCACTTAATGTTGAAAACTAACTGTCATTAGGTATGCAGAGCCTTTATCTTTATGCAAAGTTTTATGGGGCCTAATGTCGTGCCCTGAGGGACACCCGAAAATCAAATGGTTCAATTTTTGCAACAGAAGTATTAATGGGATTTGGCTTCTCAAAACGCTTTCTCGATCTCTGTCTTATAAATAAAAAAGTTACTGTTACATTTTTTGACAGAATTAATCTGAAATAATTCGTCATCTATTGTGTTCATCTCGTGTTTGACTCATATTCGCTAAGTGTCAAGTCGGGCGTGGGTCGACACGAGTCATTGTTTGTCCCCGACCTAGCCCCTGAATAATAACCGTATTAAAATCTTAACTAGTTGATATCGTACGTTCATCTGAGTGCCTCGCCTTTTTACGTCTATTGCTTCCACCTTGGCATGCCATATAAAATATAATTTGTTGGAAGATCTTCGCCTTATATATTTTAGCCGCTCCCATTAATTCGACTAACAAAATCTAACAAATAAGTATAGTAAAATTCTCTACGTACAGGTTCTGCCCATTCTCTGCTAAATACTTTTCTCAGTACTTCGTCTAACAAAGCGGGCCCCTTATTAAACATATTTCGAAGTCATTACGCTAACGGTCAAAACATTTTGCACGCGAACTCGTTTAAAGTTCAGAGTTCGTATTACTTCAAGACGTTTCAGTGCACATAAGAATTCAAGGAACATATCTCGCGTGCTAAATATTCATACATTCAAACCACAAACGCGTCGTATGAACGTGTGGGTGTGACATAAAACGTGTTATTAAGATTTCAACTCTAAAGACAAGCCGGCATAACAGAGATATACAAGCAGTGGTCTGATGTAGGTGTGGTGAAAAGTACCACCAGTAATCATAACGAAAGTGAGGTAATGATGACAGGAAGAGTGTGAGATATACCACAGGATATACCACAATATGCACTATGCAGTCTTATTTCGAATGCGTACGAGCGGTTCTACAAAATGACATGTTTGAATATGCGCTTTGGAATCGCATTTTTATTGCACCAGGCTTTTACTAAAGTCATCTGCAAGTCACAAACGCTTCATCTTCTAAAGTAGGTCGTTGTGCTATTTCTGGAAGTTTACTATTCATTATATTTTGTAACTAAAAACAAAGTTTTATGACTTGTACTTAACTATTTTAAGGTCACATCTGCACGTCATGTCGAAATTACGCTTGGACAAAACAGCAACCGGCGGTGGCAGCGCATACGCCACGCATATTTGTTTATTGTCTGAACGTTCAATGGAAAGGTGTGAGGTGTTAAGTGGGTATAGTTGTGCGCTGTGTGAAATGTGGCGCGAGTGAGGTTCAGCGGGCGCTCCGGTTGGCGGCGCCGGCGACGTGACGGTGACGATACAAATTACATTCAACATCTGAATGGCAATGACGTTAGGAATTTCTGACAGCCAATTTGTCTTTTGCCGTACCGGAGCGAAGCCGTGGTGTGAATGCAACACAATAACATTATTATACACGGCCCTTTACATTCACAGTTATGGTGGAAAATCTCTACGTTATTCATGCTATAATTGGAATCCAGAGACCACTTTAGTAGGAAGAACTTCGTCGGCTCGATTAAGACAAGAAGACTGAAATCCCAGTAGATAGTTTCGAAGGAGCAATATTGCAAAATCAGAACCCATAGCTGTGGGTCTGCGGTGCGGTATAGATAAAATTAATTAGATATCTCCAATATTCAATCCCTTATAGAGGAAATCTATTTCCACAGAACCGGTCGCAGTGGCCGGCGGCTCTTTATTAGCGCGATGCCTACGGGAATGACAAAATCACTGGCACGGAAGGGACAAATTGGTGGTCGCGCGGTTTCTGGAATGCTTATGGGACCGTTCGATAGTTGGTGGGGTCGCGTAATTTGGGCGTCCCACGCGTCGCTCGCAGGCCCCCGCCAGCGTGAAATATTTGGTAGCGAATGGGCGCGGTGGACCGATTTGCATACAATGAAATAAACCGACACAATCGAGGGTGGGTCTCTCGATGGAAAGCTTAGCCTTCTTACTAACATTTCGGAAGTACCGTTCTAGTGGCATCCGACATTTTATTTCGGTTATTTGGGTCGTGATCCACTGAATTATCAAAGGTTTCTATCGGTCAATGGGATAGTAGAGCACGAATTTGCGTTCCATATTGCAGGCACTCTAATAAAACTTTATTGGGGCCCCAAAAGTTTAGATCCGAACCATTCCACTTCGTGTAATACCTTTGTGTAAAAACTTAAATGGTAAAAATATTTTATCTGCAAATTTGGCATCGCGGAAATATATGGAAAAATACTGAATTTATGTTAGTAAAAGTTCACATCAAGATCTAGGAAATATTTGTTGGCTATACTGTTGCAATTTCCATGAATTTATCTATAAGTAGTCTGATGTATCGATAAGCAAAGAGAAGGATTCCTCCTGGCTTTGATTAAAAAGTTGGTCCTATGAGTCGCTGAGACCCTTAATAGGAATTGAATCGTCAGCGTACCCTATTTAAAAGGCATGTTATCTGCTAATCATTATTGCCATTAAATCAGGTGTCTAGTAGCAGATAATCCCTATTTCCTTGGGTCCTTTAATCCGACCACTCATCAACAGACCACCCAGTAAACAAGACAGTACCTTATCGTTACCCGAATAGGGATTAAAGTCATGAAATGGCTCATCGGTGATTCAAGCATCCTTTGTATCGCCAAGTACCCGAGGTACTTTAAGATGGACGAATTTAAATCGTGGCCATGAATGTGTCTCTTTTTATTGGAATCGGTACAAACGTTTCGCACTTACGACTGTTCGGTGTTCATGTCGTAAACAGACCTTGTAATAGGTGTTTTTTGTTGTACACGCCTCTTGGAGGTAAAAACGTCATGTTTACTCGCAGCTACCGCTGAGCTTGAGTGTACCTGAAGTACCTACAGCAAGTATTTATTCACGAGTTGTGAGCAGGTTCAATTCTTGTTTTTTAGAAGTAACGCCCCAAGAAGAGATAAGTTTTAATCGTGTGTAAAATTAACCTTAAACTGTATCGTATAAGGTTGGACCCTTTCATCAAGCAGAAAACTATTTTAAAGGCAAGATACCGCCTCAGTAAGACACGACCTTTCACATTTATCTCACAGGCTCGACTGTTGACGGACAACTACGAAAACCTTAAAATCGTGCAGCAATGTTTCCGAACTTTTTTCTTTTCTTTAACCCTATAGTTCACGGTCATCGTCTGTCCGGGGTAAGTTCGTGAGTGAATGCCAAATGTAATTGGTGGAAACGGCATTTAGCATGTGCAGTAGAGGCGCGGGATCTCCGATACTTACACCCAATCATTCTGTCAATCCGTCCATCTGTCGGGACGCCCGTGGGAACACCGCCAATCGATAAACAGGATAATAGTATTGGACTTTAGATGTTTTTAAAGGGTTCAATTGCAACGAAACTGCGGGTGAGGGCTGTTGTGTCAAACACTGAAATTTTGTTTCACAGCAACAGGCTTTTTAGAGCAGGATCAGGATTTTTATACATTTTAGTAGCTGAATAAACTTTCGAAATCAAAGGCGGAAGAAAATTCGTTTCGAAAACAGTTTCAGTTTATTGCCATTACACGTGATCAGAATACCTGATTTAGAAACCAGTGTGTCCACATGTCATTTGAACGTAATCTAGTCCGCTTGTGCGACAAATAGTTTATATAACAATTTTAATTGACTGACAAGTAGTTGATTAAGTGTGTTGAGTTATTCGATTCTGATTCTGACTCGTATCTGCATAATTTAGTAATTAATTTCAGTAACAAGGCAGCTCATGCATATTTGGAACACGTGTTCGCGACACGGTCAGGTGGAGAAATCAGCATTTTGATTCGGTGACAAAACTATTTGCTGCAATCGCTACTTTGGAAACTGACAGCTATGAACTTATGTATTCAAGTTATGTGAGATATGCACTTTCGAATACTTGTCGCCATATATTTCCTTTTGTAACCCAGATACTACATTTTTCTTTTTCAAACGAAACAGAAATAGATGACTATAAATATCTTCATACATAGTCATGTGACATTCAAGAACAATTACGATAAAGATGTAGGTACCTACTATTATTATGCTGTGTGACAGGCTACAGTATAAAGTTTCTTGCCGAAAATATTCTCAAACATACAAAGAACCATCTTATAATATTTTCAATGCCACGTACTGTGTTATTATGTTCAAGGCTGCAGATAAGGCGAAGGCAATTCGGGTTTTTTGTGAATGAATTCTTAAATAACATAATGTGTGTTATCGTGCGAACTTTGTGGTTATTAAACATTTAAAAACAATTGGAATAATTAATGCTACGTTAGCCATTTAGCGCATGACTCAAAAATATTTTATTTCTGTGAATCCAGTTTTTAATGTTTACAAGAAGTTATCAATGAAAGATATTATAGTAAACTCGATGAAATAATGAAATATAACAAATAGGACGACACAGTAATGTGAAAGCGAATCCCGGTCCTTTCGTAGATGTCGTAGCAAGTCGTAGACTTTCGTAGAGGGTGCGTAGAAGAACCGTAGCAGCATCCATCTGCGGTCATCAATACGCCAAGCGCTGCGACTACGAGTTCTCAAAGATTGACTTGAGGCTTTGGCTTTGGCTTGAGATTGACTGGTAGAGAATGCCTATGGCATTAAGTCCGCCTCTGTACTATGTGCTTGAAGTGTTAAATAAATAAATATTCTTCTTATCCGTCAATATATATTTTTATACATATATCAATGATTCATATAATCAGTGATTTTTCAAATCATGTAGGTGAACTTCTAAAGTTTATAAGGAACATCACTAACATCGATGAATAAAAATATTTTAGGGAAACGTGAACTTATAATTAATCATCAGCATCATTAGAATGTACTACTAGCTAATGCCGGGGGCTTCACCCACATACAAATTACATACTAAAACCTTCTTCGTGAATCACTTTACCCCGCATCATAATCCGTTGCGTAGTTTTAAAGATCTAAGCATACATAGAGACAGACAGACGCGGCGGGGGTCTTTGTTTTAAAATATGAAGTGATAGAAGGCCTTTGCCGTGTAGTGATTGTAGTGAAACAGTATTTGGATGGTATTATATTACTAGAAATACGTATGGTACGATGATGATACATACGCCGTTAACAATAGAAATGAATACTAGCTCGCTAAGGTTAGCACCTTTGACTGCAAAATTCAAAAAAGTACTATATATACTACATTTCGACTGAACGTTTCATTTCAAAGTTAGCTGTTCTCATTCTCATGCACTGAGTTGAATTTCGTGCAGCTTTTATTCGCGCCATTGCATTCTAAATGAGAGCTTTTGAGCTTCCTTCCTTTTGCAATGACGCTATCAAAGAACCGTTAAGCTGTATATTTTAATTTAGTGAAGTAAAATTTAGTTGCTGATAAATAAAAAACCTTTTTTTTTAAATCCTTTTTCCATTTTAGTTGTTAAAAAAGAATCATCAAACACAAAAAAAAATACAGTCGAATTGATAACCTCCTCTTTTTTTGGAAGTCGGTTGAAAATAAGGTTTTAGTTAAACTTACTCGCTGACCTTAATACTTAATGCCTCTTCACATAACATAACATGGTGACTCAAAGTTAACCGCAAGAATCATCCAATTAGATAAGAAATAATAATGATCGGTTGGAACTTTTTATCGTAAAGAAGTTTCATAGTCGCTAAATCTGTAAGCACTGCAATACCAATTACCTAAGTATAAAAATATTTTCACGATAAATGTATACGCATTAGGCAGCAAATAAATAGTATATCATCGTTATTTTTATGGCCGTAAGCCAGTGCAGTGGAGAGTAATAATTATCTAGTTCTGCGTTAAACAGTATTGTGGCTACCTTGTTCATAATTATTTTACCGTTGGTAAAACTTTGTATTGTTTTCGTTTTATATACCTAACTCATCAATGTTTTAATAAAACGACAATTTCTATGCAATATTACAAGATTCTTAAATAGATTCAACAAATATTTAACAAATACTTAAATTGAACATAAATAACGACAGGGTAGCTCGTATTACTAATTGAGGAAATATCCAAAGTCTCGCCCAAGGCCATAGCGCTGCTAAATGAAGGCAAAAACTATGAGGTCAAGGCACTCTACATGACTAACAATATTTTTAAAACATAAAAAAACCGGCCAAGAGCGTGTCGGGCCACGCTCACTGTAGGGTTCCGTAGCTTCCCAGACCATTAAAAATACCAACATTTTTCGTCAGCAAAAATAACTTTGTTTTTCATAGTATTTGTATGAAAAACAAAGTTATCATTTGCGTTTTTTTGAAAAAGTGCTATATAACTCAAAAACTATTCAACTCATCAAGTTGAAAATAATTTTCCTAGAAAGTTCATATAAAGGTCTACTTCTGTGATTTTTTTCATATTTTTTAAACTTATGGTTCAAAAGTTAGAGGGGGGGGGACACATTGTTTTTGACTTTCGGAGCGATTATTTCCTAAAATATTAATATTATCAAAAAATGATTTTAGAAAACCCCTATTCATTTTTAAATACCTATCCAACAATATATCACACGTCAGGGTCAAAATTAAAAAAAAAAATCGCTCCCCACTTTACGTCTGGGGGAGGTACCCTAATAAAAATGTTTTTTTAAATTTTTATTTTTGCACTTTGTCGGCATGATTGATATACATATTGGTACCAAATTTCAGCTTTCTGGTGCTAACGGTCACTGAGATTATCCGCGGACAGACAGACAGACAGACATGGCGAAACTATAAGGGTTCCGTTTTTTGCCATTTGGCTACGGAACCCTAAAAACAAGAACAAAGAACAATATTTTTAAATCAGACTTCACATCAATCAGGGAAACAACCCACAAATTGATGTGAAAAGATTTTATCTAAATGACTCAAAGAACTAAGGTACGTCGCAAAAGCAATTTCTCAAGTCTTTAAGAACTGGCAGCATCGTCGGATTTGCTCTATGGCGAAACTGAGACTGACAAGTTCTCAGTACATATCGATCACTCTCGAGAGTCACAAAGCGATGATTGTTCAGAATCCTTGAATGGAACACAAAAACTCACATTATTAATTTTATTGTATTCGAAACGAGATGTCGCCTTGAAGACAAGATCATTACACACACCATGACCACTAAGCGATGACCTCTCACTAGCAGTAATAAAACGCTTCCATTACAAAATGCTTAACATAGAAGAAGCCACAAAAGGTCAAAGTAAATTGGTGGCGCTACCCGAACTTCAGTCTCCCACAAACCTATTGTGGAAACCGGTTACAAAGAATCCGCCTTGCGTCATTTAGCCACGTGTAAACATTTTAATTGATGATATGCGGAAGACAAAAAGCTAAGATAGCGATCGGCATTTTGATACTTGTTTAAGTATGTAGATATCTTTTGCTATAAAAAAGTACGGTTAGCAGAGCATTATCTATGTAGCGCTTGAAACATCGATCTCTTTGGCTGGCCGCACGAAGATAACAGAAGAAAACACTGCTGAAATAACATCAAACAAACCTAAAGTAAAACCTCCGATGCGTAACAATTTGCACTCAATTATTGGGGACGCCAAAGAAATGGGAAATATGTTAATAACGAGTTCACGAAAATGGGAAATATCCTTTGGAAGGGCAAACATTAGGTAGGTATTCGTTTTACACAAACGGACAAAGGGCACATAATATAATGTAAAGATGCTGTGTAAAATTTTGTTATTTATTGGTTAAGTTTAAAGTCTGACATTGTTACGCATATAATCGCGTAATTTAACAAATGTATGAAGCCGCCTACACTCATTATGTCGTTGTCTAGATTTCTTGTGGAGGAAATAAAATTGTGCGCAAAATTGCCGTGAAATGCGCGGTAGCGGATTGATATTAACGGCATTTTACAATTGAATTAATCCCACTAGATATAAACGTACGTATAATGTCTATCTTTTGTGCGCATTATAAAATTAATGTAACGTTCATCCATTTATTGGAATCCAATCGAAAACCACTGACTCGGCACTTATGCGGTTTTCTCCTCTGAATATTATAAGCATTGTTACATGAAAATACGTTTTATGGCTACATTACAGCTTTTATGGCTTTATTTTAGCAAAATTGCCTCATGTTTTGAGGGAAACATTAAAATTTAGGATTGCCTGAAGGTACTGTTGTCTTCGACATTTTATTGCCGTCTTTATTCATTCATATAATAGCTCATAGACGTTGCAGCGGAGCTTACACGACATCTTATCACTCACGACCTTGTAAGGTAGCGATCCACACTGAAGAATGATAAAGTGTTAACATCTTAAATCTTACTAGTAAGATAGCCCTGTAACGTTAAGCTTACAGCTATTTATTCAAGTTAATGTGAGTGAACGGACATTAAAGATACCAACAATTTCGAAGAATGTCAGCTGCATGGAACCACGCGATATCTTCGTACAGATGTTTGCGTATAAATCCCATGAGATTTCCATTATTCATGTGAGGCTGTGTCGAGTCCATCCCATGACATAATTAACGACCACCAACATATGGCTGCTGGTCATGGCTTTTATTTATCTCTACTTAGAGGTGAGTGAAGATATAGTTTATAAATCGGTAGTGGTCGGTAAGTTATCTATGTAAAGTTGACATATGAGCTATTACATATTTGTTACATTTGATCAAATACAACATTAGTATAAGCATTATCATTTCGCTTAATTACTTTGTTATTTTAATCATAACATACTCTGCGAGTAATTTACAATATCAAAACAAATGTTTAGATTTCACGAACTGTTAATTACATAATGCTAATTATACCGAACATCAATAATTGCCTGCACCAATGTGTACCTACATGACTGCTTAATTACGTCACACACAAACATGTCCTATATTTCAATCATTTCATGGCACTTAATTTAATATGATAGTCACAAATTACTGCATATAAATCGTGACACTATGCCCTAAGGTGACGCCATAAAAACCAAACCTGATCGTTGAAGAAGTAGGCAACAGACAACCGAAGATTTCGAAAGGAGATTTTATGGAGTATACTAGATAATATTTTCACATTACCGCATTTATCAGCCGCGGTGATCTCTACCATTCGCGGTGATTGCTTCAGTCAGGTACACCATAAATATAGAAACCCAATTTACACTAGAAAGGGCACTTGGACTCGGTCCTTAGAAACGAGTAAATCATTACGTCACAAGCTGCCGGTGCAGGGGCGTGAATTGATTTAAAATTGCAATCAATCGTAGATAGTGATGATCGATGGGTATCAATCGGTCGGTATGCGATCGACACTTAATTAAGCGGCAATCGATCGTAGTCTGTCGATAGGCACGTCGCGTCGTAATAAGTGTCGAATACGATTGAGGAGTTTAGAACGACATCGATTTGAACTCGTAATGTCAGCACAAAGTTGTATAATATAGGTTTTATTTAAAGCCTGTACCAGACTTAAATCATTTTTTGAATGTCACCGATCGAACTTCTGGGACGCATTTGAATTAAGATCACTCTGAAATAGGTGGGTAATGAAAATAAGCTTAGTCTGTATAATACGAGGAGGTTCCTCTCTACCCATAGTAAAGTTTAATGTGATTGAGTGAGATATATGTACTTAGGTAAGTATTATCTAAATTGACACTGAATTTTATACGTTTCCATTTTATTACTTTCCGTCCCAAACCTAATTCAACTTCGATCCGAACTCGAAATCGTAGTAGGCACCAGATATGTTATCACTTCAAAAACCTTTAACGTCTGATGAAAATCATCGAACACGATTATCTTTATATTTTGATTCAAAATGTTGATTATCTTATAATTTATGTGTTTTATCAAGACGATCAACGATGGCCGCTTTGGTCACGCTTCTCGTAAAATGTGTAGCCCATCCAGTAACTCTATCGGTGTGGCGGCGACCGCATTCGATACATTCGAGAGATGGAGCTTGTAAATCTGTCAACAGCCAAATTACAGCCACGCGAGCACTCCATGAAGGGCCCTTTGTGAAGTCGTGTGTGCGTGCAACACCCATTCGTGACGGATATTTATAACTCTGCAAATATTCTAAATTGCATCAATATGTGCCCATAATTTTCTTCTAAATAATAATAATAATAGGACCTTGTAGCTAAATAATAACAGCCGCTCGGGTCAATATTTAGGGTTAAGCTGTGCTTGCCTGGGTTGGTCTATGGATGGGTGACCTTCCCTTCCTTACCTTCCTTCCTTTACCCTTACATACCGGGTTTCCTCCGTGCGTCGGAAAGCACGTTAAGCTGTTGGTCTCAGCTCATTTGTCCATCTTTGACAGTCGTTACAGGGTATCAGTGGCCCAAAAAGTCTGACAGCCAGTCTTACCAAGTGGTATCGTATTACCCAGAAGCCGACCAGAACATACTTGGGAAAAGGCTAGGTAGATGATGATGAAGAATTTTCTTCTAAATTTCACTATTATAATTCTTGTTGCACAGTTCTCTGTCCTCATAATTATCTAGGTCTAAAACGGTCGCCTGCAATGTAAATGAATTTCAGTGAACTTTGTATCATATAAGCGTGAGTTTGACACTAACACGCTAGCTTGCAAAATTAATTTCAACACAATTTGGTTAGTTTATAATATTCGTGTTTCCCAAAATTTCATCTTCATTTAAGTTTCGTGTGACATTCTATTAATGTAGAGCTATTACACTGGTGCCGACTGATTTTAATGAGGCACCAACACAGTAATCAAAGATATCATTAAGAAACATAGTAAAACTATATGTAGAGGATTTAATACCGTATACATACCATCCACAAATATTATGTGTTATTCTCCACATACCTACTACTATTATAAATGCGAAAGTTTGAGAAGATGCATGTTTTACGGCAAAGCTACAAAACAGATTTGTACGAAATTTTACAGGTAGTGACGTCTCCCTGTCTCACACCTCCAGAAATGAAGACATCCGCAAGAGAACCTTTACCGACGTAGCCCGAAGAATTGCCAAACTTAAGTGGCAATGGGCAGGACACATTGCTCGCAGAACGGATGGCCGATGGGGCCGAAAAGTTTTGGAGTGGCGACCGCGAACCGGAAGACGATGTGTTGGAAGGCCTCCCACTAGGTGGACAGATGATTTGGTGAGGCCTGTGGGCATCCGCTGGATGCGAATCGCACGGGACCGGTCAATGTGACGACACTTGGGGGAGGTCTATGTCCAGCAGTGGACGTAGTTCTGATGAAATAATGATGATGATTACAGGGATAGAAACACAGGATAGATATCCCGGTATAACGATCCCGTGGGGCAATTACCGAACTACACACGGGCGAAAACGTAAGCATAAGCTAGTAGAAGAACAACCATATATCTCTATTTGTCGCAACACCACTAATGACGTCACACTAGTTATCATTCACAACTCTTAGTACTCTCATTTCACACATAAAACGAACGGTGAAAGCCGTACAGTTGCATAACAAAAATTAGTAGAGAGATCTGTAACACTTTTCACACAGTTACTGATTCATTACCTTATTGTACAATAGACTAATTAAAATTAATTGAATAATCTTTGTTTTCCCATCTCTAATAACACCGAAACATTTAATGAATAATGTTTGAGTATTAATTAAGTTATTCGTGCATTCGTGGAAGATTGTTTGTGCATTCTATGTGTGCTAAGCTTAAGCTAGGCTTAAGTTGGGCGCGCCGCAAAGGCCGAGTATGCGGGTTGTCATGTACGAGTATGCACATTGCTCCGGGTATGTGATATGTCAGATATCTAGGCACATCTGCTTAGAATCCTGGTTTGGTTAACCGGCTGCTATACCCCGTACACGTATGCAGTTGATATTTGATTCTCACGTATGAAAATCCAATAGAGTACCTATACTGTAAATATAACAAATGCATGAAAACTGGCGGTCGCACTGTTGATTCTGACTTTTCGGAGTTTTAGAGTGGTTTGGGAATAGTTTGACGCGCTTGTCCCAAAATGAAAGTTTTTAGTTTGTAGGTTTTATATCCCTTTTTCCGCGTTGTCCCAAAATGCAGGAAAACAAACGCATTTTCTTTGTTCTCACGTGCCTAAATGAAATAATTTACCATGAACGAAATTCTTTATCTATATTACCATAGCTCCCATACAATACGACACCGGAAGTATTTCAACAAAACGAGGGTATTTTTGACGCTCGCTGTTGACTGGTGTGTGAGCCGCCGCCCGTGACGCCGTGAATGAGTGACGTCACCACCGGACGGCTCCCATTACTCACACTATCATTCCGTTTAGTTGACCACCTCCGTGACGACCCTTCGCTTTTATACCATCCGATTTTTACTCTAAATAATTATAGAGTAATTAGTTATTAAAAGAAAACTCATGTTCAAATGGGGCGGAATCGGTTTAAAATGGTTCTTTCATTACAATTCATTCAACTTCATTAAGTAGTATCCAGTCATGAAAATTATCAACTTTTACTGAGGGCCCAACTTTTTTTAAGGGACAATCCCCCGCTACTATTCACAGCCACAGCAACTCTTGAAAGCAAATATCAACAGAAGCCATCATAACAACAGCACCGAGGCATTGAAGCTCGACACGTTCTGGCAACGGAAAAGTAGGAAATAAACGTACTTTCCAAAAAAAAAATCGGGACTAAATAATAAATAAATAAAATATCGCTGGACATTAACACACAGCGCCACCTAGTGCCACACTAAGCAAAGCTTGTGTCGTGGACAATATGTAGTTGATAAACTACATATATACTTTTTTGTTTGTAAATACATACTTATTATACATATAAACATCCATGACTCGGAAACAAATGTCCATGCTCATCACACAAACATTTGCTCCTACCAGGATTCGAACCCGGGACCCTAAGAACGTAAGGCAGCGTCACTACTACTACGCCATTCGGGTCGTCAAATAAAAATACTGTTAGCCTATATTGTCCCACTGCTAGGCATAGGCGTCTCCCATTGCGTTACGCTCTTCTCTCTTTGTGTTTTTCTATATACAAAAACTAAATACAGTATAAATATCGCATTTCAGTGGCAACATGATCATTTACTTACCGTACGTGCACGTGTACGTGTACCTATTTCATTGTTGAAATACATTCATTTCAGAAAATTCTAACTGAAACGATTACTAACAAACAATAATTAACTGTACAATTCTACTGTAGCTTATCATAATTTTATGTCCAGTTTTCCCATGAAAATTCAATTATATTTCAATATGCAGCTAGAATCAGAATCGAGTCGGACGGTGTGTGGCGGATTTCCCAGTGTGTGCGAGATATGTCCACAAATGTATCACTTGTCTCCCTGTAGAACAATGGACCGGATCCTCAGTTTATCCGCGTCACACGTTTTGTTTCCATTTATCTCGGACAGCGCCGTTACACACGTATACATTATCTCAGGATAGTGGATACGATCGTCTAATGATATTGCAGACGTCTAAGATATGTGTAAGTATGTTGAATGTATCATATATTATGTAAAAGGGCTAAATTATTGGCAAATTATTCATGTTTAGCACAGTTAATTTTAAATAACAATTCGAAATGCTCATTTTGATCAGTGACAATGTAAATTCTAACCTAAATTGGCATTTCAAGCCGCAACTTAAAGAGAATTTTAAATTAAAAACTAAATCAACAACTCTATTATACGGGGAACTCAGGCAAACCGATAGATCACAATCAATCTACGCTGATCTATCAGTCTAATGTCGGCATCGTTTCAAATTATCTGCTCTGTAAGCGAAAATAAAATCACTGACAGTGTTAAATTACTTTCATTGCAGAATTATAGGTCGGCTTTTTTACTTGCCTGAAACATGATTTGTCAATACGTACAAAAAGTTGTTGAAATTAAGTAAAACTGGAGACCGGCAGGCATGGAGGCCACTGGATCGATGGCCGGTGTCTCTTACAACCGAACCCGCTGCCGATCAGATTACCACTGGCTGCGGTTTGCAACACTGCAAAACACTTGAAAACTGACATTACTTTAAAATCGCTGAATCGTAATCACAATTTAAGTAGGATCATCAAGGCGAAACACTTAGCCCTCGCAATCTGAACATAAAAATATTATCGTGAGACTTTACTGAAAAAACTGCGCCAACAATGGGACATTTCAACTGTTCAAACTGCTTCGAGAACTGTTTTTATATAAACATTTTAACGTAATCGACAGACCATTTTCTATTGCGAAATCTGTGCTATTTTTGTTATGCTATTTTTGTGCGAAAGCATAAAAAATAACAATTATGTTTAATAGTCGATGAAAAAATGTCTGTACCTATCTATTTGACTCTCAAATAGCGAGTCGATCGTCAAAATGATTGATTTTACAGTCGTTTTCTCACTTCTAGGCAATTTTTCGTGTTTGGATTGGTCACGGATCAAGCCGGATTCTTTGTTTTCCTCAACAATTCGTCACAGTTCGATCGAACCAATTAACATTAAACACATCATACAAATAAAATCGAGGACCACTATAGCATCGTCAAAACGTTTGTTTATGACAGCCGTGGAGTCAAACATCAGAGAACATTATACAAACATCGTTGTTCTTTCAAAATATTTAAAAACGGACTCCATTACCTACGAAATAAGGTTTCCAATAGCATGAATGTGCCACTACATCGTGCCTTGTTCAGCAAGCAACCCCGAACTTACCGCGTAGTATGTTATCACGAAATTGCACACCTATTCTGATACAATATTCGTAAAATATGCAAACATCTGCCAATTCTTAGTAACTGGTACAAAACAAATAAAATTACTTCACTTTACCTATTCGTTAGCTGGTAATATTTCTTGTACCGAGTCAAAGTTTTTTCAAACTGGGGAAAGTTGTAAGCATTGAGAAATACAAACTCAAAATTCCACTCACAATTAGACTAGGTGTTACAGCCACTTTACCTAATAAACATTGTTTTATCTTATTGAATCAACTTCAGCACGATCGATCTGGGAAATTGACGGAAACTCAGACTGTTGAAAACCGGATTTCTGTTCTAAAACCGTCTAACTACTTCATCTTCACGGCTACGACTAACCAACCTTTAAAGTATAATTTGGACTGACATAACATATACAGGGTTACTGGTAATTCGAAGTATTCCTTGCAGGACGTTATAGTAGGGTTATAATGCAAGAAATTAAGCCACCAAATGTTCTACCGAAATTCAGTGGTTTTTGAGTTACCTAGGTCAATTTTTAGTTTTTTATGAAAAATCCCAGATTAAATCATTTAAAACCAATTTATTAATTGATTAAAAATAATACTATTTCACGAAATTGTTTTCTTTGATTTCCGCATACCTTTTCAATAACATTTATACCATTTTAGAGAGCTGATAAGACAAGGATATTTTTCTAGTATTTTGTACATCTAGCGTAGTATTAATTTTTTTCACTATACAACATCTTTTAATGACGGAATGGCAAAAATTACAGAAAAAAATTGTTTCATAAGTGATTTTTCCTAAAGGTGTAGGATTTTTTGAACTTTTAGTTATTTGAAAAGGTCTGCTGCGTCGTCAGCTATGATAATAACTTAAATTTCAGTAATTTGGCGCCGTAAATCGTTTTTAAATTGGCTTTAAATGATTTAATCTGGGATTTTTCATAAAAAACTAAAAATCGACCTAACTCAAAAACCACTGAATTTCGGTAGAACGTTTGGTGGCTTAATTTCTTGCATTATAACCCTACTATAACGTCCTGCAAGGAATACGTCGAATTACCAGTAACCCTGTATACCGACTTCATTTGGACTGAAACTGGAAGTATTGTTGAATAAATATGGTGCGACAAGTACCTTCATTGACAACAGTGACAGACATATCCCTTGTCACATTCAATTAGGTTTAGGCTACATTGGAAATTACACTTTATTTTCTAGTCAACTATTCGATATTTTTCCTATACAAAAACATTTGGACATGTTAAAAGTGGATTTTCGTTTTTACCTGAAAAGTCAAAACCTAACCTTGAAAAGATCAAATTGACCATTATTTAATAATATTATACTCTCATGAATTTAACAGCTCATAGACAGACACTAATTGTCACCACTTGGTGACACCGGTAATCCACATTGACGTTAGCAAGGAAGCTTAGGATGAAGTGACATAATTCGCCACGCTCTACCGGTCTCAACACCTTTCTGACCAACCACGGTTATTAAACGAGCACTTGCAAGGCATTGGAAGGTTCTTTGAAAGAAACATGTCAGTTTAAAACTTGATTAAAAGTTTTAAACTGACATGTTCACTAACCCTGAAAACGGGGTATTTGCCACGTTTATGTTTTTTTTTTCTTTGTTTCGGTGGTGTTGCAAGCAACATGATCACGGATAAACTGAAGTTGTTGCAGCGTTATGTTGGGAACTCTAGACAAATAGTTAATATCCTCAGTGTTAATGAAAACTTTATTGCCCAATAATATGGCAACAAAGCCTAGCTTTTACAGTACAAGTGTTGGAAACATCACAATAACTCGTAGAAACATAGTTTTAACGCGTTTTGTCTGGTTCTAAAGTTTTCTATTGATATTTTCTAAAGGCTTAGAGTAATAAACACTCATTCATATTATACCTACCATTTATTAAAGTCATAGCTCAATATTTTTCCACATTTCTGTTTCCATCCGCGTATTTTATTTCGAATCTGAAATATTTAATTCACTCCTAACATCCAACCCCAAAAAAAGTTCGGGAGTTTTTAACATACGTAATCCCAGATTAGCGAAGCCATACTTTTTACATTTTTCATTTCCGGATAAAAAATGTAACTGACAAAAATTGGCAGAATCTAAAATGTTTTTCATCAAACGAATGTATTTCTAAATTGTCCTGTTAATTGCATGAAAAAATTGTTAAGTCTATTGATGATATTATTAGATTGTCAGGTAAGAAGGTTTCAGAATATTCATCCGTGTCTTAACCACGCTCCTCAAAGATCTAAGATTGACAACTTCAACGCACGTGCATTCCTTATTAACATAGAAACATCTTAATATACTATGCGGGGCACATAGGTAAGTAGCTAGTATTAACAAAGTTCAAAAGTAAACGGATTGTTGTGATGTGAGGTTAATCTTGTCATTAAACTTCGTTTAAACTTGTTGTTTTACTGTACCCACTTACCTAAGGTAAGTTTAATTTAATATGTCATGGTAGGTTATTTAGGATGACATGACAAAATTAAGTCATTTAAAACTTGGCCTTAGTTCACCCTATGAGGTGTTCTTTTCATTTACTTACAGAAATAAAATAAAAATGTTTCAAAAATCTTCAGTGCACAAAAATAAGCAGGACCTTTTTGCGAATGTTTACGGAGGTGAAAAAATATGCCTAACACGAGACGAGAATGTCAAAAGAATATCTGTAACAGCGAAACGCAATGAGACGGAAACTGTACGAAGCTTGACATTTCGCGATCGACATCGACACCGTATTCGTCGCATCACTGCGAGACTCTCGACACTGCGGTTTTGTCATACGACACATGTAAGCCGACACTGGATAAAGAGTGCGTAGTATTTAGCGACGCGACGACGGAGATACGCCAGGCTTTGTCGCGCTACGTTTTGTCTATGTGCATATCCTGAACAGTCGCGGGCCGTTGACCTCCGATGAAAAGCCGATTTCTAACAGCTCTTTTGTACGAGATGTGAATGTCCGTCGGAGCTATTTTACGTGCTGTGCACAATTATATTTAGGGCCCCGTAATTGCATTCATTAGATCGTGACTCGATTCCTACATCCGCAGTGTAAGTAGCAAGTGACGGTGGAAATTTTATACGGTTTGTAGAAAATCACCTATCATAGAACTTAGCCTGATATGAGGTGATGATTAGGTACTTATTTGTTCATATACCACAGGTTTGCTACTTATTTCTTTCTCTGGAAGAGAATCGGGCGATAAGCTTAAACTGCTTATTTATAATTGATCAGCATTTGTCGGTAATAAATAAGACTGGAATTTAACCGCGTTCCATGCATAATAAGTTTGTATAACTGAAGGTAAGAATATGTTTCTCTACGAATAATAATCTTCTGTATAATAGACCTCGATAATCGCCTTAATCCTATACTCTTCATATTATAGGCTATTTCTTTCATAGCTACAGCTTTTTAATGGATTTTATTTATGTCAGCTCCAATGATAATAATTTCTCATGAAAGTCGCCACGGGTTGTAGAGTGATCATTAAACGTTAATTTTACTGCATTTTGATAACTACAATAAGGCGGGAACATTATGGAGGTAGCTATGATATCAAAGTGGCACTTACATTAAGTAAATGCTACTTACATAGTCGGTAATGGACGGGGAGCATGTTTAATTTATTTTGTAGTGAGATTATGAGAGTAATGTTACATTTTACTGTGGAAATACTGAATCTTTTAATGCCGTCTGACTGATACGATCATCGCTTTCGTGTTCATTTCGTTTTATGTGATGTGAGTTTAAATAATCTGTTTCATTTGCCGCGTCTGATATACTCTTGTCAGTACTTTTTCTTGTGCTCTACATTGAATTAAATTGTTTTTGTCTGAAGGTATTACATATCTACTACCTACGCAGCCCTGTGGTAATTTCGTGCAGTTTCATTTCGAAAGAGAAATTGCCATAAACTGCTACGCCTATGCAATGCTACCTTACTGAGTGGAAGGCAAAGCCGTCCTATCTTTTTCAAACCACTCCATTGTACTGTCACCTCACGTTTTCAATTCTTTTGCAAACAATATGGTTGCTAGTAACGCAATCGTAATAAGAACTTTGTAACTTCGAAATTAAAATACTTGGTCCAACTTGCGTAATGAACTTGACTTTTGTAGACGACCGAGTAACTTGGTATTGGAGCAAATTTCTGTAATATACCTAGGTACTTAGAGAGCTAACCTTGACATTGGAAGCTGTGCCTAACTAGCTAGAATCGTGGAATGAAATAACAATGCTAAATCCAACCGTCTAGACATTGTTTCTGACGACCTCGTGACAAATGCTTGCACAGTATTAAGGCCTACTAGAATACTAAATTATACTTATGTACCTACTTGATTCGTCATGACTCATGATGCAGATTATAAAGGCACATGCACAAAACACAGTTTCAACTATGGTATTCTGTTAGACATTAGACGAAGTAGTGCCTCCGTGGCCAATGGACAGATTCGCAACTGGACAGATTCTCAGCTGGACAGGGTCAGTTTCTAGCCTAATCCCAAAATTCTTGGCAAAGTTATTCATAGAACGAAGCTAGGCAGAAAATACTCTACTACTAAAATACTTTACGGAGATAAACCCAAAACTTCAAATTCATTACCGAAAACTATTTCGCGCAGACATTAATAACAATCATGACATAATAAATGTAGTTAAATCGCCCATGAATGTAGCCCAAACTAATTCTAATTCACCAAATAATGCAACAATTTCACACGCTGCCCGTATGTAATAATTACGTGACTTTACTAACGTATTACCCGTACATGGCGCATTTAATGCATTTTATGCTGCAAGTGAGGTACCGGCCTTTGAATGGAAAGTCTCGTAGACTTTGTTGTGCTCGAACATTTTAGAAAATTGTGAGACTATACCTTTTTACAGTATCACATTATTTATTCAATATTACCCTTCGTCAATGAGTCTGTATCCGTCAGTTCTTTCCTTAACTTTGATAAAACATTTTTCGTCAACAAAGGCATACCTTAGCATCTTATTCTGGGAAAAGTAATGAATGAACTTATCAAGGCGTTTCCTCGAAATAATGTAAGCCACAAAACAATCTTAAGATTATCAGTAAACCTATTCGTGCAAGCAACATGTCTAAAGGATGCTAATCCAGAAACGACTTAACACATTACCGACCATTCGCTACCGGTAACAGTACCCACTATTCGCCACAACATCGCCTATATCTACGGACTTTATAGCATTCACGATGAAAACGTGGTTGTTCTCATTCGAGCATTTTATTATGAACGGTTGATAGGCGCGTGCCGCGAAATTGATTGTGCGTGCTCTCACGTACCTGACAAATTGCTATTGCAATACCTCTTTGCCTCTTATTCCATAGGCACGTGAACGATGGCTAGGTTGCGTGGCCTAAGGATTTACTTAACTGTCATAATTTATTGCCAGACATGTATAAATGTATAACTTACAAGGAACGTACCAGTCGTAAAGCATTATTGCGCTGTTTGGTTGGATGTTATCGAATCATTGAGAGAGTGTGGATTTTTTATCTGATGTCCTATTTGAAGCTGAATTTTGTTACCATTCAGAATATATACCAATTCATCATAAACTCTCATTCATTAAATTGATCGTAAAAGAGTTTACTGCCAAGTACGCACATTATAAAAATTCCTACGCTTTAATGCGATAAAAACTATATCAGATTTAATACAAAATTACTGACCGAAACAAATTCTTTAAAAGTGAATCTGTCCTTTTTATGATATTGCAAGCTCCCTTTGAGCTCAAAAGCCGTATAAATGTAATTTTATTGGTCACTTACTTTGTAGTAATCTCTGGCAATATAATATATTAGATAATGTTTTAGTGACAAACCTCTAAAAGGAATGTCGTACTTATTTACTGGTAACGACTAGAAAAAAATAATGTATTTACTGATAAGGTAATAAAAAGTAGCCATAAAGCTGAATAATTATGATTGTATTAAAAATTAATGCATGTTGGTCGCTAGGAAAGAGTCTCCGCGTTTCTAAAAACGAACGACCGTAGCCAGTCCGAAAAGTGATAGCGAGATGACCTGAACCTATCGCAATTTGTAGGAGATATTTTCTTAACATAAGGCAATTTAGGCGCTCACCCACGGGAAGCATTCGCCTGTTATGTTCCAGTTTAGATTAGACCAAAACATCAGTGAGGAATACTGAGTATTACACGGCCACGACCACTACTTTTGGCCGCAGAAGCACCGACCAGGAAGAACGTTTGGTCGCACGACTGCCCCGTCGTTCGACCAGTTTTGTTCAAAGATAATGGCCGGTCCGGTACAAAGTCGTAGTTGTGGCCGCGTCAGGGGAGAGATCCTTTACAGTGCGCAACCTGTAACGATACAAATTGTAACAATGTTTCTGTACAAAATCGATTCTTGGAATGTACGAGTACATTACAGTGCTCCGGTGAGGGATGCCTCTTAACATCATCATCTGCCTAGCCTTTAATACTGGGTAACGATACCACTTGGTAAGACTGAAAAACATAACGAAAATATGACGTTTGAAAAATTAAAGCCATGAAAAATGTCAAAGAAAATCCCAAGCCATAGATAATACGATGAGTATCAGTACGAAGCCCCATTGAAGCCTTTAAAGGTGCATGGGTATAATCCCTCAGTCTGGTGTAACCCTCCGGTGTGCCCCTTGACATCTGAACGAAAACATAATAATGTGTGGCACATTTGTTGGTAGGGGTAAAAGAGGGTTAACAAAATGTGAACGGCTTCTTTTCTATTGATTTTATAATGATGTGAAAGGGTTTTGGAAAGTCCAAAAAAATGAAGGCATTTTGTGTTTTTTTTTCGTAGAAGTTACTAGCTTCAAAACTGACAATATGTATAACATAAGTAATCAAAATTTTACTAAATACGCCAATAACACAGTAAGTATACAGCAAAAATAAGAATATGGCAGTGACCGGCTTAAATTAGAGCATTTTTATTGTCCTATGATTACGTAAAAATTATAACAATCTAAAAGAAAAAAAGGAAAGATTGAAGCACAGTGTATCGCCCGCATAAGTTGTTAAAGTCGACTAAAGAAACAAGTTGCTCTAGTGTTTGATACTAAGAGCTGGCTTCACTTCACGAACTTGACGTGTATTGACTTAAAATTATGCTTAAAGCCAACATGTTATTATTGCTTGTGCTTAAGTTAAGAGCACGTCAACACTATGTCGAGCTATGTAATGTATGTAGATGGGTTCATGTTATGACTGTAGTTCCGTAGAAAAAAGGAATATTATATTAATTTCCGTAAAATACTGGTATTCAGCTGCATCCAGTTAGACTGGAAGCCGACCCCAACATAGTTGGGAAAAGGCTAGGCAGATGATGATATACCTATTAATTCCCGTAATTCTAAATTGATTAGAAAACTATTGTAATTATAAAGTCTTAGTAATTGTTATGTTTTGTAAATTCAAATATAGTTAGAGGTTTCATTCGAATTATTTTCCAATAGTCATTCTAAGTTACTAAATTCTAAATTAATAATGATCATAAACCAAACTGCTTGTAGCTTGAACTCTCACGATTTCGTAGCGCTGACTCAACTGAAGTGAAAAACATGAACAACTTGTAGAGAGACAAAAAAATACAATGCAATCATGAAAAACACACCACGAAAACTATTCACAGAAGTCATTGACTCAGTAATGTGAATTCCAACGCTAATTCTAATACGAATCTCATTGTGTTAGATACACAAAGCCAATGCTAAACGTGGAAAATACCCATTAGACACTTCATAACTCAATTAGCAACCAAATAGCCGAATCCGAAGGTATTTTAAGCCTGACAAACATGGGGAGTCGATACCTTTATGGGATTACGTTATCGTTACCAATAAGTTGGCGTCTTATAGTACAACAGTTTTACTTCGTTAAAATCTTAGAAATAGTTTCCAGATCATTGCCAATATTTTTGGGGACCTTCAAAACATCTAGGGAAATTACGCGAATATCACAAACCTTAGCCGATTCTAATTGACGAGTATCTATTCGATCCCCTATCCGACACACCGCATCAACAACGTAAACAGAATCGCGGTTAAATTCGATTGTAATACGGGTTTACCTATCAAACGGATATTCGACAATACGCTGCCGACAAACACTGTGAGAGCAGTGTCGTGACACACAAACTATTATTCAGACGCACTCAAATCAACATCTGTCACTGATTGACGATACTAGGATTAATTTGCATCGCAAACGGCTTCGCATAAATCCCAACAACATGAGCTACAAAGCCAATAACATATCTGCGGGTATTATGAAACTATTTTGTGAACATGTAACTGTTAATACGAAAGTTTGTGTGTTTGTATGTTTTGTTTTCGCGGTTAAACTGCTGCACCGATTTTTATGAAATTTGGTACAGAGATAGCTTGAAGGCTGGGAAAGATTATGATCATATTTTTAAATAAAACTTGAGTGACGAATTTAGTGTAAAGAAATCCAAAATCCAAGCTCAAAATCACGAACGAAAGGTTCGATATTCTTAAACTTAAGTCACAAAGCTCTGTTTGTCTAACAGTTACAAAAGAATTCTTGTTAGTGACGACTCACCTACTTTTAAGTGAAGAATGTGGATACAGATGTTATGTTACCCACTTCGGTTAAGCAAACATCAAACTAGGCGTTGGCTAAATCAATTCTTTATTTTTACATTTCATAAAATATTCGAGTGTCTTATGTAACTCCATGATAAAGTGCTTTTGTTTTGAATAATGTTATGTTATTAAAATATTTTCAAATAATGAAGACACAAGCAGACCGTTTTTTAATTTAAGAGCGACACCGCGGTATGATGTTAATAGCTAATAAATTACCTCTAAGTGTACAAATCAATAAACTAGCTCTGCCATCCAATAATTATATGCAAACCGACTTTAAACATTCCTTTTTCGGAAATTCCAATTATATGGGCAGCTTTGAACGCGGATTTCACTACTCGCCATGAGTTTTGTTTACGATGGCGGCTGATATATGGTTGCCTAGAAACTATAATACTGTTTCCCATAGCTATGTTAACTAACTCTCTGTTCAGTTTCATTGTCATCTAAAGTATTTATTGTAATTTATTCCGACACTCAACAAAGTTTCTTGAGTTTGCATTATAGTCTAACAATAAAGTATGTATGTATACACACATAACTCGTGTTTGCTATTTCAGAATTTGCATAACACTAAATAATAGTGAGTTTAAGCCTGTTCAGCTGCATTACTGACGCCAGTCGCACTTTCGTTTGCATATTTTTGTGGCGTTAGTTTAGCACCCTGTTGTATGCTTCATTTTGCCTTGCAAGTCACAGAGCCTTATTATAGTAGTTGAAAAGAATTCTTTACAACATATTCCGTAGTCCGTCGTACCATTATAAAAATACGTCTATTTTTATATCATTTCGAACGGCACTAGTCGGTACAGGCAGCTGTTTCCGTCGAATGGGAAAGAGTTGAACAGAACGAACATTCTCAATTTTAAAACAACTTCGAGAGCCGTACCCGGGATAATAGAATGTCACATCTTTACTTGTTGATAACTACGAGTTCAATCTTTTCTACGATGAAGTTTTCAAACGAAGTTATATGTTTTCTCTCACGCGACGAACGTGAACTTTAGTCTTTTAACTGTTTTAATTTAATCAAGGATTAATCTTGGTAAGAAAAAGCGAGTGAATAACGAATTTTATTTAAGATTCTATACAGAAATGAAACACGAAAGATTATTTTCAAGTAGAGCAGATAGCTTTTCTCCAAGACTACACAAGATAACTCGGAACTAGATCACCGAGGTTGACAGGACCCAGCTTGGCCGCAGAAAGGAAAACCTGCTATTAAGGTGATGATTCATTGTTGACTCTGCCCTGGAGTCCTGTATGTCCTGTTGTTTGTAATTTATTACAGGACCTCTACGCCACTGAGGGCGCCAAACTGGTGACTAAGTTCAGGGCCGACACAATTTAAATAGCTTTCAACACGCTAAGAAGAAGACAAAAGGTTGAATTTGCAGTTTAGTTGTTGTAGGTTATCCTAAAAATCTTCGACTTACAAATTGAAACAGGCTAAACATAAAACAGCATCGACACTATTTATGATAACAGAACGTCATTAAAATTCAATCTTGTATTTAATTTGCATTCCTACCGATCTAGTCCTCTTTACATCCACGTTATGAATGAACGCGTGGTACAACGATTCAAGTACATCAACCGCCTACGATTCGCGAGTCACTACTTCCGTGGGAGGTTATTGTTCTAGCTTCAATATCAAGTCCATAGATATGGAAACGATAACGCGTGCGTTATGCAGACCTCGATTAAGGTCAAGATCAAGACACTTTTTCGTCTCGATTTGTTGTAGAAAATAATATAGTCGTGGTGGTATTGATAACAATGATGGGTTTTTTATTTGTTTAAGTAACACTGCGATGTGGAATCGATGTAAGATATAAAACTGGTTTATTCAAGATAATATTCCTCTCTTAATAACTGAAACTTAACGTAACCGAAGATATTCAACATATTGCTCAATACATAACTGCAATGTCTAACCAAATACCAAACCATTCAGTAACATAACGGACGTTAAATAACTACTAAACGACCGGAACTTCCGGCTTATCACACCTCCGACTCGACAAAACGACCTACGACTTCGTTTCCTATAAAACCAGTTCCTACCTACCTCCATACTTCTCCAGTACCTACTACCTAAGCTTGGTTCATTACGATTATGATTAACTGCAACCTTTAGAACGGCGTGCGCGCATGCATTATTTGATCATAACCTGTCGCTCTCCGTCGTCGTAAACTTTAAAACGTGCATATAATTTGTTGAGATATCGGTACTTCGGTAGGTAGGCTTTATCTAGAGCTCCATGACACATCAGTAGGTGATCATTCACTAAAAAAAATAAACCTTATTCAGTACAAGCCATTTAAACGAACTTTGGGCAAGAAAGAAGCTGTCTGATGAGATGACGAGTAGTAAAGAAG
Source organism: Xestia ashworthii (assembly GCA_950022955.1). NCBI lineage: Eukaryota > Metazoa > Arthropoda > Insecta > Lepidoptera > Noctuidae > Xestia > Xestia ashworthii. The sequence continues at coordinate 14,348,992 of OX465561.1, forward strand.
TATGAATGCAGAAGACAAGCTGCGTAGAAACCAAATTAATTGAAAAGGGCAGGAGGATGGAGAATAATGATGAGTCTTCTCCACCTTTCGTAAGCACTCCCAAATTGCAAATAAGAAATCCCTAGTGTTACTAGTACTATAGCCTCTGTTCAGCAACAGTACCTGTACTCTATTTTCAATTTGAATAGATAGGTACTATACCGTTTTAAGCTATCGCGGAATTAAACTTAAAAACGTCAGTTACGGGATATCTTCCGTACTTATTTTCCGTATTTGTAATATCGGGAGCTCAAAATAAACAATATCACGGAAGATATCCCGTAAGTGACATTTTAAGTTTAGGTACTATACCACTGCAATTCAGGCAAATTCCTCCACTTTTCTATTTACGTCATTTGGAAAACTTATCCAGAAATTATATGTTCTAAGTTACTCATATCCATTTATATGTTATTCATAAATGAACGTTCATTTCTTAGAACGTCGGATGCATAACTTTTCCTTTTGATTGCGCCAGAGACGAGTAGAAAACTTCATTACAAACAGAATGTGTTACTTTCCCTAGAAAACACTGCGCTATATGAAATAAGTCACCGTTTTCAGTGGTACGTTAACATTTTTTAATAGGTCATCTGTATTTTAAAAAGTATGTACCTACATATAGCATGTCATGACTAATTAGTTTACCAAGCCTATAAGTGGTTATCGGTAATTTGTTTTGAAGCAGTCAATTGAGTGAAATGGGGAACAATCACGGTGGAAAATCATCGTGACCTTAAATAACGCATGGACGTTTTATTCTTCTTATAATCTTATTTATGATCTAACTTACTCAGAGAAAAATTTATCTAAACAAATTAGTAGGTATGAATTTTTGGCTGATGACAGTGTGTGCACAACGAAGACGCAGCTACAGCGCTAACCCAATGTACCGGTTTTCAATAGATTGTACAATTGAAAAGGACATTGCCCATTGTCTTAGGAGCTTTAGGCCCCCATAAAAGGTTGTCGTGACACGGTGATTTTCATTTTATAGGTAAATAAATATATTTTCATAATATACAAACGAATTCCATTTATTCACCCAATCAATTTTTTAGGTTGCTAAAATTGAGGTTTTTAAAAATTAAATTCTCCAAGATTTAACTTCTTCTAAATAGCTTTTAATTTACCATTCTTGTTGATATTGTGGTTAATGTTAATGAGGAGTGCCCTCAATGTACCTTTATAGACATTTAAGGTTAATAATATCACCACACCACCTCCAAGTGGATGGGGGAAATCCAAGTCCCATCCCATGTATAAGAATGCATTTAAATCACATTGTAATATATATCAGTACCTTTTGCGTAAATGCACAGCAAACTTCAAGACATTAAGTTCGAGTTCAAAAGTTTTCGAGTTTACTATTCATTCGAGGTCCTAGGTGCATCGAAGCTGCAAGATCACGTCTTGCTCTCAATAGTTTTACCTTAGCACAATGTCTCTTTACATTTCCATAGCAACGAGTGCTACAAAGACCTTTTCTTGACAATATCAAGCCTGTGACTTCCCCGTATTTCTCGAATCTAATTATCTGAATCAGAGGTTGTAGGTAGATTGTGGGCAGTTGATGTTGCTAGTGCTACTACTACGAGTGCGTTTTCTTATTAAGTATCATTTTCACATGTGTCTACAATTTTACCTTTTCATATTCACTCTGTTCTACACCTAAAAACTTTTTATGGTGGTGCGGACATTAACATGTCAACTCAAGAGATTTGTACTGGTAGTCCAATACGAATTTATTTCTCATTTCGCCTTTATTCACATCCTAATACCTCTTTTCTCTCGCTACAAACAATATCGACATTCAATCAATAAAAGCAATCTAACCTCAATTTGATAACCGCGTTCGTCATGCCATAATTCACGACATACGCCTAGCCCGGCCTAGCCACATGTACATGACAAAAATGGCCGCGTAGCGAGCTTATGGTAAGCCAACATGCTTCATTAGTCAAACCCACGCACTCTGTGACAATAGAATGAACACTATTGTTTACCGATGTTGTAATGTAGACGTTTGATTTAGATTTAAACTATCGGGAGTGTAGAGAAAGCTTGATTAGATTCGAACTTTGTTGTTTGTGACGGGCGAAGTAGGTGATGACGTCACGAACGATATATTTCTGCTTTCCCATATTCCTCTTTATAAAAGTCCATGTTCTGTGCTAAGAACCAAGACTTATGAACCTTGGTTCACCACCACCACCACCACTAAAACCACCACCACCACTACCACACCACCACTAAAACAGCAGACCTTCTTTAGACGTGCGAAAAAGGTGTTATATAATAAGAATGAAAAAATTAAGGTATTTAATAAGAATGTTTGAATCGAGCAGTAGGTATGTTAAGAAAAATGATTCAAGGTTTCAAGACCGAAACCTGACAAGTAGGTAGGTGACTTCTCAAGTTTTCATTTGCAATTTTCGAGCAAGGCAAAATCATACTTTTCGTCCCGTGTGAAATAAAAAGGTAGACTTCAAATGTATTGCTAAAGCTAGTAGATTACTTAGTAACAGGTCTCCCTCATCGATCTCTTGCTTCTACAGAAGCTAGTGGGTGATCCATTTCCCACCGGTGACAATACAAACAACAGGCACCATTCATGTTCTCTTTTATTTGCAGGTCAACGTGGAAATAAATCTTTCAAGCCAGTATTTAACGACTTCAAAAAAGGGTTTTATGCGTTTCTCTGGCATGTGTGGCAGAGATTGAAGGACCACTGTTCTAAATGAAAAGAAACTTGGTAGATTCGAAAATTGATTTAAGTGTAATAACTTTTCCTGTTTCCTCATTTTCCTGAAGATTTCAAGCAGGTACTTAAATTCTTTTCTTCGTGAGGTTTTGCAAAGTGCAGCATGGTTCGAAAAGTACGGATTAATAAAAAACGAAATATAAGACAACAATAAAAAGATAATAACGATCAAAAATATTGTTAAAATTATTTTCGTTAATTAATTTTTTCCAAAGTGTACTCATCAAGTGATATTGAAAAGTTCGGTTTGCAATAAATATTGACAGTACATAAGCAGTTATCGGCGATCTTATTGTTATTTGAATCGCATTATTCCGTTTATTAACTTCTGTATATTTTTCATATTATAATACTACAAAATGGCAATCATATTTTCATTAATTTAACCCGTAATATTAATAAATCGACACAAGTACTCAAGCTATAGTTCGCAGGCCCATCAATTACTACATCTGTAACCCGTTTTCCCACAGCTGGTATTATAAACAGCTGATACAATCTATATTCCCTTTCATTCCCAACTCGGCATGGATATAAATCTCGCATTGCATACATTTATTTTTATAACCTACTTAAATGCAACTTATTGATCTTCCAGTTTAACTTGGCATATCGACGGCGGCGCTGCTTGTGAACATATTATGACAGCTATGTGTCAAATTCAGAACGATTTTGAATTTAGTTCCGAATTTCACCGCCTGTCAAAACAAACTGGTGCTTTGTACTTTCCCCTTTTATAAACAATCGCCCTACGCATGTTGTAATGTGTAGTTACATAAATATTGTCTGTTGGCATTTGTTATTTACGCACTATTGCACTCGACAGTCGATTGGGTAAAAAGTAATCACTTGGAAGGAATAAATCCTATAGTAATTGCTATAAGAATAAATCAGTCTTTTGTTTTAGCTATGCTTTGATTTATGCAAATATTTAAGTGCAACTTTCACATAAATATTTTCCAGATAAGTACATGTATCGATGTGTACAACAAATTACTATAAATGCTACGCTGTATTTGAGAGCTGCGTAGCCGTAGGTCAGTGAGCTCACAAAAGTTAGTAGTTCAATTCGAAAGCCCATTGTGGGCGACAATAGGCCTTATTTAAAGTCTCTGAATGACGCCTACTGCCTACAGCAATCCGAAGGCAATTTTTACATATTAATTGTCTCAAATGTACCTAACTGTTACTTCGTATCGTACACTATGGCAATTAGCGTACACGTACCAACGATAAAACATCGATAGTAATAACTTATAATAGTTAAAATGGTATATGTACACAATATTTCGATATTGGCAGTTCATGTCAAATTATTACATCTCATAAATCTATTAAAATTGTTATGTATTTTGCCACAAACGACTCGAACGTTTAATTTAAATACCTTTTGGGTGTTGAGGCTAATAAAATAACACATAGTCCCTTATTATAGCCAACTATGTTAGTAATGGAAGCTTTATTAAATCAATTGGTTACACATAAAAATATAATGGCTAGGTAGACAAGCGTGGGTCGTTGACCTCTGAACTACTCGAGTTACAGTTAATAATTAATAAAACAACGGTATTCAGCTGTTGAAGAACGAAACACGCGATCTGCGAGCAAAAAATATAGAGAAAATGCCTAAAGTATCCCTATTTTAATGGTAGATCTATATGAATATTACCTCAAAAGCGATATTTACTTGGAGTCTTAGATGAGACTCTACGTAGGTAGAGTCTCATCTAAGACTCATTAGGTACCCAAAAGTCAAACTTCATAATACTAATTTGGTAGTTTAAGTTTGTAATTTTGACATAAAAGGTATCTTTTGGTAGATACCTACTATTAATGAAGATGATACTGAAAGAACACATGTTTCTGAAAATACCAAGAGCATAGGAATAAAATACAAGATTAGCAAAAAATTTCAACAAAATCATTTCTACGTGAAAGACTTTATGTACTTAATTGGCGAAAACACCGGAAGCATAACATGTAAAATAATAACTCGATGTTCAGCACACGATCTGCGTCCAAGCATACATAAATATTCTTCATGTGCATGCATGCATTGTCGGTCAGCACTAGCCTGAAAATAGACTCTTTTACGAGGGAAGTGTCAGACGTCCGCGTAGCTAAATATTCGTGAACATGCGCGGTAGTTATGAATAAAGATGGCGAATTTTATGAACATACTTGAAGGAGTCATCATATTAGGGAAGTTAGTGCATTCAGCTTTGACGTAACGTTAGGCGACAAACGTAAACAGCTGCTCTTAGGAAAATTCTTTGCATAATATTAAACACAAGTGAATTAGTTCTGTTAAATGTTACAAGACATTTTTGAACTTAAGAATTACTTACTTACATAAAAAAACCTTTGCCTCTCCCTATTTTTTTTTTTTGCTGCGAAGAAGCAGTAACAGAACAAGGTGCCCAGTATTGGTGCCTGAACTGAAAGTCGTCAAAATCCCGTACCAAAGGACCAAAATAGAACTCTAAACTCAATAGCTATTTCAGCAAACAATCCAAACGGCGAAACCTAACGGTCACTCGCATGAAGTGCTTTAAAAGCTCTAAAGCTGCGACTAAAGTAGCATCAGTGTTGCCAGAGGTCATGGGGGCACGTAATTAAACCCTCAAGTGTGGCAAAGTGCAACAATGGGCGGATCTTAGCGAAGTGTCGCGATCCTCATTAGACGAAGCGTGAGGACGTTAATGAGGGGAGATGGTATCGTCTGCCCCGTAGCCGTCGCACACTTTCACTTCTTAAGGGCAATGCTGACTCCAAGCTATGAATGCAAACTTGACGCGCGATTGAGACTTTGAGTGCCTTGTTTGTGGAGCCGCCTAGCCGACTCTATTGTACACAAATGTTGGCAAGTGTGAACCTGAAATCATAAAGCTGTCTAATAATATTATATCTTTGAACTCTTCTGCTGAGGCGTTGTTACAAAATAGTATTTTAATAATCATCAAGAAGGTATCTGTATAATAATTTTGTAATTGGGCTGCATTTGTTGATTGCGGAAAATCACTAAAATATTTATTTGACTAAGCTAGTTTTATTTTAAGCCTTCTGATTTTCAGTAGTGCTTTCAGTGATTTTTCCCCTGTCCAACGCACTGCTAAATCTGAACGCTGCTCTACTATCGCACACAATATATGTTCATTATCCACACAATAGAGCACATAATACATAAACAAATTCTCAAGAGGGCCTACACGCTTCAAAATAATTTCACCGCGTAGGCATTATGTCTAGGTACTCTACAAGACATTGACTCTGAGGAGGCTTTGCGTGTCATGCGTGTTTGTTGTTGTTTTGCTAATTAGTAGTTAGTATCGTCTTTACTCAAGCCTTATTCACCGTGTTTACAAGGATAGGTACTCCTCTTTTGTTTTCAATTATGAAAATGTCTGAAGTGTCTAATGTCGGAAAATGTCTACATTGCTCTGAAGGAATTACTATAATTTCGTATTGAGTTAGTGAGTCTAATGTTACACAAGAAATCATCGTCCTCATAAATTAACTAGTCTCAAAATATTACTCAAATGAATACATTCATATTCTCCTTACAAATTAAAGGGCGTAGTAACCCGTGCACGATTTCATTTCACATCTATTGTGCCAACAACCGCGTTCGTCTGTTGAAAGACATGGATATCGGAAGTTCCACTCTCCCGCCTGCGCTAGCACACAATACGTGAAATGCGAGTAGGTAGGTAACTAGGTAAAAGGTGAGTGATCTCGCAATGCGCCGCGAGCACAACGACCAAGCTAGACGCCGACTATCAACGCTCTCCCGTCTTATTTACACAACAAAACAAAATATACCGCGGCACAAAATTGATCATGAACTGGATTACACGCGTGTATAAGTTATAAGAGTAAACCACGCTTAATTTACTCGTAATACAACAATCAAGAAGGCCACTTACATCACAGGCCACAGCAGTAGCAATGGTGTATAATTGGCTGCGTTCATCGACTACTCATTAAGCGTAAAATTATTCCCAGGCGCTGACACGGCAGGTGCTCCGTCTGGTTCTGGCTGTTACCATCGATGGGTAAATAAATAGAGAAAAACAATCAACGGCAGACGTCGGTCAACCGCGGCAGTGCGAGGCGTACTTTATGCACAAAAAATGAACAAGCGCGAATCGATCGTACGGGTTAAATGCACGTACTCGTAGCAGAATAAAGTAGGATTAAGAGCGTGTACGGATTAATATTTTTGCCACGATCAAGGTTTTTTTTATCTAGATCTAGAATTACAGCTTACTTTTTTTTGGTTTTCTTTTATTTACAGAACATACTCGTAGTTTCTACTCTAATTTAGTTACGAACCCCGCTACGAGGCGCTACGAGGCGCTTTTCGTAGCGCCTTTTTCGTTTCGTACTGAAACAAATTCAAGATTCTTACGCAATGAGGAATAAATAATTACGAGCAAAATTTTATAATTCCTCCTTTGATCCCGCGGAACCCTAAAGCACATCTAAATATTACAGCATAATTGCCGGGGGATGTCTCGAATAAATTACTGGGGATTACTTACCCGGCAGAAATGTTGCTCCTGCTTCAGGAATATCTTGGCTCTAGAAAACAAAACGAGCATACTACATAAGTAGTTGATACTGGTATACTATTAGATACGATTCATGTCATGTTTTCCTCTAGTCTTCTAATAAGATCCTTAGATAAGAATGTATTTTTGATATTTTGTGAATATACATGAGCTTGTGGCCACCTAGTTGGCTACATAGACTAAGTTTTTTGTAGTTTCGTTTTATTTTTTGAAGTTCATTTATGTATTATACACGGTGGTCCAAGTAAATAAGTGTATTAGGTAAACAGTAAATGAGCTCAATGATAACAATCGCATAATGGTTTCCGCATCAGCAATTTGCAAAATGTATTGCGCCTATAGAGAGCCGTGCAGGGCGTGAAATCGAGTCAAATTTGTAATAATTATTCGAAGTCAGCGTCTCATATATTGTTAACGATTGCAAATTATTCTTAGCTGTACACAGCCGTAATCATCGGACTAAACGTGATCTTTTCATCCTTGCATCAGATTGTGATAAATTACGATCATCAGAGAAAACTGAGTTCTACCAACTGTAATAAATAATAAGTACGTGTCTGTTTCGAAGCCCGTGCTATTTTTCTTCATGATTATTATTTTCATTATGAATTTATACAGATCGTCGCTTTACTTGAACATTAATAATAACAGAGGTATCCACACTTTTCTTTCTTTGTATTCAGTCCTCAGTTCGACCCCTCTGTTTTGATGGAACTTATTAGCTTATCTTACGACATATCTCAAACTCATTACCAACTTTCTGGAATTTGCAGCAACGACCATATCAATTAGTCATGACAGATCTACGATTAGGAATGGACCGAAAAATAATCTGTTTCTTGATCTACATATTTTTGATTAGCCCTTTGATACTCACTTATGCTTGTTGGCTGTGTCGAAACGAGTAAATAATAAATAGAAACCATTTTAGAATTAAAACTAAAACATTACTGGCGCAGAACCTACATATTGTTCAAACATTCTCAATTGGCCGCCGGCGGAGGCGCAAACACCCGATATGGCGCCCCCGTGAACGGTAATCTACATGTACCGAACTACCGACACACAGACAGACACACGCATACTGTATCTGTACACAAATACGAGGCGACTCCATCATCATTAAGTAACAGTCTGTGAACTAATCTGCCACATATTGTGATCATATTTGGAGACCGACGTAAATTGGCACAACGTCGGAAAATGAAAATTCGTCGAAGGTGGCATAGGTACCTAGTTAATTAATAATGATGACGCAGATTATCTTGGAGTTTGAATAATTTTTGCTAGCGGTTTGTTCAATAGAAAATAGATAGTGCGAAAGAAGATTGGTAGTTAATATAGCGAGTGATGTAATCCGTAGGGTGGGTTGACCTCGCCCGGGGCTGCGGGACTGTACGAAAGAGATAGCGTGGCCCCGGAACATGAAGGGCGAGGAAGGAACATGGATGGGTTTTAGTCAATAAAAGTCTGACACTCCCACCCGCTCCGCCCAGAGTGGGAGAAGTCATTTGATGATTTCCCATCCGAAAAAAAAGGTGGGTTGACCTAGAGTAGGCTAGGGTTGACTCTAGACGAGCCACAAATAATGCCACAGAAATAGGTATAACAGAACAGAAACGTTCGAAATAGTTACGCCCTTTTAGAACCTAATGAGAATCCTAAGTTCTAAAAGGGCGTAACAATAAACTTAGCGTGAGTTAGCGCATATCAATAAACTGCAACTCAAAGCAAACAATAGACGAAAGTTGAAGCAATTATTGAGCAAAATTTCGATTTGGCAGCCGAAGCGTAAACAGAATCTCATCGCTATAACAACTTTCATGGTAGGTACTTATGGGCAAGTTTCAAAACTGCCTCGGTATCGGAACTGAACTTTATACTATCCCATAACGAGAACTGCACGATATAGAGTCAAATATAGACTTCCCACAGAAGCAAATAAAAGTTCCTTGCATGAATAATGTGTAATGTTTAGGTTACTCCTACATAACTAGCAACAACATTGACTTTCATCTTTAAGTTTCAGTTAGAAAAACCTGAAATAAGTTTTCAAAAACACAATTATATTTTTTTATTAACGCTACAACAATACTTATAATAATAATAATAATAAAGAACCCGAACTCGAACCCGAACTTTTGACATTTTTTTACACATTTGAAACGAAATATTTAAAACTAAAATCTACATTGAACTACAGAAGGTCTCTCAGTTCGGTGTGCCTTATGGCAAAGGCCTCCTCCAACTCTTTCCACTGCTTTCTGTCGGCCGCCACTCTTGTCCAGAGGGGACCTAAAGTCATTTTCAGGTCATCCTCCCATCTTCTCTTTTTACGACCTCGACTCCTAATGCCGTCCCTTGGGTACCAGATTGTCACCTTTTTGCTCCATTTCTCCTTTTTACACCTGAGCATATGTCCAGTCCACCTCCATTTAAGTTGATCAATACGGACCAGGATATCAGTTAATTTCGTTTTGTGCCTGATGTCTGTACTTCTTACTTTATCTTTAAGTTTTAATCCCAACATGCTTCTTTCCATACTTCTTTGACATCTTGCAAGTTTATCCCTATGGAGTTTTGTCAAAGCCCAGGTTTCGCAGCCATATGTAATGCAAGGTAGAATACAGGTATCAAAGGTCTTCTTCTTGATTTTAATGGGTATTTCTTTGCTTTTTGTGATTTCTTTCAAAGTACTGGGCTTTGAAAGAAATCACAAAAAGCAAAGAAATGTTTTCCATCCTGTTGCAATTCTTTTTTCTATTTCTTTCGACATCTGGTCATTAGGTGATATTATCTGGCCGAGATATACATATTCCTCTACATATTCCAGTTTCTGTCCTTTAACTGTTATGTCTACAGGAACTGAATTAGTCATCATCTTAGTTTTGCTGGAGTTCATCTCTAGGCCCACTTCTCCACTTTTATCTGCTAGGGTTTGTATCATGGACTCCAGTAGTTTTGGATCTTCTTCCAATAGGACTAGGTCATCCGCAAATCTAAGATGATTCAATCGTGATCCATTTATGTTTAGACCTAGATGCTCCCAATCCAACTTCCTGAACATTTGTTCTAACACTGCTGTAAACAGCTTTGGTGAAAGTGGGTCACCTTGCCTGACACCTCTTTTTATTGCAAAAGCATCTCCTGTTGATTCCAGTCTTATCCTACCTTTACTTTCAATATAAATATTTTTGATGATGTTGATGTAGGTGTTCTGGATGCCCTGCTCTTTTAGGCTTTGCCATACAAATTCATGTCTGAGGCTGTCAAAAGCTTTTGCGTAGTCTATGAAGGCAATGTAAATAGTTTTTTTGTATTCATTATATTTTTCTATAAGTTGTTTGATAGTGTGAATATGGTCTATGGTACTGAAATCTTTCCTGAACCCCGCTTGTTCCACAGGTTGATTTTCGTCGAGTTTACTTGATATTCTGTCCAAAATAATTTTGGCGAAAACTTTATATACATTTGAGATGAGAGATATGGGTCTATAATTTCCGATATCGTCTTTTGGACCTTTCTTGTGAAGGAGTATTATGTGGGACTCTGCCCATTGGCTAGGGATGATACCGGTATGTAAAATCTCGTTAAAGATTTTCGTTAATAGCGGGCTTAGTTCTGTGATTGTCCCTCTCATAAGTTCGTTTGTGATCCAGTCAGGGCCGGGTGCTTTGTCCATTTTTTGGCTTTTTATAGCCTTTTCTACTTCCGATAGTAATATTTCTGGTATGTCGTCTTTATCTTCAATTTCGTGCTTCTGTTTGTATCCACTATTGTGTGTGTCAAATCTTGATTGATTTGAATATAGTGCCCGATAATAATTTGTTGCTATATTTTGGATTGAACTTCGAGTAGTAGCTAGCAGTTCTTTTTCTTTGTCTCTCAACTTTGGTATCCATTCTTTTCCCTTTTCACGAAGTTCCTTAAGCGCTTTCTTCGTGCCTCCCGTTTTAGTAATGTGATTTTCTAGTACTTTGTTTGTCCTGATCTTTCTGTCTTTCCTCATATTTTCACGAATCTGTTTGCTAAGGTTAGATATTTCTTTTTGGTTCTTCTTTTTGTCCTTTTTTGATAACAAGTTCTTTCTATCTTCAATTAGTTTTAACGTTCTTTCGCTCAAAAAGTTTTCTTTAATCTTGTTTGTTTGTTTTGCTGTCTGTGCTTTAAGCTTGTTCTCTATTTTTTTATATTTTTCATTTAGGTCCATACCTGAATTACTGGCTTCCATCAGGTCTTCCACGGTGTTGTCTGTGTCCCTTTGTATATTAATTGTTTGCATATTGTCCATATGATGTCTAGGAGCTTTTGGACATTTTTCATTTAGACAGCTGCGTACCATACGATGGTTTGTGTTGAAATTTAGTTTTTGTATTATTTCCGTATCACTAAATACCCTAGCTTTGTTGGTTATTATGTAGTCGATTTCATTTCTAACCTTTCCGTCTGGAGATATCCATGTCCATTTATTTTTGGGTTTTTTACGGAACATGGAATTTAGAAGTGTTAAGTTTTGCTCAAGAAGGAACTCTACTAGATTTTCTCCATTTTTACTTCTTTTTCCTCTTCCGTATTTCCCTAATATATGTTCTTCTCCGGGTATTTGAACGCCCACTTGGGCATTGAAATCTCCCATGAGCACGAGATTGTTTTCGGAATATTTTTCGGTAGTTTCACGTAATTTGTTATAAAATTTGTCGATCTCTGTTTTTGTTGCTTGCTCTGTCGGCGAGTAGACTTGGATGATTGTCCAGTTTTTTCTGTACTTTGGTAAGTTAATATGAATCACCGCTATCCTATCCGATATTCCTTCAAAACCGATTATCTGGCTTTTGAGTTTTGACTTTACCAGGAATCCAACCCCTCTGTGTCCAGCGACTTCGCCTTTGAAGTACATAATATAGTTGTTTCGCTCTTCTATTCCTTCTCCTATTCTACGCATCTCGCTTATGCCCAAGATGTCCCACTTGAGGTTTTCAATAGCTAACTCTAGCTCCTGCAAACTTTCTGGTGTTCTCAAGGTTCGTGTGTTTAGTGTACATATGTATAAACTGCTTCGTTTTTGTTTCTCTTTTTGGGTATTTGATTTTGTTGGCTGATATGTTGGAGGGTGGTGGTCTGCTTCCCCCACGGTGACCGGCCGGATTGGGGGACAAAAAATTGGAGTTTTTCTTATATCTATGTTTGTTGTTGCATCTGTTTGTTGTTTCCGGTCCGAGGAGGCCTTTACTCGTTTTTTTGCATTTCCGACATCGAGGTGGATCTTTCACGCGTTACAAATGCAAGTATGCTTGGCTTAAGTACTTCCTTATTTGTACTTGGGGGCTGCGTTCCAATTTTTTCATTCTTCGTATTTGTTTTTTTCTGGGATGGAGTGGGAGTGGTTGGGGATCCTGTTGGTGTTTCTCTCTTCCTCTTTTCACGGTTAGAGTTCATTGATTTTTTAACAATTAATTTGTCATATTTTATGAACGCTATATTTCCATTTTTTCTTTCTGCTTCTAGTTGTGGCTTAAGTTGTTTGCGTGTTTCCAGAACTTCTTTAGGGTAGTCCTCATTGACGAACACATTTGTAGGAAGGTTGCGCTTGTTTTTCAGGATAAGATGTTTTTTCCAAGATGTTGTTAAAGATATTATTATTGGTCGGTTCTTTTCAGATTTTGTACCGATTCTATGGATGTTACTTATTTCTTGACTATCTATATGTGTTCCGGAATCTACTAAAATTTCCTTCACAGAATCCACCAACTCTAACTCTGTTTTTCCTTTTTCTTCGATGCCAAAAAAGACGAGATTTTTCATACGTTTTTCCTTCTCTAAATTAGATATTTTTTGTTCCAAGTTGCTGACTCTCGTCTTGAGGTTGTTGTTTTCTTCTGTTAATACTTTTAACTTATCGTCTAGGGCCTCCATTACATTTTTTGTTATTGCTGTTGTTAATGTTATTGTTTGTTCATTAAACTTTTCGTTTATTTTAGAGAGTAAAATTTCCATGTGTTTTTCCATCTTTTTTGGGTAATCTGGTGTTATAAAGTGGTAACACTTGAATGTGTGGTAATCCTTTTTCTGCGTTGGCAACACTTTTTGCAGTTGTCAGCAGTCGCTGTCTAGTGGCAGTGACAAATTGATTTGGTTGGCACTACCTCTAATTTTGATGTCTATGGTGCGTTTGTGATTAGTTTTGAGGTTATATCGAAACCTTGTTTGAACACAATCACCAAATAACTATTTATTTCACTGTGATTTTTGGTGAAATACTCTTCTGGTTTGATCTTCTGAAGATTTCACTGTAGTATGTGTTTTATTATTCACTTTTTGCACTATTTTTCGGAAATATTTACGGAGCTCTCTTTGATACGTGTTTACACTTTCGCCGCCGGAACCGGATGTACAACAATACTTACTTATTTTATAAACAATACAGTCTTTAAAAAACAACTCGTTCTAAAAATGCGGAAAAACGCACCTTTTTTTTCAGCTGTAAGTATTTAATATTAGAAACGATTTCGAGTAGGAACCTATATAGGGTGTAAAACACCTCTTAACGAAGCCGAAAGGCACTTGTTCTCCCCGTCATTGCGATAATTTTTTTGTTCTACACCATACCTAACCTAACCCAAGTTACAACTTTTTGACAAGTTTTTTTTAAATACTTATAAGTTTTTATTGCAAGATTTTTACTTTAAATACATCCACGAACCCCGTACTATTCAATTCATCTATCAGCACAATGTTTTGAGTATGTTACATTGAGTTATACCCCAAAACTAGATTTTTGACCAAAAAAAAAAGTCGCTTCCCAGCAATAATTTTTGCGTAAAGTTAGTTAGTTTGATGTACAGAATGCTTGGTTGACGGCTTCGTGATGAGGTGGTTTACACCCTGTATGTATACCTATCTGATGGTACCTAATTTTAGTTTGTTTTAAAAAAATTGTCGATCTTAGATAGATACTCATTCCGAAAAAAATGCTTCGGCTGCAATTTATAATTATTTAAATACATTTTTTTTTCACTCATACGTATTCTCTCAAGGGCTCGGAGCTGATGACATGTGTCCATCTCGTGTCAAAAGTATGATGGGACTATTTGTACGACCAAGCAACCTTGACCTGTCCACAGCTTTGTCCGCACTAATTGTTAAACAAAAATAAAGTGTCAAGGTACATAACATAGTTTTACGTAACAAACGTCACTGAACATGAACATGCCGCAAAAATATTAATTACCGTATCGTTTAAATTGGATATTACTGCGATGATTAATTACTTCGCAGAATATTTAAATAATTAAGGCGAATGGGGAAGTAGGTACATTCACCTCTCTACGATAGGCCTTGATCAAAAATCTGCACCAGATTTATAAGGTCCAATTAAAAAGATGCGGAAGTATTACTACAGGCGAAGACGTGAGTATTGTGCACGATACAGATGTGTATCGAACGTACGATGTACATGCACGTACAAACAACATAATATTTTCCTCGCGAACTTCGACAAATATTTTATTTTCGCCAAAAGATTCGTCATCTCCGTGCTACCGACGAGCTTTGTCAATATTGACTCCCTCCAAAGTACTTCGCAGGCACCTAACAGTTTGCCAAAGAACCAACCTGAAAGACGCCTCCGAGACACGCAGCCTACACCATTAAAACGCCCACGCTACACCTTGTTTACTATCAATCTTTATTTATCTATGAAAATCATTTTGAGATCTATCCGAATTCCGACTACTACTATGGTTAAATTATCATATTTTTACAATCATTTGAAACGTAAAATCATGTCGCACGTAGGATAGCTGCTGCTAAATGTTGATAATTATGAATCATAAATCACTTTGATCTCATATCAAATTACATTTATAGGTATGGATGAGGTTTTTTGTAACTAAGTTAGGCTAACATTTTCAGGATCGACATTATTTTGTAGCACATAAAATATTTAAAGAAACTGCACGCGTATTGTCGCTTAACTTCTTACCAGCCAGCATAAACAATCAATTTAAAGCGCTTGAAGATACACGCTTTGACCGTGAAACCAAAGTTACAAACGTGCTGCTTATTAGAAAATTCTTATGCGTTGCATTCGCAATGGGACAGATTTATGCGACGTAGATGCCGATACCAAATGATATTGGTTCATCGCACCAGACACCGCAACGACGACAGAATAATGTGCACAAGTAAGTACCTACACCTACAAAATAACTTCACAGTTCGTTGATCTTTCGCGTGTTTTCTGTATAAATACGTACCCGGCTTGAGTGGGTATCAATATTTATCCTACAATCAAAAAATATGGATAATATATTTTTTGACATGAGCTGCTGTCTCTACTCTTTCAGGCATCATTACTTTTATTTTTTATTAACGTTTTCCAATAATATAATGAGTGTTCATTCTTATCAGGGAATAACATCAATAGTGAAAACTAAGAAAGAAACACAAGTCCCAGAGACCGAAAATAAGTTATTGGAACTTTAGACCATGCATTCCCCTCGACTCTTGAGCTCTCTTATGAAGTAAGAGCCTATTAAAAAGTAGAACCAAAAAAACAAAACGAGGGCGGAAGGGAGATTGAATCTGCTCTCGATGCCACTCAAGCGCCTTCCGCATCTTCTATGTACACAAGTGCTTTAGAAAAAGCATAGAAAAACTTCCAACTGTGCAGAAAGCGTCAGATCCTATTACAGAAACGAACAGCCTAACTAGTTTTACAGTTACCACGAGACGATTCGATTCTGCAACGATACGTAAGTAGTCGAAGGTCGCGGGAACTCGGGCGGGACCAATTTGGAATTCGTTCTGCAAGTTGCCGGCGACTCTGGAAACCGGAGACAATGCCACAGTACTGATGATCGTGGATTTTGATGACGCAAATTGGTCGCAGTTGACACAAGGCATAAGAAAACTTGGAATGAGAGAGTCTTTCAAAAGACTTGTGTCTTCTGGGTAATTCTGAAATTGACCTCATGCTAGAACCTTTAGTCCTGCGAGAATATCCTAACACCTAAGGAGTTTTATTATTTCTATTTCGTATTCCAAACATTTTCCCAGAGCTTATCGCAACACGAAGGTAGGACGCCTTCGGCATACCCTGAAAAAGATAATTAGAACCTAGTCCCTAGCGTCCTTTGAAGAAGATTACTGAATTCGGTATACTTATTCCGAACCTAGACTTACTTAGTACTTAACTATAAGCAACGACCGTTCCCAAAACCTAATTTATCAAAAGAAAAATCAAATTACATAATAAGAACAGAAGAACAATTTAGTTATACTCAGAAAATCTGCATAGTAATTATAAAATTACTTAGTTCAATAAACTGAAATTGTTAAGGTATTTCAGCTTGATAGGTACTTATAGGTCGTAAAAGTTAATAAAATTCAACCGAGGTAGAGGCTCACTAACAAGTAAAATGCTCTTTTTAACGTTCTGATTTGCATATTCTTACTTACAGTTATTTAAGTTCTCACGATTTTTATTGTTCTTATTTTTTTCCAAACTAAGAATTATTTATTTTCGATTCATCTAGTGTCGTCCCTGAGCTTGTTGGGCCCGAGGAAAAATGTGGACCATAGATCATTGCAACTTTCTTTAATCTATTAACGCGTCAAAGTTTACAACAAACATAGGGTAAATACGCCAAACATCGGCCACCCCCCAATCTTCGGCCGTCTGCACATTTTCGGCTTGCGTTCATTCAAACGGTAATTAAGTGGCAATTTTACCACTTGAATTGCAACCTTAGTTCATACTCTATAGGTAAAAAGCGTTACTATCCGTTTACGTCACTCGCTCCTCGCACAATCAGCATCAGTAGCTAAGGCGCCGTTGAAGCGTCAAGTTCTTAGTTAAAATAGCTTACTTTCTGAGAATACCCACGATCCGGGGATTGATATTACAACATTAAGACGTTTATTATTTTTATTTTTAGCTTTGTTATCACTAAATAGTTATTTTTACTATATTTTGAGATAGTTTTTTCAATGTTTTGCGTATTGCTTTATGGAAAAAATAGGGGGCCGCCATTTGAATACCAGTTTTGACTTAAAACCGTATTCTCGGCCGGGGCCGACTTTAAAGTAAAAGCAGACTGTTTTATAAATTCCAATTCTACCCGTTCCATGGGCATAATAGGAAAATTTACAAAGCATAAAGGTAAATAAATCTATTTTACGTTTAATTTCCAAATACCGGCCGGGATGATATTAGTTGAATCTCGAGAAATAAGGTACACAAAACAGGGGCCGACTTTAGAAATATTAAAGATCGTAATGTCGGCCAGTCTCGAATTCAAGCACCACTATACAGGCTGATTACTTTTTTATGTTTTCATTGATTGTGTGGGTAGTAATTTTTTACTTATTTATTTATTAAACTTATTTTCTCAAAATTGAATTGGTATTACTATGTATGTAGGTACTATTATTAATAATTTATTAGTATGTATTACAAATAGTTTGGATGTAGGAGTTGACAATTTGAAAACATATCTATGATAGCTAAATATGGTTTGGGATACAAATATAAAAATACTTGCTCTTTGGAACTTGCTACCTATCTATTAAACACAATGTGTTAAAATATATAGGGATGGTTGTAAAACCTTAATTGGTTAATATTGGTTATTTGATTTTTATTGTTTTACCTGCGTGGTACAAGAAGCTGCCTTTAGATACTAACTTAATACTTTTGATTTAGGTAGGTACTACAATGACAGAGACAGGGCCTTCACGGAAAGAAAGGAAATTAACTTTTTAATAATTACGCTAACATTGTTTATGTGCAAATCAAAAATTTAATCTATAATTAAACAAATGCAAATTAAAACTTATTGTGATATTATACTCCTACCAAAATAAATCATATTAAAATGTCTTAATTTGAAACAGCCTGTACCCGGCCGACATTTGGGAAAAATGCGACCGACCATGGGCCTTGAACGGCCGACTTTAGGGTTTTTTCGATCTCGACGCATTTAAACCTTATTACTTTTTTCTATTAGTAGTTAAGTCAACCTTTTGCCTATAAACATAAAATTCATTAATTGACCTATCTAAAACCGCATCACAAGCTATCCTTTTGTTGCAAACTGATGGAGACAGAGAGATGCAGTTTGAAATTCCGCTAAGGGGGCCGACATTTAGCGTATTTACCCTAGGTATAGGTACCTATTTCGCAAGAGATTTTGTTTTCTCTAAACCTTTCTTAACTCAATCGGGTATAGGAATGTATAAAAGTAAAAGATAACTTGTTTTATAGACGTATTATGTGACCAATTCGTTTCCTCGTTTCTTATAGTAAAAACATAGATATTTATTATGTCCAATCAATAACACGATGCCCGACTTACCTCCGTCCGATGGAACACGTTTTAACGCCCCAATACTTCCGTTTATCCACACAACACCTTTGACACAGATTCGTTAATTAGTGCTTTCGATTACACGCATCACTTGGGTCGATTAACTGACAGATTGGCGGGTAGTTAGCAACACAATGCGATACCGGACAATACAGTGATTGAACAGATCATAATCGCGCAACACTCACTAACAAAATAACTACTCACTCATAAATCCAAAGCACATAATTTTAGAAACACAATTAAAAGTAATCACTCACGATAGGTATTTCACGTAAAACAAAGAAGTGCAAGACGTTAAATTCGCTCGGAATTATTTGGAAGCGCGCGAAAAGTGCGGCGGAGGCTAACCGGCCTGCGCGCACGTCGCGCGTGCTTTGTCCGCATGTGCCGACAGCTGACTGAATCGCAATTCAAAACAACGCTGCAATTACAAGGCTGAAGCCTACAATTTTTCGCTAACAGCCTTTTTAACATGAACCGACCACCGGCCGTCTGATAGACCGACAACTTTAAAAAATATAAATCAGGAGGTAATTGCCATGATGCTTCGAATTCCTTTTTTAAATTGTGGTTGTTGCAAAATAGAAAGCACTGGATTTTTACTCTTAAACATTATTTAACAGAGACAACGAATAAATAGCCAAGAATGTATTTTATAAGATAAATTCATGACAGTAAGCTAGCTAAGATCATAATTTACATAAACCAAAGGAAATAGGACTTCAGAATGTTAAACGCCAATAAATATTGAAAATTTCTTAATCTAGCTAACACGTTGGTAAGAATTGATCAAAATGGGATATTAGCTATACACTATCTATCTAGTTTGAAATGTTTCGTAGCGGACGCTAATGACATTGAATTTGCGATCTAGAATCGCTTCCTGTGTTTTGAATGCGACGAAGCGGCCTGTGTACCTACACTGTATAGTGTACACGAGCCGGATTGCGTACGGTAATGTATAATAAATTGTACAGATTCGCCTCTCTAGCTGCAACTAGATGTGATTTATGTACAGAACTGTGTCGAATTAACAATTACCGCCTTTATGGTAACGTTAACCGAACGCGACCGTTATTGTGCTCTTATGTGGGATTTTAAGTAAGAGATGGTGTTATTAAGTTCAATATTTTATGTCAGATTGATTTAAAACAGCGTTTTTATTGGTATCAGGTGTTTATATTACGTATTGCTATGAATATTTGTTACAAATTACAACTTGTTTATTACATCGGAAGATCTTGGGATTCAGCAGCCCTCTGGACATTTGATATTCTTAAATGGAAACCATCTCACGCACTATTCAATTATTTTCTACTACCTACCATCTCAACCTCAACAAAGAGCTAACAGCTAAAGTTAATAAATCTTGAAACGTTCCTTTGTTTTGCTAAGATGAACAGAAAAGGGAATAGGCTTAGTTGTAAACTTTCACCTCCTAATTATACCCATTCGTTGATACTACCTACTCTACTACCTAGGTATACATATAGTCAAGCACTTCGACTTTCACTAAGTAATCAACTTCATAAAGTGTGTAGGAGAGAAGCAAGGGCTCGGGTTACGCCTTTTATTAATACATATACATTTAAACAAGTATTTGCTACTGACCCGTTGCTCTCTAAGCGAACAACTTATGGTACTCGTTCTTCCTTAGTAGTACTACACTTCTGGACACATCTATTGGCCCACCTTGTATTTTCAGTTTCGTTTGGTCCTAGATAAAATGTTATATTAGGTCGAGCAAAAAGTTTTTATGCAGTTTTGAACCTGGCACATTCACAATTTCATTCAATAGTCTTTTTTTGAATTTCGAACACAGAATTTAAAGAAACAAAAGACAATTTGGACTTTTAGAGCCTGTTTGTTGATATCAAACAATCGAATACTAAGAAAACTTGGTTTTATTGGTTTACTTGGATTTAATTCTTGAAAAAGTGATTGATATCTTTGGTTTTGCAACAAACATTACTTATTCTTAATATTAAGGTGAGGTTCTATCAATAATCTATGGATACTTCACCTGAAGTCGCCGCCCATTCAGGCCGGACACAGCCAAAGAAACGTGAGTGCTCAACTTAATTTAAGTCGATCTGCGGTCCGAAATGTTTATCGGAGGTACCTAGAGACTGCCGGCTTTGTTCGTCGCCAAGGAAGGGCTCCGTCGCAGAATGTCCACTTCTCAAAATGTCCACTGGTCGCAAAATGTCCTTTTCTCAGAATGTCTCTTTCGCAAAATGTCTCTTTCGCAGAATGTCCACTTCGCAAAATGTCTCTTTCGCAGAATGTCCACTTCGCAAAATGTCCCTTTCGCATATTGTCCCCTTTTATTTCTGACTTACTTTAATCATAATTCAATTCATTTTAGCAATTAGCTTTCACACATCATGTTTGACGTGTGTTTATTTGTATCGATATGGGTAAGCAAAAAAAAAAATATAGTACAAATCACATTTATTTCTTTGCATAATCGCTTGATTTAAAGTAATTATTTATTTTACCAACTTAATTGTTATATTTGTTATTAATTCGCAATAAAAAAATATATAAAAAAGTAATATTTTTACAGTTAACGGTTCGTAAGTAATTAAAGAGTGTTCAAATTTCTTATTTTTTTTATTGCGAGTTAATAACAATTAAGTTGGTAAAATAATTACTTTAAATCAAGCGATTATGCAAAGAAATAAATGTGATTTGTACTATTTTTTTTTTTTGATGATGTCAAACATGATGTGTGAAAGCTAATTGCTAAAATGAATTGAATTATGATTAAAGTAAGTCAGAAATAAAAAGGGGACAATATGCGAAAGGGACATTTTGCGAAGTGGACATTCTGCGAAAGAGACATTTTGCGAAGTGGACATTCTGCGAAAGAGACATTTTGCGAAAGAGACATTCTGAGAAAAGGTCATTTTGCGACCAGTGGACATTTTGAGAAGTGGACATTCTGCGACGGAGCCCAAGGAAGGTCACGATCTCGGGTCACAACTGAAAGGCAGGATCGATTCATCGTGACGACCAGCTTGAGTAATCGTCACCTTACCTCCATTGAGATACAAAACCAACTTCGCGACTTCCACGGAGTATCTGTGAGCGCTCGAACTGTTCGGAGAAGGTTAAAAGAACGCGATATGGTACCACACAAGCCAGCTAATAGGCCCAAACTAACGCGAGCCCACCGAACAGCGCGCCTTCATTTCGCACGCAGTCATTTAAATTGGACACAGCGAGATTGGAGCCGTGTACTCTTTTCTGATGAGTCTAAAATTGTGTTACATGGCAATGATGGAAGGAAGAAGGTCTACCGACGTAAGGGAGAGCGTTTCGCATAATGCTGCTTTGAAGAGAGGGTTGCTTATGGCGGTGGCTCATGGACTGTCTGGGACGGTATATCCGCGAGCGGCAAAACTCAACTTGAGGTTGTTACAGGACCACGGCTGCCAACATTAAATGCTGAAAGGTACATTCGTGAGTGCTTAGAACCTCACGTGATACCATACGCGGACTATGTGGGCCCAAATTTCCTTTTTATGCATGATAATGCAAGAGCCCATGCGGCCGGCATCGTCAGGGAATATCTTCGGGATGTGAACATCACAGTTATGGACTGGCCAGCCAGAAGCCCAGACATGAACCCCATTGAGCACATGTGGGACGAGCTAAAAAGACGTGTTAGGGCTCGTCAGCCAGTTGCCCAGACGATGCAGGAGTTGAAAACTGCCATAGAAGAGGAATGGGAGATGATCCCTCAAAATTTCATAGAGCGGTTGATAAACTCTATGCCTGATCGTATGAGAGCTGTGGTAGATGCCCATGGAGGCAACAAGCGTTATTAAATTAAACCTTTATTTGATAAAACATGTTTTTTATTCAAAAATCAATTGCCTTTAACAAGGCGCATATCCGACTTGTTAGGCGCAGCTCCATGTCGTATGGTATTCTGAATTCAAATTTAAAACAATACGATCGAAAAAGATGGTAAAATGTATCAGGTTCAAAACTGCATCAACAGTTTTTGTTCAATCTAGCAATCATATTTCGGTAGGGGCCATCGAAACCTAAACTCTAAGGTGGGCCAATAGATGTGTCCAGAAGTGTAGATACTAATCTTATGTAGGTATTTCGGTTTGCTTGCATTAAAATCAACAGATGACCATTTCGGAGGGCGGAACGTATTCATTTTCAGAAAAGTAAAATACTTTTATTATTACTTTCGGAGATCTAAGTAAGACTTTTGATATGGTAAGCAAAAAAGGGGTTTTAATTCTTAAATTCAAAAGATGGGATACTTTTAGATCCTGACACTGCCTGACAGGAGTAAAATTTCTGACAGAATAATTAAGGCTGTAGTAATTTTTGATGGCCTAACATAAAACAATTCGAAATTTGAAGAGGGATGCATCAAGGATGCATACTTGTACCAATCCTATTGGCGAAAAATATATTTCTGAAGATGCATGCATAGCATGTAATCCTCCTTCTAAGACACACTGACGAAATTCAAAAAACTTTCCCAAACAAAGCAACGAAAACAACTAGGCCATCGAAGTTCTATATTCAGACGATTCCAATTGATAAGAATATCAAAGTTCAGAAATTTCACATTTATTTCTCGGATAAACTAGTGTGCTCAACTTATACTATCCATGGACAGCATTTGGGAAATTGGAAAGTAGTAAGCCATGTATTGCAATAACAGTTTAACAAATAATAAACTATGCAAACAGGCTTCGTCTCAGGATTATTAATAACAAACAAATTAATCAATTTGATCACCTACAAAACTTTTATTTCGATCTCAAACTCGTCTTTAACCTCTAAAACATTTATTGCAGGTTCCCTGTCTACTACTTTCCCATGTCAATCAATACAGGCCTTATTACATTCCGTGCTACAAAAATAGGATGATTTAACAACTATTCACAACATAAATTTTTGAATCAGTCTCCATCAAATTATTACATTTTTGATAAACTTGATTTATGGAATGGTACACACCAATCGTGTAATTCAACAACCGCTTAAACACAAACTTATTATCTAGCATGCTAACTACAGAGTATGACGTTTTTTAATCGTAAATAACAATTTTATATTTTTAGAAACTTTTTGTTCATAGGCCAAATCATCATCCGATTTAAACCACACATAAAATAGATGATATAAAATTCAGGACCACTTCAATTACATACTTAGTATAAAATATACGTAAGTGAAGTAAATAATTTATCTATTACTGTTGCATGTAAAAATAAAGTGCTGCTAAAATGCGCAAAATGAATCTAATAATCATTCGTTTTCACACAAATCACCCTCTTTAAAGAAGGTAGCATTTCAAAACCAGGAACTATTTAATTCAGTAACAATCACAATAATTAATAATTCTATCTTTTTTATAAAGCTTATTCTATTCACAAACATAAAGGTACATGCCCACTTAAAGAAGCAATAAAAACCCACTCTATTGAAAACGACTTATTACAACTGTAACGTACTGCTAAACAACGTCTTGAGATATCGGTATTTAGACGGAGAGATAATATACAGTACTTAATACACTAAAGAAAAAATGCATTTTTCTAAGGACATGTACCTTTCAAAATAGGGACAGAGGGTTTACGTCCAACATTCTAGAAGTAGCGAAGTAGCATTTGAATTTTCGACATAACACAGATTACTTGTGATTATACATTTAGCTCTAAATCTATAAAAGAAGACACAAAGTTCAGAAAGTTTCAACAACTTGGAGATAAATATTTCTTATAACTTGATCATAGAAAATTAAATAAAACGTCGTACAAAAAGAAACTGTGTGTTTGGCCTACAGAGCCATTTTGAACATGTTCAACCAGTAAATATTGATATGTTGGTACAGGAGGTACACGTATGTGGTAACAAAGCCAACACAAGCTGCCCTCTTATTCTATTTTATTGAAAGTCTATATTGTGTGTAGGCCAGCTTGGATATTCGGTCGACAACTTCAGTAAAACATACGCCCCCAAAACTGTAGGGCAATAGCGCGGCTTTAAACGCGTTCAGAATTTTATACCGTTACGAAATATTATTAAATTTTCTATGACTTGACTAACCTATTGAAATTCAATTCCGTTTTGTAAGCGTATGTGCAATATAATACCTATTTGATTAATTAAATGACTATATCAGTCTTAAGCCCGTACTGTTGGTACATAATATATCGTAAAGCAAATATATAAACGATACTGGTTCTCAATACATATGGTCCATAAACATTACAATATACTGTAGACACTAAAATAATTGTGTTAAATACTTATTATTATGTTATATGTAAAAGTATTTTATACTTGCAAGCCTGGATGAATTACAACATATTACACAAAAGCAGGGAACAACGTTTACGTTTTTTGTTCTTGACGACAGATTGCAGATGTGTTTACATCTATACGCAAAAGCTTGTGAATGCATAAAATAAAATAAATCGCAAAGACTTCACATTTCAACATTTCAACTGATGATGGAATGCAAACAGAAAATGCCAATATGCAATGGAATATACTATGAATTCCAAAATCTCACTTTAAACTGTAAATACGTGACGTAAATATACACAGTGGGATTATACGTCTGTGTTTTTTTAGGCACTAAAAGTTGAATAGAATATTGTATAGATGGGTAGTCGAACTATAATATTTACATTAGAAATTCACATTGAAGACGTTACAATCACATCTCCGAAGTACCTATACAGTTAAAGGAGCATAAATAGAGTCAAAAACTGTTTCCTTATCTTAAATACATACCTCTTAAATATTTTAGCTAACTCTAGCACTTGAACTTGAACGAACTTCTCTTTCTGCCTGTCTCAGCTGTAAATGCTTTGGTAAGAAATACATTTTAGTATAGTGCTGCCATCTTCAAAATTTTCAGATCACAAACAATGAAATAACACCACGGACAACAATGTGACGCAATACAACTTTTTTTATGGTCTGCCCAATAAATGTGTTTATTTGACATTATTAATACTTATTTTAGTGTTAATATTAAATTATTTTCTACAACATGCAATAAAATAATTTAAACAAGAAGCTATTCAGTTATCTAAGACATGTAATTACATTTATTGGTCAGACCACACAACTATACACAGTGCTTGTAAATTACGAAGAAAATGTTTAGGGAGAATTTAGTTTTAATCATAACCTTTTGAAGTTATGGAAACTTCAAAATAAAAACCAAAAGTTGTTTAATGTATGGAAAGATAAGATTTATTATCTTGTATCTTAATTCCAAAAGTATTTAAATTCAAACAAAAATTATTATCTCCTAAACACATTCTGTTTGATAAATACACATAGCCTATAAATTAAAATAAAAGAATAATAACCTGAATAATTACGAAATAAAAGCGTGCATAAAATATAACAATACACATGTGTACAAAAATAATTATTTGCATAACGTTAAAACAAGTGATAACAATACCTTACATACATGACTCACAGAAGCAATCATTTGTATCCAATAACAATAATATCAATACGTACATTAGTGTTCAACACATTGATGAATGAATCAATTAATATTCATACCAGTTACACCGAATTTAATTGGATCCATTCCAACATTTATTAACCCATTCATCTTATGACCTAGGTATTCTTCTTCATAGGCGCCGTTACAGCCACCATTTGTGTATACTTTGTTTGTGTTCCTATTTTCAGCCTCCTCTATGGAATCTAAGAGATGTTCAAAGAAGTTGGGAAAGTTATCATAGCTTGGATAGACGTTGATATCTATGACCGCATGACCACCGGTCATATTGTCTATGACGACATCGAAGCCAGCTAGGAGTAGGCCAATCCTCTTTCGTAATATCCTTAAAATAGTTTTAATTTTGTCCTCATTGAGCGTCAATGTGATATCGGCCTTATCGTGAGGATCGAGGATAGAGAGTGTGGACTGACTATCTGCCTTACAAACTTCTCCCGTACTATAGTAAATTGGTTCTAAATCTTCTGATGCATAGAAATTTTTCAGGCTTGGGCGTTCGCAAATATGATACCTGAAATCAAAGAAAATTCATTTTCAAATATTTACCTTTTTACTACTATTTCAAACTTGGGCTAGATTGGTAGTTGTAGTTACAGAATAATTAACGTAAAAGGCATATGCTGTTGTAGATTTCAGGCGGTTGCACCTTATAGCAAAAGATAGCTCTTACATTCTATTTATATTGTAAAGAAACTGGAGTAACCTGCGCTTAGCTTTTGAGAGCAGACATGGCGCGAGTTGAATATTGTAAACATAAAGTTCCGATTTATAAGTTAGGTGCAATAAAATACATTTCTTATATATACATATGACATTCAAAAAGATGTTGGGAAAACATGGTAGTTAAATTCAACCTTTATATTTTTTATGTCAATTTTTGTAGCGTCAAAACTAAGAATTTTGTAACAGGGAATTCCGTCCGTCCGTTCTTAGTCCGTCAGTTATGTTTATTATCAAAAAATATTTGACCCGCATTGTTTCTTTTGTTATGTAAACCAAAATAATTTTGGTTTACGTAACAAAAGAAACAATGCGTCGAATCGACATCGGATACGACTCTTTTAAAATTTTCAATACGTCACGCCATGGTATGATTTTTAGTGCGTTCTGACGTCACGAACCCCCACTCCCGAGTTTTGATCCATTTTATCTTTGTCAATATTCATAGATTTGCAATTTATTGATGGTGGAAACTAGCCTATTGATTATACCTGGTATTTGAACATTTAGTCATTGAATAAGATACTGACCTATCTCCTATTAGGAAAACTTTGTGTAGTACAGCATTGTGATTGACAAAGTTTTGAACAACACAGGGTGGCTTGCAGACATGTAGCCCTTTCTCATTGAATATGACGATCATATCGTGCGCAGACTTGGAGCCATGGGCTATAGTAGGCTTGCAGATAACAGGAAACCTGACACCCCTCTGTCTCATAATCTCCATGTTCATTTCTATGTTGGTAGTAGTGAACTCTGCAAATGATGGCGTGAATATTCCTTGTTTGTGTAGTGACGGCTCATCTTTTAGTATTGTGTAGTAACAGTATCTGAAATGATATAAGGAAAAACATTAGTGAATATAATTTATCTGACCCTATAGTAGGAAGTTTTTGTTGCTCATTTAGGGAAGTGTTCATTAAAACCATAATTGTTCCAGTTTTGCCAACAAGCGATGGAGCGCAGCATACTAAATGTAAAAATAACTGGCAGAAAGGAACACCACACTGCGCTCCAGAACGCAAATTGCCGACGTACGAGAGGCGCGATTTTCTAAGGGAACTATTTAAGGATATTGGCATCATGACGGTTCATTGCCAATACATCTACGAAAACATAATGTACCTACGTCAGAAAAAATCTGCATCTTTTTGGTAAAAGAGGTGACAATTACAGTACTAGAAATAGGGAACAACTAGTTCAGCCAGGCTTTAGCTCGTAGCATCTAAAGCTTCGAGACTAAAATGGGACCCATATGAACAATCGCAAGACTGGAGCCCTGAGACAGCTGGACGGGGTCGCGACAGACTGATGAGAAAATGGCGGGACATCTTGGACGACTTCCTCGCGAATTGGTGAGAAGAAACCCACAATCGTGAGAAGTGGAAGGAATGGGGGAGAGACCTTTGCTCAAGAGTGTAAAAAGGGATAGGACTATTTGTCCTGTGTAGCTGTATCTTTATTTATAGATGAAGCCAATAATGGTTTTAATCCATTCCATATCTGGTGACCACGACACAAACCTCGTTGCTTAGTGTGGCACTAGATGGTGCTGTGTGTAACGTCCAGCGATATTTATTTATTTATTCCTACATGCCCCCCAAGAAATAAGAAATAAAATAAAACTTGAAACAATCCGGAAGCATACTAGGGTTACAGATGTGACATACTGTGTCAAGAAACTTAAGTGGAGGTGGACAGGCCACATGATGAGGAACAAAAAAGACAAATGGGCTAAGGATGTGACCGAATGGTGTCCAAGACAACATAAAAGAAAGAGAGGGAGACAGCGTCGTAGATGGGAAGACGACATAAAAAGAATTGCAGGCGCCACATGGAGAAGGAAAACACACGACCGCACTTTATGGCAAGCTTTAGGGGAGGCCTATGCTGAATAGCAAGACAATCTCCGCGCAACTAGTGTCTATGTTAAATATTTATTTTAGTTTATAAGAAATATGTTTTATAAGATTGTTCAATAAAGGCTTTATTATTACATGCCCCCCTGGTTATTGTTTTCAAAACCCTGATAAGTTTGATGATCAATAACTAGCTAGATAACTACTTCCATAATTTATTGGAACGAAGTTCCATAGCGCGCGTTGTGAAAGGGGGCTAGACGGAAAAAAATCTTACGAAAAGTTGTCACGACACTTTTTATTTTTTAGAACAGCGCCATCTAATGTGTATGAGTGGTACTTATAATATTGGTAACTGCGACATCTATTGTTAAAATACACACATCAAAAGTGTCTAGGGATCAAGCATTTTTATGCGGATTTCTTGAGATTGAGATGTGGCTTTGTAATAAATTTATGATTTTGGTGCATTTCATAATTTGAAACAGGAACTGTCAATCAAATTCGAGTAAAAGATGAAAATCAGCTGTCAATATTTTCCCTATAAAAACATACAACGCATTGAAGACATTATTAGTGCTACTGTTTCCCTACTACTGATTAAAACCAACGTTATTATGGAGCGGCGACGTCATTTAAGCAGGGAAGAAATGCTCAGAGCCGTGGGAATGATAGAAGCTGGTTCCCGGCAACGTACTGTGGCTTTAGCTCTGAATACAAGTCAGAGTTATCAGTCGACTTTGGACACGTTACCGAAGCACTGGTACCGTGGCTGAGCGCCATGGAGGACGGTATCGCTGCACCACACGGAGACAAGACCGATACATTCAAATCTTAACTCGAAGAGCTCCAACAATAACCGCCATGATGTTAGCAGTGAGGCTTCATCACTCTTCAGGGAACTTAATTAGCGACCAAACAGTCAGAAACCGCTTGCATGAAGTGAACCTTCATTCCCGAAGACCGCTACGGGTACCACCTATAGCAATGCACAATCGTAGGATTCGATATCAATGGGCTCTTGAACACAGAAATTGGGCAGAAGAACAATGGCGTTTCGTGTGCTTTTCTGATGAGTCTCGTTTTGGTATGAGACCGGATACAAGACGTATACGACACTGGAGAACCCCTGGACGCCAACAGCGATTAAAATCCTGCCAGGAAGTCCATCCTTATAGTGGTGGAACCATCATGGTATGGGCGGGTATTTGGATCGGCGGAAGAACTGAGTTGATTTGGATCAGAGGCCACCTCAACGCTCAAATTTATGCTGAGACGATTGTATCAGACGTCATCGTTCCTCTACAAGTGCAAATCGGTCCCTTATTTCAGTTAATGCATGATAATGCACGACCGCACACCGCAAGTTGTAAGACAGACTCTCGCCGCAGCTAACATCAATGTCCTGCCCTGGCCTGCTCAGTCGCCAGACTTGAACCCGATTGAGCATGCATGGGATATGCTACAGAGAAGAGTTCTGCCGAATATGGAGGGTATCCAGTAGCAAGAAGACCTTTTTTTGTTGTTGCAACGAACATGGGCGGCCATTCCACAGCGTGATTTGGATGAACTCATTTTGAGTATGCCAAACCGATGTTCTTGTGTTGTTAGTGTTCGCGGTAGAAACACGGATTATTAATTGTTTAAGTTACCCAATAAAATTTTAAAGAAAACTGTTATTTCAGTCTTTTTTTCGAACTTTAATGTTAGTGGTTCAAATGTCAAAAATCCCTTTATTAGGAAAATGGCAAATTTCTTTATTAATGCAAAGGTGACTTGGTTTATCGTTACTGTGACAAACGAAAACACTTTATTTGATGAATCCTTAAAGAAAATTTTAATTAATATCAATCAGGAGAAAAGTTATTGCAAAAATATATGTTGATCCCTAGACACTTTTGATGTGTGTATGTAAGTACTACTCCGTTGTGTTACTAGATGTCGCTAGTAGTTGGGAATGCACTGAGTAACACCCTCCGGCCGTTTTCGTAATTTTTGCCATTCGCAACGCTGAAAGTTGTTTTAAAAAACCAAAACGGGGAAATAATGTTTTGCTATAGTAAGCTATTGTAAGCTGTGCGGCGCATGTTTCTCTGTCTGTCTCTCTCTCTCTTATAGAAAGCAAGCCAGAACTTCGTTCCATCCGGGTGTCCCTTGACACCTCTCAAGTTTTTCATAAGTAATCTTCTATCACGATTTTCATGTTGATCTACAGATTGTGTCTGACTGAAATTGCTATTGTGCTTGAGCAACATTGTGTAGAATGCTAATGCAGGCACATTGTATATATTTGTAAGTAATTTAAATTACATTACAGTTAATTTTATGTGTAATTTAGCTGTGCATACCTACCTAAATGATCATATTGATAGTGAGAACATTTTACTTTAATATGACATACATTCTGCGGGCCTAAAATGGCCGCTTTAGCAGTTCACATAATATGAATCAAGTTAAAAAATTTAAATTATAAAAATGGACTTTACGTTCATAAACATAGTCTATTTTTTAAGAATTTTAAAGTTTTAACGTGATTCATATAATGTTCTGCTATAGCGGCCATTTTAGACCCCCTGGTCCTGTGTTCAATTCCCAGCTCAGGCAAAGTGATATTGTGTTTTGCATCAGACATTTCTCACTAACAATCAAGAATCTAGACTTGTGTATGGTTGATGATAATAGTAATAATATGCTTGCCCCTTTAAAACATGGGACTTAACTACATAATTGACGAAATGTGGGTCACCACTGCTTAACCCACAGGGGAAAACAGGCATGATGTTTATGATCAACTTAAAAATATACATACCGATTTAGTAGAATCCTCACATTGTCCAATGGATCAATTACTGTAATATTAGGATGGTTTGACAAGTACTGCTCCACTCGACTAATGGTTATTGATGCCTGATAACAAGATTGACAAAGCAATTAATGGTGGAAAGCCATCACATTTAAATATACAACATTATGATAGCAAACACTTATGGCGGTGAGCACTTAATCAGTAATAGTGTAGGACCTTGAAGCTTTACCAATAGCAATGAGGTAGTCATAAAACATACCTGAAGGGCATTTCATTACATATTACTTTACCCAAGAAAACACAGCAGTAATCTTTTGGCATTAAATCCACATATGTACTATTACTCTACATGAAGCATAAATAAATCTTGCTTAATTGACTACTAGCAGCCAGTCTCGGCTTTGCACAGGTGCCTATTTTACTCAGGGATAATGTACCATTATAATGGTAAAAGAATTTATGAAATTGGTCCAGACTTTTTTTGTTAAAACATACAACTCTTTCCTCTTTAAAATATTAGTATAGATTTTGTGGAGTTACCAGTACATTTGATGACCATTAATGATAAATAGCTCAGTATGATAGAGTCTCATTAAAAACCAGTCAATTAATGAGTCAGTCGATTATAATCAAACTGAACATTAAAACCACAAAAAAAAATACAGGAAAAGTACCAATTGTTTTGTCATTTTTGTTTTTATGTAACTTGTTCAAGTGGAACCAATGGTTCAGTTGTTTTTTATTGACCCTGCAAAGCAAGGGCATGGTGACTCATAATGAACAATAAAGGACACTGACCATGAAATAAATTATACTTGTAAAGGTGATAAGATATTAAAAACAAACATTACAGACTTACAGTGACATAACATACTCGTACACCTAAGAAAACATGCATTATTATTGTATGTAAGTATGCAAAGGACTGCCTCATTAGACTATTAGTCAGAGGTACTGCTCATGAGGTCCTCAGTTCAATTCCCCGGTCAGGCAGTGTTATTGAGTTTTACCATCATGTTTTGGGAGCGGCATGGAGTTTGAACTAGTGCCATGTTAATAACAATAGCTTCACTCTCTATTACAAGGGCCTAAAAATATTGAGTGTACGAAATACAAGTTTACTACAGCGAGTATACCCAAGGCCGTAACAACGAGGTACGGGCAGGGACGGACAGCTGCCCCCCCTAGAAGATGCCGTAAAGTAAAGCCCGTAAAGTATTATTACATAGGCAGCCTATTAATAAACAAAAACAAAGTTGATTCTATCGACAGGCAAATTTTATGAGATTGTACTATAAATGGTAGAATCTAGTTTTTTTTTTAATTTTTAACATAATCTGTTCCAACGCTCATGCAGCATTTACCTTAAAATATTCTTGGTTTGTCTATGCCTGCACCCTCCTTAACAAAATCCTAGCTACGCCCTTGGGTATACCCCTGCTTAACCTTTTAGGGATATAGGAGTTAAGTGATGTGAATCTATGGCAATTAAATAAAGGACGAAACAAATATCTAGATGTAATTGTTGACCAGTTCATTTGATTACTCATCTGAGTCAACTCAATACTTATGACAATGAGTCATGTTTTAAGTAGTATTGGTCATCTTAGAAATCTAAGATATTAAGTAAACCAAAGAATGATATCATCGTAATGATTTATACAACTTGGAGAATACGGATCTAAATAAAAAATAATTGAGTGCTTTTAATAAATACCTAATAATTACGAAAATATTTTTAATTTTATTATTTTTTATTGTGTATGTACGTACATTTTAAAATTATTGAGCTTGAATTAAGAAATGGGTACCTAGGTATTTACCTTTGGATCTCCTTGATCTGCAGCAGCAATAACATCAGTTAGTTTGTGGAGGAACACATTGATTGGTCCCTGTTCTTCCAAAGATCTATCTAGGTCCAACTGTAAATCAATTAAAGATCTTGTTATACTTAACAAACGTTTTACAAAAGAAAGGCTCTGGAGTTGCTTAAACATTCAAATAAGTCGCATTGTAAATTATAATCTTTTACTTCAGTCATGTCTTGGTTTTATTCTTAAATGTAAGTACTTATGTACAAAAATAAAATGCAATAAGATTGTTTTTCACTATGCATTTTTACTTCCACTATAGACTTTTCACACTGTTATTTATATTATTAAGAAATAAATTCACTCAGAACTAGAACTAAGAAAATATTAATACAAGTGAGTGTCATGAATTCATGAAATGTGATTAAAAATCTTCAACAGCAATTCCTGCACATGCCAATTTAAATTGAGACAAAAAGAATACTCCGACATTGCTTAGGTCTTGTAAATTGCCTAATTTAATACAGGTATTACTCACTCTGATTAGGTTGTATCCATGAGAAGCACACGCCTTTATGAACTCTTTCCAATTCAGCTTCTGGCTCTTCTTATCGGACATCCACAAACCAATGGTTTTATTCTGGGACTTGCAACTATCCATTATTAAGTTTTAGATAAAAATACAAAGCTTTAATAAAAGATAACAAAAGTCATCCTTCCCAATCAAACTATCCGCATCTGTTTATTAAACTCCTACTAAATTTGATTTATTATAAACGAACACAAACTCAATGGACAAATAAGAATTTAGGAATCAACCTTGAATGCAATATAAGCAAAAGCATATTCAATATTTACTTGGAAACTGGTTCCGAACTCTAAAACCAGGATTTTACAAAACAATAAGACAATAAAATTATATCTACTCGGCTAACGCGGCGCGACAAACAAATGTCAAATGACTTTTTGAGGCAGGCAGGGAACCAATAACCATGCTATGGCAACAAAATTCTAGTTTTTAATTGAAAACAGAGTCATCTATCAAATCGTTTTCCTAAGGGATTAAAATGTTAGTGTTGCTATTTATGGTTAAATATAGTATTATTTATTCTTATGTTGGGAATTTCCTTGCTAATGTTCAACATTATCAAGAAAGAAATAAAATTATAATCACGTTATTCTTGATCATAAAAAACGTTACATAGAAAAATAATAGAAAATATTATTACGAGCTAATGAGTAATGAGGTTCTTCCTACCAGCGCAATAATGCAGAATTAAATTTTGGTAGAGAGCTTCAGCTGACTGTGACATGCACATCGGGCATCAATCAATTCATCGATCAATTCTTATTGATAATGTATTCGTTTTTAATTATGGCAAGCGCTGTCGATGCCAATATTGCTAGTGTATCATCCGTATCATCCATAGATATAATCATATATCTATGGTATCGTCAGTTGTCAATGTCAAATTGACATTGATTAATTTTTAATTGTCAATGTCAAAGTCGCGCGTGGGGTGCACACGGAAACTAACTTGAATGTTGATATTTAATGGAATTTTGATCACTTTGGTAGCCCGTTTCTATGTTTTGAATACCTACCACGACTTTAAATATTCTGGAACGAAGAACCAACTATATTAATATCGCTTTAATTTGAAACAAGGTACAGTCATGTCAGAAGGTGGTGTAATAAACGCAAAGCACCGTATGTTGGAATTGTTCTATGAAATGGATGAGACCGATATTGATACCATCGAGCAATGGATATGTAATCATTCTTTCAGAAAAGGTAGTACCTATACGAAACATAATTCAAATAACCTAGTAATACGTTTGTGAGTGGAAACTAGACTGTGTGTTCTGTTCTTACAGATTTGGAGCGCTTGAAAGAGCTAAAAAATACGGAGAAAACGCTTATAGATATTGGAAAATCGATTAAGAAGGTTGTGCCTTTTGAAGCAGAAATGCCATCGGAAAAAATAAAACCACCATCAGTGGGGGACCAAGCTGACTGCAATAATACTAACACCTGCCATGTGGATGAATTTCTGTATGATGATAACGCAGTGGACAACCTTGTCAAGAAGGGAAAGTTAAAAAAACATTACTGCTCAAGCTGTAATAGTCGGGATATAAAAGTACTTAATATTTGTTTACTCTTTCATGTTATACTCTTTCATAGTATTTCATATTATTCCTAACCCTAAAACCTAGCTATTGTGTTTTTTCCTGCCAGATCTGAAGCAGTCATTTTCTGTATTCATTTTGAGATATTATTTTACATAAATCATTTTCTTGTTAAAATATTTTGGCTGAAAGAGAATTTATTGATATTATGTAGTGAATCATTTGAAAAAAACTGTGTGTAATAATATAATGTTTTCAGGACTTGATATACATTTCTCACTCAATGTCACGCCAATCACTTCAGTACATATTCAAAGTGTTACTCCCAAGTGATTTAGAAGAAAAACAGATATTGGATGTTGGCTCTCGATTAGGTGCAGTTCTCTATGGTGTAAGTTGTGAAACTATTCCAAGTAGGTATGATAATTTTGAACACAACATATTTAATTCATTAACATTTTAATTTATTTTCAGGCATATTATTTCTCAAATGTGGGAACAATTGTTGGAATAGAAATGAATGAAGAATGTTGTGATATTCAAAAGAGGATTATTGAACAGCACAAAATGGACAGTAACAGGATTAAAGTAGTCCATTCTGATGTGTTAGAAAGAAGTGACCTTGTTGCAAACTGTGACATTATAGTAATCAATATATTAGAGTTCTTTGTGGACAACGAAAAGCATAAAGAAATGTGGTATTTCTTCAAAAAATATATCAAGAAAGGAAGCTATCTAGTTTGCAACAGAAGTATGGTTGACACATTAGTAAATCTAGATATTTATGAAGAATTTTTAAATTGGCTAAGTGTTTGCAAACCAAATCAATCAGAAAATGAAATATATTTTGATATTGAAGATTACCATGATCTATACTTGTACACTGTTAATTAGGATTTGTATTATAGTATTTTATACATTTTTACCTTTTTTTTTATTGAGATCAACTAAAACCAAAGTGGTTGACATGGATCAACCACTTTATTCTGGCCTGAATACTAGCCGTGCTGTTCAATTAGGAATCTTTAAATCCCTACTCCCCAACCCCATAGAATTAGATAAGAGCAGGAGATTTTACTTAATTTTTATACCTAGTTAGTGATAATAATTTATTTACGGGAATAAGATTTCGTTACATGTCATTGCTGACATTCTGAGCCATTTAGCTGCTGAAATTACCCTATAACAACATGTTAGGATATTCAGTGACGTCTGCGTCCTAGTAGTCCAATTGAATAAGTAGGGTCAGCAAAACGGATATTACACTGGTAATACTTTATTTGCCTAAAAAGACATCCGTCTCAAAGTAAACAACGCCTCGTCAACAATATGTATAATGCGAGAGTTGGCATTTTTTTATATCACGGAAAACAAAATCAAAACCAGATGCTTGAAGGTCCACCTGTCTGCATCGGACGCGATCCGTCGGATCAAACGGATCGTAGCATGATATGTATAGAAAGTCACTGAATCCGCTCCCAAGCACGTGTCCAGACTTTTGGTTCGGGGGGTGGGGGGGACAAACATTGAAACAACCAGTGTTACCTTACCAACCCTACTGTTTTAACAGTAGATTTGCTGTTTCCACATTGATGTCCATGTTTTCTGTTTCAATCCTATTTTCTACTGTTTTTCAACTAGCGTTCAGCGCCACCTATTACACTACTATGCAAACATTTTTTGATAACCACTACGTTCTAAAACGCAATGACAAACCACTAAGTACGTAATTTTATTTATTTTATAAAGGTAGCTTCACAGCTTACAGCACATTAATTTGAAAAAATAAAACGAACATTACGCCAATTACGAACTACACAGAAAAACTTATGATTAGCCGAGAGTGGTGCGAATTAATTGGCATTAATTAAAATGTGTAGTGTGTGCCTGTGTGCGTATGGGTAACTGTACGGTGTCTGTGAATGTGTATGGTGATGAGTGTATGATATATTGTGACTAACTGGCACTAGTAGCGGCACTGAATATCCTGCGTTTGATCCAGGATTAAAATTATGTCTTTTTTAAGGCACGGACACGGAACCCGTGTGGTACTTATTAAAGGGGTCGAGCGTTGGGAACTTGTCATTGTTTATTGCGGGTAAACGCAAAAATGGCAACATATTCATATAATTAGTAGAGGCCGAAGGAACTGCTAATAGAGAGGTATGTCTGGGAGGGACGTTAAAGAATATTTTGCTGAGTTACGTTGGACAGTCAAATTTATTATTAAGTAGGTCGTACAAATAACACCATGTCATTCATTTGCCGTCTCTCTTCCAGTGTATTTAAGTTATGGTATCGACAGGAGTCCTGGTAATTTACGATGTCAACTTTTGTTCTATAATTTAGGTACTTAATGAATTTACGTTGGATGGATTCGATTAGGTCAATATATTTCTTGTAAAAAGGTCTCCATTCTACACTTGCAGATTCTAGTATGCTTCAGTTCTTACATAACAGTAGTGTAACAGTGCATAGTGGGCTGTTAAACTGCTGACTGTTACGTATAACGAATCGCAATAAAACGCAATGACACTTATAAATGTGCAGTCTTGACAACCATACTTTTATGCACGGGGATTCCCCGGGAAATCCCAGTTTATGAATGACAGCTACACCGTGTATGATTTTAAAAATAATAATGAGTGTGAAAATATTGAAAACTGTAAAATAATTTTACTTTTATTTTGTTTTTTGTTGTTGTGATTATAAATATATCAATGTATGTGAGTTCTAGTAACTAAGAAAATTGTTTATTATTTAATTTTATGAACAAAATTTTATGAAATCTACCTTTTTTTTCTTTACCTACTGCTTTCCACTGTTTTTTTTTAGGCGAGTTGTTGCTCTTTAGTTTTTTTTGTGGTTGGCAACACTGGAAACAACCATGAAAAAAAACGCTGTAAGCACTGTACTATAATTTACGTACTTCGCAGTGGTTAGGATCCCGTTTATTACATAAATCAGATGTCGGGGGGCGGGATAAATTCCACCGTACGGATTGGTACGGATGCGGACCTTACCCTAAATAGGTACGAAATCCGTATTTTCGTCCGATTTTACGGTCGTTTCCTACTCCGTACAATTATTATTACGGACATGAGACCGAGCTAAAAATGAATGACAAGACAAAACTATTGTCGCGTCGTGACGCGAATGTAAATAATAGAATTGACATGGCAATACCAACTCAATTGACCAACGCATCGTTACTCTGTGATGAAGGCAGAATGTTTATCTATGGTAAGGTCCACAGAGTGTATTATAGTAAGATCCCGCCAAAGGGTAAGCGTCATGGCGTGGAGGCGACTATCTTTGGCGGCGTGTTATGCGGTTACAAGACTACAAGTAAAAGTGGAACTAACAAGTCGCTCGTCGACGGAGTGCTGTGTGAAAGCTAAGTAGAAATATCGCTAAGTAGAGCTTAGCTAAGTAGCCTTTGAGTCAGTGTTGCCACTGCATCTCGATCAAATAGCACACACATACCTCCCTGATTACACACAATTACACACACAGGCCGCCAAGTTTGCAGTTAAATATAAAATAAGTGTTATTTGATAAACATAGAGCCATCTTTAAAATCAGTTTTTGCAGGAACTAGATCACAACATTCTAAATTATTTTATTTTCAGATAGGCAACAGAAAGGTTATTATTTGGGTAGAATTAATAAAGTTCCTTATATTTCTTGAGCCACTTACGGTGAAAGCGTCAGGGTAGCCCGCTAATTCAAATTTTCTTACGTTTTTTTGCAATTTGCAGGCAGTTGCAGTGGTAGGTTTTATGAAGTTGAAAATATCGTTCGCGACTGTAAAACGTATGTAGTTACAGAATTATAATCATCAAAATCCCAACACTAAGTTCATATAAGTCGAGGAACGAATTTTTCAACGTCAAAGTCATTCCTGAATTTTGTGAGCTTGGAGGGTTGTATTGATGATTTCGATGATCATAATTCACAAGTCAATACACACGTCTTACAGTCGCTAACGATATTTTTATCAACATACAACCTGGCACTGGCCTGCAAATTGCAAAAACGTATGAAAATTTGAACTTGGCTACCCTTTTTTTTTTTTTTTTTTTTTTTTTTTAGGATGGGAAATCATCAAATGACTTCTCCCACTCTGGGCGGAGCGGGAGGGAGTGTCAGACTCTTACTGACTAAAACCTATCCATGTTCCTTCCTCGCCCTTTACGTTCCGGGGCCGCGGTATCTCTTTCGAACAGTCCCGCAACCCCGGCAGGCTTCGGCCCTTGCGGGCCCCTCTCTTTTGCTGACATCTCTTTGAGGCGCGCGTGGAACACGAACGCGCCGTCGACACGGCCTGTCGTCACTAGACGGACGGACGGCTAGCTAGCCCATAGCTAACCGTCCACAGGCCCGCATCTACGGTGGCCGGTAGCCACCACGTGGCCCCCGACGCCCGGTGCGTCTCCCGCGGCGGCCGGGAAGAGAAGCTCTCTCCCTCTCTTGTTCCGCCACCTCCTTCGCCAGCATGACTGCTTCGCAGAAGGAGGTGACGGCTTCCCATTCCGTCTCGCTCCGGACCAAGGATTGAACCAGGGCCGGACGCGAGAGGTCGCCGCCGCCGATCGCCGCTACGAGGACACGGCGGTGCTCCGCCCACGCAGGGCAGACTTCCACCGTGTGCTCCACCGTGTCCTCCGGTCGATCCTCACAGTGGAAACACCCGGGCGTTTCCTCCCGCCCGATTCGGTGCAGGTACCTCCCGAAACATCCGTGTCCGGTGAGGACCTGCGTCAGGCGGAAGGTGAGGGCGCCGTGGCGCCTCTCAAGCCACTCCTCAAAGAGGGGACTTACCGCCACTATCGTGGCGTGCCCTGCACGGGGTTGCGACAGTCGCTCTCTCCATGTCGCCATGAGATCGCGCCGGAGGTCTGTCCGCTGAACGGCGATTTGCCGCGGCAGCGGAGTTTCCCCCCGGCGTAGTGCCTCCGCGCGCCATTCGTGTAGGCGCGCGAGGACTATCGCCTCCAGATCCCATGGCGGCAATCCGGCAAGCAGGCCCGCCGCCTCGCGGGCGATCGTGCGGTATCCACGGACCATTCTCACGGCCACCACTTTCTGGGGCGCGTTCAGATAGTGGGCGGCTCGCCGCCTCAGAGAACGCGCCCATACTGGGGCCCCGTAAAGGGCCATGGACCGCACGACCCCCGCGTAGAGCCTGCGGCAGGAGGCGTTTGGCCCCCCAAGGTTGGGCAGGAGCCGCCTGAAGGCAGCCCCGGTCCGTTCCAGCCTGGGGGCCAAACGTCGGAAATGCTCCACGAAGTTCCACCGGCTGTCGAGGACGAGTCCTAGGTACTTCAACGTCGACTCGACGCCGATGGATACCCCTCCTACCGTCAGTGTGGATCCCGACGGTGGCGCGTTCCGAGGCCCATGAAAGCACATGGCCTCGGACTTGTGCAATGCCACCTCGAGACCCAGTTGCCGGATCCTCTCAACGACTATCGCAACCCCGCGTGTCATCACTTCGGCCGCCGCCTCGTGCGACCTCCCCTGTGCCAGCACCAGGGTGTCGTCTGCGTAGCAAACGACGCTGACACCACTAGGGAGGTCGGCGCGCAGCACCCAGTCGTAACCGATGTTCCACAGGGGCGGTCCCAGAACCGATCCCTGTGGGACACCGCACGACATCTCTCGCCGGTTCCAGTCTCCGCAGCGACTGGGGTAGATGACGGCCCTGTCCGTCAGGTAGTCCCCGACCACACGACGGAGGTAGGTCGGCACTCGGTGATACCGGAGTGCCTCCCTGATGCAGCTCCAGGGCAGGGAGTTGAAGGCGTTGGCGATGTCGAGAGACACCGCCAAGACAACCCCGCCCCGGGATATCGCATCCCCCGTCGTGAGGGCTCTCACGTGCATGACTGCGTCCACAGTAGAGCGCCCCTTGCGGAAACCATACTGGTTCTCCGCAAGATTCGGCCCCATCCCCTCAAGGTGCTCGGCGAGGCGGTTTGCAATCACTCTCTCAAAGAGCTTGCCCACCTCGTCGAGCAGCACAATGGGCCGAAATGCGGACGGAGAGTCCGCAGGGCGCCCCGGCTTCTGGATGAGGACCAGTTTCCCCGTCTTCCAACGAAGCGGGAACTGGCCTCTCTCCAAGCATGCGCTTAAGAGCCCCCTCAGTC
Organism: Xestia ashworthii; assembly: GCA_950022955.1. NCBI lineage: Eukaryota > Metazoa > Arthropoda > Insecta > Lepidoptera > Noctuidae > Xestia > Xestia ashworthii. The sequence goes on from OX465561.1 coordinate 14,390,762, forward strand.
GGGGCCCGAGAGCCTCCGCATCCGAGGCCAGGACCCAGGCTTTGCCAGGCAAGCCATCGGGTCCCGGGGCGGTATTTTTGGCCTTGAGCCTACCTACCGCCACTCTCAGGTCTACCCCAGTCACTTCCGGAGTGTCGTCGTCGTCGTCACTTGGGTCCTCTTCCGGCACCGCAGGTGGCGGAGCCATAGGCGGGGGCGGATGTTCCCCCCGCGAGGGGAACAGAGCGCTCACCACGTCCTCCACGAGCTCTGGCCGGAGACTCTGCGTCAGCGGGGGGGCCCAGGTGCGGAGTTTATTCCGCACCATCTTGTACGGGCGCCCCCACGGATCTCTGTTGAGAGTCTCCAGCATCTCCAAGCGGGCCAGTTCCCTGGCCCGCAGGATAGCCCCACGGAGGGCGGTCTTCGCCGCTCTGTATCCCTCGTACAGCTCCGCCTCAATGGCTGCCGCATCCGGCGGGCGAATGCGGAGCCTGCGATGCCTGGCGTACGGGCGCCGCGCAGCAACACACGCCTCACGAAGAGACGTTATTTCGCGCGACCACCAGTACACCTGGCGTCGGGCGCTTCCTGGCCGGACTCGGGGCATTGCCACGTCACAAATGTCGGACATGGCCTCCTGGAACCACTCTGCCTCACTATTAACGTCGGCAGGCCTGTCCGGTGATGTCACCCAGGCCTGCACGATCGAGGCTTCCAGGAGGAGCTCCCGGTCCAGCTGCTTCAGCGCCCAACGCGGACCACTCGGGGCCTGTTGGACTGGCGCGCTTGAGGACTGGGCGGAGACGTCAAACCGGTTGTACCGGTGGTCGGAATATGTCTCCACCCCCTCCACGACACGCCAGTCAACGACACGCGGCGACAGAGCGGGGCTAGCGAACGAAATGTCCACCACCGACTCGCCCCGCATCCGCACACACGTGGGAACAGAACCCCGATTAAGGACGTCCAGGCCCTTCTCCAGGGCCCAGTCCTCCACCATCCTTCCCCGCACATCTGTGTAACGAGAACCCCAAGCCAGGTTCTTGGCATTGAAGTCCCCGAGAACAAGCACGGGGAGGGAATGGCTTCCGACGACGACACTCAACTCTGCGAGAGAGTTGTGGAACTCGGCGAGAGTTCGGTTCGGGGAGAAGTAGACTCCCACCACGACGATCTCCCCGAACCGTGCTGCTACGCACCCCCGACCCCTCCTGACATTTTCAAGGGTCGGGGTACCGGCGGCGGCCGATGACACTATGGTCACCGAGCCGTCAAGGTCCGCCACCCAGTCTTCCCTGGGCAGGACAAAATACGGCTCGGCGACCACAGCGATGTTAATCAACCACTGCGCCATGCTCTGGAGCAACAGATCCTGAGCACAGGCGCAGTGGTTGATGTTCGCCTGGAGGAAGCGTAATGGCGCCGTTATTGACATTCCATTACCGCTTCCTCCACACGGGCCCCCTGTGAGGGCCCCTCCGCAGGCGAACTTGCCGTGCTCTGGGCGGCGGCGGCGGCGGCGACAGCGGCAACAGCTGTGGCGGTCGCGGCAGCGGCAGTGGCGACGGTGGCGTTGGCGGAGGTGGCGGAGGGCCTTCCTCTGCCTCTGGCTCTGGGCTTGGCAGGTGCAGCGCAGGCCTTGCTCCCGGCACGGTGATCGGCCGGCTTGCGAGCCGCCGCACATGCAGGGCAGTGCGGCGCAGCGCTGCAGGTCACCGACACGTGGCCGGGCTGACCGCAGCGGAAACAGAGGCCGCTGCGGTCAACCTCCGAGGCGCACTGCACTGACACGTGGTGGCCCACGTGGCAGCGATAGCACCTCAGAGGTCTGGGCTCCAGCAGCTTAACCTGCGCTGAGACCCAGCCCACCAATAGCCTTCGGCCCTCGACGATGGTTTTTGCCGCCGTCACAGGGCAGCTCACCGTCACGGTTCGCATTCCTGTCGTGTCCGGACGTAGGGTGGCTGCCTTGATCTGCTCGGCTGAGCACCCCCCGGACCTAGCGACGGCGGCCACCACCTCCTCCTCGGTGACCGAGTCGTCCAGACCCATGATGCGCAGGTCCGCGCACCTGACGGGTCTGGACACTCGGGCCTCGTCCGCGTTTAGGGACGCTCTCAGCTTTTCAGCGAGAGCGTCAGCGGTTGAGCCGCTGGTTTCTCCGGGGATCTCCAACATCCGCGCTCCCGTCGCAGTGACTTTGAGCCGGAGGCCCCCGGTGATCCCGAGCTCACCGAGATTCACCGTCTCCTTTGCCTTCGCCAGCAGGTCGCGGTAGGACACGCCCCTCTTTTCCGCCTCCGGCTGTAGTGTGATCACTACAGCTGCGGTCTTCGGGGCGCGAAGCCTAGCCGCGACCTTTCGGGCCCTATTTTGGCGCTGCCGCTCCTTTTTGCGGGCCTTTTTGGCCGCCTTTCGCCCTCTCTGCTTCTCCCCGACCAGCTGCCATCCGGCTTCAGCCGTGGGAGGTGCAGGAGGTGTAGGGGCCTGGAGGGGCGGTGGCGGCGGCAGCGGCCGACGTGCCGCAGGCGCGGGCCCACCCGCCACTGGCGCTGGCGCTGTCACAGTCGCCACCTGTGCCGCTGCCTTGCCCTTTCTTTTACGGGCCGCCTTTTTTTGCCCAGCCGGTGCCGCCGCCTGTTTGGCCGGAGTCGGCTTTACAGGGGGCGGGGTAGACAACGCAGCCCCGCCGGGGGGCCGACTGGACGGCCCCGGAGCGGATGCAGCAGCCGCATACGAGGCTCTGCTTGAGCCCGCGACCGCCTTGTTCGCGCCCAGGGGAGGACGCAGAACAATTCCCTCCAGGACGGAGAACCGCGCCTGGAAGGAAGCCAACTCCTTTTGGACCAGGTCCAGGACCTGGTTCTCCACCGGCACAGGCTGGCTCCCCCTCTGTGCTTGAGCCCCCCCACTTTGAGGCGCCACGCGGGGGCCAGGCTCTCTCAGGCTGGCCAAGTCCGCTCCAGTTCTCCTTCTGGAGTTGCTCCATTGCGGCCGTCAGGCGGGCCACGTCCGCCCGCAGCCTGGCCACCTCGTCCCCTTGTGGCGGAGGAGGGGGAGGCCCCCTAAAGTTGTCCGCTGCCGCCATGATGGAGGCGGAAGCCGCAGGTATGGCCCTGAGTTTCGAAGAAACTTTAACTTTTACGGCCACACTCCTTAACGCGGCTTCCAACGCTACCCCTTTAATCATTGCAACTTACAATACAAATTCACCGATCGATTACAAAATTCAAAATAAACCAAAGACTACAACAATCTATTAGATTATTAAAAGGACAAAAGTTCAAAAGTTCAAACACCACAGATAATTAAAATTTGATGGTTACAAAGAACTGTCATCTCAGGTATAATGCAACCATTTTAAGATGTTTCGCTTTATACGTGTTAAGTTACCCACGATAATTGACTGTATTATAATCATTGCAACGCTCGTTTACCTAACCAAGCTAGAACAAGTTGTAGTGACTGAAACCGATTGTAATTGTACACAATTACACACATATGCTTATTACACACGGGTTACACACGAAAAGCCTATATTACCCACAAAATGTGTAATTACACACAAAACGGCAACACTGCTTTGAGTAGTTGCTATTGTTAGAGTAATATGGCATGAGGCTAAAGTTGGTAGCTGGTGGCGGTGCTTGTAGATTATTAGATATGATGTAGAACTAGTAACGCTGTATGATCGAGCCTGTGTTTAGCTGGCCTCGTGGGTAGCACGGGGCAGATAGACAAGGCTGGCTTCTGAAAGCCATCTAGTAAAGAGCCTGTGTTTAGCTGGCTTCGTGGGTGGCACGTGGCAGATAGACAAGGCTGGCTTCTGAAAGCCATCTAGTAAAGAGCCTGTGTTTAGCTGGCTTCGTGGGTGGCACGTGGCAGATAGACAAGGCTGGCTTATGAAAGACTAAAGGCATAGAGTTGGAATGGTCGGCCATGAGGGTCGGATCCTAAACAACTACCTAGAGTTTGGGCAGAAGATTTCAATGGTTGGCTAAGACAGAGCCTGAACCTAAGCAACTGCTAGAGTGGGGATTCCCGGGGCAGAATAGTGCAAGGGTTGACTAAGATAGGGTCTGAACTAATGCAACTGCTAGAGCTGGGGATTCCTTGGGCAGGAGAGGGTGGCCAAGAGAGGGTCTGAACCTAAGCAACTGCTAGAGTTGGGGATGTATGAACTAATCAACCCCTTATATCCTTAATGGTGCATGAGTGTGGCGCTAACGCTTATTTCTATTTACAGCTTGGAAGAGGTGGCATAATCACGGGTCGGATAGACCGCCCTGACCATGCTTCCTTCTCCCCGCCCGTGGTACAGAAGTAGTTAGTATCAACGGGCATTAACACCTACAGATGGTGAACAGCAGCGGCTAGCAGCTAGCTGAAGGGCGCGGCTAGAGATGGTGAACAAGCGGTTGAAGGAGGTGAAATAGGGACGAGAACAATAAAGCGAGGTACGATACTCAAAGTATTTATAACCATGATGAGATTATTATATGTATTATTCGTGCGCCTGCTTATGTAAGCGAACCTAAGGCACAACTATATTACATACCCCATATGGCTTACATAATAGAGCAGGGCGTCACGACATGGTGGAGATGCTGGGATATAAGAACATCTAAGAGCTTGATGTACTTAGCTAACAATCTATGCTATGTAATGTTGAATATTGCTAGAGTGAAGAAACCACTTAAGCATCCACTGAGAAGCTCGTGGATACCACAGCTATATGGACACTTGCAGTTAATAGTAGCTACCGGTTAGTACTACCACTGAGACGTGGTTTGACCATGATTTTATTACTTTTCTGTTGCCACAGCAACGTGACCTAGAGAATTAGTATGAGAATAAGTTTGTCCATACTACGAGAACTGTATGATGCTCGTCCATATTTCACCTTCTTCTGCATTCACCTATTTACATGTATGAACCACTTGCCCTTAGGGTGGTGCTTCCTAAGTATCATCTGGGCAGCTTGTATAAAAGAAAAATTTAACAATTATCTATTATGATTGCAAGCTCAAGATAGCAGCTTGCACGTTGAATGTTGAAATATATGTGCTAAGCCCATCTAAGGAAATACTATGAAACAAACAGAACGCTATTTATTTATTACCATGTAATTGAAACTGAAATGATATTTTAAAACAAAATCTTATAAGTTTACTTCTGAAGCCGAAAAGAGATGGCGCTGGTGTGATTTTATGATTACGAACAAGTGATTTTGTGTGCAATGATTCATTAAATGTGTGATTATTTATTATGTGATATGTTATACATTCATAATTTTTTATGATGTAAATATAAGTTAAAGATATATTATAATATCGATTATTTTCGTTGAAAATCGATAACCTGTCAACTTTTCTCTCCAATGCAATGTCAATGTCATCGGAGTCGAACTGTCAGCGGTAAAATAAGCGGGTTTTGTAAAATTATAAACAAACTGAATAATATAAAAATAAAGTGAGAATCTAAAGCCACCAACTAAATGAGTGTTGATTATAATATCAAGTGAGTTGTGACAGCTTAATTTCTCTTGAAGTGCTAAGTAATACTTTCAGTGTGTGTTACTTGTAGTGTTTGATAACAAGACCGGTAAAGATGTCTGTAAACTTTATGTAAAAAATAGTGAAATGTTACAAATTTCAGTGAAGTACATACATAGTCGTTAAAGTACTCGAGGTACCTGGTATTTTATTCGATGGTTTTTTAATTTGAGTGATGTATGAGATCAACAGATCGATATTGATCAACGAATTTGGAAATCAATAGACACCTACGTCAGTTAGGGTAAAGACTACCCCTGAGTAGATAAATAACGCGAATTGGGCAACATTCATGCTTGTGTATGGTCACTTAAAAGATGATTGTGCTGTGTCGCTAACAACCATGTAATGATAAGATAAATACATGAGGTATTTACTTGTTTATTGTCATAACATATGAAATGATTTTCGCTATATTTGGTATGTAAAGATATTCTAATAAATAAAATGTACAACTTGCATTTGCGGATAAGTGACAATTGTTATTCACAATTTGTGTTATTAATGAATAACTAAGAATAATAGTATGAGTTTAACAAAGTCTTATATTATTCACTGAGGTGTGTGATTTGCTTGAATTACTATTGAATTGTATTCTGCTTTTAGTATAATATCATACATTTATTAACGACAGAAGACATAAAAGCTAGAGCGGTAAATGGTGACCATCCATTTTACTTTTTGCTTGCCAATGATAATCAATGAAATTAAGAGGAACTCTAACTTATCCAATTATACCAAATTATACCAAAAGGGTCATGGATACCCTTTCAGTAAGTGATACGGAATAAAGACAAGAAGCAGCATTGATGTGGCTACACTTACCAATTACTAAACAGATTCAATGAAGATTTAAACAATTATTTTTGTCTGATAGACCATCCTTCCGTGGACGAAGTAAGTGACATGGACCTATGTCACAAATCCAGCTCGAGGCTAAACAGAACCTTGTTCAACTTGAAGTGAAGTTGCGATCGCAGAATATGACCTAACCAACAAAGGCTAGTTGTATTATATAGACAACCATAGAAAGTTTTGTAATTTAAAAACTGATTGGTGTGCGTTCAATTGTATCGTACAACTGTTAGTAGTGGTACAACAAATTTTAACCTATTATAGTTGATGCAACAGTAATGCAATCTCTATTTGATGATATATATGTATAGGCACGGCAACACTACTAGAGTACCTTTTTGTACTGTAAAAGAGTTCATAATTCCATTGCTTTACTAATATTCATTTACATTCAAGAGTGTTTTTGAAGAGAAAAGGATATAGAATATGAGAATATTGTATTGAGTTAAATATTGTTTTTTAATTAAATAATATTCGTCGTTTATGGAGAAAATGACTTGTGACTGTAATTTTAATGATGAACTATGTACGGGTTCACGACAATATTCGAACAGATTCGAATTATTGAGCTTTTACTTAAAACCATATGATTACAACTTTGGTTCCCTTTGAGCTTGTCTGTGTGCCATAAATGTGATGTTTTTTATTAAACTTATTAAAATACCACATAAGAAAACATGGGTTTTATGAATCAGCACTACTACAACGTCAGAGTCATACTTATTACTTAATTAAAATTTATTAATACTCCTGAGTTTCTGTGATAAAGTTGCTGATTTCCGATAGAGTAATTAAGTTTTGGTAACAAAACCACTACTTACTGGAATCATTGTCCATATTTAAATAATTCTCAATTTGTTCATCTAAGCACATGAAATGTATTTTGTGAAGAACCATTTTCTAAAATTGGGTCAATTTTCTATAATAGGAATCAAATGTAAAAGTTGTAGAAGAGCGATAGAAATGCCTTTACAAAATTGAATTATTATTTAAAAGCCACTAGCTACAAGGCTGTGTTGGTCTAGTGGTCGACTACTGAACATGAAGTTCTATTTTCAATTTCCGAGTCTAGCAAAGTGCTATCGGGTTTTTCAGTAGCAGGAGTCTAGATTTGTGCCCGGTAGATGCCAATAATAGACTTGTTCCCTAAATGTGAGTTAAACATAACTTCCAAAATGTGGGTAGTACTGCTAGGTACACCTCTGACTAACCCTTCTGGCATCACTAGGCGTGATGTTATATTATTTGTCTACATAACTTGAGTTAGTTATAGGGACATACATAAATAACTGTAAGAGATTGTGTAAGCTAGCCTACCTTTATACAGTAATTATGTTTTAACCGACTTCCAAAAGGAGGAGAGGAAGGAGGATTTAAAAGAGAAAGGTTCATCATCATCATCATCATCATGGGGGTTTAGGTTTCCGCACTTAGTCCTTGAAGTGGACCATTGTGCGTGAGCCATGGTGGCCGATTACTCCAACCAGCCCACCTCCCTCCAGAAGCAGATTAAACTTCCCGGTCTCCTCAGGACATCTGCAAGTGATCTTGGCGTTCCCAGGATCTCCTCGCGAATCTTCGTTACGCCTGTGCACTCCAGGAGCACATGCGCTACCGTCTCCTCCGCCTCCACACACGCTCTGCACAGGGGACTGTCAGTGATACCTAGGGTGTGGAAGTGTTTGTTCAGCGAGCAGTGTCCAGTGATGGTCCCCGCCACCAGACGCAGGCTATCTCTATCCAGGCGCAGAAGGCGCCTGGTCAGCTTTGGATCCAAGGATGGCATAGCTTCCTTGGATTGCCTGCAACCTGGTGCCGAGGCCCACCATTTCTCTGCTTGTATTCTGGTGTGATCCTTTAACCAGTTCCTCAGCTGCTTGAAGGGAATGGGCACAATGGGTTCGGGTCCGTAGGGTTTTGTGCTGGATCCTCTTCTGGCAAGTTCGTCAGCCGCATCATTGCCGAGTGATCCACTGTGACCTCTGATCCATTGCAGCGTTACCGTGTTGTGACTCAGCACCGTGATTCGTTCTAGGGCCTTGTGGCATTCTAGTGTTAGTCTCGACGTAATCTGGTTACTCTTTAGGGATTGAAGGACTGAGGCACTGTCGGAGAGTATACGAATGTTGGTATCCGTAACCTCCCTGGCCTCTATAGCGTGTGCAGCCTGGATAATGCCTACACACTCTGCTTGGTAAACAGAGTTGAGCCTACCAAGAGATTTCGATATTTTAATGTTGAGGTCGTCGGAGAAGACCCCGACGCCTGTCCCATCGTTGGTTTTTGATCCATCAGTGTAGACTCTTAGCTCTTTTGTGTTAGAGTAGTCGCACAACTCCTCTATGAGCTCTATGCTGTAGTGTTTTTTGAAGCAGTGAGTCTTCAGAGTTCTGTCGATAGGTGATGCCATCAACGGCTGTTCTTTGATTGCATCTTCTCTGATGCGTGTGTGTTTTATTCTAGAGTCGTTACTTAGGGTGCCGGCTAACTCAAGTCTGAAAATCGCTACGGCCGCCTCCTCTCTTACGATGAGGTGTAGGGGTGGTAGCCCCAGCATCACCTGTAGGGCAGCAGTTGGTGATGTTCTCAAGCTGCCGGTGATTGCCACGCAGGCAAATCTTTGTAGTTTCTCGAGGTCCTTTTGGGTCGTACTTAGGTTGGTCCTAGACCACCATACTAAAGAACCGTAAGTGATAATTGGTCGGATAACTGTGGTGTATAGCCAGTAGGTGATTTTGGGGCTTAGGCCCCAGTTTCTCCCTAGGAGTCTCTTGCATTGCCAGAGGGATATACTGGCTTTTGTGATGATGTAATCCGTGTGTTTTGCCCAGTTAAGCTGTTTGTCCAGATATATACCTAGGTATTTGGCTTCAGTCGCTAGGCTTAGGGTAGTCCCAAAGAAACTTGGTAGTTGCAACGTTGCCAGCTTCCTTTTCTTCGTGAAGAGGACGAGTTCGGTTTTGGTAGGGTTCACTGCTAGTTTGTGTTCCTTGCACCAGTCTTCTACTATCCTTAGGGCCTGGCGCATGAGGTTGCATAGTGTGTTTTCATGTGTGCCGTTTATTATTATAGTCAGGTCGTCGGCATAGCCCACCGTGTAGTAGCCTCTGCTATTGAGGCGGTTAATGAGGCTATCTACTACGAGGTTCCACAGTAGTGGCGAAAGGACTCCACCTTGGGGGCAGCCCCTCGCCACTATGGCTCTAGTGGTGTCGTTTACCGTAACTTGCACCGCTCTCAGTCGGAGCATATTTGTGATCCAGCCTCGCAGGGTGGGGTCCACCCCGTGTATCTCGAGGGCTGCGTTGATGCTATGGAAGATGGTTCTGTCAAAGGCGCCTTCTATGTCAATGAAGACGGCTAGTGATGAGCATTTGTGTTCCACTGCGCATTCGATCTTGGAGATCACACTATGCAGCGCGGATTCTGTTGATTTCCCTGTGGAGTACGCGTGTTGTTGTTTGTGAAGTGGTCTTTCCCTAAGAGGTCCGTCCCGAATGTGTCGATCGCAGAGTCTCTCGAGGGTTTTTAGTAAGAAAGATGTTAGGCTTATTGGCCTATACGCCTTTGGTTGTGTGTAATCTGATTTGCCTGGTTTAGGAATGAAAATGACTTTCACCTCTCGCCATGCAAGTGGTATATATTTCTGTGCTATGCACGCTTGATAGATGACGGTCAGCCATGGCGTTATGACGTCTAGTCCCCATTGTAGGAGGGCGGGGAAGATCTCGTCCAAGCCTGCGGATTTATATGGTTTGAAAGTCTTTATTGCCCATTTTATTCTTTCAGCTGTTACTATGGTGCGGGCTCTGGTCCAGTCTTGGTCATCTGGTGTGTGCGTTGGCTCAGTTGCCCAGGTTCTGTCCTCGGAGAGGTCACAGTCTGGGAAGTGGGTTTCCAGAAGAACCTTGCTTGTCTCCTGGTCCGACTTGGTGTACGTGTTGTTTGGGGTTTTTAGCGATCCGAGGGCGCGATCCTGATCGGTAGATAGGATCTTTCTCACGCGTGCGGCCTCGTTGTTTGATTCTATCTCTTCGCAGAACTTTCGCCAGGCCGCCCTGCTGGCGTATCTGACTTGTTTTTTAAAGGTGTATTGTGTTGCCTTGTATAAATCCCAGTCTTCTGGTAGTCTGGAGTTTTTGGCTCTGTTAAATTGTTTGCGCATCGTCTGCCTGAGCTTACTAAGCTCCGAGTTCCACCAAGAGTTTCCTTTTGTCTTGGTGTTTGGATCTTTTAGTTTGCAGCAGGCGTGATAGGCTTCGATTATGAAATCCGAGAGTTTTGTTACGGTGTCTTCAAGTTGTTTGGAGTCTGTAAGAATTTGGGGCGCTCGGTGCTGCGTTAGCAGGGAGGCCAATAGCCGTTTGTAGCCGGGTACATTGGTACGGCGTGGGTTACGTCTGGGTTCGGGTTTTTTCATGTTTGCTTCTAGTGAGAAACGGATCCTTCTATGGTCGGAGCAGGAAGGCTCGTTGGATACGTGCCATTCTGAGATTAGTTTTGCCGCGCTTTCCGAAGCCAGCGTTAGGTCAATGATTGTTTGTCCGCGAGATGTGACCCAAGTGGGTTCCGAGCCGCGGTTTGCGATGTTAAGGTTAGTGGAAAACAAGTATGTGCATAGTACCTCACCTCTAGCGTTGGCTTTGTTGGAGCCCCAAAGTGGGTGATGGGCGTTTGAATCCGTGCAGATGACCAGGTCCAGATTTGCGTCTTCGCAGTACCTTAACAGGTCGGCCATCTCTTTTGGTGGGCAGTCTGCATCCTCGCCGGGCATGTATACCGAGGCCAGGACGATATCAGGTGCATCGCCGTCGGTTTTGATCCTGACGGCTGTTAGATCTCTGGAACATAATTGCGTGAGTGTGGTGGTGGGTACATCTTTGGGTATATAGGCGCAGGTTCGTGGTTTCTCTGTGCCTTGAGTGTCGAGGATTAGCTTACCTCCAATGTTACCAAGGCCACATATTCTGTTTTTACGGATCCACGGCTCTTGGATGAGTGCAATGGTTCGGGGTTCCGTCTCCAGTGCCCTGCGCAGGCAAGCAGTAGCCGTCTGGCTATGCTGGAGGTTGGACTGGATGATGTTTAAAGGGCGGGATGTGGGCGGTAGTGAGGTGGAATTAGGAGGAGACTGATCCATCGGACGATACCCCCCCCTCTTCCAGCCCATGCTGGTCCTCGTTCAGTGCCGGTGATGACGAGAGGAGCCGCTCCGTCCACCCTGATGGTGAGGTTGCCAGCCTCTCTGCGTCGGCGTCGGCCATCACAGTCCTGGCCATATCCTCCTCCAGTTGAGTCATGGTCAGGTCATCATCGGTCGTTGCCATCGGTCGTTTGGTCTGTTCAGTCTGTGCCGTGTCCGTCTTGGTGTCAGTCTGGGTGTCGGAGGGTTGGGTCCTGGGGAAGAAGCGCGCGTATATCGACCCAAGGAGATACGACACTCGTCGCTCCTTGCCCAAGACCTTTTCGGCTTCGTCCGGTGGGATACCCAGGGTCAGATAGGTCCCGAAGTTTTCCCCACCGACCGAAGTCGCCCTGTATAGGGACCACCTACCAACATCATACCAGGGGTTCTGGGCTTTTAGTATCGTCTGCAGCAACTCTATGTCCCCATTATATCTGGGTACGAAGAGCGCCGCTTTAAATCGGGTCGGTACGTCGGACTGTCTCATGACAGTCAATGTCGCGTCAGTGTCCGGCAGTCGTATTTTGGGGACGTTCTGGGTCAGCCAAGCCAGGGCGTTATCGTCCTCGCACCATATGTTAACCGAGCCTTCCGCTACCCTTGGGTAACCGCGGAAGGCCGGAGCTTTGGAAGGGTCGGTACGACACGTCATCACAGTGAGGTCCTCGAGCTTAGTCTTTACAACCTCGCTCTCAGCCGTCGTCATGTCTCGTGATGGAGGTGAGAAGCAGATCGCTACGGCGAGTCGCGCGGGAATATCCTTCGTGGCCCGCGCGTAGGTTCTCTGCTCCCCTTGAGCAGCCTGGGTTCTAAAACGTTTGGCGTCCCCCTGGAGCATACTTGGCGATGCCGTATCGTCCGGGCGCTCCCGCTTCGCCGCTCCCTGGCCACTTGGACCTGGTTGCGGTTCTGTGGGGCCCGGCTTGGCATTTTGCGCCAGGGATACCCGGTTCAGGAACCCAGCCCGCTTGCCCCGTTTCCTGGTTCTACGTCGGTCGCCAGTCATCCCGTCCCGGTTCCGGTCGCTTCCTCCGGATGGTCCTGGTGCGGGCAGTGACTTCTCGCGTTGGGTTTCCCCTTCGCGTACTGTTCCCTGCCCGCTCGTTTCCGCGTCCGACTGCTGCTTGCGTTGGGTTTCCCCTTCGCGTGCCTGTAGTCGGTCGCGTACTCCCTTACAATCTCCCGTTTGCGCATCGCGTAGACTATTGCCTTCGCGGGCTTTGCGCAAACGTTTGTTGAGTTCTCTCTCTCTGTTTCGGAGTTTTCCGCGCTGAGTCTTCAGCTTGCGGACCTCGTCCACAGAGATGAAACCAGTACCGCCAGGCTCCGCTCCCTTTCCCGTCGCGAGAGAGTCTAAGTCCTTCAACCTTGCCTCGATCTTCTCACGCTGGAGTGCCAGCGTGCGGAGTTCGCTGCTAAGGCTGGATACTCGTGGGTTGTCGCCATCATTGTCGGGATTGTTAGCTGCACTGTTCCGAACGATACTCTGTTGCCAGGCTATCGTGGAAGGTGTAGCGTCAGTCTTAGTCACAGTCTTTGCCGCAGTAGTCGCAGCAGTTGTTGAGTCAGTGGGCGCACAAATTGCAGCCGTGGTCGTGTTCGTGTTGCTTGGCGCGTGAGCCGCAGCCGTTGCTATCGGCGGTGAAACCGCCTTAGGCAGAAAAGTGCCCCCCCCCAGATTACGGTGGGAGCAGACCGACGAGTCGGTGTGGGATTCCCCGGCATTACCGGGACCCACCTGGGGAATATTATTTTTCTTTTTCTGCGACATGATTGGGTTTGGTGGGCTTTTTTGGATTCGAGGTTACCCTTCCTCATGGACCGAAAGGATAAAAGGGAGAAAGGAGGAAGGGTCTGGGTATAGGATCATGGAGAGTGGGTGAAAGGATTACCCTAGGCCTGGGATTTTGGCCTTCGGGTAAGTGTGAAAAAGCGCCCGGGGGTTTTTGTTACGTCTATTTCTTATGGAATTAGACCAAGAACAGGGTGGCAACCTCGTGAAGGCGAATCCCCCGGACTTGCCTTGAGGATCTACACGACCGCAGCGCTCCCCCTCAAGGCCCCGCCACCCTACTGTCTCTGAGGGAGACAGTAAGGTAGGCCTGCATCTATACTACCAAGCAAAGCATAAGCAAAGCATGTCGTTGTGCAACCGCGAAAGCATAAATACAGACCCCCCCCAACAGAGAAAGGTTCTCCGTTATAGTACTATTGTGTAATAGAAGAACTTACAGTTAAAATAATATTAATCCTGTTCTAAAAGAGTGTATTTGTGATAAGGTTATCACTACGACTATAACGAGCGTTAAGGTACATGAAGGTACGACGGAAATCTATGCAAACGTCGTACTAACAATAACTAAAAGAGTCCCATACTCCATTGTAAGTCAATGGAAGAGTAAATAACTTCTTGCAGATGATGGATCACTACAAGATCAAGTAGATATCCTGATGGCATCGCTCATTATGACTGAAAGAGAACAACTGAAAGACAATTTATACTTAGTGAAGTCTAAATTCGGTTGGATACTAGGTATCTGGGAAACTAGAACTAAACCAACAGAGACACTATTGGTACTTACTTACTTTCAAAGCTCAATGGAAACAAAATTAGACCCACCAGACTTACCTATTGACCAGGGTAATATCTCATTTCTGTAAGAACTTGAATCCATCGGAATTAACGACTCTCCGAAAACCAATAGAGAAGAAGAAGTTGTTGATAACTTCAATAGAATGACTGTCGACTAGTATCATCGAAGGTCGATGTACCGTTGCCTGGCCCAGGAACGGAGGTCCTCCAGCTCTACATTCTAATTATGTCCTAGCCTACGGAAGACTGGTGAGCTTGGTAAGGTGCTTAGAAAAGGAAACCCTTAAGACATATCATGAGACACTTCAAGAACAGAATTATAGAAATAATACAAACAGCCACGATTCCTGAAGATCACCCAATACATTAATTACCACACCATTGTGTAGCTCAGAATGGAAAACCCATTAGGATCGTGTACGATGCCTCAGCGAAGAGCGGCGAAGGCAAAAGCCTTAATCAATGCCTGTACTGTGGACTGTTAATGTTGGAAGACTTAACAGGCCTGCTGATTAGATTTCGACATTACAGAATTATGATATCTGCAGATGTGGAAAAGGCATTCCTTCAGATTGCATTACACAAGGCAGACAGAGATGTGACACGATTTTTATGGTTTAAAGATATCACTAAACCAGTCACTAAAATAACTTACTATGCATGAGATTTGCTGAACATCCTTTGGCATAATATCGAGTCCATTCATCTTAAACGCCACTATCAAAACGATCTAAATAGATCCCAACTATAATTAAGTGAAGATAATTATAGCAGATGATATACATGTTGACAACCTCATCACAGAAACCTCCACAATAGAGGAAGCCGTAGAATTGTGTCGAACTACCAAAGAGACCTTTCAACAAATCTCAATGAACATAAGAGATTGGTGTTCCGTGTTCCAATTCAAAGGAATTTATGAAACAGATACCGGATACAAATAAAGTTAGTAGCGCTAAAATCTTAGGACTGAAATAGAATCTAGAACAAGACACACTCGAACTCAAGTTCGACGCCAACACAGAAGCAAGCAATAAACGAGGTGTATTAAAGGTCATGGCATCAATCTACGACCTGTGCGGATTTACCACTCCAAACATACTACCAGCAAAGTTATTCCTACAAGATCTATGGAAACAGAAATATAAATGAGATGAGATATTTCCAGAATGATTACATGACACATGGAATGAGATAAGGGAAGAGTTAGCCGAAATACACAATAATTATTCATACCCAGATGTTATGTAACAGATACAGAAAATTACCAGTTACATTGCTTTACTGATGCTTCTTTGAAAGCATAGACCATAGCAGCTGCAGTGTACACAGTGAACGAAGAAAATATACATTTCATCATAGGAAAATCCAGATTAGTAACAATAAAGGATCAAGATAATCTTAAGATACCACAGAACTACTGGGAGTACCTACTCATAGGAAGTAGACTTATTAATTTTGTGATGAAACAACTCAAGATAAAACTAATTAGTCAGACACTGTGGACAGACAGTAGAATAATAATAGAATGGCATAAATCAAACATTCTCTTACCTCCGTTTGTATCCAGACGTATCGAAGAAATAAAGAAAAACAAAGAATTAATCGTAAGATATGTTCCATCCGAATTAAACCCGCCGACGTAGCAACCAGACCTCCCACATTGAATAAAGACAGAGAGATATGGCAGAAAGGTCCAAATTTTCTAATGAAAGAACCGAAGTGGTGGCCCGCAGACCGCGGTGAAGAGACACTCTCTTTCCCAACCTGTGGGGAGGGTCCGACGAACGGAGGGAGTGCAGAATTCTTCAAGAAGCGTGGAGTGAAATCCATCACTACGCTAAAAGAAATAGACAACAAGGACATACCAAGTGATAGGATCGAACAGATCAAGAGGTTACAAAAAGAACGCTTTCCATTAGAGGTCCAGGAGATAGGATCAGATTTAAGCTGCAATCTAAGACTGTTCAAAGACATCGTTGGGATATTAAGATGCGAAGGGCGCATGAAGAATGCGGACTGATCATTTGATAAACGATACCCAATACTGATACCTAGAGAAAGCGACTTTACCAACGACATTATAAAGAGAACATACGAAGAAAATTATGTTGGAGCTAACCACACGTTAAGCCTGATAAGAAAAAATTATTGGATTCCACAAGGAAAAGCACAAGTATTAAAAATCATAAAGAAGTGGCCGAGGTGCGTCAAATACGGTGGACCATTTAAGTTACCACCAACCCCAGCCTTACCAGCAGAGAGAGTAAACTATAGTGCACCCTTCACTTTCATGGTAAGAGATTACATGGGCCCACTCGTAGTGAACGAAAGGGGTCCCAACAAGAGATGGATTTACCTCTTCACATGCTACGCAGTGAGGGCAATTTACTTCGAGGTGGTCAAAGACCTCTCTGCCGAAGAAGGACTATTAGCCTTGCGAAGGTTCATAGCAACAGGAGGGGTACCGACTCTTATTAGCTCCGATAACGGCCTCTACTTTAAACTAATAGCTGAAATATTTTCAAAGGAATATTGCGTAAAAGAGAAGATTCGTTGGAAATTTATTCCACGACTAACACCTTGGTTCGGAGGTTTCTACGAAAGACTTGTAAGAATAGTCAAGAATTGTATGAAAAGAATTCTACAGAAACACCTACTAAACGACTCACAGCTAGCAACAGTAATTAAAGAAATAGAAGCAGTAACAAACACACGCGCTCTTGCCAGCGTACTTTCAGCATTGGATCAGATATTAAAAACGGCTGATTTCCTCAACTTGGGAAAATGTATAACGATGGAAACATCCAATGCAAATGAAGAAATAATAAGAACGGTAACTAAAACCGAACTAGTGAAAGGATGGAGGAAAGCCATAATAATGATAGAAGAATTCAAAGAAATGTTTACAAACCGATACCAACAGAGCCTAAAAGAAAGGTATCGACATTCTCATAAAGAACCGAGAAGTACAGTTAAGGTAGCACCTGAAATCGGTCAAGTTGTACAGATTAAAGGTGAAACAAAGAACCGAGAAGGATGGAAAGAAGAGAAGATATCATCCTTACTTAGAGGAGCAGATGGTCTGTGTAGAGTAGCTAAACTCAAAATAGGAGACAAGGATTTACTCGATCCATAGCCCACATCTACCCGCTGGAGATGGATGAGAATGAGATAACTGAATACGAGACTAATAACACATGCGACGATGCAAAGAAAGCCCTAGAAATGATGAAACTGCAATAGAAACCCCAGTTGAAATTATAAGTATTCACATGAGAGAAGAAGGGTCAGAAGATACTCAAATAAACGATAGGTCAGAGAAACAATCCGACAGCAACACTTCGGATGAAATCCCTAACTCGAAAGAGGAAACAAAACCGAGAATAAGCGCGGCCACTAAAGCTTTAGAAAAGATAAAGAGTGGACGCGCAACCTCCTAACAATACACTAGCCAAGCCTTCGGGCCGGGAGTGTCGCGTCGTGACGCGAATGTAAATAATAGAATTGACATGGCAATACCAACTCAATTGACCAACGCATCGTTACTCTGTGATGAAGGCAGAATGTTTATCTATGGTAAGGTCCACAGAGTGTATTATAGTAAGATCCCGCCAAAGGGTAAGCGTCATGGCGTGGAGGCGACTATCTTTGGCGGCGTGTTATGCGGTTACAAGACTACAAGTAAAAGTGGAACTAACAAGTCGCTCGTCGACGGAGTGCTGTGTGAAAGCTAAGTAGAAATATCGCTAAGTAGAGCTTAGCTAAGTAGCCTTTGAGTAGTTGCTATTGTTAGAGTAATATGGCATGAGGCTAAAGTTGGTAGCTGGTGGCGGTGCTTGTAGATTATTAGATATGATGTAGAACTAGTAACGCTGTATGATCGAGCCTGTGTTTAGCTGGCCTCGTGGGTAGCACGGGGCAGATAGACAAGGCTGGCTTCTGAAAGCCATCTAGTAAAGAGCCTGTGTTTAGCTGGCTTCGTGGGTGGCACGTGGCAGATAGACAAGGCTGGCTTCTGAAAGCCATCTAGTAAAGAGCCTGTGTTTAGCTGGCTTCGTGGGTGGCACGTGGCAGATAGACAAGGCTGGCTTATGAAAGACTAAAGGCATAGAGTTGGAATGGTCGGCCATGAGGGTCGGATCCTAAACAACTACCTAGAGTTTGGGCAGAAGATTTCAATGGTTGGCTAAGACAGAGCCTGAACCTAAGCAACTGCTAGAGTGGGGATTCCCGGGGCAGAATAGTGCAAGGGTTGACTAAGATAGGGTCTGAACTAATGCAACTGCTAGAGCTGGGGATTCCTTGGGCAGGAGAGGGTGGCCAAGAGAGGGTCTGAACCTAAGCAACTGCTAGAGTTGGGGATGTATGAACTAATCAACCCCTTATATCCTTAATGGTGCATGAGTGTGGCGCTAACGCTTATTTCTATTTACAGCTTGGAAGAGGTGGCATAATCACGGGTCGGATAGACCGCCCTGACCATGCTTCCTTCTCCCCGCCCGTGGTACAGAAGTAGTTAGTATCAACGGGCATTAACACCTACAGATGGTGAACAGCAGCGGCTAGCAGCTAGCTGAAGGGCGCGGCTAGAGATGGTGAACAAGCGGTTGAAGGAGGTGAAATAGGGACGAGAACAATAAAGCGAGGTACGATACTCAAAGTATTTATAACCATGATGAGATTATTATATGTATTATTCGTGCGCCTGCTTATGTAAGCGAACCTAAGGCACAACTATATTACATACCCCATATGGCTTACATAATAGAGCAGGGCGTCACGACAACTATGGTCATCTGTCCTTACTCCCAATGTAACGATTTCGATCTTGAAACAGTCATTCTTCTAGCTTTAAGAACTAGGAGGGTTGTATTGACGATTTTGATGAGTTTATTCAACTCTCTCGTCTAACAGTTGCGAACAATATTTTAATCAACATACAACCTAGCACTTTCCTGATGTGACTCAGGTTGGCTGGACAAATCTTCAAAATAGCTCGCATTTTACTAGGTCAATAGGGCACTGTATGTGACGGCTAAACACCCTTATTTCAGAATTTGTGACGCTACAGAATCTTAGATAATCGATCGAAAACGAGTCCAGCCAGCTTGAAAAACCACTTTTCGCTGGTCTCTCAATATCAGTAACGGAAGTGATTTTGACGACTTTTTGCATATCAACGGGCGTCACATAAGTTTGTGACAGGCATCGAGCTAAAAGTTTTGTGATACGTACAATGGTTTAGTAGAGAAATGCAAAAATCTGTGCCAGCTATCTTGAATTTACGTATAAAACTTTTGGCTGGCACTTCCGAATCTCAATAACGGTAGCGTTTTCGAATATGGTTCCTTTACTAAAACTTTATGACGCAATGTGTGACAGTAATAACGTTTGATTTATGGCGTCACATGCAAGGGTTTACGAGAAATCAATAAAAACCTAATGTCCAGCCAACCTGAGTTCAAGCTGGCTGGACACCTGTATCTCCGCTGCCTGATAATCTACGACCTTCAAAATGTGTTCAAAATGTTGTGGCGGGGACGATAATGATAACCTGAATTTGTGACGGAGAAACTTTGCGTAGTTTCAAAGATATTGATCATTTAAATTTTCCCATACAAACATCCATTAATATTGTGAGGTGACCATATTTTTTACATAAATAAAGGATTTCTTTTTAATATACTAATCGGCCGGTAGCAGCCACGCCTGCTTTTTATTTGATTTATCCGTGGGAATAAAAGGTTTTCCTGCAATAAAAAGCGTAAGTATGTGTTAATTCAAAATAATAATTGACTAGCAGCGCTGCAAAAGAGAGCCCACTTGTATTTCGCGTTTAGTTCATTATCTTAGGTAACTGAAAATGAGAACTAAACTCGACAGTCTGCAGTGTATGTACTTTTCGAAGTGTTATCACTAATAAGAGAAAGACAACTTTAAATAATCTGCGGTAAGATAACAAATGAATAACAGAAGATTCCTAGTAGTACCAACTTTAAGCAATAGATGGCGACACCAACATCAGCTATCATGGAAGTATTACATTCAGTCACAGATATTTTGTACATTTCTTACGCAACTTATTGATTCAAAATCACCTAGCTAACTAGGTAGTACGTATTTAAACCAAATGTGATTGTTCTTGTCATATGAATCAATAAATAATACTTTACCAAATACTTTATTCAAAAAATGAAGACTGATGCTGTGATTGATTTTGTGTAATAATTGTCTTTTATAAATAGGTATTGAAGAATGTTTTAGTATATTCAGCTATATTACAAATGACGACCACCGACTTCATTTGCGCTTCAAACACTTAGGGCGGTGGTAAAAACAACGTTGTGGTACAAGGCGAAGGTTACTGAAGTGCAAATGGTTGATCGTCGTCATTTGAAACGCTGTTTAAGTACAAATAAATGTGATTTTATTTACAGCAAACATTATTTTTTCATTTTAATACCTTATTATGCAGCATTAGTTATCCTGACACATTAACTACCTATGTACTTACCATGGAAAACATCAATACCTACTGAAAAGAGTAGATATCTGCACGTAAATAATCAATAACATTAAAAAATTACCCCCATTCCTCACTTCTACACTTTTGTCTTCTATTGATTTTAATATCTACAGTTTTTCTTATTAGTATCACCAGTACACGGATTTTCGTCCATTAAATAAAACACCATAAAATATACTTAGTCCTACATAAAACCTACAATATTAGTAACCCTACTGCAGTATTTGTATGGGAAAATTTAAATGATCAATATCTTTGAAACTACGCAAAGTTTCTCCGTCACAAATTCAGGTTATCATTATCGTCCCCGTCACAACATTTTGAACACATTTTGAAGGTCGTAGATTATCAGGCAGCGGAGATACAGGTGTCCAGCCAGCTTGAACTCAGGTTGGCTGGACATTAGGTTTTTATTGATTTCTCGTAAACCCTTGCATGTGACGCCATAAATCAAACGTTATTACTGTCACACATTGCGTCACCAAGTTTTAGTAAAGGAACCATATTCGAAAACGCTACCGTTATTGAGATTCGGAAGTGCCAGCCAAAAGTTTTATACGTAAATTCAAGATGGCTGGCACAGATTTTTGCATTTTTCTAGATTTTTCTACTAAACCACTGTACGTATCACAAAACTTTTAGCTTGATGCCTGTCACAAATTTATGTGACGCCCGTTGATATGCAAAAAGTCGTCAAAATCACTTCCGTTACCGAGATTGAGAGACCAGCGAAAAGTGGTTTTTCAAGATGGCTGGACCCGTATTCGATCGATTATCTAAGATTCTGTAGCGTCACAAATTCTGAAATAAGGGTGTTTAGCCGTCACATAAAGTGCCCTATTGACTTAGTAAAATGCGAGTCACATCTTTCCTGCATATTGCAAAAACGTAAGAAAATTTGAATTTCTAAGGTAGACCGCGAAATAAGTTCTTTAGGTTAAGCCGTGCTTGCCTAGGTTGGTCCGTGGATGGGTAACCACCCTTACATATCGAGTGTCCCCGTGCCTCGAAAAGCACGTTAAGCTGTTGGTCCCGGCTTTGTAGATCTTTGACAGTCGTTACAGGTAGTCAGTAGCCCAAAAAGTCTGACAACCAGTATTATATTACCAAGGGGTATCGTAGTACCCAGAGTTGTACAGGTCAGATAGGCAGTCGTTCCATGTAAAATATTGGTATTGACCGCTACAGCTGCATCCGGTTAGACTGGAAGCCGACCCCAACATAGTTGGGAAAAGGCTAGGCTAGATGATGATGACTACTTTACGGGGCAGTTGACAATTCGGGGTCATTGTCATTCCATGGTCATTCCTATTCTTATTTGTACTACTTTGTACGGTCAAACATATATATTATATACTCTGTGATAGGGGCTGCTATTGACAGCTTCACATCACAATTCACATCTTCATCCTTAGACACTCGATGACAGTCTTAGCAAGAAAATTGCCATTTTACATAAAATATTTTTTGATGCCAATCGATCTTCTTTCCGACACTGATCAAAAAGTTCTTCCAGACCAACCCAGGATAGAGTACTCAAAAAGTCAGAAATTGCAAAAAAATAACTTTCAGCGGGGCAGTAAAGGGAACCGCTGCACCGGGAACCTTAACCGCTGCAGCTACATGAAAATGGTCTTAGGAAACCATCCGTAATTTTTCGTGCAATTTTGATCCCCATTCACAGATTTAAAAAAAACGTACAGTTTGCAAGAAAATTGCAATTTTACACTAAACATTTTTTTGATGCCAATCGATCCTGTTTCTAATACTCAACGGTTAAGGTAGCTCCCCTTACTGCCCCGTTAATCGCTTCCACTCTGTATAATATATTACAAATAAAATAATACTACGAAGAAAATGTAGACTATACGAATGTACATAAGACATTAAGCCAGAAAAGTTACAAATACATTACAAACGAGTGCAAATCCTACTAAGAGTATCTACAAATAAAAAATGCTTTGTCCTGAAGGACTGTCTGATGGATCAACGCACAGCCTAAACCGCAGATTGTAGAAACCTGAAACTTGGAGGGTGTATTTTTTGTATGACGTAGGAATACGATAAGAAAGGATTTTCTGAAATTATACCCCTAAGGGGGTGAAAAGGGGGGCAAAGTTTTTATGGGAAAATGTGATTCCTTGGTCCAATTTACTTCAAATTTTGCAATCAACAATATTAACCGAATTGATGGACGCGTTTCGTATTGCATTGAAATTCATCCCCTAACGAAGTTAAAAAGGGGTAGAAAGTTATTTTGGCGGTGATTGATTTCAATACTCCTTACAGATTCTGATATTAAACTACATGTTATTTTGATACATGTTTCAAAACTCAATCCGATTTTATTCTAAAAAGGTGCAAAATTGCAAATACTCTTTAAAATCGTAATGTCTCGAAAGTCACCGTAAAATATTAGCACCGCATTTGAAGGTGTCTAAGCTTTAAAGAGGTTGTGCACTTTAAGACACACGTCATAGCGTACGGACGTAGAGTTCGAAATTTTAAATGGTAAGCAGTTGTAAGAGGTCAGTAACAGTTTACAGCAGCTGTATCGTGTTGCGGCTCATTTCATGCACCTTGATGAGAACTGCAGACCAAGCTGGAGTAAATGTACTTTATTTTTTAATTAAATCTGTGAATGGGGATCAAGATTTCGCGAAAAAAATACGGATTGTTTCCTAAGACCATTTTCGTGTAGCTGCAGCTCCCCTTACTGCCCCGTTTACCGTTTCCACCCTGTATTACCAACTACTTACTCGTATACCGAGGAAAGACGATTTTCTTGAGTTCCGCTATTTTGGGCGAATTGAGAAATTATATTTACCTGTATTCGTTTTGAAGTATTTACAGCAACTTTTAAAGGTTTACACTTCATTGGGTTTTATTCTATAGGTGTATGAAGTTAATTAATTTTAAACACATAACCCTCTTTTTTACGTCTCTGGATGAAATGTTTTGAAAATGCTGAAACAGGTATTTCTTTATTTTTGATAATAAGTATTTACTCTGAGTTTCATGATTCTAGAACAATTTAAAAAATGTTTTTCATACAAACTTTACCTCCCCTTTTCACCCCCTTTTTCCATTTTTTTCCATAATGTCTATAGCCTAAATGTTATTCTGAGTTTATTTAAATAGATTAGTGAAGTTTTCATCAAAATCTGTCCAGCAGTTTTTACGTGATGCGCGGTCAAACAAACAAAAATTTTAAAAATGGTTTTACTATGTTCAGTTACTTATTTGAAGTCACCCTGGTCGGTTTTTTTTTAAATCTTCAATGTACAGATTTTTTGCAGTGCGTTCCGAGATAGACTGTAAACGCTATGAGCGTCCATAAACCCCTTCCGAGATACCGTGAGCGCGATCATAAGCGCGATATATCGATGTTCCTTGAGTCGTCATAGATGACGTCATGACACGCGCCATCTTGCGATTACACCGACCATGCCCCAAAGAAATATCACCGTGAGCGCTGTCAAATGACCTAATGACAGATTTTAGCTGTCATAATCGTGAAAACTAAAACGGAACGCAAAATATTGCTGTGAGCGCTGTGAGTGATTATATCGTATCTCGGAATGTACGGTTGGTCTCAACGATTTTATTATATGTATAGATATAGATAGATGCGCTGTGCGGTCGAATAAGCTATTTGGATTACATTTTTAATTTGTGGGTTAAAAGTGCGCCCCCGCCGCCGCGCCTTTCCCGCCACCCTCCGCTGCCCTCGACCGACACCACGGACATGTACTACACGCAAACTGCTGTAATGCTACGGCCAGACTTGCAGGCGAAGATTCGTGTTCGCGTTGTCGCGATAAAGTTCGTGTTCGCTCTATGACGAAGTGCTTGGCCACACTTGAAAAAAACCTTGCTACTGTCGCGATAATCTAGAACGTCGCGATAATTCATTTGTGGGAAAAAATGGAAGAGGCGGTTGCACTTGGGTAAAAATTATTTACTGCATCTTTCCTTATCCTCTCATTATTCCAATCCGTGATTAACAAGTTCAATTAAACACGTTTTAACCTCTCGGAGTATCGCAGTCAACTAGAGCGCGCGAAGTGTAGCCAAACGCACGAACTTTGTCGCGAAGGGCTTTCGTATTCGCGAAGTTTATCGCGATAGGACGAATTCTTTGGCCAGACGTGTCGCGACAACGCAAATCTTCGCGTTATGCTACGGCCAGACTTGCAGGCGAAGATTCGTGTTCGCGTTGTCGCGATAAAGTTCGTGTTCGCTCTATGACGAAGTACTTGGCCACACTTGAAAAAAACCTTGCTACTGTCGCGATAATCTAGAACGTCGCGATAATTCATTTGTGGGAAAAAATGGAAGAGGCGGTTGCACTCGGGTAAAAATTATTTACTGCATCTTTCCTTATCCTCTCATTATTCCAATCCGTGATTAACAAGTTCAATTAAACACGTTTAAACCTCTCGGAGTATCGCAGTCAACTAGAGCGCGCGAAGTGTAGCCAAACGCACGAACTTTGTCGCGACAAAACCCTTTGATGTGCGGCAATTTACCGACAGCGGCGCGAAGGGCTTTCGTATTCGCGAAGTTTATCGCGATAGGACGAATTCTTTGGCCAGACGTGTCGCGACAACGCAAATCTTCGCGTTATCGCGATAGTGTAGCCCCAGCATTATCGCGATAGTGTAGCCCCAGCATAAACCAAATAGCTTGTTCGATCGACGATACACCTTTTTTTATTCGGTAGGATATTCCCGTAAGATTTTATTACCATTCTGACCACAGAGTGAAGAGCTTATCACATTCCACGATTTATCGGGCCCTGCTTCCGTGCAGCGCTGCCGATCATGTCCGACAAATCGTGTAATGTAATAAGGGCATAAGGCCAATCCGTCGCGCGATTCTTTAATCGACTAAAGTGCCACTTCGAAGAAACTTACTAAAAGTAAAACTTGTCGCTTCACCACCGAAAATATCAAAATGGCGTGTGAAAAGACTAAAAAAAACCATCAATTGGCGCACATAATTTAATACTACGTTATTGCGTTTTTCAAGGCGGGTAGCACCCATAACTTACGTAAATCGGTGTATTTATTTACGTTTATTTTATTCATGTTCAGTATTTGTTATAAAACATCACAATGTGGCACGAAGCGAGGAAACAAGAGCGGATGATCCGAGGAATGATTGTTGACTATCGGCGAAGAGCGGAGCGCCGCAAGGATTTTTACGAAAAGATTGTGAGCCAATCGTTTGTTTACTTGCATACTTTTTAATTTCTTCTCTTCTAATTATTAGACATGCAAATGTATTTTTTCCTGAATTGAATGAAAATGGAACCATAATCGAAGAAATCGATGACTTCATTTCAGAAAGCGGAGCCAACACAGTTCTTACAGCTCCACGGACGACCATGCAAAGTTCATTTGGACCCGGCTATTGCTGCGGCAGGTGAAGGCCCAGCCATCATGTTAGTACATAATATACATATATATTGACCCATATTCTTTGTTAGCATAAAATAATGTCCTTGAGTCAAGTTTTGAGGGAAAGCTAAGACGATCACTGACCAAGTTAGGTCAAATGCCTGATTTAACTCAATTCAATTCACAAATATGTTTGTGAATCATTAAATATCTCTGCTGATAAGTGATAACATAACAGTCACTTGTGGCAAAATTTATCTGAAGATATCAATAACAAAAGTGTCTTTGAACTGTATCAATATTTTTTTTTACTTTCTTAGGATGCCTTGGCAAGGTGACACCAACAACATGATTGACCGTTTTGATGTCCGAGCCCATCTAGATTACATACCGGAAGTGAGGATTCCTGAGATACCACCAGAGGAGCTGTGTCCAGAAGAAAGACAGTGCAATTATGAGAGATACAGAATCTTGGCACAAAATGTCTTTCTTGGAATAAGTAAGGACCAAATTTTTCATGAGCTTGATAATGTTTTTACTTTCACATAATAGGTATGATTAAAGTTTCGATACCCCGTAAGAGTGACACCTGATACACCAAAGGTGCATAAGAGAAAACACTTGAACTGTCACACTAACGTTTGCTCATTGGTCATTGGTATTAAAGCAACACCAATTATAACATTTTAATGGAAACCAATACTGAATATTTGTATTTCTTTCTAGGTGAAGACAAGTTCCTGCAACAACTGGCTATAGAAGAACAGTTTGGAGTCACCATAGAAGAAAAAGAACATCAAAAAGAAAAACTTCATGAAAAGAAGGGCACTGGTGCTGCTATAGGATACAATTATAGTGATCCTGGAGCACAACCGTCTGGTTCTAACGGTAGATTCAGCTTTACTGTTATACCTCAATGTGCTGTGATGCTTGACGGCTACTTATGTCTGGTCACGGGGTAGTATACTCTACGGTCTTTTGTGGGTATTCTTATGGCATGCAGTATTAAATTACAGGACCAGAGAGTAAAAAAGCGGAAACAAAAGATTCAGACGATGAATCAGATTTGGAAATCATTGATGTGGACTTGAGCATTGATGTGAACAAAATGGAGGCTTCACAGGTGAGTTTTCCTGCCACTATGGTTTTTTTTTTAACATTATTCTTGGTACATAATGGTTACACAATTAAAATTGACTTTAAGTTACTTTTTTTACAATAAACACTAACATTATAAGCTGCAACCAATGTGACAATACATATTATCATATGTAATGTGTTGTAAATGCATTGTTCTAGTTAGGCTAATAGTGACAGCAAATGCACCATTAGTTGGTCCCATTGTGTATTAACAGTGAACAGTGACTGAAGGTTCATTGTTTATGATTATCGCAACTTGGAGAATATTGACTGTGTAACTAAAGGAATCGTTTCTCTTGTCAGGTTCCTATTACACATATATGTCGTAAAAATCTTACCATCACAGAAATTTTGCATGATTATGAATTTTAGACCATACTGTTACTGCATCAGAATGCTGTTTCTAAATGTTATTCATTTATCATACTCTGTTAAGTCATATTCATAGAAACACTGCAACAATACCCTATGACCCAGATTTCTGTTCAGTATTAACCCAATTGATGTTTTCCGCTACGTAACCTAATTGGCAAAGGAGCGGGGAGTAAATGTCGCGGATTCGATACATGCATTGAGAACTGCATGACCTAGATTAACAGATGTTTTTGTTCAGTTGTTTGTGCATGTAATATGTATAGGTATTGTTATGGAACTGACATAGAATTCTTCTACATACTCCTAACTCATGCACAGTTTCAGTAAAATATTGCTTTCAACATACATTTTTTATCTAACTCATGTTTGATTTCAAATAATTATTGTTGATTTATTTACCAAAAGAAGTATGTATACTTCAATAAATACCCTCGCTCACGGTACGTTTTGCGGAGCACAGGCACACGAGTTGAACGGGGTGGGGCCTCAGTTCGGCATGGCGGGCTGCGATCTCTTCTCGTTCCTGACGGGCGATGCCGATGACGCCGAGCATCAGAAACAGCTGCTAAGGGAAGAGAAGGAGAAAGCTATGTTCTCTGGAAGAAAGAGCAGGAGGGAGAGACGTGCGCATCGGTTAGTAGACTTAGTTCAATTATTATTATTATGTGTGTAGCTAATAATTTTGAGAGCCAAAAATATCTTAGTTTGTTATGCTTTGTACCCCTAGATAGAATTATGCTTTTTGGAACATTTGCTGTAGGTCTGGTGAACATGCATGAAGTAATATTATCAAGCCATGATGATGAGTTGGTAGCACTTTTGAATAATGAGTTTAAAATGAGAACTGTCTACAACAAACTGTAGAAATTAATGTTAAAGTTGAATTGCTTAGAGTTTTACTTAGAAATGGTTATAAAACACAAAAAGTCCTTGACAATATTCATGAATTAAAAGGCTAATCAAGTCAAGAACTAGACAATTTCCTCAAATATCAATAATTATTTATGTCGAAGAACTGTACCATCGTAATAAAATAAGTGTTATTTAATACAATAATGATGGTATAATAATAAAGCAAAAATTCAAATTTCATGCTGACACAAGAAGTTGTACTGTTGAGGCACGCAAGTAAGCCAGTCTACTTATTATTGCGTTGCCAACCGGCGTGTCTTGGACTAATAACAGTTTATTTGCAGTGACAAGAAGCTTGCCACGAGGGTGGTTAGTCCTCCAAGCTATGCGGCCCCGTCGTCAATGCCGGCTAGGTCGCCGAGCCGATCGCCCAGTCGGAGCCCTTCGCCGGAAACTGGCGAGAACATTCAGTTCATCACGTCTTTTGGGGGCGAGGAAGAAGAGAAACAACGTGAGTTTATTATTAATTTACTCGCAAGTTTCTGCATTTCGTCTAGTCTTGAGAGAAAATGGACATAACCCAAAAGATTTCAACAAGAGAAGAGGAATGGTCTTTTCTTTTACAAGACATAATATTCTCTTTCTACTGTTGAGTGTTAAAGCGATTTCATTTCATTATTGTCCACAGCAGCCAAGCCCCTATATGCAGATAAAGTGAAGCAGAACCTAAAGATGTTATACGCGGATGTCGCACGGAAACCTCGTAAACGGTATGAATTAAATAGTGGAATGTGACTCAGCAAACAGCTCATGTCTAATCTTCCGAAAATGCAAGAGTCTTGCTATGTTAATTCATTCAATCTTTGTAGGCCGTCACCACCAACCAGTCGACGCGTTCGCCAGATAGGTCCAAGGGGGCCTAACTCAAGGTCAAGATCATTCTCGCGATCGCGGTCAAGGTCACCTTCAAGGACGCGGTCTTGGAGGAAGTCGCGTTCCAAGTCCCGCTCATCAAGATCACGTTCAGTGTCCTCACGGTCTCGCTCGAGATCCTACAGCCCTTATAGACGGACACGATCGAGGTCCAGATCACGTAATCGTAGAAACAGATATTCTCGAAGCCCCGAAAAGTTTGTATTTAACATCTATTCAATACCTTCAGTAGATTGGTTGTAATCTAGGTTGAAACTAATCGTCTTTGTGTTTTCCAGTCATGCTAGTGGCTATGCCAAGCGTAATAACTCCAGGTCGATGTCATTTGAAAGGTAAGCTTGTTTTGAGGTTTGATTTATTTGAATGGTGAGGTGAGTGATATAGTGGAGGAGCCATTAGTCCTCAGCGGTATTTCTAGTCTATTAAGTGATGTCGGTGATGTGTTACAGTAATGATAAAGCCGCGAGCAAGCCGGTCGTGTCGCGGTACTACGGGCGCCGCAAGGAGGATAAGTCATCCAGCGAATTGTCCGTAGACTCCGACTCCAGTGAATCTGACGACGACGCGAAAAAGTGAGTTTTGGCCTTTATACTAAATAAATTAAAATACAAAATATAACCTGAAATCCCACTCGTACTTATTTTTAGAATCGATCGATCGAATCAAGAATTTCTCGTACTATTATTAGTTATTACTAATCACTGGGGTGAGATTTAGCGATGTTAAATACAGCCCGGCTAGCATGGGCAGGGGATAAAATTTTATCCACCGGTTATTTCCACTGACAAGGGACAAAATTCAAACAAAAGTGGAAATAACCGGTGGATAAAATTTTTATCCCCTGCCCATGCTAGCCGGGCAGGATGATGATTTAGTCTCCTGTAGGATGCAGGTGACTAAATCTCCGCCCTGTGTAAACTCTAAGGGGCCGCCTCCACGACTGAGAGAATCGCGAATAAGAATCGTGATATTATCGTCTTTGCCACGTTTTTCTATGGATTTTGAAAGAGAACTACAAATATAGTGCCAACCAATGATATTTTATTTTCTTTTCTTTATATTATCACTAAAAAAAGCGTAGATACGTACGTAACCTACACCAAATTCGATCTTCAAAAACGGCACGCATGAGTATCTAAATGTTGTCATAGCACACTACATTACGATTACAAGTCAAAGTAGGATGCATGATTCAATTATCGCGAGAGAAAAAGAGATATAAAGGGTGTAAAAAACCTCTTAAAGAAGCCGAAAGGTACTTACTCCCAACGTCATTGCAATCATTTTTTTATTCTACACCATACCTGGGAACCTTCTAGTTACGGAGATATTGGGGATCAATGTTGCAACTTTTTGACAAGTTTTTTTTTAATACAGTTTTTAATGAAATATTTTTACTTTAAACACCTCCACGACCCCCGTACTATTCAACCCATCCATCAGCACAATGTTTTGAGTGCGTTACATTGAGTTTTACCACAAAACATGATTTTTCACCCCAAAAAAAAAAGTCGCTTCCCAGCAATAATTTTTGCGTAAAGTTACTTAGTTTGATGTACGGAATGCTTGGTTGACGGCTTCGTGATGAGGTGGTTTACACCCTGTATAATTTGTGATAAGTAGTGCTTTGTCTCGTGTAGTAGGAAGTGTAAAATAGAAACGTAGAATAAATTAATCAGATATGACATTTTACCTTTCACCACGTATGCCTAAAAATGCGATTCACCCATGAGCAGTTCATGTAGTAAAAGTAATAACGTAGTAAAAATTGGTATTAAAAAAAAAGCGTTGTAATAAACTTATTTCTTATAGCACCAGTGACCTTCACATAAACTTAGTTTATTTCTTTTCTGTGTTTTTGTTATTAAAATTGGGGTTATTTTTATGTTCATAGTGAAGATGGACGGACGGTATTACATTCTATAACAGCTTTAAAAGCATACAATGGTTTAGAGTGTGTGTTTGTGTCACGGCATGTTTTATAGTTTACCTACTCGTAATAAAGTCGACAAAAATGATTTTAGAATACGATTTTACACAATAACAAGTTCTTCATTGTTTGCGGACAATATCCACCCACTGCACTGGATGCACTTAAGTTCAATTGTTGGAAATCTAGAAATAAAAAATAATTTAAAGAACAACATTATTCTTTACGAGACTTCAATTATATTTTATATTTCACTGTAGTATGTAATATTTAATTTTTCCTTTCTCATCATAACAAAAATCTGTATAAATAATGTGCCACCATTTGCACCTACCGTTAAGCAACTGACTTGTCTGTTTCCGGGCATAATATAACTCGATCGGTAATGACGGCTATCAAAATTGTCATTTTAGAAATAGTATACGTGAATGATATGTGAGTTTTAGAGGTTTTGTTTGAATAATCTGTGCAATATCTCATAAAACAAACGCACACACGGCATTTTCAGTGGCTTTGTGTCACTTCGTCACTAGGTTTGCTAATTAGCCACATTTTAACAGGCCGCTTTCTGAGCGCTTATAACCTATCTACACCTTTTATTTATAATATCATTGGTGCCAACTTATTATAATATAGGGCGTCACAAGTACTAGAAATATTAACTTAGGAGGAAAAAGATTATGCCTATCAGCATAATAGGCTTGTTAACTGAAAAAATCTAATTAGTCCGTCACTTAGGGCCGGTATTTCAATAGTGACTTATCTCGAAGTGATCCAGGATTAAATTTAAGAACGACTTATGTGTATTTCAATATTGGATTAAAGTTAAGCGGCAAATAAAGTCCACCCTAACTAGCCTTAATCTAAGTGACAGATTTCTGCCGCTTAAGTTCCGATCTGAGATTAGCGTGTGTCAACCTCAAAAAAAAGTTGCTTTATGGTTAATAATTCTGACCCGCAAAAAGGTTTTTATGCCGCATATAGAATATTTTGTAAGT
This sequence comes from Xestia ashworthii, assembly GCA_950022955.1. Taxonomy (NCBI): domain Eukaryota; kingdom Metazoa; phylum Arthropoda; class Insecta; order Lepidoptera; family Noctuidae; genus Xestia; species Xestia ashworthii. The sequence goes on from OX465561.1 coordinate 14,423,094, forward strand.
TGATAAAATGATAAAAAAGGCTGTGAGGAACCTATATACCTAAATGTAGGTACAGACATTCTTGCGAAATATTATCTCGTAGTAGGCCATTTGATTTGGTCTCATAACTGTTCCAGCACAACGTATGCTGTACGTTTCGTTAAACGAAATCGGTCGTAAAATTCACCTTCATTCCATTTCTGGAAATTAGTCTCTCATGTTCTATAAATTCGTATACGTCGCGGGGTCGTTGAATTATTGATAAATTCAATCATATCTTCATCATCACTGCTCGAGCTAAAAGTATAGTTACTGAACAAAAAACATATTAGAGTTGAGTAATTGCCAAGTTGTAAAATCGTAGAGAAAGAGCGAAAACGGTAGGCAGGTACTTACGTGATACTACTCAAATTACTCAATTGTTCAGACAACTCAACAATGTCGTGAACTTAAAACTTTTTTCTTCGAACTTTTTAAAACTTGAAAAAATAAACAATGTAGTAGGATGACAACAGAAACCATACTCAAATGACATATTCTGTTTATTATGTTGCAATATTGCGATTTATCCTAGATTAGTTAAGGCGAGGAAGATCCGGATTGAAATACACTTCTGTCTTCTAAAAATGACACTTAGCTTAAATGCAGGACTTAACTTAAGCAATAAGTTAAGGTGACATTGAAATACCGGCCCTTAGATTATCAAAAAATATTTGACCCGTATTTTTTCTTTTGTCACATAAAACAAAATTGACGAAGATACGACGCTTTTAAAATTCCCAATACGTCACTGTTCGGTATGATTCTTAGTGAGTACTGACGTCACGAGCGCCCACTCCCGAGTTTTGATACGTTTTATCTTTGTCAATATTCGTTGATTTACAAAAACAAAAAATACGTGTCCATTATTTTCTAATACTCTAACTGACGGACTAAATAGATTTGCAATTTATTGATGGTGGAAACAAGCCTATTGTAATTCTGGGAACTCGCTGTAATTACTTGAGGCAATCAACTAGATTTATCGCAGTCTCCACATAATGTCAAGAAAGTAACGGGAAAAGATCAATAATACTTACACAAAATGTTTGTTATTCATCCAAATTTATTTTATCACCTTCAAAGTATGCTCTTTCAGAAACGATACACTTACGCCAACGAATAATGAAAAAAAAAAAAAAAAAGTAAATAAATAATCAAAACATTTTTAAACGCTGTTTCCGGAATTGAGTTCAGTTCTCCTTAATGTCTTCTACCGATTGAAAACGGGTGCCACGAAGTGGTAATTTCAGTTTAGGAAAAAGAAAGAAGTCGGCTGGAGCCATATCTGGTGAATATGGTGGTTGCTCGATGGTATTTGTTGATGTTTGGTCAAAAATTCGTTCACAATGATGGCTTTGTGCGAAGGCGCATTATCGTGGTGCAAAATCCATTTCTTTCCACAAATCTGGCCTTTTTCGTCGAATTAGCTCTATTAAATGCCGCATAACGCTCAAATAATATTCTTTATTTACCGTTTGACCTTCCGACAAGAATTCCGAGTGCACAACACCGTGATAGTCAAAGAACACAGTTCAGATCAGGTCAAACAGTGACTTTGACTTTTGTTCGACTTTGGCGTGGTTTTCGGTTCAGTTGGAAGGCGCCATTCCGAAGCTTGTTGACTAGTTTGCATGTAAACTCGTAAACCCACGTCTCGCAACCAGTAACAATGAGTTTCATGAATGTTGGGTCGGAAATGACTCGTTCTAGCATGTCCTCAGCGAAGGCCGAACTTTCCGTATCTCACGAGTCCTCGACTCGTGAGATACGGAAAGTTCGGCGGCTATCTCTCTCAAAGTTGAGTAAGGATTTTCAGTCACTATTTCCTTCACTTTTGCGATGTTAACTTCAGTTGCAGACGTTGATGGCCTACCAGAGCGAGGCAAATCTTCCATCACATCTCGACCGCTTTTGAACGCTTTTTACCACTCATAAGCACGTGTTTTTGATAAAAGTCGATTCACCGTAAGCCTTCTGTAACATTTTCAGTGACTCCGAACACGAAATTCCATTGGCAATGCAAAATTTAAGACAAACTCTTTGTTCGATGTTTTTGTCCATAGGGAAATTCGATATACACACAAGATATGATATAACTAAAAACAGCACTGTATATAATATAAATAACAGATGCAACTCAAACTCCGCGCCAAAATGGAAAAAAGTTGTGCCAATATTTAATAACAACAACAAAAAAAAAACAAAAATTTGAATTTGGAACCATAAACAAATCATCCATTTCCGATACTTTCTTGACTGAATGTAGGTCTCCCGAAAGTTGCGCCACAGACACTTCTCCATTTGCCCCAATTCTGACACATTTTTTTTTCCTTCCAGAATGGCGGTGGGCAATAAATCCAATACAAACCAGAATCAGTTACGATTATCTGGATCCAGCTCCAAAGTCAGTAAGAATCATTTGCTTTTATACATTTGTTCTGCTTTCATTTTAGCACCTTACGACATTACTGGCATTAGTTTGTACAACAGCAGATTATTTCGCTTTTTACTATCCGTGATGCGAAACTAAAAGACCACATGACTGTTTGTGACCTGCTAAATTCCCGGTTGTATGTTTATTTCAACCCATGACATTGTCCTGCTCCATTTCTTTGAGAGGGTTGTTGTTTGATTATCAACCTGTTGACTTACCCGCCGTGTCTAAATGTGCGCTAACATCAGACTTTGATGTATTGATTACGTATTAAGTTCAGTTCTCATTTTTCTTGTGCAGAACTTTCTTAAATTATTATTTTACTTATTAATGTTGGTCGTTTCATACTATTTAACGTGTATTTCTAATATTCGTATAAATTATCAAAGTTAGAAGAAATGTTATTATGCCCTCTGAACCAATAATGTGTAATGCATAACATTCACTATACTTAGTTAATAATGTAAAAAAAATATGTGTAGCCTCATGACAAGCTTATCCCCCCATATGTATAAATGACATATAAGCACACACAATATGATTCCATTGAGCATAGTTTAGGCATTATCATGGGTAGGCGCGGTTGACATCAATTCTGAAGGAGTATGCCTGCCGAAAGAGTAACCTAACTCTTTGATGGACAGACAATTTTTGGGGTAAGGTATTCCTTACAGGCTGAACTTCAATATTCGCTATGACTTCATTCATAGGCCCAATGGCATACTATGTGTAGGTAGTATCAACAAAAGGAGGAGTGGGACGGTCCTGGAATACTTTTACGAGAATCATTCTCAGTAAAGAGTCGATTCTCCCGTAATTGTCTATCAAATTAACATGACGACTTTTGCAGGGTGCTTCGCGTGAGACGCTCACACTGAAGGAAAAACTCAAGAGGAAAATGCAGGCACAATTATCAAGGCAGCGTGAGTTTTATATGAGCTAAGAATATAAGATCCATAAATTGTTTATTGAATTTCTATAAATCTTTTAATATGCACATATTTTAATCTTATGAATATTTTATCTAAAATGATACTATCCCACGTTTAATATTGCCTATGTTAAATAAAATATGTTAGACAGTCATAGTAATTTACGATGAATTATTACTTACAGTTCGCGCAGACAAACGGGCTGAAGCGGAGCGTCAAGAGCGCGAGAGTCGTCGCCAGGCGCGGCGCGACGAGGAAATGAGAGAATTGGCTATCAAACTGAGACGCAAGTCTGTGTCCCCTATCCCCTATATTTTCTACAAGCATCGTCTGATCTTATCCCACCTGTCGACTTTTACGTTATTTTTCAGTCCCTTTAACATCCCTCAGGCAATCCATTCCATCGATCCGTTTTTGGTCTCTCATCCAATACAAATTGTATTTACAATGACTTATAAATATAAAATCATGTCCGAAACAATCGCATCGTATCGTATCTATAAATTTTATGACAGCAATGTTTTATTTTGATGTGGAATTCAGACTTGTTCAATATTGGTATTTGTTACAGGCAGCGCGAAATGCGACACCAACAGAACAGAAGATCGAGCGAAGACGACTCGGATAGAAGTAACAGTCGGTCATCTTCAAGGTATTGTTAAACTCTCATTCATGAATATTAAATTAATAGATTATTCTGTTTCTATACATTTCGATTTTAACTTTGTAGAGAATCGCTGTCAAACGGCAAGACCCGAGAAGAAAAAAGTAAATCGCGTAGCGTCACGCCGCCTCCGCCGCGGATACCAGTGTGGGAAGTCAACAGAGAGTCCACGTCCACGTCGCAGAGACCAAGACCGTCAGAATACGGAGAAAACTCACATTACACAGAGAGACGTCGGTATCAAGATCCAGAGCCGAGAGAAGACAGAAGAAACGAAGACGAAAGACCTCCACACTACTCGAATAGATACGATAAGTATCCTAATCGCGAACAGGGCCCACCTAATCGTTATGACAGCTATAATCGGTATGAGAGTCAGGGTTATGAGAGCAGGTGGAAGGAGGAAGGCTATCCTCCCGGGAGGAGGAGGCCATACGGACATAGAGGTGGGTACCGGGGCCACGGGTTTAGGCATATTGAACACAGCAGTAGTCCTTCACAAGACCACGACAAAGACAAAGAAACTGCCGATGTCTACGCTAAGAGTAAAGTGAAACTTGTAGATTATTAGATAGGGTTCAAAATATGTTAATGCCAAAATAGGTAAAATATGTAGTTATTCAAATGTTAGGTGTTTAGGATGTTTTATGTAGATATTTACGTTGAACATATCGTAGAACCTAAGTTCGTAGGAATTACCATACCTTTGTTTTAATGAGAGTTTTGTTACACCTAAATGGATTAGTCAAATATTTTGTAATAAGTTTACTTTTTGTATACTTACGTTATTTATTAGTTTTTTTTTCAAATATCTTTTTAATTAATTCCCTTATAACAAGGTTTCTCAGTCACCTTTAATATTTTGTCATGCACTGTCCTCTTCACCTATCGAATGTTATTGTACATTGGTATTTTATTACCTATCCCTTGTTGTGTAGCAGCTCTACCTATTTGTTAAATTAATTTAATTGTAATAAATGATGTAATGCACTATTATATTGCGTAATTTTATTTAGATAAAATCCTCCACTCCTAGGAGAAGCACTCCACATTAAAGTATCTAACTGCTCATACCAACCCTATACCATGGTCTAATAAAACAAGGTCTGACATTCCGGGAGTGACACATGCTGACGTCACTATTCAGTTGCCACTTTATTGCGACACCATGGTACAATAATATTATATACTTCGCCAGGTATAGCATTTGAGACACACAAGTCTACGTCATCACCGCTATCAATGGTTCTCAAACTTGTCTGGGGAAATTCAATCTAGTATTTCTTATCAAACGTTAAACGTTAACCTTTTCACGATTTAGCATTCGATAATGCAGCATAGAATCGCTACCAATAATTGTTATTTAAATACATTAGTAATTTTACATAGTGACCATTTTTAGTGGTTGTTTTAGGTAAACAATAGCGCAGCCATTCATTGGCCACTGATTCATTTCGGGGAAATTAAAAAACCTTATTGTACCGCCTTATAAACTTCTACTCTTAGGGCCTTATCACACTAGGCAGTTGCGAGCGAGTGGAAAGCGGGTCGATTGCGCCGCCGCGAGTTCGAACCGTGTGCGCGGGATAAAATACGAAATTATGGAAACATTTTCAGTAGGTAACCATTCTATTAAAAAATATATAAAGCATTTAAATTGTTGTTTTGGTTTGCCTGATCAAACGAAATAATTTAATTTTATTGATCGGATTCGCACAGGGAATAAAGTTATTCTTTCCGCACTACTGGTAACACCGGAATGTAGGTACTACCGCAATTTCGTCATGTATCGCTATTCTTTTTTAACACATGTGCCGGTCTCGCTCAGTGACAGTGTCAAGTGTAAACAGCGATTTCCAACATTTATTTTTGTGGACGTCTAACAAGTTTGTTTTTTGTTATTTTCTTTTCTTTGACCATTGTTAAAATATTCAAAGTGTTGGTTGTTCTATTCGGAACTGTAACTTCTCATAAATAGACTACCGAACCATGGCTTGTAATTTGAAGCTTGGAACCATAGGATGGATACAGGATTCTTTTTGTCACCGAAAGTTAGTAGGAATTTAATAATTAGATCAATGTTTTACTAGATTGCCCAGATTATAAAGTTTGAGAACCATTGACCTACCTACGTGACTTCTGTGTCTCGGAATGCTATACCTACCTGGCGAAGTATATTATTGGTACAATCATGCCCTATACTACATAGCCCGATAGCGCTAGGTTTTAGGTTTCAAAAATACACACATCAACACGGTCTAGGGATATTTTAAAAAAAGCGAATTACTATCAATGTGTTAATTATTTATATGACATGTATATGTCACCGTAAAATTGTCAAATACGTTATATTGTAATATCTCTAGCGATATTGTAAAGTCTCGAATTATTGTCAAATGAACACACTGCTTACAATAAAACGCATTATTTTTCGTGAAATGCATGCGATGGTAGTCAACTGACGCGGTGTGGAGTGAAGGAGGGGTCCCCCTTGCCCAGTGGTACCACTCTCATGAAAAGATACTGTACCATTCCTGAGAAATATCGATTAATATAACCTAACCTTAAAACACTTCATATTCCCCTAAAAAGCGTAGTCGACGGAGCCCCGCTTCGCGGGGCCCCTATTTCCGAGTGCAGGGTTTAAAGGAACCTAACTAACCTAACGGAGGGGTGCCCCAAGTCCCGTTTATGGGGGCAAGAGATACTTCCGTATGTTCAGTTGACAATAATTCGAGACTTTACAATATCGCTAGAGAGATACACGTTATATTGTAATATAACGCATTTGACAAATTTACGGTGACATATACATATGTTTAAAAGATACGTTATTTAATATTCTACCATTTTTTAATAATGGATAAGGTACTTAGATTAAAATTTCAGGATTTTATGGGAAAAAAATGAAGCATAGACGGAAACCGTATATGAATTAACTTTTAATTTGTGAGTAAAAACTGAAAAAAATAGAAAAATCATTTAATTTGTGTTTATAAACTTGAAGTTAGTAGTCTGAGAAAGCGCCCATGATGTTCATAACACATCGGAAACGATTCGGCATGCTCAGAACAAGGTTGTCAATGTCTTGCTGCGGAATATTGTCCCATGTCCTTGGTGCGCAAAAAGTTGATCTTCTGTAGCCAGATTTTCAGGAACTTCCTTCAGAGCTCTTCTTTGCAGCATATCCCACGCATGCTCAATGGGATTTAGATCTGGCGATTGAGCAGGCCAGTCTAAGGCCCTAACATTATGTGTATGTAACCAAGCTGCTACCGTTCTCGCCGTGTGTGCCCGGGCATTGTCGTGCATGAGCAGGAAATCTTGCCCCATTTGTGTTCTGTGGGGCAAGATTACGGGCCCCAGCACCTGTTGGACGTATCGTTCTGCCGTCATATTGCCCCGCACCCAAACGAGATCCGTCCGTCCTCCAAGACGAATTCCTGCCCAAACCATAATTGTTCCTCCTTGGTATGGGTGAACTTCCTGAGGGTTCTGGAGACGGCTCCATCGTCCAGGAACTCGCCAAACACGCGTCCTTCGTGAATCTGGATGGAAGCCGAACCTGGATTCATCCGTGAACAGCACATTGGACCATTGCAGCTCACGGCCCCAGTCCACGTGGTTCCGAACCCATTCTAATCGTCGTCCACGATTGCCTCTCCGTAAAGGTGGGACCCGGAGTGGTCTACGAGAGCGTAGATTGCTTCATGCAGTCGCCTTCTTACAGTTTGGTCACTCACAAGCACTTGGTGTTCCACTCGCAGCCTTTGGACCAATTGAGTCGCCGTTGCATTTGGTTGAGCTCGCGCAGTAATTTGCAAAAATCGGTCTTGTCTGGGGGTAGTGATGCGACTTGGCCCCCGGTGCCTCTCCGCTACTTCACCTGTGGCACGATAGCGTGTCCACAATCTTGAAATTACTTTTTGATGGGTCCCTATGGCCTCAGCAACATTACGCTGAACAGATCCAGCTTCCAGCATTCCCACAGCTCGTAACATCTCCGCCCTCGTCAAATGTCGGCGTTGCATGGCTACAATACCTCAATTTTAACTTTATCTTTCGTTTAAAAATTAAAAAAAACTGTAAGTAACTAAACGTAATTCGTATTGTTTTCTAAATTTCGCACAAATTAAAATTCCCTCTCCTATACATCAAGACATTTTTATGCCAACGAAACAAAAGAATTTTCAAAAATTTGAATTTGGAATTAGTCTGAGATAAATTACAAACAAATCGGTGTACTTATAAAAGATTCCAATGCGGCCAGTACTTTTCGAGTTATTTAATTGAGTATGAAATATCCCTAGACCGTGTTGATGTGTGTATTAAAGTTGTTTGTTTTTCGCATAGAGTTTCCGGAACATTTGCCCAACCTACTATATTAATGTGTCTACTGTCTTTTTAGGTACTTGCGTAGGGAGAAATTGGGCTAAGTACTTGTCTTTTCGATCACTATTAGACGAAAAGAAAATTATAAGTACCTAGTTGAGAATTTTACTTTCATTATGATAACGAAGTAGTACCTAACTGATATACAGAGGCATTTTTTTTGTCATCTCTGTCCACGGGAATCTGGTATTTAACCAGTAAGTACCTAACACCGCTAACACGTCGTCGCCCAACTAGCTCTAAAAGAATACCTATTACAATTATTTACAATCGGTGAAATAGGGTGTTACGCGTTTTAGAGTAGGTACCTACTGATATCTGTTGTTCGAAATATTTTGTGCCATATTTATTTTTTTCTTATTACAAAACCCTGTAAAATCCACAAAAGAAAATTCAAGTTTTTAGAGTTTATGTGTTTTGAAAAATAAGGTGGAACACACTCCGCAGGCCATCCTAGCTAATTATTTTAAACTTTAAATCAATTTTGCCAGTTTTGCCTTAATAGAAATAATCAACCAAACCAATCAATCGCCTCCCGCGCACCCGCAGCCGCGCCACCGCCATACGCCACTTGTATTTTATGCCGCGCCTTAGAAGTTTTGAAACTTATGGCATCGTAACAAGATTCCCTCCCTGTAGGTACTGTACCGTACCTATCCTACCAATAGGCTTGTGTCCTAAAAAAATCTAATTAGTCCGTCAGTTAGATTATAAAAAAATATTTGACCCGTATTTTTTCTTTTGTTACATGAACCAAAATTGACGAAGATACGACGCTTTTAAAATTCGCAATACGTCACGCCGTGCTATAGTTTTTCGTGCGTTGTGACGTCACGAGCCCCCACTCCCGAGTTTTGATGCGTTTTATCTTTGTCAGTACTCAGTGATTTACAAAAACAAAAAATACGTGTCCATTATTTTCCAATACTCTAACTGACGGACTAATTAGTTTTGCAATTTATTGATGGTGGAAACTAGCCTATTATGACAGTCGATTTACTATAAGACCCGGACCACCAAAGCAAAGACGATAAGTGGGGAATGCGTTGTGAGCCACCAATATAACTCGCTTTATACTTCTCGTCTCCCTTTTAGCTTTAGTCGCAAAAAATGAGATGATGATGACTTAGGGACTCCATAAGGTAGTCCCTAATACCTACTTACGCGACGATATGAGACTGCGTGGCGTGCGGTGGGCGCCTATCGTGTTAAATCGCGGTGAACTGGCGTGAGGAGTCTGTTCACACATCTATGCTGTGATCTAGCCAGTATTCATCTAAAACCCAAGCGGAGCGGAGTCCGGAGATGCTTAACAGGTATATTTACCTGTTAAGCATCTCCGGACTCCGCTTTGCACATCTCTGCTTGTCTGCACGTTATTGGAGACTCGCGAGGCCCTGGTACGAGGGCGCGCGTGTTGTAAACGTAACGTAATCATATCATATCATCTCTGCATATTGCCAAAAACGTGAGAAAAATTGAATTTAATAAAAAAATATTTAAAAACACTGTAGGTATGGGCAGGTAGGTAAGTATATACTAACACAGGTAGGTAATCATTTTATTGACTCTTAGAAAATAATATGATTTAGGTACTGTTCATAATTTCTAAATAAAAAACATTTCGATGATTTATAATAGTACATTGTGATACAAGGGGCTAAAATGACCCATTATAGACGAGGTAGTTTTTACTACCGAGCTTTAGCGAGGTAGTAAATAGGAACCGAGTTATAATGGGATTTTAGCGCCGTGTGTTACACCGTACTTTTCACTACGATTGCGAGAAAATAAAATAACCATATTTAATATGATAGTTTATTTTATTAAAAATGAAATGTACAATTTGTACTGTTGTTCTAATTAGATGTTTTTTCCCGGCAACATAATATCAGTTCTCTGTGAAGACGAATATAATATTGTGTCGTCTGTGGGGTAAACGTAGGAAATAAAAAGGAATCCTACTTATAATTCAAATAAATAATACAGAAAATATCTTAGAATTTCGCGCCAATGCCTTTTTTTATTTCTTCTGTAGCTGGAATGCAACGCACACATCCTGCCAAAGAGTTCGGCGTTCGGCGCGTTTGGTTCCATTTTTGAAATAAAATGTTTTTTTTTTTTATGGAACAGTAATAAGTCAATTCTTTAGGAATTATGAGTAAAGACTTTGCGTTTTCGAACTCCGACGACGAAATTTAAAAAAAAAAAAGCTTATTTTCCCTAGGGCTATAATGAACAATTTTACGGCCCCTCTGGTACGCTATTATGACGGTCTTTTCGAGCAAGAGGAGTGAAAAATAAATTATTTATAGTCTATTAAAATATCTGAAACCAAAATTATGTGAAACTTTAAATTACGTGAAATAAATAAATGTATAAAATCGGCGAAAATATTTAAAATTAAATGTGATGAAAAAAAATGATGTTGTCGGGTCTTATTTTAAGATTTTAAGATAATTTTTTAAGAAATTAAGATATTTTTTAAAGCAACAACTTGGCAGTTAGGCCACACATCACCCTGGATCCGGCTTCTACTTGATACATTGCCAACTTTTGAGACACAATAATTAAGACATCTCATCTCATCTGCCTCGAATTTCACTAGTCCTCATGCGCCTATCAACCAAAACAGCTAAGCTGCTTTCCGGCACAAATAAGCACGAAGAAAGAATCCCATGATTCATAAAATGTTTCGATTAAGAACACTTCTGTCCGTGGCTCCAACTATCTAATCACTGAGTGTGTCCACATCAATGTCTTCGTTGTCATCGTTGGTGGAATCAGGGTCCCGTCCTGGTAAGCCGGTGGTGCCTGCTATGCCGCCGCGGCCTTCTTTCGTGTGCCTCCATTTCATGCGACGGTTTTGAAACCACACTTTGACCTGTGAACAAAAATATTATTTAGCAAGACAACATAGTACTAGTACGACATTAACGACCAGTGGTAAAGGCTCCAATGGTAGAAGCATAGCCGCATAGGTACCTACTATCAACTCTACTAGGGACTATAGATAGATTCGTTGGCCGTCGCGATGGCTTGTATCAAGTTCTCGGAGTGCTTGGAAATGGCGACTATTTTGATTGTCTTTTAGTAAACCATAGCTGTCATGCGCGTAAGTCGACGTAAGCTTATGATTCAAAACAGAGATTTTAAAATGCTTAGAAATTTGTGGGACCGCAGCTTTGGATAAGTTGCTAAGTGGCTGCCTATACTTCGGAATAGGTATTATAGAAATCGATATAGGTACCTACGTATTTACATGCAGTGTTAATTAACTTTGGTGCAAGTATCTTTAACCATTTTCACACCGCGCCGGACGGCGCCGGCGCATCGGCGCCACACCGCCTGCGGCGGGAGCTATCATTTAAAAAGCATTATTGGATACAGATGTTTTCGTAAAACATCGACAGCTTCACACAGCGGAGCACTAGTGAAACCATGTTGAACACTTCGGAAAACATCTTCCTCAAATTACCACAAAAAGTAGAACAGTAGGTATCATCGACAAAAGAAATTAGTTTCCCGTGTTTAAGGGGCCGGCGGAGCATGCGTATTTCGTACTACGGTAATACCAAAATTATTTGTAAATCAAACATATTCTTAAGGTAGTGTGTATTTATTTCGATTGGATTACAGAATATCTATGTTCCCAAATATATTTTTTGAGAGGACAATGATACAAAGACGATATATGAGGAATTTAAAATTTCTATTGAAAACGTATTTTTCTTATAACTCTTGTTAAAATCAGTGTCCAATCAAAATATATATTTGGGAACAGGCGTCTTAAGTTGAAGTTATTAATATAGACAAGGAAAGCGATAGGACCCAAGACACTGCCCTGAGGAACGCCACAGTGCACAGAGAGTTCATCACTTATCTACTTAGTTGTCTATTTTCATTCGTTGCTTCCTACTACTTATGTTGTTTTTTATCAATGTTGACCCTCAAGTATTAGCAATAGCAATGGAGTAGGAAATGTGCCAAAGGCCTTGGTTAAGTCGAAACGATATAAGAGATTATGAGGAAGATGTTGCAGAGTTTCAATTGTGGCGTAAAGGGTGTTTTTTGCGGCTGCCGAGGCGTGAAATGTGTTATCATCACTATGATATTAAAATATGATCAACCTTTTTTGAATTACAATTAAAAACTTCGGTAGATGGCCTTTTGTTATGAAAGTGATTGGAGATGCCAATTAGGTTTTTCAAATGTTTTTAAATTTAATTTTACAAATGGCATTATTATTTTGGTGAGATGAATGGCCAGTATTTGTTTAGTTGTTAGGATCAACCGTTTTGAATATATTATTCGTAACTGGCTTTTTAAAACAAGTGATATCTCATGATGCCATTAAGCGAGAGACAAACTGGGCCCACGTACGCAACGTTTGCAACGCATTTTGATATCTGGACTCTTGATTTTATATGAAAAACTATGCAATAGAAACACACTTAAGCGAGAGACAAACTGGGCCCACGTACGCAACGTATGCGATGCAACGTGGGAGAATTGGTGTGCACACTTGTCCCGTGTATGCAACGTACATTGGCGTCAGACGCGTTTGTAATTTCTCAGAAGGTGCAGTAGTGCATCTGTAATTAATATTTTCTGATTCTGATAGCGAGTTTGAGGATAATTTATTTGCTATTTCTTCCCATGTTGCATTGCGTAATGTAGCATTACGATATTCAATGCATTTAATGTAATAAATTACATCGTATTTCCTTATTAGATCGATCAGCTGTTCTTCTCCGATTATTACTATATTGACAACAAAACACGTGCGCCATAGGTCTACCTACTTGTTTATGACGTTCTACGCGTAAGTTCTAGAAACACACTGGTCACACGCGTGGGATAGCGTACGATCATCCCCTCCACCTTCCCACGCCGCCGCGCCGATCTGGACATCGCAGGCAGACGTTGCGTGGAAAGCGTGTGATTGCGTTGCATACGATAAGTGTGTTTAGGTATATTGCATAGTTTTTCATATACAATCAAGAGTCCAGATATCATAATGCATTGCATACGTTGCGTACGTGGGCCTAGTTTGTCTCTCGCTTTATCGTATAATATAAACACACTTATCGTATGCAACGCAATCACACGCTTTCCACGCAACGTCAGCCTGCGATGTCCAGATCGGCGCGGCGGCGTGGGAAGGTGGAGGGGATGATCGTACGCTATCCCACGCGTGTGACCAGTGTAATTCTAGAACTTACGCGTAGAACGTCATAAATAAGTAGACCTATGGCGCACGTGTTTTGTTGTCAATACAGTAAAAATGGTAGAAGAACAGCTGATCGATCTAATAAGGAAATACGATGTAATTTATTACATTAAATGCATTGAATATCGTAATGCTACATTACGCAATGCAACATGGGAAGAAATAGCAAATAAATCATCCTCAAACTCGCTATCAGAATCAGAAAACATGAATTACAGATGCACTAGTGCACCTTCTGAGAAATTACAAATGCGTCTGACGCCAATATACGTTGCATACGCGGGACAAGTGTGCACACCAATTCTCCCACGTTGCATTGCATACGTTGCGTACGTAGGCCCAGTTTGTCTCTCGCTTTACAGATTTTCAGTTTTTTTTATTAACAGATCAGTTATCCGACATTCTTCATATGAGATAACCGACCAGTACATAAATGTATTGTTTTATTTCATTCCTATTCCACCGATCAATCTTATGAACAGTAGGGGGGTTGAGGTATATTTATATTCGTTTCAAGCAAGTAGCAAAGCACAAAGACCTACACAGTACACAAACTAGTAGGAAAAATTATTAGCTAACCTCAAGCCAAATAGGCTAAATTTTGTGTGTCCGTTTCGATGGCGCGGCCATGACTTTTTTTTTTAAATTAATGTCACGCACGATGTTGTAAAAAAATGTAAGAGTAATCTCCCAAAACCATATATTTGTCAAAGCTATCGTTAATAAGTAAGAAGGGTTGGAACGTGGCCGCGCCATTGAAACGCTCCGAACCGCGCGGCCACAGAGATCTTTAAAACTAAGCATTGCAGAGACCTGACATTTTGGTAAGTAACAGATTGAATTTCAGATGTCTGCGTTGCTTTTTAGGGTTCCGTAGTCAACTAGGAACCCAGTTTCGCCATGTCTGTCTGTCCGTCCGTCCTCGCTTAATCTCTGTGACCGTTAGCACTAGAAAGCTGAAATGGAGGTGTTTTTTTTTCGGCCCAAACATGTAATTTCTATTCAAATTCCTTCCAATAATTTGTATTTTTAGCAATATATAAAATCCTTCAATATTAGATAGATTAGGAAATAAAAGCATATGAAAAAACATTACCTCGCAACGCAACCGCGTTTAAAGAAACGTCCATAACAGCTTTGATTGCTGTCAATTTGTTCCATCTGTCAAAATATTACATTGGTTGGTGGTGTTCAAATAAACCTACCCACCGTAGACCGCAAAGAATGTAGTAAATATAGGGTAAACGGAAAAAGCTATACCCACCCTTTCGAAGTCTGACAAGAGATCTAAAATAAGTACACAATGACCATACTACGCCAACAACGCCAATAGCTATACATACATGATTATAAATGTCTTTAAGACTTGATTGTCGTCATATAATATAAGGTTATCGTGAAGATATAGGTAGTCGTAATAAAAGTATTGATTCTATATGGAAATAGTACTCCAGAGACGGGTAACCGAAACTGAATGACAATGACAACACAACAATAATATACACAACAATGGAAAAAAAAACCAGCCCTGGCCTGGAGCCCTGTCTTTTGGCCGTAGATAACCAAACGCGAAAAATAATACGACATGTGAAATAAATATATTTTGTAAATTCTTGTTCCCATAATAATTCGCGAAAAATGTGTGCTAGAAAAAAAAACTTATTTGTAATACATAAACAAATTCACACCACAGTACAGTTTTAGGTTTTTACACGTTTATAAAATGAATTAACGAAACGCATCGTCGTAGAAATAAATCATGGGATTGCCAGATTGAAATTCTTGGGTTACAAGTTTTAACATCTTCGATCGACAATTTCAGGTGGTACAAATGCGCAAATAAATTCAATATATTTTTTTTAGAATCTGCGTTTTTTTTCCTGTAATTTCGCACTTTTGTTCTTAAGGTACACTGTTGGGCCATAATTATAGGGAAAAAAAAACATCTCCTTTGGTACCAATATGTGTATCAATCACGCCGACAAAGTGGTAAAATAAAAATTGGAAAAAATGTTTTATTAGGGTAGCCCCCTATATGTAAAGTGGGACGGGATACACATCGTTTTTTAGTGTTAATGAAAATCAGTGACGGTTACTATGTGAAATGCAAAACAAAGACTTTGTATCGTTTAGAGTATGTCGTGGGACCAGTTTAAAGAATTGTTCAAGGCCAGATTCGTGTACGTCGAGACATTTTCGACCACCCTCATTTACGTGAATAGGTAAAACAAAAATAAACAAAGTAAAATATACGCCCGTCGTCAGGGAGCGAGACACAACCACCAATCAAGTGTCGCGAATGCGGCAAACAAGGACACAAACAAGCGGATTGTCGGACGAAGACGACCGCCCCGTCAAGAAGCGGTTGCCTGTTACAGGCGTTGGGCAGCGACCGCAGGCCAGCAGCAGTTCACTGGTGTGCTCCAAGTGTGGCACGCCGGGGCACATTGCTAGTCGCTGCGCAGCAGGACAGCGTTGGTCGTGTGCTGCTGTACTGGTGGAGAAGCAAGTCGACCTTTGCACCGTCGAGTCGGAATATGGAAGTACTTTGGTGAGTGTTTCGATTTTGATTCTGGAACTGAATGTTCCATAATGAAAGACTTTAATGTTGCTTGTAAATTTAGTGATTGGAGATATTGGACGGTGATCGTCATTCACTGAAAGATTTGAATTTTAGGCGTGCGTACAAATATGCACAGGGTAGGCTAAGGAAGATACCAGTGGGTCACGTACCAGTCGATATTGAATAATGTTGGTGTTTATTTTCATAATGAGAAAGTCGAGTAACGGATTCTATCGGCCGTATTGTGTTCGACCGTACCAGTGGTTATTACGTAGTCGTAGCCCGGTAGAAATCGGTGTCTCTTGAGGCAACTCAAGTAGTCCGTGGGTGCGCGATGCGCGTTTAACTCTGGCAGAGGTCTAGAGAGACCGTAGTGTGTAGTCAGTGGGTGATGCATACGGGCGATCCACTTGATGGATATGCGTACAGAAGTTTTGATCCATGCGCTGGATGTGTGAGAGCAATGCGATTGCTGGTCGGCTGGAGAGCCGTGGCGTTAGAAGTTTTACTCGGAGGTTTCTGTAAGCTTGGCAGTTTTTTTTTTTGCAGTTGGGTTATAAAGGTTGGTTTGAACGACTGTGGTACATGGCCCAAGGGTTGACCTATTTTCAAGTATTACCAATTTAACCGTGTTTGATTTAATAAACTACGTCGTTGGTCTAGTGGTGGGAAACGCGACTGCTGAGCATGAGTTCCTGGGTTCGATTCCCAGATCGGGCAAAGTGTTATTGGGTTTTTCCATCAAGAATTTCTCAGTGAAGCCACGGAGTCTGGAATTGTGCCCAGTTGATGGTACATGGGACTTGGACATAACTACCGGAGTGTGAGTGTACTATTACGTGCACCTCTGTTTAACCCTTTGGGGAGTTCAGGCGTTATGTTATGACGTTTGATTTTATTAGAGTAGGATTGGGTTAAAATAAAACAGAGTTCTTTATTTTCACTGACCCGGTGAATCTAGAGTTTGGTCAGTACTGACCGAGTGGAACAAAATTCGATCGGGGAGTATTTGTTTGCAGGGTAACCATCACACGAGGACATACCAGGAGGTTCGAGTAAAGACATGAGGCTACCCGAATTTGAATAGCGGTACTAGCAGTGGTGATGCAGCGAGCGCAGCTCCTGAGCTTCGTCGCGTGTACATGTGTGTGATTAGCGCATGCGCACCTACTGAGATTTTTGTCACTCTGATGGCTCACACGAGAACGTGTGAATTGTCAAGATGGCCGTGTCGGATCCGGTCATGAGTACGGACAGGCGAATGATCGATTCAAGCGCGCCAGTGGTGATATCACGCGCGACTTACTTACCAGTCTACCACCGCCTGGTGTGCTGATTACAGAGTCCTGACGTTAACAGCGAGGAGCGAGGAGGACAGGCTAGGTCTGATCGCAGTGGAGTTAAGACGTCTTGAAACTGTATCTGATTCATTGTGCCCAGTGTTATAGTGTGAAAGTGTAATGTCAAGTAATTTGTTAGTTTACTCAGTGTAGATATGATTGATATGTTTGAAAAGAGTAACCATGGAGTTTCTTGCCGGTTCTTCTTCATGGAAACAACCAACGCGAACCTGCACCTGACAATAAACAGTGTATTGCATCCAGTGAGTTTTCATAGCACGAAACCCGTCTTCTGCCCACATAATGCTCGAACATAACGAAATAAATCCTGCCAAACCCGACATATATTATATATATTTATATATATTATTATAGTATTTATTTATATATCTTTGTAGTTTACCTGAATATTAATCAAATAACTTTCAGATGTACACCTACCACTGCTTGTCTCTGCATCACCCATAGGTTAACTGGTAGAGAATGCCTATGGCATTAAGTCCGCTGTACTATGTGCTTGAAGTGTTAAATAAATAAATAAATATACCTGAGCATCAGTAAGTCCCAACGTAGCCGCCAACTGCCGCCTGTCTGGCTTCGTAATATACTTTTGAATTTGGAACCGTCGCTCGAGTCCCTTCCTCTGCAGGTTGCTGAAGACTGCCCGGGACCACGACCGCTTCCTCTTGCCGCTCGATGTGACGTCACATCGGGGAGCGGATGACTGCTGCGGCGGTGATGATGAAGGCATTGGGAGGCGATATACTGGAAATAAAGGGGTATGTTAACTTTTTTTTAATTTCTGGGATTTCTCAGTTGATCTTCCTTATCTCTTGTTAAAAAGAGTTCCAAGATCAAGAACGAGCCCATACACAATTACTGCAATCGGTTGGCATACAGATTCTAGAGTTCTAGAATAGTTCTCGACTGGTTCTAGAATTAAGATTCAACAAAAGTTGAATCTTTATTGTTGGGAAGAAGTCGCAAGTTTGAAGACGATGTTTTTACCTACAAATTAACACTAGAACATAGCTTAATAGTTTAGGTAACATAACTTAGTAAGCAAAGAAAAGAACAGTTACTAAGTAATGTAGGTAAGTCTAGCAATCGCACAGGTAGATAGATAGGTACCTACATTAAAAAAAAACTCCGATTTTATCGATTTTTAAAAGAAAACCAAAGCGGTTTGTTAACGTCAAAATAAAAGAGCACAATGAAATCCAGTAGGCGATCTTAGAAGGCAATAAAAATGTTTTTAAACAACCTCACACACTACGAGTGTCTACTGTTTAAATAAGCTAATTTTAGTAGAATTCTTTTGAACATCATGAACAAGATCCCACAATGTTATAGTGATTGAAGTTGCAAAGGTACTCGTACAACATATAATTATGTCAGCGTCACATTGTAAAAACCGTTAGATTGTAATATAACTAGAGAGATTGTAAACTCTCGAATGATTGTCAAACGAACATACTGCTTACAATATGACGCATTGTTTTTTTTGGTAGATTACAATCTAACGAAGTGAAACCGTAATATTGTGAATTGTATGCGATCGAAGTCAACTCGCGCGGTGTGGAGGAGGGGGAGAGAAGGAGGGGTCTCCCTTGCCCCATGGTACCACTCTCATGAAAAGATAATGTACCATTCCTGAGAAATACCGATTAATATAACCTAACCTCAAAACTCTTTATATTCCCCTAAAAAGCGTAGTCGACAAAGCCGCGCTACGCGTTGCCCCTATTTCTGTCTGCAGGGTTTAAAGGAACCTAGCTTACCCGATGGATGAAATCCCGAATCGACGAAATCCCGAATGAACGAAATACCGATGGATGAAATCCCGAATGGACGAAATCCCGAATGGACGAAAACTTTTATTTAATAGCCGTATTATATGCCCCTAAAAAGCGTAGTCGACGGAGCCCCGCTTCGCGGGGCCCCTATTTCCGAGTGCAGGGTTTAAAGGGAACCTAACTAACCTAACGGGGGGGTGCCCCAAGTCCCGATTATGGGGGCAGAGATACTTCCGTATGTTCAGTTGACAATAATTCGAGAGTTTACAATATCGCTAGAGAGTAACACGTTATATTGTAATATAACGTGTTTGACAATTATACGGTGACATATATAAGCACAAATTTTGTGACAGAAATGAATCGCTGCAGAACCGACTCCACGTAGTCTTTTCTGCCCTACCCCTAGAGTGTAATTTAAGCCCGCGTAGGCGCGGAGGGGCGAGACGGGCCGCGAGCTGAGGAGCAGGTGGCTTTAACACTCGCGTGGTTGTTGGTGAGTGTTAAAACCCTCTGCGACGATAAGCTCGCGTGTGACCGCCGGAGCCCCGCAGCGCCGGAGCCGTGACAGAAACCATGCCTGCTGCATGCTTGCTGTATGCTTGCTGCATGCCTGCTGCATGCCTGCTGCGTGCTTGCTGCATGCTTGCTGCATGATTGCTGCATGCTTGCTGCATGCTTGCTGCATGCTTGCTGCATGCTTGCTGCATGCTTGCTGTATGCCTGCTGCATGCGTGCTGCTTGCTAGGCAACTTTTAAGTGTTTTTACGTTAGGTTTACAAAAAATCGTTTTTCTCGAAAACGGTGACAATTTCGGGATTTTGAACTTCGGGATTTTAAATTTCGGGCAAATGAACTTTCGGGATTTCGAACTTCGGGATTTTAAACTGTCGGGCAAATTAACTTTCGGGTATTTGAACTACGGGATTTTAAACTTCGGGATTTTAAACTTAGGGTTTATAAACTTTCGGGCAAATGTACTTTCGGGATTTTAAACTTTCGGTCAAACAACCATTCGGCGTTTCAATTTTCGGGATTTCGTCCATCGGTATTTTAAAATTCGGTCTTTTAAAATTCGGGATTATGATACGTACCCCTAACCACACGTGTTTCACTTCGATATATTGCAATCTACCGAAAAATAATTCGTTTTAATTTTAGTTCAATTGACAATATTTCGACAGTTTACAATCTCTCTAGATTACAATCTAATGTGTTTGACAATTTTACGGTGACATATAGGTACATTATTGTAGGATCTAAAACACAATATTAAACGGTACCTAATCTGAATCATAACTTGATATAAACCAATTAATCATCATCATTATATCATCATCATCATCAGCCTATATAATGATCCCCCACTGCTGGGACAAGGCCTCCTCTCAAAGAGAGGGAATGGGCTATAATCTACCACGCGGGCCCAGTGCGGATTGGTAGATGTCACATGTCTTCGAATTTTTGTTTCTAGGACATGCCGGTTTCCTCACGATGTTTTCCTTCACCGTTTTGAGAGCAGCGGTGATGAAATAAATTACACAAAGTAATGCGCCTGTCTGGGTTCGAACCCACGACTTACTGTTCATAAGTCGGGGCCGCCACCACTGGGCCACCGCTGAGTCATCATTATATATGTATTGCCCTTATCCTTATCCCAATTTATTTGGTAGTGAGGCTGCCTTACCTTGTTTTTAGGGTCCTGGGTACGAAGCAGGAAGCAGAGAAATGTTTGTGTGATGAGCATGGACATTAATTGTTTCCGAGTCATGGATGTTAAATGTATAATAAGTATGTATTTACAAACAAAAAGTATATATGTAGTATATCAACAATCTGGTGTCCACGACACAAGCTTTGCTTAGTGTGGCACTAGATGGCGATGTGTGTAATGTCCAGCGATATTATTATTATTAATATTTCAGTCGTCATCCTACCTCCTTTCATACTGTCCATCGATCATTTGTTTTAGTCTTTTTTTTTTTTTTTTATAATTTGTTTTCTACCGCAGACGTGGGGATCCGCGCTCTTGTTTACATTTTATTAATTGTTTGATGAATTTAAAAGAAAAAATTAAAACTACGATCGTGCTCCATCATTGGACACGTTACATTAAACTAAGCTTATTATTAGTAACTTATGATCTACGTGAGTCCACCCAATTTTTTTTTTTTTTTTTTTTTTTTTGCGCGCTGGCAACACTGGCGACAGGTCGTGAAAAAACGGCCTCGTAGTTAATTTATTTTAAAATAATTGATTTATTGTGTTTAGTTTGTTTTAAATCTATTCTTTATAGTAGAATCAATGTATAAAGTGACACACGTAGTGTTCGTGACGTGTTTATATTGTGTTATCTCGCCACAATCGATAATTCGATAAATCAAGTACCGGCTGTCAACTATTGGACTGTGAATTTGAATTCTTCGAACCGGGGGAGTATTCCGTTTTAATTTACCTATTATTGGTGTATTATTTACATACTAAACATCACTTAAACACTGCTCAGAGCTCTGAGCAACTTCCCGTACACACACCGGCTACGTTTATGTCTCATTTTGCTTGACAATTGTGGAAGCAAAATCGAGGACGAAAACACTTGCCCAGACAAGAACATTCACTTCAAACCCTACTTCACACATAATATGTCCTTATTAAGTCCTTGTGTTCGTTACAATTAAATTATTACTTAACTACATTTAATAATATTTAGAAAATCATAAGATTTTATTCTAATCTATCTACCCACGTTAGGAAAAAGTAAAATCATAAGATATTAAACTTCTTATTAATGCAATTAAATTGTTAATTCAGTCGGCTAATATCAATCTTGTTAATCTAATACAGCAGCCTACCTCATTTCTTTTAGCAAAGCAAACTTTTTTTATTTTTTATTTTCCTGTTTTTCCCCCTTTCATCTCTAAATTTTCTTAATTGGTCTATCCTATTAGTTCTCACCGTTTCCTTATTTCCAATTTTCAGAAACCAATCCGGAAACCATGCCTGTGATGACCCGTAAGGCTACTGCTCAGGATATGGAGCTTAAATTGAGAACGGCCCTCCAAGAACTAAAGGACTCAAAACTCCAATGCCAACAGCTATTGCAGGAGAGAGAAGACAGTGAGGAGGAGGTCATTAATATTAACAGCAAAAACTCCAGCTTAAAAAGGGAGCTAGTAGACCTTCATCAGGATTACTTGAATGTTGTCAATGAGCGGGATCAACTAAGGGTGGTCACGGATGGGTTCCACAGCTGCAGCAACTTATATGAGGAGGCTTTGTGTAAAATTAGGGACCTAGAGGAGGAATTAGTCCATGCTAATGTTAAACTTTTAAATTTAAAAAAGGAACAGGATCGTACTCAGGTTATGGAAACTGATCATTTGTACAACGAACTAGTAAATACAAATTGTAACCCTCATTCCCTCATAACAATAGACCTTACAGAGGACTCCTTACTGAAACATAATTCATACCATAAAGTAAGTAAAAATAAAATTAAGAAATATGCAAGATTGAATAAAATAATTAAAAAATGTCATAAACACAAGAAACAACAAAAGCACTATTCCAAAAATATTCAATTAAGGAAAGAACGTGTTTCTCTTGTTAATAGATTAAATAATTATCAAATTAAGTTAGAAGACAGTACAAGTATTTATGAAATAGACACTCAGCGCTTACAATCAGAAATTGAGGCACTGAATGAGTCACTAAAATCTTTGTATAATAAATATGAAAGCTCTAAAAAACAAATTAAGGAGCATATTCTTGTCACAAATGAGTTGGTTGACAAAGTGGACTTGCTGACTCTCAGCAACACTCATTGTACTTGTCGGAATGAACCCAGTCTTGATGCCCTCCAGCCTGAGGCAACGGAGGACCCGTCCCAAGCTGTGAGTGCTCAGAACTTCATCATTCATCAAAACCATGATTCACAAGTAGTACAGCCTGAGATTAGTCATTTTGTTTCACCTGATTGTAATGATTGTCATCATTCAGTTATGTTTTCTGATAGTATGGGTAGAGGGCTAGGTAAATTGATCAGTAATAACCTGAGTTACTATACCCAAAATTATTGCATGCCAGGGTCAAGCTACAAACAAGTAATGGCATCAGTAATAAAAAATGATTGTTATCTTAACACTACCATTACTCTATGTGTTGGTAATAGTTCTAATGTAAAAAAGGAAGATATCACCGACTGTGTTTCTGAGTTGCTAAAGTTAAGATGTAATAAAATCATATTGTGTGCTTTTCCATATTTTGAAAATTTAAGTAGTAGGAAAAACGATTATATACATATGTTGAATAAACATGTACATTTTTTAGTAGGTCACTATAGTGACAGGCTTATGTATCTGGATATCAACACTATAGTTGGTAATCTTAAGTCGACACGGGGTAAGGTGTATCTACCTATTGTATGTAGACACAAAATAGCTCGGCTATTAGCTTATAGTATTCACACAGACATAAATAGTATGTCTAAGTTTAGTTATATTATTAACACTGCGACGATTAGTAATTCTACTAATGTACAGGTGACAGGCACAAATGAATATAGCACTAGTGCTATAAATATTTACAAACATTGTACTGAGGAGGATCCATCTGTCACCGTGGAAAATTCTCAATTAGGGTTTACTAGTGATAGGGTCATATCGTCTGAGGATGGCACAGGAGTCTCCGGCCTCACTTCAAATAAAAATTTAAACTAGAAAGTGAGACAACAGAAGGTACCATTAACAATATTTTTGTTAATCCTACCAACAGCAAGGTATCTTCTTGCACTCAATTAGTTAGTAAAAAAGGGCCTCAGCAGAACACCTTAAAATTATTCCACCAAAATATCCAAGGCATTTCTTCAAAATTATTAGAAATTGAATTGTTTTTAGAAAGTAGTAAGTTTGACATTATTTGTTTTACTGAACATTGGCTAAAGGATTACCAAATGCTTATTAATTATGAGAACTATATGGTGGGTAGCTGCTTTAATCGTAAAACTATGCTTCGTGGAGGTTCCCTAATATTAATTAAAAATAGTTTTAAATATAAGCAACGTAATGACATAGTAGGTCTCTCGGTTGAACATTGCGTCGAACTGTCCTGTGTTGAGCTAGATAAGCATGTAATTGTGTGTGTGTACAGACCCCCAAACTATCAAAACTTTTCCATATTTGAATCAATAATGGAAGATGTCCTGGCAAAACTTGCAGCCAGTAATAAATCTACAATAATTTGTGGTGATTTCAATATCAATATTTTAGAAGAACATTCAAATAGTGGTCGGTTATTAAATCTTTTTAAGTCATTTGACCTGACTAACGTTTTTGTTGAACCTACTAGAATCACAACATCTTCTGCTACTTGTATAGATAACGTTTTCTGCGATTGTGATTACTTAGATAAAGCCATAGTAAATTGTTTGCCGTCTGACCATAGCGGACAAACTGTAACTTATAGGTGTAATACACCATTGCAAAAAGTACAGATTAAATTTAGACCTATAACTTCTAGCAAATTAAATAGGTTTAATATTTCCCTACAGAACAAGTTAAGTGTTATGAGCCATGACGATATTAATATAAATCAATTTTATAATCGTTTCTTTTCAATAGTTCACACGGAATTCAACAAAACTTTTGAAAAGAAGACAAAAAGTATTTGCCCTAAATTCATATTTAGCGATTGGGCAACTAGAGGCATCAGAAAAAGTAGGGAAAGACTATTTGAGCTTTATGGCCTTAAGCCTTTTATTAACACTGAAACTTTTAACAAGTATGTTGCTAAGTATTCAAAAATTTTTAGAAATACATGCAAGGTTGCTAAAGCCCTGCACATTAGCAACAAGATCAAAACAGCAGAAAATAAAATAAAGACAGTTTGGAAAGTCATAAATAACGAGACTAACAGGAAGAAAATACGTAACACTAGCTACACATTAGATACAGCAAGTGGTCCTAAAAGCTCTAATCAGGAAGTAGCTCAAGAATTTGTAAATTTCTTTACAGAAATACCATTAAAAACTACGGAGGCTCTAAATTCCTCTCCTGAAGTCTCAATGGGTTTATTAAAGGCGAATGTGTCTGGCTGCCTGGCTGAATTTAAATTTAAACACATTAACCCTATGGTAGTTATTAAAGCTTTCCGGCAAATAAAAATCAAACTGACCGAAGATCTATGGGGAATGTCTATCAAAGTTTGTACATCCATACTTGAGACAATAGCCCCATACTTAGCTTTAATTTTTAATCTATGTGTAGACCAAGGAGTTTTCCCTGATTTAATGAAATACAGTAAAGTCATACCTCTTTTCAAATCCGGGGACAGTAAAGATACTAACAATTATAGACCTGTATCCGTGTTGCCAGTTTTTAGCAAGGTTTTTGAAAAAGTAATGCTTGATCAAATGCTCTATCATTTTAACACCAACAGAATCTTACATGATCAACAGTATGGTTTCACCAAGGGACGTTGTACAACTGACGCCGGTGTAACCTTATTAAAGCACATATTTACTGCGTGGGAAGAGTCCCAAGATGCCATAGGAATTTTTTGTGATCTCTCCAAAGCGTTTGATTGCGTAAATCACGACACATTACTTTTGAAACTTGAGCATTACGGACTGGGTAAACTTGCACTTAGTTTGGTAAGATCATATTTGAATGATAGACAACAACATGTTCAGATAAATGGTGTTAATTCACAGGGTTTAAAAATAAAAATGGGGGTTCCACAAGGCTCAATATTGGGACCTTTCCTCTTTCTAGTATATATAAATGATCTACCCTATTTATTGAAAAACCAACCTCAAAATATGGTGTTGTTTGCTGATGACACTTCCTTAATTTTTAAGATAAACAGACGGGCACAAAATTTAGATGACGTGAATAATGCCCTACTTCAGGTCCAAAATTGGTTCACAGCAAACAATTTGGTATTAAATGAAAAAAAAACCAAATGCATAAGATTTGCTTTACCGAATGTTAAGGGTAGTGATTGTGATATATTATTGAATAATGAGAAACTTGAATTCGTAGATAAAACGGTTTTCCTGGGGCTTACGCTTGATTCAAGGCTACAATGGGGTTCTCATTTAACATCGCTTGCGGGGCGCTTAAGTTCAGCAGCATATGCCATTAGAAAAATCCGTCAATTCACTGATGTAGATACCGCTAGACTGGTCTATTTTAGTTACTTTCATAGTATAATGTCTTACGGTATTTTGCTATGGGGACGGGCTGCAGATATTGAGTCTATATTTATTCTGCAGAAAAGAGCCATCAGAGCTATATATAATCTTCGTAGGCGCGATTCTCTAAGGGAACTGTTTAAGGATATTGGCATTATGACGGTACATTGTCAATACATTTACGAAAACATAATGTACGTTAGAAAAAATTTGCATCTTTTTGGTAAAAGAGGTGACAGACATAATTACAGTACTAGAAATAGGGACGAATTAGTTCAGCCAGGCTTTAGACTCGCTAAAGTAGACTCATCTTTCATGGGGTACTGTTTGAGATGCTATAATAAAATTCCACAAAGTATTCTTGAACTGAATGAGACGAAATTTAAAACATGCATTAAACGCACACTATGTAAAAAAGCATATTACAAGTTGAGCGATTATATCGCTGATAAAAATGCTTGGCTTAATGCTGGTCCTGCTCCACATGGACAGGGGCGCAAAAATTGATAGCATTATATGGTATAGTTGGAGCTGCTGAAGATTGTACTTAACTAACTTTGCATTGTATAGATTCAATGTTAGTATTATATAATCGCATAGCCCATATTGTGTGAGTACTATGTACTAGTAAGCTATCATTCACTGGAAACCTACGGCAGTTCTTGACTTGAATGTGCCCTGGCGGTTGAGAGTATGTCATGCTCACTCAAATGTCTCGCTGATGGTGGCGCGTGTGTCGGACCATTTAGTTCCCTTCAAAATGGTTGAGCTGAATGGTGCTGATCCATGCGTCATGTGCGTGAACGGGCGCTGTCAGTTGTGACTGGTCATCTCTTAGTCGCCATGGTTTATTTGAATTATTTTGTTTTTGAGTTGTATTTTATTTTTGTTTTGCTATGGACACTTTTAACGTGCACATCTTGCTACATTGTTCTCACATAATATACCATCTCAACATGAATGATGTAACCAAGATTTTGTAACAATATTTTGATTTAAAAGAGTGTCCATGGAGTTTCTTGCCCGTTCTTCTCCATAGAGATCTACGCTAGGGAATGGGCAACTACAGTACTTTCACAGTTTTTATGTCTTGTGACTGGGACTGTAGCTACATTTAATTTTCATCTTTGTTTCGACAATTCAAAAGTGCCTGTTATTGGCCTACTTGAAATAAATGCTTTGATTTGATTTGATTTAACCTTTACAGTTGTTGATGTTTCCTTAACCACTAATTAAAATTAACAAAAATCTACACCAAGCTATTTTGACTGCATGGCAATGTGAGTCGACCGGCAGCAACCGTCGGCACCCGTTCACGGACATGACCTGCACATCCGCGCCGCTTAGCTCAACCATTTTGTAGGGAACTTAGCGACCGGATGCGCAACGCCACCATCGGCACTGTTTTTACGTGAGTATGACAGACTCACCCTTTTTTTTTTTTTTTATTTTTTTTTTTATTTTTTTTTTTTTTTTTAGGATGAGAAATCATCAAATGACTTCTCCCACTCTGGGCGGAGCGGGAGGGAGTGTCAGACTCTTACTGACTAAAACCCATCCATGTTCCTTCCTCGCCCTTTACGTTCCGGGGCCGCGGTATCTCTTTCGAACAGTCCCGCAACCCCGGCAGGCTTCGGCCCTTGCGGGCCCCTCTCTTATGCTGACATCTCTTTGAGGCGCGCGTGGAACACGAACGCGCCGTCGACACGGCCTGTCGTCGTTAGACGGACGGACGGCTAGCTAGCCCATAGCCAACCGTCCACAGGCCCGCATCTAAGGTGGCCGGTAGCCACCACGTGGCCCTCGACGCCCGGTGCGTCTCCCGCGGCGGCCGGGAAGTGAGGATCTCTCCCTCTCTCGTTCCGCCACCTCCTTCGCTAGCATGACTGCTTCGCAGAAGGAAGTGACGGCTTCCCATTCCATCTCGCTCCGGACCATGGATTGAACCAGGGCCGGACGCGAGAGGTCGCCGCCGCCGATCGCCGCTTCGAGGACACGGCGGTGCTCCGCCCACGCAGGGCAGACCTCCACCGTGTGCTCCACCGTGTCCTCCGGTCGATCCTCGCAGTGGAGACACCCGGGCGTTTCCTCCCGCCCGATTCGGTGCAGGTACCTCCCGAAACATCCGTGTCCGGTGAGGACCTGCGTCAGGCGGAAGGTGAGGACGCCGTGGCGCCTCTCTAGCCACTCCTCAAAGAGGGGACTTACCGCCACTATCGTGGCGTGCCCTGCACGGGGTTGCGACAGTCGCTCTCTCCATGTCGCCATGAGATCGCGCCGGAGGTCAGTCCGCTGAGCGGCAATTTGCCGCGGCAGCGGAGTTTCCCCCCGGCGTAGTACCTCCGCGCGCCATTCGTGTAGGCGCGCGAGGACTATCGCCTCCAGATCCCATGGCGGCAATCCGGCAAGCAGGCCCGCCGCCTCGCGGGAGATCGTGCGGTACCCACGGACCATCCTTACGGCCACCACTTTTTGGGGCGCGTTCAGATAGTGAGCGGCACGCCGCTTCAAGGAACGCGCCCACACTGGGGCCCCGTAGAGGGCCATGGACCGCACGACCCCCGCATAGAGCCTGCGGCAGGAGGCGTTTGGCCCCCCAAGGTTGGGCAGGAGCCGCCTGAAGGCAGCCCCGGTCCGTTCCAGCCTGGGGGCCAAACGTCGGAAATGCTCCACGAAGTTCCACCGGCTGTCGAGGACGAGTCCTAGGTACTTCAACGTCGACTCGACGCCGATGGATACCCCTCCTACCGTCAGTGTGGATCCCGACGGTGGCGCGTTCCGAGGCCCATGAAAGCACATGGCCTCGGACTTGTGCAATGCCACCTCGAGACCCAGTTGCCGGATCCTCTCAACGACTATCGCAACCCCGCGTGTCATCACTTCGGCCGCCGCCTCGTGCGACCTCCCCTGTGCCAGCACCAGGGTGTCGTCTGCGTAGCAAACGACGCTGACACCACTAGGGAGGTCGGCGCGCAGCACCCAGTCGTAACCGATGTTCCACAGGGGCGGTCCCAGAACCGATCCCTGCGGGACACCGCACGACATCTCTCGCCGGTTCCAATCTCCGCAGCGACTGGGGTAGATGACGGCCCTGTCCGTCAGGTAGTCCCCGATCACACGACGGAGGTAGGTCGGCACCCGGTGATACCGGAGTGCCTCCCTGATGCAGCTCCAGGGCAGGGAGTTGAAGGCGTTGGCGATGTCGAGAGACACCGCCAAGACAACCCCGCCCCGGGATATCGCATCCCCCGTCGTGAGGGCTCTCACGCGCATGATTGCGTCCACGGTAGAGCGCCCCTTGCGGAAACCAAACTGGTTCTCCGCAAGATTCGGCCCCATCCCCTCAAGGTGCTCGGCGAGGCGGTTTGCAATCACTCTCTCAAAGAGCTTGCCCACCTCGTCGAGCAGCACAATGGGCCGAAATGCGGACGGAGAGTCCGCAGGGCGCCCCGGCTTTTGGATGAGGACCAGTTTCCCCGTCTTCCAACGAAGCGGGAACTGGCCTCTCTCCAAGCATGCGCTTAAGAGCCCCTTCAGTCGGGGCCCGAGAGCCTCCGCATCCGAGGCCAGGACCCAGGCTTTGCCAGGCAAGCCATCGGGTCCCGGGGCGGTATTTTTGGCCTTAAGCCTACCTACCGCCACTCTCAGGTCTACCCCAGTCACTTCCGGAGTGTCATCGTCGTCGCTTGGGTCCTCTTCTGGCACCGCAGGTGGCGGAGCCATAGGCGGGGGCGGATGTTCCCCCCGCGAGGGGAACAGAGCGCTCACCACGTCCTCCACGAGCTCTGGCCGGAGACTCTGCGTCAGCGGGGGGGCCCAGGTGCGGAGTTTATTCCGCACCATCTTGTAAGGGCGCCCCCACGGGTCTCTGTCGAGAGTCTCCAGCATCTCCAAGCGGGCCAGATTCCTGGCCCGCAGGATAGCCTCCCGGAGGGCGGTCTTCGCCGCTCTGTATCCCTCGTACAGCTCCGCCTCAATGGCTGCCGCATCCGGCGGGCGAATGCGGAGCCTGCGATGCCTGGCGTACGGGCGCCGCGCAGCAACACACGCCTCACGAAGAGACGTTATTTCGCGCGACCACCAGTACACCTGGCGTCGGGCGCTTCCTGGCCGGACTCGGGGCATTGCCACGTCACAAATGTCGGACATGGCCTCCTGGAACCACTCTGCCTCACTATTAACGTCGGCAGGCCTGTCCGGTGATGTCACCCAGGCCTGCACGATCGAGGCTTCCAGGAGGAGCTCCCGGTCCAGCTGCTTCAGCGCCCAACGCGGACCACTCGGGGCCTGTTGGACTGGCGCACTTGAGGACTGGGCGGAGACGTCAAACCGGATGTACCGGTGGTCGGAATATGTCTCCACCCCCTCCACGACACGCCAGTCAACGACACGCGGCGACAGAGCGGGGCTAGCGAACGAAATGTCCACCACCGACTCGCCCCGCATCCGCACACACGTGGGAACAGAACCCCGATTAAGGACGTCCAGACCCTTCTCCAGGGCCCAGTCCTCCACCATCCTTCCCCGCACATCTGTGCGACGAGAACCCCAAGCCAAGTTCTTGGCATTGAAGTCCCCGAGGACAAGCACGGGGAGGGAATGGTTTCCGACGACGACACTCAACTCTGCGAGAGAGTTGTGGAACTCGGCGAGAGTTCGGTTCGGGGAGAAGTAGACTCCCACCACGACGATCTCCCCGAACCGTGCTGCTACGCACCCCCGACCCCTCCTGACATTTTCAAGGGTCGGAGTACCGGCGGCGGCCGATGACACTATGGTCACTGAGCCGTCAAGGTCCGCCACCCAGTCTTCCCTGGGCAGGACAAAGTACGGCTCAGCGACCACAGCGATGTGTATCGACCACTGCGCCATGCTCTGGAGCAACAGATCCTGAGCACAGGCGCAGTGGTTGATGTTCGCCTGGAGGAAGCGTAATGGCGCCGTTATTGGCATTCCATTAACGCCTCCTCCCCCCGGGCCCCCTGTGAGGGCCCCTCCGCAGGCGAACTAGACGTGCTGGGCGCGGCGGCGGCGGCGACAGCGGCAGCGGCTGTAGCGGTCGCGGCAGCGGCAGTGGCGGTCGAGACGGTGACGTTGGCCGGGGCGGAGGCGGCGGAGGGCCTTCCTCTGCCTCTGGCTCTGGGCCTGGCGGGTGCAGCGCAGGCCTTGCTCCCGGCGCAGTGATCGGCAGGCTTGTGAGCTGCCGCACATGCAGGACAGTGCGGCGCAGCGCTGCAGGTCGCCGACACGTGGCCGGGCTGACCGCAGCGGAAGCAGAGACCGCTGCGGTCAACCTCCGAGGCGCACTGCACTGACACGTGGTGTCCCACGTGGCAGCGATAGCACCTCAGAGGTCTGGGCTCAAGCAGTTTAACCTGCGCTGAAACCCAGCCCACCAGAAGCCTTCGGCCCTCCACAATAGTTTTGGCCGCCGTCACGGGGCAGCTCACCGTTACGGTTCGCATGCCCGTGGGGTCCGGACGTAGGGTGCCTGCCTTGACCTGCTCTGCAGAGCACCCCCCGGACCTAGCAACGGCGGCCACCACCTCTTCCTCGGTGACTGAGTCGTCCAGACCTATGATGCGCAGGTCTGCGCACCTGATGGGTCTGGACACTCGGGCCTCGTCCGCGTTTAGGGACGCCCTCAGCTTTTCAGCTAGAGCGTCAGCGGACGAGCCGCTGGTTTCACCGGGGATCTCCAGCATCCGCGCTCCCGTCGCGGTGACTTTAAGCCGGAGGCCCCCGGTGATCCCGAGCTCACCGAGATTCACCGTCTCTTTTGCCTTCGCCAGCAGGTCGCGGTAGGACACGCCCCTCTTCTCCGCCTCCGGCTGTAGTGTTATCACTACAGCTGCGGTCTTCGGAGCGCGAAGCCTAGCCGCGGCCTTTTTTGCCCTGTTCTGGCGCTGCCGCTCCTGCTTACGGGCCTTTTTGGCCGCTTTTCGCCCCCTCTGCTTTTCCCCAACCAGCTGCCATCCGGCTTCAGCCGTGGCAGGTGTGGGGGGCTGGGGAGGCGAAGGTGGCGGCGGCGGCTGATGTGCCGCAGGCGCTGCCGCCGGCCCACTCGCCGGTGGCACAGGCAGCGGCTCAGTTGCAACCTGTGCCGCTGCCTTGCCCTTGCCCTTTTTCCGGCCCGCCTTCTTCTTCTTAGCCGGAGCCGCCACCTGTTTGGTCGGCGCCGCCACCTGTTCGGCCGGCGCCCCCGCCTGTTTGGTCGACTTCCCGGAGGATGGGGGGGGCAACGCAGCCCCGCCGGAGGGTCGGCTGGTCGGTCCCGGTCGGGATGCAGCAGCAGCAGCCGCCGCATACGAGACCGTACTCGGCCCCGCGACCGCCTTGTTCGCCCCCAGGGGAGGACGCAGTACAATTCCCTCCAGGACGGAGAACCGAGCATGGAAGGAGGCCAGCTCCTTTCGGACCAAGTCCAGGACCTGGTTCTCCATCGGCATTGACTGTTTTTGGGCCTGCGCCCCCCCATTTTGAGGCGCCGCACGGGAGCCAGACTCCCGCAGACTGGCCAGGTCCGCTTGGAGCTTGGTATTCTCCTTCCGGAGAAGCTCCATTGCGGCCGTTAGGCGAGCCACATCCGCGCGCAATTTGTCCACCTCGTCCCCCTGTGAAGAGGGAGGGCTAGGCCCCCCAAAGTTAGCCTCCGCTGCCGCTATGATAGAAGCAGAAGCCGCCGGTATGGCCCTGAGTTTCGATGAAGCCTTCACCTTCAGGGCCACACTTCTTAAGGCGGCTTCCACCTCCTTTGCGAATCTGGACTTACGCTCCGCCTCGGAGCCGCCAGGTGCACTCGCCTCATTGGGTGCACTTGCCTCACTGCCAGACCCCGGGGCAGTCATGCCCGGGTGGCGCCCCTCTTCGGCCAGTCGTGCCGACCTTTCTGAGGCAGAGAGCCCCCCTCTCTTGCCTCGGATCCCCCCGCGCTTGCTGGTGGGGATCTTACGAGCTG
Source organism: Xestia ashworthii (assembly GCA_950022955.1). Classification (NCBI taxonomy): domain Eukaryota; kingdom Metazoa; phylum Arthropoda; class Insecta; order Lepidoptera; family Noctuidae; genus Xestia; species Xestia ashworthii. The sequence goes on from OX465561.1 coordinate 14,456,619, forward strand.
AGGCCATCAGTTCCTCCTCAGAAGACGACGGTCGGTCGCCATCCTGCCTGGACCGCTTGCGGAAGAACTTGCTGTTCTCCGCAGCAGCCCCGGCACCCTCGCGGCGGGAGCTCCCTGAGCCTCCCGCAGCACTCACCTCACTCAATGCGGCGTCGGACTCCGACACCGCATTCCTCCTCTCCTCTTGTTTGCCGTTACCGGCGTTTTGGTTTTTTTTATTATTTTCCATATTTGAACCCACGAGTATGGGGGAAATATACTCCTAACTAGGCAGAGACCCCTGTACCTAGAAGGGCAGCTTTTTAGTTTTTATTACTCGCCAGGGGGTCTGCAGGTACCCCAGCGAGGATAAGCAGTAGCGACTGATTCGTCCAATAGGCACACCCGTCAGCCATACATCCCCTCGCGCTGCGTCGCCGCTTGGGATTCGGGGTAACTTTTTATAGAGGTTTTCTACCTCGCAGTCCAGGCGGTTAAGCCAAGACCCTCGGTCCCTGTCCAAAGGACTCGGAGTCGCGAGACGTGATCCACTGCACTCCGATACGGGATTACGATATCAACGGTGACAGAGAAGGACGCATCCTTCTCTGTCTGCTCGGCGGCAGGGTAAGTGCACACCGAGCCCGCCGTAACACACTCCTCCGCTGTGCCCTCTGCTTAACAGAGGGCATGCCGAGGAACCCACCGATGGTCCATATTGGACCCCGCTCGTGATGCCAGACTCATTGGCCGCGGCAGTGCCAATCCCAAGGGATGAGAATTTCTTCTCATTCCAAGAGGAAGGACACTGCCGCGCCCGGGGTGCACCGGCCCAGCGGCTGCTGTTTCCTCCAGACGTATCGAGAGGAACCAGCAGCTGCCGAGCACACGTGGAGGACTTCTGGCATCGCACCCCGACAGACTCACCCTGCCATGCAGTTTTACATAATCTATTTTTGGTAACAGAGTTGTTTGGGAGTGGGATGTATTGGCTTTGGGTTTTGGGGTTAGGATGGGGTTTTTTTTTTTTTTGTTAATCACGTCGTCTGATCAGGGACTTCGCTAGCCTGAGCAAAGCTTCCACAACGACTGCGTCTCGATGCTGCATGGCCGTCTTCAGGTTGTACTCAACGACCGTTTTAGTTGGCGCATCCATCGCTCTCTTCGCAAAGCGGCCAGTGGCGTCATCGGCGTCGTCGGTGTAATAGATGCAACTGACTGTATGTCTCGACACCGCCACTACCGCGTGGGAGATGCTGTCGTGGATTTGGAGTCTCCTAGACTTGGTGTTGATGATAATCACGCTGTCGGAGGTAAGACCCTGGGCCTCGTGGATGGTTAGCGTGCGCGACCCTTCACCGGAGCCGTATCCCTGGCTGATGAGAAAAGCTTTCTCTTCTTTCGTATGAACCAGAAATAGGGTGTTTTGGGCGGTGCTCGGTATTTGCGCTCCTGTGTAACCTTTCACGCTCAGTGAGTGGACCCGCGACAGCGACAGCTGTTTTAGTCTTACCCTACTCTCTAATGCAGCCGCATCACATGCCTTTTCCGTACCAAACGTACTTTTCGCAATTTTTCAGTCAATGGTTTCAATTTCAGACTTCCTGTTACATAGGTACTCATTTCTTATTATATTCATTTACATTACACCATACATTCCCTTAGCATTATCATAATCTCCTCCTCCGCGACCCTCAGTTTTGTCTTCATTCCTAAGGGATCGTGATTCCCCCGTCGTTCCCTCGTTGTCGTATTCGCGAATGGACCGGAATCATGAGTGCTGCTGAACGTTCCCTGTTTCGCAAAGGACGAAAAGAACGAAGGAGAAAAATACCGTAAAACGCGGCTATTTGAGTTTTGGGTGCTATTTGGGATGATCCAGAATTTCGAAAAAAATGTCGAAAACTGTCGGTTGGTGTATGGTAGAAGGGTATTATAATAATATCTGTGGTAGAAGTTATTTTACAATGTCTAGAAACACTTTGATTGGCTACTGGAAAATTCCTGATGGAAATACCCAATTACATTTTGGCATTAATGGGACCAAATAACCCCGAAACAAACTCATATAGCCCCGTTTTACTGTATGTATTTAGAGTTGATGGCCAACCTTCAGAGGGGATCACCTAAATAAAAAGAATATCTTTCTTTTTCATGATCTTCGATCCATCTGATGTGTGATCAGCTATCCGGTAGCGGTATGCATTCTAGGGCTAAGTTCAGACAACACAGTACATAGGTACATTACTGCTAGAAAATGTTCCTATTCGGTTTACGATTTTTTTGTTTTCGTCTAGTGGTGTAAAAAGACTCATTTTGTTCGGGGAACCTGCTAGGTATCTACGAAGATATCGGAGGTCGAAGTTCCAACTGTTTCACAACTTTTTTTTACACTATTTTTAAATGTTATAAAAATACTAAAAATAGCTGAACAAGACTGTTTAATGCACCCGTATCAGCACAATGTTTTGAGTGACATAAAATCTGATTTATGCCCCAAAAAAATTTTCGTTGTTGCTTGGTTGACAACTTCGTGAAAGAAAAATTCGAGGTAATACAATAACCACCTAGAAAGTACGTCTTATTACTTTCTCATAATAATATGTGGTGTGTTACAGTGATACATTTTTTTTTGCCTAGTTTTATTTTTTCCTATTCTAGTAAAGAATGTGAGTACATTTTGATATAAGTGGAGAAAGTTTGTTACTGTATTCGAGGCGGAATTAACACGCAAGCCGTAGGCGAGGGTGTTTTTGAGCCACGAACTGCAATAACAAATGTCCACGTGTACCAAACGATGTTTTTCAATACACTTTTATAGAAATAAAATAAAAAACATTTGTGTTATGAATTACCAAACTATGATTTTTCCGTGCTTGCTTTCGCCAGGTTGAAGAAGAAGCAAAGGTATGAAGCCGCTGTTTAGCCTAATATAAAAATAGTACATCTTGATACAAGTGCGGAAAGCGAGCAAAACACGAGCCGTAGGCGAGTTTGTTATTGAGCCGAGAATTGCAATAACAAATGTCCACGTGTGTCAAACGACGTTTTTGAATACACTTTTGAAGAAATATAAATAAAAGAATGAAAAGTATTTTTCACGAAGCCATGATTTTAATTTTCTTTTTTTTCCGCGCTTTGCTTTCGCCAGGTTGAAGGAGAAGCAAAGGTACGAAACCGTTAAACAGCCTACTATAAAAAACTAATGTTAATTTGTTTAGAACAGTAATTAGTTTTAAATAATCAGGTTTATCTATTCTATTTATATTCTAATTATAAACACAATTTCAATATTCAAAAAATGATTACTGCGTAAAGACGCATATACATATTGCTTTGCCGCAAATAAAAAACATTCACCTCTACTAGATACAGGCATTGAACCAATTTGGACTAAGTATAGGTGTAGTTATGTGGCAATTTTCATTCCCGCACACGTGTTGGATAACTGGCCAAAGCGCACGGTGTGAAATACATTGCATGTTGAACCTAAGCAAAGTGCGATAAGAGCCAGTTTTCGAGGAAGTGTATTGAAAAATAATTTATTTTGTTGTAGTTGTAAAAATGTTGTACCTATTGTGGGTAAAAAAGCAAGAGCATCCACTATTAGGTACATAAAAGAAAATAATGGCGATTTTTTGCCCTAGCGTTTAATACTTAAGTACCTAGTGTAAAAAGTAATAAACTGTATAGGCGCAAATTAATCAAATATTTAGTACGTATAGAGTTAATTTCGGCCTATACCTACAATATAAATTCTTATTAGGTAGGTACAATCATAATACGTTGCATTGTTAATCTAAAACCGTATATTTACAAAATCAGTTTTAATTTAAAAGACGAATAAGTTTTTATTTCATGAAATGTTTTAGCCATTAATATCTATTAAGCACTTACTGGCTTTTGGCCGCGGTTTCGCTCCCGTTGTACTCTGCTTATTTCAATCATGATTCGAAAGACACGTGGCGCCATCTATTATCCTGAGTTATTGTCGTTTACCTCGGGAACAGTACTTTTACGGGATAAAAGGTACCCTATGTCCGTTCCTGTACACCTGACAACGTAAATATATGCAAAAGTTCAGGATGATCGGTTTAGTAGTAAAAGGTAATAAAAAAACAAACTAACTTACTTTCTCATTTATTATATTAGTAAGGTTAAGTAAGGTTATAGGAATATATTTAAGTAGGTTAAGTAGGGATAAGGAAGTTGTAAGTTCTTGATGGTAAGTTTTAGAGAAATTGATACCAATTTCTACGAGTTTTTTTTAAGTAAGTTGGTGGCGCTCGTTTTACTTCGTATGTAACGATTTTCGCCCCTCGCTTAAAGATACACCTACATTCATGCTTTTTATTTTTTCAATCCCAATATGCTGCATTGTTAATTATGATTTTACAACATGATACAAGCACATGCTTTGAAGCTTTCATTAATGGTGTAGTCATTAATTTCCACAGTTTAAGGCATTTTTTTTTCAAGGTATTGGTAACGCATATTTTTATCTCCTATAAATTATTGTAGTACCTATCAATACTTTTAATTTGTCACAAACGGTTGCTGTGCTAATTCATATTATACTAAGTATTTAAATACTTCATACGTAAATTACAAGGCAAGGCGGAGTGTATAAAGCGAATTTTAAAAGATCATCTGATTATTCGATCTGGCTATTTTTATTATTGTGGTTTTTGAAATTATTGGTCGAAAATATTAAATCAGGACTTCATAAAATTGGTTGTTTAAAACTTATTTTTTATGCCTTTTTATATTTTTTTCATTGGGCTCAAAAGTACAGAGCAAAAGACATAAACGAGTTCCCCTTGTTTTGCCACTTTTAAAAGAATTGGTACAGGTAACATGCGTATAAATATGGGTTGTATGAAGTTATTTTTCCTCTATACTTACTATACCAGAAATGTAAAATAACTGTATGTAACCTACTATAGGCTACACACAGTTATTTTACATTTCTGGTGGATACATTTTATTAATACCTGATTGAATAAAATAGGAAGTAGGCACATTACTCATTCAGTCCTACGTAGGTACCGTAAATTATTATATTTAAAATAAAATTTCAGTATCATGCGCAATTGTAAGCTCTACAAACTGTAGATTAGTCTTCATCATACTAACAGCTAGACATGAATAACAAACCTGTGCTAATTATTTCAGTATGGGATGATCTCATCCTTTTTCAAGTTAACCGCTTCGATATCCGCTAACGAGGCGCAATTTGAACTTCCTGTTATTTTCAGTTATTTCTGCTTTTGAACTACACATTGTAAATCAATGAACCCAACACAATACACTAACAGATTATTAATTTATTCTTCTCTTTGTGTGATTATTTGTTCCTGCCCTACTGATTTTAAAGTGGGATTGTATTAACATTACACGGTTTCGTTTCTTTTTCAACCGACTTCTAAATGAGGAGGTTATCAATTCGTCTGTTTTTTTTTTGTGTTTGTTACCTCAGAACTTTCGACTGGGTGAACCGATTTTGATGGTTCTTTTTTTATTCGAAAGCTGGTGCTTCCCATGTGGTCCCATTTTAATTTGCTGAAGATCTGATGCTGGTCTTCGGAGATATACAATGGAACTCTTCAAAAATGTACGGCAAATCTGCAGTGATTGCTGTTATTGATTGTAGGTTTGTTGTTTATACAACATCATGACGTAATATCACGCCTGTATGCTCTGAGGGGGTACGCAGATGTGTAAAATACACCCAGATTTCGACAGTGTTTGTTACCTCAGTACTTTCGACTGGGTGAACCGAATTTGATGATTCTTTTTTCATTTGAAAGCTGGTGCTTCCCGTGTGGTAACATTTTAATTTGCTGAAGATCTGATCCGGATCTTCGGAGATATACAATGGAACTCTTCAAAAATACACGACAAATCTGCAGTAACTGGTGCAATCGCTTGAATGTTTATTGTTTATACAACATCATGACGTAACATCACGCCTGTAGGTATGCTCTGAGGGGGTACGCAGATGTGTACAATATTCCCAGATTTCGACAGTTAGGTGTATCAAGTTCCATTTATTGGGAATAAGCCTATTACCTTGACATGTATTGTTTTTTTTTATTTTATTGGCAAGGGTACTTCAAGGGTAGTTTGATGTGAATTTGGTTAGGTTCTGATTATGGGATCCATGACAAAGGAACGGAACTCTTCAATTCTTAGAAGCAAATTAACGATACTCGGCCAAATCTTTTAAAGGCTATCCGGATATTTGAGTCACGACCATAACGTCGTTATTAACCGACTTCAAAAAGGAGGAGGTCCTCAATTCAATGTTTCCCGATTACTCGAAGATGACTGGACCGAATTTGTTTTTCAATTGGTTGAAAGGGTATACTTCCCAGAAGGTCCCATAATCATCAAGTCAGGATCCTGATTATGGGATCCTGGAGAAATAGAGAGAACTCTTCAAATTTTATAGGCACACAAGAAGCGATTTGGGTAGTTTTAGAAAGAGTACTTTCTCGGAGTGATCCCATTTAAATTTGGTAAAGATCTGATGAAGAACTTCGGAGAAAGGCAACGGAACTCCTCATTAAATGTAGCAAATGTGTGTCTCTTACTGGGATTGCTGAAATCTCATGTCTGTCTATTGTTTACACCAGTTCATAACAAAAAATCACGCTGGTACGCTGTGAAAGGGTATGCACATGTGAACCACTAAAAAGTGAAAAATAAAAACTTTTTTGCAAAAAATAAAACCGACTTCACACAAAAAAAGTGAAAAATAACTGTAGCTTCTGAAGTCGGTGACAAAAAAATTAAATCAATCAAACAAAGGTCACCGACTTCTGAAGCTACAGTTATTTTTCACTTTTTTTGTGTGAAGTCGGTTTTATTTTTTGCAAAAAAGTTTTTTCATAACCTCTAAAGGGTGTAAAATTATCTAAACAAAGCCGAACGGCATTTGTTCTCCCCATCATTGCGATCATTTTTTGTTCTTGACCATACCCCATAGTGGGGTTGGGGTCAAAGTTCAAAGTCATTTCCGTGCAATATTTTTTGCGTAGGGTTACTTATTTTGATGTACTGAAGGCTTCGAGAAGAGTCTGTTTACACCCTGTATAGTCCCACTGCTGGGCAACCCCCCCCCCCCCATTAGCCTTCCATTTTTCTATCTGTGCGGTTTTGATATTTTACTGAATAATGGTTTCCGGTCGAAACTGAAGTTTCCACCGAAACCGAAACTTCATTAAACATTTATAACTGAACCTATTTGTTTTATGGCTTAAAAATCTAGCGCATCTTTACGCATAATGTGACAGTTAACACATGTTAAATAAAATAAAAGATCCAAATCTCTATCAATCTCTCTATCTCTATCGACAAAATAGCAAACCGAAATTAGGTTTGCTATTTTGTCTGCAATCAAGAATAAGAAAAAACAATAGCTAATTAAAGTATGTGACAAAAAAAGTAATTTATTTATGTTTTACTAGCTTACGTCCACGGCTTCGCTCGCGTGGAGTTCGGTAATAGACCCACGGGATCATACTACCCGGGATAAAAGTATCATGTGTGTAATTTCATACAAATTCGTTTCAGCTTGAAAGAGAAACAAACATCCAGCCATCCATCCTCACAAACTTTCTGAATACTGTTAAAAAATATGTAGATGATAGTAGTAAGTACCTAAGATTCACAATACAACAAGGTATTTATATCATTATTGCAAATTTGCAATGGATGGATTAGTACTTGGTTTTTAATTTTATAACTCGTGAAAGAAAACTCAGATTTGATAACAATTTATTGTGTTTAATTCAAAGCACAAGTTTTTTAGCATTTTTCCTTTAATAAAAAATCATTTTTTGTACATTAATAAACTAATTAAAATTATTATATTCAACTAAACTGACGGACATTTACTAGCGTTAGCCATGATCCGATTTTGAAAAACGCATATTAAGTATTGTTTTCTTTTTTATACTTAATTTAGAAAAAGAATCAACTCTTATAAATTTTGCTAAAACAACTCGACACTCGACACTCTAATAATCAATTTACAAAAGATTTGAAGCTCTTGGTGAGAACAAAAACTTTATTCAAGTACAGAAACGCAAACTTACCGGTAGTAGGCCTTAACGCTGGATGTAAGTGTGTGTATGGAAGAGGCAGTGGCAGCTGCAGCAGGGGCGGCTCATCCCTGCAGCAGCGGTACAGCGCCGCCACGCAGCCAGCGCACGGCGGCTCCTGACTCCTGACCACTTCCGTCACCGCTGCACTCGACCGGTGACTATCGTTATTACCCAAAATACTGTCCACACTAAACTTCAATTTACTCACAGAATTGACATCATTCAACGAAGTCATTGTCACTTAATTTCACAAACGACCAACAGGAAGACCTTCTGTTATGAAAGCAACTGAAAAACTGACAAGCGTCGCGCCTCTGTTATCGGCGCAAGCGCAGGCTGGGGGCGTTCCGATTCTAATGGGGCGTTCCGATTGGTCGCCGGTTATTGGGCGTTGCGGCCGTGTTATGGAGTGAGCCAGCATTGACTGATCGTGATGGTACCAACAACTGCACTTGTTTACAATAAAGTGCTTCTTTAATGTGTTTTATATGACTTTGCACTTTAGATTAAATTTTATTGGTAAGAAACTTACGTCATTCGTCAGTTTATCAGGATATTCTTAAAATTAAATTACGTTAGGTAGTTCCTATCAACTTACTATTAAGTAAGATCTATCTACCGGGGTATATTAAGTTTTTGGTAGTTAATGTAAAAACGGCACTGGCATTTACTTAATGTAAATCGTCATCGCTGGTTGCACAGCTAGAGGTTCGGGAAAGAAAGTGTGCATAGCTCCGTACTCTTACTGTTATTGCCAGTATCCATCAATTCAATGATGTCTCCAAGTGTGACCAGAAGACATGCCGTTTGTAAGTGTACTAGAAATATAAGCGGGGAGGGGCATGAGAGGAAAATAAATGTCCACCCGTTCTTCTTCGTCGTGTCGATGATTTCCTTTTTTTTAAATTACATTATTTTCGTCCAGTACTCTGCCACCTCGACAGCGTTGGTGCTGGCCTCGGACATGGACAAGTCCCTCAGAGTGCAGGTGGAACCACACATAGTGCAGAACAGGAGGTCAGCCAAAGTTTGCGTTGAGGAACCGCAGTCACACAAGGCTTCATCGGAATACCCCCACCGGACGAGGTTGTATCTGCAGCGGCCCACCTGACTTCGCAAACGGTTAGGGTCTTCCAGGTGGGCCATGTCAGAAGGTGTCCCGAAGTAGTTTTTTCTGCTAGGTCGACATAGTGTATCGGAGCGGGATGTTTGAGGAGCCACAACTTTTTAGGGTTCCGTAGCCAAATGGCAAAAACGGAACCCTTATAGATTCGTCATGTCTGTCTGTCTGTCTGTCGGTCTGTCTGTCTGTCTGTCTATCTATCTGTCGGTCCGTCCGTATGTCACAGCCACTTTTTTCCGGAACTATAAGAACTATGCTGTTGAAACTTGGTAAGTAGATGTATTCTGTAAACCGCATTATGATTTTCACACAATAATTGAAAAAAAAACAGTAAATTTTGGGGGTTCCCCATACTTAGAACTGAAAGTCAACAATTTTTTTTTCGTCAAACCCATACGTGTGGGGTATCTATGGATAGGTCTTCAAAAATGATATTGAGGTTTCTAATATCATTTTTTTCTACTAGAGACACTTCCAAAGTGGTATAATGTGTGTGGCCCTGTAACTTCTAAAATAAGAGAATGATAAAACTAAAAAAAATATATGATGTACATGACCATGTAAACTTCCACCGAAAATTGGTTTTAACGAGATCTAGTAAGCGGTTTTTATTAATACGTCATAAATCGTAAACAGCAATTTACCTTTCATTCAATCTGCTACGAAACCCTTCATGGGCGAGTCCGACTCGCACTTGGCCCCTTTTTTTTGCTTCACTAGGCCCTTTGCTGTCTACTAATAAGTTAGTCGACCTGAGGAAACTCTTCCGACGTTTCAGCCTACCTCTTGGCGTCTCCATAGGTATTATGCAGAGGGTGGCGTTTGTCGGTCTGCTGCTTATGCTTTTCAGAAGAGCAGGTAGCCTCTTATCTCTGGGAGAGCCACTCCTGCAAGCGGATATAGAGCAGTTAATGGTGTTGCGGGATTGACCGCTAGTACGTATCATCTTGTGCTTTATGAGCGTAAAGTTTACTCAAGAAAAGCTTCGTCTCGGAGATAAGGATCAGCCAAATATAAAGATCCTATAACTGCTGAGACTCACACAAGCCTCTCCTCTAAGACATTGCACATGCATGAGCCACGATCCACCACGTACCTATATTGTGGCCCTGGGGGTAGCAAAATGTTCTATAAGTTTGGGACCTGTTGCCGTCCTCATAAAATCATAACCTCATAAAATCATCACGCCTGATAATTCCCGAAAAGATAAGGCAGAGGTCCGGTCCGGAGGGGACGACCGGAATGGCGCAGCGGTAGTGAGGCTGCCTTACGTTCTTAGGGTCCCGGGTTCGAATCCCGGTAGGAGCAAATGTTTATGTGATGAGCATGGACATTTGTTTCCGAGTCATGGATGTTTATATGTATAATAAGTATGTATTTACAAACAAAAAATATATATATGTAGTATATCAACTGTCTGGTGACCACGACACAAGCCTTGCTTAGTGTGGCACTAGACGGCGCTGTGTGTAATGTCCAGCGATATTTATTTGTTTATTTATATTTATATAGGTGTACCTAGTAGTTTGTACATTGCGCCAGTAATGTTAAAGTTCCATTCAATATGGGGACAGCCTATTGCCGTCAACCGGGCATAAATTGTATGATTTTAAAAAGAGATTGTAATAACATTACATGGTTTTAATATTTTTTTTCTTAGCCTATCTTGTCCCACAGCAGGGCAAATGCCCCATAGCCACGTGGCTGCATCGATCCTAAGTTCTTTATTAGTGATCGATGCGTGGCTGCTACTGAAAAATCCTGATGGATAAACTGAATTACACTGCCCGATCTGGGAATCGAACCCAGGACCTCTTGCTCAGCCGTCGTGCTTGCGAACAGTAGATTAACGAGACTAACCTAATAGCCTGCCTAGCCATAGCCTCTTATTGCAGTATTGTTTTAGTGTGAGAAAGAGACGGAGCTAGATATCTTGTGCCATAGCTTTCCCATACCGAAGTAAGATTAACCATGTCTTTACTTCAGCACTGCAGGTGAGCTATGGCTATGGCCATCCATAAATTACGTCACATAAGTTTCATGATTTTTTTACCTGATTTTTTGATTTGCTGACCGTCTTTGTCACAGATGGTCACATTTGTGAGACCCCCCCTAGTGTGACGTCACGTATTTTGCAATTTCACATTTACTTACAAATTATTGAATTGTATATAAAGCAGTTCCGAAATTAGTTTTATTTTGATTTAAATTCTTTTTTAACAAAACAAAGCATTGAAAAAAAATGTGACGTCACGAAATTTAGAACCCACCCCCTTGTCGCACAATGTCTCACTTCTTCGACTCCCTCCCTCCCCCTTAAAGTGTGACGTAAGTTATGGATGGCTCCTATCTGGGAAGTGGAGGGTCATCTTTTTGGTGGACATGGACCTAAGTAACACTACGCAAAAAGAAATGCAATTTATTTTTGGAGTGAAAGTCACGTTTTTCTGTAGGACTCAATGTTACGCACTTAAAACAAGGTGCTCGACTGCTGATGGGTGGATTGAATGGTACCGGGGGTCGTGAAGGTGCTTAAAAGACGGGGAAAACAAGTGTCTTTCGTGTTCGTTAAGAGTCTTTTTACAGCCTTTAGATACCAAGGTACAGATCGGACCACAAACATTTGTGATGCACAATGATTGTCATAGAACTTCTTTTTCGTCCAAGTAGTACTTAGCCTTGGTTGTTTTAAACTTTCATGATTTTATGCATTCCTCATTCACTCTCAGCTTTTGCAAAACAAGGGTACATTCATCAACTGGCGACTGTGAAATTCGCGAGTGCGCGCGAGTTGGACCTTCCTTCTGTTGAGCAGTTAATACGGCACCTAGCTCTTCCTCTTACTAACATCGCCACTGATCCTTGACGATATTTCGAAGACACAAACTAAAACGGCGTAAAATTAGTTCACTTCAAACATTTTCTAAATTTTTCGCACTTGGGGACAATTATTATCAGAACTTATATTTTTGTTACATCACTGAAGTGAAAAGTTGAAGAAGCTGTCTTTATTGGGTGCAGAATATGCGGTTATTACAAAATAAATCTGAAGGTTTCGGCTGAAAATAGACCGTCCAAAAAATAAAATATTTCACTATTTTTCTTTAAATTACTGGATAGTGGATAGATAGATGTACAAGTATTGGACATGAAATTAGCTATTTATAAGCAAAGGATTCTTTAGTTGTCGTTTTTGTTTTGCTTTAGAATGGTCCCATAACTTATAAAAGTAACTACTTAACTAAAATATCTATACCAATTGAATTCATAGAGGGATTAAAATGACTCCTTAAACATCCAGATGGAATTCTATCTCAATAAATCCTTACGTTTTCCACCGAATCCATACATGTGGGCTGCAGTACACAAAACAGATCCAAGAATAAAACTGAATATTTCGACCACACTCGATTATACCCACTTACCTAAACATAATACAGAATCAATCGATATAAGAACAACTGTTCGCTCTAAAACGCTCAAATCGATTACGGTTGAGTTTATTTTGCTTGTCAGAGCCCACCTGTGCTACATCCGCGGCAACAGATATAGATCCCATCATTACATGGAGCATCGGCACGCTGCGCGCGCGCACATTGTTTACTCGATAAGTATCAATGATCTGTGGCCAACGAAATTATTATGCATGTAAGTAGGTATACCTAGCTACTAATTATAGCGAGCTCCGCCAGATGTGGACGTTGTAATCGACAGTTTTATTTAAAATATGCCCATCGCCAATGCCTGGTGTGGTTGGGGAAGCCATTCAGGATTTTTCCGCTATCAGACCATCATATTTTAGAGTACAAAAATACCACTCCTGATATTTAGTTAACACGCCTATTAATATTTGCTGCTTTTGGGCAGAAAATCATTCCAATAATTCTACTTACATTGGAATCATTTCACGATCAGAGAACTACATACGTAGCTACACACCGCTACGTTAAAAGGCAAGTCGCATTAGTGCTGCAAGGATCTCATGGTCGATATGAGCTGACCATAAATCAGTAATATAGTTTAGAGTCAAACAAGATTGGTGTCAGTCGCCCGCGGTTTGCAAACGCAACGCCAATAGGATCAAAAGATTGGCGCGAGAACGTATTGCTCCGCACACGTGTGAATTATCTGAACGGCTGCGGGAGCTCTAAATCATAGCTATGGTTTATTTACCAATCATGATACTTATATTTTATGATATCCGATAATTTGCAAATTCCTGTTAATCTTCTATGCAAAACTTTTGCACATTTTCGTTCTATAGAGGAAATACGCAGATAGCTCAATTTCTTACCCAGTTTTTTTATAGATTTTAGCAATAAATTATATTCTGCTACATTATTTCGTGGTCTGGAACTAATAACTTAACAGTTTACACCAATCTTTCAGGATGCTACACCTGTATAACATTTTAATATTATTTGGCAAATATTTACTGTACAAAATCTGATGCGTTTGCCGCTTTCCCAGTAAGAGTGAGAAAACTGAAAAAAACACAGGGAGAAAGTAAAGAAAAAAACAGTTATTGCTTAGATAGACGATGTACAGACCAGAAATAAGTAAAATAAAATAAAAGCGGCCAAGTGCGAGTCGGACTCGCCCATGAAGGGTTCCGTAACAGCAAGTAACATAGTATAAAAGTTCTTTCAGTTCGTTGTAAATGAAGGTAAATTGCGGTTTACGATTTATGACGTATTAAAAAAAACTACTAACTAGATCTCGTTCAAACCAATTTTCGGTGATAGTTTACATGGTAATGTACATCATATATTTTTTTAGTTTTATCATTTTCTTATTTTAGAAGTTACAGGGGGGGGGGGACACACATGTTACTTTGGAAGTCTCAGTTTAGAAAAAAATGTAGTGTGCATTTTTGAAGACCTATCCATAGATATCCCACACGTATGGGTTTGACGAAAAAAAAAATATGAGTTTCAGTTCTATGTATGGGGAACCCCCTAAATTTACTGTTTTTTTCTATTTTTCTGTGAAAATCTTAATGCGGTTCACAGAACACATCTACTTACCAAGTTTCAACAGCATAGTTCTTATAGGTTCGGAAAAAAGTGGCTGTGACATACGGACGGACAGACAGACAGACAGACATGACGAATCTATAAGTGTTCCGTTTTTTGCCATTTGGCAACGGAACCCTAAAAAACAGAGAACCAAGATAAATTACAAGGAAGGGTGGGTTAAATAACCAATGAAAATAATATACAAATGAAAGCCCACAAAACACAAATTATAATCCCAGTTTATAACTCTATGAGCATTACGAAGAAACTGTTGTTTGGCAATCTCAGTAGGCGAGTATTATAAAACAACAAACATGTGTTAATAATTAACTAGCTTTTGCCCGCGACTTCGTTCGCGTGGAATAGTGACTTCCGGCAGATTTTTGGTTTTACCCACATAGTTCCCGATCTCGCGGGATCACTTCAAAAATGAAATGTGGAAGATATTCTAGGGAACTCTTCAAAAATCAACATAATGAGCTCTGCGTTTGAATTGAAGATATGTATACTCACTTAGGGCATTAAAGCCGTTATTGCCGATCGAAAAAGGCGAAAATGTTATTTTTCCCTTATTTTCAAAATATTATTTTGATTTGCCATTTCAGAAAAAAAGACTGTTTCTCCCTTGACAAATTTTCTATTATTTTAGGCTTTAAAGATTATTAAAGTTTCTTACACCAAGACATTTCTATTAAGTTTCTTAGTTACTATTAAGTTTCTTACACCAAGACATTTCTGTAAACCACGTTTTTAGTTTTGCCATCCTTTGCAAAAATATATAGGTCTTGTGGTTTTGACACTCTTGAGCACGCAACGTAGAGTTGTCCATGGGAGAAACAGTCTTTTTCAAGATGTACCCCCGCAACTTTAAGCGTTTGCCCTTGTACAACGGAACCAATTTTGAAAACAACCACCAGACAACTCAACAAATAAACCTTTTAATCTACTAATACAACGGAGCCAATTTTAAATTTACGAAACGATCAATCCACAATTCCACGACAGTACCGTACGTAATCAGTGCTGTGTCCCCCCCGTCAGGGGGGGACGCAGCAAGCGGTACCAGGACGATGTCCCCTGCCCGCGGAAGCTATACCGGGGCCCGCTACTGCGTGGCCCGTGTTGGGTGGGGCGCTGCCCCAAGTCCTACTGGGTGCATGGTAGCAACATGCACCCATGTGTGTGACTGCTCTGATGTGACTGTAGGCGCGCCACAGCGCTGTCACACAGCGCTGTTTTCTTCACAGCACCTCGGCGGTCCGTCCCCGCCAGGTGAGACCTCCGGTTACCCGGAGGAGGCCCGGCGGGGGACAACCAGCGACAGAGGTGCCGACTTAAAGCGCACCTACAGTAGATGTGTGAGTCCCGCCCGCCCCACTAACCAGAGCTAGCCGGCAGTGGTACGGACTAAGGACTCGACATGTGTGTGTGGGCGGTATTGTATTGTGTAACACCGCCCATGTGTGCGTGTATCGCAGGCCCTAGGGCCGCGACAACGCGTGAGTCTACGTGTGTGTAGAGAGATGCATGTCTGGTCATGCTACGTAACATGCCCATATTAACTTGGTACACGTCACGCAGCTGGGTGAGAGTACTGTGTGTGGAGTCTTACTGTGCAGGTAAGCTGCGTGTACCGGGAAAAACAGCTTACCTGGGTCCAATCCGGTGGAGAGGCGGCGGAGGGGGGGACGACCATGCCTTGCAGGGCCGCAGGGAAATCCATGTCCCGACCGGCCTAATCTTGGTACAACATAAGTAGCGAGGCCAGGCCGTCCAGGACAATGAGCTCGAAGCGCTCGGCCGATACCCAACCAAATGCGTGTAACGAAACCATAGCGCGATCTATTTCGATCCCAACGCCATCTATCGAGCATAGTGACAACTCGGATTATTTATATACTATACTCCGTTCGGGCATTTTCTTTGTACTAAAAGTTTTATTATATTGATATAATTTTTTTCATACCTTTTTACTATTTATTTACTTTTTTCCGATGAATTAAAACAATAACATGAACCGAACTCGTGTAACGATCGACACCATTGCGCGATCACAATTATCTATACTCCGTTAGAGCATTTTCTTTGTACTAAAAGTTGTATTATATTATATTTTTCATACCTTTTTACTATTTATTTACATATTTCCGATGAATTTTCAGTACTGAATTGATGCCGACTCTTGACCAATAGATGGCGCTGTATGTCCGGAATAAAGGAGATGTTTTATTTTCCCTATAATTATGGCCCAACAGTGTACCTTAAGAACAAAAGTACGAAATTACAGGAAAAAAATCGCAGATTCTAAAAAAAAATATATCGAATTTATTTGCGCATTTGTACCACCTGAAATTGTCGATCGAAGATGTTAAAACTTGTAACCCAAGAATTTCAATCTGGCAATCTCATGATTTATTTCTCCGACGATGCGTTTCGTTAATTCATTTTATAAACGTGTGAAAACCTAAAACTGTACTGTTTAGAATTTGTTTATGTATTACAAATAAGTTTTTTTTTCTAGCACACATTTTTCGCGAATTATTATGGGAACAAGAATTTACAAAATATATTTATTTCACATGTCGTATTATTTTTCGCGTTTGGTTATCTACGGCCAAAAGACAGGGCTCCAGGCCAGGGCCGGTTTTTTTTTCTATTGTTGTTGATATTATTGTTGTGTTGTCATTGTCATTCCGTTTCGGTTACCCGGGTATATATGTTCTGTGGTTACCCGTCTCTGGAGTACTACCTATTTCCATAAAGAATCAATACTTTTATTACGACTACCTATATCTTCACGATAATCTTATATTATATGACGACAATCAAGTCTTAAAGACATTTATGATCATGTATGTATAGCTATTGGCGTTGTTGGCGTAGTATGGTCATTGTGTACTTATTTTAGATCTCTTGTCAGACTTCGAAAGGGTGGGTATAGCTTTTTCCGTTTACCCTATATTTACTACATTCTTTGCGGTCTACGGTGGGTTTATTTGAACACCAACCAATGTAATATTTTGACAGATGGAACAAATTGACAGCAATCAAAGCTGTTATGGACGTTTCTTTAAACGCAGTTGCGTTGCGAGGTAATGTTTTTTCATATGCTTTTATTTCCTAATCTATCTAATATTGAAGGATTTTATATAGTGCTAAAAATACAAATTATTGGAAGGAATTTGAATAGTAATTTGTACCTCGGTACATGTTTGGGCCGAAAAAAAAACACCTCCTTTATTTTTGATTTTGTTTTTTGTAATAAAAATAAAAACTATCTTATGTCCTTTCTCAAGTTCCAAACTATGTCTGTACCAAATTTCACACAAATCGGTTCAGTAGTTTAGGCGTGAAGCAAAGACAAACAGACAGACAGACAGACAGAGTTACTTTCGCATTTATAATATTAGTTTGGAAGTTTGGATAGTTTGGATGAATTTTCAGTACTGAATTGATGCCGACTCTTGACCAATAGATGGCACTGTATGTCCGGAATACATTTTATTTTTTATTTTATTTTTTGTAATAAAAACTATCTTATGTCCTTTCTCAAGTTCCAAACTATGTCTGTACCAAATTTCACACAAATCGGTTCAGTAGTTTAGGCGTGAAGCAAAGACAGACAGACAGACAGACAGAAAGACAGACAGACAGACAGACAGAGTTACTTTCGCATTTATAATATTAGTTTGGATTACGTAAGCAAATATTTTATATGTTTAACAATAACAAAGCGACCTCCCGCAACTTCACAAAGTTAATTAATTTAAAAACCCTTTGAAATCCTGTAAGTATTGGGTCGTTTTACTTTTATTAATCATCTATCTGTAGTGCCCAAGCTACAGTTCCCTCACTTAGAACAAATAAAGTGGATACTAAATCAACTTTAATAGTGGCGCCTCGCTTGTTTATCGTGACTTAGATTAAAAAACATGATAGTCCTGGAATCAAATGGAAATAGCAGTGACGGGTGTTCCGAACGACTTCCTTATACGATCGCCATTCTAATTCAATCGCTTTCCGGAAATCACATCTTGGGGAGATTTATTAAGTCTGCTCTTGTTTGTTAGATAGTAAAATCGACATTAATGTCTATAGCCTACCGAGTTACGTCGGATCCTTGTACAATTAGGCCATCCGATTCGAAATAAGTGAATCAACAAACACAGCATCCTTCGGGGAGCTATGCCCGTTCATTGTGGTCTTATTTATAGATTTGTGATTGTTATATTATCGCGTTGCTTGATTATCGTGGTAATGACTTTTATGATCCTCTTCTGAATAAATATACAAGTGGCTATGTTTACTTAGTATAAATATTGAGGCGTGGTGTGGCCCCACGCGTACCACAGTAGGATGCCTCTTTAAATGCAGTATCACTTTGTTCAAAGACTTATTTTGTTCTTTTATCCTAGCTATTCCAAGTAGGGATGAGCTTCAGGATTGTTTTCACTACTTTTTATACGAGGCTTCGCTCGCGTTATTCAAAAATTATCCCATGGGTTACGTTTTAAATATCTGACACTCGTGGGTAACACAGGGTCCCATTTCCATTACTGAAAGAGGAATCGGATCAGTTCTTAGTTCCGAAGATTATCCCCACATCCAATACAAACTAACAAAATTTACGTCTTTAAAATAATTATCATTCTATAAATTGCTACTCCAATCTAGTCGAAACTTACCTGACCAGAAATGTTTAATCCTCGTAACATTAATTATGATTTAATGTAGGTATTTTGTTATTAATTTACACCATATAATTGCCAAGAACTCGTGTCGTTATTAGCAAGTTAAACACACGATCCGTGACATCCCAAGTTTATGGTTTTACGCAGAATGGCTACCGTACTCTTCAAGAGGTATGTGTAGGCTCTGTGGTTACTAATGTACTATAAATTTTCTGAGTCACCCATTCCTTATGTGCCGATAAATTGTAAATTCATTTGTAAAATTGTCAGAATCTTGCTAATATAACTTGCTTCTAAATTTCCATGTTTAGGGTGTAACTGATAGGACTTACTCATTTACGTACAAAAATAAAAACTGGTCACTTAAATGCAACTACATGTTTTCAGTGCCTCAAGAAATAACATTATTGGTACTAAAATCACATTTAAATCAATTCCACCAAGATCGTAGAATGTCCAGAGATTATCAAAAAGTATCGATATGAGATAATTATTTATACAAATCGCTGTTTCATATTGGGTGTCTGTGTCGCAATAAATATTAAATATCGACGCCGTTAAAAATATCCCCTTACAGTTTACGAGAGCGCTCGCCGACATATTTACGTACGGGAGGAGGCTATCAATTCCGTTTTTTCATTCGACCTTACGATATAGCCACCTTCCTTGCACGCGAGCTTTCTCTTAACGCTGAATGCTATATTGTTATGATTGGCGTCCTTAATTCTGTTGAGAAACGATCCTTGTTTTGCGAATTTAAATAATCGACCTAGATAATACAGGGAGCTACAAATAATCTAGACGAACCTTTTGAGTAATTACTTCGAGCATCAATATATTTTTACGTATGTACCTATTAGGTATTAAATCCAATCCGTCGGGTGTAGAATCCAGCCGCTGGGTTCAGCTATAGCTTATAAATTTTATCATAAATTCAAAGGGCAGGCAGACACTAGACAGTATTGTTTGAAGAGATATAAATTGAACATAATTTTCTGTCTCCGTGTTTGATGTTACGTAGGCTGTATTATCTTCCATCCCACAGAATATAGCCTATCCAATTAGGAACTTCTATTCAAAATGTCACAAAAATGAACTATGAGTATACTTACCCAGTTACAAGGGATTTTCATGCTTTGTTTTGCATCCATCAAATTCTTAATCGTCATTGTTCATTGGTTCTATAATAATCGTACCCATTTCTCTAGCATTTTTCCTCAGCCACCAAACTATCATTCTGTGCCATGTATTTAAGCAGACCTGTATATTTGAATGTAATCATTTTAGAGTCCATTGACTCTAAATCCAACTTAGAAGAGCCTATGCAGTCTAAAGTCATGATTAATCCCATCACTAAGCCAAGAAGCAGTTCATCAGAAACCCCCCATAAATTGAGTCTCACCTATGACACACATTGTTACCAAGTAGGGGGGACATTAAACAGCTGATAAATCTCGTTGGATCGCCCACGACCTTTCGAACACATATTAATATTTAATTGTAGGCGCGATATCATCACGGAGCGCATAACTAACTGTTAATAAAGTGTATTGTTGACTTGAATTATCCTCATAAGTCTGGCGTACGAGACTCAGATCGCGGGGGGCTATTCTCATGTCCAGGATTTACGGATCAAGATTGTTGTACTGAAGCTAAGTAAGCACTTTATTTGTGGTGATTAAAAAGCCATAAGTTAAGTAGGTGTGCAAGTTGCTTACTGGTACTTTTTTACTTTGTTTGTGTAACTTAAAACATATAGATAGATAAAAGAGTGGATGGAGAATCTGCGTCTGCATTCTTACAAATATGTAGATACTTAGATTATATCTAGGAATTTCAATAAATATCTTATAGACTTGTTTTCCAACGTGATCAAATATTAAAATCAATAAAATTTTATGTTTCCAGCAGTTTGTAATTAGACATCGATAAAACAGTCTCTGGTTTCCTGCTGCGAATTATAGATATCTCTAATAATTTATTCTAGTTTTTTTTTGTCAATAAAAGCAAATACTATGTTCGCTATAAACTTGGCAATATTTTTGTTTTTCAAAAAGTTTTGCTAGTTTTATTACTTATTTAAATCCAGTATTCTTTAGGTCTATTGTGTTATTTTGAAACTTAGTTTGGTCCGCGGCTTCACCCGCTTGGAGTTGGGAAAATGTCCCACGAGATTGTACCTCCGGAATAAAAAGTATCCTGTGTTAATCCACGTTAAACTTTCTATTTGTCTCATCCATATCTGTTCTGTAGTTTTTACTTAAGAGTAAAGAAAATGACATAAAAACAATAATTTTATAAACTCATCCCGCGGGACCCAAATGACCGGGACCAATTTACTAAAGAGCCAACAAACATCCATACATCCTCTAAACTTTCGCATTTAGATCCAATAGTAAGTAAGATTCGTACTCTATGAAACCCACGCTACGCTATAACACCTCTTTGTACCGTCAAAAATCATCGGAAAACATGAGAATAGAACCCCACGTTAGTCGCCGGCGTACTTGGATGTCGCCCGGGGAAATGCTTTATATCGACGCATAAGCTCGCGCCCAATAAACGCAATAAATAATACCGCGTCGTGTGAGTCGCGCCACGGATCCCATAACAACCGCCTTAAATATCTGTTCCTGCTTGTAATAAAACAACCTGACAAAACATTATTCCAGGCTAATTGGTTCAGTATTCTTCGTTTTGTTTTATTGATATTTGATTATTTTACATTTTTGTGAATTGTTGATAAAGATTTTGGCAGTTTTTTTTTTGCGCATTTCTTAGATTTACGTAGAAGCTAAGTAGGTAATTAATATTCAGAACACACAGGTGGCTATTTTTATTCATATGATTTAAGATATTAGAAAAGATAATGTGTGATGATACTGATGATTTAAATTAATTGTAAAGCAAATTCAAGATGAACATCTATCAAGCGTTTTATGATTTAGATTTGATACTCATACGGCCTTACATAAGAATGTACGCAATTTGATCATTTTAGGTTCTGGTATTTTAGAGGTTCTTTTTCGAACAAGTTAACGGTAGAACCCTAAAAATATATAAAAGCCGATAACCGTACATCACTTTTATTAGTTCCGATAAATAACACGAATAACTTTCCGATGTGATCGATTCTAATGTGTTGTTGTATTTATTGTAATTAGGAGCGGGCGGGCTCCAGCGCGCGGCTGCCTGCCTGCCTCGGCCGGCCGCCTCGGCTGCGCTCGTGTGGCGCGCCCATCAAATGTATAAACTGTTTATTAAGAACTAATAATATTTGCATAATCGCATTTTAATACCATATTCTATATGAAATTCAATATTAATCGCCCATTAATAATGAAAATTAGCTCGATATACATGTATTCAATGAATTTTTTATAATAATAAATGCACAAAATCATTAACTCCAATCAATAAAATATTATTAATAGACGTTGGAATAGATATCGCATTAACTAAGTGGGAAAAGGAAATTGTATTTTTATTGCTATGCTAAGCATACCATAGCATACGAATAGAGATTTAAAATTTCAACATCCATCTTGAATTTTTTTGTTCATTTTAATCTTATACTTGCTATTAATTTTATAGTTATTAATTTTATTGAGGTCTTCGATTCCTATTTTGATGATGTCAAATGATTGGTACCTAACTAATTTTTCCCCAGTTCTCAGGGACATTAGTTTTACGATGGAATATTTTTAGAACGAACTTAAAATAAATTATTTATCGAGGGGAAAAAGCTAGGCTGTTCAAAAATTGTTCACAATAATGTGACGTTAACTAATATACACCATATAATAAAGTACCTATTGAATTGGAGTTCGCCCTTCAGAACCTTAAGTTACTGATCATCATCACATTACTCAAACTGTAAAACTTTGTTTCAAAAAACACTCATCAAAGCTGTATGAGGTCAAAAACTGAGCTTTTTGACAAAATACTTCAATTTTACGCCTCTGAGTCTGAACGCGTAGATTGTGAGTTTCCTTATGTCTGCTTTCAAATTGCTCAACCTCTCAAAACACCGTTTCCCTAACCAGCTCGATCAGCGATCACAATCCACGGAATCGGCATTTACCCGCGTAAATTCAGATCGTGCACGTTGCAAAAAAGGTGCACAAGGAGTAACAAAGGTTGTTGGGGTGTAAATCACAATAAAAGTCCGCAGAGACGCCTGCGAGGCCGGCGGAGGCCCGGAGACGAATTATGATTGCCGCGGGACCCTCGTAAAGCACCAAGGTAGCGGTTGTACGGTGCACTCAATTTCGTACTGTGTATTTAATTAATTACCTAATGAGAAAATGCTTCCATGTTGCTGCACGATGAATGGAATTATAGTAATTGGACGCGTTACTTGGGAAGTAGAGACGATTTTTTTTTTTTTATAGTTTTTAGCAAATTATTTTTTTTTATGCTTTTTTTGAGTTTCAAATATTTTTTCTTTTTTGTCTCATAAGTTGGTAAATGTAAATATTACATTAGTAAAGTAATATTTTCATTTCAAATAACCTTTCCCTTTGGCTCTATCCATTTAACTAGCGTGCTACCAGTGCTACCACATCCATCACACTGTGATAATACTATGCAAACAAAATTGTCAATTAGTGGTGTTGTGACAGTATCATAATTTGTTTCAGTGTATAATTGCGTGTGTGCGCGGGCGCCGTGTTCCAGTATCTTGTTGTCAATTTCTCAGGAAGCGAGCAACATAAAAATAATTTAGTAACGGCTCAATGGGACATGATCGATACCCTTGTAACGCCTGTTTTTGAATTTTAATTGCTTATTAGCTAGATGAATTACTTTTTAAAAGCGTTTTTGTATTAGCTTTTTGTTTTGAATGTTACATGATGTTTTATTGTTTTAGAACGTGATAGCTGCTTAGGGTTGGATTAATTTCAAGGATCTTTTTGTTCTTGTCCTCTTCAATTTTATAGGATAGGTACAAAGGAGGTAAACTAAATATGATTTGTACACATAGGGCAGATGCTTTTGTATCCACTACCAGATTTACCTTAGCATTAAACGCTTAGCATATTTCAGCGTTCGTTTCCAAGAAAATCGTTTTCCATTTAATTGCCCCAAGACACGGCTTTCCCAACCCACAACTTAGGTATAACCTCAAACAAATTTTACTACACATAATTTGAACAAAAGCTCGTAACAAGTCTAGGTAATAAAGCATCACCAAAAACGGCACCACTTCCTCAATACCCCATGCATCGTAGGCGTGTACTGCGGTTGTGGCTGAGATGGTGACCCTACTCGGTAAGAGGGGGACGTGAGGTGTCCGGCGCGGGCGCAGCGTGCGATAAAGCAAGGCGCCGCGGGGTCCCCGGACCTCCAGCATGGCGGAACTGCTGGTGAGCTTAGTGTGGATGTGGTTACTGACCTTACGTGTGAGATTTTGTTGTTTGTCTTTTTGGAAATATATTTAAATCGATGTAGCTATTGGATAAATTGGTCTAACAGTTGTGGCCTAGACAACGTGACATTCTATCAAGAGCCAATGTAGAAAAGTCAAATAGGTACGTTTTGGATTGACATAAACTAAAGAAAAACTTACGTTCATATTCTGTCGAGAGTCTATCCATCGTTGCAGATATCTAAACGGCTTAAAAGCTATTGCCACTTTACCATACCCTCCTCTGGCCTATTAAGAGGCCGGCGGAGCATGCGTATTTCATACAAACGTAATACCAAAATAATTTGTAAATCAAACATATTCTTAAGGTAGTGTGTATTTATTTCGATTGGATTACAGAATATCTAGGTTCCCAAATATTTATTTTGATTGGACTCTAATTTAAACAAGAGTTATGAGAAAAATAAGTTTTCTATAGAAATTTTAAATTCCTCATACTTATCTCGTCTTTGTATCAATGTCCTTTCAAAATATATATTTGGGAACCTAGATATTCTGTAATCCAATCGAAATAAATACACACTACCTTAAGAATATGTTTGATTTACAAATTATTTTGGTATTACGTTTGTATGAAATACGCATGCTCCGCCGGCCCCTTAAGAAAGTTTGAAACCAACGTAGGGTTTGGAGGAGGAATTTCTCAGGACCAACGAGTCTGGGTTTGTGCCCGGCTCGTCCCATATTACCTACATGGAACTTAAAAACGCTAAATGTGGGTGTAGGTACACCGAAACACCTCTGCCTATCCCTTCGAAGGTTATAGGGGTGCTATGAAGTTATATTAAATTACAAATCCCTTGCTCCTTAACCCTTAGTGTGGTCAATGTTCCACAATTGTGTTTTCTTAATTTAATTTATGAAGGCATAAACGTGGCCATAAATCTTTTCATGAATTGATGCGCTGTAAACTGTAAGTGCTTGATTCCTATTAATATTCAGATCAAGGTCCACTGCATCGAGTTTGCCCGCATCGAATACATTACAGTGATTAGTGTAACGATTGATAAACTTACATATTTCGACCATTTTACGAGGATTTAGCGAATACAATATGGAATAATCCGACTCGAATAAACATAAGAACATCGTTCATATTCCAAAAATATTCCGTGGCTTATCCATTGCATTCCATCTTCAATTCTCGCGCCCACCGCACCGTGTAAATAATAATTAATTTTATTGTAAATGCTTATATTTTATTGCAGGATTTGTCAACAGAGTGCGCGATGTATTTTGTTGCCTGAGATATTTATTGTTAGTTTCTTAATGTAATGCCTAAGTGGGCATGTGGCCATACATGAGTGTTGCAACTAGTGCCTATATGTGCCAGTACCTACGCCCTGTATGAACATCGTGCTATTTTGAATGGTAATTTGTTGGGCCTGCGTTCATAATAATAATTCATAGCCCGATTGGCGTATTATATGACGTTCTGTTGGTATCTATTTGCATATCTTTAAAAAGACTATAATACTTTGAAAGCCTTGTTTTTGCATACATTATCTAATTAGTGAACCGTTTAAGATTAAACCTTTGAATTTTGAGTTTTATAATGATTTTGATCCTTTGATCTGCACTATGTTAATCGAGGACGACGAGTGCAAATATTTCATAACATGAATTATTGAAAAAATCATGGGTCGGATCTTTGGGGTAATTTTTCGCACCCTTATTTCTTGGTTTTTTGTTCTGTTTGATAGTCTCATAGTCCTAGATTATTTTAGGCAACCACAGTATCAGAAAACTTCGTCAAACATAGTTTGTAAAATAAATAGCTGTCTGTTTCAAAGCTCAAACCATGTAAGTAGAGCCAAATAAAAGAAGTCGGTTGATTAGATATATTTCAAACCACCGGCGATATTAATCTGATGTTAGTTTAGGGGTAGGCAGGCGAGTAGAAAAAGGTTGTACTTTAGTGAATGCACTAAAGTACCTTTTTCTACTCGCCTGCCTAACATTATGATGCTTGCTCACAGTGTGATGGTAAGATATATAACATGATGGATATTAATGTTGATGAATGGAGAGGGAGAGGAAGGCCATAGAAAAGATGAATGAATTATTTGAGGAATGATATGAAAGGGAAAGGAGTAAATGATGCCGTGACGTCTGACAGGGGAGAATGGAAGAAGAAAACGCGTTGCGCCGACCACAAATGGAATGGGATAAGGGCAGGAAGATGTTGATGAGTTGCACACAGCATATACACACATCAAAAGTGTCTAGGGATCAACATATATTTTTGCAATAACTTTTCTCCTGAATTGATATTAATTAAAATTTTCTTTAAGGATTCATCAAATAGTGTTTTCGTTTGTCACAGTAACGATAAACCAAGTCACCTTTGCATTAATAAAGAAATTTGCCATTTTCCTAATAAAGGGATTTTTGACATTTGAACCACTAACATTACAGTTCGAAAAAAAGACTGAAATAACAGTTTTCTTTAAAATTTTTATTGGGTAACTTGAAACAATTAATAATCCGTGTTTCT
This sequence comes from Xestia ashworthii, assembly GCA_950022955.1. Taxonomy (NCBI): domain Eukaryota; kingdom Metazoa; phylum Arthropoda; class Insecta; order Lepidoptera; family Noctuidae; genus Xestia; species Xestia ashworthii. The sequence goes on from OX465561.1 coordinate 14,483,469, forward strand.
ACCGCGAACACTAACAACACAAGAACATCGGTTTGGCATACTCAAAATGAGTTCATCCAAATCACGCTGTGGAATGGCCGCCCATGTTCGTTGCAACAACAACAAAAGGTCTTCTTGCTACTGGATACCCTCCATATTCGGCAGAGCTCTTCTCTGTAGCATATCCCATGCATGCTCAATCGGGTTCAAGTCTGGCGACTGAGCAGGCCAGGGCAGGACATTGATGTTAGCTGCGGCGAGAGTCTGTCTTACAACTCTTGCGGTGTGCGGTCGTGCATTATCATGCATTAACTGAAATAAGGGACCGATTTGCACTTGTAGAGGAACGGTGACGTCTGATACAATCGTCTCAGCATAAATTTGAGCGTTGAGGTTGCCTCTGATCCAAATCAACTCAGTTCTTCCGCCGATCCAAATACCCGCCCATACCATGATGGTTCCACCACAATAAGGATGGACTTCCTGGCAGGATTTTAATCGCTGTTGGCGTCCAGGGGTTCTCCAGTGTCGTATACGTCTTGTATCCGGTCTCATACCAAAACGAGACTCATCAGAAAAGCACACGAAACGCCATTGTTCTTCTGCCCAATTTCTGTGTTCAAGAGCCCATTGATATCGAATCCTACGATTGTGCATTGCTATAGGTGGTCCTACCCGTAGCGGTCTTCGGGAATGAAGGTTCACTTCATGCAAGCGGTTTCTAACTGTTTGGTCGCTAATTAAGTTCCCTGAAGAAAGATGAAGCCTCACGGCTAACATCATGGCGGTTATTGTTGGAGCTCTTCGAGTTAAGATTTGAATGTATCGGTCTTGTCTCCGTGTGGTGCAGCGATACCGTCCTCCATGGCGCTCAGCCACGGTACCAGTGCTTCGGTAACGTGTCCAAAGTCGACTGATAACACTCTGACTTGTATTCAGAGCTAAAGCCACAGTACGTTGCCGGGAACCAGCTTCTATCATTCCCACGGCTCTGAGCATTTCTTCCCTGCTTAAATGACGTCGCCGCTCCATAATAACGTTGGTTTTAATCAGTAGTAGGGAAACAGTAGCACTAATAATGTCTTCAATGCGTTGTATGTTTTTATAGGGAAAATATTGACAGCTGATTTTCATCTTTTACTCGAATTTGATTGACAGTTCCTGTTTCAAATTATGAAATGCACCAAAAAGGATCCATATTAATTTATAAAATCACTAGCGGACGTCCCGCGGTTTCACCCGCATAGTTCCCGTTCCCGTGGGAGTACGGGGATAAAATATATCCTATGTTACTCGTGGATAATGTAGCTTTCGAATGGTGAAAGAATTTTTAAAAACGGTCCAGTAGTTTTTAAGCCTATTCATTACAACCAAACAAACAAACAAACAAAGTTTTCCTCTTTATAATATTATAGTGTAGATAGTGTAGATAATTACAAAGCCACATCTCAATCTCAAGAAATCCGCATAAAAATGCTTGATCCCTAGACACTTTTGATGTGTGTATATATGTCACCGTAAAATTGTCAAACACGTTATATTGTAATCTCTCTAGCGATATTGTAAACTCTCGAAATATTGTCTAACGAACATAAGTCTGGTTACATAAAACGCATTATTTTTCGTGAATTGCATGCGATGATAGTCAACTCACGCGGTGTGGAGGGAAGGAGGGGTCCCCCTTGCCCAGTGGTACCACTTTCATGAAAAGATAATGTTCCATTCCTGAGAAATATCGATTAATATAACCTAACCTTAGAACACTTTATATTCTCCTAAAAAGCGAAGTCGACGGAGCCCCGCGATGCGGGGCTCCGTCGACTTCCTTATGTTTCCGTATGGTTCCGTATGTTTTACTTCCGTATGTTCAGTTGACAATATTTCGAGAGTTTACAATATCGCTAGAGAGAAACACGTTATATTATAATATAACGTGTTTGACAATTTTACGGTGCTATTATACTTTGCTAGATTATGCATATCTTTATACTCATCTCGTGCTAAATAATAACAGCCGCTCGGCCCGATCTTTACGTGAAGTCGTGCTTACACCTAGGTTGGTCTGTGGATGGGTGACCACCCTTACATATCGAGCTTCTTCCGTGCCTCGGAAAGCACGTTAAGCTGTTGGTCCCGGCTGTCATTTGTCCAACTTTGGCAGTCGTTACAGGTAGTCAGTGGCCCCGAAACTCTGACAACCAGTCTTACCAAGTGGTTTCGTATTAACCAGTATTAACTGGGTTGTGGAGGTCAGATAGGCAGTCGCTCCATGTAAAATACTGGTATTCAGCTGCATCCGGTTAGACTGGAAGCCGACCCCAACATAGTTGGGGAAAGGCTAGGCAGATGATGATATACTCATCTGACCCTATTACTTATTCAGTAAAAATACTTCAGAATCTAATTGATAAAAATACTAAACATGAACTGAGCAACATTTTTAATTCCCCTATTACCGTAGAAACCTATTCAACTCCCATTTACATAGAAACTTGTCAGATATATCGTTTCTAGTTTTCATGGCGATTATACGACGTCTAAGCAATATCGTTATCGATTACTTACGACTGCGCCTGGGCACGATGTTACCATCTTTATAAATAAATAAAATTGAACTTTGTTTGTGGTATCAAAATAACAACTTTGTACTGAATATCTATGAAAATATATACGACACATTACAAAAACATTTTTTTTTAATGTTTGTCTGTCTGTCTGTTTGTTCCGGCTGATCTCCGAAAAGACTGGACCGATTTTGACAGGACTTTCACTGGCATATAGCTGATGTTATGGTCTAACTTAGACTACTTTTATTATATAAGATAATAGGTAAGGGTTCCGTGCAAAACCTTAAAAACCGTTTAAATTATTTACAAAACCCGATTAAAAAAGGGAAGTCGGTATATTTTTTTTATAATTTCACGCGAAGGAATTCGCGCTCAACAGCTAGTCTACACTATAAAGACCAGAACTTCCAGGACTTAGGAAACCAGTTGCTGAGCTCAACAACTCAGTAGATCTTACTTATCAGCGAGTGTGACTCCAATGTGTGGTAATGAATGATTTTAGAGTGTATGAGTTATCTTAATGAGTGTTGTTCGAAGTAATTGCTAATCTGTATAATTTCTTATTATGATATAGATGAGATAGGAGCTTGTTATTACCTATTTCTAGATGTTTATTACAAGGTGTACAGATTGTGTAGTTTGTTTCGACGTGTGTGATATGTGCAGATGGTATCGTGTATGCTGTTGTAATTTCAAGGAGGTAGCGAAACAGTTACAGCAACTGTTACAGAAATTGGTTTTCTTTTACATTAATCTACTTTCTTTATGGTGTGGCTTTAGTGCCCTACAAGGCTAGTGTCAGAGTTTTATGCTGCTCAATGCCAATGGATGTGATTCGATGGACCTCTGACTTGCCTCCGTCGAGACATATCTCTCAGTCATGCTGGTTTCCTCACGATGTTTTCCTTTACCGAAGTAATAATTATACAATACGCAAATGAATCCGAAAAATGCAAACAGTTTACCTACATGACATGGAACTTATAACAAAGGTACCTATAGGCTGAGTTCGAATTTGACTAAAAGTTTTCGAAACCATTAATTTCGCTTTTAGACCGTCTCAAATAGACTTTAAATACAGCATTTCTATGAAAAATTGGCTATCAATATTACCCATTTTCGAATTTTTGATCCCAAATTTTAACCGTTCTTTGGGATACATGCTACATCTGAGATTTGAGTCGAAGCAGAACCATTGACACCACTCATCACGGGGTTTTTTTGATTTTTAAACAGTGAGCTGACAATAACTCTATGGAACTCGTGGCTATATAATAACAGCCGCTCGGAACGACCTCTACTCTAGGTTAAGTCGCACTTGCCTAGGTTGGTCCGTAGATGAATTAGGAACATACCAAGTTTCCTTGCTTCGAAAAGCCCCGACTCCCGGTTGTCATTTGCAGATCTTTGACAGTCGTTAGAGATAGTCAATGAACCGAAATTCTGACAAACAGTCGATGATGACCTAGCGATAACTTAGGTTCTATATATTTATGTTCTATTTTATTTATTATGGGACAGCTACAATATACTTATAATGTATACACTGGCAATTAACAATAATATACATAATATATTGTCACTAGTTGTGTAGCAATCGATTTTCTTTTTACTAAGTACCTCAAGGTTTCTAGCAATTTTACATCATAAGATTAGCTGACAATTAACAATAAACGCAAATCAAAAGGGCCGCCACCCATCAAGTTGAGTATTATTGATTGGTGACACATTCCTGAACCTGAGGTGGGCGGCAGATAACATAAACGTTGTCGTTAACTCGCTTTTATGTAATAGCCAATAGATTACGAAATGCATCCTTAAGGGGCCTGCGGAGTATGCGTAGTTCATACAAACGTAATACCAAAATAATTTGTAAATCAAACATATTCTTAAGGTAAAGCGTATTTATTTCGATTGGATTACAGAATATCTATGTTCCCAAATATATATTTTGGAAGGACAATGATATAAAGACGAGAGGACTTTAAAATTTCTATCGAAAACTTATTTTTCTCATAACTCTTGTTAAAATCAGTGTCCATTCAAAATATATATTTGGGAACCTAGATATTCTGTATTCCAATCGAAATAAAGACATACTACCTTAAGAATATATTTAATTTACAAATTATTTTGGTGTTACGTTTGTATGAACTACGCATGCTCCGCGGCCCCTTAAGGCACGATGTTCCTGTTAGGTACTATTTTATTATGGATCTGATTAATAATATACTTTTATACAGGGTGTAAACAACCTCATCTCGGAGCCGTCAACTAGCATTCTGTACATCTAAGTAACTTTATGCAAAAAAATATTGCTGGTAAAAGACTTGCTTATATTTGGGTCGTTTTTGTGGTGATAAATTATGTTTTGTGGTAGAACGCACTCAAAACACGGTTCTGATGGATGGATTGAATATTACGGGGGTTGTGGAGGTGTTTAAAGTAAAAATCTAACATTAAAAACTTAGGAACTTATATTTAAAAAAAAAACCTTCTCAAAAAGTTGGAGTTTTGACCCCCAATATCTCCTTAATTAGAAGCTTCACAGATATGGTGTAGAACAAACAAAATGAGAACAAGTGCCTTTCGGCATCGTTAAGGGTTTTTTTTACATTTAGCACGATAAATGATTCAATTTTAATTTTAATTTTCTAGAGATGAGAGCTTGTGCATAACGTCAACTTTACTTATATGTACATAACAAGCGGGGTCTGATAGAACACATTGATAGTTGCTGTTCAGAAAATCACCATCGCCATATCAGTCGTTAAACGTCCACTTAACATGGATCTCTCTTAGGTCCATCTTCACCAAAAAGATGACGGTCTGATTATCTAAAACAGCTGGTTAAAACACATTTTTGTAGGGAAACATGTCTCTTAAACAACTGTTTTAGATAACCAGACCGTCATCTATCTAGTGATGTTCACTACTAAGTAGTTCGAATTTGACACCTCTGAGGCTTTTTTTGTTTTTTTTTTTTGGTACTTTCCATGGTCATTTTAAAGTGACGGTAGAGCAGAGAGAAACAGGAGTGTCATAGTTGGAGGGTGGTGCTACTGTGTTAACTAGATTCATGACAACATTACCTGCAACAAAGCGCGAGGTGCAGTTGCCTTCTTATATTTTATTTTACAGCTCTTTGTCGAATGTCCCATAACATTCGAATCGATTGTAAAGTCTTACGATGAGTTCTTTTACGATGCGATTCCGAGTCGAATTCAATTTAGTTTAGAGGGGTCCTCAATCGTAAACCTTTGACCTAAACACACTCGATTATTCGAGTCATATTAGCACGAATAAAACGAGCCATTAAAATAAAATGTTAAATTATTCAATTGACCATCGATTTAGTAAACATGATATTGTATTGTGTGGATTCTTTTGAGTAGGTATTAATTTTATGATCTGAATTCATGAATAAATAAAATATATTGATATTGTTATAAGTTACACCTATATTGAGTGATTAGTGTCGTGTTTGGATTTGTAATTGACAAGTCGACTATTTATTCTGATTCATTATTGCTTTGAAAAGAATCCAAGTCTTAGTAGAATCTACTGGAACATATTGTTTTAAGATTTTAGGTACCTATGAGGTAAACACTACGAAGCAAATCTGGGAATCTTTATCCGGGCTTTATACAGCATTGTTCCTACTTGCAAAACATTCAGAAAAAGTAAAGAAACGGTTAGGCAAATATTCTATTATTTTCTCAAGGTTTTCGGTAGAATCAAGGCATTCTCGAATTTCCAGTATCTAGAACACTTGAAACAAATTAGGATATTTTTAAATGATGAATTCAGCGAACAAGTGCTCATTCCTTTGTGCGTAGACGCGAACTACATGAGAAATGACTCACGTAAACTAGCAGAGCTGCAGACCTAGCTGTGCCTAGTTCTATTTATTGTTATAATAAGATTAAATACCAGTCAGTTAGTCGGTCTGGACAGGAGTTGCTCAATCACGGGCTCACTACTGGCCGAGGATTGAGCAGATTGACTGATTAACGACATTCATTTTATTATCTCCACAGATCCTTGTATATAGATTTTTGTTTGGAATAAACGTATAAATACCTACCTAAATTCTTTTTTATTCAGAAAACGGTAAGTTTCACCTATCGAAAGGAATTAAATACGTCAAGCGTTTGCAGGTCACCGCCGAGCCGCGCCGCGCCGCCAACGCCGCCGCGCCGCGGCCGGCGGCGCGCGGCGGCGTCGGGCGATGTCCCGTCGCATTTTCCCGATTGCGGCGGAGTCCAAAAATTGTTGTTATTTATATCTTATTTTTTGGTAAAGTACCTAAACAAACCTAACTAAGCAAATTAGCAAATATATCTCTTTCATAAAGCATCCAAAACATAAAAGAAAAACATTCAGTCAAGAAAGTATCGGGAATGGATGTTTTGTTTATGGTTCCAAATTCAAATTTGTATTTTTTTTGTTGTTGTTAGATTGGCACAACTGTTTTCCATTTTGGGGCGGAGTTTGAGTTGCATCTGTTATTTATATTAAACTAGCCGATACCCGCGGCTTCGCCCGCGTAAAATTATAAAATATGTATACCAAAACCTTCCTCTTGAATCACTCTATCTATTAAAAAAACCTGCGTCAAAATCCGTTGCGTAGTTTTAAAGATCTAAGCATACATAGGGACAGACAGACGCGGCGGGAGACCTTGTTTTATAATATGTATAGTGATAGTGATGATAGTGATAGTGCTGTTTTTAGTTATATCATATCTAGTGTGTATAGCAAACATTATGGAGAAAAACATCGAACAAAGAGTTTGTCTTAAATTTTGCATCGCAATGAAATTTCGTGTTCAGAGTCACTGAAAATGTTACAGAAGGCTTACGGTGAATCGACTTTAAACACTTATTTTTTTCTTTTTTTTTCGACTTTTTTACTTTTTTTTTTCTTTTTTAGTCAATTCGCCGTAAGCCTTCTGTAACATTTACCACTCATATGCATGAGTGGTACAAAGCGTTCAAAAGCAGTCGAGATGTGATAGAAGATTTGCTTCGCTCTGGTAGGCCATCAACGTCTGCAACTGAAGTTAACATCGCAAAAGTCAATTTAAGGAAATAGTGACTGAAAATCTTCATTCAACTTTGAGAGAGATAGCCGCCGAACTTTCTGTATCTCACGAGTCGATCCGTACCATTTAAACTAATCAATTGGGTATGAAACATGTTACTTACCGCTCGGCTAGTCCCAAAAGACTTGAATTTTCTCCAAAAACTCAATCGCATGAGAGTCGCTGAGGTCATGCTAGAACGAGTCAATTCCGACCCAACATTCATGAAACGCATTGTTACTGGTGACGAGACGTGGGTTTACGAGTTTGATATGCAAACTAGTCAACAAGCTTCGGAGTGGCGCCTTCCAACTGAACCGAAACCGAAAAAAAAGAATTCGCGGCGTGAACTGAACTCAATTCCGGAAACAGCGTTTAAAAAATGTTTTGATGGTTGGATTATTCGTTAGCGTAAGTGTATTCGTATCGTTTCTGAAGGAGCATACTTTGAAGGTGATAAAATAAAGGAGACAATTTTTCTTGTTCGGGGACTAGGCCACCCACATAAATTATAGCATATAATCATGAAACTTACATTGATTTGTTCCTTATAACCTCTAGATTCCAGTGGTTAAATTAGCTAAGCATTGACTAAACGGAATAAATGCGAAAAATCTGCAAAAACACTTACGAAAATCAAAATAAACAGAAAAAGTAAATGTCAAAATAATGAAGTTGTCTGTCAATCACTAAAAAGTGGGTTCATAACGTTCCGTGCCACGTTGATTGTTTAAACCATCTATGCGATTTTAGTGTAAACCTTTAAAAATAGCATTAAAAATGCTCACAGTTTAATAATATTTTTTTTATATTCTTTCTGATTCTATAATAATTATAGCAAATATGATTACCAACGGGTAGGTACCGTACTTTTTTTAGTAAACAGAAAAAAACGCCCCTATTCACGTAAGTATTTGCTGTGAAATGACATTGACCAAAACAGGAATGATTTGACTCGCAATAAAATATCATAACATAGCTTATTTATTATGATTTTAAGATTTCGTTTTCAATTCTATGTAATATTTCGTTTACTACCATAGTAAAATGGTTACTTTTTTTGGTGTTATTATGAATAATAAATGCAATGACCTGGTGGGCCCAAAAAATGCTATCTCCTTTGGATGATTAACAAACATTTTGAGTATTATTGATCTTTTTCCGTTACTTTTTTGACAGAGTAGTAGTACAAGGATTGATGTTACTTTTTATTTTTAGGTCCCACTGCTGGGCAAAGGCTTCCCCATATCCTTCCAAGTATTTTTATCGTGTACTTTCTCGAACCAGCCATCTCAGTGCGCGACCAGAGTCATCTCGCCACTCTTTATTTTATTAGTAAACATTTTATTTTCATTACACATCAATAAAAAAAATAAGTAGGTATGCATAGTAGAGCTAGTAGTACAGTAGCGACATTCAAAAGATAATTATCTAAGATACAGAAGTGAGCTTGTTTACACGTCTTCGTCGGTGGCAGGCATGTGGTGTGTAAGGGTCTTTATCTCAGGCCCACAGGGAAAGAGCGGCATCCACCATTTCCGTTAAACTTGGTTTATCATTACATTGTATTGTATAAGGTAAAAGGTTACCCTTTTATGTTACTTATATTTGGTTACGAATGTTATGTTATGTTACCCTACGTTATGCAAAATCCATGTGAGTCTTCTATCTTTAGATTTATCCAAAAATAGAGGCTGCGATGATACTTAATATTACCCTCGTAAATCTTTATTAATCTTCGTTTAACTAAGGATTTCGGCTTAACTACGTAGTTAGCTAGTACCTATAACATTATGCAAGTTTAGTGTAAAACACATAGCATGCATAATGTTGCAAATCAGCTGTACCTAACGAAAGAAAACGAAAATTCAAATTGCAAAAACTGTAATTAGTACAACTTAACGCTCAGACGCTTAAACAAAAAAGAAAAATTAAAAAAGCTTAATGAGTATGAAACAGAGTTCTTGTAAATTACAAACAGTTTTATAGCTGGTAGATAAATTAAAAATTTATTTTTATAAGACACGTTACACGGCTATTTCGCATCACTAACTGTGTGTGTGGGCACCGGGCCGTAAACACTCGAGCGGCCGCGATGACAGACCGAACGCAGACCCTCATTACCGGCTCTTACAAACAAAACCCAACACACGCTACATGCTAAAATATCATAAAAATATTACACGCTACATTCAAATATAAACTCTAACAGGACTACAGTAAGTAGAATTTTCTGCTACATAAGCCAAGAGAGAATCTTCACTTGAGAGGAATGTACAATAGAATCTTTAAAGCTTAGATGCAGCTATTATTAGGTGTTAGCGTGATTATTTGACAGTTTGAAAACGTTTACAGATTGTAGGTATATTGCTGGGCAATCTGGCTTCCTGCTTTTAATGTAAACAGCGTTTTGTAGCTCTCGGCTCTTTAGTGAAAAATAATAATATCTTCATAGTCTTTATGTGCTCATTCTTATTAAGATGGAATACATAAATATAATTTAAAACTTAAATATACCTGGATAAATGAAGATTCTTTAAATATTTCACTCTATACACCTCTACTTATACCCTAGTAAAGTGTTATGGTCGTTCTAGAAAGAAAAATACACATTAATGGCTAAACGCCCATTCCACACCAATACTACTCGTACCACAGAGTCACGGCGTATCAAAATTTAAAAATCCGTCACTAACAACTCACAAACAATACTAATAAGGTCCGATATCTCCTCTCCTCTCACTCCATTTCGCGTATCCCTCGCATACTTGCAGCAATGCTTCGAACAGCTGCTCCGGAGGCAGATCCACCATCTTCAAACTCCTTCTAAACCTAATATCTCTCTTCCTTCTTCCGTACGATGACGCGAATTGAGATGATGGTCTCTTCTTAATTCCTGCACTCACAAAGAACGTCGTTGGCTGCGTCGTCGGAATGGCAGCATTATAGCTCTGCTTCGATTTCACAGCTTGTACGATTAGACACAATAAATATCCGCCAAATGCCAAAAACGCAAGCGTAGTGACAGACATGGAAAAAATGTTGCTGATCTTGGTCTCTTTCTTGTACAACACTTCTTCATAGTCACCTCGTTTGACAGGTGGTGCTTGTATAGCCATAGCTTCAGCTCCGAACCTTTGTATGTACGACGGTGTGGTTGCTGTAACATTCTGGTAGTCAGCTGTAACTAGATCTTGCAACGAGTTTTTCAGCCTCAAAAGCTTGTCCAATGGCAACTCGTTAAGGAATTCCACGTCAGCCGGTGTGACGTCAGCGGAAGAGATTTTGAAAGTAGAATATAAGATGATGAGTACCAACATGGTGGGAGACTACCACTCATGGGCTGTTAGGTGTTGAAATAAAGTTGAGCATAACGTTGATGTCGTGATCATTATGGTCTGCTAAGCGCGACAATCGCCTAGCGGTCATGATAAATGGAACAGTGCGTTTATGTCTTAAAACTGGGTAGGCCATGCTCTTTTAGGTGTATCTAAATAACAGGTAAAAGCATTCAAGGTTGGTGCTGTGATTTTTAGCATGCAACATCCGAATTATTTTTGCCTTCTGTTCTGTGACAACTTTCAAGCTGCAGTGGTACATCCTTCATTATACCACATTTTGTGCAAAATTTTAATAAAGAAACGTACTCATAGTTAGGTGCATCATTCAGTCAACTCTCTATTACTCATTTATTTAGATTTAGGTAGCCCAATAACTATTCGAGTTTTTCGACCTAAGCAGTTTTAGCTGGTTCCTATTTGTTGTTTTGCAACAAAATATGAAAGCAATGTGCTCTTCTATAGCCTACATTTCCGTTTCTATTGTCCTATGTCTGTCAACGCGTCGCAAAATTTAGAAACAGGGTGCTGATTTTTGCTTTACACTTTCTCACTTTCAAATGCGTTACGAATTTTGTACAAGCAAATTTCAGGACTGATTCAAATTCAATGGACAAACAGTTTTCAGAAAATCATTTAGGATCAAGCTCAGGAATACCTACCTATAGCTACTGTGCATCGATTACAGAGAAAGTGATGTGAGCTAACCTAATGAAGTCATGTGAGATTTATAGATAGGGGCGATAGTGAAACAAGCATAATTCTAGAACTGTAATTAATAACTAGAATAGAAACCCCCATGAATTGTTACTATCAATCAACACATACTTAAAAGTAAATCGTTGAACAAGTAGCGCCATCTGTTAGAATCCATAAAAAACCTATTTTACAGAGGAATTGAAACTCCTTGCTACTAGCTATCGTAGACACAAAAAATAAATAAAAGAGGAATTTGTTTTGCAAAACACCCTTTACACACTCTAGAGACACAATTATTCGAAAATGTTATGCTCTAGTACGACAATTGCGTGTGCGCACCCATTACAGTAAGAACCGAACCATGGCACAAGCCCCCGCGCCGTATCTCCTAGTAGTTCAGTCCGCGACTTCAAGATGTCGCCTCGTGTTCTTTGCGTGCTTCTCATTACTTTCCAAGTCGTGTGCGCCAGTGAACAATACAGAAATGATGGATTGATGGACCGATTAAGCAGCGGGATGAAATTTGCTCAGAATTTACTCGGTATGTTAGAACTAGAAGTAGCAATATTTCTTGCCGTTATTTAGCATCAGACGTGAATTAGACCGAGTAATGTACAACTTGATACACATTGTGATCTTAGTTCATTCACATCGTCAGCATTGTAGTTTTATGTTTTTCTTCTGCAAATATTTATTGCATAGGCCTTGCCCAAACATCCAACAATTAGATTTGATAAAAGACTACACCCAAATGACTTTAGACTATCACTCCTGTGCTCGCATTCCGGGCCTCCGGAATTTCTCAGATAACGTGTGTATGTGTAATCATTCTCCTTTATTAATTCCAGGGTCCGAATCAGTGGCCCTAAAAGTAGCAGAGTTCGTAGTGAGAGCATTCCAAACGGGGAACAAACCCCCAACATCAACCAGAAGGTGGCCTCAGAATGATCTTCACAACGAGGAAACGTCTTCATACAGTGAAAGCGAACCATATTCAAACGAAAAAGGCCCGGATTATGACGTCAATGAAACGCAGAGTCCCCTGACACCTTTGCGTCAAATAGTTCGCCTGTTTGGACTGCAGCCGAACCAAATAAGTGCTGTGGCTGTCAACGCTTTAGTATTTGTAGCGCAAATGGTAAGTAAGACTACCTTAATCTTATATAGCACTTCATAGCGATATCTTGAGTAACTAAAAAAATAAATAATACCAGCTTATCACCTACTGTCCCACTGTTGGGCAAAGGCCTCTTCTTGTATAGAGAAGGCACGAGCGTTGAATACCAGGCTTGCTCAGATGGGTTGGCGATTTCAGACTTATGTTACTTATGACTATTATACACCGTGACTTTTTAGTCGTCTTACAAAGGCAGTCCAGTGCATGTATCCAATGACTAGTAAACGTTCATAATAAAAAAAATAGGTATTTATGAGATTTGAATAATTTAAAAATAAAAATTTTATTCAATAATATGACGCAGGCGTGGTTTTGTCTCGTTGAAAACGGTGATGGAATGATCTGCTCGACTCGTGCGCTAGGTAGGTATACTCTACAGTTTGAAACGTAAACATTTTTAACAGGGTGTTTCATATTTCTAACGTACTTCTTTACTTAATGATAAAAAAATAATAATCACGCCTAGAGGTATTTTATGTCGGATACTTACATTGAGTGGACCGCTTTTGTAAGACGACTAAAAAGTCACGGTGTATATGTTATGTTACAATAAGGCCAGGGCCTCGATTCTGCTATTACAATAGTGTCAGAGTATTCGATCATTGATTTCATAATGACCAAGTTCTGTCAAATTTTGACAAGTTTGTTAATTCTAACTATCATAATGGCGCCATTGTGACTTCTCAATGAACAACCACTGACACTCCATTGAAAGAAATGTCATAGAATATTAATCTCGTAAGTACATGAAATCTGGCATGAATAAATGTTTGCATTTAGTAGTAGATTTCGAAAACCATTTGTACTAAGGGTTTTATAATAATGACAATACGACAATGCCATTAAAACACAATTTTATTACGAGACCATTGACCGACCATTGTGAATTTAGCAGATTACGAACTTTAAAAGCAAAATGACAATGGGATGAGAATGGAATCGTGTTGGAGTGACGAATTTATTAAAATAGCAGAATTAGGCCCCAGGTCTCTACACGATGTTTTCCTTCACCGATGTCTGTGATGTCCAAGCTAGACTTGAAAGTATACAGGGTGTATGTATCATTCTAGTAAGCGGATCCTTCGATTAAAAGAGCCTCTTAATATTCAGAAGATACGTCGCCGACGATACCTCCTCTTTCAATTCATATGTACTTTCAAGTTTATCTTGGACAACGGACACTAACGCGAAAACGGTTGCCATGTATTCAGTTCATCATTCTTTGAACAACTAAATTATTCATCGGTAATTCCAAAATATGTGTTAATCGTTTCGCGTCGGTGTCCCTTCCACCCTGTATATTTAAATAGGTAACCATTTTCTCGATTAGACTAGGCTCGTTCTTAACGAATTGGTCGGAGAGCGCCAATTGTAAACAGGATTAGAAAGCCATGGAGGAGGCCGTTGCACAGTGCCAGCGGTGGGACAGAATAGACTGACATAAAAAATAGCATTTTCATTTCACGTAATGTTTGGAGATTTTCGATTTTCATTACATTTTTACATTTTCCAGATATCAACGTTCTTGTCAGGACCTAAACGGCCAAGCAAACCCTACCGATCAGAGGACTCTACATCATGGATCCTGAACAAAAACTCAAGAACCCTTCAGAACCTTATTGCAGCCGCTAAAAACGAATCTCTACCAGTCACCATTGACGAAATAATTCGAGAACAAGGTACAGAGGAAGAAACGTCTTGCATCCGACTATTAGTGTGCAAAGTTACTCCATTTATTACTAGAATGCAGAAAACTGTATTCGGTAATGAAGAAAAGACAAAAGATGAAACGTTTTCTAAAGAGCTTCGCGGTTCAGCGATCATGTACCGCCATCTGCCGACGGCAGAAGAAATTAACGCACGGAACGACATCTGTGAGCAAAAACACCAAGATTGTAATCTGAATGAATGAAATTGTTGCGCATACGCAGTGCTATTAGTGCTAATGTGTTTGTTTCTAGATTGTTGATATCGTTTTTGTAGTTTAAATATTTTTTTTTTTTTTTACGATGTTTGGATAAAGTATTTGTAATAAGGTTGTTTTTCTTTATACGAAGATTTCAAGAAATAATAGACAAGTAGGTAAGTTACAATGTTTTCAAGACTATTACAGAAACTAAAAAACCCAGGAGGATAACTCACGCCATGGTGTGAGATACGAAAACCATATCGCTATTGGTCAAGAGTCAGAATAGGCAAATATATCTTGCTGCATTCTTCCGAGATAACATAGTAGCATGCACCATGCATGACTGTTTTAACGAGGATGTTCGCTTTCAAGTAGCACCACACATTAAGTTCTACAGCAAAGTAGGCACCTAGTAACCCAAGTAGGCGTTATATCACTATGCTTAAAATTATGGGGGCTTTCATATAAAATATTTTATTTGCCATACCAACTGACGTGACAAGAATCTCTAGGCTGCCAGCACTTTCGAGCAAATATTATGCAACAGAAGGTCGATGGCCGTTAAAACAACGTTATACACATATGTGCTATTTTTGATACTTATTATGTAATATGTCTGCAGTAACAGACTGCGCGGCGTAAAGGCTGCTTTGGAGCTAGTTTCGGACACTAATCTAGACATGACGCAGCGTTAGCTTTAGTTACGTGAATCATGAAATCGGCACGTCACTGTCAACGTCTGCATTGGCCAAAGCTTCAGTAGTTGCGAAACCTGAACAGGATTTGAAGCAGAAAAGAGTGTACATAATTATGACACATAAAACAGTGTTGTTCTACATTCTTGATTAGTCATGGACCTGGTGAAGACTGAAGAGCAAACCGGACTTGGGTGAGGAAGACGAACAACAATGTGCGATCCGTTACATTGCTAGGATACCCTTTGAGGGCTCGTTTCCCCGACTTGTTCTGTTATAAAAAAGTAACCCATCGAAGCAAGCCAACGAAGACAGATTGAAGGAAAACTTACAAGGTGTTAGTGTTAAAAAGAATATGAAAAATATCTCAGAAAAGACATTCCACACAACTTGTTAATACACCAGCATAAGTAGTCTTGCCTATTTTATAAATTGCTTTTGATGTTATGTACGAAAATGAGCCCACGGGAACGATTTAAATGAGGCTTCATTTCGCCTATATTTTTTTTTTCGGATGGTAGGTAAATCGTCAAATAACTTCTCCCACTCTGGGCGGAGCGGGAGGGAGTGTCAGACTTTTACTGCCTAAAACCAGGGCGAGGAAGGAAGATGGATGCATCTTCCTTCCTCGCCCTTTATGTTCCGGGGCACGGTATCTCTTTCGAACAGTCCTGCAACCCCGGCAGATAACTATAACACTCGGGCATAATTTAGGTTTTAGTGAAACAATTTTCGGAATGTGATCAGTAGATCCGAAAATTTCCCCTACATACAAAGTTTGTATGTAGGGGAAATTTTCGGATCTGTTTGTAGTTTGTAGTTTGTATTACAAACTTACAAACAATTTAACCTATTTATAATATAAATACAGTACTTTATAGATATTATGTAAGTACAACTCCAAACTATTTCTGCATCCGCCCCACAAATGGGACAAACTAGATAACAAAGCCAGAGAAAGCACGCTCATATTATACGCTCGTTGCTAATAGTGACTTGTTATTGAACGTGACTTCAGGTCTTGGTAAGTAAAGCTAAGGAAGGTTATTAGAGAAATGCTAAGTACACTAAAGACGGCGGCTAGCTAGAGAAACTTTTAAGATAATTATATTCTTCTTGTAAAAGGTGCACTAGACGTATAAGGTAGCAGTTAAGTACCTATATAAATATGCAAACCTTTGTTCTTTGTGGAGGAAAATCCAACTACCTACCCATACTTTTTCTTAACTAGAGAGAGAGGCATAATTTTCTCAACTAGATTTTGGGTGACTCCTTTCCCAATTAAAATAAACGTATCTAAATACTTACCATCAGTTTATCCTATCAGATGGCTTCTGAACACAACTCAAATCATCATCATCATTCCAGCCGAAAGACGTCCACTGCTGCACATAGGTCTCCCCCAAGTGTCGCCACATTGACGGTTCTCAACAACTCAAATAATGAATTCCAATTAGGAAGGCCCCCAATGGCAAGGCTTTGTCTAAAAACCTAGGTACTGTATTAAAGACAAAAAAAATCTGCAATCAAATGAATACTTGATAAAAACCACTGCCGTGACATTCGCTTGACAAGTGCAATAACATCAAGCAACTTGTTAAACACATACGATGTGATAGCCAATGAAACTACTTCGTTTGCACGTCATGAACACACTTGTGCATTAATTACAAGTAGGTAAACAACGGCCATAACCCACTTGCTTACTAAAACGCTAAGTATTCGCAGTACTTTTGAACACAATTGCTCCTCCTCAACATTTGACAACACTTTTCTCAACTGTATTGGGGTCGACCCAACCTTAGCGGATGCAGTTGAATACCAGTATGTTTAGAGCAACTGCATATTTAATCTCCACAATCCAGTTTTCGAGTAAAACAATATATTTTGGTAAGACTCAGTATTCTTCATCTGTTGACATTATGGGCACCTAAGCACCATTATCGAACTTAAGAATCCCTTGGCACCGTGTTGGCACAGTATCCACAGCTCATTTCTCTCACACAACTTACCAAACCTTTCTTTCTTTTTTTTGTGAGTAACCAAGAATTACCCAACATAAACATCAATGAATAACACTTAAGCATTAAATCCGTGACTATAAGTATATGTCATCCACAACTCACAAGGCAGCGGTCATCGAGAGAAAGTGAACGTGGGTCGTTGACCTCGCTGCCCAATTCCTGCACTCACACGATACTGAGCGGGTAAGTAATAGTTACATGTAATTATAATTAAATCCTTGTACACCTGCGTGACGTAATACACACGTGCTAGTCTATTGTTGGATACCTAGGTAATTGGTCAATTTTCTACCAGTTACTGGTCAGTTTGAACGTGGAATATTCCACGTTCAAACTGACCAATCACTGGTTTTGACGGGAGAAAGACTTTTTTCAACACACTTGCTCATAAAGTGGCTCTAATTTCACCGCAATTAGGCACATAATGACACCTGTAATCAAACTGTGACTTTTTCATTGCTATTATTCACAAGTGAGTTATAGGGTTTTTTTTTTTATTTTATTGGTTGAATTGCTTTGTTCTTAAAAAAGTTTCGATACAAAAAAGATCGTGTTCAATAATACAAATAAATTAATGTACCTATTGCTTGCTCATTTCATACAACTTCGTATCTACATAGATAATTTCAACTTATAAGTTTTTAATAAATAAAACTTTAAATTAAACTTTCACTCAAATGCAACTTTTGTTTTCTTTTTTTTTACTTTTTTTTTAATTATAAAACTTCGAATTCCCCATTTCGTACGTGGCTAAAACGCTATCCGCGAAAAGCCAAAAAAAAAAAGGAACCTCATTCTTTTAGTCTATGGGCGATCGCCATTGTTAGATGCGCGCGCATAGGAAAACTGATGAATTATTCCCGCCATTGCGAAAAAAAAATCACAACTCGTTTTTACTGTTGAAATTATAGTTATTTTTAGTATTATTTTATTCTCAAGTGTGTTGAAAAACGTCGTATGATACACGTGTGTGTTGATGATTACCGTCTCGGCTCTCTTAAGAACCTCGCCTAACGGCTCGGTTCTCAATGGCGCCTCGGCGGTAATCACCAACATTACACACTTGTACCATAATGTACTATTGTTTTTGTCGTGTGACTCATTTCTTATACGTGATGAAAGACTCGTTAATGAGTGGTTGTAGCATACCAACAGTAGCAACAGCATCAGTAGCAACATTAACCTCATAATAATAAATCTTCCTCCTGGGCCTCGATTCTGCTATTACAATAGTGTCAGAGTATTCGATCATTGATTTCATAATGATCAAGTTCTGTCAAATTTTGACAAGTTTGTTAATTCTACTATCATAATGGCGCCATTATGACTTCTCAATGAACAACCACTGACACTCCATTGAAAGAAATGTCATAGAATATTAATCTCGTACATGAAATCTGGCATGAATAAATGTTCGCATTTAGTAGTAGATTTCGAAAACCATTTGTACTAAGGGTTTTATAATAATGACAATACGACAATGCCATTAAAACACAATTTTATTACGAGACCATTGAATTTAGCAGATTACGAACTTTAAGCAAAATGACAATGGGATGAGAATGGAATCGTGTTGGAGTGACGAATTTATTAAAATAGCAGAATTAGGCCCCTGGACAGGAACAGCAGTGGCCAATCTGAAAATCTCAAACGATTGCGGGCTCAGATTGGCCGCTGTAGAAATAATCTGGCCAAATGGGGTATCACTGACCCGTTCCATATACAATATCAGTGTGGAGCCCCTCTGCAGGATATGCCCCACGTCCTTTCTTGCCCATCTTGCACAGCCACTTCCACCTTCCAGGATTTAAATGAAGCCAACGACAAAGCTGTGCAACATACTGGTCGGGTACTATCCGCAAAGAAGAAGATAATAATAATAATCATCTAGGAATAATCTGATCGAATACACTCACAAGGTGGTGTCCAAAGCAAAGTTCAAAGAAGTAATTTATTCATATACATATTCATATAAGACAATGTGCGAGTAAATGACCATAAATCATAATCCATGCAAAAAAGCACTTGCTTGCATCATTATTTCAGTAGTAACATCCGGTATCAAAAGATGGCAATATTGCGTGGATGCGTAGACGCAACCATTCATACAATCATACCCACTGCCCATCTGTTACATTACACTTCCTGCTTCCTTTAATTAAAACATTCGCACATAACTTACATTCAAAATATCGTTTAGATACAAAATGTTACTGTACATTGTTCGCTAATTAATTCGTCTACAATGAAAAGATTTAGCTGTCCGTAATATGTATAGTAGACACCATAAATATGGCCTTTGTACGAATACCCAATGTATATTTTAGACCAATCAATTATCTTTTTAAGTCCTTATAATATGTGTTGGTAGTAGACATTCTGTAACGAGAGATTATTCATTATTAAAACGATAGTGCCCAACTCTGGGTTAAGCACGCCAGTGTAATTGTGCAATTTTTATATTGTTGTGTGCAATAAAGAATAAGAATAGTAACGTTTATTCTTAAATAAAATTAATTATACTAGTAATTTGTCCTACTTACTATTTTTTCATACAAAAGACTTCAACGCACATGCTATGTGCACAAATTAAATATTTTAATTGAACACTTTATTGTAGAATTAATTAATTAGTTAAATGTGGAACTCATAATGGGTACGTAATACGTAAACTCTTCCTTTAATTAAACGCGAGGTTGATAATTAGGAACTTTCAACTGAACAGTTTTATTGTGACTTTGGTTATCAAGTAAGGAAAGTTAGAATTATTTCACAATGTACACAACCAATTTTACACGCTAGACTGAAAACTAGTGAGTGCATGATCCTGTTAGGGCGCAGCAAGATAACTCAAAACTAATAATATTGCGGTGTCAGTGTTATCTATTATCACGTAGATCATATGGAACATTAAAATATGTCTAGCCTTATACATGAAAACACCTATACTACAATGAACACATACAGATAATTATGTTATCTTTAATGATATTATGGAGAGGTTAGCGATCCTAAAACTTAAGACTTTTCTTTATGGATCAATGTGCATCTTTGTGAATCTGCTAATCTGTTTACTGGTACCATTAAATTGTACGCTATCGACGATGACCTGGCTTCCTTTAGACAAATATTTCTGTGAATAAATTCAACTAATAGAAACATTCCGTTTGACGTAAAACTTGCACTCAATCTCTTCACACCCGACCACAAACTTCTGGGTAGGCAGGAAACAAGCCTCTCCTTTCCACTTAATGAATAAACAAAAAGCTATTACACTCTCAAAATTCACACGCCGTCACAAATATTATACGCGTGCAGCGTCAAAACATCGTGCGAAGCAATCGGCGAATGTCAATATTTAAATTAGGCGTTTCATAATAATCATTACGTCACAATTAGATAATATCTATGAGATCGATGACCGCCAGTGAGTGGCTTTACGTAACACTGTTTAAGTAGTTACTTACCTATATGAAAGAAAGTTTGGCCGGAGTGAGACCTAACATTTTTGTAACCTATTGTTGTCGATTAATGTGTCTCGCTGCAAAAAATACAAAAGCAATGACATAGACATTGTATTGTGGGTAAATACGTCTTCACGCAAGCTCTAACAAAAACATTTTTAAGTGCTACATCGATTAATGCGTAACAGCGTTGTTTTTTGAGTCAGTAAAGATCATTCAGGTGTTTTATTTTATACCGAAGTACTACAGGTAACAACGCTACCCCACCAGTGAGCCAATACGTATTCACGCAAGCCCTAACAAAAACATTGTTAAGTGGTACATCGATTAATGCGTAACAGCATTGGTTTTTGAGTCAATAAAGATCATTCAGGTGTTTTATTTTATACCGAAGTACTACAGGTTACAACGCTACCCCACCAGCGAACCAAGCCCCTCTATTTGTTCCATTCTATTTCAGTACTTTCCTACCTTCATGAAAAAGACAACAAACAACTTGAGCAACATTGTGACTACAATAAATAGGTGCAAGACATTATCATTATTTCGCATTGGACGCATTCATTTCAATTTAACGACGATTTAATTCAGTGCAAGCTACAAATGAATGAAGATGTTCGAGACACAGATTCCAGCGCATTCAAATAGCGACATTTGTATAAAATGCTATAAAGCAATTCTCTCTGCGTATTTCCGTGTGTTTTCCTGTTTTCCGATGTTGTAGAAAGCGAGGAAAAACGTGTCTTTTTCTGTCATAATGCACACTTAATTTATTGATTTTATTCATGTTGTATTCAAAAGATATTTTTTTAGTGGCTGTTTGTTTTTCTTCATATAATGATAGACAATTAAAACCATTTAAATGATCCTGTTAACCTATAAGAGTGTAGAAAAGAGTGCAGAAACTATGGTTTTTGACCTTAATACTTCTTTATAATATACGTAATTTCTAATTTATTTCTGTAGATATAAAAAACCAGTTCTAACCAAAACAGGTAGAAGATATTCTAGGTAACACTATTGATTCAAAATATTCAAATATGTTAATAGAAATAGTTTCCGATGCATTAAGGCTACGGAACTCGTCGCGATGCAGCTATCGGGGTCAATCATTTCTCACTAGTAGTAACTTGTACAAATATATTTGATGGTTTGTCAAAGCGAGTCGCCAGAGAAAGTGAGCCTGGTGGGGAACGGGCGCAAGCGCCGGTAAAAAGCGCCCAAATTATGTTGAAGACAAAAAGTAAGAGAGTACAGACGTTCACCTGCGACGGAGGGAAACTGCACCAAGTGTAATTGTTTCAATTTAACTTAATGTTAACGAAAATTAGTGTAGTTGTTTACACGTTTCTATAAAATTGACGGAACTGCTGTTCTACATTTGAAGATGTAGCTATAGTTAGAAACTACGCAGCTACGTCTTCCTAACATACAAATATAATATTTTTATGTTAACAGTTCATCAGAAGCCATAGTTACATTCGGTCTAACTTTTTACACAGCAGGAGAACTTAATAAAAAAATTGTGTGAAATGCATCCGCCATGTAATCTTTATTATTAATTTCGTCTATAGGTTTCCGTGCCAGGCCGAGGCACTTTCTCACAATATTAAAACTTATTGCAATTTAATTTGTTTGAATGAACGAGCAATTTCATATCGTACTTGAACATCTCGTGGAACATGGGAGAAGCGGCATCCATTCAACTTTGATTGATGAAGAGAAAACGAGAGAATAAATAACGGCGGGATTAAATAAAGACCTTTTTCACTTCTCATGCTCTAAAAGTACGCCATTATAGCCCTACGAAGCGGGATTAAAGTGACCGTTTATTCCCTAGGGAGTAAAAAGTAATTTAAAAATGGAACGATCTTTTACTCTGAAACATGGTCATAAAGCAGTAACTTTTTTTTTTTAACGGATCAAAGGTATTATTTAAATTTCGAATTGGCTTGCAAATAGAAAGCGGTTTATTGAAAAAAAATAACAAATGAACTCTTCAACGCGAGAAAAAATATTGTTGTTTGTCTGCAGTAATGTAGGTACTAATTATCTGTGGAGTGTGGATCATCTTCATTGCGACAATGTTGAGAGTTTGTGTTGTGTTTTAAATTGTTAATCTGTGACTGACCTGATAGAAGAAAAAACTGACCGCTCAGTTCAAAATTTTTGTCGAGTGTAAATTTGTTCGGTTTTAACTGACTATTTTTCTCGCACTCGAAGTGAAAAGTACAGTTTGCACCTCGAGACTAAACGCCAACTTAATATACCCTCGCTTTTTAATGACTCCCTCGCAAGCTCGGGAGTCAAACCACCTCGGGTATATAATGGCTTCGTTTAGTCCCTCGTTATAAAATATACTATTTGATTTATAAATTAATCAATGACACCTTTAACAGGTCCTATTAAAAGTTTTGTTTATAATTTTCCTTGTTACTGATTACAGATAGCGAATGTAGAACCCCGGTTAGGTAACTGTTCTGTCTTTTCAAAATATAAAAGCTGAAATACACTTAGATGTTATGTAACTTTATAGATATCTACTCATTTTTATTTATTCGAATTGATTATGTGTAATTGTCTAAGCAGGTAAGGCACCTACTCATTTTATTTTAAAGGTTTTAAAGCAATGAAAACCAAATAGGTAGGTTTTATCGTAGGATAAAGGTGTAGTTCCAGCCTGGGACTGTTTACTCATTCTATGGTTTTATATGACCTTATGGCATAAGACTGCAAATTACTATTTACCCATCCTTGTTCCACTTTGATAATAGAGCCTCACCCTCTGTGCTAATAGTTTTCAGGCAGATAAACCTCAAAAAGGAATTAAAAATAAAAACAACGGAATGTTGTCATCATTAGGTGCGTTCGTTTGAAAACTAATTTATTTTGTACTTACTTTCTTTTCATCATGTAGGTAAGCAAGTTAATGGAACTTGAAGTTTTCCTCAACGCGTTATAAATGTTTTATCATATGGTGATTAAGTGCATATATAAGTACAGTTGGGAACTAACAAGGTATAAAATTAAATGATACTTTCAAAACATGCTTTAATAACGAAGAAATAATCCACTCACGAGTAGAATGCATTTTTTGTTCACTGTCCCACTTGGCTTCTAATCCAAGATTGACAAAAAACTGCCACAAACTGCAGTCTCATTGATGATCAGGATTAAAGCAGGTCAACTTGAAATTAACGACTTGGAAACTTCACTTTCTTTTAAGTGTCCTATAGTTGATTCAGGAACCTTCGAAATTCGTCCGAATATGGCTGTATAACTTGATCAATGTCGATGTTTGTGAATAAAACATTGTCGATTTTTTGACCATAGTTGTAATTATTAATTTATTGATCTACATAAAACTAATATTCGCTAATACATTAGTTAGTGTAAGACTCGTCATCCAACGCCGTCGTCGATGTAGCAGTTCTGATCGAAGCTAATTTGGGATCTATAGACACCACGACTTCTTCTACTTTGCGGGTCGATGGACTCAAATAATACCCACACGGCCGGTATATAGCCAGCTGCACAGCTTTCTGTGGTTTCGTTTAAATCCTGAAAGGAAAACGATGAAGAAGGGCAGAACTTCAGATATATTGACATGATCGTCTCCTGAATATATGCGATTGTGAGATAATTGCGTGAGAAAAGTGATAGTCAAAGACATTTCATTACCTACGCATAGGCGGGGTATTATAGGCGCCATATTATAATTAGGGGCGGTCCACACTCCGCAATAGTCATCGTAACCCATTGTTGTTTGGTACAAGCGATCCGTTCTGCTTCACATTGGGGAGTCTTCACTTTCTATGACTGTGACATTGCCAACTTGTTATTTGTATCAAAGCCAAGCCATTGTTGATTCGTTGAATGAAAATTTCATATATTGCTACGTCTCTATTTAATAAACCCAGCTATTATTGTGAGTTGACGATACTATGCGATGAAAGCCTTGTAAGCTAGACGTTTTCCACCAACGTAAGTATTAAATTTAAATACAAGTAGGTATCTACATGATTTAGAAATGATAATTTTGTGAAATCAATTATTGAGCTTACCCATCTAAATACCAAAACAGTTAATTTGCTTTGGATAACATTGTTGCCTACGAGCAATATCGTGGAGGAAAAGTTTTACGAGGATCACAGAGACACGAACAACAGAGAGAAATGAGATAGCTACCTAGTTCTGGTCCAGATGGGTAGATAAAATTTTGCAGAACAACCTGTCGAACCTATAACTAAACAAAATGATTATCGACAGTCACGGTGACACGCACGCTACCACTAACATGGTCGGAATGCGGCGTATCCTTCTAGGTCACGCAGCCTTGCCTTGATAATAGTCAGTCATTGGCAGTAAGAACGAAAGCTACCATTTCGCTGATGCCCTACTGGCCCACTGCGCGCCATATTTACACATCGTGTTATCTGTTTACCTTGAACACATCTTTATTTGGATCCCTACCTAGCAACATTCCAAATTTCACTTCTAATGTTGCCAGAAAACATATCTGCGTGTTTTATTTTTTATAAAACAAATGTAATGTTGTCAATTACAATGAAAGGTAATAGTTTTGACTCTCTATTCTCTATGTAGGTATCCAATTAGTTTAAAATAATAAGCTGTCTAAACTAGGAAGTGAAATTGATTGACACAAGTCCTAGATATTACTTAAAGTAAGGAATGGCTACTAGCTAGCATTCTCTTTGCAGATAGAATTAGAATACTCTCGAAGTAATTCTCACTGCACCATGAATTGTGACATATAACTGAATAACAGGTAAGTTCGAGGTCAGCTGGCAAACTTGAAAGAAAAGCATAGGTACTTTCCAGTCGCTCGACCAGTATTTAAAAAGTAGGTACTCGTACCACCCGCGTCAACAAATCTGCATTTTCAAAGTTGTAAATAAAAACAAACATTACGTTTTTCGGGTTGGTTTTTGATCTTATGCTTAATTCAACATATGATCGTCAACCTTACAATATTAAGGTTTTCAAAACCTACAAATAGGTAGGTGTCTACCTAGTTGCTAAACTTATTCTATTAGAAAACTGAAATCTCCATTCAAGAATCAGAATCCTAGCAATTACCATAATTACGGCATCATTAATTCAGCAGTCAGATTTGTTGTTCAATGACAATATGGTGCACGTTGGGATGTTGTTTCTATTCACACCACAAACACAACTCAGTATCTAACTGATACTTCTATAACTTAGGTACTTACCTTTACTGAAGTTATTACAGAGGCACTTAGTTCTGTGGTTATCCAATTTATACTGCTCAAGTGCTCATTCAAACAGGTATTAAATCTCAACGAGCTACGGTTATCATGTTGCACCGAAATAGCAACTTTTACAAGCGCCTGACCCCATACCTCGGCGATGAGTTGGATCTAGTACCGGGCCCGCCCTCTGCGGTTCATATAAAACCACTATGGGGACGAGATGATGGTGTCCCAGTTCTCAAGTTCCGTTTACGGTGAATAGACACTAAAAGTGATCATCTATAACTCATGTCTGAGGAAAAGGTTAATCTTGGCTGTGCTTTCTCGTGAATCTAGTGTCTGCTAATCGATCACATTTTCGATAGTGATGTTGTTATAGGCTTTCAAGGCTTCAGTTCAGTGCAAAATTCCAGTTTCGTTGAGGAAAACTAGGCTTACTTAATTACCAAATAGAACCATGCTGCTTTAGTTGCCTACATAAGCGTATCCAACAAATTATAATAAACATCAGCGGTTTATCAGCTGTGCTTAAGCCCAATACCCAATAAGAACACAACAAGGCTATAAGCTCCATCGATGCGCACCTGATTAATACCTGTAATGACATCCAACCTCGATCTATTGCTCCGTCGGCAGCATTAACAAGATTCACACAAGCCTTAATCAAAACCGATGATACTATCGAAACTGCTCCTCACAATTAGATCAGTGGAGGAGAGAAGTAGGTGGGCAAGTCGAGCTCACATTCCAACTTTACAGTTACCCTCGAATGGTCGCAGCTACATGCAAATTGACAAATATTACCGGACACGCAGCTATCTACTAGCACTTCTGTACTGTTTATGTACGTACTTATTACTGATCGATTTTCTTTCACCCTATTTAAGGTTGATGTTTGTTAAAGAAATATATGGTACTGTATACAAAACACATTGCACCTTTAAATTCATACGTATGATTAGGTAGTTCGTAAAACTACTGCAGTTACATGTTACTTACCTAAGTAACTTCAGGCCTATTACCTCCCCTCTGAAAATATTAACTCAATCTAACTCTGCCCCCCACTTCTCAGTTTCTGTTTCCTCCAACACAGCACCATCGCCTTACCATAATGTCTCACGATTCTGAATTTGTCATCACGTCAGCAGGTCAGCACCAGGTCTTTTGAAATCACCAAATTCGGTTTTATATTTTTGCTGCCGTGTCTCTCTACCATAAGATAGGTGAAAGTGATCCTAAAATTGTTTTAAAACAAAAATATTATGATGGCCTACGGATAGTTATCATATTTATACAAATTGTACGGAGTTTACATTTCATATTTAACCCTCTACTTACTCCGAGGTCACTTTCTATGCATTGAGAAAGTCCACGATTAAGTCGTGAGATTAAATTATTATTTTAATTCTTCAATTGAGAATTAATCTCAAGTAAGGATGGGGTTTAAAGACTATTCGAGGATTTACTAGAGTAAAATGTTCGCTCAGATAAGTGGGGTTTTCCGAATAAGAAAGTGAAATGCAATCATATGAGTCAGCGGCGGGTCACTGCTCCGATACCAAAGTCCTCCATTCGTTATGAACGATACTGCGACCCCCTACTTTGAGTAACTCTTCGAGGAACCTAATGAAAGTAATTCTTATATGTTTTCCTCGAATTCCAACTTTCATTCTTTAATTTCTTTCCGATTTTAACGCCGTTTTTGCCTTTAATAATAAAACCGTTAAATATTATTAGCCTCGATGACTTCTGTGACCTCTTTCTTCGGTAAGGAAGCTAGCGAAAGTGAATTGTTGTTTTTCCATGCATTTCAACTTTCGTTCTTTAGGTTCGTTAATTAATTAATACAAGAATAACTTAAGTATTCAAAACACCGTAGCATCTTTTGCTCATACCTATAACAACAATTCTACATCAACCAGTGGAGAATGAATTTACCGGTCACCGAAACTTTTATTTTCTATATATTTGACTAGCGGACGTCCCGCGGTTTCACCCGCATAGTTCCCGTTCCCGTGGGAGTACGGGGATAAAATATATCCTATGTTACTCGTGGATAATGTAGCTTTCGAATGGTGAAAGAATTTTTAAAAACGGTCCAGTAGTTTTTAAGCCTATTCATTACAACCAAACAAACAAACAAACAAAGTTTTCCTCTTTATAATATTAGTGTAGATAGGCCTATCCCACACAGAAACTACCTATACAATTTATGGAAGGTGCGGCCACTGACGGGTCAGAAACCTTTTTACCCTAGGCAATGTGGTAGATAACCATCTAACCTTGAGTGGATTTGTATGAACTAACTTTCTTAGAAGAAATTAGAATTCATAATGTTCTTTTATCAAAACGTTTTTTTTTTTAAAGAACCGTGATCAACATGGTCCTCCCACTGAACAGGCTACGAAGAAATGGTTAATTATTTCAGAGTAATTAAAACACGATATATTTTGAAGACTCATTTATTGCTCAAAGTAAAAATAAACGCGCTACACACAAGAACAAGCTGTTGTCCTACTATTCTACAAACGAACCGCCATAGATTCAGATCAAATGCACCGTAGCGAGCGGATGTTAAAGGCAAAACCGCGTGTTACTATAAAACCTGCTATTTAATTATAAGCTCTATTAACACCCCAATATGAGACTTACTTAATAGTCCCATAAGAAATATTCGATACGTTTGCAGATAAGGAGCGACAACACAATGCAGAGAAAGGTCTCTGACGCAATAGTGAACTGTGATTACTCACGCAAAATCAGCTTATAGCAACAACTTACAAATATCTTCCAGAAGATGCACGAACAAGTACCTGGAAATTAGTTGATATTATTGCGTATTCAAGATAACATTTGTATTACAGGTACTTGCTTAATTTGGTGGCAATAAAATATCATGATGGAAAAACAAACATAAGTAAAACCAAGGATTAAAACAAAACATGGCCTCCACCACCAATATTCATAATCTGCATGAAGCACCAAAGAAACACCATACAAGTTCCCTTAAACTACGTCTTAAATTACTTTGGCAAAGAAGTAAAAATAAATGCAGACATTGATTAAAATGCCAAAAATCACCAATGCTAGAAATGTGCTGGGCCGGCTTTCCATCGTGTTAAGTTAGGGGATCTAGGAAGCAATGCAAAATACTACTACACCTACCTGAGAAAGCCCAAGCGAGGATAGGAAGAGCAGCTATTTTTATCTGTATTTCTAGGAAGCATTGCGACCTATGTGTATTTCATAAAAAGGTAAATGCAAAAAGCATGCACCCTCAAGCGAATATGGACTACCACTACGTAATGCAAGCAACAATTTTTGTGCATTTCGAGGAAGCATTGTAACTTTAATATGTATCATAAAAGTTAAACGCAAAAGCACCTTCTATCAAATAACTAAGTCATGCAATCAAGAGAAATACACACCATTCATGGATAGAAAATCAAATTAGATATGCATTAACTATGGCCAAGCAATTAAGTGATCGAGGTGTCATTATGTACTTAAGACAAGCGTGAGAAGCAAGAGAATGTAGCCCAATGGATCGAGTGCTGCTCGCTTCAGTTTCCACGAGACACATCAACTTTACTGGGAAAAGCAACTGATTAGACAAAGCCAATGGATGGGAAATATGTGACATTGGACCTAATTTTATGTGATTGATTGGGGAATATGTGTTTAGTAAAGAAACTAAGTGGAAAATTGTTAAACTTGCTTTAATACTGTATACCGTTGTATTGCTGTAGAAAATGGAAGGGCGGGCGTTACAACAGTTGTTGATGGAATGTGTTAAAATAAGAGAGAGAATAATTGGAAAATTTTGTCACGTCCTAAATAGGATCTAGCAAAACAACTCGGTAGTTTGGCAGTAGTGAATCCCTAATTATTTTCCTAGTCTATTTTTTTATATTTCATTTAGTAAGTATAGTGAATGATAATATGGGTTGACGTATGCTTGTGAACAAAAACCCCCAAAGACAATAAAGAAAATAAAAACATATCGTCAGACGAGAAAAAGGCAAATATGCGAAGGTGATTGCAAATACATAGATAGAAGATGCACCACACGAGATGATTTGCGAATCGAGGTACCAAAGAGAGCGTGTCGAGGGATAGGATGGTATAAATAGATGGTCCTTATGTTACCTACGCATAACCTAAACAGGAAGCCTAGCCCATTATAGGCTTCCTGTTTAGGCAGTGATTATGGTTTTGCTATTAAGAATTGTAATGTAATGGCAGCTTAGCATAAACCACAATATACACCTGACGTTACTTCCTCGTAATTATAAATATTTAAAGAAAATAAACTTAAAAAGCAGTGTTAGCCTAGTACTGACCGTCTGACTGCCAAGTCTCAAGTTCGAACCCAAGGCACGCACATCTCCTGCCAGGGTTGCGGGCCTTTTCGAAAGAGATACCGCGGCCCCGGAACATAAAGGGCGAGGAAGGAACATGGATGGGTTTAAGTCAGTAAAAGTCTGACACTCCCTTCCGCTCCGCCCAGAGTGGGAGAAGTCATTTGATGATTTCCCATCCGAAAAAAAAGAAAAAGGCACGCACGTCTGATTTTTTCGATTATTGTTCGTATTGTTTTATTGTCACTTGCTTCGAAGGAAACCAGCACATCCTAAGGAAACCAGCATGCCTGAGAGACATTTCTCGAAGGCATGGAAGCTAAGTCAGAGGCGCATGAACGTCATAAAAACTCTGAGACGAGGCTAGGCACTAACCACATGATAAGAAAGATTTTATTTAGACTGACTTTGTTTGTTTCCTAACCAACTATCGGCCAACTAGGAATCGATTGATGGTGATTTTTTTGTTGCACATCTACGGGAAAAGACAACACTGTCTTGCTTTTTTGCGACATATCGGACGTTCGTTCTTTAAATTACACTTTTAGGAACACATAAGTACAGTCGAACAAGTTATTGAAGCTATTACATTAATTTTACAATGTAATTTGTGGGTTAAAAAATTAAGAATTTTGTACTGTTAATTGATATACATAAAAAATGGTTCTAACAACTAGTAGTGGAAGTAGTGACAGTAGTGATGATGAATATACGCGTTAACGGCAACGGCAGCCTTTAACCGACTAGTTTCCAAAAAGCGGAGGTTGTCCATTCGTCTGTTTTGTTTTTTGTGTATATTCAATGATCTTCGCCAATTGTGAACCGATTTCGATGTCAATTTTGTCAGTTTTCCATAATGGTAAAGTAAATTGTAGTTTTATTAAACAGAAACTTGTAGATATAAAACTTATTATAAAATACATTTACAATTTGTAATGTTTATTAAACAGGGTCCTGCCCGGCTAGCATGGGCAGGGGATAAAAATTTTATCCACCGGTTATTTCCACTTTTGTTTGAATTTTGTCCCTTGTCAGTGGAAATAACCGGTGGATAAAATTTTATCCCCTGCCCATGCTAGCCGGGCTGGAGGCATTCGGTCTGCGTTTCATAAAAAAATCAGCAATTAGAACTCATGCATGCATGGAAGCAGGAAAATTCCGCAACAGAACATCACGCCCGTAATCCCGGAAGGGTTAGACAGAGGTGTACCTAATAGTATACACCCACATACATCCTTATGCCATCAACGGGGCTCAAATCCAGATTTCGTGGCTGCTACTGATAAATTCCTGACGGAAAAACCTAATAACACTGCCCGACCTGGGATTGGAACCCAGGACACATGCTCAGCAGTTGAATTTGCGACTACTAGACCAAAGGAGCAGGAAAAGTTTAATCGATTTACTAAAGATGATCATAACATAATGGAAAACTTGGGTCAACAGACAAGGATAATGTCTGCTAGTTCATCGGCCAAGTTCTTGACTGACATATTCACAAGCAAAGCTTAATGAGCTTTGGCGGAAATTACCACTAATCCGTTATCTAACTATACGAAACATAGTTGTAAATGTTAAAAATGTAATGTTAATATGTTTTTGTAACAATTACGATGAATCAAATTTACATGTTCCCTGGGGCCTAATTCTGCTATTTTAATAAATTCGTCACTCCAACACGATTCCATTCTCATCCCATTGTCATTTTGCTTAAAGTTCGTAATCTGCTAAATTCACAATGGTCGGTCAATGGTCTCGTAATAAAATTGTGTTTTAATGGCATTGTCGTATTGTTATTATTATAAAACCCTTAGTATGAATGGTTTTCGAAATCTACTACTAAATGCGAACATTTATTCATGCCAGATTTCATGTACGAGATTAATATTCTATGACATTTCTTTCAATGGAGTGTCAGTGGTTGTTCATTGAGAAGTCATAATGGCGCCATTATGATAGTAGAATTAACAAACTTGTCAAAATTTGACAGAACTTGATCATTATGAAATCAATGATCGAATACTCTGACACTATTGTAATAGCAGAATCGAGGCCCTGTATTTATGTTGATGGATGGATTGTGTGATGAATGAATGATATGAAAGAGAAGTGAATGATGTGTTGCGCCGACGTCAAGTGACATGGGACAAGGGCAGGAAGATGAAGTTGATGTTGATGTATTTATGGCAGATTAAAGTATTTTATCATAGTTGTAAATAAATTGTATAAACTGACGAATGACGTTTTTTTTCGGATGGGAAATCATCAAATGACTTCTCCCACTCTAGGCGGAACGGGAGGGAGTGTCAGAATTTTACTGACTAAAACCCATCCATCCATGTTCCTTCCTTGCCCTTTATGTTCCGGGGCCGAACAGTCCCGCAGCCCCGGCAGGCTTCGGCTCTTACCCCTTCCACGAATAATCCCCTGACCACTGATGCGCGGATTCATTATTTTACCTTTTTCCAGTTTCAGATATTTGGCTCAACGAACATGTATGTTTTTTCACTTACCTTTGTACTTCTTTTACCTGACCGAAAGATGCTGATCCAAGACAAGACCTGGAACAAGAGAAAAACAAAATAAGTTTGAGGATTTCCTGCAACATGTTTTTTTAGATGCTCGAATAACGGAATCATCCGTAGCATTGCAAAGGAATCTCAAGTATTCAAATTCGTAGAGATTTCGTCGGTTCGGTAACCGAATGTCCTTGGCAAGGTCCAGTCGGGAACAGTGCGTGCAACGGGATGAGAACAGGTTGGACACACAGACGGACCGACTAGCACAGTTAGCCGCTGCCACCATAACTGGGTCATCATATATATATAGTGAAGTTCAAGGCGTAACACTCATTGCAAGTTAAACTCTCGCACAGGCAACACGCACTTTCACCGGTGAAGATATAGCTACCTCGTGGAAGATAACGTGATTCAGTGTTAGTGATATATCCCCAGTTCGAGATAAGGTAAGGTTTTTAAAGGTCCTTCCTTTAGGACAAATAGTGTCATGTTTTAGTGAACGGTGTTTGATGTAATTGTGTGAAAGTTGGACAAGACGCTGATGATTGCAAGTGACCACGTGAATTTATAGATAAGGTGTTTCACAAGTGCTTTTGGTGATACAACATGTTTGTTTATCTTACAAAAAGCTTTACTTTTTTCTTAAGTGTTTTCTTTCTTTTGAAATGATGTTGTGAATAAACAAATTGTTATTGTATCAAAATCGCTGTGAAATATTTTCTCGGAGTGCTTTAGTGAATGCTAAATTATTTAATTAGTAGGTGCCTATTTTGTGTGGACACTCCCGAAACTCCCCCACAATTTACGATACAGTGGTTTGATAAAGTTATCTATTGTTAAACATATAAATGGTCAGTGTAACAGAATGAAAAATCCAATAACTATCGCTGATTAAAATAAATAAATGTTGTTCATGAGATAAAAAATTTGACCAGCTTCTATACTTTGAGAATGTAGCTTTGTTTGTAGATTATTTTTATTAACAAAACTATAGAAGAGACTTATATGACATGGGTGGTTATTAAAATCAGAATGAATGCTGCAGCGTGAATGTACGGTGGTTTAAAGAAAATCCCATATATCTTGCGAATTAATTGGGAAGTACCTATGTAAAATATTTTCTAGTTTGATCTGTTATGTATGTCTCTTTAATAACTAATTGGTCGTTTTTAGAAATAAATGAGAAAAAAAGAGAAACGGAAGCAAAAAAAATAAGTGTCTCACTTCTGAAAGCAAAAACACAAAATGATAAATTAACGATTCATAGAGATGTTTCTTAAAACGAAACTCAATAAATTAGAAATTCACCACGAATAACAAAAATTATCAACGACCGGAAGTGGCAGCTTTCCATCAATTTTCAGAAACTCGACAAGTCAAGTTCCGACTTTTTACACGGTTTGATTAAACAAGTATAAAACACACGAACACAAACAAAAATATGTTCGGAATCAATTATCTTTCAACAAATGACGGAACAATGATACCTAATAATTCATAATCACGAACATTTCACCCATATTATGAACTTCCACACGGCACATTATTTTCACTGTGCGCTTTAGTCATGTAAATATAAACCTTCGCTTTCTAAAATGTGAAAATGTTCACATAATGTGTTCTAACCCTGAATTCGTCGCGGAAAATCTAAAGAATGAAAGACAAAACATTCTTGAGTAGCTAATTTGACGTAACAATGGAGTTAGGTGCATTGAAAATATAGTTTAACAAAGAGATTTTCCAACGCTTCTAACGGTAGTTTTTGCTCGTAACATGTTGAATTTACGATAGATATTCGCGTTACAAATGATAATCAATTTTATCTTATCCGGTAGCTCGTTTAATTGCTCTATTCTTCAAATAGAGCGCATCCATCAATTTATTATGCTTAAATATTCAAGTTCATTAAGAAAAGTAAGTCGATTTCGTTTGACATTTTTGTGTTATTTGAAATGACAAGGTATAATTTCAAGCAGTTCATTGATATTAAATTAAATGGACAGTAAATTAAAACAAGAATATTTCTTGAAACTTCCATAAAAGTTTGTAAACAAAAGATGAGTTCTTGACGCTTGACGGGTGTTATGGTACTTGTGACAGGTTCTTAAGTAATTAAAAGTCTTGAAACGTGCGCCGGCGCGTGTTGAAAGTGGCGAGGAAAGCTGCTGAGATCGGAATGGCCAATAATCCGCTTGCGTGCCGGCTGCCCGGTCCGTCGCCGCGTTTCTCGCTCCAACATATAGGTACTCGAAGGTAATAAACGTATTGCCAGAAATTAAGAAACGTTATGTCATCGTGCGAATGATGTTTCCACGTTAATATTGATGAGCAACGTTATGTATAACCGATATCAGCTACTCCGGTACCGCTCTTCTTTGAAATACGGTACCTATTATGAGAAAATGGTTTTATGGCGGATCAGTTCGATACTTCAATCGTTACATAAACCTGGAAAAGGCAGTCTACTTATGTATGTTTAAAGTCGTTATTAAAATGCTAAAAGCTACAAAAACTATAAATAACATCTTTTTAATTAATGTTAGTGAAAAAGACATCAACGCAAGCAATTATTTCATAGTCGCGATGTTAAAACTTCGTAGTCGTCATCTTGAGGCGAGACTAACGAAACGATCCACTCATGTCCAAAAAACTTGTAAAGTGAAAGTTGTGTCGGCGGACGTGAGAGGCAATCTCGTCATTCACCGGCGACGTTGGGTAATCGAAATGTTTTTAAAACGAAAATTATATACCTACTGACACCTTGCCTGCGGGCTTCGGTGGGCCCTTTCAGATGCACGGAGATAATTCTTTTGATTTTTAATCGATTTTTAAATTTCGAATCTCGATAGAAGGAACAAAAAAAAATCTTTGATGATACGGACGGAATGCAATAAATTGTGCGTACGGATTTAGGAATCGTTCGGAAAGTTGGACTAACACTATATTGAGGACAAAAGGACAAATTTAAATCCCACCTCAGGCGTAGAGCCAAATGGGTCCCAAATAAAGCAAAGATCTGCTGACATGCTTCTTGATTCGAAAACAATACAAAACCATATGTCGGTTGAAAATTATGTATTCTCCATTGTATGTTTAGAAATCAGATACAACGTGAACATAATAATTGAGATGTAAAACGGTGATTGACACGATTGAGGACTAAAGTAGGTGGCGACCCAAATTTAACATGTGCATCTTGAATCAGGTGTACCGTACGATTGATCCGCATTGAGAACACGGTAACGGTGTGTGTAACACGCCTATGGATCAGTTTGCGGAACATCGTAGCTACTTTATGATTACAGCTATAACTAATCAATCACGAGAATCGATGATGCGTCTCTATCATCGTAAGTGATACTTTAGTCTTGGAGAAACTGCCACTAAAGCCACTAAAATTTGTTATTCGCGTTTTAATATTCTGCGTGGATTATGGACTTGACTACTTGAGATATCAATAAAATAATATTGTTTTAAAATTTGTTGTGTTAAAATGTCTGTATAAACTTGGTTAAGATAAACGGCTTTGATAAAAAAATGGACGTCATTTGCATGACTTTAGCAGACGGTATAACTAACAATAGTCCGTTTAAATATTTGTTAGTAGGTACAACAAACTGAAATACATAAATACTTTAAATATTCAGATAGATTTAATAATCCCTAACCATGTAACATAATTCAGTTACAAAGTAGTTATACAGTTAGTCACGTAGTTTTGAAATATTATGTATGTTTATTACGAGTGAATAAATTTCAATCCACGCTCATATCCGCGTCGAAAACACGCACGAACTTACGGATGGTTTTAGAAAGCGGATTGCACGCTGGACCGGTCACCGAACAGGCAAAAAAAGCCAAAAAACAACGGAAGAAAACAAGAATAAGAGGTTTTCTGGTGATAGGTGGATAATATTTTCCCGCGATGAAAGATGTAACTTTCTTTCTTCTAACCTTTTTTGTTTGGTGATGTTTAAAAACAAATGTATTTTTTTGTACACAATAAAGAACTTTATAAATTAACAAAAAAATGCGAAGTACCAAGACATTGCTTGCATTCGTTCGCATTCTCCAATAAATATCACTTGCATGAACTGCCAAGTAGTTTCATAAAAGAAAATCGCACAAATGCAAACATCGCGTCGCAGGCGGCACGCACAAGAGGAAAATTGCCAAATGGCTGGTGAAATTTGCAATTCTCATTTTTCCACGGTGAATTTCCGATGAAAGTTGGGAGCGAGTTGGTCACAACGTAATAGCAGGTCTGAGTCCTCGCTCCGAAATTAGAAAAACGTTAACCTTGCACGGCAGTGGCACACACGCGACCGGACCGACGCGCGACGCGGCGTTGCTTTCACCCATCGCCATGTTTGCCGCGCCTTGCGCTAGTCGTTCTGCGTTACTAGACAATATAATTATACCTGACGCTGTAAAAATATAACCTTCAGACGATTTTAAGGGTAAATGAAGTATCCCTACTTTATTTTGTGTAGATGGCAAGTTAGGAAAATACTATCCCCGCTGAAAACCAGCCAAGTGCTTCTCGAATCACGCAGAGGCTTCAATGGTCGGGACCTTCTTTCCATTTTTTATACAACGTAATGGAAAAGTATGGAAAGACATTGTACTGCTGGGCCAACCCCACATACATTGGGATAAGGGTAGGAGAATGATTGTGATATACCTATAGTACACACGGGCTGCCTATGAATAAAATGGCTGTAACATCCAGACGCTGACGGTGACACCGAAATTATAAGGGTTCCTTTTAGTTGTAAAAAGATCTCTCTTAGGTACCTACCTGAATAAACGGGGAAAACTATTTTAATTCCAAAACGAAGAACAAAGTTTTTCATCGCACGTAAAATAATTAAAGTAATTCCGCAGTACCTAATTAACTAAGAATAAATAAACAATTATTTCTTATAATTTATGCAAATGTAGGTCGGCTTGGACGTGAAGATCCGCGACAAACGAAAGTGAAGCTAAGTTTCTCGTGCGTTGCAACGCAAAGTTCAGTCACCTGCGCCAGCGCAGGGTTACTGGGCCATGAGGTCACGCCACCTTCAAACTTGCGCGTAAATCGATCCAAAACAAATAGCTAACCAATGAACTGCGGTGTGTAAATTATCATTTTATTTCGCGGGAAAACGTTTTCTGGTGCTACAATTGCAAAGCAACTTTCCAAACAAATCTTAAGATGAATTTATCATTGTGACTGTTTTGACGAACCAACCATTGGTATGGAGTTATTCTATCAAGTGGACGTCGTCATTACATAAATAGCATCGTGTATGTAGCGGTTTGCCAGTAAATGGCGGCAACAAAGCATACATAAACATAAGTGATGACGGCGCAAGTCTTGCGACAACAAATTTCTCCAGAGAGAATCTCGGCGGGCCCGCTGTCACCGGCGACCGGTGCGCAAGCGTAGCACTGTTCCAACACTATTTATTTTATACGTTGGTACATATAACACGTTTCTTACTGATGGACGACTCATTCAGAATGTAGCAATTCCTCTTAAAAAAAAAACATTTATGAACCCATTCGTGCTTGATCTTCCTGGGCACGCGTAGGCCTAGTGTGTTAAGTATCTTTCGTCAAGTGAGCCGGAAGTCGCAGCAAGTGCTAATAGCTTGCTTTTGTCGGCCGAAGAAAGTAGACCGTTTGGCATATCGTGCATAGCGAACTGTTAAAATTTACTTCTATATTTTATATAAGTAACTAGCACCTTATTAAGTAGATGTGACATCCGAAGAACAGTTACAAAAGACCGGGTCACCTGCATTCGAGGGCTATCGGACATGCGGGTAACACACTTCTAAGCCGGATGATGTGAACCGTGATGTGGCCCTAATACCTTTACCCATCCATCCAAACTTAAGACAGTGAAATAACGTAGCCTATGATGTAAGTTCCTAAACTTTATTTTATACCAAAAGGTAATAACTAGGTGCCTCAAGTTCTGCAAAATTAAATATTTTAGGATCAGATAGGAACATCCATAGATAGGAACCACAAGGTTTAGGTACTACAAGAAAACGTGACGCGTTTAAAAAATACTTTTTTTTTACAAGCCACTTCCGGTTGCAGTTTTAAGCACTGATCTTTAAATAATAAAGTTTTGTTTCAGTAACAGAAAGCTAAATGTTTAAAAAATACATTTAGCAAACGTCCTCTAATTAGAGACGCGGGCATCCTCGTAAAAATACAGAGAAGGCGACGCTAGGGGCCACTTTCTAAGCAAGTCTAAAAGCAGGCAATCAATTCGCGCGAATCACTCATCAGAACACTTTCTAATCGACGTCCATTGCGCGAGAGCACAATTAAATTAATTCTCAGAGGTTTTATTTTAAAATAATGACGCATAAGATATTGTGTACAAAATAGTTTTGCAGATTAGGAACATTACTTACGATCATTATCTTTGTCTACAGATGCATCACGCAATAACGGGATGGGCGCTGCTGGCGCTAATAAGTTCATCAGCTATTCTCCATACGCTGGCATATCCTCAGCATGTCCCTCTTATATCACAGGTACCAGGTTATATACTCACTAACGTTCAATACTTACTCAAATCTGCGTAAAAATGCGATGCCAACACAAAATCCATATGCCAGTTTACAGACGAAACGATGTGAAGGTTCCTTTTTACTCACAAGTTTATAAAATAAAATTTCAGGCGACGAGTAGTGTTCGGACCCATAATCCCCAGTACTACAGCAACTCATTACCGATGCCACAACAAGAACAAGCCCAAGACCGAAAATTCGCAGAGAAGTCCAACGCCTTGAAAAAAGTCGCCTTAGATGATATTGATGAAATTCAGACTAACTCGATTTCTGACGGCGGCTTCTCCTGGTCTAACATGCTTGGTAAGTAAAATAAAGGTTATAGATACCAATGGCAATTAGTAGAAACTTTGGTGCAATACAGGTGGATTTTTTCTATGCCACCTGGAGGGAAAGTACTCCAAATACTGGAGATGGCAAATTTTACTCGAAGGAAGACATTGCATTTATGACTTAAGGTTTCATGATTTTCCTTTCATTTAATTTACCACGTTTGTTAGAGAGATTTGATACATACTAATATGATTTTCACCTCAGCACCGCAAACAAGCAGCGGGCCTAAAATGGCCGCTTTTGCAAAACATGATATGAATCACGTTAAAAAAATTCAATTCTAAAAATGGACTTTATAGTTATATCCATAAAGTCAATTTTAAGAATTTAAAATGTTTAACGTGATTCATATCATGTTCTGCTAAAGCGGCCATTTTAGAACCCCTGGTTTTGCTGTTTACAGACAGTGAGCAAAATTCGATTTTGCTGCGAGCGTGAGACAAAGTATTTTTTTTTTTTTTTTAAGAATACCGTTAACTGTGCAGGTCTAGTCACTAAATTCGAAAGATTTCAACTTCACTTTGTTCTGTCACTCATTCGATACGAAAAAAGCGAGAGATAGAAAAAGGTCGATTCCAAATTCGATTTTCAAATTCCATAATGGTCTAGTAGGCCCAAAAAAAAAACAAACAATAAAACGTTCGGAAACCGATACCGTTAATCGATAACAGTAATATTGTAAATTAAGTGTTTAGGTTTCAAATGAAAATTTTTATATTTCGAATTAAATCAATATGAAGAATGTTGAAGAAAAAAATACTAAGTTTATCACGTATCTACTAATTTATTTATAGTTTTAACAATCTTTAATATTGAAAATTGTTATATTTCGAATAATCCAATTATAAGTATTTCATATAATTAAATCAAGATGAAGAATAATAAATAAAATATAATTAATAAATAAATAAAATATAATAAATATACAAAGTAAAATAAAATTAATAATAATAAATCTGATATTTAACACCCGAAGAATTGAAGCATAATTTATAAAATGCAGAATTTAGTTTACCATGTTGTTTTTTTTTTACCTTTAGGTATAATATGTCCTCGCTGCTGAGGTGAAAAGTTGTATGTGTTACATCTCGTGTATTGAATCCCTCGCTACGCTCAGGATTCTAACCTAGAATCACGAGCGTAGCGAGTGATTCAACTATAGAATCCTTCGCTTACTCGGGATTCAAAATCAAAACTCGCAGTAAAAACCCACTTTGCTCTCTTGTTGCACAAATAACTATTCCCCTATCGATTGATGTCAAAAAAGTACATGATGTTATTTTTTCGAATTTTAGTCGGTTCGATTCCAGAGAGTGGCAACCAAATTAAGTAAAATTTGCTATCTCTAGTATTTGAGTTCTTTCTCTCCAGGTCGCATTGAGAAATTCCACACGGTATACATGCTGATGACCGGTTTTTGAAAAAAACAACATTAAAATTACATTATTTCAGGTATGCTTATGCAAATGATCTTCAACCCAGGCACAACAGGACCAAACAAGAGTGACAGCATCGATACCGACTCAGTGTCGCCATCACCCTGGGCCAACTTACTCTCTATGGGACTTAAAATCTTAACTGCAATTCTCGGAGGAGGAGGCTCAAGCGATGGTATTGACAAAGTAGACAATGGCTCGTCGCCCATGCAGGTACATTAATAACTACAATTTCTAAAGGAACGTTGTTATATTCCTTCCATGTACTTATATCATATCTTAAAATAAGAAAATCACACCCATGTCCACCGCAAAAGCTTCAGCTCTGAAGTTATCATTAATGTACAAAAAGAAACAAACTTCATCATTTTATTTATCCATACTGATCCACTAACATAGTTTTTTTGTAGATACTTATTGATATTTACTTAGAATAAGTATTTAGAATCACTCCAATAATGTAAAAAAGCACCAAGTAAGTTGACCCTCACCTGTAGCAGGCATCATTTATCAAGTAGTTAATAGAAGCCATAATTCACTACAAGTAACTAGTACCTTCACGTCCAGGGATCACCTCAGAGAAATCACTTTAGTAACTATTACTTCTCTATTTTATTTTTTTTGAAAGCCAGTTATAAATTTTCCTTGAGGTCTTTCCTATCTTCGGAATGTAAATAGTAAAATTTGGTTACGGAGACGGTGTTGCTTCTCGCTTGCTTCAGGGTATATTGGCTGCGGTTCTGTCGACGGTGCTCGGTGCAAAAGATCCCGACCAGGTCGCCTCCATGGCAAAGCAGGCTGGAGAGGTACGCTACCCACCCTTCCTTCTCCCTTTTTACGCAATTATCTGTACGCCATTCTCTTTAGTGACTATGAATGCAAACTCAAACTCAAACTCAAACTCAAATCATTTATTTCAACTAGACCATTACGGCACTTTTGAATGTCGATAAAACGAAAAATAAAGCGAAGCTACAGTCACAGACACAAGGCATAATAACTTGAGAAAGTACTGTAGTTGCCCATTCCCTAACGTAGATCTCTATGGAGAAGAACGGGCAAGCAGTTTTAAATAACTTTATGATTGAATCTCGAAACAGTATTTGGTTTTTTCAGGTTTTAATGACGTAACAATCAGTTCTTGAACGGTGTTTTTCTTTCCGCAGTTCATCAACATCGTCGTGAACCTTCTGGACGCCTTGAAGACCTCATTCTCTCACAGGTCGCTGGCCGCGCGATCAATGGGCCGCAAAGATTCAGTCAGTGACGCAGCGCTCGCTGGCATTGCTATGTTCAAAACCTACGTAAGGTCTTTCGGAACAAATGATGACAAGTGTCTGCAGAAATACGTATGCGATGCCAACACAGAATGTTCTGATGATATCGGTCCCAAGAGTGTGTTCTGTCAATTCGGAACGTAAGTACCATTTTTTTTTCAATCTTGGTCTTTTCCGTATTTCGGTACCGATGGTATGGCTAAAATATTTTCAGGAAGAGAACAGTTACAGGAACCTTAATATTTAATAGATTAGGTTTAGGCACCAATGTTACCATCATTCAAGCATTTTAACTTGCTTGGTATGTTTCCGGCTGCTGCATTGATCTAGGTACTCAAAGAGCCGTGCTTTTATGGTATGGGGGAGCTTAAAGAAGTCCAGCAATACGAATCAAGTTACACAGCTGTTGTAGGGCTATGCTTGATGTCTCTCTGATCAATTTATTCTCGAATGCTATGATCTAGCAGATAACATAAGTAGTCTTCATAGCCAACAGAATTAGTTATTAACTGAAGAGGAAATGACGGCTATCTGTATAATATAGGCTAGCTAATAGGCAGGACCAATTTGAACGATGGGCTAGACATGCTCTAAGGAGTCGGAAAGAGCAAGGTAGTCCTCGATCCAAAGAAGAAATGAAGGGTAGCTGGTAGAGCTAGATGGGAGTATCTGAGGATTGAAGTAAATTAGGCTGATGATTTAGGTGTGCCAGACGCATCCATATTGAACTATGGATTCGAATACAATTACCCAAAAACGCAGCATAAATTCTAAAATATTACAAACATCTAGCGCATATCAATGTATGCCTGGTTATGGCAAATGGGATAGAGAATCGTACCTTGCACATGGAAGTAACTTAGACTGACATGTAAGCCAGCTTACGCTCAACTTTAGCTAACTATGATAGGTAAGCAATTCGAATATTCAACTTCATCCTACAATAGTGTTCATATTCGTATGAAATGCTTATTTAGCAAAGTTGCAAGTGTGCTCTGTGATTCAAGCAGACAGACTTAGTTTTCATTTTTGTCTTGTCCCATAGGATTATTGAGTTTTAAGGCAAACAATCGATTATAGCTGATGACTCATTCTCTATCGTGTTTTCTTATACCACCAATTGTACACAGGTGATAAATAAATGCCAAACTTTAATATTTTACTCAACAATATAAATCTTTTTTACAGCTACGCCGCAAGTTTTGTTTTGGAGAGACAATCTGGAGGCACTTTCGATGACTTCTACGAGGCAGGTCGTCGAGGCCGCTCCGGTGTGGACTGTCGCCAGATGTATCTTCAGTGCAATGAAGTTTAATGCCAACAGAAAACTCCGCCAAAAAATCTTGTAGTGCGACTTCAAAATTAGTGATAACAAATCTTAAGTAACGGTTGGTTTCCAAAGTTTTACCTTTTGGAATTGGCATTTTTTATATCGTTTCCGCAGTAATTTGAAGGAAGTGTTACAAAAATAGTCAAAATACGATTTTGTTTTGATTTCGGTGGGTACATTAAAGTATTAAACTACTGACGCAATAAAATATGTTGGCATATTGTGCTCAAAACTTATCCCATCGCACTAATTAAAACAGCGTCAAGTGTAGTGTTTAAATAATTTATTAAATTATTTATTTATTTAATTTATTTTAGAAGTAAATGATTAAACGGTAAAATTGTCCCACATTGTTATACGGTCTATTCCATAAAACCCTTAGAAGTGAGTATTGTAAAATGTTGTGTAGGTAATTGGCACATTGTTTATTGTATAAACGATGAAATATTCCGCCAGTTTCTCGATAATTGACGACTGATGTAAAAAGTTATATGTGATATAAATAAATATTTATATCACTTAATAGTTAGTATTTATGTATATTTTGTGCGACTGTGTGATTGAGGACGTCCTTGTGTGCTTGTGATTGTAAAATAATAAAGATTAATATTTAATTTTGTCTTTCCTTTGATGTTTTCCATTTACGG
The DNA here is from genome assembly GCA_950022955.1 of Xestia ashworthii. Lineage (NCBI taxonomy): Eukaryota > Metazoa > Arthropoda > Insecta > Lepidoptera > Noctuidae > Xestia > Xestia ashworthii. Next base: position 14,528,125 of record OX465561.1, read on the forward strand.
GTGTTAATATACCTATGTAATTATCTCGCGACATAAAAACGTAGGTTTTCTAGAAAATAGCTACATGAAAATACCGCTATAATAACTTCACATAATAGAGTACGCGAAGTAGAGCGTATTATGCACTCATGGCCAAGGGAGCTTGGTTGCTTGCGCATGCGCATCCCGCTGTCAGTTAAACCTTGACATTCGTTGACACTACGTGATAGTGCGATGACGTTGGAAAATCTTCTCTCCCAAGTGGGAATGGGAACGAAGCTACTGACTGACAGGTGAGTACCATTACCAACTTAAATAAGTTATTATTCAATGGACCTATCCTGTAGACAGTCAACAAGAGATGGTATGACTAAATATTTGGAATTTGCGAATCCATCGTTAGTCAGCTTTGATTTAGGTATGTTATTTTAAATGAAATAAGTACCTACCACATTTTACCCGAACTCTGGAAGTAGGGAAAAAATATGAAAAACCAATGCGAAGTTCCTAGTTTTTTCTACCATTAGGTATTAATATTTCCGGTAACGGAGTAACTAAGGGAAATTACTTTGCGACCAAATTCCTCCGTAGTAAAGTAAGGCACTGGTTACGAGGCGGGGTAGGGACATCGCCATAACTTTTCACGCCAAAAAAAAACAAAAATCGCCAAAATTCTCGTGATATAGATAAACTGTTTATTAACTAATCAAAAATTAAATATTTTAAAATGGGTTATTTTGGGTTATTCTTTCGAAAAACAGACAAAGCTAGTAGTCACAGGTCAGGCGCCACGCCGCGTTATGTGATGCGGATGCGTCCGCGCTTTCACAGGGAGCTTCAACGCAACATGTTTATAAATGCAGGCATCAGTTATACTTACCTACCTTACGGGTTCAAGATTATACTTATGTATATTTATTTACCTTTTCTTCCTGACATAGGTACTCGGAGATTCCAGTCCACGATCATCACGTATATTATGCATACGAACCATCTGCCCCTTCACACGGATCTGTTGCAACTTCCAAACAGTAAGATTGCTTTTTTTATACATACTTCTTTCAACTTATAACAGTAATTCCCGAGGAAGCAGGTACCTAACGCCGAAGTCATCTGAAGGCTATTGAAACGCGTTAGGCTGCGTTTCCACCGCAGATGTGCGAAGATGCGTAGCGAGGGATGTGTTTGTTAAGAACCAATAGAATCACGTCATTAAACTAGGTTCGCTCAGCGCAGCTGTAGTAGAAACGGCTCAGCGAATCGAGGTTTTTGTACCTACATACAACATAAGGCAAGGATGTGTGCGAGGAATGTCTGCTAGGGACGGACGCGTGCAAAAAAATAGCAGTCACTAGACAGTGTGGTTACGGCTCGCATCTGAAAGCCTGCTACACATCCTCGCAACGCTCATCTACGCACCGTTTCACAGCGTCGGTACACATCCTCGCACCGCCCAGCTACCTCGCACATCTCTGGTCAAAACGCAGTTTTAACCCCCCCCCCCCCACCCACCAAAATTAAGTTATGCTCATAAGCTTAGAAACCAGATGACACATCGGAAACATAAGAAAGCTGTCGCATAAAACCCGGTGAGGAATGATTTCAAAATTGTAAAAGAAAAAAAAATCGGGGCAGTCTTTGGGGACTGCCGATAGAAGTGAAAACAAAAGTACACAGGCCCCGCCCCAGTCGTAGCACTGCTACGGGTTGTGCCCCGCGCACGCCTACGCCGTAGCGGATCGGCTACGAGTGTTACTATGTGACGGTAAAGCGAGTACTATGATTTTTGTTCACCCAAAAAGTGCTCAACGCGTCTAAAGAAGTTATCACTTCAAAAAGAACCGTACGCAAAGAAACCTCGGCAATTTCCAACAAGGAAACAGCGCACAACGTGTCGCTCAAGTGTGCGAAAGCCTGCATTAAGTGTCGCCTAAATGAATGCCCATATTTACAAATCGCACACATTTCTGGACACTTTTTATTTGTAAACAAATATCACTGCTTACTTTAACCCTTAGTTATACAATCATTAGGTATGATAAGTTATTAATTATTTGTGTTGTGTGCTACGAGATAGGGAAATTTTGCTCGTGGCAAAATAATAACAGCCGTTTGGGTCGATGTTGGGTGGTAAGCAGTCGCTCCATGTAAAATACTGGTATACCGCTGCATCATGGTTAGACTAGAAGCGGACTCCAACAAGGTTGGAAAAATGCAGATGATTGTGAACTCTGAGATGCTAAGGATTTATAAATAATCCTTAGGCAGGCCCGCTGCGTTTTCACGATCTCTGTATACCTTTAAAGGTGGTTGTTCCGTCATGAGGTGCCCAGCGTGCAAATCGCGGTAAAATTACCTACACGTAATACATCACATAAAGGCATGTGACTAACATAATCTTCATGATTGGCTATCACGTAGTAATTAATAGCTAGCTTTAAATATTCAGAAATTGTCATTTTACGAATGGACCGTGGATAATAAATGAATGTATAAGAAATCTGGACGTAAGGCCATATTATTATAACTGGCTATTGTCCGTCTCTACGTCCGCGCGTATTTTGCGTAAGAACAAGAGAACATAAATGGTGAATAAGTAATATTTTGCCAAAGATTTGACCTAATATTAAAACCATACAATAAAACCTAGCCTATTGTAGCTATAGTCAAATCGCTTTAGCCTGTCAATACAAGTTAATGACCCGACAGTTGAAAGATTCAAGATCTTTTGCATAACAGAAAAGTAATTAACAGCAGAATAAATTTTTCACCTTACGCCCATGTGCGTGTAGCGAAACGGTCAAGCCACATATTTTGACGAAGGTGTAGAGTTTGTGAGGTTGGACCTTGTAGAGTTAGGGCGTGTAGAGTTAGAAGCTTGGCTCTACGTGAGATCTGATAACTTTCTGACAGTGCGAGTCGTATGGTCCCGTTTTGGCAACATTTTAGATGAAAAACGTTTTCGGTGGGATTATTTGTGTTTGTACAACCCGCGGAAGTGCGGGGGTCGAAGCTTTTTAAATGCGAAGATACTCCACAACCGTGAGGTGTGCAGTCTCAGAGAATATTGTTTTAAGTCGAGGCGAGTTTGCATCGAGATGTGGTCGCAGTGGACAAGGGACTCACCCCGCTGTCCATGGCTAAAAAGAACTGGCGCAAACCTGAAGTACTTACTACCGACGACCGCAAGAATATGGCAAGGCAAAAAGCTTCACGGGCGCTTCTACCGGGCTCTTCATGGGCACGATGTAGATTTTCTAGCGTCCGTATAGGTACCGGCTACAGTTTGGTGACCTCTTCGGGGAAACTGAAGGTTTTGCCGGTGCGATTATGGACGAAGTTATGTTGACGAATAACTTGTTGACGTGTGTCGAGCATGCCACCTTCCGGGTGAGTCAATCAGACATTATTTCTGGTTGTTCTCGTCTGGCTAACGAGTACTTGCTCAGGCACAACCAAGTAGCCAGGATTATTCACCAGCAACTTGCCTAGAAATACTTATAAACTTGTGGGATCTGAGGTATTGTACTACAAGTATGTGCCCGATCCAGTTCTCGAGAAAGACCATGTCACGGGATCAGTCTACCATTTCTGACAAGACTATCGTCGCCAATAAGTCCGACATAGTGATAATAGACCGATCAGCGCGCCGCGTAATGATAATCGATGTTACCATTCCGCATGACGAGAACGTTGTGAAAGAAACAGAAACAAATAAAATATCTCGACTGGGCGGGCACACGAGGCTCGCGACATATGGAATATGAACTCTATCATTGTGCAGATTGTCGTGACGCCCAATGGCCTTATAGCCAAGAACTTCGATGACCATCATTCTATCGAAGCTCTCTTTAAGCGATTGGATCAAGGGCCTGATTCCGAAGGCTGTACTCCTCGATACGCCTCGCATTGTGAGGAGGTTCCTGTCTCTGCAGCCGTAACTACCGGTAGCTTGGACCCTGCTCCCGGCACCGGCGAATCACTATTTTTTATATTTTTAAATGTCTTTTGTTTTAATAGGTTTTTTATGAAATATTTAGAAATGTAAATAAATAAGATGTTGGAATGATTATAGGAGATAATTATATTCATAAAATAATCCTCTCACTGAATGACCGACTGACTCATCAAAGCCCAGTCCAAACTAGACATGAGCGCCGCGCCGCGTTGATGCGGCGCGCCGCCGCCGCTCGGCCTGATTTCAGCTCGTACAACGTCATTTTGTTTGAGTTTTACCACGATAAGAATCCCCGGATGGGATCCGGCTGCCTATACCAACGACTGGACCTGGCAACGTATAACACGCGTACACTCCGGACGGACGAGAAGATAGCGGAACTCGAGGAGGGATTGAGCAAGCTGCGATGGAGTATTGTGGGGTTATCTGAAGTCCGAAGAGAGGGGGAGGACACGATAATCCTGAAATCCGGCAACTGGATTTATTTCCGAGAGGGTGACCGGCAATCCCAGGGTGGTGTTGGGTTTATCGTCCACAAGTCCCTTGTGAACAACGTGGTGAAGATCGAGAGTGTTTCGACCAGGGTGGAGTACCTTATACTCAGAATATCTTCAAGATATTCGCTAAAGGTCATACAGGTCTACGCCCCAACCTCGGCACACCCCGACGAAGAAGTGGAGACCTGTATGTATGAGGATATTTCTCAAGCCATGCATGGTTTCAAAACTAATTTCACCGTTGTCATGGGGGACTTCAACGCACAACTGGGCAAACGAAACGGGCATGAGCTGCAGGTGGGGCAATTTATTGGACGTCGGAATCAAAGGGGCCACCAACTAGCTAGTTTCATGGAGAAGGAGGGCCTATATATGATGAACTCCTTCTTCAAAAAGCGTGAGCACTGGAAGTGGACCTGGCAGAGCCCCGATGGTGCAATAAAAACGAGATTGACTTCATCATGTCAACCAAGGAGCAAATCTCAATGATGTCTCTGTGATCAATTCGGTGAAAACCGGGAGCGATCACCGCATGGTAAGAGGCACATTGAACATCAATATCAAGCTAGAAAGGTCTCGACTGATGAAGTCTACGCTCCGTCCAGCTCAGATCCAAATCCAAAACCCCGAGAGCTTTCAGCTTGAACTCCAGAATAGTTTCGAGTGCCTAGGAAGCTCAGTGGACGAATACAACGATGGGTTCGTGGAAACTTTCCATACGACCGGGTTAAGTTCTTCAAGACACGTCAGATCAGAAAAGAGGTTCTCCGATCAAACTCTCAAGCTCATGAAGGAGCGGCGTGAGATGATCCTGCAGTCTTCAGACGAGGCGTTGAAATACGCGCAGCTCAATAGACGGATCTCTAAATCCTTGAAGAGCGACCTCCGCTGTTTTAATACCGAACGTATTAAAGACGCGATCGAGCGGAACAAAGGCTCCAAAGTATTTTCAAGAGATCTGGCTATTGGGCAGAGCCAGCTCACGAAACTGAAGACCGACGATAGCATGATCTTATCCGCCAAACCAGAGCTACTGATCCCTCGAGAGCTTCTATGGACAGTTGTACATGTCAACCAGGAAACCCGTTGTCGACCTAGCAAACGACCTAAGAACTAGACTGACCCGACACTATACCGAAGACCATCCCGGACGTCAGCCTGTACGAGATAAGGATGGCTCTAAAACAGCTAAAAAACAACAAGGCACCGGGTGACGACGGAATTGCGCCCGAACTCCTGAAGGCGGGTGGAAAACTTTAAAAAACTTAAAAAAAAATACTTTTTTTCAAGAAGGGTGACAATGCCCAGTTGAAGAATTACAGGCCATCTCACTTCTAAGCCATGTCTACAAGTTGTTTTCAAGAGTCATCACGAATCGTCTCGCGCGCAGGTTTGACGATTTCCAGCCACCCGAACAAACCGGTTTCCGAAAAGGCTTTAGCACCGTGGATCACATACATACGACTCGACAGGTTATTCAAAAGACCGAAGAGTATAACTTGCCTCTCTGTTTAGCGTTTGTGGACTACGAGAAAGCCTTCGATTCGATTGAGACCTGGGCTGTACTGCAGTCTCTCTAACGGTGCCAAATTGACTACCGGTACATCGAGGTGTTGAAGTGTTTGTACAAAAACGCCACCATGTCAGTCCAACTTCAGGACCAAGCCTCGGAACCTATCCTTCTGCAGCAAGGTGTGAGCGGCACGTCATATCTCCGAAACTGTTCACCGCTGCATTGGAGGATGTCTTCAAGGTTCTGGACTGGAGAGGGCTAGGCATCAACGTAAATGGCGAGTACATCACTCATCTTCGGTTTGCCGACGATTGATGGCTGCGACCATGAAAGAAAAATTAAAGCCCTTCTTTTGTTTTCGAATTTTAAGCGAGTTTTTTCTTAGTGAAATTCTGTAGTTTATTTTTTACACCTCCTTCAAACTGGAATTAGGAAGGAGTAAGGAAAGATTATCCGAAATTTTCCTCGTAAGAGTTAAATTAAATAGGGGATAAACGTTTGTATAGAAAATCTTCCTTTTTGTAGTTTATACCATAAAAATTAGTGATCACTGTTTTAAGAGGCCTGCGGAGCATGCGAATTTCATACAAACGTAATACCAAAATCATTTGTAAATAAAACATATTCTTAAGATAGTGTATATTTATTTCGATAAAGTTACCGAATATCTATGTTCCCAAATGCATATTTTGGAAGGATAATGATATAAAGACGAGATATGAGGAATTTAAAATTCCTATAGAAATTTTCTTTTTCCCATAACTCTTGTTTAAATCAGTGTCCATTCAAAATATATATTTGGGAACCTAGAAATTGTGTAATTCAGTCGAAATAAACACACAATACCTTAAGAATATGTTTGATTTTCATATTATTTTGGTATTACGTTTGTATGAAAAACGCATGCTCCGCCGGCCCCTTAAGTTTTCACGGTTTACGGTTTATAACTGTTTAGTTAGAGCTCAAAATTAATAATAATCACGGAAGATATCCCGGTATTGGCATTATAAGTTCATGAAAATTGGTGTTTTTCATTCTGGTTGGTAATTAATGATTTCATGACTCAGCGTTTCTGAAAAATCATCCCTTAGGAGGGTAAAATAGGGGATGACAAATTTAAAGTCCTGACTGACAGACTAAAAAACGTACAGCCCAAACCGCTGGTCCTAGACATGAAATTTGGAGGGTATATCCATTAAGTTTTTCGAAATTAAACCCCTAAAACGGTGAAATTAGTTTTCGAGGGATTCTTCCGGTGAGCTATAGGAAAAGCATCAGTTTAACATCCTGAACGGCGTAGATTTCTCACAACCAGCAGTTTATAGTGGAGAGATGGAAAATGGTGCCGATTCTGTTGTGCACAAACTAAACTTAATTTAGGCTATTACTATCTTTTTCTCACCAATAAAACGAGAAAGAGACGGACGTAATTTAGAGCTGTCAAATTTAATTCGAACTAATATTTCCATACAAATGAAGGGTGCACGTAAAAACATGTCGACTAATAACACGGTGAAGCGCAAGGCATAAACTAGTTTGACATTTCTAACTTAGTGCATAGCTATAGCCGTCCTTTTCTCGCCCTGCCTTTTAGTAAAAGATAGCAATAGTCTAAATTAAGTTTAGTTTGTGCACAACAGAATCGACACCATTATCCAAAAAACATTAAAGTTGGATTTCTCAAAACAACCCAGATTGGACCTCAAGTTATAGGGTCAAAATTTTTGTTGTTGCAAATTGCAAATAAGTTTTAGTATCACCCATTTCAAGGAATGCACCCAATCACTGTAGGTCGCTAGCCTAGCTTAATTGGAGCGTCGCACAATGATTGTTGATATAGCGCTCCCGCATGACGAAACCCTCGTAAAACCAGAGAAGGATGAGAAACTCAAGTATCTTGATCTGGTACGCGAGTTTGTCGACATGTGAGACGTGAGTACAGCAGTCATTGAGCCAATAGCCTAGACCTAGACCTGTGGAGGCTCTCACTTGACAGCTAGATGGATTGCTTGATTTGATTCAGAAAGGCCGGCCCAATTTTGGATTACATCTTGTTTTTAGATTTTGCACAATGCTAGACGTACTCAGGGAGTTGTACGATGCGGCAACAATGCAGGTCAGATCGCATGAAATCACCGCACCAAATTCGATTAAGAGGGGAGTGCGACAAGGAGATACCATTTCGCCTAAACTTTTCACTGCTGCCCTGGAAGACGTGATGAAAATACTGAAATGGAACCAAAGTGGTGTTAACATCAATGATGTCTACTTGACGCACTTTCGGTTTGCGGATGACCTCGTGTTGTTCGGCGAATCCCTAGAAGACCTTCAATGCATGCTGAATTTTTGATGTTTCTCTACAAGTTGGCTTAAGAATGATCATGACTAAGACGAAGGCGATGTCAGGCATTCCGGACGACTCTGTCTCAGCTGTTATGATTGTAGACGAGTGTCCAACCAGACGCTCTTGCTCTCTAGGCGGCAGTTAGCAAACTTTCGGTCCATAAAAATCCCTCAGTGCCTAATAATCCGCCTTTTTAACCAATGTGTCCTGCCAACAATGACTTACGGTGCCGAGACATGGACGCTCACAAAGAAGACTGTCCACCGAGTACGAACGAGTGGCACAAAGGGCCATGGAGCGGGCCATGCTCGGCATAACCCTCTTAGATCGAGTGCGTAACACCGAAATCCGCCATCGAACGAAAGTCTACGACGTTGGGGACCTGGCGGTGCGCCTCAAGGGGACCTGGGCAGGACATCTGGCTGGAAGCGGAAATGGCCGATGGAGCAAGGATTTGACCGAGTGGTGGCCTAAGTTTGGCCAAAGAAACCAGGGCCGTCCTAAAGCTCGTTGGGTTGACGATATTAAGGTCGCGGGAAACACCTCGCGGGACGCACTTTACCGGGAAGTGTGGATGCACTGCTGGATGATTCCGGGCTACTATGATGATGAGAATGTTTTCAAGGGATGATAAAGGTTGTAAAAAAACCTTTAAACGAAGCCGAAATGCACTAGTCCCCATCATTGCGATATTTTTTTTTTGTTCTACACCATACCTGGGAACCTTCTAATTACGAAGATGTTGGGGGTCAAAGTTTCAACTTTTTAACAAGTTTTTTTTTTAATAGGTAGGTACTTACCGAGTTTTTATACAAGGTTTTTAACTTTAAACATCTCCACGACCCTCGTACTATTCAATCCATCCATAAGCAAAATGTTTTGAGTGCGTTACATTGAGTTCTACCACAAAAAAATATTTTTCACCCCAAAAAAAGTCGTTTCCCAACAATAATTTTTGCGTAAAGTTACTTAGTTTGATGTACAGAATGCTTGGTTGACGGCTTCGTGATGAGGTTGTTTACACCCTGTATATTTCAATTTTGGTGGACTTATGCTCATTTTGACCAAGACCGTTTACGAGATCGAGATAAATATCCTTTTAGTTCGCGTTCAGTAACAGCTCGAAGAAAAAAAAAATCGGTACAAAAACACAATCATATAAAAAGCGAGATTCATCACGGACATGTAGTAGTAGTAGTAAATATCGCCCATACGACTTCTCATATTTTTCAGTAACTTTAAAAACGAATAACAATTACATTTTTCATAAGTATATGGCTTTATAAAATTGTTACACATAATGTTTTTCATTTCAGCAACTATGGAGGAGGTCATAAAAGCGGCGCATCAATGTCCGCGCTTACGCTCCTAGCGTTCTTGTTCTTCCTTCACATCCTGCAGCAATGCATTAAAGATCACATGACAGACATGAGTACGGCTCCCGTCATGATTATGACAGCTGGGAGAGAAGGAGACGATGCAATTACAAAATCAGCAACTTCTAACAAGATGGATAAAACCGGCATGACAGAAGTTAAAGACATACCCGAAAATGACCGAACGGATGAAATTAAGCAAAATAAAATAACCGAAATGTATGGTGAAAAAAATCCATACGACAGTGACGGTTTATCAAATAAACATCAGTTAATGAAGATAAAAACCGCACATGTAACAAAATCTGATGAAACTAAGAACAAATATGTTTATAAAAATTTCGCGAACCGGAGTTCTTATTTCGATGGGTTTTATAGTGCTATGGATGGAGAATAACTGAAAGTTTTAATATAAAGTTGGTGAAATAAAAATACACCATTTTGTTTTTTAACTTAAGATTTATTATGAAGTATTATTTTAAAATGTACATACTTTTTCACTTTTATAATGAATATTCACTATTAATTGAACTCTAAAACATGACAATCATACTATAGGCAGGGGAGTGTATTCGAGCGTGTCTTTTATTTATAATCTATTTAAACACAATTTCTTCTTAGTTCTATTTAATTTATAAAATTATAATTTATTTCATTTACCGGTTCGAAACCAGATTACAGCAAGTGAATTAATTAATAAAAATCTTCAAATATGAAATGTACTCAGATAATTTTTCAGAGATATTGGTGTTACCATCAACGGTTAAGTAGGTATCCCTGTACTGACTTCATTTTAACCTGTTTACTATTATTAAATTGAAATAAACAAACCAAAAATAAGCTTTAAACTGTTATTAAATATGAAGAAACTTTTGCCCAACCACTTAATAAAGGTAAGGTACGTAAGTATTTAGGTTTCAATTAATAATAAATTAATCAACTCATAAAATCATTAGCCTTACAACATAATCACATAAAGAGCAGGCTAATAAAAATAAATATAAGGATCACACATACCCAAAAAAAAAAACTCGCTTTGAGTTATTATCATGCACGTAGGTAAGTAGTAGTACTTCACCAATAAAACAGGACAACTGTCTATCTCAAACCTGTGTTTGACCTATTGCCGTTTGTCCTCCCTTAAAATCATTCCCATTTTTCCCATTGCATAATCATAGATCCGACTATTAAAATACACACTCAGACATTTCTGCAATCCACCCAAAGGGTTTTTAGGGAGTCAAGCAGAATAATTCCTTGGTTTCACGACTGACAGTTGTCTCGTTTAACATTAAAGACTTTCGCATACCATATCGAATCGACACCTGTCCAGTCTAACACTGCTACAAATATAGTGTTCAGTTCCACGTCTACAAGTCGTCAAGTCGTACATTAGGCCGGTCAACACTGAGAGTCGACCACACGGCGTTGACTATATTTTATCAATATATGTTGAAATACCATGTCTGACAATGGAGAATGGAAGAAGAAATAGTTATGCGACCCCAATTAGAATGAGACAAGGGCAGGATGATGCAGAAATAGCAGATTTTAGATTAAAAAACATTTCAGCAACACGTAGTCAAGGGTCAAAAAGTCGGTGCCGACTAGCTATGGTATACGATAGCATTTAAAGTAATCTAGTACAGAAAAACCGAACACCAACTTAATAAATCGAAAATATTAGGCATGTTTATTATTCATGTTTCTGGTCGAACTCAAATATACGCTCAAGAGACATCGTTTATTTATATTTATTGAAGACTGCGTCCATAACTTTATTTTCTCATCATTAAATCTATTGTACCAAGAAGTTATTACAAATATTGTTACCTGCAAAAATAATTGGCGTGCGGTTTCTCTATGGTAGGTAGATGCATAGAATTGCTTTATTTTATAATGATTATCTCATTTTGTAAACCAATACCTACATCAGCATCTCATGAACGTTTGGCGCACAATCCACCACACATAATTTGGATAAGGTGCCAAGTTTTCATTTAGATCCTAAACAAGTTTCCTAAGCAATAATTGATACATTAAAACAACACCAACATTTTTAGTGTTTTAAGAGATATTCTCTAATTCTAATCAAGATAGCAGTAAAAGATTTCAACATTAAAGAGTTGCTACAAAAACGAAAGCTTCTCAAATGAACGCTCTAATTGCGTCTCACTCGTTCTATGTATTTTGTTTGAGTGAGCGCACTGGAACCCATTGTTGGGTCTGTCATGCGATTCCAGTCAGTTTGGCCTACAACAAATCCAATGGCACGCATCTTCTCTTGTTGTCTTCTTTCTTCAATGTCCGCCCATCGTACCTGTTTTAATTATTACATGATGAAAATTCTCTGTCACACGGTTGGCTTACACGCAAAAAGAAACTCACCGTTCCAATTGAATTGCTCACGTAGAAAATATTTTAGAACAATTTGTCGATGCAACAAACCTCTCATTTGCGAAAAAGATTTATAAAATTTACGACAACTTCTTCAATAACACCTTTGCAGAAAATGGATGTAATTTTTTTACGTTTAAAGCGGTAAGAATATTTGTCAACAAATTTTGACTAGGGATATGGTTGTAAAACTGTTAAAGTTAGTCGAGTCTCGTCGGTAAAAGAAACGAACTTTACCAGGCGATAGATATGATAATATTAAACATCTTACGCAATCCAAATAAAATTATAAATGGATTGAAGAGTAACACGCAGTACGTTTATGTTGAAATTTCTTAAATAATTATAATAGGAATAATCTCAAAGCCGTATAACTTTTGGCAGCTTTGAAACACTTAATCAATCAAATAGAGGTAGGTCCTTTCGTGTTATAATGTTACGTGTTTAATAGGAAATCGGACGTCAAATGCCAAGACACATTTCCACAACCATATCGCTATAAAAGAAAAATATATCCAGGGCAAAAGCCAAGTTAAGGTGTGCACTGGAGAGTCGTAATCTCCACCCCTTGCACTATTGACATGTGGGTTCATGACTCCTAGACAAGCACATTGGCCTTGGTTGGAATAGTTAATAGAAATACTGATAATGCATAACTGTAACCCACAATAAAAAAGCAGAAACGAATGCGTATACTTACAGACTTCTTTCCTGGCTTTGCTTGGTTAGGCGTCCAGTCGTCTAGTTGTAGGTAGTCTTCCATTGAGAGCTGCGATGGTCGGAGAGGCTTGCTGGTACCGTCGAGGCGAGCTGGAACAACATACAAATATATTTAATCACACGGCAATAACCATCGTTAATCCAGGTCACCCTGTTAGCTACTCCATCAAGTGATAGAGAACGCAAAATATTCCTTATCAGACTATTTAAAGTAAAACTTAAACTAAGATTTTGAACATAATATTTTTAATCAATAACCTACCTAGTTGCGCGGCGTCGTCCATTTTCTCCCACTTGGATGTAAAAACGCTTTCGACCTGTGGTGGAGCAGCACCTTACGAGTTTAGTTACAATGCTGAAATAAAACTTATTAATCCTACCCTAGCAAAATGAAAAAAAATAAGACATTACATTCTAATAAGAATAAGTATAAATACTTAAATTTTAGAATAACACAATACACAAACAATGATTGGTTGCGTCGTGTCTAGGCAGGACGCTTGCATCAGGAGGATTAAACACCATAGTCGATTGGAGCTTGATAACGAGGCCTCACCTCAGGTTCTTGTGCATCCTCCATAATTACTTCATCGTCGACATCCTCCATTTGGACTTCAGTAATGGCTGCACTCTGCAGTAATGTAGTAGCATCCAGTTGTATGTGATGCGACGGCGTAGGAAAGAATCGGCCGCAAATTATTTCAATTTCCTCTAATTTCCTATTGTGAATATTTCTCTTATAACAGATTTGTGGGTCAAGTTCCATGTTACAAATGTACACCTACAAGAAGAAATGAAACAGTGTTACCCAAATGTTAAGTTTATGTTTTTTTTTTTAATATTTTGGTATTATTACATACTTGGAAACCCTGTTGTCTTGCGAAATTCCATACATCTGCATAAGACTTTAATTGGTCATTCACAGCATCGTAGATTAAAAATGAGAAATATCCATCAGTTAAGGTTCTCTTGAATGCTCTCTTTAAAGAATTCATGTAGGATTCTTCAAAGCTCTCGTCATATTCATATTTTAGGGTTGGTTTTTTTACCTGAAAATGTCATGAAGATTATTTTTGTATAATTTGAGCAGTTTAAAAGCACACTAAGTATATCAACTCACCAATTTTCCTGTGGTTGGATCTTTTTCTTCAACCTCTCCCTCTTGCATGAAATAGTCATCTATAGACATAATCCTGACAGTACCCCCATATTCAGCTTCTCTGTCTCTTATCAATTTAGCTAAGTATGATTTTCCACTTCCAGGGGGACCTATTTGGCAAGAAATGAAGTGTCTGATGATATAAGAGTTTAGAGAAGTAAGGAAGAAGAAAACATACTGTGCCAACCAAATAAATTGGGATAAGAGCAAAGGTATGATGAGGGGAACCTATGTGTGGGTAGAGTTAAATGTGTTATTACAGCTGTATTCTCCCCTTTATATCAAAATTAAAATGATTATTTTGATTAACTCAATTCAGTATTGAAAGGAATCATTAAGAATTCTATTGACAGTTGGCTTTATTAAATCCTTACCCATCTTATCCATCCAACAAGTATTTACAATATTAGTAAGATACTAATATTGTTAATACTTGGATGGATGGAAGTTTGTGACTCAATCACACCAGAAGGGCTGAACAGATCTGGATGATATTTGGCAGGGAAAGGTTATAGTCTGGAATAGCACAGATACTTTTTTTTGACACATACACATCAAAATCTCTATGTGAACGAAGTCGCAGGCAACAGTTAGTGTTTCATAAATTAAAACATTTTTGCCAATTTGTCTGATAAATTAAGATTTTACTCTTGTTGTGAACAACTCACCTCTCAGAATAATTACTATTTTATCAGGTCTCATAGTTCGTCCAGGAGATTCTATTAAATCATCAATCATAACAATATGTTTTGCCTGGGAATTGTCTTTTCCTTCCTTAGATTTTTTATTGTATTGGGTATTGCTACTTTCGTTATCCCTACTAAGTCCTCTTTTACGAGAATCTCTTTCGCGACTTCTACTATGATGATCTTCTCTTCTTACATCCCTTCCATAATCACGGTCTCTATGATCTCTTTCCCTGTCTCGGTAAAGATCTTCCCTTCGGCTATACTTGTCACGGTCATTTCTTCGGTCATCATTACGATCATCTCTTCTACGGTCATCATCGCGATCATCTCTTCTTCGGTCATCATCGCGATCATCTCTTCTTCGGTCATCATCGCGATCATCTCTCCTTCTTGTCCCCATTCTTTGGATCTCATCTCGAAGATCATCTCTTGGTGCCCTTCTTTCAAAATCTCTTGAGTACTGGTCACGGCTATACCTCTCTCGACTGTAATCAATTTCCTTCTCAGACCTTCTTGGTTTTCTTGAAAATAAATCATCCACTTCTCTTTCAAAATCTTTCCTTTTAACCTCGCCATCTTTTGATTTGTGATTATAATCAAACATGTGAACAGGCTCAATAAAATCTCGAGCTAAAAAAAATAAAAAACCCATTACAACACTACAAATATTTTCATAAAATCTACTTAGTATAAATGTAACATTTCTCACAATATGCCTCCAATATAATAAAACACTCATCTATAATTACCAAAGCCCGGAATAGGTAGATTGATTTGGGGTCAATAACCTAAAACGTATATATTAATATGGACATGCCTCCGGGATTCCGGAATTTTAAAAAGATTTTTCCAGAATTTCAAAATTGTTAGGAACATGTACGATGAAGACAAGCGAGACTAAGCACTCGTTGCTGCCCGCGGCTTTGCCCGCGTGCATTGCAAAAAAGTAGAGTTATAGTTATTCCTGTGGAAACTTTTGAAAAGGTGAAAGAATTTTTAAAGTCAGTCCAATAGTTTTTGTTTTTATCCATTACAAAAGAACAAACCTTCCTTTTTATAATATTAGTATTTATAAATACTAATATTAATTTTATATCAATTTAAGGACGCGTTCGCAAAATTGATAGGTACAGAATCGAACTACTACATTGACACGGCTCATACACACAAGTATAGTGCACGACTACTATTCTCGCTACCGAGAAAAGTAAACTTGTGTGTATTGACTCGTGTCAATGTAGTGGTTCGATTGATTCAAGTGAACTCATTTTGATACTTAGAAAGATTCATTTTTTTACGTATTTATTTGGAATAAAATTATGGCACCAACATAAATATTTACGTTTTATATTTTTACGTTTTACCTCGGACTTGATGGAACGACCTGAAGGTGTACTTCGGTGACTGCTACTGGAACTCCTCGACGTGTTGGACTAGGTGAGCCGAGTTTGAGCTTGTTTTGTTAGTTATGATGAGACCTTACCTCCGGACTTGATGGAGCGACCTGAAGGTGTACTTCGGGAACTGCTACTGGAACTCCTAGACGTGTTGGACTAGGTGAGCCGAGTTTGGGCTTGTTTTGTTAGTTATGATGAGACCTTACCTCCGGACTTGATGGAGCGACCTGAAGGTGTACTTCGGGAACTGCTACTGGAACTCCTAGACGTGTTGGACTAGGTGAGCCGAGTTTGGGCTTGTTTTGTTAGTTATGATGAGACCTTACCTCGGCACTTGATGGAGCGACCTGAAGGTGTACTTCGGGAACTGCTACTGGAACTCCTAGACGTGTTGGACTAGGTGAGTCGAGTTTGGGCTTGTTTTGTTAGTTATGATGAGACCTTACCTCCGAACTTGATGGAGCGACCTGAAGGTGTACTTTGGGAACTGCTACTGGAACTCCTCGACGTTTGGACTAGGTGAGCCGAGTTTGGACTTGTTTTGTTAGTTATGATGTGACCTTACCTCCGGACTTGATGGAGCGACCTGAAAGTGTACTTCGGGGACTGCTACTGGAACTCCTCGACATGTTGGGACTAAGTGAGCCGAGTTTGGGTTCGTTTTGTTAGTTATGATGAGACCTTACCTCCGGACTTGATGGAGCGACCTGAAGGTGTACTTCGGGAACTGCTACTGGAACTCTTAGACGTGTTGGACTAGGTGAGCCGAGTTTGGGCTTGTTTTGTTAGTTACGATGAGACCTTACCTCCGGACTTGATGGAGCGACCTGAAGGTGTACTTCGGGAACTGCTACTGGAACTCCTCGACGTTTGGACTAGGTGAGCCGAGTTTGGACTTGTTTAGTTAGTTATGATGTGACCTTACTTCCGGACTTGATGGAGCGACCTGAAGGTGTACTTCGGGGACTGCTACTCGAACTCCTCGACATGTTGGGACTAGGTGAGCCGAGTTTGGGTTCGTTTTGTTAGTTATGATGAGACCTTACCTCCGGACTTGATGGAGCGACCTGAAGGTGTACTTCGGGGACTGCTACTGGAACTCCTCGACATGTTGGGACTAGGTGAGCCGAGTTTGGGTGCGTGTTGTTAGTTATGATGAGACCTTACCTCCGGACTTGATGGTGGATATTATTATCATTACTTATTTTTTCACAGAGTTTCTGAAAGTAGTCGCAGTACTCGTGATACAGAAGGATGTGACCAAACGAGTACTTAGAATGAATTTAAAACAGTTAATTTTTGGTTGCCTACGGCAAATAATACATTCGTGTTATATAGAAAACATAAATGGTTTCACCAAGTTTGAGGACAGATGCGGTCAGTGGGTCGTGTTAGGGGCGACAGCTGCGCGTTACTAGGCAAGACACTTGTGTGTTTGCTATATGGACAGGTCCTGGCAAAATAAAGTATCAGTGCATAGAAAAAATATAATAAAAACTGTCAACTCCCAGAATTGATTGACCCAAGACAGGCAAGAAATATGGAACTAAGAGCACATTCTTCACATATCCAACGAAATATTCTTACAATAAAAAATTGATACCGTTTGTTGTTTGTTGTTGTTAATCACGAAAGTACCAACCACCTCCAGGTTGCTCCACCAAGTTCGGTCTCATCATAACTAATAAAACAAGCCCCAACTCGGCTCATCTGGTCCAACACGTCGAGGAGTTCCAGTAGCAGTTCCCGAAGTACACCTTCAGGTCGCTCCATGAAATCCGGAGGTAAGGTCTCATCATAACTAACAAAACAAGCCCAAACTCGGCTCATCTAGTCCAACACGTCTAGGAGTTCCAGTAGCAGTCACCGAAGTACACCTTCAGGTCGCTCCATCAAGTCCGGAGGTAAGGTCTCATCATAACTAACAAAACAAGCCCAAACAAGGCTCATCTAGTCCAACACGTCTACTAGTTCCAGTAGCAGTCACCGAAGTACACCTTCAGGTCGCTCCATCAAGTCCGGAGGTAAGGTCTCATCATAACTAACAAAACAAGCCCAAACTCGGCTCATCTAGTCCAACACGTCTAGGAGTTCCAGTAACAGTCACCGAAGTACACCTTCAGGTCGCTCCATCAAGTCCGGAGGTAAGGTCTCATCATAATTAAGAAAACAAGCCCAAACTCGGCTCATCTAGTCCAACACGTCTAGGAGTTCCAGTAGCAGTCACCGAAGTACACCTTCAGGTCGCTCCATCAAGTCCGGAGGTAAGGTCTCATCATAACTAACAAAACAAGCCCAAACAAGGCTCATCTAGTCCAACACGTCTACTAGTTCCAGTAGCAGTCACCGAAGTACACCTTCAGGTCGCTCCATCAAGTCCGGAGGTAAGGTCTCATCATAACTAACAAAACAAGCCCAAACTCGGCTCATCTAGTCCAACACGTCTAGGAGTTCCAGTAGCAGTCACCGAAGTACACCTTCAGGTCGCTCCATCAAGTCCGGAGGTAAGGTCTCATCATAACTAACAAAACAAGCCCAAACTCGGCTCATCTAGTCCAACACGTCTAGGAGTTCCAGTAGCAGTCACCGAAGTACACCTTCAGGTCGCTCCATCAAGTCCGGAGGTAAGGTCTCATCATAACTAACAAAACAAGCCCAAACTCGGCTCATCTAGTCCAACACGTCTAGGAGTTCCAGTAGCAGTCACCGAAGTACACCTTCAGGTCGCTCCATCAAGTCCGGAGGTAAGGTCTCATCATAACTAACAAAACAAGCCCAAACTCGGCTCATCTAGTCCAACACGTCTAGGAGTTCCAGTAGCAGTCACCGAAGTACACCTTCAGGTCGCTCCATCAAGTCCGGAGGTAAGGTCTCATCATAACTAACAAAACAAGCCCAAACTCGGCTCATCTAGTCCAACACGTCTACTAGTTCCAGTAGCAGTCACCGAAGTACACCTTCAGGTCGCTCCATCAAGTCCGGAGGTAAGGTCTCATCATAACTAACAAAACAAGCCCAAACTCGGCTCATCTAGTCCAACACGTCTAGGAGTTCCAGTAGCAGTCACCGAAGTACACCTTCAGGTCGCTCCATCAAGTCCGGATGTAAGGTCTCATCATAACTAACAAAACAAGCCCAAACTCGGCTCATCTAGTCCAACACGTCTACTAGTTCCAGTAGCAGTCACCGAAGTACACCTTCAGGTCGCTCCATCAAGTCCGGAGGTAAGGTCTCATCATAACTAACAAAACAAGCCCAAACTCGGCTCATCTAGTCCAACACGTCTAGGAGTTCCAGTAGCAGTCACCGAAGTACACCTTCAGGTCACTCCATCAAGTCCGGAGGTAAGATCTCATCATAACTAACAAAACAAGCCCAAACTCGGCTCATCTAGTCCAACACGTCTAGTAGTTCCAGTAGCAGTCACCGAAGTACACCTTCAGGTCGCTCCATCAAGTCCGGAGGTAAGGTCTCATCATAACTAACAAAACAAGCCCAAACTCGGCTCATCTAGTCCAACACGTCTAGGAGTTCCAGTAGCAGTCACCGAAGTACACCTTCAGGTCGCTCCATCAAGTCCGGAGGTAAGGTCTCATCATAACTAACAAAACAAGCCCAAACTCGGCTCATCTAGTCCAACACGTCTAGGAGTTCCAGTAGCAGTCACCGAAGTACACCTTCAGGTCGCTCCATCAAGTCCGGAGGTAAGGTCTCATCATAACTAACAAAACAAGCCCAAACAAGGCTCATCTAGTCCAACACGTCTACTAGTTCCAGTAGCAGTCACCGAAGTACACCTTCAGGTCGCTCCATCCAGTCCGGAGGTAAGGTCTCATCATAACTAACAAAACAAGCCCAAACTCGGCTCATCTAGTCCAACACGTCTAGTAGTTCCAGTAGCAGTCACCGAAGTACACCTTCAGGTCGCTCCATCAAGTCCGGAGGTAAGGTCTCATCATAACTAACAAAACAAGCCCAAACTCGGCTCATCTAGTCCAACACGTCTAGGAGTTCCAGTAGCAGTCACCGAAGTACACCTTCATCAGGTCGCTCCATCGAGTCCAGGACGATTAGGCATATATAAACCCTACTTACATACTTTTTTATAGCAAAATGAAATAGAATGAAAATCTTGAGTACCTTGTCAAGTATCAAATTCGGTTTGTCGAATATTTTGTGTTTTTACAGCGATCTTTTTCAACTCGAGCCGCTCTAAACAGGCGATACATGTCCACTCTCGACGGGGGCCGCGCTCGGACTAAAGTTTCATTCCAAGTGCTTGTGCAATAAATCAAGACGGGTATTAGAAATAAAATAACCCTTAATGCAATCGATTAAGATTCATCCAGAATAGCAAAATATGTGAAAAAATAAGTTTCGGTTTTCATTTTTTCTGCGACTATTTAAAGCATTTAGATAAAAAAAAAAAACTAACTTTAAACATTGAATATGTTTGCCTACATATAGTATTTTTAAAAGTAGTCAAATATGATAACAATAGCACAAAAAATGTACCTAAACTCAACCCGGTATCGTTAAATTTGTGGAAAATGGCAACGAAAGATCGATTTTACATTGTAAAAAAGTAAAATTTTCAATAATAAAGTACCGTTAATTTGAAGATGAAGAACCAATCTATACGATGTAGTTATTGGTTATATTGAATTTTGTTTTATTATGCTATAAAAGGTACCGAAAAACAGCATAATTTTGCCTGATATGCAAACGCGCCCTTAAAATGTTTTATTAGCTTTCTATTTATGTAGTAGTTTAAGAATCCATACCTTCAAAATATTTAATTTAATCCCGTAAGTACTGAAACGAAATCCCGGGAAAAAGGATTATCCATGTTATGATTTCTATGACAGTTTGTGATACAAGTACATGAAATCAATCTACCTATTCCGGGCTTTGATAATTACACATTCAAATTGAATATGTCTAAAAAAGTGATTAATTATAACCTAGCATCAAATAGGAGTTACAATGTAATAGTATACAAATCAATACACAGCATAGCATATAATATTACTATGTCACCGTAAAATTGTCAAACACATTATATTACGATATAACGTGTTTCTCTCTAGCGATATTGTAAACTCTCGAAATATTGTCAACTGAACATACGGAAGTTTCTCTGCCCCCATAATCGGGACTTGCGGCACCCCCCCGTTAGGTTAGTTAGGTTCCATTAAACCCTGCACTCGGAAATAGCCCGGCCTCGCAAAGCAGGGCTCCGTCGACTACGCTTTTTAGGGCAATATAAAGTGTTTTAAGGTTAGATTATATTAATCGGTATTTCTCAGGAATGGTACATTATGTTTTCATGAGAGTGGTACCACTGGGCAAGGGAGACCCCTCCTTCCCTCCACACCGCGTGAGTTGAATACCATCGCATGCATTTCACGAAAAATAATGCATTTATTGTAAGCAGTATGTTCGTTTGACAATATTTCGAGAGTTTACAATATCACTAGAGAGATTACAATATAACGTGTTTGACAATTTTTTATTTATTTATTTATTTGTGGCTCTCCAACAACTTATTCACTAATACTCATACAATAAACACAGTAGAATTTTCAGATAACAGTGAACTTGTCAATTAAAGGAGTGCACAGCACTTGCAAAATTATAGTAACCTTAGCAGTTCACTATACAAACTAATTACAAAATGAAATTACGGTGACATATTTTACGGTGACATATACATCTTACAAGTTATATTACCTTTTAATCTGAGAGGCTTGTGCTCATATTCAACAATCAGAGATGGTGTGAACATTGGTTCATCTATCCACTGAGGTCGGACAGGTTGTTTTGGAATAGGGTTAATGTTACTTTCAAGTAAAGGCTTTCTCTCAGGAGGGCCGCGAGAGAAGTCATTACCCATTTGGTGAGCAAATTCTGGCATCAAAGGGCGTATTGGAGGCCTAGGTGCAGACATGTTAGCCCGCACAGGTGGGGGTCCAACCCGAGGTGGCCCATTATCATGAAATTGTGGTCCCATGTCATTACCACCATACTGCATATTTCTGTCATAATTATATTGCTCCTGAGGCACCTCATCATGCATTCTGTTTGGAGGAGGATAATTGGGTGTTAATTCCTGATTTTGCTGCCCTGAGTAATTTTGTCCTTGTCGGTTGTAGAGCATATTATTACTTTGTCTGTTATCATATTGTTGATTATTGTAATTCTGGTTA
Source organism: Xestia ashworthii (assembly GCA_950022955.1). Classification (NCBI taxonomy): domain Eukaryota; kingdom Metazoa; phylum Arthropoda; class Insecta; order Lepidoptera; family Noctuidae; genus Xestia; species Xestia ashworthii. Next base: position 14,550,363 of record OX465561.1, read on the forward strand.
TTCTGATTTCTATTCCCATGACCATAAGGAACAGTGTTCTGATTATTCTGATTGTTATAATTATTATACGGTCCACTAGAAGGTGAAACATTCTTATTGTAAGGTCCACCAGGAGGTGGAGCATTCATATTTGATGTACTAGTGGGATCTTGAGAACTTTGCCCAACAACCATAGAAAGGATATTCATAATTTTTGCATCACCAAGAATATTATTAATTCCTTTGGAAATTGTTGTATAGTCTGGGGCCTTTGCATGGGGTGGTATTCCTGCTTGTTCTTCTGTAATATCCACAACATCTGGATTTGTATTAGTATCATATGATTTTTCTCCCTCAGGCACTAAATCTAAACCTGGAATAACTTTACTAGAGCCACTAGTAGGTAGAAAGCTAGTGCTAGGAGGAGGAGCAGAATAATTGGTATTTGATTGATAACTATTATCATTTGTATTCTGATAGGATTCAAATCTTTCTTGAGTATCAATATTTATATTATTACTGCTTCTATTGTATGAAGCTTTTGGCACATTATATTGCTCTTGCTGATATTGGTTGTTGCCATGATCTGAATAGTTTTGTGAAGAATTATTAGTAACATAATTCTGTGTTTGAGGAAATGCATTCATATTTGTATTTTTAATTAAATTAGGAGGAGCACTTGGAGTAACATTAGTGGCCAGGGTAGGGTTCGCTGGCTGCACAGTTGCATTGTTACTCATGAGACGAGCTCTTTTCAGCTTCATCTGCTGTCGGCGTTCCATGAGCTGTGCACGACATGCCTCAAATTTCTCCTCATACTCTTTATATGCCTGTTTGTCAGGGTGATTTACATTGTCCCTTCTCCATTTCTCAATCTCCTCTTCCCATTTTTGAAATTGAATATCAAAAAGCCTCTCTTCTTCAGCTAGCTTCTTCAGCGCTTCGGAATTAACTGAAGTTTGAACTCCTGGAGTTGGTTTAGTTGGTGGAGCTGCTTCTTTAACATAGGACCAATTAGGATTATTACCTGCTTGAGGATGCGTGTTTACATTAGCATGATTGCCAGAGGTGTTATTTTGATGCTGCTTAGCTGTGGGGGCTGGAACAGGAGTAGGTTTTGAAGAGGCACTTCCATAGAGCGGCTCGTTGTTCTCATGCGGCGGCGGCGGCGGCTGGTCAGGAGGCGGCGGCGCCGGAGGTGGAGCGGCGTTTGCCGGTGGGAGCGGCGGCATCCCACCCATAGCTTGGATAGCTTGCATTTGCTCTGCATACTGTGAAAAAAGAGCGCGTAGCTTCAGAAACTCATCAATGGGTTACTTATATGACGATTCACTCTATCGATTAAGAAAAGGAAATTAAGCTACAACACACTCAATGACCAAGCCAACTAACCTTGTCTCCATACTGGCCCTGCCATTGTACGTATTGCTGCTGCCATTGAGTCCACTGCTGCCAGTTTTGTTGCTGCATTGCTGCCCATTGCTCTGGCGTATATGAGCTCATATTGGCCATATTTATGTCAGGAGCCATAGCCATACCTGAACCCCATTGACCCGAAGTGGGCATTGGCCAGGCCATACTAAAACTCTTTTATTACGGCACTCAAAAAAAAAGAAAATATAATATAATGATTTCATATAAAATCGCTAATTATTACATGCGAAGATTCGGTGAATACAATGAATGAAATCGGTCAATGATAACATCGCAAAATAATGTTAGCTTTGTAGCACGGCGGCCATTTTGTATCATCGATTTTCATTCGTCGACTCGTGTTTGACGTTGATTTGACATGCGCGCCGACCGCCGACCTCGCTACATTTGCGCCTAGTGATGTGCGATAACGAATACTCGATTGATAAAAATAACAATTTATTTTCACTCTTCAACAAGAATCGCCTCTTCTGTCACATTTGTTCAACTTCGGCGCTTATTTAAAAAAACCTTCGTTTGCGGCCAGAACTTTGGCCTGTTAATGGCCCATACAACTCAAAAATTCGTCCGAACAAAATTAAATCAGTTTATACTTAAACAGTGTTTTTTACATTAACTCATCTCAGCTCAGTTTGAAGCAATGAGGGGCGGGTAGCCCCGGATCTATGAGGGGGCAAGCCACGGCCCATGCCCCGGGCGGCAAATTCAAGCTTGGCAGACGTATGGTCAAAGTTGCGTTAATGATGAGTTGGACCGAAAACAACTCATTCATTTCTGTGGAAGAGTGGAAAACTGTTACTCTTGAAGAAGGGAGCGCCCTGCAGATTAACCATCTACATACCGGCCCATTTCAGACCATATTATACCAACCCAGAGAGCGATTGCAATCATGGTGATGAGAATAAATCAAACGGTCTCCTTCAAGGCGTCAACTTTTTTGCCCGGTTAATGTCCTTACACAGAGCGAGCACCTGATGCATCGCCGTGATGTGGAGGTGTACAGGGCTGTTCTCCTATTCGTGGAATGAGAGGCTCGCACTACAAAACGCAGAGCACACCACTTTAACGGTGATAAGACCCGTGACAAAGAAGCGGTTTTATTTCAGACCCTGTGCTTTCCTAACACCAATATATGTCCTACTACAGGTACATGTATGTATATTTGGAAATAAATAGTGTAAACACAGAAAGAGCAGCGCTAGATATGTCCTTGGGGCGTTCTATACACGAGGCATATGTCCATCATTAGGCATCTGATGGCTGAAATAAAAATATAGAAGGCATTTTACAGTTTTTGCACAACTTAGAAAATAGTCAAGATCCGTGGCTGGTAGCAGGTAGAGCAAAGAGAGACGAGAAGATAGCGGAACTCGAGGAAGGATTGAGCAGGCTGCGATGGAATATCATAAATTGTGGGGTTATCTGAAGTCCAAAGAGACGGGGAAGACACGTTAATCCTGAAATCCGGAAACCTGATTTATTTCCGAGAGGGTGACCGGCAATCCCAGGGTGGTGTTGGGTTTATCGTCCACAAGTCCCTTGTGAACAACGTGGTGAAGATCGAGAGTTTCAACCAGGATGGCCGTACCTTATATTCAGAATATCCTCAAGATATTCGCTGAAGGTCATACAGGTCTACGCCCCAACCTCAGCACACCCCGACGACGAAGTGGAGACCGTATGAGGATATCTCTAAAGCCATGCATGGTTTCAAAACTCACTTCACCGTTGTCATGGGGGACTTCAACGCGCAACTGGGCAAACGAGACGGGGATGAGCTGCAGGTGGGGCAATTTGGAGTTGGACGTCGGAATCAACGGGGCCACCAACTGGCTTAAGTGTCACGGAAAGAAGGCCTCTATATGATGAACTCCTTCTTCAAAAAGCGTGAACACTGGAAGTGGACCTGGCAGAGCACCGATGGTGAAACAAAAACGAGATTGACTTCATCATGTCAACCAAGAAGCAAATGTTCGATGATGTCTCTGTAATCAATTCGGTGAAAACTCCGTGGACGAATACAACGATGGGTTCGTGGAAATTGTCCATACGACGGGTTACGTTCTTCAAGACACCTCAGATCAGAAAAAGAGGTTCTCCGATCAAACTCACAAGCTCATGAAGGAGCGGCGTGAGATGATCCTGCAGTCTTCAGACGAGGCGTTGAAATACTGGCAGGTCAATAGACGGCTCTCTAAATCCTTGAAGAGCGACCTCCGCTGCTTTAATACCGAACGTATTAAAGACGCGATCGAGCGAAACAAAGGCTCCAAAGTATTTTCAAGAGATCTGACTATTGGGCAGAGCCAGCTCACGAAACTGAAGACCGACGATGGCAGGATCTTATGCGCCAAACCAGAGCTACTGAGGGAGATCGAGAGCTTCTATGGACAGTTGTACACGTCAACCAGGAAACCCGTTGTCGACCTAGCAAACGACCCAAGAACTAGACTGACCCGACACTATACCGAAGACATCCCGGACGTCAGCTTGTACGAGATAAGGATGGGTCTGAAACAGCTAAAAAACAACTAGGCACTGGGTGACGACGTAATTACGGCCGAACCCTCTTCAGAAGCTGTATAATAGGCTAGTTTCCACCATCAATAAATTGCAAATCTAATTAGTCCGTCAGTTAGAGTATTGGAAAATAATGGACACGTATTTTTTGTTTTTTTTTTAAATCAAGAATATTGACAAAGATAAAACGCATCGAAACTCGGGAATGGGGGCTCGTGTCGTCAGAACTCACTAAGAATGATACCAAACGGTGACGTATTGGGAATTTTAAAAGCGTCGTATCTTCGTCAATTTTGGTTTATGTGACAAAAGAAAAAATACGGGTCAAATATTTTTTGATAATCTAAGTGACGGACTAATTAGATTTTTTCAGTTAACAAGCCTTTTCCGTCATACTCGAGGGGAAAACGCCACAGGCATGGCGCAGGTGATCGTCTCGCGCGCAGGTTTTACGACTTCCAGCCACTCGAACAAGCCAGTTTCCGAAAAGGCTTTAGCACCGTATACTACATACATACGATTCGACAGGTTATACAAAAGACCGAAGAGTATAACTTGCCTCTCTGTTTAGCGTTTGTGGACTACGAGAAAGCCTTCGATTCGATCGAGACCTGGGCTGTACTGCAGTCTCTCTAATGGTGCCAAATTGACTACCGGTACATCGAGGTGTCGACTTTAGGACCAAGCCTCGGAACCTATCCTTCTGCAGCAAGGTGTGAGGCAGGGAGACTTCATATCTCCGAAACTGTTCACCCCTTATTCACAACCATTCGATATGTTTCCGTGTCGGTAAGGAACAAAGAATTTTTTCTCATACGTATGACGTCATCTATTCGTCCGATTCGACGCGGATAAGTGTGCGAGGTTTAGTAGGATTTCATACAAGTAATTCTAAAATTCGATTCTTTCAGCGCGGTCGATTCCTTCGGCGCGGATAGGTGTGCGTCCACCTTTAGTAGGACTTCATACAAGTAATTCTAAAATTCGATTCTTTCGGCGCGGTCGATTCCTTCGGCGTGGATAGGTGTGCGTCCACCTTAAGATTGTGTTTATGGGGAACGCTACAAAATGGTAGTAAATAGATAATCGTGGTAGAAAACTTAAGATAGTAATTACAGTCTGTCAAGAAAGTCATGAAAAAGAGGGAGGGCGCTAGCATCGTATACTATGGTATCCCTATAAATTACGACTGAAAGGTTTTGATACTTTTTTTTAAATAATATTTATTGATTTATTATAATTTTACTATCATGTTGATTATCTAAATTTTTAACACTCAGGATACAAAAAAAAGAGTTATTACTTCCATTAGTAGTGGTGAATCATATTCACCTTCCAACTAATTTATATTCCAGTAACATTAGATTTTAATTGGTGCCTAATGGTTATGTATTCTGCAGTTTGTTAGTGATGTTCCTGATTTATATAAATATGTAAATTAGAATATAACTTACGTGTGTGTGATTAGAAATGAAAATGCTTAAGAGTTTATTGCATGCAATATGATTCTAGCCTTTCCAGCATCTAAAACGGCTAGAATAATATATAAATTAGTTAAAGTTGGAATTAAGCGTAGATTATAAGTTTTCCATGTAAAGTGTTCCTATGAGGGTGACATGTTCGCTATGTGAACAAACCCTCCATAATAAATAAAGATTAAAAAAAAAAGAGTTTATTACATATTTCTTTATTAATCAGAATCCAAATAATCAGAGTCGAGGTATTCGACTCCCGAAATGTTGCCGGAAACTCCTGCATAATTAAATTGGTCGTCTTCTGACTCTTCAGACTCACTAGAACTATCATCGCTAACTGAGATGACAAATCGGTCTATATCACTATAGAGAGTTACTCCACGGGCAAAATATTCGTTTTCGATTTTGATGACATGGTCAACACAATTTTTCCATTCTTGTGGAGTAACAGATTGAAATGCGTCTTCAGCCAACTTCGCAACATTTTGACCACAAACATTCTTTTGTGCAATTCGCCTTTTTACTATTGCCCAAACTAATTCGATTGGGTTTAAATCACAATGGTAAGGAGGCAATCTTACCACTGTATGTCCATGTTCTGATAAAAGTTCATCTATGTAGTAGATAGGTTCAGGTTTATGTTTTTTTACAATCATCAATAAGGATGGTTTCCGCAATGTTTCATCAAAAGGTATGTTATTTTGAAGTAGCCACAATTTAATTTCATTAACTTTTGATGCCGATGTAGGAGCCTGGGAAAAAAATAAATAATTTAGTAGTTTATTAGTATTTCAAATGAATAAAAAAAAACAGATTAATTTAAAGAGTAGGAATGCTAATGTAATACAAAGAAAAATTAACATAGGTACCTTGTTTGTCGTAATGGAGTGATACGGTGCGTTATCCATCACAATTATTGATGGTTCAAATATATTGGGTAATAACTTTTCAGTAACCCATTTCACAAAATTTTGAGCATTCATTTCAGAGTGGTAATCTTCTTGCTTATTTTTTCCAAAAAATATCAAAAGTGCATTGGGCACAAAACCTTTCTCACTTCCAGCGTGTACAATTATCCACCTTTTCCCTTTAGACACATTTTGTTGGACACCAGCAATATTAGTAGACTGCCAACATTTTGTCACTTTGTAGGACTCGTGTATGTAGCTCTCATCCAAATAAATAATGTTTTTTTGGAGCTCTTCGGGCAGATTTCTGTTTTCAAGGATGTGCCTTAAATAATACTCACGTTTCGAAGCAATTGCTGGTTTTTCTATGAGAGCCATTCTATTTGATTGGCATTTCTTATATTTAAAGCCAAGTGAAATTAAAATTTTTCGAAGGAGTTCATGGCTGCCATCAAAATTTAAATCTTCCTTCACCACTGCCAATAATTTTCTTAATGTTGGTACTTCTTTCTGCACCGTGTAGAAACTGAACTTTCTGACGAATGGCACATAGATCGAAATCATCGATGTGTTTTGTAGGTCAGCCTTTCCTGTGTTTTCCAGGCGTTACAAATTTACCTCCATTTTTCATACCTTCGTCAACTATGCGCCGAATTGTGCTTTCGGAAACACCTGAAATCAATAAAAACATGTTAAATAACAAATACCTTAATCATTTATAAATAAATAACACAAAAAGATCAAAATCGTTGAGTGGTAGTATAATAAATCGTAGGTAAATATCATAACCTCAACGAAATATAAACAGTGATAAAAATAGGAGAAATTTAACATAAAAACAGAAGATTACAAAGAGATTATATTTTCTTTACTGCGTATGACATCAAAATATAATTACGTACCGGTAAACTTTGCTGTTCGACCGTAAACATCGTCTTTGTTCGCCCCAGCTTGAAATTCGGCCATACACTCTTGAAAAACTTTAAATATAATTTGTCTCGCACTGCTCTTGTAAACATTCCGATTCATTTTGTGTTTCTAGACGGTGACACGATTCACAAACTCAAAATAGCACAAAATAATACAAAAACATCAACCACAAAGCTACGATGTGACAGTTGAGGTACTCGGTTTGACAATTATTCAGTGTTGCCAGTGTTAGGAAAAGCAGTAGTTCTCAAAACATTCTTTTCATGACTTTCTTGACGGACTGTAAGATTGTTTTTTTTTTTGAATATTTCGTTCTGTTTAATTAGGGAATATACAGCTTGTAACTTATTAGACAGCAACTATACAAAATTATTTTATTATTTTACTAAAATTAACAAAAAAAAAACAATTTTCGAATAAACCTGCTTTGTAAACAGCCGTCTGTGAAATTGGAAAAGCGGAAAAATTGATTTTTTTTTTGTTAACCCCATAGTTTTCTTTTAGGAAAAATTACTAAGTATTTGATATCAGTGTTATACAATTCTTACTTGTTAACTAAAATTTAGAACGAATAGGTATTACATTTCTGTAAACACATAGATTTTATGTAAATGCGGATACATCATTTAAAAACGGTCAATACAATAATAAAACTTCATTTACTTCTTCAGGCAGTGTGCAGTGTTTAAAAAGTTTAGTAATTTCGATTTTACTGAAATATGCTGGAAATATGCTATAGTTCTTCCGAATAATATTTTGTTCGATATGACTCCCGACAGCAAACAGCTGTCGGAAAGATTCGAGTCTTCTTATCGAATTGAACTGTCAAAACTATTCGGTTTCGGATTTGTGAATAGCGTTTGGAGGACATCTTCGATATCTTTGACGTTCGATTCGGTTCGGAATCGAGTCTAATGGTTGTGATTATGGGGCCTGGACTGGAGAGGGCTAGGCATCAACGTAAATGGTAAGTACATCACTCATCTTCGGTTTGCCGACGATGTAGTGGTCATGGCTGAGACCATGGAAGAAAAATTAAAGCCCTTCTTTTATTTTCGAATTATAAAGCGAGTTTTTTCTTAGCGAAATTCTGTAGTTTATTTTTTAACACCTCCTTCAAACTCCGTCACGCCGCCGGCGTCACGCCGCCGCCGGACTAAATTCAGTAGCACGCTGCCGCCGTCAAATTTGGAGGCGGCGCCCATGCATGTCTATTTGATACCCATGTTGAGGAAGTTGTGTAAAAAACAAATGTTATTCACCATTTTGTGGTGGCACGTCTGGAACAGAAAATATCGATGTTTTACTTTTTACCTTGAAATGAACTTCACGCAAAACGGTAAAAGAAAAGCTTCAAACAGGTTGTAGCATCTTGGATTTGAATTTTATTATAGCTCATAGTATTTTACCAGTCAAGCTCTTTCATTTGATACCCATATTGAGGGAGTTGTTGAATAAATATGTAAATTCACCATATTGTGGCGGCGGCCATCTTGGACTGATTTTTATGAAACCTAGCTAAGAACACTCCCGACTAACTCTCCCTTCAAACAAAAAAAAACAAAATCAAATTCGGTTTATCCGTTCGGCAGCTACGATGCCACAGACAGACAGACACACACACACATACACATATACACACACACACAGACACGTCTACCTTATAACACCCCGTCATTTTTGCGTCGGGGGTTAAAAACTGAAACTTTGAATTTGGAACTTTGACCTCCAAATGCCTCCAATGTCGGGGTTGGAGCTTGGGCCTTAGGAGCACTACGGCGCGCGGTGCGAGGAATCAGATTGTTTTGCCAAAAACGTGTTTTTTGCAAAAAGTTTATTTCCTCGATTCTATCTTATAAAACACCTAAATATGTATAAGGCTAAAAGTGTCTTGGTGTTTTTTGTCTCTGACCAACCGTTTGTCGTAAAAACGATGTCGATGAGATCTGTATCCCAAGAATTGTATTACCGAACAAGCTTTTTTGGTGACCCTACCCATCTTCTTCGAATTGATAGCATAAAGGTATCCGCACCGTGGGAATCGACTGCGCCGAAAGAATCGAATTTTAGAATTACTTGTATGAAATCCTACTAAACCTCGTACACTTATCCGCGTCGAATCGGACGAATAGATGACGTCATACGTATGAGAAAAAATTCTTTCGGCGCGGTCGATTACTTCGGCGCGGACAAGTGTGCGTCCACCTTAAATAGTAGGACTTCACCGACTTCACATTTCACTAGACGGCGCGAGGTCAGTCAAAATGTATGGTGGACGGAACAAATGTCAGCCAGCACAAGCACAAACCCTACAAAAGCACTCAAGACTAGTCACAATCAATTTTAAACGGTTCATTGGAATATGCGAAATATTTATTTTCAGAATAACATTTACGGTAAAATATCGATACTAACTATCATTTCGACGTTATCAACTGACAGACTGAAAATCGAAAACGCGAGGCCCTGGGCGCATCACTAGAACGACGCCATTTTCGCGTTGGGTTTGATTGTAGTGTGTGTCGTCTGTTACGATTTTTTGATTTTATAAACAAATACAACTGCATATTTTGATAAATAGTATTCAATATAACTGCCTTTTAGTTATGTAATGTATGGAACTAAATTCTAACATCGAAAGTTCAGTATTTGTGGTAGTATTCTCTGCGCGGGAAATGTGACTACATCCAACATCAATTTCTGGAATTAAGACAACAGTGCAAAAGGTAAAACGAAATGATTCCAACTAAAGCACGTGAAAGCAGAAGAGTGAAAGCTTTAAAGCTTCCTAAAAACCTAGAACGCTTATATAAAGAAGGAAAATGTCGCGATTGTGCCGTTGTTGTGACTCGGATGGACTTCGCCAAGATACTGGGTAAATTTACCAAAGTCAAAATACAATATGAAAGCAGTACAACCCCCAAAACAAAGCTAAACGTAAACTCAATTTCGCCTAACTCAAATGCCAGGTTAAAAAGCAATGAGAATGGTATGGTCCTCGTTCACACCTACAGTGAACGACCATTTAAAAACCTAAAGAATACTAAAACTCCGGGAAAGAGTTTTGCCCCGAATATATTAAGGGAAAACAACAGACTAAAAAAACCTATTTTAAAAGACAAAAACTCTAACTATGATAATCAGGAACAGAAAAACAACACTAACCTAAAACAATATGGTATTGTATTTGAGGATCCCTTGGCAAACAATAATAACAATAATGAAATTAACTTGAAAATTTCATTAACTGAATTATTACCTGAAATTGATGATACTATACTTCCTTCTGAAGATTGGTGTATTGATTATTTTCCAAAAAAAGATGAACCAAAGGATGACCAAGTTTATGACCGTATAGCTGCAGAATTAGAAGATCTCATGTACAATGAGAAACCAATTATTAAATTGGATGAAAAACCAGATGTAACCGAGAACAAAGTGGATGACTTCCCATCAATAATGGACATTTTAAATGATAACAGTAGTGAGAGCAAATCAAATGACCAAAGTGAATTTAAATCTAATCTCGAGTCTAGTGATGTTGAAGCCATGCTTCTTGGAAAGTCTAATGCAACCGATGAAACTGTTGTACCAACATCTATGGAGGTTGACAATTCCACAATTAGCAATTTAATTGAAGATGTTCATTTGAGTACCATTCAAGATACCTTAACTAATAATGAAGAATCTGTGAGTAACAGCGAAGATGTATTGTCCAAAACAGACATAGTTGAGGAGGTAGAAAACCCTCACAGTCCTTCTATACTAGATGAAGCCTTGCAAAAAGGTATTGAAGAACACATACCTGTAAAACAAGTTGAGCCCGGTTTAGAGGGTAAACCCGAGGAAGAAAACCAAACAAGTGATGAAATAAAAGAAAACATAAATTCAGACATTGATACAGAGATGAAGGAATCTGAGATAAAGGTAATGGAAACAAATGTTGATAATGAAAATAGTGAGTCTAATGACAATATAAAGAGTAAAGATATAAACTTTTTAGCTTTGAAAGATGGTATCACACATGTTGTTTTTAAAAAAACTAAAGAAGGTCTATGTTCAAAATCTGTAACATGTCCAAAGAATTTAAAATATTGTATTGAAATAGAAGAAAAATCTGTAGAATTTTTAGGTGCACCCAAATTTATTACAAGTTTAGAAGACTTACAAGTGCTTTTGCAAATTGTAAATGAGAGTGAATTAGATAGTCTATATGTATTGCATTGAGTTATTTGAAAATACTAATATATGTAAATATATTGTAACACAAATCCATACATAGTTGAGTCATTTCAACATTTTAAAATTTAGTGCCTATTATACTATTATTGTTGAATGACGACTAAAAGACTGTTAAGCACTTAGCTTATGTTAATAGATGGTTTTTTTTTTTAATCCAGGCATCTTAGAGTAACCTAGCATAGCTTTAGTAAGGTCCATTTGAAAAATCTCAAGAACACCATACCGTTTTATTTTTTCACTTTATCTCAAATTCTGACTCGTCTAATCATACTTAACAGTCTTTCATGTCTGAAGCAGGAAAATGAAGAAGGTATAAAATGCTTTCATGATGTTGAAAGTTTATAAATAAAAAGTATCTGGTAAGTTATGCTCTGTTATACTAGCCTTTCAAGGCTTAGCCATATAATGACAGCATGTTTTCTATAAATGATCATAAATCAACACAAGTTTTAAAGTAACATTATGTTTATGACTGAAATATTAGTGTAAATTGAGCATTAGTTACATATATAGATATGTATTGTTATGTATTATCTTGAAAATATAATTGCAATTTAATTATTGAAATATTTTAGTTAGATAAGTTTAGTTCTATAACATGAAAACTTTTACTTTAGTTTAAGAACAGAAAGGTAAAACAGCAAATTGAAATTGGAAATTAAGAAGTACTGATAAAAAATAGTTTCTGCACAACTTTAACATTTCTGAGTGCATACTGTACAAGAACGGTCAACCAGCCCATCATGTAGTAGTAAGACGGTCTTCATAGTTACAAAATGTTACCATTGACATGTGGTAGAGCCTTCGAATCTCAAGGTCATTCTGGATGACAGCAAGCTGTGGTTGTACAGGCAAGATAGCTTTCAAATGCGTAGTCTCTGATGTCAGCGGCACGTGTACGCTGCGGCGCACGCCGTTGGCGCCCTCGTCCCTGCAGCTTTAAATACTGCACACTGTCATCCAGTAACAGACTACCTTTCCACTGGAGATGTTGAAGAATGTGAGTGAAACCACCTAATAACACCGCTTACTACCATTGCTTGGGCTCGGCTAGCGATGCTATTACTTATCATAAGCAAGGGCACAGCTAAACTGTAGACAAAATGCAATGATTTTTCAAATTTCGAAATGGCATTGACATTTTTGTATGCAAAATGTATGTATGTGTGACTTGGGTAGTCATACATTTTTTACTCATACATTTTTCATACTAAAATGTCAATGCCCGCCGTAGGTATTTAGTTCCTCTCCGTGTCGTCAAACGTGTTCCTTTCTGTTTCCTTTGTAGATATTGGTGCCGATTCTGTTGTGCACAAACTAAACTTAATTTAGGCTATTACTATCTTTTTCTCACCAATAAAACGAGAAAGAGACGGACGTAATTTAGAGCTGTCAAATTTAATTCGAACTAATATTTCCATACAAATGAAGGGTGCACGTAAAAACATGTCGACTAATAACACGGTGAAGCGCAAGGCATAAACTAGTTTGACATTTCTAACTTAGTGCATAGCTATAGCCGTCCTTTTCTCGCCCTGCCTTTTAGTAAAAGATAGCAATAGTCTAAATTAAGTTTAGTTTGTGCACAACAGAATCGACACCATTGTATATACGCCAGCACAACAAGCTACCTGAAACTCAAAATTTTCCCAACCAACCTTGAACTTACTGATAGAGCGATAAAGTTGAAAATCTGTTAAAGATATTTGACAGATTGTAGTAGCTTGATGTGCTTGAGTCTGTATATTAATTACAGCATATTTTTTTCAATTATGGAGTATGGCAACCCTAAAGGAGACTTCAAACAGGTGTGTTATGACATTTACTTATCAAGGCATTGATTCATTGAAGTTTTCCCTAATCAAGGAATTATTGCTATGGTAAACGCTTCAGATTTTATCTCCAAAGCGTACTTTCATGAAGATGATGATTGCGTAACTGTGGGTATGTTAATATAGTGGTAAATACTTTTAATTTTATGGCCTCCCGCTAAACGTTTGCTGGTTTTGAATTTATTATTGAAATCTACTGTTTTTTAATGTACGTCAGGTTCGCGTGTGTACCTAATTTTTAAAATATCATTGTACGGGTTTAGGTACACAGATTTTCAAGAGAGGTACTAGGTACACAGGAGGTACCAAATAACTGCAATAAATTTAGGCTGATCTGAAAAATACACCCGCGAGTCTGACGTACATGTTTTTTAGCTTTTCAACAACACTTTTTCACGTTGGCAATTGAATCAAGACTTTGAAATAGTGATGCACCCAAAGAGAAAATGAATTAATAGGTCCAATAATTAATGCGTACTTAAATAAAATACATACGTCGTTTTGGGATCTATGAAACAGGCCACATAGTACAATTTGATCCTTCATTATTATTTTTTATAGATTATTTATTTTTACGTAGAACCGAAAATTCCGTTCGGATGTACGCAGCATTACATTAAAGGTCTCGAAATAAATCTATTATGAATTTAATTGGTATGATTATTATTAGAACAGAGCTCATGAAACACAATTTTGCATACTCTTAACATACTTGCATACATATAAAACCAAAGTTTGCTAACGTTTTTAGCTGAGTAGCATAGGTGCGTTATATAATCGTATGTTCGCTGGAACCGGTGGGTTTTGCAAGTAGGTAACTCTCGCGGCTCGCGCTTATACGATCTTATAGGCGCGTCAACGCACCTAATAGTTGCGCATGTGGCAGAATGCGCGCTTACACTCTCTTTACAAAACGAGCTTAAACGCGCCGAAAATATAATCTGAAACCGCCTGTAATGAATTGAAAAAAGAGGCAAAGCACTGGGTGCGGACTCCGTCACTTTCTTGCATTTCTTTAATGTACAAAATGATATCTGTGCGTGAACCTGTTAATAAAGGGCCCGTATTATAGGATTAACCCTATAATGCGGGCTAACCCATGCTTTAGTTTTTCACCTAACCCGATTTAAAACCCTTAAAGAGGTACCTTTTCGGTCCCATCGGCAGTCTCGAATATAAGTAAACAGAATTCGCTATTTTTGAGAACTAAGGTCACATAAAAAATGTGTAGATATCTCCGTACTTATTGTTACCTTTTCCTGCCATATTTTTAGTTAGAACATCTCTTGTTTACAAAAAATTGATGTAGGCAAAGGAAAAAAACTGGTAGCAATATCATCAATAAAAAAGCTTGAGAATTTTCGCGTATTACCAGTGTTGCCAACTCTATCTGTCAAAAAGTCGTCAACTTACGCTTGAAAAGTCGCTAGATGTCGTTAGCTACGGACAAATATCAAAAGTCGCTAGAAGTCGCTAGAATGCATGCTTTTTGGTCTGTTGGAATAAAAGAAAATAATTTGTATTTCCAACTTATAATTTTGATAAACAATTGAAAATTATAAAAACCAACTAAAATATTATTATTTCACAAACAAAAAATCAAAAACTTAACACTAAAAACAGTATAAGATGAAAAAGTTCAGATTATTAGCGATAGTTCGAATCATAATCACGATTCATTCATCATCAGAAGTATCGCTAATGTAATGAAAATCTGAAATGATGATGCATCCACTCTGGAACTGACAGTAATTCCTGACGTTTTATTAGTCGTTAGAATAGTCGCTAGATTTTTTTTTGTCGCTAGATGCATAATTTAAGCCGCTGTAGAATACGAAATGTCGCTAGATCTAGCGACTAAGTCGCTAAATTGGCAACACTGCGTATTACCTATTTGGATACACTGGCTCCAAGTCGGTACCTACTAATTAGTACAGTCAAAAGATAAATCCATCATTTGTGTCGTTCATGGATTTATGGCCATGTGAAACGAGTAAAATGATTGCTCGTGACGTCACACGGTTGTCACTTTTTATCAATCTTCCTTCGAAAGAGATACCGTGATCCCGAAACATAAAGGGCGAGGAAGGAACATGGATGGGAGTCAGTAAAAGCCTGACACTCCCTCCCGCTCGGCCCAGGGCGGGAGGAGTCATTTGATGATTCTCCATCCGAAAAACAAAAGGTGTGTGCACACAGCTTGATCATTTTCTATCTCTGATCAAAATGATTTCTTTCTTGTTTTAATTCAATTATGGCCTGTGACGTTATATTATGAAAATGAACCACGAGAGTATAGCGCTGTGTATTTACAAAGTATGCTTGCTGACTAAATGAATAGATAGGTACTTAATAATTCCATGTACTCAGTGTTCCACTGCAGTCAGTCACACATCCGGTAAGTTTGGGCCTCGGACCAAGAATGTTTCATGCGTCACAATTTTTTTTAAATGTGTATCTAAAATAATTCAATGAAAAAAGGAAAATATGAAGCGTTAGGGTAGCCCGCGAAATTCAAATTTTCTTGCGTATTTTTGCAGGTCAGTGTCAGTAGTTTGAACAAAATATGATTCGTGACCGTACCAAATATGGCTTTACAGAGTTAAAATCCTCAAATTAACGTAGAGGGTTGTTTTAATGATTTTAATTTCACGGGCTACCCCGGCGCTTCTCCCATAACTAATATTATAATTTCCTTTTTTTAGTATTTATGGGCAGGAGGTATTATACATTTTCATACTTAAATGTAATCTCTCTTGCGAGATTGTCAACTGAACATACTGCGTACAATCCTACGCTTTATTTTTCGGTAGATTGTAATCTATCGAAGTGAAACCGTAACATTGTAAAATGCATGCGACGGAAGTATCTCTGCCGCCATAATCGGGACATGGGGCACCCCCACTTTAGGTTCATTAGGTTCCTTTAAACCGCAGACGGAAATAGGGGTCCCGCGTAGCGGGGCTCCATCGACTACGCTTTTTAGGGGAATACAAAGTGTTTTGAGGTTAGGTTACATTAATCAGTACTTCTCAGGAATGGTACCTACAATATCTTTGGTACCACGGGGCAAGGCCCCCCCCCCCCTTCTTTCCCCTCCTGCACACCACGCGAGTTGACTTCCATCGCACGTATTTTACAATGTTACGGTTTCACTTTGATAGATTACAATCTACCGAAAAATAATGCGCTATATTGTAAACAGTATGTTCGTTTGACACTCTTTCGAGAGTTTGCAATCTCTCTAGTTATATTACAATCTAACGTGTTTGACAATTTTACGGTGACATATACAATGCCTACACCCATGTTAAAAAAAAACTACCCACTGTAAACGCCTAATTATATTGTAATCTTTTTAACATCACTAAAAATAATAACACTTACTTATTTTTAAGAAGATTTATAAAATTAATAAGTTATATACCTACTTACTTCATGCTGAATAGTAAGTAGGTACATTCGTAGTTCTTATTATTAAAATTGCGGGTTAATTAATGTCATTCAAACAGCTTTTTTTGTTGTATTTGACTTAGTCATTTATCAAATTGGCCGTTTTGAACCAGACGCCAAAGAGCATTGCCAGACGCGTATAATAAATACTTGAACGGCGCACGTGTCTCTGCACTGGCAGTGACACTTGCATCATCCGGGTAGATTTACGTATTCACCTGCTCAGCGAAATGAGTAAAACTGAATGTAACGGTACAGAAAATATCTATTGGTCACTGGCTTTGACAGATCTTTGACATGTCTCCTAATGTCAGCCCGTTATACGCAGCATCGCGAATAGATCCACGGTTAGTAACAAAAGTTTAACACGTCAGATTTTATTATTTTCTGTCGTTCTCGTAGTAGATGTTAGTGACGTGTTATAGTACTACCCGTAACACGCATTGTTTTGTTTTGTGTAAAATAATATTAGTTCAGAGCGGTCGGTCATGCATTGAACGTTATTTGCCACTGGTTTTATTCTATGAAGTATCTGTAAGATGTTGGCCTGTGGCAATCTTTTACTGATCGATGATTGGTCCGTCTATAGGACAAAAAATATAACGTGCTTGAGCGAACTTCGACGGTTTGCCTTAGAGCGCAGCGGCTTAGGTCTTGCGTATTTTTCTGCGCGTATAAGCTCGGATGGCTTTGAGCGTACGCGCGCTTCATTTTGAACTTTTCCAAAAACGAGCTTATGCGCGCCGAAAGTACTCTAATCTGAAATCTCCCTTACTTCGTTTATTTCTGCAATAATTTCCTAACTGTAATTTTTGTGGGACTGCCAACTATCCTTCCATGAATGATGAAGGCACATCTAACCATTATGTCTATTAATAAAGTTGTCTAGTTGGGACACTATTCCATCTAAATGTTAAGAAGGTTTGAAACAAAGCAAACCGCCGATTATTGTAGGGTTTTGTTAAAAATACTATATTATTTTTTTCAGAAATAAAATTCAACCATGTAGATTATATAAATTTGATTTAAGTATATTCATCATTACAATAAATACCAATGTTTTAGCCTTAGCGTATCTTAAGCTTCTTTAGTATTAGTTTGTTCTTCAATAAAATAAAAAGTATGAAAATATTACAAAGGCTTGTTTCATTTATATTTACAAAGATAGTAATATTCGAATTACAACTCGATATATTTATATTCCTTTCTGAAGGCATCGAACTTAGATGGGTAGCTTGTTTGAGTACCTTCCTTAGTAACAGAAAGTGTAGCCACATGACAGGCAGCACCAATTATTTGATGCATGGGTTGGTCTCTATATGTCACTAAGTATGTTGCCAAAGCACCAACAAACGCGTCACCTGCTCCCTGTAAATAGAATAGGATGATTAAGATAATTTAATAATTCAAAAAACTATCGATCACATAAACAAGTCGGCGAAGGCATACAATTATATATGAAACCAGCACAGAAGTTTTGCGTTGCTTTTCTGTGTCAGCATCATCAGATATTCCGCTTGTCGTGCTTCATCTTATTAGTCCGCTTCATCTAAATCTGGACGTGGGCATTTATAAATTTATTTAAAATGTAATATATCTGTTTATATCGTCGTGGCGATTTAAAAAAAGTTTTTTGAAGTGAAAACTTCTTGCGCCAAGCACTTTTTGAGTGAACAATAATCATGGACCTCGCGTGAACGTGACGTACGCTTTTCGTAGCACTCGTAGCGATCTGCTGTGGCGTAGCCGTAGCGGATCGCTACGAGTAGGTACAGTTTTCACTTCTCTATCGGCAGTCCCTAAAGACTGCCCCGCATGTTTTTTTCTTGTGGTATGTAGGTAAAACATAAAAGTATTAGCTAAAAATAATATAATACGAAAAGAACCGAACTAAAAATCTCGAACAATTTTTATGCAATTTCTAAATAATTATTTTCTTGTAGGAAGTAGCACTTCCTCGCCCTCCACGCACCCGCACCACCATCATACGCCACTTGTATTTGACCCGCGCCTTAGGAACAGTCACATGTTGGTGGTTAATTACCTAACTAATATTGAAAAAAAAAAAAAAAAAAAAATTGCATAAAAATTGTTTGAGATTTTTAGTTCGGTTCTTTTCGTATTATACTATTTTTAGCTAATACTTTTATGTTTTAACCTACATACCACAAGAAAAAAAACATGCGGGGCAGTCTATAAGGACTGCCCGATAGAGAAGTGAAAACTGTACTCGTAGCGATCCGCTACGGCTACGCCACAGCAGATCGCTACGAGTGCTACGAAAAGCGTACGTCACGTTCACGCGAGGTTCGAGGTTCATGATTTTTGTTCACTCAAAAAGTGCTTGGCGCAAGAAGCTTTCACTTCAAAAAACTCAAAATTGTTTTTTTTTTAAATCGCCACGACGATACCATTTTAAAAATATCAATAGTCTGAATACTATTTTAACAGCAGTTTGTATCTCGTTTGCACGGACGCCAGTGCAGCGAATCAATCAACCTTGAACCTAATACTTTAGCCATAAAGTCGAAATCTACCTGATTTAAAATTTACCTGAAAGAAATTTGCCTGATTGTAGTACTTTGATGTGCTGTAGGTACATTTAAAATAGCTAATAGTACCGAATCATAAAATAAAAACGAGGTGAGCGCTTTTTGAGTTAAAACATATAAGTACCTACACATGACATTGACTTTTGAGATTAATAAGTAATAAAAATAAAGTCATAAGTACAGTAGTATCCACTGGTGAAACACGTTGACATAAAACATGTACTGCTTGCTGATCATGTTTAGCCAAATAAACAGCACCTTCCGGTCCCAACGTAATAATAACTGATTCACAACCAGTTTCGAGTAACTTCTTGAGGGCAGTCACTGCATTTCTGTCAAAGGTTATTTTTTATTAAAAACGTTTTTCTGATACTTTATAGTATCGTAAATTCCTAGCTAATTGAACAAAAAAAATGTAGGTAATCACTTACGTAATATTGACGTCAAGACCAGTCAGTAGAGATGCCTCCGGTTCGTTAACACAAAGTATTGAACAATATGGCAATATTTCATCTATGCCTGTTCTGGCTGGCGCTGCATTTAATAGTTTAACCTAGGTAAAAACAAAATAAAATTACCTTAGTATTGAAGAAATTGAATATTTTGTATGTTTTTTTTTTAATTTAAATGACTTACACCTTTATTCAATTTGAAAGCTTCTAGTGTAGTTTCAAATGGCGTCTCTAACTGACCAATCAGTATATCAGCATTTGCTATCAGTTTTGCAGAATTTTTCACATCATCCTTACTAAGCATAGCGTTAGCTCCTGGTACTATAACAATTTGATTCTCTCCATTTTCAGCGACTGATATCTGAGCAATGCCTGTAGTTACATTCGGTGTTAATTTGACAAAAGTAGTGTCTGCTCCAACTTGTTCCAAATTGTCCCTGTATTTATCACCCCATTGGTCATTGCCAAGCTAAAGGTAAAAATGACTTGATTATATTATGTGTCCATAGCAGCTGGATCTCATTGTAGGCACTTTGTCTAAGTTTATTTACATAAAAAAGAATGTTATTTGAGGCAAACTTACTCTACAAATCATGGCAGTTTTCCCCCCCAGTTTTGCAGCAGCCACACATTGGTTCGCCCCCTTTCCTCCATAGCTTGTTGTGAACTTTGTTCCAATCAGCGTCTCTCCAGGTTTAGGCAGCCTTGGTGCATATCTTTATTACAAATATTATTAAATTACTTTTTCAATTATTTGAGTTATTGATGTGAATGACATTTATTTTATTGTAATATAATAATAATTATGATAAGATTTCATAGCCTACTTACATAAATTTTATAACTGCCTTCTATATTTTTTTATTTATTGATTGATGTAAAACCGACCCTTTTAGTTATTGTAAGTACCTACTTTCCCAAGTTTAAAGTTTGTGTGTAAATTATCTACCTATCCAATTATATAATCCGCTATCAGCTAATTCCCACTCTGAAATACTTAGTTTAGTACTTATATAGATCATAGTCCCACTTAATTCGTACATACGTGGTAAAATCAACACTGCAAGATCCAATCA
Source organism: Xestia ashworthii (assembly GCA_950022955.1). Taxonomy (NCBI): domain Eukaryota; kingdom Metazoa; phylum Arthropoda; class Insecta; order Lepidoptera; family Noctuidae; genus Xestia; species Xestia ashworthii. The sequence goes on from OX465561.1 coordinate 14,571,216, forward strand.
CTACAATTTTTGACATTCTGTTGATAGTTTTCTTCAATAACAGTCTTGAATTCTTGATACGATCACCGATCACGTAATCACGTTAGATGAACATGTACGCGACTAACGCGACCGATATGGACACAATCTTGGGAAAATTAACTTACTTATAAGCTCACGTTACGTCTGAGTAGGTAACTAGGTACTTCGTTGTTATTTTTATGACAGTGTTATCAACTTCAACGTTATCTGAAAAACAATGTGATACGTTAACAAAACAATTGACAGCCGCTAACGTTAAGTAGATGACAATTTATTGACAATGACAAATGCCGGAAGTCAATCAAAGTCAAAAGTTAAGATTACAGTTGTTACACCAAATACAGCCATAGAAAGCTGGAACCATGGCATTATTAAATACGATACGTTAGAGGTCAATAATGCCTTCAACGAAATGTCGTACCGGTCTTGAAAGCCAGAGGTTTATTTTCTACTTAGTCTAGCACAAATTATTGACGGTAAAAATTTAGTGAAGTGACCGCTTCAGAAGGGGCGGGGAGGGGGTGGAAGAGCTGGGGGAGGGTACCCCTTGCCCCCTGGTACCACTCCCATGAAAAGAAAATGCACCATTCCTGAGAAAAATTGATTAATGTAACCTAACCTCAAAACACTTAAAAGTCGCTTAAATGGCGAATTAGGGTTAAAATATATATCCTATACCCATTGTGGCACAGTCGAGGGTGGGGCGGTCAACGGAGCCCCACTACGCGGGGCTCCTACTTCTGAAATGTTTAAAGAAAAATAACCACGAAGGTTAAGGCGGGGTCTATTCGCTCGCTTCGCTCGCTTATTCGACCCCGCCATACCCTTATAACCTAAATCAACCGTGTCGGGGTGCCCCAAGTCCCGAGCTCGCTTCGCTCGCTCTTGCATCCACATTCTAGTAGCATTCTCAGCTTCTATTGTACAATGACAGTGACACAATAACAAACATTTTTTTTTACGTTTCGTTTTGCAGACTTTTCACGTCATTCTACTCATTCTGCACCATAGACACACATTTGGAACAGATTTTACAGATTTGTCTGTTAGGACCATGTTCACCGAAAAGATGACGGTCTCATTATCTAAAAACAGCTGTTTAAAACACATTTTTGTATGGGAATATGTCACATTGACAGCTGTTTTTAGATAATCAGACTGTTATCTTCTCGGTGAACATGGACCTAAGGTCCATGTTCACCGAGAAGATAACAGTCTGATTCAATGTGACATATTCCCATACAAAAATGTGTTTTAAACAGCTGTTTTTAGATAATCGTCCGTCATCTTTTTGGTGAACATGGACCTTAGGTCCATGTTCACCAAAAATATGACAGTCTGATTACCTAAAACGGCTGTTTAAAACGCATTTTTGTATGGGAATATGTCACAGTGACAGCTGTTTTTAGATTATCAGTCGGTTATCTTTTCGGTGAACATGGACCTAAAGTCGTATATTTTAACGTTCCGTTTTCGCTATAGAACTGATTTGAGGTTAGAAACATTTTACACTAATTTCACGGAAAATATGCATAATCTTGTATAAGAGTTGTCTAGTCATAACAGGGGACCCATTCCCTACCAGCTTTAATCCCTTTTAGCCCTCTCCGCGGCGGTCGCGTAACTAAAGCCAACCCATGCATACGAGTGCTCCATCCAGAAACCCAACCCGTCCCAACCCTTAGCCAGTTGCTTGACAGTTTGACAGGTCCTCCTCCGCCCACCCCAAAGAACTTTAGATTGGATGCTAGCTACTAATATTCAATCTGTGGATTGGTTAGGTGTTCCTAAAATAAATAATGTATGTACTATGCAACTACTGCACTTATAGGCCACTGGCCAAGCACTTTGAGGCAGTTGAAACTCCTAAATAATCCTGTTGTAGGTTATCTATCTATTTACGTGCATTGGCCCTCCAGTCCAGCATAAGACTAAGTTGGCAAATTGTAACTCAATACTTACTTGATGTTACACTAACACTTCGTACTTTGGTGTGGAGTTCCCTTTGTGGTTTCTTGACGTGTGGGGAGTACACAGAACATAATAATATATAGGGGAGTAGGATTTCTTTCTTTCTGGCTCATGCTGTCCCACTGAAGACCCTTAAGGCGCAGCAGTAGTGAGGCTGCCTTACGTTATTAAGGTCCGGGGTTCGAATCCCAGTACCTAGGAGCAAATGTGTGTGTGATGAACATGGACATTTGTTTCCAAGTCATGGTTGTTTTTAGGTATACTAAGTATGTATTTACAAATAAAAAGTATCTATGTAGTGTGTTGTGTCCTACAATATTTATTTATTTATTTACTGTTGGGCAAAGGCCTCCCCCAACTCTTTCCATGAACTGTTGTCATGACTTAATCTCAGTTCAAATCTACACAAAAGCCATATTTAAGTATACCAAATACCAATATCAATAGCTGTATTTAAAATCCAAGCTAAAGACTTATTTGAGTGCCACAGAACATACACTATGCAGTTTGAACATGCTCCCAAATTGCTAAGTGCATGCATATTAAGGAAATAGAGAACAAATTTTTGTATGTTGAAATCCATGTTCAAAATAAAAGACTGTGTACTTTACATTTTATATTACATTTTTCTACATTATATTGACTTAAATGTAAATTAGAATACCATTTTAATCTAGCTTTCAGTAGGTTTTTCTGTGGCTTGTTTATTTTTGCTACTTTTATTCAGCGATGTCTTTTCAACTTTACCAATATTTTTAGCCATCTCAGTAATTTTTGATTGCCTGTAATCATACTTCGCTGCATCAAGTAATACATTTTGTATTAACAGCTTATTGTTAGTTTTATTTTGCATCAAGTCAGGGAAGGGGTTTCCTCGGAGCTCTAATACGACTTTGTCTATGTTCCGACCATATTGTAACTTCGGTGCATTCAACATTCTTGTGTAAGATAAATTTGAGTTTTCATATCTTGGTACTAAAACTTTAAATAGTTTATGAATCAGTTGTTTTTCGAGAAGCCAAAAGTCTGCAGTGTCCATTGTGGGTTTGTGACAGTCTCCATGGCGTATTGCTTCAGATAAAAGCTAAAACAAAAGAAACGTAATTATCTTAGATGAAATCTAAAAACAACCAATGCCTCAAAAACATATTATCAATCATACAGAAATGATTGATAGTTTCTACTTACTCTTTCAGTATATTGGCGTGCTTCATCAGCTACACTGTAGTTTAACTCAATCCTTTCGAATTTTATTAAACCGGTTACTGTTTTACGTAATTTATCTAGTCTGCCTTCAGGATTTCCCTTCGGATTTTTAAGGTTCCGATGTACCGGTAAAACCTTTACGCGAAGCTTGGAGACTAGTTTAGACACTTCGGCTTGATTCATGTTAATGTTTCTCCTCCGCTCTATTAAATTAAAGAATCCTCGAAATTACTAATATTTTCAAAATAAACTTGTAGAAAATAACTAAATAGGTTAAGTTTTATTTTTTATTCACAGATTACTAATACTATATTAGTAGCTAGCTATTTTTATTCTCACGCCATAGACATTTTATAAGAGTATTTATGTTCTGTGTATACAATAGACAATTAGAGTGCTTGCCTTTTTGGAAGAAGCAAAGATTTTTTCCTGAATCAGAAATTTACTATATAACTCATCTTTGTAGGATAATTCACTACCAGACACCAGTAGTCTCAAGAATTAAAATAAAGATTACTATATATATTTTAGTAATCTTACTAACGGTTTGAGTAAAGAAAAATAGAAAGTGCCAAGCACGTTGCCAGATTGTCAACGACCACAGAGTATATAATCACTACGTTTGGTCAACGACAGACTGGAATAAAAAATGTTCGTATTGTCACTGTCAGTGTCAGCCAGCCATGCGTCAAGTTTGACAGTGACAGTTGGGTGGGGAATCGCTTTCGTAGCAGCAGCGGCTAATAAATAATGCTAATATTATTGCTGTTCTTACGAATTCTCGTTTAAATCATTCACATTTTCTCCTGTCTTAAACTATATCTCATATTAATATGACTTTACAGAAACCACACATTTTAAAGGATTGAATGTTGTGAACGATTTCCAAATGAAACCTGAAGCCATGTATAGTACAAATTTCGAAGATGCAGGTGCTTACGATCTTCTCACCGATCTGTGCACCAAGACAGCTGCTAAGTACTGCAATCAGAATAGGATATCACAAAAGCGGCTCATGACTAAAATGAGATCTAATGCTTACGAGATAATATTAAAAAAGTCTTGCAAAGACTTCTCCTCGTCAAAGGGGGAGCCTATTGTCGATTTGTTGTCATATTACTTTGTGTATCAACAAAATGCAAAGAACGTGGCGGAGTACAAAAGAACAGTGGAGTTAAAGAAAATAATCAGTAAAATACGGCAAACCGATTTTGGTGATAACAAAGAAGTTGTTTACAATATATTGCGATTTCTAAATGGACTTAGCAACACAGTCAAAGAAGATTTGTCAGTTGAATTGTTTCAGGTGAGTTTGTGTTTTATAGATTCATTATAGATTCATTAGACCAAAGTGGCTAGTCCAAGCATGAATATCTTTGAATCAATCTTTCAATGGAGTTTCAGCTTGACATGATTTTCCTAATTATAAGCTTAATTATCTGAAATAACAAGAGTGAATAGAGTTGTTATTATTAGTTCTACAAAATAATTATTCCTACAAACAGACACCTTATTACAACAGCAGTGCAAGTACGTAGGATTCGATAGGACTCGATTAGATAAATTTGACAGTTATTCTCGATAAAATGAGTTTTTGACTCGATAAAACCTCATTTTATCGAGAATAACTGTCAAATTTATCAACACGAGTCTTATCGAATTTTACGCACTTGCACTGCAGGTATGGGAAGAAACTTCAATGTTAAAATTCTTCAATATTAAATTACTTGAGAAATAACTGATTTTGTTACTTATTCCATTTTCTATTTGAATACTTTCAGAAACCCTTTACATTTGGTCTTCTAGATGAGATGCTCCCTAAGCCTAAGCGTGAGGTATTTGGTTCTGCACAGCCCTACTCTTACTACCCATCACATGTGTTTGAGCTGCCTTTCTCATTGAAACAGGGGGTAATGTTGGACAGTCCAAAGTCACAGACTGAGTACACAGTGGAGAGTTTTGATTCCAGAGCATGTAAGGAATTGATTAAATTAATTTAATATTTACACATTTTACATATTTTACTCAGAATAAACTAAAGTTAAATATTTCAATGTCACTTTCTCACTTTTTTGTTTTTATTTTTAACTTTTTACATTATATTTATGAATAAGATTTGTGAATGAGTCATTTATTCAACAGTTCTACCTGCTGATTCGAACAACTCTCAAGTTCCCATACAAATGGAGCTGAAAACCTTTATGAGTCCGATGTCCCTGGCCTCAATGACATCTACACATTTGTCTCCATACTCTGAGTGTGGTGTACTGAACTACCCAAGGTTGACAGCTCCTAGAGATTTGCAGATACCAGGATCAGAGACCAATGCTAATGTAAAGGTAAGTAATGAACATTTAATTTATGTGCAAATTTCAGTAATTTTTTTGTTGAACATGTGAAAACCCACAATTTTGTTTAATGATTACTGAAATAAATAGCCGTTGGAATGGGAGTGGATGCAACAAAGGATGTTGCCCATATTCAGCACTTTTCATTTAAAGAACTCGTTTAATCTCAGGTATCACTGGCTAGTACAAGTGTGAAGTCTGATGTCAAAGAAGTGTTCAGAGCTAGATCAGGTGATGATTCAATTGATATATGGGAACTGGCCACTCATATTGATAAGGACATACCTGATGACATATGGGAGATTGTTGGTAAGTCACAACAATGCAAAATATTACATATCTACTAATTTTGTAAATGTGAAAGTAGCTGAATAGATTTCAATAAAATTGGGCAAAGAATAGGACAAGGATACTTTTTATCCCAGTATTAAGTTCGCTGGGATCATTTTGGACATGATTGTGGGTGAATCAGCAAGCAAAAGCTACAGTGTTTATAATATTTAACAGTTCAATGGTTATTATGTTTAATAATTGTTTTTGATGCTGTCATTATAATGTAAATTGTTACATGTTTATGTAAATATTTGTTTGAAAATTGAATATTTCCATGTAATGTCTGTTTGATGGGTTCCAGATAATGTTGATTAATCATCATCATCATCGGCCTATTAATGTTCCCACTGCTGGGACAGGCCTCTCTATGAGAGGGAATGGGCTATATAATCCACCATGCGGGCCCAGTGCGGTTTGGTAGATGTCACATGTCTTCGAATTTATGGTTCTAGGACATGCCGGTTTCCTCACGATGTTTTCCTTCACCGTTTTGAGAGCAGCGGTGATGTAATAAATTACACAAAGTAATGCGCCTGCCTGGGTTCGAACCCACGACTTACTGAACGTAAGTCGGGGCCGCCACCACCGGCCATGGGTGATGGCCACCGCTGCTCATCATCTTATGTTGATTAATAATTTTGACTAACTACGGCGGCGTCAAACCTAAGTACATGTCTTTTTGATGCAGATTGCACATAATAATCTACATTTTCAATGCTTCATCATCTGCCTAGCCAATTTCCAACTATGATAATGGTGTCAGCTTCCAGTCTGACTAGATGTATTTGACCTACATTTTAAACTAACTCATTGAATCATGTTTCAGCAAAATTGCCCCCAATCAATGAGCGACAATTGCTAGCATCTTCGTCAAGAGAGCATTGTCTTTGGCGTCAGAAATATGGCAGCATGATACCAGATCTAAATGTTATATCTGAAAAGCAGTTTATCAGACATGTCATGTATTTAATAAGTGAGTATTAGGTATAATATTTTAGCAATGGAAATAGTAGCACCCATCTAGTTACATGGATCAACAACCTTAAATAGTTCTAACCTTAGGTAGGCCTTAGTACGAACGCGCGGCGTAAACATAAAGGAATCGTAAAAAAAAATTACGACAAGAACAATTAAATATGAATAAGGAGCTGCCTCCACCAGCGAGAGAATCACGGCGATATTATCGTCCTTGCCACGTTTTTCTATATACTCTCTTTTGGTCCGTCTCCACGAGCGAGAGAATCGCGGCGATATTTTCGTATAGAAATACGTTGAATCGCCGCGATTCGCTCGACGCTCGCTCATGGAGGCGGCCCCTAAGATATCCCCGAGGGGACGAATTCGGAATGAAGCGATCCGACAGAGAACCAAGCTCACAGAATAAGTAAGCTGAAGGGTAATGGCCACTTTAACCATAGAACCGATTACCGTTGCGGTAGACGTGTTCTTGAGTGGAGCCCGCGAATCGGGTAGTGTAAGTTGGGAAGCCCGGCGATGTGGAACGACGATCTGTGCAGGGTGCCTGGTAGCATCTGGATGAGAGTTGCCGAGAATTGAGTTAACTGGCGTGCAGCTGAAGAGGCCAATATCCCGCAGTAGTCTGCTGTAGGCCGATGATGATACGACTGACTCCACAAGTGGGACTGTGAGCTGTATAGCGGAGTCTCAAACAATATTCCTCAATTTCTTTTGCAGTTGGCATAGAAACAAGTTCCTTCCCTTTTAGTCAGGAAACAAACAGTTTCTACATGAAGGAGGGTTTAATACTGGAGTGCATATCACAGGAACATATCAGAGGCTATGTGTCCGAGCTGTTGCTGGTTGGCACTTACTATAGACGACTGTACAAATTCGCTTTTAATAACACACTGGAAGACCACTTTCATTCTCATGGGCTGGTTTATGAGGTAAGTCAGTCTGTTCCATATTGAAATCTCCTTCCAATTGAAGTCATTTACTCTAAAACCTTCATCTGTTGGCGAAGTAGACACAATAGTTAAACAACTATAATGAATTTTAACTGTATGCGCGTCTGTATTTAAGTTTGTTTTATTGTTTCAAGGCATCAAGAGAAGTAATAAGGCAATATCTATTAAAGTTTCGCTTGAACGCCACAGATATTTACGAAGAGTCGTGTAAGAATGAAGAGAGTAGTATGCCGACCTTGTTGCAAATATTGCAGCACATGGAGCCACTCAAATATGAGATAGAAACTATTGCTTCTATTTATAAACTTATAGATTCTGGTAAAGTATTTAACACCTTTTACTTTTTTTAATCTTTGTGTCAGGGCATTTGATTAAAGTCCGGTCGCGGAGCAGGAAGAATTTCGTACAATTACCTCTTTACCTAAGGACAGTGGTCACAAACATTTTTCTATTAAGTGCGGTGTACATGAAATATTTCAAGGAGAAAGAAAATTTACCAACTTATTAAATAAATTGTTGTTATTATGTAAATTATTTATTTAGATGTTATATTAAGTATAAGTTATAAAAATCGAGTTACAATTACTAATTCGGCAGAAATAAAAATTACTTATGTCTGGATTTTTTGTCGTGACTCAAGGCCAACCAAAAACCACATGCAAACAAGAACAAACCTTACAGTGTTAGGTAAAAGCCACATCCAGTCACCCTTAAGGTGGACGCACACTTATCCGCGCCGAAGGAATCGACCGCGCCGAACGCGCCGAATTTTAGAATTACTTGTATGAAATCCTATGAAACCTCGCACACCTATCCGCGCCGAATCGTCCGAATCGAGCAGAACCCCAGAAATCCTAGAAAAATTCGGATGACGTCATCAGATTCGACCACAGAGTATATAATCACTACGTTTAGATTCGACCGATGCGGTCGCATTCTATCTATTAGAGTTTGGTCAACGAAAGCTGTCCACGAATTGTTTTCAGAAGTTTTAATATCGATGCTTCCGACAACAAAGATCGTAAACACCAAAATAGCACTTTTGGTAATCAACGAAAAACAAAAAATAATTTCGTTTTTGGCATATATCTTTTTAACTTTAAAAGTTGTAAAATTGTGTTCTATACAAGAAATACGTAAAATACGATGGTGTTTCATAATATATTATTGATATTTATGTCAAAGCCTTATTTTAAAAGTTATCTTGGACATACACCCCAGAAAATTCAAGAAGTTGGTATTTACGACCACTAACAAATCAATGGAGAACGATTTGTCTAACGGAAGTTAGAAGTATGCACCAGTTATTAAATACAATAGTTCTGGGTTTGGTTTTAAAAACCATATACTGAAATAAAAATGAGTGTAAACACCACGATCTGACGCGATGGTATGTAACAAACATGGAAATATCTGAAGCAAATCAATGAATTTAAGACTGTAAGTTGAGTTTTCATTACTTGTAATAAAAACAATAAAATAGAACACAAATTGACATAATTAAAATAGGTTTTTTATTCATTGACCGTCATCGTTTAATCAAAGTAATGGTTAAGCAAGGCACTAATACAAATTCAAAGTAAAAAAATGTCTAAACCAATCACTTAAATTTCCATTAGAGGATCTTGTACATCAATCATCATTCATCATCATTGTTTGTGTCGCGGCTCGAAATTTTTATACCTTTAGGACCTGGCAGGTCCTAAAGGTATAAAAATACACTTAAGTAAGTACATTATAGACATCGTCCCGTATAATTTAATCAAGCGTTTGTTACAAGATGCCTATAGTGTTCTACCTCCAACGGCGTACCTAACCAGCCAAACATAATTCAAAATGTTAAGTAATCATTTTGTTTCATTGATTTCAAGAAGATTTTATAATCACGACATTTTTTTAAAACGTATTGATAATGAATTACAAAAAATTATAAGTAAACAAGCTTACTGCTCTAATAATTTGAATAAACAAATTTTTATTATCTTGTCGATAACACTTTCCCATTTTCACCAACGCCCTTAAAAATTTAGGTAGTTCATCTTTCTAGATCTTGTTTGTTCGGAAAGCTTCTGTACTATGGTCTACCTAACTTTTAGTGTCGTTGGTGAAAATGGGAAAGTGTTATCGACAAGATAATAAAAAAGTAGTTGCAAAACATAATACGACGAAGAGTTATAGAAAATCAGGTCTTCAAATTTCTGATTAATAATCTCCTGTCATTGGATAGAAGATTATTAACCAGAGAAATTTGAAGACCTGGAAGCTGTTTGTATTCGGCATGAAACCGTTTGTGAATTTTCAAACAAATTCTCCAAGACCAAGTGACATTACGACAATTGTTTCTCAGCAGAGCTTTCGTTTTAAAAATGATTGTGGGGTGTAATTACAATTAATTATGTACTCATGTTTTTACGACCGACAGCTGTTTGTACGTTGTATTATACGACCTGCACGGTTATTCGGTTCTAAGCAATATGAGTTATACATACCCTCTTTTCTAAAAAATCTTGATTATACTAGTAAAAATTTTGGGTGTAAAAGTATTTTTTTTAGGCGAATATTTTTTTCACAAATTTTTGCGCCAAAAATTAAGTAGGGCTGCATTCTTAACTCATTTTCGCCAAAATGGCGTTTACGACATTTGTTGCCGGAAGCATCGATATGTCATAATTATGGCAATAATTTAAGACTGCCAAAATTGACACGTTTTGTGGTAGAGTCATCTTGATCTTGTGTTTACGTGTATCACATTTACATTGGTTTTGTTTAAGCAGTGTGCCGCCTTTTTTCTTGGACAGCTTTCGTTGGCCAAACTCTACTTCTTCAAAAATGAGTGATTCCAATCTTTCGGCGCGTTCGGCGCGTTCGGCTCGGATAGGTGTGCGAGGCCTCCTTGACTTCGATTCGTTCGGCGCGTTCGGCGCGGATAGGTGTGCGTCCACCTTTAATCTGTGTTTCACAGATACTTGTTTACATGTATCGAAAGAACATTTTCCCGCAATGATTTTGTAATCTACCTTTAAAATATTTATAAAATCGATGTCTAATTTTTTGTAATACTCCAATTTTTTGTTATTTTTAAGTGTCTAGTATTAATATTCTCACGTAAGTGAATAGTGTAATTCTTATGAGAATAAATGATCTTAAACCTCAAAAGGTTTACAATCCCTGAGGACAGCGGCCGGGCGGCCATTGCATCTGTGCGAGCGATATTCATTATTATTTACGCGGGAGTGACGGAGACAGGTAATAGCAGGTCATTGTACGAAATTCTTCCTGCTCCGCGACCGGACTTTAGTAGGTTACCCCATTGCACTGCTGTAGCCGAAGTTCGTAGTGTAAGGGAAAGAAAGAAGAACGAAGAGAAATCGAGAACGAAAAGAAATTCTTAATAATTTTTAGGGAGGTTTTTGGCTAATGATATTTAAAATAAAGGATGTAAAACACCTCTTAACGAAGCCGAAAGACACTTGTTCTCCACGTCATTGCAATCATTTTTTTGTTTTACACCATACCTGGGACCTAATTCTGCTATTTTAATAAATTCGTCACTCCAACACGATTCCATTCTCATCCCATTGCCATTTTGCGTAAAGTTCGTAATCTGGTAAATTCACAATGGCTGATCATGGATCGGTCAATGGTCTCGTTATAAAATTGTGTTTTAATGGCATTGTCGTATTGTCATTATTATAAAACCCTTAGTACAAATGTTTTTCGAAATCTACTACTAAATGCAAACATGCCAGATTTCATGTACGAGATTATAATTCTATGACATTTCTTTCAATGGAGTGTCAGTGGTTGATCATTGAGAAGTCATAATGACGCCATTATGTTAATAGAATTAACAAAATTGTCAAAATTTGACAGAACTTGACCATTATGAAATCAATGATCGACTACTCTGACACTATTGTAATAGTAGAATCGAGGCCCTGGGAAAGTTCGGAGATATCGCGGGTCAAAGTTCCAACTACTTGACAAGTTTTTTTTTAAATACAATTTCTAATTGAGTTCTACTACAAAACATGATTTTTCACCCCAAAAAAAGGCGTTTCCCAGCAATTTTTTTTTGCGTAATGTTTCTTAGTTTGATGCACAGAATGCTTGGTTGACGGCTTTGTGATGAGGTTGTTTACACCCTGTATATGTTTATTTAAATCTTGTAACCGTGTTTAAAAATCAAATCCACTTCTAAATTCACAAGTGTTAACTGGTGCTTTATGTAAATATTGAATTTTAAAGCCTTAAAATCCTATTTTCAGATCCAAAATCATCAATTCCGCACGGAGCAGAGCTCATGTCGTATCTTTTTAACGAAATATCGTTAATTACTCACAGACAGACCACATTCACCATGTTCAACTCGCTATATTCTATCTGCGTAGTTTATTTTAAGTAAGTATTGATAATATGTATTAAGTATTATAAAATAATATAAATACAATATATTATACATACTTTTGTATGAGAGCAGCGGTGGCCCAGTGGTGGCGGCCCCGACTTACGTTCAGTAAGTCGTGGGTTCGAACCCAGGCAGGCGCGCATTACTTTGTGTGATTTATTACATCACCGCTGCTCTCAAAACGGTGAAGGAAAACATCGTGAAGAAACCGGCATGTCCTAGAACCATAAATTCGAAGACATGTGACATCTACCAATCCGCACTGGGCCCGCATGGTGGATTATATAGCCCATTCCCTCTCATAGAGAGGAGGCCTGTCCCAGCAGTGGGAACATTAATAGGCCGATGATGATGATGATGACTTATGTATATACAAGGTGTCGCTTTATATCCTGGTCAAATTCAACGGTGTGCTACAGACCGTCAAACTAAACAACTTTCTGAATGGGACCATCATCGTAATCGCGAAAAAATTATCAACGGCCCCATACAAAATTCCAATACCAACTCGACCAAATGTACGAGACTACCGCTGCATTAAACGTGGCCGCCGACTGTAGGTGGCCACGATTAATGCAGCGGTAGAGACCTTTTTTTCGGATGGGAAATCATCAAATAACTTCTCCCGCTCTGGGCGGAGCGAGAGGGAGTGTCAGACTTTTATTGACTAAAACCCATCCATGTTCCTTCCTCGCCCTTTATGTTCCGGGGCCGCGGTATCTCTTTGGAACAGTCCCGCAGCCCCGGCAGGAGCGGTAGAGGCCTAATGTGGCTCTATGATGTTCATCTATCTGGAATAAAGAAAAAGTATGGTCAAATAATTTCCCGATATAATATTGTGTCTTCTCATTTATTTCAGGTTTATCGAAAGATTCATATTCGATGGCGAACTAGACGATAGATTCAACGAGTTTTTCATACGCAAAGACAATCAGTACGTGAACAATCGTTCTAAGAGATATTGGGATAAAGGGTTTCATATAACGCAGAGTGTGGCCGTGCCAGAGTTTTTGAAGGCGTTAGCTAAGTTCATACTGCTGTGTGGGAAGTCTTTGAGGTTGTTGAAACTGTGTAACCCGAACGTAAGTATAAATTTTATTGACTTTTGGGAACTTGAGATGAGGTTTTTACTTTTTTTATTAATCAATAAACACTGTTTACAATACTTTACAAAACGTAAACATACCACACAACACACAAACAATCGTGGGTTTTCGACTCAACGCACGGCTCACAATGAGGCATCTTTGAGCATGGCCATTTACCGACATAATTTGGCTCGATGCGCGGCCGCCTCGTTTGGTTCAAGCCGCGGCAAGCTTCAACTCGCGGCACGGTCTCCATTAGATCTGCCTCGGGTCGAGGCAGCCGCTCGGCCCGAGGCTGCCTCGAATATGAAGATACCCAGCTTTATATACCAGATACGGCAACTTGGTGCCACAAAATGATTAATTAATTCAAAATCCACTGGACATCCCACCTAATGCACGACTGTGGTGAAGTTTCCTAAGAATATTTAACTTCCTTGAAGAAGTTTACAGAAACACTAAAAAATCATAGAAAGTACGTTCACTAAGAGTAGATGCTTCTAATACTTACACTATAAAAGACGGCCATGCAGCATCGAGACGCAGTCGATGTGGAAACTTTGCTCAGGCTAGCGAAGTCCCTGATCAGACGACGTAATTAACAAAAAACCCCCATCCTAACCCCAAAACCCAACGCCAATACATCCCACTCCCAAACAACTCTGTTACCAAACATAGATTATGTAAAACTGCATGGCAGGGTGAGTCTGTCATACTCACGTAAAAACAGTGCCGATGGTGGCGCTGCACATCCGGTCGCTAAGTTCCCTACAAAATGGTTGAGCTAAGCGGCGCGGATGTGCAGGTCATGCCCGTGAACCGGATGCCGACGGTTGCTGCCGGTCGACTCACATTGCCATGCAGTTATGAAAAAATAAAAAGTAAAATAACTTGGTGTAGTTTTTTGTTAACTTTAATTACTTAGTGGTTAAGGAAATATCAACAACTGTACTTGAAATAAATGCTTTGAATTTGGTTGCCCACTTTCTATATAAACGCTCTTAATGCTTAAAGCATTTACTACCAGTTTAATTCAAACTATCCCCAGGATCCCCTAGTCCTCCTAATATCCTCGGACCACCCATCAGTGAAGTGCTGTGCTAGTTTCCAAGAGCTGGAGACTCAGCAACAAGTCCTGGATGTGTATCGAACAAGATGTCTGTTCGTCAGCGGGGAACTGGTCACTTTCGACCAGATACTGCTTAAGAGAGAGGCTGAGAGAAAAGCTTTCACTGAAATGGCGTCCCTGAAGCAAGCTGAAACTATGGAGAAGATTGTTGGTAAGTGGGAATGATATCAACGAACTCTCCTTAAAAAATACCTTTAAACCAATGCTTGTTAAGTAGAATTTGAATTATATTTTCAACTAAATGAACTTAGCTTTTGATTTCAGTCTACATTGATTTAGCATAACTCGAAAGTCTTAAAAACAACCTTTGCCATTTTGACTACCACGAATTTTTGAAGCATCTATCACAATGCCCTTGTGTACTTCTAGCTGCTCTCTCAAATACTTCATACTTTTCTAGCTGAACGCAAAAGGTTGGCACAGTTGATAATAGCCGAGAAGCAACATTCGTTACGAGTTCTAGAAGCCGCCATGGCAGAGGCTAAGGCAGCTAAGTGTAAGGCTAAACAACGAGAAAGAAAGCGCTTCGAGTTGGAACATGCCGCCGAAAAAGCCTCTGAAGAAGTTGACTCCAAACTTAGGGATGATGAAAAGTAAGATTTTCTCAAAATAGCAAATATTTACATAGTTTCAGGCTTTATCCAAATTACCAGCCTATTAATGTGGTTCATTGGACTATTAATTAATTCTCAACTGAGTAAATTTGTACCCAGTTTTTTTGACATTCTCATTCATGCCAAATAATCTTAAATGAGGTTTAAAATTATAGGAACAAAATAATGGAGTACTATTCAAAACTAAATATGGAAGTAGAGAAGAGCAAAATACACACAGAATGGAAAATAAAACGCTTACAGTTAGACCAAAGTAGGATGCAGCTATTGTCCACCGAAGAGAGGAATTTGAAGAGAGAGAAATTGGAACTGGAGCACCAGAAGAATGAAGAAGTGATGGCAATGTCTATACAGAGCGACATGTTCAGATCAGTAGAAGGGGATCTGGATAGTAAAGAAGAGATTGGAGAAGACAGTACTGTTGAAATAGACCCAAGTCTCTCTTTCTGTTCAGTTGTTGCGGAACAAGTAGAAGAATGCAAAGACCCTTCGGAGTTCGACAATAATAAGATGAAGGCACAATCTTCCGGGGCAGTTTTCAGCGCGTTCTGTAATGCTGCCAAAAGCTTTTTTGGCGTTTCTCAGGCAAATGACGATGAAAACTGCGATAATAATAAAGAACTAGATGCTCAAGGCAATATCGTTAAATCAGAAACTGACGGCATTCCCCGCACGCTACATACCCAATCTTCTAGCGAAATAGGCAGCAAACTAGATGACAGTTACGATAATTTACAATACCAAAAAAGTAGACAAGAAGCTTTATTAAATAAGCAAAAGATCATGTCTCACGAATTTGGTCAAACTGATAAAGAGAACAATCAACTGAAAGATCCACCACTTATACAAGGTGCAGCGATTGACGAAGAAAATAATTTGCAAGATTGGACTCCATTTGTAGAAGCAAAACTTAATAAGTTGAAAGTGTTGGGTACAGAATATAACGTTATCAAACCGGAGGCAAAACCATCGGAACCAAAAACGGATGCACAGAAAGAGGCGTTGATTAACAAGCAAAAAGTGTTAGGGGTTGAATATAACTTGCCCCCTGAAGCTTATGTTAGACGAGAACCGGCGAATACGGCACAGGAAGAAGCATTGCGGAACAAGGAAAAGATTCTGAACTCAGATTATGATATGTTAAGTGAAAATTCTGGGATCAGAAGAGACAACAACAAAAGGTCGGGGCTGACATTGAATTTGAAGCCCTATGGGGAACCTTCTTCATCTACCTATAGACTTGGAGTTACACCTAACGCAGGGTCCGAAACTCCGGGAGAATATTTCCCAAGGGTATGTACTGTATTTTTACATACATAAAATCCCGCTTTTATTTATATTTCCCATGGGGGTATGCAGAAACTATAGAACGCCATCTGCAACGATTTTTTGCTTGTATTTGATTTTCTTAAATTTTTTCGTATGGTTAATTTTCTATAAATCTTATTTCAGCTTGACCTAGAAACACCGACTACAGCAGAAATACCTCTCGAAAGCGCGATGACCTCCGAAATATTTACACCTAGAAGTGATATCAGTAAGGAATCACACTTGAAGTCCCAAGGCAAAGAATTTCTAGGTTCTGATGGCTTTAATTTCCCGATAATTGTCGACGAAGATAGCGGTGAATCAGGAGTAACTAGCGACATTCAAACTGGTGACACACCTGATAATTCTCCATCGAAATCTTTAGATTCGCCAGTCTGCAAAGTGTCATCAAAATATTCCTATTTCAATGTAATAGATGGTTCGTACACTTCGACAGACTTAGATCCCTTTGGAATAAAGGAAATTAAAAGCTTCTCGAACGAACATTTTACAAGTAAAATAGATTTGGAAATATCAAGCTCTTGTTATACTCACCCTTCAGTTATAATGGAGGAAGTGAAGAAACGACCTTATATTAATATATTTGCGTCACCTTTGGCTTCTGGTGGTGAAGAACAGAATAAGATAAATTGTGATAATATTGCTTCATTGACAGCTTGCCTCCAAAGGTCTGTCATGTTACCGCTTACATATCAATTAGAGGTGGTAAACAACTCTATTCTAACCTACTTCTTAGTAAATCAGGATATGTATGAACATATGAGGAGTTTGAAGGATTACTTCTTTCTGATGGATGGGGAATTTTCTAGAAGCATTTGTCATAATTTGTTCACGAAGTTAGTGAAGACTTTGAATCCTCAAGAGTTGTTGAACTTTGCTACTTTGCACAATATATTGGATAAAGCTCTGGGGTCATCTATTTCACGTAAGTAACCGTATTTATTTGGTATCATTATCTATTTCCTATGCTATCTTATCTAAATTAGTAATCGTGTTATCATTATTTCTATTCCTTATTTGTTACTTTTCTATTTTCAGATGTGCACAAATTTTCGGAGAACTTATCATTCACGATCTCAGAGTCCCCTCTAAGTTTCCAGCATAGTTCTCCGGACGTGTTACAGTGTCTATCCCTGACTTACACAGTCAGCTGGCCACTAAACATCATATTGTCACAAGAAGCGTTGCTTCGGTACGCCAAAGTGTTTCAGTTTCTGATCAAAATGAGACGAATATTCTGGGTATTGGGTGAAGATTTTGAAGTAAGTTTTAAACTGTAAAAACCTACGTTATTTAATGTTTTAAACAAGTACTATTTTAATTAATTTCCTATATTACTTCACAGTCTTTAAAGTTATCAGCAAAATTATCAGGAAAACATTCCCGCAAACTACTAAAATCGCCTCAATACATATCTGTGCAAATATATCGGCACATAATGGCTTCAATGATTCGGGCCCTCGACAACTACATCGTCACAACTTGCATTCTCACATCGTGGACGGAGTTCGAGAACGATTTGAAGAAAGCTCGAACGTTGGACGATCTATATGAGTGCCACGTGGTTTATATAAAGAAGGTGCTGTTCCGATGCCTGCTTAACAATAGGTCGACGCCTGTGATGAAACTTTTGAATGATATTTTCACTGTGATATTGAAATTCAGTCGGGTGTTAAAAGCAGGGTAAGTTTTTTTCGTTTTTGTAGTTAGTAGTAGTACGAGTATTAGTATTTATCTTCATGTTCTTCGTATGTTCACGTTCCTAATCGTTTGTAATTATCGTTGACGTCTACTTTCATCTTCTCCACCTAAGATGGGGATAGCTTTAATCAGGGGCGTAGCTATCGCCATATCAGCTGTAACAATTTTGATACAGGACCCTATTAGGCTTAGCTCTGCCACTGGCATTCATTTATATTTTTTGTCCCCTTCTAGTGAATGGCAGCAAAAGGAACCGGATGGATCGTTCACACACTCAAGCTTTCCTCAGTTGGAAGAACTATTCCATTTGTTCGAGAAACTCGCTAAATACTTGCACAAAGTAGTCACAAAATTAATGGAATGCGGTTACCAAAGACATTTAGTGGAACTCTTGACTATGGTCAACTTGAATGGATACTATGACCCTGAAAAGTCGAAAGATGATCATAATACAACTGTACAGTCGATCACGTGAGGACTAATTGTAACAGAAGTGTAAAGACGGATCCAATCTCGAGTACTTTTAAATGCTGCGTAGTTTAGATCTGTCGTGATTAGTGACGCAATAGTGTTAATTACGCTTCTGAAACGAACTGCACATAACATTGTGTAATATTGGCATTTACTGATAGTTCTGAATGGTTGTAATGAGGTACAAAAGCCAGTAGGGCTATAGAATTTATATTTTTTGCGATTTTAAATGAGAACTTAATGCCTGTTCAGACGATAAAAGTGTAAAAGTGAGAAAGTCTGCGATATTTTTTGGGATAGACTTTTGCTTTGGTTTGGTTCGTTACAGAGGTCATTGTTATAACTCTCGATTACTTGTTTTGTCACTATGTTCTATTAGGTTTAGCGGAAAAACTAATACTCTTAATCGTAGGGTAGTTTTAAAAGACAAAAAACAAGTAACAATATTTCTTGGGACTTTCGCTTCCAACGTTGGCAAAGTTCCATTAATTATTATAAATATACTAAAATATGTTTCCTGTTGATTTTCCAATGAGTTAAATAGTCTTAATTTTAACGTTAGAATCTCTGAACTTATATTTTTGCTTTTGCACTTGATAGGTAACCATTATATACCTTCATAATTGTTATTTGAAATATTTAGGCACAATAATGTTATGCTTTATTAGAAAACGATTTTTGTGAAAGTTAAGCGGGCCCAGTCCATGACATTTTATTGTTACTTATTTTAATTTGATCGCCTGTTAACTCGTGTCGCTGAGCTCCATGTTCGGTCACGTCTAATAATATGTAAACACTTAAGAATTTTTTAAATTGTGTTTCTCCTAATATACTGATTAAAATTTAATGTTATTACGTACATTGTATTCTGGAACTCATATTTTTATGAAAAAGATCCAATTTCCTAGTTACAATCGTTATTTCTCGCGAAAATAGCTAAAATATTAAGGAAAGTATCTACATATTATTAGACGTGACTGTTCACCCAAAAGATAAGCGGTCTGATTATCTAAAAACAGCTGTTTAAGGGACATGTTCCCCTACAAAAATGTTTTTTAAACAGCTGTTTTTAGATAATCAGAGCGTTATCTTTTCGGTGAACAGAGTCACAAACAGTGGCACAGCACTGATAACGTAGGTACCATGAGGCCTCACGAAAAACTTTTGATTGTGATTCGGTTGTCAGTGTAGAGATCACTGTGGCAACTTGTACGATCCAGGGACGTAGCTACCACCGTGTCAGCCGAATCAATGATAAGGGCCTCCGAGTAACAATGCCTCCTAATGTGTTGAGGAAATAAAACACAAAATCCTTTCATAAACTCAAATGTACTTTTTGATAAACGATAAAATTAAAATACAACTTAACGCCCCCCAGAAAGAAAATCATTTGTATTGTTTTCTTTTCTTTTGGGCTTCGCCGCATTAGGGCTTATAGGGCCCTCAAAACAAATTGATAACGGGGCCCTACTACTACTAGCTACCTACGCCACTGGTACGATCCATGTAAAGTTGCAGTTAAAGGTTTCAGCATGTGCAACAGCACTACACTGTACGCCGAAAATAGAGAACCCATTTGCCATGTTTCCTTTCTTACTCAGTTGAAAAACGTAATTTCGCATTTTCGCAATGCCTAGCTTTTCCAAATACCGACCGACCGTACACCGGATCCTAGTTAATAGATTGTAGCGATCAAACATATTAAAACTGTTGACCTGTTAATTTCTCCCACCTAATAATCATGTGATATAATTATTATCTTTAATCTCGAATAATGATAATGTTAATTGATAATTATGTTTCTAGAGTGAATGTTAAGTCCCTAATTGTTGGTAACTATGGGTTATGTAAATATACTAATTATTATTATAAATACAATGATCACATAATGTTATGTTTTAATAAAGTATAGTTATTTTTTAGTTTTATTTTTTGTTTTCATTTGTATTAGTCCTTCCGGTCGAATTCTCCAAAGGGTTCTGGATGGCTCAAAAACATAAAAATACGAGTTTCTTGGGACGTACGGCTACGCAAACCTGTTTCGTTGGTGTTCAATCCCCGAATTGGGCAATGATATCTGGTTTTATAATACAGAAATTCTTGGCCTTGAAAACCTTTGGTTGCTAAAAAAAGCTGTTGCTTCTGAAGTATAATTTTGAATTGCAATAATTTGAACCTAGATGGCAGTGTTATAAATTTACAGAGCGTAAAGCGCCATCTCTTGCTGAGTAGGGTAACTATTGTTTACTGCCATCTAGTGACGAGTAGACAAACTCTTGGTTTGTTTACTATTGTGATTCGGTTTTTTTCTTATCTAAAGTGTCGTTTTGGTCATCAATGATGGCGTAGAATATTGATCTATAACCGATTAACATTTTTTATATCATTTATAACTATAGTACTCGCTCTAATATTCACATAACAAGTCAACAGTGGTACAGATCAGTTTCATTTATAATCCGCTGCGACAGTGGCGCCAATATTTTTCCTTATAATAAGACAGTGTTTTCACGAATACTTCATTCTACCGCAATTCGTCCTAGGGTTAACATCCTTACCTAATCAGTGCGTGACATTGAAGTGAAAGCCGGCATTTCCTGCAATCTACGGCCGATTTCCTTGGAAAATTTTGAAATTAATTCTCGAAACATAATTTTCGTGAAATTCAAAAATTAAGTGGACATCAATTGTTGTTTATAGTTATCGATCGCAGACCAATTTTCCACTATCGGACTCAGTTTTCGTCGCGTCGAAGACGATATTTTACCAAAAACGTTAAAACCCAAGAATCACCGTCACCGTCGCCGAGATGGCGTTCATGATGCCTGTAGTGAAGAAAGATTGGGACCTGTACAACTCTCATCGGACTCGGCGGGTGTCCGAGTCAGCGGAGAAGGCGGGGATGGGTGGGCGCGTCCGCAAGGTATCGGAGTCGCGCTCCGAGGGCCCAGCGCTGTCTTCGCGCGCCCACACGCTCAGCCCGCACCGCAGCGTGCCCGCCATGCGCTCGCTGTCCTACTGCCGAGCACCGCCGTCGCGCGCTTCACTGCGCACCGCCGTCGACAGCCCCAGCAAGGGTTCGGCTAGCCCCCAGAGCGTCCCGCGTGAGGATAAGTTCCACAGCAGGTTGGTGGAGAAGTTGAAGCGAGCCCTCGGGCGCTCGGATTCGAAGCGCGAGGAGAGGAGTTCGTGAGTTAACGCGTGCTTGTGTGCAGGGCGCGCGCCGAGTCCCCCGAGCGCCACTCGCGCTGCGGAGCGTGCGTGCCCTACCTGTGACGGCCGCCCGGCCAGCCCGGCCGGCCAGCAGGCCCCGGCGCGAGCGCGCAGACACACTATCTGTGATATGTTTCCGATAGTGAACACGAAGAGATGAGTAGACACTTGATGAATGTGCTAACTAACCGCCTAAGGTCTTACGGACGCTGAAAACTTAATGTTTGAAGTTACACCGACATACACAATGCAATAGTTTTAGTTGTCATACATTTGGTTCGCTTCCCTTAACTGTTGCATGTTTGTTAGTCGTCATCTTACCGTATATTATATCATAAAGCGCAGGTTGTCAGATTTAGGTTGTAGGTAATATGAAAGTACGTTGTATGGATTTTAAGACTGCGTTTAGTTTAAGCACACCCTGGGGTTCGATAAGTATTATTTGAAAAATCACCCCGGCGGTAACTAGAGGTTAGTTTGTTGTGGCAGTTTGCGAAGGGTATCTGTGATTCGTTATTTGTAAGTAACGTGGATTTATTTATTTAAGCTGAAAGGGAAATTGCATTCAGTTTTACCTATTGTTTGTGAGAGTCCTTATTGTAATAACTTTGACATAATTTTATTGTTTACCAACTTAATGTATTCAGTTTGTTACAAATTGATCAGAAATAGTAAACCTTTGGTTATTTATTTGAAATTCAGCAGCAGCTTCATTTGGCACTTATTGGTAAAGAATTGAAAACATTAAATTCAATACGAAGGAGTATGAGACATTTGTTATAATATTTGTACTGTAGTTGTAATAAGAGTACCTTTATATTAATGTACACGTACACGTAGTGCAAACTGTCGATATTGATAATTGTAAGCAGTGTTGTATTGTAGTCATCGATGTAATAATACAATGATTAATTTATTTATACAGAACGGGGCTCGCCCTGTTTACAATGAATTTTGTTATGATATCGCTTGATTTTATTATGATGTTATCTTGTGACTGTAATTGGACCAGCTTTGTTAGTAGTATTATCAATCAGTGTAACTGAAATCGATAATAGTGATATAAAAGTAAGAATAACATAAAATTCTAAAATTAAGGCATATCTCGATGAGATTTTGATGAGGGCATCAAAGTGCGTTGTATCGATGTGTTTATTTCGTTTGCTTAAAGTTCCTTACGCCTATTGGACTACCACCAGGTGGTTAGGTAGGACTATTTAAATTTTTAGATGTATGCAGTAGTTTTATACAATACCAAATTCAAATCTTATGTCATTTATATTGTTTGCAAACACTTTCAAAATTGCATGTATTGTCAACGATTTCTGATCTGATAATTTTCAACTATTAAACATTAAAATATAAAGCTTATACGGAAATATATTTTTTATTTAACACCAACACGTTCATACTTAACAGTTTTGAGTGATACCTATCTACCTACCTATAACATAATGAAATGATTAACGAGGAAAACTTCTTGATAAGTTGGCACTTAATCTTTGGCGTTCTCCATGGAAAACATTACAAGAGCTACAAAGATACGATTGGCCACGTGCGCTGTCAACAAAAATAGAAATTATTAACGACGACGTTTGTCTATTTAGCGTAACGAGGAATGTCCGCATCACTGAGCTTGGCGGGCAAATTCTGGCAATTTAGGCACGGAAAGGCATAAAACATCTCATAAATGTCATATCTACTCTTAAATAAGAGATAGGTACATAATACAGCCTTCTTTTGTTCAAAATACCACTTTATACATATAGAAGGAACGAACATTGATCATAATCATGATGAAAGATGAAGGTAATAGTTTCACGAATACAAAAAGATTGGTTATAAGTACACACTTAGGACTACTGAATGGTACTTAGACAGTTGCAGTGACGGTTTTCTTTAACTGCCTAAGCGTTCATCGAATACAGGCGTGAAGTTGTTCTAATAACTTCTTCCACTTTCAATTCTGCCACTACCTACTCGCAGACCATTTCCTATTTTCATAATCTGAAGAACCTGGTTTCAAAGATTTTATGTCGAATTTCCTTCGTTACGTAGGTTGACTTCCGGAAAATTTCACGAATTATTGAAATTTTCTAAGTATAAGTATTACATTACATTAGTAACATTTTTTCAGAACCTAAGTTATAGTACGAGTATACCTAAATAAAATAAACTTTGGAATTTATTTATCTCATTATAGTTTAACAGCATTTAAAGTCAAATTAACAAGTTTCGCGATGTTACTAATGAAACGAAGTGTTAGTATTGTGTATCCAATCACTTAGATACACAATACTAACACGATATTAAGTATCGATTTCACTCATTCAATAACCCGACACCTCAATGATCCTGACTTTCAATACGGCAGCAACTTTCGCGTATAATAGGCAATTAGGCAGTAAACAAACAGACTGAATGCAAGATGGAATAATACCAGGGGTCAGATCGATCACTCAACGGCCCCACAAGACATGATTGTTCTCGAACTGAGTAGAACTTTCCCAATGTTAAGAGGGGACAGTAGTAGTTAGTGTTACGCTACGATTAGGCAATGAATAAAAATGTGTTCTACATGTTGGGTCTACTTTGTCTTCGTTTATTGTTTACACCAAAAATATGTTTAATTAAACACTAGTTGTACAAAATAAGTGCGTGTAGGTAACTTGTTAATAATGCCATTAAGGTCAACAAAATAGAAAAAAACAAAGCCTATAGAAAACTTAATTTCTATAAAGGTTCATGCCAATAGCTGTGCATTGCATTTGTTATCATTTGGCTTTACTACTAAGACTTAGTAAAAGTTAAAGTGAAATGAAGGAGTACTTTACATTTTTATGAAAGAGCTTTTATGATTTAACTGCCAGGGGTTCAACGGGACCCACGGGCCCGATCGATAGCATCGCCCGATATCACTTTGCTCTCGAAGTTTCCGAGAGTGTAATGTCTCTTATTTGACTCGGTAACACACTTGTTTATAGGTTGATTGATTGATTCAAGTCAATTGACATTTATAAAATATAATTTATGAGTTTCCAGGCGGTTTTGTTTGTATGGTTTGCATAGTTTTTACTGTATTAATGAGTTGGGGTCTATACTGCTAACAATACATGCATAGAATTTGGAAAGAAGGGAAAAATCATAGTAAACTAACTTTTACCGATAGCTTCATCCGCGTGGCGATCGTAAATTATCCCAAAGAAACGTAGGTACTACCGTGATACCGGGATAAAATCCAGTATCCTTTGGAGTAACCCGGGCCATGTTCGAATTTCAAGGAAATTCGTCCAGCTGTTGAAAAGGTGACAGAGTCTTTTATGAGGGCAGTCAGGGCAGAAGCCCTATATAGGGTGACTGGTAATTAGTGTACGAAACTTAAACACTTGATAGTACTCATGATAACAACAACTACGGGACCAAAGCTGTAATCGCGAAAAAAATATCAGCTGTTCAGTACAATAAGGAAACAAATGTACTGAACAGCAGATTTCAGGTATCGGTATGTTCCCATACTAAAAGTTGTTTATTATCATGAGCATAATCACGTGTTTAAGTTTCGTACACTAATTACCAGTCACCCTATATAAATAGATTGCATACACATATATACAGTCTGGAACTTTACCAGGCTCAGGATCCGATCGCAACACTCATCACTAATGAGAATTCTAGAACGATCTCCGTAAAGAAAGGTGTATAAAGTGAAGTGCAAAGCTGCTAATGGTCACTTAGCGCTTATTACAGTCGTTAGCACACTTTGCACTCATTTATAGGTTGATTCATGTCAATAGACTTCTATTTATAGTCATTTCTGAGTTTACGAGTTAAGCTTTTCATTGAATTGAATTTGGAGGTTTTGCTTGTGGCTCTACATTATAATATAATAATAATAATATTCCACTGCTATCACACAACGCCATCTTAGTCCCAAGCTAAGCAGAGCTTGTGTTATGGGTATTAGACAACTGATAAACATACTTATATATTTCTAAATACATACATATTATAGATAAATTACACCCAGACACAGAACAAATGATCGTGCTCATCACACAAACATTTGTCCTGGGTGGGAATCGAACCCACGACCTCCGGCATAGCAGTCAGGGTTACTAACCACTAGACCAACAGGCCTGTGGCCTACATTGTGTAATCGCCGAACAATAAACAAGTCAAGAATTTCCTTCCAATTCATAATATGTCTAAACAAAAACATTAACGTAGGTATCTGTACCTACAGCTAAATAAAATACTTACCAGTGTCTGTTTTTAATTTCATAATAACAGCTTTTTACTGAATTCATATTGAAGTAATGATACTTAGATAAACTATTTTGTACTTACTTACAAAAAAGTCTGTTTGTTTGTTGCGACTATTCTCCGAAACGGGTGGACTGATTTTAATTGGAATTCACTGGCAGATGTCTGATATGTTATATGCAGTAAATTTTTATTTATAAAAAAATAGAGTTCTGTGCAAAAAATAACACCATCGAAAATGTTCCACCATTTTCAATGGTGTTATTTTTAGGGAAGTAACATTTTTTAATAATTTCACAACGTCGAGGGTCGCAGGCATTATTTAGTCTACAGTAATTATGAAGTTACGCAGACAGAACTTTTTTACAGCAGCGTTTCATAGCAGTTGATAAAGGACATAATAAAAACGTATGATTCGTCATCTTTGATAATAGTAGATTACGTACCTACGTGGTACAGGTACTTAGTAATTTGTCGGTATCTCCTTACATCTTTACGGTGACCTAAATTACTGATAACTTTGCGTGGAAAATTCCTGCAGACGCTGAAGAGTCAAGTGACGAACTTAATTAACTTTGAACCGTCATCGCAAACGTCAACAGTGAAAACGGAATTTTTGTCCTTGGTATTTTTATTGAAGGGTCTAATTTCAGTTCCAAACTTCAAAGAAAATTAGGAAACTTCTTTAAATAATACTGTTTTGTTCCTTTTGTCACATATAGGTTTCAAGTAGGAACTTGGATTTCTGTACTTTTTTTCTCTAAGCTCTAACTTTAACAATGCGTATTATTTACATAAGTCTTAAAAAACTACGTAAAGTTCTACGTCAAAATCGCCTCAATATAGGATATCCGTGAAAATTTATCAAACATGTAAAAAACCTTCAATTTGGAGTAAAAACATATCTATGAGTAAAAACATGTAATTTTCAGACTTGAAAACTCGTTAGTTATTAGATACTTTATTTGTTTTCATTTTTCATTAAAACTCTCGTTTCGCTGCTGACGGTACAAGTACTTAATTAACGAAAATTACTTTTGGATAGGATTCCATTTTAATCTGGAGCGTAACAAACTATTTTCGAGATAATTTTACGTGAAGCGGTTGCCTGTGCTGTACTTTGTGCTACTCGATAAATATGGTGGGCGGGGAAAATGCGTAGTTACCTGCTGAAAAATATGCTAGGAAAATGTATTCAGTTAGTTTTTATTATTTAGAAGATAAAACATAGGTAACTTAGTAATGCTTTTCTATATGTACCTATGTACATTTATATTACTAAGTATTTTAAGTTTTTATATAGATATATTATTATAGCATAAAATACTCACCTTAAAAAAGTTTTGTATTTGTAAAAAACAATACAATTTCGAGTGTTTAAAGTAAACAATGTAAACAATGTAGTTTCGAGTGTTTGTAGTAAGTTACTATAAATGGGGGAAGGGCCTCACCTTATAAAAAGTGTATACAATCGTTCTTATCAGTTTATTTGTTGGTTTTTCTGCATTTTGCGTTTCCTCTTTGCCTTTGTTGCTTGATTGTTTCTAATCATGTTGTTTTTTTGTAAAAGATTATTTTAAGGTGTCTTATAAACACTGATCTATTCACTAACTAGTTTAGATAAGTATAGTTAATCAGGAAAAGTAGTAGTTACTTAGGTACCAAAACCAACCTTGGACAATTCACTACCTGATACTTCTTGCTCAATAAAGTAATGGGGTTTTAATTACATGGCTAAATTACTAACTAATTACTACTAATTTTTACTTACTTAATATAGGTCAGATTGTGTTACACATAATCAGCTTATAGCTTTCCCACGGCTGGGACACAGGCCTCCTCTCTATGGGGTAAATAGATAATTAATAGAGATATGTTGTTGGCGTGTTGTGACAGTTAAAACTCGCGAGTTTTTTTTCCTACTACTTTTTCTGATAAATTTCGTTGCGGGATCCATCGGATCACCTAGAAGACCGGTTAAACCTGTCTTCCAGTTATGTGAATTTAATAATATCTAATTATTTACAAAACTTTTGTAGTAGGTAGTAAGGAGAAAATTGACCTGACTTGAAAGGTGATAATATGATTATTGAAAGCGGTGAGGCGGTGACCTAATGACGATCCTGAAAAAACGTGTTTTCAATGTTTATTATTAGCGGATATTCTTCTCCATTATACACGAGTTGTTTAATATTCGTAAAGGAATTAGGGTGCTTGCGTGGGTGGGATGACGGAATTAATCGTATCTCGGAGTTATATAGGACTCTAGGTCGATTTTAATCAGGCTGGAAAAATATTCATGAAAATTCTTACGCTCGCGCTCTCCTGAATAAGTATGTTCGTTTTTCAGAGGAGATATACGTTTTTAGCTTTTTTTACCCAAATATCATGCCTAAATGTTGTTCCAGGCTAAAATACTCCATTGCCATGCCATTAAAATCGAAGCATTCCTAAATGAATTCCAGACCGTTGGAATATGACCTCTCCTTCCGTTGCTGAACGTTAAAAATCCAACAAGGCGTTTTTATTTCCTCATACATTTAGATATTGCCCAGTATTGGTGAAAACAGGCATACATCTATCATAACCATAACTTCCAAACCCAAATGCACAATGTCAAATAATGCTTTACTTAATTTTCAATTTTACTGCTTCGTTAGTCTTTTGGAACTTACTTACATAATATGTATGAATGTACTGAATATACACATGAATGCAATAAAGAGTTTGAGTTTGAGTCTTGTGGTCGCAAGCGCAACCGCTGAGCTGCGGGGTCCAGGGGTTCGATTCCCGGGTCGGGCAAAGAGTTATTGGGCTTTTCCCACTAGGTTTTTCTCAGTAGCAGCCACGGAGTCTGATTTGGGCCCGGTTGATGGAAATAGGCTCGCTCCCTATTACATGGGACTTAAATGTGTATAACTAGTGAAATCTGGGTGAACTATTTGGTACGACTTCCCCCGTCTTCCCTCCTGAGATTACAGGCATGATGTTATATTACGTAGGTAATAGTACTTACTTCCTCCATTTTGTAGCTCAAACCCCTTCATATCAGATAACAAATGTTCCAAACGAGCTTACGTACCAATGGTAAGGATAATACCACAGATTACTGATAATAATGTGCTTATCAGCCCCAAAGATTGGGTGGCTATTTTCAGAGCTTAGCTTTCCACAAAGCGAAGCTCATGAAAAAGGGTCAGATAAGGGAAAGGTTTTCAGTTTGCAGCTTTGTGAAAATCTTAGTCTTATATTAATAACTTGGAAGTATGTCGGCCCATTATCCTGTTTTAATGTGGGTTTTTGACCTTATAAGTATGTTTAACATGTACCTATGTATCTCTCATAGATACACCGTAACCTGCGTTAGCCCATTTTAACCGACTTCTTAAAAAGGAGGAGGTTATGTATTCTACCAGGGTATTTTTTCATATTTCTAAACCTTATCTCGGTAGTTCGGTTCTCCTAGGATAAATTCGCGGCGAAGACTCAAGCAAAACCTATATAGTCGTCTCTAAACTACAATCGCAGTGTAACCCAAACTCTAAATTGGATTTAAAATAATGTTAATCTAACTTCCTCATAATATGTTTACATTCATTAGCCGTGTTATATAAAACTTCGGTGCTGAAGCCACCAGCCGCCAGTCATGTAGTTTCATCATCAACATTAGGTATTATTTCAGCCGAAAGACGTCCACTGCTGGACGTAGGCTCTCCCCCAAGCGTTGTCACATTGACGGGTCCAGTGCGACTCGCATCCAGCGGATTCCCGCAACCTTCTCCAGGTCATCGGTTCAGCTAGTGGGAGGCCTTCAAACGCAACGTCTTCCGGTTCGTGTTCGCCACTCCACAACTTTTTGGGCCAATCGGTCATGTAGTTTGCTGTTATGTAGTTAATATACCTTTTAATTCTTCCGAAGGCGACAATGGCATATGTTGTACATTCGCTATACATATCCAATATAACCTGCCCTCGCTTTGTATGAGCTTCCCTCGAATAAAGATCAGCTTAATTTAAGTCTGCATAGCTTGGTTTGTCGTCGTGCGTGCCATTAATAGCTCACGAACGAACTATAAGTCGTAGGTAAACACCATGATGATTACTGATTTTGCTTCAGTTTACCTTCAAGATGGGCTTGCAAACAAAACTATACTCTACTTTATTGCTACCACGCCTACGTAAGGTTTCCGTAGCACTAATTGCATTAAACTAATTTAATATAGACAAGGGAAGTGTGAAAAGGACGAGACCTGTGTTCTCTACGCAGTCGGAGAACAAGGCTACCAGTGAAGGGCTTAATTCTGTGAAAACGTACGAACCCTCTCATTTTCAGATGCGATTGTCTTGGACAGAGTTGACGCTGTCTAATTTGCATATCGTTTAGATGCACATTGGACTGATTAGTTTGACATACACCTGTTTTAGGTAACGAGAGATACTAAGCGAGACTTTAAGCGAGATGATCAAAATGTTAGATGATCTTAAATTCAAAATAACAAATCATCCGAAATTAATTATGAGTATGTTGTGGTAGTTTTCCATTCGAAAACATGGTTTTATGAGGATTTTAATGGCTGGTTAATGTAAAAATAGTGTTGGAGAGACGCTAAAAGTGTATGCCAAAATATCTGGAGAAGATGTTTGCTTTGTTGTTTTCATCAGAAAATTAAACAGATATTGACTACCTTCACAGTGCCTGAACAGTGTTCACGAGAACTTTCGTTGCTTGTTCCTCAAACAGTTACATAGTCTGCTACTGAAGCCAGAAAGGACAAGGCATGTGCAAAGTTGCAAATTTTGTTTCACGAAATCATGGATGATATAATAAATATGGATTATTATACTAGAACCAGAATAATATTTTTTAAACATATTGGCAGTCACTTCAGGGCCTCGATTCTGCTATTACAATAGTGTCAGAGTATTCGATCATTGATTTCATAATGATCAAGTTCTGTCAAATTTTGACAAGTTGAAATGCTGATTTTCAGCTGCATTCGATTAGACTGGAGTCCGACCTCCATTTAGTTGTGAAATCGCTAGGCAGATGACGATGATGTCGATGACGAAAACGTATATATATTGTTCTACTGAAGATTATGTTATGTTCACAAGACGTGTATCTAAATAACATTGTTGCATAAAACAAACAGCTAAATATTATATGCTATTATTACGGATATTATCTTAGAATAGCTAACCTTAGCAAGGTTGACAAATAAGGATAATACCTAACATGGATATATAATCGACCAGATGCAATGAACATAGGAAGTCGATTAGCAGAGTTCCGATATGTAAAGCATTTACTAGCAAGCTAGTAAGTTCTTATTGAATTTATATTGTATAATTTATATTGTATACTAAATAGAACATTGTAGTAATTAGAAATAGAGACAGAATATTTATACAAGGAATCAGGATGCAGAAGTAGGAAGCAATTACGGTTATTAGCGTTTAAACGATTCCTGCGTACAGTCAATAGATCTAGAAATAGGTGTATACAATATAGGGTGAATATTTTAAAATAAGGTGTTTGTATTCTCTAAAATCAAACTCATCTTTGACTTTTCATTATTTATCGTAGTTCTCAAAACACACCTTGTGTAACCCGAAACATACTTTTATATTTGGTACTGGGTTTCCCCCAGGAAACGATGTTTACTTATATAAAGTTTCCATTTTCATGTTCAATAACATTTCGAGTTTGACCCAATTTAATTTCGTTCAGTAGTTCGCCAATTTGGAATTCTACATACAGATTCAATTACGAACTTTCTTGCTCGATGCTCCAATTTCGTGATAGAATTAATTCTCTATTTATAAAATTCTACAGGGAACGTAGATGTTCAACAGTGTTTCCGAAACGCTAACTATAACCTCATTCATCATGTCTAAATAATTATCATGATAATTATAGTAAAATTATTAGATAACTGGTTAAACAAATCTAACTCAGTAGTCACTCCACACGAAAAGAAGAAGAAGTCCTAGAACTCGCATTAATAAACTAGCAATATGATGTACTATAGGTAATTTGCACACGATAACCTTTTTAATGGTCATATAAATTACCCAGTTGCAAGCTAATTATAAACATCAATGAACAAGCAATATTATTATATCATCGATATAGTTTCCAAGACAACATTGATACAAATAATTCAAGATGTACTTGACCTCTGATTCAAAGGTCGACCAATGGACTGCACTACACACATAACAGTGTCAGTTATATTACAAGTGCCATAATGAAGTCTATGAAATCAAACGGCTGTAACCGGTTAAAACTGGATCGGAAAACTGTAGCAGTTCTGCGTACGCGCATTCTAACAGCAGATGTAAACATAGGACGGAAATCAAAATAGTTTTATTGGCTACTAGCTGCTGCCCGCGACTTCGTTCAGGTGGGTGTGTAAGAAAAAAAAGAGTAAAAAGTAAAATGAAGTTAAGTCCAGTCACCACTGATCCAAATGAGAACTATCACCTTGTCAAATTTCATCCAGACAGTTCAGCCGTTCTGGTGCAACAAACATCCATTAAAACTTGCGAATTTTAATAGAGTAGGATTTCTATATAGTATAGCTGCTAGATGTTTTCATACCGGTCTGATCAGGAATTTGTTATGATTTTCTTTGTATCGATTGCGGCGTAGCGTATGGTCCAACTAATGACGACTGACAGCTGAGCTAGGCTGCGTTATGTTCTCTCTTTCATTATGGACATTTTCTTTTGCTGCTTTTACGACAGATTTTCCTAACAGTATCTTCCTGATTGAATTTCAATCTTTGCACTTACTATACTAATACTTATTTATTCGTAAGATCACGCATTCGGCTCAACATCTTCAATTAAATTACCCGATAATTTGTTATCATTAACAAGAGCTGCAAAATCTACTTTATCTAGGAACTTGGTGACTTTATTTTTCCTGTTTTGTGTAGCACAGGATAGGAAGACACACCACTGAAATTGATTGCTAACATATCTTGGATTTTCTGGTTTCTGCTGGTTTTCGTTATTAGACCTTATACCAAAACTGGTCCTTTTTCTGTTTAAATAGAGTTTCACTTGTGCTGGGGCTCTTTGAATGTAAAACAAATGAGGCAAGAATTCTATTCTCTATACATGTAATAGCTTGTCATTGTAATTATGGAAAACACTATTGAACTTATTGTACAGTCGTTTGTCTTTCTTTTCTCTAGTTTTATCTGCATCACTACTGTTTGTTTTATAAATATCACAGATACCAGTTCTACTTACGTAAACCATCGATCGGTTCCAGTCTGGATTGTTCCAAGTCTTTGAATTGTTTTCAATCTACATCTCGTAAATATTATATTCATAGGGTTATTGTTTTGATTGATATATTCTTTAGTAGATGTTTCAAGAAAGTCCTGCATGTGGTTACCATCATTATTACTAAGATTTTAACTTACGTTTTAGATTATTTCTTAGTTTAAATCAAAATACATTCGAACATTTATTTTCTTACAAAACAATAAGTAGATAATTGCCAAAAAGAAATCGCACGCACCCAGATATGACGTCAGAAAAAATACACATGTTTTATTTTCTTTCATGTGCCAAGTCATGTTATTGTTGGCAATTCTTAAATGAATAATATGAATGAAAACAGGTTAAAGCAGACAATTTGCAGTAACATCGGCCAGTATTATCCAATAGTGTATTTGTGAAGCGTCCAATCCAATTGTATTGCAAAGTGCTGGCTGTAAATCAATTGTGGAACAAATT
This sequence comes from Xestia ashworthii, assembly GCA_950022955.1. Classification (NCBI taxonomy): domain Eukaryota; kingdom Metazoa; phylum Arthropoda; class Insecta; order Lepidoptera; family Noctuidae; genus Xestia; species Xestia ashworthii. The sequence continues at coordinate 14,604,994 of OX465561.1, forward strand.
ACTTCGAATTGTTAAGTCTCCACCGTGTCTTGTGGCGAATGACTTTAGCATCCAAAATTTGTACCTCGGCTGTTTATACGACCGTTTTATGTAAAGAAAGACTTGGTTTACAGATGCTTGATCGATTTATTAGATGTGCTTGAACACTAACAATTGTGTTTTATTGTCAATTTAACACGAGTCGAAAAATAGTCTAGCCGTGCGTGTTTGAGTACTGTTCATTTTGTAAAACTACCATTTGCAATTTTGAAATTCAGATAATACCATTATTTATCTGAATCACTCAGACAGCAGAACTATCATAAACGAAGAAGATTTAAATGACATCGCTGATGAAAAAAAACTAATGTGGATTTCAAAACATTAACCTTCAGATCTTCAAAAAGGAGCTACACAATGTTTTCACCGATTGAAGATACACAAAACAATCATGATCGCTGTCTCGCCGACTCAAATACATTTCAATTTATTGTTGACGTAATGATCTAGTTCACGCTGTGGCGCAAAATATCTTCAAACAAATAGTACAATTTGTGTTTAAATACCTTACAATGTTTTAGACTCGTGTTATTTATAACGACCACTAATTCTATACTTAGGTAGACCATTCATATGTATTAGGTACGGAAATTGTTTTCACAGTCGTCTGATTCTATTCTAGGTTTTAAATAGGTCGTTTTTTTTGTAATCACGAACGTTTCATATTTTTTATAGAACTGATTTCTCCTTTTTTATTTAACTTGAAAAAAAATTTGGTCAAGGAGAGGCCTTCCTTGAGCGTAATGGTTTTCCGGTAGCCTTGCAGGCGCTTTATGTCAAAAACAAACCTTTTATTCGTAAGCTTAAGTTATAATTAAGGGCTTCAGGGCCAACACACTGTTGATTATTTAAGCTGAAAATACTTTATTTATTTATTTATTTCAAATCTTTACAACTATCACTATCACTCACACTCCCAGTCCCCCCCAAGAGGGCAAGAATTGTAGGCAAACTCTTGAATGTTTTCACGAGAATGTCGTTTTTCTAATTAATTAAAAGTCATGTCATTGACCCACAAAACAATTGCGATCATTTAGGTGCCCCCGCCATTAAGAGGATTACGGGACGTACTAAATTACTATTTGGAGAATCTCAATTACGTTGTTAATTCCGTTGGCTGAATTCATTTGAATGCCTGATTTCAGACTTGGCTTAACGTTTTGGCTAGACTATTATTTCACATATAGAGATCACGAAGGGATCGACTGATGTTCTGATGCAGACACGTATATTTCAACTTTCTTGTGACGTGCCCATTGCACATCATGACAAATTACCAGAATGGATTTCTAGAACATTATTATTACGTGCTGTTACTTATATAACAGCCCATTTATGATTCCTAATGAGATGAGTGTACTGCCAAAACTGTACTGCATACACCTACTGCACCTCAACGTCTGTTGCCAAATAATTTGTTTACCAAAATGGGATGATCAATTTTCTACCAATATTGGCACATTTTTGCGCTTCTCTCTCAGGTTGTATGTTAGTGCCATTGGTAGATGTGAGTTGCAAAAATAGTTCGTCTCATCATAATCATCAGCCTTTTATGTTCCCACTGCTGAGACACGGCTTCCTCTCAGTGAGAGGGTAGCTAGCTCGTCTGGTCTAGTAGTAAATAAACCTTCTCTATGAAGCTGTTAAGCCATGGTTCTTGCGCTCCATTCACTACTTGTGTTGGATAAGTGATGTATAAAGTTTTAGCGGAATTACTGAAGTAACAATCCTCCCGGTGCTTCCAAGGCTTGGTGGTGATCACCATCGCTTCTTTCTCTATTGTTGTGATCGAACAATCCCTGTTTACGGTTTTACATTAACAATAGCTTGATCAGTTTTTGTGCCCAAAACGAAATTTCGCCCAAAATAAGCCACATCAACATTCTCACTGATAGGCGTGTCACAAGTATCTGCGTTTACTAGTTATATTACGTCCGATTGTGATTGTCCGATGCGTGCGAAGCGGTGTGCAATGTGCGGTGTATCACTTGTATCCAGTGAGCAATACTGCCTTACGATAACACCAACCGGTTACAACCGGCTCGGCGGATGCCGCCGTCACTGATTCCGTTCGATTCGCTAACTCTATCACAGAGTTAATTTAAGTGACCATGCTTAAACAATCTGTAGGACAATCTAATCGGTGTTTTTGTTACAGTACACGTGTCTTGGCGTGTGAGGATGTTGAAATATTTTTACTTGTGGTGGAATTTAAACATCTTCATGGTTGTAATAATTATTAATGATGTGTAAAATAAATCAATGTTTGAAAAACGCATTGATATGAGGTAGATATTGTTCTTCCTCTTTGCTATTTGGACAACAGATTCGTTTTCCCAACATTTGCATTTTCTCCGATCAGAATTTTAATTAAGTAATTAAGTAGGTATATCGAAGAGAATACCACTGTAAAGGTTCCCCAATAAGTTGTGGAAGTAGCTCACACCATCTGGAATTAATCAATTTATTTCAAAATTATCTTTTGATGGAAACATTTTAAAACATGTATTGGTTAGGTACTTAATATGTTCAGTATCTATGTACATTAGTGTCAGTACAAATTGTATTATTTTACTTTATAATAAAACATCTCAATAGGTACATCAGTCAATAAATGCAATAAAATCTTAAAACGTGGCCATCTCAATGATTGTTATTGTTTGTGGCATGTACTGTGCCGCCGCGCGCCGCCGAGTGCTTGCATTTTCACTGAAGTGCGATGTCGGCTATTCAAAGCACCGTTATCAAGTGTATTCCACTGAGCACACCCGTGACGTGCGCATCAAGAATGGTCCACACTTACTGTTGATTTACTCCTGTTAATCGTCATAATCGTCACTTACTCCTTTTTCTTTCGTATTATTCCACACAGTCTCACACATCCATTCATATTCTCTTTGGTCTTCTTCTTCCGTCCATTAACATAGTAATTCATTACTCGTTTAGGCACACGTCCGTACCACAAGGGTCCTCATCACATGTGCATACCAAGAGAGAAAAAAGATCGATAGAAATTTAAACAAGTTTTTCTTTCCCACTGCTGGACAAAGACCTCCCCTATATCCTTTCAGGTACTCTTTTCCTGCGCCATCTTGAATCAGTTGATGTATCTGAACGCAAAAATAATCTTTTTGGTAGATTCCTAACAAAAGTACTAGGTTTACTTCCACGTGACATTGAATGCCCGTTACGACACTTAAAAAGAACCACGCGGCAATACAAAGGGAATCCTTATCTTATCTGAACACTTTATTTACTTTTTGGGTAAACCGAATGATTTCAAATGTCAAACCAATTGAAAAAGTGAGAGTAATTTAGATAAAAACTTTGCAGTATCAATACTGTTACAGTAAAAGTGCTGATAAATATTTCGTAAACCCAAACTATAAAATTACTCATTTTTCAATTAAAAAAGACAAAAAGTTAATGTTGTGTTTATGTCTCGAATTATGTGGATAGTAAAGATTGAGATAAAAGCAACGATAGATACTAAATCATTCGGATGATGAGCTTAAATCATTTGGATAATGAGCTAAGGTCTCTAATATATCTACTCGTCTTAGTTTAGTACTAACAGCTAGTCGTCCTTGTTATATACCGAGAATTTGACAATTCTAGAGCCAATTCACAGAATTCTCCTTTGATGAGGCTTTTCCGAAGATCTTAATCCAACGGGCTGATCTTACAAAGTCTCTACAAGCATGTAATTCAGGAAAATTTCTAGGAAAAGAACGTATTTGTTACAGACGTAAATAAGTAACAGAAATAAATATAGCGTCTACTATTTCTTACAAATACAATCAGCAACAGCAGACGATTAGATGTATCATCATATCTGTCATTTGGTGATGATGGGGAGCTGGAAATAGGCTCGTTGGAAATAGGCTACCCGGACCACAACGTCGACCGGCCCTGTGCTACGACCGCCTCCAGTGAATTCCCGTGAAAGGTCACGGCCCTGCCCCTCCCCACACGGTGAAGGCACCGTGTTGTGGCCCACATTGCTCGCAGAACGGATGGCCGATGGAGCTAGAGCGGCAACCATATACCGTAAGGCGCAGCTTTGCTTGGTATTCCACTTTTCATGTAAATTGATACAAAAAATCTCTGTATCGCTTTTCAGCATTCGATTTCTATTGTGTTGATCGACTTTTGTTGCTGACCGTACAACAGCCCACAGCTCTTCTTTGCTTCGCGGAAAACAGACAAACACACTATAGCTATTTTTGGGTTTATTTATAGGGAGTTAACAGAGCAGAATATAATTGAACGTATACCAATAACATATTACGATTTTCCTTAGGAGATTTCCTATCCTCGCGTATAAATAAATAACCAATCTGGGTAGGTATATCAAACATTATTTGGGTCAAGTTTGACGTAATAAGCTTCTTTCAAATTATCTAAGAAGACTAACATACGAAGAAAATAACTGCACATTCAAGCTTGTGACTTCTGGGAGATTACAGTTTCATCAACAAATTGAATATTACTGGAACCTCATGTTACATAATAGCCAAGTTCATGTAACAATGAAGTAATGTGATACTTTAATATTACTTCTTGTGATCCATTTCTTTGGTTCGTTGAATAATTTTAAACATTTTGACACCCAAAAAAACTGGCGGTTATCTGCAAAAATGGGCATGAGAAGTTCATGGGAATTCCTGTTGAAATAATTAACACGGGAGAATCCACCAAGAGGAAAATAGATATCTATTCTTCTTTAAGACAAAAAAATCTGTTACTCACTGCTTGATCGAAACCAATTATTTTCAGAGAACAACGCGTAGTTTCATAACGACTATAGATCCAGATTATTCCAGCTTCTCGAACAACAGGTCTATAAAAATATGACGCACTTCTAGACACAGATCTATATACATCGTAGTTAATATCAATCTGGAACGTGTTACGTGTCCGTTCTATTAACGTGACATCGACCACAAAGGGATGTGACATCGGAACCACGCCCACAACCGCAGCCTTGAGGATGGCGGATCAGTTGGCTATAACTAAATCGGATGTATTTTTAGATCTTTGTGTTATTTGTATCAGGTGGCCACGTGTTGTTAGCATTTGTTTATTTATTGTTGGAGTTCTCAGATTTCTGTTCAACGTGGAATGTTGTGTTATTTGTGAAATTATGATATTGTACAGTCTGTTCAATGAAAATTTGATGATTAATATGCATACTTAGCAGGGATAGCTGTACTGAAATTATGCCTTGTTTCTTTCACTCACTCGCAGATTAATTTGGTTCAGACTAATATTGGTAAACTCACGGAATATTCATCAGTTCTGTGGGTAAGCTTTTCATCAATCGAATGTTGGTCAATTATAGAAAGAATATAGGTATCAGATCTAATCTGATGAAGACTCAAATACTGATCATGGGCATATCAAATAGGTCTGTAACTTTAACATAAGGTGGGAGGACCATGGAAGGCCACGTTCCTTAGAAGGCCAACTATTAAAAAGTCGTAGTTTAGTGGCCAACTATTAAAAATTATTGACATGTGAGGACATGTCAACACAACATAGCAACACAGAACTATCTAAGTACATAGTTCTTTGTTGTTTCTCTAATACAAACGAAGTATCAATCAATCAATATAAAAAGGCATTTATATAATGTACAAACAGATTCGGAGTGTGTTAACTTCAAATTCATTTACACATACGCACTAGTGTCTCCTATCACGCGATTCTTTAATTGGATGTATCAACGGAATTTCTTGTTGACTTCTGCTGACGTATCCACATAAGTGTCAAACTGTTAATGAATTAGCCACGTGAATTACCCACCCACATTATTTAGAGACTGCATGCAATTTGCAATGCGGTGCAGTGACGTCAATCAGAAACGCATGTCTGCTTGTAAGCCTTATCGTTTGGTGTCACGTTCTGAAGAGAATTATTGAGAAATGTGTACAAAAACATAATAAACTTGACTGATTGAGAGAAACTGTATAGTTGAGCAATTATTCAGAAGCTAGCTTTAAATTAATGAAGCTTGATCTTTCTGTTAAACTTATTGCGATGTTAATGCTGGGGCCACACTATCGCGATAACGCAAATGTTTGTATTGTCGCGACACGTCTGGCCAAAGGATTCGTCCTATCACGAATCATCTTCGCGAATACGAATGCCCTTCGCGCCGCTGTCGGTAAATTGCCGCACATCAAAGGGGTTTGTCGCGACAAAGATCGTGCCTGACGTGCGTGACTGCGATACTCCGAGAGGTTTGAACGTGTTTGATTGAACTTGTTAATCATGGATTGGAATAATGAGAGGATTTGGAAAGATGCAGTAAATAATTATTAACCCCCATGTGATACATGTTTTCCTCGAAATGAATTATCGCGACATTCTAGATTATCGCGACGCGTAGAGAAGTTTTGTTTGATGTGGCCAAGCACTTCGTCATGGATCGAATACGAACTTTTATCGTGGCAACGCGAACACGAATCTTCGCCTTAAGTCTGGCCGTAGCATCTCAGAGAAGAAAATGTTCTTCAACTACTAACTACAACAACGTACTTACTTACATGTATTTACCTAAAATATTCATAACCGATTTGTATGAACAGTATCTATTTTTGATACGGTTCTTTTGTACCCACTCCCGAAACGTTCTGAAAACCTACTCCTTATAGTATGGCATAAATCAACGGATTAACGTAATTTAAAACACGCTTATGTTTTAATGTAACGAAAAAAACCGGCCAAGAGCGTGTCGGGCCACGCTCACTGTAGGGTTCCGTAGCTTCCCAGACCATTAAAAATACCAACATTTTTCGTCAGCAAAAATAACTTTGTTTTTCATAGTATTTGTATGAAAAACAAAGTTATCATTTGCGTTTTTTTGAAAAAGTGCTATATAACTCAAAAACTATTCAACTCATCAAGTTGAAAATAATTTTCCTAGAAAGTTCATATAAAGGTCTACTTCTGTGATTTTTTTCATATTTTTTAAACTTATGGTTCAAAAGTTAGAGGGGGGGGGGACACATTGTTTTTGACTTTCGGAGCGATTATTTCCTAAAATATTAATATTATCAAAAAATGATTTTAGAAAACCCCTATTCATTTTTAAATACCTATCCAACAATATATCACACGTCAGGGTCAAAATTAAAAAAAAAATCGCTCCCCACTTTACGTCTGGGGGAGGTACCCTAATAAAAATGTTTTTTTTAATTTTTATTTTTGCACTTTGTCGGCATGATTGATATACATATTGGTACCAAATTTCAGCTTTCTGGTGCTAACGGTCACTGAGATTATCCGCGGACAGACAGACAGACAGACATGGCGAAACTATAAGGGTTCCGTTTTTTGCCATTTGGCTACGGAACCCTAAAAAACGGCTATTTCAACAACTCAGGTAATTTATTCTGACGGCGAGGGGCCCCAGAATGGCTCAATAAAAGTAAATCCTGAAAACAAATTGTAAAACAAAATTAAGGCCAAAAGTCAACATTTGTTCGTGATAAAGGCGGGAGCAGATTAGCGCAGATTAATATTAATCCTATTTAATACTGACGTGTACTACCTGCTTTATGAACGGTTAATATTATTTTATCTTTGATAAACAAAAAGTAATTATGATTCATGAACGAAAGTGACGTTAGCACGTAGTCATAGTGGAAAGCGCCATAAAAGCCAATGGGTACTTAGATTAGACATTTTTATAGTGGATTATGTTGAAAATATGGCTGTAAAATATACGACTAAACATATTGTTAATATTTTATTTTAATGACCGTTGAGGTGAGTAAAATTATCATCAGCTTTCCTCCTAATTTAAGGCAATAAAAAGGTTTTCACGCTCCATAGCAAGCAAGCATATTTGTTTGGCCAGTCATTTTTGTGCGTAGTTTCGAAGCGATATATTAATTTTTCCAAGTACAATTAATCATTTTAAATAGCAATCTGATCATGATTAATTCTTATTATGTATGTGTATCAACAATAACGCTATTAATACCATTCAATAGCAAAATTAACTGAACATTTCCACAGGAAATGCTACAAAGTGAAGTTAATTTCGTAGAAAATGATTATCACCAGACATAATACTGTATTTAGATAAGACAATCAATAAGGATACAGACGTCGTTATTAACTAATTGCCTGATGCTATAAGTACTTCACTTATATTAAGTACTTAACCTAATTAATATTATGTATGCCTGCCTTGTCACGTACCATTTGTTTATTTCATTAAGGGCTTACAAAACGGATGGCCGAAAAGTTCTGGAGTGGCGACCGCGAACCGGACGATGTTGCGTTGGAGGACCTACCACTACGTGAACCGATGGCCTGGTGAAGGTTGCGGGAATCCGCTGGATTCGAGTCGCACGAGACCGGTCAATGTGGCGACACTTGGGGGAGGCCTATGTCCAGCAGTGGACATCTTTCGGCTGAAATGATGACGATGATGATGATTAAGAGCTGATATGTCGTTATCTTAGCTAAGTACTAGACAAAAATATCTAAAAAAATATCTTCTAGTCTAAACTGGTGCAGACCACCTGAATTTTACTTGGACTGCTCTATCTGACCTCAAAAATCTAACTACTGGGAAGGGGTAGGTACCACGATACTCGATGAAACTTTTAAAAGAATAATTAATGATAGTTTGACTGGCTATTTTCTAATCAATTACTCTCAAAACTGGCATGTCTGCCTCGTTGTACCGGCGGCGGTCGACTGCACATGCTGTGCATAAGGTCCTTTTTTTCGGATGGGAAATCATCAAATGACTCCTTCCACTCTGGGCGGAGTGGAAGAGAGTGTCAGACTTTTACTGACTAAAACCCATCCATGTTCCTTCCTCGCTCTTTATGTTCCGGGGCCGCGGTATCTATTTCGAACAGTCTCGCAGCCCCGGCAGGGAGCATAAGATCCTGGGTAAGATTTCCAGGTCGGGCAAAGTGGTAATGGGTTTTTCTTTCAGGAATTTCTCATTAGCAGCTATGGAGTCTGGGAATAGGTTTGCCCATGATTACATGGGGGTTATTCCCAAAGTGCTCCAAAAGACTTAAACATATCGGGCGACATGTGGGTGTCCTATTTAGGTACGTTGAGTAAATCAAGGGTTAGGCAGAAGTCTGCCTAACCCGGCTAAGATTTTCGGATTATAGGCGTATCATATGAGTGTGTAAAGTTTTAAAAAGCAGTCCTCATTAATTTTACTTTCATAATAAAATACGAGTATCGATCCATTTGATGTGTACGTGATAAAAACCCCGAATAACGCCTTAATGAGGCTTTTCGAGTCACGTAGACATAATTACGGTGGAAAAATTCTTGGCACTGAAATGGGATGGAAAAAGGAAGGCACTTGAGATAAATAAGGCATTATTTTGGAGCGTACTGGAAATGTCGAAAATAAATTGTGCTGTAGCCTACGTGCTTTATGTACCTTGTAAATGTTACCAATAAGAGATATTTTTCAGGAGAAAATAAGCAACCACATATCATGGCCGCGCTTTTAAAACGATCCCGACGCCCTTTGTGTTGCTACATATGTATTTTAAATAAATACCTTTATAAAATAATCATTATAATTGCAATCAAAATCTAAAAAGTGATTTCCTTTGTAAACAATTTTTTTCAGGAGCCTTGGGGTTACTGAAAATTGAAAATGTAACCGTTTCATTTTGCCTTCAGATAATCTAAATTCAAAATCTCTTTTGAATGTCTTTCATGTTATTTACGTGCTTTATGAAAAGTCAAAATATCGGTTACTTTTCGTACTTAAAACACGAAAAGAAACCGATATTTTGAATTTTTCAGGAGAAAATGAGCAGCCACATATCTTGGCTGCGCTTTTTAAAACGATTGGAGGTCGTAAGTTTCTTTTACTTCACGCCCTTTGTGTTGCTAAATAAAGGGTGTAAAAAACCTCTTAACGAAGCCGAAAGGCATTTATTCTCCCCGTCATTGCGATCATTTTTTTTTGTTTTACGCCATACCTGGGAACCTTCTTCTTACGGAGATCCTGGGGGTTAAAGATACAACTTTTTCTTTAAATACAAGTTTCTATTGTTAGATTTTTCATTCATCAGCACTATGTTATAAGTGCGTTACATTGAGTTCTACTACAAAACATGATATTTTTTCTTCTTCTTTCCCAGCTATAATATTTGCGTAAAGTTACTTGGTATGATGTACAGCATGCGTGATGAGGTGGTTTACACCCTGTGACATGTATTTTAAACAAATACCTTTGCATGAATAAAATATTCATTATACTTGCAATCCAAATCTAAAAAAGTAATTTCCTTTGGAAAGAGCTTTTTTCAGGAGCCTCGGAAATTTATGAAAATTTAAAATATAACCGTTTCATTTTGCCTGCAGAAGGTAATCTGAATTCAAAAGCTCTTTTGAATGTTTGTCAAGTTATTTGTTTCAGTTGTAGATACAGCAGGAGAGTTGGTTACCATTGCTTTTACAGAATTTTCATTTTCAAGTACGTATTTCCTAACACCGTTCTAAGTTTTCGCGGTTTAAAACCAAACTTACATTGTCATTTACGGGATATCTTCCGTGATTATCTATTGTTTTGAGCTCCCGATATTTTTCGACACTGTTGCGCCATGATCGCGGGTTCATCCAAAACAGTAGATAGGAAGATAATATCCCGTAAGTGACAATATAAGTTTACGTATTTTCTAATAGAGTAATATTGGAAAATTTTGCCGTTTGAATCAATAAACATGTTAATTCAGCTATTTTAGGAATTGCCAAGACCTTAACAGATACGAGTATATCATGTATTCAAACGTGGACATAACTTAATGCAGTTTAAGTGAACGCGACCGAAACGATAATACTATTTTATGAACACAACCATTGTTTCTTGACTCGTATCGTTTCGTAACTAACATTTTTTACTGTAGGAAATTTCCACGCGAAACACCTAATCGTATCGGGCGAGGCTAATACAAGTAGGTATACTAGAGTACGCCTGTAAAATTCCATACTGTGCTGTTATAAAAATATTGTGTGCGGTTTTATGACGGCTAATGTTCCGTAGGTTATAGGTATTAGGTGTGCGTGATTCATTGCTGAAAATTAACCGTTGTTTTATGTTATGTGATTGTCGCTTTTGATCTCGACGGAAACTTTTTGTTTTTCTGTTTATCTGTCAAGTGGTTTAATAAAAATACTTTGAAGAAGTACTGATTAGTATTAGTAGTGAACGCAGTAAGATTATACGTTTGACTCACTTTCATTTATAAAACCTCTGAAACCATAATTTGATAACGATTTCAGAAATTTTACATGGAATAAGAAAAACTTACTCTATCGGTTCTCATAGAATGTTTACAATAAGGCGTTTAAAAAGGTATTAATTTGATTACGCGCAAACAAATTCTCAAAACAATAAAATTCCTAATCTTAATCGCACGTTAAATTATGAGTAAGTAGGTTATTAATTATTTTCCTTGAAATCAATTACATAATCGTTATCAGAAACCAGTATCGCATTCTGAAACAAAATGAAAAAAAAAATGTTCTTTTCATTTCCACAGCTCGATGGCAACACTACCTACTATTCCAATTCAGGGGAATTCTAGAATATGAAAAACATTTTATATGCACTACTTTATTAGTTTATCACATTTTCTTGAATGTTGTTGTTGAGACTTATGAGTACCTATTTCCTATTTCCAGTCCTTGAAAAACCTTTTCTGAATTAGGTACAGACATATCTCTGCTAAACCCTTCAGAGAAAACATGTTCTTTCAAAATTTAGTTAACGTAACATGTAAGATAGCTCGTGGCTATAATATAGTAACAGCCACTCGGGTCGAGTTTCAGATTTAACCGCTCTTGCCTAGGTTGGTCCATGGATGGGTGATCACCTATTTTATACCGAGTTTCCTCCGTCCCTCGGAAAACACGCTAAGCCGTTGGTCCCGGCTGTCTACTGTAGATCTTTGACAGTCGGCAACTAGTCTTACCAAGGGGTATCGCATTACTGGATAATGCAGTACCTACTAACTGGGTTGTGGAGGTCAGATAAGCAGTCGCTCCATGTCATTCAGCTGCATTCGATAAGACTAAAAGCCGACGCCAACATAACTGGGGAAAGGCTAGGCAGATGATGTTAATTGCGACTGAAAGTAGGTAACATGCGAATTTTGAAAAAGGATCTCCAAAACTATATACTCTAAACTATAAACTACTAGCTGACCCGCGCAACTTCGTCTGCGTAAGACGAACCAACAGTTCCTAAAATTAGCGCGTTCAACCAACCAAACAAACAAACTCTGCAGCTTTATAATATTAGTACAGATTCATGTAAGTATCAATTTATTTTTTCTCGAATAGGTTTACATTAATCGGCAAAATGTTCTACTTTTGTTTTTCCAATTATGGGCTCTTCCTTGGACTGCCTTACATTTCTATCCTTGGGCACTCGACGATTTCATACTCCAGCTAGGTCGAAAGTTCTCATCAAGTGGCATGGCATGAGCCGCAACACGTTAAAGCTGCTTCAAACTGTTGCGGACCTCTCGCATCTGCCTTCCTTCTCCAAAGTCAGACCTTTGATGTTAGTCATCAAGCAGGTCAACACAACACGTAGATGTAGATGCTGTAAACTCTTGAAAACCGAAATGTTTTCGTCTCCAAGCCTCCATCATGAGACCTTCGATGATAGTAATACTCCAGCTATTACTAAAGTTCTCATCAAGGTGCGTTAAGTGAGCCCAATGACGATATAGCTGCTGTACTACTGTTGAGGATCTCTTGCAACTGCCTTCAGTCTCCATCGTTAGACCATCGATGACAGTCATACTTCAGCTAGGTTTAAAAGTTCTCATCAAGGTGTTCGAAATGAACCTTAAACACGATAGTGCAGATTTGAAGTGTTGCGGACCTCTTGTGACTGCCTTTCGTGTCCATCGTTAGACCTTCGATGATACTCATACTCCAGCTAGGTTTCAAGTTTATATCAAGGTGCATGAAATGCGCCGACACACGAATAGCTGCTGTAAACTGTTTCGGACCTCTTGTGACTGTCTGACGTCGCCATCGCTAGATCTTCGATCACAGTTAAACTTCAGCCAGGTCTAAAGTTGTCAAAAAGGTTTATGAAATAAACCTTTTTGGCGCGCGTGGAACACGAACGCGCCGTCGTCACGGCACTGCATGTATCCTTAGATCATGATGATAAGTTCTCCTTAAAAACTTTAAAGTCATAATATTATATCTTTTGATGGAGAGCACCGAATACAAAGAAACAAAAATAAAAACCTTCTCTAAGTTATGGGCTACGTAGAGACACACAGACATAGACGAAAATTTATGAAATAGAAGAAAAAGGGTTCCGTGTGTGATCCTTTAACAGCTTAAGTGCCATATTTACAGATTTATTATTTGAAATAAGTGATTCCCAAACTGTCGTTTAAGTGCTAAAAAAAGTATGTATTTAAACAATGATTTGGAAATCTTAAAGCTTTCAAAAAAAAAAAAAAAAAATTGCATGTCTTTACTGAGGCTTGAACTTGCTACTCATTGTTCGAAAGGCGGTAACCGTCACCGATGGGCTATTTGTTCTAATGTCAATAAGTTAAAAATAGTTATTCTATTACAATGCATGTTATGACGGTTGTCAGTTGTCAAACAGTTGACAACTAAAGACGAAATGCATATTACTCACCCCCGTAAGTAATTAGCGTGATAATATATAGCCTATGTCCTTCCCTAGGTTGAAATACATCTCCTTGCCAATTTTCATTACGATCCGATCAGCCGTTTTGTCGTGAAAAGGTAGCAGACAGACAGACAAACAGAGTTACTTTCGCATTTATATTATGGTATGGATATATACTCTATACTCTAATTCTTTTAGCAAACTGTAAGAATGTAGTAAATGGTAATAAATCCTTTACTAATAGATCGGTAACGGAAAATATCACCCGATTGTGCTGTATAAATAGTCTCGTGATCATTAACAAGATGGCTGTGCACTACAATGTGATCTTAACTGTCAAATAAGTGCTAAAAGCTAATGTTTACGATGTTTAGAGTTAGTTTACTAATTAAATTGCGAGGATAGGAAAATTTTTATAAGTGTTCACGTTTTGTTTGTTTGTTTATGTATTCGAATATGTCTCTTTTGATTAGGGTTTAATTAGGAAGTCGTTTGTATTGGTATGGACAGGTAATGAGGAGGGATGAAACGCATGTGACTAAAAGACTGATCATGAACAAGTTGGATGATTAGAATGATATGATGAAAGAGAAAGGAGTAAATGATGCCGTGTCGTCTGACAGGGGAGAATGGGAGAGGAAAACTTGTTGCGTCGACCACAAATGGAATGGGACAAGAGCAGGAAGATTTTAATGATGATTATGGTTTAATTATGTAAAACTCTCGATTCATCCAGAGGGAGGAGAAGACCAAGGAAACGATGTGCGGATTTTGTGAGGAAAGGACTAAATGATAGCGTGAAGGTTGAAAAAAAACGAGTATAGCAATTGGATAAGGTTAGGAAGATGTTGGTGATGATTTGGGTTTAATTCATCATCATCATCATCAGCCTATAATGTTCCCACTGCTGGGACACGGCCTCCTCTCAATGAGAGGGAATGGGCTATAATCTACCACGCGGGCCCAGTGCGGATTGGTAGATGTCACATGTCTTCGAATTTTTTGGTTCTAGGACATGCCGGTTTCCTCACTATGTTTTCCTTCACCGTTTTGAGAGCAGCGGTGATGAAATAAATTACACAAAGTAATGCGCCTGTCTGGGTTCGAACCCACGACTTACTGTTCGTAAGTCGGGGCCGCCACCACTGGGCCACCGCTGCTGGGTTTAATTACGGTCAGTAAATGGCTAAATGTGCAAATGAATCATTCTACCTATGGTGATTCGGGGTTTTCTCGTAACCCCTTGTATTGTATTGTATAGCTGACTGGTGTCCTCAACTTTACGTCAAAGCGCTATTTTGCGTACGGGTGGGAAATTTATTCAATCCGCCCCAACTCCCCGAGAAAGGCCAGCAGCTCCTTGATGTTGCTGACAATCTCGCGGAGAGTACCAGGGTTACCGAAGTACTTTGCCCGTAACCCCTTACAAACTTTTCTATTTTTTCTGTGACCTTTAAAAATTATGGGTTACCACCTAAGTCATACTTTACCTAAGCATGACTTAAATATGACTTAGGTGGTAACACATAAATAAATAGTGTAAATAGTCTCTCAACGAAGCCGAAAGGTAATTGTTTTTTATTCTGGAACCTATACCTGGGAAGCTTGTAGTTTTTGACCGGTTTACTATTCAATGAATCCATTAGTACAATGTTTTGAGAGTGCGATACACCACAAAAAAAGTTGTTTCCCATTTCCTAACCAACATTTTTGCATAGGGCTACTTAGTTTGATATATAGAATGCTTGGTTGGCCACTTGGTGACCGGTCCGTTTACACCCTGTATACTTCTAAAAAAATTTAGTCATGTCGTAGGCACTAGTTTTCACAGGGGACTGAAATGATGTCAGTGCACAGGGTGAATTATAAACTGACGTGTTCTTTTACAGTGGTGCGTCATAATTTAATGCAACAAATTAAACGAGTATCCTATATGATTACGCTGAAAGATAGTGATAGTAAAAAAAAACATAAACAACTTATTATGATAACACGCTATGTTAATATTGTTAATCTTAGGTATATCAAAAAAGATAATATAGCATACACGGTGAAGCATGTCTAATGTACCAGACTTTTAGAATGATTCAATACTTTCATACTGTGTATTGCGCCGTATTTTAAACCGCTATGAATCAATCTTCAGAAACTACGCACTATATTCAAGAACTAACTCTAAGCACTTAATTAGATTAGTTTGTAGGGGAAAAGTCCAAATCGAAATTTAAAGTCACGGTTACAACGCTATAATTTACTTATGTATAAATCTTATCATATAAGCACGGAACAACAAAGGTTTAATTAAGTCCTATATTTCAAGTAGTTATAGGTATATTTACAATCTACGTGATCTACGTGACATTCAACACGTCTATCGACCCGTAGTTCTCTACGTTCTACGCGCTGCGGCGTTTCACGTTGAACGTAGACGACGACGTCATAGTTTCCAGGCACGCAGTTACGCGGCTAGGTGGGAGCATGGAATTTGCTAGTGTGTTCCATCGTATTGTCTTTTACGTTGACGTATAGGGAATTACGTGAACGTCACCATTAATTAAAAGGAAAGGTTATGACTAATTTGTTTTTGTTTTGTTTACAAACATCTGTGAACTTTTGTAATATCCTTGGAAAAGTAATTCGTTTTGGGGAAAGGCTGTGGGGCAATTTTTACGCTACGCCCACGCCTCCGCGCGTCGGGGTTTGTTTTTCACGATTTCGGGTTTAATTTATGGAGAAAAGTTTCCACTGGGAAACCAAAACATCGAAATACCTATGCAGCGAAGCTCCGTAAACATGACAAACTGTCAAGGTTCGCGTTTGTTTGGCGTTTTCCGTTAAGTACGCCATATTTTTTCTATTCTTTTGAAGTAAAGGTAGGTCTGTGATTCACGGGGTGTCGTAAGATTAATTGATCCGTTCTATCGTCACAATATCTTTGTCGTAAGGGGAATTACGTGGAACTTGTGCGTGAATGGAAAAGTAGGAACTTTTCCATTCACGACTCGTGAGCTATCTATCCTAATCTGTAGTGTTGCTAATTAGCCTCGTCTTGGAAGAAGATTTTTCGCCGCATTAAGGCACAGTGGTTGCTTGCCACATTAAGGCACAGTGATGCACAAGTGAAGTGTTACTAACATAGTTTTAAGGTTCCATTTATTTACATAATTTGTATTTAATCATATGTATGTTGTTAGTCCGTAAGGTATATATCTATGGGCCAAAGTTGCCTGAAAATAAATGGATGCTATGTTATGTTGTTAGTTTTATCTAATATCCTGCAGCTGAATATGAACGTCCTAAGAGTTTGCTTCAAATGATATTAGCGTGGGTTTCCAAAGCGAGAAGGCTAGGAAATTGTGTATTATTATGTACTTATAATTATATTGATGTTCCGTATTTGTCTTTTACGACGCCCACACATAATTGTATGTAAGTATATATTTTGCATATAGGTTAGAAAAGGGTGTTATTAAATTCCTTACTGTAGCTGCTGCTGCGGCAGCCTTGCGACCCATGAATTTAGAGCAGAGGGTAAACTATTATAGACTTCTAAGATATTTCAGTTTCAGTAGCAAATGAATATTTCAAACACTAATATCAGTCTTTTACACTGTAATCTCGAGAGTTCATTGTCATCGCAGTAATTCGCAGTGAACGTGACAATTTTCAAATCACGTCTTTGGAGTCTTCCCGTAAAAAACATGATAATTTTCCACAGGTATCTAGTCTATACACGTCGTGGAAAGATCGATAGTCACTATTGTTAGTGATGTGATAATTTTTCCCGTTTTGTCGTCACCTTATAAATCGTCACAAATGACTTGCGTTAGGAAAATACGTGCGCGTAGTAATTGTAATTACTCGCAGAAGGGAAAAGCATGTGATTTTTACATTGTTATTGTTTATTGCCGTATAGTAACCGTATCTGCAGTTCCGGGAAAATGTGCGTAATCTATGAGAGACCACGCATCTGGTTCTTAACTTGTAGTATTGCTTTTTACCTTGAAATAAAACATACGTGATTTCCCTACTATTTTCACTACTAAGATAAGTAACTTAGAATTAACACGTTAAACGCCGTGGGGGACAACATATGGGCCTCAATTATTTAGTAAAAGGAGCCAGGTCAAAAATGCCCGATTGTTAAATTTTACGTTTATGTTTTTATTGCTTTAGGGGCTAGAAAATGTGCCAAATCTCATGAAATAAATCGAAGAAAAGTAATTAGTGACTTTATTTTACCAAAATACTACTGTCACTCAACAGTGGCCCCCCATGGCCCACGCGGAAATAAATCGCGTTGTTCGTTGGCGGGGGCCGCGGGGGTCGGGGTGTCGGTCATCCCCGCTCATGTCCTGCACGAACAAACAAGACGAAAAAACAAGACGAAAAAAGTTGTAACTTTTTGTGAAACCTGCCCCTAACAAACCATTTCTTTGTTTTGATTGTTTCCATAAAATTCATTAAATAATAGGTGTAGTTACGTTGATATTGATCTCAATAAGTCTGATTTAATTTTGTTTCAATTAAAAACTGTAATAAATAATTATTATATTTCTGATTTACAAACATGTAGTTTAATTCATCAAACTATCCCCGAAAAATTAAACCCTAACTATAGCCATACATAACCATAGCTATGTAGTACCACTTTAACCAGATTTTAACTACTTCAGTAAAAAGTAACAGTATACAGTATTTTACAACACATTTTAAATAGTAATTTTATGGAAAAATAGAAAATAACACATTATCATACACACTTTTTCCTTTAGAACTTTCAAACAAAACGTGTCCCGAAATGATTTGTCATATTTTTCTAAGTCATATTTTTTACTAAAAACCAAATACAATCTATTTGTCTGCAGGGCCGTGGGGGTCACGTCAAATACATATTAGCTTCATATCTGTGCCCGACGGCCCAATAGAGACGCTTAAAATCGCCTCTGACTCGCGGTCATATGTTGTCCCCCGCGGCCCCAACGGAACTATTGTATGTCGACCATACGGTGTCCCCCACGGCCCAAACAGAAAGACTGAAAAATTAAAGCGGCGTTCAACGTGTTAAGCCTGTTTTCAATTAAACTACGCGGCTCTTAAAAGTATTGCCTAATAAAGTGGACTTTTAGCAAAATCTAGTTAGTTCTACTATTGTACATACTTGTAGTATTGTATTTACGTCAAAGCCTAAAGTTAATTCCAGCATTTGCATTCGGATTCACTTAAAGGAATTGCGCATTAGTATGATATAAGAATACATAATTAAAATCTTCCAGTATTTATGAAAAATTTTAATACACCTCGGTACAAACCAAGGTAGGTAAAATACCTGCTTGGTTATAAAGCTTGTATAAATAGCACACTAGCAGATCCACGCATCTTCATCTGCGTCGCTTAGGTAATGCTGGTTTCAGATTACGCTATACTATTCTGCTATATACCTAGTTTAGCAAAGCAGGACCTAATGCTATACTATATAGCATGGCGTCCACATAACGCGATATTATCGCAAGCATTTATAGTATACTAGCTTCTGCCAGCGGCTTCGCCCGCGTGAAGTTTGATTATTGTCCCATGGAATCTTACTGCCGGGATAAAAAGTATCCTATGTTTTAATCCAGGTTATAAACTATCTGTGTGCAAAATTTCATCCAAATCCGTTCAGTAGTTGTCGCGTGAAAGCGCAACAAACAAACTTACATTCACATTTATTCTCCGAACTGCTAAGCTATCGGGAGTTACACGTGTTATTGTGAGTCAACTATAAAAGATAGACATATGCTGTCTTGGGATATTTTTTATATAATTTTATGTGAAATATTTCCGTTATACATGATTTCTATGTAGCTTTAACCATTAAGGCTGCACACGCGACGGAAGCTAAAAAAACCAAGTAACTTCTCCCGTTTTCCCAACATTTCCTTTCACTGCTCTGCTCCTATTAATGGTAGCGTGATGAAAAGTATACTATTACCTGCTCAGGAGTATGTAGAATAATTGTACCAAGTTTCGTTAAAATCCGTCGAGTAGTTTTTTTTTCTATAAATAACATACAGACAGACAGACAGACAGACAGACAGAAAGACAGACAGACAGACAAAAATTTTACTGATTGCATTTTTGGCATCAGTATCGATCACTAATCACCCCCCGATAGTTATTTTGTAAATATATTTCATGTACAGAATTGACCTCTCTACAGATTTTTATAAGTATAGAAGAAGATAGCAAGCTCAGAAAGAGTTCAAATAAGTGGAGAAAACATTCGCTTGCGGGACGGCCGGGGGTGAGGGAGGAGGAAGAGGGCGGCGCGCACCATTGTATAGCATATATAGTAAGCCAATAATATATTTAAGTTGTTAAAAAATTAACTGCAAGAAACTTGAGGAGTTGTTTGGAATCACAAATAAAAAATAATCACTAAAAAATGTTACATAAGTTACGATCCGTTTCAAAGATATGCAATATTTTCACTGCGCACAAAATTATTGAATATGCGCACTTGACTGTACTGTGACTGCACCGTGCAGGGCGCCACGCGCGTGGTCGTTCACCCCTGTGACAGCGCAAACGTAGACAGCTGATTCTAACTTTCCCATCACATTTTGCAGAGTTTGGACTGGCAATGTTTTTTTTTGGAAAAACTAAAAATGCTTGAAAGAAGTTTTTTTTTTGGAATATACGTATTTGTTTTTTGATACCGAGTACGTACACGAAATTCTTGCAGTAAATTTTTAACACCTTATATACAGTGTGAACGCGTCCATAACAAATGTATGGTGAGCGATATTGTTGTGCTATGAACTGTATACTATATGCTATTTTATTATAGCGTAGTCTGAAAGCCGCTTAAGAGAGAAAAACCTCACAAAAGTAATACATTTTTACATTATACATTGCCGTTTTTGCAACATTTTTCATTCATGCTCCGCTCCTAGAGGCCGTAGCGTGTTGTCATATAGCCTATAACTTTCCTCAATAAATGGCATATCCAACACTAAAATAATCTTTCAATTCCAACCAAAAGTTCCTGATAATAGCGCATTCAACCAAACAAACAAAAAACTCTTCAGCTTTATGATATTAATATAGATTTGAGCGTTAATATGTAAGTATAGTGTTAGAAATCATGGCCACTTAAGTACAATTATTTTACTAAACTAAGTTGCCCTAATTTATGAAAAGTTTACTAAAAAGTTTCAAATCGCTTCCATGCCTCATAAACTCTGCACGAGACTTAATGGCGACTAGCCATCGTCCAGTGTTGCCTCTATAAAACACATACTGGTCTATGGGTCAATGCTCATAGCAACTAGGGCAATCGATCCAGTTGCCGTGTATCTCCCTATTACCATGACGCAGACGGAAAATAAAGGCTCACTCAATAAGGTTTCGGTGCAGCCCTATAAATGCTGGAAAACTTTTAACTTAGTCTTCGTAATGGAAAATTTTGTTATCACGGAGTCGACAATAAGTAAAAAAAGGTTTTGTTTACTTTCTTGGAAAATTTTCCTACACAGGAAATTGAAAATATTAAATTAACATTTTGAATATTTGGTGAAAAGTACCCTATCAACGCTGAATTCACAATGTGAACGTGGGTTATAGTATTTCTTCAATAAACTGTCGTCATGACCACCAAAAACATTTAGGCTGATCGGTAATCTTTGAAAAGGTATTCTATAACAAGACATACATTGGTATGTCTTGGTATGTTTTGTTGTCATTGTCTTGTTATACCAACGACTCGAGTCAGTAAGACACACACATTGGTGTGTGTCTTACTGACTCGAGTCGTTGGTATATTCGTTGCAAACGTGGCTGCTGAGCATTCGGTTTGATTCCCAAGTCGGGTAAAAGGATTATTGGGTTTTCCATTAGGAATTTCCGCCACGGAGTCCTGGTTTGAGTCCCGTGAGACACACAATATTGTCTGCGTTTTGGTTAGATTTACGTACGTTATTTTTTTTGTTTTATGTTGTGTGCACATGTGGCATGTGCCAAATAGACGTCTTTTCTTTCGGTCTTTCTTTACACCTCTTGACCTTTGTGTTACCCTTTGGGGTTTATAGGCGTGATGTTTTGTTTGTTATCTATAAATAGAAAAGCCTAGGCGTAGCCAACGCTTCAGACTGCCACGCCTCACTAGGTACTTACTTGTTTACTAATTTAAAACAGCGTCCCAAACCAATTCGTTCCGATGCGTCGCTCCTTTGAATTGAATTACATAACACGAACTGCGTCGCAAAAAGAGCACCAAGCCTTGAAGTAACATTATACGACATGATATAATGGATGCACAGGATCCCATACATTATGTAATGTTTTACAACAGCTATAATACCCATTACAGTGATTAGTTCTACCTATTGATGTGCCACAATTAGTTGTATCTACTTCTATGGGTGTTTCAAGGTTATGATTGTGAATCATTATGTTGTGATAGGTTTACAGTGCAGGAAAATGCAATCAGATGAATAACAACAGTTAGGCCTTTTAAATAATATTCCTCAATTATTAATAAGGCATAAAAATGGTCACTTACTGAACAACAGAAGTCCAAACTCAAGATTTGCCAGCGGGCAATGGAGTGCAGTATAAGATCGCGTAAGAAATACAACCTTGCGCTCCATTACTAAAGTTGCAGATGTTGGAGAAAAACAGCCAAGATGAAATGGGAGTGGACTGCGCCAGGCACGAATGCGTCCGGAAAGATGTTCAACAATCGTCACTCACTGGACTGCTGTCGGAGGAATCGCCGTCGAGGTAGACCGCGGCGAAAGTGGTGTGACGATCTGATCTTGTTGGCGGGGTAAACATGGGTAGATATTGCAAAATTAATAAGGATAGAGAGGTTTGGAAGGAGAAAGGGAAGGCCTTTCCCCAGTAGTGGGACACACATACAGGATAACAAAAAGACAATACAAATTGTTAGTTTCTATAATGCCGTTATTTTATTTAATAGCTTCTCATATATTTAAGTCCGGTTTAATACAAGGTGATGCTTTGCATCCTGGTCAAATTGACGGACGACAAGGATTGGTCAGGAAGGCCCATTATGAACGTAAATATACAAAGTAGGACAGCGCTTTGCGATACAACCTTGTCTTCACTAATTTTGTTTAGCATTAGCTTAGACTTTGGCATAAAGACTTTTTCTATAGTGTCCATAGTTTATCAGGTACAGGCGGCCCCTCAATCCTCTATGTGTGGACTGAGAGCCCAACTTTGCAATCCATAACTTTCACAAAATCTGATTCCAACTTTCACAATTCTTTGGAACTCTTCACTAAATCCTAAGCATATTTTCAAAGAGTTTTAACAAAGTGGCCCTCAATCCACACGAACATGAAAGTTGTTCAGTTTGATGGTCCAAAGCACCCTTGAATTGATCAGGATGCAAAGCAACACCTTGTATAGTCGCCTGTTATCCGAACTATAAAACTAAATAACATGAGAACATCAAAACAAGAGAATGTCAAAAAACAAAAGAGCTACTAAAAATAAATTGAATAACATGAGTTGTTTATCATACAAGCACGTGTGTATCTTGCTAAAAGCGAATGTATCTCAGATATTCAGGCTAGGCTAAAGTGTAGCCTGTGGCAGTCGGATACAACAAGAATAATTAAATTGAGTCGTGGAGGCGCCGGTAAAAAGTGGCTGAAGCTGGGTCATATTTAAATGGCGCAATGATTTTTTTCCTTAAGGAAATATTTAATAACCTAAGACTAGTGGCGCCGTAATGTATTAATTTGCTTCTACTATGTAACTAGTTTAATGTTTTTATGAAGATGCTAAATCAGCATACTATTGTGCTCTGATAGATAATTAGAAAAGGCGATGAAGTTACATGTTTTGGATGTTAGAAAAACCACAATGCTTCGGGACTACGATTTTACGCTTGCTTAACTCAGCCCATTGCAGTCCACTGCTGACCATAAGCCTCACCCAAACTGTTTCATAATACCCTGTCCACCGCCATCTGCATCCAGTTCCTCGCATTAAACTTTTTAGACTCGTCGGTACATCTAGCAGTTAGATGGACCGGCTATCGTAAACTGAGCACCAAACGATGTAGGTACTTTTATTTTTTATCCTGTGCGAGACTAATAAATACTTTTTCATTACTCATACTCGGAAAGTGGGTCTGAAGTTGCCTGAGGAGCGGGCTGAAAGTAATACTTTTCAGCCCTAGGGAGAATCGCTTTCAACTGACAGTTGTCAAAATTATAAAAAAAAAACTAGTTCTATTTTCACATTTCTATTGAACCATGTTCCGACTTCTATACAGCCTCTAAATTACAGCGCGATGTAAAATTGAAATAACATAAAATTCAGTATTAATTAAAGAATATTTTTTTTTCACTTCCCATGCTCTAAAAGTACGCCATTATAGCCCTACGAAGTGGGATTAAAGTGACCGTTTATTCCCTAGGGAGTAAAAAGTAATTTAAAAATGGAACGATCTTTTACTCTGAAACATGGTCACAAAAGAGTAACTATTTTTTTTTTAATGGATCAAAGGTATTATTTAAATTTCGAATTGGCTTGCAAATAGAAAGCGGTTTATTGAAAAAAAAAAACAAATGAACTCTTCAACGCGTGAAAAATTATTGTTGTTTGTGTGCATCGTTGATTTTGAAAAGTATGTGCAATGCCTTTATTGCTAGCTGCTGCAGTAATGTAGGTACTAATTATCTGTGGAGTGTGGATCATCTTCATTGCGACAATGTTGAGAGTTTGTGTTGTGTTTTAAATTGTTAATCTGTGACTGACCTGATAGAAGAAAAAACTGACCGCTTAGTTCAGAATTTTTGTCGAGTGTAAATTTGTTCGGTTTTAAATGACTATTTTTCTCGCACTCGAAGTGAAAAGTACAGTTTGCACCTCGAGACTAAACGCCAACTTAATATACCGTCGCTTTTTAATGACTCCCTCGCAAGCTCGGGAGTCAAACCACCTCGGGTATATAATGACTTCGTTTAGTCCCTCGTTATTAAATATACTATTATAAATAACTTAGTTATAATTTAGTTACAAATATTTCTTTAAAATAACAGATTTTGATTTTGCAAAATATTTACTATTTTTTCAGTGACGAAAGTGAAAAATAAAGTCTGAGTAGCCGTCACAGAAAAAAAAAAACAAAATAGGCGGGAGAGCGGGAAAGCGGCAATCCGATCTTCATTTTTTTTTCCTTGTATTCGTAATGAAAAGCACAGTGTTTACCTTAAAGACTTATTTAGTCCCTCAAACTATTGGCGCCCAAGCGTACCGTCTCGGGACTAAATAAGTTACTTTCACCCCTAGGGTAACAATGTACTATTTGTTTCTTTCTTTTACTCACCTAACCAGCCAGATTTTAGCTGGTTAAGTAGTATAGTTTGGTACTTACCATTAATTTCGACTGTCTCATTGGTCGAGTGGTCGCAAACGAGATGAGGTTCTGGGTTTGATTCCCGGGTTGGTCAGTGTTATTGGGTTTTTCCATCAGAAACTTGTCAGTCACAGAGCCTGGATTTGTGCCCGGTTGGTGGCAATGGGATCGCTCTTTTTTATATGGGACTTAAACATAACTGGCGAAATCTGGGTGTACTATTAGATACACCTCTGCCTGAACCTTCTGGGATTACAAGCGTGATGTTATGTTATGTTATTAATTTCGAATGTTCTGGAAAGCTCACGCGACTTGATTGGTCTTATCTCAACAGATTTGTCTCACGTGAAGTGAAGCAGATATGACCTACATACTTGAATGTTATCATGGTAATACTCGGTGCTTTAAATCTTGACGTAATCATACAATTCATCATTCAAATAAATCCATTTTTCAGTGAAAGATGTCTATGTTATGTAAAGATACAGTCAGTGATTGATTGGTGCACATTCCAGACTTTTCGGAGGTCTGGTAAGTAAATAACTTTTCTCAGTTAGATACAGATTAAATTTTTCTACTTTCTTCTCGTTATGTAAGAATTAATAAAAAAATAAAGACTAAAGGTTTAGTTATTCTTGAGATTTTATGACATTATTTTAATACAACTTCAAGTTATTTACATCCATTAAAAAATAACTCTCTGTACATTGACTTAGTTTAAATGAAACAAAATAATGAAACAATCAAATATTAAACATTTAAAATATTTAAACGAAAAGTTATCTAAATAAACCTATCGTATTTATTCACAAGCAAATATCTAAAAGTCTGAACCAACAAGGTTTTATCTGAAACTGAAGCAAGCAAATAGAACAAGTTTACAGACAGCATTATCGACTGTTTGTTTTGTTTTACATATTTACAGTTTACAAACATGTTTTTGTTTACAAAGACCCGGGGCGTCATAATATGTAATTTTCACATAACGTCCGCCCGGACGCGTCCTAGGACAACGTGTGACGTCACGGCTCGAGGTTGGTGACCTCAGCTGACTTGCGCATTTTGACAGATCGAACGGAAAATTACCGGGCGTTCGGAGCTCGGAAAAATGTATAGGTACCTATAGAACGAACGTTTTATGTGCGAAGCGCTCGTGCGTGACTGAAATTCATAATGCAATTACATGGTTCCTGCAAAAATACTTTTTATAGCTTTTTAGAAGTAGAAAATGGAGGAAGAAAAATTTTCAGTTAGGTTATAAATAAATCTTGCTCATTAATAAGCACTTACGTAAAACAGGGAGAACTTTGAGTTTTATAATGCCTGGGCAGGATTATAAAAGTTACTTATTAACTACACTCAAAATTTTTACATAAAAAGCTCGTTTCACTTCTTCAAAACGAGTGAAAAGTTTTCTTTTAAAACCCTCTTTACGATTTTTTCTTCGAAAACATACATTATTGATTTTCCACTGATAACTTTCTAATTAGTTCACTGGTGCTCCACAGAGAATGAAACAAGGTTATTAAATAAGGCTTATCTATGAAGATCAACGCATCCCTTTGTCTAGCTTTGAGTATCCTGTAAAGCCGGCTTAGTACTAAAAGCTTTGTGGTTAAACATTTCACAAGTTATCGATCGAGCTACCAGGCTTTTAGCTAATGGGTACGTTCAGCCTCTACCACAGATATCTGTCCTTTCGCACAGGTGTATAGCAACCCCAATTTATATAATTAAAGTTAATGAACTGGGGTCATACTGGGGAACATTAATTAATTAGGTTTCGGGAAGGTTAACGTGGTACCGAAGGTAAGTGATGGGTTTATTGACCTCGAACTTTGGTTACCATGTAAGATGGAGGAAGGTTTTAAGATATAGTGTTGACGAAACTTTCTGAAAAAATAATTGGTATTGCAACCGTTTTGTTTGAGGATATGTAAACAGATTACAAAGTCGCTATAAACTAAAATATTTGCTCACAAATGTGTTTACAACCGTGAGAAAAACTGAAGCTTAAAATCTTCCACACAGCAATTTTGTCTGAAAATACTCGAAATACACACAAAAGATTATGTGCCTAATATGTTGTGACTATTGGAAAAGCAAGTCTCGAGACTAACAGCACTTTTCAAACCGTACAATGTAAACGTGTACGTGACGTAAAACGTGTTGCTTGTATTATGAAAACAGTTCAAGGGAGATTTGTTTTGTGGCCTATTTGGTCACATAGGAACTTGAATAACGTTTAGCTAATCTTTAAATCATTGTTTGCAATCTTTTCGATTGCCTGTGATAATGTCATAAGTTGTAGGTAGCAACAAAAGAAATGCACAGTTCACATTCTATTTACATAGAGCCGTCAGACGAATCAAGTGATTTTGCGTATTTTTTTTTGTATGGTATAAAAACTGCATCGTGTAAATGGTACCCGTTTATTTCATAGTTCATCATCATCATTCATTTCAGCCGAAAGACGGCGTCCACTGCTGGACATAAACCTCCCCCAAGTGTCGCCACATTGACCGGTCCCGTGCGACTCACATCCAACGGATTCCCGCAACCTTCACCAGGTCATCGGTCCACCTAGTGGGAGGTCTTTCGGTTCGCGGTCGCCACTACAGAACTTTTCGGCCCCATCGGCCATCCGTTCTACGAGCAATGTGCCCTGCCCACTGCCACTTAAGTTTGGCAATTCTTCGGGCTACGTCGGTGAACTTGGTTCTCTTGCGGAAGTCTTAATTTCTGATTCAATCACGCAAGGACACTCCGAGCGATTTCATAGTAAGTTCATTCTTACGGTTCTGCTAATGTTTTATGCTCCATATGAATTTAATTAAAGGCCTCAAAGATTCCCGTGGTTTAATAAAATAGAATCTTCATTATGTAGAATAGGCTTGTTAACTGAAAAAAATTAATTAGTCCGTCACTTAGATTATCAAAAAATGTTTGACCCGTATTTTTTCTTTTGTCATATAAACCAAAATTGACGAAGATACGACGCTTTTAAAATTCCCAATACGTCACTGTTCCGTATCATTCATAGTGAGTACTGACGTCACGAGCCCCCGCTCCCGAGTTTTGATGCGTTTTATCTTTGTCAATATTCGTTGATTTACAAAAACAAAATATACGTGTCGATTATTTTCTAATACTCTAACTGACGGACTAAATAGATTTGCAATTTATTGATGGTGGAAACAAGCCTATTATCTACGTTCACAGCATCCAATTAACCATCTTAGTTTTTCAAGCGTACAATTTGACCTTTAAAACTTGAAAAGGCAGTGTTCAGTGAAATAAAGCAGATCGTAACAGGGAATGCAGTCGGAGAAACTCTTAATGGCCTGACCTTTCCTTAAAATAGAACGGAACGCAATTTCAAACGTTCAAGTTTAAATTGAAAGTAGGTACTGACTGGTTTTATTTCCTTTTTCCTGAAAAATAAAATGAGAAATTGTGGTTATAGATGTAACGACTACATTCGATAGCTTGCTGCAGATAGATACGATTTTCCGTATAGTTGCAAAATCATAACCAATATTCGACTTGAAGTATTTAGCGGTTTTCTTTAGGAAAACTTTACTAAACTTTGCAACAGGTGAAATTTGGGTTTCTAGAACATATTGTTTTTTATATCATTCCGATAAAAATACTGGGTTATTTCCTTTATTAGCGAGATACGGATTAATAGCGTTGCAGCGTGTTATCTTGATAAATCACCATGTGATGGGGTTTTTTTTACAGGAAAATATTTGCCAACGTAATCTATAAATAACATGGTTTGCCCATGCATGCTTTGTTCATACATTTATTCACAACGTTTATTCGACAACCTTTCTTATCATTCAAGTACACAAGATCATCGAAACAGGAAAAATGATAACGCGCTGCGACAATCGATCGTCGCCATTGATATAATAATATGCGTTTAAATTACAAGTGTTGGATAACAATAGTTGCAGACAGGTATTAGTTGGTGAAGATTTCCGGTCCAAGTTGTTTAAGGAAAATAATAATTTATTTGCCAAGCAATTATGGCAGTATTGTATGGAAAAACCTTTGATTGGTGTAGTCTACAACTCTAGATGTTCAGCGGCAGACGCATACGAATTTACTACAAACTAACTAATTTATGCACTAACTAAGTAAAAAGAAAGTTACGTTTTCCAGATAAATCCAAGGCCGTTTCAGTGCACGTCTGTATTTTTGTAACAATAAAATGTAAAATGTGCGGCTTCAAGTTTTACAGGGTGTAAACAGACTCATCACGAAGCCGTCAACCAAGCATTCTGTAATTCAAATTATGTAACTTTACGCAAAAATTTTACGGTATAATTCAATGTATCGCACTCAAAACATTGTACTGATTGAATAAATATAGTACGGAAGGCACGTCGTGGAGGTTTTTATAGTAAAAATCAGGTGTGTTAGTAAAAATCTTAAATTAAAACCCAGTATTAAAATAATAACTTGTGGAAATGTTGGAACATTGACCCCCAATATCTCGGTAGCTAGAAGGTTCCCAGGTATGGTCTAGAACAAAAAAAAAATACCAAAGACGGAGAGAACCACTTCGTTAAGAGTCTTTTTACACACTTTATGTACCACACTGTCCCAAGTTTAAGTACCAAACATTGGATGTGTTGAATTTTTATGTAACATTGGAACCTTTGATGAACTACAGACATGACAAACGAACTACGCTTGGCAGACGAATTGTTGTTCATATCACATTACAATTCGCAGCTTGCGAATACAAAATACATTGTTATATTGGGATCCTACATAACATGGCAACGGTATACTATAAGAGTTAATAATAGACTGCGTAAACACCGTGATGTTTGTTGGCAAACACATTCCCTAGGGCTTTGAGCTGTGATGCGGAAGAAGAACGTGCGAAAATAGCGTTGAAAATGGCGCTTGAAGATATTATTTTCGAATAATAGAATGGAATAAATAGTACATTGTTATATACCCTAGGGGAATACAAGGAAAATAAAAATAAAAACACGAAACAACTCGAAAAAAAATAAAGATCGGATTGCCGCTTTCCCGCCTATTTTGTTTTATTTTTCTGTGGCCGGCTATTAAGCCTTTATTTTTCACTATGTTATTTTAAAGAAATATTTGAAACCAAATTATAACTAAGTTATTTAAAAAGAATATATTCTTTAATATTAATACTGAATTTTATGTTATTTCAATTTTACATCGCGCTGTAATTTAGAGGCTGTATAGTAGTCGGATCATGGTTCAATAGAAAGCTGAAATTAGAACTAGTTTTTTTTTATAATTTAACAGCTGTCAGTTGAAAGCGATTCTCCATATGGCTGAAATAGTACATTGTTACCCTAGGGGTGAAAGTAACTTATTTAGTCCCGAGACGGGGTTTGGCGCCCAAGAGTAGCGCGGGCGCCAATAGTTCGAGGGACTAAATAAGTCTTTAACCCGAGGTAAACACTGTGCTTTTCATTACGAATACAAGGAAAATAAAAATAAAGACACGAACCAACTCGAAAAAAAATTAAGACCGGATTGCCGCTTTCCCGCCTATTTTGTTTTTTTTTTCTGTGGCCGGCTCTTCAGCCTTTATTTTTCACTTTCGTTACTGAAAAAATAGTAAATATTTTGCCCAAATCTATGTTATTTTAAAGACATGTTTGTAACCAAATTATGACTGAGTTATTTAAAAAGAATATATTCTTTAATTAACACAGAATTTTATGTTATTTCAATTTTACATCGCGCTGTAATAGAGGCTGTACATAAGTCGGAACATGGTTCAATAGAAAGGTGAAAATAGAACTAGTTTTTTTTAAATAATTTGACAGCTGTTTGTTTGCTTCAGTTGAAAGCGATTCTCCCTAGGGCTGAAAAGTATTACTTTCAACCCGCTCCTCAGGCAACTTCAGACCTACTTTCCGAGTATGAGTAATGAAAAGTTTCTTACAATTTCGCGCGTCAATTTGTGACGTTGAGATCTTTGTGTGAGTTACTGAATTATTAGTGATTAAAATCCAAGTAAAGAAGACGAAACAAAAGGCCAAATACCCGATGGATGGACAAAAATGGAGATGGATAGCTAAAAAAGACGAGCCTGCTGAGATGGTGACTGATGAGGAGAATTACGAACGAAGAAGACAATCATGCTGTGCCGGCTCAAAGAAATTTGGTAATGGTGACGCTGATGATGGAATAGTATCTTATACATGGTAACATCCCGACAGTACTTTCCAGAAGGATTTAGCAGAGATGTGCTACAGAACTCAGAATTTCCCAGAAGGATTAAGTAAAGATGTGCTATGTAGTATATATAGTTTTATTTTGTGAATGGCTTTTCGACTGTCAGCCAAGCAGGTTGTCGTCTGCTTAACCGGGCTGTCCCATGGGTGTTAGGCCTCCAGCCAGGGCAATAGAATACCCACAACGTAACAAGGGACGATCTTATTGACATCAACCGTGCACAAATTCCGCTGCTCCTGGCTGTCACTGAAAAAAACCTGAAAACAGTTTCATTTCCTGAAAACATTTTCATCACGTGCGGGCCGTCCGTCAAAAAGTATCTAAGTAATTATGTATTTCGGTCTGAACTTTGGTTGTTTTGATAATGTTGGGGCAAGTCAGTAACCTGGCACATGTTTCGCTAAGCTATGTTGTTTGTTGTTGATCTGATCTTTCATGCGTCAAAGTCTACTTGAACATTACTTGAAGTGTTGCCAAGTTGTCAATACCTTTTTTGGTATTGATTGACATAGCAAGACGAAAATATTTAATAATTTTAACAAACTTTAACTTTCTATGACTTGATTTAATTAAACCAGGAGATTTTTACATAAGTATAACAGTGTTCTAGTAAAGTACCTAATTATCTAATGCGTGATGTTAATGAAGATTTCTGAATTTTATAAAATTCACAACATCATCATTAAAAATAGGTAATGAGGATAGCCATTAGAAACTGATTCATTGTTAAATTGTGCATACTATTATGGTCTCGATGTTAATGAAGTTTTCTGAATTTTATAAAATTCACAACATCATCATTAAAAATAGGTAATGAGGATAGCCATTAGAAACTGATTCATTGTTAAATTGTGCATACTATTATGGTCTCTATGCACGTAGTCGTAAAACTTCGTACTAGACGGAATCTTTTTGTTACCTTAGTTATCTGCTGCCTTGTAAGTACAGTTGGCAAAAGAGATAAGTAGGTAAAGGCGAAAATTTTACCGACATTGTGTCCTACATATCACAGCAGTATTTCTGTAACTCAATCAGGCTATAATATTGCTAAATTAATTTGTTTGAAAATACTTAATAAATAACTAGACCTGGGTGGTTAAGTAAGATACGTGTATAATCAGATCAGATAGACCAGATAAACCAAATCCATCCAGATCAGATAAACCAAGTTATCAACCATGAACTGTCAATTCCAAATTGTTAAAAATCACAATTACATAGTATTTTTGATAACAAAACTCTTCTTCCATCTGTACATTATCTCCGACACGTGTTGCACTAAACAATACTACTTAGGTATTCTGTTATCATAATGATTCACTAATACCAGACTCACGTGAACCAGGGCGTAAATCTCTCCACACAGCTACCAATGCGTCATACGTTCAGTGGTCAGAAGTGTAAAGGTGTGTAAAGATACTAAATTGGTCATCCACTGAGGTGTTTGGCTAATATTAGGTCACCCGTCTTGTGTTTTGGGAAGGGCGCCTCTTCCAGTTGACAGACATGATGTCATGGGTACTTTAGCCCTATGATTCATCGCCAAGAGAAGCACTTATGATAGAAAGATTAGAGGTATGGTGGAATCTTTTTGGGATACAAGGATCTCTTATGTTTTTCAGCTTTATGGAAGTTGCCTCAGGCCCTGGGGCTTTTATACGCACTAGAGGACTTGAAACGTGGTTTTCACTGCAGAACCAGCACTTAATGATCACCAAAGCTAGAGATTGCCATGTCCGAAAGACACTTTTAGGCTGAGTCACCTTTCTTGTCTCCTGACTCCTTCCCTAGACCTTGGTTGCCCTTAGGAATATTTCATAGACGTCATAGAAGTGAAACAGAATATACTCCTAGGATATCAATCATAATCCATTAATATTCTAAAACCATTTACCATTACAGCAGCTAGCTATTGGCTATTGCTTCTCAAGTACCGCGTCCTTGGTAAAATATTCAACGTAGACGTGCTCCTGAATACATCAAGAGGTATTAAATAGCAGACACTGAATATCTAATGTTTTAGATCCTTTGAGTGCTGGAAAATTACTATTTGAAAGCATTCACGGGTGAAGTAGTAAACAGTTAATCGTTTTCCGAATGAATAGTAAGTAATTGGTCTTCTGGGTCGGGTCTTCGCAGGACATTTGGTTTTGGTCAACATATCTATTGGTTAAAAATGTTTATTTAGATAAGTCAATCAGCTGGTTTATGAAGTTTGATCAGACATCTACGGCAATAATAAAATAAATGAAATCGAATCTCATCATCATCAACATCATCTGCCTAGCCTTTTCCCAACTATGTTGGGGTCGGTTTCAGTTTAACCGGATCTAGCTGAATACTTACCAGTATTTTACATGGAGCGACTACCGACCTCCAAAATCCAGTTAGTACTGGGTAATACGATAGCACGTGGTAAGACTGTTTGTCAAATGAAATGGTATCTATCGTTAAAAAAAAAATGAGTATATATCCAGATGCGACTGGAAATAATTATGAAATCGGTCAGCTCCGAAGAGATTCCTTTCCAAACATTGATTGAGCCTCAGACAGACATAGGGCAAATCACATTATTTATTTATAGCTGTGTCTAGTAAACAATGTTCTGAATTTCAACATTGCTGTTGGTAAAAGCCAGACCCAGACCGACTTCATTAATGATTAAAATAACAATTCAAACTGACAGCTTTATCAAGACTAACAATTTCAAATAAACGACCCTAGAATCAGTTATTTTCAACAACAATAAGATATTCTAGAAACCTTTAGAATAATACTAAAACTTGTTGATTTCCCTAAGTTATGCAACATTTTGTAGAACTCATAACTATGCCATTAGTGAATAATCAAGCAATACTTAGAATTTAGAATTTTCCCTTAATTACTGTCTCGTTGGTCTAGTAGGACAAGCGCGGCTGCTGAGCATGTGGTCCTGGGTTCGATGCCCAGTAGGGTTATTACGTAACTTTCTGATATCCAGTGACTATCAAGCTTCGGTTGTACACCGAACTTTGATAGCAACCGAGAATGTCTTATCATTTGTATTACGTATCACACTGAGTAGATATCACTTTACGGTGAATAACACACAGAACATGTGACCTTTCGTGGTTGTTAGTCCTCTTTAGGGTATATGTACCCTAAAGGGGACTAACGGCCACGAAGGGCACCACAATGACGTTATATTTTATCGCGACTTGTCATACGTAATACGAAACTAGCCTTTTGACAGTTAATTGATAGTAACTGGGGTCAGTTACTATCATTTCGAACTGTCAACAGAGGAAAGTAACTGGGCTCAGTTACCTACTATCATTTCGAACTGTCAACAGAGGAAAGAAAGGATTTATTCAGACAAACAATTTATTTCCAAAACAAACACTACTCGGTACCAGACACCCAAACAAAATTATATTCAGTGGGTACGTAATAAGATACGTTTTCTCATCACGTTGCCAGTCTTATTTCCATTTGTATTAAACTTGGCCTTTATCCATAATGCCCTATCGGGTTATGAGGTACGTGGGGGAGATTTGGCCCGGTCAGACCAGATCAAGGACAATGTACTATTTGGGTCAGCCGGCCAAGGTCGAATCTCTCGCACTGAATTGGGACATGAAGGGTTTTCCTATTCATTTTCACCGTTAAGTTGAACGGGTCTATATTTATAAGGATCTGTTAGAAGCCGACCATTAATAGGCTTGTGTCCTAAAAAAATCTAATTAGTCCGTCAGTTAGATTATAAAAAAATATTTGACCCGTATTTTTTCTTTTGTTACATAAACCAAAATTGACGTAGATACGACGCTTTTAAAATTCGCAATACGTCATGCCGTGCTATAGTTTTTAGTGCGTTGTGACGTCACGAGCCCCCACTCCCGAGTTTTGATGCGTTTTATCTTTGTCAGTTCTCAGTGATTTACAAAAACAAAAAATACGTGTCCATTATTTTCCAATACTCTAACTGACGGACTAATTAGTTTTGCAATTTATTGATGGTGGAAACTAGCCTATTAGCTTCGTTTCAAAGATAGTGTTGATTCAGTTTTAATGATCCAATTTAATTAGTTTCAATTTAGTAAATTTTAAAAAGGTTTATGAAAGTTGAAAACGGGCATTGCGGCTTTCCTTGTGTGAGATCCATGAATAATAAATAATGATTGGCTTCGTTACCAACGTCAATCTTCTGTGAACGTCAGTGACGAAGTTTGTTTACAGACATTTGCGTCAATCTTCGCATAAAAAAGCATTAACGCCGCCGCCAATTGTTTGGTATCCATCGTAAAAATCTATTTAAGTACCTTTTCACAGCTTTCAGCGAGAACAGGCTAATATTAGACTTAGACAGGCTGAAGCTGAACATGATAAAAATAAAATAAACTGCTTCTCCGGACAAAGTGCCTTTCTACATTTCTAATTATTTCTATATCTATTTCTGACAAATGGAAACGTCCGATAAATGCCTGGGATTGACATACGCAATCAAAAAGTCACGTTAATGCCAATGTGTTGTTACTATTTTCTTTAGCAGCAGTCGCGAAAATAAAACTCTGGTACTGACGTATTTAAGACCATTTCCGCTGGAGCCGTGCCTCCCCTCGTAAAATTATTTTTTGGAGTGATAATGAATTGCTTTTAAAAACGTTAGGTATCTTATTATAGTGGTGTTAGCGTGTAGTACATTTTTGGCACAGGTTCAGAAATAATTACAACGTAAATATCAGAGGAATTCGCTATGACGTGGGTACAAGCCCCCTCCGGATACAAGATTTAAGACTCATGAAAGCATCGATCGGCCAATGTTAAGAAATATACCAATTTTCAATTCAGCGATCTTGGTTATCTTGCAAACCAGTTTTTAATTAAATGTTAACCAATTAACCAATTCATTTATTTCAGACACTATAAAAATAATTAAACAAATATTAAATAATCAAACAAATACAAATTTTGTTTTGGCTCCTGAAGCTCGCCAAATAAACAATTTCCTTGTTGAAAATGTTTCGTTTCACTCGTAGAACTCGTTCAAGTGGCGCCACAACGCTTTCACCTTTGAATTTGGTAGTTTACTAAAGCTCATGTTACTTGTCCGTCCAGTTCGTTATATTTTCTTTATGTAGGTAATCAAAAGTTCTGCAGTGGCGACCGCGAACCGGAAGACGTTGCGTAGGAAGGGCTCCCATTAGGTGGACCGGTGACCTGGTGATGTTTGTGGAAATCCGCTGGATGCGAGTCGCACGGGACCGGTCAATGTGGCGACACTTGGGGGAGGCCTAGGTCCAGCAATGGACGTCTTCCGGCTGAAATGATGATGATGATGATTATTTTATTTATAAATAACATGTTAACACACTTCAATAAAGCACACACTTAGACGTCTGGGTCTGCCTTAGCATGCCATGGCCTGAGATTTGATCAACGCGCTATTAACAGTTATAATCGACTTTATGTCATATTCTTACAGCTTACGCTTTATATTTTTACTATTCAATGAGTCTCTGATGTCTACTTAGGCGTTTGGTTTAGTAAATTGGGTATTGCGAACTAACGAAGCGGCACGCCTGCCATAAAAGTTATTTTTGAGTGACATTTTTGATGAAATGTGTAATTTGTTAAAATATTTGATTTTGACAAAGATCTCTTAAGCTCATCGGTTACCAGGAGGATTTTTTTGTAATTAGAGCTTTCGATAGTACTCGTAATGTAGTATCATGTCTTCAAAGAACTTCAGCTTATGACATCCTCTAATTCAGTCGTTCAAACTTCATCTAAAGGGTGTAAAACACCTCTTCACGAAGCCGAAAGGCACTTGTTCTCCCCATCACTGCGATCATTTTTTTGTTCTACACCATACCTGGGAACCTTTTAGTTACTGAGATATTACAACTTTTTGACAAGTTTTTTTTTAATACAATTTTTTTTTGTAAGATTTTGACTTTTTACACCTCCACGACCCCCGTACTATTCAATCCATCCATCAGCACAATGTTTTAAGTGCGTTACACTGAGTTCTACCAAAAAACATGATTTATAACCTCAAAAAAAAAAGTTGTTTCCCAGCAAAAATTTTTGCGTAAAGTTACTTAGTTTGATGTACAGAATGCTTGGTTAACGGCTTTGTGATGAGGTGATTTACACCCTGTATATCTACCAAAGTCAAAGCAATCAAACTACCTAATAAGCAGTTAAAGTTGTTAGTTACCAAGAACGGTACATTTGTCGTCTCCCCATTGGCTGACTGAAGGATGGGAAACTTTTCATATAAAATATGTATTGTATGAGTATCGATCATAATGCACTACAAGCATCCTTGTCCTATTTACCTAGTTACCATTCTCGTGAAACTTTAATAGCTGAAATTGAAGGCTTGAGTTGAGTTTTCAAAAGCGGGTTTTGTTTGAAGGGTTGTTAAAGGAGAATGAAAGTGGTCTATGAACCAATACCGACACCATGTTGTGGTATTTATGGGGGGATACTTCAACTCCATTTACGTGCGAAGTGGCATCAAAATATGGCTGTTTTGAGAAAAATAATACTTTAGAATTCCTGATTTTGCTACATTTTTTTGTTTATGAGATGTATATGTCGGCTGTTTCTGAGTTTCTGACTGTATTTTAAATCGATAATGTGTTTTTCAGCTAGATACATTCACTAATACATACATACCTTTTCGCTTGATAGCAGTAACAATAAATACTCAGTTATTATTTGCCTTTTACAAAGAGAAAGGGACACCGACTCTAAAACGATTACCTCGTAATTAGTACATCATTCTAAACCCCCAATTTACCCTCATAGAAAATTTGGGCCTGTTATAAAGAAAACGCGAAATTGCGAGGTTTACTCGTTGAAATGATATGTTTTTCGTTCGTTGCATATTTGTTCGTTTTCTCTACTTAGTTTTCTCCTACTTACTAATAGTTCGTTTCCTCTAATAATAATAGAGCTAATTTTCAATAATTTTAATATAATAATCATTCTTTTTAATAACCGGATTTAAGGATGTACTGAATACGTGGTATGGTAACCGGTAATATTTAAACCATGATTCTTTTCTGGTTACCTTCAATGATTGACAGGAGCAGAACGTTTTTTTTATTCAGTTTAGCAGTTTTTTTTTGTGGAAATAGGCTAAGTAAGGGTATATTATAGACAAAGCAAAAATTTAACAACGACTGGACTGATGCATTTATTCTAGCTTTTAAATGTATGTCTAAACTGTAGTCGAATAGCAAAAGGTTTCTTTTGAAGATTTTCAGATCCGAAACTTATAGTGCCGATTTTCAGCATCTGAACGGTGTAATAGATTAGGTATTGTATGATCATTTACAAGCAATTGTACATCAATTGAATTTATCACATTCAAAACGTTACTTGTAACAGTTTCACGTTTGTTTCAACACTAAACGTCTTTCATTTGCGTCGTAAATCTGCTGAAACAATACAAGCGAATGAGTTATTTATCACTAAGTACCTATTTATGGCTTTCTGATCGCTAAGACTATGTAGTAATACGTGGCTCGATTATTTAATGTGGTGTTCACTAATAACACTAGTTAGGGTTTAGAATAAAACCACCAAGTTATCAGTAAGTAGGTGAACTACATTAGGGGTACGTGTGCTCGCTGCCCGGGATAAATGGGGACTGGTTGACACACGGAACCACGCTACGTTTATTAGTATTCACATGTTAGACCATATGACATTTTTGCAATAAAAAGAACAAAGAAATACTTTTAATTAGGGATGCAGTTATGCTATAGATTTGGCAAGCGTCTTCCAATAACATAATTAGCATACTAATACTAAACCCTTCAGTCACTTTTTACATCATCAAAAATTTAAAACATTCAAGGAAAACTAAACCAGAAGTTACAATCGCAAAGTATGTCGCGGAAGAAGTTATCTTTGCCAAAATATGTCTAGTGACCTACAATATATTTTTCAGCTGAATTCGCCTAATGGTGAGGAAGCTCGACAAAATTACGATTTGACATTGAAACTGGCTTGTTCTTGTATAAACTGACCGGCAGTAGTATATGATGTTTATGTACATATTGTATGGTTTGCAGGAAAAGTTTGCATTATATTTCAGGTGGCCATCATCGCCTTGAATCGTACTAAAAGACTGGGTGGGCTGGGTGGCACTAGTTTTTTTTATTTTTTTGGAATCTGGGATTAAGGCTTTTGCAGTGAGATAAAAAGGCTTGTAACTTAGTTTGAATGGCATTCAATGGACCGAGAGTTCTGCTATCGATCTCACGGATCAATAAGGTTTCAGGATAAGTTTTTAATTTCAAAAGTCAAATACACATTGAATATTAAAAAAAATAATACTTGGGGCGTGATCTACAATCGATATCGAAGCCAAAAAAATAGTTTTTGAGAATTTTTGTCTGTTTGTCTGTATGTATGTCCGGGCTAAACTCAAAAAGTACTGCATGGATTTACTTCAAATTTTGCATGAATATCACTAAGAGGTTGGGTCAACATATATAGGCTACATATTATCACGCTATCACCTACATGGTAGGAGCACTGGCATCTTAGGTATTTTTGGTGCTGTAGAGCCTTCACGCAGACGACGTCGCGGGCAGCAGCTATAGTCTGAAATAAACGCAAAATAAGAGAAAGATGGCCACTTTCACGTTACTTTAATAAGGCCATGCCTGTCAAGATCAGTTGCTTTTTCTTTATTATTCTTTTCTTGTTCCTTTCAGTCTTACTTACGGAAATTTTCAATAACTAACAGGTATCGGTAGGTTGCTATCTCTGTCTGTTTGATAGAAAAAAAAACGTCACTGAAAAGCTTTCTTTGATTTTTATATGAATTAAGTGTCACGAGAGGTGACGCGGATAGGATATTTCAAGCCGATAGCTGCGAGACGTGGCATGTTAACTGGCAGTTATACGTAAGTAAGTTATAGAAAGTTATTAATTATATTTTTTATAGAACAATGTTGCAACTTTATACAACTCCCACTTCGTTCTATTTCTATCTGTACAACAACAGTAATTGAGCGCCATGCTAACACGTAGTCCACTCAATGAATATGTTTTCTTGTTGTTGTGGCAATAAAACAAACGTCACGCAGCAATCATCGTCAATTATAGGTCAGCAGCGGTTCAGGCTGAAATATTGTGAACAGATACTTGTGTCTGTACCTTTATTATAGACTACGATTACTACGACGCATACCATTGTGGATTAAAGTTGATTACTGGTTTGTAATCATATGGTAAGCTTAGATAACTGATTAATAATTGATGGTTTTACACAGTAGGTATTTTAATAAAGATTAAGAAATGTTTGGTTAATACAAATCAAATTTAAGCAAGGTTGGTACAAATAAAAATTACGCAAGGTTTGGTCAGATATAAGACTGAGGTTTGAATAGAATGGGCTGCGGGACTGTTCGAAATAGATACCGCGGTCCTGGAACACCAGTGCTAAAAGGAACATGGATGGGTTTTAGTCAGTACAAGTCTGAAACTCCCTTCCGCTACGCCCAGAGCTTCCAGAGGACTTCCGAAAAAGAAAAATAGAAAAGCCGGACATAGATGCATATTATCCGGACATTTAGCCTTGAAAGCCTGAAACACTGGTATAAGAAAAAAAAACAGGGCAGTCTTTGGGGACTGCCGATGCCTGCGGCACTGTTCGAAAGGGATACCGCGGCCCCGGAACGTAAAGGGCGAGGAAGGAAATATGGATGGGTTTTAGTCAATAAAAGTCTGACACTCCCTCCCGCTCCTCCCAGAGTGGGAGAAGTCATTTGATGATTTCCCATCCAAAAAAAAAAGAAAAAAAAAGGGGACTGCCGATAGAAGTGAAAACTATAATAAGTAATCGATAACGGCGTAGCACCACGCCGTAGCGGATCGCCTACGAGTACTACGAAGCGTAAGGTGACTGTGGTGGTGGCCTTATGCTGACATCTCTTTGAGGCGCGCGTGGAACACGATCGCGCCGTCGACACGGCCTGTCGTCACTAGACGGACGGACGGCTAGCTAGCCCATAGCTAACCGTCCACAGGCCCGCACCGGTTCGCAACCTTAGGATCAAATTAAAAAATGACAGCGTCAGCGTGTTCTTACTTCAAAATGGCGGCCCAAATGTTAACGTTCCAAGATCTCAGATGCATTCCAGTACCAGCACGAAACATTAGACGACAGCTCTTTATATCGTTTATATCGCCAAAAAATAACCCGACCAAGTGAAATTACTCGTTAGTTTCGTATTACACGTATGATAATTTGAGTTGATTGAATTTGGGAGTATTTCTTGTTGATTGATTCGTCGCTACGTATCTAGGTAGAAATTCTTTGTTTACAAAAATTATAGCTTCTCGTGGCACGGACTAGTTTACATTTCACAAATTCTGCCTCGGGACCGCGAAAAATTCCTGATTAAAACTCTTCGTTAGACCTAGGAATTGAACCCAAAACCTCATGTACGGAACCTTTTGAATTTAAAGTACTAAGCCAAAAAAAATATCACCGTTTTTGCAGTGAAACGGGCAGGCTAGAACTGCCTTTACATTTTACACATGGCTTTTCAGAACATATTAAACATCTGCACGTTTTCAGACATTAAATCTTTATGATTGTGTGCTGTTTTATTGCAATATTCAGATTTCTTTGTTACAGGAAAGGTTAGGTTAATTTTGTAACGCGTTACAGCAATCACTTTGGATAATTGAGGTTCCTAAATAGAAGAATAAGACCATGTAAAATTCTATCAGCGAAATGAATGGGTGGAAAACCGGCGAAGTGCGAGTCGGACTCGCGCATGAAGGGGTCCGTAACCATCATAGCAGGGGAGCCCCCTTTAATTATTAATAAATTTTTATTATTTGTTGTTATAACGGCAACAGAAAAACAAATTATGTGAAAATTTCTTTAACTGTCTACCTATTACTACTAGTTACAGCCTGCTGACAGACGGACGGACGGACAAAGGGAGGCCTAGGGGAGGCCTAATACTTAGGGGTATTTGGTTACCCTTCGGGTACGGAACCCTAACTTGATAAGCCTAACCTAGTCTTTACTGCAAAGCTTAAGACAATTCTGTTTCATCGTTGTAGAAATACAAGTCGCTTTGAAAGCGATACCACTTGTTTAGGGTGTCAGGTCAAAAATTAAACTCATCCTTACTAAATAAACGAGTGCAATTAAGATAAGAAAAACCCATTAAACCACTGAATAATTACAAAATCAAGTTCAAAGCCCTTAATATTAATCAGAATGATTAGCAGTAGTTATAGTAGGTACAGACGGCAGCACATCAAGCTTCAACAATCTGTAAAATTTCATTTTAAACTTTATAAAACGTTTTTCTACGTTTAGCCAGTTTAACGTTATATTCGCTAAGTTTGGTGGATGATTTGGTGTTAAATTAAATAATTAACGGTACAGATTTGGCTTGTTTAGCAAAGATGGACTGCAGAAGACTTAAAAGAAAAGTTTACTGAAGAAAGTACCAGTAGTATAAAAACCATTTTTATTCGTACTATTTTAATGCACTGCATCAATGGTTGGATGGGTTCAAACAAAATCATGCAAGACAAAGCGAAGGCACTGAACAGAGTCATGTTCCCCGAAGCGAAACCTCTGAAAGACGTCATTCGTAGTTTATGGGCGAGGTCCCCTTACAAAGTTCAGAGGTTGGCTTACTGGAGCGCGCTCTAAATACAGGGGAATAACGTTTCTCTATTTTTGCAGCTTTCTCCCACGTTTGTTTTGGTAACATTTCAACAAGATCTAGAAATAAAAGATTAGTTAGGTTGTGTTTTCGGGATCTAGATTTAGATTTAAGATCTATAAATGATTAAGGGGGAATAACACCCCTTTATATAAGTTCATTTAATGACTATTTCATGAAAAAGGAACTTTAGGGGTCGTCTTGGTCTGCCGGGGCTGCGGGACTGTGCGAAAGAGATACCGTGGCCCCGGAACATGAAGGGCGAGGAAGGAACATGGATGGGTTTTAGTCAGTAAAAGTCTGACACTCCCTCCCGCTCCGCCCAGAGTGGGAGAAGTTATTTGATGATTTCCCATCCGAAAAAAAAAGGAAGAAGGGGTCGTCTTGGTGATTTTAATGGTTGTAATTCTGTAAATACATATAACGTATTACGGCCGCAAATTATATTTTGTTCAGCATACAGTCTCACACTGACAAAACATATTTTTGCTAATTGAGGGCGTGGCTCCAGCCAAGTGGAAGTTTTTTGTATTTTTTTCGGGACCGAAACTAGTTTACCTATGCCAAGAATGTTCTCTCCAAAACATGATCTGGATAATTTCATTAAAATCTAGATGAGCTGTAAAACTGTGCATGATATCTATATGTTTTTCCATGGCATGAGACGTGTACACATGTAAACGTGTACACAGGTACCTACACGCATGTAAACGATGTTTTCTTTTTCAAATATTATTTAATTGTTTGTAAGGTAAATATGTAGCTTGATTTCATGAGACTTTAACGACCGTTTTACCATCTAACACTTGTCGTTAAATCTATATCGAGAAGGATTCACGTCTTTCGGCTTTCAGCGCATTAGCCGAAAATAAAGTGCGAAAAAAAATAGGTACACAAAGTATTAATATAATAACACGATATTGTATGCAGAACATTTTCTCGGATCTTTGGCAATGAATCAATAGTGTTGTTGTTGACGATGTATTGATGTTTGTGCAGCGATCCATTTTATGCGCTCACATTTAGATGAAATTGGATTTCGTTCACAATCTACCTAGGTACATAGTGCTATTTTACGGTTATTGCGAAGTAAACACATTTATTGCTTCGCGTAGCTTCTTAGTGCATCGAATTGCCTGAAATCCTGAAACCTGAATCACCAGTACCATAAATAGATTGAACTAATGCAAAAGCTTCCCTATATTATCCACTAGGACGTCATGGTTTCACCCACGTAGTTCCCGATAAAATATAGCCTATGTTACTCGCTGATTATGTAGCTATCCATTGCTGAAATACAAGAATTTTTCAAATCGGTCCAGTGGTTTTTAAGTTTATTCGTTACTAGCGGACGTCCCGCGGTTTCACCCGCATAGTTCCCGTTCCCGTGGGAGTACGGGGATAAAATATATCCTATGTTACTCGTGGATAATGTAGCTTTCGAATGGTGAAAGAATTTTTGAAATCGGTCCAGTAGTTTTTAAGCCTATTCATTACAACCAAACAAACAAACAAACAAAGTTTTCCTCTTTATAATATTAGTGTAGAAAGTGTAGACATACAAATAGACAAATCTTACCACTTTATACCTAATTATACCTTAGTATAGATGTACCCCGCTTTTCAAGGTCATTATTGCATTCATGGAACTCGAAAGGTTCTCTTTGTAAATATTCTATGAACTTGAAAACGGCTGGGTCTTATTCCAGAACTTTGCTTGAGCAACTTTTCAATATAACAGAACTGATACCTGTGCGTG
This sequence comes from Xestia ashworthii, assembly GCA_950022955.1. Lineage (NCBI taxonomy): Eukaryota > Metazoa > Arthropoda > Insecta > Lepidoptera > Noctuidae > Xestia > Xestia ashworthii. The sequence goes on from OX465561.1 coordinate 14,649,801, forward strand.
GCTGTGTGGTTCCGAAGTAGCCACCGTGATGGAAGGTGCAGCATTGGAAGGTCTCCCACAACGTGGGTCAATAACCTGATGTTCAGTTTCCAGACTGGGTGATGTGTGGTAGCAAGGTCCAGGGGAAGCATGACGCGATCACGATGTCTCGAGATTCATGTTGAATTAGTAACTGCTTTGTGGTCACAATAAATTACAAATCCACGTAATCTGTTTTAGCATTTGCACACCTGACTATGATGTTACTCTTTAAAAGGTATCATTCTACATACTTCAAACACAAAGAAGTTTGTATAAATAAACAAGTCTCTTAAATAGATGTAAATAAAGTTATATTCTTTTAGCCTTTCAAAATCTTTTGTACAGATTACTCTTATTCGATTATTCTTTTCACATGAGAGTGAATGTACAATATGCACTTACACGTGTGTCTTTTTCTTTCCTGAGTGGGTATTTAGTTTTAGCACGTGCATAAATAATAATTGTAATTTGAATAACAGACCTCGACCAGATGTTAGTAGAAAAGTACAGTCATCTGCATTTTCTGCCCGTCCATAATTGGAAGAAGCCGTAAATTAATGTATGTAATTTTAATAATAAAGTATGAGTTCAAGATTTGGGCTGCTTTCCGGTTATTTATGTTCAAGATATTTCGAACTTAATGAGTAATTTCGTGCTTATTTTAGTCACCCTGTATTTGTACTCGGTTAACCTTTACTCATATTTTCAGGGACCTGTAAAAATATTCATGGGTAGTTTGTTTCGGTATTATAAAATATGTGGTGCCTTTGGGGATTACAGTCATGTTATGTTATGTTAAATATAATTTACCAGAAAACATGAAACCATATTTGGAGATTACGTATTCTTATATACTTTACATAAAGATGCCATGAGAAATTGAATTATTAAAATTCCCAAGAAACAATTCAGATAGCCATGCCATTCTTAAAAAAACGTGCTTTGGACCATCACCAAACATAAACCAACTATCTTCAAACGAAACATAGACACTAACTAAAACATAATTATTTATCTATAACTAGAAAAGCCGTATCAAACTTCTATAGCGCTGATAACAACACTCGATTCGCAGTCGTAATCCTATTTTAGACAGTAGATTTAGGGTCGCATTTTGCTTGGAACTTAGGTTTTACCGGTAGAATGAAGTGGGGCAAGAGCCGGGATATTGTGACGAGTATGAAGTCGACCTTGCGGACCACGTGCGAACGTCGTGTCAGCGCACCTGATTATAAATCGTTTACTAAACTAATTATTATTCGCTAGTGCTGAGTCAGGCTATCAGGCACATCTAGTGGAAAATATTGTAAATTGTTACTTTGGTCAGCGGAAACACACGTGTTTAGCGGTATGAAAACGCAATATGTGTTTTGTCCTCGGGTATTGCTGAAATGGTTGGCCCCTTTTTTGTGTATTCCAGCATTTTATGTTACAGCATTTTTGGTTTGAATTTTAAACCAAAATGCTGTAACAAGACTAAACGATTAAGTAAAGTAAATGATGTCTCTTTTACGTAATCGAAGGTGTTTTACATTATTACAAGGTGTTTTAAATACAACAGTGTTTATAGGTTTTTAAATATTGGATTCAGGAGTGTCCTTTCATAGGACCATTAGGTATTTTGTTTGTTCAGAAAAATAATGTGTGTTTACCATAGAAACTAGTATTCTAGCCCAGTTGGATTAATCGCCTGTATGTCCTAATAACTTAACACTAACAACCTTTAGACAACCTGAATACGGAGTTCTCCCCATATTCTGAGGGGAGATTTTATCGAGTCTTGTCCTTCGTGATCTAATCTAACCACAATCTCGCACAAGAAAGGGCGCCCTTCGAAAAGATTAAGTACCTATATCGATCCATATTATGAGTACGAAAGAACTCTGCTTGTCTGTTATCTTTTCAACCTATAATGGCTAAACGGAATTGATGAAACTAGGCACACTAGGAGATAGGACACTTTTAATCGCTGCAGCTTGTAGGATACTTTTCGACCTCCACGAGAGTAGAAGCTAGTCAAAACTATAATTATTATAAGTAAAGTAAGTAATTATAAAGATGTTTTTGTAACCTCTTCCTTTCAGACTTTGATGACTTTTGACTGCAGATAAGTTAGTGGGATAGTAAACAACTACGTGTACCTAGGTATTTCTTTAATTTGCCATTTCAAATGTAGAGTCAGTCACAAAAGGAGGTCTAATTATTACATATCATTATTATTTACATACTACATCTAAAACTATACATAATTACAAAAATAAAACTAAACGTAAAACTAGTTTAACAATATACATACAACAATGACAAAAGGCGTCAAAGTACTCCTCTCGCTGTCATCGGGAAACGTGCCCAGAAGACTGGCAGCATTGCCACGTTGAATGGCAATGCTAATTCTTATTATTATTATTATTTATTATTAAAATCAAATGAAACCTGAAAAAAATAAAAAAAATCTTTTATAATGCATGCTTTTTCACAGGGGCCCGGGCCTACCCGACAAATTGGGTCATGAGGTACTTAGGTATTTGATTTGCCGCTGTTTTGCAACTTGATTTCGGACAAAGTAACATCAAATTGATGTTATTGCCTACAAGATTTTTTTATTTGCATTGGAATTAACGTCTTGTTTTTTTTTTAAGTTTAGCGGTCAGTCGCCTTCAAATTCGACCTTGCAGGGCACGTGTAGGTTTTTATTGTGCTTTTTAAGGCACACTGTAATTAATTGGTGTACTCAAGTAAGATTGGTTTTTGTTTGCAGTTACATAGGTATGTGGAGCAATGGTCGTTGAATCTTTGATCACTACCTACGTCATCATCTACCTAGCCTTTTCCCAACTATGTTGGGGTCGGCTTCCAGGCATCTTAAAGTTTTTATAAAAAAAAATAAAAAAAAAAAACAGTTTAATTAATAGACTGTCGGTAACCGGATAAAACAATAATCATACTTAACATTATTTATTCCTAAGGTCAGAAAATATTTATTTAACCTTTGTGATAACTGTGATAAACTTTAAGTAATATCTTATCATTTTATAAGGTTATCGGGAATAATAAACCCAATATTAGATAACTGCAGGCCAGTAGTGAACGAGTGACCATAGAATATAAAAAAAATAACACTCTTTTTTAGGGTTCCGTAGTCAATTAGGAACCATTATAGTTTCGCCATGTCTGTCTGTCCGTCCGTCTGTCCGTCCTCGCTTAATCTCTGTGACCGTTAGCACTAGAACGCTGAAATTTGGTACCAATATGTGTATCAATCACGCCGACAAAGTGGTAAAATCAAAATTGGAAAAAAATGTTTTATTAGGGTAACCCCCCTATATGTAAAGTGGGAAGTGATTTTTTTTTTAATTTCAACCCTAACGTGTGATATATTGTTGGAAAGGTATTTAAAAATGAATAGGGGTTTACTAAAATTATTTTTCGATAATGTCAATAATTTCGGAAATAATCGCTCCAAAAGTAAAAAACAATGTGTCCCCCCCCTCTAACTTTTGAACCATACGTTTAGAAAATATGAAAAAAATCTGAAAAGTAGAACTTTATAAGGACTTTCCAGGAAAATCATTTTGAACTTGGATGGAAACAACAGTTTTTGTACAAAAAAGACAAAAAGTTGTACAAAATAATTTCTGGACTAAGTTTGTAGTATAATCGTATATGCAAGCATTTTTTTTTATTTTTAACTTCGTTTACATATTTTATTATCCTGAACGTATCTTTTTTCAAACAAAAAAAGAATTCTTAAAATCGGATTGGATTGAAGACTATTGTGACGGACGGGAAACTACGGAACCCTACACTGAGCGTGGCCCGACACGCTCTTGGCTGGTTTTTTTTAAACATCTTCGTAGGTCACAAGTTCACAACACTTGAACACTCAGTCATTTTATTTGCAAAGGGGATGACCCGTTTACGCTTGGGAATTTTCTAGATAGCCTTCAAAGGATGTTATGAATAGTGCTCTGTGATGGGATCAAGTAGGGATGAACCCCTCGACCCTCTTTATGTCGGTCTCTTTTGTGTTGAAGAAGACAAGGTTATCTATAAAGATAAGTAAAAGTACTTTACCTAGTGGTATCTGGATGTAGGTAAATAAAATTAAGAGGAAAAACTAGCCTGTAGTTGTAGTTATATAGCCAATAGAGGAAAAGCGAAATAAAGAAACATTACGTAAACTAAAGCAGAGGACAACAGAAGAAAAATATGCTTCTTGTTCTTGAACTCTTGACATAATTATTTAAGTTGTATGTCGGTGTATTTCCATTGTAGGTAGGTAACTAGTTTACCAGACCAAAAGTTACATAAAAGTGTCAGATTCGCGAATCGGCAACACAAGAGTCGAGCGTGTTGATCACACGAAATAGAAAGCAGCACTAGTGGGTCAACGAACCCTGTGACCGTTCGGTAAACGCCATCTCCCTAGAATTCGCTTCTCTATAGAATGCTGGCTGGCTGCAAGCTGTGCCGTAATAATAATGCTGGCTGACTAGTCAAGAGAAACAAAAACAAAGACTGACTCGAAAGTCGTGGCTCTATTTTCAAAAGTGACAGATTTGATGATTATGAGGTTGCATTATGTTTTGTTTCTGTGGCGTTAATATTTCATTTACTTTACCAAATTGTAAACTACTACTCATAAATCACGTAAATATTTTTATAAGGATAAATAAAACAATACAAACACAGACAACAAACTTCCCCTGTAAATGAACGAAATAATCTAACTTATTCATTTACTGACGTCACACACGATGATTTACGAGGTTTCATTGAATATTCGCAAATATTTCCGAGTTGTTTGTGTATCAAACAAAATAGAAAGTCGCAAGGCCGAACGGATTTAACTCAACTGCGATCTTGACTTGCGAAGAGCGCTCCCCGAAGCTACGAAACAAAAGGGAGACAGAAAATAAAGATAGTGTTCTCCACTACCTTTCTGCCACAATATTAACCCTCACCTCACCCACCTCATTCAAAAAGGGAATTGGAATTGTCCGGAAGGAATTGTCACGTCCCAAAAAACCAAATTAAGTAGGTATATAAACGATTTCTTATTTCAAGAAACAAAAAATAAACGTTTTTTCCAAAATCAAAATGTATTTAATTAATATTTATTATTGAATGGGCATATTTTTAATCGAATAAAACAAAATCTTTGCTTGTTCCATGTAGAGAAAAAACACTGTTGTGTCAACGAATAAGAAAAGCGTATTTAAATGCGTGTAGCACATGCATGACATGCCTAGGAAAATTTACATCGAACACGTTTACTGACCTAAGAATCGAAAGAAAAAACAATTTAGCGAATGGAATCTTTTTGCCATTAGCTACGAAATCAATGGAAAATTAAGTGTTAGACGCAGATGGAAATATAAAACAACACAACAACACTTAAGTAATTGTAAAATTAGGTATTAATTACCTTTATCTTTAAAACTTTTATTTAGTGTGGAAAGTCTTAATTTGTCAAACTTAAAAAAGCCCACGTGCATACTGCATAGTGAATTAAGTGCAAAATATTTGGGACACCAGAAATGTTCTAAATGATTGGTAATCGACCAAATTCCTTTTTTTATTGGGCACACCTCGTATCATATTCTGTGATTGTTCGTTTTTAACATTTTTTATAATTATTTTAAAACAAATATGTTATGACACGTGTTTTAAAAGATTACAAAGTACACGTCATGTTATAATGTTAGGAAGGCATTAGAAAATATAAGTAACAAATGCATTATGTTACATCAGACGTAGGTACCTAGGTAGGTAGGTACTTAACTTTAAACCTGTAGAACAATTTCGGCTTTACAAAGGTTAAGTTGCGGTGTGGTTTCGGCTATCTGACTATTTAACCGTTAAAATTGCGTCATATTGCACATGGTCTATTAAAATAGATGCGGTTCGTTATATTTACTCATTGTTTGCATGTTTTACTGCAATTATCTCAGCGGGTTGTAGATAAATGTATGTATGAGATACATAAGTACATAGTTTGCTATTTTAAGTACACATTATTCATTGTGATGACGGAAATGCCCTGACCTATCTTTATCCGACTCGAGTCGTAAATTCGTAATAGGTAGCTATCGTAAGTTATAAATATGTGTGTTTCCTTACACATACGTGTAGGTAGTATGCTGTTTAAATATAGAAGTACACGTACCTAATTAATTTTATTCATTTAATTAATGTAATTCGTCATCTGGAATATTTATAAATTCCATATAATTATTACATAAATTTTCCATTGTGAAATTCCTTATTACGATCAATAAAAAACTGTCAAAAACAATTGCCGTATGATTAAAGCGTTATTTTTATAACTTCATCGAAGGAACATTTCTTTTATGCCTTTTACAAAAATTTCTTCCGATAACGTTGACTTGGCAAAGTGCCAATCTTTAAAAAAGTCATTGTTACGGCAAGACGCGCTAGGCAGACGTGTGTATGACCGTTAAAATAATTATGCAAGCAAGCCTGAGAGTTGCAAGTCGACGGCGAATAGACGACCAAGCAGCCGCGAACGAGGGCTCCGCCGCTAGTGATGTGCGCTTCGAGGTCATTTGGCAATCGATATCGATGGAAAGTTTTTTTCCTGAGTAAAAATTTATCGGTGTTATGACTTTCTGTTTTTTTTTCCGGGATGACGTGGTACACACTTTCTCATGCACTCATTATTAGTCAATTTCCAACCTTAATAAGATAATTAAGTTCTACAATCCCTTCTCTTTGATCACTTTCTTTCAGTTCTGGCAGTGTCCTTCTGGCCAATGTATTAAAGTAACCACTAACTACGTTAATTGGGTCCATCGAGGGCATATTTCGCAGATCTCCACATTATTACTTCCCTTCAGCTTTTTTTTTGTACCTACGCGATGATAAGGGATCACCATATCCATTTAGCAGAACTCACAATCAAATACAAATCGAGCTTAGTGGTTATTTCAACACACAACTACTCAATATTACATTTTGTTCATAGGTTTATGATGACATAAGTGATATGATACTGTTTTTAGACCGAATAGATATGAATTTCTATTCAATGACCTACCTATTAAAGGTTCATTGACGCGTTTTAAAGACTTAGAACAAGTCAGTTTAGTCTCATTTCAGTTCGGATCTCCAATATCTAAATAATGAATTGGTCATAGAGCTCTTTTATTAAGAAGGCAGACAAAACACGAAGATACAAAAACCCAACACATAAAAGTACACAGTCGAAGCTTCCACTGACAAGAATATAGGAATTCCACAACCATGAAAGCTTGTACTACAATTTCATTTTACCCTAAGGCACTTGACACAGACGGAAAAACACAAAACTAAAATCTACTAGCAAGAGCCAAGTAGCTGCTGTCGTTTCAAGTAACTTTCCATTTTAAGATATTGCCTCACTTGTAGATATAATACAAACACATTTTTACATACCTTTCTTTTTATAGCCTTTCTGAACACCTACAATAATATCTCCCTTAATTATACGTAAAGCAGATCTTGGCTATGAGCCCGGAAAAGTCAGGCTAAAAATGCCATAACTAAGTTACATTTATCTCGAATGTGCTAAGTAGACATGTATTGTGATCAATTTGTGTCAACAATACAATGATATCTCAGTACAAAAAGAGCTTTCAAGATTAGATATGAACTCCGTTGTTGGTCGCAAGCCAACTATCGTAGAATTGTCTTATATTATACAGCTGTCAACCCGTACGATGTCCATGCCAATATGAGTTAAGCTACGTATTTTAAATACTTTCGTGATTTGTCAAATGTTTATTTTAAGTATGTACTTACTTATTTTATTTTGGTCGGGAGTAGAAATGATGTCTAACTGTTGCATTACATCGGCTAGCAAAAGAATGAACAAAATACAAGTTGCCATATTTTTTTTAATGAAAGTACTGACGTATTGAGAATATTCATCATAAGACCTCACCTCATCAAATATTGTGATTTTTAACAGTTGTTTATTTTATAAAATATTGATAATTATGAACTACAAATCGTTATTTTAACGAACATAAAAATAAGTCATATCGATAATGTAAAAAAAACCATCACTAACCCTCCCATACGTTCAAGTTTCAATTGTCTGCAGTGGAAATTTCCACGATAAAACATGTAACCTTCGAACGTACTGCTCTTACACGCCTCACTGGGTATATGTGCATCTCTATCGCACGAAATCGACGCAGGCGCTCTGACCCAACCGGTCTGGACTGCTCTAGCAAACGGGTACGATTATAAGTTTGTCTCTTTCACTTCGGACAACTTATCGTTCTATTTTACGAATAGCTCTCTGCTATGTATACTTCTCGGTCGTCGGCCAAATGATTTTTGTTACCTGTCTTTCTCTAGAGCTTGAATGGGGCAAAATTTGTTTTCTTGATGCAGAGCTACAGCTTCAAATCCAACAAAATACTATAGTTACTACGTCCACGTGCTCGGGAGGTTAACGACTGATACAACAGATAACATTGAAAATAAATAAACAATAATTGAGTCATATAACCGTTAATGGGAGCAAGAAAAAGTGTAGCTCTACGTTATTTTCTTCCTTTTTCTTCGCTTGCCAATATTTTTTTGTTCGCGAAGTGTTGAGGAGTATTAGCAGGGTTAAGTGATCTAAAGTAGGTTATCAATTTTATTGAGCTTATTATAACTTGGAAGGGACTGGGGTTGATTATTAAATGTTCTGTTTCGTTCGAAAAATCTGCTAACGATGCAATTAATGTCAGGTGTAAGTACTTCATAATGAAAATTAAGTAATTTTAAAATACAGAATATTATTAGTCAAAGAAATCTTGCTGTTCATGTAGGTAATAGCTGTCAAGGTGCGTTAATTGCACATCCTACTAATTATACTCGTTCCTAATTAATTTAAAAGAGGAATAAATTAGGAATTATAGATAGGTACAGGACGATGGGCTCAGAATATTCCAGACTAAGGCTAAGGTTCTCTGTACGTAGGTACCACTTTCGGCGCACATGAACGAACGTTCAAGAAATATTTGTATAAATATTTTCATAATAATGTTTATAAACGGAACGTCCTTATTGGCCATTGGTTTGGCCTTATATTAATTGTCACGTTTAGCAGATAAATTAACGATGTACAAATGATAGCAGACACAAATTATAAGTAGTAGGTAGGTAGGTAGGTATAATTGTATGTTATTTTTAAGACTTGATAGCTTAAAACAGAAATAAAAGTAAAAGTGCTTAATCGCACTTGCGCCACGATACCAAACGAGCGTCGTGGAATTTTCCATGCTTCGGCCGATTGAAGAAATTCTTTCTGTATGTAGTAGGCATGCCCTCTACATAGGTACCGATAACTTAGTTATTTTTTCATCAAAAGTAGGTATCAGAGATTCATTGTTGTTATTGAGTATTGCCAAAATACCTACTCGTGACATTGGCGGACTACGTCACAGGCGTCGGAGAGACGAGGCGTTTTAAAATTACTTCGCCCCGGAATCCGACAGCAAATGTTCCCGTATCCGTAATAAATCGGACGGTGAGAAAATGTAAGTAATAATTTATTAAACAAACACACTGGCTGAAAGCAGTAAACTCCTACGGAATAACGATCTGGATAAATTTAGGTAATTATGGATGAATATACGGAAAAATGAAACTTGTAAATTCTGTAGCAACGGGAGTTATGGCTTTTATTTTAAACATGCTTAGACCTACTTACCTATTTGTATTATTCTTATAATCTGCTTAGGAGTATGAATTGAAAGTATTTAGAGCTCATAAAATATATCCTAACTTTATAATTTGGCAGAGAATTTGTTTATCCCAAGTCCCGCCCGTGAATATTTCGTGTAGGTTGCTAGAGTTCATTGCTAGACATCCGGCTTCATACATAATGCTTTATTAGGGAATATTATAATAATAGAGAAATATGGGAAGATAAATAAACAAGGGCTAAATAAAAACGAAGTTAAAAACTTGCACGAATTTAATTTTACTGCTTTCGACTCTACGGTTCTACCTTGCTGGTTCCGTTGCTGATAACGTTCAGATTTGAAGCCTTTCGCACATAATTATAATTTCATCTCTTGTATATTAACACTAAAACATTTGAATATATAGGTAGGTACCTATTAACACTAAAAAATTGGATCTGAAATGGACATATAAGGGTATCTAACATATAATTGCAGTATTGCTGTGTGGCAGTAGCGCTTGAGGACTTGAACTTCTAATAGACATCAGTATAGTAATATCGATCATACTTATTATTTAAACCCAGATAACGAGCCATGTTAACTAGCTGTCTTCAGTTACAAATAGGTGTTTACTTACTTTATGTGCACAATGCACTTAAGTTTATATCTGGCAGGTCCACTGAAAACGTATTACCGCTTCAATTTAATGATTTATGAGTGTTACTGCTTATAAGTATTAAAATGAGATAAATTAACTAATTAATTTATCTCATTTTAATACTTTCAGTTAAAATACCAAAATAATTAAGATAAACAACTCACTAGTTCATGCAGTCAGCGCCATCTAGCATGGAATAGCGAACTTACGTGAAATAAGGTGCAAAGTTCTGCTATTCGTCAATAGATGGCGGTCTTGTCATTAACTACCTCTCTTCTTTCGATAGTAGTACTTTATAACGTAACATGAGAAAAGCGCGGGAATCATCGAATTTGGCGGGCGTGATTTTTCTTTCGTTTTCATAAAAATATTAAAAAACGTTGGCTATTGGAGATAAGTTGTGTAGATATATGTAAATATTCATTAGATTAGTTGATATAATTGTTTGTAGATATAGTTCTTCATTTAGGGTAAGTTTTTTCTATTTTACTTTTCTGGCCAGTGGCCACAATGGACAATGAACCGCCAGATCCGGGGGGCACAGTTCCCTCGGTCGGGCATAATATAACGATTTATGAATCCAGTATGGATACGGACTCGTCCCGGAGCGGAAAAGGGCTAGAGCGCCTCGTAAAGTATGTAAAAATTGCAATAAAAGAAGGCGAAATGGGCGCTCATCAGGAACAAATAATGAAGCGAATTGTCATTGTGATAATGACTCAGTTTATAGTCCAAATATAAAATCAGACATACCGGTACAGGCAATTCTACTTCAACAAGAAGCCACTCCACGTTCTGTGGATGGTCCTCAGACTGAAATTCAGAACTCAGATCTTCCCCAGAAGGCGCCACAGGTTGCTAGGGCTTTGTACGAAGCCACAGACCTGTCGCCATACGTTGTTCACATCCAAAAAAATGTTGATACACAAAACTCAGCTCAATCATTACACCCAATAACTTTAGGGCACTTTCTAAAAAAACGCAGGTTTAACCACATCATTAACGGTTCACTAAAACGCATTGGTCGCAATCGAATTTCATTAAGCTTCTCCCGTTACGTAGATGCAAACTCCTTTATAAATGACCCAAGTTTGGCCAAAGAAAACTTGAGGGCATTTGTTCCATCTTTTAATGTGTGTCGGATTGGAATTGTAAAAGGCGTACCTACCGAATGGTCTCCGGAGGAAATAATTGAAAATATATCCGTCCCCGCTGGATGCGGGAAAGTCATAAAGGCTAGACGTCTTAATTATAAAGTACACGAACCGACCCCTGTGTGGAAACCATCCCAAACAGTCGTGCTCACCTTTGATGGACAAATTCTACCAAAACGTGTGTTTTGTTGTTACAATTCCATGCCAGTGGAATTGTATACATTCCCTACAATTCAATGTTTTAATTGTTGTCGATTTGGCCATACAAAGGTACAATGTAGGTCGAACCCTCAGTGCTTCAAGTGTGGGGAGAAGCATTCTGCTGACACTTGCAGTATTGAAGACGAGAGCAATAGTAAATGCTGTCATTGCGGTGGCATTCATTACGCCATCAATAAAAAATGCCCAGAATTTGAGAGACAAAAATCAATTAAGCATTACATGTCCCATAGCTGCGTGTCGTATGCTGAAGCGGCGCAACTACATCCACCAATATCAAAATTGTATGCAGATGTGGTAACATCTGCCCCATCACATACCACAAAAAATCCTTTTTATCCACAACCTTCGCCCCAGTCACGTAACACATCAATGGTCTCCTCTCAAAGAAAAACGGTATTCCTCAAACCTCGGGATCCCCCAAAAACAACTAAGGGGTATGACCGGGCAGCTCATCAGGCATTGATCAATAATGAAGTTTCTGTGTCAGGGAATGGTGTTGCATTCCAAAATAAAACAACAAATAATAATGAGACTCAAATTTTAAATTTAATAATCCTCTTAATTAACACTTTGTCTAAAAATAATAATATTGAACCGTCCAACGTTGCCACTGTAATTGATACTCTGTCCAACTTATTTAACCATCATAATGGATCCAAATCTACCCAGGATTGTTCAGTGGAACAGTCGCAGTATAGTGAATAAAAAATCTGATCTGTCCTACATATTGAACAAATACGATCCCTTTGCAGTCGCTCTCTGTGAGACATGGCTTAAACCAGGGTTCTCTTTTAGAATTCCTGGCTATGCGTGTCTAAGAACAGACAGAAGCGATGGGTATGGCGGTGTCGCCATACTTATTAAAAATAACTTGTCTTTTCAAAGTTTTCCTCTTCCAAGTCTCAGCGACGATATTTCTGCTGTCGCTGCTATTGTAAATAAAATCTGTTTAGTATGTATATATTATTCTCGTCCCACTGTAAATATTCTTTCTGAAATAAGTAATCTCCTTTCAATTTTACCTAAACCATTTTTGGTAATGGGCGACTTTAATGCACAACATCAGTCCTGGGGTAGTTCTAGTTCCAATTACTATGGGGAAAAGTTATTGGAAATCCTAGACTCTAATAATTTGTGTATTTTAAATACATGTCTCCCAACACGCCAAACGAACCCAGATGAGGGAGTAAGTGCCCCTGACCTCTCAATCTGCACACCTGATTTAGCATCAACATTATCCTGGTCTCCTTTACAGTCTTCTTATGGAAGTGATCATTACCCTTTAATAATTTCTTTTCCACATAAAAAACCGGCTGTTTGTAATCCAACTCCACGTTTAAAGTATAGACTTCAAAATGCAGATTGGGATACATATAAAAATTGTGTAGAAGAAAGAATCCTTGCTATATCTAATTCTTTACAAATACATGATCCTCAGCTATTATCTAATCAAATAACCAACATTTTAATAGAGGTGGCAGATAATACTTTCCCTATTAAGAATGGTGCTTCAGGTAAAATTCCTTCACCACCCTGGTGGGATGCTGAGTGCACTCAGGCCATTAAAAAAAGAAAAGAAGCAGAAAAAAATTATGGTCATACTATGACTCGTCACAATTTCGAAATCTACCAAGAAGCTGCACGTACAACTCGTAAGCTCCTTAGAAAAAAGAAATTTGAAGGTTGGCAAAGATTCTGTGCATCCATCTCGCCAGAAGTTAACGCATCCCTAGTATGGCAAAATATTAGGCGATTCAGGTCAGCATTCAGTGACACAACAGCCTCAAAACTACCACTAGAATTAGCCAATCAGTTTATGGATCATTTAGCCCCTCCTTCAGCCCCAGAACAGAGATCTTTACATTTCCCCTATGTCCCTATTCCCAATTCTGAAATGAACTCTCTTTTCACACTAAGTGAATTGAAAGGAGTCCTTTCTCATGTTAAGGATTCAGCTCCTGGTGAAGATGGTATACCATATTCATTTATAGCTAATCTGTCTGACTCTGTTCTTTTAATATATTTAAACCTCATCAATACAGCTTTGATATCTGGCAACATTCCATCAAGTTGGAAGTCTCAAACAATTATTCCCATCCTGAAACCAAACAAACCTTCTTCTAATGTTACTTCTTATCGACCAATCGCACTTTCTACAGTTCTTGTTAAGATCGTTGAACATCTTATTAAGAATCGTTTGGAGTGGTATTTGGAAAGCAAAAACTTGCTAGCCACATCACAGTTTGGTTTTAGAAAGGGTAAAAGTACGATGGACAGCCTTAGTGTGTTCACAACTGATATTCGCTTAGCCTTCTCTTCTAATAATTCTGTAATTGCTGCTTTCCTCGATATTAGCTCTGCTTACGATAATGTCCTGGTATCAATCCTAGAACAAAAGCTAAATTTATTACAAGTTCCAAAAATGCTGTCTAACTTCATAATTAATATGCTCTCAGAGAGATCTTTAAATCTTCATATGGAAGGGTGTACATTCACCCGGTTAGTATGGAAAGGTCTCCCTCAAGGTTCAGTACTAAGTCCAATTCTTTACAATATTTACACTTATGATTTGGAACCCTCTCTTAATAAGTCAGTACAAGTCCTTCAATATGCAGATGATTTACTTCTTTATTTATCTGGTCATTCTGTTGAAAATATTTGTACTTCCTTAACCTCTTCTTTAAGCTTACTGAAGACTTGGCTGGAAACCAATGGTCTACACCTGTCAATTGATAAAAGCAACATTGTATTGTTTACTAGAATGCGTAAGCCTCCTAATGTCACAGTAAGTTATAATGATATTCCCATGCCCGTTAAAAACCAGGTTAAATTTTTAGGCCTTGTTTTGGATACACATCTTACTGGTATACCACACTGTGATTATATAGCTGCTAAATGTGAACGTCATATTAACATAATTAGATGTCTTGCTGGTGTTTGGTGGGGAGCACATCCTTTTTCATTAAAACTACTTTACAACACCTTGATAAGAAGCGTATTGGACTATGGGACTTTTTTGCTTGAACCTGCAAATGTTGCTGGTCTTAAGAAACTGGACAGTGTTCAGTCTAAAGCACTTAGAGTGGTTTCAGGTGCAATGAAAAGTAGTCCTATTAATTGTCTTCAGGTGGAATGTGGAGACCCTCCACTACATTTACGACGTCAATTTCTATCTGATAGATTTATGGCTCGGTGTTTGCAATTTACACATCATCCTTTGCGAAATAAACTTTCCATTCTTTCTGAAGAAGTTATTTCATCCACTTATTGGAGGAACAAAGATACTCCGTGTTTAGTTAAAAGCTTCAGAAAATACAATTTAATTGAAGCTCCCTGTCACCAATCTCAATTTCTTTCAATATTTCACTGTAATTACAATTCATTAATTATGTCACCAAATATACATTATAACCTTAACATTTATCGAGATGACGTATGTCATAACCTCAACTTCAACTTCACTATGGATAGAGACTGGAAGGGCTGTCACCTCTTGTTTACAGATGCTTCGAAGCATGGAAGAGACTCATGTGTGGGAGTAGGTGTATACCACTCCCAATTTAATATCGTCCAAAAAATAAAGCTCCCGCCCGAATCATCTGTATTTACGGGAGAATGTTACGGTCTATTCAAAGCTGTCGAATATATACTTATGATGGGCTTACGGAATTCACTCATTTTAACTGATGCAAGGAGTGCCTTACAATCTTTGGCCAAATTCCCTTTCTATTCTCATAATTCTTATATTATATTTGAAACTCGTGAACTCCTCTATAGGTGTTCTATTAAGGGGTATTCAGTACACTTTGCATGGATACCCTCGCATTGTGGCATTTTAGGTAATGAGAGAGCTGATAAGTTAGCTAATGATGCCGTATTTTGTGGAGATGTTTTTCCGTACAAAAATAACTCCCAAGATCTGGCAGCTCTGCCCAAGGTTTATCTACAGGAATCCTGGGGTCAGCTTTGGTCCGAGCAATCAGTGAAAGGGAAATTTTATCGTACTATTCAACCATCCATCTTTGTTAAACCTTGGTTTAGCAAGTACAAGCTTAGCAAAAAGATGACTTCAATATTCATACGTATGCGATTGGGTCACGTATGCACTCCTGCTCATCTTGCCAGGCTTGGTATTGTGCAGAACCCGGCGTGTGAATGTGGCGCTGAAGTGGGAGATCTGAACCACCTTATTTTTTCCTGCCCCCTTTATGACCACTCCTCACTTTTTCAAAGTCTTGTTTCCCTCCGAGTCCCTTTACCCACTTCTATCTCATGTATTTTATTTAATTTTAATGTAGATATTTATAAAACCATAGCTCTATTCCTTGTAAATAATGATATAGCTATTTAAACATTAATTTATCAACTCTAAATAAGTATTTAATTAACCATGTAGTTCTTAGTTTACGCAACAAGTCAGCGTTTTTGTATCATAGTTCTTTACTGTTACCTTGTTTTATTATATTATTTTTAAACATAACAACTAATCTCCTTTCCATTTCCAAATTTCCCGTTGTAATATTTTATTATTTCGCGAGTACTTGATTCTTACGTTTTGTTAGCAAAAAAAGTATTGTCAGTGGCAATAAGCACGAATAGTGCAACGCCAAAACACAAAAAAAAAAAAAAAAACGTAACATGATGGCAGTGTTTTAGAATTTAATTTTTTTTAAGACATTATGCCGGTTATCTCCGGAGAGGTTGGTTAAGCAGAATTCGGTGGGTCGCGGTCGGTAGAATACTATAATAAATTACAAGCATTTCGTTTAAAACAATTGCGCCTAGAAAGTACTAGATTAAACAAATTTTAATAAAATTTAAATAGACCTTGGTGCCGGTTCAGAATACCTTGTTGGTTTATAATGAAAAAACGCTAATGAGAGTTTTATTTTTAAAGAAACATGATTTAAAAATAAATAACCTTCGTGGTAATTAATTAACATACATTTGAGTGTGGGAAGTTATTGTTAGCTCCTGTAGCCTACTAGTCACCCCCGTGATCGGTATCAATTACATCAACATTAGCAGTACGTCGGGTCCGGGTCCGCCTCGCCGTTGATTTCCCCAGACAACAATTAGATCATCAATCTAATCAGCACGCGACTTGTCACCACCTAAGTACTTGCTTCGTATTGTTACAAGATTATAGAACTTACTCATTTTCCGAACATGAGAAAAAAAGCCCCCGAATATGTTTGTGGATCACATACTTATTATTGTAAAGTAGAAATTTTTATTTTTTCTTCCATGTATGTTATACCAAGGAACTCGTGGCTAAAAAAACAACCGGTCGGGTAGATCTTTAGGTTAAGTCGTGCTTGCCGAGGTTGGTATGTGGATGGGTGACCATTCTTACATACTGAGTTTCCTCCGTGACTCGGGCTGTCGGTCCCGGCTGTCATTTGTAGATCTTTGACAGTCGGTTATAGGGTAGTCAGTGGCCCAAAAAGTCTGACATCCACTCTCAACAAGTGGTATCGTTTTACTCAGTACTAACTGGGTTGTGCAGGTCAGATAGGCAGTCACTTCATGTAAAATACTGATATTCAGCTGCATCAGGTTAGACTGGAAGCTGACCCCGACATAACAGTTGGGAAAAGGCTAGGCAGATGATGATATGTTTATCGTATCGCGAGGGCTGCCCGGCTGGTTCGAGGAGGCACGGGAAAATAGCTCATGGAAGGAATTGGGGAAGGCCTTTACCCAGCAGTGGGACAGTAAAGCTAAATAAAAAAAAAACTGGCCAAGTGCGAGTCGGACTCGCGCACGAAGGATTCCGTACCATTATTTAAATGACAACACGGCAAAAAAATCACGTTTGTTGTATGGGAGCCTCTCTTACATATTTATTTTATTTTTTTAAACTGAATATACAACTTAAAAATTCTGTGAATCATATATCAAGCGTCAATATGTTGCTGTCATTAATATCGAGCAAGAAACGGCAAAAAAGTCACGTTTGTTGTATGGGATTATTTCTATTTTTAGTATTTGTTGTTATAAGGGCAACAAAATACACATTCTGTGAAAATTTCAACTGTTTGCCTATCACGTATGATGAGATACAGTCCATTGACAGACAGACAGTCGGACGGACGGACGGACGGACAGCGGAGGCTCAGTAATAGGGTCCAGTTGGTTTCCCATCGGGTACGGAACCCTAAAAAAATCTCTTCATCTTTGATAAAAAATCTACCATATGAAAAAAAAAATATAACACATTCCAGTTCTACGTTCCTGCATGTCGATGCATTCCAGTACCACAAAACATTACACGAAAGCGTTTTAAATCGCCAAAATTAAACCCAACCAAGTATATGATAGATTTATAACGTCATCATCATCATTTTAGCCGAAAGACGTCCATTGCTGGACATAGGCCTTTATTATCTTATTTTTTTTCTAAATAGGCTTGTTCTAATATAAGCAATTTCAAGGTTATCCCCGGACACCCTGTACATGTAAAAAGCGAACAAAGTCACGAGTGACAGCTATTTTGAATAAGAAGGTACCTACTTATTTTTTTGTAATGACAAGTTGTTTTGATTTTTATCAGCATTATTTCTGTCCAGGTGTTCAGCATTAACTTTTATTTTAATCACGGATTTTCCCACGTGCTTGGCAGGTGGATGGGGATTATTGATTACTTAACCGAAGTTTAGGCAGCCACATAACAAAGTCAAGCAATTTCTAAAATCCCATCTGCCTAGCGTTTTCCCAACTATGTTGGGGTCAATTTCCAGTCTAACCTGATGCAGCTGAATACCAGTAGGTATTTTACATGGTGCGACTGCCCATCTGACTTCCACAACTCAGTTAGTAGTAGACAAAAGTCTGACAACCAGTCGTATCGTACCCCCTGGTAAGACTGGGTTGTCAGAGTTTTTGGGCCATTGACTACCTGTGACGACTGTCAAAGATCTACAAATGACAGCCAGGACCAACTGCTTAACGTGCTTTCCGAAGCACGGAGGAAACTCGGTATGTATGTAATGGGTGGTCACCCATCCACAGACCAACCTAGGCAAGCACTGTTTAACCTAAAGATCGACCCGAGCGGCAGTTATTGTTGAGCTACGAGCTCTTCGCTTTATTTTGGACAAAAAACATTTTCTTACAGCTATTTACACTACCCACCATCCAACCACGAGTCCAAGTTATTGCACGATAGGTAGTCTTGGAAATCGTGAAAACCAATTTCTGGAAAAATCGAGCTGAGTAAGAAAAACAGTACCTACTCCAATTCTTTTTAGCGCTACAACACTTTAAAAATGCATGCAAGATGGTAAGAAGTCGCCGTTTTCCGCATATTATAAAGAGTCATATAGATGCAAAGTTAGCAACATCCAGTATTAACAAAATGGCAGTAAACGAATTTTTTGTTTTAAAGCAGTAATATAACTATTATGGTGCTATTTTTTACATAGAAATTTAGAGAATCATGTGACTAATACAAGAAAAACTTAGGATATTACAGTAATATCATATTTTTTCTAAAAACTAGACCTTTGGTTTGGATGTTTCTGTTTCTGCGCCCAACTCGTGGATATTGCTACCTTTGCAGCCAAATCTCTGGGATGTTGCTGCATTTGCAACCACAGATTTTAGATCATAATTAGACTGAATAATCATGATACTTTTGGTGCAAAGTACATACAACAGGTGTCTACGTCAGGAGTTTACTGTATCTAATCTTAAACCATTATTCTGAACTAAAAATCAGTGGATTTTTCATTGGGCAGGAAATAAAATCGTTATTAGATACATATTGGTACAGTAAAGTAGATTTATAATAATAAAAAAAAAAAAAATATCAAAAAATAGCTTCAAGTCAGACATATTTAGTGTCATACAGCCAAAACCTTTCTTGTGCCGACATAGCAACCTTATTGGAAGAGACTTCGCAGAATACCTAAAACAATAAAATTAAATAACATTAATAAAATTCGACAATATCGACTTCAATTCCATTTGTAGTACCTACATCATATTCCTCCAATCAAATTAGATTCACAGAGCGCACCTTAATTACAAAAAATATATAATAAGGCTCTTCCTTTTTGTGTCATTTAAAAAATATTTAAAGGATCAAAAACTTTGAATCACACTCTAACTTACCGCTTTTTTTTAGCCTCATTTCTCTTCCATTTATCGGGGTCAGCTTGCTTTTTTCTACTAGACTTTTTGTCACATGGGGTAGGAAAACACTCCATCGTGTTGTTTTTCACCTTTTACTGGTAAAAATATACTTAATTCTGTTTAAATTTACAAAAATAACTAACACACCAAAGAACAACACAACGATAATCGCCATACTAAATAAAGTATCATGGTGGCCAAATACAGACACCTGATTGGCCGAATCGGATGTTGCTGTCTTTGGCATTACTCAAGTGGATAATGCTGTTTTTGCTACAAACCTAAGATTTTAACGGTCATTTTATACGGGATATTGCTTCTTTTGCTAAAAACTAAATATATCAACCAATTATGCTGATTTTACACTAACAGACTGCATTCAAAGTTGCTATTATTAAAAAATTGGATGATGCTGCCTTTGCATCTATATGACTCGCAAGATGGTAAGAAGTCGCCGTTTTCCGCATATTATTGGCTGATTACGAATGCATGGGGACATCGGGAAACGTGTTGGGAACTTGGGAAACAGCTGCGGTATGAGTCGGGGGACGTCGACGTTCCCCCGAGACACTGGGGAGTGAGGGTTAAACCGTCCACACCTGTGTACCTACGCGTTTAATTTTATTGTCGTCTATAAGATAAAGCTTCGAAAACTTCTACATTGTTGTAATTGTAATCAATGACACTATTATCTCACACCTGCGTTAATTTTTGATAAGCTATCGATTACTTAGCGGTTAGATTAATTCAAGCGGCCGCATTTTTTTCATTTATATCGCCGGAGTAGCTGGCGATGACAGTCATATCATAGCAATGGTTTTTTTTTTTAAATTAAGGGTTTAATAAATAAGTGGCAAAATGAAGATTCTAATTGCATTTTTATGTTTTCTGACTCTATGGTGCAGTGTTAGTGCGAAATGTGTCTCACGTGGTAACTGTCTCGACATGGGTAATGGAATGGTTAAACCATGTCCGGTAGACATGGAAGCACCACCATTAATCGAAGGATTATCCGAAGACCGAGCTAGAGAAGTCGTAGATACCTTCAGCAGGATATGCCCAACTTTTGTCATCGACGATGAAGGGAATAGATTACCAGATAACCAGATATTCACTTGTTGCGATCCAGACCAAATAATGAGGACGGCTGAAAGTTTAATTCTCGCTGAGGGTGTCCTCGGTCGTTGCCCAACGTGCTACAGAAACTTCGCGAGACAAATCTGTGAAATGAACTGTGCTATAGACCAGGATCGATTCCTGGAAGTGCGGACTGAGACTGCGGATGGTACTGAATACGTCGATGAAATGAACTTCAGAATTCATGAAGATTTTATGTTGGGAGCACACGCATCCTGCGCCGGCGTCGTCGTACCTCAAACTGGCTTGCCAGCTATAAATATAATGTGTGGTAATGCAGTAGTTTGTGACGCGCAAGCTTGGTTTGGATTCACTGGCGACACTGCAAACAATCCTTTAGCACCGGTTCAAGTGAATTTTCTCATGACGCCAACTACAGAAGATTCTATGAGCAAGGAGGCTCTACCATGTAATGCAACTTTCGGCGATGACCTGCCCTGCAGCTGTGTGGACTGTGTACAAACCTGCCCCCTGGCTGAACCTGTCGTCCCAGATGTCTGTACTGTAGCATCACTTAATTGTTATGGATTTTATACTGGAATAGGCTTCTTTCTAAGCAGTGTCCTCGTATTTATATTGTTAGCATACCTGGAACGTAGAAAGGAAGGCAGAAATTCTGGAACAAAAGAAAGTGGGTCAGGTGCAAACAAGATAACAAAGTTATTTCAAATATTATTTGCTAAAATCGGAGGCATGTCTGCGAGTCACCCTGTTCTAATTATTATGATGACTTCTTGGGTTACTTTCGCTATGTTTTTCGGTATAATGAACCTCAATCTGACGTCGAATCCTATAGAACTTTGGTCTTCGCCTGATTCTCGAAGTCGTCAGGAGTTAAATTATTTCAATGAGAGGTTTGGACCTTTTTATCGTACTGCGCAGGTTTTCTTAACATTTAATTTAAATTCTTTTGTAAACGAAGAAGGCGAAACTTTTGGTCCGGCGTTTAGAATAGAGGCATTAGAAGAATTAGTTAAACTTGAAGACGCTATTATTGCTATAGGTGAAGATGATGGGGGTGTCACGTTAGCAGATGTCTGCTATGCTCCACTTCGACCCCGTGGTGGAGAGAAAAGCCTTGGACAGTGTGTGTCAATGTCTGCAACCACTTTTTTGCCTGATAGGCATAGTATAAATGAATCTACTTATCTTGAAAGCCTTCAAAGCTGTATTAACAATCATTATGGCTTCAGTTGTTTGTCAACGTGGGGTGGTGGTGCTGAGCCCGACCTAGTATTTGGAGGATTCGAGAGAGGGAATATTTTGAGTGCCAACACCCTTCTGATTAATTTTCCCATTTCAAATTTCCTTTTGCAAGAGGAACTAGAACCTGTGATGGAATGGGAAGCAAAGTTTATAGATCTTTTGCATCATTACCGAGAAAACGATAAACCATCTTTTGTTAATGTCGCTTTTGCTACGGAAAGGTCTGTTGAAGACGAGATCCAACGAGTTTCTGAAGCAGAAGCTATACCTATTGCTATAAGTTATGTTCTTATGTTTTTTTATGTAACACTATCTTTGGGAAACATAAGATCATTAAAGACCTGGTTTATTGACAGTAAAATAATGGTTGCTATTGGTAGTATTCTAGTGGTAATCATAGCTATTTACTGTGCAATGGGCGCACTAGGGTATGCCAATGTTACCTTAACGCTTCTTGCCATTAATGTCATACCGTTTTTTGTTCTATCAATCGGCATTGATAACGTTTTTCTTATGGTCAACACGCTGCATGATGTTCAAAGTAATCTAAAATCATTTGACGATTATAAAGAGGATTTTAGTTTTGAGAAAAAGAGAAGGTTTGTCTTTGAAAAAATGATGGGTCAAGTCGGTCCATCAATGTTAGTGTCGTCAGTTACACAAATAACCTGTTTCGCAGTCGGTACTATTGCTAACTTCCCTGCCGTAGTAACCTTTGCACTATTTGCGTGTGTTTCTTTAGGATTCCTGTTCGTTTTTCAAGTAACTACAGTTGTTGCATTTCTATCCATTGACTACAAACGAGCTTCTAAGAACAGATTTGACTTGTTCTGTTGCATTCAGAAAAAAATATTAGATGACGAAAATCCTTTGCATTCAGAAACTCCTTACAAAAGTATTACTCAAAGATTGATGGAACCGTATTCTAAATTTCTTCTTGATTGGCGTGTAAAAATTGTAGTAGCTATTCTATTTATGGGCATGGTTTCTGCAAGTGTCATGTTAATCCCTCAAATAGAAATAGGATTAGATCAAGAATTAGCTTTACCGAAGAGTTCTTATGTGTACGAGTATTTGCAAGCTGTCGCTACTTATATACGCATGGGACCACCGATATATTTTATTCTTAAAGGAGGTTTAGATTTTACTAATCCCGAACATCAGAACGTTATTTGTGGTGGACAGTTATGTCAAACTGACTCTCTAACTACTCAAATATTTTTAGCTTCACAATATAGCGAAATTACTTCTATATCTAAGAGTTCAAACTCTTGGTTGGATGATTTCATAGATTGGAGTAGTTTGTATGGTGGTTGTTGTAAATACAACACCACAGACGGTGGATTTTGTCCAAGTACAAGTACTGATGCTAACTGTAGCTTTTGTGAAATTGCGCGGTCAGACTACGCTAATGGTATGTTGAGACCTCACAGAGAGGCATTCGAGAGGTATATACCATTTTTCTTGCAGGATCCACCCACTGACATATGCAACAAAGCTGGGCTCGCCAGTTATTCAGCTGCTGTCAATTACATCCTAGATTCAGAAGGCCGTGCAACCGTTTATGATACTAATTTCATGGCTTATCTGACACCGTTAAGTACTTCGAAAGACTATATTAATGCGGTTGATTATGGTTATAGGATCAGTGCGAACATAACCGAGGCAATCAGAAAGCATACAGGTGTGGAAGTGGAAGTTTTTCCTTATTCCTTATTCTTTGTATACTATGAGCAATATTTAACCATGTGGTCGGATACATTTGTGTCAATCGGGTACTGTCTTCTCGGCGCTATGGTGTTCAATCTGTTGGCTTCCGGTTTTAATGTGTTGACTACGTTTGCCGTCATGATTAATGTAATCTTGGTAGTAGTGAACATGATGGGTGTGATGTACACCTGGAATATCCCTCTAAACGCTGTCTCCAATGTAAATTTGATTGTGTCCATCGGTATATCTGTGGAATTCTGCAGTCATATTGCCTACGCGTATGCCACAGGTGAAGGAACAAATAAAGTACAAGATGCCATTCAAAAAGTGGGAGCGACGATTATTACTGGTATTACGTTCACTAACATTCCTATTATAGTTCTAGCCTTTTCATACACTGAAATAATAGAAGTATTCTTCTTTAGGATGTTCTTTTCTTTGGTCATCCTAGGTTTCTTACACGGAATGGTATTCTTCCCAGTACTATTAAGTTACTTGGACAGTTTAAAAAGTAAATAATGTGTTAAATTAAGTACTACCCCTAGATCTTGAAATATCATTGTAAATATTAAGGACGTAGCAATAAAGAGAAAATGAAATACCTCTGATTTAACTTGTAGATTGTGTATTACCGTTGTTGATATGACATAGGGTTATTTGATATTCTTTATATTCTTTAACTTAGGTCTAAGAAATTAAGTTGTAAATAAATAGTCTAATCTTAAATTGTTTTTTATTTATTTTCTATAATATTTACAAAAGAAAATTCAATAACAGGTAGGTCATATTATTTAAATTATGAGGAAGACGATGACTAGATGATATTTAACGATCTACTGTCTAAATTATTATTGCAACCTTTTTTATACAGTCACGACACGAGTAACGAACATTAATTCCTCAAAATTAATCGGAATCATAGGCGATTTTCTTGTAAAATAACCAACAAAATTGAGCAAAGATGAGAATATTATTTTGTCTATTTCAATTATTTATTTATTAGTTGGTATTATGAAACGTCATACAACTTCTCCAAACATTAGAAAATAAAACTTTTAGCAAAAATCCCAAAAAATGTTTCATAATTTTACGTAAGATGTGTATGTTCGTTGTATTTATGCTCGTGACTTTAAATACTTTATGTACACTAAACAATTACTACAACTAGGTACACGAAAAACAATTAACTAAAGGAAACTAAAGTTCAGGGCATGTAATGCTGCCAAACTGCATGTCTGAACTCTCTAAAACACACTGAGATAACGGTCATGATCAAGATTGATCATAGCTCGTTACTCTGGAGAAGACGCCTATAGTTAATCAGCTTGTAACTTTCCTCTGAGACTCAGACAACCTCCATGTGAGATCCACCACGCAGATCCAATGCGCATTGGTGTGACATGTCTTCGAAGTTTGGCCTCTTTGATTATTAGGGGGCATTTTTATTTGACGATAAAATAACGATATCACTAAAACATTAGGTTATTAAGCCTATCAGTTGTCCGACTTACGCATCCAAAACGTGATTGAGATAGGCGATATAGCAGATAGCGAGCCGAAGGATTTCGATTTTGGACAACTTTTTGTCTGGTGGTAATGTTGGTAGAAGTCTTCGAAGGGATCCGAAGGCTGCGTTGAAGGCTTCAACACGGATTCTCTCGCGGGTGGCGTGTGCAGTCCTGTACTTGAGGGTGGCACGGCGGCGCCTGCGCCTCTCTTCGCGGGAAAGACCAGCGCAAGGGGAGCCGGCACCGCTCGATAGGTAAGCCTCTTCGGAAATAGCACAAGGTTCCAATGTTCTGTCCCTGGAACAAGTTATGGTGGTCAGGTTTCAGTAAAGAAAGCATATATTATGAGACAATATGGGTAGCGACCTAGGTACCTAATTTTACAATAGACCTCTGTAAGTGTCAACACCACTTAGATACTCGTATTGAACCAAACAAATGAAAATACTCGTAAAATATTTGTTTCTTCTTCATACTACATCACAACCGATGTCTAGACAACTTTTCAGTCACCGTTGTCATTTTCGGACTTTCTCACTCATTTCTTATTCTGCCCACTCCATTAAAACATCAATACTCCCGATGATTCAACATACAAAAAGATTCAATAAACAAACTGCTTACTTAGTAAACTTATCCGCCGTAAGTGACAACAGTGTACCTAAGTTTAGTTATAAACCGCGAAAGCTTGAATCGGGTAGGGTGGTGTAAGTTAGCGCGGGCGATAAAATTGCGCACACGTAGTTACTCGACATCGACGAGAAACACGCTGCCAATAGGCTTGTGTCCTGAAAAAAACTAATTAGTCCGTCAGTTAGATTATCAAAAGGTATTTGACACGTATTTTTTCTTTTGTTACGTAGATCAAAATTGACGAAGATACGACGCTTTTAAAATTCTCAATACGTCACGCCGTGCTATAATTTTTAGTGCGTTGTGACGTCGCGAGCCCCCACTCCCGAGTTTTGATGCGTTCTAACTTTGTCAATATTCATTGATTTACAAAAACAAAAAATACGTGTCCATTATTTTCCAATATTCTATCTGACGGACTAAATAAATTTGCAATTTATTGATGGTGGAAACTAGCCTAATTTTGATTGCTTTGAATGCCGGAATGCGCTCCGGAAAAAATATTGAGCTAAGAGAGAAAACAACAAGTCCAGGTGAGTTCAAAGTTTTTACAGCCCTCTGATCTAACTTTTTGACATTTTACAAGTATAACTGATAAAAAACCTGTTGTAATTACACTGTTTTGCTGATCGTTTTCCTTGGGTTTAGCTTTGAAATTTCGGGTAGAGACAACGTAGTTTATGCATTTTCTAAGAGATGTCAGTTGTATCAAGATGATTGCGTTGAAGGCCAAGTGTGTAAGTTTGCGCATTTAGGGGGTGGATAAGATTGCGCGCGCAGACTTACAGACCACTGTGCAATATTAATGTATTATTAATGAATATTGGTTGTTTTTAATTATTTTAAACAGCACTTCACTTTGTTGTGGAATGTCGCGAAGACCACGCAAATCTATCCGTGAAGTTTGCTCACCATCCATCATCGAAATCGAAAATGCTCGTAAGCGTATTAGAAAAGGGGAAAGCAAGAGACAAGTTGCTTTGAAGAAAAAAAGAAAAAAGAAGCCTGATCCAAAAACTAACGCAAAAAGGTGTTTAAAAAACCAAAAACTACCAAAATAGAAAATATGGAGATGTGGAGGATGCACTGAAGTCTTCGTAGAGCCTATTGTTGAAGATGAGTTGAGTGTCAAGATGGATCGAGTGCGATACGTGCCAGGTGTGGTGGCACGAAAAGTGTACCTACTGATTATTCGAGATTCGGGGCATGTAAATGTGATTTATGCAAGTAATGCGCCTAAGCAAACACTGCGCAATCTTATCGCCATTTATGCGCAATTTTACACACTGCGGTGTGTAAATTTGCGCAAGTTCCGGCTTCTGTTTTTTTTTGTTAATTAAGTAAAAAGTGTTTAAGTTTGCTCAATAATTAGTATTAAAAGTTATTGCCAGACAAGTTTCGATTTAATTACAATAAAGAAACCTGTAATTTATCGGTACGTTTTATTTTTATGATAGAATTATTCAAAACTGCGCAAACTTACACCACCCTACCCTACTCAAAATTACTTAGTATTCAGTAATTTTCTGTAACTTTAATTACGTACTTACTAAACTTAAAATTATAAGTCTAGTCTAGAACGATAGAAAGCCTAAAGAGCTTGGAACATTTTTGTATGAAGCGTCGCCGGATTTTTTTCCGCCATTCATCAAAGTTGTGCTGGTAGTGATCACAACGGAAACTTGGCACTTCAGAAGATTTTGTCTCAGAAAAAACTTGTTTGATTTGGTGCTAGCTATCGATTGATACACGTATGCGTGTCTGATCAAATCAAAATTGTGCTAATGACCGTGCTATCAGTGATTGGATTTTAACTGTGTTAGTTCATATCTCGGAAACGTGACACTTTAGAACATTTTTGTCGCTGACAAAACTTGTTTATATTGATACCAGCTGCCCCCGATAGTAAAAAAGACGTATCTAACAAAAAGTAAAAACGGAGAAATAAATGTTTTTGAATGAAACGGGAAATCTTTTGCTGTCTTCAAGTAAATTAAAATATTTACATACTAAAAGTTGAAAATAATGCCCACTATAATAGACTTTAACTTGGTTTAATAATAAAATGAATTTATTAAATTATAATAATAAAAATAGTAAAAAAACTGTTTCATCTTAGCAAAAAAAATGAAGAAAAATATTACATACTTTATTGAATAGACGTAAATGGCTAGATGCGTCCTTTAAATTTCAAACGCTTTTGGCTGTACTTTTCTTCTAAGTATTTAGTTTATCTATCTTGTATACGATTTTAACACAAATGGGCGCATACCTATAGGTATTTCCGCCTTTTTTCTTAAGAATTATAAAGTATGTACCTTATAATTCTTAAGAAAAAGAATTGGCTTAGAAAAAATGTTTATGAAATTATTTAATAATACTTTTATCTAAGGTAGGTAGTATGTCTGAAATAGTACAGTAGGTTCGTTGTTACCATATAAGCCATAGTCGAATTTATTATTTGTAAACAAAACAAAATCGATAGAGTCAAATATTTATTTTAATATGTTTTGACCCACATAAACAAAAAAAACATTATAAAATCAATATCAAAAAATTTAAAAATCAGCAGTCTAAACTGCCTCTAAGATTCTCTTAAAATCTAACTTTAACGTAAGATCACAGACAATTTATCAATCCTGGGACAAATCTTAAAAATAAGTACCTACAAAATTACTTTTTTTTTTAAATGTAACCAACGAAGTAAATGTAGTTTCACTACACCCAAAGAAAAAGAGTTGCTGTTGCTTTGTGTGCCTATTTATCAACATCTTCCTCATATTCGTTAATCAAATGGACAGAGTTATCATTAACTGGCCAATTTCGCCAAAACGCCCTTCGATTCTCTGGCATAACATATAGTACTCGTAACTGATTGACTATATCAGATTTTCGCTTTTAATTAACTCCTCTGAATTGAGTTTTTATTACTGGTCTTGGAATGCCAATTTTAATATTTTGCACTCTCAGAAAGTCCAGTTCTCTTTCTATGCCATCAAAATCAGTTCTGAATGCTTTGTATTAATTCCCCTTCGAAAAGTGACTTCGCACATGTTACTCAGATATACTCTTGTATCATATTTTGAAGTTTATAGGAGGAAGAGCAATCTGCAAATCTACAAAAGTTGCTGACGACCATTATCTTTACAGTGATTTTACGATGAGTATCAGAAACCGCGTGATGGAAGTCTTCAATCAAAATCAATCAAAATCAAAGCATTTATTTCAAGTAGGCCAGTTACAGGCACTTTTGAATTGTCGAAACAAAAATGAACATTTAATGTAGCTACAGTCTTCAAAGTCATATATTCTTTTCTTGTTTTTGAGTGACAACTCGACCTGCTGATGAAATTCATCCGCTGACATGTAAGTGTGTCCTACTTCCAAATATTTCAGAGTGATAGTTTCCAAATTAACATCGCTTGACTTTATCACATACAATAAATAGGAAAAAAGACTCCAGCTCTTGTTTTGAGCGGCACAGTTGTCAAGCCAGTGTTTTGACATCACGATAATGCAAAAAAAGGCTCGGAAACAGCTTATGATGTCGTCTTTTTTCCTGCCAGCAATTGCTTCGTTCCAGATATAAGCAAATGTGTCCCTCGCGCCTCGAAATTTCCTGTCTCCAATATAATTTTACGAAGTAAATAGGGGGCAAGTGGTCAAATGTGGTCTTTTTTTCTTAAGGCGCTACCCCAGGCAAAAGCCGTTTTTTGTGCAGTTTTTTGGAGCCAACTCCTCTTTATCCAAAAGAAATACCAAGTAATAAAAATACATTAAATTTCTACATATTCTTAGACTGCAAAGTGGTAGTTTTATTTTTTATTTTAAGTCTCATAATGTGTAATAAATCCCCTCACAATGAAACCACAAAAATGAGAAAAAAATATTTATAACATGCTTCTTCTCGTAAAGTTAACATTATTTTGATTTGCTTCTTATACTAATGGATAGACAATTTAATAATGAACATAATGCTAGTTTTTTTTTTTTCAAAAGACGGAAATTTGATTTTATAAAGAATAAAAATCACTAATTTCGCACTATTCGACCCGCAGTGACTGACGTAAAAACCACTTTGTAGTGCAAGCTGATTAGAACTTTATTCTAATAGTATTTCAAACGAAGTTTGAATCACCACAAAAAGAGTTGCTAATTTTGCCTGGGGTAGCGCCTTAATGTGAAAATAGTTTTTTTTTTAGCGCGTTAGGCGCAAATGAGCATTTACGTCTTATTAACTTCCTCTCAAGAATAGGGACAAATATGCGCCTTTTATATTACTGAACTAAAAATTAAACTATAAAGTATAAGGACATGCGACTTTTTAATTAAGTTTCACATAAATTCGTCTTTTCATCTTCAATCGGGTGTAAAAAACAGAACAGAAGCGCCCTATTTTGTTGTGCTAAAACCGCACTGGAGGAAGTTAGAAAAATATTAAAAATACAGGCAGATGCGCCTTTTTTTTCTGATTCCGGCAATGTATATAACTCAAATCTGAAAAAAATGTTAGATGCGTCTTTTTTCCTATCGGGGGCAGAGCTATGGATTTATATAGGTCTTATGCGTGGCCGCTAACTTGAAAAAAAAATTGCCCGGTAAAAATTCGGCCAAAAAATTCAAACCCTTTGGAAAATAAATATTAAAATAAGCTTCGTTGTTAGATTTCATTGATGGGTGCATTCTCCCTCCTACTTACTTTAAATTCTTTTGGTTGCGGGCTGCACGCATTGCTAAACCATTGGTAATCTATACTAATATTATAAAGCAGAAGAGTTTGGAACACCAGATGTGGAACTCCAAGAGCCCAGCTACACCATAACACATATAGGAATGACGTCTTAGCAAAAGTTGTTCAATCTGATGAGCACTCTCTGTTGACTTATAAAAATCGAAGATCTGGGACACCTGTTGTGGAACTCCAATAGCCGAGCTACACCATAACACATATAGGAATGACGTTTTAGCGAAAGTTGTTCGGTCTGATGGGCATTTCCTGTTGACTTAGAAAAAATCGAAGGTCAGAAACATCAGATGTGAAAATTATTGAAAAGCTATCACTAATTTCACTGTATAAAATAACATAAGCGGGGAGTACCTCCACGCGGTGAAGGCGGTAACATTTTAGGACTGATTTTCAATGACGATTGTATATCAATGAAAATTTGACTCGACTGGCCAAATGTCTGAACAGAATGTCGATATCATCTGAAGAATCGGATGTGTCTCAAGATATATAGCCGTTGGGCATGGCGACCTTCCTTGGGTTGATAAGGAACGGAGTGCATTTACGTATACTCCTATGATTGAATACGCCACATACCTATTATGGTTCAAAATTGTACTTTTTGTGAAGCTGTTAAATGGCAAAAAGAAACAAACGGTATGTGTTGCTCAGATGGGAAAGATCCGCTTTTCCCTTCCCCGGGCTCTTAGAATTCGACATCGGAAGTTTCAGATCTTCGGTTTTGACGACCCCGTTGTCGCTGGCATAAGCAACAGGATCCGCGTACGAAGTCGCGGGCAGAAGCTAGTGGTTAATAACGGCTGCTACCAAAAGACTTATATACAATTAAATTAATAAAAATAAACGAACTACCTACTAACAATATCAGTTCAATTTCAGGCAGTCTAATTAGTGATCTGGTTTCAAGAATTATTTTCTACTGTAAAAAGCATTGCAACCATGTATGGAAACTTATGATTCTCATAATTATATCCTAAGTTTCAGCGCTCTATAAGTATGAGATATTAAGGTAAATTAAACACTGTTACTTCGTTTATTAACTTTCATTGATCTACGTTTAAAACATCATATTTTAAGCCTAATAAACTTCTTTTTCAAAACATTGACTTCTTAAATGCCGTTTCAGGAACAAATCCTTACAGTAACATTAGGTTGGATAGATCGTTAATAGTACCCCAACGCCCAATAGCGTTAAGATATGTTGTAATGGATTGATATCCTTTTTATTTTTTTAGCATGGGAAATCATCAAATAACTTCTCCTACTCTGGGCTGAGCGGGAGGGAGTGTCAGACTTTTACTGTCTAAAACCCATCCATGTTCCTTCCTCGCCCTTTACGTTCCGGGGCCGCGGTATGTCTTTCGAACAGTCCCGCAGCCCCGGTAGGCTTCGGCCCCGTCACTGTGCTGACATCTCTTTGAGGCGCGCGTGGAACACGAACGCGCCGTCGACACGGCCTGCATGTCGTCATAAGACGGACGGACGGCGAGCTAGCCCATAGCTCACCGTAGCACAGGCTGCGCTTCCGGTGGCTGGGGGCCACCACGTGACCCCCGACGCCCGATGCGTCTCCCGCGGTGGCTGGGGCGAGATGTACTCTCTCTCTCGCGTTCCGCCACCTCCTTCGCTAGCATGACTGCTTCGCAGAAAGAGGTGACGGCTTCCCATTCCGTCTCGCTCCGGACCATGGATTGAACCAGGGCCGGACGCGAGAGGTCGCCGCCGCCGATCGCCGCTACAAGGACACGGCGTTGCTCCGCCCACGCGGGGCAGACCTCCACCGTGTCCTCCGGTCGATCCTCGCAATGGAAACACCCGGGTGTTTTCTCCCGCCCGATTCGATGCAGAAACCTCCTGAAACATCCGTATCCGGTGAGGACTTGCGTCAGGCGGACCGCGAGGACGCCGTGGCGTCTCTTGAGCTACTCCTCAAAGAGGGGACTTATCGCCACTATTGTGGCGTGCCCTGCACGGGGTTGCGACAGCCGCTCTCTCCATCTCGCCATGAGATCACGCCGGAGTTTCCCCTCGGCGTAGCGCCTCCGCGCACCATTCGTGCAGGCGCGCGAGGACAATCGCCTCCAGATCCCATGGCAGCAATCCGTCAAGCAGGCATCGTCGCCTCGCGGGTGATCGTGCGGTACCCACGGACCAGTTTTACGGCTACCACCTTTTGGGGCGCGTTCAGGTAAGGGCGGCTCGTCGAGAGACACCGCCAAGACAACCCCGCCCCGGGATATCGCATCCCCCATTGTGAGGGCTCTCACGCGCATGCTGGCGTCCACCTTAGAGCGCCCCTTGCGGAAACCAAACTGGTTCTCCGCAAGATCCGGCCCCATCCCCTCATGGTGTTCGGCGAGGCGGTTTGCAATGACTCTCTCAAAGAGCTAGCCCACCTCGTCGAGCAGCACGATGGGCTGGTATGCGGACGGAGAGTTCGCAGGGCGCATGGATTGATATCCTCAAGTATTCCTCATTTATTGCTTTGACAACTTTTCTCGATTCAGAGTCAGAGAGGAGCTTCAGGTCGGTGCCCAATTAGTAGAAAAAGATCTCTTTTGCAAATCTCTATCCAATAGCGTACATCTTACCTGTAGCTATGAGTTACTGGTAAACTGAAAAATTGTGTAAATGGTTGTAAATAAAATTTTAATTTCGGTGTGTAACTAA
Source organism: Xestia ashworthii (assembly GCA_950022955.1). Taxonomy (NCBI): domain Eukaryota; kingdom Metazoa; phylum Arthropoda; class Insecta; order Lepidoptera; family Noctuidae; genus Xestia; species Xestia ashworthii. The sequence goes on from OX465561.1 coordinate 14,683,295, forward strand.
TCAGATAATTAGGTCAAGAACTCCAAACGGAATACAAATTGACGAAAGTCGTTTATTGGCAAAGGAAATCCTTTTAAAGCTCTATCTAATGGCGTATATCTTATTGCTATTGTTTACCTACAAAGTTTTAACTTCGGTGATTAAATAGTCACCTATTTAGGTTGATAACTCCGTGTAGAATAAAAATTTGCGAAAGTCGTGTAAGAGGCAAAGGTTTTCCTTAAGCAGCTCTACCTAATGATGTCAAGAAAATCTAAATTAGTTGCAATTGCAAATAAAGCCTTGACTTCGGTAAATAACTCTGAACGAACTGCGAATTAGCGTAAGTTATGTTTGAGCAAAAGTTGTCATTGAAAAGCTCTCTCTATGTTATTGCTATTGGGCACCCAGAAAATCGTTACTTCAGTGTTCAAATAGTCACCTATTTAAGTCAATAACTTCTTATGGACAACGAATTGGCGGAAGTCGTTAATGGCAAAGGTTCTCCTTAAAAATAACTTTTCAACTATTTGTGTCTTATGACTATTGGACCTTCGGGCAGATGCCCACACTTCGAAGCCTATCCCCCATGGGATAAAAGAGAATGTTTACAATGAGTTACCTCTTCCTTGGAACCAAGTTCTCTCTATCAGTGATAGGCAGCAGTGCTTCTCGCGGCTCCGCCAGCATACACGACAAGGAGCCATCCTCCATCCCACTAGCTTCGAGCCAGCTCTTCATGGTCACTCTATACGTGATGAAAGGGTAGAATTAAGAAATGTTTGCAATTTGTATAAAAGAGAATAAAGAAATATTACATATTTGGGCTCCAGAAAAAGGCTTTTGGAGCAGAGCGCTAGAATTTTAATGTCATGCTGTCTTCCCTCAATAATCTATCTTGATCAGAGTCCTGACATACCTACTGATCTTCCTTTTAGACACTTAGGACTTAGAATACGCTTAGTTTCAATTGTAAGCATTTGTCCATGTAATTCTAGCCTTATCATAAGAACCCATTTATGGCACCTAATTTATAACTATTAAATTAACATAACATTGTTAACGGTAGTTTGTAAAATAATTAACAAGGGTACTAACACAAAAGCCAAAACTTCAGTAACAAATAGAGTCAGATCCGAGAACGCCATCAAACGAATCGATTCGATACGGTTAGCGGGCATGATTCGATTATCAAAGGGTTGGGGGCGATATAAAAAGAATAAATACGGATTTATTATCCCCTAAAGACCCCGCTTAGTGCTAGGTGTGAACGCGTGTTGTAATATTTATCTCAAGCACTCTACCCTTGCGGGCAGTCAATTCGATTTGATCGGGAATCAAAACATACGTGTCTCGAAGGGTTATGCGAAGCTCGCCTTGCGTGTTTGTGAAATACTATGCGTGTTCTATTACGTACTTGGCTCTGTTTAAATTTTACTCTGAAATAATATTTTTATAGATCAATTCGATTGACCCGAGTGTGTGAATGTGTACCATACTTATGAAGCTATTGAGCTGAGACATTATCCGACAAGCTCTTGTCACAGCTGCTGTCTTAGCTATTTTAGAACCCAATGGCTTGGCACGCGATTATGGCAAGACCTCCGACGGCAAGTCATTGTTTCCTTGGAAGATGGGTAGGCCTTTAGTGTGGCACGCAACATGCGTCGATACTCTTACACTATCTCATCTTCCAAGATCGTCGTGCTGTGCTGGCGCTCTGCCGCTGCGGCTGCAGAGAACCTCAAGCGTTAAGCGGTGTAAGTATAGAAATATAGAAACCTTTGTGGTAACTATATTTTGGAGCCTCTTGAGGTTGAAACCCTGGTGGTCCGATGGCCCATGCCTGCTTCAAGGAAATTTCTAAACGCCTAGTTGACGCTTCCCGTGACCCAAAGGCTGGTTTTACCTTGGCCGAGCCTTTAAGTGTTGCCAAACAACGTGGCAACGCGGCCAGTTCTTTGTGCACATTACCGGCTGACAGCGTTGAGGAGGAGTTTTTCCATACCTTTTTATAGTTTGTTGTCAGTTTATTTATTTTAGTTTATTTCATATTTTTTAATTAATTATGTGCACAGTTACTTTGTGAATAAATAAAAGGTATTAGTACAATGATCCGTAAAATATAGTTTATTTTTTAAGGCAATTGACATAGTAGCTTTCCATCGGTAAAAGATGTTTTGAAATCGTATGAATTGTTTGACAATTAGGTACCTCCTATACTGAGTCATACGTACTTAATTATTAATTAACAAACGCGAGATAATCGCGGACAAACATACATACAGGTCGAACTAAGAACCTACTTTTTTTTTTTGAAGTCGGTTAAAAAAGGAATTTTCATTGATGTCAACCCGACAGAGTCTATTCTTGTCAGGAGCGGATTTCAATTTGATCAATATTTAAGTTTGTTGAGGTAAAAGTAGTCCGCGAAATTCAAATTTACTTACGTTTTTTGCAATTTGCGGGCCAGTGCTTGGTTCTATGTTGATGAGAGTGTCCTTCGCGACTGTGGGATGTATGTGGTTACAGAGTTGTAGTTGCCAAAATCATCGATACGGCCTTCCAAGTTCATAAAGATCGTGGAACGAATTTTTCAAGGCCAATGTCCATTCCTCGACTTTTGTGAGTTTCGAGGATTGTATTGATGATTTTAATTATTGTAATTCTGTAACTACATACGTCTTACAGTCGCGAACGATGTTTTCACCAACATACAACCTAGCACTGGCCTGCAAATTGCAAAAAACGTAAGACAAATTGAATCATGCTCGTCTAAATATGCGGAAAAGTTTAAAAGTAACTAATTCGCTTATTTAGCTTATTTATCAATGGGGTAATCAGTGTTTCCATATTTAGGTATAAGTACAGAGAAATTCGGTAAAACTTATTATCTCAGAATGTCTACTTGTCTTTATGCCTAGATAAAATATTAATTACTCACGTTTTTTAATAACTTGGTTGGCAAATTTTTGATAATTTTCCTTTAGCAGATAGTTTTACACAGACATTGTAGACACCAAAACGGAGAATATGTAAATGTAAATAGTACAATACTTTAAGTTTATAGATACTTTTCAAACAAAAAAATAAAGAAAATGGCCTATGGTAGCTATAACACTTATCACTACACTGTATCTCATTCAGACTAACACTAGTTGAGAGGGCAGCATCCCTCAGCTTTTTATCCTCTCTGAGGGGGATGGACCAACCCTCTCACAAAGAGGGCGGCACCGCACGTTTGGACGAAAATACAAACAAGAAGATTCACATATTTCAGGATCAACGAATGTTATTAATTTTCTTATCAATATTAAAAGTAAATAAATATAATAAGTAATAGACATTTTTTTCTTTGAGTAGGAAAATAGTAGTTTTAAAAAGCTTTTACTATAAACTCCTCAGTCTGAAGGATTAGTTTGTCAACAATAAAATTGTCAGCCTATCAGCGGTACCATAATTTATACTTATTTCGTGAAAAAACATAAAATGAACGTAATATTGACTTCGTATAGCGTCCCTGAAAGTTGAAAACCAATCTCGCATTAGACCAATAGAAAGAACAAAACTATTTAGGTTTTTCACCTACAATTAGGTTCTGTAATTCTTTTATCTTAATGACCGATTAGGCGATTGTATTCCAAGGTTGAAATTAATAAGTAGGTACCTACTTAGGATAAAATTAGGTATATGTTACAAATTAATGCTAAATTATCCTTCCACCTAGTTGGAAAGGTATTTGGAAGGATATTGTGAGAGGCAATGGACTTTCACAGGTAGGCCTTCTATCACCTCGCGTATATGTCGTACCTACATCTATCTATCTCTACTATCATTATAAAGAGGTAAAATTTGTAAATATGAACGTATGTTAGGGTTGGTTATATCTGAAACTACTCTTCCGATTTCAAAAAAATATTTTATGGAAACTCAAGGTCTGCCAACGTGCAATGGAGCGCAGCATTCTAGGCGTCAAACTAACCGGCCATGTACGCAACACCACACTGCGCTCCAAAACAAAAATTACTGACGTTGCTCAAATAACCGCTAAGCTGAAGTGGGACTGGACCGGCCACGTCTGCCGCATGCCCGATGAGCTGTGGGCCAAAATAACCACTTTCTGGAGCCCTGATACAGCCAGGAGACGTCGCGGCAGACCTCGCAGAAGATGGTGGGACGAGCTGGACAAAACCAATGACCAGTGGCCAACATTAGCCCTGGATCGAACCAACTGGAAGTCATGGGGAGAGGCCTTTGCCCAGCAGTGGGATGATGCAGGCTAGCAGTAACAGTAACACACTCACATTATTTGCGAAGTTTCGTAAGTAAACTGTATTTTTAAGATCCATTGGCCAGATCCATGATGGATCTAGTGAAAATTGTCTTACGACGTCGTTGGTAGAAACTATAGTAATAATAAGTACATATTATTAAAATTTGGCATATCTTTTCTCAAAACTCACATTATTTTAATAATTTAAAAATTCATCTCCGTTCTAATCTTCAGCATCCGTATGTCTCAGTCTCCGCCCAGCGTAGGGATGCGCCAATCCCGGTCGACTCCGCCTATCGATCCCCGGCCATCCCGGGACACAGGTGTTACCGGGTAATTGACGATCCGAAATGGATTGTACCCAAAAACATCTCGGTATGTCTTGCCAATGTTTAAGTTTTATTATGCGTATGTTCAGTTGGTTTTTATATCTGAAAAGAAGGTTTATGATTCGTATCTACGCCTCAGAAACAATAAAAACAAGTTCACGTTAGCAAAAGTATAATTAATTGTCAATGCCGTCATAGATTCCGGCGTGACATTCGTACACCATGACAAGCAACTACAAAATTGAGCCTCTATTATTTTATCTAAACCCTTTCTCGAAAACTGACTCTTATAGAAGTAGGTAGTTATTGTCCATGCTGTCATAGATTCCGGTGTAACATTCGTACTTAGACCATTGAAAGCAACAGCAAAATTGAGCCTCCCTTTTAATTTTATCCATAAACTTCCTGTAAAACTGAATCTTATTGCACTACTAAGAAGTGTAAAATGCACTATATTTCACACTCACGATTGAAATATTCAACGATATAGGAGGAAAAGGCTTAAACTGATGATATGTCTAGGCTGGACTTCAGTTTTATGGTTTAGACGAGTAACACAATCTTAAAGAATAATAACAAGGCCTTTCAATTGCTTTTTAAGGATTTATGCCGAAGATTGAATTTATATTTGTGAATCTTAGCTTACTCCTTTCAATAAACCATCACACCGGATACCTTCCTAGAGCTGATTCAAAAGCATACTTGTATGACGAATTTGGTCGTTATGGAAAAATGAGTGACCTTCTATAGACTGTACATTTTTAGAACCAAAATAAATAAATCACAAGCTGCTTTATTAGTTACAGTAACCAATATTTTTGGGCAAATAAAGACTATCGAATGATTCGGCGCCTGAACTATCTGTTTCCACACGAAATACTTTTCATAGCCATTTGTTTACTTTCAGAAGTTATTAGATAACAAACCAACTTGGATCTTTTTACGCAAGTTAAATTATAATCACCGTACAACACAGTAAAGGTATTTTTCTAATAGCATTAAAAAACTTTTATCATCAATCAAAGTTTTCATGCTTTTGTTATACCTAATCATCACTTTTCCATTATTCCTCTATTAGTTACTCGTACCTATCTACCTACATTCTATGAGAAAATTAAAAGAAACATTTTGTCGACCTGGATCAGTGATAGGATAACTTGGGTCCCAGTTGTTGATAGACCTCCAGTCACTTATAAGTACCTTGTGACGGCGATCAAGGAAAATCGTTGCCCGTAGAAACGAGGTCTTGATCCAAAGGCATATTGAATACCTCGTAAGATTAAGGTTTGGTAGAAACAATATAAGTCCCTGAGTTTTAATATTAGGTAGTAATTATTTAGTTTTTATAGGTTAGCGTAGGCAGGTAGGTATTCCCAAGTAATAAATGAAAGTGTGATAAGCACAGTTTTTTTTTTCGTTTACTTTCCTACTCCGCTATACTTTCTGATTAATCGTTGCGGGATCCAAAACAGTTAAATTCATTCTCTGGGACTTCGTCGAGCTTCATTGTCTCGGCGCTTTTCTGGTGATTCTGGCTTTCAGGAGTTACAATGGTTTGGGCGTGTGTGGCGGGCTTGTCCCAAAAAAAAGCAGTTTTAGGTAAAAGTTGTGTGTCATCATAATCTGCCTCGATACTTTCCCAATCATGTTGGAGTCGTATCCAGTCTAAACGGATGCAGCTAATAGATAGCTAGCTAGCAAATTAGATACCAGTTTTTAAAGCTGGGATTAACCACAACATCTATAATAATATTATAAGTTATCAGTAAAAGGTATTGGTTAGTATATGCCTATTAGGGATAATATGTTATGTATGAATGAATGTGAATATCAACAATAATGTAACACCTGCATTTTTGATATGAATCATGATTTTCGTCAACAATTATTGATTAAATTAATTGTATCCGCCTAGTCGAACACTTATCATACTATACAAATATGTCAAGCAAACTAATAATCTAATCTATAGAGCACAATATGTAGATTTCAACACATTGTAATGCTTATCACGTGTATAATTAAAGATCTATGCATCGTATCAATGATGATCATTCGATCAGAAAGCATTCTTGGAAGTAACATAACTTCACGCCTGTAATCCTGAAGCATCAGGCAGAGGTGTACCTTCCTGTCGGGGCTGCGGGACTGTTCGAAAGAGATACCGTGGCCCCGGAACATAAAGGGCGAGGAAGGAACGTGGATGGGTTTTTAGTTGGTAAAAGTCTGAAACTCCCTCCCGCTCCGCCCAAAGTGGGAAAAGTTATTTTTCATCCCCCCATCTCGGAAAGAGTATTTTTGCTCTTCGATATCTGAGTGCAAAAGCCGTTTTTATCGTCTTGAGGGTAAAGTAAATTTGAATTTAGAACATCGTGTGCACTAAGCATGTGAATTCAAAACATCGTTAAAACTATTTACTTCTACCTCTATGGTGCCAAATTTATCATACATTTTTTTTTAATTTGTTAAGAACTCAGACTCGGAACCTTCTTGGTGTACTTATTTCAATGTTTTGCGCGCGCCATTTTCTTTTCACGTCATATTGTTAACACCTTAGGTTAAAAACAAGGAATCCAACTTGAAAACAAGTGAAAAACCTAAAATGACCACTCATTATCTAGTGACGAGGAAGTTTTTAACAGAATTAACTGAATGTGTTGCGTAAAAATGCGCATTTTTTTTGCGTTTATTCATTTCCTCGCTGAGGTGGGATGAAAAGTTACGTGTTGCAAAATGCCTGCCAAAATAACCATTTTGCTCGACCCCCAGGACCTTACCTCATGGTCAGCAGTCGCGTGACTATTAACCCAACCAGGAAGTGATTGTTTTTTTAGAACAGTAGACTTTGACCAGGTGGAGTTATGTTCTGTCGCTACAGGAGAAGGTCTACATGTGTGAGACACACATGTAGATCTTCGAAATCCGTTTCGTAAGTAAATCGCGGTCGTATCTTGCAAGTATTAGTAATCATTATATAAACTAGTATTATGAAGAGGAAAGATTTTTTTTTTTGTGTGTGTTTGTTACGATTTAACTTTAAAACCATTAAACCAATTTAAAAAAATCTGCCACCTTATGAGACACCAGACAGCTACGTATACTCCCACGGGTACGGGAACTACGCGCATGAAACCACGTGACATCCGAGATTAGTTACTAAATCGCTCGTGGCAAAATAGGGTTAGGTAGTCAGTAGCCCGAAAGTCTGACCACCAGTCTTACCAAAGGGTATCGTATTACCCAATACTAACTGGGTTTTGGACGTCAGATAGGCAGTCGCTCTATGTAAAATATTGGTATTCAGCTGCATTCGGTTAGTGAAGCCGAACCCGACATAGTTGGGAAAGGCTTAGCCAGATGATGACTTGATAATGCAGCTATAAAGAATAATTGCTAGAAAAAAAACTTGTGGAACTGCCGATAGAAATGAAAACTAAGTAATCTATGTATATCTGAGGGCCTACTCCCTAACGTTTCGTCCGTATATTCGGATCTATCTGCCTCTCTCACTCTCACTCATCTGCAGACGTGCGCGAGAGAGATTGATAGATCCGAATATACGGACGAAGCGTTAGGGAGTAGGGCCTCTGTTACGGGTTGTTCCCCGCGCCTGCCTAAGTGGTGCTACGCCGTAGCGGATCGGCTACGAGTGCTACGAAGCGTTAGCTGATGGTCACGAGAGTTTCATGATTTTTGTTCACCCTAAAAGTGCTCAACGCGCCTAAAGAAGTTTAAAAAAAACCCCCAAAGAATCACCCATGCATTTTCAACAAACTTCTGTTTTCTTTGACTGTTGAGATTACGATTTTAATGATATGTAATACATATTATGATAACATTTATGTAGGTTTATTAATTTAGATATAGACGGAAATGCTCATAGATAACGGAGGCGATTTTTTTTATTGATTTAATTTTATAATATGTCTTAATCTCATAGATATTATCTTCACTTTTTAAATGAATTGTGAATACTTAGTTGGAACTGGAGCGGATTTAGGTAGTATGTGTCCCAGGACTAGATCTTATAGGATCACAACGTTTAATTAACTGACCGCGTATGCGGTTTTGCTTTCTTTAATAAATTAGTGTCTGAATATCAACCCATGCAAGCGCATTTTACCTTGATGACTCTGTTTATTTTCTTTACCGTCCTTATGCTTGAAAATACTCCAAAACCGAGTCATAAGTACTACAAAAAGTACCATTAACTACTTTTAAAAATACTCAGCGATTTATCCATCTTAAAGCCATCACAAACATTTTACAACCGTTTGTAAGTTAGATAGTGGTTCTCTGCTCATAAATTCGAAATTCAAAACGTCTGTTATCTGACTTTAAATGACTACTCATTTCCATTTTACCTCCCAGAAATTGATTTACTCGATCACAAAGTAAGATAATTTATGCAAAGAATCATGTAGGTACCGGTCGGCGACGTCCTCCATCTAATGTCAGTTCGCAATTCAGTATTAATACTATAATAAACAGTTATACATAACAAATACAATACTATGACAACATATTTCACGAAGGTCATGGCAAACGCTAATTTTCTTTATTGCGACATCGCATCGGGACACGCGATGTAAATAAAGCAATATTTTTTCGTGTTCCCCTTTTTTTTAAGTTGCAATACATCTGATTTTGCTGTTGTAGGCCGTTTACGGAGCTTGATGAGGCATAATGAGTTCTCAAACAGAAACCGACGATGCTTCACAGCATTCAACGACGTCATCGGAATTGAAATTAGAACGTGAAAATTTCGATTGCTCCTGAAGGAAAATGATGACGGTGATGATGATTGTATAATCCTCGGAAGTGAGCTGGTTAGTATTATTATGTACGTAGAAGTAATTGGTACAAACACTAGTAGGTCTACTGGTCTAGTCTACTTAGCAGTATGTAAATGAATGCATCCTTAGATGAAGACTAATAGGGTGCCAATATTTTGATTATTTAATCAAATCGTTTGTTAATATAATTTTCATTTTGATATAATGGTAGGTTTCTATAAATTTTTTTGGTCTTTCGAACTTGTGTCAAGAAATGCTTTTAAACAAACCTATTTACCTAGTAAAAAAAATATATTCATGGGCCTGAAAACAAGGCCATATTTTGTCGAGTCTATTCGGTATCTTTCAAGATAGGAATCTACGTGACTTCGTATACAAATTAAACCATTAAACCAATCATCATTTAGCATAATTGTGTTATTATGGTAATGCACGATAGATAATAATCTGTCATTCAAAGTTCAAGGTATTTTCAGAACAGAAATTCAGACTAGAACAAAAAACTGCTATTTATATAAAATAATAGATAAAAGAAAAATGCTGTAAATATTTGCTTTTATGGCGTAGTTTTGGTTAAGTTTACTGCCCCTAATTTGTTCAGGGCGCATGCAAGAATTTTCTTTTCAGGGGAGGCATTGAACCTTTGAAAAAGCAACCTACGCAGTTACGCCTCCATGAACGTACACACGCGTACACGTGGGCAACATCGTCGCCATAACGACCACGTAGTTAGGCCAATAGAGTTTCCCATTTTCCGGCAAACAACTGAAGCCTTCTTGCTATTTTGACAAATAAATTTCATTTTTGACATTTACAAAGTGCCCAAGAAATCTGTGATCATTTTACACGACGTTTTTAATCATTTTTGGAATATAATTGTGATTTTGTACGAGAATGTCCTTCAACTTCGACAGCGGTCAAGTAAGTGTTCAAGTTTTTCCTCTAAAAGGTTGTACTTAGAATTGACATCTACCAGTTTCCTATACTTATTATATTTAATTTTATTCATATGCTTTTCATGAGGTAAAAATATAGGTATGGAATTAAAATCAATATAATCTTCTATCGCAAGGATTAGTAATTCTGATAGGTTCTTGGTCAATGATAATTCAAGTTGCTAGGCACGTCCTGTGGCGATAATCTAGTTATCGGTCAATTTGACCAGTCAGCGACCTTGGGTAAAGTGTCTAGTATCAAGGCGTCACTACCTTATCATGTCCTATACACGTGTCCACAATTTTACGAATATAAATACATTCTAATCAAGCTTGGGCCGATTTGGTGGGAATAGCGTCTCTGAAAGACAATTTTCAGTAGTTTCTCCTTTACGTACTTATCCTAGTTTAGTAATGGCAAGTCAGCTCAGGGTGTTTGGGGTCCCGCAGGGTATTGCATCTATTTACCTATATTTAAGAATAATACAATAAACGGTGGTTACGGTGGAAGTTGCTCAATGTTACACCGTATTATTTGCACAAACAAAACTATGTCCTAAGAGGAGTTCAGTAAGTAACCCAACCCGTTCCTCCTTCTGACATCAAATGCGTTTGGAACCATTATTTATCTGGCTTAATTCAAGGACACGTTTCTGGCCTCAAGATCAAGCAAAATGTCGTATTCTATCACGCATTGCGCGCATGCATGCGCATGTGTGTGTGTGCATGCGTGGTGGCTGTGATTTGTTTTTTCCTTGCAGGGTGGTAGGCTTTTTTCCATGAAGTGGAATAATTATGGGCTGATGTCATTGTCAGCTTGAAGACATCAACGCATCGTCCCTGTTTTTCAACCGACTTCCAAAAAGAGGAGGTTCTCAATTCGTCTGTATTTTTTTTTTTTTTGTGTTTGTTACCTTAGAACTGTCGACTGGGTGAACCGATTTTGATGGTTCGTTTTTTTATTTAAAAGCTGGTGCTTTCCGTGTGGTCCCATTTTAATTTGCTGAAGATCTGATGCTGATCTTCGGAGATTTACAATGGAACTCTTCAGAAATAGACAGCAAATCTGCAGTGATTGCTGCAAACGCTTGGATGTTTATTGTTTATACAATATCATCACGTAACGTCACGCCTGTATGCTTTGAGGGGGTACTCAGAAGTGTATAATACTCCCAGATTTCGACAGTTAGGTGTGCTAAGTTCCATTTATTGGGGATAAGACCTATTACCGTGACATGTATTGTTTTTTTTTATAGGAAAGGATGTACTTACCAAGGATACATTGATGAGAATTTTCTATTTAGGTTCTGATTACTTCTGATTATGGGATCCATGACAAAGGAACGGAACTCTTAAATTCTTAAGAGCAAATTAACGATACTCGGCCAAATCTTATATAGCTACCCGGATATTTGAGTCACCTACCATAACGTCATTATTAATCGACTTAAAAAATAAGGAGTGTTCCCCGATTACTCGAAGATGGCTGGACTGATTTTGTTTTTTTTTTTAAATTGTTTGAAAGAGTATACTTTCCAGGTTGTCCCATAATCATCAAATGACGATCTGATGGTGGAATCCTGGAGAAATAGAGAGAACTCTTCACGTTTTATAGGCACGCTAGAAGCGATTTGGGTAGTTTTAGGCAGGGTACTTTCTCGAAGTGATTCTATTTCAATTTGATGAAGATCTGGAGAAGAACTTCGGAGATAGGCAACGGAACTCCTCAATAAATGATAGTAAATGTACTGGGATTGCTGAAATCTCACATGTCTATTGTTTACACCAGTTCATAACCGAAAATCACTCTGGTGCGCTGTGAAGGGGTAAGCACATGTGAACCACTAAAAAATGAAAAATAGCTTCAGAAGTCGGTGACAAAAAAACTTAACCAATCAAACAAAGCTCACCGACTTCTGAAGCTAAAGTTATTTTTCACTTTTTTGTTTTTTCTCTGAAGTCTGTTTTATTTTTTGTAAAAAAGTTTTTTGGTTTTCCACTTCCTCATCATCCTCCAACATCATCGCTTCACATAAACCTATTGAAGCAGACGATTCATATTGAATTTTACATCCATCATTTTCCTATTATAAAGGGTGTAAAACACCTCTTAACGAAGCCGAAAGGCACTTGTTCTCCCCGTCATTGCGATCATTGTTTTGTTCTACACCATATACCTGGGAACCTTCTAGTTACGGAGATATTGGGGGTCAAAGTTGCAAATTTTTGATAAGTTTTTTTATTTAAATAAAAGTTTTTAGTGTCAGATTTTTACTTTAAATACCTCCACGAACCCCGTACTATTCAATCCACCCATCAGCACAATGATTTGAGTGCATTACATTGAGTTATACTAGAAACCGTGATTTTTCACCCCAAAAAAAAAAGTTGTTTCCCAGCAATATTTTTTGCGTGAAGTTATTTAGTTTGATGTACAGAATGCTTGATTGAAGGCTTCGTGATGAGGTGGTTTACACCCTGTATTTAAATTTTGTCTGTCGCTCCATGTAAAATACTGGTATTCAGCTGCATCCGGTTAAACTGGAAGCCGACCCCAACATACTCGTACTTGGGAAGAGGCTAGGTAGATGATGATGATGATTCACGTTATTTTTTTTATCTGGCGCCACTTTCAAACTAATATACTTAGGTAGGTAGGTACTCATTTCTAGCCTAATTCATTTTTGTCACTTTAAAAACTGAACGTCTATTTTTTTAGGCTTGGTTTAGTACCCTGTGTATTCAATATTTATTCCACAAATCATCATACCCAGCTGATCCATCGTCTGCCAAGTCTTTTCGCAACTATGTTGTGGTCGGCTTCCAGCTTAACCGGATGCAGCTGAATACCAGTACTTAAGTATTTTACATGGAGCGACTGCCTATCTGACCTTCACAACCCAGTTATTACTGGGTAATACGGTACCACTTGGTAAGACTGGTTGTCAGACTTTGTGGACCACTGACTTCCTGTAACGACTGTCAAAGATGGACAAATGACAGCCGGGACCAACAGCTTAACGTGCTTTCCGAGGCACGGAGGAAACTCGGTATGTAAGAGTGGTCACCCATCCACAGACCAAACTAGGCAAGCACGGCTTAACTTAAAGATCGGCCTGAGCGGCTGTTATTATTAAGCCACGAGCTCCTATACCCAGCTGATCCAATGCTGTTAATCTCATAAATTCAATCGCCACTGCACCTGCATCTCGCTTCGCTTTCCCCTACGAAAGTGCAGAACGGACATTTTTTACTTACTTACAAATTGTAATTCCTTTAATCCCAGTTAGATACATCCAATTACATCGTAAACATCCTTAGCTGAACTTACACCACTGGATTATTTATCGTATTTCCAATAGTTGTAGGGTCCAACATCGTTTGTATTTTGGTTGTATTAATGGGTCATTCGAAAGAGGGGTGATTTTTTATTTGCGAGTGAATGACAATTTTTTACACCATTGTGTGCAATGTTAATCCGTGTTTGACACATCGTGCTGGTAGTCTTTAGTTAATAGCTCTCGTGTATTCGCGATAAATTGTTTTCTGAATTGTTGTTTGGATAGAAAACTGTTTTAGTAATCTAGAGATTATGCGGAGATAAATGGTGTTTTATTATCCACACTTGCTATTGTGTGTTGGCTGTAGGAGTCAACTGGGCCTTTGTAGGTTAAACAAACCGTCTGTTATTGATGAATTTCGTAAAATAGACCATTCTATCTGATCTAAATAATCAATGACTGACCGAAATAGAACTGGTGCTTACCAACACAAATAGAACAGTTATTGAACTCCTTTAGTTTGATCTAGGTCATTTCCATTAGTGTTAACACTGTTTATCTAGTATGTCTTGTAGATTAGACTAATGACTTTTCACACTTTCTCACATGTCAAATCAAAGTAGTCTCATTATCTGCAGAATAGACACCTACTCGTTAATAACCATAATGGAACTCAACTCTAACCGAACGTCAGTCACAAATCATACTTTCGTTTAGTAGGTAGCTAATTGGAATTTCCTATTCGACATTACTGTGGAGTAGGTAGGTGTACTGCATTCACGATTTAGTTTCCTAACTTTTCAACAATACTTACACATGTTTTTCAAAAAACTATCATAATACCCAAACTTAAAGTTCAATTTGGGCTAAGTATTAGTTACTTCAAACGTTTTATGACTTTTCTTATAGAACACACATTAAGCGATACATTGTTCCATTTTTTAACCGACTTCCAAAAAGAGGAGGTTATCAATTCGTCTGTATGTTTTTTTTTTTTTTTTTTTTTTTTTTGTGTTTGTTACCTCATAACTTTCGACTGAGTGAACCGATTTTGATAATTCTTTTTTTATTTGAAAGCTGGTGCTTCCCATGTGGTCCCATTTTAATTTGCTGAAGATCTAATCCGGATCTTCGGAGATATACAATGGAACTCTTCAAAAATACACGGCAAATCTGCAGTAACTGCTGCAATCGCTTGAATGTTTATTGTTTATACAGCATCATGACGTAACATCACGCCTGTATGCTCTGAGGGGGTACGCAGATGTGTACAATATTCCCAGATTTCGACAGTTAGGTGTATTAAGTTCCATTTATTGGGGATAAGCCTCCTTGACATGTATTGTTTTTTTTTGTTTTATTGGCAAGGGTACTTCAAGGGTAGTTTGATGAGAATTTGGTAAGGTTCTGATTATGGGATCCATGTCAAAGGAACGGAGCTCTTCAATTCTTAGAAGCAAATTAACGATACTCGGCCAAATCTTTTAAAGGCTATCCGGATATTTGGGTCACGTACCATAACGTCGTTATTAACCGACTTCTAAAAGGAGAAGGTTCTCAATTCAATGTTCCCCGATTACTCGAAGATGACTGGACCGAATTTGTTTTTTAATTGTTTGAAAAGGTATACTTCCCAGAAGGTCCCATAATCATCAAGTCAGGATCCTGATAATGGGATCCTGGAGAAATAGAGAGAACTTTTCAAATTTTATAGGCACACCAGAAGCGATTTGGGTAGTTTTAGAAATACTACTTTCTCGGAGTGATCCCAATTAAATTTGGTAAAGATTAGATGAAAAACTTCGGAGAAAGGCAACGGAACTCCTCATTAAATGTAGCAAATGTGTGTCTCTTACTGGGATTGCTGAAATCTCATGTCTGTCTATTGTTTACACCAGTTCATAACAAAAAATCACGCTGGTACGCTGTGAAAGGGTATGCACATGTGGACCACTAAAAAGTGAAAAATAAAAACTTTTTTGCAAAAAATAAAACCGACTTCACACAAAAAAGTGAAAAATAACTTTAGCTTCAGAAGTCGGTGACAAAAAAACTAAATCAATCAAATAAAGGTCACCGACTTCTGAAGCTAAAGTTATTTTTCACTTTTTTGTGTGAAGTCGGTTTTATTTTTTGCAAAAAAGTTTTTTTATTAGATTATCATCATCCTTGTATAGGTTACCCGTATAGTAAGATATCCGCTCAAACTGGTTTTGAATGGCTTGATTGGTTGTCGTGCGTACTAGTCATTCTGAAATCGACTTAATTACCGGAGCTCAAAGTTGGGATTCGTTTAAGAAGAAGTAACATCAATTGGAATCAAGAATTTCAATAGACTTTAGAGTTTTCAGCACGTTCGTTAACTCGACGAAGTCTTAACGAGTGCGTGTTCTCGCCGGAAGCCGGTAGGGGGAGCTGCTATCGTGTCGTGACTGAAGTCGAACCGAAGACGTTTAACAATCGACCTTAAGTTTTACAACTTAAAATAGCTGGCTATTTCTGTATGAAACATTGATCAAAGTCATGAAGTTTTGGCGAACGGAAGTATCGACGGACGGCGAAAGAATAGGACTGTCGCCAAATTGGTATTAAACTTATTTAAAGTCGGGATATAAATTGACAATTTATTTATTCGTATGGGAAAATTCCATATGGAAATGTTTTGTAAATCTAATGGACAATTTATTACATTACCTATTCGGGTTATTAACGTAGATGGGAAACTAACGGATTATGACGAATACTATGTGAGGTAGGAATTTGGCTACACCAATTTGGAATTTTGGCTTATTCTTTATTATTCACTCTTGACAGAGAGGGTCTGCCTCGTGCAGTGCATGTCCCTTCCGTTCTGTTTTTGTCGTTGCGAAGATATTAAGTCCAAGTGAATTGAATAACACCCATTCACTCAATGTTTGAGGTCTGGCCAGCAATCCCGAATCTAAACTCTTCAATAGATCTTAGAGAGGAGATTATGGCTAAATAATAACAGCCGGTTTTTTCTTCACGCTTAAAAGCCATGACAAGATAGCGGTTGGTCCGTGAAAGCACGTTAAGTCTTTGGCTGTCATTTTTAGATCTTTGACAGTTGTTCTAGGTAGTCAGTGGCCCCAGTCTTACCTACTATAAATGTTACCAAGAGGTAGGTATCGTAACCCAAAACTAACTGGGTTATGGAAGTCAGATAAGCATTCGATCCATGTAAGATACTGGTGTTCAACTACAACCGATTAGACTGGAATCCGACCCTAACATGTTAGGAAAAGGTTAGGCGATGATGAATAGATTTTCATACATTAATCTGAAAAAATCTGCGTTTTAATCCAGATCTGATAAGCTTTGAAACCGCACAAAGATATGAATGGTTAGTCTTGAACTAAATAAAAAAAAGCGAGCATTGCTGAAGTTTTATTGATAACTCTATGCGAATGCCATGGAATTTACTAGAAGTTCTAATCTCGATAAACCTTTTAGGTACTCTTAAATAGTCCATTGCTATTTGATATGGAAATTTTATGGAAATTTTAATGGAAAAAAACGCAATGAAATGCTAAAAAGTTTAGACGACTATTTTCGATTGTAGTAGACGGAGTTTCCATGATAGTATGCGAGCTAGAACACAATTTGATATAAGTAGTTACTACGGGTATGGCGTACGTCAGGTGCTATTCATGCACGCAACTAAATCCTAACAAAAGAACATAGGTAGGTACCTACGCAAATTAGCTTTTGGTTTTAGTCAATAGAATTCTATATATAGCTCACGATGACGTTGCAAAAAGCCAATCGCGCAACCCTTACGTAAGCTGCGGTTTGAGCCGAATAGCTATTTAAATATGGGTGACTGAAGACCGCCAGTCCGTGACAAATGATCAAGTTCAGGGTCGGACCGCAAATTGATGTCATTACAGCACACGCTAGAATGAAATCAATCACAATTGATCGTGAATGGTGCAGCTAAGGTCTTTGTAAAAATGTATGCCATTTTGGTATAATAGGCTAGTTTCCACCATCAATAAATTGCAAAACTAATTAGTCCGTCAGTTAGAGTATTGGAAAATAATGGACACGTATTTTTTGTTTTTGTAAATCACTGAGTACTGACAAAAATAAAACGCGGGAGTGGGGGCTCGTGACGTCACAAGTAGTCACAACGCACTAAAAACTATAGCACGGTGTGACGTATTGCGAATTTTAAAAGCGTCGTATCTTCGTCAATTTTGGTTTATGTAACAAAAGAAAAAATACAGGTCAAATATTTTATTATAATCTAACTGACGGACTAATTAGATTTTTTTAGGACACAAGCCTATTGCCAGTCAGTTCAACCTGTCGTATGACGGCATTTATTCCATTATGGCATTAAATGTCTCCTCGGTTCGTGGTAACGAAGTAGGTAGGTTTTCTGTGTAGGGCACATCGCTATTCAAAATCACCAGTCTATCAGCCAGGTCATAAATTTGGGCTTTATTAGCGATATAAACTACTGAACTTTGCATAGGTACCTACGTGAGTAAATAAATCTCGCGATTTCCGCTTTTTCTTAGATGTTCTGCATTTTATACCTTGCACTTGAAAGTACCAGTAGCATGGATATATGGTACATAACATAAAATAAATTTTAGTGTTGCAGGAATAGACATGCAACACATGCAACACTTCAATAACACCTACGTTACTTTTCTATTTTCTAAAAGACTTTCCACTTACATGGGAGGTACAAGGCTGTTCTGCCGGTATCTTCATTTTATTTTTCTAACCACGCGATGCGATTCAATGCAAGGGAGGCAGGCTCTAGCAACATTATCTGCATGTGACGTCACGATACCTATGGCTTATTATAAGGTCTTGGACAGATTTTGCTGATGACAGTACCCTCTCAAATGGTGTCATGGTGCATCCACACCGCC
The DNA here is from genome assembly GCA_950022955.1 of Xestia ashworthii. Lineage (NCBI taxonomy): Eukaryota > Metazoa > Arthropoda > Insecta > Lepidoptera > Noctuidae > Xestia > Xestia ashworthii. The sequence goes on from OX465561.1 coordinate 14,701,798, forward strand.
ACACGCGGCAGTTACTTTTTGTGGAGCAACGTTTCCAATTAGTGTTATTTAATGTTGGCTTTTGAAAACAGTCAACACGTGGTAACAATAAAATTGATAACGTTGATAGTAGATATTGTAACATCAACATGCACCACTACTTTCTAGCGGTGACATGATTTTATACGAACTTCAGTCTAATGTCTTAAATATGTTCGAAAAATGTACGAAATCGTACGCGAAATAAAAAAAAAGTACCTACTATAAAGATTTCGTACAAAACAATAATCAACATGTCACCGTAGTAGGAAGTAGCGTTTGGCGTAATGCGCCGGATCCTGGTCGATCAGATCGTGTAATATCTGTCTCTATCATCGGAAAACCTGTACTACCCAGTTTTATTAAAATACTACCTTCTCATGAACAATCGTTGTTTTCTGGTCATTCACTTACTAAAAGAGGTTATTGTGGTATCATTTGGGAAAGCTAATAAAACAACAAAGTGTTCTGTAATCTGCACGACAAGTGTCATACATTTTTTTTGAGAAACCGGCCTCGAAAAATAAGAAAACTTTCAAGAAATTTTCAGAAGATGACCTTTATGGCGCCTATTTTCCAAAGGCAGATGTACTAATTTGATAAATTGGTTTTCGGAGGATACATGACATACGTTCATGAGCTACCAGAAAAGTATCAGTTTAATATCCTCAATGGCGTAGATTTCTCACAATCGGCACTTTATGGTGTAGGTAAAGGTGGAACATTTCAAGGAAAACTTCGATTACAACTTTTACAACTTTTTGAATCGAAATATCTCAGAATCGGTGGCTCGTAGGAAAAAAGTATTGCTATATTTTGTAGATAATTTTATGATCTACATTTTTTGTCGGGGGTATTTTTATGATAAAACTTACCGTTTGGCTGAAAATCGCGAAAAACTCATTTTCTTGACCTTTGACCTTGAATTTTTTTTCCATACACGGGAATGATGGGGAACTTTTAAATATTATTTATAATTATGTTTGAACAATTTTACTGATTTTTAGCTTGTTGAGATTTTATGTAGGTACCTTCACTCTCTTTTTTTGGTCTAGATTGACCGGACTACTAGTGGGTACTATTATCTAATTGAGGATTTTATGTGAGGTCTATATTTGATATTTTTTACGGTTAATTATGATAGATGCTTAATCTTGAATGTCGAAGGTATTGTTTTCGCAAAATTTTGCCACGTGTAGCATGCGTGTTTGATATGAACGCAGGTAGAAGTCATAAAACAAGACCTTACCCCGCTTGCTCCATGTTGTATTGTAGAATTTTATATCTTTTTATGAATGCGTTTTTATCGGAATACGATTTTGAGACCTTGGAAAGTCAATACTTATGTTGTCCTTCAATACATTTTTATTAAGAAAGCTTTCTTATTTTAATGTCTTTCTTATTATTTTCGGCATGCTCAAAAAATTCATTGCAAACTTTTTCTGTTCAAAAATATTTTTGACAAGATAATTCTAAATTATTGCGGGCATTTATAATTTAGGCAAATGGACGCGTGATGTATGGGGGTAAATAACAATTTGCAACCCTTTGTTGAATTGAAGGGATGATTATTATAACGCCCCGCTCTACGGGGGGTGAGTTGACACCTGATCAATGGGTGGCGGGTGCTTGGTACTATTGTTACATTTTATGAGATTCTTTATTATTTGAAGATCTCTTGACACAGTGGCAAAGGGTTCTTTTTTGGCATTTACACTTGTTGTCGTTTAGCAAGTTTTAGAAATAGGAGCGAGCTAAGGGCCTTGCAATAAAAAATATTGCTCTTGACTGGACAGATGGTTAGACTTTTGTTTAGCTATTTGAAGTGTTAACATAATCATCATCATCAGCCTATAACGGTTCCACAGCTGGGACAGGCATCCTCTCTATGAGAAGGAACATACATTATTTAAAGCAAACTAGGTCAATTCCAAGCTAGGAACCCAAACCAATTCAAACCATTCCAAACCACACTGTGTCCTGTAGGTAAGTATACTTAGGTCCATGTTCACCAAAAAGATGACAGTCTGATTATCTAAAACAGCTGTTTAAAGCACATTTTTGTATGGTAATATGTCACAGTGACAGCTGTTTTAGCTAATCAGGCTGTTATCTTTTCGGTGAACATGGACCTTACTGTATGTTTTCCACGCGACTAACATGATGACTTGTTCTGTGGGGAGCAAAGGGTCCGTTAAATTTTTAATTTTAAAATGTGAGTGGCACGTGCTTCAAATTGTCACCGCAGCCACGTGTCAGCCGTCCTCGCATAATCACAATTGTATTGAGCGTGAAACTTGTTTGTACCAATACGATGACTGATTATATTTTACTTGATTTATTCTTCGAGGGTCGTACTGAGTTACGTTAATTTATAATAACATGTAACTGGAGTTTTTTTCTCCACAGTTCAACAGAGAATCAACACCGAAGCGTCTGGGCAACTGGCAGGTCCCACGATGGGCGCCAACAAGAGCAAGACCCGTAGAAATGCGACCGGACCCCAAACCAATATGTGATATGAACGGCCACTTCCTGCCCGGTGCCCCAAGGGGCACGTCGCGATGCTTCGGCCATTACACCGGCACCTGGGAGCTCCCAAGGAAAATAACAAAAAAAGTCGGTGCGTAAAAGCGTGTTTCGGTACAAATAAAAACTTCCATTCCAGATACTTTGACGAATTATATCATTATTGTTCGACCTTGGTAGAAGTTATAAAGCTCTGTCATTTATTTGTCAACATACACGCAAAACACTTCCTACTTCCTAAAAGTATCGTGTTACGCAGTAGTTAGGTGACTGATTTTGAATATTTCGCTACTTACAGATTTGCTCAATGGCTGCATAAATATGGATTTTTGTTAAAATCGATGACCTATTAAATTTGTCTGCACGCGAAATGCCACTATATTCTGTTTATGGCGAAATTGAAATCAGGACATGTATCCGTCACGCGCATTTAGAGCGTGGGGCTCTACATAGCAAGACGTGCATTGTTATCGAGTGCTATTTTGTGTCGTTTCAGCGGAGGAGCTAGCGCAAGAGCCACCCAAGGGAAGATTTCCAGACTGGCTGAATCTTCGTGTTCAAAGGCCGAAGGCTGCAGCGGCGGCGCGCTTGCGCTCTGAGAAACGCGGCAAACCTAGAAAGGAGGCAGGCAAGACTGATTTGCTGGACGACCAGACGTTCGAAGTGAGTGAATAAGGTTACACGCGACGTTCGATTGAGGGTCGTTTGCGCGCGAAACGTTCTCTTGTTTGTTTGTGGTGGCGTCGTAGTGTGTCGAACTGTCGACTTGTCAGGTGTCGTCGTCACAGCTACATACGTCTCCTTGGAACTTTTGCGTTCCGAAGTAGGTCAATGTTGGTGATACAGTAGCTGCTTATAGTTGACAATTTTATTTTTTCACTTTCTTGTATGCGACGAATATACATTCAGATTTTCCGTTGGTGCAGATAACCTTATGATGTATTTAAAAATGGGTATAAACTAAGTACTCGTAGTACCGTGTTTTAAAAGATGTCATAATCATTTATGCTAGCTTCAACAAGAAAGTTTTAGATTCGTAAAAGGTTAACCTTGTTACGGTCAAAAAGAAAACTAAACAACCTTCACCTCAAAATGGGCCATTTAGAAACAATGTACACATACCGGTAAAATTAGGGGAACGTATGTATAGTCACAAAAAAAGTGAAGGATTTTTTCAGATAAAATGTACCTACTTATTTTATTTACTGTTTTCGCTTTATTTGAGTGTCTTCATTTTATGAAAGAAAACAACAAAAATGTAGGGTTGTTAGTGTATTTATAGAGAAATAATAAAAATGGTCGTAACAGAAAAATATTGAAATGCTAAATTTACTCACAATTCGTTGACTAACACGTTCGTTACGCACTTCTTCCAAAACAAACAAATAAACTTCTAAAACAACCTCATGATATGAATTAAAATAACTACATAAACCTAATAGGTACCTACTTACTAGGAATATTTTTGATGCTAATTATATTACATTTGTTTAACAAACTCGCAATCCAGTATACCTACTCACTGGATGCTTGTTTTGTTCAATCTATTATGTTGCCGTGCCCTAACCGGGTTTCATGTTGGAACTTACTTACATATATGTAACAACTGTACAGATGAATGCAATAAAGAGTTTGAGTTTTAACATTTCGGGTCTGAACAACCGTTTGACGACAATATCTTGTATGCGCCCTTATGAAACGTCGTCTACGGCACTGCTTGCACGAGTTCTGCCTTGATAGATAGATAGATAAATCATTTATTTAGTGCACACAAAAGACATAGCGCAACACACTTAAATGATATAGTTAAAACAAAAAAATAAAGTAAAAAGCAAGGTGCCAATATACAAAAAGAAAAACATAAGTATTTACGAAATAATAATATTATAGTAACACCGAGACAGACTTCAAATTAAAAAATAAAATAATAACAAATAGGTATGCAAGGTGCGGTGTGCGTCTCAAGGTTGCACCAAATGGGATTCCAGCTCAGCATGTGTCAGGCGTGCACCTGACGCTGATATTCTGCTGGATCCCTGTAGTGACATACGACGGACGTCGACGACGACGATATAAATTGGTGCCCTTGCCCTTGCCTGCGCGCGTAAAATCCTGTGTGTCTGTATCGTGGATCACGGCTACTGACAGGTACACCCAATGTTCGACTGTTTGTACCCATAAGTTTGAATAATAAGTAATTTTTACATTGTTCCCATAATTATGCCGGTGTGTGTAGGTAGGTTTTTTTTTAGAAAATTAACATAGGTACCTTTATCATGTAGTTTTATGAGTTGCCAGTCATTAGATTATTAATGTTCTATTATTTTAATTTTATTTCAGCCAAAAAAATGCCCGGTCCACCGTAACAATAAGAAAAGAATTGAAAGATCGTTACTGAGTTGCAGTTGATTGTGGCACTGTGTAGTAGCGCACTTAATTGTTTATTTATTTACAAATATTTGTTATTTATTTAATAATTGCACTTGTTAAAAATATGAATTGGTTCTTCTAAATTCTTACATGTCTGTACAAATACGGAATCTAAATCTAAACAGAAACAAAAGCTAACAAGAAGTAATGGACATGAAAATAATGAAGTCCAGGAAGATGTTGGTAATAAAGTAAATGAAAAAGACGACGATCCATTACAGTTAAATGATAAGAAAGAACCAATAGACACCGAGGGCCGCGGACCTTACGTGCCAGGTTCATTGACCGACCCAGACAAAAGGCATGATAGCCACGAGATCTTGGTCAAGGACGCTGTCGAACAAATACACGGACCTCAAGAGGAAGAGGTTGATAAGTTTTGGAAAAAAGTAGCTCAGAACGCGAAGAAAAATGATCAGCTTGCCGAACAGGATAATATGAGAGAAGAAAAATCCAGTGGAACTCCTAAATTGCCTCAGGTTAACGTCTCGCAAAACTTTCAGTTTGCGAAGAAGATGCACGTCGGAAATCTGGAGCATCAGCCTTTGCCTGATACTTTAGGATACCGAAATTTGACAAAAATCGCGGAACATCGTGATTCAGACATCATTGTGAAACCTTACGCCATCGGGTGGAAGGGATACGGCGCATCTGGCCCTACGTGTTGCACTAAGATGCGCGTTCATAGGCCCAAGACATGCGATCCCAAGAAAACTGACGGTGATAAAGGAGAAAGTCAACGGCCATCAACATCTGCTCCCGATTTGGGAGGACAATATACTAAGTCTATGTCCCTCATGGACCTAGCCATTTGCTGGGATTTCAGACCAGAAGACCCTAAAAGAGAACCGAGACCACCAAAGCATATAGACGGTTCAAACGGTTCTAAGGCACCAGCGGTATTCACCATGGTTCATACACCAAAAGAAGAACATGAGGGCATCAATATTGGTCATACTAATCCGATTTTTAATCAAAATCGTGTGGTAGGCGATGTTGGACATCACCCTGTGCCTTATTTCGAGAAGGATATGGCAAAAGATAGACGAAGAGATTCTTGTGATGTTCAATATTGTCCTCAACATGCTGCTGCTAATGAGAGAGGTTCTAGATCCGCGTCATCTAGCAGGAAGAGCTCAGGCCAGTCTGGGAAGAAGCCGGAGTGTGACGGAATCCATGGATGCGGCACGCCGAGTGAGATTAGTCGTAAGTCCAGTAGCGGCGATACAAGGCCGGAGAAACTACAGCCTATTAAAGATGCATGGAACAAGAAAAACAAGAGTCACAAAAGTGCCTATGACGTAAATCGCAATCGTCATAGTTTGGAGTCGTACGAGAAGACTCCGTTCGCGCAAGGAAAGTTGGACCACAGCTCGCCCAATGACTCGCAGCAATTTTCACGACGTTCAACAAAAGACGATTTATTGAACATTAAACATAAGAATTGCGTGTCTTGTAATGGCGCAAAATTATCCCATGACACGAAACAGAAGGAAGACTACAAGTTCGCGTTTAAAGCTGGTAATCCTAACTCAGTGCAGAGCGTGACTGGCTCAACTGATTCTAAAGGAGTCAAAATGCCTAAGATGCGTCATCCGTACAGTAAGAAGTCTTATACGATTCCGACGTTAACTCCTCCGTTTAGTATCTGGCGAGACGCGGACGCGTCCGGTTACCCCGAGCATTGGAGACTTGCGAGCGTTTACCAACACGCTTACAAACCACCCGAGCAGAGGCGCAAGCCGCTTATAGACAGCGTCTATCAGTGACAATGAAAATGCACCTTAAGATTATCCGTTTATTGGGTCCAATAACCAATAACAAAGTGTACATTAAATTACTATATTCAGCTGTTCAGAATTAAAATATTTCGTAAATGATGAATCGCGTTTTAATTCTTTATCATTACAGCTGCGCAACACCTGCGTATTATCTGGCCTGATATAGAAATAATCCTTGTGCGTAAGGTGGATAATTATTCAAGGTAAGAACCTTTCGTATTCCATGAAGAAAGTGCATTTTCTTATGGTTTCCCAGGCCTTGCTACAGTAGTGGAACCAGCCTTTTTCTGAGAGGTTGGGTACATTTGTGATTTGGTGTCTGTTGACGCCGAGGATCATCCATCGCAGGCGCTTCGCTAGTTGCTCGAATGCTGGATGGCCGCGGTAGATGTCACGGTTATCTGTGCAGGTAACAGGGTATGGTTAAACTCACCTCGGACGAAACGAGTTCGTGTTATGCTTTTTCGTCCATTGAAAATAATTGAAATCGGTCTCAGTCTCAGTCATGAGCTTTAAACAATGCAGTTCAGTCTTTCATTTTCACGGACAAAAAAGTACCAGAACTATTTTCGTCTGTTTATTGAATTATTAACAAAATATGTAGATTAGTCATACGCAGCTGTTCATTCCGGTGATAAGATAACATGTTAATCTCATTCTTTATGCTTCGATAACAATTGTTAACCCTATAATAAAGCTTCATTTACTCATCTATCTATCCTAATGTAAAAAAGCTGAAGACTTTTGTTTGTTTTTTGTTTGAACGCGTAAATTTCTGCATTTGATAGCCCAATTTTTAAGGAAGGCTATTTAATATAAGGAGCCGAGCAAAAACGAAGTAAAAGCGCGGGCGAGAGATGCAACGCGGTGGGTTAGGGCTTTCGCAGACTAGAGACAAGACTGTCTTAAGACAGACTATATTTCTACTAATGCGAGCGAGACGAGACTATTTATTCCCTTTAGCAGTAGTCTGTCTTAAGACAGTCTTGTCTCTAGTCTGCGAAAACCCTTAGTGGAACCGCGGCGGAAGTGAAGCCGCGGCGCACAGCCTGTGCATCATATGATGCATTCTTAGTTAAGATTATCATGTGAGATAGTTCACCTATATCTGTTAACATGATGAGTAAACCTCTCGATTACTTCGATCCGATCCGATTCGATCGATTTCTCGATTAATCAGGTTAGGTATTTCCCGAAGCGCATTTTAATCTAAACCTTATGTCAATGACATAAAAGTCACATGACGCGCGTTTCTGCAATTAGAACCTATTAATACTAATAAAGCGTTTATCGAATAAAGTATCGGAAGAGATATCACTTAATTTGTTTACCGGATGTACCACAGTGCTAACTGATGGTTCTCAGCCTTATTACTCAGGTCATAAGGGTGAAAACTCGGTAGTACCTTGCTCGAGACATTCTTCTAGTGTAAATAAGCCCTTAGTTTTATAATTCGGCAGGCTTAGTCATAAAACACTTGTACGCGTTGTCGTACGATAGGATTTTCAGCGTAATTTTTTTCGTTGGTCATTTCCTGCGAGCGTCAAATTTCTGAGAACTTTTGCTCAAAATTAGTAGGAGATATTTTATTTTGCTAACCATGAACAATTTTAAGACGATTTGCATTACCTACACGAATTTTAGCCATGACCATAAATCACAACGAATTATCCAAAAAACATTAACCAAACTATAAACTAATTCCTCCATCCACAAAATGCTAACTACAGGTTGATTTATCACAAAACTTTTACCGACGAGCAACGTAACCTTCCTGAAGACAAATGAACGCGAGCGACTGAATGAAGTGACCTTGGCATTGCGAACAAACTTGCTGAAGTCGCATTATATTTCCGGCAGTAGAAACAGATGGTTAGGAGTTCTAGCGTAATGATTTTGGTTGTAATAGAATATCTTCGAACTCTTGCACGAAATAAGTAGGACATATTAGGTCCATGTTCACCAAAAAGATGACACTCTGATTATCTAAAAACAGCTGTTTTTAAAAACACATTTTTGTATAGGAACATGTCACAGTGACAGCTGTTTTTAGATAATCAGACTGTAATCTTTTCGGTGAACATGGACCTTAGCCAACCATAAATTAACAGTTGATTTGCAAAAAAATATACGATTTTCAGCTGTCATCATCATCAAAACAAATTAACGCGAACGACTGAACGAACACAAACTTACCAAAGTCGCTGTATATTTCCGGCAGTAGGAACAGATTGATGGGCGATCCGCACTTTTCTATGCTGTACCCTTTACAAACACTGTCTACGTTCAAACTGTTCTTGTTTGTGTCGCTGTACATGTACATTCCTGAGTTCAGCTGCAGGTTTGATTTTTGGAATGCCTTCCTGAAAATTTAAAATGGGGTTAGTATTTTGAATTGAATGAATAAGTACGGTTGAAAGCCTAAACTGTCGACGGCGCTAGTAATCCCTCCTGTATCGTGGATGTGTCACCGTAAAATTGTCAAACACGTTATATTACAATATAACGTGTTTCTCTCTAGCGATATTGTAAACTCTCGAATTATTGTCAACTGAATATACGGAAGTATCTCTGCCCCCATAATCGGGACTTGGGGCATCCCCCCCGTTAGGTTAGTTAGGTGCCTTTAAACCCTGCACTCGGAAATAGGGGCCCCGCGAAACGGGGCTCCGTCGACTACGCTTTTTATCTAGCTATCTATTACATGACATAACATCACGCCTGTAATCCACGAAGGCTTATGCAGATGTGTACCTAATATTACAGTCAATATGGGGCGAGCCTATTGCCACCTATGGGCACAAATTCCGACTCCATGTCTACTACTGAGGAATTCCTGATGGAAAAACCCAATAACACTTTGCCCGACCCGGGAATCGAACCCAGGACCTCATGCTCAGTCGCGCTTGGAACCATATTAGACCAACGAGGCTTTATTAGTTTTTCGCTAATCGTCGACGGCTGGACAAATTCCTAGGCATCACAAATAGCTAACCTGTATAGATCCTGCATAGTGCAGATTGATTCCGGAGTGAAGTCTTCAAGCTGACAGCGGTTGTGCAGCAGTAGTAAGTGTGGGTGACACTCGCCGCCTCCCGTCGACTCCGAACCTTCTTGGTTGGTTGGCACCGTGTTGGATGCCGATAGGGATGGCTTTAGCATCTCGGCTGCTTGGATGTATCTGAAGAATGTAAAAGTCGTATCACTACATATTATAAAACAAAATCCTCCGCCGCATCTGTCTGTCTGTTTGTGATAAACTCAAAAACTACTGCAGCGATTTTCATGCTGTTTTCACCAATGGATAGAGTGGTTCTCGAGGAAGATTTTAGTATACACACGCGGGCGAAGGGCAATGGAGAGGGCTATGCTCGGAGTTTTCTTGCGTGATCGAATCAGAAATGAAGACATCCGCAAGAGAACCAAGGTCATCGACGTAGCCCGAAGAATTGCCAAACTTAAGTGGCAGTGGGCAGGGCACATTGCTCGCAGAACGGATGGCCGATAGGGCCGAAAAGTTCTGGAGTGGCGACCGCAAACCGGAAGACGATGCGTTGGAAGACCTCTCACTAGGTGGACCGATGACCTGGTGAAGGTTGCGGGAATCCGTTGGATGCGAGTCGCACGGGACCGGTCAATGTGGCGACACTTGGGGGAGGCCTATGTCCAGCAGTGGACGTCTTTCGGCTGAAATGATGATGATGATGACGCGGGCGAAACCGCGCGCATCAGTTAGTTTTCCATATTATTGAGTAAAATATCCATAAACAACGATAAAACACAACAATTTGGGACCTTGCGCGAGGAAGGGGCCTAAAAAGGCCGACAGTACTAGTACTACGTTTGGTCGTAGTCCTGCCCGCGTAGCATGACCACCGTAGACACGACAGAGAGTCGACAAAACTTTTGTTCATCTGTCATTTTGTCGATTCAATGGCAGATGAACAAAAGATTTGTCGAGTCTCTCTCGTTTCTCCGGTGGTCATGCTAAGCGGGCTGGTCTGGGCAGTCAAACCAATAGGGATGACGCCTGACTAAAAAAAATATGCTTCTGTTAAGTCCGTCAGTTGGATTATTGAAAAATATTGGATGTGTTTTTTGTTTTATCAAATTAATAAAAAATGACGAAGATAAAACGCATCAAAGATCATGAGCCCCACTCATGATCTTTGATGCGTTTTATCTTGCTTGTGACGTCACTTTCCGGTAAAAAAATGTACGGAAATGTGACGGCACACGAGTTATAAACGTAGTGTCGTTCTCAACTTTTGCTTACGTGAAAAAAGAAAATATATTGTAAGTACTCATCCAATATTTTTTTGAAAACTATCTGATGGACTACTTCGTTTTTTTTTGTCATTTAACTTGTTTGAAGCTTTGTCAGAATGCTGCCACGAATATGATGACCACTCGTGCCCGCGTAGCGCTCCATTTTAATTCGCAGTTTGTAAGTAACAAGTGTGTGGCTTATCTTGAGTCTGCACTTAACAACTTACAGTCATTTGTAAAAGCAAACAGTAAAATGAACAAAAATAATAAATTACCTCAGAAAATTATAATCTGCAAACCAGTCCTGCACTGCAATCAGTACATGACATATCGCCATCAAATAGGACGCTATTTGAAGACAGTCCACCGTCACCACATTGGCACTTCTGGCAGTAATGGTCGTGTTGGACTCTTCGATCAATGATGGTGACCATAATGCTTGGCAGTCTAGGAGGATCACGCGATCGTTCGTGATGTACATGTCGATACCTGGAATAGGTATGTAATATTTGAATTACGAAAACTGCTACGTAATTAAGGCGTCGTGGACTACTGAATTATGAAGCTGCGTCTATGCTAGGCGAGCTGAACACGAGCAGACCACAGATTCCCTTTGCAGAGAGCCTTTGCCTCCGTGACTTCGAAATACGTCTACGCTAAGCGAGTTTCCTACCGTGTACGGCTCGCCTAACGAAGGCGCAGCTTGAGAGAGCCCGCAAAAACTACGCAAGAGGTGGCGAAGTGCGATCTAACTCTAAAGTTGAGTCCTGACTAAAGCAATCATGCGTCTGTTTTTCTAGCGAATCAGAAAACATCCTCTTTTTGCATGCAAGCATGACGATTCCATTTTCACGCGTCCTATCTCTCTCTGGATAGAAATATGATATATATGATAGAATATACTTGGCCATAATTTCCCCTGATTGTGATTAAATATCAAATGAAGGCAAAGGCCAATCTGGTGTCTAAGCTGTTGGGCTACTGGAAAGGGTCTAGTCTACCATCTTCAAAATCAAAATCAAAGCATTTATTTCAAGTAGGCTAATTACAGGCTTTTTGGAACTGTCGAAACAAAGATAAAAATTAAATGTAACTACAGTCTCACTCACAAGACATAAAAACTGTGAAAGTACTGTAGTTGCCCATTCCACTCCATATTACCATATTTATTTAAATTACCTTTTGTGCAATGTACGCCTCTTTCTATTTGCTCAATGTCTTGCATTTTGAATTTAAATGCACTGTCCGCTTTATCCTGTGCTTTTGGTTCTGGCAGGCCGGCAAAGTCCAGTGCTTCCAGTTGATTCTCTAATCCAACCTCATTGCTATCGAATGTGTTATCAGCAGGCATTTCATGAGAGTTCAATATTTGCGTGCAGAGATTCTGATCATGAGCATTTTTAGCAATTAAGTTTAGTATCATTGACTTGCCTACACCTTGGGTGCCTGAAAACAGAATAAGTACATATTTGTTTAACAAAATGCGAATAAAACACTTTGTAATACAGCATTACATTAGACTTTAAAGACATTTAGCTGTAGCAGTTAGTCATCTACCTAACTTTTTTTAATTCTACTACTTTTCTGCATAAATATTGATCTTGATGAGAGCCTAGATAACTCCGCTAAGCCGGCTAAGTGTCTATTTCTTGATATCCGAATAACCACTACTTACTGAATAAATTCAATAAAGTCGGTTAAAAATGGAACAGAATTCGTGTGATATATCTGCCAAGTAAAGAAGTAAGGGGATTTTAATTGTAGATGATGAAACAGTCCCCACGAGAAAAGAACTGACTTGTTGCATTGTTCTAATGTGATTTTTTTCTTAGCCAAGCTGAAAAGATTTTCAGGAATTCTAGATACAATACAATCTATTTTCTTCGTGAAACATTACTGTCTTAGGCATTCATTTCTTACCTATTATGCCAACAACAAGATAATTGGTGCTAGAATCATGTAAGAACTCTAAAGCACTGGTGTTGAGTTCCAGGTTCTCATCTAGAAGTTTCACAGGTTCTGTCAAAAACTTCAGTGGTGGGCTCGGCTTTTGTTCTAAAATTGATATAAAAAATATTTCAAGTTATTTTTACTTCTAGCCAGTGTTAGACTTACATACTATATTAAGATGCAGTTTGTTAAAGTATAGCAGTGACAACAATGCTTATTAGAACACCCTCTAGTTGTAACATGTAGCAGTAGCAACATGGGAACTCACTTTTAAAACTTTTTCATTTTTATTTGTTACTGAAAATTATGTGAAGGAGCCTAGGCTAGAAAACACGAATATGAACATGGAGAAGAGAATAAATTATTCATTTACCAGCATTTTTCTTTTCTTTATTCTCATTTTGAGCAATTTTATGGATTGAAGGGTGCCCTTCACTTTCAGATGTAGAAGTTTTAATACCCTTTGGGCTCTGTGGTCGATCCTCTTTAGGAGTACTCTGTTCTCTGGTCTTCAATATGATGGTGGGCTGCTTTTCCTTTTCCTGCTTCTCTTTGGCCTGATCTTTTGAAGATTCACCGCGATCTGATTTCAGAATTACCGGCCTCCTTGGTGCCGTAGATTCCTGCATTATATTGAATAATTATTATAGAAGAGGTTCATATAAACTAGGTAGCATAGGAAAAGTATGTTGGATCGTTGGCTTAAAGGCAAGAAGTCTTAAGAAGAGGTTTGCAAGCGTTACTCAGACTGGCTGGTATGGGAGACGATGGATGTTTTGAATATTATGTTGGTTAGGAACACTACTTGTCATTTTTCTATCATTATGTACTGAGTGTTATGAGAAATAAAACCAACTGAATTCTATGGGCTTGTTATTTACTCTTGGTCCCCACCAAGAAGCCCATCGATAAATACATGGGAATTGGAGTACGCAAAATAGGTACGCGCTTTGACGTGGAGTTGCGGACACCAGCCCGTTATACAATACAATACTTACATGGGAATTAACGGGTGAAATATGACTTTAAGACTTTAATTGGCTTCCTCTTCGTGGAAGATAGATATACAGACTCATGATTTTTTTAAATGAATTCTGTGACCTACCTTCGAAGTAAATATTTTTTTCTTCTTGTCTGCCATGTTGGATATCGTTTTTGGGCAATTGGGATATATCGTTTTTAATTAACAATCCCAAAATTCCATTTTCTTTCGAATGTTTACGTTTTCTTGAAGCTGATCGAGATCGAAAGCAGATTTTGACATTACAAAAGTCAGTCAGTCGGTGTCATTTTCATTTTTTGACTTTGACATTTTTGACAAGTCTATGGACAACATAGTTTTTCATTCATATATTTCATGACCATGGACACAAAATCCCTTCATTGGTTATTTTTTGATAAAGCGAGAAAGATTACTAAAAGACTATGAATTAAGTCATTTAAAAAAGTTACATTTCGACAGCCAGCTGTATTATCTTCACATTTTGTTGATTGTGATTGGGTAAAAATATACGTCGTCGTGAGTCGTACACAAAGAGTCAAAAGAGTGAAAAAATAATCCAGTCGGGAACTATTACGTTTTTAACATAGTTAATTCCATCAAAAAGATGGTTTTCCTTAACATTTTCGGTTTTGGCGTGGTTTATTTGATCTGCACATCATCCTTAACGAATGCAGATCCTTGTGTAACGAAGTCACCGTGTTCATGTGTTTTTTCGAATGGCACCGGAATCGACCTTACGCCCGCAATTTCATCTGAGTTTTATACAGCGGATATCTATGCGGTCAAGCTGAACGGTACGCAATATGAAATGAGTACCTATTTCTATCATCCTTGTTACGACATTACTATAAACGTGAGCCAGACAATTACGAAAAACACCTGTACATCTCCTCTGTCGGTAAGTTCCTCTGTATAATAATATATTTTACCCTATTAATCTAGACCAGCATGCTATAATACATTGTTAAAGGATTCACCACAGAGTCGTTTGATTTAGGGCCTCATTTGTTACAATTCGTTACCACCTCCCACTAACAACCTGTTTACAGAGAGGCATTGACGAAACCTGTTTTCCCATAAAAAATACGTAATCAATACATAATTCTATTAAATTAACCCGAAAGTTACAACATGTTATGGTGCATAGATAAACTATTTTATTAGCAACTACTTATAGTTTTTTCAATGTTTTGATGTCATGGAATAAACTATTGCATGTCTAAACATAATTATACTTTAATCTTCAAACTACTAACTATTAACCTACAAAGCACTGAACATTAAGTAATCAATGTCTCATTTTAAAACATGAATTTGTCATAAATTGGTTTATGATGTTGGGGCTAAAAGCTAAGAAAATTGTTGATGAAAAGAGTATATTTTATTTGATACCTAGTAGCTTTTGTCTTGTCCCTGTTTCATACATTTTTGTGACTTGACAAATTATTGAGGTTTCTTCATTGTATACAAAGAGGATGATAAGCACTGAAGACGAGGTGGTATGGTCCAAGACCGTCCATTGCAAAGTTAAGAAAAGCAGCATACAATGTATCTAAAGGTTACTAGAACTATCAACTATCTTATCACCCATCTTATCAACCAATGAGATTTGATGCTGTTCCTTAGTACTCTGTTTGATTAAAACTATGTCATTATTATCAAATAGCATTGTAGCCTCTAAACAGATGAAAATATAACTAAGTAACTATGATTGTATGTAGAAATGACAAGACATGCATTAATAATAATAAATAAATATCGCTGGACATTACACACAGCGCCATCTAGTGCCATACTAAGTAAGGCTTGTGTCGTGGTCACCAGACAGTTGATATATATACTTTTTGTTTGTAAATACAATATTAAATACTTATTATACATGGGTGTAAAACACCTCTTCAGGAAGCCGAAAGGCACTTGTTCTCCCCATCTTTGCGATCTTTTTTTTGTTCTACACCATACCTGGGAACCTTCTAGTTACGGAGATATGGGGGGTCAAAGTTACAAGTGCCTTTCGGCTTCCTGAAGAGGTGTTTTACACCCTTTATGTATAATAAGTATGTACTTATTATTGTATTTACAAACAAAAAGTATATTTAACAACTGTCTGGTGACCACGACACAAGCCTTACTTAGTATGGCACTAGATGGCGCTGTGTGTAATGTCCAGCGATATTTATTTATTATTATTAATGCATGTCTTGTCATTTCTATATACAATCATAGTTACTTAGTTATATTTTCATCTGTATAAAGGCTACAATGCTATTTGATAATAATGACATAGTTTTAATCAAACAGAGTAGGTACTAAGGAACAGCATCAAATATCTCATTGGTTCTACACCATACCTGGGAACCTTCTAGTTATGGAGATATGGGGGGTCAAAGTTACAACTTTTTGACAAGTTTTTTTTTTAAATACAAGTTTTTCTTGTAAGATTTTGACTTTTAACACCTCCACGACCCCCCCGTACTATTCAATCCATCCATCAGCACAATGTTTTAAGTTCAAAAAAAAAGTTGTTTCCCAGCAATAATTTTTGCGTAAAGTTACTTAAGTAGTTTGATGTACAGAATGCTTGGTTAACGGCTTTGTGATGAGGTGGTTTAAACATCCATGACTCGGAAACAAATGTACATGCTCATCAGACAAACATTTGCTCCTACCGGGATTCGAACCCGGGACCCTAAGAACGTAAGGCACCCTCACTACCGCTGCGCCATTCGGGTCGTCGAATTATGCATGGTATGCATTAAAATAAATTGCATTCAGTTTATCCTGCTTCAAAGACATGAAATTGTACACTAGTATATTTCTGGTTTGATACAAGTTAGACTATCAAATACTACAATTATAATAAATAAAAACCTACAAAAGAGTTAGTTTATAAAATTGAGAAAACACTCAATGAGTCTTTAATGAAATACCTGTATTAGTTTTAGGGTCGGTTTTTCAACCGCCAGTTAACTTTTATCCGACGAATAAGTTTGACATTTTGACAGTTTTTGTATGGACACTGCCAAAACATCAGATTTACTCTTCAGATAAAAGTTATCTAATGATTGAAAAATCGGCCCTAAGTATTTTTTTAATTTCAGATTTGTCGACATGTAAGTGCAATGAATTTGTTAGATAAAACAGCCGGTACATACACATTTGATCAAGGCTCATATGACTTTATGGGCAGGACGAATATATCACAGTTTTCTGCTCAAGGCGACTCTATCATTTATGCCAATGGACCATCGTAAGTTTGTATTAATTATTTCGTAAATAATATATATATTTTTTTTTTTGCTGGCCTAACCTACGTCGAGGTCTACCTCGCCGGCGCTGTCCTTCCTCGGGCGTCCAGTGTGTGACGATCTTTGCCCATAAATAATTATAATGTCAAATATTTTACCTACGTACATACATGATATTTAGCCAAAATTAATGATTTTGATCTGTCATTAGGAAATATTTTGGTGTCAATAATTCTTATCAAATTCTACCGGTTTTGAGATAAAAGCAGCTTGCAAAATAAATAGTAGGTAAATTGAATGCTAATACACATACAACTGTACAACGGTAACTGTTTTCAATATGATAAAATAAATTAAATGTAGCATTTTTAACATTTCAGTGAAACAATCGTTCTTTTGGAGTGTGCCGAGACAGAGAACAAACTACAAGTGTATTCATTATCGGAACCAGATAAAATTGTAAGTCATTCTTGTTTGCTCATTCTGTAGCTTAATTATATTATTTTAGTTTATTATAAAACATGTGGTTTAACAAGGTCAGGCCACTTATACATATAGTGGTATACAGCCAATTTTATGATTAACTTCATAATGTTATTTTCTTTTAGAAAGATTGACCTATTTTGTCCAAACAAATCAAACTCATTTGTCTAATAATCTTAAGTACTAATACTTTTATGCATCATTCTGAGTTTTTACGTTCACAGCTAAGCTGCTGAACTGATTTAAATAATAAAGGCAAATGAAAGACCACTTTTTTTTTTTTTAGATTTCATCTCACTAAAACAAAAAAATATTGACATGGTTTAAATATACGCACTCACACACTAAGCTAAACATAAATGAAGTACCTAACATCCTCTTGGTAAATCCAGTGAGCGAAAACACAATTTACCTTTAATATCTAATTGTTTGGTTGTTAAATAACTACATACTTCCCAACCAATGTAGTTTGGTTACTAAGTAGGATTAAACATGGTATAGGCATGTTCTATCTATGGTAATGATGAGTTTGTTTTACACACTTAGTCCTCCAAGAGGACCATTGTTTGTTAAGATGTCGTTGATGGAGTATGCGTTATTTAATACCAGATTATCTGGTAATACAATAGTCAGTGGGGTGTATAGACAGAGCCCATAGAAGTGATGATAGCCTAAGTAAAGGAAGTCAACTCCTATATTCTATTCCCCCTAACTGTTAAGTCCAAATCGGGTCGTGAGTTCGTGACCCTTGACTGTCAAGTTCAAATCGGGCTTTTTATTCCCTTCGTTAGTGTTTGACATAAATAGATGATGTAACTTGTTCCTATCTCGCTCAAACTTGCACAAAGTCTAGGAGAAAGAACAAGAACGACATTTTGCCTAAGTTCAACAACGCACGACACTTTGCACTGACCAAATCAAGCGCCCCCCCGCAGTCGAGATTTCACATACCTATATGTTCTGTGGATTTCACTCTACGCGCGAACGGTGCAGCTCGTTGTTTTATTGTAAATTGTAAATTAGTGTTTTTGTTGATATTTCGTTTGTGATTGTGGTGAATTGTGTGGTTCAACATGCCTGGGTAAGTATTAACCGTTTTTTATTGTAGAAACAGGAGATTTCGATCAAAAAAAAGTAATTTCAACGAACATGAAAAACCGTTGAAGCATTTGGCGGTATTAATTAATAAATAATAATTATGTAAGTAACAGCTGAAACTCTGTCAGAGTCAAGTATGATAACTAACCATTATTACAAAAAGTAACCCAAGCCACTAGGCGTTGAGTGTTTTGAGTAATAGAAGTGTAAACAAACCCATTCTTTTGTTTGGAATGCGGCACTCGTAAATGACGTCATGTTTTGTTGCTTGTGAGATGAAAAAAATGTATTGCGACGTCTGTTCTTTTGTTTGATTTATGTGAACTAATGTGTATTTGTTGAAATAAAACGATATTTTTTTTTAATAATGGTTTATTTATTTATTTAAAATTACCTTTACACAAGAAACTGGTAAAAAATCCCTCACATTGAACACACATTACTATTACTAATATATTACAAGGCAAAACTACACTAAACTATACATAACCTGTCAGCTAATTTAATAACGATTCCAATAATGTAACTGGTAGCGAGCTAACTAATGTAACTTCGGAGATATCGTAGTTATAAACAGGCGCGCCGAAATCGCATGCCCAACCGGCAATCGGTGACATGTACCTATATGTCACCGTAAAATTGTCAAATACGTTATATTGTAATATCACTAGCGATATTGTAAAGTCTCGAATTATTGTCAAATGAACATACTGCTTACAATAAAACGCATTATTTTTCGTGTAATGCATGCGATGGTAGTCAACTCACGCGGTTTGGAGAGAAGGAGGGGTCCTCCTTGCCCAGTGGTACCACTGTCAGGAAAAGATACTGTACCATTCCTGAGAAATATCGATTAATATAACCTAACCTAAAAACACTTCATATTCCCCTAAAAAGCGTAGTCGACGGAGCCAAGGCATTTGTGCTTCTGCCGCGCTAAGCTGTCGCGCTGCTAACGTCCTAGTGTGAAAGCGGCCTTAGGAGCAAATTAACGATACTCGGATACTCGGCCAAATCTTTTAAAGGCTATCCGGATATTTGAGTCACCTACCATAACGTCGTTATTAACCGACTTCAAAAAGGAGGAGGTTCTCAATTCATTCCCCGATTACTCGAAGATGACTTGACCGATTTGGTTTTTTAATTGTTTGATAGGGTATACTTCCCAGAAGGTCCCATAATCATCAAGTCAGGATCCTTATAATGGGATCTTGGAGAAATAGAGGGAACTCTTCAAATTTTATAGGCACACCAGAAGCGATTTGGGTAGTTTTAGAAAGAGTACTTTCTCGGAATGATCCTATTTCAATTTGGTAAAGATCTGATGAAGAACTTCGGAGATAGGCAATGGAACTCTTCAATAAATGATAGCAAATGTACTGGAATTGCTGAAATCTCATGTCTGTCTATTGTTTACACCAGTTCATAACAAAAAATCACGCGGGTACGCTGTAAAAGGGTATGCACATGTGAACCACTAAAAAGTGAAAAATAAAAAAACTTTTTTTCAAAAGTGAAAAATAACTTTAGCTTCAGAAGTCGGTGACTTATGACCTTTCAGGGATTTTTCGAAAAAAAATTTTTTTTTTAATAATTTATTTCATAGTGACTAAAAACCATGTGACTCACACAAATTTCGATAAAACGAGTTCTTCAGAGGTGTTAATTTACACACGATTTTATCAATTTATTGTGACTTTTCGTAAACTAAAACATTATTTGGAACAATAACACATTTGAATATTTTTGGTGTATTTCAGGTGCTTGCATTCTATTCAAGGGACGCGTGTCTTAAGCAAATAGAAGAAGTTGGAAGGTCCTTTGGTTCAACACTCTTGATCATATTCTTCTCATTTGTGGTATTCTACTTGGTACTTGGGATCTGCACAAAGAAATTCTTGATGGGTGCGACGGGCGTAGAAATTATACCCAATCTCGCCTTCTGGTCGGAATTGCCTAACCTTGTCAAAGTAAGTGTTGATTTGTTTCAAATAATTTGTGGTAGTGGACCAATCATTTAGGATACACTTAAATTTCCCAATAATTTGTTTTACACATGGGAGCCAATTTTTTACAATTTTCTTAAGGTGTATGAACCTAATTCAAAGTCATATTGGTCCTAGTCAGGACCACATACATATTAAATGGATCGCATACATGAGCTTTTTATTGCAAAAAAAGCATATTGAAAGTTACTCTATGAAAGTGCAACAAATGATATTTATTCATTGCCAAAAATAGTTTTCCTCACACGTGTCTCTCAATTGCGTCTCAATGCAACAGAGTTAAAAATACTTACGAACATTCTTTGACATTGTTCTTGTTACCTTGCCTGTCGCCTCGTAGACGCAATTGCTGATCTTGGGGTCTTGGGTTTTTCCTTTAAGATTGCTAGCAATCTAGTCAACCCACATATCAACCCGGAATTTGGAAGATGGCGGTATGATACCCCCCTGAGACGCATAGAGGAGTATTTGCATGACAAAATCTGTCAAAAGTCAAGAACAAAAAGTTACCCAAAAATCCTTAAGGGGCCGGCGGAGCTTGCGTCGTTCATACAAAAGTAATACCAAAATAATTTGTAAATCAAACATATTCTTAAGAAAGTGTGTATTTATTTCGATTGGATTCCATAATATCTAGGTTCCCAAATATATATTTTGAAAGAACAAATATAAAGGCGAGATATGAGGAATTTAAAATTTCTATAGAAAACTTATTTTTCTCATAACTCTTATTTAAATCAATATCCATTCAAAATATATATTTGGGAACCTAGATATTATGTAACCCAATCGATATAAATCCACACTACCTTAAGAATATGTATGATTTACAAATTATTTTGGTATTACGTTTGTATGAAATACGCATGCTCCGCAGGCCTCTTAAAACCATTCAAAAAAATCCTTAAAACCATTTAAAAAATCCTTAAAACCATTTTTAAAAAATCCATAAAACCATTTAAAAAAATCCTTAAAACCATAAAAAAAATCTTTACTTACCTACACTATTTAAAAAAATCCTTAAAACCATTAAAAAAAAACCATAAATCATATTTAGGTCAACAGCATAAAATTGCGAAGTTGCTAAATGTTGAAAGTCAGTCGAAACTCAATTATTGTTGCAATCGAACGTCTTGTTCGCGACGCTATTGGTAATGGTGTTTAGTTCATGCTGTTTTCATGTGATTGACTACAGAAAAAAAAATTGAATAGGAAGGTATGTACCATATTTAAATTTTTTATTCATATTTTATTATATTTATTCTATTTTTTTTTTTTTTTTTAAATTTGGTTATTAATTTTTGAGAGCGTGCCTTATGTATGTCGAGCGTTTCTTTTAAATACATGAAAGGAGATCACCCATATTGGGCTATTTTCACAAGTCGCCAACCAAAATAAACTTAATATTTGGATAGAGCATAACATAATGAACATTTTTTATTATTACACCTAAAGGTCATAGCCCATATAACTTTACATTGGCAACATACATTAGCAGACAGCTCGCTGTCAGCGGGCTTACCGCCGTCAATGCCAATGTAAAGTATATCTTAAGAGAAATACATATAGTCCATATTTGAATTATATTCTTTTAGCTGGGTGGGAGCGGAGTCGTGTAACTGGGCTTAGACCTTAAGTCGTAAGTAAATTCAGCGAGAAGTTATTCAACCACAAAATATCTGAGATCACCCAGATTGCGATATTTCTTTTTTGCCGGTCAACTAAAATAAACGCAATAATTAAATAAAGCTTAAGGATTTACACAATTTTTGTTATGCCACCCAAGTTCTATACCCAAGTTTTAAATAAATAATAATAAAAATATATAAGATACGATAAGTTTGGGCTTCAAGGAGATCGGCAGATCTCCCTTGATTAGCGTCTTCATCGACCAGTACCATTTATATTAAAGTAATGATTATTATTTATTTAAAACTTGGGTTTGGTTTAGAATTTGGGTGGCATATAAAAATATGTTTATATTTATTAGCTCCTAAAAAAATACCCTTAGACGGGTGTTCTCAGATATTTTGTGGTTGAATAACTTTTTGGTGAATTGAATTACGACTTAGCTGTAATAATAAAAATGTTCATTAGGTTATGCTCTATCCAAATAATAAGTTAATTTTAGTTTGTTTACTTTTGAAAAAAGCCCAAAAATGTATGGAGGCTGGGTGATCTTTAGGCTATTGCCAATCGTGTGTTCACAACACACACACAATTGTCCGTCTGTATCCCCATTTTGTTTTTTATCCATAAGTACAATGTTAATATAAAAGTTGAATTATTTACACTTTTTTTTTTCTTTTTATGTAGATTCTTCTCAAACCGTCAGGAAGTTTGCCAGAAGACCGTTATGAAATCCTGAAAGAATATAAGGAGAAGAAAATGGAAGAAAAGTTTTCTTTAATTTAAGAAAAACTTGTATAACTAACTTTTTTTGCGATGAATGTACTTTTTATTATCATTAAAGATTATATGAAATCATGTTGCCTTGTTTTAGTATTGAATAAGCCATTAAATAATTTTGACCGGATTTTACATTGTGCTCCTATATGCGTCGATCCTGTGCCTGATCTTGCTCCGATCGTGGCGGATTGTCATCCCATCAGACTAGAGAGTGAGGGAATAGTACATTTTGATACAAGTGGAGAAAGTTTGTTATTGTAGTTCAAGGCGGTATTAACACGCGAGCCGTAAGGCGAGGGTGTTTTTGAGCCGATAACTGCAATAACAAATGTCCACGTGTATCAAACGACGTTTTTCAATACACTTTTGAAGAAATAAAATAAAATAATGTAAAATATTTGTGTCATGAATGTCACGAGACTATGATTTAAATTTTATTTTTTTCCGCGCTTTGCTTTCGCCAGGTTCAAGGAGAGGCAAAGGTATGAAGCCGTTATACAGCCTAATATAAAAAATAATTTTTAATTCTTTTTTTGAATTTAGAACACAAATAAATGTTAATTTGTATATAAAAGTAAATATTAGTTATAAATAATCATGTTTATCTACGATATTGAATTTATAAACATAATTTGAATGTTCAAAAAATGTTATAAAGACGTAGATCGCTTTTCCGAAATTAAAAAAAAAAAACGTTTTTGAATGTTTTTTTTTAATTATGCAATGAACCAATTTGGACTAAGTATAGTATAGTTATCTGTGGCAATTTTGCTTTCTGCACATGTGTGGAAAAAACATGAAAAATGCACGCGTGTGAAATACACTGCATTTTGAACCTAATCGTAGTGCGAAAAGAACCAGTTTTCGAGGAAGTGTATTGAAAAAATAATAACCCGCGGAGATGGCTAGTCTCTTTTTTTTTTAGATTGGCCGCCAAGCTAAGCAAGCCAAGCAAGAAGTATTATTGTATTATTTTTATTCAAAAATCAAAACTTTGCAGGATGGTTGGGTGTTCATGTTGAATGGTTTCAAGCTGCCAGTGCGAGGCGCCGGGCCCACCGTGTCACCCGACCCCAACAGCTACGACAGCATATAACATCAGGGTGACGAAGACCTCTCTGAAGGTCACCTCATCTTTGTGGAATAGACAATCTGACTGTATTCTTTATTTTTCATTTATTTTCTTTTTTTTTGCAAGGCTGTCGAATTTCGAATATTACATTTTTAAACTCTAGAAACTTTGGCACAAACATAAACATAGCAAGCTTATTGATTGAAATTTAGTTTTTTAAATTTCAAATCATTAGTTAACTCGGCTAATAGACAATTAAAACGAGTTTTTCAATAACTGTCTCCATGTAGTAATGATATTAATACACATATCAATTTATCCTCGAATATCTGTGCAATGTAATCTTTCTGTAAAGTAGTATGGTTGATATGTTTACATAAACAATGCATAATATTCTTACATTTTCCGTAGTGATATTAGTATATTTAAGCATATTTTTTTGAACGAGTTTTTTAATAACTTTGTCTGTGTAGTGATGATTATTTATAAACAATTCTCGAATATCTGTGCGAATATAAAATCTAATATTTTCGTGTAAAGTAGTATCAATATATTTAAAATAAAGAGTGTAAAACACCTCTTAACGAATCTGAAAACCACTTGTTCTCCCCGTCGTTGCGATCATTTTTTTGTTTTACACCATACCTGGGATCCTTCTAGTTTCGGAGATATTGGGGGTCAAAGTTCCAACTTTTTGACAAGTTTAAAAAATACAAGTTTTTATTGTAAGATTTTTCCTTTAAACACTTCTATGACCCCCGTACTATTTAATCCATACACCAGCACAACGTTTTAAGTGCGTTACATTGAGTTCTGCCAACAAACATGATTTTCCACCCCAAAAAAAAAAGTCGTTTCCAGCAATAATTTTTGCGTAAAGTTACTTCGTTTGATGTACAGAATGCTTGGTTAACGGCTTCGTGATGAGGTTGTTTACACCCTGTATTATAGTAGTCAATACATTTAAAACAAATGATGCATAATATTATAACTTATATTTTCTGTAGTTATGTTAAAATATTTAAGCAAATTGTTTTTTTTTTTATTGTGCGAAAATTATCGAAAATTTTAATTTTGTATTAAAAAAAAATGCGATATTATTTTTCATATTGGCGTAAGTATATTGCAGACGGCCTATTTATTGTGATATACGCATAAATAAATAAATATCTTGCCATACTATTAAGATGGAACTATTTTGAATGTTCAAAGTGTGGCTACTTTAATTTTTATTGTTTTACCTGTTGTTTAAACTTTTGATTTTGTCTTTAAATTTCCTTTTGTTTTTTCAAGCTTTTGGTTTCCTTATTGTTTTTGTTAACTGCTTGCTGACAAATTAAGTATTTCAATTGTGCCAATTTAGAAAAAAATATTTTCTGGAATAAATAAAAATATCTATGAAGTAGTTATTGTATCAAAATATTACGCTGTATTCTAAAACACCGCTACAAACGTATTTGTATTAAGTAACAATATTATATACAGAATCTAACTGAAATTCTACATTTTTGTCTGTGGGAATCGGTAATAATTCCATACGGCATATTTTCCTATGTATTTTATGCAAAAGCATATTATTATCTAAGTAACGTAACATTTCGACACTGATTTATTGAATCTCCAAAAATTTTGGACCAAAACGAATATTTACATACTTGGCTTTCCCTTTCTATGTACTATTTTACTTTACTATATTATATTATTAATATAGTAAATCTCTATATCTTCGTCTGTACTGTCAATCATTTTTAATGTAGGCAATTCAACTAAATCAACGCTTAGGTTATATTTAACTATACAGAATTAAAATATATTGTGAACTTATATGATCGTCTATATAAAACTATATATTTTTACTAATCACCAATTAAACTGTTTTCACAAATATATAGTAATAATTAAACAAAATTATGTGTATAATCGAATATGCAAACAAGTCTGTCTGTAATCCTTCAAATAAATTTTTAAGTGTGTGTGTGTGTATAACTGTATAATTTGCATAATAATAAAATCGTAAGCACTAGTCATTGTTAGGTTCACTGTACAGACCTTCCACATTTATTTTACCTGCGATTTTGGATCACTGTCAAAATCATAGTGAATTTTATTCTGATTATGATAAGGTTGAAATTTTGGTGAACTTTAGCTCCGTTGTGATAAGGGTGCTTTTGGGTAGCTTCTGTCAGGTAAAAAACTGTGAAGGGAATGTAACGCACTGTTTATCACAAGGCTTGTTAAGTTTTTTCACTGTCACCTCAATATTAATTATCAATGCATGCTGTATACCATTTTTCATAGTATAGTAGTTGTAGTAACTGTAAAGAAGTAAGTGTGATAACGTAAAACGCTGTTATAAAAGAATATCTACAGGAAAAGGAACATGGTTCATATCTTATGAACTCTGTTCAATGAGTTAGCTGTACTTTTGAAAGAAAAAAGGATTTTTAAATGTTTGAATCAATGTTTTGCCATAATATATGTAATTATATTATATCTATTATAAATGTAAAAGCAAAAGTTTGAACTGTCGGTGAAGTACCTAAATCGAAAAAAAAAGCAAATATATTTCTTGAGTAACTAGTATTTGATAAAGGCATGTTTATACTCTAGCTTGCGAATGTATTCATAGACAAAGGTTTTCTTAATAATTTTGTGTATTAAATGTAATTAAAATCATGAAATGTACTAGCACTAGTTGTAACTGAGTGTATTATATATATATTGAGTCTCTTAAAGAAACGTATGCTCGATTATTTAATATGTAAAAAAATATAATTGTACAGCAACTCGACAAGGCTCGAGAAAAATTGAATTGGATTGACGGATAATTTCCCCTCTTACTCATAAAAAAAATCAAACAGTCTCGCAATCTTACTTCATTGACAAAGAGATACCTAGTATTTGTTCTCAAGTTTTATGACTAAGAGGGTAATTTATTGAATTTGACTGGAATGGGAAAGTATGGGATCATCTCGAATAGATATTAGATTGATATTAAAAGACAACAGTATACATGTTGTTTAGAGTCTGAGCAGGTTATTTGAAATGTTGTGTTATTCACACCCTGTGTAAAGTCGAGGAAATTTGATAGAAAATATTGTATTTGTAGTAAGTACTGCTGAGGTGTGATTGATTCCAATTACCTATGGCCATAGAATCATAGAAAACAAACGATATACTCAATTTCATTTGTTTTTTACGAGTCTGTAGAAATGCACAGCGAAACCTCACTATGAGGCTATCACTGTTCGTATTTCTTGAGTTTTTTTTTAATAACTGAAGTCATAATAAACCCAAATGTAATTTTAACATTCGACTGTAGTTTCCCTTTTTTAATTGTTGTGGATCAGTGTGGTAGCAAATATCATTAAATACGTCAAAATAACCCTAAGAATCGCATAATACGTATGTTATAGATATTTTGTATTCAATATTTTAGATTTCCCTGTTGTTTAATGTGTTTTCTAAGGTTAATGAATAAATAAAAATATTATTGCTCATAAATCTATTTTTATTTCAACTTATTTATCTACTATTTATTCTAAGTATACTTTAGTACTAAGTGGAGCATTTTCTAAACGTAGCTAAGAAGGCAGTTTGATTCCCAGCTGAAACAAAAGTTAAAAATAAATTAAATTAAAGCTCCGTTTAGTCAATCCCGTAATCGTTGTCGCCCTCGTATTATAATTGATTGAATGTAACTGTTACAAATGGTCGCCATCCTGTGTAACTACGCTGTCATTTTGGGTTCCTTAAGTCAGATCGAAACACTATTTTGCGAAAATTGTTAAATCGATGACTATACATCGAAGGACGTGCAAGAGATATTGAACTTGAATCGTAATTAACAATTACGAATTTGACTATACTTGGGTGAAAACTAAAAAGTCAATAAAAAATTTAACATTAACAGGCTTTCTTTATGTTAATGAGCTATGTCTTGACACCGTTGCTCAGAATGTGTACTCTTTTAAAAAGTTATGGAGCATCGTACCCACACATATTATTATAGGTTAGCTAGCTCGTTTCGAGACTCATCATCATCATCATCATTAATAATTTAAAAGACGTCCACTGCTGGACATAGGCCTCCCCCAAGTGTCAGTAAGCCAACATCTAGATAGAAATGTCAAAGGTAATTTTTTTCATCATCATCATCATTTCAGCCAAAAGACGTCCACTGCTGGACATAGGCCTCCCCCAAGTGTCAGTAAGCCAACATCTAGATAGAAATGTCAAAGGTAATTTTTTTCATCATCATCATCATTTCAGCCAAAAGACGTCCACTGCTGGACATAGGCCTCCCCCAAGTGTCGCCACATTGACCGGTCCCGTGCGACTCTCATCCAGCCGATCCCCGCAACCTTCACCAGGTCATCGGTCCACCTAGTGGGAGGCCTTTCAACGCAACGTCTTCCGGTTCGCGGTCGCCACTCCAGAACTTTACGGCCCCATCCGGCATCCGTTTGCGACCAATGCTTTTCGAGACTACTTTGTAAGAATCGATGTGTTAGTTAAAGTAAGAACTTCTGGGTAGAGTCGAAGGCACGAGACCACAATGGTCGATCATCAACCCGATGGATACTTAGACTTCATCAAATCTGTCACCAAATCCCTCTGGCAGAATGTGCTCGTCATGCGGCCAATAGAGACCGGTGGAAAATGATAGCGAAGGCAGCGACCGGAGTTGTGGGCGAGCCTCCATGAGCACGACCGTCTAGACTCGAGCAGCCTTGCTCTAGACTAGAGCAAGGCTGCTCAACTTATTTTGAAGGTGGGCCAACATTTTGATCCCGTGTCAACCGGCGGGCCATCCAGTAAATTAAATATGCCTATAGTAACTTTTTTGAACCAATTTTTTGATGACTATTTTGGCATTAAATATGCTTGCAGTAAAAAATAAGTAAGATATTGTTTGACATTTCTAGCTAGATGTTGGCTTACTGTATGGGTTCATTCATCCGGAGAAACATTTTTTTTTCGATCTGATAGTTTGATATCTTGCATCTGCTATCAAAAGACTATCGTCCGTTGACCACTGTTGGCGGGCCAATTCAAATGCGTTGGCGGGCTATATTGTGGCCCGCGGGCCTAGGGTGACCAGCCTTGGTCTAGAGTGAATTACTAAGAAGAGAAGAACTTCACCTGAGGTGCAGTATCGACGAAACATTTATGCAGAAATACAGATCGTTCGCAGCCTTTCTCGCCATCGGAGACTGCTTGGTCGTTCACTGAAACGGATAGATAATTATTTTATAATGCGTTGCAACATGAACGTACTGAAAATAATCTTCATAGTATTTATGAAACTGGTCTATGATAATAACTGTTTGCTTCGTAGGAGATAAATAGAGGGTATTTTTACAAGCTCATTTGAGGCATCAGGTACAGAAAAAGAGGTGCCTATAGATACAGGACAAACATCTCCATTCCTTTTTGTCAACGCTACAATGATCGCCCCTTTGATCTAACAGAAAATCATCATCTGCCTAGCCTAAAAGCCTGTTGAGTCGGCTTCCAGTCTTACCTACAGCTGGATGTAGTAATTATCGTTTTCTACGTGTCCGTTTGCTCATTACATAAACTCCTGGACGCTGTGGACTAATGCGCCGAACTTGTTGAACAAGTTCTGGGTCGCGAAACGTCGTGAAGAAGATAGAAAAATGATGTTGTTTAAATTCAAAAGTTCGTGTCTTACCACTTTTGCACGATTCCAAAAGCGTTTTAGAGCTTTCCAGCTTCTTCGGGTCGTCAGCGAAATCTTTTTCGGTCATTGCTATTGAGGCTGCTGCATCGTACATCCCTTTGCTGTCCAGCTGCAACACAAAACAAGTGTTTGTTTTAATTATAGCTGTCCGAAATTCTGGGATCTCATATTTCTGCTTAACCTTGTCTTTTTTCGTTAAGAGGGAATGCCGTACCGTATGGGCCATAATCAACCACAGAGACCCTGCTGAACTAGTTGCTGCTGAGCTGGTAGGTGGAAGTTATACAATATCTGTCTTCGATTTTTAACAATCTCGAACACACTGCGTTTCTTTTAAGGACCATTGATCCCACGAACGCCAGACCTAATAAATACGTTATTTCATAAAAGCTGAAACTTTTTCTGTGGAAGTGTCTTTGGTAGGAACAATTGGAAATTTCTAAAAGTCGTCATAGTGGCTTTGGTAGAAATCAGGTAAAAAAGGTGTGCTGAATAGCTGCTAGGTTACGGCACACCATAAAGCGTGATTTTTTACATTGTGTAGTGGAAAACCACCGCCAGACTAACTTACGTTATTCATGTCATGCATTATCTTAGGCTACTCAGTTACTCACCATACCAGTTTTCTTAAAAATACAGGCAACAAAACATTTAGCGTTCTGGGTATCGGGTATTACGTTTGCCTTTAGCATCAAAATTTCCTTTGGAGTGATAGCGTGCTCATTGTTACACTCGATGCCCTCACGGAAGAACCATGCTTTAATTTCTTGGTCTGTCCTAGCCTGTTAAATAGAACAAGAGTTAAAGAGTTAAATCAAAGTTGTTTCCCAGAAATATTTTTTGCGTAAAGTTACTTTTGATTGATGTACAGAATGCTTTGTTGACGAAAATCTCTGTCTCAAATATCTACCATTTTTCTCACAGCATTCTAATTATAAATGAGCTATTAAAGAGATAGGTACTTACCTACTTACACAAAAAACTTAATACTTACATTTGCTCCGTAAAATTCTATGAAATATAAACACAATAAAAACCGAAAAATCATTTTCAGTACACAATCAAACACTAGATTGATCAAATAGATTTACCTACCTTTTATACCTACTTACTGTTTGTTTGGACCAAACTCATTATGGATTAAGTATGATCAGATCTGTTTAAATAGCAATTGAGATAGCAAAAGATCGGTATCATTTCAATTTACAATTATAGACTTTTGCATCTAAGTATGATCTATTTTAGATGAACGCACTGTTTAAAGGGTAAGTACCTACCTATCTTTAAATGCTTATAATACATACCTACCTCATGACCTCACTATAACCACTGCTTGTGCCTAAATAATAGGTGAATCTTCAGGTGCTGCACTTGCATAAGTCGGTCCGAAGAAAGCTATAGATCTTTAACAGTCGTTACAGGTGGTCAGTACGAGAGCACGAAAGTCTGACAAACAACCTTACCGAGAAGTATCGTATTACCGAGTAATGACTGGGTTGTGGACTCCAGATAGGCAGTCACTCTACTTAAAATACTTTCATTGCATCGGGTAAGACTCGAACCCGACCTCGACATAGTTGGGAAAAGGCTAGGCAGATGATGATGTTCAATTATTTGACAACAATTAAATTATTAAGTCATCATCAGGGGGGTAACCATGACGTCTTAAAGCGAGATTGTTTTAATCTTATTCCAGAGTGGGAAAGAGACGGAGCTATAGAGAACGTCTAGCGCCATCTCTTTCTCACTCTGGAATAAGATTAAAACAATCTTGCTTTAAGACGTCATGGTACGCCACCTGACCTCCACAACCCAGTTAATACTTTAACGACTGCCAAAGATAGACAAATGGCAGCCGGGACCAACAGCTTAACGTGCTTTCCGAGGCACGGATGAAACTCGGTATGTAAGGGTGGTCACCCATCCACAGACCAACCTAGGCAAGCAAGGCTTAACCTAAAGATCAGCCCGAGCAGCTGTTATTAATTAACCGCGAGCTCCTCCTAATTTATCACGTACCTATTAACTATAAATTATGAAAAACCCTTTAAACGGACAACGGAACTGCAGCGCTTAGGTCGCTCGCTTCCATGGCCGGTCCGATGAAAACTTACTTCATTTGACTATCTACTTTGATTTGTTGTTTGCATCTTTGGTAGATTATTGTCTTCGCATTAGTTAGTCTTCTAGGACTTTTCGCAGATAAGTGGTACGCAAGATATTGCAGACTCATTATGGTGACTAAAACAAACGTTCTGGAATATCTGGTGCTATTCTTCAGTGCTTTGTTGAAGGCCTCAATATTAAAAAAAATGTGTCTTCACTCTATTGTAGGTACTTATTAGTTGGTGACTTCTACTGTGCATATTTACGTATCTCCGCCAAAGAAAATTTGTGTCCTTTATGTCTTCGATGACTGCATCAATAAGTTATGTCAATGTAAATATTCAGGGGTCCGGTACTGTAAGGTCCATGTTCACCGAGAAGATAACAGTGTGATTATCTAAAACAGCTGTTTAAAACACATTTTTGTATGGGAACATGTCACATTGACAGCTGTTTTTTGATAATCAGGCTGTTATCTTCTCGGTGAACACGGACCTTAGTTGCGGCTTGCGGCATCACATTACTGGGTAAAGGCCTCTCCTCGTGACATCCAGAGCCTATCTAAGCTTAAAATAAAGTCATGCCGCGTTGGTCGAGTGGTCCCGAGCGCGACTACTGAGATCGAGGGTCGAGTAATGTGTTATTGGGTTTTTCTATCAGGAATTTCTCACTAGCACCCACGGAGTCTAGATTTTTGCCTGGTTGATGGCAATAGGCTTGCCCACTATAAGGTAGGTACTCAATACCCCTACCACTTTATTGCATTCCACAATGTAGGCTTAGGTGGTAAACATATATTTACTTAGAGATAATCGTGGATCCTGTCGGCCACAGCAAAAGTAATATATGTGGTGAGGACTAGTCATTTAGAAGTACCTTATAATCTAAGGGCCTATGCACACCACGTTTTTTAACGCGCCGTCGACGCGCGTTTTGGGAACGCGCGTCGCCGGCGCGTTTTTATCCTGCAGAGCAGTTTGTTGTCGTTTGTATCGATACAAACGCGCGGCACCGGCGCGTCAGTATCGATACAAACGCGCGGCACCGGCGCGTCTGTATCGATACAAACGCGCGACACCGGCGCGTCTGTATCGATTCAAACGCGCGACACCGATACGAACGCTAGCGCGCGCGCCTTCCCTAAGGACGGGGTTGATTGAATGCTGTCTCGACCGACGCCATCTTGCTACTGTTGACGAGGTTCTGCTTAAAAACGCAAAATGCCAGCGCGTTTGTATCGATACACACGCGCGTTTGCATCGCGTCTGCATCGCTACACACACACGTCTTTATTTATACAGGTGTGCAAAGGTCTACAGGCTGCGTCTGACTTGCGTGCGTATCGCGTCTGTATCGCTACAAACGCGCGTCGACGGCGCGTTTAAAAAACGTGGTGTGCATAGGCCCTAACTTGTAATTCTAGAAACTGACATTAACAATACCAAAATCATTAGTATTCCCGTTTTAAAGATTTATCATGTAAATATTCGTCGACACTGCATTTGCTCAATAACCATTTTTTTTAACTCAGTAGAGAATAAATTGAGTTTTTTTTCTTTTCTTATTCATTCGGGTAACATGGACATGAACATGGAGAAGGACAAGGCCCTTCGTGAAGGCACTGTTGTGGTGGTATGCGATGACCATTTGCCTCCATTGCAATGGAAGTTGGCGCGCATATGGGACTTAGAACATATCTGGCGAAATGTGGATGTGCACTGCTAACCCGTCATGTAGTACAGGCTTTATGTTACGTATAAAATAACGTTGTATATAATA
This sequence comes from Xestia ashworthii, assembly GCA_950022955.1. Classification (NCBI taxonomy): domain Eukaryota; kingdom Metazoa; phylum Arthropoda; class Insecta; order Lepidoptera; family Noctuidae; genus Xestia; species Xestia ashworthii. Next base: position 14,735,686 of record OX465561.1, read on the forward strand.
TTAGCTTTTTATACATAGGTCACTGTAGGTACGTACTATCATCAATTTCATAATCGTACTGTAGCTATTTTCTTATCATAAGTCACGATCCGGTTGTTCTATTAATTACCTACTTTAGAACCTATTGCTGCCTAAAACTTCCTCTACGTATACATTGCTGCTGGCATTATATTGATGTCAATGGCAACAGATATCTACTAGCATATCGTCAATTAGATTCATGATGTCTATAGGTAGGTATTATTATACTATAGGACCTGTGCACCTCACGAATAGTAATGACTAAATGAAAGATTAGCAACGAATGCACAGGTAAAGTCCACCTGTTTTTTCTACTCCATAATAGGCTTGTGTCCTAAAAAAATCTAATTAGTCCGTCAGTTAGATTATAAAAAACCGGCCAAGAGCGTGTCGGGCCACGCTCACTGTAGGGTTCCGTAGCTTCCCAGACCATTAAAAATACCAACATTTTTCGTCAGCAAAAATAACTTTGTTTTTCATAGTATTTGTATGAAAAACAAAGTTATCATTTGCGTTTTTTTGAAAAAGTGCTATATAACTCAAAAACTATTCAACTCATCAAGTTGAAAATAATTTTCCTAGAAAGTTCATATAAAGGTCTACTTCTGTGATTTTTTTCATATTTTTTAAACTTATGGTTCAAAAGTTAGAGGGGGGGGGACACATTGTTTTTGACTTTCGGAGCGATTATTTCCTAAAATATTAATATTATCAAAAAATGATTTCAGAAAACCCCTATTCATTTTTAAATACCTATCCAACAATATATCACACGTCAGGGTCAAAATTAAAAAAAAAATCGCTCCCCACTTTACGTCTGGGGGAGGTACCCTAATAAAAATGTTTTTTTAAATTTTTATTTTTGCACTTTGTCGGCATGATTGATATACATATTGGTACCAAATTTCAGCTTTCTGGTGCTAACGGTCACTGAGATTATCCGCGGACAGACAGACAGACAGACAGACATGGCGAAACTATAAGGGTTCCGTTTTTTGCCATTTGGCTACGGAACCCTAAAAAACTATTTGACCCGTATTTTTTCTTTTGTTACTTATAATATAAAATACGACGCTTTTAAAATTCGCATACGTCATGCCGTGCTATAGTTTTTATTGCGTTGTGACGTCACGTGCTTTGATGCGTTTTATCTTTGTCAGTACTCAGTGATTTACAAAAACAAAAAATACGTGTCCATTATTTTCCAATACTCTAACTGACGGACTAATTAGTTTTGCAATTTATTGATGGTGGAAACTAGCCTATTCTAAATGCATTATTAAAATAGGATTCAGTAGATGAAAACGCTGTCCCAAATTGATTCTAACTGATCATTATTCTCCTGCCCTTACCACAATTCATTTTGGGTCAGTGCTGCATTGTGTTCATCGTCCATACTCTCTATTACTTGTCATCTCATCAGGGGCCTAATTCTGCTATTTTAATAAATTCGTCACTCCAACACGATTCCATTCTCATCCCATTGTCATTTTGCTTAAAGTTCGTAATCTGCTAAATTCACAATGGTCGGTCAATGGTCTCGTAATAAAATTGTGTTTTAATGGCATTGTCGTATTGTCATTATTATAAAACCCTTAGTACAAATGGTTTTCGAAATCTACTACTAAATGCGAACAATTTATTCATGCCAGATTTCATGTACTTACGAGATTAATATTCTATGACATTTCTTTCAATGGAGTGTCAGTGGTTGTTCATTGAGAAGTCATAATGGCGCCATTATGATAGTAAAATTAACAAACTTGTCAAAATTTGACAGAACTTGATCATTATGGAATCAATGATCGAATACTCTGACACTATTGTAATAGCAGAATCGAGGCCCAGACATCTTCTTTCTTGCCATATCATCCTTCACACAGTCCATCCATCGTTTCTTTGGTCTTCCTCGTGTCTTATATTGATGCCTACTGATGTCTAGACAAACCCAACTAGCACTAATAGCTGGTTAAAGACTGGACACCAGAATTTTTGAACACTCGAGGCTGTTATTTTTGCTGTACAAGGGCTGGATAGCCTGCTACGCAGCCCTTGTATTTCTGAATTTGGCCCCAAATTAACCAGCCCTGAGCAATGCAGTAGCTCGTTAGCAGCTCTTTAGAGCACTGGATGAGCTGGACAGCGGCTGTGCAATGGCTGGACTAGCCATCTTCCTAGCCACTGTCCAGCTCCCTTAATTCTCTTAGACAGCCAGGAGATGCTAAAGAAATCTAGCTTTAGCCTACACCACAGAATAGCTAGACCTATTGTGTTACAGCTATTATTATTTTTTTCGTTCCGCTTGTTGATCCTGTCTGATGGACTGTGCCTACTTACATCGCTCATTGTTTGGGTTTCGTTGGATCTTTCTAATAATTAGTAACACTGAATTTTTAAGTTTAAAAAATGTGCGTAGGTAGTTGTTCATATGGAGTACCTACCTAGTACTTACCTTAGATTCAGCTAGTTCAGTCTGGTAAAATTTGTTCGAATTTGATCTTTATTATTTTTTAGTCACTGTAATTACGGGATATCCGGATATCAGTTAGTTTTCTTGTCCCAAATGATAGAGATACAGCTCATCGTAAGAACAGGGTCACATTAACTGTACATACACACGGCGACATATCAAGCTATACTGTGTGCACTTGTGGCGTGAGCCAAATAAATGTTTTTTCATTCTTTCTATACATAATATAACTTGCAGAACTCGCTTTGTGACCTAGCTTCCCGTATAACGAGAGATCAGGTTAATTTGGTTTGGTGTAGATTGAATGGTCGTCGTGCCGTCGTGCGTACCTCGGCTCACCAAGTTAAATTAGACGTATCACAATCTTCTCATCATATGAGTAGCTCCAAGAAACGTAGGTACCAACATAAATAAGTGTTGGAAAAATTGCAAGTTAACGGGTCATTATCTACAAATTGATGGTGTACGTTCCACGGTAGACGGAAGTAGGTAAATACCCGCCACGGAGTAGGTACAATGCTGTTTTTTCTTTGTTGTAACATGAGTTATAATTAGATAATGCAATTAAATGATTACTGAATACGACCAATATGGCGACTGAGACTTTGTTGTATACGTGTAATAAAGTAGAAACAAACATCTGATTTTGCTATATTTTAATCAGCCTACAGATCTAAATACAATGATATATCAAGTGAATAAATATAAAAACCCATCATGGAAAGTAAAATATACCAGGATTCTGATTGTAGATGCATTTCGTGACGTGAAATGATACGTCGCAAATATCCTTGTGGCCTTCCGCTGAAAAAAACAACAAATGAAATCATTGACAACATGAAGTACCTAGGCAAGTAATAAACGAGTAGATACGAGTAGGTAGCTACTCGAAATAATTGGCCAGCCAAAATGACTTCTGGTAGGCAGGCAATATGGTAGCAAGATAAACCACTAATGTGATTTTCATGACCTTCTATCGTGATTTTAGAATGGGTTGGTATATTTATTTACTAAGCAGGCTTTATGGCTTTAAATTGCTTAATTTAAAGCCATAAAGCCTGCTTCTACGATACTTTTTTTGTATGAAAACACATACTTATGTACTCATGAAAGCTCATGAGTACATAAGTATGTGTTTTCATACAAAAAAGTATCGTTAGTGAGTGTAGTTTTCCTGAAAAATAAAAAACCGCTTCGATTTATTTAACAGTCTTGGTTGAAACCAATCAATGGATGAAGATAGTCTGAACTTATATTGTCACTTACGGGATATCTTCCGTGATTATTTATTGTTTGAGCTGATTGTTTAGTTTTAAACCGTGAAAGCCTAAAACAGTGTTTGAAGATAGTCTGAGCTCATTTCCATTCTTCTATTCCAATCATACTTTTTTGGCTGGTTTCGTGGAGGCCATCGATATGGAGGCCTATGTCAAATGATGATGATGGTCATGCCAATAATCTCGACCTATTTTCCTGATACCTACTGCCTTGTAATATTATTATGGTTAAAACTTCATAGATTGAAACGATTGTCACAGGCTGTCCACTTACGAGTAAAGCTGAAGAATACTAACCAGCTTTCTTGCAAGCCAAGATGGCTTCCTTTGCAGGTTCCTTTACTTCCTCAGGTAGCAATAAGTCAGCTTGCTTTAAAGCTGCGTCAAAATTTAACTTTCCGTTTTTGATCTGAAAAAGTAAATTTGAAACCGAAAAATAGGTTCATTATCACTAGATCTACAACACACCTCTACGGTAGAACTAATAGGGTTTTATTTTCCCACTAGTCCAACGATTTTACTAGGAACCTGAATTCAATTTTTACGTAACAACACGCCTGTTTTTCCATATTCACTGAGTATTGTATTCAAATTCATACCAACCGTGTTAGCCATTTTCATGATGCAAGCCATGTAGCACTTCACTTCTTTCTCGTCAATAAAGACTCCTTCGGCAATCGGATCGATTTTCTCTAGAACAAAACGATAATAAAAAAAAAAGTTGGATAGGTACCAAAAAAACTTTGATGGTATTTGGTTATTTTTTTCTTACCATCTTCAACATTATTCTTTGGTTGACACGTTTTCCTCATCATTTTGCCTGTATTCCTGATTTGTTTCATCGTCATCTAAAATGTTATCAAAGATGTTGAGGTTTTTCAGCTTTTTAAAAGATATTTTACAACCAGTACAATATCTATTAAAAATGCTGCGACAATATCAAGCATTCTTTGTGACTTTATTTCTACAAAGAAAACTTGTAGAAAACTTGTAGGGTGAAGAAACCATGGAAAAGTAGTTGAGGAAGTTAGGTCCAACTTCTTCACCTAGTTTTCCATGGTTTTAATTTTCGTGATTATCAAGTCTTTACATAGGCCGTGAGCTTCTACCATAATACCTGGTCTTCCTGCCACAAATAGCCTCCTCTCGTTTTTCAAAAAGGAGTCTAAAATTTTGGCACTTATCTAACACCGTGTATTTGTGGTTTAGAACTTCAGGCTTGTATTTAAATTAATAAACGAACTACTCACAGCTTCACAGGTTGCAACCAGTATCAAAAACTTTACTATTTCAATGAGTAGCATTTTTATAATCTTCCACGGTGTCGTGGAGTAGTGTCATGGCCTCCAATTTAATGGAAACCTTGATCTTCAATGACACCTTTATATGAAGTTCGACGGGTGATTGGTTAATTGAAGGTTGTCACCGTTTAACACCTGGCTTATTAAAGTGTCCATGAGTCTAGTTGGTTTTGAAGATAACTTTTCTTCTTCATATTGAAGATACGGCAACTGTGAGCGGCTTGGTAGAGTAGATTGGAAGAATCTGCTTTGTTTCGTTTAGTTAGTGGGTTACTGCCTAACTTGATGGTAAAGTTGTATGATGTCCGTGGGTCTCTGATTTGGCTTTATGTGCCGTTAAGAAATATCTCTCAGGCATGGTGTTTTCCTCATGATGTTCTCTTACATCGAAGGAAGTGAAAATTACGCATATGAACCCGAAATATCTGAGGTGCCTTGAGTTAGAACTTAAGAGGCCTGCGGAGCATGCGTAGTTCATACAAACGTAAAGCCAAAATAATTTGTAAATCAAACGTATTGTTAAGGTAGTGTGTATTTATTTCGATTGGATTACAGAATATCTAGGTTCCCAAATATATATTTTGAATGGAAACTGATTTAAACAAGAGTTATGAGAAAATAAGTTTTCTATGGAAATTTTAAATTCCTCATATCTCGTTTTCATATCATTTTCCTTTCAACATTTATATTTGGGAACATAGATATTCTGTAACCCAATCGAAATAAATACATACTAACTACTTTAAGAATATGTTACATTTACAAATTATTTTGGTATTACGTCTGTATGAAATACGCATGCTCCGCCGGCCCCTTAAGACCTATGACTTGGGAGTTCGACGGTGACACCACACCACTGGGCTATTCACTGCTCCAATAACTTCTTATGCTCTTATCTCGAAATGAATGTGGAACTTTAATTAGTTTTGCAGTTGTAAATCTTTTAATCTTGGTCACCCTATTCACACCTCAGTTTAATAGTGGTTAATCGCTAGTTATAAGCTTCCTTGTTCTTAGTGATAATTTCAGTTAAACGCGTACCTACAGTTAAGGCATGTGAGGCACTCACGTAACATTAACCTGATTAGGCTTACAATGCAACCAACTGGTAATTTGGTCTTGAGTTCTTGGAAGCACGAAGCAGTGATCCTTTTCTTAATAATATGGGTAATATAGAGATGTGTAAGTTTGCAGGCGAATTTAATCATGCATTGAGACTTTGAAAGTCTAGGTAAGTGTTACGACGAGTGGTGTTATTGAATTGAGCTCACAAGGACTTACACATCCAAATAAATAATTATCGAAATACATCGCTAATCTGACATTTTGCGTTTCTGACGTACTTCGCCCAAATCGCTATGCTAATTCGGACACAGATGAATACACCACTACTGACCTAAATGAGCCTGTCAAAATATTTTGTAACGTATGTTTAGGCTTTCTTTAAATAAACATTCATTTTTACATTATTATCATAGTATTAAAAAAATGAAAAATGAATTTGATTTTACGATCCACTAGAAAAAAGGTTGAAATAACAATATGCTGCTGTAGTCAACGTTGTAGCATCAGTCAGTAATCAGGATAATCATTATGTATGTTCTGAAGTGGATTAACGAGCAAATAACAAGTTATTTTATTGTCATAAGGCACATCAATCATTTATGTCTGCTAAGTAGGTAAACGCCTCTTTATAAATAGGTCTAAACGTTTTTTTGCAATACTTTGCTGAAGTAAGCCTAATTATGAATACGTATAACTTTAAATCTATCTGTTGCATTTTATGCATTATTTGTTTGTTTTTTGGCAGCAATCATGCGGTAAGAAATCATAATAATATTTATGAACTGGTTCTGTTCACTATAGTAATGATGACGAAGCGAAATATTAATTAATTCATATTTTTCTTCAAGTTTTTAGTCACGATTTCTTTCATCTTAGTTAATACTAGATCTTATCGACATACTTATAAAAAAAAAAACAGAAAAAACCTTAACGTTTTATTCTTACAGATGACTAGACAACAACTTAAAAATTCTGGAAAACTAATGAAGAAATCCTGTATGCCGAAAAATGACGTTACAGAAGGTGAGTTGGTTAAAAAAAAAAACAATTTTTTTGTCAAAAACAAAACCTATAATTAAAACTGGGTTTAAACTTTTAAAATTGCCTTGTATCTATTGAATTGCTGTACACGAATGCTAAATTGTTTTGTTTTAGCGGAAGTTGGTGATATTGAAAAGGGGAAGTTCATAGAGAGCCGTAATGTCATGTGCTACGTTGCTTGCATTTACACTATGACTCAAGTGGTATGTAACTCTGTTTTATTTTTTGTTCTGTCCAGCCTGATTGGGTTTGATCAATAACTAAGCAGTAAAAGTTCCTATATTAAACTTCGTATGAGCATTTAGGTTCTGACTAAATTTAATACGAGCCCCAAGATACTGCTTTGAGGGAAACCTGCAAGCGTGTTATCACTCATGATCATTTTATATGACGGATTTACTGTCAAATAATTCATACAGTTTTACTTTTTGTTCAGTCAATTCATTAAACTTAGAATAATGTTGATTTCTGTAGTTAAATCCAAAAATCTCTCACCGTAATGGCATTTGCTAAACAGGTGAAGAATAACAAATTGAGCTATGAGGCAGTGATCAAACAAGTGGACATCATGTTTCCTGCCGAGATGAGAGATGCTGTTAAAGCAGCAGCCACCAGTTGTAAAGAGACCAGTAAGTCAGAAGTCCATATTTAAACCTATTTCAAATTGACAGATTTGGTGAATATTTTTTACTTTTCCTTTACTGGGGCCTAATTCTGCTATTTGTATAAATTCGTCACTCCAACACGATTCTATTCCCATCCCAGAGTCATTTTGCTTAAAGTTCGCTGTATTCACTTTGCTAAATTCACTATGGTCGATCATTGGTCGGTCGATGGTCTCGTAATAAAATTGTGTTTTAATGGCATTTTCATATTGCCATTATTATAAAACCATTAGTACCTACAAATGGTTTTCGAAATCTACTACTAAATGCGAACATTTATTCATGCCAGATATTTTCATGTACGAGATTAATATTCTATGACATTTCTTTCAATGGAGTGTCAGTGATTGTTCATTGAGAAGTAATAATGACGCCATTATAATAGTAGATTACCAAACTTGTCAAAACTTGACAGAACTTGATCATTATGAAATCAATGATCGCCTGTTTTAGACTTTCACAGTTTTTCACTACACTTAAAGTACTTACGGGATTATATCCGTGATTTTTTTTCGGATTTTCATTTAGAAAATCACGGATATAATCCCGTAAGTACTTTAAGTGCAATGATCGCCTATTCTGACTTATGTAACAGCAGAATTGAGGCCCTGTTACTGTGAGCCTGTGTCATCCCACTGCTGGGGAAAGACCTCTCCCCATGACTTCCAAATTCTTCCATCAATTTCTCGGTTATTATGGACCATTTGAATTTTCCGTTGGCAAAAAAATATAAATTAGTGCCACTGCCAATCAAAAACTGTAAAACATCAACGGATTTTTTTACTGGCACGAAGAGTAAAAAAGGAGGATGGAGTTAAAAAAAACCGTTTTTCTATTCATGTCGACCGTGTAGGTATTGCACTTTTATATAACACAGCAGATTTTTTAAAAACTTCAAAATTTAAGGCATAGGATCATGTCATAAAATATGATGTCTAGAATCATGTACTTACTTAATCCATGGTGTGTGAGCGTGTCTTAGTCTGTATGTTATGACATATTTGATAGAGCAAGCCCTACCGCTGAGCACGAGATCCTGGGTTCGAGGTTCCATCCTCGTGTCGGATAAACTGTTAATGGGTTGATCCTATCACATGGCACTTAAACAAAAATGTTGTACTGTGTACTCTTATAAAGGGTGTAAAAAGACTCTTAACGAAGCCGAAAAGCTTGTTCACCCCATCTTTGTGACATTATTTTTTGTTCTAGACCAGCGGTCGGCAACCCGCGGCGCGCGGACGTCGTACTTGCGGCCCGTGAATGTTTTGTAAATAAGTTATAAATATCAATATAAATGCATGAGGGCCTAAGAGGGCTATCACAATTTTCTTGTATGTATGTGTTACTCTTAAAACACTCAAATACACACATACCTACATATATACCAAAAAATAATCACTCGACATTTTTTTAGAAATTTCGGGAGGGAATTACTCCACTAATTGAAACTGTATATCCAAAGCTAAATACGATATCGTTTTTTCTCATTATTCATTTTGCCTGTGCGGAAACAGAATAGTAAAACAAAAATCCATTAAAAAGTTAGGAGCTACCAAAGATTCGTTTTTATTGTCAATTTTAACGCAACTTAGTAATAAAAGAAGTGTCAAAATTCCAAAACAAAGTCGGTACCAACAAAGCACAATTATCGAAGAATTCAATAAATTTTATTTGTAATTGATTTATGCAGTGGTTTTTTTTTTATAAAACTAGATTTTCCAAAGGCTTTCTCGTATTTTTTTTCGCTTTTCATTTTTTCTATGGGATATGAACAAATATACTAGGTATAGCTTCTAGGGTTAATATCACAAGTGCGGCCCGCCTTCAGTTTATTTTTTCAACTTGTGGCCGTTGCCTGCCAAAAGGTTGCCGACCGCTGTTCTAGACCATACCTAGAAACCTTCTAGTTACGGAGATATTGGGGTTCTACAATTTTTTTTTAATTCATGTTTTTAGAGTAAGATTGTTACTTTATATACTTCCACGACCCGCGTACTATTCAGTCTACCCACCAGCACAATGTTTTGAGTGCGGTACATTGAGTTTTACCGAAAAACGTGATTTTACAACCCAAAAATTAAAGTCGTTTCCCAGCAATGTTTTTTGCGTAAAGTTACTTAGTATGATGTACAGTATACTTGGCTGAAGGCTTCGCCTGTTTACGAGTACACCCTATATTTTACGTCACCTCTGCTTAACACTGCGGGGAAAAACAGGCTGTATTATGTTTTGATTGCAAAAATCGTTTACAGAAGGTCAGAGATAAATGCAGCCATTTAGATAACTAGCTGTCGTTATGTACGTATACGTACGTGAAGCTAAATCACCGAATTGTAGTATTTTCGGCAAAATCTTCTGATTAGTGACGCGGTTTTCTAAAACCATCTAAAATCATTCCATCTAAAACTTGCCGTTCGAAGGACGCTACCAAGGGTCACTATAGAACTGCTGTTGTGGACAGTCTTTTCAGTATAGGAGTAAAGTTATTTCAATTGTTATGTTGGTCTGACTGGCGATGTCTCCACCCTAAGTCCCCGTGCTTGCACCTAGGTGGAGAATCTACGTGAAACACGGGTTCGGACCCCGCCCGCTGGAGCAAGTTGTCCACTTTCCTATATCGATCACTTTTTCATAACGTCCATATTTCCAACTCATGCACTTTAATAATGTCATGGACTGTACAAGTTCTGTCCAGTTGATAATCTGTCCAGCTAATGATTTGTCCAGTTGCGAATCTGTCCAGTTGCTACGGAGGCGTTCTATTTATTTATTTCACAGCTCAGAGTACAGAGTGGATTTAATGCCATAGGCATTTCTACCATGTTGACACTTTTAAAATTCCTGCTTTTGTTTCAGCCAAGAAATATAAGGATTTGTGCGAAGCGTCGTACTGGACCGCTAAATGCATGTACGATTTTGACGCAGAAAATTTTGTGTTTCCTTGATCATCGGAAGTCTAAAATAAAGAGCTGTGTTTCGTAGCAGAACTAACTAGTTTTAATTTTTCATCCACTTCAAGTTTTAGTTCAATGATATAAGATATTGGTGTCGATTCTGTTGTACACAAACTAAACTTACTTTAGGCTATTGCTATCTTTTTCTGTCTAATAAAACGAGAAAGAGATGGACGTAATTTAGAGCTGTCAAATTTAATTGGAACTAATTTTTCCAAACAAATGAAGGGTGCACGTAAAAACATGTCGCCGAAAAACACGGTGAAGCGCAAGGCATAAACTAGTTTGACATCTCTAACTTAGTTCGTAGCTACAGCCGTCCCTTTCTCGCACTGCCTTTTAGTAAAAGATAGCAATACCCTAAATTAAATTTAGTTTGTGCACAACAGAATCGACACCATTATTTGACTTACTAAATGTTATGCCTTTGCATCTGCTACCATACCTGCTACTTCTCTAACTGACAGTGTCAATGTTTTCACTGAGACTGTTTCTAAAAACGATACCAACACAATGACTTCCGAATGTATCTGGTTCTCTGCTAATAGACGTTAAAATCATATAACGGAAAAAAACATTCATCCTTCACCTGTCACGAATTTTAGCCATCTCAAAACTATGATGTGACTAAAGTACACACGGCGACACATCAACCTATATATTTCCGATATAACGTGGTTTGGCTTTGTATGCGTCTCCCGTACAATGACAGATCCGTATAATCTGGTATTGTAAAGTTTGATTGGTGGCCGTGCGTACTTGATGTCCTCTAAAATAAGTACTTTTGTAAATGATTGCTTGCAACTACGTGTTTATAAAAAAGACCGTCGGAGTAAATAGCTTTACCATGTATCAAGAAACGTTTAGCGAATGAGTAGTTATTTTGAACAAAATTAATGGTCTCTTTAGCTAAATACCTGTTTGATTTAAAGTTGTTAAATATAAATTGAAGGATTTTTTTAATAATCTTTTCAGTTTTAATTCCGACTGTAAGGGCTTAGTTGTGTGCGAATAAAATCTTACATTTATTGCAAATGAATCGATTATATTTACTTGTTTTAATTGCCGCGTGTGTAAGAATCAGTAATGGGGTAAGTGACTCGGGTTTCCATTCAAGACGAAAAAGATTTTCTGAAAATATATTGGAGCAGCCAGTAAAAGTATTTCAAATATGAGAAGATGTAGACAGAAAGGCCAAAAGAGGAATATAAATGTAGATATAGGTATAAGTTCATAGCAGACCAATTTTCTGTTCTAGATGACGCGAGCTCAAGTTAAGAAAACAATGAGCATAATAAAAAATCAATGTATGCCAAAAAATTCGGTTACAGAAGGTAAGAATAATGACAAAAACAATAACGATGAAGATAATAAGCCTAAAGAAAAAACTAAAACAAATAATGTTGTGTTTCTAGATCAAGTCGGGAAAATAGAACAAGGTGTGTTCAATGAAGATCGGAATGTTATGTGCTATGTCGCTTGTATCTACAAAAGTCTTCAAGTGGTGAGTGCATAAAATAAAAAAGCATTTTTCAATACATGGAAACTCGTGCTGAGTTGTTGTGTATCTAGAACAAACTAAAGGTAACAGATTGGTAACTAGTTTCCTGATGTGAGCCCTACTAACCATTCATCAATCATGGATCATTTCACTATTCGTTCATGAGTGTAACCAACCAGATTGATTGATCAGCGCAGGTCTTATTCAGCAGCCTCCTGATGTAAAGCGCGGATTCATGGATTTTAAGAAGATATTAGTTGTTTGTTCCCAAGTTATTGCTAACGAGCTCTTATTGTTTTAGGTAAAAAATGATAAATTAGACATGGGCCTCATTTCAAAGCAGATTGATGCTCTGTATCCTCCAGACCTAAAAGAACCTACTAAAGAGGCCGTTGCATTGTGTATTCATAGCCGTAAGTATTTATGAATATCCTTCTTTTTGTCTTGGTCTTTTAAAACAATTTCATTCCATATAAATTAGAGCAATCGATTCTTTATTTAATATCTTATTGTCTCTTCTTTTCAGAGGATAATTACAACGACTTATGTGAAAAAGTATTTCATGGTGCAAAATGTTTGTATGATAAAAACCCAGCTTGCTTTATTTTTCCTTAATGTCTGTTCACAGTACATTAAACGGATTAATGTATTTTTGAGTTAATAAATGTATAAATAATTTGAATTCATTATTTTGTTCTAATTTCGTTTTAATATTAAAATGACTAGATTGCTCCACCGAAACTATATAAAGCTCTTATAATAGAGTCATCTACTGTTTGTTCATCTAGTTGCTATCTATTTTAAAGTACACCTTGTCAGTTCAAATACTGTGTTCTAGGCTGACAAGTAACACTTACCTCAGTAATTAAACATTTTGTCGTCTTTATAAAAACAGCTCCATTAAGATTTGCTATCATTGTTGCAATTTCAGATTGCTAAAGATCAAAATGTACACCAGTACCATTTTTCTTTTCTCGGTTATTTTAGTTATTCTGTTAAACAGTGCTTTCGTCACTTCGGTAAGTTACGTATTTTTTTTTGTGAATTACAAGTTTAAATATTACTGAAATATGTAGAATGATGTTAACACAGCTGTAATATTTTTCTCTCATACTCTCATAGCAAATGACGAGGGAACAAGTAAAAAAATCTGGAAAATTGGTTAAAAAGACGTGTTCAGCGAAAAATGATCTAACAGAAGGTAAATTACTTAATATTTAAACTAGATTTAGACTTCTTCAATCACCTGTTGAAGACAATCCGGATTTATATATCAGAATGTACAGCTTAAATATCAAATAAACTATTTAGGATACTGCTGCTTACAAACTTATTCCTTTACATAACAAAATACCAACATTCTTGTATTTTGCAGATCAAGTAAAAGATGTAGACAAAGGAAAATTCATAGAGGAGAAAAACTTCATGTGTTACGTGGCTTGTGTCTACAAAATGGGACAGGCCGTAAGTTACAATGTACGAACAAGGTAAAATAAACTTTATTTTTTACAAGATTGAAACTGAATTTACATCTGTATTTATTTCAGATAAAAGGAAACACGCTAAACCATGACATGATGATACGGCAGGTGGATATGTTGTTCCCAACGGAAATGAAGACTCCTGTTAAAGCAGCAATAGAACATTGCAGGGGTGTTGGTAAGTAGACATTAGAAGCATTACACAAAACGTATTCAGACGTAAACATACTTGAGATATTAACGATTCAAGTTCAATCTTGGCATAGCCATTTCCATCTCTACTACACTTTAGACATCTCCACGACCCCCGTTCTATTGAATCCAACCATCAGCACAATCTTTTGAGTGCGTTACTTACATCGAGTTCTACCATAAAACATGATTTTTCACCCCAATAATAAAGTCAACTATAATTTTTGCGTAAAGTTACTTAGTTTGATGTACAGAATGCTTGGTTGACGGCTTCGTGATGAGGTTGCTTACACCCTGTATATTACAATTTAATCAAAAAATATTGCAAAGTATTAAAATAAATCTCATTCTTTTACAGCAAAGAAATACAAAGACATCTGTGAAGCATCTTATTGGACAGCAAAGTGCGTTTATGAATTTGACCCACCCAATTTCATGTTCCCCTAATTTGAAGCAGACATGTTTTTAAATCGTGTGTTGATTTAAATGAGAAAGATAAAATAAACAAATAAAAAAAAATGGTGTTTGTTTAAGTCCTGCAGCAAATATGAACTATCAAAGAGATGCAGTTAAGATTTCAAAGAGTGAGACTCATACAAAGACATTTATCTGAATGGGTTTGTTTACATCAATAATAACCTTCAACCATGGTGCATAATAGTGAAAGAGAAGCGATTATTTTGATATCAAGCGAGAGGTTAAAGGCGCTGTAAGTAACGAAAAATTTATGGTAGAAGATATAAAACTGTCAAAACAGATAGAAGTGATCATTTTGCATCTTATCGTGTTTAGAAAAAGATGCCTAGTTATATAATGGACTTCATTAGATAATATATGTATTTGTAATAGTAAATGATACACCAGGTTGCACTAAATGCGTGGTATGGACGGTGCTGTCCTATAATCAGGGCGTAAGACTGTCTATAAATTGTTTCGAGTAGATCTTGAGTAAACAGTTCAATTTAGTAAGGGTTTTGAATATCAGTGTCGTGATGGATCGCAAAAAATTGTGTTTATTGATTGTCGCCATGTTTTTGGCTACTGGAAGTGACGCCGTAAGTATAAGAATATTATAGTAATAAAGATATAGACAAGAGAGCTGAAAGCAACCATAACATTATTAGTGATCTAGTTGATAAGCGGATCCCATAATTTGCAGATGAGTAGACAACAAATGAAGAACTCGGCGAAAGTATTGAAGAAAAATTGTATGAAAAAGAATCCAGTCACTGAAGGTAGGACCAAGAGTTAGTGTAACAAGCGTTTTGAAACAAATCCGTGCCATGACACAATTAATAGCATGAGTTCCTATTATGTTTTCAGACCAAGTAGGTAGTATAGAAAAGGGAAAATTTGTAGAAGATAAGGACGTTATGTGTTACATAGCTTGCATCTTTGAAATGACGAATGTGGTAAGTTAATTGCAAAATTGTATTGAAAATTAATATATTGTGCAAATTGGCTGTACATTTACAATATCGATAAAGGCTGTTCTCAGACGAGCTTCCTAAATTTTGAATTTATTACCTTCATTAAACATAAATCTCTTGAAAAAATAAGGGTTACCAATTTTAGCAGGATTTTACTGTCCATAAAACTTCTATTTTCACTTACTGGTAATAATTTATTTACGCAGATAAAGAAAGACAGATTAAATTACGAAGCTTCCATTCGACAAATCGACCTCATGTACCCACCGGAATTGAAGGAATCTGCGAAGGCTGCTGTCGAAAAATGCAAAGACGTTCGTAAGTACAATATGGCCTTTACGTTCTTAAGAGGTCTGAATGGAGTACGTATGTTCATGGTTTCTTCAGAATTATCGACTCGTGTTCCATCACACAGTATGGATGGAACATCGGAATCCCTCCACACTATAGTTTTTCATCGGGAATTTAAAAAAATCTGCTCTTCTATACATTTTGACCGTGTCCATATTGGTCTCTGGATACCGCAGATATTTAATGAAACCCTATTTCTTCTTCAACTTTTCTTCAAGCCGCCAGAAAAAAACCAGAATGATATACTGAATACGTGTGTATTCTTTTGTGTTTTGAAGTCCCAATAACGAGCTAATAAAAGAACAAGTAGAAAGAAACACGAAAATGTTGTCAATGTTTTTGATTTCGATTGTAATTCATAAATGGATAAGGGCAAGAGAATTATGATGTAATTTGGCCAAATTGAAGTCTTTCCACTGGCGACATTGAAACCATGGAATATTTACGTAGAAGTCTCTGCAGTGCATATTTTAACCCCGAGGCAATTGAGGATGAGTCTTTTACAAAATAACTTAACATTTCAGAAAAGAAATACAAGGACATCTGCGAAGCTTCGTTTTATACGGCGAAGTGCATGTACGAGTTCAGCCCTGCAGATTTTGTATTCGCATGATTTTGTATTATATCCCTCTTGTAATTGATTGTGTTTCATTTGAACCCACAAGATTGTTGAAATGAAAGACTAGATTTTATGTAGAATAGAATTGACGAACACTTGCAAACGTGAGGTCTATTTCCACTAATTTTAGTTTTAAGATATAAATTCATACCGATAAGTCCTACATTTAGCGGTCATAATGACACAACCGGCAAACCGACGTTTTTGACCGGTCAATGTGGCGACACTTGGGGGAGGCCTATGTTCAGAAGTGGACGTCTTTCAGCTGAAATGATGATGATGATGATTATGAATGACATATTTGATGTCCATTATAGAGACATGGTTAAGCGAAAGTTCGTTACAACTATAAACAATCCTTTTATCTAGGGATTATTTGCTAACATTTGCAAATTAATTGCTAACTGCTAACTAGCAATTCATTTGATTTCCAAGAATACAATTTTTTCTGTTTGATCGCTGTGATTGCATCCAAGGCCATCCAACTGGATGTGTACTCACGATTGCCCGCGAGATTGATAGATAGATAACTGGCTGCTGGACATTGTACTATTATGTTGTAACTAAAGGTAGTGTAATAATAAAAATACCTGCACGAGGCAGGTATCAGAAGCGGAAAATAATTACGGGGCTTAAAAAAATTCATTCGCTTCACTGTAAACGGCTAAAGTGGCAGAAGACTGGTATCATTGACTCGTTGGATGGCAAAGATGATTTTTTGACCGGATACCGCCAGGTTCAATATTGGGTCCGTACTTCTTTTCAAGGAATGAATGATCTTCACCATTCGTAACAAAATCAATCTCCATTATTGAAATTTATAATCGATGAGACAAGTTTTAAAAACCAAACAGTCTTCGGCAATCGTTTAGTCTAAACAGAAACAAACAGCTCATAATTGTTATATTATCATGTTTTTCAGTTTTGACCTTTGACTTGCTGAATTAGATAAACATTCATTATGGTGAAGGTCAAAACATAAACTTTGTTCAGATGTGGATTCTAAAAAACCTTCAAAAATCGGTTTACAATGATTATTGGCAGTGATTGTTTGTCCGTTTACTCAGTTGCTCGCTTTATCATTGTAATCTATAGGAACAATTAATAAATATTTTGTTGGTTGGTACGTTCCATCTACATATTGACCGTGTAGGTAAAATAAAATCAGCTGTTTGGTATTTCTATCAAGCAGCTGATTTTATTCTTAAGCCGCAGTAAAAAAACTGCAATGATCGGATGTGGATGGTAACAGCTAGGTGTAGGTTGCGTGTCGATTTCCCTTTCATCCAGTAGGTACTATACTCTCACGTCCAGAAAGATGCGATACTCAGCTAAAAAAACAGTCAGACTTACTTTTCATAGAAAATGTTGCTAAAGATTCTGAATGATCCGTCTATTGTAGGCAAACCTGCCAGTTCAACATAGCGTGAAAAGGATAAAGTCATGTTTCCTTTGCACGGAACAGTAAATGCATGTCTGATGCATGTAATTAAGTTCGTACTGCGTTTTCAGTACAGTACAGTGGCAATTATGTGTGGTTTTGCCTGTTGGAAAGAAGGCCACATGCATTGACAGATATACAAAGTAATTAAATACCTACATTTTTCTTTAGAACGATTTGTATAGTTGTATTCCAAATTATATCACCAATTACTGGTTCCATGTAATAGTAAGGACTAAGCCTAATGCCATTTTTCGAGCACAGTTGCAAACCACGAACGACAGCTGAGTGTTCGCTAATCATAAAACGAAATCATGGTTTGACTGATCAGTGACCTGGAAACTAAACTTGTAAATCGTGTAGCACAGACGGCACATTTACGATTCTCAAGGCTTTTACAAAACATGTAGAACTTCAAAGTTGTAAAAAAGAGGCTTAGGGCTAGCATAAAGCGTTCAGATGCAGGTTGCGAAGAGAAGATAAGTTAGCGCATTGTGAAACGATAAAAGCAGCTCTACGTTGTCAATTTTCCAAATCAAATCTTGAAGACTAGAACGAGTTCAAGAAAACGGTTTTCTTGAAAATAATTGACCATTAAATACATAATAATGTATGTAATGCCTGACACTAAGCACGTTGGGGGTGTCGGTATTACGTGCTTTTTCTGATAAAGACTGCTACTAAATGCTCATCGCAGATACTTGCTTCAGGAAGTAGGTACCTACGCTTGTAGTATTGGTCGGGAGACAACGCGTTGGTTTCGTCATTACTATTAATGGTAACTACTTGATCGATAACGCAGCGCATAAAAATCAATGTGAAAGTACATAATAATGAAATTCGACACCATAGTTTTGTAAAGAATATTAATCAATCTATTATTTCCTTACAAGATGACACTTTCTTAGCCTAGCAGCATAGGTTAAAATGGCATTGGGAGGGTCACGTAAGTCGCGTGCACGATGACCGCTGGGGGAAATTAAGTCTCACGAAGACGAACGGCGTCGCCGAGTTCGACCCAGAAAATGATGGCAAGACCATCTGGACGCATATCGCGAGGGTTGGTCCGAGGGGGCACATGAAAAGAGCACATGAAAGGAATTGAGGGAGGCCTTGGCCCAGCAGTGGGACAGTGCAGGCTAACAAAAAAAAAGAGGATACTTTACTAATAGATTGATGAACTGACTACAATTATCACTTCAATGGATCTACATCAATGCTAAAAACTGGGATGACATATGAAACTATGAAAGTAACGCCATGTTGGCCTATAGAGAGTCTAGGAAATCATTTTGAATGAGATCTTCACTGCAAACGGTATAATTTGAATATTATAATTTATATTAAAGGAGCCATACACTAAAAACAACGATTAAAAAATATAAAAATACCCATACCTACCTAAAATACCTACATGAATAGCACGTGCATTCAGTACGACGATTCGCATAAGACTGAGTAAGCGAGCACCATCATCACATTGAAATAGTTATGTATTCGTATGTAATTAGCATTAGAAGCAGTCGCTTTTTAATGTTTACCTATTGTGTAATAATGATTTATCTTAAAGGGGCATTGCGAGCTTAATAGATTTGAAGTTGGTAGCAGCACGAAAAATATATCACAAATGATCGCTAACGAATGCTACTGCGTAAAAAAACACCCACTGAAAAATAAGGCGCAGTCTTAACCGCATTACAACCGCGAATCACAATTTCAGGCTTATTGGCAACAATAGTCGTGCCAGCGACAATAGGTCGATCTCAATACAACATAATAATAAAAAGCAACGATGTTGTGCCTATGTAAGTACTCTCTCTCTCTCTCTTATACGATTAATAATATTTTTATTGCTATTAATCATTCAAAAAGTGATTGGTTGCCGTGACATTATCACGTCAAGATCATAAAGTTCTACTAGACAGTAATACTTTTTGTGAATGGAGGTAAACTTGTTAGAAGCGGTAATCGCAAGATGCCGTTCGATACCGGAAATACATAGATAGATGGGAGAGGCGAAGTATTAAACTTGAGGTTGAGGTTATTCTTAACAATTGATCCAATTCGAGAAAAATGAGAGCAGCGGCGGTGGCCCAGTGAGAGCAGTGGTGGCCAGTGGTAGCAGTCCTCTTTTTTCGGATGGGAAATCATCAAATGACTTCTCCCACTCTGGGCGGAGCGACTTTTACTGACTAAAACCCATCCATGTTCCTTCCTCGCCCTTTATGTTCCGGGGCCACGGTATCTCTTTCGAACAGTCCCGCAACCCCGGAGTGGTAGCAGCCCTGACTTACAAGCAGTAAATCGTGGGTTTGAACCAATACACAATGTGCAATTTATTTAATCGGCGACCGAAAATATCGTCGTGAAACCGGAAAGTTTTATAAAAATTCAAAGACGTGACATATTATTCACCAACCCACACAAAGCCCGCGTGGTGGATTAGTACAGGCCATTCCCTCTCATAGAGAGCAGGCCTGGCCTGTGTTGTGACCTAGCAGATGGAACATTATAGGCTGATAATGCTCATACTAAAGATAGCTAGATATTGATGAAGAAAGGAAGTAAGATACACGAGGAAAATATCTACAAATTAATTGGTTAATGTAAATTGATTCAGGCTACGCTATTGTATAGATTGAATTAATTGACGTCATAACATTACTATCAGTCTGCAAAAAAATATAGATCCATTAATGGCAATGTGCAGTGTACTTAACATGTCGTAACATAATTATAATCAAGATAGATGACAACTCTTTGTTATCGCGACGTTGTGTGAAAAATTCAGTAAGTTGTTATGATGAGACATAGCAGGAACTACACAGTAATTGTAATATCTCGTGTAGGTTCTCTTAATTGGGCAGTATACTTAGTTTGTAGCACATTGTATGTCGAATATGAATATACTACCTTCACCTGTGGTTTCTGTCAGATTGCATTAATATGATCTGGCACAGGCAGAAGTTTTTCAAAAACCAAACTGTGTCACACGGATTAGTTTTTTTCGCAGAACCACACCAAACAGACTGTGTAGTAAGCTACACAGTCTTTTTTTTTTTTTTGGGACAAGCCCGCCACACACGCCGAAACCCCTGTAACTCCTGAAAGCCAGAATCAACAGTGGCGACCACCAGAAATGTAATTTCCACTGTAATTTCCACTTCCCTCCATATCAGCAGGAGACAGAACGAAACAAGGCCAATAGGCACAAAGGGACGTTTACAACTGGGATAGGCTCAGTTGCCTAGCACCACGGATAAATATTAACGTTAATGGGTCCTAAGTCGAGAGCTGTTATATTTGATTCCATTATAAGGTATGGCAAAAATGCTTGAACGCACCGAATTTTGCTCTAGTTTCTACAAGGTCCGTAAAGTAAATAACTCCGAATGTAACCTGTACACTATCCAACATAATATTGCGTTCATTTTGCCAAAGACTACACTCCCACAAAATGTGATGAGCAGATTGTTCATACTCGCAGTCAGGTGTGGAACATTGACAAAAAGGCGAGTCAACAAGCTTGAAGGAAAATAATTTACTCTTAAAGTTACCATGACCCGTGAGAAATTGGGCAACACAGTGATCAACCTCCAGCCATGTCCTGTCCGGCCGCTCACGAACGGATGGAAAGAACTGGTGGAGGTGTCTGACCTTGATGGAATTGTCCCACCTACATTGCCATTCAGATAAAAGTTCCTAGGGCACGCCACGATAGTGGCGGTAAGTCCCCTCTTTGAGGAGTGGCTTGAGAGGCGCCACGGCGCCCTCACCTTCCGCCTGACGCAGGTCCTCACCGGACACGGATGTTTCGGGAGGTACCTGCACCGAATCGGGCGGGAGGAAACGCCCGGGTGTTTCCACTGTGAGGATCGACCGGAGGACACGGTGGAGCACACGGTGGAAGTCTGCCCTGCGTGGGCGGAGCACCACCGTGTCCTCGTAGCGACGATCGGCGGCGGCGACCTCTCGCGTCCGGCCCTGGTTCAATCCATGGTCCGGAGCGAGACGGAATGGGAAGCCGTCACCTCCTTCTGCGAAGCAGTCATGCTGGCGAAGGAGGTGGCGGAACAAGAGAGGGAGAGAGCCTCTCTTCCCGGCCGCCGCGGGAGACGCACCGGGCGTCGGGGGCCACGTGGTGGCTACCGGCCACCGTAGATGCGGGCCTGTGGACGGTAAGCTATGGGCTAGCTAGCCGTCCGTCCGTCTAGTGACGACAGGCCGTGTCGACGGCGCGTTCGTGTTCCACGCGCGCCTCAAAGAGATGTCAGCAGAAGAGAGGGGCCCGCAAGGGCCGAAGCCTGCCGGGGTTGCGGGACTGTTCGAAAGAGATACCGCGGCCCCGGAACGTAAAGGGCGAGGAAGGAACATGGATGGGTTTTAGTCAGTAAGAGTCTGACACTCCCTCCCGCTCCGCCCAGAGTGGGAGAAGTCATTTGATGATTTCCCATCCTAAAAAAAAAAAAAAAAAAGATAAAAGTTCCTCCCAGACGTCGGTCTGTGGTTTGAATAATCTAGAAATCCTAGCACGATCACGTATGGTTAAAAAGTCTGCGTCCGTGGTCTCACGTGCGTTATAGTACATTGCAGCCCGCCGCTGCACCTCAAGATCGACTGGAAGTACACCCGCAAGCACCGGTAAAGTTTCGGTACTAACCGTCCTATACGCTTTGCATAAGAATATTAAAGCCAAACGCTGGCTTTGACGCAATTTACGTCGTACCGTTCCTATGGTGGCCCTATTGGCCGAAACAGGTGCCCTGTAGTACATACAACCCAAGTAAGTAGCCACATAGATGGTCTTTAAAGTTAAAAATGACAGTCCCCACGTAGATTTGGATATCCTCGTTAAGGAATAAAAGTTCTTTTTAGCTTTTTCACCGATGTTTTTTATGTGATCTACGAATGAAAAATTCCTCTCTAAAACCAGACTAAGGTAGCATACGGACTACTTTCTTTTCACGGGAACGTTATTAAATTTAATACTCGGCCACGATTTAAGATCACCTTTTAGAATTAGTTGAAAAGTTTTATGCGGTGCAAAGGTCAGACGGTTTCGATCGCCCCACTGAGATATTAATCGTAGGCAAGTGTCAGCTAAATTCTCGAGTCCAGCCCGGGTACTTGACCGAATGAGCAACAGGCTCTCGTCCGCGTAATCGGTTAATGAACAGCCGGGTGGAAGTGGAATCGCGAAGAAATCTTCAAAACCTATATTCCATACATACGGAGAGATTACCGAGCCCTGGGGACATCCCATGGTAAGGGACTTTGACATAGAATGATGTTCGAGTTTTAGTTGCGCGGTACCATTTAAAAAGAATGAATAAACAAGATTATATATGTTTTTGTAGATTATTTTTGTATTACGTTTGTATGAACTACGCATGCTCCGCGGGCCTCTTAAACCTTCCGGGATTACATTAACTTGTTAAGTTTAATTTATTTTTATTATTTTATTTATTAAAACTTTATGCACAAGTAAACACTGTACAAAGGCGGACTTAATGCCTTGGGCATTTTCTACCAGTCTACCTTAGGGTGATGCAGAGACAATACATAGTAGGTGCAATAACAGAAGACAAAATAGTTAAAACATAAAACTAAAATACAATAATAAATACATATATACATACATAAAGCAAAATATAAAAAAGGTTATGAGAGATTAACAAAAAAAAAACTACAAGTTAATACTGAGACGACTCTGCCAACTTCTTGTGAATGTGCTCTCGAGCTTTCACTTTAAAAGTAAACCGATTGGTTACCGTCCTGATATTCTGAGGGAGCGCATTCCAAAGAAAGACCGCCTGGACAAAGAAAGATGACTTTATAAAGCCAGAGCGATGAGAAGGACAACGAAGAAGACGATTGGTCTCGGACCGAAGATTCTTGTTGTGTGCAGAGCATAAATATTGACAAAGGGGAGTCAGGTAAGAAGGAGAAGTGGGATTATGAAGAAGAGAAAACAGGGTGGTCAAAGCCCTCAACGCTCTGCGCTGCCGGATAGGTAACCACTTTAAAAGCGAGCGATGTGCAGATACATGATCATACTTACGGAGATTGAAAACGAATCGAATGCAGCTATTAAGAAGTCGGTCAAGTTTGTTGAGGAGATCTGCATTCAGGTCATAGTAGCACACATCACCATAGTCAATTATGGGGAAGATAAGGGATTGTACAAGCATTGCCTTAATGTGTGATGGGAGAATATTTTTTAACCGATAGAGCGACCGCAACGTTCCAATGACTTTTTTGCTCACAATCGCGACCTGCTTACGCCAGTCAAGGCAAGTGTCAACATGCAAACCCAGATCCTTAACATCAGAGCTAAATGGAATCACAGTGCCATCAAAGGTAACCGGTGGCACCGTTGAACCATTCAGTCTCCTCAGGCTATGGGGGCTCCCTACAATGATAGCCTGACACTTAGTTGGGTTAACCGCCACTCCGAAACGATCAGACCAGTTTTTGACTACTCGTAAATCCCGATTTAGCTCTTCGACCGCTCCGGATAAGCTGTCAACACTTGCCTGACAGTAAAGCTGCAAGTCGTCTGCGTAAAGATGATACGCACACTGAAGTTCGGTGGTTATGAGATCTATAAAGATAGAGAACAAAAGTGGAGATAAAATGCCGCCTTGCGGGACGCCAGTTACCAGATCACACCAGCTGGAGTTAGAGTCACCAGCAAGCACTGATTGCTGACGCCCCCGAAGATAGGATGAAAACCATTCCAGAACCTCGGGAGAGACCATAAGATAGGAGAGGATGGATAGAAGGACTTCGTGACTGACGGTATTGAAAGCGTTTGAAAAATCGATCAATACTAAAACCGTAACCTTAGTGTCTTCCATTCCTCGCCTTATATCGTCAGTCACTTTAAGGAGAGCAGAAACGGTACTGTGCCCGGGCCTAAAACCGGATTGATATGGGCTGATGAGGGAGTTTGTGTGAATGAAGTTGGAGAACTGTTTATGTACACAGGCCTCGAGTACTTTGGATAGGAAGGGAAGGATGGAAATTGGGCGGAAGTGACTGAGAAGAGTGGGATTAGGGATTTTAGGAAGTGGTCTAACATGGGCTTTCCGCCAGAGGGAAGGGAAAACACCGGAATAAAGGGAGAAGTTAATTATATGGGAAATTGCAGGAAGGAGCTGATCAACAACTGTCACGATCATGTGTCGACTGATGTTATCACAACCCACGGCTTTGGATTTAATGGAGAGGATAATCTTTTTGATCTCTCCCGGATCAACTGGGGTGAAGGCAAAGGGAGTGATGTTGGGTCGCGTCAGACCAGCAAGGTAGTCAAGGGTTCGACATTTGGTTGGACTATCAAGGGCAGGAACAGTTGAGAAATGACGATTAAGATCGTCCAAGCCAAATGTGTTAGGAAGGTCTGAATGCCGCGATTTGCCGATACCTAGAGTTCCTAGGAATTTCCAAATATCAGCAGGAGAAGCAGAAGTGATGTTATCAAGAATGTGGCGGCGTTTAGCGTTGCGTATCATCTGATTACAACGATTGCGAGCAGTTTTGAAGAGGGTCCAATTATCATCCGACCGATCCTTTTTGAACTTCCGAAACGCGCGGTCCCTTCGTCGCATCGCCATCTTAATTCCCCTGTTCATCCATGGTGCAGGTGGACGCTTTAGCTTGATTCTCCTGATAGGAGCGTGGGTGTCATACAGCTTAACTACAACATTATTAAAATACGTAACTTTATCGTCAACTGCAGTGGCTTCCTCCAGGGGTGTCCAGTCAATATTTGAAGCGTCTTGTGAAAGCTTTTCACTATTCATCCGTGCAAAGGCACGCCTGTACTGGAAGGTAGGTTTAGGTTTAGGAGGTTTAAGGACATAGGACAGGAAAATAAGGTCGTGATGGGAAAAACCAGGAGCGTCAAATTGACCATGTGAGGAAACCAGAGAAGGATTTGAGGTGAAGATCAAGTCGAGCCAAGTATCGTCACCGGAAGTGTTATGATGAGTTGGTTGGAGAGGCAACAGATGCAAATTAGCAGACTCGACCAGATGGAGAAGTTTACGGGAACGATGGGAGTTCTGGGCAAGGAGATTGGTGTTGAAATCCCCCATGACTATGTGGTGTGCATACTCCGAACCTAAAGATTCTAGGACCGATTCGAATTCGATGAAGTAATCAAGTGCGGGGGGACAGTACACAACACCAAGAACGGTTTTAGCTCCTTTGACACAAACCTCTAGAAATAGAAATTCAGCTGAAGTATTACAGGAAGAAGTGGAGAGAACTTTAAAAGGAAGATCAGCACGAAGGTAAATAGCTACACCACCCCCTCTCCTGCCAACTCGGTCATTCCGTAAAAGAACGAATCCAGGGAGAGAGTAAGAGGTGGATAAAAGTTCGGGTTTAAGCCAAGTTTCAGAAATCAGGACGGCATGGACGTTATTATTCAAGAAAGTTTCATACAACTCATTATAGTGGCTCGGAATGCTTTGAGCATTTATATGACACACGTTGAACTGCCGACCAAGATTTTGGCTGAATTCTTTATGTAAAAGCTCACCAAGGGTATCCGTAAGGGAACAAAAGCTATCATCATCAGAAGAGGCAGTAGATTCGTTCGCAGAGAGAAAAGACTCGTTATCAGATGTCGTCATCATGGATATAAATATATATAAATACAATAAAACAGATATAAATACTAAATAAATATGAATCTACGATTATATTAAAAGAGACCTACACGAAATACAGGTAGGACGTTGACATCTCTGCACCACCCGCCAGCTAACATCATCCAAACAAACTAAACAACTAAAATCAAGAAATGTTACAACCATACAAAAAGTGAAAAGTAGTATCTAGAAGAAAAAAAAAAAAAAATCTATCGCTAGTATTAATTATTCCGAACGCATTCAAGACATTGCATTAATCGTGAACGTATCCAAACTTACGAAACGTCACTTATGGTGACGTTTACATTGATTGATTGACTGACAATGACAGTTGACATTAAACATGCAAACTCGCAAAGCAGAATTAATGATAACAAAAGTAAAAATATAAGTCCCGTTGAGGGTAAAAAACTAAAGTAAGTACGTGCATTATTGGAAACTCAGAGACTAGCGATGAGAAGGAGAACAGAAACAAATATTCTACTACTATGCAAAATACCAGACAAAAGTAAACAAACAAACAATGGAAAATAGCAAACTTTAAGGTAAAAAAAAAAAAATATGAGTAATACGTGAATACTATTACTGTATAATAATTGAGGATTGATAACATTACTAACGCGTCATGTGTTTCAGGCTATCTCCCAGACGTTTGAACCCGGGGATACTTCACCAGCAGCGGACTCAGCTCTTCAAATGATGTCACCTTATGTTTGCTTCCATCGGGGGCTTTAATAACGATGACACCGTCCTGAGTCCAACACGACCGCATACTGAAGTGAAGCCGCGCCTTCCCAAAGATGTATTGTCGGGTCTTCGTCAGAAACTCCTTGACAGAGATGGATGACCCCTTCAGTCCTGTCTTTGCTCTCCAGACCGCAGACCTGTCGTCATAGCTCGAAAACTTGACTAATATGGGCCTTTGGTGATCCTTATTGGCTACCCCAAGTCTATGGCAGACCTTTATGGAGGATGCTGTGATAGTTTTAAGGGACAGCTTTTTGCTAATCACCTCCAGGATCACTGTACTGCTGACTTCTCCTTCAACCTCCGCTATACCTTGAAAAATGAGCGCCTTCCGCCGATGCCTGGTCTCCAACCCGTCAACCTGCCTAGCACACTCGCTGATCTGCTTTCTGAGCATACTCAGCATGCCGAAGATCAGCTCCCTGAAGGTGCGAAACTCGTCGGCTACCCTCGCCACGGTGTCCTTGCCAGGTCCTGCACACTGGATTTGCGCTTCCAACTCACTCATCTTCCGGGTAAAGCTATCCTCTAGGGTCTTCTGTGCAGATAGTATCTCGTCAAGTTGAGACATTTCAGTAGTGATTTCCACTTGTGTTTGGTGAAGTGAAAATAGTGTCTAAATGTTGAGCTGGCAGGTGGTGTAAAATTATAACACAAGTTACATAAACCTGCTGCAAACGTGAGTACCC
Source organism: Xestia ashworthii (assembly GCA_950022955.1). Taxonomy (NCBI): domain Eukaryota; kingdom Metazoa; phylum Arthropoda; class Insecta; order Lepidoptera; family Noctuidae; genus Xestia; species Xestia ashworthii. Next base: position 14,763,594 of record OX465561.1, read on the forward strand.
GTTGTTTATAGGCTACACACTAATTATATGTAAAAAAACTAGTGAAAATTATGTAAATTATTATTTTAAATATTAAATGTATATTAGAGTTACGTCTGTCTTTTTTAACACCTACCCGCGAAAAAAAAGTTTAGCAGTCACGGACGAAAAAGGGACCGTTTAGTTTAATTAGCTTTTAAGCATACTATTGTCAACAGCTAGATGGGGTCACGGCAGATGCGGCAGACCGAGGTGAAAATGGCGGGACGGCTTAGACAGCTTCTTCATGAATGGCCGAGAAGAAAACACCATCGAGAGAAGTGGAAAGAATGGGGGTGACCTTTGCTTAGGCCAATGCTGGCCACGAAAAAAAAGGTTACATTACAATGTTCTTTAAAATATACACAAGACGTATCTAAACTTTTCATTGTATTTAGAATAATATACTCTGAATAGGGTGTGAGATACCTACATTTTAATGACAAAATTGACACAATTATCTTGCTAAGATCTACTTGCATTTTATATAAATGTCGCAGGTGTCACATTCGTCCCATATGAATCTAGAAAATTGGTGAAGTACTTAGTTTGCTGTGAAGATGTTAGGTTACGGGTTCCTGTCGTTTGCAGCTGTACTGCTCTGTTTGGGGAGCAGTCATGTAAGTCATTATATATTTTTAAATATATTTAAGCTAAAACAGAAAAATATTGTCGATTAAATTGCAAAACAAAGGTGTGTGAAATAAGGAAATTTAAAATATCTCGACAGTCGTGTGAGAACACGAGGTTGTCAACATATGGAATGTTGGTTAACAGTATGCCGATTGTTTTTACGGCCAACGTCTGTCGAGGTGAGCCTCCAGGCGGTTGGAACAAGTGCCAGTACCCGCAGCAATCTTCGATACGGCCAGGGCCGTCTTTAGCCAGTTGGGGGGCCCTGGGCACTTAAGTATAATGGGGCCCTTGTAGGATGCAAGAGCGCGCGAAGCGATCTTTTTTGCACCCGCCTCGAATATTTCAGTTTTTCTAGTCCATACAAAATTAAAGGGTAAAACACACCCTTTATTTTTGCATGAATTGTCTTTGAACTGTTAACGGTGGAGAACTTTAATTTGAAATGAAACACAGACAAATATTTTTAATATCTATGAAAAGGGCTTGATTTTGCCAAAATCTGGAGATCAAGCCTGTATTTCGACAAGAAGCTCACTTGTTTCTAATTCCATCAAAGTTTAGGTTAAAATGTTGATGGTCAGAACGTAACAGTCCACGGCGAGCAGTACTGAGACATGCCAACTTACGAGTACTTTTCGTGTTGCAATTGAGTGCCCTGTAGAAAATTTTAGTATCCTGCAGTCTTAGATAAATTAGGTTTCTTTTGTCAGTTACAGGAACTTGGGGCCCCTTTGGATCTCTGGCCCTGAGCAAGTGCCCAGAGTGCCCAGTGGGAAAGAGGGCCCTGGATACGGCCCACATTGTGAGGAGATGACGCATTGAGTGGGGTTATTTAGTCTCTGGGGTTATAACCGGTTTTTGGGCCCTCTCCCCGACACCGGCAGACCACATTTCATTTTTTATACTTTAAATGTTATTTTAGTACGTTTCGCGAAACATTACGCTAGCATTACGTTAACGCTTTAAACTCTCCAGTTGGTAAGGGTTGTATTTTAAGTAAAGGTTTCGTGAAAAAGAACCAGTACCAATAAACGATAAATAAAGGCCCAGTAAGTAATAAGTAGTGGGTAATATCTAACTACCCGCATTGGGATCGCTTGGTGGGTTATGCTAAGTTATAAGCTGATGATGCTAGAGGTAATATAGAATTTTGGGGTAGGTAGATGCCTAAATCAAAAACAACCTTTTAAAAAAGGTGTAAGTATTGCATTGTATATTTGATTTTCAGGCTACTTCAGAGGAAGAAGCGAAACTAAAAGAAGCTTTTCATCCATTTGTGATAACATGTGCGGAAAAATATGGTGTAACTGAGGAGCAATTTGAAGATGCCAAGGAGAAACGCAGTATAGAGGGTATCGACCCTTGTTTCGTGAGCTGTGTCTTGAAGGAGTCTGAATTAGTACGTAGAAGTAGATAATAAAATCCATAAGGTTGGCGTAGCATATTTTTTTCTTCCACATTTCTCTACTAATCGACATCTCGGGAGACACCCAATTTCTATCCGTTTCATATTTCACACAGAATCCATTTTTGTTTTGTGCTTTATTACTAAGAACAAAATTCTTAATAATTAATTACGATCTAGCCTAAAAGACTAATAAGTAATTTAACTCTAACTTAATATGTTGCGTGATAGAATATGTTAAAACTAAGAATAGTGTTAATTTGCACTTTTACACAAGTCCGTAGCACTTTCTAGAGTCTAATATAATTTTCATCCCCCCATCTCGGAAAGAATATTTTTGCTCTTCGATATCTAAGTGCAAAAGCCGTTTTTATCGTCTTGAGGGTAAAGTAAATTTGAATTTAGAACATCGTGTGCACTAAGCACGTGAATTCAAAACATCATTAAACCTATTTACTTCTACCTCTATGGTGCCGAATTAATCATGTTTTTTTTTTAAATTTGTTAAGAACTCAGACTCGGAACCTTCTTGGTGTACTTTTTTAATATGTATTGCGCGCGCCATTTTCTTTTCACGTCATATTGTTAACACCTTAGGTTAAAAACAAGGAATCCTACTTGAAAACAAGTGAAAAACCTAAAATGACCACTCATTATCTAGCGACGAGGAAGTTTATTTGACGCCAACAGAATTAACTGAATTTGTTAATGATGCGCAATTTTTTTTGCGTTTATTTATTTCCTCGCTGAGGTGGGATGAAAAGTTACGTGTTGCACTCGAGTGCAAAGATTTTTCACCTCGAGCTCTTTTGATGCCCTCGCTAACGCTCAAGATTCTAAGTTTTGAATCACTCGCTTCGCTCGTGACTCAATTTTAGAATCTTTCGCTTGCTCGGTCATCAAAATTGAGCACGCGGTTAAAAAAAAACTTTGCACTCTTGTATAACAAATAACTATTATAAAACACTATGTTCATGTGTTATTATGAAGAGCACAACATTGTTACTTTTACTCATTCACTTTGTACACTACACTAATTTAAAAGGTTTAGTTCTTTTTAGCCTACGCACTAAGTCTGTGTTGTCAAGCAGCTGGATTGCCTCAACATTCACGTGTCGATGGAGTCTGTGTTCGTGGAATCCATAAATACAGAGAAGATAAGCACCACCTTTGTACTTATTTTCTGTTCCTTTCTGGAACAGAAAATAGGTAAAGGTGGTGCTTATTTCTAAAGAAGTCTATTCCAGCATACCTTTTTTTTTTTATACCTGCCAAAGGAAACCAGGCACCGTTCCAACTGCCATCGTTTCGTCTACTCTCATAGCCATGCAGACCCACAGTTAAAACATAATGTTCAACAATACGCAAGAGGTCGTAGTTCCGAATCCGGGCATGTTAAAACATCACTACTGCTTTTATTACGATGAACGAAAAGATCGAGAGGTCATTTTGCTTTGGTACTACGACCTAGAACCAAAAATTCGAAAACATAATATCATCCCAAACTCTCATTGACTTCATTGCTAACATGTTCGCTTTAAAACTTTTCAGTTTGACAGCGCGGGTAAGTTTGACGTCGAGAAGACCAAAGAGTTTATGAAATCCCATTTGGAGAGCGAGCCCGCTATCCTGTTCTTGGAAACAGTGTGTTCGGAATGTGCTAAAGGTCAGTTTGTACGAGGCGCTTACTTTGCTTACGTTAGGACACTTCAGTAGAACTTGAAAAACCTTCAATCAACTCAGAATTATATTATAAATACAAAAGTTATGCGTGGTCATATAAAAACAAAATATGGATAAGCGTCAAAAATAGAGAACCTAATCTTTTTTTTCGTTGGTTAAAAAACTGGATCATGGCCATCTTTTAAAGTAAAAATATTTTTGGATTTTCTATGAATCTAGAGGAGTTTTTCGTAAGGAAATTATGACGGTTTTCAAGGAAAACCTTCAAAAGGTGAGGGTCATTGGGGATAACGCTGGGAAGCATACTTCGTAGTACTTCGCCAAAACCACCTAGCTGGTCACAAGGGGGTTATAATAATGGTCACAAGGGGGTACCTTTTCCTTTGAAAGTCCTGTCCGGGACCTCTCCGTGCAATGCCTGTAAGGGCACATGTATGGCGAGACTGTTAAGACTCTTCAGAGGTCTCCCCTGAGCATCGTCGTGCAAGTATGCACAGCAGTACGTGACCACGGTACCGTAGTCTTTTCTGAGGTGCACTGGGTGGGTTGACAGGGTGGGTCTCCACTCTAAATGCTCCCGGCCTGTACATAAATGGTACTAGAGTATTCAATCCCTGAGTGTATCGATATGTCCAGCACTCACAAAGCAATATTTTTTGGTCTATTTTAATTCTCATTGTTATGATTTCAGTGAATGATGAGGAAGTCGCTGACGGCGATGAGGGATGTGACAGAGCAAAGTTGATGTGGGGCTGTATGGGAGAAGTCAAGGAAAAAGTAAGTAAACACTATACGAATATAAGCCCATTATTCAATATTTTAATCATTTTGAACGCTTGTTAAGTTGTGGACTGTTTCTTTCAAAACGAATATGATATGATGAAATATGATCCTAGCATTCCCAGTCACATTTTGGTCACCATTTTCATTCAATATCGTTTCAACAAGCGTCTTTTTAATGCTAGAATCGGTAAAAGAAATGTATATGACCAGATGTATGAACGTGGACAAAGCGGGAGGAATATGTAAAGTTCGTAGCTGGTGTCGTTCTGTAGTTTCTGTCAACCTATATCAGAAAAAGGCGTGAGTATATGTGTGCTCGACGTAGGGTAAAATCAACCTCGTTGTACTAGCCTGTTTTATTCTCCTGGTTTGACGAGTGTTTAGTATAGTCTGACCACTCTAAGAGTGCAGTTCAAGATGGCTGCTTGTCAAGACAATTTTGCTTCGATGTTTCACATTCAAACTTGCTCATACATATTTTAATATCTATTATAGAGTTAGTGTGTATATATTGTAAATAATTAGTCTGTGTTTTAAAATAAACCACACAAATAAATGTTAAACTATACCCATATATAAAACTGCGTACATTTATTTTAGTTCTGTTTTTTTCCCACCTGCACTTAAGAAGTGTATTGTCAACATTGCTTTGATTTTTTGTTTTCAGTTGCAGGGTGGTGATTGATCTGATTCAAGAAAGAAGTTTTACTTCACCAGCCTGAAACCAATACATGGACCGATTCAGGATTTTCATTTTTTATGCAATAAATTAATGCTTTCATGATATTCAATTTACTTTTAGACCTTTAATTTGTTGACATATGGATAAGTAAGTAGGTTTTTACTAAAAACGTTTCTCAAAAGCGTCCGATATAAGAAGGCACTAGTAAAACTACCTACTTATCATTTTTTAAAGAAAAAGTTAAAGAAAAACATGGAAATTTCTAAAGGAAGTTTTTCTTGTTTTTTCTGGCAAATTTTCTTCAAAACCTGCTTTCAAAGATTCTATAACTGCTCACGTAGAACAACATTATGCACGTGAAGGTCTAAATAATAACTGACAGGACTGTCACGTTTTCATCCGCCGAGCACAAACACTGCGTGCACTTTGTAATTAATATAACAACGGTCTTATAAATACCCTCTAATTTGTTGTGCATTCATACATTCCATATGTCTTGCAGTGGAAATGACGGCAAACACGTATTCACTGAACTTGCTAAGATGAACATATTATCTGACACCTCATCTGACTTCCTTTAATCTATGCAGCCGTTAGGAGTAGAACATTGCCTGATAATATGTATATTTACACAATTTTCGGCTAGGCATATGATAGGTACATAACATCTGCGTGTAAATGTAAGCAATGAATAAGAATACTTTCTAATCTAGTCTTATCACGTTATAATAATTATGTATGTTTAGCAAACTTATTCATTCAAGGATCGGGAGCATTGTAATAATCGTGGATTCGATTTTATATAAGAACTAGTGGTTCTAGTCTGTTACACTGTAAACGAACCGCCACATTGAACGCTCCCGCTGCGGTGGAGCAGCGTGCGCCGTTACGAACGCGATAAATTTTATGATATCCATCTCTAGTTTTAGTGTGGTAAAATCCTTTTTGATTTCGACCCGTTTGGGGAGAAAGGTGGTGTTTTGGGAAAAGCCCGCTACACTATTTCCAAACCATGGTAACTCCTGAACGCCAGAATCAACAGTGGCGACCACCAGAAAAGCGCTGAGACAATGAAGCTCGACGAAGTCCTAGAGAATGCATTTAACTGGCTTGCGGAGGATTAGGAAAAACCGTTTTTTCCACTTACCTCCATATCAGCAGGAGACAGCACAAAACAAGGCCAAAAGCACAAAGAGACGTTAACAACTGGGATAGACTCAGTTGCCTAGCACCTCGGATAAATATTTACATTAATGGGTCCTAAGTTGTCCTAAATATTTGATTCCAATAATAACATTGGCAAAAAGGCGAGTCAACAAGTTTAAAGGAAAATAATTTACTCTTAAAGTTTTTTGATAAACTACTTGTTTAAAAGAAAGGAGGTCTATGTTAGACTTTTGAACGAAGACCCCACGTCTTCAACTGCTATCATAAATGGGGCGCTCGAGAGTTACACCTGGGGTAGGTGTAACTCTCGAGCGCCCCATTTGGGATCCCTAAAACAATCGTGGCTCTAGACGCAACCTCTCAGAACATCGTCAAGCCGTGTCTGCGTGTAAAGTCGCTGTTTATGCAAGCCTATCTCGTAAGGGAAAACAAAGAAAATTCCACCATGATTCTTGCAACAATCACTTAGCTGCTCTGTAACTGTTTAATCGTTTCCTTATTTTACATACTACAAAATCTGAAGAGACATTGCAAATAACAAGTTCATGATTGAAATAGAGCAAAACCTCTATTCGTTAATATGATAGTGTTTTGTTTTTTTTACACAGCACCGATTTCAGGGATTTCATTAAATGTCTGTCTGTCAATCTGTACATCATCATCTGCCTAGCCTTTTCCCAACTATGTTGGGGTCGGCTTCCATTCTAACCGGATGCAGCTGAATATCAGTATTTTAGTTGATCTGTACATACTTGAAAATCAGCAGAAGTAAAACTGAATACATGTTTTGCGATTTTGGCGGTCTCTCCAGCCCTGGAGCCATAGCGCTAGATGGCGCGTCTCTTCCTGTCTGCTCCGACTTTCGGTATCTTGGTTCACTCATGCAAAGCTATGGCGAAATAGATCGTAGTGTAAAGCACAGAATTAACACGGGATGGATGAAATGGCGGCAGGTCACGGGAACGATCTGCGACTCCCGCGTTCCCCTAAAACTTAAGGGGAAGATTTATAAAACAATGATTAGACCTGCTGTGTTGTATGGATTAGAATGTTGGGCCACAAAAGGGATGAATGAAAGGCATCTGCATGTCGCGGAGATGATAATGCTAAGGGGGATGTGTGGTGTTACGCGAATGGATAAAGTATTAAGGAATGAGTATATTAGAGGAAGTCTGAAAGTGGCGCCGGTGACTGAAAAGTTGTGTGGTACTCGGTTGTCGTGGTATGGGCATGTGATGCGGAGGAATGAGTAAAATGTCGTGAAAAAAGTTTTGGGTATGAATGTGGATGGGTATTTGAGTAGAGGAAGACCAAAGAAACGATGGATGGACTGTGTTAAGAAGGATATGGTAAGAAAAGGAGTGACTGATGAGATGACGAAAAATAGAGCAGTATGGAAGAAGAAGACATGCTGCGCCGACCCCAAATAGATTGGGATAAGGGCAGGAGAATGATGAGTTGATCTGTACATACATCAAAAAGATCGACTTCCACTCTTAACATGATTCTTACCAAGAGTGAGTTGCAAAACGTTCTGACTATAATTTTAATGAAGCGTCATGGCTTCACGATACTACCAACAATACTGAAACATTCAAAGTATATTCACATACGACATTAAACATTTTATTGTTGGGTAAATAAATTATTTACATGTCGTATTCAATGTACCTATGTTACGAGTATTACAAATTAATAATTAGCCTGGTGTTACTCCATTGTGTATCCGTATTTAATGGAAAGAGGAAGTAGCAAATGATCGCAATGTATTGTGTCGGTGCACGTTATAACCATGTTTATTTTACTGCATATCAGGGTTCCTTAGACATTCAAGCAGATTTTTTTGAAGTGAAAACTTTTTTAGCACTTTTTGGGTGAACAAAAAATCATGGAACTCGTGGGACCGTCACCTAACACTTGGAAGCTCTCGCAGCCGATCCGCTACGGCGTAGCACCACAAAAGCATGCGCACAACCCGTAGCAGATATAGATTACTAGTTTTCACTTCTATCGGTAGTCCCCAAAAACTGCACCGCATTTTTTCCCTTCATGTTTTTCTTCCCTATCTTTGTGTTTGTGTGACAGAGAGAGACGAAAAATAGCAACAACAACAACAAGGAGTTTGGTTGTAACTTTAGGAGCTGACTGTACTGTCCAAGAACAGTTGAAAATGTTACTAAAGGATACTTTTTTCACTTGTTTTGCAGGTCTTCTTTTAGTTGGCGAATCGGGAAAGTTACCAAGTGGGATCTGCCTATTTCTTAACCTAAAAAACTAATGGCTTTGTACGAACTTCAGTATCTTGGTTATAATTTTCGTTTGCAAATGCTGTGTGAGATTTCCCAGGTGGGAAACTGATAACCGTGATAAGTAATAGATTTTATTGAGAATATTAGAGAATGCGTGTATTATGCATGTAAATTCACAAACTTACTTATAACTGTTTACTACCTTTTGGAGATAGGTTTCTAGCAAAATACTCGTAGTTACAGAAAATATTATACATCGTTTCAATGGCACAACAGTCTTTTCATTCTAAAATTTCGCTACATACACGTCGTCACTTTGACTGTCTCTTTTGGTACATACACGGTGTAAACCACCTCACCTGCACGGAGTCGTCAACCAAGCATTCTGTATATCAAACTAAGTAATTTTATGCAAAGATTATAGCTGGGAAACGACTTTTTTTTTGGGGTGAAAAATCATGTATTGTGGTAGAACTCAATGTAGCGCACTCAAAAGATTGTGCTGATGGATGGATTGAATAGTACGGGCGTCGTGGAGATGTCAAAAGTACAACTCTTGAAAAAAAACTTGTATTTAAAAAAATGCTTGTCAAAAAGTTGAACTTTTGACCCCAATATCTCCGTAACTAGAAGGTTCCCAGGTATGGTGTGAGAGGAGAACATGTGCCTTTCGGCTTCGTTAAGAGGTTTTTTTACACCCTTTAGATGGAAGCATAGGAGGAAGACACGTGTGCTAGGGCATGCCGAGCCGGTACCGCTTCAGAAGTATCGAAACCGGTTCTGCTTTCTCTAATGTGTGCTACTTAGTTCCACATTCACATCCATTACGCTGAAAATGATATTATTTTTTACACAAGATCGTAGTTTATCAATCTGGTTCGAACTTGACACACATTTAAAATTGTCCCCTTTTGTTATACCTTTATAGGTGTAAAATATAATATATTAAAAATGGTAATTATCTCACCATAAAATTATAGTAACGCATATATAATAATAGGCCTCTTCACGAGCTCAAACGTATAAATAATGGCAAAAAGTTTAATACAAATTGTCGTTTCGTCATTTCAAAATGTTGAAGTTCAGTGTTGTGTGTCTATCTTTCACAGTGGTGGCTGTTAATTTTTGGAATGTTCATGTAAGTTTTTCTAAACGTCAGTAATAATAGTAATAGGCTTAGGGTTTATTTATAAGGAAAAAAGAGTCAGAGAGACGTATCGATTAAAAACAAAACAAAAATACAACCGACTTCTAAAAAAAAAAAAACAAAAAAGTGAAAAATAACTTTAGCTTCGGAAGTCGGTGACCTTTGTTTGATTGATTTAGTTTTTTTGTCACCGACTTCAGAAGCTAAAGTTATTTTTCACTTTTTTGTTTTTTTTTTTGAAGTCGGTTTTATTTTTTTGCAAAAAAGTTTTTATTTTTCACTTTTTAGTGGTTCTCATGTGCTTGATATACATGGAAAGTGCATACCGTTACAATTACATCAAGCCCAAACACGACTAGGGTACATTGTCTCATTATGGAGTTCCGTGACTCTTGGCTTCATCATCAGATCTGATGGTAGAATGGTTCTTATCAAACGCAAATGCTTCACTGGTTGTAGAAAATACCAAAATCGCAACACATTTTCATATAAAATTTGAAGAGTTCCCTCGATTTCGCCAAGATTCCATCATCAGATCCCGACTTGGTGGCTATGGGACCATTTGGAAAGAATACCCTTTCCAACAAAAAAAGAATTTTCCAAATCGGTTGGCAAGCGACGAAGTTATGCCCGAACAAACATAAAAAAAAAAAAAAAAAAAAAAAAAATAGAAACATCCGAATTGAGAACCTCCTCCTTTTTTAGAAGTCGGTTAAAAAGAAAACAATAATAACGTCAAAAATCTATAATTTGAAAGTTCGTGACTTTTGTTATTTATATTCATTTATTTGCCACCGACTTCCTAAATTAAGTTTCTTTCTGCACTTTATTTTTTGTTTATTTTTTCGTATTAAGTTGTGATAGCATAAAAACAACAGAACAAAAAATTGAGTAGGATTTTTTTTTAAACATAAATACCAAATCGTCGATCAACTTCTATTTTTATTCTGCCTTTTCAGTGCATATCTGAAGAAGACAAAAAGGCTTTCATGGAGGTAATGAAACCCATTGTAGAGGATTGTGGATCTGAATGTGGTCTTACAGAAGATGATTACAAGAAACATAAGGAAGGCGACGATGATATGGATCCATGTTTCAAGAAATGCATGATGCAGAGGATGGGATTTGTAAGTACTACTTTCTGGTTGGTCTAGTGGTCTAGTAAGCACGACTGCTGAGCAAGAGGTCCTGGGTTCGATTTCTGGGTTGGGCAAAGAGTTTTTGGATTTTCATCGTTTTCGGAGTTTCTAAGCTATAACGTACTTTCGTGGAATCGTTGATTGTCATGTAATGTAAAATATTCCGGGAGAACCCTTATCTTGTTAGTAATAACGTACATACTCGTAGATATAAGTTTCCAAAAGACAGATTTCTGGACTAGTACTTATCGTGGTTTATACATGTAATTATTTTTATTTTTTTAATAAATATTTTCAAAGATGGATGACGCTGGCAAATACAACCGAGATGGTTTACGCGAAGCGATGGCGGAATACACGGGAGATAAAGAGGAAGTTAAGAAATTTCAAGAACAATTAGATGGCTGCTTTGATGGTAAATGAGTTTCACCATTGCTATAATATTTCCAATGGTACAAATGGCGATACAGCAATTTATACATTTCCTGAATAACATGACAACATTTGTATAAATTTTGGGCTTTTTCTAGCTAGTTTGTTTGGTAGTCGTGTTTACGAGTACCTACTGCGCTTTTATCATATAAAAACGTTCATCTGCATGTCATCTGCGTTGGACGTATAGTGGTCGTAAACGTGACAACTGAGCAAGAGGTCCTGGTTTGTCTGTCGGGATTTGGGCCTGGTTGATGGCAATAGGCTCACGCCTTATTACATGGGGCGTGAGCATATCAGGCGAAATGTGGGTGTAATAAAAAGTACACCTACGTAAATAAAGTGGACTTTGATGAATGCAGTGCCAAAACTTATACTGTTCACTACTTTCCGACTTTTGTCAAATTAATTTAAAGAATAATATTTTTATTAATAATCAAACATAAAGGAGGATACATGATATTGTTATTTTTTCTCTGTTATTAGCGAACGGAGACAACGATGGCGACGATGAAGAATCGCAGATGAAACGAGTCGATGTCTTGTTCAAATGTCTGAAGCAATTCAAAGAAGTAAGATTTTTCATTTCTTATTACATGGAAGTGGTGGAGGCATGGTGTAATTTCATGGCAAATACTTCCACAGTTGGAATCTCTTAAAGTTGGAAGTTCTTAAGTAAAAAGTATCACAGCTGGTACATTCATCATAAGTTCAAGTTATCCTTAATACTTTTGAACTGCTAATATGTTTTTGCCGATTATTACAAGTGGTATGTAGTAATCCACTGCTAGGATAGGACTTTCCTATGCATCACCTCTTCGATCGGCCCTGCATATAATACCACACACATATTTAAATGCAATATATATTTCATTCTTACCTTTTGTTTTCAGTAAATTCTGCAACAGGGGTTGAGTCTACTTACAAGAATGGTTTCAGTATGAATTTCGTATTTACTTTGTCTACTTTGAAATAAACAAAATGTTATGTCGAAGGTGTTTTGTTTTTTTTTACCTTTATCCTAGTCACTACTATATGAATACAAGCTAAATTAAACATCATTCATAAATGGTTAATAGAAAAAATTATGATTGTAGAGACATGCCTTATGCCCTATAAGTTGTGGGCCAAACAACCACGTTGTGGAGCCTTGACACAGCCAGAAGGCGACGCAATAGACCTCACAGGAGATGGTTGGATGAGCTGGATAGAAGCAACGACCGATGGTCCAACATTGGCCCTGGATCGAAAGATGTGGAGGTCATGAGGAGAGGCATTTGACCAGTAGTGGAATAACACAGGCTAACAGTGACAGTAAAGCGATATCTACTGTAGTCTGAAGGGTGTGGTCGTATTAATTTAACCTTAAGCGTGGGATTCCGACCACCTAAATGAACAAGGTTCTATGGTGAAAGTTTTCGGTTGACGGTCTGAATCTCACACTTAATATGACTACGCTACACCAAAAATACTATGCAATTGAAAGGAGTGCCTCGGTAAATGATGTCACAGCTCCAAATGAACTGACAAAAATCAGTGAACAGTTTAGCCCAATTCGTTTTACCCACGAATCTAAATGTAGCCTGCTTTGTACCCAGTTCAATTGTTCAACCTTAGGGCGAACTTCCGCTTTGAAATCGAAGGTTGAGGTTTTGGTAAAACAGTCATTCATACAGTTTAGCTGTTTCATCGCGTATTTTCAATCTATTTTATATAAATAGGGTAACATAAATAGATTGGTCACTAGTATTCAGGTTGGGTTACATTTCGCTTGTATACATATACATACATATGTACAATAAAAGTGTTGATAAAAATTGTAAAAGTTGACAAAATAATAAATGCATTTATTTGCTTCTTAAGAAAAGGTGGTTATTGCGTGAAAAGTCTTTTTCAAAACTTACTCACACAATTATAATGAATCCTTCAGTGGACTTAATTCGTATTGGATATGTTATGCTATTTTGGTTCTTAATAAAACACGTTGCAGTAAGTTCAATAAATAAACATTTTTGTCTCTATGATAGATAATATGAGTATTTTTTTAAATATTGTTTGATTCCAGGCTATATCGGACATGCAAAAGGCTGGCATCCAAAGAGAGTTAGTGACTGTAGGTATCCAATGCATAAAAGATCATCCTCTATCGTTATCAGATATAAGGGCTTTCAAGAACAAAATGATTCCCAATGGAAATGATCCGAAATGCTTCGTAGCTTGTTTGTTCAAGAAAATCGGTGTGGTAAGTACATAGCATAGATAAATGTCTACCCCACGCGTAGGATTTACCATGTTAAAAAAAAGTGAGCCTTGAGGAGGTAGGAGGTCAACTTGTGAACTTTATTTAGGTCTAAGTTATAAGAAAGATGCCGATGAAGTACTTTTAACTATTACCCATGTCATATAGAAGACACGAACGGTGTCACAGGCAGGTACACTCACTATCCCAATGACATTCATTTGAACTAAACAACAATATTCCTTGCGATATGTAAGAAGCCAATCCCAATATAATTGGGAGACGGTTAGCCGATGATGATGATGATTCATTGCGTTATGTAGGTAAGAGCATTATCGAACGGGCGAATGACATACCACCTCCTTGACCTCGGTACTATTCAATGCAACCTCAGCACCGTGCTTTTTCACTCCAAAAAAATTCGTTTCCCAGCAATTATTATTTTTGCGTAGAGTCACTTAGTCAGATCTACAGAATGCTTGGATGACGGTTTTGAGGTCCTTTACACCTAGTTTAGTTTTTATTTTTTCCAGATGGACAACATGGGAATGATATCGCCAGCGAACGCACGAGAGAATGCCAAGAAGGTGTTCAAAGGGAACGACGAACATATAAAAAACGTCGACGAAATTATGGAGAAGTGTTCGGCAGGTAATTATGTTTCCGAATAGGTGACTGTAGTTGCGGCATTTCAGAATGGCAATAGCGGACATTGCCTTTTTTGTCTTGTCGCGTTAAATCCATGTAGGTGGCTTATTAGGTCCATGTTCACCGAAAAGATAACAGCCTGATTATCTAAAACAGCTGTTTAAAACACATTTTTGTATGGTAATATGTCACAGTGACAGCTGTTTTTAGCTAATCAGGCTGTTATCTTTTCGGTGAACATGGACCTAATAAATGTATCAGCATTGCACATGAAGTTTAAATAAATAGATCAAGCAATTAACTATAATTGGTACAAAATGTGGATCACGATTGATGTCAATTGACGACGTCAAAAGAATTTATTTGTGTTTTTGAAAAGAAAAAAACAATTGCAGGTCAATAACCGCAATTGCCACGCTAAAACGCAGCAACAACTATAGAAACCACGATAAATTGACCGATTGTAATCGTATCATAATAATATCAATGCAGCAATCAATGGCGCCGATCAATTCATAACATAATTCTTAAGAATGTTGGCCACTCAATGTCGGATACCTTTGCTATTGTTATTTATAAATATTAAACAAATGCATATTACAACATAAATGCATAATATTATTTACTTACTGTTTATAAATAAATATTAACCATTAATTAATCTCTGGAAGTATTTCCTAGATCTAAAATCAAAAATGCATTTTATTTTTCTTTGCTTTTAACAGTGAATCAACAAAGTACGAAGGACGGGAACAAAGGTTGTGATAGAGCGAAGCTGGCATTTGGATGTTTCACTGAAAATGCTCCTAAAGTAAGTTTTCTGCAAATAATAGTACAACTTTGATAGACCAGCCACTTTTGAAAAAAAGGAATAATCCCACCAAAGCGTATCATACCATGAGTCATGACCGTGCTAGGAAAGTGCCAGGCAAAAAAAACATACGGAGCATTTTTTGGGACTGCTACGAAAAGGTCACGCGAGTTCTATGAGCGAGTGATATATTTGTTCACTCATAAAGTGTTCAACGCGCCTATAGAAGTTTTCACATATAAAATATTCTTCGTATTGAAAAGTATGAGACTATACCCACTAGATCGTTCCGTCACCGACCAACAACTACTAAAAATATTTTCACGGACAATTGATGACGCTCCTCGTTATAGACGGGAATGATACGCTGTTGATACTTTCTAGTAGGCATAGTGGTCCGTGTCATGTTGTTTTCAGTGCTTGATACGTTCATATTACGGTGTAGTGGGCAGACTCCTTAAGTTTCACTCCTCAGGAAAAAATGTTAATTCTTAGACAGTCAAAATCGGAACCAGTGCAAGTTTTTTAGGGTTAGGTAAAAACCCATAAAAATACATTGCTTTTTTGCTATCCATAGTTCTTGTGTTCATATTTAATTTATCATGATGTTAATTCTTACTTTTTGTGGATTTTTTTTCAGTTCGGATTCGATTTTGATTTCTGATGAGTCATCGTTACAAGGAGTTTTAGAAGATGCCGGTGGAAAACTTTATAAATAGCACTTATTATTTATTATTTAGATTGGAGTGACTTTTTTTTAATAAACTGTTAAATAGGTACATGTCAGTTTTTTATCTTTAGTCCTGAGACGATGCAGTCGATATAGAATGATAGGAATATTATGTACGCCGAGGGTCACGTAGCTTGTTTTATTCATAAATATAGACTTTCAATGACAAAGATGTATGTTTATTAATTTACATAGATGTCTTGGCCGTACATATTACATTAGTACATTTAAAAGCGATAGCACGATTGACGCTCAAATTGTTTCGCTAATAGGCGTTTGCGTTTTTTTTACTCCCGCACGGAACAAATATTTGTATGGACTACAGGTAGATGATCCGGGTCTGGCTGTTTGTGTTCATACATTTGTGAGTTTAAACTTTTGTAAACGCAACCAAGACACAAGAGAAATACTCATGAAACGTCTTAAACGCCTAAAATCTATTAGGGTATGTCTTTAACAAGTACACAGCTATTTGAGGTTTTCAGTCATCAGCAGTAATTTGCGAATGGTTATAAATTATTAATGAATCCAGTCAAATGCATACTCCATCTTCATCGAGCTTGTCTAACAAGTGAACACCAAATAAAGTGGTTGCAACCTTCTGGATTTATCTATCTGTTTATTCCATAATAATATGTAATGCCTCATACTTATATCATACACAACACTATATACCTAAGTTGTATTTATTATTAAGCACAATGTTGTTCATGAATTAAAAATAAAGTATAGGTAATCATTGAACGCCATTGCAGTTGTTTCCTGAATCATGATGACTCGGCAGAAATTAACATAACACATCGTCTAGATAAAAAACTGAAAGATCTAAAGTATCTAATAATTATAATGGGTAACTGGTTTACGAGTCAGTTATTTTACTTCCACTTTTTATAGAAGATTAATCTGCCAACCCGTATTGAGCTCGCGTGGTGTATCAGAGCCCATTTCATCTTGTTGGGAGGAGGCCCAGCAGTGGCAATACTACATAATGATGGCATTACATCGACAGCATAATAAAGAGTGCAAAAAAACTCTTAACGAAGCCGAAAGGCACTTGTTGATCTCCCCGTTATTGCGATCATTTTTTTATCTACACCATACCTGGGAACCTTCTAGCTATGGAGATATTGGGGGTCAAAGTTCCAACTTTTTATCAATTTTTTTTTAATACACAAGTTTGTTAAAAACTTGTGTATAAAAAAACTTGTAACGACTCGAGGACTCTCGTAAGATTCTATCCATCCACCTGCACAATGTTTTGAGTGCGTTACATTGGTTTCTACCACAAAACATAATTAAACACCCCAAAAAATAATTGTTAGAACCAAGGTTACCGACGTTGCCCGAAGGTTGCTTGCGGAAAAGATGGCCGATGGGGCCGAAAAGTTCTGGAGTGGCGACCACAAACCACCACAGTGGTGGGAACCAGGTCAGATGTTCTGGTGAAGGTTACGGGAACTAGTTAGTTGGATGCGAGTCGCACGGGACCCGTCAATAATAAACCATTTATTTTAGGTAACAAAGACCCATACATAAATGCCTTAACCTAAATAAACATACTAATTACATTTTGGTTAGTATAGTAACTTAAAACTATGTTAGTACACGATGCACTTCACTTGCACGATCTTTTGTGCGTTCTTGTGGAATTTGTCCGCGGAAGCGACGGATCACCACATCCTGCGGCCAAAAACTTTCTTCCATCATCAAATGGAGCATACACGTTGGCGACACTTTGGGGAGGCCTATGTCCAGCAGTGGACGTCTGGTGGCTGAAATGATGATGATGATGTCTTTTTACCTTTGAGGCGTTTGTGCGAGATTGGCCTTAGAAAACCGCACGCAGAGAAGAGTGAAAGGCTATAGGGGAGGCCTTTGCTCAGCATCATCATCATCATCATCATCATCAGCCTATAATGTTCCCACTGCTGGGACACGGCCTCCTCTCAATGAGAGGGGTTTGCTCAGCAGTGTGACAATATAGCCTAAAGAAAAGAAAAATGTCTTCTTGATGGTTTTGTTGTCGATATCTAAAAAGTTACTGTTGAGAACATTAATTGTCGGGTTACTTAGTAGTTAAGTCTTCAAAGTAACACACAAAGTGACGAACACTATATTTTATGTTTAAATCTCTTATGACGTAAGTCCAGACTTATCACACGAATTCAGAAAAACCTAATAAGCAACTAACGAAGTATTAAAATCTATTTGTAAAGATACGTGTTTCCGTGGCCACAATATCAGTCCCTGTGGCGCAGAGGATAGCGCGTTGGACTTCTAATCCAAAGGTCGTGGGTTCGATCCCCACCAGGGATGGCACATTCTTTGAAGCGCATTTAAAATAGCTTAAATGGGCCATAGTGCTGTTTGGCTAATATTTTTACCACTGTTCAACTTTTCTCGTACAGTTTCAAACTCAAACTCAAATCATTTATTTCAATTAGACCATTACGGCCCTTTTGAATGTCAAAAATACAAAACTAAATCAAAGCTACAGTCACAGTCATAAGGCATAATAACTGGAGAAAGTACTGTAGTTGCCCATTCCCTAGCGTAGATCTCTATGGAGAAGAACGGGCAAGAAACTCCATGGACACTCTTTTAAATTAAAATATTGTTACAAAATCTTGGTTACATCATTCATGTTGTGATTATACATATATGTGAGAACGATGTAGACAGACGTGCACATTAAGAGCGTCCAGAGAAATGATGAAATCAAAAACTTAAAAAATAAATAAATTAAAATCAACCGTGGCAGCTGAGAGTTGACCAGTCTCAATTGACAGCGCCCGTTCACGAACATGACGCATGTATCAGCACCATTCAACTCGACCATATTGAAGGGAATTAAATGACCCGACACACCCGCCACCATCACCGAGACCTTTGAGTGAGGATGACATTCTCTCAGCCGCCAGTTGCTGCGATTTTCAAAGGGTAGGAAAAGGTGGGGGTACCTTCTAATTTTAAAACTCTGGCCACGGGATATTGGCTTCAGAGGAAATTCGCGCTTTGTAAACCGCGAAATGTCTGCCGACTAAAACAAATGTATAGAAATGTAATGTGTAATCATGCCACGCGTAGCATCAAAAGACGAATTTTCTGTGGCTAGGCTGTTACATTTGGGAACGGCAATACATCAGGCGGGGCTACCTCACGCCAACGACCTTGAGCGAGTGGGAGAAGTTTAGCAATAGCGTATACCCGTGCGTGAGAGTGGTCAGCGATACACTGCCGCCCGTCGCCCCGAGGAGCCCCGCACCAAGATTATTCGAAAAAACAACCCACCTTGATTTATCAAACACAATACGGATAAAAACCGTATACTAATATAAAGGGCATTAAATTGTCTTTGAGATGATCTAAGTTTCATGCAAATACGCCCGATAGTTTTTGCGTGATGATCGTTTTTTTGCCGCGTTAGACATTACTTCACAAATTAATTACACTAAGTTGTAAATTTCTTCACATTTTCACATATCAAATTATGAAAGAAATGGTCTAGTATGGCATATATTTTTTTCAAAGAAATTAGACTAGAAGTTAAGACGTGATGATCAATTTAAAATCACTAAAAGTCATGTGTCTGCGCCTTAATGTCGGCTATCCAGCATTGTCATGTCATACTGGTATGAAAGATGATTTATTCAGAATAAAACGAGTACATGCTATTTCAAAATAATCGGCAAAGCAGCGAAACGCAGCGTTTGTCTCCATCAGTTACTTCTTCTTCGTTCACTGAGTTAGGAAAAAACAAAATATGACGTCAAAATATACGGTCAGTGGATCGTACACTAGTTGATGTAGCGATGCTTGAGGGAGAGGCTTATGCCCAGCAATGGCTGTCTTACGATTGGAGTAACAATTTTAATGAGTCATTTAAATAATACCAAATCAAGATTCTTAAAGATGCAAGCTGAGAAGTAACCAACATTTTCATCCTCGGGAACGCTTGAATGAAAAGAAGTCTTCAACTGTGATGGGATATTCTGAAAAACACCGTGCGCCAGTTGTGGGAAGTTTGTTTTGATTAAACATTTTTTGTCATCAGTGATGGCCTGAAAATACTGCACAAGGTACCAACTAAGTAACTGAAGAAGATAGAAGTGTTTTTAAATAATAATCAAAAAACCTTACCACATATCTTAGCCCCTTCGTACACAAGGCAACAAAAATCTTCGATACTCGACGATTTTAGTCTCCAAGCGACTGCCGCCATACAAATCCACACAGTACACGAGTTACGTCGCCGACATTATGGACTTGTATGGCGGCAGTCGCTTGGAGACTAAAACCGTCGAGTATCGAAGATTTTTATTGCCTTGTGTACGAAGGGGCTTACGTGTTTTCCAAAAAAACCGTTGAGACAAGAACATACACGATTCCAAAAAAAATTGGAATAAGTATTCTTGCAGAATAATTGTTAATCAAACTCATTGGATGATTGTGTTGACAAGCACGATGTTTAGTGGATTTATACAAAAACTAAGGAACGTCAATAAAACCAATATCCTGTGTGGTAAACAAGCCTTCGATACGGAGGCAAATTGAATCGTCCCTCGTTACGAGATGACAATAGAAACGCTAACAATGATGGAATATCCGTTTGATGATGACATGGGGGCAAACGCTACGTCAAATTGTTTATTTGTGTTGAAATTGTTAAGCGTAACGAAGTACCAGCGCTTGGTACGGAAATTAGGTCAGTTAATCAAGTTCCCATGGGGGTAGGCGCTGGCTATAATCCTCACATAGTCCTTTCGCCTCGGCCTCAATCATACCTCGTTGTGGTAAAAAAAAGCATGAGTTCACATTAATAAGACATCTGCCACATGTCGGAGGAGCAATGGGCAAAAATGACCACGTAGCAAGAAACGATAACGCGGCAGGCCCAGAATCAGATGATTGGGCTACAATCGCATTTTCCCTGCAGTGGGATATATTGTAAAATGGCGGGACGAGCTGGACAAAACCAACGACCAGTGGTCTACATTAAACAGTTTCCTGCAGCTCATTGTAGGGAAAATGGACATGGAATGACAAAACTACAGCTACGAGAAACATGTCGTGCATGTCATCTATCTGAAATAAATGGATTAAATTGTCAAGTCATGGGGAGAGGTTTTTGCCCAGCAGTGGGATGACACAGGGTAACAGTAACTGGGCTAATGACAGAATGTGCAGGAATGCTTAACATTCACAACATGTGTTAGCGATGCGATAGGTTGTTTTTTTTTACCAGCCTGCTCTTTCCACTTCTCGCGAACCCGGTAGGTTGTTGTTTAGTGATTATTATTATGATATGTATCATGTTTATCAACACCTGCTACCAGAAAAACAAGTTGTATAACTTATACATAAAAGAGTAGGTACATTGATAATTATTAATATTTTGTGATCTCTCGTACTTCTAAAGTACGAGAGATCACAAAATAAAAACACACTAAATACGAGAAACTACACTAAATAAAGATATTTGAAACATATTAAATACGAGTACAATGCAATTATGACTGTTCTGTTATTTTACATTTGTCCTTTTGTGAAGTATTTAGCATAAATGTACTTCGACAAAGTTAAAATGTATGTGATAGATTGGGAATCTGTCTTAATTTGTTGATGATAACTAGTATTAGTGCTGCATAGTTCTTTTACGTGTGGCTATATACTGTACTGTACAACGGGCTGGTGTCCGCAACTCCACGTCAAAGCGCGTATTTTGCGTATCGGCTATAATCCACCACGCGGGCGGTTTGGTAGATGTCACATGTCTTAAAATTTTTAGTTCTAGGACATTTCAGTTTCCTGACGATGTTTTCCTTCACCGTTTTGAGAGCAGTGGTGATGAAATAAATTATACAAAGAAATGCGCCTGTCTGGGTTCAAACCCACGACTTACTGTTCGTACCTGTTTAAGTCGGGGCCGCCACCACTGGGCCACCGCTGCTCCTTACGTGTGGCTCTAGTCGAAACTATCGCTGCCAGCTTATTTTTTTCCACCTGTCAATGTCATATCTGCTGCTGAAATAAAGTTTTTTTTTTAATTACCCTTCGCTAGTAATTTATCCTGTATCGTGGGTGCCTTTACAAACATTTACACTCCTACACAAACTGCCAGACCCGGAACAACTATTTACAGGCCATACAAATATTTTGTTCCGTGCGGGAATCACACCAACGACACGCGGAACAGCAGCCAATTATTGTTCAGCTACTTGATTGAATATTATCAAGAGACGACTTTAAGTGCGTCAGCAAAAGGTTTTTTTTTGCCTGTAACATATCTCTAAGCGCCATTTCCATTGAAAAGCGACAGTGGAACAAACTTGAATGTTTTGACTAATGATGAAGAGGTCATGAGACCGAATCTTTTGTTATTTTGGCTAGAAGGTAGGAGATTAAAGTACAAAGTATTAACTAAAATAATGCTAGTTAGTTTTGGAATCAAGGTAATGGCTCAATATCGCAAAAACGAATGCTAAATAAAAGAAACGAGGAGACAGGAAAGTCTTTAAAAGACAGAATTTGTAAGACAACAAAATGATGTTCTCAAAACAGAGTACTATTCTTTAACTTTTAAGTTAGCTCCCTAAAATAACTATTGGCACGTTGGAACTTGAACTTTCGGCGCTGAGTCGAGCGTTGTTTCAACACTGGGTTTTTATTAAAGCTTTCAATGGGCTTTGCAAATCGCATGTGATTAAAAGAGTGGTGAAGAGAAATGTTGATGGATGAAGAGGCAGAAGAAGATAAAAAAGAAGAACAGATTGTGTAAAAAAAGGGGTTACGCTTTTTTTCTTAAATTCTCGCCTGTCAATCGTCACGATGTCGTTTACTCCTTTTTCCTTCATCGTACTCAATGGGATAAGAACAGGGATATGAAACTAGCTTTTGTTTTGCGACTTGTTTACAAATTATATCGTTCATGGTTCAGATCACAAGACTCTTAAAAGTTTTTGTAACAATGTTCAAAACGGACTTTGCGATGCAATAATTATCATTATAATTATGGGATTTAGGAATTTCCTACATCTATTTTTGCTTTTAATTGTTTTTTTAGAAGCTTATATTTGTACTTTAGCATGATCTGATGGTTTACATGATACTTTGAACTTTGAATTGCACCTTTGTTTTCTTCACTAGGTAGTATCACTAGACCGACGAAATAGTCATGTCAAAAAGCGCCTTAATATTTTCAGTGCTTTCATCTGCGTCACTCAATTGAAGTATACAATAGGTAAAGACAAATTAATCAAATGTTTACTTACATATTGTACTCCTTGGGATAGTAAAAGTATGATATATTTTTATTATTTCTAGTATTATTCGTACATACAGTATAATAAACAACCATCTATATCTAGGTATATACATATGATAAAAGAGTAAAAAAACTGTGTCTGTACATTGAATATATTAAAAAAATAATAATTGAGGGGGGTTTAGAATCAGTGATAGATCACGAACCCAAAAAAAAAATCTGTCTGTTTGTCTGTTTGTTTGTACACGCTAATCTTCGGAACTACTGGACGGATTTGAATGTTTTTTTTTGTATAGATATTATGTCTGGGCAACATATAGGTGCTAATTTATCTTGGAAACTTGAACACCTGATGCAAAACCGCAACAGACCAGCTAAACTATAAGAGATACCAAAATGACACCATAGCAAAAATTGTTCCACGTGATGAGCATTTTCTGCTGAGGGAATAAATTTGAAGATTTGGAACACCTGATGTGGAACTCCAAGAGCACAGCTACACCATAACACATATATGAATGACGTCTTAGCAAAACTTGTTCAGTCAAATGAGTACTCTCTGTTGACTTATAAAAGTCGAAGATCTGCGACACCTGTTGTGGAACTCAAAGAGGCCAGCTAAACCATAACACTTATAGGAATGACGTCTTAGCAAAAGTTGTTCGGTCTGATGGGCATTTCCAGTTAACTTATAAAAAATGGGAGATCAGAAACATCTGATGTGAAAATTATTGCAAAGCTATCACTAATTTCACTGTATAATTATAAAATAACAAACTGGGACTACCTCCACGCGGTGAAGGCGGTAACAGTTTAGCACTGATTTTCGATGATGATGGTAATCATTAAAAATTTGACTCTACTGGCCAAAACTCCCATTTATTATTTTATTTTATCGAATAAATATGTCTTCGGGCTTATGTTATTTGAGCGTTTAATTTTCTTTTCCATTTATCTTCGTGACTCGGTAGCCTACCCGGTAACGCAGGGGAGCAGTCACTTAGAATTTAATTGATCCAGGCATCTTCACAACAAAACTATAACCATGCCTAGAAAGAGGTCAAATCTTTCCCAATGTTCCAAAGGAGCTAAAAGATTGAGGATCATAAGATCCCAGGAATCTACCGAAGAGCGTCAGGAGAGACTTGAAGCTGTTCGAGAACACCAGACTGCAAGTTGCTCCGTGGAAACCTCTTCGGATCGCGAAGCTCGCCTGCGTTCTCAGCGTATTTACGCATCTACTTCCAGGTCTCTAGAGACAAGGGCGGAACGTGATGCGCGACTGACCGCTAATCGTGAGCGACATGCATTATCTCGCGAATCGGAAACGTTTACCAATACCGAATCACGCTTGAGTTCTCAGCGTGTTCGCACATCTACTAACAGGTCTTTTGAAACGAGTGATAAACGTGATGCGCGACTAACTGCTGCTCGAGATTATCATACATTGCCCCGAACACGCACACAACAAAATATTCATTATCAGTTAGAAAGTGAGAGAGAAAGAATTGCTGGAGTACGATATGAAGAGACAGAAGAAGAACGCGAAGACTTCGACATTCTTTTAACAGAATGTCGAAATCATCTGAAGAATCGGATGTGTCTCAAGATATAGCCGTAGGGCATGGCGACCTTCCGTGGGTTGATATGGAACGGAGTGCATTTACGTATACTCCTATGATTGAATACGCCACATATTCCGCCATCGGAGGTGTGGTTCAAAATTGTACTTTTTGTGAAGCTGTTCAATGGCAAAAGAAACAAACGGTATGTGTTGCTCAGGTGGGAAAGATCCGTTATTTTCCCGTCCGCAGGCTCTTAGAATTCGACAGCAGACGTTTCAGATCTTCGATTTTGACGACCCGTTGTCGCTGGCATAAGCAACAGGATCCGCGTACGAAGTCGCGGGCAGAAGCTAGTTACAAATAAACAAGACGCTGAAGAACAAGATGTAGTATTTCTATTATGTCGCATTTGACTTATTAGAAGACAAATACAGTTGTAAAACATTTCGTAAAGAAAATCAATTACAAAAATCATGAGGAGGCGCTTGAATGGATCATGAAATACCATATTAATTATAAAAAAAAAAACGGAAAAAAAGTCTAGCCAAAAAAATTTGGATTCCAACCCCAAACATCATTATTTTTTCGAGCTAGAAGCTCATTAGTCGGAAAAGCCACTTGTGAAGTAATTGAACAAAGAGATCTTTTTTTTGCCACGTTTCCTGCTGTTGTAGCATTGATTGAAGCCGCAATGAGATTTAATGATAATTACTTCACGTCAAATTACCTAACAACAGGAGTTTTATATAAATAGCTGTCAGGTTGCGATCAAAGGCATACACAGTTGAAGCTTTGAAGGATCAGGAACAAAGCTGATAGTACAACATGTCTAAGTTCACTTGTTTGGTTTTGTGTGTAGTAGCTGCGAGCATTAGCAGGGTTTATGTGAGTAAATTATATTTTCTTTCATACTTTTATTGACCGTAAAGAAATTGTTCACTTGTATTATAAAAATAGTTGTGCATCGCGACATTCGTCCACTAGAAATTATTATAAATATACCTGCGACCTATTCTCAGACCTATCAAATAATTAGGTGCAAAAATTTCATAAAAATCGGTCAAGCCACTTCGGAGGAGTTCGATAACAAACATTGAGACACGAGATTTTTATATGTTAGATTTCCATAGTATAGAGTCAGATTTTGTAAGTCAGTATCCTAATCCTTCTTCTAAATAAAAGTAGCCTAAGATTCTCCTTATAACATCAGCTATCGTGCTGTGAAAGTCTTGTAAAAATCGGTAAAGCCATTTCGGAGATTTTCAGACAGACAATTAAAACAAAGCTGTTATTTTTAAATTACAAATAGACGGCACTTTTCCGGCCCTTATCAAAGTTCCTTTTATAAATATCAATGTTGTGTTTGTGTAGGCAAATGAAGAGGAAAGTAAAGCAGCTTTCCGTGAAGCCATCAAGCCCATCATGGATGAGTGCTCAAAGGAGCATGGAGTCAGCAACGATGACATCGACGCTGCAAAGACAGCTGGCAGTGCTGACGCCATCAAGCCTTGCTTCCTCGGATGTGTCTACAAGAAAGCTGGAATTGTAAGTATTTTTTTGAATAATGATACTTGCCCGTGTTGTCCTGTCTAAAGTTACTCTTAACATAGGCAAGTTGTAAACTTCGTCATCTCTTTAAAATTAGGCCGATTCCTCTTAGCGTATAACTCAAAGAAGGTTGTATTTCAAGCCCATAAATAGTATAAATGGCGCTTGATGTTCACAGTAGTATGAACTATGGTGTTAAAATTCCCTTAACGAAGCCGAAAGCCTTATGTTCTCCCCGTCATTGCGATTATCTTTTTGTTCTAATCTAGACCATTCCGAACCTTTACATATTTTTTTTAATATTTTTTTTTAATGTATGATTTTTACTTTAAACGCCTCCACGACCCTCATAGGTACTATTCAATCCATTCATCAGCAAAGTTTTGAGTGCGTTACATTGAGTCCTATCGTAAATCGTGACATTTCACCCCAAAAAAAAACAGGTTCCCAGCAATATTTTTTGTATAAAGTTACTTATTTTGAAGTACAGAATGCTTAGTTAAAGGCTTCGTGAAGGGTTTGTTTACACTCTGTATATTCTATACCTAGGTCTAGCTATTTCAGAAGAAATGATATTGATGAAAATGCCTACAGAGAATTGTTTATAGCCTGCAACACAGAAAACACTGTGATATGATCATGACAACACATCCATTCAATTATTATGCGGATCTAAGAAATATGAACGACATAATGACGATACTTAGAAGCAATTAACTACATCGTGAGAAATCAATTGTTGTGTCACAAGTATTTAATGGCTAAGGAATAATTTATCAAGCTAGGTTACATCTCATATACCGGCCACCGGCCACATCTAGTGCTAGTGGAGTCGAATCAATCAATTTTAATCTTTATTTTTCTATCATTACAGTTCAATGACAAGGGAGAGTACGATGTTGATACCGCTCTGACCAAGCTGAAGAAGTTCGTGCCCGATGAAACTAAATACGCTACATTCGCTGAAATTGGAAAGAAATGCGCATCAGGTATAAACAAAGGATTTTGGGCTCTTAAACTATGAACTTCACCTGTAGTATTATTTCTTTACACGGTTGTCTTATTTGTCGTGGACATTAATTGTTGATGCACCAATGACTCTGTTAGACTTAGAAAATTGTGTAGTTGGATCTATAGACGGTATACACATATTTTAATTATTTCCTCTCATGATTTCAGTGAATGAAAAACCCGTGACTGACGGAGCAGCTGGATGCGAGAGGGGCGCGGCGTTGACAGCTTGCTTTTTGGAAAACAAGGGCGATGTAATAACTGTTTCATAATATACAATAAATAATTTATGATCTGTTACTCAAGTAAGAACAATTCTTAGGTGTGATTTGAGGGCTTTGTTTGTGGGCTGATTGTGGCACCTGGAGGAAATCTTTTTAAGGTCAAAGTTGAAAGTGCCAACTGGTTAAGTTTAGATGTAACAACCAAATTCTGATCTATGATCGTAGTTTTGTCACTTTTCAGGCAAAATACTTAGGCCCATTTTTTTAACTTCATCCGCATCTTTGTTTTTTGATGCGATTAACTTCTGTCTATCTTGCTTGTTTTAGTTTATTGAATTTGTAAAGATTCTATCTACAATATTTGCTTATTTTTGAAATATTGTTTGAATTATGTCTTTAATGTTAGTTCTATTTCTTTCAGATCCTCATCTAATCGACATTGAAGAGATAAACGACATGCGGTGATACAAGATGATAAAAGTTGTGTTGTGTGTACAATTTTAATAAATCAGTTTTATTTTTATAAACTTCTTTGGTTTGATTGTTTGCAACTTGGTATTCTATTACTACACAGGCTGATTGATGGATTTGGAAAAAAAAAGTAACAATACGCACTGGTAGGGTTTGTCGGTGGGGATTTCTGGAATAAATCGATAATTCGATACAATTCTTGAAAGATGATAAAGTAGAGCTGTTTTGTGACTTGTCCTGAATGACATGGGTAATTTGTTTTTGAATACATTTTTTGAGTCTTCACCTTTCTACCAAAGTCTGAATTGTGTGAAATCCTCACAAAAATAGATTTTCTTTTCCTAAAACATGAACCCTACAATATCAATGTTTCAAGTAAACTAATATCTTTGGGAAGGAATCGTATAATTCTTGTAGGGACTGTAAGTTACTTTATTGTTGTAGAAAAAGCATGAGTGAGCTAAAGAAGCAGGAGGTGGTGCTGTGCACGTTTTTGTTAGGACTTTTGAAATATAATAACTGGTTAATACTGACGTTTTGTCTACACAAAAACAATAGATATTGAAAACAACTCAGTTTCTTCAATATGCACAATGTTACAAATCATTTTTAATTTGTGGACTATGGACTGTACACACCAAAGAGAACATGTAGGAAAGTAAAAAGGACTCAAATTAATCGCACTGCAAATATTTGTAAGTATACGTACAGCGTACAGCTAGTACGAGTACCGCTGGTGTAGAGATCTTTTGTTTGGCCAAAATTGAAACTAATGCTGTTATATTATTTTTTTCAATACATTCAATAAAACGACTCCACAAATGTTCAGTAACAGCGACCCTCTGCTAAAGCCTTTGAAGTGTCAGAAGATCCTTTTATTACTGTTCTTATTTATCAATGCGGAGCCAACGTGTTCCTTAAAAATATGCCATACAATTCAATAAAAATTCACTTCGATACGGAATGTAAAAATACTATAAAATATTGACAAAACGTGAAAACAAGACCAAAATCGGCTGTTTGGTCTTGTTTTCAATTTATGTCACACAAATACAAATACTTTTGTTTCTATATATCTCTTTCTAGATTGGAATTTAGTATGGATTGTACGTCGACATGTCATGAAAAGTATCGGATATCTCTGTCTAATAAGCAGTTCCAAATGCATATAACTTATTATTTTTATAAATATATAAAAAAATCACTTTGCTAAGATTAAATTTAAAAAATAATTCCACTTTGCTGGTAGACTGGAAGCCGATCCTATATCATAGTTGGGAAAAGGCAGATGATGATATTTCTGATGCTTTGTTTAGAGAGATAAAAGAAAATGCATTAATATCCTATTGTCAAACTCAAAAGCACCGACGCATGAGGCTGCTTCTGCAACTCCGATGTATGGTGGTATTCTGGCGCCTGCGTAGTTGGCGGCCAAGGTCGCGGCCTTGGAGGAAGGACTGCGGCGCTAGTTAGGAATGTTGTTTTAAAATGTTGCTTTATAGTAGCTAGTACTGAACGGGAACCCAATGAAGTTTTATCTATGAGATGTCCAACATTGAGTAAAAGTCTCTTGCGTTACCTACATTTCATTACTTGGTCTCTAGATCTTATCGAATAATTTGAATTTAGAAATTGAATCGTTTAAAACACCTTCAAAACAACTTGTTATATTAAGGCCTGAATTCCTGTCACGCTGCCGCTGACGTCAAGGTCCCAGTATGGTGTAATATAGAACACAACGTATACTAGTACGCGCGATCGACGCACGCGACAGACGTCAACGTGACAGGAATTCAGGCCTAAGAATCTACATAAAAAAATATGTGCTTTTATTCGAGTATGAAATG
This sequence comes from Xestia ashworthii, assembly GCA_950022955.1. Classification (NCBI taxonomy): domain Eukaryota; kingdom Metazoa; phylum Arthropoda; class Insecta; order Lepidoptera; family Noctuidae; genus Xestia; species Xestia ashworthii. Next base: position 14,793,293 of record OX465561.1, read on the forward strand.
TTTGTTCAAGCTAATCGTCATTGGTTATTTTTTTGTTTCAAAATAATATTTGATCACCCCATTAAGTATGCTTAAAACTAGCATTCCTCATTTTCAAGGCAACTGTACCTGAAGTAGCCGAGCAACCTACAACTAAACCAAGACTGGAAACTGTTTTCAGCCACAGGTAGAGCCAGTAAGATATAAGTAATTTACAAAAGTCGTTCGTCCGTTGAAAAACTAAACCATTGATATTCTAAAGGCAACCTTCATTCTTCGTACAAGAAAACACAAAGCCGAGTCACTCCCACTCGATAGATAATATTTTTACCATCAGCCTACTTATTAAATAGTCATAAAAGGGCCTAGAAGAAGTGAACTTAGTTAAAAATGTAAGTGATTGCGTTAAGGTACGTAGACTTAGTTGGGTATGGCAATTTTTCTTACCTACATTTATGGACCATAGCCAAATAAATAGGCAGTCATGACGAGAGTGTAGATACTTCCGTCTAGTTGCATAAATATCCTAAAAATTCTGCAAGGGTTTAAACTGGCTGCTTTCTGTAGATTGATGTAAAGGTATTCCTCTAAGTCTATTAATTCTATTAATCTCATTGCCTTAGTCTATGAACGGATTTTTAATTTAAAAAGGCATTGTACAAATCTGCCAACTACTAAATAGAATAGAATAGAATACTCTTTATTATGTACACCATAAAAATATAAATACAACAATTTTAAACATTTTACAAGGGGTGACACAATGGGCGGTCTTATGGCTAAAAGCGATCTTTCAAAAACAACCTTTGGATGGATGGGGAAGGAGAGACAATACTAATAATAAATATATATATATAAAAATAAATATATATGTCGGAGAAGCAGCATCCTCCTCGACATCATCAGTGTTCACGGAGTCTAGTGGGCGCCATTTGGGTGAAATGCGAGCACCAAACAAAGTATTCACTGCTTAACACAATTTAATGGCAATATTTCACAATAACTAGTTTGCTTAGCAATTATATTCGAGCAGCAGGTTCACGACACCAATCTAACTTCATCACCAGCGATCCACCTGGATCTTCGATCCACTACCGTTCTCCAAACCATCTCCAAGCAATCCTTGCTCTGTCACCGCATGTGTCAAGACCATCAAGACAGTAAAGATGGCGTGCGACCCTACTCTGGATATTTTATGCTCTGCTCTAATTTGACATGATACAATGCAATGACTTTTAAATAAATTTATTCGATTTTACACAATATTAAAATGTGATAAATAAAATCGAATTAAATTAGGATTTAACAAGTTATTTTAAATTAACAATCAATCTTATCAATTGATCGTATGCAACCAACTATCAACTCTTCGTTTACTTCCTCTTCCTCCGACATTTATATATAAATATAATAATATATAAATATATATTCTTGTTTGGAGCTATTAATTAATAGATCGACGTCAGATTTTTTGCTAAGTTTTTGTTGAATTTAGTTTAGCATCAGGATCATTAATAATAAAAAACCTAACTGACCTATAGTAAAATTATGTAAGGCCAACATTTTGTATAAATAAGCGTCGATCTTATCTCCAGAGCAAAAAAAGTTGAAGCTTGTAAGAATCAGGTGTGCTAAGCTGAAGAAAGCATCATGTCCAAGTTTACTTGCCTCTGGTTGTGTGTCGTGGCTGCGAGCTTGAGCAGCGTCCATGTAAGTTTTCTGTTCTAAAATGTGTTTCGCAATTGTATCAACTTTGACAGCAATTAAACTTTTCAGTATTCTTCGATTTTCTACTGTCTTTTTACATTGAATTTCGCAATACTTAAAAGTCATTCAATTCATTTTTATGCCAAGTTATTATCGTTTTTCAGGTTGCCAAAGCTGAGCAGTCTCCGCGATTCTCAGCGGTCCGTCATAGAAGCGTGCGCCAAGGAGCACGGCGTCACCGACGCTGACATTCAAGCCGCTAAGGACGCTGGCAGCGCCGCCGGCATCAACCCTTGCTTCATTGCCTGTGTATTCCTAATAACCGGGTTTGTAAGTAGCCATATTGAGATAGTCGCCGTAATTGGTGAATACTATTGAAAAAGGGATTCCATACTACGAAAGCTGTAAAAAGATAAATTGATTATTTATTTACAGTATCACTTGCGCCTTTTGTTTAGTAGGTATCTTTAGTAATGTAATTGCTTTTATCACAGCTTAACAGCAAGGGTGATTACGACTTGGATACTAGACTGACGAACCTGAGACAGTTCGTGAAGGATAACGAGCAATACAACAAACTGTGCGGAGGTTGCTAAGCAGTGCTCATCAGGTCCCCACTCCCAGCAAAATTTTCTGTATAAATTCAGAATGTGCCGACAATTTATTAAATACTTTCTTTTCATTCTAAGTTACAAAATAGAATAGAACAAGCTGAAAAGTGATACAAGTGAGTCTAGCTTTTGGAATTGTTTATAGCACGGTATTAATGCTTATGTAAATAGTGATAGCAACGGTTAAAGTAAAATAAGGAAAAGGAAGAAAGTTAGTAAGAAAGGGAAGTAAATAAAGTATAAGGAAGGGAATTAGGTAAGGTAAGGTAAAATAAAAATAAAACAATTGTGAAATACACGAAACTATGGATGGTTTGAAAGCAAGGGGATAAGATGAAGTAAGATATAAAAAGGAAGAAGTAGGGTTTGCTGCGCATTTTTAAATAGATAAGTTGGGTTAAGACAGATGGAAGCTGATGTCTTTTCTTTTGATTACCATTTTTTTTACGTTAGCATCATACACGCTTAAAGGAATTGTTTAGTTACGTTAAGTACCTATTATAATTATCAATGTCATTACCAGTGTTCTTTGTTTTTTTTTCAGTTAAAGACAAGCTCGTGAGTGTCGGAACCGCTGGATGCGAGAGGGGTGCTCTGATTGCGGAATGTTTCTTGAAACACAGGGCCTCGATTCTGCTATTACAATAGTGTCAGAGTATTCGATCATTGATTTCATAATGATCAAGTTCTGTCAAATTTTGACAAGTTTGTTAATTCTACTATCATAATGACTTCTCAATGAACAACCACTGACACTCCATTGAAAGAAATGTCATTGAATATTAATCTCGTACATGAAATCTGGCATGAATAAATGTTCGCATTTAGTAGTAGATTTCGAAAACCATTTGTACTAAGGGTTTTATAATAATGACAATACGACAATGCCATTAAAACACAATTTTATTACGAGATCATTGACCGACCATTGTGAATTTAGCAGATTACGAACTTTAAGCAAAATGACGATGGGATGAGAATGGAATCGTGTTGGAGTGACGAATTTATTAAAATAGCAGAATTAGGCCCCAGGACTAGTGTGAGTTGCAAACACTATAATGATTTAAATGTTTTAAGTTGATTTATGTTCTCTTCTTGTGGATCGAAACTGGACGACTTAAAAACTCAAAGCGTCATTTATTTTGAAAGCCCGTGGGTGTTTTATTAACCCATTAATAGGTCTAACAAAATTAAATAGGTATCCACAAACGACAGCGTGCCGCCAAAATGGCAATTTCAATTGTTTAGATGATTTATTTACATTTTGAAAAAAGAAAATACAATTAACTATACTTAAACATTTTTTTTTGTCTTTTCCAGATCATCATCTAAACGATTTGAAGAACAGTTGAAATGCAGTGATACAAGATGACCACCAGCATTTTTTTTGTTTTGTTGACAGAAATGAATAAATCAGTTTTTTAAAAACCTCTTTTGTTTAAAATATAGAAAATCGTACGTAAATATGTATAAATCATGTACCCAATAAAAAACTTATCTCACCTGTGTAGGAGAAATTCCTAATTTCCATGTTAAAGTCAAAATTTCTCGGCGAACATTTTGCCCGTTATGTTTAAGTATCCAGTTTAATTTTGTTCCAACCCAATAACAATGCCCTAAGTAGGAATTGAGCCCAAGATATCATGCCCAGCATTAGTGTACCTCTTAAAAACTTATTTATCTGTTGCACCACCAACGGATAAATGAACGAATAAAACCCACATTAATTATTTTAAAAATAGAATCATCGTATCCAAACTGATTACTTTGATCTCAATCTTTTCCTTTTCTTTTTATGTTATTTTTCTAGTAGTTAAAAAATGGTCTTTACTATGTATGTATTGTACTTTGCACCTAATGTTTTGTACGTAGTTAAATCGTTGTGGGTATAATGTTTGTTAAAAGAAGAGAATGGGTAAAAATAAATGGAAGATGGTTTTGTCTACTATTAGACATGTCCACAATATTTTGTCGCAAATCAAAGTCGCAAGAATTTTCCCAAAATCTACCGACTATAGGACAGTACAACGACCACCACATATTCTCATTCATAAGTAATAGAAGTGCACGTTGTACTAAGGCCCTCAAGATATACTAAATAATTTTTCTAAGTAAGATGATTCAGGATCATTTCATCCGCATGACTTTCACTGCTGGACATAGGCCTCCCCCAGGTGTCGCCACATTGACCGGTCCCGTGCGACTCGCTTCCATCGGATTCCCGCAACCTTCATCAAAGGATTCAAGATGTGCTAGTAACTCAAAGGTGAAAGAAAAAAAAAGTAAAGCTTTCTGGCTACTGGAGTCCAGTCCCAAGTCATATACAGTTCACGCAGGCACTGTTATCAAGCATTATAAAGATATCACTAATTTATATCCAAATGGTCTATTGAACTGATTTGTAGCCTACCAACAAACCGATGCATGTGAATAATACGGAAACGTTACTAGGAAGACAAACCTCAGTTTCGATAACAGCACAGAATGACATTAGGGGGCGTCCATTAATTACGTGAGGCGTTTAGGGAGGGAGGCGTTTTGGGAGGGTCTAGCCAAATCTCACGTGGGAGAGAGCGGGGATCTCGGCTAATGTCACGAATTTTTTTTCCCGCAATATATGTGGGTAAACTAGATAATTAAGTAAACATGTTTCTCCACTTCAATATGGCTAAATCCTACACAACAATATTTAATAATAAATATTCACAGAAAGTAGTTAAGCAAAATATTTTTTTAAACCCGACGCAATCAAGAACATAATATTATCGTTTTTAAACTACGCATTATTTTCGATAAATCTCACGTGAGATTTAGAGGGGGGTGAGGGGGTCAAGTCAAATCTCACGATATATTTCACAAAGGGTTAGAAAAATTGCCAAAATTGTCGCACGTGATTAATGGACGCCCTTTACCCCTGAAACAATTCATGATGCACTCGCAAAAGTGTCCGTAGGTAAATCATAGGATATATGGCACTAATAAAGTAATTGAACAAAGAATAGTTTTTTTCTAAGCTTCCTACTACTTTTGCTTAGATTATTCACGGAGAGATAATGATAATTACTTCGCGCCAAATTACTTAAGAATAGGAGTTTTATACATATAAATAGACGATGGGTTACGACTCATGGCATACACAGTTGAAGCTTCAAAGGATCAGGAACAAAGGTGATAGTACAATATGACTAAGTTCACATGTTTGTTTTTCTGTGTGGTGGCTGCTAGCATTAGCAGCGTTTATGTGAGTATTTTTGCTTGATAAAGTATTTCAACCAGTCGTGATTGTTAAAAGTCAGTAAAATCTCTGAAATACGGTTTTTTTTAAGTGAAAAATTCTTTAGGCGCGTTGAGCACTTTTTGTGTTAACAAAAATCATAGAACTCGAGTGACCGTCACCTAACGCTTAGTAGCACTCGTAACCAATCTGCTACGGCGTATCACCACTTAGGCGTGCACGGGGCACAACCCGTAACAGATATAGATTACTAGTTTCTATTGGCAGTCCCCGAAGACTGCCCTGCATGTTTTTTTTTAGTGAAAGTAAGGTCCATGTGCACCACTCTCTTAGGTCCATGTTCACCGAAAAGATAACGGTCTGATTATCTAAAAACAGCTGTCACAAAAAAGTGTCCCATAAAAAATGTGTTTTAAACAGCTGTTTTAGATAATCAGACCGTCATTTTTTTGTGAACATGGACCTAAGAAAGTGAAAGTTTGCTGTTATAGTAAAAGTTAATTTGTAAAAAAAAAAACATTCGAAAAACATGTAATTCCTTTTTCATTTCATTCAAAAAAATAATATTTTTCATCATCTCGTTTTTAAGGCTAGCGAAGAAGAAAAGGCTGCTTTCCGGGAAGCCGCTAAGCCCATCGTTCTAGAATGCTCGAAGGAGCATGGAGTCAGTATTGATGAACTTAAATCTGCTAAGGCAGCCGGCAGCATGGACGGTATTAACCCATGTTTTCAGGGCTGCGTCTATAAGAAATCTGGAGTCGTAAGTAATATTTTTAATATACCTCGGGTTCTTACAAATCAACAACACAGTCTACTTACTATTAACTTTCTGTTGACTCTGAAGTAAGGTTATGTTTTGAGTATCATCTGTAAATGTAAACCGGACGGTTAGTAGAAGTTGTGGTCTATCCATAGTACACCAGATATTGGGATATGTTTGGTCTCAAAGTTTATAAGTTGGAGGAAACAACCCAACTGACTTCGTTTAACTCTTTCATTACAGTTCAACAGCAAGGGAGAATACGATCTGGATAACGCTCTGAGCAAGCTCAAGGAGTTTGTGAGCAATGACGAAGATTTCGCTAAATTCGCAGAAATTGGAAAGAAATGCGCATCAGGTGACGTATTTTTATAACTCTTGATACAGCTGTCTATGGTCTTCATTTGTTATTTTATCTAAATTTTCAGATTGACATAATACTCATAATATTCCTACAGCTGAGACCTCCACTTTGTAAAGGAGAATGAGAAACTGTCTACCGAGCCGGCCTAGTGCGGTTTATGTCCGTGATTTTTCAATCCAAGTTTCATATTCACTGTCCTTATTTTTAATTTCTCATTGTTTTAAGTAACTTTCAAACACATTTAGTTCAGACAGGTTTTAATATAATTAGTTCTTAAATAATATGATTTCAGTGAATGAAAAGCCGGTGAGCGACGGAGATGCTGGATGCGAGAGGGGTTCTCTGTTGACAGCTTGTTTCTTGGAACACAGGGCCGAGGTATTGTACATTACTATCACTACTTATTATATTTATAAAGCAAAGTCCTCCGTCGCGTCAGTCTGTATTCTGTTCGCGATAAACACAAAAACTACACCACCGATTTTCATGCTGTTTGCTGTTATTTTCACGCTGTTGTAGTTCTCGAGGAAGGATTTAGTTGTATAACTTGTCAAGATAGTCACATATTTATTGGAACAGGATTAAAAAGTAATGATTATTTTTGGTCGCGTTAACCGACATCCACGTGCATCAGCTAGTTCATTATAAAACAATACAATATACAAGTAATGATAGTGGTGTGTCGGTGAAACTGCCAAGTCAGAAGTCTCGAGTTCAAACCCAAGACGCGTGTCTTGGGTCTGATTTTTCGAATTCATGAGCGTGTTGTAAAATTACCACCTGAATCAGAGACGCACAGAATTGGAAAGTGTGGCGAAAGAGGAGGCCTATACCCAGCGGTGGGTTATTCCGGGCTAATGTGGTGGTGGTGGAGCGTAGTTGTAAAATTATCACTTCCTACGGTAAAGTACAACAGTGTGGGGATATTTCTCAACGGCGTGTAAAGCCAAGTCAGAGGCGGACACCAGTTTAGGCACTAACCATCCGGGGCTGCGGGACTGTTCGAAAGAGATACCGTGGCCCCGGAACGTAAAGAGCAAGGAAAGAACATGGATGGATTTTAATCAGTAAAAGTTTGACACTCCCTCCCACTCCGCCCAGAGTGGAAGGAGTCATTTATTTTGATGATTACCCATCCGAAAAAAAATGAAAAAAAAAAGGCACTAACCGTACAAAAAGAATAAATGCAATAGTAACTCAATTGCTGTTGGCTTTGTTGGCGCCCTGATTATGACTCCTTGAGGAATCCTTGTGATGACTGAACTGGCAACATGCCAACTAGCTTAACTTCAACCAAAAATGGGTCTCCTCTACCTTGTAATAGAGACTGCAATTACTTAAGCATAGTATCTTTCCACTGTTGTCACGGTCGATATAAGAAAGTCAGGCCGGGTATTGGCAGGCCTACATTTTAATTGTATTTTTTTATTCCAGGTCCCCATCTAAATGTCTTGGAGAAATCTATAAAGATTTGCAGTGATACAAGCAGATAGAAGTTTTTGTTGTTTCCTTTATAAGTACTCGTATTAAATGAATATTTCTTTTAAAAATTTGGTCTTTAAAATTACCTGTTTTTGTTTATAAGGTCTAAAAAATGGTCCTAGGCTACGATTAACAGAACACAGTACCCTACTCATGAATTAAGAATAATTTTTGCTATGTGACCAAATAAGATAAATATCATTAAAAAGCTATTTATGTATTACTCAGAACCACAGCCTTTCTTGTCTGATGCCACAGGGTAGCGTACAGTAGAATTACTCTCATACTAAAACATTTTCAGGTTCAAATGGAACTCCTATCTGAAATAAATTAGGATCATTCTCAGGTTATGTCAGCACAATTCGAGCCAAGCCTAGTGGTTTTTAGGGTTCCGTTGCCAAATGGCAAAAAACGGAACCCTAGATTCGTCATGTCTGTCTGTCTGTCCGTCCGTATGTTACAGCTACTTTTTTCCGAAACTATGAGAAGTAGTTGAGTATTCTGAGTATTCTGTGAACCGCATTAAGATTTTCACACAAGAATAAAAAAAAAAACAATATATTTTGGGGGAAACTTCTGGGAAACTTCTGGGATGCAGGAAGGTGCAGCACAGTTGGGTGAACGAAGGTCGTAGGAGTCTGCTGGATGAAAAAAACACAGAACCGGTCCTTGATATGGTGCTTGGGAGAGAGGAGAGGGCTTGATGATAACAATGAAAATGACGCTCTATTGAAATCGAGAAATAGCTTAGATTACTGGCGCAAAGCTCACGAACCATTACGATCGATCGATTTTGTAACACAACGTTCTAGAAGGAAGTATGAACTAATACTAAATAGATATTTTTGTCAGGAGCTACTCGTACTTTTCGATCAATCGAACATACATCAGTTTTTTAGCGTAGTTTTTGTTGCATTTAGCATCAAGATAATTAATGTAAATCTGGCTGACCTAAGGTCATAATTTAAGGCCATAAGTTTCATATAAATAAGCGTCGATTTTATCTTCAGAGCATAAACAGTTGAAACTTGTAAGGATCAGGTGCTAAGCTGAATAGTGCATCATGTCCAAGTTTACTTGCCTTGTGTTGTGTGTCGTGGCTGCGAGCTTGAGCAACGTTCATGTAAGTATCGTTTTCTCATGAAATATACTTATGATTTCTTTTTGCAATGTTTTTATAAATTGCAAAAGGTTGCTGAATATGAAACTATCCAGGATCTATTCGTTTTTGTTTATCTTGGATATTGCTAAACCTGTGTCCGTGATTGTCTGCGATTTTGATTCTTAGGCCTTGGTTTTTTCGTTAATCCTTTTTTACAACAGAACATCACGCCTGTAATTTCCGAAGAGTTAGGCACAGGTGTACTTAAATAGTACACTCACATTCCACTATAGTACACTCACATTCCACTATAGTACACTCACATTCCACTATAGTACACTCACATTCCACTAGTTATAGATAAATACCATGTACCTAATAGGGGGCGATTGTTATCAACTGGATACAAATCCGGACTCCGTGGCTGCTACTGAGAAAATCCTGATGGGAAAAAAACAATAACACTTTGCTCGGCGCCTGAATTGAAGTTAGAACCTCCTACTTATGATATAATCGAATAACCGTGTGGAAGGACCCTCGTGATCTGCTATACAGGTTTTCCTAGTGCAGACACCAGTCTCTCACAAACTTATCTAATAACCGAAACTTTAAGCTCTATAATATTCATAATAAGTCATGTTTGTGAAGAGATAATAAATTATTTTGAATTGAATTTTGAATTGAATCCTACTCAATAGTAGCGCTTGCGACCACTAAGCCAGTGAGGCGGTCAAATCAACGCGACAGTTTTTTTTTATGTTGTCTCATTATCATATTTCAGGTTGCTAAAGCTGAGGAGAGTCTCCGCGATTCTCTGCGGCCCGTCATAGAAGCGTGCGCTAAGGAGTTCGGCGTCACCGACGCTGACATCCAAGCCGCTAAGGACGCTGGCAGCCCCGCCGGCATCAACTCTTGCTTCATCGACTGTGTGTTCAGGAAAGCCGGATTCGTAAGTACTTGCCATGTGGAAACAGTAGCTGTTACTAATAAATCCTATGAAAATAGGATCTAATGCTACTTAACACTTGTTCTTATCCAAGGAGTAGGTATCTTAATAACCAGTACTAACTGGGTTGTGCAGGTCCGATAGGCAGTCGTTCCATGTAAATTACTGGTATTCAGCTGTATCTGGTTAGACTGGAAGCCGACCCCAACATAGTTGGGAAAAGGCGAGGCAGATTATGATGACTTATACTACTGAAGCTGTTATGAGTTGAATTGTTTTAAAAATTTAGTCATAAAATTCCTTTTATTGCAGATCAACGAAAAGAATGGTTACGATCTGGATACCGGATTAAAGAACCTGAGACAGTTCGTGAAGGATGACGTGCAATACAACAAACTGGCGGATGTTGCTAAGAAGTGCTCATCAGGTGCTTACACTTCTACAATATTAATCTTGTAGCAAAGAAAATAATTTGCAACTTATATAAACGAAAACACGCGAAACTTGAGACTTGTTTTACGGGGTGTGTGGGCAAAAATAGTGACTTTTCGGACGGTGCAAGTTAATACTAGACATGTCAAAGCAAAGCCAAACTATCATGCTGTTTCAAAGTAGAGCAAGACCCAAAAAAACTTTGAATGTTTTATGCGATAGATGGTTTGATCAGAAAGGACAAGATGAAGGATAAGACTGAGATGATTTTGATAGACATTTGGGAGACGTCATGCTACGTCGTCTCCAAATCAATATTGTTATATGTATAAGGGGATATTGATACCTGCCGGGGCTGCGGGACTGTTCAAAAGAGATACCGTGGCCTCGGAGCATAAAGGGCGAGGTCTGACACTCCCCCCCGCTCCGCCCAGAGTGGGAGAAGTAATTTGATGATTTCCCATCAGAAAAAAGGGGATATTGATGACTCTTGTCGTGTGAAAATCGATGTAACCAAAGTTAATAAACTTTACATAATTACAAAATGTATGATTTAGGTATCAATTAAAGTTTCTTTGTTTTTTATTTTCAGTTCAGGACAAACCTGTGAGCGACAAATGCGGGCTGGGAGTTCTGCTGGCTGATTGCTTCTTGCAACACAAGACAAGCGTAAGTAGCCATGAAATCATTTTCATAAGCCAGACTTCACTCACTGTTGAGAATAGGCCTCTCTTCGTTTGTACCAATTCCACAAGATGACTGTTATCTTGTGGAATTGGAAAAATCTTTAATGTATGGACTTGAGCAAAATGCTTGAAGATAATTTGAAAAACAAACGCATTCTGAAGGTCAACGTTTGTTTAAAATGAACTTATCTTTAGTATATTTTATGGATGTGCTCGTTTGTCTTTAATATTAAAGTGGATGCAGAATAATCTCCTTCATAATCTAACTTTATTTATTTACAGATCATCATCTAAAGGATTTGAAGAAAAGTTGACGTCCAGTTGTGCAAGATGAACACTAGCATTCCTTTGTTATGACAAAAATAAATAATCCAGTTGTATCATAAAAACCTCTATTGTTTTATTTATACAAAATCAAAATTTTAATTAGAATACATTGCATCTAATGCATTATTTATGAATTACAAAATTACAACTTACAGCTCACCAAAGCACACCAATATGACAACATTCAGCTGCATCCGGTTAGCCTTTTCCAGTCTAACCGAATGCAGCTGAATACCAGTATTTTACATGGAGCGACTGCCTATCTGACCTCCACAACCCAGTTAATACTGCGTAATACGATACCCCTTGGTTAGACTGGTTGTCAGACTTTTTGGGCCACTGACTACCTGTTAAGACTGTCAAAGATCTACAAATGACAGCCTGGACCAATAGCTTAAAGCGCTTTCCGAGGTACGAAGGAAACTCGGTGTGTGAAGGTGGTTAGGTCCAGACAGAAATGGAAGCTTAAGCAAGCTGTTGGATCCACGTTTTATGACGCCTGCGGAGCATGCGTATTTCATACAAACGTAATACCAAAACAATTTGTAAATTAAACATATTCCTAAGGTAGTGTGTATTTATTTCGATTGAATTACAGAATATCTAGGTTACCAAATTTATATTTTGATTGGACAGACACTGATTTAAACAGGAGTTATAAGAAAAATAAGTTTTCTATAGAAATTTTAAATTCCTCATATCTCGTCTTTGTATCATTGTCCTCTTAAAAAATATATTTGGGAACATAGATATTCTGTAATCCAATCGGAATAAATACACACTACCTTAAGAATATGTATGATTTACAAATAATTTTTATTTCAATACTTATGACATAACAATCAAATAATAGGAAGTACCTTTTGAGCAAAAAATTACTTGTAGTAGGTACTTCCGCTCTTCCGGTTTACATTAACATTACATAAGTAAGAAATTTAACAATAAAATCAAATTCAAAATTAACAAAAAGAAAAATTAAATACCAAAAATTGAATTGAAAAATAAATAACACTAAAATTAAATTCAACTAAGTAAATCAAATCAAATTAAAAGATGGAAAGATGCGGGAAGTAACCTAAAGGCCTTCGAATGATCAAATAAGCAAATCACAGGATATATTGGCAGTGTCACTAATGAAGTACTTGAGTAAGACAAAGAGTTTTTTCTAACTATGTTTCCTGCAAGAATAGATTGACAGTGAGATAATGGCAATTAATTCACGCCAAATTACCAGAGAATAGTGTTTTATATAAATAGGCGTCGGGTTACGACTCAAAGCATACACAGTTCAAGCTTCAAAGGTTCAGGAGTACAAAGCTGATTGTACAACATGTCTAACTTCACTTGTTTGGTTCTGTGTGTTGTAGCTGTAAGCATTAACAGGGCTTGTGTAAGTAATTTTCAGAATTCTATAATTTTTTTAATGATAATAGTGTAATTCAAATTTTCAATAGGCTAGTTTCCACCAACAATAAATTGCAAAACTAATTAGTCCGTCAGTTAGAGTATTGGAAAATAATGGACACGTACTTTTTGTTTTTGGTAAATCACTGAGTAATGACAAAGATAAAACGCATCAAAACTTGGGAGTGGGGGCTCGTGACGTCGCAACGCACTAAAAACTATAGCACGGCGTGACGTATTGCGAATTTTAAAAGCGTCGTATCTTCGTCAATTTTGGTTTATGTAACAAAAGAAAAAATACGTGTCAAATATTTTTTTATAATCTAACTGACGGACTAATTAGATTTTTTTAGGACACAAGCCTCATTTTCTGAACTATTTCATAACAGTTATCTATTTACAATACATTCATCATCATCATCACCATCTTGCCATTGTCTCATCATCCCATGTTACTTGGAGTGGCGCAACACGTTTTTTTCTTCCATTATCCTCTGTCAACCATCAAGCTACCATTTACTCCTTTATCTTTCATATAATTTACAATAAGTAATTGAGTTACGTTGAAAAGACCATTAAAACATTAGAAAATAATGTTTCTATCACCGTAAAATTGTCAAACAAGTTAGATTGTAATATAACTAGAGAGATTGTAAACTCTCGAAAGATTGTCAAACGAACATACTGCTTACAGTATAACGCATTATAGATTGTAATCTATCGAAGTGAAACCGTAATAATTTGAAATGTATGCAATGGAAGTCAAATCGCGCGGTGTGCAGGAGGGGGAGGGAAGGAAGGGTCCCCCTTGCCCCATGGTACCACTCTCATGAAAAGATAATGTACCATTCTACACAAATGACAAATACTGATTAATCTATCTATACATATAATAAAATCGTAGGAAAGTCAAAACTGTACATTGAAAAATTTTTAAAAAGAATACTTGGGGCGTGATCTACAATCGATATCGAAGCCAAAAATAAAGTTTTTAGAATTTTTGTCTGTTTGTCTGTATGTATGTCCGGGCTAAACTCAAAAAGTACTCCATGGATTTACTTCAAATTTTGCATGAATATTACTAAGAGGTCGGGTCAACATATAGGCTACATATTATCACGCTATCACCTACGGGGGAGGAGCTGTGAATCTTTATGACTGACTGGGTGATATATCAACGCACAGCCCAAACCGCTGGGTCTACAGATTCCAAATTTGGCAAGAAGGTTCCTTATGTGGTCTAGGGGTGCATTAAGAAAGGATTTTTCAAAATTCACCCTCTAAGGGGGTGAAACGGGGCTCCAAAGTTTGTATGTGGAAGCCAGATTAGTTAGACTATTTCATTCGAAACTACACAGGAGTACTCCTATTGATAAATGAGGAGAAACCGTTTCAGGTATTTTCAAAATTCAAACCCTAAGAGGTCCCCCTCTTAGGGTTTGAATTTTTTCCCAATGGGGTAACCAAGTCTAAAAATCAATGCACAGCCCAAACCGCTGGGTCTACAGATTCCAAATTTGGCAAGAAGATTCCTTATGTGGTCTAGGGGTGCATTAAGAAAGGATTTTTCAAAATTCACCCTCTAAGGGGGTGAAACAGAGCTCCAAAGTTTGTATGGGGAAACCAGATTAGTTAGACTATTTCATTCGAAACTTCGCAGTAGTACTCCAATTGAAAAAAGAGTGGAAACGGGTTTTAGGTTTTTTCAAAATTCAACCCCTAAGAGGGGGAAATGGGGTGACAAAGTCCAAAAATCAATGCATAGCCCAAACCGCTGAGTCAACAAATTCCAAAATTGGCAAGCAGGTTCCTTATGTGGTCTAGGGGTGCAATAAGAAAGAACTTTTTAAAATTCCAAACTTTGAATAGGGAAACAAGATTAGTTAGTCTATTTTATTTGAAACTTAACAGGAGTACTCCTATCGATAAATGAACATTTGTTTCAGTTTTGTTCAGAATTCAACCCCTAATATGGAGAAATGGCGTGACAAAGTCTGAAAATAAACATGGGTGTTGTTTGTATTGTGTATCGGGTTGGGTGAATTACAAAAACAATGATTTTAAGATTTAATGTGGCGGACCTGAAATTCCATCATCCCCATTTGGGTTGCAATGGGGTTGGAATGAAAAATTAAAAATCATTATGGGTGTCGCTTCCGAGATTATCAGGGGTGCTGATTACGAATATGGTATTTATTATGACATCCAGAAGATGGCGGATTCGACTTCTGTACAGGTTTATTGGGGTATCAGGAGAAATGCGCGACTTAATGGCAACTAAGGTTTGCCCTGTAGAGTCAACATAACATCATCATAGTTGAATAAATAAATAAATCACCATCATCATCATCTTTAAAAATAAAAAAAAATAAAAAATTGTATCTATTCCGTAGGTTAGAAAACAAATCGTAGGCTACTTTTATACCCCTAGGTGACAAAGGTGGTTCACGGGGACGAAGTCGCGGGCAACAGCTAGTATATCCTAACCTCAAAACACTTTATATTCTCCTAAAATGCGTAGTCGACGGAGCCCCGCTACGCGGGGCCCCTATTTCTGTCTGCAGGGTTTAAAGGAACCTAAATAACCTAAAGTGGGGGTGCTCCAAGTTCTGATTATGGCGGCAGAGATATTTCCGTCGCATGTATTTCACAATATTACGGGTTCACTTCGATAGATTATAATCTACCGAAAAATAAAGCGTTATATTGTAAACAGAATGTTCAGTTGACAATATTTCGAAAGTTTACAATCTCGCTAGAGATATTACAATCTAACGTGTTTGACAATTTTACGGTGACATATTATCATCATTATAATTTTGATTTTAAGGCAAGTGATGAAAAAGAGGCTGCTTTCCGGGAAGCTGCTATTC